>CM048744.1:116335233-118877733 GCA_026315105.1 Locusta migratoria | reverse complement strand
CTATTGTTGGATTTCACTGCCCTAATGCTGCCAATGGCAATCCTTTCATTCTTAATCCTTCTTCCTTCCCCTCCTTCATAAATAATTTGCAAATGCAATAAGGTCGCAATAATATATATTACGTACGTCCTGTGGCTGGACTAAAAAAATATTCAACAAGGTGGCGCTCCTCTCAGGGTTCCTTTGGGCTGAAATCCGTAAGTAGTCAGCATCAGCTGCTGTGAAAGACTATGGGTGGTCAAAGCTAGGCGAGTCATCGACAGTTCTCGTATCTTTTTACCTCGTACACGTCCGAACAGCATCACGTTGGTTCACACTTAAGCGACCGGAAACTTTCCTTCATGATATTCTCTCATGACACAAAGTAACAATGTGAATACAAACAAACTTCCGATTTGACCTACTATGCATAGAAGGACTAACAGTGTACTTCCTTCCTGATATGACTGGAACTGACTGGCCGTCTTACCCACTTCGTCGCATTAGCACACCTCATGCGAGCTTGTTTACATTTTTGTGGGGGTTGAGTGACATCATCTCTGGACAATTTAAGGAAGTGTGTTCTTCTTGTAATATGCGCATTCAACGTCACTTCACTTGTAACCATGGTGGCGCAATATTTATTTTATGTATGCATTACTTTTCTTTCCTCTTACATGGCCGTCTTTAAACTTTAACGTTTTCTCAAAGAGGTTACATTGTATTCTTACATTCAAATGTTTGTAAATCTATCGGACCAAACTGCGTGGTCATCAGTCCGTAGCTTACAAACTACTTAAACCTAGGTAAACTAACCTAAGGATAAACACACACACCCATGCCCCAGGGAGGACTCGAACCTCCACGGCGAGCAACCGTGCGGTCCGCAGCGAGACGCTTTAGACCGCTCGGCTACTCCACCACGGCTACTCTTGGATTCAAGTACGTAGTAAAAGGGTCCATGAAAATGAAAGAAATTGAACTATAATGAACAAAATCATAGAAGATCAAGGAGAGGAGGCAAGCCAGAAAGAAACTTTAAACTCTTAAATGTATAACATTTGAAGTAATTAACCATTACAATAACCCAAATTACTCCACAAGACAGCTGAAGAATATTTTGTACAGGTGTTACAAAGGTAATAACATAAAATATGGGTTATTTAGGTTGGATCAATAACATAGAACTCTTACAACTCTAAGATGTAAAACCCATTCAAAATATGCTTGCAAGTGATTAATTTTATTGGCATAATTAATTACTTAAAACGTTATATAGCTACATTTTACGGTGTAAAATTAAGGTTTACTTCTGGTTTGCTTCTCAAATAGTGAAAATTTCTTTAGGAGTTTTGTCATCTAATTTATATATTGAAACTGGAAATTTTATTTAAAAAGTTGTAAGGTAATTTTCCAATTCATAATAGAAATATATTTCTGGTTTTCGATTACCACTCTCAAATTGTTTCCCTGTCCCTTCAGATCCATGTTATATTCAAGTTTCCTAAGTTTTCCAGAGCATTGTGTTGGCTAGAACGATCTATTCTGTCTTTAAAAATAAAATTGTATGCAGTCATCATTTTGTATAAAACTAATTAGTTGTCTTTCGTGATTGTTAATCGCCCATTTAGACACAAAAAGCGTCTCACTTGGCTCTACGCTGAGGTGACAAAAGTGTTGGTATATCGTGCCGGGCCTCGTTTTCCCCGGGAAAGTGTATAAACTGACGTACCATGGACTCAACAAGTCGTTGCAAGTCCCCTGCAGAATTATTGACCTATGCTGCCTCTATAGCCGTTCATAACTGCGAAACAGCTGCCCGTGCTGGATTTTATGAGCCGAAATGACATCTGGTTTTACATAATTGTTCGATGCGATTGCTGCGGGCGATCAGGATGGCTAAATCATTCACTACAGCTATCTAGGATATTCTTCAAACCAGTGACTAACAATTGTCATTCTGTGACAAGGTATATTGACTTTCTAAACAATGCAAGGTTTTCTGTAGTGGAGTCCATGGATCGCTACGAATGGTGTTAAAGTAATCGAACATAATCATTTTTGTTATAAATGAAAAATCTTCAGCCGTTACTTTTGGATTGTACTGACTAGTTTCTAGAATACACGATTCTCTTCTTCAGACCCTCTAAGAATCCATGCTGTAACGCATACTAGCATTCCACTGAGTATATTCTGGAAACTAGTCAATAAAGTCCAAAAGAAACGGCTGAAAATTTTTCATTTGTAACAATAATAGAACACCGTCCGCCGTCGTCCCAACATTCAACAAATCAAGATGGATACACAATGAAATAATCATTTCGTCAATGTTCATTAACTTGGACCAGTCCATTCCATGTAAAAATAGCGCCACCATTATGGACATCAACTTGCGCAGAGCGCTGTTGATAGGTCAATGGCTTCGAGGGTTCTGCGGGCACTCGAATCCTATCAACGTCTCTTATAAACTGAAATCAGGACTCATCTGACCGAATCACGATTTTCAAGTCGTCTAGGGTAGAGTCGTAATGGCCTGAGTAGGCGATACAGGATGCTTGTGTCTCAAGATTGACATCTTTACGCAATGCCATTGCTCTTTTATTTACAAGTTTTTTTCGCATACTGCCTGTAAGTAACATACAAGATAAACTGATGCACGAAAGTTACCACCACACCAGAATTATATTTTCACTCAAAAAAGTAACGTGTTAATCCAAAACCATCAATAAAACAAAAATGTTTGCACAGAATTATTTTCGTATAAATGACAACGCTACCAATGTTTGATGTTGTTACAATGCGTTTACATGACCACCCATTGTAAAACAGAGTTAACAATCCTAATTAAGACATATAACTTTTTGACCTAATTATCACTACTAGGTGAGCACTAAAATATGTTTACGTCCACATTTACTGTAAAAGGAAATACGCAGCCCCGCAAGTTTCTTTGAAATAATATCAGTTTATGTAGATTTCAACACCGTCTATGGGTGCCTTCATCAGAAGAATAAAATTATGACTGAGACGTTAAAACTAGGAGCATGTTATGCTCAAGTCGTATAAAATGACATTAAGTTTGTTCAAAAAATACATTCTGGGTAAATACTAACGGGTTAACGAAATTTTAAATTAAATTCACTGGCCGCTATTATTTTTATGTACAAACTTAATGTCATTTTATACGACTTGAGATAAATGTTCTTAAAATCTAATGTCATAATTATATTCATCTGCTGAAGGCGTCTGCAATATGGATGGTAGCCCCATAGCAGCAGTGCAGATTTGTAACGTAGTGAGGTAACAAAAGTCACGGAGTAGCGGTATATAGATAAGGGAATTTTGTGAACGCAAAGTATAAAAGGACGGCGCATTGACAGGTCTGTCGTACATAGGGCTCTGCCGGCCCACCCATAGATGGTGTTGAAATCTAGATAAAGTGTAACTATTTCAAGACAACTTGTCGGGCTGCTTGTTTAATTTTACAGAAAATGAAACTGTTACGGTTGCTGCTATAAACAAACGAAGTTCATAATCACTCATTTTCACGTCTGTAAACAAATAAAAAGAACTTACTGATAAGGGCACAGAGCTACTGAAACATTTTTGGATAACAAGAAAAAAAAGTTTTTTTACATACCAGGCTCACCTAATATTCTGTCGAATGTTTTGTTACAAGAATGTGTAACATTATGTAGGATCTATAAAGACACTTCATGAATCTGTTTCCAGAAAAATTGGAACTGTTCTCAGAGCTAAATGTGGGCCAGATATATCTCTATCTATAAATGTGAATGTCTGTTCGGTGTACGTTTATTACGTCAGAACCACAAGACATAAGGAGCTAAAAATGTGTTCAGTTACTAATGTTTACCCGGTGAAGGCTTTAAGCACGGTTTTATGGCGATCGGATATATATATGTGTCTGTTCGGTGTACGCATGTCACGTCCGAACGACGAGACGCAGAAACTTAAATATTTGTACAGTTACTAATTTATACCTGAGGAAGCTTTTAGGCACGGTTTTATAGCGATCTGATAGATATTTAGTAATTAGAAGAAAATAACGCGAAATTCGGAACAATGATTACTCTTTGAAAATGTTTTTATTGGTTGCATTGTTGCTTGAGGGTTGATAATGATAAAAGGGTGGAGTATATTGGGATCGAAAGTTATCGGTGTGTATAACAGTCTACGTGTTTGTGTGTGTGTTATTTTTTCGTTCTGCAGCGAAAACTACAGAACGCAAACGAATGGTCTGTGTGTAATTGTTCTCCCAAGTCTCCCGTTGTACACCATAGCAGTTCAATGCCGATAGCTATAAGGGGGTGGAAGATGTGATGATTGAAAGTCGTCAAATTATTAAAAAAATTCGGACTGAAGGCCAGTGATGACGTTTGCGACTCTATAGCAAGGAGGTTATATACAGCGAAACGTGATGTCACAGACCATATCTTTGGTCTATGCGTGCTACAATGCCTTCAGCTCTTTCCACCATACGAATAAGGAAATATAAGAATAAATAAAAAATCAAATTGACTTGGTTTACGTTCTAGGAGGCGATCCAATTATGATAATGTAAAAAGATATAAAAAAAAGCCAAGATCACTGATCATAAATTTTTATTTACGACGACCGGTTTCGCTGAACTATGTCAGCATCATCTGGTCAAATAAAATATTTTACAAGGCCATAATCTTGTTATGTCAATCAGTTGTTATATAACAGTTTACAGTGCATAGGTGCACTATGTCATTATAATAAAATATAATTATCACAGTGAGTCTTATGTTTTATTATAATGACATAGTGTACCTATGCACTGTAAATTGTTATATACCAACTGATTGACATAACAAGATTATGGCCTTGTAAAATATTTTATTTGACCAGATGATGCTGGCATATTTCAGCGAAACCGGTCGTGATAAATAAAAATTGATGATCAGCGATCTTGGCTTTTTTCTATACCTTTCCACATTAAAAAATCAAATGTTTGTACAGCTTATGGGACTTAACTACGGGGTCATCAGTCCATAAACTTACAAACTACTTACGAACCAGCTAATACTGAGGACGGCACAAATATCCATGCCCGAGGGGGGGATTCGAGCCCCCGACCGTAGTGGCCGTGCAGACCGTGACTAACGCGCCGCAGTCCCCTCGGCCACTGCGGCTGGCGAATAAATAAGTAGCACACTACTGAAAGATAGGTTATCTATCATAATGAACCAACACGCGAGCGGAGATGCGGGTTTAAGATAGTATGCTAATAAATAAATATTGCATCGGTGTTGGGTGTTGATATTATTTGTTCCTTTCCTGTATATTTGCACATTGTTTTCCAGTAACTTTTGGCACCTAGTCCGACACGAGAAGCGTCAGTTTCCAATCTGAAGTGTGAAATGATTTCTCGGGTATTCTGTAGTGTGAGAGGCCACAGTTTCCTTTACTTGCGCGGTAGTGCTCCATCGGAGGTTTCGTTTCGATTAGATAGATAATGTAGACTTTGGATCCCAAAATAAAAAAGTGGTCCAATATCGGCAACCTCCCCCTAATCCAGTGACTTTTGGCACCTAGTCCGACACGAGAAACGTCAGTTTCCAATCTGAAGTGTGAAATGTTTTCTCGGGTATTCTGTACTGTGAGAGGCCACAGTTTCCTTTACTTGCGCTCCATCGTAGATTTTGTTTCGATTAGATAGATAATGTAGACTTTGGATCTCAAAATAAAAAGTGGTCCAATATCAGCAACCTTCCCCTAATCCAGTGACTTTTGGCACCTAGTCCGACACGAGAAGCGTCAGTTTCCAATCTGAAGTGTGAAATGTTTTCTCGGGTATTCTGTACTGTGGGAGGCCACAGTTTCCTTTACTTGCGCGGTAGTGCTCCATCGGAGGTTTTGTTTCGATTAGATAGATAATGTAGACTTTGGATCCCAAAATAAAGAAGTGGTCCAATATGTAGTTTGTAAGCAGTTTGGTCCGATAGATTTACAAACATTTGAACTTTTTTTTCTCGGATGTTCTGCACTGTGAGAGGCCACAGTTTCCTTTACTTGCGCGGCAGTGCTCCATCGGAGGTCAAGTCTCGTGGTGGCCGACACGCTGGGAATCGGTTCGGCTCGCCGCAGCGGAGCAATTAGTGTTGCGGACTGGAGACGAGCGCCGAGCCAGCGCAGGCCGCGTTGACGGACAGACAGACAGCCTGGAGATCGATCGGGGCCGCGGCGGCGGCCGTTGCCTCTCCGGTCACGTAGTCCCGGCTCCAGCTCCAGTGGCGGCGGCAGCGAGCCAGAGGAAGCAGGGGGTGGGGGGCGGGGGCGGGAGCGAGGGGGCGTGGCCAATTGTCCGACAGCGGCCGCGGCGCCGTTCTTGGCAGCCGCCAGAGGTCGCGTCAACAACAATCTCCGCCGGCGCCCACCTTAATCTGCACTCGCCCGTAATTAAGCAGTGCGGCCGGACGCCAAATTGAATCGCCGGGCCGGGCGACGCCTCGCGAGTCGTCTGTCCGGCGGCGGCGGCGGCGTCGTTACGGGTGGGGGGCGGGGGCGGGGGCAATCGAAGCGGCCAGGCCGAGATTGAGCTGCTGCCGCGCCAGAGTTATGTGCGGGGGCGGGCCCGGCCCCTCTGGGCACCGCCCCAAAGCAACGGCTACCTGCGCTGCACCCTCAGCGGGTCGGATGCCAAGAGGCGCTCATACTTCAAGCGGCCGGGCCGCGCGGGGGCGGACGCGCCGTTGGCGGCTGGCGGCTGGCGGCCGAGGCGGAGGCGGAGGCAGCGTCCCTCTGCCCGAGGAGTTTTTCTTCCCCCTTTGCGCCCACCACAGTAACGGCAAGAGCAGGCCCTCCCAGCGTACTCTATTGATATTGCAGTATGGATGGGAGCCCCATTGTAGCAGTGTAGATTTGTAACGTAATGAGGTTACAAAAGTCAATGAATAGCTGTATACGCAGATATAGATAAGGGTATTTCGCGCACTCAAGGTATAAAAGGACGGCGCATTGACAGAGCTGTCATACCTACGACGAGGCACTTAACCCGTTTATGCATGCTTTTTGCGTCCACCACAGTAACGGCGTCCTCTATTGATACTGCAGTATGGATGGTAGCCCCATTGCAGCAGTGTAGATTTGTAACGTAATCTCTATATACCGGGCGTTTCACTGTGTTTGCCTCTGTAACTTATAAAATAATAGGTGACGGGAAATTTTAATACGGTAGGTCAACACAAGAAATGTTACACTTTCTGCGGAGGTATGAACATAGTTTATTGTATCATTTTCCAAAGAATTACACGACAAAGATATAATTTTTTTAAAGGGAACAATAGGTTTTTCTATCGTGTATTGGATTCGTTTAAACCAGCTGCGTCCAAATCAATTTAAACTACATTCCTGTCTCTGGTTTTATCAAATATGAAAAAACATAGATCTTTTATGCAACCCACCAGATTGCTGGAAGACAACTCATGACTGCGATATATCGAGAGCACCGCCTTTCCGCCACCGGCGGCGCCGCAAGACCTGTCTGTATGCAGTACCTGTGGCAGGCCGCACATGCGCTTTCATAACTCGCAGGCCTATATAGGACGTCGCTCCATGCCCTCGGCATCAGTCGTCGGCGAGTCCAGCAGCAGCAGTTCCCCTGAGGATGGCGGACAGGTGTTCCGCCGAAATATTGGGTCAGTTTGACTTCAAAATCCGGCAGCAAACCCGAAGAAACTATGAAGAACTATTACGCCGGGAAAGCCTACGAAACTACTGTCACTGTTAGTTTGGGAGCTACAACCCTTCAAAGTTTCGGGGGCGGAGGCTGCGATAGCATAGCTGATTGGCCGAGTGGCTATCCCCTGGTGGACGGCCCACTGTTTCATGACCACCAGCCAGTTAGCTACGCTGTCGTAGCCTCCGCCCCATAAACTTTGAAGGGTTGTAGCTCCCAAACTAACAGTGAGAGGAATGTAGTTTAAATTGATTTGGACGCAGCTGGTTTCAACGAATCCAATGCACGATAGAATAAACTATTGTTCCATTAAAAAATTATATCTTTGTACTGTAACTCTTTGGAAAATGATACAATAAACTACCTGCGCAGGAAGTGTAACATTTCTTGTGTTGACCTACCGCATTAAAATTTCCCGTCACCTATTATTTTATAAGTTACAGAGACAAACACACTTAATGAAACACCCTGTATAAAAGGAAGTGTCCCGATTGACTGACTGACTGATTGACTGACTGATTGACTCATCATCGCCCAGTCCAAACCAATGAAGATAGAAACATGAAATTTGCGGAGGGTGTTGATCTTACTCTGTAGGCGTCATTTAAGAAGCGATTATTCGATACTCCGTCTGTGAGGGGGTGAAATAGGGGATGAAACATTTTTTGAAAATACGTAGCTATTTAGGCAATTTTTAAGCTAGAACTACAAAATTTCGGATTTTAATTCAGGGTTCGAATTTAAAAAAATACGTGTTTCGGATTAATAGGGGGGTGAAATACGAGATGCAAAAATTCATTTTCAAATATATGGTGCTGTTAATTCAAATTTCAAGCTATAAGTACGAAACTTAAGATATGGATTCTTCATCAGGATTAAAAAGAAACAACTGGTGCAGACCAACCAGCCTACGCATGTGAAACAGCGAGGGTTCAGCTAGTGAGGTTACAAAAGTCACTGAATAGGTGTATGTGCAGATATAGTTAAGGGTATTTTGCGCACTCAAGGTATAAAAGGACGGCGCATTGACAGAACTATCATACCTACTACGAGGCACTTAACCCTTTAATGCATGCTTTTTATTTTAACCCTTTCAGACCTGATTTTTTTTTTCTCTGTGAAAGAAATTATTTTTAATGCTTGAACACTCTTAAGTTAAATTTTCAATCATTTTAGAAGCAAGATTTATGCAATTATACTGGAATAAAAGATAAATAATGAACAGCTGAGGTTTAACAACAATGGAATATCAAAATTGTGAATTCTTAACTTTTCCCGGCGTAATGAATGTTCAAACAAACTTACGGGTATGCTGCTAGGTGACGTCGTCAACGGCCGATATTTCAACAGGACACCCTGCCATTCTCAAGTCACAACTGCACTTAAGGTAGTAATGTGCAAATCGAGGTATTAAATGCACTTGTACATTGCTTCCTTAAGTGCAGTTGTGATTTGAGAATGACAGGGTGTCCTCCTGCCGAAATATCTGCGGTTGCCGACGACGTAACCAGGCAGTATACCCGTAAGTTGTTTGAAATACGAGGCGCGTCCACAAAGTAAGTTCCGTTTGGTTATATAAAACGAAAGGGTACAGATAAAGAAAATATATTGATTGTACAAAAATCTACAACTGTTAAATTACTTTTCTACATAGCTTCCGAAATTTTGTAGACAATTGTCGTAGCACGGCACAAGCTTTTGTGTGCCTTTTTCATAGACTGTTGCCGCCTGTGTATTCAACCATGTCGTAACTTGTTCTTTCAGCTCGTCACCATCGTTGAAGTGTTGCCCACCAAGGACAAATTTTAGGTGTAAGAAGAGGATTACTGTCAAGATTTTTTTTTTCACGATAATGCCTGACCTCACACACCGAATGTGACCAATCAATTCTTACGGAAATTTCAATGGGACCTGTTTGATCATCCTCCATACAGCTCGGACCTCTCTCCTAGCGACTTTCATCTCTTCTTACACTTAAAATCTGTCCTTGGTGGTCACCACTTCAACGATGATAAAGAGCTGTTACCACATGGTTGAATACACAGGCGGCAACCTTCTGTGAAGGCTGCATGCAAAAACTTGTGGCACGCTGTGACAAATGCCTACAAAATTTCGGCAGTTATGTGGAAAAGTAGTTTAAGAGTTGTAGAATTTTGTGCAATAAAAATTTCTTCTGTGTCTGTGTACAATTTCACTTTATTACCAAATGGAACTTACTTTCTGCACGCTCCTTTTCGTAGGCACCCATTTTCATTCTACAACACTGCGGATAATGAAAACAAGGCTTTTTTAAGGACTAAATTGATTAATTTTGTAGTGCCAACTGTTGTACTAAATCAACTGATTGTTCAATAACTACACTGCAAAATAACAACTACTACATTCAGTTATACAATGGAACACAAGTAACCCACAATTTCCGTGTTCTCTGAAGTTCGCAAACTGCTGCGCAGTGCAACACCAGCTTCTTATTATTTTTATAGAGATCTTCCGCAGGTGGCAGTAATTGTGCATGATGAAATGATTGAACACTCAGGTGTCGTATACATGTTCTTTCCATTGAGAAAAAACGCTTCTGAACCATCTTAGACACCGTAGACGTTATGTACACATTTGTAGCCAGAGGGACCGAAACTGTTAAGCTATATAAACTACGAAGATGAATGTATGTTTGTAGGCGCTTAATCTTGAGCCAAAATATGGCCAAAGCGTTGCTTCTGCCATTTCGTTTTACTTTTGTTTATTAATAAACTAAGAAAATTATTATATACTACTAGCAACAAAACGTTCTTAGGTGGTCAGCTATATAGTGCTTCCATGATGTACCAAATGCGGTTAATGTTATATTATGCTTCTCATCTTTTCAGAAATTAACTCATAATGCAACAGTAGTATGTGATTGACTACTTTTACGTGGCAAAGGAGGAATACTAAAGTAAAAAAGCGCAATGTTAGGATTAACTCAATACAGCTAACATTCGAACTGATTCACTAGCACTTTATAATTTCTAGGACGAGCTATTAGCGCATGTAACACTATATACACACAAGCAGCTACAAAAAGATTTGTGGTAAAATGTTGATCAGTTTGAAAGATAATGGAAGAATTTAAGTTATGTAGCTGATCAGCATTAAAGGGTTAACCGTTTTTCGGAATATATCGAATTAAAAAACCGTTGCAATAAAAGTTGTCCATCGCGAAGGGGACGTCCACTGACTTATCCCTCGAACCCTGTGCACCACCCCCGAGGGCAAGAGGGGTGGGAACTGTGTTGTCTTAAATTTTTATTGCATATTTTGATTTTCCGTGAAAAATATATCACTTTTGTACCAAACTTATTTTCGTTTCATGGTGCTCTTATCGGAACAAAAAAAAAAAAATAAAAAAAAAAAATAAAAAAAAAAAAAATAAAAAAAATGTTCAAATGTTTGTTAAGCTTATGGGACTTAACTACGGGGTCATCAGTCCCTAAACTTACAAACTACTTATGAACTACTTACGAACTAGGACGGCACAAATATCCATGCCCGAGGGGGGATTCGAACCCCCGACCGTAGTGGGCGTGCTGACCGTGACTGGAGCGCCTCAGCCACCTCGGCCACCGCGGCCGGCTTATCGGTAGAAATGAGCTAAAAATTGTTGAATAAAAGGATGATATCTGAAACAAATACCACGTAAGGAAAATAAAATTACAGTTTTGATATTTTTGATAATTTTATCATGTGACACCTCCCACAATCGAAAGAAACACATACCGCCGCAGTGGAATGGCCGAGCGGTCTCAGGCGCCTTGATGCGGAGAGTACGGTTGTATCCCGTCGTAGGTTCGAGTCCTTCCTCGGACATGGGTGTGTGTTATCCTTAGGTTAGTTTAAGTCAGTTCAGTAGTTAGCCTAGGGACTGATAACCACAGCAGCTTAGTCCCATCGATTTACGAACATTTAAGTTGAAGCATATACCTTGATCCTGTTCTCAGTCTGTAGTCAGACTGTTCTTTTTACTTCAATAATTCGGACTGTACACGTCTATACGCAATACGTCCACGATGATAAGGATTATAGATTGTGTAGAAATCATTTTCTTGTAGTTTGAGGTAGATAGAAATATTGAAGGAGGAATGCTAATCTGTTCTCTTATGCGAATGCTCCTTCTGCAACGACTGTTTCACGGTAGTGTCTAACTTTTTGCTGAAATTAGAAGTGGTAATCCTACAAAAGAGTCCGATGGCTCTCTGTTTGACATATCACCATTTTTCCACAATTTTCAAGTCATTTTTATTTTTTTCCGATTACAGCGCCATATATCATGAAACGAAAAACCTGTTTCATGCAAAAGTTACACATTTATTCACGGAGAATCAAAATGTGCAATAAAAATATCGTTTCCTAAAGGGCCCTACACACGATGCGATTTATTGGACCAATTCGTTGGTCAGCCGATAAATTGGGTGGTTTTAGGCGCTACCAGACCAACTTTCCTTGTCGGTCGGTTGGTTGTGCCCGACCACCCGATCTCCGATTCCCCCACCACTTCATCCGACAAATTGTACCGTGTGTAGCGCTTTCCGACCAACTGCCATGCCTGAGGTCGTCTGCACAGCGATAACGCGAAAACAAAAACAGTTCGACAAGCAGACACCAGAACAGGGTGGCGCTGCGTGCAGTTGGTCGGAACGTGTGTAGGCTGCTACGATTGGTTGGTTCGTTGGACATCTTGTTGGTCTTGCGATAAATCGGAGCGTGTGTAGGCGCTTTTACTAAGACTTCAAAGTCATTGTCCCCTCCCGCCCCCGAGAATGGTGCAGGAGGTCGAACTCCAGGAATGTCCTCCTTCGAGGTGAAAATTTTTTATTGCAACTGTTTTGTAACTTGACTTTCTGTTTTTCTTTTTCAAATAGGATGCATTCGGCCCCTTGACGCAAATCGAGGAGCTAGGTGAATTAGTACACTGTGGCCGTTAGGTTATGAAGCAATTTTCAAATCAAATGTTTGTTAAGCTTATGGGACTTAACTACGGGGTCATCAGTCCCTAAACTTACAAACTACTTATGAACTACTTACGAACTAGGACGGCACAAATATCCATGCCCGAGGGGGGATTCGAACCCCCGACCGTAGTGACCGTGCTGTCAGTGACTGGAGGAAGCAATTTTGACCGGTAACAGAAAGACAATGTAATATAAATGTAAAACATTCGACAAGTGAAAGAAAAATCCTCTGTTGTGCGCGAGCAAGTAATGATGTAACAATGAAATGAGGAATTACGTAGCTGCAGCATGCCAGGCCATTTCAGTCAGGATGTGGTCGGTTTAGAGTAAAGTTTAGTGTGTTCTTTGTCTTGATACATTTTTTAATGGGTGACACATGAATATAGTCGTAAGGACAATGAAGTCTCGAGACATTGATCTGGCGTTAGACGGTGGTATTACCCGATGAAGGAAACTGCCAGTCTGATGGAATAAAAACGTTTTGGTAGGCCTTCGATTGACGAAACTGTAGAAGCTACACCGGAAGCCTACCTACAGATGCCCAAGAAATCAGTACGTACATGTGCTCGAGAACTACACGTAAATAAGACTACAACCCTAAAGTTCTAGACCCGACTCCGTTTTACGACTTAACAAACCTGAGTTCTTACAAGATGTCCACCCTTTTGATAGGCTTAAATAATTTAAATTTGCTTCACAGATGGTTTATGAGTTTGACAACAATTCATATATGGGATGAGGCTACATCCCATGTGTATAGTCATGTGTATCGCTCTAACATAAGTATTTGGGCAGCTGAAAATCCTCGTACTTACGCTGAGTACAAAGGTACACAACTGTAGTACTATCGTGTATGATAAAAATTATGGTCCTGTATTTCTTTGTCGAGCGGACTGTGGTAAGGACTACATAGACGTATTGGATTTGTATGCAGTCCCAGAAATTCAAGCTGCAGGTGATGGTGTTATCTTCTAAGAAGACGGCGCTCCTTCGTAATTGTTCGGGAGTTTCTGTATACGACATTACCGCAGCGATGGACGCAAAGGGGTAGTTTTAAAGCATGGCCACTTCGATCTCCGGACTTGACGCCCCTAGATTTTTTTCCTTGTGCGGCTAGGTGAAGCAATGTGTGTACAGTGTTTATATCAACGATATTGATTATTTAAAGGAGAGAATCAGAGACGCTATTCACTCCATTGCATTTGTTGCCCTCCGACATGTATGGGATAAAATAGACTATGGTGCTGCTGTGTGCAGAGCGATAAATGGAAGGCACGTCGAGCTGTACTGAACAGGTATGCAAACTTGAAAGTTTACCTTTTATTTGGTTGAAGATTCATATTTTTGTGTTGTTTCCCTGATTTACTGTTACCATTACTTTACGGATACACTGTAGAGGATTGGGGGAATAGAAATCCGACAACGATCTAGGGATAGCTGGGATGACTATGGTAAGGTATGTCCATTCATTCAGCATTTGCGTAACACCAAATGGTAAAGGACGACGTTGCGATCGTTGGGCATTGGACAGCCTGTGAACATTGTCGTTGAGCTTTCTTCTTTACGGTTAATAGTTTTCTCGGTAAGTATGACATAGTAGTGAATTCGTTGCCTTTTCAAGAAATATGTGTTTCCAGATTTTGCACTGATTGTGATAATAAAATTGGCACACAGATTCTAAGTACTTACTCTCCCTCCTATTGTAATATCAAGGTAATTTCTTTAACATCGATCAACGGTGTCGATGGAGTTCATTCAAGAGAGGCTGAAACAAGTTTCGTTCTATGTATAATCTTGGAAATTCACTACTCGAATGTAAAATTGTGATCCTAGAGAAAAATCACGCATTATTTATTGTTTTCTTAATTATTATTTTTTTTGTAGAAATCTTTTAGCCACTTATTAGTCAGTCTCAGCAATTAGCTTTAAACAACTACATAAACGCCATTCAGTACTTGAGAGAAAAGAAGCGTGTAACAAATTTGCGTTATGTTATTCCCTTGATGAGATTTCGGATATTATCTCTGTCTACCTTGCGAAATTCGAGATAGGCATTTGTTCAAACAGTGGTACCAGTTAGATCAGCAGAAGAAAAGGAATCAGATTCCAATATTCCGGTCCAAACGAAACGGAAGGCATCTTACGACCGCTGGCGTTTGGAATTTAGATTATTCTCAAGATTCAGTGGGACCCGGGATTCTCTCCCTGCCGGCCAGTCAGCGATTTAGAAGGCGCTTCCAGGGAAATTGTCTCCGATTAAGGCTACCTGGATACGCGCGTGCACGGCTGCCATCGCGTTGGTCCGTTGTGGGGGTCCGTTAAGTGCGGACGGGGGCTCTGAGGAGGGGAAGGCGACCGCAGCGAGTTCGTTTCTCTAATTACACTCAGATACGTTTTATACTTCTGAATTCGTCAATTTGCATCTACGGTATCAATCTGAGGTGTTGCTTTCTGAGAATTACGTCATCTTTTACAAATGTCCTTCTTATTCCAAATTTCCTGAAATTAGAGGCATTGTAAATTATTGATACCAAAGACGCTACTTTTTATTAAATTATTTAATACGACAGGTCTGTTTCTGCGTGAATGCCATCGTCAGGCATCATCATCATAAAATAAAATAAATTATTATATCGATCTTGACTGCTTCAATTATTATATTATACAAAATTTCCTTGAGACGGAGAAGTTTCTGTCGATGTAGCAGCAAGGTTCTAGACAACACCGCTCTTTGAAATCAGCTTGCCCTTTCCTCTCATGTCACTTTGCGAGCCATGAATGAAGCGCAACAGGCAGAATGAATATACCTCGATTTCTGAAAGGCGTTTTACATTGTAGCATTTCACATTGGTAACGAAGCCACGAGTAGATGGAATTGGTTCCCATATGTTTGGCTTGAAGAATTTTTAAACAACAAAGCCAAAAGTATGATGTCCTCAGAGGCGTGTGCATCGGAGAGAATTGTGTTAGGACCATTATTACATTTTCTCTACATTAATGATGTAACGGGCAGAGTAAGTTGCAATCTGCGGCTGTTTGATGATAATGCTGTGGTGTGTGGGATGGTGTTGCCATTGACTGCAGTAGGATGCAAGATGACTTAGAGAAAGAGGGATAAAAATGGGACCGGTATGTAAGGACAGTAGTGGGGAAGGCGAATGGTCGACATACGTTTACTGGGATAATTTTCTGAAGATATTGGTTATTTATAAAGGAGATTGAGTATGGAACGCTTGCGGCTTCTTTCTATTGCTGAAGTGTTTGAGTTCCCTGTCAGATCATTATGACGAAAGACAAAGAAGCAAATAAGGGAAATGCCTCTTGATTAGTAACTGGTTGGTCAGTTCAACGTGAGTGCTACAGTCATGATTCGGGAACTCAAAGGTGAATCGTTGGAGGAAAGGCATGGTTTTTTTTTTTTTTTTTTTTTTTTTTTTTTTTTTTTTTTTTTCGAGAATTAGCATCGAGGAAGCGTAGAGGGCCGGAATATTAAATTGACTGTACAGACCGATTGTACTGCCTCCAACTTAAATTTCACGTAAAGACCATAAATTTTAAGAGATATTAGGGCTCATAAAGAGTTTGGGGTTGAATTGGGGGTGAAACAAACAATGTACCCTCCACCACGCACTTTATGGTAGATGCGGAATAGGTGTGTAGATGCTAGTGGGTGTAGATGACTCATAATTTCCTCAATGAACTTTGAGGGAATGAAGAAGGGACTTTGTAGAACAAGTTTTACACTGGAACACATGTCGGGAAAAGTCATTCAATGAAGATTTTACAACTTATTTAGCTTCCATACCACGAAACAAATCTCTTCTACTCCATATTCCTTGCTCTATATATTTTGAGACGAGGTACATGTACTAAAGCAACCAAAAAGTATCTAGTAAACGTAACCTCTAAAATGTCTACCCCAAGAGCTATAGGCACTGGACCAGAAGAAAGGATGTTTTCCACAGAATGGATGAGCCCATTGTTACTAGACATTTTTATTGGTTTGCCCCATTGTATCTCAACCCAAAACATGGATAGTAAAGAGCTTGAAGTTAAATATGTGCTAATAGCGTTCATAGGAAGACATTTCCGGACATGGGTTCATGTGTCAAAATTTGCTCTACCAAGTCTTCTCTACATTACCTCGAAGTATCTTGGTATATTTTGGAATCAGCCTATATATGAAAAAAAGGAATGCGGTTTGTCCCTATGTGTTATCAAAACTTCACAAAGGATCTATATGGTGTGGTGACCCTCAGTCCACCATAAATGAAGATAATATTTTAGTATCTGCAGGGGTGAGTTCTATAGATCACGCAATTTAATGTTCTATCTAAATCCATCGTGTCTCTTTGCTTCGTGCTACACCCTATTCTCCTGAAGTAATCACCAGATTTCTATGTGAGTTCAGGTAAGTTCAGCAAAGCTTAGGGCAATGTGAATTCTTTAATTCATCAAAATAAGAGGTCAGGAAATAAAAGATATTTTAAACTACAGTTTCATCTAAAACCGCAGAGTTCGTCTGTTAATTTGTATGGATTGAAAGACGGCTGTCTGCCGTCTTCCCTAGGTTTTTAACTTTGTAATTTATCTAAGTTCACTACACGGGCATTTTTGCTCAAAGAGAACCCCTTTCATACTGACGTATGAGGAATAGCATTTCATTTCATGTTTTTAAATGTTAGTTTCTGTAATATTGCTTGGATTTTATTATGCTAATAATTCATCATTGTGTCTATGAATGTGGCAAGATGAACGGTTTCTCCGTGACGCCACTGTCCCTGTGAGAAAATGTACTTGCTTCATTCTGTATGTGCATGTATGAGAATCTTCTAGCATGGGAGTCTGAGTGTATGTATAAGAATTTTCGTCGTCGGCTGCTGGCTGCTCGCTACTAGTGTTTCTCTGCCTTTGTATTGATAGATAGTCGTTATCAACCTCTACTATCTATGCTACCAAAGAGGTTCCTCCACCCTTTGCTTACAAGTTGGGTTGGCAATGCCCAGTAGCGAACCTCGGTAGGAAGCGCGAGAATAAGTTCTCCCCACCACCTCGTATTTCGTAGGTTTTACCGATTTCCGGTGGTGACGGGGACTGGCTGGCTGACTTGGACCATTCTGTGGCTGTGGTTCAACCTGGTAAGACGTTCTGAATTTCTTTCCTCTCTTGAGATGGTAGCGATTCGTTGTATGATTTGTACAAGTTAGACTTCAAAACTTAGATTCATTTTTCGAAATAAGTTTCTCCGATCGTGTATGGAAGTATTCAATTTTATTTCGGTGATTTTGCGTAGGTAAACACGGTGAATATGTAACTAATTCGGTTTGATAACAGATGAGAATTAGTACCCTTTGTGAGATTAGCTGACGGTGTACGAACTCGGTTTAACTTTTTGTTTAGGTTGGTGGGATGCAACTATTGTGCGGGAACCTATGTAGTGCATATGAAGCATTCTTTTCCATTTTCTCCTGCGAGTGATATGTAGTCTACGTGGGGTGTTCTTAGAACAAAGCCTTCAGCTATCCCTGTGTGTGCTTCTATGCCCTTCAGGCAAGAAATTATGCATGTATCTTTCTGATTTCCTTCAGTACCTCGCTATCTCCTCCATGTCTATTTTAAATTGTTGTTTCATTTCCAAACTTGTACTTTACATTCAGACCCCCCCCCATCCGGTAAATTCTCTTCTAGCCTTGTACTTCCTCCTTTATTAGCTTGCATATGAAATACTACGTATTTCTAGAGGCTGCATGCCGTATTTCTTAGTTGATTTACTCCGACTTTGAATTTATTCCACTTTTCTGATTTTGGAAGACTGGACTTCGTCCATCCGTGTAATACCTTCCCAATCGCGTCTAACTGTATTTCTTTAGCTTCCTTAAGATATCCTAAGCATTTCTAAGGGTTGCATGCCGTAACTATTTTTCTTTATTTTTCGGAAATTAAATTTTGTATTTTTTACTGGTTTTCGGAGCCATGTGGTTGCGAACTCCAACTTCAAGGGTTTAAAGCTAGTCACTTTAGTTCTTGCCACTGCTCACATACCAGTGCCTTACTATTGTGTATTCTTGCTTCGTAATCTATGATTCCGTTGATTTTGTTGAAATGAATACGATCTTTAAGCACTTCACCTTCAGTGGGGTGTGAATACGTGAAGTAGCTGACACGTGCCGTGTGTCCCAGCAATGTTGTTTTTCATCAGTGCTGAGAACAAACTCAGATTCAAATTATCATGTTTTAATTCCGTGGCACCATAAAGGTTTTCACAGCCAGCTTTATGAAATGGTTTAGTTCGGGGTGGCTTGTATATTAATGATTGTGTGTAATTCTCGTGATCTACGACGTATGTTGGCCACCGTCTCCTTGTCTTCCTGCTGCTAAAATAAAGTTTGAGTCAGTTCTAAATTCTGGGCCAGGGAACAAGATTCTGTTGCAGGAAGTAGTCAGTAGTTCACGCGAATCCTTTATATAGTTTTACGGCCAGAGTTATATGTTTGAAGTAAGCTTTTAACTGGCTCCCCTCAGCTAGAATTAATTCTACAATTAACGGTGGTCTTTCAGGATGCAGTATCTCTAAAATTACAAAACGAGATTTTTATGGAATTTTTACTGATATCTTCTATGTAGGGTGGTACAGACAAACTTTATTTCATCAAAATCGGATCAAAATGGAAAGGTGCAAGTCTTTCAACTGGACGCCATTTCCGCGACTTGCGTCTTCCTAATCTAGCCCAGAATTCCAACCGTGGAATGGAGTACTTCAGTTTAACGTTGCCTTCGAACCACGTGTCGTTTCTGATGACTCCTCCCACTGTTGAGAGGCGAAGGCTGGATTAAAATGCTAACTGAAAAATTACGTGACCCGACCTAGTTACAAACACGCGACGCTTTCGTTTTCCATCAGTATTTTACCCCAAGACAACCATGACCAACGTGAATATCCAACGTCGTTGGGTAATAGATTTATACAATAAAACTGTGTCTGGTGCTCATACGCCTGCTACCGAAACTTAGACTAAGGGGGGTGAAAACCAACATATAAGAATATCATTTCGACTTGATGCTGCAAAGTTGTTTCGAAAAACGTGTCAGATTAGGGCATAGCACTTGTAGATATCTAATCAGTTGTCTGTGAAATAAGTAACATTGGCGATAATTTTTCGTCTAGAATGTTGGAGAGTTTTTCGGGTCCATGAAATTCGAGGATATTGTCACGTTGAAAACTGCAGGTGGGCCTAAATTCGAAGGCTGGTCGTTAATAGAGCACAACACTTTACACTTCGAACACTTTAATTGCTATCAGACGCATACATTGAGAACAGACTTCCTCCAGCTTGGAGTGCTCCGTTATTTATACATAGATACAGTTTTCTGGAACCTTCAAGTACATCAAACATAAACACGTAGAATATTCTAGAAACAGTAAATACAAAGAAATACATTTTTCTGCCTTTGGCGGGATTTGAACTGGGGCCGCCAGCATACCGATCTACGACGCTAACCATTGCAACACGCGTTCCATCGAAGCATTCGTGATAATATTGTAGAATGTTCCAAACTATTCTAGAATTTTCCGGATGGGTCTTGTTGCTCCCGAATATGCCAGAACGTTCCATTATCTTGTTGTAGTGTGGATACAATAACGAGACGTTTCGAAACCAATGAAAACGGATTAAGGAAATGTCAGAGTGGTAAAACATGAAACAAATTTAATAAAACGTTAATTGCCTAAGTTACTGAACAATTAATTAAGTGGAATTTTATTGTGTTAAATGAAATTAAGATTTAGCAGGAAGCGGCAACGTAAAACAGAAGATGTAGTGAATAGTGATTTTAAAAGAGGGGTTCCATAAGAAAAGAGGATAATGAAGTAGAAGAGGTGTGAAAATTTCGTTTAGAGAACAAATGAAAACAAAGGCTGTGCGTAGTGAATCATTTTCAGCCCTTTCTTTCCTTTTTTTTATATAAAACTCATTGGACATTTACTGTTTCCAAACACTTTGTTTATTGTCCTTTATCGATTTCGGTGTAGAACGATTATCTGGTGGCTGTTTTAAAGATAAAAAGCGAAGGTGTAACAACAATTAAAAAAAAAAACGAATGAGAGGACTACATAATGTGTAATATTACTTACGGTACTATTTTGAAGTTGAAGCAATTTAGATACAAAGAAAATATATAGTAATTGTTGTACATAACAAACGGACACCCTGAATACAAAGCGTTTGTTTTTGTATAGAAACTTTCACTCTGCAGCGGAGTGTGCGCTGATATGAAACTTCCTGGCAGATTAAAATTGTGTGCCGGAACCGGGACTCGAACCTGGGACGTTTGCCTTTCGCGGCAAGCGCTCTACCGTAGACTGAGGTATCCCTACACGACTAACGATGCCGCCTCACAACTTTATTTCCGCCAGTACCTCGCCTCCTACAGGTCCCAGGTTCGGCACACAATTTTAATCTGCCAGGAAGTTTCATTACACAGATAGTTCAACAATTACACTCAAAATGTAATTTGAGTATAATAACGATATTTCCACTCTGCGCCGATTTGGAACTTCCTTGCCTGCGAAAGGCAAAGAACATAGGTTCGAATCCCGGTCCGGGCAAACAGTTTTAATGTCCCAGGAAGTTTTAAGATGTGATTAATGAAAAGAACAGCCTGTCTGTTAAGATAAACTACACATACATGTGAGTCACCAAAGAATGGGGTGGAAGGTGGACATACTAGCTGTAACCAAGAAAAGATAAGCGGAATACTTGCCCACTTAGGAAGTATGAGAAACAGTTTAAAGGTTTCTGAATAAACACAAATCCAGGGTGTGTTAGCGAAGCTGCTGGCTCGATGTCACCCTATCCAGCCGTGCTTTTAAATCGGCGATCATCTCCGGTAGCTTCCTACGCGGGTCACCCGGCGGTTTATTAGTTAAATATGTCTGGCAAGTGCATTAGCGAGGAATCCAATTATTTCTGTGTACCGAGACGTAATTGAAGCAGCGAGGGGTGGAGGGCCCGTAGCCCCGTAGCAGGGCGCCGGGGGAGGTCTTCTGCCCGGGGGCGGAGGGTGCGCGAAGGCGAGAGGGCCTGTCTCACCCCGAGCAGCCGCGCAGCCAAGAATGACGCCGGAGATGAGGCGAAGCCAGCTGCGTGGGGGTGGGAGGGGCGAAACTCAATTTTGTGAAATGGCGGCGCGCCTCCGGAAGGAAAGATCAAAGCGATACTAAAACAGACATAACACGTGCTTGTTCAGACATCAGTCAGGCAATTCACTCGCTGTTGGCGCCGCTCCCGAGGGGACGCCAAGACGCAGGCGTCGGCGGGGCTAATAAGTTACTTTAGCGCGGGGGCGTCGGGTTAAGGAGGGCGAGACAGGCGGGGGTGGAAGCAGGGCGGGCACGCGAACAATAATCTCGGCGCTGGTGAAGCGTGAATCCGGCCACCGTTGTTTTTCTCTGTTTTCGGCGCCTACGCATCGCAAAGTGTTTCGCTCGGAGGATGCGTGGTAAGTCAAGAAAATTGTCACCCCCGAGACTGATCCCTAGCATCTCGTAATGATGTCAGCCGCGTATGCAAGTGAATCTGTTACGGAAAAAAAGGGCTATAGGCGTGCGTATGTGTGGGGAGGGGGTTAAAGGGGTGGATTTGGCGCGAGCGACGGAGGACGAAAAAAATAAAAAGAACGGTAAAGTGCTTAGAAAATTTGTTTCTGGTAGCGGCGGAAAGGGGAAGCAAAGCGACGACAAAGGGCGAAATTCAATCCAGCCTGCCAGTGTTCTGTTGTGAAGAATTAACCTAACGAGGGGGCGCGCGGAATTCGGAGGACGGAAAGAAAAGTTTGCGAGGGTTGCGGGAAGGCAAAAGGAGGCGTGTCAGGCAGGGGAAGAGCTCAAGTCGGGGAAAAAGGTGGAAGAAGATGTACACGGCTGCAAATCGGCTTTGTAGTTTTAAATCACGCCCGTGTCCCCCACTCTGGTAGGTGTGAAGAGGGGGTGGGGAAGCGAGGTGTGGTGGCGGAGTACACAAAGAAGCAAGAGATGAAACAGAAAGGGAAAGTGCGGGAACATGAGACTGACAGAGCTCTCTTCACGTGCCACGGCCAGGAGGGGTGGTGTGTGTGTAGGTCGGTGGAGGAGGGGGAGGGGCTGAAGGGAGCAGTGTGGGAGGTGAAAAGAGGAGGGGGTGGAGAGATAGGGAACGCACATTCGGACGTCCGCCGCAGGCGAGACGGAACGGCGCGATAGATGGGGTCGAAATAAATCAGGATTTTTTAAAACTAATCGCGCCCAGGCTTGAGTCGCGGTGCCATCTGCCTTGATTAGAGGGCGCAGCCGCCCCGCTGTGAAAATTACGACCGCCGCGCGGGGGCGGAGTCCGAAGAAGGAGTAACGACCTGCGGGCAGAGTTTTGGGAAATATTGTTGCAAGGAAACGGGCGGCGAGCGGACGAGGAAGGAGAAAAAAAAGGCCAGCTCTGCGTGGCGGTGTTGCTACAACTCTCCGCTGATAAACACCGGGACCGCTTGCCGCCGCGACCCACCCCCCAACACTGCACTTTCCACGACGGCGGCGTGGCCATTGGTCGCAAAACAAACGTCTGCGACAAGCCGGAGTTCACGCTCCGCCTGGGAGCTTAATGACACGAGGGCAGAAATTAATTTCTGGATATATCGCCGCCGACGTGAATTAGTGCAGGCGTTGTTTACTGCAGGCCGCCGGCGTCAAGACGGTCTCTCCCGCCAGCCGAGGACGGCGACGTCTCTCCAGCGTCGTGGGGTCGGCTGGGATGTTGAACTCTGGGCAGTGGAGGACATCTCGACGTCTCCAGAATGAAACTTACACTATGCAGCGGAGTGTGCGTTGTTATACAACTTCCTGGCAGATTAAAATTGTGTGCCGGAACCGGGACTCGAATATGGGACCATTGCCTTTCGCGGACAAGCGCTTTACCGCCCGAGCTATCCCGACACGACTCACGATGCCGCCTCAAAACTTTACTTCCGCCAGTACCTCGCCCCTATTTTCCAAACTTCACAGACGTTTTCGTGCGAACCTTGCGAGACTAGCACTCCTGGAAGGAAGGATATGGTGGAGACATGGCTTAACCACAGCCTAAGGGATGTTTCCAGAATGAAACTTTCTCTCTATAGCGGAGTGTGCGCTGATATAAACTTCCTCGCAGATTAAAATTGTGTGTCGGAACCGGGACACGAACCTTGGACCTTTTTATTTCACGGGTAAGCGCTATACCGACTGAGCTATTCCAACGCGAGTCATGATGCCGCCTAACAACTTTACTTCCGCCAGTACCTCGCCCCTATTTTCCAAACTTCACAGAAGCTCTCAAATGTTAAAATGTTTGTACAGCTTATGGGACTTAACTACGGGGTCATCAGTCCCTAAACTTACAAACTACTTATGAATTAGCTAATACTAAGGACGGCACAAATATCCATGCCCGAGGGGGGATTCGAAACCCGACCGTAGTGGTCGTGCAGAGCGTGACTGGAGCGCCTCAGTCCCCTCGGCCACCGCGACCGGCACAGAAGCTCTACTGCGAACCTTGCAAGACTAGCACTGCTGGAAGAAAGGATATGGTGCAGACATGGCTTAGCCACAGCCTAAGGGATGTTCACAGAATGAAACTTTCAAAATGTTCAAATGTTCGTAAATCTATTGGACCAAATTAAGGTAAACTAACCTAAGGAGAACACACACACACACACACACACACATGCCCCGGGAGGACTCGAACCTCCGACGGCGAGCAACCTCGTGCTCTGCAGCGAGGCGCCTTAGACCGCTCTGCTACTCCACTGCGGCATGAAACTTTCACTCTGCAGCGGAGTGTGCGCTGAATTGTAACTTCCTGGCAGATTAAAATATTGAGCCGGAACCGGGACTCGAACCTGGGACCTTTGCCTTTCGCGGGAAAGCGGAAGTGAAGTAGTGAGGCAGCATCGTGTCGGAATAGCTTAGTCGATAGAGCGGTTTCCCGCGAAAGGCAAAGGTGCCAGGTTCGAGTCCTGGTTCCGGCACACAATTTTAATCTGCCACAAGTTTCATCTCGGTGTCTGGTTGCCTGAGATCACAGTAGCGAAGACGAGCGCCAGATATCAGAGGCCATCAGAATGACACCCATAGTCGTATCTGATCCGTGGAAACACACATACACACACACACACAGACACACACACACACACACACACACACATCAAGAGCCGATGTTGTCGGAATGGGAGAGCGATCTACTAAATTATGAGAATTTTTACGTGGAAGACAGCCTAGGTTGCGTATTTATAAGTTATTCTTCTGACTAGTTTCGAAAAACTTCTTGTCATTTTCGAACATAATACAAAGTATTTAAAAAAGGTTGTGAAAGGCAGATATACACTGTTACTTACATAATGGTTGGTATAGTAATAAAAGTGCAACCAGTGTGCTGTTCACAGTCTAGTAGTAAGGTTTATTTATTTATTTTTAATTACCATCAGCACACAGAGCCACAGATGGAAGGTTATAATGTGGCATAAGGAACACTGTACATAATAAAAGAGGACATTGACTTCCGATAAACGGTGTTTGTCTGTACAATCAAAGAGCGTAAAGCATTCTGCAATATCTATACAATCCAAGAGCATACGAGTACCATTGCGAACTTTGGCGTTTTGTCTCTCGAACTTACTATTAAAACCAACTTTCATCACCAGTAATAACACGGCTCAACAATTCTGGATTGATTGCCGTTTGCTATAACAGATCGGCTGCCACATTTTTCCTCGACGAGAGACACAAACACGTATTGACTTATTTCCATCACAACTGACGACTGAGCAGTTGCATCGATGTGCCGCTTGGACTAGAAGCAGCTTATACATCAAGGTCAAAGATATTGTGCCTACGCAAGCCTGCAGGGTTGTCACATCTTGCAAAGAAAATCAGTCTAATTATGTTAATGTCGCACCTCGTATAACTGTCGTTGTTGTGGTCATCAGTCCCGAGACTGGTTTGATGCAGATCTCCATCTGACTCTATCCTGAGCAAGCCTTTTCATCTCCTCATAAGAACAGCAACCAACATCCATTTGAATCTGCTTACTATATGTGTCTCTTGATACCGGCCACGGTGGCCGAGGGGACTGAGGCGCTTCAGTCACGGTCTGCACGGCCACTACGGTCGGGGGTACGAATCCCACCTCGGGCATGGATATTTGTGCCGTCTGTAGTCTTAGCTAGTTCATAAGTAGTTTGTAAGTTTAGGGACTGATGACCCCGTAGTTAAGTCCCATAAGTATTACAAACATTTGAATTTGTCTCTTGGTCTCCCTCTGCGATTTTTACCCCACACACTTTCCTACTATGCTAAATTTACGATTCCTCGATGTCTAAGAATGTGTCCTACAAAGTGATCCCTTCTTTTAGTCAAGGTATGCGAAAAATTCAATGCCTATTCAGTTCAGTACCTCTTCATTAGTTACGCGAGTTACCCACCTAATCTTCAGCATTCTTCAGTAGCACCACATTTCAAAAGTCTCTATTCTCTTTTAGTCCGTACTGTCTATTTTCCATGTTTCACTCCCGTACAAGGCAACATACCACACAAATGCCCCCAGAAAAGATTTCCTTACACTTAAATTTATATTCGATGTTAGCATATTTCTCTTTTTCAAAAATGCCTTTCTTCCCATTCCCATTCTGCATTTTATATCCTCTGTACTGCGACTGCCATATGTTATTTTAGTACCTAGGTAGCAAAACGCATTTACCACCTTCATTGTTTCGTTACCTAATCGAATTCCTTCAGCATCGCCTGATTTTCAAAGACTGCATTCCATTATCTTTGCTTTGCGCTTGTTAATGTTCATTTTATACGCTCTCTTCAACACCCTGTCCATTCCATTCAACTGCTCTTCCAGGTACTTTGCTGTCTCTGACAGAATTACAATGTCATCAGAAAAACGCAATGTTTGTATTTCTTCACACTGAACTTTAATCCGTATGCCAAATTTTTCCTTGCTTTCCTTCACGACATGCTCGATGTACAAATTAAATAACATTGTGGAATGGCTATACACCTGTCTTACTCCCTTCCCAACCGATGCTTTCCTTTCATGCCCTTCGAGTCTAATAACTGCGATCTGGCTTTTGTACGAGTTGTATATAACTCTCCTTTTCCTATATTTTACCCCTGCTGACTTCATAATTTGAAAGAGTGTATTCCAATCAACATTGTCAAAAGTTTTCTCCAAATCTAGAAAAGCTAAAAAAGTAGTTTTGCCCTTCCTTAATCTATCCTCTAAGATAAGTCGTAAGGTGAGTGTTGCCTCCCGTCTTCCTACGTTCCTCCTGAATCCAAACTTATCTTCCCCGAGGTCATATTCTGCAACCTACTTGTTTTTTAATTCTCCTGTAGATAATTCGTGTTAAAATTTTTCAAGCATTAGTTATCAAACGGATGGTTCTGTAATTTTCACACCTGTCTTCGCCTGATTTCTTTGGAATTTACATTTTTCTTAAAGTCTGAGGGTATTTCGCCTGTCTCATACATCTTACACACCAGATGAAACAGTTTTGTCATGGCTGACTCTGCCAGAGTCTTTAGTAGCTCTGAGGGAATGTCATCTACTCTCGGGGCCTTGTTCCGACCTAGGTCTTTCAGGGCTCTGTCAAATTCATCTTTCAGTATAGTATCTCCTATTTCAGCTTCATCTAATTCCTCTTCCCTTCCTACAACATTGTCTCTAACCTAATTTCCTTTGTAGAGCTCCTCTGTATACTCTTTCCACCTTTCAGCTTTCCCTTCTTTGCTGATAATTGTTTTTTTTTTTTTTTTATCTGAGTTCCTGATATTCGTAGGGCTATTTTTCTTGTCCCCAAACGTCTCTTTTATTTTCCGGCAGGCAGTATCTACTTTTCCCCTTGTTATACATTCTTCTACAGATTTGCATTTGGGTCCTAGCCATTCCTGCTTAGCCATTTCTTAGTTGTCTGTACACCATTTTGCCTCGTATAACCAATTTACATTAAAAGTTAAAACGGCAGTTAAAATCTGCTGTTACTTCCACGGGTAGTTGTTACAGTTGCGGATCCTTAACCATCCTCACGATGAATTTTCGTAAAATGTGTTCCTAAACTCTGCAACTGAAAGACGTCAGGGACATACGTCTACAGTTTTGCGCATCTGTTCGACGATCCTTCTTGTAAACGGAAATGACCTGATTAGCATTGGTGATGTTCATCGCTCTCTTCGCTTAGACACTTATACTGTTGGGTTCTTCCCTGGTTTCGGAATTTGCGGTCGTGCTCGGGTGGCTCAACACTGTGCAGTGCAGGCGGCACCCCCTCGGCAGGTGACCGCACGCTGCTAGGTGACGGGCCGCCGCCCCTCCAGCAGGTGAATATTTCAGGCGGCACTTGAACGGCCCCGCCGGCTCGGCCCGCATTTATTGGTAAGCAGCCGGCTGGGGCGGCCAGATTAAACGCCCTCCTTCCTTCCTGCCTGCCGCTGGCCAGTAATCCGGCGCCTGCATTAAACATGGCCCGCCTTTCAGCGCCACTCTTGGCCGTCGCCGACCTCGCGGCCGGGCGTCGCTCCACCTGGGACCGCATCGCCAGTGCCGCCGCCGCTTCATACATACTGATTCCACCACGAGCGCTCATGCTCTCGCCACGCGCACTGCCCACTCGTCGTCTGCCGCAGTCCCTGTAAACTGACACACTCGCCACAGGCCGTGGTGAAGTCCTCCGCGAGGTCCGGAATTCCCTTTCTTTCCGTCTTCAGTAGTTTCTGCCACTCCTCCGTTGTATTTGGTGCAGACAGTACGTTCTGAGACTTGACGCCTTGAGGATAGGCAACATACGTCTCTGTATGTTGCCTATCCTCCAGGCGTCAAGTCTCAGAATTTATTGTCTGCACCATGTATATTTCAAGGCTATTATTTGTGAGTCCTGCAGCGGTACGACCTCTTCTTGCATGGGGCTAACAAGGAAATTACTCGAGCTCGAGCAAACACAAATACATCAAAAGCGTGTGAGAGAGAATGTATAGCTCCCTTATTACACTAGTGATAATCCAGCTTCTGCAAAACACTGCAGTCGCCCGTTAGGGGCCCCTGGTGTGCCGCGCCTCATTGCACTTTGACCTGCCGATACGCCAGTAGTAACGGTGCAGTGTGCCTCTGAAGTTAACGTTTTGTGACGTCATTTGTGTGCTGAGGCGTCAGATGGGTCGGCGATTTGTAGTCAATCCTGCTAATGTATTGCGCTTCGTCGAGATGAAATTCCGAAAAGCCCTTCTTCGTGAAAATGGTCTTGGTGTTGAAGATGAATCATCCGCATGTTTTCTGGAATCTATTATAGTGCAAGTAGATACCAGGTAACATGTGAATGATTCATCTTCTACACCAATACCATCTTCACGAAGAAGGTTTCTTCGTGACTTCATCTCAACCAGTCACACTATATTAGCAAGATTTTTTTACCAATCGCCAACCTATCCAACGCTTCACTACACAAATAACGTCAGAAAACGCAACTTCAGAACCACACTGCACCGTCACTACTGGTGTACCGGCAGTTCAAGGTTCAGTGCGGCGTGGCACACGCAGAAGCCTCTAATGGACTTCAGCAGAGCTTTGCAGATGATGGAATATCACTACTGCAACAAGAGATCTTTACATTATCTGTCACACGATTTTCGTGTTTTTATATTTGTTCGAGCCAAAGTACTTTCCTTGTAAATACCAAATTTTTTATGTACCGTGTGAGACTTCAGGATCTGAAAGTTGTCCGCTCGGCAACAAGGAAAAAAAAAAAAAAAAAAAAAAAAAAAAAAAAAAAAAAAAATTAAAGTAATATAATCTCCCTGTATTGTGAAATTACAACGACAGATCCTTGTGCACATAGAAGAAGCATATGATTCTAGGTTTGCACTTCTTTA
The DNA here is from genome assembly GCA_026315105.1 of Locusta migratoria. NCBI lineage: Eukaryota > Metazoa > Arthropoda > Insecta > Orthoptera > Acrididae > Locusta > Locusta migratoria. Next base: position 118,848,113 of record CM048744.1, on the reverse strand, counting down.
AAAACTGTCGCTTCGAAATAAATGTTTTAAAGTACCCTTAAAGATCGAACTGTCAAACAGAAGTTGGTAGTTGTGTTGGTTGCTATAGACACAGATATTACAAGTCTTGGTCACTGATGATAGATGTATATATGGGATGCGTTGATTAAAATACCAAAAATTGATAAAAGTCTTCTTGCTTTATCTGCCAAACAAAATAACTTTCAATAAACCTCTCTTTCAAATTATAAAATGGTTTCACTGTAAATAGTTCTTCATCTTCTGTCAATGAATATATTTCTTGTGAAATTTCTATAAATATCAAAATAATGATCTTTGACGCTTGGTCAACTTTCAAGACACAATGACAATTATTGCTCTCACAATACAGATCATGAGTCAATGACAGTTGCCGGCCGCAGTGTCCGAGGGGACTGAGGCGCTTCAGTCATGGTCTGCATGACCACTACGGTCGGGGGTTCGAATCCCCCCTCGGGCATGGATATTTGTGCCGTCCTTAGTTGTACCTAGTTCATAAGTAGTTTGTAAGTTTAGGGACTGATGACCCCGTAGTTAAGTCCCATAGACTATACAAACATTTGAACATTTGAACAATGACAGTTGCACAAAGACTGCTTTTATGGTCTTCTTGATTTCCCACGAAATTTTCTATAATAATGTCAATATCCGCGACGATAACCGCAGACCCAGCATCTTCTTGCCTCGTGGCCGTCGACCCGCGACTTGAAGTGGCCAGATGTTTACTCCTTGAGTTCGGCGTCGAAGATGTTGCTCTAGTAGGATGAATCGCCGTCACAGCACATGAAACACAAGAAACATACGAAAACTCTTTTAATAATCACATAACATAAAACATTTACATAAAAATCACGTAAAACATGAAATATAATCTTCTGCGAAACTGAGCTGACATAAGGTAATAGTGTAGACAATAATCCGTCCCACTACAGTCCCCGTAAGCCTATGTGGCTTCGCGGCGAAACTACCATAATATTGTTGCTTTGACGTGCGCTTATATCCCAAGCAAAATATATTTTCCCAGGGATACTAGCTATTGGCATTAGGCAAAGATAAAAAAACGTTAATGCAGTATGGATGTATAGATGCCAGCAGACAATGCTGTTCTGAGTATTCTGTATACACTTACAAAAGAAGTTAAAGTTATCCTATTAGGATCTTAGTTAATCACACACCCAGTAAACATGACATGTTCAGAAATAAACTACCAAACATTGGTGACAAGTGAGGAATATAGGTATAAGCACACTCTCGGAAATCGTGCCATAGTCGAAACTTAGCAGCAAAGTATGGAGGATAAACAAGAAGTATCAGCCTTTCCGTAGGCTCGGAAATCACGAAATATTCGTAAATAAACAGCCAAATCATTCTGACTAGCGAATAGTGTAAATGCCACTGATACTCATTTCACTGACCAGCAATTTAAACGTTCCCATAGTTTTGTTTCTAACCAAATTCACTAAAAGACAACATATTTGGAACAAAGTTCAAATATTTGTGAGAAGGAAGAACATTAATGTCATTGCTGGTCGTACCACTTGCAGCAGCAATTTCATTCTCCAGTTTTCAGTCATACATAAATCACCAAATATGTGGTACTAACATCTGAGACAGCACTCACAAGCTATAAGAGTAAAAAAATATTTTTATATGAGAAGAGTTTCGAAAGCAGTATCTATTGTGCAGTAGTCCACCAGTCTACTTTTTTTTCGGGTCTCCATCCTCCCCTACAACCCGTCCTTCCGCTCGCCAAAATAGCCTTCATCGGCTAGCTTCAGTAGCTATGATATAGTACTTGTATTCCTAATAGGAAAAAGCTGTTTTCTTCTTTAGAGACAAATAAAATTTCTTCTTGTAAAAGAGTTAAATTGTCGTGAGGACTCCTTCTTCTAGAGTCTGTGAAAGAAAACGTTTTTCTGAAACCAAATTGAAACTTCTTCTTCGAAGTATTTGTTTTAATGTTCTTCGCCGGCCGCGGTGGCCGAGGTGACTGAGGCGCTCCAGTCACGGACAGCTCGGCCACTACGGCCGGGGGTTCGAATCCCCCCTCGGGCATGAATATTTGTGCCGTCCTAGTTTGTAAGTAGTTCATAAGTAGTTTGTAAGTTTAGGGACTGATGACCCCGTAGTTAAGTCCCATAAGCTTAACAAACATTTGAACATTTTTTAATGTTCTTCTGCGAAAGCCGAATTAAATACAAACAGGACGTAAAATAAAAAAAATAAAAATTGATCCTTCTCCTTTCTCCTGAACTTCTATGGATGCACATGAGCTGGATATAAAGGGGTCTTGATGAAGGCTGATAAATCAATCACGTCATTCTATACAGGCGTTCCTTTTTCTGCACGGTGTATGCCCTCGAAGTTCGTGTTGCCGAAATTTATTTTGTATTTTACCGTTGATAATCGAATGAGAAATGTTCATCCTCTCATCTAATCAATATTTATTGCAAAACTGGGGCTTCTCTTAACTCCGATTACGCAACCGGCCGAAAATTTCAGCGCCTAATATTTCATTAAGAATGTCTTGTTACAATCAGCGTTTCAGATGATTGTACTTCTCAGAAAACATGCATAATGCTTTTTGTAATTTTTTTCTTCGAGTTAGTGTATGGTGCTGGTTCGTGATGTAGAGCCAGTAATCTTCCTTGCTCTTTTTATCGTAAGTCATGATGTAGTGCACTGTGTGTCCTATTATACAATTGACGGCATTTCGTTTGGTCATGGGGTAAGGATTTGCCTGTGGATTCAAAAAGTCTGATGGTTTGTAGACATTAGGCGTCGACCTATTGATCGTCGCTAGTTTCTGTGTGACCAACTGCCAAATGTCCTTGACACTGTCACATACCAGCCTGTGTTCTTCTGTATCAGTAAGATGGCATGATGTACACAAGGGAGAGCTGACGAGATGTATGGCATGAAGTTTGTCGTTACTTGTTATTTTCCGGTTTACAGCTTTGTACCATGTGGCTCTCACTTAGAAGGAAGGTTGGGGTCGTGAATATTTTTCCATATTATCGGCCAGTCATAAACAAGATATTTTTGTTCGATGGCATTATTTCCCTTGTTTTCCATGAGTTCCTTGTAAACCTCCTTCACGATCATCATCTTCTGTCCTGTTATTTTCGAAGCTATATAGCTATATTCGAGTAAAAAGTGTCTAAGATGATAAAAGCCAATAGGAATGTGATGTACATCAATTGGAGGTTGTATGCTGACAGGAACTATTTCATTTAGCAAATGGGCCGTGAGGCTGTTGGGCGACGGTTTACATATCTTGTAGGTTTTGCACACACAAAAAGATCTTAACTTATAGTTAACATCTGTGAGGTTTAGTCCACCTTTCTGTGTAGGAAGTGTGAGTGTGCTGAACTTCACTTTAAAAATATTGCCTTGACTGACAAAGTTCCCCAATGCCGACATGATTCTGTTGGCGATGCCGTGCGGTACGGGAAAGGCTTGTGCAACATAATTAAGTTTCGATGTCATATATACATTAACAAGAATGGTTTTTTGAAGTTCGTCAAGGTGCCTCAGTCTGTTTTCTTGAATAACTGCACGTATTTTAGGAAGTAGTTGTCTGTAGTTTATAGCGATAGTACGCTGGATATTATTCCTGAATACAATCCCTAAGCACTTGAGTTGATCTACTTTTGGTAACTGTTATAGGCTTCGTGTACATTTCCTTTTACCTATATTCATAATGCCTGACTTCCTTTTGTTTAGCTTCGCTCCGGATGCCAGTTAATATTTGTGCACAATCTGCAGAGCTTGTGACACTTCTTGCTCGTTCATAAACAGGAAGCCAACATCATCTGCATACGCGTTACATACTATTTATCTGCAGTCCTTGTAGTTGTTGTGTAAGCGTGGAAAGCAGAGGTTCGATCGCAATGGCAAATAACGCCATTGACATGGGACATCCTTGTCTTACAGAGGAATCCATCATAATCGGTTGGCTTAATTGTCCATATATCATTATACGTGCTACGCTATTACGTAATATTTGTCAATTATCCGCAGGAAACCCAGAGAGAACCCCACTACTTTCATGGTATAATGAAGGTATTGATGATTAACTCTGTCAAATGCCTTCTCAAAGTCTAACGACAATATTGCACACTTTATTTGACAAACTTCCGCAGTTGATTTAATATCCCCCTATTCGCATATATTTTGTAAGATACTTCTGTCTTTACCGACACATTTTTGGTACTGGCCAGTTATTAAATTCATGATCAGTTTCATTCTTCTTGTCAGAATGCGTGCGAAAATCTTATAGTCACTATTCAATAGTGTGATCGGACGTAAATTTTCAATTCCTTTGCTTGTTGAGTTCTTAGGAATTAAGACTATAACGCCCTCTGGGAATTCTTTTGGGATGTCGACATTGCCGGTCAGAAGTTCGTTACACATACGTAGTAATTTGCTCTTCAGTATAGCCCAGAAAACTTGGTAAAATTCTATGGGGATCCCGTCAGGTTCTGGGGATTTATTTTTAGGACTCCGTGCTATTGCATCTTTCAGCTCATCCTCTTCTATATCCGTTGTGAGATGTCCTCGTTCCTCCACAGTAAGTCTGCCTGTTATGTTCCTTGTCAGCTCATCCTGTATATTTTCATCAGTGGGTTTATGTAACATTAGTTCCAATAGGTAGTTATGAATTGCATCTTTAATTTCATTTTGTTTCGTAAGAGTTTGTCCTTTAGGTAACTTAAGTTCTGTCAGGATTTTTCTACTCCCTCTCTTGTTTTCACGCATAACGTGGAATATTGACGGTTCTTCCCCGTCTATATTATTCTGCACTCTAGACCGTATTTTAAAACCTTCCGCTTGCTTCCGTTTTAGAGCTAAAATTTTTGCTTTGATTTTCTGAATCCTTGTGTAATTGTCTATCATTTTTTCATCCATGGTGTACAACTTCCTAAGACATTGAAAATAAAATTCAATCGTTTTTTATACCAAAAGTTCCTCTGTCGTGAGTATTCAATCAGCGTTTTTCGTATCTTTGGCTTCGCACACTGCAGCCACCAAACTGTGATCGAGCTGTATGACGGTATTCTGTTCTCACATTGTTGCCAGACATTGGTGATCACCACGCAACATTCCTCATCTTGCAGATGTGAGATGTTGAGTTTCCATAAGCCTCTAGCTCGGTAAGTCTCTTGTTTCTGCAAATTAATTGTTGTGATGTAAGCCGCATGATCAGAGAATCAGGTGGGCCACACATCAGACTGGAGAATGTGGTCCTTCATATCAGCTGATACATAAATTCTATCAAGCCTGCTGGCTGAATGGCTTGTAAAGTAAGTAAACCCAGGCGCCGCACCGTGCGTATGTTCCCGGGTGTCGGTTAATTTCAGTTGATGTACTATACGCTCAAGTTCGACGGATTTATTACAGTTTGGTATCTGATCTTTAGGACTACGAACACAATTGAAGTCACCGGCTAGGATAATATGGTCTTTATGGTTACGGAAGAGAGGAACGATGTCACTTCTATAAAATTCCGCTCTCGCACGCCTCTTATTATTTCCGGATGGTGCGTACACATTGATAATACGCGTGTTGTTGATAGTTGCCGCAAGTCCTCTACTACTTACAAGTTTTTCTATTTCTGCGACACGATGCCTTCTTTCGTTAGAATTGCGGTTCCTAGTTCTGCACCGTTGCCCGAGTTGGTGATTACATTATAGCCCTGTATCGTATCTAGATTTATATCTGATACTTCCTGCAAAAGTAGTATGTCAATTTCGGCTGCGTACGCAAAATCTTTCACGTGTTGGATTCGGATGGAGGAGCGTATCTTATTAATATTTAGCGTGGCTATTTTGAAAGCTTGTGTTGCGTTCATGTTGTTATTCATTTATATTAAAATTCGTCATATGAAGTGCTGTCAGAGACATCTCCTGTTCCACTCATCTGTTCCAAGGAAGTTGTATCCATCATGTTCAGTTCCTCTTCCTGTTGATCAAGGGGCTTCGCGGTTGTAACGATATCCGCCATTTCTTCATCTGCATTCCTTTCATTGAATTCCTCTGCCCAACTTTTGTGCTGGTTGCTCTTCAGGGTGTCTGCGTTCGAACCTCGTATTTCGGAAGAAACTTTTACATCGCAAGGGGGTTTCTGCTTCATTTTTCCTTGTGGGAGATGGTCCGGTGGGCTAAGACTCAATGAACGTTTTTCAACTTGCACTAGTTTGGATTGCTGCGTGCTCGCAACTGAAGTCTTCAGTGATTCTTCACGTTGCTTCTTGCTGATCTCCTTAGCTTTTTCTCGCAAGGGACGTGCTAGTTCTTCAGCATTCTTAGCAGCAAGTCTCCTCTTCTTATTTCTTCTTGTAGGACTTAGTTGTGGAGAAGCACCACTTTCTTTTGTAGCGGCAGTTGTTTCTTGAACATGGTCTTTGGCTTTTGTGGTTGAAACCCAGAGGTTTTTGTCTTTCTCGCCGGTCAATTCCGTCAGATTAATATTTAGCTCTGCGCTCGGTGGCGTCTGAGTAGCAGCAGTAGCTTCTTCTTCCTGACGATTTTCTTGAGTCGCCACTGTCATTGGGGTAGTGTCCATTATTAAGTCTGAAACCTGTTCCTCCACGACTACAGCAGACGTAGAGGGGTTCTGTTGTGAGGTTTTTACATTCTCCAAAATGTTATCTGCCTCAGGTACGTCATAAAACATACTGACTTCGGGGGCCGCAGTTGTGGCAGCGGGTTTGCGCGCCGCGGCGGCGTACGTCACCGGCATGGATGTCAACACGGGGGGCCTGTCTGCCTCGCCAGCGGGCAGCTGCGCCACGCGCCGCTGCAGGTACTCGGCTCGCACGTGGCCTGTTTTGGTACAAGCTGCACACGTCTTAGGCTGGTCATCGTACATAACTATCGTACGGTAACCACAAACCTCAATGTACGATGGAAAGTGTCTCCGTAGATCAACTTTCAATTGGCGGACCGCGTTTAGAACCGGAAATTTATGGGCATTGGACCATCTCTCGCCAACGTTAGTAATAACTCTGCCATACTTAGAAATCACGTCGTCGATCTCTTCACTGGTTATTTCAAAGGGAAGTTCAAATATGCGAACTGTCCGTATTCCAAGGCCAGCATGAGAAACGTATACAGTGCCAACTTTTCCGTCACTGTATTTAAACTTTGTCTCGCCTCCACAAGATTCGACAATTTTCGAGCATAAATCAGATCGAGCTAATTTCACGAAAACCATGCTGCTTACAATCGACAGATGTCATCTAGTCCTAGTTTAAATTCACTTTCTAACCATTCCTCAATTTCGAACGATTTTGGTCGGGGCAAGTTCTTATCAAACGTGAACCTCAGAGTATCTTTCCTATCCTTTAGAACCGGTTGCGTCATCACGAAATCGTTTTCATTTTCTGTAAAGACAACGAATACCGCTACAGAAAGCACAGCGACTAACCACTCGTGAACAGCGTCGGCGCAGCGTACAGCACGGCACAACCTTCCTCCTCGCCGTCCGCCGGCAGACTACCCATTACGCTACAACCACTTACCGCCAGTGACGATTTTTCTCTTGTATATAGTGTCGTTCTCACAGGTTTGTTTTTCAATGTTCATATGATTTTATTTACATTTAGTTATAATTAATGGATCCAGATATGATTTTGTGACTCATCTTTATTGCGCTGTGGCCCTGAAATGTTTTATTTCAGGTTATAAAACTAAAACTGTGAGATACACGGCAAATCAAGATGGCGTCTATGATACGGCAGGAACAAGTGAATGTCGTTTTGACGTCACTTTCCAGGTCGTCGTTCCTTAGCTAATGTCAAAGCGAATTTCATTGGAAAGAAAGAAATTTTTGCTTGGGATATAAGGATTCCTGCCGCTTTGTGCCTCCTGGAAGCGTGGCTTCTTGCTGAGTACAACTTTTTGTTGTTGTTAATCTGTGCAGCCATTTAGCGGCAAAACGTTAACTACGCGTTGTATGTCGATGCAGCGCTGCTTGAAACGAATTCCAGTCAAGAATAATCGTATGGTATTCCATTGCTCCTGTTTTTTGTATTAATAATCGTGTGTGTTAGTTCTTAAGATAAGATTTTGTATTTTATATAATCAGAAATAATGTCAGTTTCTAAATATTGGATAATATTAAGTATAAATAACGTTTTACTAAACTATAATAATATTTATGTTGGTGGTTTCAATCGAAACTACCGTGGCATAAAACAATTTCGATTGTTAGGCTATGTATGCATTGAATTCTTGAAAACAGACCACATTACCGAATAACTTTATAAATCGGTGATGTTATTTTGAAATATTCTTGCATTTAACCTTCTTTTTAAATTAGTCTGATGTTTCGTCATGCCTCTAAAAACTAAAAGCGACAGTGATTGGTACCAATATACGCTATTTACTACTAACAATCGAAGACCTGATAACAAAAACAACCCTTGTCAGTTTTATTTTATTTTTATTTATTTATTTATTTATTTATTTTTGTTTTTTTGTTTTTGCTATTCCCTAGCCTCACGATTCATACTCATCAGATACGGCAGAAACAACTCCAGTCCTGAGTTATTGCAGCTCAAAAATTTGGTGGTTCTACAATAACTGACCTTGTCAAAATAATTTCTGACAAAAACAGCCTATGTCATTTGACAAGGGCTATTTTCGTGTGAAAGCAGGCGACAATGCAACTTCAATGTTCATTGTCACCTCCGTAGTATTTGTCGTATTATTTCAGTCTGCTCTTTGGCAAGTGAAGGTTCAGTGCCCTTCTGTAATGAATTTTGAAGATAATGATCAGAGGCCCAAAAAGAAGAAACGGCAAGAAAGAAAGGAAGCTGTACTAAAGAAGAAGAAGCTGGTGGGGGAAGAACACATCACTTACGTCGGCAAAACTGTTCCCGCCAAATGTGTTGGAGGTGACTGCAGGTAAGCACTGTTTACATCCTGTATTTCCACCAGTAAATTTTTTCATCTGCTCTTCTTGACGTGTAGATTCGTTAGTGACACGACCTCCTCTCCCTTTGGTTGTAGATGCAGAAGGCTGCGGTGCTTTCAAACGACTACCGCTGAACAAAGGCAACAGATTTTCTCAGATTTCTATAGATTGGAGTAAAAAAATGCACAAGACTCGTATTTGGCTGGTCTTTTTACCGTTGATAATGTGAAAAAAATAAGGCCCAGCAAAGTAGTGTATAAACAGGTAGCAAGTGATAATAAAGGCACTGGTTCACAATCCAGTGCCTCTTTTGCACACAACATTTCTTTTAAGTCCGAATGACTGTTGATACTATTACAACAGAGGTACCTCTTTGTAGCAGCGAACACAGAATAATATAGAGAGGCTATACCGCCTACATCAGCGTACAGTCAGTGAAGCCTGAAAGCCATCTTGGTTGGGTGTAGAAACGGAACTGGGCCGACGAATGCGTAGTTCTTCAAGTAGCGCTCGGTTTAATTACATTGCATAGGAAGAAATTTACCAACTTTTTCGAGTAGACAGCTGAAAACTGAAGAAATGCAACAGTGTTCTTAGCATGTACAATATGTATTGTGTTTGTATAAGAATAATAATTGAAACTATTACTTTTATATTAAATAAAAATTGCGACATGAAAAAGTTAGTCGCCTGCCACTTTTTTGGTTTTGTGGTCAGGAAATTTTCGTTAGCGAGAAAGTTGTAGATAATGAAATGAACTTTTCGATTTACTTAAACAACTTTTTTATAGCTCGCCTGGTTTTCTCACAAATTTGGATACAATAGAACGGTGGAACTTATCAGTTTCTACTCGTTACTTTCAGCGAGCTTACCCACCAGCGAGCACAGATTCTGTTGCACACTCACCTTGTACTTTGCGACCAATATTGATAGACATTTGAAATTTGGTATACAATGATTATGACTTAACACTTTTTATTTTATTACTAACTAGCTGAGCCGCTTCGGCTTTGCACGGGTAATCTTTAAACTAACTCGAGAGCTGCAGAACGTATCGTGGTGCAGTTTCTTTCAATTTCTTTAGTATAATCCCGTGTTCAACGTAGGCTATATTAAATGCCAATACGAAAATGAGAAGTAAATGAAATAAGAATAATACGTTGAATGGTTTACCACCTCCGCACTTTCGTGACCTTTGCAGCATAGCCTAAACTACGAGACCTGCGCCAAAGTACATATTATAAAATTATAGAATTGAAGAAGACTTAAAAAAAAAAAAAAAAAAAAGAAGAGACTGCGAGATCATATGTCTAACTTTTACAGATCTCCCACAATCACTACATCTCTAGTCTGAAGCCATATGGCGCCAGCGCTTTAGAAAAGAAAAATTATAGTTCACTCGTAAAAGTTAGATACATGCTCTCATGTGTTTTTCGTAGATATTTGTGAGTTCTGCTAGTTTATACTAAGTACACGGCCTAGCTATTATAGTTTAGGCTGCAGAGCTGAGCAAAGTGCAGAAGCGGTAAAAGATTCTTCTTTATGATTCTTATCTTAGTTTTTTTTATATATTTCCGCATTGACATTAAATATAGCATAAGGTTATCCCAGGATTCTAAAGAAGAAATTAAAAGAAACCGCATGACGATACGTTCGGTACTTCTCGAGTTACGAAAGGTTAAAGGGACAGACAGAGGAAAAATGTGCTTCTATTTCATATAATAGTATGATTTTCTGTCCCTAGCTGAAACAGGTAATTATTTATGGCAAAAATAGATGGTCAAAAAGGAACGCCTTAAAATATACGAAAAAGGAATTAACAGACAGTGAACTCAGTAAACTATCCTGTGCTCGCGCCGGGTGGCGCTCGGCAGCCATGTTGGTTGGGTGACGCGCTCTCATCCGGTGCCCTGTCATTGCTAGGCATCTCAATGTTATTCTGTGCTCGCTGGTTTGTACAGAGGCATTCAGGGCTTTTCACGCAATCTCTCGAAGTCGACTACACAATGCGCAAAAGCATCTAAGCGCAAACAACAGCTGTTCTCCAATGGATATGAGAGGAAAGCGCAATAACAGGCCTCGTGCAGTTCCACGTCCACTTAGAGAGCTCACTGAACATCACATATCATTATTTAAACCAAGGGTGTCTCATTACTCGTTGCGTAAGAATTTGACCAGAAGGTATCTGCCTGAAACTCTAACTTTGAAGAAACTGGCGAAGTTTTTCTGAATGAATATCAAATTAATGTACCCTACAAACTCTATTGGGAAGTGTTCAATACCTTCAATATATCTTTTGGATATCCTCGGTCTGACACTTGTTCTACATATGATGCTTTAGAGAAGCAGATAACTGCTGCTAGCTTCTGTGACAAATCCGGTTTGATTGTTTAAAAGAACTTCACTTAAGAAAGGCAGAAGGTTTTATGAACGTAATAGATACTACAAGCAGAAGACTCTACATGGATTAGTGACAGCTGTAACTTTTTATTACATGCAAAACCTTCCCGTATCTAAGCTAACAACTAATGCAATATTTTATGCGAGACAGCTACGGTATTATGTTTTTGGCGTTGATGAAGCCGTAATGTTCACTTACCATGAAGGAGTTGCAAACAGGGGTCAGAGCAAAGAGACCTCTTCATTGTTTCATTACTTAAAAAATAGGCAACATCTGGCGAGAGATTTTGTTTTGATTTCAGATGGATGTGCCAGTCAGAATAAAATTTTTGACATGATGTATTTTCTGTTCATGCTAGTTCACAGTCTCAAAATGTTCGACAGAATAACGTACCTCTTTCCAATGAGAGGTCATTCTTTCCTGCCCAATGATCAAAATTTCTCCTTAATTTCATGTAAGAAAAACAAAACTTACTGGGAGTTCCGGTTTCTCATAAAAACTGACACTATTTGAGTGCTTTTAGAAGTTTTTTTTTTTAACAGAGCATGAGGAAATGGAACAGTAGTCCTCATTAATTTCGTAATAATTGTAGATACTCTAATCACCTGATGATATGCTTGTAAGACAAGAAACCGGTTATGAAATCCTAAAAGGACGACAATGAAACAGCTGAAGCGGAGAACGGGACATTTAATCAGTTTTCAACCTTACAATTATTTTATAACATTTTAACTGTTAGACTGTTCCTTTGAACATGTATAACTTGTTCCATCGTTCGGGAAGGCTTTAATAACCTGGAGCGTGGAATTTTTGTGGCATCGTTTGCATCCTATAAGTGACGCTCTTGACCTGTAACTTTATTTGGTACCTTCAACTGTTGAAACCCACGAGGATGTAACGTAGTGGTAAAGAATTACCCTTACACAGCGGCCAGTACTGACGTGTCTAGGTCAGTTTGCTACTCACAGGGGCTCTGCACGCGTGCTGTTTTCCGTGTTTGTGCGGCCCTGCTCTGACGCTTGCTGTGTGGCGACAAATTGTTCCAAAATTGCAACGAAACGTGCACCAGTGACCGTTTCTCGGATGAAAAAAGGGCAAATAATGCCTCTTCTACACACTGCAGCCCACACAGTAACTTTAGGAGAATACAGGGGTTTCGCTTCACACCAATATGGCTTTTCGGAACCCCAAAATCGCCAGTTCTGCTTATTCACGTATCCATTCAGGTGGAAGTGTGCTTCATCTGTAAACCAGATGCAGCCAACATCAAATCCTTCACTATCAATCATTGTGAGCATCTGATTAGCGAAGGCCACCCTTTGTTCCTACGGGTATGGCCTGGTGCGTTTGAATTTTTAATGGAAAGATTTGTAGCGTTCTGGAACGCTTCAAACCAGTCTCAGATGCAATTCTACGCACGGATGACATTGGATTTCGCTGAATAATTCCAGAAACTGCGGCGATATTTTCAGGAGTAACTGCGGTTTGCTTGCGGCCAACATGCCCCACTAGATCATCAGTTACGCTGCCTGTTCGTTGAATGGTTTTCGTATCGGGTCCTTTTGGAACATTAATCGTGCTTGAAAACTTCGCCTTGTTGCCGTAGGACTCTCTTCTAACCTTTGGTACTCTAGCACCAGAAACACGCGTTGTTTAATGGAGTACATGGTTTTAATCTCTTCCTTCGGTACGCTAACCTCCTTTCACGTTTCAATAGTGGAACTGATCGCTCTGGGCTTCGGATCACTATTTATACTAGGCATTACGTATGGCGATTAATATCCCTTTCCCGTAGCATCAGCACCCCTCCCCTCTCTCCCGTCCCTTTTCCTTTCCACCCGCTTGACTGCCCCTCTCCCATGCCCAGAGTCTCGTCAATCCTTCTTTCCCCTCCTTTTCTCTCTCTTCCCTCCCGTCCCCCCTCCCCCGCGCTTCCCCCATCCCTGTCCCACCTCCTCCCCCTCCATCCCCCTCCCCACCCCCCGCGGGGGCGTCTTGACTTTTTAAAACGTGTACAGTGCCATTGTGTCCAGTGTCTTGTGTGGTTTTTAATCAGTGCCTCCGCGATCTACGTCTCCAAGTTCCTGTGCGCCGTCATCTTTCTTCGTGTTTCTCCTTAGTGTTTCCTGCGATGTACTTTTAAATCGTCGCCGTGGCCAACTGTTTTTACTGACTATGTGTGTTTTATTACTGCTCGTCTGTTCTCGTTCTCTGATATATGTTTGTCTCATTGTCCGTGTACGTTTTAGTCCTTCACAAACTTAGTGCGTCAATTGTTTTTAAATTCCGCAATTTTATTCCTCTGTTTTATATATTGTTTTTACTCTCTGTCTTAACGTGTATGTCGCATGGCTGAAGAGCAGCCACCGCAGCTGCTGCCAGCCTGCTAACTGTTTCACACAGTTGGTTTCAAAATTACAATAAAGGAAAAGAAAAATATGGCGATTACAGCGCCATCTGTTAGTAGCTTTTGTAACTATTATTTCAAACTGCAGTATAAATTTCTTACGGCTTTCACAATAAACATACCGTTTACTGCATTCCTCTACCGATCTTTGTTTTCGAGATATTTAATTTTGAAATCAGGGAGTCCCTTCCTGGACACCCTGTATTTACTGATTCACCCTCGTATCGAGGGCCATATACAACGAAATATACCAAACGGACGCACCCAATTTTCCATTCAATCGGTGCCTTTCCGGGACCGTCCACCCTGAGGGGTCGGCGACGACGTCGTGAACCGGCGGCGACTCCCCGCTGCCGAACTCCCCCCGACCCGACCGGGGCGCTATTGACGAGGCGGTGGCGGCGGCGGCTGACAGCTGGTCCCGCTCGGCCAATTACAGGGTCAAGCCGCCTCGAGGGGCCCAAGAAAATTGTAAATGCCAGCGCCAGCCGCCGGGGACGCCCAGGGACAAAGCGCCGAGGAGGCCGTTCAATTAGCATTCAAAGGCGTCAAGAAGTGAGGAGTTGGCCCCGCCGCCCGCCACCAGCCCCAGTCGGAGGAGGTCAGCCGCAGCCGGCCACACCGACCGGCGCGATCTCATTACCGGATGACAGATGCAGATCAACACTCTCCAGGCCGCGCGCTCTCCACCCAGGGAACAGGGAACTGTTAAGAGGCCGGAGAGGGGCGCACAGTGGTAGCGATCGGTCGAGACGAATTCCCGAGACCGCCGGTCGAACCACACCGTCGTCGACTCGTCCGAGGCGCCCCGTGAATTATCAAGCTGTCACGGGCGCCTGATGAACTCATTTTCCCCGTGCCCAGTTGCCGCCAAGGGCCGTGACGTCTCGAAGGTTTCTGGAAGGCGGCCCGGAGGTGGGGGGGGGGGGGAGGAGGTGGTTCGGATGGGAGAGGGGCACCCGCATCGCAGAAACTGGTGGGTGGGCGGTGAAGGAGGGTGGAGGGGAAAGGGGGAAAGCGTTGGCACGCTGATGAGGGACCCGAACGGAACGGAATCGCGGAATGAAAGCGCCTGTCACAGATTTCATATTTTTCACCTCCGCGGCTTCTCAAATGTCTAATTTATGTCTCTTATTCGGGATGCTTCATTTGGCTCCCGTCTTCTGCCGGCCACAAAGGCGACAGACTTGCGGAGGCAACCGCGCCCCGGGAGATCTTTTGAATTCCTCCTCGTGACTTCTTTTCTTTGCCAACTCCGCGGTAAACGCAATTTGTCAAAAGAAAAAAAAAAGTTTAAAAAAAAATCTGTGGCACTGCTTTCAATCATAGCTCGTATGCCATAAAAACTTAGGTGACTTTCATTGACTAATATATCATATGTAGTCTACATCTACATCGGATAGTCTGCAAATCACATTTTAGTGCCTAGCAGAGGGTTCACCGAACCACCGTTATACTATTTATCTCCCAGCGCATTCTCGAAAAGCGCGCGGGAAGAAAGAACACCCGAATCTCTCCGTTCGAACTCTGATTTCTCGTATTTTATTCTGATGATCATTTCTACCTATGTAAGTGGGAGTGAACGATATATTTTCGCATTCAGAGGAGAATGTTGGCGACTGGAGTTCCGTAAGTAGCCCACGTCGCAGCGATAAGCGCCGTTGTTGTAATGATTCCATCCCAGATCCTATATCATTTCCGTAACGCTGTCTCCCCTGTATCGTGACAATACGAAACGAGCTGCCTTTCTTTGGACTCTTTCTATGTCCTCCATCAAATCCACATGATAAGTATTCCACACTGGGCAGCAATACTCCAAAAAAGGACGGACAAGCGTAGTGTATGTAGTAGTTCTTTTGCATCTTTCAAGGGTTGTGTCAATGAAACGCAGTCTCTGGGTTGCCTTTCCCACGACATTATCTACGTGTTCTTTCCCGTTTATGTCTAAAGTAACAGTAATTCCCAGGTATTTCGTGGAGTTTACGGCCTTCACTTTTGATTGAATTATCTTGTAAACGGATTTGTTTTCGCTCTCATGTGGACGACTTCACACTTTTCATTATTTAGAGTCAAGCAAGAGAGCTGATTTGGTTTTTTGCCAAATCGTTTATGTAAATAACGAACAGTAGAGGACCAATAACACTATCCTGTGGAAAGCCCGATATAACGTTTCTTTTAGTCGATGCCTTACCTTCAATTACTACGAACTGTGTCCTCTCCAACAGGAAATCTCCTATCCAGTCGCAAATTTGGAGCGATGTACCATAACCACACAATTTGATTAAAAACCGTTTGTGAGCTAGTAGTACACCTGTCTCTTTTTTCATTTCTATCTTTCTAATTTCTTTAATCCAAAAACACGTTTTCGGGGGTTTTATTGGTAAGGTGACGTAGAGACACATTAGCAAAAAGATTAAAAAGCTTTAGTAACACGTGAAATGTCAATACTAGCATATACTTTCGTCAAACGTTAACAACCACCTCGAAGAGAACGATCTATTGACCCATAGTCAACACGGTTTCTGCACGCATCGTTCCTGTGAGGTAACGAGTGATATCGACAACAGATCTCAACTCGATTCCGTATTCCTAGATTTCGGGAAGGCTTTTAACACTGTACCTAACAAGCCTCCTCTAATTAAATTCCGGCATTATGGAATATCGCCACAGTATTGGGATTAGATGGCGATTTCCAGTTACGAAGGCACAGTATTCTGTAATTGACGGAAAGTCATCGAGTAAAACATACTGCTTTGTCACATATGCTCCACATCTATTTGTATGTTTTTCTGCTGGTTTACGCCGTACGACTCCAGACTGGATGCAATATGTATCCATGCTATTCGGCCGTGTGGATTGATAGCGACAATTTGGCTGCAGTTACGTTTTATGTTGGTCAATGTGTATGGTGTCATACCTCCCGCGGTGAGAGTCTCACAGTTAAATAATTTTGCTACTACATTCAGTGATGTATGCAAATTCACTTAAAAAGTCAGTCTAGATTGCCATTTATAATTTATTTAATGATTACCAGTTTCGACCATTTAAATGTCAATCTTCAGACCATTCTAACCATAGTGTTGGCCACAGGTTGCGTTGAGGAGAAGCTAACAGGATGCTACATTATAACATCTAGCATCCAGGTAGCTCCTGCTCAACGAACTCGGTGGCCAACACTGTTGTTGTAATGGTTTGAAGATGGACCTTTAAATGGTCAAAATAAATTATAAATTGAGATCTTGACTGACTTTTTAAGTGCATTTAATCAATCTGATCGCTGAATATCCAAGATATCATCAAAAATAAGTATATGCGAATACCGCAAGGAAAACGTCTTGCGGTTCCAGTTAGAAGTATCCTAGCAGTTAATTAAAACGTTGTGGCTCATGCGCTAGTTACACAGCATGGTGAGTGGCAATGTAATTAAAGATAAACGTTTTTCTTTCGTCTCTTTGTTGCGATAGCAGTTAAAGCACGTTTCGTAAAGGTTGATATCATGTATAAAATTTGTTGCAAGTCACTAACTGATATCATACTGGATGAATAAATTCTGAGAAACACATGTTCTTCATCATACCCTCGCCACCGCTATAACAATTACAGAAAAAAAAGTCTGCTCCAAAAAATAACCAACGTTCTATGAAACTAACGAATAATTTCCGATTTTTGCGATCATAAACGTAGGTAGTCTTAGAAACCTCAAGCCACTTGTTACAAATTTATTTTCAGTTACGAGTTGCTTGCTTGCAACTCTACTAAGAGTTTTTGTCAACCTCGTATCCAAACCTCTCGATCCTTGTGTCATATTTCGTCGGTGGGTATCAAACACCACTTTTTGGTTTCGTTCTGCACATGGACTTCATTTTTTCTGTTGTATGTAGATAGCCGATATAGTGCTTTCACGTAGTACTTTTTCGGCAAGCGTTCATCTACTAATCTCATCACAAGCCCAAGTGACTTAAGCTCCGTTCTCCCACCTGTTACGTGATATATTCTGAAGTTTCATTCATCCCTTAATTTCTTTATTTCGAATCTTCTCCTGCCATGAAACTTAACACTTAAAATAATTATTTTCACATTTTTCAATTCTCCTGTTTAGTTTTGTCATTCCGCTCTATGCAAACATATGCTGTATATTATTCATTCACATAAGCATTTTTCGGGTCTTCTCGCAAATTTATTTCACCGAAGGTTGGAATTCAACTTTTGACTGATTGACTTGTCCTCTGCCGTCTATTAATAGTTTCAAAACTTCATTTACATGATGTTTAACCTGAGTAGGTACTATAAAATATACTTGTATGAAGAATTTGGTCGTAGTATGCTTACGGAAATTTCTTTTCAAACTTTAATTCATTTCCGTAGTATCTCGTAAACTTTTCTGACTCTGGTAATGTCTACATTATTATTAGTGTTATACTCCCAAACAAGATGCATGTATACATTTTTATTGTTACTACGCCATACGCTTAAAAATCCTGTGAAAAATTATACGTTTGTTTTTCCCTGACTGTTAGCCAGATAGTTAATTATATTATCTACATTGTGTCAGCCTGCGGCAATGCCCCTCTGTTCTTCTCCTGTTATAATGTAATTCACAAGACACTCTCTTAAAATTATCCGAATACACTTATTTCACACTGTTATGGAAAAACTAATGCCTTCACAGTTTTTATTTGATGATTTCTTATGAAATGGTTACAAGTATGTTTCTCCCATTTTTTGAAGTGTCCTCTTGTACAATCGGACATTTGTTTAAAGTATGTTGAACTATTTGCAGGATGTCTTCTGCGCATTTTCCTCAGATCAATGGCAATTCTTCCTGATTTTTTTACTTACTTCAAGGAAGCCGCTGGTACTATAACCTACATGATTTTAACTGTAGTAAGCAACTTCGGTCTTCTCTTATTTTCGTATTATTTCTTCCTTTTATGAAAGGTATATTTACTTTATTACTCATTTCTTTGCTTCGGGTCTTCACTATTTGGCAAGCCCTTGTTGATCTTGTTCGTCACATATACCTATCCATGTAATTACATTTATTTTCAAATAATTAATACTTTTGTTATAATTGATTCGCCACTACACAGGATCTAACAAAGGACTAACAGGAGCTTCCGATCATCACGAACTTTCATAGCTGAACAGTATTTATACATCATCCATTTATTTCGTAACTGAGGTTAGAAATTTTATGAAACCGATTGTATTAAGAGACACGTTACACTGCTTTATTGGCGTTGTAATACGAATTTTAGCTGTCATGTATTTCTGTTTGCTGCTTTCTGTACCTTCGTTAATGTATCTGCCAAATACAATTTTTCAGGAATTGCACACACTCTTCCTTGAGAAGAGGTAATGTTTCCATTCTTTAAGGATATTTAGCATTTTAAGTGCTATTCCACAAACAGCTTCAGTTGCGGAAAATAATGATACGATTACATTATGGATATGGGGAAATCTAATGCACATTTATCCACCCGATTTACAGAAGACTCCGATGAAAATTAGGTATATAATTGTAAAGTTACTGGAAATCAGGTAAAAAAATAAAAAATAAATAAATAAAAATAAAAAATTTAAAAAGAGCTAGAAATTAAAGTTTGACATAGTGTAAGTGTGTTATTTCAAAGTTAGAGCTGTGTATATTGCAAAAAGACATATCAGATGACGTGCGAAAAGCTCCAAAACTTGCAGAAAATGTACTTGCACAGTTTGAAAATGCTGTACAAAGATCCAAAAATAGTTCGCTATTCATGATTTGGATACTCGAAGATAGGAGTTGAATGCTAGCAGGCGACAGCAATTATCTGCAGCTATTTAAAGGCATTCGACAATTGGTTATATAAAATAAAACACCGCATTGTTACTAGGAAATAAATATATTGATAACGCAGTAACCGTAAACAGACAGTAGTAAAGTAAAGGTATAACTGATAAATTCGTTGAAGGAGTAAATCGGAAATATTACTAGTTGGAGAAAAGAATGTTTTTAACTCTGTTCAGTCAGGGTTTAGTTATTACTGCACACAGGACATTATATGACAAAGAAAATGAAAAAAAAAGAAAAAAATGAAACAATAACCCAATCACTAAACTCGATTACGCACAGTTGAGCCAATCATATCAGCAATTGTTTTTCTTTTGTCACCACTATTAACTATTTTACACGAACAAAAATTGAGATCTGACCTCCAGTGAAGGCAAATCTTTTCATGTCAGAGGATGTTCTTTCATTAGCTTAACAATCTGGAAAGTTGACGACAAACATTGTAAAAACATGGTTCATCAATGTTTATCTTCTCAATTGCTAACACGATTCTGTTTTGCTCTTACAAGCTACACCTTTGACCTCGAACGCTCGAATCCGCACGAAAGCATGCGTAGTATAACAAGTAATTACAAACAAAACAGTGTTGTGCGTCATTCCCATGCAAAACGCCGCACTTCTCTGCTAGCGCCACTAGATGGTGGTATAGTGTAGTTGCTCTAACAAGTGCACAAGTGCACAAGTGCTCCAGCTGCGTGAGTGGTATAGCTGCAGTTAGATTTGCGCATAATAGTTCGCGATCGGGAGCGCACACTTTAGTTCGCGGCTCTGCCGCGAACTAGTTCGTTCTTTTAGTTCGTCCGCTCCCAGTGACAGCTGAGCAGCATGGTCTGCGCATGCAGGTGGAGGGAAAAGTTCCCCTACCTAGCTGCTTCATGCGCTTGCTGCTTGAGTCGCTAACGATATCACGCAAACCAAAAGAAACAGTTTGTGGATAATTTCTCGCGTTTAAGTTTAGATTTATCTCTATATCTTGGCATTAAAGAATTTATTAGTCAGATATTGCAGAGT
Source organism: Locusta migratoria (assembly GCA_026315105.1). Classification (NCBI taxonomy): domain Eukaryota; kingdom Metazoa; phylum Arthropoda; class Insecta; order Orthoptera; family Acrididae; genus Locusta; species Locusta migratoria. Next base: position 118,827,524 of record CM048744.1, on the reverse strand, counting down.
GCAGAATACCTCAAAGTAGAAATTTTGTAGCACTGAACTATGTAATCTAGCAGGCAGACGCTAACGTCGAAATGGCTCTCATCAGCAGAAGGCAAACACGTAATTTTTAATTCTGTTCGCGACCTATCGCGCATCTTTTAGTTCGCGACCTATCGCGCATATTTTAGTTCGCGACCGGTAGCTCTCCTTTTAGTTCGCAAGTCGGCCGCGAAGTAGCTCGCTCTTCTCAGTTGGTCCGCTCGTTTTGGCTTTTGCTACGGCTACTGAAACTACAGCTGAGCTGCACGTCAGCTCGAAATGACGCCAACTGGCAGAAGAGAATCACGCTATTCTGCGCGCTCTCGCGTCTTCTCATTGTTATTCGTCAGTCTTCGGAAAAGGAGCGGACGAAATAAGAGGCGAGGGATCTGCGAACTAGTCCGCCTAGTTCGTTCGCGAACTACACAAGACTAGCTGCAGGACGTATTCGTCTACTGGAGTGTTAGCAAGCTAGTTACTGTCTAAACTGTGTATAGTGCAGTGATATCATGTAGTGAATTAATCCTACGCATATGACCTAAATATTAGGGACCAAGTAGCGACGTACTGAATATGGAAATGACATCGGTGCCGAGGATATGGAGCTCGCGAATATATTTATATAACATAATAAATCGGATATATAGTGGCGAAGACACAGAAATACACGCTGGGTAGATAAACAGAATTTGAAGGACAGGAAGAACTTGAATCTGAAGGTGACTCTTCAAGCAGTACCTGGGCGGATCGTACTGATCGTTCCCTACTACATGCAAGTTTTCTAAACAAAGATGTTACGTAGAAGATCCTGACACCGAAAAAAAAGTGTCAAACACTTGATGTTTACTTCTTTCGGAAATATAAACTCTATGTCAGAAGGATTACTGGTTTTGTAAGACTGTAATGTGCCAAACCACAAGTGAAGGGAGTGAAGTGTTGTAATCGAGATTCCGTAATCTGCCGCACACTGAACAAGAGGAGTACGGATGTACCGGGTGATCAAAAAGTCAGTATAAATTTGAAAACTTAATAAATCACGGAATAATGTAGATTGAGACGTACATTTTTTTATTAGAAAAACAAGCAAAGTATTGCTAGACGCGTGAAAGATCTCTGCCGCGCGTCGTTTGGTGATGATCGTGTGCTCAGCCGCCACTTGCTTGGCCTCCCAGATCCCAAGACCTCAGTCCGTGCGATTATTGGCTGTGTCGCAAGTGTATCGTGATCGACCGACATCTTTAGGGATGCTGTAAGACAACATCCGACGCCAATGCCTCACCATATCTTCGGACATGCTTTACAGTACTGTTCGCAACATTATTCCTCGACTACAGCTATTTTTGAGGAATGTTGTTGTTGTTATGGTCTTCAGTCCGGAGACTGGTTCGATGCAGATCTCCACCCTACTCTATCCTGAGCAAGCCTTTTCATCTCCTCAGAAGAACGGCAACCTACATCCACTTGAATCTGCTTACTATACGCGTCTCTTAGTCTCCCTCTGCGATTTTTACCCCACACATTTCCCTCCAATGCTAAATTTACGATTCCTCGGTGTCTAAGAATGTGTCCTACCACGAGATCCCTTCTTTTAGTCAGGGTATGACAAAAATTCCTTTTCTCACCAATTCTGTTCAGTACCTCTTCATTAGTTATGCGATCTACCCACCTAATCTTCAGCATTCTTCTCTAGCATGATTGAGGAATGATTGTGAACATATTGAGCTTTTCCTGTAAAGAACATCATCTTTGCTTTCTCTTAATTTCTTATGCTAATTATTGCTTTTCTGAACAGATGAAGCGCCATCTGTCGGACATTTTTTGAACTTTTTATTTTTTTATTTTTGTTCTAATAAAACCCCATGTCATTCCAAACATGTGTGTCAATTTTTATCTCTCTGCCTACATTATTCTGTGATTTATTCAGTTTTCAAATTTATACTGACTTTTTGATCACCCGGTAGTAGCGGTTGCAATAGTTTTGGTTGTGACTGTACCCGTTGACGGGCGTGGAGAGATTCACGGCGACGCCACAGGCAAGAACGATGCCCCGGCTTTGCTGTGACGGGCGGCGGCTGTTGGCCGGCGAGTGACGCGACGGACAGATGCGCGGCAGGTGGCGCCTTCTAAAAGCGCGCGCCCGAGTCATTGTCCCGATAAATCTGCCAGGCCGCTTGATCCATCACGGCCGCTATTCGAGGCGACTCTTTAAATTAAAAGCGTCCTGTCGCCGTCCTAGTCGCCTGCCAAGTATGCGGCAGCCTGCGCCTCCAAGGTGACACCCGCCGTGACGGACAGCCGGCGCAGCTGCCGCCTCGCCCTGTCTCCTGACAGCACGGCCCGGCCCAGCCCAGCCGACAAACGGGGCGCCGCCGACACGGTTTAATTTTAGCCGCGCCACACCGCGCCGACTGTGGACACTCGCTAATCGCGCGAGACTGCGCTGACCCATTAGCAGGCACCAGCCAAGGCGACCTGCAAACGCCGAAACTGTGAGAAGAGTACGAAGGATCGTCCTGTTACATTCGGTGCTTTGATGGAGTGTACAGGTACATCTACATACATACTCCGCAATTCACCGTAAGGTGCGTGGCGTACACTGTACCACTACTAGGCATTTCGTTTCCTATTCCACTCCCAAATTGAACGAGGAAAAAAAGAATGCCTATATGCCTCCGTACGAGCCCTAATTTCTCTTAACTTGTCTTTGTGATCGTTACGCGAAATGTAAGTAGGCGGCAGCAAGATCGTACTACACTCAGCTTCAAATTCCGGCATTCTAAATTTATTTAACAGAAATTCACGAAAAGAACGTCGTCTATCTTCCAGCGATCCCCAGTTGAGTTGCCGGAGCATTTCCGTGACACTTGCGCATTGGTCGAACCTACCGGTAACAAATCTAGCTGCTCGCCTCTGAAACGCCTCTATGTTTTCCTTCAAACCGATCTGCTGCGAGTCCCAAACACTTGAGTAATACTCAAGACGTGGTCTACAAGCGTTTTATACGCGGTCTCCTTTACAGGTGAAGTACATCTTCCCAAAATTCTCCCAATAAACCGAAGTCGGCTGTCCGCCTTACTCACAACTGTTCTTACATGCTCGTTCCATTTCATATCGCTCTGCAACGTTAGGCCTAAATATTTGAACGACGCTACAGCATCATGAAGCTCACTACTAATGCTGTATTCGAACATTATAGGATTGTTTTTTCTACTCATGAGCATCACCATACATTTTTCTACATTGAGAGCTAGCTGCCATTCTTCGCACCAACTAGAAATTTTGTCTAAGTCATCCTGTATGCCATTACAGTCAGTTACAGACGACACCCTCCCATACACCACAGCATCATCAGCAAACAGCCGCAAATTACAACTTACTCTGTCCATCAGATCATTTATATAGAAAATAATAGCGGTCCTATCACACTCCTCTGGGGCACGCCTGACGATACACTCGTCTCTGATGAACACTCGCCGTCGAGAACAACGTACTGCGTTCTGTTACTTAGGAAGTCTTCCAGCCAGTCACAAATCTGTGAACCTATTCCATAAGCACGTATCTTCGTTAGCAGTCTGCAGTGTGGCAACGCGTCGAATGCCTTTTTGAAGTCGAGAAAAACACTATCCGCCTATTGCCCTTCATCCGTGGCTCGCAAGATGTCATGTGAGAAAAGGACAAGCTGAGTTTCACATGAACGATGTTTCCTAAACCCGTGCTGTTTCATGGAAAGAAGCTTTACCGTTTCAAGAAAATTTACTATATTCTAACTGAGAATATGCTCCAAAATTCTACATGAAACTGATGTCAACGATATTGGCCTGTAATTGTGTGGGTCAGTTCTCTTTCCTTTCTTATAAACGGGCGTCACCTGCGCTTTTTTTCCAATCACTAGGAACTTTGCGCTGAATTAAAGATTCGCGATAAATGCAAGCTAAGTAAGGGGCCAACGCCGCAGAATAGTCTTTGTAAAACCGAAATGGTATTCCATCCGGACCAGCAGACTTTTTCGTATTTAGCTCTCTCAGCTGCTTCTCCACATCGGAAATACCTATTGCTATGTCCCCCATTTCGGAATTAGTACGTTGATCAAATGATGTACATTTGTGCGGTCCTCCTGCGTGAAAGATTTCTTAAAGGTTAAATTTAGAACTTCAGCTTTCCGTTTGCTTTCTTCTATTACTGCCTCGGAATGATCAACGAGTGACTGGACTGTGGGCTTTGAACCGCTTATCGATTTTACATAGGACCAAAATTTTTTCGGGTTCTCGGAAAGATCTTTTGCTAAGGTATGGCTGTGATAATTATTGTATGCTTCGCGCATCGATCTTTTTATGGACGCATGAATCTCTACTAACTTTTGCCTGTCATCATTTGCGTGTTCTTTTTTGAATCGAGAGTGCAACAGCCTTTGCTTTCTCAGCAGCTTTCTAACATTATTATTATACCACAGTGGATCTTTTCCATCCTTAATCGTGTTTACTGGCACATATTTCTCTAACCCTTTATTAACAATGCACTTAAATTTAGTCCACAATTCCTCTACATCCATAGTCCCAGAATTAAACGATGCCCATTCATTTTCTAAGTGCGATCGTAACATTTGCTTATCGGCTCTTCCCAACAAAAACACGCTCCTAGACTTCTTGATTGGTTTATGAACTTTGGTCACCATCGACGCTATGACTATATCATGATCACTAATTCCTGTCTTTACACAGACATCGTTAATAAGGTCAGGCCTGTTTGTGGCTATAAGGTCTATAATATTTCCATTGCGCGTGGGTTGCCGGTTTAACTGCTCAAGACAGTTTTCGGAGAATGTGTCCAAAAGTAGCTCACAAGACTGCTTGTCTGTACCGCCTGAAATGTAACTAGCAAGGTCCCAATCTATACTCTTAAGGTTGAAGTCTCCTCCGACTAATATACATGGCCGGGATACCTATGCACTACCTGGTGTAGACTTTCTTTGAATGATTCTAAAACTGCCACAGCAACACTGGGGGGCCGGTAAAAACACCCAACTATTAACTTTACTTCTTTTAGACCTGTTATACGTGCGCAGATAACTTCACAGTTACTTTCACCCTCGAACTCAGTAGAAACAATACCTTTGTCCACAGCGATGAACACTCCTCCTCCAGTTGTATCAGATCTATCTTTCCGATATACATTCCAAGCTTCGCTAAATATTTCTGAACTTGCCACATCATCGTTTAGCCAGCTTGCGGTGCCTAAAACTATCTGAGCGCAATAACTTCCATGCAGTGCTGCAAATTCAGGAACTTTGTTTCTAATACTCTGTAAGTTCGCGGCTAATATTTTGATGTTGGTATTTTGTTCCGAACGTGGCCTGAATTCGCTGTTTGAATGCTGACAGGCGAGTGCTCATCAGAGTTAGGGCCTAGCCTAAAAAAAACCATGTGCACTCCACAAGTACTCTGCTAACCGAGTAGCCGCTTCCTTAGTGTAGTGCACCCCTGATCTATCTAGGGGCACCCTACAATTTCCCACCCGATAACGCAGGTCCAGAAATCTGCAGCCATGACTGTCACAGAGTCGGCGAAGCCTCTGGTTCAGACCCTCCACTCGGCTCCGAACCAAAGGACCCCGATCAACTTTGGGAACAATGCTACAAATCGACAGCTCTTCTTGCACCCCGCGCGCGGAGGCAGCAGCCTTCACCAATTCCGCCAGCCGCTCGTAGGACCCGAGGATGTCCTCAGAACCCAAGCGTCATTGGTGCCGACGGGAGCCACGGCTTGCAGTCGACTGCACCCCGCACCCTTGATAGCCGCCGGCAAGGCCGCCTCCACATCTTGGATGAGCCCCCTCCACATCTTGGATGAGCCCCCTCGGCAGACACACCGAGTGCACGATGGAATTCCTTCCGGATCTCAACGCTGTCTGCCTAAGGGAATCCATCACGCGCCTAACATTGGAGCTCCCAATAACTAACAATCCCCTCCCCCGTGCACCTGCTCGGACCCTGCTGAAGGAGTGGCCACACGTTCACTCACAGGACGAACGGGCGCAGACGGACGTCCAGCCTCCACATTGGCCTTCCGCCTCACGCGACGCGAACTCCGTACAACCCGCCACTCCCCTTGCGGAGAAGGCGGTTCGACGACGTTCGGTACACCTGAAGGTGCCTCGGTAGCAGGGACAGAGAGCGAAGCATGAGACACCACTCGACGCACCAGACTCCGCACCATCTCTGCACCCCTAGACAGCAGCCTGAAGACGGCTGACCGTAGACAACAGCACGCTCAGCTATTCGCGAACTGCGACCAACTCCTCCTGCGTCTGCACACAGCAGGCACACATCCTGTCCATCCTATCGATACAATTAATTGCAGAAAGTAGAAAACTAAATAATCAACTTTTAAGTAGCCTAGTACTCTAATAAAGGCGGCTGGCTGCTGACTGAACTGTGGTCAGTGGTAACTAAACTGTCAAATCAACAAAACTGAGTCCGGCAGTTTTCAAAATAAACAAGAATATCTGTGGAATACACCGTTATCAAACGCGCGAGAAAATAAGCTTAGCGATGTTTACGATGTGGCAGCTGGCACTGGACTGACTGATAACGAGCTTTAGTAACGGTCTCTGACTTGTTTTGAAATACACCAGTCAAAGACGAAGACTAAACACAACGGTATTTATCAAATACGTTAGAATAAACTATTAAAACAGTAGTACAAACGAAATCTGCCAAGTACCCGGGAATAAACATCTTAAAACAGAAGTACTAACGAAATGAACTAGACTGGCAAATTAAATTTGACACAAATTAAATTAAGATACTTAGCGCTGTTTACGATGTGTAACTGGTGGCAGCTGGCACTGGACTGACTGATAACGAGCTTTAGTAACGGTCTCCGACTTGTTGTGAAATACACCAGTCAAAGACGAATACTAAACACAACGGTATTTATCAAATACGTTAGAATAAACTATTAAAACAGTAGTACAAACGAAATCTGCCAAGTACCCGGGAATAAACATCTTAAAACAGAAGTACTAACGAAATGAACTAGACTGGCAAATTAAATTTGACACAAATTAAATTAAGATACTTAGCGCTGTTTACGATGTGGCACTGTGGCAGCTGGCATTGGACTCATACCCATGCAGCTTCAACACGATACCACACTTCATCAAGGGTAGTGACTGGCGTATTGTGACGAGCCAGTTGCTCGGCCACCACTGGGGAATGTGCTGGCGAGGGCAGCAGTCGAACATTTTCCGTATCCAGAAAGGCCCGTACAGGACCTGCAACATATGAGGTCGTGCATTATACTGCTAAAATGTAGGGTTTCGCACGAATCGAATGAAGGGTAGAGCCACGGGTCGTAACACGTCTGAAATGTAACGGCCACTGTTCAGAGTGCCGTCGTTGCGATCAAGATGTGACCGAGACGTGTAATCAATGGCACTGCATAACATGACGCCGGGTGATACACCAGTATGGTGATGACGAATACACACTGGCACACCTGTGAAACTGCAGGCATTAGTTTAACCCCCCCCCTCCCCAATTCCCCGTAGATAATAGCAACTAAAGAAACCATGGTAGTAACACATTATGTTCAAATGTAGATTAATTAAGTCAAGTAAACAACCATTGTACTCACTAACAAATGTAGAATAGTAGTAGGGCCCATTGATGTATTAGGTGATGGGTTGTATAGAAGGATATAATAATAAAGATTATTTTAAAAAAGGCCGAAACTCGGGGGCGATGAGTTTTCAAAATCACTGTGGTCGCTCGAGCTTTCATTTGCCAATTACCTGGGCCGAGGCGGAATAGCCGAGCGCACTACGGCAACATGCTACGGTGCGCTTGGCCGTTGTACGTGAGAGATTCGAGTCCTCCTTCGAGCAAGAATTTTTGTGTTGTTTTTAATTTAAGTAGTTTGTAAGTTTACGGACCGATGACCATTGCAGTTAGGTCTCATAACTTTACAAACATTTGAACATTAGTCATTCACCTGCATCTACAATCCTGGAAAATGAGAAAAGAACACTATGAATTCGTCGACCGATGAAAAGTTAAATTTTATTGACACATTCTTGAGGATGTATACAGCACATGGTCAAACAGACAGAGCCATACACACTTGAGTACAGTCACAGAGCGTGTACAGCGTCGAAACTATAGTCGAGCCGAAATAGGATGATCCCTGGTGCTTGCGCCAATCGGCTTTGATCGCCGGCAGCGGCAGCAGACCATTGGAGAAAATCACACGCGAACGCTGCTCTGCGCATGCACGCTTTCGCCTGCGCTGTGAACTTTTGCCAGTTATGTCAGACAACAGCGGCCGTTATCTATACTGTGCAGAAGCGAACTAACTATTTGGCAACATGTTTTCATTCAGTTTCCGCGGCCTGGGCGGTCTCCCAGCCCAGTAGGCGGACTATAGAACCGTGTATACCCCATTTCTGCAGTAATGCAAGCTGTAATTTTTCGTAATTTTTCAATGGAGACGATTGTAAAGGTGCAGAATGTAGTCTTACGGAATGGCCTGCCATGTAATTTCGTCCTGGTGCCTCAGATGGGCCACATTTCGTGCCGGTCGTGCAGATGACGTTTCATCCGATTCCAAAAATTCCCAGTGGAGGACAGATTGGGGATCGTGCTCGCCAGGACAGTTTGACCCACAACTTGAAGAGCACTTTGGTGGGTACGGTATTCATGTGGTCGTGTACTGTCCAGTTGGAAAAACATATCGCCTTGTTGGTGTATGAATGGTAGTAACACTGGCTGAATGATGGTTTCAGTGTTCCTTGCACTTTACAATGTTCCTTCGACGATCCCCAGAAGTTAACGGCCAGTGTATGATATGGCTCCCCACACCATAATGCCGGCTGTTGGCCAAGTGTGCCTCTGTCGTATACTCTCCAAACTTTCGCACTGCCCTGCATGACGCCACACACAATACGGCCATCGTTGGCACGGAGGCAGTAGCGACTCTCAACACTGAAGACGACACGTCTCCATTCTTCCTTCCGTAAGAGCCCATCGCGACAACACTGGAGTCGAATTGAACAATGTTGGAGCGTGAGCGGAAGGCACACTAACAGCACGCGTGATCTTGCCACTTGGTGTGGGGAGGCACATCGTACACGGCCCCTTCTCCACTGGGGATCGTCGAGACAACATTGAACATTGCGCGGTAAAATCAAACCATCCTGCAACCATCCTGCAACCCGTCCAGGTGAAAACAGCATAGTAGGCCATTCCGTAAGGCTACATTCGGCACTTCTACGTTCGTCTCCGTGGGAGAAAAACAGCTTGGATTGCTGCAAAAGGATGGTATACACGTTCATTGCGCACTTCCTAGTGACTGTACTCACGTGCCTATGGCACTGTCTGTGTGATAGATATTCATCCTGAAGAACGTGTCAATAAAATTTACCTCTGCTAGATCGACGAATTCATGGTGTCTTTTTTCATTTTCCAAGAGTGTACATCTATACTTCGCAATTTACCTGAAACTGTGTAGCGGAGTGTACTATTCGTACATTGTCACTTCCTCGTATTCCAGACGCGTATGGTTTACGGGAGAAATGATTGCCTGTATGCTTCAGTGTGGCCCTAATCTTTGTGGTAGTATCCTTGTGGTCGTTCCCCAAGATATTCGTAGGAGGAAGCAACAGTTTGATTTACTCATCACGAAACGTAAGATCTCGAAACTTTGACAGAAGCCCGTACCGCGACACATAGCGTCTCCCTTGGAGCGTCTGACTCTGGAGTTCCGAATCATGTTTGAGAAGCTTACTATACGAGCCCGTAACGAAGCGCGCTGTTCTCCGTTGGGTCTTCACTATGTCTTCTATCAACCCTACCTGGTACGGGTTCCACACCGATGAGCAGTACTCAAACCAGAATTTTGTAATGCACTTCCTTTTTTGACTGACTTCCTGGGGATCCTTGCAATGAATTTATCCCACGATTGACCTTATATAGTCGTTCCATTTCAGTTCGTCTTTTATCTCAACTCCTTGATATTTCATGGAAGTGACTGCTTTCAGTGTGTCCTGCTATTGCGTAGTGATATAATGAAGGATCTTTCTTCCTACGTGAACGCAGCTCTTTACACTTACGAATTCGAAATATTTAAACATTTCGACCGTTTCAGGGCATGAAATGAATCCAGTAGCAAGGATGAAAATTTGTACCGGTCCGGGATAAGAATCCAGATTTCCCGCTTTGAGCCTGCTGTCGCCTTAATGGCAGTGTGCAACGTGATGAAAATTTCAGTTGGAGGGGAAGCGTGCCTGGAGAGCCTGAATGGTTAAGGCGACCGCTGCCCCAAAGCGGGAAATCCGGGGTCGAATCCCGTGCAGCAAAAATTTTCATCTTTGTCATTGATTTTATTTCAAAGCCCTGAAACGGTCGAAATGTTTAAATATTCCGAATTCGTAAAATTACGGCCGTTAATGTCAACAGATAGTATCTGTTATTTTTGGACGTGTCCGAAAAAAACGGGCACCATATTGCCACGTTGAAAACTGCAGGTGGTCCGGAATTCGAAGGTTGACCGTCAATAGAGCACAACGATTTACACTTAAAACACGTTTATTGCTAACACAACCGTAAACTGAGTACAGAATCCCTCCTGTTCAAATGTTTGTAGAGCTTATGGAACTTAACTATGGGGTCATCAAGCCCTGAACTTACATACCATTTATGAACTATCTTATACTAAAGACGGCACAACATATATGCACCAGGCACTATTTGCTACGGAAACAGTAATGATTGCAAACGGGCATGAGCAGCTTTAGTGTGTGGATCGGTTGAAAATTTAGCTCTGACGTCGGGCATTGTTAAGTGGTCCGTGTAAGTCTAGTGTTCTCCTTGTCCTAGTTTTGGGTGTTGGGTTGGGTGTTTAAAGGGGACCCTTGTCCTAGTGATGTAATGACTGGTTCGAAACCCGGCTAGACAAAAATTTTGAAATTTCCCCATTGATCGACGTAGCTCCATATTGTAATGGAGACTGCGACTGCGGTTGGTCGATTTTAATTCCAAGTATTTATTCATCCACTAACAGCAGTAAATCTATATTGTTTTATTTATTCTGCCGGTTTCGGTATTACAGAAATAGTATCTTTCAGGCTATTTCATACCATCCATCCATTCACGTGAGCAGTCCAAACAGCCATATATACATGTCACCTCACACATATTTGTCCAGGACCTGGAGAAAATAATATAAAAAACGGTATATATGGTGATTTTGACTGTCCAGTTGCATTGATCGATGGTGTGACATGGTATTACTGTAATACCGAAATCAAGTGCATAAATAAAATATGGATTTAAGGTCGTTGGTGGATAAGTGTTTTGAATTAAAATCCCCCATTGAATTCTTTCACTGTCCACTAACAGCCAATACAGTAATTAATTAGTTGAATATACGAGTCTTTAATGGCAGGATCTCGAAAGGCACGCGGTGGAGAATGAGAATATTTTTAAAAATGGGTAAGCACTGCTACCAAGGTGATCGAAATCCACTCACGGATTTGTCTTGAGTTAGTATGGTTAGTAGGGCACAACAAGAACTTCAACATTGGTAAACAGCAAGACGCAATTCTCAACAGCTTACGAGAAACAGAGTTCCAAAATTGTACCCATACATATTCCGTTAAATGAAAAATTTTATAATCGAATATCGGTTTCCGTCCATTTTTAATTTCCACGAAATTCTAACAAGAGGTTTAGTATGACGGTGAAAATTGTCAGTATTTAATGAAGCACTATTTTTTGCAGAGGATATTGGAAAGAAGTCAGTCCACCCATTTCATTTCTATTATTATATCTACATTTGTAAAAAAATATATAATCTGTAATTTAAAGAACGCTGCTCTACTCAGCATGATACTCATCGCAGAAAGACACAAGGCTTACTGCGACGTACAAGATAAGTAATGAGCGCCGAATACTTCAAAAATTTCAGAAAAACGAACCCATATTTAGGAGTAAAGAATGTCAAAATTATAAAGATTAAAGAAGTTAACAAATGGAGATACCGTATTTTAAAAATGTATGTACAGCTTACGAACCATGTGCGTCACGACTGTAGTATCGTTCGTAGAAGTATTGAAATAATTTACTGTAGCAAATAGATTTCAGTCACGGTGTTACCAAGTTCAGTGCAAATACTGATGCCTTGAAGAATCATATAGTATAGGCACCCATTACAAATTCAACGAGACATTGATGACAGATTAACACAGAAGTTCAGGACTTACATATTTGCAATCAAGAGGGCCATAGAGTGACTGAAATCCATTTGATACAATAAATGAGTCTTAGTTTTTACGAACGATGGTGCCATTTTGCATATTTACGAAAGAATTAATATATTAATTAAATTTTCGGAATGGTACACTTCTAATTTTATTTTTTTAGACATTGCTGTTGGGAAATTTTGTCGGCCATATGTATCTTTCAATATGAATGTAATGGCAGTCCCCTTGGTACAATTTGTATGAAAAATAAAAGGAAGATGGAAGTCTGAATGTCACAAAATCAAAGTATGTATGATAATGAAATCTGGTGGTAAAGTAGTATTTTTCGTCCGCGGCAAATAACACAAAAATGGGGCAACTCCTCAAAGGTACTATTCTCAACTGCTTACTGTAGTTCACCGATATCATTTCCCCACTTTCAACAACATCCACAGATGGTACAATAATTAATTACTATGCATCAGAATCACTGTAATTTTGGCGTTGTGAACTCACGATTGACATTTCTACGAGAAATCAGAATAAACTTGATCTTTGACAGGTCCACAGTTGACAAACACTAACATAAATCACCTCATCTTTATGTTTAGATTATATTACATTAGCTGTTCATTCCATAGATCCTAATTCAGAATATATGTATTTACAAGCTGAAATATTAATACTGACAGTATGAATACACACATTGCTTGGTTTTATTCAAAAATTCGTCAGTTCAGTAGGAGTTGGCCACTAGTGCCTTTCAGGCTCCTCTTAAACTGATCTTCATTTGTAGCATTTTTATTTTTTATTTTTTTTTATTTTGCTGTCAAATTATTGAAAATGTGTGTTCCTGTGTAGTGATCCCCTTTTTGAACTTATTGTAAGTGCTTTCAAGTCCTATTGTAGATGGTTTTTGTTCCAAGTATTGTATGTATGAACTGATCTGCTTGTTGGAAAAAGGATTGTATGATTTATGATTAATTTCATTAAGGAAGAAATGGACTGAGAGGCAATAGTTAGGGTATCCTGTTCTTTGAAGAGGCTTAGATGTCCGCGAATTTACTCCACGATACAGTGGACATGTGTCTTCTACCTGATTAGTCTTTTTAAGGTATGCATGGGAGAGTCCATGTTTCCTTGACATTTTGTTGTTGTTTTGCTCCAGACTACATCCTCCCAAGATTTGAAAAGCAACTATGGCATGTTTATGACATTTCAATGCAATTCCATCCTCTAAAGGTGTGAGGGAGAAAGCAACACCTAAATCTTTCCGTTTTCGTTCTGCTTTCTCTTATTTTATTACGATGATCATGTTTCCCTACGTAGGTAGGTGCTAAAAAAATTTCGCATTCGTAAGAGAAAATTGGTGAAAGTAATTTGGCAAATAAATGTCGCCGAAATGAATAACGCCTTTCTTTTAATGATATCTACCACAACTCGTGTATCATTTCTGTGACACTCGCTCTTCTATATCTTTGAACTTTCGCTAATCCTTCCGTCAGTTCCACTAGGTGGAGATCTCACAGTGCGCAGTAATACCCAAACATATGACGCACAAGTGTAGTGTATGCAGTTTCTATAGTAGAACCTATGAAAATTACGCATTCTGCGAATAAAACGTAGCCTTGGTTCGCCTTGCCTACGATATTTTCTACGTCTTCTTTCAAATTTAAGTTGTTCGTAATTTTAATTCCTAGACATTAAATTGAATTTACGGTCTGTAGATTTGACTGATTTATAGTGTAAATGAAGTTTAACGGATTTATTTTAGTGCTCATATCTATGTGTTAACACTTATCATTATTTAGGATCAATTCCCAAATTTTGCACAAGGCAGATATCTCAATTATTTTGCAGTTGCTTTGGATCTTCTGATAAATTTACTAACCGATAAATGACAGCATAATCTGCGAAGAGAGCTGCTCACTTTTTTTTAAATCGTTTGATAGATAAGGTACAGCAGTGGCTCTATAACACTTCCCTGTGGGTCCGTAGATATTGCTTCTGTTTTACTCGGTGACTTTCCATCTCTTACAAGTACTGTGTACTTTCTGGCAATTTTATTAGAAGCCACTGTCATTAGCCTTCTAGGAAATCTGGAAATATTGAAGCTGTTTGAGATCGCTTGTCGATAGCACTCATTACTTCATGTGCCTCTCAATAACGAAAATTTTTGAATGCGTGTTCAGTCTTGGTTCATTGGTCCTTCTTTTCGAGGCAGTCCGTAATGATTTGAGAGTTGTTGGAAAAAGGTCATATCTCGAACAAACAGACATCTGATTCTTTCTCTAGCTTAAACACCTCCAATTTCAGTTCGACAATACTGCGAAAAGTCGTTGCAGAAGGAACATTCTTAGGGGGAAAGAGATTAGCATACCCTTGAGCTCCTTCAACATTTCTATTAGAAATATCGAAAACTGTACTTTTATGTTCCTGAAATGATGTGTTGTTTTCGAGATATTACCGTTTTCCAAAAATTTTGAAGTCATTTTTATTTTTACCGACTGTAGTGCCATCTATCATGAAACGAATAACTAAAGTTTCTTACAAAAGTTACATATTTTTCTTGTAAAATCGAAATCTGCAATAGAAAATGGTGGTTTTGATATCAAAGTTACACTGCCCCTCCTGCCGCTTCCTGGAGTGCTCCAAGGGGTTCGAACTTTATGCTAATGGATGTCCCTCTTAGAAAAGTGTTAAGTGCCTCACCGTTTATAAATAATCAGTTCTATTATGAGATACTAATTAACAGGCAAACTGGTTGCGGCAGGTGGCTGTGGCTTGAAACTGATCTATGATCGAAACCGGTAACGTTGAGCCAAATAAAGAACTTCTTTTCTGCTGCTTATCCATTAATGGATATTGGCGAACACACGATGTATCTTTGTCTGTGAACCGCACTATGTAACAGTAGGTCAGCACTTCTTATTCCTCGCCACTGCTTTATTTTGCGCGCAATTAATTATTGTTCACATTGATTACAGTTGTCAGTGTACAATTTATTTTTTATTTTTTCGTATTTATGATAATAAATTTAGAAGTAGAGCACACTTCCCTTCCATTATCAACCGTAGGAGGATATATTTGATGGTCCGTAATAAATATCCCAGGTATGCAGTGTTTCTTCTTTTCGCTGTTCGTTCGTTTATTCCTATAAGTAGATGTTGGTTACACTTGCAGTCCACGGTATTTTCAGCATTCTGCGATGAATCCACATTTCAAGCGCCTCTAACTCGTTGGTTGTTGTATTAATGTCCATTACTGAGAGCCATATAGAAGCACGGACAGAAGCATCATTTTACAAATCGTAATCTGAGGTTTAGATCTGAGCTTGTAAGAATTCCCTTAAATTTTATGAAGGCGTTACGGGCCTTCTCTATGCGACATTTTATATCCATGTATTTTGCCAGTCTTCACAAAGTCAGGTTTCGGGATATTGAAACTTGTTTACTTTTTGTATCACAGACCTTTCGAAATAGTAGATTAGCATTTGTTAGGACGTGAGCCTTTCGTGAGGCAATAATAAAATCATAACTAGAGTACTGCTGTAATCTGTTACAATGTTGACAAGTTGCTGAAGATTATCTAAATTGTCTGCTATCAGTTATTAACCGTAGCCATGATGGCTAAGTTTGGAAATCGTGTCTGTGTGAAACAATAAATAAATATTCCTATTTTGCTCCCAGTCACTTTATTTGTTAGTGTTTAATCTACGAGTAACATAGTACAAAGCGTTTTTTTTATTTTTTTTATTTATTATTATTTTTTTTTATTTATTTATTTGTTTGGAATGGTCGTGTGATTTCCTTAAGGTAATAGTCAGTTGCACACTTACGATTTTCGTGTTCCAAGATTTTTTTATGTCTCTCTGGTGCACTGTCCCTACTCCCCCACTCCAATTACCCACAGCCACCAATAATAACAAACAGACTTTAAATAAGTTTTTAAACATTGCACTAGAGATGCAGAATAAATTTTGGAACAGAAAAATCGCAAGTGTGCAACTGACTATTGGCATAAGGAAATCAGACGATTATTCCAAAACATGATGCATTGTTGTATACGTACATCCGACGCAGGTGGTAAAACAAATCGCAACATACAGGAAGACGAGCAGAATACAGCACTACCTCTGAATTTATGGCCATCCACTGCCCTCCCCCATCACCAATTACCCCCAATCACCAATAATGATTGCAAAATGACATATTGACCATAGCTGTTTATTTTTTTTTACCTCAAGCTACCTGTTTCGGTTAGTTTAACATTTTCAAGTGTTAGCAGAGTTTAGCTAATAGATTACCATGTCGTAACACAAATATGCAAAATTGTGAAATAAGTATTTGTCACCATTACTCCCTATCGATATTACCACAGTGGCTGACTGCTGCAAACTACAGACTCTGCTCATTGATGTTACGTAAAGGACATGTAACGATTAGTATACTGGTGGCCTTTACCCACAGGATTCTGATTACGTCCCAGGACGAAACGAGTCAATTACAGTAATATTGTAACCACTTCATGAATTTTATTAATACAGCAGCTTATTGCAGACTTAATTTAATTTTATAAATGAAGGTGCATATATGATGAATATTAACAAGAGCAAAACCAGGGTAATGGAGTGCAGTGTAAGAAAATCAGGCGATGCTGAAGGAATTAGATTGGTAAACGAAGCAATAAAGGAGGTAGATGAGTTTTGCTACTTGGGCAGTAAAATAACAAATGATGGTCGCAGTACAGAGGACATAAAATGCAGAATGGAAAGTGGGTAGAAAAGCGTTCTTGAAAAAGCGAAATTTGTTAACATCGAATATTGATTTAAGCCTAAGGAAGTCCTTTCTAAAGGCATTTGTATGGAGTGTCGCCTTGTATGGGAGTGAGACATGGACGATAAACAGTGCGGACAGGAAGAGGATTGAGGTTTTTGAAATATGGTGCTACAGAAGAATGCTGAAGATTAGGTGGGTGGATCGCGTAACTAATGAGGAGGTACTGAACAGAATTGGGGAGAAAAGAAATTTCTGGCATACCTTGACTAAAAGAAGGGATAGATTGTTAGGACACATTCTTAGACATCAAGGAATTGTTAATTTAGCGTTGGAGGGACGTGTGTGGGGTAAACATTGCAGAGGAAGACCAAGAGATGGATACAGTAAGCAGATTCAGACAGATGTAGGTTGCCGTTCTTATGTTGAGATGAAGAGGCTTGCTCAGGATAGGGTATTGTGGAGAGCTGCATCAAACCAGTCTCCGGACTGAAGACCACAAAACAACAACAACAAATGTTACTGGAGTAAAAGATAAAGGACAGCTGAGGATTAACAAAGATGAAATTTCAAAATTGTTTGACAGCGGTAAAGCCCCACCTTTTCACAATCTGTACTCGAAGTTTATAATAGGAAGGTACGGAGCACGTAGAATGCAGGAGTTGGCAGCAGTGGGAGTGAAGTACGGGCGTCCCAGGCTGCGCCGTATCGGTATGGGGCGAGGTTCCCGCTGCTGCTGCTGCTGCTCCTGCGGCTAGATAGGCTGCGTCGTGATTTACTCGCCAGCCGGCTGGCAGATTTGCGGCGCGTCCCTCAAGACCGCTTCACACGTAAACACGTAAAAAAGTACACAAGGCGGCGTGGAGGGAGTGGGGGAAGGGGAGACGGGGGAAAAGAGGGGGCGGGAAAAAATCCGGGAAAAGGAGGACGGCTCGCGCCGGCAAATGAGGCTGTTAAGCACACAGCTCACGTAAACTCATCTAAGTTGAGTGTCGGCTGCGCGGCCCCGAGTGACAACAGGCATTGCGGCCGAGATAGTGGCGGGCTGGGCGGCGGCGGGGGCGGCGGGGGCGGCGGCGGAGGCGGCCAATCGCGGGGGCGGCGGGAGGCGGCCGGGCCTGATAAGCGCTTTAATTAAAATGCTGTCTCTTGAAGGATTGATGGCAGAAGAAAAGTATAGCCGCCACCGCCGCCGCCGCCGCCCTCCATCCTCCTACCTCGCGGCGATCCGCCCCCGATAGCGTGCCGCGGGGACGGGCGGGGAGGGGGGCGGCACGTTCTCCACCCCCAGGCTCGCCGCTGCTCGTGTGTCCACTGTCCGGCAGCGGCGAAGGAACGAGATTAGCCCTTTCGTGACCAGCCAGACATACCTGCCCCACATACAAATTTATTTCCCTGGATGTTGGGAAAAATGTTCCTTACATTCCAAAAATACTAATTTAGGGGAATTGGCTGTCAAAGTTTCTCAATATTCTCGCACTACAGGATGCATTATCAGGGTCATTTTCATTCTACAGTAACTTCTTTATTCTCACCTGTTGCTCAATAATATTCCACACTGTAGTTTTCAAAATTAAAAGCCAAGATCGCACATTAATAATTTATTAAATGACGACCGGTTTCGGTGCTCTGTGTTACCACCATCTGGTCTCATATATGTTATAAGCGAGTGACTAAGTGCAATGTTGCACTTGTTATTTTAGACCCAATTTTTTTAACAAGGTGACAAGCTTCTAATATACAAAGCAGAGTGTCCGTATATTTGTACTTGTTGCATACAAATCTACAGTTTTGTTCCAATCTTTATGAAATTTGCTACACGTAAGCTTTTATCTATGAGGACGGTCGCCGTAAGTGTAAGAATCACATACGATATATAGTTCACGAGATATGACGTCATAAACAATGAGATGCGCGAAAAACTGCTGCATTTCGTGACAATGCTGCTCATTTTCTCCTAAATCATTGGACCGATTTCAACCAAATTTGGTACACACATTCGTTATCGTAAGGTAACAATTGCTGCATGGTTAAAGAATCACATACGGCACATGGTTCAAAAGATATTACGTCATAACCAATAGAAATCGCAAAAAATGCCATATAATGCGCCGGGACTTTCAAAATACACTGTATGAGAATGACAGTACTTAGTGACTTTAAACATAATTTCAAACCTTTATTAAACTTTTTCTCGCTGGCAACCGTAGTAAAATGATGAAAAGAAAAAAGTTTCTCGCTACTACATTTCCACTGTTTATGGAGCGGTATGACGTTACAATTTATAATTTGTACACTGCAGGTTCTAGCCGCAGGAAATTTTACAGACATTATAAACATATATAGTTGAATATACCTTCTAAATTGTATCACATTCCTACACGTAGTTCATGAGATATGAGCACATAAACAGTAATCTTCATGGAAAATTGCCCCTTCCAGCACCAACTTTTAATCTATTACTTCTTTACTACTAACTTCATTCCCAAGAAATTTTACAGACCTACAGTACTTATAAAAATGAATATATACCTGAAAAATGGCAGGAATAAATAAATAAATAACTGGGCAACGCCGGGTTTTCAGCTAGAATAACATATATGAGACCAAATTATGCTGATACCAAAACTGGTCGTCATTTAGTAAATTATTAATTAGCGATCTTGGCTTTTTATTTTGAAAACTATAAAACGATCAGATCGCCTCAAAACCCGACTATGTCAGGTAATCTTAATATTCCAAACCTTTTTCTCTTCTTTGTGAACCTATTACAATCTCTGTGTCAATATACGGTAGTGCTCGAACAGTATTCAACCTAGCTAGCAATCTTATAACTCATTCAGTACGTCACACTTCATACTATTCCCTCGGTTGTAGGTTTCGATTGCATCATAAATGCCAAAGTTCAGTGCTTTTATGCTTACAAACACACTTTTAGAAATCAGTGTTCAAATTAAATCGCTCTTATTATGATTCTGTGTTTCCTGTGCAGGCAACTGTATATCGATTCTGGTTGTGCTAGCCGACCGCAGTGGCCGAGCGTTCTGCGGCGCGCCAGTCACAGTCTGCACGGCCACTACAGTCGGGGGTTCGAATCCCCCTCGGGCATGGATATTTGTGCCATCCATACTATTAGCTAGTTCATAAGTAGTTTGGAATTTTAGGGACTGATGACCCCGTAGTTAAGTCCCACAAACTCTACAAACATTTGAACATTTGATATGGTTGTGCTAACTCTTGAAAACTTGATTTTATTACGTTTGTATCATGCACTGCATTGCCAGAGTAGATAATGCTCAACAACATAAGCCACAAGTGAGGAAACGCCCCTTTGTTCTTTCTTGTAATGAGTGTTAATTTCAATTATGCACTGCGCTTCTGCAGTAAGTTGAGCCACTTTCGAGAGAGGCATTATCCACGAGGTAAGTGCTAAAAGACACAGGACCAAAGTCGTAAAGTATTCGTCGACAATTAATGATGAATGCTCCTCCGTGACACAAAGGTTCATTTGGTTCTAATTTCTAAAACATGTGATTTTCGTTTCATTAATAGGAAGTCCTCTTTATTTCTGTGTCACAAAATAATGTTAACCGTTCCTCAGATTGCCTTAATACATAAAACACTAAACCAATTGCATTACTAAATGAAGGTCGAAATAAAACATCAACCTTCTTGAATTAATTATCAAAAACTTCAACAGATGTAGATATAGATTCGTAATTTACAGAAAAATCATCACAACATATTATATTACATATGCAAACTCAAGTCATCTGCAAATCAACAAAAATGTATTCTCCCACAAAATTCGTAACAGACTGATAAATCTACCTATAGAACACAAAGTAATGAATAAGGAAAACACCTTTACTACATAGTATTCCAAAACGACTGTGGCCCAAAAATCACATCTAATACATTACAACATACACAAACCGCACAATATACATAATAAAACAACATATGTAAACAAACAACGAACGAAAAAGAGATGTACTTTTCAACATATTTCGCGGAAATGTCATATATAATATTAAAAATCAATGTCATAAATTCTGCTATCAAAATACACACAGCCATAAATACTAAACCTTTCAAGCAATCTGAAAAACGTATCAAACGCCCAGAAATTTTGTATGGGATACACTTAAGGGTATAATTAAGCGTTAGATACAGAAAACACACTACAGACAGTAAATACGACCTAACTACATCCTTTATTTACTTACAAACAAGAACAGGACAGCATAAAATTCATAGCATATCATTGCAAATCCTTCATATTACGCAAAAAGGACCAACATGAGTATCCTTGAGCAAATGAAAATTCATTCACATGCGATCATAAACCTTTCAAATATTCTTACTTAACAAACCGATCTCCTACACAAAATATGTTAACCATATTTTTAAGCAAGAAAATGGATAATATTAAAAAGACAAAGTTAATAACTATTAATCGCAGCAGAAAGCAGTTCATATAATATAAATAGCCCTATATCTAAGAGAAGTATGCAAAACACACCTGAATCTCCAGACACCACTCACCATCAGTACAAATAATGGAAACATTTAATATCGCTGATGTACTGTTATCTGGACATTTACATACGAAAAGAGGAAATGTGTAAAACCTAAAAGTTCTTAGAATGTTTTCTAGGCTTACCATCTTTGATCTGATTTCTATACATATCAAAAGTCAGATCAAAGATGGTAAACATAGGGAACTTTTAAATGCATGATCTAAGAAGTACAGCATGTGACAGTAACGACATTATAAGTAGGGTATACGGATAATTAGAAAACTAATGTGTTATAGCTTTTCCAAATAGAATTAAGCTCATAATTTCGGGTATTAATTAATCTATTTACATGCATCTGAAGATAGCAAAGTGGCAAAATCAGTTCATTCTGACTAATAAAATCATGTAAACAGCCCTGAAAACTCTATATCATATTATTAAAATTATGAAACTAAACGACATCGACTGCAGGCAACCCCATTCCTCTACCACTAAAAGAAGAAAAATAAGGTGAAACTATGTTGGTTATATTCGGTTTCCATTTCATGTGCCATAATTTCTCTTTTTTGCTTGTAAAAATTGAGTTACCTTATGTCTGACAAAGAATAAAACGTAATTAGTATCTACTGCACAGCTTTGTTGTTGGAAAAAATTCTCTTTAAAATTACACTTTGAAACCAAAAACCTGTTTTATTATAATTTGTTTGTTTATATTTTTACTAAACACTTGCCCTGCCTTATCTAAGTAATAATTGAAAACCTCTGGGGTAAATAATGATTACCCTCAACTTTTATATTTTTAATGTATTTGGTGCAAACCATCATATCTGACAGAATGTTTCACTTTCTTCAAGTAGTACATGAAGCTGCAGAGTGATGGCTAGTATAAATATTGAAGTAAGTATTAAGAAATGAGGGTTATCATTATTTTCCCCCTAGGTTTTCAATTCACTGAAAACAATGTCTTGTTTATCAAGTTGTTTTGAAAGGCCTTTTATATCTCCTCTCTCCCCATTCTGTTTCATGTTTCGCATCTTGTCTTTTCTGGTGAATGCAATTCATGTAGATCCATTTCCATGTTGATCGGTACAAGTGGACATGCAGAAATTATCTGGTTATTTTTTTTGCGTTAATCTTGCACTATCTTGTGAAGTTAAATGTGATAAGCCTACTTAACATTTTCATTATGAATTTTATAGCCCAAATGTGTAGTATGAAAATTACATTCACATTTTATGCATTTTTCTCGAGAAAAATATGCCACTACTAAGAAATGATTAAACGATTCAGTATGATATAATTACTAGGTATTGGTCATTACACATTGTTTGAATGACTACTATGCTACTTTAATTCTGTGCATAAGTATTTGTGAGTAGTCCCCCTACAGTTGTGCCATTTCAATCGAAGAAAGTGTTATTTTCGTTTTTCAAATTGGAAATTGATTTTGTTTACATTCAATGTAATTTTAGCTGTGTCTAGACCAGTTCTAAACTGCATGGGGGTGTAATTAGCTTTATACATAATTCACAACTGTGCATTTGCACAACCTACTAACGGTACGATATCGTAATTAAGTGCTCGAATAAGAAATTACAGTGGCATCTAGGTAATACTGAATTGTAACTATTGCTGTACCATTTATACTATGTTATTAACACATTTCTCTTGTTTTCTGGTCGGTTTATTCTCACTTGCGTATTATTTTTCAACAACTGTCACCTAAATCACATATAAAACATTGAATTACTGAAGAAATAAAAGTGTCTTTCATCTGGAATAGGGACTTGTATCAAAGAGCAAGCAAGAGTAATGAACTAGAAACAGTCAATTATTATAAAAACCACTGTACTACATCAAGAAAAGTCACTAAGAATTCTATATCTTGACTGGAAAGGGTACACAACCATTAAAATAATTAAAAAGTTTAGTAACAGAGCCACAAATAAAAAAGATATTTTTAGTACTCATTTATAAATGTTGTGGAGAAAATAGGATCGTGTTGTCCATTAGAAGAACCAATGCTACTAATGGAAGAGGCAAAACATAGGCAATTTGATACAACTAAAATCCAATCACCTTGCCGTTGAAATTAGGAAAATTAAAACTTCATAAGGAAGTAATGGCATTTCCAGCAGAGTACTACAAGCTTCCCTGAACAGTTAAGTACCGTTCTCAGGCACGAATATAACAGTTCACTAAAACAGGACACATTCCTCTGATGTTCTGAAGCATTGCATAGAAAGGGAGTAGGTCTAATGTCAACACGTACCACGTAACCTCACTTCTGGCAGCTTTATAAACATTCTTGATAAGTAATATAATGAAGAAGAATTGACATATTTGTAAACATTAAGTGCTAACAAAATGTCAGTTTGGTTTTACGAAAGACTTTTCAATAGAAAATGCTGTATATGCGTTCAATGAACAGATATTACTCTGACATCACCCACTGGGAATTTTATGATCACTCAAAGGCTTTTTATTGTATGCATCTTCTACATAAGGTTAGGTATGGGGGGTTGAGTAGCACTGCTCACAACTAGTTTCTACATCTACATCCATAATCCGAAAGCCACCTGATGGTGTGTGGTGGACGATACCTTGAGTACCTCTATCTGTTCTCCCTCCTATTCCTGTATCGTATTGTTCGTGGAAAGAAAGATAGTCGGTATGCCTCTGTGTGCGCTATAATCTCTCTGATTTTAT
This sequence comes from Locusta migratoria, assembly GCA_026315105.1. NCBI lineage: Eukaryota > Metazoa > Arthropoda > Insecta > Orthoptera > Acrididae > Locusta > Locusta migratoria. Next base: position 118,803,262 of record CM048744.1, on the reverse strand, counting down.
CCCCATGATCTTTCCGCGAGATGCTGTACACGTAGGAGGGAGCAATATACTGCTTGACTCCTCGGTAAAGGTATGTTCACGAAACATCGACAAAAGCCCATACCGAGCTACAGAACGTCTCTCTTCCAGAGTCTTTCACTGGAGTTTATCGATCTTCTCCGTAACACTTTCACGATTAATAAATGATCCTGTAACGAAGCACGCTGCTCTCCGTTGGATCTTCTCTACCTCCTCTATCAACCCCATGTGGTATGGATCCCACTCCGGTGAACAGTATTCAAGCAGTGGGCGAACAATTGTACTCTGCTCTACTTCCTCTGTTATCGAACTACATTTCCTTAGGAGTATTCCAATGAATCTCAATGTGGCATGTGCTTTACAGGCGATTAATTTTATATGGTCGTTCAATCTTAAATCACTGCTAATGCCTGCTCCCAGATAATTTATGGAATTAACGGCTTCCAGTTGTTGACCTGCTATAGTGTAGTTAAAGTATCTTTTTTTCTCTGTATTCGTACCACATTACACGTGTCTACATTCAGATTCAATTGCCATTCTCTGCACCATGCATCAATTCGGTGCAGATCCTCCCGCATTTCAATACAATTTCCCATTGTTACAACCTCTCGATATACTATAACATCATCATCACTTAATTCATAGTGAATATCAGACGGTAGAATGTTGATATAATTGGTTAATATAATATGGAAAGAAAAAACCTTCCTTATACTGGGAAGTATGGAGTCCCATAGAGTTCGTCCTTCGGTCCTTTGGTTTTCAAAGAAGTAACAGTGTGGCCCCTATTCTTGCTACGGTTGCAGCTCCCAAACAGTTGTGTATTGTGGAATGACTTTCGAGGGGATAATAGGTGTCCGATTTTAGACTTACTTCGCATTTTCGGCTGTTCCTTTGGGTTCTGACCACTCTTTCTTTTCTATACCACCTATTCTAATTATTATACCACCTATTCAATTATTCTAATTGGCCAAGCCGTATCTGAGTTTTAGCGATACTAACGTAAACTACTCATTTTCATATGTAAAGATTTTCATTTTAGGCTGGACAGTAGTAAGCAGCGATTTGTATAGCCTAACAGAACTCTATATATATACATAAAAAAAAAAAGAAAAAGAGAGAGAGAGAAAGAGAGGGAGAAAAAGGAGGAGAAGAGTTTACAGAACTAAAATTTTAGCAATCTTCGTTATCAGTCAATGAAATAATTGTCTTAGGTATAAAAATCTTAATTATTGAGCTACTATGCCCAAAATTAATATTATCCTACATCGAAGTCGCAATCGCTTTAATCGATGTGAGCTCTAAAAAGCAGTTACGCTTTTATCCCTAAGGCAGCGTAATCTTATGACCAAAATTTATGGATCAAATGAACATACAAGAAAGATTTTATAATGAGGAGATTATTTACATGTCACCCAAGAAAACATTAATACTTACTATATCAAGATATCTTGAAGAAAAAATAAATAAAAAATAACAATAAAAATACATAAAAATAATAAAAATAAATAAAGTAAAATAGAAATAATATAAATGTCCATCTGCGTACAGCTTCCCTTTCAGTCAGCCCTTACTCTTGCGTATTTGCGACCTACTGAACCTTAAAGACGTTGCGAGTCCGCCCCAGTAGATCGCATGCCTGCTCGGCGGCGGCGGCGTTCTGCGCATGCGCGGCCGCGGCCGGGGTCACGTGACGCAGGCGTCTCGTCGTTAGCACGGCGCGCCGCGGCTGATGGATTGTAACGACGCTGTTGTTTTTCATAAGGCCGTTGTTTATCGTGCGCATTCCGCCTTTACTGTCGCAAGTTCCCTGTATATATATACGCATTCTGCCGCTCGCCGAGATTTTCGCTGTGGCATTCGTGCCACCATAAAGTTCTCCTTAATCTTAAATTCAAAGTTCTCTCTCCCTAGGGAGTTCTGCGAGAAGGGCTCGCGCGCGGTCGTTTCCGTGGAACGTTTGTTCTCTGACTGGGTTCACAGTAACTAATTGTTAGCGGGCGAAGCCGTTCGAAACGAAATGAACTGGGACGGCCAGTTCTATGATATTATTTTACTGGTCTCGAAGTAAAATTACGAGAGAAGTTTAACACTGAACTAAGTAGGTTTACTACTGCAAGAATACAAATGTACTGCATCTTCACAAAAAATCATTAAACATGACACTTCTCAGATATTTATTTGTCGTTAAAAGTCGGACTAGGGTTATTTCTCTCCTTCACAAATTCACCCTACTACTCTTCTATCATTAAACACATTAACATTAACTGAATTTTCCGTCAGTGCTTGATAGAACATGATAATATTATGAAAAAGGAAAAATTCCTGATGTTCTGCAAAATAATTTATTTGGTTACAAATCGGCTTTCGGCTTCTTAGGCCATCATTAGGTAACAACTGAATGTCGCTACGATTTCGTCACAGATATGCCACTTAGAAAGATGCTATTAAATTACAGATGATACAAATTCACATGTTCACAGGAAAGTGTTACGTTTTTATGCTTCTGAATTACGTTTCTTAATAAATAAAGAAATATAAAAAGGTTTAACATTGTGGTTCTAAGCTTAAATGTTATCTTCGAAAGCAGCATTTCATAATATTTATTCAAAAGCAAAGACAAATTTCAACCCTTAGCACAGAGTGGTGTGTAGGGCTAAATCTGAGTTTGGAACAGAAAGGGGTAAATTATGCTGCCACAAAAGTCTTTGGTCACCTACTAAGCAGCATCATAAGCCTCACAGATAGCCAACTAAAAATTCTGAAAGATAACTCCTTCTACTCATTGGATGAGTTTTTAGATATAAATTAGTATACCATCAAAAAAGAAGTGTCATGTAATATCTTGTGTAACGTGACGACTTCTACAGACACCATTCATTAACCTGACACGTTCCACATCATTACGAAGTGTCGTACTCATGATCTATGGAACAAGTATTAATCTAATCTGAGATCACGAGCAGACATTGTGGAAAAGTGTATATTGCCCAATCTGACAGGGTTGCAGCTATTAGATAATCAGAACATGAGAGTAGCTAGAGATTTAATGAGAGTAGCTAGAGATTAAAAAAAAAAAAAAAAAATCCTTTGTCGAAAATCTGCTCACAGAAAAGATCATTTATGATGAACAATGTGAAATTTTACATTCTCTAAAGAAAAGCACAAAGATGACAACATTTGCAATGCTAGAAACCAATAAACATATGGCAGAGGACGCCACTATAGTATTGAATGACCAAACTCACTTTCTCTTTTCCCCGCTACTAAAATAAGTTTTAGTTTTTACTTTGTTAACTTCCCTTCCCCCGCCCCCCCTCCCAGCATTCAACGACAATATTCAAACTTAGGACAACGGCATATAACTTCAGCCTTCATATACGATTTGTATTTATTAAGAAATGTAATTCATTGCTATAAAAATGTAACACTTTCTTGTAAACCTGTGAATTTGTGTCATCTGTGATTTATAACAGCCGGCCGCGGTGGCCGAGGGGACTGAGGTGCTTCAGTCACGGTCTGCACGGCCACTACGGTCGGGGGATCGAATCCCCCCTCGGGCATGGATATTTGTGCCGTCTGTAGTCTTAGCTAGTTCATAAGTAGTTTGTAAGTTTAGGGACTGATGGCCCCGTAGTCGAGTCTCATAAGCTCTACAAACATTTGAACATTTGGACATTTGAATTTATAACATCTTCGTAAGTGGAAGTGGCATATCTGTGAAGAAATGTTAACAACATTAAATTGTTACCTGGTGATGGTCTAAGAAGCCGAATGGCGGTTTCTAACCAAATAAATAATTTTGCAGAATATCAGATTAAAAAAAATAATAATAGTAAACACATTATTTTCTTGTTTACACTTCACAATACATCAGGGAGTAAGAGTGATATTACAATAAATCTATTGAAAGTACTGTATTCAAGTCAGATACATAGTATTTTAAAAGTCTAGTGATTAATGAAGTCTTCTATGACATTCCATTGTCGTTTGCAATTTTCAAGTAAAATTTAACGAAATAGCTGTGATTTATATCATATTGAATGGGAAAGGAAGGAAAAGAGATATTACACATTTCAGGTACGCGTAACTTCAAATTGCTTTGTAAATGTGGACTGGACATATGTCCTATACTTCCTGTCTCTCTTCTTATCTGTATCTCCCACTCTATGCGTAATTCTTTCTCCCCTCTTTCTCGATCTTCTCCTCCTGCTTTCGCTCTCTGTGCGTATCCTCCCGTCCCCATCCACCTCCTCTTCCTGTCCGTCTGCTCCTCCCAACCCGTCCCGCTCTCTTTGTAAGTCTTCTCCTCCTTCTCCCTCTTTTTGTGCTTCTCCACCTTTTCTCTCTCCCTCTCGCTCTCTATGACACTCACCAACTCCTCTAACACCTGTCTCACGTAGAATCTTGCTGAGTGTCTTTTCACAATTTTGTACCTAAGAAATGCCAACGGCACGTGCCACAGTGGATACACCTGTTCTCGTTAGATCACAGACTTTAAGCGCTATTGGGCTTGGCTAGCAGTTGGATGGATAACCATCCGGGTTTGCCGAGCACTGTTCTCATGCGGAGTACACTCAGCCTTTCAAAAATGTTCAAATGTTTGTATAGCTTATGGAACTTAACCACGGGGTCATCAGTCCCTAAACTTACAAACTACTTATGAACTAGCTAATACTAAGTACGGCACAAATATCCATGCCCGAGAGGGATTCGAATCCCCGACCATAGTGGCCGTGCAGACTGTGACTGGCGCGCCGCAGGACGCTCGGCCACCGCGGCCGGCACACTCAAGCCTTTGTGAGGCCAATTAAGGACCTGCTTGATTGAGAAGTAGCGGCTCCAGTTTAGAAAATAGACACAACGGCTGGGAGTGCGAGGCGCTCACCACGTCCCCCTCCATACCGCATCCACTGACGCCTTTGGGCGCAGGATGATACGGCAGTCGGTTGGCTTTTCGAGGCCTGTGGGACAGAGTTTATAGTTTAGTACCTAAGAATGTTCTTGAAGGTGTAATTTGAAATTTTGACGCAACGCTACATTGAAATGTTTCTAAGCATCTATTTTTGTAACCTATATCATATATAAAAATATATAAATATTACAGTGGTGAATGGTTGCAACGAAATGCTAAGATATATCCCTTTCAGGCTCTGCACGAACAATTGTACGGTTCTGGTTTTGCTCGCTTTATTTCTTTGTGATTCACGTTAGGAAGTTCGGGCCTGCATCACAAAATCTTGAATGAACTGTGGTAACGTGCGCAACGTGTTTTAGTTAAATATTTCTATACTTGGTGACACCAGCAGTCGGCAAACTTCCAGTACAATGGCGGCAAGAAAGACTTGTTGAAAAGGTGTTGCTATCCTTGTTTTGACATGGCTATCGTATCTGACAGCCAAATGATTTTATACGATCTGTGATATTATGTCATTTCTTTCAAAGGCATGTTACTGTAAGATGGTGCAGTCATAAAATTATGTGGTGAAGGCCCCAAATAAACAATTGTGTGTATACAAAATTTTGCAAAATAAATTTTATTTATTTCTTGTAATGGATTTTGCAAAATAAATTTTATTTATTTTTTGTAATGGATTTTTGTATGTATTTTGTATCTTAGACGTCCATCTACATCACCTACTACCTTTGGTCTGAAAGGGTTATTGGAACATAAAAAAGGTACTCCCGTATTACAATGCAACGTTGTGTCAAAATGTCGAAGCAATCAGTTAAAAAGTTTAGGAGATCTACGATTTTGAACATCTTTATTTAAATTTTTATTTCTATAGGCTAGCGACCCACTTTGACTTCACATGGGTGTAATTTGATAATGAACGAAATGAGTAGTGTGCTTATCAAAAAGTATTTACTGCCTTTATTTTATAAGATATCTGCAGTAGTTCAGACTGTGCTTGGCTATCAATTCGTCAGACAGTTCTTAGAGAAGATATTCGTCCAATGGAATATTTGTTATGATTTTGTGTGAAATGAAACATAACTATTTCAGTTCGATCTTTAATTTCTTGGAATGAATCTGGTGCATGGAAACGAGCGCTCATACAGAGTAGCGTCAGAGACATTCCGGGAGCGGTGGCGCCACCAGCGAAGCCGTCGACACCATATGCGACGGCATTAAGTAGCCGCCAGCCAGTCAGAAGCTGACCAGTCTCAAGCCATCTACTTGCTATTTAAGACTACCGCAGCACTAGACAACCAGTGCCACACTGCCACCCTTAAGCACCTTGGCCTCACCCTTGACAGATCGCTCTCCTGGACTCCTCTCCTCCTCACATTTCGCCAGAAGGCCATGTCCCTCCTTAACCTCCTAAAACTCTGCTACGGCCGGACGTGGGGCCTCAACCCCTCCACTCTCCTGTGCACCTACAAATCCATCATGCGCCCCGTCCTATGCAGCTTCCATCCCACCCGGATATCCACCGGCCCCTACCTACTATCACACCCTTCAAATCCTTGAAACCACGACCTCCACTTTGCCTACTGCATCCGCCTCCCTTCCCCTATGAGGATCCTCTACGACCTCATCTCGTTGCCCCATCTCCTTCAGTATCCTTAATATCTCCAGCACTTATACATTACCCACAAAATAGAATTCTGCAGGCCTCTGGTCTACCCTATCCTTACCCATCCCGGACCTCTGCCACGCCTTCACTACTGTAACCCTCCCTCTCTTCACCTCCACTCTCTCCACATCCTCTCCCAGGGTAACTTCCGACATCTCCCTGTCTCGTATGACGCCCTCCGTCCCAAAATCTATCCCTAATACCAGCCATAATCCTTTTCCCATGAATTAAAGCCCCCTCCTCTCCCGGTCCCTCCCACTGGTTGGCTATCCCCCTCCCTCTCTTGTCCCTTTTGGTCCCTACACTCCCTCCCTGACCTCCCTCACCTCCTTTCCACCTCCAACGCTTCTGATTCCCCCTTCCCCTCCGGAGTCCTGCAATCAGGCGGTATTTTAAACATTAGTGCTCCGTTCAGTGTTGTGTCTCTTCGTCGTCAGTGTGTGTTTTTAATAGTGCAACCACCGCCGCACCAGACAAGCAATCGTCAGTTTTAAGTATTTCTTCGTGATCAGTGCTTCGTCTCAATGTGTGTTTTTAACATCGCCGTGGCACACGCTTACATTTACCACCTATATGTGATTTTAAATTATCCGCTATGTACGTTTTACCTCCACTATCTTCATTGTAACCATTTTAACCTCTCGTTTGTGTTGTCTTTACACTTTGTTGATTTCTATAAAATCATGTGGCTGAAGAGCAGCGTAGGAGGCTGCTGTCATCCTACCTGTATGGTATGTATATGGGTATGAAATAACAATAAAGGAAAAGAACGAGAACCAGTTGCTCCTGATTATCTGCTATGTACGTTTTACCTCCACAATCTTCATTGTCACAATTTTTCTCATTTGTGTTGTTTTTACACCTTGTTGATTTCTATAAAACCATGTGGCTGAAGAGCAGCGTAGGAGGCTGCTGTCAGGCTACCTGTATGAAATGTATATGGGTGTGAAATAACAATAAAGGAAAGAAGAAGATTATCTGCTATGTACGTTTTCCCTCCACAATCTTCATTGTCACCATTTTTAACTTCTCATTTGTGTTGTTTTTACATCTTGTTGATTTCTATAAAATCATGTGGCTGAAGAGTAGCGTAGGGGATTGCTGTCATCCTACCTTTATGGTATGTATATGGGTGTGAAATAACAATAAAGGAAAAGAACGAGAACCAGTTGCTCCTGATTATCTGCTATGTACGTTTTACCTCCACAACTTTCATTGTCACCATTTTTAACTTCTCATTTGTGTTGTTTTTACACCTTGTTGATTTCTATAAAACCATGTCGCTGAAGAGCAGCGTAGGAGGCTGCTGTCATCCTACCTGTATGTGGGTGTGAAATAAAAATAAAGGAAAAGAACGAGAACCAGTTGCTCCTGATTATTTGCTATGTACGTTTTCCCTCCACAATCTTCATTGTCACCATTTTTAACTTTTCATTTGTGTTGTTTTTACACCTTGTTGATTTCTATAAAACCATGTCGCTGAAGAGCAGCGTAGGAGGCTGCTGTCAGCCTACCTGTATGTGGGTGTGAAATAAAAATAAAGGAAAAGAACGAGAACCAGTTGCTCCTGATTATTTGCTATGTACGTTTTCCCTCCACAATCTTCATTGTCACCATTTTTAACTTTTCATTTGTGTTGTTTTTACACCTTGTTGATTTCTATAAAACCATGTCGCTGAAGAGCAGCGTAGGAGGCTGCTGTCAGCCTACCTGTATGAAATGTATATGGGTGTGATATAACAACAAAGGAAAAGAACGAGAACCAGTTGCTCCTGATTATCTGCTATGTACGTTTTCCCTCCACAATCTTCATTGTCACCATTTTTAACTTCTCATTTGTGTTGTTTTTACACCTTGTTGATTTCTATAAAACCACGTCGCTGAAGAGCAGCGTAGGAGGCTGCTGTCATCCTACCTGTATGACATGTATATGGGTGTGAAATAACAAAAAGGAAAAAAAAAGAACCAGTTGCTCCTGATGAAGGCGATGGAGGTAATTGCCGAGATCTTGAAGTTTTATCAAGATTTGACGCGGCAATAAGTCCGAGAATATGACGTTACGCTTATGTTATGTGGATTTAACTTGTAGTAATTGCCATAGAGTGCGACTAAAGGCAGACAGCAGCGTCTTCTCGGCCGGGCAGAGCTGTGTGGAGACTCGTGCAGTTCCGCTGCCAATAAGCGCAGACGGGGCGCGGCGCGGCCGTGCCATATTTCAGCTCCTCCGAGACTAACTGCCCAAGTTATTGTCGGCGAGGCCGCGGCCGCAGCCCGTCTTGTTTGTCAACAGCGTGATTTAGCAGGCGCCGGCCGCCAGTGCCACTGCTGTGTCGCGCCACTGCCACTGCCGGTGCCACTCATAGACTTAGTAAATAAAAACTAGACCGCTCGCTGGCTCTAGTGTCGCGTCCCCACACTGAACGTGGCAGAAGCCGCCATTTGCAGGGAAACAGCGCGTAAACATGGTTCGTTTGCGTGCTGCTTTTAATTGTAACAATAATAATGGCGCTCCAGTCACGGTCTGCACGGCTACTACGGTCGGGGGTTCGAATCCCCCCTCGGGCTTGGATATTTGTGCCGTCTTTAGTATAAGGTAGTTGATATGTAGTTTGTAAGTTTAGGGACTGATAACCCCATAGTTAAGTCCCATAAGCTTAACAAACATTTGAACATTTGAATAATAATGGTAGCAAATCCGAAGTCGGAAACGGTGTTACATTTCACAGATCAGTCATTACTTGTATACCGGATAGTATTTTCATGGAGAAATAAGAAATCATGAGCGTTTTTTGTGTTTAAGTTTCCTCTTACAAATGATTCTCTAAAATTGAGAAAATTACTTTGGAGCATGTCAAGTACTTATATTTTATTTGCATATAAATTATTAAAAATACTAATTTGAACTGAGTGAATTACTAGGCCTATAAGAGGTGTTTATCAGATGTAAGTATGATGCAGAAATAATCGAATAATTGTTTTTAGCCACTTAACAGGTGATGATTGAACTTCGTAAATGGTTATTACTTGGTCGAATATTGCATACTCAACCACTTTGAGAAGTACTATCTCTGTTAAAAAGTAATGTGCGAATGAAATGCCTATTTCAAGTTGTATGGTTATTACAATCATTCATACCCAAATTCGAGGAAGATGAAAGAAAAATTCTATGTAATATGGCAAGGAATGTAAACGAAACTATGCTGTGCAAAAATAAGCGTGCAAAACGTACAGAGTAGTCGACGAAAAGTAAACAGGGCCTGACAGAAAATTACGTGAATTAAAGAAATAATCGCACTCTCTGCTACTTTACAATTTTGATGGAATCATCTGATTCAAATATCTCCATGAAAAGTGCTCCACCTTATCAGAAAAGAGCCTTAAATTTCATGTCTATGTGCAGACGTTAATTCGAAAATTGGGGGGACTTCATTCATTTAAGAATACTTTTTAAACAGACAGAAATAATCAGTAATTTTTTTTAAAAACAAACATGCGTTTATTTTGTGCTTTATTTTGCCCTTGTTGCGTGTCATACACTTCAGATCACGACCCGAGTTCTAGGATTGTTCTACATCTACATGGGATACTCTGCAAATCACATGTAAGTGCGTGGCAGAGGGTTCATAGAACCACAATTATACTATTTATCTCCCATTCCATTCTCGAATAGCGCGCGGGAAGAAAGAACACCTGAATCTCTCTGTTCGAGCTCTGATTTCTCTTATTTTATTCTGATGATCATTTCTACCTATGTAAGTGGGAGGCAACAATATATTTTCGCATTCGGAGGAGAATGTTGGCGATTGGAGTTTCGCAAGTAGCCCACGCCGCAGCGATAAGCGCCGTTGTTGTAATGATTCCCATCCCAGATCCTGTATCATTTCCGTAACGCTGTCTCCCCTGTATCGTGACAATACGAAACGAGCTGCCCTTCTTTGGACTCTTTCGATGTGCTCCGTCAAACCCACCTGATAAGCATCCCACACTGGGCTGCAATACTCCAAAAATGGACGGACAAGCGCAGTGTATTCAGTTTCTTTAGGAGTTCTGTTGCATCTTTTAAGGCTTCTGCCAATAAAACGCAGTCTCTGGTTCGCCTTTCCCACGATATTATCTACGTGTTCTTTCCAGTTCAAGTCTGAAGTAATAGTAATTCCTAGGTATTTTGTGGAGTTTACGGCCTTCACATTTGATTGATTTCTGTTGTAAACAAAGTTTAACGGATTTCTTTTCGTACTCATGTGGACGACTTCACACTTCTCATTATTCCCTGCAAATGGCGACGATCAGCCGATTCTATTCGGGGACAGTTGCCTCGCTTCTCCGCTACGGCTTGGTAGGGGCTTGGTGCCACTGCGCGCCGCGCCACTGCCACTGGGACGCCACGCCACTGCCACTGCTAGTGCCACTACAAGACAGCCGTCACTGTCACGAGACGCGACGCCGGCGGCGACGGTGGCGCTCTCCGCTGTGACGCGGCGACGCTGCAGACGACAGCGCGGTCCGCAGACGGCGACACTCGCGGAAATTACTGGCTACGCGGCGCCGGCGACGCCACCCACGCCGTCGGAAATAGTGCGCTCAGGTCGAACGCTGGCGCCGTTTCTATAAATAGACCACGTCCTGCCCGTAATTTTCCCGTAAAGGAAAGGTCTCCTCCATGTTCCGTCTGGTGAACAGAGTAGTCTTGTGCAGTTCGCGAACACACTAGTTCGGAAGAGCGCTCCCACAGGCGAACTACGCGAACTAGTTCGCAAATCCCTGCCTCTTAATTCGTCCGCTCCTTTTCTACATCTACATCTACATCTACATAGATACTCTGCAAGCCGGCCGCGGTGGCCGAGGGACTGAGGCGCTCCACTCACGGCCTGCACGGCCACTACGGTCCGGGGTTCGAATCCCCCCTCCGGCATTGATATTTGTGCCGTCCTTAGTCTTAGTTAGTTCGTAAGTAGTTTGTAAGCTTAGGGACTGATGACCCCGTGGTTAAGTCCCATACGTTCTACAAACATTTCAACATTTTATACTCTGCAAATCACATTTAAGTGCCTGGCAGAGGTTTCATTAACCACATTCATAACTTTTCTCTGCCGTTCCATTCTCTAATAGCACGCGAGAAGAAAGAACACCTAAATCGTACCGTTTTCGATCTGATTTCTCTTATTTTATTGGGATGGTCATGTCTCCCTAAGTAGGTGGGTGCTAGCAAAATATTTTCATATTCAGAAGTAAAAGTCGGTGATTGAAACTTCGCAAACAGATCACGCCGCAATGAATAACGTCTTTCTTTTAATGATTTCCACCCCAATTCGTGCAATATTTCCGTGACGCTTTCCCCCTCGTAACGTGATAAAACAAAACGAGCTGCCCTTCTCTGAACCTTCTCAATGTCTTCCGTCAGTCCCACCTGGTGAGGGTCCCACAAGGGGCAACAGTACTCCAGGAGAGGACGCACAAGTGTAATGTAGGCAGTCTCTTTGGTGGAGCTGGCGCATCTTCGAAGCGTTCTGCCAATGAAACGTAACCTTTGATTCGCCTTCCCCACAATATTTTCTATGTGTTCTCCCCATTCAAAGTTGTTCGTAATTGTAGCTCCTAGGTATTTGGTAGAATTTACGACCTTAAGGTTTGACTGACTTATCGTGTAATTGAAGTTCAGCGGATTTCTTTTAGTGGTCATGTGTATTACTTCACACTTTTCTTTATTTAGTGTCAATTGCCAATTTTCGCACCAAGTAGAAATTTTGTCTAAATCGCTTTGCAGTTGCTTTTGATCCTCTGTTGAGTTCACTAACCTATAAACGACAGCATCATCCGCGAACAGTCTAAGGGAGCTAATCAGATTGTCTCCTAAATCGTTTATAAACACGAGGAAGATTAGGGGACCTATAACGCTTCTCTGTGGAACGCCAGATATCACTTCTGTTTTACTCCATGACTTACCGTCAATTACAATGAACTGTGTCCTTTCTGATAGGAAATCGTGAATCCAATCGCACAATTGGGAAGATATTCCATAAGCACGCAATTTCATTAGAAGCCGCTTGTGGGGTACAGTATCAAAAGCCTTCCGGAAATCCAGAAATATGAAATCGATTTGAGATCCCTTGTTGATGGCACTTAACACTTCATGTGAATAAAGGGCAAGCTGTGTTTCGCTAGAGCGATACTTTCTGAATCCGTGTTGACTATTGGTTAATACGTCGTTCTCTTAGAGGTAGTTCAAAATATTCGAACAAAGTATATGTTCCAAAATTCTACTGCAAATCGATGCCAATGAGATAGCCCTGTAATTTTGGGGATCACTCCTATTGCCTTTCTTGAATATTGGGGTAACTTGGGCAACTTTCTAGTCTTTGGGTACAGATCTTTCGCTGAGTGATCGGTTGTAAATTATAGCTAACTACGGAAGACTGACGGCGAACAGCGGGAGGACGCGAGAGCTCGCAGAATCGCGTGATTTCTTTCTGTTAGTTATCATTTCGAGCTGAGATGCAGCTCAGCTGTAGTTTCATAGTTCACTGCCAAAAATTTTCTTTTCTAAGGTGTTTCTTGAACATACTCGTCCCATATAGAATCCTTTCTATTCACATGACTGCTGCTGCTATTACCAGACGCCGATGAGTTGCTAGGAGTAGGATCAGACACTGAAATTTCTGTATCGAGAATTTTATAAAAGTGCATTTTTATTGACGAAAATAGACGCATTTAGCATATTTTGTAGGTAATTTTTCCTCATTGACCTATTAAATAAATAATTAAATCCATTTTTAAAATAAAATACTACGAGTACTCTGCATGCAAAGTAGTTGAATACCATTTTATCACCCATTCCTTTAAATAACTGGTTTATTTGCTTAAGTGTTTGATGTCTAAAGCTCAGAAATACGGGTAATAGCACACGTTTGGGCAACACTGATTATATAAAAAAAGTTGTCATAACAAAAGAAAGAGTTGTTTTAGTAGCGGTACCAAAAGCCAAAAAGAGCGGACGAACTAAAAAGAGCGACCTACTTCGCGACGGAGCTGCGAACTAAAAGGAGAGCTAGTGGTCGCGAACTAAAATATACAAGATCGGTCGCGAGCTAAAATATGCGCGATCGGTCGCGAACTAAAACGTGCGCGATCGGTCGCGAACTAAAACGTGCGCGATCGGTCGCGAACTAAAATATGCGTTACCGGTCGCGAACTATTATGCAAAACGTATCTCACTTCTTAGGTCGTTGGATTCTCTTCCGAAGACCGAAGAATAGCGAGAGGGCGTGCAGCAGAATTAAAAACCAGGTGTTTGCCTTCTACTGAAGAGAGCCATTTTGAGGTGAGCGTTTGCTTGCTACATTACATAGTGCAATGCTACAAAATTTCTACTTTTTTTTTTTTTTTTTTTTTTTTTTTTTTTTTTTTTTTTTGTATGGTGATATCGTTAGCGGATCAAGCAGCAAGCGTATGTAGCAGCTAGGTGAGGGAACTTCTACCTCCACCTGCATGCGCAGACCACGCCGCTCAGCCGTCACTGGGAGCGGACGAGCTAAAAGAAGTGAGCGCCCCCGATCGCGAACTATTATGCGCAAGTCTAGAACAGAGCGTGAGCATATGGAGTGTCAGACTAACTTTGTGACATGACTGAGGCGTTCCTAGCCAACAGAGAGCATCATGTAACGCTCAACGGAGAGAGATCTTCAGACATTAATCACAGGAGTGTTATAGGAACGTTGCTTTTCACAATATATGAGGGGTGTTCATATGAAAGATATGAAACGAAACGGGTTGAAATTTGAATATGACACTTTGGCATAACGGCGTGCGACATCTAGGGACGCGAATGTAGTGTCCGGCCTGACTGTGCGCATGCGCTTGCGCCCGAACATGACGCAGGAGAGAAGCAGGCAGTTGTGTTTCTTCAGAACAACCGTCCTATCATTTATGGCCTTTCGCCAATGCCCGGAAAGCGTTGCAAACCATCTGCGCGTCTAATTATGTCGATGTCCTGTACTGACCGATCTAAGCAATGGGTATTGTCATCTCTTGGGTAGTGATTGGAAAAAAGCGCAGCTGACTCCCGTTTATAAGAAAGGAAGAGAACTGACCCACACAATAACAGGTCAATATCATTGACATCAGTTTCATGTAGAATTTTAGAGCATATTCTCTGTTCGAATATAGTAAATTTCCTTGAAACGGAAAAGCTTATTTCCATGAATCAGCACGGGTTTAGGAAACATCGTTCATGTGAAACTCAGCTTGCCCTTTTCTCACATGACATGTTGCGAGCCATGGACGAAGGTCAACAGGCGGATTGTGTTTTTCTCCACTTCAAAAAGGCGTTCGACGCTGTGCCACACTGCAGACTGCTAACGAAAATACGAGCTTATGGAATAGGTTCACAGATATGTAACTGGCTGGAAGACTTCCTAAGTAATAGAACGCAGTACGTTGTTGTCGACGGCGAGTGTTCATCAGAGACGAGTGTATCGTCAGGCGTGCCCCAGAGGAGTGTGATAGGACCGCTATTATTTTCTATATAAATGATCTGATGGACAGAGTAAGTTGTAATTTGTGGCTGTTTGCTGATGATGCTGTGGTGTACGGGAGGGTGTCGTCTGTAACTAACTGTAATAGCATACAGAATGACTTAGACAAAATTCCTAGTTGGTGGGAAGAATGGCAGCTAGCTCTCAATGTAGAAAAATGTAAGGTGATGCGCATGAGTAGAAAAAACAATCCTATAATGTTCGAATACAGCATCAGTAGTGAGCTTCTTGATGCGGTCGCGTCGTTCAAATATCTAGGCGTAACATTGCAGAGCGATATGAAATGGAACGAGCATGTAAGGACAGTTGTGAGTAAGGCAGACAGCCGACTTCGGTTTATTGGGAGAATTTTGGGAAGATGTACTTCACCTGTAAAGGAGACCGCGTATAAAACGCTTGTACGACCACGTCTTGAGTATTGCTCAAGTATTTGGGACCCGCAGCAGATCGGTTTGAAGGAAGACATAGAGGCGGTTCAGAGGCGAGTAGCTAGATTTGTTACCGGTAGGTTCGACCAATGCGCGAGTGTCACGGAAATGCTCCGGCAACTCAGTTGGGGATCGAAGGAAGAAAGACGACGTTCTTTTCGTGAATTTCTGTTATGTAAATTTAGAGGGGCGGAATTTGAAGCTGAGTGTAGTACGATCTTGCTGCCGCCTACTTACATTTCGCGAAAAGATCACAAAGACAAGATAAGAGAAATTAGGGCTCGTATGGAGGCATATAGGCATTCTTTTATTCCTCGTTCAGTTTGGGAGTGGAATAGGAAAGGAAATGCCTAGTAGTGGTACAGTGTACCCTCCGCCACGCACCTTACGGTGAATTGCAGAGTATGATGTAGATGTAGATGTAGTAAGCAGTTTCTCTAGGGAGTTTCTCTAGGCAATTTCTTTAACAGAACTGTTGCATCTTCTAAGTGTTCTGCCAATGAAACGCAGCGTTTGCTTCGCCTTCCTCACGTTATTCACACAGGAAATTAAGTTACTCGTTATTGTAATTTCTAGGTATTTATTTAGGCTGTAGACGGGGTACTGCCCGTCAGCTATGACCCGTGACGTCATCGCAGCATAGCAGTTTTGAGGTGTGTGCATGTTTGTACAAGGCGTGAGTGATTATGTGGTGGTTAAGTTAAAGACGATAGTTTGTTTACAAACAAAACAGATTAATATTTTGTGTTTAAAAAGTGATCTGTAGCTTCTCTCTGATGATTAGATGTAGGTTAACCGAGAGATTTTTTTCTTGTATGTGAGCGCCGAAGGCGCGAATTTTTGGTCTAAGACCTGTGATCGATGGTACATTCTGTTATCTATAATAACTACAGATTAATTGTATCTACAATACAGAAATGTGGTGTCGCACAAGTATGAAGAGCGCGCCACGTACTTTCGCCGCGCGCCGCCATGCACGCTCGGCGCGGCGTTCTTACGACGGCAGCCACGAGCGCCCTCTGGTGCAACTCCGCTCGTGGCCACGACTGCTGCATCGGCCATTTGGGAATCAGATAGGCACCAGTAAAGCCTTGGGTAACGGGTAGGCACTAGGAATCATCAGTAGGCAGGTCTCTATCTAAACTATGTATCAGCATTTTGCAGTCAAGAACTATGTAAAAGTTAAGTATTACCAAGACTCCACGAAATATATATCTTGTTCTAGTTTCTGCTGTCCCACAGGCTGGTCACCTCCGTACCTGCACAAGCGTGCATCCTCTTTTCCTGTGTCGGTCTCTCTCTACTCGGCCACTGACAGCAAAGACAACCGGCTAAAACGAGACACAAAAAGAAGTATTAAGATAACCTGTATACTGGTTTTCCGACATCTTGATGATGTCATGGGTCAAAGCAGATGGGTGGTATTCCAGTCTACAGTTATTTATTTATTTATGCCTTTAGATTTGACTGATTTATCGTGTAAATCAAGTTTAACGGATGTCTTTTAGAGCTCATAAGGATGACTTCACACTTTTCATTTTTAGGACCCATTACGAAATGTTTGCACCATACAGGTATCTTACTTAAATCGTTTTGCAGTTGCTTTTGATTTTATGGTGACTTTACCTACCGGTAAACGACAGAATTATCCGCGAACAGTCTCAATTGTTACAACATTTGGACAAGAACTGAAGCAGCCAGCTTTAGACTGTCGACCGCGATTAAGGCTGGGTATGCCGATACACGGCTGTATAATTTTAAAAGTAGGCTTGGGATCGATTCCTGAGGCCGGTAGTCTGCCTTGTCGCCTGGGGGGGGGGGGGGGGAGAGGAACGGGGAAATGGAATGTTCGCCAGCAATGGCTGAAGTCCTCCACCCCCTGGTTTCGGAGGTTAGGTGTGGCAAACCACCGGATTGACACTTAGAAGTAGTCTCAGTTTAGGAAATGGGGAAATGAAACAACTTACTGGGGGAAGGGGGTGGCGGCAGTGACCCTTAAGGTCAGTTCAGGGTCAGGGGCACGCTCACCGGGGTTTGCTCGGTGAGTAGGCAGAACGAAGTTTCATATCTTTCTGATATTTGCAATAGTGGTTGTGGCTAGTGCATTTCAAAGTAGACAAGTAAGTCGCTGTAAAACGTTTATAGTACACTAGGACCCATTTTAATAGTAAGTAAAGTCTTAGGTATGAAGAACAATAAAGAATTAAAAACAAATATACCGAAGTGATATGTGACGTTCCCCAGGAAAGTGTTTCAGGTCCCCTTTTGAGACGCTCTCTTAGAATTTTTGAGGATGATGCTGTCGTTCTTTGGTTATTAAAGTCACAAGGAGATCAAAAACTAGTGCAAAATTATTTAGTTAACATATCTGCATGATACAAAAGTTGGCAATTGACCTTAAATAATGATAAGTGTGAAGTCATCCATATGACCACTAAATGAAATCCGTTAAATTTTATGTACACGATACATCAATCAAATCTACAGGTCTTAAATTCAACTAATATCCTTGGAGTAACAATAACGAACAATTTAAATTAGAAAGCACACGTAGAATATATAGTAGAGAAAACAAACCGAAGGGTACGTTTCATTGGCATGTTTGAAGGTACAAAAGATCTTCAATAGAAACTACCTACACTACAACTATTCGTTTTATTTTGGAGTATTGCTGCGAATTGTGGGATCCCCATCAATTGGGAGTGACGGAGGATATAGAGAAAATTGAATGAAGGAGAAGCTCGTTTAGTAGTGTCGCGATATATAGCAGAGTGTCACGGATATGATGCACGATTTAGGATGGAAATCATTAAAAGAAAGGTTCAAATGTTCGTAAATCTATCGGACCAAACTGCGTGGTCATCAATCCGTAGCTTAGAAACTACTTAAACCTAGGTACACTAACCTACGGACAAACACACACAACCATGCCTCAGGGAGGACTCGAACCTCCACGGCGGGCAACCACGCGCTCCGCAGCGAGGTGCTTTAGACCGCTCGGCTACTCCACCGTGGCTAAAAGAAAGGCTTATTCGCTACAGTCAGATTTATTTGTGAAATTTCTTTCACCTACTTTCTCTTCCGAATGCACTCATATTTTTCCTTTTTCTCGCGAGCTATAGAGAATGGAACGGTAGAAAAATTCGAGAGTTGGAACTTAAATAGTGGTAACGCTGCTGTGGAGACCCGTGCAATGAAAAAAAAAAAAAAAAAAAAAAAAAAAAAGCCGTCTAAAACGTCTCGCTGCGGAGCGCGCGGTTGCTCACCGTGGAGGTTCGAGTCCTCCCTGGGGCATGGGTGTGTGTGTTGTCCTTCGGTTAGTTTGCCTAGGTTTAAGTAGTTTGTAAGCTACGGACTTATGACCACGCAATTTGGTCCGATAGATTTACAAACATTTGAACTTTTTTTTTTTTTTTTTGAATAAGAAGAATAAGTGCATAGTGTTGCCGCCTTAGTGGACAGTGACCGACGCCAGACGCTTCGTCAGCTCACCCACGAAACAGGATTAGCGCATACAGCGCAAGCTGTGGCTACTCTGTTCGGTCGATGAGATACGGAAGTACTGTACCCTGCACCTACTCCCCAGACCTAAGTCATTGTGATCCGAAGATGAAGGAATTCCTTCGTGGCATTCACTTCAGAACTGTTCCAGAGATTCGACACGCAGTTGAGCGCTTCAGTGTACTAAAGAAACTGCCTACACCACACTTGTGCGTCCTATTTTGGAACATTGTTGTGCATTGTGGGATCCCCACCAGACGATTTAGAGAAAGTTCAGAGAAGGGCAGCATGTTTCGTATTGTCGCGATATAGGGGAGAGAGTGTCACGGAAATTATACACGAGCTAGGGTGGAAATCATTAAAAGAAAGGCGTTACTTGTTGCGACGAAATTTTTGTTGTTGTTGTTGTCGTCTTCAGTCCGGAGACTGGTGTGATGCAGCTCTCCACGCTACTCTATCCTGAGCAAGCCTCTTCATATTCTCGTAAGACCTGCAACCTACATCGATTTAAATCTGCTTACTGCATTCATCTCTTGGTCTTCCTCTGAAGTTTTTCCCCCATACACTTCTCTCCAACAATTCATTGATGTCGAAGAATGTGTCCTACCAATCGATCCCTTCTTTTAGTAAAGGTACGCCAGAAATTCCTTGTCTCCCCGATTCTGTTCAGTACCTCCTCATTAGTTACGCGATCCACCCACATAGCATTCTTCTGTAGCACCAC
Source organism: Locusta migratoria (assembly GCA_026315105.1). Classification (NCBI taxonomy): domain Eukaryota; kingdom Metazoa; phylum Arthropoda; class Insecta; order Orthoptera; family Acrididae; genus Locusta; species Locusta migratoria. The sequence continues at coordinate 118,783,479 of CM048744.1, read as the reverse complement.
ATTTCATAAGCATCTATCCTCTTCCTGTTCGCACTACTTATCGTCCATGTTTCACTCCCGCGACGAAATTTCTTTAGCTAACTTTCTCTTCCGAATGTGAACAGATTTTGATAGCACCCACCTACATAGGAAGACAGGATCATTAGATTAGATTGGATTAGATTAGATTTTCGTTCCGTAGATCCATGTGGAGGAGATTCTCGTGGATGTGGAACATGTCAAGAAACAAAATTTACAAGTTGAATAATAGATGAATAATAGATAATACTAATGATATAAATACAGATACATACATTTTTAAGTTTTTTAGCTGATAATATAATAATATAATATAGTATGTGTGCATGCATCATTTAGTACAATTTAGAAATTCACTAATGGAGGAGAAGTAGTTGGCCACTAGAAAGTCTTTCAGGTTCCTCTTAAACTGATCTTCATTTGTAGCAAAATTTTTTTATACTTGAAGGTAAATTATTGAAAATGTGTGTTCCTGAGTAGTGAACTCGTTTTTTAAATAAAGTAAGTGCGTTTAAGTCCTTGTGTAGGTAACTTTTATTCCTAGTATTGTATTTATGAACTGAGCTGTTTGTTGGGAAAAGGGATATATTATTTTGACAAATTTCATTAAGGAATAAACATACTGAGAGGCAGTAGTTAATATACCCAGTTCTTTGAAGAGGCTTCTACAGGACGTCCGTAAATTTACTCCACAAATAATACGTATTACACGCTTTTGGACTCTGAAGACTTTTGACTGATTTGAAGAGTTAACCCAAAATATTATAACACGTGACAGTATGGAATGAAAGTAAGAAAAGTATGCAAGATTTGTTAATTTTATGTCTCCTATGTCTGATAACACTCGTATTGAAAATACAGGTTTGTTGAGTCGTTTCTGCAGTTCTGTGGTGTGCTCCTCCCAACTAAATTTATTATCAAGCTGTAATCCCAGGAATTTAATACTGTCAACCTCATCTATCTGCTCTTCTTCATACTTAATGCATATGCTGACGGAAAGATTTAGGGGTTTCTTCTCTCCGCGAGCTATTAAGGAATGGAACTGTAGAGAAAATAATAAAAGCGGTTCGATGAACCCTCTGTCATGCACTTCAAAGTGACCTGCAGATTATGTATGTTGATGCAGATGTCGAGGCCAGGCGACAATACCTCCCACCTGGTCGAGACTGAACCGTATCAGAACTGGTCAAGCGAGGTGTGTTTACAATATGAAGAAGTGTGGTTTCCTTCCATTCTCTGTCTGTGAGAGCAACGTCTTCGAAGCGGAGCTCAAGGAGTAAACATTTTCCACGAAAGTTTCTATAATAATGTCAATATTCGCGACGATAACCGCAGAGACCAACATCTCTTGGCCTCGTGGCCGTCGACGCGGGAAAATTAGTCTTTGTGTAACTGTCATTGAGTCATGATCTGTATTGTGTCTCGAAAGTTAACCAAGTGTTCAAATGTTCAAATGTTTGTATTGCTTATGGGACTTAACTACGGGGTCATCAGTCTCCAAACTACTTACGAACTACCTAATACTAAGGACGGCACAAATATCCATGCCCGAGGGGGGATTCGAAACCCCGACCGTAGTAGCCGTGCAGAACGTGACTGGAGCGTCTCAGTCCCCTCGGCCACCGCAGCCGGCGCAATTACATCCCGAGATATTGCGACGCGAAGTTGACGCTTGAAATACGCGAAACGTGCGGCTAGCGCACGTCCTGAGCAGCATGGGGTTCTCGCCTGAGCCTCAGGGTGTCCCAGCTATCTTTCCCCCCAAAATATCTCTGGAAAAGTAATAGCTATTGGAAAACGACTTTCATCGCTATCAATGTCCGGCGGGAGCCCATGAATGTACATACTTGGAAACATTCTAAAACGAAAGAAAATGTGTTTTTTAACACAAACTTGTGTTTTTTAAATTGATGCCCTATATTTTTTCTTCAGCAATCCATAGCATGACAAATCACATAAACAATGGCGTTGATTGCATCGCAATATTCCAATTACATCCCGAGATTTTGGGAAGCGACGTTGATGCTTGAAATAGAGACTTAGGCGAGAACCCCATGCTGCCAGGACGTGCGTTAGCCACGCGTTTCGCGTATGTCAAGCGTCAACTTCGCGTCGGAATATCTCGGGATGTAATTGGAATATTGCGATGCAATCAACGCCATTGTTTATGTGATTTGTCATGCTATGGATTGCTGAAGAAAAAATATAAGGTGTCCATTTAAAAAAACATAAGTTTGTGTTAAAAAATACATTTTCTTTCGTTTTAGAATGTTTCCAAATATGTACATTCATGGGCCCCAGCCGTACATTGTTGTCGGTGAAAGTCGTTTTCCAATAGCTGCTATTGTTCCAGAGATATTTTGGAATATTGCGATGCAATCAACGCCATTGTTTAAGTGATTTGTCATACTATGGATTGCTGAAGAAAAAAATATAGCGTGTCCATTAAAAAAAAGTAAATACATAATTTTGTGTCAAAAAACACATTTGCTTTCGTTTTAGAATGTTTCCAAGTATGTCCATTCATGGGCCGAAGTTGTACATTGATACCGGTGGAAGTCGTTTTGCAGTTGCTATTATTGTTCCAGAGATTTGGGTAGACAAGATAGCTGCGTCACCCTGTATATATATTCAAGGTCCCATTGCCTGCCGCGGTGGCCGAGGATACTGAGGCGCTTCAGTCACGGTCTGCACGGCCACTACGGTCGGGGGTTCGAATCCCCCCTTGGGCATGGATATTTGTGCAGTCCTTAGGATAAGCTAGTTGATGAGTAGTTTATAAGTTTAGGGACTGATGACCCCGCAGTTAAGTCCCTTAAGCTTGACAAACATTTGAACATTGGAAGATCATCTCATTATTCCCACCCGTTACCTGCCAGTCAGTAAGGAATCATACCGCCGTGCCGATTGTGTCTCAACACTCGTTTATGGCAGAGGGATACTTTTTATATCCGAGGTGGCTGTAAAGTAGCGAGGCCCGCGTAGAGTCACCATAGTATGACAAATCATATAAACAATGGCGTTCATTGGATCGCAATATTCCAATTACATCCCGAGATATTGCGACGCGAAGTTGACGCTTGAAATACGCGAAACGCGCGGCTAGCGCACGTCCTGGCAGCATGGGGTTCTCGCCTAAGTCTCTATTTCAAGCATCAACGTCGCTTCCCAAAATCTCGGGATGTAATTGGAATATTGCGATGCAATCAACGCCATTGTTTATGTAATGTGTCATGCTATGGATTGCCGAAGAAAAAATATAGGGCATCAATTTAAAAAACATAAGTTTGTGTTAAAAAACACATTTTCTTTCGTTTTAGAATGTTTCCAAGTATGTACATTCATGGGCTCCCGCCGGACATTGATACCGATGAAAGTCGTTTTCCAATAGCTATTACTTTTCCAGAGATATTTTGGGGGGACAAGATAGCTGAGACACCCTGTATATATATTCATCATCCCATTATTCCCACCCGTTACCTGCCAGTCAGTAACTTATCATACTGCCGTGCCGACTGTGTCTCAACACCCGTTTATGGCAGAGGGATACTTTTTATATCCACGGTGGCTGTAAAGTAGCGAGGCCCGGGTCGAGTCACCAGTGCTGCGACACGCCAAGGCGGCAGCCTATTTGCAGGTTTATGTGGCCGGGCCGCGGTTTTTCAACCGCGACGCTCGGTAATTATTCAAGCGCTGGCGTCGCGGCGGTCGGCCTAACGACCATCGTCAGGCGGCAGTAACTGCGGCCTGGCTGCCAATAAGGGCGCGGAGACGCGCGGCCCCGTCATATCTCAGCGGCCTCACGAATAACTGCCGGCGATATTGTCCGCGCCGACCCCACCCCACCACGAGCGTCCGTCTTACATTTCCGACATCCTCGCCGCCGTTCCGCTCCTTTCATTTTTCCCCGCCCGGCCAGTGCGGCGGCGGAAGAGCTGACGAGCCGAGGGGGCGGTTACACAGCGGCGGTCAGCGCAGTAGTGACCACGAGACCGCCACTGTTCAGGCTGTAAGGCGGCAGGAATTTTCAACACCTTACATGTTGTGTTTACGTAGTAATAATTAATCATCATCATAATCATAATCATCATTAGAGACTGATTATGCCTTTCAGCATTCAGTCTGGAGCATACGAGGCGCGTCCAGAAAGAACGTTCCGTGTGGTTATATAAAACGAATGGGTGCAGATACAGAAAAAATATTGATTGTACAAAAATCTACAACTGCTAAACTACTTTTCTACATAACTTCCGAAATTTTGTAGGCAATTGTCATAGTAAGGCACAAGGTTTTGTGTGCCTTTTTCATAGAATGTTGCCACCTGTGTATTCAACCATGCGGTAACATGTGATTCTTGAGTTTCTCCCGGCGTATTTGATAATCAAAATATCCACGGGTGTACTGCCGGTCTATATTGTCCAACGGGCACAATATTTCGACGATCATACTTGTCGCCATAATAAGGTGAACTGACGGACTGAGCTCCTAGAAACGCGCCGGCACGGAGATCCTCACGCTACGGTGGCTCGAAGGGAACTGGGTTCTAGCCCGGTAGCGGATGATTTAAATACCCTCGGCCCGCGGAGCGACCCCTCCGTAGTCCGCGCCCCGCGCCGCGGTCGCGCAGTAGAACCGATTCCGACGGCGTCTGCGATGACGTCGATGTGAGGGCTCTCTCCACCGTGGTCGTCACTTCGTTACGTTTGCTATAATTACTCTTAATTAACCCAATCGCTGGTTCCCAAACTTTGCTAAGATTATAGCTACAGTTACGGTTTATGAGGTCGTCCCTTGTGCAAATTTCAATGGCCTCTCTAACGACGCAGTCCCAGTATCTCGACGTCTGTACCAGAATCCTAGTGCGTCCATAGTCCATCGCATGATTGTCCGACAAATAATGTTCAGCGACCGCCGACTTGCTCGGATACATCAATCGTGTGTGCCTCTGGTGTTCAACGCATCGATCCTCGACGGTACGCATCGTTTGTCCAATATATGAGTTGCCACACTGACACGGAATCTGGTACACGCCGGCCTTCCTCAAACCGAAATCATCGCCAATTTGTACATAGAGAATTTCGAGGAGGAAGCCCTGGCATCATCTGAATGGAAATCTACTTGCTTTTTCCGTTACGTGGACGACACTTTCGTCATCTGGCAACATGATATAGATAAACGGAGGGTAAATTGCCGTTCCTTGACGTCTTGGTCAAGAGAAGAGCTGATGGCGTCCTGGGTCATGGTTTATATCGGACAACAACGCAACGTACACTGAGCTGTATTTACACGCAGACAGCTGTCACCACCCTTCACAGAGGAATGGGGTACTTAAAACTCTAGTACATAGAGCGAGGACTATCTCCGACGCAGGGAGTCTACTCCAGGATTTGGAACACCTGAGAACTGTATTCCGAAAAAATGGGTACACAGAGTTGCAGATTCAGCGGGCTCTTCGCCCAACCACTACAGCACAACCTGTGGAAACGGATGAAAGCACGAGGGAGGATGTAGGCACTGCGCTCATTCCATATACCGGCGCACTCGCAGGGAAGGTCGCCCGCATTTTGAAAAAACACCAGGTTGGAACTGTGTTTTGTCTGCCGAATAAAATTCGTGCACTGGTGGGGAGCGCCAAAGATGATCTCGGTTTGAGGAAGGCCGGCGTGTACCAGATTCCGTGTCAGTGTGGAAAGTCATATCTTGGACAGACGATGCGTACCGTCGAGAATCGATGCATTGAACACCAGAGCCACACACGATTGATGTATCCGAGCAAGTCAGCGGTCGCTGAACATTATTTGTCGGAGAATCATGCGATGGAGTATGAACGCACTCGGACTCTGGAACTGACGTCGAGATACTGGGACCGCGTCGTTAAGAGGCCATTGAAATTCGCACAAGTGACGACCTCATAAACCGTGACTGTGGCGATAATCTTAGCAAAGGGTGGGAGCCAGCGATTGGGTTAATTAAGAGTAAACATATCAAACGTAACGAAGTGACGACCATGGCGGACAGGGCCCTAACATCGACGTCATCTCAAACGCCGTCGCAATCGTTTCCACTGCGCGACCGCGGCACGGGGCGCGGACCACGGAGGGGTCGCTGCGCGGGCCGAGGGTATTTAAATCGCCCGCTACCGGGCTAGTACCCAGTTCTCTTCGAGCCACCGTAGCGTGAGGATCTCCGTGCCGGCGCGTTTCTAGGAGCTCAGTCCGTCAGTTCACCTGATGATAGCGACATGTATGATCGCCGAAATATTGTGCCCATTGGACACTACAGAGCGGCAGTACACCCGTGGATATTTTGATTATGTGGTAACATTTCTTTCAGCTCGTCATCCTTGTCCACCAAGGACAGATTTTAGGTGTAAGAAGAGGATTACTATCAAAAGATTTTTTTCACTATAATGCCTGACCTCACACACCGAATGTGACCAAACAATTCTTACGAAAATTTCAATGGGACTTTTTTGATCATCCTACATACAGCTCGGACCTCTTCTAGCGACTTTCATCTCTTCTTACACTTAAAATCTGTTCTTGGTCAACACTTCAACTATGATAAAGATCTGTTACCACATGGTTGAATACACAGGCGGCAACCTTCTGTGAAGGATGCATGCAAAACTTGTGGCTATAATGAGACGTTTTCCTTTCCCCGATATTATCAGAGAAAGTTTTGTATTTTATATTATTTCGGCATGTTAAAATAGTTATCTATGAAAGTCAGAGAAAGAAAATTTAGGAACAACAGTTTCAATTTTTTTGTAAGAAAGAAGACACTCTTGTTTTGTACTTCGTAGCGATAGCATCTTGCAGACTGGAGCTGTACTTCATTATTTTTTTATGTGGCCGCTATTATGTACATTCAGGTAAATATATGTGATGTGCGCGTATCTTAAATTTATAAATAAACCCCCACTTCTCACTTAAATTCGCACTTATGAATTTTTATTAATAATTTTGCCCTATCCTCCCTCCGCCCATAATGTCTTTTTCAGCCTTGTTGAATCACCGCAACAATGGATGGCATAGTTTTTAGTTAATATTGGTGATATTTCGTGTAGCCTGCCAGCCTTGTTTCAAAATTTATTCCATAATATTATCATTTACTGGCAATAGAACTTGCAGTCGATTTTCTTGTAAATTTTTAGAAGTCCGATGTGTTTGACTTACGTAATATTCCTATCCGATTTATATCATGTCACTTATCTTACTTTACTGTTTGCTACACGAGTCGTAGTTTAATATTGACGAACTGCCATCCACTGTTCGGCGAGTGGTTATCATATTATTAAAATTTCATTTACAGCCAAATTTCAACCACCGATGGATCTATTGTTAAAGGTAACTGCTCGTCGATTCTTTTTGTAATGTTCTGCCTGCACAACACTCCACCGTTAATTACCTTACCATTTCATTTAAATGCATGTAATAATTTTCCCCGTAATTTACTGATTGGGATCTTTCATAGCTTCTAACTTCAAACCACTTCCTTCTATAAATTTGTTAATCTCAAAAATTAATAGCCAGGCTGGAACATTATATGGCACACTATGACAAGTGCCTACAAAATTTCGGCAGTTATGTGGAAAAGTAGTTTAAGAGTTGTAGAATTTTTTACAATAAAAATTTCTTCTGTATCTGTGTACAATTTTATTCTATTACCAAACGGAACTTACTTTCTCGGCGCACCTCTCTAGTACCTCTAATAAAATTCATCCATGATCCCTCTATTCAATGCTAACATTGATGCCTCGTCTGATGTTGTGCCATTTACTTCAAAATCATTCTGCACCGAATCTAAGTACTTTCTTCTTGGTCTACCTCGACTCCCCTTACCCTCCGCTGCCGAGCTCATGAGTCTGTTAGGTAACCTTGCTTCTCCCATGCGTGTAACATGACCCCACCATCACAGTCTGTTCGCTTTAACTGCTTCATCTATGGTGTTCATTCCCAGTTTTTATTTAATTTCCTCATTATGGATACCCTCCTGCCATTGTTCCCATCTATTAGTAACAGCAATCATTCTTGCTACTTTCATATCTGTAACCTCTAACTTATGAATAAGGTAACCTGTTTCCACCCAACTTTCACGCCCATACAACAAAGTTGGTCGATAGATAGAGCGGTGCACTGCTAACTTAGTCATTGTACTTGCTTCCTTCTTGCAGAAGAGAGTAAATCTTAGCTGAGCACTCACTGCATTAGCTTTACTGCACCTCGATTCCAGTTCTTTCACTATGTTGCCATCCTGTGAGAAAATACATCTCAGGTACTTGAAACTGTCTACCTATTCTAACTTTGTTCTTCCTATTTGGCACTCATTCTGTTTAAATCTCTTTCCCACAGACAGTACTTTCGTTTTGGAGATGCTGATCTTCATATCATAATCCTTGCACCTCTGATCGAGTCTGAAATATTAGTTTGCAGCCTTGCAATCGAATCGGCCATTACAACTAAGTCATTAGCATATGCGAAGCTGCTTTTTTTTTTTTTTTTTCACCTATTTTAATCCCGCCCTGCCAGTCTACTGTTCTCAACATACGATTCATGAATAGTATAAACAACAGCGGTGACAGGTTACAGTCTTGTCTTACCCCGGCACTACCCTGAACCAAGAGCTTAATTTGCCATCTACTCGAACTGAAGCCTGACAGTCTACGTAAAGCCCTTTAATTGCTTGCAGAAGTTTGCCTCTTATACCATAATCTTGTAGAACTGACAGTAGATTTCTCCTAGGGACACGGTCATAGCCCTTTTATAGATCTATGAAACATAGATAATTAATAATTAATAACATAAATTTATTGATAACATAATTGCAGGTATCACTTTGATTACAGATAATCTGAATGCAAAAATAGGTACGAAGAGTGGAAATATTAATGTTGACTAGGTCAATGGTAAAACTGGTTAAGCCGGCCGCGGTGGCCGAGGGGACTGAGGCGCTTCAGTCACGGTCTGCACGGCCACTACGGTCGGGGGTTCCAATCGACCCTCGGGCATGTATATTTGTGCCGTCCTATTTCGTAAGTAGTTCATAAGTAGTTTTATGTTTAGGGACTGATGACCCCGTAGTTAAGTCCCATAAGCTGTAGAAACATTTGAACATTTGAAAACTGGTTTAAGCTGGTAGGCAACATTTAATGTTAACAATATTCGCTTGTAGTACGTTTCTTGTGGTTGGAAACAAGAACATAGCCAAATCAGTGAGATAGTCCAGGAAGTGGTGAGGGGTGCCTAGCGGTAGCACAAGGGCGCGGCGTGTTGACCGGCCGGTGTGACGTCACAGACTACTTACCGGCCGATGGCCGCTGAGACTTAATGCCAAAGGTCGCGGGCGGCAATTCGACTGGCAAATGATTTCAATCGCCGAACGATCGAAACTTTCTAGAACTTTTTAGAAGCGTTTAGAAGATCCTTTTTTGCGGGTAAATATGTTCGAAAGGAAGTAATGGTGTGGGAAACAGATCAGATTTGAAGCTATAGCTCTTGAGTAAACGGTGTGGAGAGACTAGTGGTTTGCTGGAAAGTAGAGCTGGCTTCTGAGTTGATGTTTCGACTCGGTGAATCGAGTCAGCGAACTGTTCGACTGAGTCGAAACTTGAATCGGCTCTGTTTCGAAACAACGAATCTTGTGATTCATGTATCGGACGCTAGATACCGTTAACATGCATTTGCTGTCCGTGTGCCTGGGTGAGTTCGACACGGGTTTGAAGTTGTTCCCCTAATGCGACACGCGAGATTTTGAATTATGCTACCAGTACCCTTCAACTGACGTTTGAAAACTCTAATACCACCGAGGAAATTTGTGAAGTCCTTTGGTGTTTTGAGGTACTTTCGCGTGAACTAAGCGTTGTTATTCATTGTTGCTACATCTGTGTCAGGTGAACGCATCTTTTCGAAGTAAGGACGAATAATTTCAGTGAGACGAAACCGCATTCTCAGTAAGATGTCAAAAAAAAAGTTTTTAATTTCAGTTTAAAGAAACTGTAACTCTTTTATTTGACTGACGGAAGATGAATCTGATTATTAGAATACCTATCTGGACACTGAAAAATTTTTGTTCAATTCTGTGGTTTCGTCAAGTAAATTTTGAAATAATACTGGTAGTAATATCTGTTGATTTCATTAAATATGTCTCAGGAACAAATCTTAAATATTTTGTTTATATTGATTGGTTAAAAAAGTTATTCATTTCTGGATGCATGTAGACATTTGAAACACCATATTTCTTATTTCATTTAAATTTAATTATAGAATTTTGAAGTTTGGAAAACGTTTAATGACTTTGCAATTTGGAAATTAATATTTTGTGCTTCATTTGTTACAATATTTGTTGTATGAAAATACGAGTAACTTAGAAAACGTTTACGCTTTAACACGATTGTAAAATCGTAGTAGCAAACAAATACTGTGCCGTTTAATTTAGTCTAGTGAATAACGTATTAAAACCATGTTGATATTCCATAGATGTATCGCCCTACTGCAGCTTCCTCGGCTCACGTGAATCAGCGGAGGTAGCAGGAAGCAGGTCTGCGGCACATCAAGTGTTTTGAGTGACGAAGCAGTGAGTCGACTCACTGTGGCGCCCTGCAGCTGCCGCGGGTCACGTGAATCAGGGAAGGTAGCGCCACACACGACTCTGCAGCATGCCAGATGTTTCGTGTGCCGAAACAGTGAGTCGACTCACTGGACTCAGATGATCCGTATGTTTCGAAACAGTGACATGATCCGAACTGCCCATCACTACTGCAAAGTGAGTCGGGATTTGGCTAGCTGAGCTCACGGTGCGAGGACGTAGGTGGGCGTTGCTGGCATATTAGTTGCAAGTGCAGATTGCATTGCTTGATGTATTCATATTACTTCAGTATTTGCATTTCGAAGCACTCATTTACAAGCTTACAATTGAACTTCTGTTCCTGGCTAGTGAGGCTAGCAGTTTGTGAGAACCTCTTGTTCGCCTTGATTGACTTCAACTTAGGAGTTTTTTAAGCGAAGTAGTTCACTCGCAGTGTAGCCATCGTCTCACAGCTGTAGCTCCACGTCGCGTCGTGCAGACTCATTCACGGTGGCCAGACGCTGTTCGTCTTATGAGAGCAGCACAACGGATTAATTGGGAATTTGTAATAAAGGCACCTTGCATTTGCTATAGAGCAGTTAAAGATAAATGTACCTTCCACTAGTTGGCTGTATTCTTGCATTTCTGGTTGTATTCATTACCGAGTTGGATAGTGTTTTTAGCCGCGGTGGAGTAGCCGAGCGGTCTAAAGCGACTCGCTGCGGAGCGCGCGGTTGCTCACCGTGGAGGTTCGAGTCCTCCCTGGGGCATGGGTGTGTGTGTTGTCCTTAGGTTAGTTTACCTAGGCTTAAGTAGTTTGTAAGCTACGGACTGATGACCACGCAGTTTGGTCCGATAGATTTACAAACATTTCAACATTTGATAGTGTTTTTAAATTTCTTTCAAAACAATTAACACGTCCTCAGAATCAACTATTTTTAATAATTGGTACAGGTTTTGCCATCCTTGTTAGAGATTCATTACTTTTGTATCATCATTCATTCCTGAATTTTATGGACCGTCCTTTTTTGTAATTAAATTACTATATAGAACATTGAATCCTCCGATTTCTTATTTATTAGGAATCGCACCTATCCTTAAGCGATAAGAAATTACCTCAGACGAAAGCAAGCGTTTTTCTATCACATTTAGTACAATTGATAGGAGTGATTCATATTTATTTTCACACAATGATACCGTAAGATTGGTGAACAACACGCAAATCAGCGATAGGGCTGTTCATTCAATTTCACCATCTGCGACACAATCGTTATAAGCTTTTGCTAAGTTGTGGAGACGAGAATGTATTGAATTTCATAAATAGCGGGCGGTGATGAACATTTTGGCCGCGATTGTATTACATGGTTACAAACTGAAAAATAGGTGTACAGTAAATTTTAGAAACTGAAGTAAAGTATTTATTTATTTGCTACAGCGTTACTATTGGCCTATTGTGCAGAACATCTAAAGGTTGTTTTTATTTATAAGCGTGTTTCGGGAGGAATAGTAAATATTTTCGTAGGTGGTAGTATAGACCAGTGTTTTTCAAGCTTTTCGAATATGTGACACCCTTCGAAATAAAATAAAAATATTATGGCGACCCCCTCCCCCCACATCCCCTCTTCACCAATCGTAACAGAAATTTGTTATCTCAAAGCTTAATTTCTTTTGCTTCATCTTTCTTTTGAATTGCTGGACGAAATTTTATTGTGCATTTTTGGAATGGAACACATTCTATTTTTATATGATTTCAGACAGAAAAATATATTTTTACTAACGATCATTTGACATTTCAGAGTCAAGAACATTGAGGCGCTATACTCCGACGCGCGAGGCCGTTCCCCGTCGGGGGTTCGAACCCCCCCCCCCCCCGTCGGAGATGGATGTTTGTGGTGTCTTTAGTATAAGTTCATAAGTAGTTTGTAAGTTTAGGGACTGATGACCACGTAGTTAAGTATCTTAAGCTTCACAAACATTCATTTGAACATTTCAGGAAAGACACAGAAGCGAAATATGCTTCTTAAGGAAGTTCCCACATCATTTCTCGACATAGTCTCCTTGAAAGGCTATACACTTGCTCTAACCCATCGGCAAAGTAGGCTTTGTCAAATTCCGCAAAATAGTTTTTCACAGCGGCGGACTCTTCCTCATTCCACGAACATTTATTCGTACCAAGCCAAATTTTCAAGTTCGGAAATAAGAAGAAGTCACTCGGAGCAAAGTCTGATGAAAAGAGTGCACTTTCCCCATTGTGACAGCTGCTGTGAGGGCTAGAGCATTATCGTGATGAATCAGCACTTTCTTCAATCTTGGAAGTTTTTCAATTAATTCCAGCTTCAAACTATCCAGCAAGGCATTATAATAGGTCCCAGTTATGGATCAGCCTTTTTCCAAATAATTTGTCATGATTATGCCCTAGGAATGCCTAAAGACAGTGACGATCATCTTCCTAGCTGACAAAACAATCTTCATCTGATTTAGTGCATTCTCCCCACTCTTCGTCCATTGTTTGAACTGTTGTTTGGTCTCTGGTGTGTAATGGGGGATCCGAGTTTCATCCACAGTTATGAATCTGCGCAAAAATCCTGTAGATTTCGTCTGAACAGTGAGAGATTCTGAGCAGAAATATCCTTTCATTTCCTTTTTTGATCCAAAGTGAGCAGGCGCGGCACCCATCGCGCACAGAGCTTCTTCATGGCCAGTTTTTTTATGGAGGATGTAATGCACTCAATCAGTTGAAATGCCTACGATGTTAACTATCTCGCGAACTTTCAATATTCGTTCTTTAATCTCTTCAACTGTCCAACCCTTCAAATGAAAATGTTTAAGGACCCCACGAAATTCGTTTTTCTCCATCCTAAGGAAATGACCACGCAGTTACCACTTGATCTGGCAGCCAACAATCTACTAATAACAGCTGCCGTTCGATGCTTACCAACAACAGTGCAGGTTCCGCATATTTCCCGCTTTTTCAATCAAATTTACCAGACTTATCAAACCACCCTCGTACAAAACGAGATACCTTGAACTTTCTCTATATCCTCCATCAGTCCCACTTGGTGGGGATCCTATACTTGGCAGCAATACTCCAAAATATGATGTACTAGCACTATGGCATCTTCTGTTCTGCCAAAAAACGTAGCATTCGGTTCGCCTTTCCTACAATATTTTCTATGTGTTCTTTCCAATTTAAGTTGTTCGTGAACGTTATTCCTAGGTATTTAGTTGAATTTACGGCCTTTTGATTTGACTGATTTATCGTGTAAAATTAGTTTAACGGACTTCGCTATGACATAACAATTTTCATTGTTTAATGTCGATTGCTAATTTTTGCAACAAACAGGTATCTTATGTAAATCATTTTGCGGTTGTTATGGGAATATTTATCGAATATCAACACTAGTGTGTTTACGTTCAAGTTGTGATGTCCACTTTTACTTTACATTGCAGTTCTCAGTCTCATTTGTTGGCCAAATCTACAGTGCTGTAGCGTATAGGCATTCTGCACGTATTTTCACTTGCTGCGTTTGCGGTGCGGTATTTCTCTATGTCTTTGTTATAGAAACGCTGCTGCTTCTACTTGTGCAGAAAACGGCATACGACTTCCCATCAGCAGTCTTCCACATAATCAAGAGTGTTTACTCATGTGTTCAGTACACTGCGTGATACTGCTGCAGTGTTCGGCAGCCATATTGCGTCTGAACCTGTATTTCAACAGACTATGCACTACTTAGAAGCCATCATTCAGTCGGTAAAACGTAGTCCTTCTACAACTACACGTAGGATTACAGCATGTATCGCTGTTCCACATGCAAGCGTATGGCGGACAATCGTATGCATGTGTTCCATCCAAGTCATTTACAACGCATTCAACATCTTTGAGTAGGAGATAAAGACAGACGCTTGGAATTTTGTCATTGCTTACTTGAAAATTGCCAAGTATTCCCATTTTTTACTTTTTACTGATGAATCCACTTTCACTCGTGAAGCCGTCTATAAAACTCGTAATTCACATCAGTGGTCCGAAGAAAACCCACATGCCAGTAAATGTGTGTTTTGGTTCGATAGAGAACAACTTGAGTGCGCGTGTTAGGTTACCGCAACGTCTTACAGAACATTGTTAACAACACTTTCTTGAAAATGAGGTTCTGGTATTAATGAAAGAGATTTCTTTCGCTGCACGAATTCGCATGTTCTTCCATCATGAGGAGACTCCTGCACTCTCTAGTCGTCAAGTATCACATCACCTGAACCTAACATTTTCTAGATGATAGCTCTTTAGATCTGAACCCGTTCCTTGGGCTCCAAGGGCACCAGAACTTTGCCCTTTGGATTATTCTCTGTGGAGATGGTTGAAAGGTAAATTCTACAAACAAAAAGTAAACACAAGAGAAGATTTCATCTTTAGGACGATGAACAGTGCATCCCTAATAAAAGGCCTCAAAGATGACCTCAGAAGAGCTACATGTGATGTTATCAAGAGAAGGCAAAAAACGCATTAAAGTTGGTAGTGGAACTTTTTATAATTAAATTTGAACATACTCTTTTTCCTTTGCTTGAAGTTGTTTGGTATCTTTGTTTGAACAATATTGAACTTAGATTCTGAAGTTCCTCTGACTTAGACCTTAAGAAAGAAGGGTTCAGACGTTTTATTATTGACGTGTAAATTTTATTTTAATGACACACCAATGTGGATGTACACCATTTTGCTATGTTAAAAATTGTTATGATAGCAGTGAAGTCATGTAAAAAATTACTACAGGTCTGAAGATGGCGTCTAGCACGCCGAAACCGGTTATGTAATTAAATGAATAAAGCGATCTTGACTGCAAACCTGTTATTACACTGTAGTTTTGTCAATGTTCAAATGTTTGTAGAGCTTATGGGACTTAACTAGAGGGTCATCAGTCCCTAAACTTACAAACTACTTAAGAACTTGCTAATACTAAAGACGACACAAACATCTATGCCCGAGGGGGGGGATTCGAACCCCCGACCCTAGTAGTTGTGCAGAACGTGACTGTCGTGCCGCATAACAATCGGCCACCGCGGCCGGCATAGTTTTGTCCCATAGATTTACAAACATTTGGACATTTCATTAAATTTGCAATAAAATAAAACTGTCAATCGATCAATGAACACATGCCAAAAAATGTTCAAATGTTTGTATAGTCTATGGGACTTAACTACGGGGTCATCAGTCCATAAACTTACAAACTACTTATGAACTAGCTAACACTAAGGACGGCACAAATATCCATGCCCGAGGGGGGATTCGAACCCCCGACCGTAGTGGTCGTGCAGACCGTAACTGAAGCGCCTCAGTCCCCTCGGCCACCGCGGCCGGCAACACATGCCAAAGAACATGTGTACAAAATATCTACGAACCTATGCAGAACTTAATATTTAGCGTTATTTATTGATACGCAGATTTCAATTTTATAAAATTAAATGCTAGGTTACTGATTCTCCTTATAATAATTGCGGACAGTACAGTAAAAGGAAGATAAATACCCCGCTTCTCAATGCTAAAGCAACAAAAGGGAATTTAGTTATGGTTGCGTTTCCAAAGACCCATCTAGGAAAGGCAAGTAAGTGAGTAACTGAAAAACAAATGCTTTCGACATAACGAAAACTTGAACTAACTAATTAATTGCAGTTGTCGGGTCGGCCTCCCAACTGTATATTCGTAGTATATGTAAGAAGGTACACCCTGCCCCCTTCACCTCTAGACTCAGGGATACTTGCTGTTGCAGTTCAGCGGTGGCGCGAGACGAAAACTGGGCGTCGGAGAACTCGCCTTTGCGAGGCCCCTTTCATATTTTCAGTAAGGAAGAAAATGTTAAATAAAATGAGCTGAATTATACATCCATAATCATTATGCTAAAATATTATTAGTAGAATATACAAGTATAAATTGCAGTGACAAAAAGTACAATAAACTAACACGCATTAAAATAGAGAATCTTTTCGGCCTTTCGTCTCACTGAATTTTTTAAAGATCACAATTAATACTATCCGCTATTTCGGCAGATAATCCCTTTTGGGTCATTGTGCTTCTCAAGTTAGTCTTAATCAATATCAACTTTATGAAGCTTCTCTGGGCCGAAGCTATACTGACTGGAACTGAGAGCATGATTCTGACTGTTATATAAACAACTGGTAGAAGCCGACTTCGGAGAAGATCAGTTTGGGTTCAGGAGAAATGTAGGAACACGGGAGGCAATACTCACTTTACGGCTTATCCTAGAAGATAGGTTAAGGAAAGGCAAACCAACATTTCTAGCTTTTGTGGATTTGGAGAGGGCTTTTGACAATGTGGATTGGAACAAACTCTTCCAAGTTATGAAGCAAGCAGGAGTAAAATATAGAGAGCGTAAGGTTATTTACAACTTGTACAAAAACCAGACAGCGGTTGTCAGAGTTGAAGGGCATGAAAGGGATGCAGTGGTTGGAAAGGGAGTAAGACAGGGTTGTAGTCTTTCTCCATTGTTATTCAATTTGTACATTGAGCAAGCTATAAAGGAAAGCAAGGAGAAAATCGGAGAAGGAATTAAAGTTCAGAGTGAAGAATTAAAAACATTGTGTTTTGCCGATTACATAGTAATTCTGTCAGAGACAGCAAAAGAGCTGGAAGAGCAGCTAAACGAAATGGACAGTGTGCTGAAAGGTCCATATAAGATGAACATTAACAAGAGCAAAACAAGGGTTATGGAGTGCAGTCTAAGAAAATCAGGTGATGCTGAAGCAATTAGATTAGGTAACGAAACAATAAAGTAGGTAGATGAGTTTTGTTACTTGGGCAGTAAAATAACAAATGATGTCACAGTACAGAGGATATAAAATGAACAAGAGATATCTGTTAACATCTAATACTGAATTTAGTCTAAGAAAGTCCTTTCTGATGGCATTTGTTTGGAGTGTTGCCTTGTATGGGAGTGAAACATGGACGATTGACAATGGGGACAGGAAGAGGATAGAGGCTTTTGGAATGTGGTGCTACAGAAGAATTCTGAAGATTAGGTGGGTGGATCGCGTAACTAATGACGAGGTAATGAACAGAATTGGGGAGAAAAGGAATTTGTGGCATAGCTTGACTAAAAGAAGGGGTTGATTGGTAGGACACATTCTTAGACATCAAGGAATCGTGAATTTAGCATTGGACGGAAGTAAAACCGCAGAGGAAGACCAAGAGATGGGTACAGTAAGCAGGTTCAGACAGATGTAGGTTGGCGTTCTTATGTGGAGTTGAAGAGGCTTCCTCAGGATAGGGTATAGTAGAGAGCTGCATCAAACCAGTCTCCGGATTGAAGACCACAATAACATATACTTCCTCCGAATTGTTGTCTAAATTGCACTGAAGAAGATGTTTTGCAAGTATTTAATTAAAAATTGCATCACTGCTGCACTCATACGGAAATAAATACGTACAACTAAATAGCTGCCAGCCGCGAATGGCCGAGCGCACTAAGGCGTCATTCCACGGTGAGCGAGATCGCTCTGGTCGGGGTTCGAATCCCACCCTTTGGTACGGATGTTGCATTCGTCCTTTGGTTAAACTAGTGTTAGATGTAGGTCGTCGCTACATAAGCTAGCAGTTGAAACTATTTAAGAAATATCATCAACATCAATAGAGACTGATTATGTCTTTCAGCGTTCAGTCTGGAGCATAGTACCTCTAGTAAAGTTCCTCCATGATCCCCTATTCAATGCTAACATCGATGCCTCGTCTTATGTTATTCCTTTTACTTCAAAATAATTCTGCACTGAATATAAGTACTTTCTTCTTGGTCTACCTCGACTCCTCTTACCCTCCGCTGTCGAGCTTATGAGTCTCTTAGGTAACCTTGCTTCTCCCATGCGTGTAACATGACCCCAACATCTTAGTCTGTTCACTCTAACTGCTTCATCTATGGCGTTCATTCCCAGTTTTTCTTTGATTTCCTCATTATGGATACCCTCCTGCCACTGTTCCCATCTATTAGTACCTGCAATCATTCCTGCTACTTTCATATCTGTAATTTCTACCTTATGAATAAGGTAACCTGTATCCACCCAACTTTCAATCCCATACTACAAAGTTGGTCGAAAGATAGAGCGGTGCACAGCTAACTTAGTCTTGGTACTTACTTCCTTCTTGCAGAAGAGAGTAGATCTTAGCTGAGCACTCACTGCATTAGCTTTGCTGCACCTCGATTCCAGTTCTTTCACTATATTGCCATCCTGTGAGAAAATACATCCCAGGTACTTGAAACTATCTACCTATTCTAACTTTGTTCCTCCTATTTGGCACTCATTCTGTTTGAATCTCTTTCTCACAGACATACTTTTGTTTTGGAGATGCTGATCTTCATATCATAATCAAAAATGTTTGTATAGCTTATTGGCGTGCAGCCGCATAAAGTTTACTTATTCTAGTATTTCGGCTGAGAAACGTTCAGCCATCTTAAGAGAGAGTCGAAGACTGACGCTCCAGCACGCGCTTCGTGTTTATAAACGCGCTACTGTGCATGCTGCCACAGATACATCAAGGCGCCAAAGACGTTACTCGGCGGCAAGAAAGTACACGTATGTGTAAATTATGTCTGTGGCTGCATGGTCAATTACTGCGGAGCAATCGATGTTGGGAGCCTGTCGTCGAAAATCTGACGGATTATGAACAAACACGATGTTAAAGTAATTTTTCGACCCCCACCAAAGACAGCAGCACTTTTGGATTCTATCAAGTTTGATTTGGAGCTCCGGAAGGCAGGTGTTTACAAGATCCCATGTGAATGTGGCCTTCCGCACATAGGACAGACGACACGTACAGTCCAGGAAAGATGCACGGAACACCAGAGATATACCTGTCTTTTACAACCAAATAAATCGGCAGTGGCAGAGCACTGTATTAATACTGGACACTCCATGACGTACCAAAACGTCAAAATTTTAGCTTGGGGACGAATTTAATTAACAGAGACACTGGCTTCAGTTTAGATAAATCATGGTATCCGGCACTTTCTTTAATAAATTTACAAAGACGCCGCCACAGAACAGAACAGAACATAATACATCGATTTCTCCTCAGTAATCGACCATGCAGCTACAGACATAATTTGCACATACGTGTACTTCCTTGCCGCCGAGTAACGTCTTTGGTGCCTTGTTGTATCTGTGGCCGCATGCGCAGTAGCGCGGCCAGCGCGTTTATAAGCACGAATCTCGTGCTGGAGCGCCAGTCTTCGACTCTCTCTGAAGATGGCTGAACGTTTCTCAGCCGAAATATTAGAAGAAGTAACCTTTATGCGGCTGCACGCCCGAAACATCTTTGAACAGTCATTGCGCCGCGAAAACATGATGATGTATAACAGTGGTTACAGGTTACAGCCTTGTCTTACCCCTGAAACTATCCTGAACCATGAGCTAAAAAAAAATTTTAACAACGTTTTGCGAGGCCCCCATAGGCGCGAGGCCGTCGGCGGTTGGCGACGTCGCCGACGCCTTGCGCCGCCACTGTGCAGTAACCCGGTGAGGTTCGCCTCATACAACAGAGCAGCCCCGCGCCTGCTGGCGTACGTTTGGTGCTCCTCGACGACTCTAGCGCGTGCCGGGTTGCCGACCCCGCAGGCGCGCAGCAATTTATTGCGATGTGCACGGCCGGCGCACGTCTCGGGCACGGATCATTAAATAATTAGGGAAGGACCGCCTGGCTGTGCCACGCCACGTCACGCCAGGCTGGGGGCGGAGCCAATCGAGAATCTGCAGGCGCGCCACCGCGCGGGGTCTTTCCTACCAGCAGTCCAGCTGCTCTTCCTGTCATCACTGCTAAGCCTGTACTGTGCTCGGTACATAGTATTTTTCATTCTATTTAGAACCTTCCTTTCCACAAGCACTCATCGTAAGTCTCTGGACGTACATAGAGAACCAACGTCTAACTGCTGGCTTTTTCTCCTTGTTGTTGTTGTGGTCTTCAGTCCGAAGACTGGTTTGATGCAGCTCTCCACAACACTCTGGGCGAGCCTCTTCATCTCTACATAAGAACGGCAACCTAGATCTGTCTGACTCTGCTTACTGTATCCATCTCTTGGTCTTCCTCTACGGTTTTTACGCCAAACAATTCCCTCCAATACTAAATTCAAGATTCCTTGCTGTCTAAGAATGTGTCCTACCAATCGAACCCCTTATTTTAGTCAAGCAATACAAGAAATTCCTTTTCTCCCCAATCTGTTATCTGAGATAAGTGATTTTTCAACACGAAAAGTAGTCTATTACGCTTACTTTCACTCACTTATGACATACGGCATTGTTTTTTGGGGTAACTCGCCTGATCCAAAAAGGATATTTCTGGCTCAAAAACGGGCGGTTCGAGCAATATGTGATGTAAGTTCGCGAACGTCATGTCGACCCCTTTTCAGTAGTCTGGGAATTTTGACTCTGGCGTCACAATACGTTTTTTCTCTAATGTCGTTTGTTGTTAATAATATCAGCTTATTCCCACGAGTTAGTAGCTTTCACTCGGTGAATACTAGACAGAAGTCGAATCTGCATTTGCATCACACCACCTTAACACTTGTGCAGAATGGGGTACAACATTCTGCGGCATCTATTTTCAATAAGCTGCCACAAGAACTAAAGAATCTTAGCACTAATCCACACGCTTTCAAATCTAAATGAAAAGTTACCTCATGGCTCACTCCTTTTATTCTGTCGAGGAACTCCTAGAAAAGTTAAACAATTAAGCTAATTCATTTTTTCTTTATTGATTCTTTTCACTTTGTCTTAAAATTGTCGTGTGCAAAGGACTACTTAAAAATTTTCTATTACCATTCTTGTGTAACAATTAATGTATTGACTTGTTCCATGACCATGGAGTCTCACTCCTCAATTGTGTCCTATGGAACAGAAAAACCAATAAATAAAAATTAATTACCCACGCGATCCACCCACGTAATCTTCAGAATTCTTCTGTAGCACCACATTTCAAAAGCCTGTATCCTCTTCCTGTCCGCACTGTTTATCGTCCCTGTTTCACTCCCATACAGGGCAACACTCCACACAACTGCCTTCAGAATGGACTTCCTTACGCTTAAATCTATATACGATTCTAACAAATTTTTCTTTTTCAAGAATGCTTTTCTACCCATTGCCATGCTGCATTTTATATCCTCTGTACTGCGACCATCATTTGTTATTTTACCGCCCAAGTAACAAAACTCAACTACCTCCTTTATTGTTTCGTTACCTAGTCTAATTCCTTCAGCATCACATGACTTTCTTAGACTGCACTCCATTACCCTTGTTTTGCTCTTGTTAATGTTCATCTTATATGCACCTTTCAGCACACTGTCCATTCCGTTCAACTGCTCTGCCAGGTCCTTTGCTGCCTCTGACAGAATTATTATATCGTCGGCAAAACGCAATGTTTTTAATTCTTCGCCCTGAACTTTAATTCCTTCTCCAAATTTCTCCTTGCTTTACTTTATAGCTTGCTCAATATACAACCAATGCATCCCTTTCATGCCCTTCAACTCTGACAACTGCTGTCTGGTTTTTGTATAAACTGTAAATAACCCTATGATCCCTATATTTTATTCCTGCTTGCTTCAGAACTTGAAAGAGTGTATTCACTCTTGTCAAAAGCCTTCTCCAAATCTACAAAAGCTAGAAATGTATGTTTGCCTTTCCTTAATGTATCTTCTAGCAAAAGCCGTAAAGTGAGTATTGCCTCCCGTGTTCCTACATTTCTCCTGAACCCAAACTGATCTTCCCCGAGGTCGGCTTCTGCCAGCTTTTCCATCCCTCTGTAAATAATTCGTGTTGAATTTTGCAACCATGACTAATTAAACTGATAGTTATGTATTTTCACACCTTCCTGTGCCTGATTTCTGTGGAATGTGGATTATAACATTTTTCTTAAAGTCTGAGGGTACTTCGCCTGTCTCATACATCTTACACACCAAGTGAAACAGTTTTCTCATGGCTGGTTCTCCCAGAGACTTCAATAGCTCTGAGAGAATGCCATCTACTCTAGGGGCCTTCTTTTGACTTAGTCTTTCAGTGCTTTGTCAAATTCATCTCTCGGTATAGTATCTCATACTTCATCCTCATCTACTTCTTCTGCCCTTCCTACAATTTTGCCTCTAAGTTTATTTCCTTTGTAGAGTCTCTCTAGATACTCTTTCCACTTTTACATGCCGTATACCAAATTTAGGATCCCTTCACTCTTACTGGCCCCACAAACCGCAGAGGGTTTTTGGCCTCGTCAAGTAGCCTCTTCCGTAGTACTCTGTCCTTGCCATCTTCCTCGCTTGCTCCCAGTACCTGGAGATTCTTGGCAACCTGGTCTCTCCATCTCATTTTACGTCTAATCAGAGCTCCTTGTCTTTCTCCAGTAGAGATCCCTGCTACTTCCACAGACAAAAAACAAATGTTTGTGAATCTATCGGACCAAACTGCGTGGTCATCAGTCCGTAGCTTACAAACTACTGAAACCTAGGTAAACTAACCTAAGTACAACACACACACACCCATGCCCCAGGGAGGACTCGAACATCCACGGCGAGCAACCGCGCGCTCCGCAGCGAGACGCCTTAGACCGCTCGGCTACTCCACCGCGGCCCACAGTCATGGCCAGCCCATCTAAGTCTTCTTGTATTGGCTTCCACAACAACATTGTATAGCACCTTGAGGTCGCTGTTCTTTCTTCTTCGCCATTCTCCTCTATTACAGATCGGTCCAAATATCTTTCGCAGGCATTAATGATAAATATTAAGCATTGAATTTAAATTTGTGATGCGACCAGGAATCGAACCCGGACTTCCATGCTTACTAGGCAGACGTCTTATCGCTAGACCACCGCATTACCAGCGATTAAGGTGCGCTCCAAAACCTATCGTGCACATTGCATTCGCTGCTCTTTGTGCTGATCGGTGATTACTTCAGCACCCACCTGGCAGAAATTTTCCAGTATCGAAGGTCTTCAACCGACAATCCTGTAAAGTCAGGTTCGAGCGACATTTAGGAATTCCGTTATTTTTTGTGCACATTTGTGAGGCCGTTTCGAAATTCTCCCTACCAGTGTTCAACTTTTTTTGTCGCTCATTAAGTCCGGTCCATATGGCAGACACAATTCACAGTGGATATCCGCAGATGATGATCCTCTTGGGATATAGGACTCTCTCGGTCATGCCGATCTGCTCTCATCGACAGGCAAGCTTTCATTCTCGTTTTCGCTCACCCCAACATCTACTTTTTTGTGACTACCCTGAGAAGAGTACAGATTCTTATAGCTACACGTTAGTGGCCACATGTTCTAAGGCATCATGTTACGGACTGGGTGGTCACTACCGTCGAAAGTTCAAGTCCTTCCTCCGGCATTTGGTGTGTATGTGTGGGTGTGGGTGGGTGTATGTGTGTGTGTGCGTGTGCGTGCTTGTGTGTGTGTGTGTGTGTGTGTGTGTGTGTGTGTGTGTGTGTGTGTGCGTGTGTGTATGTATGTGTGTGTGTGTGTGTGTGTGGTCCTTATTGTAAGTTATCAGGTTTGGTTCATTACCAAAACGGGACAAGGAAGCCAAAGACATGTATGTACCCAAAAAATACTGCAATTGAAAAATGGCGAAACTATTTGTGTTTTTTGAAGTGTGATCCGTACAGAATTTAAATGATTCCTTCATCTTTAAAAATTTTATGAATAAAAGAAATTTAAATGTATCCTTTAGCACCAAAAATCTTATGAATAAAATTCAAGCTTGTTGTTACATACTTTATTCCATCACATTTCATTCAGTTTCAGAAATGCAAGGTTTTGTACATTCATTCTGCGATATTTCTGGCTTGTAGCCATCGTAATCATTTCTATAGCCTCTCTGTACAGTCTTTCATGGTTCCGCGATGTTGACGATAAGTTTGCTGTGTGGAGGCATGGTAGAGAGGAACTAGATCGTTTTCTTCAACACCTCAACGGGATTAATTCTTGAATTCAGTTTACCATGGAGAAGGAGGCAGACGGAAAACTGAATTTTCTTGACGTGTCAGTTTTCAAAAAGGGGAATGGCAGAATGGGCCACACAGTTTATCGGAAACCCACACATATAGACCGTTATCTGCACCGGGATTCAAACCACCACCCACAGCAAAAGTGGGGAATTATAAAGACGTTGGCGGACAGAGCAAGAAACATCTGTAAACCGGAATTACTCGACGCGGAACTGAAACACCTGAGTAATGCTTTACGTAAGAACGAGTATTCGTCCACAGAGATAAGGGAGAGCGTTGAGACCGACATGTAAAATTGAAAACAATGAAAAGGTTCCTGTGAAATCCAAAGTCTTCCTGCCTTTTATTAAGGATGTCACCGACCGCATCGGTAAAATTTTGCCGAAACGGAATGTTGCCGTTATTTACAAAACTACACGGAAGATACAGGATCACCTGAAACCGGCGAAGGATACTAGCAAACCGTTGGAAAAAGCAGGAATTTACAGGATTCCGTGTAGCTGTGGAGACGTATACATGGGTACCACAAAAAGAACAGTCAAAAACCGACTAGATGAGTACAAGGGGAACCGTAGAAGGGGAGTGCTTGACAGATCAGCTGTTGCTGACCATGTTTTTCAACCAGGGGACCACCTCATTCAATTTCATAAGACTCAGGTTTTAGCAGCCACAAATGGATACCACGAAAGACTGTACAGAGAGGCTATAGATATTGTAAAACAACCCAATAATTTAAATAAGATGGAGGAGGGCGTGAAACTAAATGAAATCTGGATTCCAGTTTTGAAGAAGAAATGTAACAGTCTTCCACCATGGGACGATATTAACAGACGACGGCAGTCGGCAACGACGAATTGCGCTCGCATATATATTTCCCGCCGGCCGCGGTGGCCGAGGAGACTAAAGCGCTCCAGTCACGGTCTGCACGGCCACTACGGTCGGGGGTTTAAATCCCCCCTCGGGCATGGATATTTGTGCCGTCCTAGTTCGTAAGTAATTCATAAGTAGTTTGTAAGTTTAGGGACTGATGACCCCGTAGTTAAGTCCCATAGACTATACAAACATTTGATTTGATATATATTTCCCTGGCAAAAATGTCCACTGCCCGCTATGTGAAGTGCCGTATTACATGTTATGCGTGTAATGCAACACTTGGCACCGTGCACTATTATTTTCCAACAGGCAAATAACAGCAAACTGCTATCTATGCATGGAAGAGCACTTCGTTCCCAGGTCATAACTGACCTCGAGAGAAGCGTTACCACAAGATAGTATCTGTGGGCACCCCACCCAGTCGCCTTCAACTAGTGTCATTTTCCCTAATTTTGCTGATGGCACACACTTTGCTTTAACAGCCAATGATGAGAGCCCTACTAACGTCTATCACGATTTCTAGAATTGGTCTTGGCCCTGACAAAATCCGGCTTATTACCTATGGTACACTCTAAAATCTGATGTGTTCGCTATTCGGAAGGTAGGTGACCGGGTCCAGCGTGAGTCACACAAAGCACAAAATAATCAAAAGAGTTCAAGGTGATTAACGCCCATTAGTTCCATGTCAGCCTCCGAAAACTTCCACCTTCCACTTGCGCGCTGTGTCATTTTCCCCGTGTCCGCTGACTTCTTTCAATGTATCTTCCGAATAACGCATCGCAGTTTAAATGTGTCTGTACGGTATCATCCTTTAAGGGTATGCGGAATGAGTTTTTCGATGAAAAAATCGATTTTTGTGTAAATGCATTTTCGAAAAATTTAGACTCTCCCGTTTAATAACATGTATAAAATATTTGGATGACGTGAATAGAACTATTTTAAATAATTTTTTAAAATAATTTTGACTCACGATGTTCCGCATCTTGTATATGAGACGCGAAATATACCTGATGTAGACAGCCTCGCCAGAGATATAATTGAGTACAAGAGAGTTAGCTTTTCAGTTGACAATAGATTCTGCACCATTTGTATTGTTTCGTTTGTGAGTACATCCATGTCATTGTTCTGAAAGTCGTATGTGGAGAAGTCACTGAATTTTCTTTCCTTCAACATGCCAAGACCTAGTCTGAAGGTATTTAGAAAGCGTGTACATTGGCGCAAGAAAGTAAAGTGTACTAAGAATTCGTCTGATTCATCTTTAACAGTATATGATGTCCCAGTAGCGACTAATCTCAACACTGGTAGTGATACATTGAATGATACTGCTGCCACAATGAGAATCCCCAACATGGACTGTGTCCAAAAGGAGAAGATAATTGGTGCAAGTACAACAGAGGCAAGATAACTAAGAAACAATACAATCACCCTCATCACCTGCCATCTGACATAATGGATGAAATAAAACCAATATTCCGAGACCTTGCAGATATTAGTCTACTAAAGAAATGTCTTCATGGCCGGACTCAAAATCCAAATGAGTGTGTGAACCATGTGATATGGAATAGACTATCTAAAACTGTGTTTGTGGGTATAAACACACTTCATTTTGGCGTTTATGATGCTGTTTCCTCATTCAATCAGGGCAATATAACAAAGTGCAAAGTTCTCAGGAGTTAGGGCTCTGTGTAGGACTACGAACTGCTGCAGCTATGCTTTGCTTGGACAAGAAACGGCACAGGTCTTCAGATAATGCCATAAAAGTATATTCAAAGATGGCTAGACAGCATAGGAGAGCCATCAAGAGGAAGCTGTTGGACGATTCTGATGATACAAGCTATGGAGCAGGCTTGTACTGAAGTAAAAACTTTGAAGCTAATTTCCCGTAACTTTAGTTTTTTTGTGTATAAGGTCCATTTTCTCAGGGCCTATTTATAGTAGAAAGATGAAATTTTCTGTAGTTGTTCCTTAAGACCTTCTAATATATCTGAATTAAAATATTTGTGGAATTATTTTCTATTAATGGATGTAAATTTTAAAATACTTGTTAAAATGTATAACTTCTTTTAACATTTACAAAAAATAAAATATCTGAAAAACTATACATTATTTTTTCATAATTAATAATTCAGCATAAAAGCAGAACATATGTCTGCTTTCTGTGAAAAATTCAAGAGTATTGTCCAAATAACAAATGAGAAAATGTTCCTAATTTCAGCGCAATTTAACATTGTAAGCATAAGGCGTTCCGTATACCCTTAATGTATGCCGCGTAAGAAGCGCTATTATTTCTGCAAGTGCACTGACTGCTATTGATAATAACCACCACAGATATTACATGAGAGGTATCAAATAAATAAGAAAAAAGTGTCCATTACGGTACAATACTCAAAAATTTGGTGTAAGGAGGTCGATAATTCTTGATGTCTTAAAAATGTTCTGGCTTATTAGAATATTTTCCATTTTCTAATTTAATACCTTCCAGGACAATTGATGATTTAGTCTAAGATATATATAATTGTTAAATATGTTTCAGTATTTTTAATACTTTAAATATGACTGCACCAACCCAGATAATGCTGACTTTCTTCCAGAAGGATGGTGTTTTGTTTTTTTAAACATATAAAGTTAATTGTTTCCTTTTGGCACGAAACACTTTCTCCAATATATATATATATATATATATATATATATATATATATATATATATATATATATATATATATATATAAAATTTGAATGTCGCTCATTGACACGCATATACTAATAATTATTGATATTGCACGTTATTCTACGTTAGTCATCTTTGAAGATAGGGATTCACAAGCAATATATAACTCATAATTTTGGGTGTGTAAGTATTTAAAAACCAATCTTATTTTTGTTATTCAGAAACATGCCAGTGGCTGCACATTTAAAATATCACATCTAATTTGTAATGTTAGTGTTTTCATTTTTCTTCGTTTCAGAAGGGCGGCCTATTATGCCGAGACTAAGGGCAGTTGCAGATTTAGTGAACTATCTTTTAAACGAGAAGTAACAAAAATAAATAAATAAAATAAAAATAAAAATAAATAAAATTTCAGGAACATCTGGGTTAACAAAGTTAATGACGATTGCAAATTAATAAATTCGACCAACTAGTTGCGTAAATTGTTACTTAATGAACCTTAATCAAGGTTTCAATAATTTTAAACCTGTCTTCTTCAAAAGTACATGCGACTAGAAATCCATAGTTCTGTGGATTAGATCATTCCTCACAAAAGGCAGTCCAGCGATGTCTTACATATATACTTGTTCTGAATTGTGCTGATACTATTGACTATTCAAATTAATAATGATCATCCAACACTATACAAACAGAAAGAGGAGGATATGAAATGGTACTCCATCATGGCTCTTATCCTTGCGCGCCTCCTGGTATGTAAGCTATATCTCAAGTAAATAAAATACCATTGCCATATCTCACTGAAACTAGCACTATATCATAATCCAGATATACAAGACTACAGCGGTGCATGGCAATTTACAAACTACTCACAGTAATTGCTTTTCAAGTCGGTCTCATTATTTAGTAAAAGGGCACTAATATTTCAATTCAACAGTTTACATTAAAACAAGAATATTAATAAACACAGCACTCCGATGATGCGTGTAGGATAAACTGCCGAATTAAAAGTTTTTCAGGGCCAAGTTTTGAACCAGGTCTCTCGCCCAATAGGCAGTTGTTTTAACCTCTTTTCCACACTGACAATGAAGCTAATGTATATGTATTGACTGCCTGAGTACATCTCTTTCCCAAAGGTAATCTTCAATTCCACCACAGACAGTGCCGGATTACCCATAAGGCAGAGTAGGCAGCTGCCTGTGGGCCACGTGAATTTTAGGAGCCCCATTTGTACAGCTATAACGATGAGAATTTTTTAGAAAGACTTATGCGTTTTAAAATCATTTGCCTTTTCGTTGTGTGGTTGCAGGCAAATGAAAGAAAATATATATAGTGGGAAATGGATCCTCATAGTTCTGAAGAGTTTGAGGAGTACAAGAAGATCACTTGGGGCCCTTCTTAGTCTTCAGCGGAAGTTTATTGTAGGTCGTAAGCGGCTATCAGATAGTGGCCAGATTTCAAAAACCAAAATAAGGGACACATACGGATTCCTAAGACTGCGCCACGTTAAGAATCGCGCGGCCGGTCGCTTCAGAGTTTCGAGCCCTCCCTCGAGCATTGGTGTGTGTGTGTGAGTGTGTGTTGTCCTTAGCGTAAGATATTTTAAGTAGTTTATAA
Source organism: Locusta migratoria (assembly GCA_026315105.1). NCBI lineage: Eukaryota > Metazoa > Arthropoda > Insecta > Orthoptera > Acrididae > Locusta > Locusta migratoria. The sequence goes on along the minus strand of CM048744.1, from coordinate 118,753,763 downwards.
GTCTAGGGACCGATGACCACAAATGTTTCGTCCCTTAGATTAAAAACTTATTGACAGTTAGTAGTTCGGTATTTTCTCATAGATTTTTATAATGAAGAAATCATGAAGTATTTTAAAAATGAGTTCTTGATATAATTATTTCATTTTCACACTAAATATTTTGTTTTCACCGCCCATAATGTATTTGTGGTTGAGTAGCATTAATGCTGAAGTGGGAGTAAGTTGCAAATGGGAGACGCGTTTTCACCAACTCGTTTCGCAATTCTCAATTTTTTGTTCACATACATCTTGACGTGGTTCAATTATCTTTCAAACTATTTTTGCCAAACTCCGGTAAAGTTTTAAGACTTTACTAGACAGATTTCCAACGAAGAAGACATTTCAGCTGAACATGGTTCCAGCATATGAAATGGGTAAGTCCATTTCGTCCATTTCGCGATATAATCCTTTAACGTGTTGTGAAATCAAAGTCTTTCAGCACGTCAGCTTCTAGCAATGAAACTAGTAATTGGAAAAGCTGCAAATTTCAAGTGAAAACATCATGTAATACGAAAATCGATACTTTTTCACTTTGAGTTAAAGCGTATTTTCTGTATTGTTTGATGAATAAGACCCCATTCCGTCTTTATTTGGTTACACTGTACATTCTTTAAATACACTTTACTTCAAAATATACCGGACGGTTAGTAAAAAAACGGGACAATATACGTCCGGTATTTACTTTGTCGGGACAGTTGAGAAAAATAAGGGACGATTCCGTAAAATACGAGACGTCTGGTCACCCTAGGCTACTTTACACCCTGGCTGAACCTGTTAATTACTTTAAAAAATGCTTCGGTTGTGGAATACCGCAATGTTATTATTATGGTTTATCTCAATTTTATTATTATTATTACCAATATATTGTTGTTGTTTGGTGGAAAATTCTTAACTTATTAAGAAATGAGTTTGGAGTGGGGCCCCAAGATTTAGATTGCCTAGGGGCCTACACAGGGCTTAATCCGGAACTGACCACAGACCATCTTGATGTACCGGGAGACCTGGGTTCCAATCGCGATTATGGCACAAATTTTAATTTAACGGTTCGGCCTGTACTCCAAATCAGAGAAAATTTAGACTAAATCTGCCTCAGGAGTCAAATATTTATTTATTTAAATCGAGCACTGTAAAGTGTCAGACTAGATGTCCAGTTTGACCACCTCAGAACGTATAATATTAATATGTAGAGAAAAATTAAAATCGTGCACACGGGGTCGGCAACACGCCACACTGCGTGCTCCGAAGCCAGCGGCGGTAGCATCAGTGGTGGCGGCGGCGGCGGCAACAGGCCGCGCGGTGCTTCCCCGCTCACTGCAGCCAACCTGACAGCGTTATTAACCCTGCATCCGACCTCGGTGCCGCGCGTCCAAACACTAATAATTTCCTCGTCATATCAGCGCCCCAAGTAATGATTTCAACAGCAAAGTGTCATGCAAATTGCGTATTACCTGGCAGCTAATGCAGGGGATTGTTTAGGGGACCGGCGCGCGTGATGGAGGCTAGCGGAGCTTCCTGCCGCTGCGGCAGCCGCAACCTTGCAACATCCGCCGACGCCCCCGGTGGCCAGAGGCCGGCATATTTCCAGCGGGCCGGATTCTTTCCGCTCGCCAACACGCGCACTTCCACCTCATCATCATGTATCATCATCAACCATTCAGTCCGCCAAAAGCTGTTGCGGCGCGCGCCTCCCCCGGTGCAAACTCTTCGTGCCCAAAACACGCGTTCGCCATCGGCAAATTTAACACTCACAAGCTAAGGCCGGACAACGCTTCACTGTGGCTACGTGTGACGTGAATGGAATGGGAGAGTAGCAGTAAGAATTTTGCAAACATAGATGCACCGAGAAAATACATCGATCAAATCACAACCTTAATTTGTGTTGCTATGGTTATGTGAAAGGTAAATCGCACTGACGTGTTTTACGGCCCACTTAAGATTTGTAGTTTTATAAGTTTTTGCAAACATTTTCGACCAAAGTAATAATGTAAATAAAAAAAATTAATTAATAGGAGAGTTTGAAATCCTTTTAGGAAAAAAGAATTTAGGTAGTGGCGGGTTCCAAACCACCGACCTTTAGCGTCGTAGCCCAACGCCATGCCCACTACGCTACGGTTATCAATCTAAAGATGAGTCCTTTAATCTGATGCTATTGATGGCTGTTGTTAACTGATGCTAATATGGCATTTGTAGACACTAGATTATCACTAATCTTACGAAGAACGATGGGTTTTTGTTAATTCTTCAGTGCGCCATTGATTTTAAATGACAACGTGTAAATTACAATAAGAAAATCATCACATACGCAACGCAAGATGGCGTTCTGGGCGAGGAATTTCACGTGACATCTCCGAACGGCTAGTTTTTGTTGATTCAATGGAGGGTGTCAAATCTCCGTTATTATTGCTAATATGTCTCTAACGATACGAGATATGAAAAAACATAAGGGAGTTAAGTTGTAGAGATTTTTCTCCTCTACAAATTACGTTATTCAATTTTCGTGTCAGATGAACGGTTCGTTTGCAATTAGAATAATATTACAAACGGCTTTTTTTTGGTATTAATACCGTATTTTTTGTCCCAAAACTTTGAAAAGGGTGGTTGTCGTGTCTGGCGGCCTACAATCATGTCTGTAAAATTTAGTGCTGATCTGTTGAACGGTTCGTCTCAAAAACAGGGAACACGTTACGGACAGACAGACAGACACAAATCCCAAAATCGCCGTTATTTTTGCAAATATCTTTGAAACGCTACGATATATGAAAAAAACATAACAGAGCAAAGTTGTAGAGAATTTTCTCCTCTGTAAATTCAGTTATTAAATTTTCGTGTCAGATGAATAATTAAGCCGTTATTTTCATTTAAATTTCGAGCTGTCAAAAGACGATCGCAAAGGCCCACTTTTAGTGTTACTACCGTAACCTAAAGTGGGCCAATAGGTTAGGATTCGATTCCATAATAAGGGAGGACTAAAATCACTCCACTTCATATTTTTTGTGACGATGGCACAGCAACCGTAATTGATATTTCGGTAAAAAACAGTCTTGGTTGCATAAACTTGACGTTTCATTTATTTATACATGACGCGTTTTGCCTCTTCTGGGCATCATCAGACGATGAAAGTGGAAGATTTACAAACATGTTTAAAAAAAAAATTAAAGAGTTAAATCTTTCCTAAGCAAGAAATATTACAGTAGGGAAAGTGAAGACTGAAGAAACTGCAGGCTACATGACCACAGCAAGACACTAGCGCGGAAGCAGTCCAAGGTTGTGGCAAGGAGCGGCTCTTCCGTGAGTAAACAAAGCTTCGCGCGGCTGAGTTAGGTTTTACCACTGACTTCGTTGCCCCCCTTTCTTGAGCAACAGTTATTTCTATTTTTATTGAATTTAATAATTTGACGCTCTGCAACCTGAGAGATAAGTACTTTTATTTGTTAAGCTATGCTCTTTAGCGGTATTTATTAGTTCATTTTTCATTCCCTCCCTAACGTGAATGTGGTCATGTGGCCTGCAGTTTTTTCAGTTTGGGCCTTCGCTATTGTAATATTTCTTGATTAGGCGAGATTTAAACTTTTTTTTTAGTTGTGTTTTAAACAAGTTTGTAAATCTTCCTCTTTCATCGTCTGGTGATACCCAGAAGAGGCAAAAAGCGTCATGTATAAATTAATGAAACATCAAGTTTATGCAACCAAGACTGTTTTTCACCAAAAGTATATGGGAGGAAGTGTTCCACGATTACTGAATGATTTTATAAACGGTTAAATGGGCAGCATTGTTCGTAAACTGCGAATGATAATTATTTTTTGTACATTGCTTTGATCCTGAACCTTCTGTTTTCTTCGGCTTCGGCAGTGAAGGTGATCAGTATGTAATTTACTAAAAAAAAAGAAAGTTTTTATTGCCCGTTTCACTGGTTATAGCAATGAAGTTTTTATTGTTGTTCTTTTTCTGTATAAACATTGAAATCAGACTATTAAGTCTGGAGCATATGACGTACAATTGTCCTTGTGAAAAGCAACCTTTGCCAAGCGGTCTAAAGCGCCTCGCTGCGTAGCGCGCGGTTGCTCGCTGTGGATGTTCGAATCCTTCCTGGGGCATGGGTGTGTGTGTTGCCCTTAGGTTTGTTTACCTAGGTTTAAGTTTTTTGTAAGCTACGGACTGATGACCACGCAGTTTGGCCCTATAGATTTACAGACATTTGAACATTTGAAAAGCAACCTTTTTCAGTGTTATGACCACCTACTCACGAGCCCCTCTTCTCGTCCATCTCCTCTAACCAGTTTATCTATCTCCTTCTCCTCCTCATAATTTTCCTCCTCCCTTCCCTTCCTTTTTCTGTCTGCCATCTCCTTTTCTCTCCTCTCTATTTCCTTCTTTCTGTCCATTTATTTCTTTTCCTCGTCGTAGCTAATCTAAATAAGAAATAAAAAATCAGAAACGTACTTCACAGAATTAGACCATTAATCGTTATCATCATTTTCACATTATTGAAAGATAAAACATTTTTTCAATCCTGCCTATACTGCAGGCCAATTCACATAACGTAACGTGCACGCCGCGGTGGAGTAGCCGAGCGGTCTAAAGCGGCTCGCTGCGGAGCGCGTGGTTGCTCGCCGTGGAGGTTCGAGTCCTCCCTGGGGCATGTGTGTGTGTGTGTGTTGTCATTAGGTTAGTTTACCTAGGTTTAAGTAGTTTGTAAGGTACGGACTGATGACCACGCATTTTGGTCCGATAGATTAACAAACATTTGTACAAACATAACGTGTACTTGACTAATCAAAATACAAAACGGCACAAAGTAAATATATTAATAAATGTGATGTATGGCAGTTTCATTTTATGTTATATAAGTTGGCCAGCTTCACCTCCATGACTGAAAACTATTTTCACTGTCTATTGATGTGAAAAAGTATTTTAAGCGTTTATTGGCTGAATTTTTTTTAAATTTTATAACATGTTTTTGTCAATGTGATGACAATTCTGCTTGTCCAACACGATTTATGACATGAAAGTGGCTCGTGAAAGAGCCGAAAGTAGTAATCAAAATAAATGTGCGTTTTCTACTTTAAAAATTTGATTCATAGTATATTGGTTACTTGCAGACATCGATACTACGATGTTTCGGTTTCCAGTGCCAACATTAGCGATCTAACAGTTTTGGCATTATACTTGCCTTGTATGTGCTTTATAGCAAATCAATCATTTAAACATCTATGGAATGTGATTTCACGAAACGTTATTATGCTCGTGTGATATTTCTGTCATAACACCTGATCAGTATACATGCCAATGTTTGTAGCACTTCAAGTATCGGAGTTCATGTTGTTTATATTTAATGGAGATTTGTATGTAGGATGGTATGAATTTATCACCACACTTATTGGGTATGCACACACATGAGTTTTATTTTATGTACATCTGCGACAAAGTACTGAAATGGTATAAACAGTTGACGTGTGAATAATGATAAACTAGTTGACTCGTGCAAATAATTCCCACTCTATTGTGATCAATCACATATAGGTAAGATATTAATGGAGAAAAGTCAGATGCAAGTACATATGTATACAATGTAATAAACTTTGAATAGTTGTAACAAATATTAGTGTTATTGTAATAAGATTTATATAATTAAACACAGTACGATTACTTGTAAAACATATAATAAATCAGATATTGACTTTTTGATGTTTATTTTATTTTTTGAAACTTGTTTATTTTCCAAAATTTATTTGAAAACAATGTATTTATAAAATTTATACAGATATATTTTGATCATCGTTTACTTTTTGGCTGTATGTGCCTTTAGCACAAACATAAATATCACTGAAAGAGCGAAATCGTGAAAAAGCCACGAATAACTGTCCAAATAAGTAGAAAACAGCGTAAATCAAAATTTCGTGATTTAGCAAAAGTGTGTAGTAGTATTTCACCGGTATCAATGAACGGCTGGAGCTTGACGCTTGAAAAACCCGTAATGCGCTGCTAGTGCACGTCCTGAGGCTCATTGTGAACCCCATGCTGTTCAGGGCGTGCGCTACCCGCGCGTTTCGCGTATTTCAAGCGTTAACTTCGCGTCGCAATATCTCGGGATGTAATTGGAATATTGCGATGCAATCAACGCCATTGTTTATATTATTTGTCATGCTATGGATTGCTGAAGAAAAAAAACATTAAAAAAACATTAGTTTGTGTTAAAAAACGCATTTGCTTTCGTTTTAGAATGTTTCCAAATATGTACATTCATGGGCCCCAGCCGTACATTGATACCGGTGACAGTCGTTTTCCAATAGCTGTTATTGTCCCAGAGATATTTTGGGTGGACAAGATAGCTGGGACACACTATATATATATATATATATATATATATATATATATATATATACGTGTCATATATAATATGACACGTTCCGCATCCACAAGGATCTCCTCAACATGGATCTATAGAACGAACAACTAATCTAGTTTACACAGTTATTCGCTTTCGAACACTCCAAGAGTCAAATACGTACTTCAGCTATACCACTCACGCAACTGGAGCACTGGTTAGTGCAGCTATGCTACCATCTAGTGGCGCTAGCAGACCTGTGCAGCGGTTATCATAGATATGCCGCACACCACTGGTTTGTTTATGATTGCTTGTTATTCTAAGCATGGTTTCGTGCGGTTCCGAGTGTTGTCACTTGTTGGTACAGTTGTTTACATTTTAAGATCTTTAAATTGCATATATATCGTCAGTAATTTGTGAAGGATAAAATAGAAATTATTTTCGAATTACTAGCGCAATGTGAGTATGCTCGTAACGGAAGTAAGGAAAGATGGTAGGCTGAAATTTTCCAATAAATTAATTTTCATTTTTTTGCATTATTAGATACTATGTTATTTTGTGAACATTTGTATGAATTTTTTATTCCTGACCACCAGTTAGAATTGCATTTTCAAAAATTTTATGACATCTGTCACTCTAATAATTTATGCCCCTTTTCGTAAAAAGGATTATACCTCTGGCACTTTTACAGTTATAAAGTTAGGTTTGTTGTGTTTTATACAGAAATGTACGGTTCCTATGTTGGTTAACTTGCTAGAGCGGAAACTTGGTGGAACAAAGCCTTCTGATGGCAAGTGTATGAAGTATAGGTTGACAAATAAGATTATCAGTGAGTTGCAGGAATATTATGGGAATGCCATGAGGAAGATTTATGAAGATCTGGAAGCAATGAAGAAAGCCGTGTGGGCCGCTTTATTCCACCGTATATCCACTGATGAGAAGCCAAAAGATTTTCTATGTCCGCTACTCCCTCATACGTGGTGCAACTTTAGGAACGCACATGCAGCTGGTAACCTCAACACATTCACACACACGCACTTAATTCCTCAATCAATTATGGATGAAGTCAAACCAATCTACAGAGATCTTGCCCACCCTGATCAACTGAGGAAGTGCTTGCATAGAAAAACTCAAAACGTAAATGAGGCCTTCAACAACATCGTATGGACCCGCATCCCTAAAACGTGTTTGTTGGTTACAGAACTTTACAACTAGGAGTGTCAGATGCTGTGATAATTTGGAACAATGAAAACATTGCCAGATTAAAAGTTTTAGAACAGCTAGGCATATTATCCGGACACAATACTGTATTCTAAGAGAACTTGAGTTGCGTATTGCAAAGTAAGATTTTGCTGTTTCTCTAATGTCTAAAGAGGGAAGATGCGGATAAAGGAAACAGGTAAATGAATGCAAATATAATGAGGACCCTGGTTATGGTGCAGGCTAGTTCTAACCACTTCTTGGGGACAGACTTGTAAGTTTTTCCTAGGTTAAAAATGTTGAAAACTTTATGTCTCATTTTCTCAAACTATAAATTCTAAAACTTTAGCCCCATTTTCTGAGAAACTATCAGAGAAATTTTAATGAAAATTTCAAAGATTGTAAACAAAATTGCATTACCGCTGTGCAACAGAAGTCATGTTGATTGCTGTAATAAAAATATTTGTGACATTTTTCACAAAAAAAAAAATTAATGGACAGTAATTAAATTAATAAGTTTACTATAAATTACAAAGTTTTCTGTTTAATGACCTGCAAAAGATCATTTAATATTCAGTGAAAATTTCAGACATTTACGGTCTGCACGGCCACTACGGTCGGGGGTTCGAATCCCCCCTCGGGCATGGATATTTGTGCCGTCCTTAGTATAAGGTAGTTGATAAGTAGTTTGTAAGTTTAGGGACTGATGACCCCGTAGTTAAATCCCATAAGCTTAACAAACATTTGAACATTTTTGTTTACAGTTTCACGCAATTTTGATGCATAGATCGTGAGAAATCAGTACACAGAATAACCACCTCTGGCCTTGATACGCTTGGGCATTGAGTCAAACAGAGCTTGGATGGCGTGTACAGGTACAGATGCCCATGCAGATTCAATGCGATACCACTGTTCATCAAGAGTAGTGACTGGCATATTGTGACAAGCCAGTTACTCGGCCACCATTGACCAGACGTTTTCAATTAGTGAGAGAAGTGAGAGATCTGCCGGCCAGGGCAGCAGTCCAACATTTTCCGTATCCAGAAAAGCCTCTATAGGACTTGCAACATGCGGTGGTGCATTATCCTGCTGAAATTTAGGGTTTCGCAGGGATCGAATGAAGGGTAGAGCCACGGTTCGTTACACATCCGAAATGTAACGGCGACTGTTCAAGTACAGTAGATGCGAAGAAGAGGTGACCGAGACATGTAACGAAAGGCTCCCCATACCATCACGCCAGGTGATACGGCAGTATGGCGATGATAAATACATGCTTCCAATGCTCGATGTTGCCAATCATGGATGTAACCGTCATGATGCTGTAAACAGAATCTGGATTCATCCGATAAAATGACGTTTTGCCATTCGTGCACCCAGGTTCATCGCTGCACACACTATCACAGGCGCTCTTGTCTGTGATTCAGCGTCAAGGGTAATCGCAGACATAGTCTCCGAGCTGATACTCCATTCAGCAGCAAACGTCGTTGAACGATTCGTGCAGCTGGTTGTTGTCTTGCAAACGTCCGGTTCTGTTGACTCAGGGATCGAGACGCGTCTGCACGATCCGTTACAGCCATGCGGATAAGATGCCTGTCATCTCGACTTCTAGTGATACGAGGCAGTTGGGATCCAGCACGGAGTTCCGTATTGCCCTCCTGAATCCATCGATTCCATAGTCTGCTAACAGTCATTGGATCGCGAGCAGCAATGTCGCGATACGATAAACCGCAATCCGACCTTTATCAAAGTCGAAAACTAGATGGTGTACGCGTTTCTCCTCCTTACACGAGGCATCACAACAAAGTTTCACCACGCAACGCAGGTCAACTGCTGCTTGTGCATGAAAAATCGCTTGGGAACTTTCCTCATGCCAGCACGTTGTAGGTGTTGCCACCGGCGCCAACCTTATGTGAATGGTCTGAATAGCTAATCATTTCCATATCACAGCATCTTCTTCCTGTCGGTTAAATTTTCGCGTCTGCAGCACGTCATCTTCATGGTATAGCAATGTTAATGGCCAGGAGTCTATTTCGGGTTAGCAACTGTTGTTCAGCGGCCTAGGTGTGGAAGCGTAACAGCTAAAACCACTTTCGCTTTTGCGGTATCAGCTGGGATACTTCGGTGCGGCGACGTAAATCGGATTCCGGTGGTCCGGGCTGCGGCGTGAGTGTGCTCGGACTGTACCGCACTCTGGGGCTGCCAAGCTGTCCGTCGGCGCCCACGCGCGGGCCACGTGAGTGACACGGACTGCTACGCCGCCGCCGCCGCCGTCACGGTATCATTAAGCGCCGCGGCCGCGAGAGACGGCGCGTGTGATGGGCCCGTCACTCTCCCAGCTTCAGCGTCGCCTCGCCTGCCTCCTGCACAAGGTCACCGGCTCGCCCGTCATTTTCCACCGCACGCCTGACGTGCCTGTTTAATCCGGCTCCGCACTCGCCTCTTTCTTCTTTGCGTACGGGCTAACAGGACACGAGCAGAATTACACGACCCTCCACCTCCCCACTGACGTCAATGTACACGAGACGAGTGGACCATACACGTCGCACCGTGAAGGAATCCTTAATTGGAAATGAAATCGGCAGTTGAGCTGTACACAAATGCATTGCTTCACGGCGATATCTAATATATAATGCAGAGTGTCCGTATAGATTAGATTAGATTAATGCTTGTTCCTTAGATCATGTATACGACATTTCGTAATGATGTGGAACGTTTCAGTTTAGTAAATTTTGTCTGTACTTGACAATCTATATTTTAAGAATTTTTATTTTTTATTTTTTAAGTTTTATCTGAAAATTCATCTACATTGTAGAAGGAGTTGCCATTCAGAAATTCCTTTAATTTCTTTTTAAATACTAGTTGGCTATCTGTCAGACTTTTGATGCTACTTGGTAAGTGACCAAAGACTTTTGTGGCAGCATAATTCACCCCTTTTTGAGCCAAAGTTAGATTTAACCTTGAGTAGTGAATATCATCCTTTCTCCTAGTGTTGTAGCTATACACACTGCTATTACTTTTGAATTGGGTCGGAGTGAATATATATATTGTGAAGCTACAGTGAGTATCCCTAGATCCCTAAATAAATGTCTGCAGGATGCTCTTGGGTGGGTTCCGGCAATTATTCTGATTACACGCTTTTGTGCAATGAATACTTTTTTACTCAATGTTGAATTGCCCCAGAATATGATCCCATATGAAAGCAGTGAATGAAAATAGGTGTAGTAAGCTAATTTACTAAGATTTATATCACCAAATTTTGCAATGACTCTGATAGCATTTGTACGTATTGCATAGAAATCTGCAATTTTGTTCCAATCTTTATGAAATTTTGAACACGTAAGCTTCAATCCATGAGAACGGTCGTCGTAAGCGTAAGAATGACGTAAGATACATAGTTCACGAGATATGACGTCATAAACAATGAGATGCGCGGAAAACTGCTGCATTTAGCGACAATACTGCTCATTTGCTACTAAACCACTGGACCGATTTCAACCAAATTTGGTACACACATTCCTTCCCGTGAGTTACAACTGCTGCAGGGTTAAGACTCATATACGACACGTGGTTCAAAAGATATTACGTCATTACCAATAGAAATCGCAAAAAATGCTACATAATGCGGCGAGACTTTCGAAATACGCTGTATGAGAATGACAGTACTTAGCGACTTGCAACAAACTTTAAACATAATTTCAAACCTTTATTAAACTTCTCTCGCATGGCAGCCATAGTAAGATGATGAAAGGAAAAAAGTTTCTCGCTTACTACTTTTCCGCTGTTTATGCAGTAAAGCTACGACTCTCGGTTTGACGTTACAATTTATAATTTGAACACTACAAATTGTAGCGATAGGAAATTTTACAAACAGTATACACGCTTATAGTTGAGTGTACCTTTTAAATTGTATAAAAGTACGACACGCAATTAATGAGATCTGAGCACATAAACAGTAACTTTCACGGAAAACTGCCCCATCACGCACCAAGTTTTAATCTATTACTTCTTTACTACTAATTGTATTCTCAAGAGATTTTACAGTTATACAGCTCTTATGCAAATGAATATATACCTGAGAAATGGCAGGAATAAATAGATAAATACCCGGGCAACGCCGGGTTTTCGGCTAGTGAACTTATAAAATTATTATCTCTATAAAGGGTGTTACAAAAAGGTACCGCTAAACTTTCAGGAAACATTCCTGACACACAAAGAAAGAAAATATGTTATGTGGACCTGTGTCCGGAAACGCTTAATTTCCATGTTAGAGCTCATTTTAGTACTTCTCTTTAAATGTAAATTGAAGTAATTCGTGCAGACAATTGTCAAAATACCCAATTGTTTCGTTAGTATGTATTGTACTTCCTCGATTCACCGCCAGTTGGCCCAATTGAAGGAAGGTAATGTTGACTTCAGTGCTTGTGTTGACATGCGACTCATTGCTCTACAGTACTAGCATCAAGCACATCAGTACGTAGCATCAACTGGTTAGTGTTCATCACGAACGTGGTTTTGCAGTCAGTGCAATGTTTACAAATGCGGAGTTGGCAGATGCCCATTGGATATATGGATTACCACGGGGCAATATCCGTGGCAGGGCTATGGATGAATCATTCGCAGAAGTGTACCCGTGGAGGCCAATCAGCTGCTGATAGTGCCTGCACACGCTGTACATGGTACGGAAACAACTCGTTCTCCCACAGCACTCTCCATACAGTGACGTGGTCAACGTTACCTTGTACAGCAGCAACGTCTCTGACGCTGACATTAGGGTTATCGTCAACTGCACGAAGCATTGCCTCGTCCATTGCAGGTGTACTCGTCGTTCTAGGTCTTCCCCAGTCGCGAGTCATAGGCTGGAATGTTCCGTGCTCCCTAAGACGCCGATAAATTGATTCGAACGACTTCCTGTCTGGACACCTTCGTCCTGGAAATCTGTCTCGATACAAACGTACTGCGCCACGCCTATTGCCCCGTGCTAATCCATACATCAAAAGGGCATCTGCCAACTCCGCATTTGTAAACATTGCACTGACTGCAAAACCACCTTCGTGATGAACACTAACCAGTTGATGCTACGTACTGATGTGCTTGATGCTATTACTGTAGAGCAATGAGTCGCATGTCAACACAAGCACTGAAGTCAACGTTACCTTCCTTCAATTGGGCCAACTGGCGGTGAATCGAGGAAGTACAGTACATACTAAAGAAACAATTGGGTATTTTGACAACTGTCTGCACGAATTATTTCAATTTACATTTAAAGAGAAATACTAAAAAGAGCTCTAACATGGAAATTAAACGTTTCCGGACACATGTCCACATAACATATTTTCTTTCTTTGTGTATGAGGAACGTTTCCTGAAAGTTTGATCGTGCCTTTTTGTAATACCCTGTATAAAAGGCAGTGTTCCGACTGACTGGCTGACTGATAGACTGACTCAGCATCGCCCAGCCCAAACCACTGAAGATAGAGATAGAAATTTGAAATTTGTAGAAGGTGTTGATCTTACTCTGTAGGTGTCATTTAAGACGCGATTTTTCGATATTCCGTCCGTAAGGGGGTGAAATAGGGGATGAAACGTTTTTTATAATTCGTAGCTATTTAGAGAACTTGGCAGGTATAACTACAAAATGTCGGATTTTAATTCAGGGTTCGAATTTAAAAGACACGTGTTTTGGCATTTTTTTAAAAATCAAACAATAAGGGGGTAAAATAGGGGACGCAAAAAATTGATTTTCAAAAATATGTTGCTATTAACTCAAATTTTAAGCTACAACTACGAAACTTCGGATATGGAAACTTGGTCCGAAAAAAAAAAAAAAAGAAAAAAAAAAAAAGGCGAGTTTCAGTATGTTTGGAGATTCAACAAGGAAGAGGGTAAAAAAAGGTAATGAAAAATTTTGAAGCTAGGGCTGCAAAAATTGATATTTGTTTTGTTGGTTAGAATTTCAAAAAGACGTATTTCGGTATTTTTGGAAATTCAACCATAAAGGGGGTTAAATTGGAGAGGGGTTATATTTCGAAAATCTTTTGCTATTCAGGTAATTTTGATGCTACAACGACATAAATTGGAATACGTTTTGTTGGTCAGAATTAAAAAGTCTCGTGTTTCGGAATTTTCAGAAAATTAATCATTTGTGGGATGAAATAGGGGATGAAACATTTTTTGAAAATACGTTGCTACTAAGCCAATTTTGAACCCAGAATTAGAAAAGATGATATTTGCATACTTTGTTGGAATTTAAAAGACACATGTTCGGGTATTTTTCGAAATTCAACTATTAAGGGGTGCCATAGGGGGTTACAAGTAGTAAAATCAAAGGTTCAAATGTTTATAAATCTTAAGAGATTTAACTACGGGGTCATCAATCTCTAAGGCTTACAAACTAATTATACTAACTTACACTAAGACTAACTTATGCTAAGGACAATACAAACACCCATGCCCGAGGGGCGGATCGAACCCCCGACGGCGAACAGCAGCGCGCACCGCAGCATGGCGCCTCAATACACACAGCCGTTCTGCCGCGGCTACATTTCATTATGATTGTACTTAAAATTTATATTAAGAGGGAGAAACAACTGGTGCAGACCAACCAGCCTATACATGCGATGCAGCGGGGATTAAGATAGTTATATCATAAAATTTTCTTTGGTTTCTAGTCGCGTAATGTCTAAAATGTACGAGACTTCTTCCCAATTCTCTACGGCCATTGTTAGTTGGTGACTGGTGAATACTGTACAGGGTGTATCTAAATATGTGGGAAAGCTACGGAATTCGACGAAAGACCTGTCAACAAACATAACATATCATGTAAATACATGGTTCAAATGTTTGTACAGCTTATGGGACTTAACTACGGGGTCATCAATTCCTAAACTTACAAACTACTTATGCACTAGCTAATCCTAAGAACGACACAAATATCCATGCCTGAGGGGGGATTCGAAACCCCGACCGTAGTGGCCGTGCAGACCGTGACTGGAGCGCCTGAGTCCCCTCGGCCACCGCGGCCGGCTAAATACATGGTTTATTTGCTTTCGTTACCACACTGCAGGAATTTGTTTGGGTGTACATAACACAGTCCACTTCATTGTGTAGGGGAAGCTCGGGTAGGTTGACGAGGAGTCTGACGAATTGTGAATTTCTGCGTTAACTCTATAGATTGTGCAACGCGCATTATAGTATTGCGCCTTAAGCGCGCTCTGCAGGCATGTCTGTTGAAAAAGAACCGCTTAATAATTTTGTTTGTTGACTCTACGCCTATGTCTACAACAAGTGAGTTTTTCAGGGGCCGTATCCGGAGCAATGTCCTCAATGTGCAAATACACAGGTTAGCTGTAACAGGCATCCGATTGCGGTGCCATGCGTATGGTTAAAAATTAATTTCTATATCAAAGAAATAAGATGGCGTCATAGTGTGCTTAAAAACATCCACAACAGTGCCGTTAAATACCCGCCCAGATATAAAATTCTTGATCAGTACACGTGTGATTAATGAGCCCAGATGAAACCTACCCATCCCTTTCTCCATGGCTCGTGTATTTAATTCGTATGATGTAAAGGGTCGTATTTTTACATGGTCCACAGTGACCTATTTGGGGTAAAAGGAAGCTGTCTAGATGTTTAGCCATCGTGTAAGTCGGTGATCCTTTAGTGCTCACGATCGGGAGCGTTTTATTTTCATCCTTCACGTCTGGTACGCCGTAAAGCAAAATAATACATGAATATCAAAGACGGACATAAACAGAAAAATTACACCGACAGAGGCAGGTTCTCAGCAGAATCAGGAAAGAAAAGTATTATATGGAAATCAGTAACGAGAAGAAGAACTGTGATATTTCTTAACACATAAAAAAGCTTTTTATTCATATCTTCTAATTAACATAAAAACCGTAGCGAGCTCTTCATTTTCCCTGTATAACGAAGTTGAAATGCCGAACAACATATCTGGCACTTGCAGTTTCTGTGGCAGGAAGCGTAGGTAAAATGACAGTCGTGTTTAAAATAGTTAAAGAGCTTCCTGTTTTTTTACTTAAATCTAACTACTCTTATTTGATAATTTACACCAGGAAGTAGATACCAGCTTGTGCTCGAGAGAACATAGAAAACGGAACTCGTTTAGTCGTTCTTAACATGAAGGTACGGTCATTAGAGAAAGCAACGTTATATGGCCACAAGCTACTGGGTTTGAACCGGTTAGTTTGCAATTTTTGGCTGACAAAATCTTGTTTGTTTGTAAATCTATCGAACCAAAACTGCGTGGTCATCAATCCGTAGCTTACAAACTACTTGAACTAAAGTAAACTAACCTAAGGACAAATACACACCCCCGTTCCCCAGGGAGGACTCGAACCTCCGACGGCGAGCAACCGCGCGGTCCGCAGTGAGGCGCCTTAGACTGCTCGGCTACTCCACTACGGCTGACAAAATCTACTGTTTCACGAATCTACTACGAGTTGGTGCAGTTGTTCAGGGATGTCTTGGAACACGGGGTACGCGCGATGATACCTGCACCCACGAACAGACCATAATTGGCTGTCGGTCTGCAAACCATCTGGTGTAAGCTGTGTCCAGGAGGAATATCAGCGAGTTGTTGACACAATTCCTCGTGCTGTTTGCAGGGCCAGCGGAGACTACAAACTACATTAGGGGCCTATCGCTGCACATTTCCTAAGTCAGTGTACTTGAATTGTATATTCTGCACCATTAGCCAGTAATTTATTCATATTTGCATGCAGTATCTTCATCACACGAAGTACAATATATATTTGACAAATTCACTTTTAATTATTTACTGGACTGCATTTCTGTGTACCAGTGACAGGTTATCTGAGGTCCGAAAGTTGTGCGGACGTATTTCAACTTTTACCATTGTATATATGGAGACAAAAGTATTTTCCTAAATGACTGTGGGAAACCGCCTAATAGCCATAGCCAGTCTGGCTGATGCATCTAACCAAATATCAAACCACCGCGCAGATTTGATCCAGGTCTGGCACAACCTCTTGTCTCGCTTGTTACTGCGTTTCTGTTTAAGATAGGAGCTGGTCTTCTACAAGTCTACTATCAGTAAACTACCTATAGAAAAAGAATGAAGTGGGCAGACACTCTACAAACACAAGAAAACACACTTCAAGAGAGGTAACATTTTCCTAAACTAGAATAGCTACCACTGAAGGTCGAGGAGGATTACGGTTTGTAAGCGCTAAAGCCGTGGTGGAGGGTCGAGCGTTCTAAGGAGCCTTAGTTTAAGTAGTTTGTAAGCCTAGGGAGTAGTGACCAAAGACGTTAAGTCCCATAGATTTAAAAAACATTTAAACATATCTTTTGTAAGCTCTAAAGTGATAATCAGTGTACGGTAATTTTCTGAATAAAGATAAGATTAATCATATTTAATGAACCATTTTTCCTGTACAGTTACTGTACTATTAGAACGTTCTTTAATGTTCCGTAGTACTGCACTGATTTCCAGTTGCTTCAAATCTAAAATTTATGTAATCACAGTCCAAATAGATATTACAAACATAAAAATTTTATTGGTTGTGATAAACAGTCATTCCATTCCCTTCTAGCGTGTGTACACCAAATTAAAACATTTATATTTAATTTCGGTTATTACACTCAAGTGAACATTTCAATTAATTAAATGGCGCACAGCGAACATGAACGTCGTGGTAATTGATTGCTTATTTACAAAACAGTTCACCTCTACGGCAACTATTACGTGTAACACAATCATTACTTTGATTTACGAATTATAATCTTCATCTGTCATTTGAATATTACCCTCTTGAGTAATTTCCTTGGCTACTTTCTTTCGTAAGTCATCTATCAGATACTTCTTAAACTGGTATGCTGTTAGTAGTTTTTTGCGCTTTTCTGCAGCTACATGTTACAAATGTTTCGCGGTCCTGGAGTGTTTTGATGCTCTTCTTTTCGTACTCATCCCCTAGCACGAGACAAACTGACAGCCATGATTTTATGAAATTCATGTAAATATTCAGCTGTTGATCTGTTCTGCATAAGATTTAATTATATCAAGTAGTCTTGTAGTAATATCTTCCTTTTAGTGTTATCAAGAGTAAATTTGCTTCGTAGACATTGTTCAGCTGCATTTCTCCTGACTGTAATACTAGGGTATGTTAATTATTAGTCACAATTTAGTTGTATTTTTGTTTAGTTTGGTAGCACTGTTGTTTTACGTTGATGACGCATGCTTTGTTTATATGTTGTTATATCTTTAAATTTTTTTTAAGCTGATTGGTCAGTTTCGTCATTGCTGCCATGTTGTTAATCAGGGCTGCCCCGCTGTCTGTTTGCACCAAAGAAGAGCAACGTTCAGTGTTACGTTTTTGTGGTCGGAAGGCGTATCAGGGTTCGAAATTTACCGACGACTTTCGGTACAGTACGGGATCAGTGTTTTGCCACAACGGAGTGTTTACGAATGGTTTGAAAAATTCCGAAAGGGTCGCACAAGTGTTGCGCACGATGAAGGAGTCGGACGTTTACCGCCACAAATGAAGAAACCATTGAGCGATCACGCGAAATGATTCTCTTAGACAGACGAAGTGGAACATCGTCTGCAAATTAGTGACGGTTCTGCCTACGAAATCATCCACAACAAACTTGGATTTCATAAAGCCGGCCGCGATGGCGGAGGGGACTGAGGCGCTTCAGTCACGGTCTGCACGGCCCCTACGGTCGGGAGTTCGAATCCCCCCTCGGGCATGGATATTTGTGCCGTCCTAGTTCGTAAGTAGTTCATAAGGAGTTTGTAAGTTTAGGGACTGATGACCCCGTAGTTAAGTCCCATAAGCTTTACAAACATTTGATTAAAAATCAATCAATCAATTTGATTTCATAAAGTTTGTGCAAGATGGGTACCAAAACAACTCACACAGTTGCATAAACAAACGCGTTTGGACATGCAAAAAATATTTGAATCACTATTGTAACAAAGAGGACAACTAGTTAGATAGAATCATTACTGGTGACGAAACATGGATCCATCAATATGAGCCGAAGAGTAAACGGCAGATTATGGAATGGAAACATCCAAATACGTAGTGCAAGAAAAAGTACAAGACCCAAACGTCTGCAGGAAAACTGATGCTTACAGTAATTTTGGGACGCACAAGGTTCAATGCTGGAACTTTCTGGGGAAAGGGACGCAACAATAAACAGTGTACGTTACAGTAAGATGCTTACTGCCAGGCTAAAGCCGGCGATTCGAAGCAAAAGCCGAAGATTGCTTTCAAAATGTGTTGTGTTGTTGCACGACAATGCCCATCAGAATACTGCTGTCCACACTGCCGATACGCTCCAGAAACTCAAATTTGAACAACTGGATAATCCTCCATATAGTCCCAATCTTGCCACTTCTGATTATCACTTGTTTGGTCCACGCAAACAGGCATTAAGGGGCCGTCGATTTGTCTTGGACGAAGCAGTGAAAGAAGCGGTGCATTACTAGCTCGCAGCTAAACCGATAATCTTCTGATTATCACTTGTTTGGTCCACGCAAACAGGCATTAAGGGGCCGTCGATTTGTCTTGGACGAAGCAGTGAAAGAAGCGGTGCATTACTAGCTCGCAGCTAAACCGATAATCTTCTGATTATCACTTGTTTGGTCCACGCAAACAGGCATTAAGGGGCCGTCGATTTGTCTTGGACGAAGCAGTGAAAGAAGCGGTGCATTACTAGCTCGCAGCTAAACCGATAATCTTCTGATTATCACTTGTTTGGTCCACGCAAACAGGCATTAAGGGGCCGTCGATTTGTCTTGGACGAAGCAGTGAAAGAAGCGGTGCATTACTAGCTCGCAGCTAAACCGATAATCTTCTGATTATCACTTGTTTGGTCCACGCAAACAGGCATTAAGGGGCCGTCGATTTGTCTTGGACGAAGCAGTGAAAGAAGCGGTGCATTACTAGCTCGCAGCTAAACCGATAATCTTCTGATTATCACTTGTTTGGTCCACGCAAACAGGCATTAAGGGGCCGTCGATTTGTCTTGGACGAAGCAGTGAAAGAAGCGGTGCATTACTAGCTCGCAGCTAAACCGATAATCTTCTGATTATCACTTGTTTGGTCCACGCAAACAGGCATTAAGGGGCCGTCGATTTGTCTTGGACGAAGCAGTGAAAGAAGCGGTGCATTACTAGCTCGCAGCTAAACCGATAATCTTCTGATTATCACTTGTTTGGTCCACGCAAACAGGCATTAAGGGGCCGTCGATTTGTCTTGGACGAAGCAGTGAAAGAAGCGGTGCATTACTAGCTCGCAGCTAAACCGATAATCTTCTGATTATCACTTGTTTGGTCCACGCAAACAGGCATTAAGGGGCCGTCGATTTGTCTTGGACGAAGCAGTGAAAGAAGCGGTGCATTACTAGCTCGCAGCTAAACCGATAATCTTCTGATTATCACTTGTTTGGTCCACGCAAACAGGCATTAAGGGGCCGTCGATTTGTCTTGGACGAAGCAGTGAAAGAAGCGGTGCATTACTAGCTCGCAGCTAAACCGATAATCTTCTGATTATCACTTGTTTGGTCCACGCAAACAGGCATTAAGGGGCCGTCGATTTGTCTTGGACGAAGCAGTGAAAGAAGCGGTGCATTACTAGCTCGCAGCTAAACCGATAATCTTCTTTAATGAGGGCATCAGGAATCTTGTACAAGGGTGGACCAAGTGCGTTGAAACGCAAGGAGACTATTTCGAAAAATGTTCTCATTTCCTGTTGATTACAATACAATTTTATAACTACTTTGCTGATTGTTATTGACTTACCCTCGTATATTACTGATATTGTCATTCAATATTATGTGTTCAGATGTTTGTCATCATCCCAAGGGACCAAACTACTCTAGTCATCGGTCCATACTTTTGCAAACTACTTCATCTTATTTATGCTAAGGACAGCATACAAACTCATGCCCGAGGGAGGACTCGAACCTCCTACGCGAGCGCCAGTGTGATCCGTAACGTGACGTAGGGTACGCACGACCATTCTCTCGCGACTTTTACCATTCTCCTACCATTATCGTCTAAATCACGCATAGGCTTCTCTTCTTTGGATCCGAAGAACTGAGTTCTATTATAATAGCCGAATGTTGAATGGGTCCCAAAAGACTTGCAAGAAAAAAAAAAGTTTCCCGATACGCTTCTTTCTTATGTCCTGAGGAACTGTATACTACTGTAAGAACCGAGAAATAACCTCGTTAAATGTATCGTACCTAATATAGTACAGGGTGTCCTGCAATAGCTTAGTTCCATATTCAAAGGAGATTATAAATCAAGTAGATTTTCAATTGCAGATATTTAATGCCATTGAAAAATATAAGAAACCACGCGTGTTCATTATCATGAGTCTCATATCCTCTATGTAACTTCTGTTATTTATGTAGGCATACGTTGGTTAAAGTATTTGATTTTCTAAATAACAGTCTGAACATAATGTTGCACAGCATCTAATCACATACTTGCCTAAGTCACAAATGTGGTTATAATTAGTAGAATTAATGACTCATTGGCGATAATAGTGGATGAGCTTAAGAAAGCTGCAGAATTAGTGAAAGAATTGAAACACCTGAGCTCCATATTGACCAGCAAAAGAGAAGTAAGGAACGAGGTGCAACGACTAATAACAATCGCATCTTTCAAATCCAGGCTAACATCGCAGAAAAAGAAAATTCGGCTGTAGATGACACGAGTACGACATGTAGTGTTATTTGGTTGTGAAACCTGGGCACCTTCAGCAACAAATGAAGAAGCAATCTCTACGTTCGAGAGGAAGATACTCCGGAAAATATACGGACCACTATACAATACCATAGAAGGCAAATCGGAAAGAACAAAATAATACCTATACCAGCGGTATGGAAAGACACACATCGGCCGAATATTGTGGCAGAAGAGGCCACAATGGTTTTGGCACATATTCTAAGCTGACGGATCCCTCCCAAACCGTGTTCTCCGTTCCCAACCTGCTGGAAGACGCCCAAAGGGACGACAGAAGACGCGTTGGAAGGATGGGCTATTGGCAGTCCTCAAACAAGTGGAGCCGACAGCGGTAGAAGATGAGACTGGGGAACGACAACGTTGGACCGCCACTTGCAATAAATGTGTCCTATATTGAGATTGTGACTGACCGATGTTTCAATTTAGTTGTTACTTTTGTAATGCATACCTTTGGCAATTTTTTATAATGTGTAGTCTGTAGACCTTAATAGCTGCGGTTGTACTCTTTTTGGGCCACTTTAATTTACGGAGTAACACTAAAAAAGTTGGCCTTTGCGATCGCCTTTTAACAGCTCGAAAAATAACGGCTTGGCCGTACATCTACACAAAAAATGAATAAACAAATTTGTAGAGGAAAACATCCCTAAAACATTGGTCTCTAATGTTGATTCTTCTTCATATCTTGCATCGTTTCAGAGATATTTGCAAAAATAACGACGATTTGACGATGTCTGTCTGTCTGTCCGTAACGTGTTCCCACTTTTTAGGTTGAACCGTTCAACCGATTGGCACCAAATTTTACAGACATAGTAGTTGGCCGCCAGAGACCAGAACCTCGCTTTTTCAAATTTTTAGTTAGTAACACTAAAAAAAAGGCCGTTTCTATTGTAATCGTAATTGCAAACAAATCGTTCATCCGACACGAGAACTGAATAACCGAATTCTCTACAACTTCCCCCTCTTATGTTTCTTTCGTAACTTGTACCGTTACAGATATATTAGTAAAAATAACTGAGATTTGAAACTGCCTCTTGATTTTACATAAGCCAGGCGTTAAGAAATGTCACGTGACATTCCTCGCCCAGAACTCTATGTGGCATATTCCACTTTGTTTCCTGTATTTTATGATTTTCCTATTATAACTTACGCGTTGTCATTTAAAAGCAGTGGCGCACTGAAGAATTAACAAACAGCACGTCGTTCATAGTACGTTAAATTATAATCTAGTGTCCAAAAAAGTCATTTTTAGCTATTAGCAACTGCCAACAATAGTACGAGAATTGATGGACGCTTTCGTAGATTTTTGTACCGTGTTGTAGTGGGTAGTGCGTTACATTGTGATGCATTTGATCCGTCGTTCGATACCATTCGTAGTTTGATACCATTTTTTTGGCTTCGCTCCTAAAAGGGTTTACGGCACTCTTATTAATTAAGTAGAGCTATCTTCTGGAAGTTTAGAGTTGTGCAGATGTAAGAGTGTTCCCTTTAAAATGTGCGTTTGACTATTTTCTGATCATGCCGCGAAATACGTAACAAGGAATTGAACACTGGTCTCCTGAAGCATTTGCACAACAGCGGGGACGATTCTGTGATAATTAATATTCTAAACAACGTGGTGATACTGGTAGTTTCATATATCAAATGTTAAAATGTTTGTAGAGATTATGGGACTTAAGTACGGGGCCATCAGTCGCTAAACTTACAAACTACTTATTAACTATCTTACACTAAAGACGGCACAAACATCCATGCCCGAGGGGGGATTCGAACCCCCGACCGCAGCGGCTGTGCAGACCGTGACTGGCACGCCACAGACCACTCGGCCACCGCGGCCGGCAGTTTCATATATAAATGAAGTACTGTCGTTTCTTAATACAACGGAAGTTCATACTTTGCAACAAATTATCTGCTTTTTTCCCTAAGCAATTATTCACTATGAATGGAATATGTTGAAAGTCATTAATTAGAGTTAATGGGTCTACTAAAATGTTTGTCTTTGGCATGGATGCTATGGACGCTTTTAACGTAGATTGTAGTACTTTTTCTGTGGTTCAGATATGACTTTGTGTTACTTTATTCCACACCAAATTAAAAAGCAAATAACTTGTTTGAAAACGTGACTACACAGCTAAAATAACAAACGGAATAAGTGTGGTAATACCGAATTCCACAAAGCTCTAGCACGTAATCTATATACAAAGTTACTATTATCATTACATCATTTACAACAGTCATTGTAAACTCCCCAGCTTGTGTACATGTGATAAAGAAGTATATGTTTGCAACTCGTTGGTATGTATTTCATGATATGTTCACAAAATAGAACAAATGCACTTTTCAGAGAAAGTGGTGTCACATTTGAACAACTCAGAATCTTGAAGGATATAGCTGTGTTCAAAATGTGTTTTTTTATTATTTTTATTTATTTGTATTTTTATGTTGTCCAGGTAGATCGAAGCGTTGCGGTCGTTTGCTCATGTTCATTCTGGGCCGTTTATTGAGAATTTTGCTCAGTTCTTACTTTTTTTTCTTTTTCTTTTTTTCTTTTTTTTTTTCTTTTTCTTTTTTTTTTTTTTTTTTTTAAATTTCAGATGGCGTCGAGACCCCTTTCTTTTTCTCTCTTTTCAGTGGTTCTAAGAGTTGATCGGTCGTTTGTGGACGCCGGTTTATTTTGTTTAATTTTGATCGTTTCATCGTTCACTCAGTTTCTTCGTTACAGAGGGCATCGAACACTCTGACCAAGCACGCTGAGCTACCACGCTAGCAACCATCCGACCGAGTACTCTGAGCCCCCGCGCCCAGTAAGTTTCGAACCACCGTCTAACATGATCGTGCACCACAAACCAATTCGTTGCCCATTGCGCTACGCCGAAGAGCTGCGGGAGTAATATGTAATTTTCGTACCAACGATGGCAAGTACTATCTGCTGACGTGGCATTTTTTGGACATTAGATTGTAATTCAAGGTCCTAACAAGGACGTGTTCTTTATAACTTAGAGTGCACCGTTACTTTGAAATGACAACGATCGAGCTATAATGAGAAAATCATCAAATACAAAAAGCAAGATTATGTATACAAAAGAGAGCTTCCGGCAAAGTTTCGAGCGAGGGATGTCACGTGACTGATTTCCGAACGCCAAATTTTGAGCACCGCCATAAAACTAACCAGACATGTGCACTGTGGTTTTACTGTTTTAATTTTGACCAGCACATGATTTTCTATATACATATCATACAGCACACCTACCATATTTTATGTGGGTCACTGAAATAAGCAGTTTAATGTCAATGAGACCAGATGATGGCACCACAGACTGTCGGAACCGGTCGTCTTGAATAGATAAAATAAAAATTGCGATTTTGGCACCTATAATATTTATACAATAGTTTATACAATTTATAAAATACAACTTATACAATAATTTATACAATAAGATGAGTAAATTAAGTGTTAGTGAAAATGTTTGAGAGATATTAAAACAGTAGTTTAAAGAGGTACACGTTCAAAACAGAGTATTTCTGTCAAAGCTAAACACAAATATCAAATAATTTTGACTTTTTGTTAAAATACGGCCAGAAACAATTTTATGTTTTGGGTGCATAGGTATTATCACAATAGTAGAGTCGCAATCGTATCGTTCATCAATTTTTATTATTTATATTTTCCTTATTTGTGTCAGAAATATTTGCAAAAAGTCATATAACTACAGGGAAATCTAAATTGGGTCATAAACTGGCCGGTGTGATTGTTTTTATTTTTTGTTAGTTCTATTAACCGACTCGTATTCTGGAAAATAAGTGAGGGACTCAAGAATAATTTCAATTACTCTACTACTAGCCTTCTTTTGATGAACGATTTTGCCCATTACTGCCCTAGGGCGCCAAGTGGGGGCAGGTCTGGAAAACTACCTATTGTTTGTACTCACAACAACTGCAGCTGGTTAACCGTGCATTATTTACGTACTGCCAGCCGTAAGGGAACCCTTTGCAAGCTGGCAGCGTAACAAATTACTGTGTGCAACAAATCGAAGAAAAGACATCCCACTATACATATTGCACTATTGTTCGTCGCAGGACTCCGTCGATTATAACTTTTTCAGTCATTTACGATAACTCTATTTGTGAAGTGAGAACATTTGGATGTTATGTTTTGGCGTGACTCTTAATACAAGCAGAGCATCCATTATTGAGCACACAACATACGAGGGCTGGAACTTAAATAGTGGAAGCACTGCTGTGGAGACAATCTAATATTTTCTCTGATAGCTTACGTTGTATACATACCTACCTTACCTCGGAGCAAATTGACTCGCCCGTCCGACGTCACTGGCGTGTGTACAGTCGAGGGAAAGAGTCACTGGCGAGCGGTCAAACGTAATGGTGTCACTATGTTTTCGAAACAGGAACAACGTACTTAGATCAAGATCGAATGTGTCAGAGGTCGTATAGCACAACAATGTCATGTTGGTCTTCAAGAGATATGGTGAAAATTACGGTGATTCTCTTGTACGACTGTGTCGGTGTTATTCTGACGCATTACGTTCCTGCACGGTTGACCGTCATTGCACAGTATTACTGTTCGTTTTTGGGGCATCACCTGTGACCAGCTTTGCGAAAGAAGCGGCAACACTTCCTACGCAACCCACCCATCATTTTGCACGAAAATGCGCGGGCGTGTTCAGCGCAAGCTGTGGCTGCTCTGTTCGGTTGATGGGACTGAGAAGTACTGTACCATCCACCATATTCTGCGGACTTACGTCATTGTGACTTTGATTTGATTTCGAAGGTGAAGGTACCACATCGAGGCATTCGCTTCAGGACTGTTCCAGAGATTCGACAGGCAGTAGACTGCTCCATTCGCGACATCAACAGCATACGACTCTGCTAAAGGTATACTACGCCTTCCACATCGCTGGCAACTGGTTCTACACAACGGTCGTGACTATTTTGAAGGACAGCAACAGGTGCAGCATGTAACGCTTTTGTATTGGTTGGGAATAAGTAGTGGCGACTATTCAAGTCCTAATTCTCGTATAAATCGCAAAGAACTTTGTATGACGGGCAACCACAGCTAAAATATTTATACATAATTAAGAAACTTTCACACAGTTAAAAATTAGGTGTTAAAATTGTAATAGTCTCAAATGTTTGTTAAGCTTATGGGACTTAACTTCGGGGTCATCAGTCCCTAAACTTACAAACTACTTATGAACTACTTACGAACTAGGACGGCACAAATATCCATGCCCGAGGGGGGATTCGAACCCCCGACCGTAGCTGTTATAACAGCTCAAGTGGACCAAGGACTTTCATTGAGACTATTACAAATTTAACACCTAATTTTTAACTGTGTGAAAGTTTCTCAATTATGTATCTCGTATAAATTTATTTTACGTACCTCCATTAACATTCAAGCACAATTTCAAATGAACAGTTACATCAAAAGTTATACACAATTTAAATATCTTTAATGAAGTGGTTCTGCATAACGTTTGCTGTTCCGTCAACGATAACAAAGATAGGTTTCCCTCTCTATGACGCAACAGCAGCGGCGGAGCGGCCGAGCGCATGCCCTGCGCTATGTTCAATGCTCGAGGTCGTTACACGTCGGGGGTTCGAATCATCCCTCGGGCATGGATGTTTGTGCTGTTTTTAGTGTTAGTTCATAAATAGTTTGTAAGTTTATGGACTGATGACCCCACAGTTAAGTCCCACAAGCTTTACAAACATACAACATATAACGGTAACAAGCGGTGCTGCCCTCTGAACATGGTTGTATAGTGAAAGCTGTAGCAGGTTTGGAGAGTTTCAACAACCTAGATATGACTGCATTCAGATTATTTCAATTGCCTGAGGTGGTCAACAAGGACATGGGGAAAATCTTATTATTATAGTAATATGCCTTTTATTGTGAGGACAAGGAATCACAGAAAAGTTAATGAACAAGAAGCCATTTGTGTTTGGATTAAAGGTCGTAGTAATTGTGACAAAATAAGAGTTCGGAATTAAACAATGCTATAAGGGATGTATTAAAAACATGAAGGCCAAAGGTGGCGATGCGGCTGTTATTTATTGACGCGTTTCGACCTTGTCATCGTCAGAATCTGCAAATGTTATAACCATCAATGTTACAAAAAGAGAATTATTACAAGAGATAGAAACATCCAAATGCAATGAAACAAGTACATACCTAAAACATGTGGTAAAAATTCCTACAATTGTACCACGTCATGGATCTAAAAAAATGTTGAAATGTTTGTTAAGCTTATGGGACTTAACTACGGGGTCATCAGTCCCTAAAATTACAAACTACTTATGAACTAGGACGGCACAAATATCCACGCCCGAGGGGGGATTCGAACCCCCGACCGCAGTGGTCGTGCTGATCGTGACTGGAGCGCCTCAGTCCCCTCGGCCACGGAGGCCGGCGTCATGGGTCTGCTGAACTATACTAAAGCAAAGTAGCAGACATCACCGTCCAAGTAAACGAACGGTGTCGCCAGGTGGCATTAGTATACGTAAGGAATGTAGCAGTAAGTGTCATATAAAAACCATAAAAGTGATAAACTAGGGTACAAACTAGTGAAGTACGTCATTTGAATACCACCCTATCCACCGCCTTCCCATCCTTGCCGAGCCCTTGGTCACCATTATAGATGTATGCCTTTCATTTTGGTAGTTGCTTTTAATAAAATTTCGTAGCATATTTTCTCCATCTTAAGTGCTTATGGCAACCTAGTTTATCACTTTTATGGTTTCCATATGACACCTACTGCTACATTCCTTATGTACAGTAATACCACCTGGCGACACCGTTCTTTTACTTGGACGGTGATGTCTGCTACTTTGCTTTAGTATAGTTCAGCAGACCTATGACGTGGTACAATTGTACGAAACTTTACCCCATGTTTTAGGTATGTACTTGTTTCATTGTATTTGGATGTATCTATCTCTTGTAATAATTCTCTTTTTGTAATACTATGCTAATTGATGATTATAAAATTTGCAGATTCTGACGATGACAAGGTCGAAACGCGTCAATAAATAACAGCCGCATCACCACCTGTGGCCTTCATGTTTTTAAAGCGTCCCTTACAGCATTGTTTAATTACGAACTCTTATTCTGTAACAATTACTACGACCTTTAATGCAAACACAAATAGTTTCTTGTTCATTAACTTTTATGTGATTCCTTGTCCTCACAACAAAAGGCATATTACTAGAATAATAAGATTTTCCCATGACCTTGTTGAACTCCCCACACACTTGAAATTTTCTAAATTCAATCACATCTATGTTGTTGAAACTCTCCAAACCTGCTACAGCTTTCACTATAGGACCTTGTTCAGAGGGCAACATCGCTTGTTATGTTGTATGTTTGTAAAGCTTATGGGACTTAACTGCGGGGTCATCAGTACCTAAACTTACAAACTATTTATGAACTAAGTTATACTAAAGACAGCAGAAACATCCATGCCCGATGGGGGATTCGAAAACCCGACGGGGAACGGCATCGTGCATCGGAACATTGCGCATCAATGCGCTCGGCCGCTCCTCCGCGGCTATTACGTTATAGGGAGGGAAATCTATCTTTGTTACCGTTGTCGGAACAGCAATTATTATGCAGAACCGCCTCAATAAATTTATTTACATTGTGTATGACTTTTGATGTAACTGTTCATTTGAAATTGTGTTTGATGAAGAATGTTAATGACAGGACGTAAAATATATTTATACGATAGTTGGGACTAGAATAGTGGCAACTATTTGTTCCCAACCGATACAAAAGTGTTACATGCTGCACCTGTTTGTTTCGAAATGGATGCATACCTCATCAGTGACTTCATGTATAATTTGGAAAATAAGAGTTGTTGGAGACTTCGTGTATTATTACAGAAATTAAATAAAGGTTGTGTCATAGAACGTTTCCCCTTAAAAAAAAGTATATATATATATATATATATATATATATATATATATATACAAAGCATGGAATCAGGGATAGGATACCAGAGGGGTTTGTTAGTACAGACTGAATTTACAGTGTGTGACCTTGACAATCTAATGTGATTTCATTTAGCAGAACTGCATTCTTGGGACCAGACAAATAATTATGAATTTTGTTTTTCGACTTTTTGTCCAAAATTTCGGGCGTTTCAGTCCACTGTGCGGTCTTGTGTGTGTGACGGTGAGACGAAGCATACATGGAGTTTCGCAAGAGCCGGTAGAGCTCACGGCGGGCGAGCCCGTCCGGACAGGTGGGAGCCGGCTAGGCTAGCTGTGGACGTGGCTGACAGGTTACTCCCCCCCCCCCCCCACCTCCCCCCACGACGGCTGAGACGGGGTTGTCAGCCGCCCACCAGGCTGCGCCGTGGGCCGTGGGCGGCTCATCTCAGACGTCTCGAATCGCGCGCGTCAAAACACGCCGGAGGCCACTTAGGAGCAGAACCGAGCCGAGCCGAGCCGGGCCGCATGCCTGCTGCCTTGACCGCGCCTGCCAACCCGGCTGTCACCTGTCAGCTGTCAGCTGTCAGCTGTCAACCGGCGCGCGGTACGTCACGGCTGCCAGCCTCAGAAGAAATCCTCAATTACCCAGCGCCAAAACTTGCATGCTGCGGGCGCTGGCATCTCACGGCGCGAGGAAACTTTCCCAAGGAAGCCGTTTTATAAGGCCACAACGAGTGTTACACTGGGCTTGGTGTTGGCGTTACGCGCACGTTTGCCTTTATGATATAGTGCAGTATCTATGATACATTGGTGGAGGGAGAATATGGAGAGTCCGTTCACTCAAAAGTAATTCGCCCCACGCGCCAGTCATCATCGACGAGCCGCCTATATGTTTGTAACTGCAGCGTTCGACAGCCATTTCCGATTGTTTTATAAAACCAAATGTTCAAATATCTGTAAATCTATCGGACAAAACTGCGTCATCGGTCCGTAGTTTACAAAATACTTAAATTAAGCAAAACTAACGTAAGGACAACACACACATCCATGCCCCAAGGAGGAATCGAACCTCTACGGCGAGCAACCGCGCGCTCCGCAGCGAGGCGCTTTAGACCGCTCGACTACTCCACCGCGGCTTATGAACACATTTTATGTGTTCAAATGTTTGTAGAACGTACGGGACTTAACTACGAGATCATCAGTCCCTAAGCTTACAAACTACTTATGAACTAGCTAAGACTGAGGTCGGCACAAATACCCATGCCCGAGGGGGGATTCGAACCCCCGACCGTAGTGGCCGTGCAGACCATGACTGAAGCGCCTCAGTCCCCTCGGCCACCACGGCCGGTCCCATTTTATGTTTATTGATTCATTACACTTACTTATTGTTCACCACCTGTTTCGATCTCGAGGCTGTATCGAAGGTAAAATAATCTAGGAGCAAAAATACAACCCAAAAAAGTAAAAGAGGTGAGCGGTATTGAACAATAAATTGGTAACATTGGTACAATTCGTTTTATTTTAGATTCAGGGGATACTGAATCCACCCCTACGTTCAACTTTAAAACTTGGTGAGTAACACTCTTCTTGTTACGCTTTCCTTTACGGTTACGCCCTCTAAATTCTAGCTCACGATGACTTTCATTCATTAGGTATCGCAACCGTTGCCCACATAGACGTTTAGTGCAGCGAGTCCCTTGTAAAATTAATTAATTGAAGAAAACCTCCATAAAACCCGGCAAGCCATCATGAACATTGGGACACGCAACAAGTCAAACCACCCCATGTAAATTAAGCGTTGATCAGGTTTTTTAATTTTTTTAATTTGTACATACTAATAGTTATAAACCCTATGTATAGCATTTTGCTTTTTAATACATATACTTGAAGATGTACCTTTAACTGTAATAAACCGGTAGTAACGCAATAAAGGCGTATAAAACAGCTAAAGCTGGATGCAATAATTCTTAGAAAGATATCCTGATTTATATTACTTTCTAGAATCGATTTACAACAAATAAAGCACCTAACTCTTCATTACAAAGTAGCATTTCTCTCCTTCGCACTACGATACACTAAAACTGTAAATTTGTCACTTTAAGGTGCATTATTCTGCAATATACTGCCAGAAACTCCATATAAGCGACATCGTTAGTCATTACATTAATCGTGAAAAAGCAAAATGGGCCACTCCGCCGAGAAAAAAGGATTCGTCAGTTGTCTGGTTGTCACTTGTGTCAAAAGTCTGTACGCGAGATTACCACAGTCCTAAACAACCCAGGTCCACTGTTTCTGATGTGAAAGTGAAGTGGAAACGTGAAGGGACGAAGCACGAAAGCGAACAGACCGACATCGTCTGTTGACTGACATAGACCGCCAACAATTAGAGAGGGTCGTACAGTGTAATACGCAGGCATCTATCCAGACCATCGCACGGGTATTCCAAACTGCATCAGGATCCACTCCAAGTACTAAAAAGCTTGACGAAAGTTGAGAAAACTTGGATTTCATGTTCAAGCTGCTGCCCATAGGCCACACATCATGCAGGGCAATGTCAAAAGACGTTACGCTTGTTGTAAGGAGCGTAAACATTGGACGCCTGAACAATGAAAACGCTGTGTGGAGTGACGAATCACGTTACATAATGTGGCGATCGATGGTACGGTGTGGGTATGAGGAATGCCCGGTGAACGTCATCTGCCAGCGTGTGTAGTGCCAACAATAAAATTCGGAATCAGTGGTATTGTGGTGTGGTCGTGTTTTTTTCATGGACGGGGTTTGCACCCCTTCTTCTGCGTGGTACTATCACAGCACAGGGCTACATTGATGTTTTAACAATCTCTTTGCTTACCACTGTTGAAGAGCAATTCTGGGATGGCGACTGCATCTTTCAACACGATCGATCACTGTTCATAATTCACGGCCTGTGGAGGAGTTGTTACATGACAATAACGTCTCTCTAATTGACTGGCCTCCAACAGAATCCTGACTTTGAAGTAGTAAATGTGTAATGAATTCTGTAAAATGTTTACTTACTGCTCACAACTGCCTCAAAATAATATACACATTCGTGTGTGCCTCTGAGGTTACGATCCCAGTGCCATTGGCACTGATCGCAGATAGCGTTGCCTGATCGAACTAAATCTACATTAGTCTTCTTGGTCGTATTGAAAGTCACGATCCTTTGTACCTGGAAAAGAGAGACTCATTATGGCTCGCCGGCCGCGGTGTCCGACGGGACTGAGGCAAGTCAGTCACGGTCTGCATGGCTAATACGGTCGGGGGTGGATATTTGTGCCGTCCTTAGTGTTAGCTAGTTCATAAATAGTTTGTAAGTTTAAGGATAAATGACCCCGTAGTTGAGTCCCATAAGCTATACAAACATTTGAACAACCATTATGGCTCTTGCTATTAAAATTTTATTGCAAACAAATGTTGTGCAGTACATTAACAAAGGGCAGCTGAAGGGAAACTTTCCTGAGTTACTGCCAACAGTAACTATCGACACGGCATGTTCCGAAAGCCAATACACAAACAAATAAATAAAAATAATAAAAAAAAAAACTATCCACACCAGACGGCAATAGTGACAGAGCTTTTGTGGGCATAACTAAACATACGGCATTGCACAACTGTACGTATGTAAAATTACGTACTAAGCAGGGCATTGTTTGAAAAGCACGTGCGGAACGATTCGTTGTTTCACTCTGCAGTGGTGCAAAAGTTCAAATGTTTGTAAGTCTTATGGGACTTAACTGCGGGGTCATCAGTCCGTAAGCTTACAAACTACTTATGAACAACCTTATATTAAAGACGGCACAAACATCCAAGCCCGACAGAGGATTCGAACCCCCGACGGGGAACGGCCTCGCGCATCGTAACATACCACCTCAATGCGCTCGCCGCTCCACCGCGGCCTGCAGTGGTGCAGGACTACTTACTTCATTCGTAATTTATCTTACAAGATAACTAATGGTGCAGTTAGCGAATATTTAAGGAAATGTCAAGTTAAAGAATCGCTGACGGTGGGGATTGAGAAAATGTTTGTAAATCTAAGGGACGTACCTGCTGCGGTTATACTTCACTAGGTTTACAAACTAATTAAACTAGTTTGAACTACCTTATGCTAGGACAACATACACACCTATTTCTGAGGGAGGACTCGAACCTCCGACGTCGAGCAACCCCGCACTCCGCATAAGGCGCCTTATAGCGCTCGGCCACTTCACCGGGGCAATGACGTCAGAGACAGCAGACGACCTGGGAGCACAATTAAACGGAATGGACAGTGTATTGAAAGGAAGGTATTAGATGGAGATTAACAAGAGCAAACGAGGGTAATGGAATATAGTGTAAGAAAATCAGCCCTTGCCAGAGAATTTAGATGAGACTAATAGATGAGTTGTTATTTAGTCAGTAAAATAACGTATGATGGTCGCAATACAGATGATATAAAATGCAGAATGGAAATGGAAAGAAAAGTGTTTCTGAAAAATGAAAATCTGTCAACGTCTAATATTAATTAAACTGTTGGGAAATATTTTATGAAGGTACTAGTGTCAAGTGGCGCCTTGTACAGGAGTGAAACAAGGGCGATAAATAGTTGACACAAAAAGAGGATAGATGCTTTTGCAGTGCGGTTGTAACAAAAGACTGCTGAAGATTAGGTGGTACATCGCTTAACTAATGAGCAGGTACTTAACAGAATTGGGGAGAAAGAAGTTTCTGG
This sequence comes from Locusta migratoria, assembly GCA_026315105.1. NCBI lineage: Eukaryota > Metazoa > Arthropoda > Insecta > Orthoptera > Acrididae > Locusta > Locusta migratoria. The sequence continues at coordinate 118,719,777 of CM048744.1, read as the reverse complement.
TATATCTTGACTAAGAAAAGGGCGTAATTGGCGGGACACATTCTGAGACGAAGTAACGTACTCTTGTTAAGCTAATATCGTGGTATTTAAGCAAATATTGAAGGTTTCTGGCATGTACTGTAATTTTCCCACCCACACCTACGTGTCAAAAACGTAGAATAGACTTGGGAAAAAACGTAGGTTTTTCCCTATCCAGAAAGCCCGACTGATACCTACCACACGTTCTACTCACAATAATTATTAATGGCAGCCCTGATATTAATACAAGAATTTCTGAAATATTTTATTGTGGGGCTCTTCAGAAGTTAGGAATACGCCACCATTCTGCTTGAAATTTACATGAAAATTACCCTACCCTTCTGATTCTTAATTTTATGCTATGAACATTTATTAATTAATAAATTTTTTGTGGAGATTTTCATGCCTGTGTACCCCAGTGCAAGCAAGAAACCTTCAATATTTGCTTCAACATCACGATATTAGCTTTTTTTTTTTTTTTTTTTTTTTTTTTTTTTTTTTTTTTTTTTAAGCTTATGGGACTTAACTACGGGGTCATTAGTCCCTAAACTTACAAACTACTTAGGAACTACTTACGAACTAGGACGGCACAAATATCCATGCCCGAGGGGGGATTCGAACCCCCGACCGTAGTGGCCGTGCTGACCGTGACTGGAGCGCCTCAGTCACCTCGGCCACCGCGGCCGGCAATATTAGCTTAAATGGGGTACGTTAAAACATAAAGGAATCATGCATTTAGTATTGCAGTGAAGTTTTCTGGAGTAAATTTCGCATATGGTGACCCAAAGACAAATACAACAATCGGGTTCTGAGGGATGCATGATGACATTCTTATTCAGAGATGAAGAGGCTTCCACAGAGCAGGGTGACATGGAGAGTGGCATCAACTTTGGATTTGAAGACCACAGCAACACAACGTGTTCATTTCATTTCACACGTTAATTCCTCCAACAGAGCAATCTGAAACAATTGAGAATCTCTAACGGAAAATCACAAAGTGAAGTTACTGAGTTAACGCTACATAAAAGATACATAAAAGAAGGGATCGATAAGTAGAACATCAACGAGTCGGCTATTTACAAAATGGGGGATGTGTCTGGGAATATAATTGCAATCTAAGACCTATAGACGAATACAGTGAGCAGATTCAAATGAATGTAGGGTACCGTTCTTATTCAGAGAGGAAGAGGCTTGCACAGGATAGAGCAGAGTGGAGAGCTGCATCAAATGTCTCTGGAATGAGGACCACGACAACGACATTTTTTCCAATGCCGAAAGTGTGATTATGATTTTTAGCGCCGTGGGAATGTCCGTGGGGTCTAAGGTGCCTTGCGACGGATTGAGCAACAGTTCCCTGTCGGGCGTTCGAATCCTCCCTCGGGCGTGCGCGCGCGCGCGCGCGCGCACGCGCGCTGGTGTGTGTGTGTGTGTGTGTGTGTGTGTGTGTGTATCTTTGTGTGTTGTTCTTAGTATAAGTTACTTTAAGTAGTTTGTAAGTCAAGGTACCGATGACTGTAGCAGTTTAGTCCCTAGGTTTTTAAACATATGAAAAATTTTTGATTAATTTTTACTGCTAACTTTGAACTTCTTCGTATCTTTGAGATTTGGTTCCATTTTCAGGAAGATTGTGCTGAACGACAACACAATGATGAATAAACCAAATTTAGTGTGCAACGTTGGCCGTTAACAGACGCTTTATTACTGTAAAGCAGAGCAGATCGATGTAGATCAGATAATGAGCATTTTCGATGCACTTTCAAACAGTCATTGTGAATGAAATCACAATACAAGTTGCAATAATATGTACAACTTACTAGGCAGACGCCTTACCGCAAGACCACCGCATTACTAGCGATGAAAGCGCCTCGGAATAGTCGAAGCACGATTTCCCTCCACGTCATAAACTTTAATTCAGCTTCTGTGTTTGTATGAAACATTGCCACATCTGTCAAGGCCCTCCATGCAGCGGAATAGCACCTCGGCAGTGAACATATCGGAACATTCCTGCCTTTAACATCAGGCTAAGTTGATACGAGTATCATTATAAATAGAAATTTATACACCCTGAGACTGAGTTTCGTCTCCATAATGTCAGACACATTAATGAAAGCTGAAGCATCGAATTAAAATTTGTGGTGCGACCGGGAATCGAACCCGGACCTTCATGCTTACTAGGCAGACGTCCTACCGCTAGATATTATCTGCCTAGTAAGCATTAAGGTCCGGGTTCGATTAACGGCCGCATCACAAAAATTTAATTCAATGCTTCACCTTTATCAGTAATGTCTCTGACATTATCGAGACGAAAAACAGTCTCAGAGCGTATAAATTTCTATTTATAATGATATTCATATAAAACTGTGGTGAGTACTAGTACTGTAATGTTCGGAAATTCATTTACAACGTACAACTTTTGTATATGTTATTTCAACTGGTATTGTTATTTCATTCACAATGCCTGCTTGAACTGTTTACAAAATGGTCACTATGTGATCGAAAACGATCTGTTGCTACAGTAATAAAGAGTCTATTAACGGCCAATGCTGCAAACTACATTTGGTTCATTCTTCGTTTCTGTATGACGCCTTTGCCGCGTCCGTGCCCTGACCACTGTGCGTAGCGGCGTGTGGGGCAGAGTGGCGAGCAGGTAGAGGAGGTACGCCGCTACAGTCAAACCAGAGCAAAACTGAATTTTATGCGCCAGCGGGTAGCGCTCGAGCTCGCTAGTTTAGGAACGGCAGAACAGCCAATCAGGAGTTACTCCGACCAATATGATTTATTTGACGGTGAACAGAAAAGGTGGATGCCTTTTCAAAACACATTGACGGTAATTTGGATGAAAGCTCGCAAACGACAAATATTTGAGGTACTGTAAGGAAGAGTAATTTTGTTGATCGTCAAAAACTTTCTGGTATACCGCTTCGATTTGTTTATGCAGTACAGTTTAACTTTTTTGTTGGTTTTCTTATTTGTGCTTCAACAAAAAATATTTACTTGTAAGAATGAGACTATATAGCGCTTACATACAATCATTTTTAAAATAGCACATTTATGATACTAGTTCATTTAAGAAACATATATCTTTCAAAAGAAGCCTATTGTATAAATGACGAGTGTGCATGTACAATAGTAATAGAATCAAATTTTGGTCACAAAATTACTAAGCTTTTCTTCGATTCGTGTTTTGGATTTATTATAAAGGTTCGCGTAGTGATTCTGCCAGACAGACACTAATTGTTTGCTAAACAGTAAATGGTTTGCTTGGCCGGCCGCGGTGGCTGAGTAGACTAAGGTGCTCCAGTCACGGTCTGCACGGCCACTACGGTCGGGGGTTCGAATCCCCACTCGGGCATGGATATTTGTGCCGTCCTAGTTGATAAGTAGTTTGTAAGTTTAGGGACTGATGACCCCGTAGTTAAGTCCCATAAACAATACAAACATTTGAACATTTTCGGATTTGACCGCGGATCAAGTGGTGCCGCAAGACTGACTCCCTTTGGGGGAGTCTTTCCTTGGTGTGTGAAAGGTAAACATAGGAATGTTACTTTATTTATTATTTATTTACACTTTGAGAGGGAAGTGGGGCGCACTTTGTGTCCTTATTTGCTCAATGGGGATGACTTACTGCATTTCTTAGGTGGTGACTTGTAGGCTTTCACGTGGCATATTGTTCATTCATTGCGTTTCGGAGACCGATGGTGTGTTGTTTAAAGTGTATATTTTCAAGGTGGGTGGCAGCGTTCTAGTGAGCGGGATACATTATCTTTGATGGCGACGTTGCGGGCGGAATGTCCCCACCAGGCGCAGTTGCTGTGCTTCATCCCGAAGTAAGTCGAATAGTTTGATGGCATAGCCTTCAATCTTATCCTTGAGTTAGTTTTCTTGTAGTGTAGCACTGATTTCTATTCTTCTCGTCCATTTGGGTGCTCCTAATATCCATCGGAGGCATGTCTTTTCTATCTGTTGGAGAGACTTGATATTTGTATCGCAAGTGATACCCCGGGACAGTCCAGCGCAGAGCAGTGCTGTGCGGTCTCTCTCATTCCGCAGCTACCTCTCTCGCTCCGTTGCCGACACCAGCGACACACGGCCGCGGCCGGGGCGGTGAACTACAGTGTACTCTGCCCGCGGGGCACCGGCGCGTCCGCCGGGCAGAAATGTTGGTCATGCTTGGATTAAAATTATCTACGAAAACTAAAGTCAGTCGGCCAAACCATGCTACCGGGTCGTTTCATTCATTTTTATTTTAAACTAAAAGTTTTCATCCAGAGATTGGTCATCAAGTATCAGCATTTACATAACTCTCACCTTCTATTTTCTATACGCGTACGCGATTTCCTTCTGTATATTTCTTCTGGGGATGTCCTTGCTGTAAACTAAAGTTAATCGGTCAGGCCGTTCTATCCGACCGATTTCTTTCATTTTTGCTCTAAACGAAAGGTTTTAATTCGCAGATTTGTCATCAAGTATCAGAATCAGTAGCGGACTAAGGTTGTTGCAGGTCCGGGCGGGGCGGCGGCGAACCAAAATTAGCCCCCTACCCCTCCCGTCCACTTGGAAATATAATACTATAAAATAGTAACTTTTGAGATTTGGAGGCCCCACAGTACGAGATGCAAGGGCCAGTCTAAAAAGAATTACTTTCGAGATTTGGGAGCCCCAGAAGAAAGAGATAAAAAAATTAAATAAATAAATAAATTGCTTTCGAGGTATTTGGAGGCTCCCCAAGACCGGGGGCCTGGGGCAGTCCGCCCCCTCCACCCACCCCCTTAGTCCGTCACTGATCAGAATCATTTATTTTTATTCAAACGCTGTATCCTTCTGTCCTTGAATCGAATATTTTAATCGGTTCGTTTTACTATATCTTCGTTTCTAAATAAGGTACGCAATTCTTTTTGACCTAGCAACACTCGGCGGATCGAGCTCTTTCATTTGGGCTTTTGAACACTTGCATTGATTGATTCTGATGAAAGCTATGCGTGAACATTCAACTTTACCTCCATTTTTCCGCAACTTTTTGTCATTCCACCAAAGGTGCGATGTATTCGCACGGATCCTCTAGTATTACTGAAGTTAGCAGGATCACCGCAATACGATACTGAAGGTTGGCGCAGATCGAGTGATGCATGGTGCTCGTAGAAACCGACCGTTAATCATAATAAACATGTCCTGTGATTGTGTATAAACAGGGCCGGCCCGAACAACTTCGGCACCCTAGGCAAATTATTTTAATGGCACCCCATATAATAAAATCGCAATAAAACATTAATGTAAAATACGCATTGCTACTTTTTTAATTCAAATACGTAATCACAGCATATACATTACACAAACATATTTCCCATTTAAAATGGGATAAATAATAAATTTTTTATGTTACTTTCTCATCGTCCTTACATTTGTATTTTAAAAACGTAATTTACAATAAATGATACAATAATAAGTTTCATTATACAAATTGTCACATGAATTTTATTTTTCTTGTCTTGGATCTGAGACGATCTCCTTGAAATCAGTTGTGTCTGCTGTTTCTCGTTCAATTGATAAAGTTGCCAACCATACAAGTCACTTGATGAGACATAGCCTATCTCTTGAATGAGAGAGGCACAAACTCACAATGTCTTTGTGCATCACAAAACCACAGTTGCGCCTAAGAATAATTATTTATAGCGCCGTTAGTAACAAATAGAAAGGGGGTCTTTCTTACCAAGGAACTGATAACCTGATGCAGCAGTAATATACAGAAGGACTTATGTAAACATTTATTTTTTCCCTTTGTTTATGTACAAATGTAAGGCACGCCCTGTGTAATTTCGCACCCTAAACCTTCTACTCCTTTTTTACTACTGATGATGTGTGTGTTCTTACTGCGCCCTGCGGCGACATCATTAGCGCCCATTGGATGCTACAGAGACTGCAAAGCGGACTACTGCGTGGGGCCATGAGGGCGCCCCAGCTGATATGATGAGCAAGACACCAGCTTTGATAACGGAATGATGAGTTGCAAACTGCTACTTGTCCAGTCATTAACCGCTTACTAACAAGATTCAGAAGTTTTGTGTCCCACCCTCGTCGCCACTTTTGTGTCTCGTCCGCCGATTGTCTTTGGTGTCGGTGGCCGAGTAGAAAGAGACCGACACAGGAATAAAGGATGCACGCGTGTGCAGGTACGGAGGTGACCAGCCAGTGGAACAGCAGAAACTAGAAACACTAGAGTAAATTAGAACGAGATATATATATATTTCATAGAGACTTAGTAATACTTAACTTTTACATAGTACTGCAGAATGCTGATATATAGTTGAAGTATATAGAGGCCTGCCTACTGATAATTCCTAGTAACTATCCGATAGCCAATTCTTAACTGGTGCCTATCTGATTCCGAAGTCTTAACTGGTGCCTATCTGATACGCAAGTGTTAACTGGTTCCTATCTCAGTCCCAAGTGAACGATGGAGTTGAGTGGTGGCCACGAGTGGAGTTGCAGCAGAGGGCGCTCGTGGCTGACGTCGTAAGAACGCCGCGCCGTGCGTGCATGGCGGCGCGCAGCGGAAGTACGTGGCGCGCACTTCATACTTATGCGACACCACAAGAAGACTGAGAGAGAATGCATGTAACATTGACTTGCGTCTTGTCTCTTGCCTGTTGCAAAGTAAACCGCACCACGAGCGCACGAGGGTTCGTCGCGCACGACAAATTTGCCGCCCCCCAAATTCGAGCGCCCTAGGCAATTGCCTACTTTGCCTATAAGGACAGGCCGGCCCTGTGTGTAAAGGAAGACGATAGGATGTGTGTACACTCTTTCCCGTTGATGGAGGTTTACGGGTTGCTAGAGGGAGGTGGGGAGCCGGGGTGACGCGACCGGTCGGCCAATGGCGTCGCGGCTGGCCGTCACGTGACCGGCGCTCTTTACGACGGTGGTTCCCCGGGGCGGCTCCAATATTAACGAGGCCGGCTCCTAGCGACGTGCCGGCCGGCTGGCGGCTACCGGCGACGCGACCACGACCGCACGACCGCGGCGGCCGCCACGACCACACGACCACGGACCGCGGCGCGACTCAGCTTTTACTGCCGCGCCCGGGGCCCGCTTAATATTTACCGGCAATCTGTCCGCCGGCGGCGGCGACATTAGACATTGATCGAGCCCGCCGGCCGCCGGCCGCTACCTGCCTGCGCCAGCGCCTCCTGATCGCGCCGTTAGCTAGCGTCTGCGGCCAACGCGCTGCCGCAGGCCATTTCCGGGGGCGGCTACTGTCTACCAAACATTAGTGTACATAAGGACTGTAGTTGTAGGTATCATATAAAAACCATAAAAGCGATAAACTAGGTTGCCATAAGTACATAAGATGGGGAAAATATGGTACGAAATGTTATTAAAAGCAAATACCAAAATTAAAGGCTCTGCAAGGATTGGAGGGCGGGAGAGAGAACGGCATTCAAATGGGACAAAAATGTTCAAATGTTTGTATAGTCTATGGGACTTAACTACGGGTTCATCAGTCCCTGAAATTACAAACTACTTATGAATTACTTACGAACTAGGACGGCACAAATATCCATGCCCGAGGGGGGATTCGAACCCCCGACCATAGTGGCCGTGCAGACCGTGACTGGAGCGCCTCAGTCTCCTCGGCCACCGCGCAAATGGGACAGACTAGTGAAGTGCGTCATTTGAATATCGTCCTATCTCCCGCCCTCCCATCCTTGCCGTTCCATTGGTCACCATTATAGATGTATGCCCCTAAATATGGTAGTTGCTTTTAATAACATTTCGTACCATATTTTCTCCTCCTTAAGTGCTTATGGGACAGACTCCTACTTGTTCACTGGTTCAGTGAACCCCCGGAAAAAAGCTCGTCGTCAAAACCAAGTAAATAATTAAACAAAAGTGTATTTAAACTATCATTTTCCGTTTAGTTCTTCTATCATATATGCTCATTCAAAGTATTATTTTCGCATGAGAATCCACGGATGTTAAAATAGACGGTAGGGGTCACACGCTGGTGGTGGGGACCAGGCCGTGCGCTGTGACGTTACCAGGTGACCACACGTGGCCGGCGGGAGAGACAGGCCTGAGCGCGCACTTCATGCTACGTAAGCAAGGTAGTTCCGAGCCGGCGCGATCGCTAGCCGATTGGCCGGCCGCTGGGGCACACCAACACTGCGTCATAGCGGGCAGCCACGGAGCTAGCGATCGCGCCGGCTCGGAACTACCTTGCTTACGTCGCATGATTTTCCGTTGGCCGCGGTGACCACAAGTGGCCATCGAGAAAGACAAGCCTTGGCACTCACCCAGGTGACATGCCAAGAGTTGTGCTGCGCCGACGCGATCGCGGATTTTGACTGGTCAGCCTCTGGGGCACGGCCCACTGCCTCTTAGCGGCTGACCAGTCAAATCCGCGATCACGTCGGCGCAGCACAACTCTTGCCACGTCACATGGATGAGTGCCCAGGCTTGTCTTTCTCGCTGGCCATGGTGACCACAGCTGACACGAACTGCCGTCGTGGTGTTATAATCGGTCGTCACGAAAAACTTGTCAAACGATTGCTGGAGGCGGCCGCGGTGGCCGAGGGGACTGAGGCGCTTCAGTCACGGTCTGCACGGCCACTACGGTCGGGGGTTCGAATCCCCCCTTGGGCATGGATATTTGTGCCGTCCTAGTTCGTAAGTAGTTCATAAGTAGTTTGTAAGTTTAGGGACTGATGACCCCGCAGTTAAGTCCCATAAGCTTTACAAACATTTGAACATTTGAACAATTGCTGGACAACTATTTGGTGAAACAAAATTGATTTTGTTTTTACGTCTTACAGCTTGACATCTCCGCTCGATGATGGACTGAATTTCTTTTTATTATTCTGCATACTTTTTTGTGCTGTATCATATGACGTAAATGGTTGCAATCAATTTTACGATTCTGAAGAGGTAAAAACGCATTGCGTAGACTTTGCGTATTATTTATTTTAGATCATATGTTGCTGCATATGAATGTTCTGAACATGTCGAAGTTAAATTTGAAGCAGAGAGCAGAGCGATATCTATCTTCGTTATCGAGATATCGATTATTATATTTACGGGAGGGTCGTGCCCATTACACCCACCAGTTCTATTCGTGCGCGAGTGTGATATAAATGGCTCTATCTTTGGATTGCATTGGCTTAGAAGCTTTAAATTTTTACACTGCCAAGCCACCGTAACCCTTAGTATGTGACATAAATTTCAACGGGATACCTCTACCCATTCCCTAGCAAATGGGGCTTAACAGACAGACGGTCGGACAGCTAATGGAATGCCGCCTCCTCACACACGCAACAATATTCAAATCGCATAATCTAAGCACATGAGGTAAATAATGAAATAATCACAATTCAGTTCTCTTTAAATGTTATAATTGAATTATTTTTTCATTATGCTACAAAATAATTCACTTTAAATGAGTGTAAGTTAAACTATCTTCTTTATTTCCTTTGCAAGTTTCCGTTTCTTACTTTTATTGCATGTCAAGTTCTTGTCTTTCTTGTTTAAACTTTTCGTTCTTCTGAATGCTCGCGTTCTAACAAAGCAAAGAACAACAAATTCATCGTCTTTCAAAGTATTGAAACATTTGAACACTTGTTAATAAATCGGCTATGAAACTACTGAAACTCTATTTCTATCAATTTAACAACATCTTGATAGTACATGAAGCTAGTTACTACTAGAAGGTACATCTGTGGTTGGATTACCATATCTGCTGGACCTTTCTGGATATTTTTTCTTACCTGCCGTCATAAAAGAAACGTTAGACACGAGCGAGTATTTTGAGCTAAATATAATACACAGTCTTACTTCTTACTTTGGTTGTTTAGAAAAAATTCCATCTTGTTATAATTAACTAGTTCAAACTGGTAGCTATATTCCAATTTTTATACACAAACTGTAAAGAGTGGGAAACCATTTCTGTGGAGGTACGCTCATAATAGCAACGATATGGTCGCGCGGAAAACTGTGCTGGTCTCCTGGTGACGTCATTGGCGCGGCATACGACTGCCCAATCGGCGGTTGACCCCTACCGTCTAAACTAGTATCCGTATGAGAAACGTTTTACTTCGCAGAGACAGCATATATATCAGTCGTCTCGCGGCCGCCTAATACAGGCAGCAGTGGCCGCAGCTTTGCAATGCGCATGCGCAGCTGAGGTGCAAATTCTCTTCTGAACCTCCTGGAGGCAGCATATTGGCGCTCCCGCGGCAGGAAGGTGTGAGGGGAAACACCGGTTTAACATTGGCGTTGGAGCTGGTAGAGACACCAGCTCCCAGCTACTCGATCTCTTGCGGTTACGCACGAATGGTTCCGAAATGGTAGCACGAATGGAGCTACTCTGTACCCTGACCCTCCGTGAAGGAGACATCAGCCCTTCATATTTGTTTTCAGCGTGTTGACGATTTATCAAAAACACGTCATATTTGGTAAACTATCTTACAACTATAAATTAAAGACGCATCATGATTAGATTAATACTTGTTGCATAGATCATCTATACGACATTTCGTAATGATGTGGAACGTGTCAATTTAGTAAATGTTGTCTGTACATGACAATCAATATGTTAACGATTTTTTTTAAAGTTTCATCTAAAATTTCATCTACGTTGTAGAAGGAGTTACCATTCAGAAATTCCTTTAATTTCTTTTTAAATACTAGTTGGCTATCTGTCAGACTTTTGATGCTACTTGGTAAGAGACCGAAAACTTTTGTGGCAGCATAATTTACTCCATTCTGTGCCAAAGTTAGAACTAACCTTGAATAGTGAATATCACCCTTTCTCATAGTGTTGTAACTATGCACACTGCTATTACTTTTGAATTGGGTCTGATTGTTAATAACAAATTTCATGAGTGAATGAAGTGAAGATCCCTAAATAAATCTCTGCAGGATGGTCTTGGGTGGGCTCCGCCAATTATTCTGATTACACTATTTGGTGCAATGAATACTTTTTTACTCAATGTTGAATTGCCCCAGAATATGGTCTCATATGTAAGCAGTGAATGAAAATAGGCGTAGTATGCTAATTTATTGATATGTATATCACCAAATTTTGGAATGACCCTGATAGCATATGTAACTGAACTGAAACTTTTCAAGAGATCATCAATATGTTTCTTCCAATTCAATCCCTCGTCAATGCAAGCACTAAAAATTTTGAATATTCTACCTTACCTACAGATTTCTGTTCAAAGTCTCAAAGTGTTCAAATGTTTGTAGACCTTATGGGACTTAACTATGGGGTCATCAGTCCCTAAGCTTAAAAACTACTTACGAACTAACTAAGACTAAGAACGGCACAAATATCCATGCCCGAGAGGGGATTAGAAGCCCCGACCGTAGTGGTCGTGCAGACCGTGACTGGAGCGCCTCAGTCCCCTCGGCCACCACGGGCAGCTGTTCAAAGTCTAAAAGTATTAATTATGTCATGGAATTTAAAGTATGAAATTTTATTTACTGGGTTTTATCACAGTTTAATGAGAGTCCATTTGTATAGAACCACTTAATAACTTTCTGAAAACTATCATTTACAATTTCATCAGTTAATTCCTGTTTGTCAGGACTGATAGCTACACTTGTATCATCAGCAAAAAGATCTAGCATAGCATCTTCGTGAATGTAGAATGGCAAGTCATTAATATATATTAAGAACAGGAAACGACCCAAGACCGAAACTTGTGGGACCCCAGTTAGAGGAATTAATTGTTTCATTAAATTATTTAATACATCGTTACACTAAATATTTATCAGATTTTCTTGTTTGATTCCGTCTTTCCTGTATTTTATGACGAAATTCCACCACATACTATCGTAACTGTCGTTATTTTGGCCTTCAGCCATGCTTTTATTAGTATTAGATTTCTTCTATACGAATTCTCACGTGTGCTCCATTATATGTAATTCACCATGGTTGCACACCACATGGTACTTAAGAACGGTATGCTGATCACTTCCCAAACAAGTTCGTTTAGTGCTCAGTGTACTTATAATTTGTGATCAATACACCCACCATCTCGTCAAGACGCCTCTGACACTTTGTTTTTCCACTGCTTTCATGGGTTACAGCTTGTAATGTACTGTTTAGCTTCATGCATGTGTCTGTGAATGAATGAATGTGCTTTCAGCTACCCATTGTGTGTTTGAAAATTTCCTCCCATGTTACATCCCTATTCGTAAAGGACAGAAACAATTTAAATATGGGCAGTACTTGTATGATTTAATTCACTTTTGTACGAGGTGTGTGCTTAATTTGGTCTCCCCACATTTATTTGCTTGTTCATTTTTCTGAATAGATTATGATTTTAAAGTATCAAACATCTGCATTATGATTTCATGCTTCCTGTCTCACGTTTCATTATCTATTTATTTATTTTTTAACGTTGAGTTTATGTTTGTTAAAATGTAGGCTGCTGCCTTAAGGAGTGAGCAGTTACATAAATTTCCGTTGCGCATGTACTATGGCCACACATAAAGTAATTTAGTGCACCAGTGAGCGTTTTAACTTTCATTTGCGAATCTCAACCTTCCGAGCTCTTGATTATTTTAATGACAGGGTACATTCAAATGGAATGCGTTATCCAACTTCGACGTAAGAGCAAGGACAGGGCCTTAAAATTCGACAAAACAGAGAAATCACTTTCACGTTCTGCTTCTTCCGTACATAAAAGCTTTACCTCATTCTCGACTAATGAAATGCATATCCAAACAATAATGATCTTGTAACTGTGAAATGCACCTGCTGATGGCACCTTGCTGCCGAAACGTGTAGTGCTAATTAAAATGTTAGTAAAAAGTTATTACTGCAGTATAAAATATTTCAAAAAATTTATAAGGCAGTCTCAGACCTCATATCAATGCACATAACATGGATAAATTTATGTTTATATAAGTAACTGCAGTTGTCATTTCAAGAGTTGTCAGGTTGCTACGTAAAAGATACCCTTTACAACGGGAAAAAGTCTACAGTGGGTAAGTCAACCGGTCCTATATCATTTTATTTCTTCCTCCAAGTTGCTATGGATGACGCGCAACAGTCTGCAATGACAGTGTACGTGAGGGCTGTAGTTACTCCCCACTGCACTGTGTGAAGAGTAGAAACTCTAAAATTTCACCAACCTGATGTCTTCTATATCGTCCCCACGCAGATGATAGCACGCAGGTCGGAGTTCTTGATTGAGGCTAAAATTATTATACTATTGGCAAGAACTGATATAATTACTGCATAAAACTGAAGTCCTTAGAAAGCAGAAAACCAGTAAACTGCATAATAATATCCACTTGACACATATTGTCTTAACCTAAATCAAATATAAAATCATTTAGCTTTGATCTAATATGATTAAACAATGTTTTATTACCGCCTACATATGCATGTTTGTTTATTGAATTAGAAATTGTTAATATTTTTACCTACTCAGGGCATAGCTTGTCATTGAGGGTTATTTCTAAATTGAGTATGACATTGAATAAATAATTAGTTTAATAAATATTAACGAAATATGAATGCGTTTTGGCGCGTGACCGCCAGTGCTACAGTCAATCGGCGTCCAGTGTCTGCCGCTCGGAGCCTTCCCAAGAATTTGGGGAAATTAGCCAGTGCTCTTTGCTATGAGAACCCGACCTATTGTACCACCTGTCTGGTTCTCACCAGGTTTTACCATCTGTCGCCCACAGGTCCTAACCGGCTGCACTGAAGCAATACTTCGATCTTAATATGATGGTTACTTTAAATGTGTTTATTTCCGTCAACAATATATTTGTTTAATAACATGTTTCAAACACTTGGATATCTTCAGTTCTAAAAAGACAAAAGTAAAATAGAAATGTACAATTTGTTAAATTTACTAAGGGTTAATTGAATAATAGTTAATTTATACAAAAATGGATAGATTTTTCTTTACCTTGTAGTCGCGTCCGCAACTCGTCTGGCTGAGTACTAATTGGTACTGAGTTTTACAGTTTGGTGTAGGCATATTCAATTTGGTTGCAGGTGGTGGTGGGGAGGGAAAGAGTAGTTGGGGTGGGGGGGATTGTAGTGAATAGATTGAGCCCTAATAAGCTAGGGTCTTATACAGCACACTTGTTTGTTATATAAATATTTTCTAAAAATGGGGTTCTTGAATATATCCAGACATAAAAATTATAAAACTGTATGTGATATAAGTATAAAAATATGGTAAGATAATTAAAACGTGCATACGGTGTTTATGATGGTCTTAAGTCAGAAATATTACACCATTTTAAGTTTTATTTTTATTCATAGTAAATATTCAATTTTTATTCAGCCCACTTAAAATTATTCCTTTCAACTTGATTGAGAAGTTGAGTGGCTCCGGTCTGGAAAACCGACACATCGACCAGGAGTGCGAGACGCTGACCACGTCCCACTCCATACAGTATCCAGTGACGCCTTCAGGCGAAGGATGACACGGCGCCTGGTCGGTATCCGTTGAGCCCTCGAAGCATCTGTCGGACGGAGTTGAAAGATTGACTTTAATTGTTGTGTTGTTATGGTCTTCAGTCCGGAGACTGGTTTGATGCAGCTCTCCACCCTACTCTATCCTGAGCAAGCCTTTTCATCTCCTCATAGGAACGGCAACCCACATCCACTTGAATCTGCTTACTATACGCGTCTCTTGGTCTCCCTCTGCGATTTTTACACCACAAACTTCCCTCCAATGCTAAATTTACGATTCCGCGACATCTAAGAATGTGTCCTATCAAGCGATCCCTTCTTTTAGTCAGGGTATGCCAAAAATTCCTTTTCTCACCAATTCTGTTCAGTACCTCTTCATTAGTTATGCGATCTACCCACCTAATCTTCAGCATTCTTCTGTAGCACCACATTTGAAAAGCCTCTATTCTATTCCTGTCCGCACTGCTTATCGTCCATGTTTCACTCCCGTACAAGGCAACACTCAACACAAATGCCTTCCGAAAAGACTTCCTTACACTTAAATTAATATTCGATGTTAGCAAATTTCTCTTTTTCAAAAATGCTTTTCTTCCCATTGCCATTCTGTATTTTATATCCTCTGTACTGCGACCATAGCATGTTATTTTACTACCCAAATAACAAAACTCATCTACCACCTTCATTGTTTCGTTACCTAATCTAATTCCTTCAGCATCGCCTGATTTTCTAAGACCGCATTCCATTATTTTTGTTTCGCTCTTGTTAATCTTTAATTGTTATCACCCTGTATTTTCTCGTGCAACTTTATTCTGTAGTCGCACCTGCAGAATCTCCCCCGCTAGTCATTTTGTAAACACGCGTGGCGTGCGCTGGCCGCCCTCCTTAATTGGTGGTGGCCGTTACTGCTAGCCTGGCAGCCGCGGCGGCTGCAAAGTGCGCGCTGACAGCGCCACAGGGCGTTAGCGGCCGCGGCCGCCACTGCTGATGGCTGCTGGCAGCCGCCAGGTGAGCGCCAGGGGGACTGGCGCCAGCAGCCACGCCAGGCCGTTGTCATCTTCCGTGTCTGGCGCCAGCGGCATCGCCGGCGACACCTAAAATGCTGGCGTGCCACTGCGCCAGCATGAAGGCCGGTTCCCAGCAGGGTTGCCAACGTCAGTGGTTTACCACTGAATCTGGTGGTTTTTTAAAGCCGACGGTCGGAAAAAATTTGAGTCAATGGGAGGTGGGAAAGTTGTTGGATTTTATAAAATATTTTTCAATATATATATATATATATATATATATATATATATATATATATATATATATATATATATATATATATATACGCTGGCGGTAGCAATAGGGTTGAGACATGGATATGGACCCAACAAACGCACCAACTACCATCTCGGTATAATTTTATATTTCAATATATCAATTCGTCCATTTATGTAAATGATCGACCCCTTTGCAAATTCGTTCTCCAGCCGAACATTTGAGGTCACATTGTCATTCGTCTGACTGTGTGGTGTCGCACAAGTATGAAGTGCACGCCAAGTACTTTCTCCGCGCGCCGCCATGCACCCACGGCGCGGCGTTCTTACGACGTCAGCCACGAGCGCCCTCTGCTACAGCTCCGCTCGTGGCCACGACTGCTGCATAGGCCACTTGGGACTGAGATAGGAACCAGTTAACACTTGGCCTTCGATGTCTTCCTTCAGTCTTTCACACAAAACTTCGCTCCGAACTTTGAGAGCTGTGAGCTGATGTTCGAAATTCTTCTTTTCCAGTGGCCGATTTTGCAAGGAAATTCTGTTTCTTCGGGGCGCGAGCATGTAGAACCTGTGTATTGTCAATACGGTGGTCCAAAGCCAATATTAAAATTTTTGCAGAATATTGTCCGGTAGTAATCATAACTCACGTCCATATGGAGATGTTCATCACAGAACATTTCCCACATTAATTTTACATTTAATTCACTGGGCAAGTATTGGTGATGTAGAATTTTTCCTCTAAAATAGTGACTTTCGATTGGCCTGAATTGTTCAATGTATCTGACAACTGCAGTTTTCCTTTTCTTCGTACAACTTCGTTCTTATGTCACCTCCTTTCAGCGGTTGCAGGTGAGTAATCGTTCATTATACTCTGCAGTTTTATGATTCTGCACCTTCCCCATTTCTAATATTTCTTGCTTAGGAAAAATTTACAATATTTTAGTACTGTTTTTTAAATAAGTTTATAAATTTTTCACCCTTTCTACGTCTGATGATGCCCAGAAGAGGCGAAATGCCTCGTGTATAAATAAATGAAACATCAATTTTGTGCAACGAAGACTGCTTTTTATTCAGATAAAAAAAATTAGAAAATTGGTAATCAGTGTATAAAAGCTGAGCGATAGTTACTGAGATAAAAATACGTACGATATTATTGCAATCTACATCTTTCGAAATCGAAATCTTTTCTCCGCTCAGTGGATATCAAGTACAACTATTTTCTTTTTCTTTTTTTCCACAAAAAACCGAACAACTAAGTAGCAAAACGAAACGTAAAAATTTTAGCGACTATCGGCTAGGGAGGAAAAAGGAAAAAAATCTGTTTATTTGAACACTTACACTACAATTTAGGGAAATGATTAAAAGTTATGTTAAAAACTAAATATTAAGTGAAGCAGATGAGATCTAAAATGTAATAAAAAATAAAAACTCGCGGGAATTATTTATTTGTGCATTTGTTTTACCTGACTAAATTAGGGCCTTCAGGTCCTCTCTTACACCTAACCACGCTTGCTCAGATTGAATAATTTGTTTGGTGATAGAGTGAAGGCTTTCACGACCGGTTGACATATTTGTAAATAAATCTTCTGGGTTGTAAGGCCGTGTTTAGAGAAACTTTTGGGTTTATTGCGTTTCTTCCGATGCTGCGTCGGACTTCTTCGGTGGTAGTCCATCTGTTGAGCCTTGCCGACTGAGCCAACTGAGTCGGCAAGATTCAGCACACGGACTACCTCCGAAGAAGTCCGGCGCACACGTAAGGAAGCAGAAAGTTCCTTGGAGCACGGTCTTTCAACCCAGAAGATTTATTAACAAATTCGTGTAGTACAATACAAACGTACCACAAATAACAGGAGAATTGAAGATTACTACTAGAATATAATTGTAACAAAAATGTATAGAAATTTATAACAATCAACAAAATATAATAATAATAATAATAATGAATTTGTAAAAAATAGTATCTATTTTTCTATGTCATAACAGTCAGTCCTATTAACATTTAGGAATTGCCTCGTTACGATCTTGCAGATTGTAAGTTGTTCATATTGAGCAGAGACATAAGACGAAAGTGTGGGGTGAAAGAGTTATAGAAGAGGTATATCGGTTAGTGGAAGAAAAGTGGAGTGGTAAGATTCGAAGCTATGATGGAAAGCAGAAAGAAAGAAATATGAGTAGCATAGAAATGGAGGCTATGCCGTCATTAATATGAAAATGTTTAGTTTTCTCTTGAATGTCGAGTGGTCATTATATCTCCTGCCACAGATAAAAATTACGAAGAAATAAGCAGATTGACCTTTATGATTCCCATAAAACGTATGTTTTACACTTAATGCAATTTTCATAAAATACCTATAAAAAGTAAATTACTGGTGATGGACGCTAAACAGAATACGCTAAGAACCAGTAGTCCAGAGTTCAAAGACAGTATAAAACACAATGACAGTGGACGTGCGCAGTGAACGAAACGGAACGATAGCTCGATATCGAAAGGTGAGCTGGAAATGAGGACCTAAAACAGTGCCCTGAACGGACGCGTGCCTTCCTGGAAGTGGAACTGGAATTATTTCCACACTGCAGTTCCTGTAACTGGAACTGGAACCTCGCAATCGTTATAGACCGGGACTGTCTAATGGGATCGTCTAGAAACACCTAAGTGAACGACTCCTTTGGAGCCTTTCGTTCGTGAACGCCCATTTCAACTCACATCCGAACGAACACACGTTACATAGAAGCTAATATGAGCTCGCAACAGGTAAAGGACTTCTTAAGAACTCACAACGTACATCCGCAAACTGTCTCACCGATACTGAGATAATATTAATTACAATGCAATCTTAAGGTGAATCAATAATTACTAGAGGACGACCGAAACATGATTTTCGGCCGAAAGCGAAACCGCAACTGAATATTCGGCTCCTCTTATAGTTTCGGCCTAAACCGAAACCATGACACAAACTTGTGTAATTACGTTAAAATTTCAGTACGTTTACATTACACCACAAATCACTAGTTTTTCTCTATTTCTCAAGATCCCCCTCCCTGTACTAAGCCTTCTTGTGTGTGTGTAAGCCTAACCAGGAGTCCGTAGGAGATGACATGGGGGGCGAGCAGGTTTAGACAAATCGACGGAAGATTTATTAAACTGGATTCTATTCTCCTCGTTGTGATATTTTCTTCCTAAAAAGGTTGAAGTAAGTTAGAGAAGAACTAAACTGAACTCGAACAGTGGAGACTCGATATTTCGAGTCTTGGAATTAGAGTTTCGCATAATTCCGAGAGTAAAGAAAAATTTAACATGAATTTAATACGAATTATCTACAGGAGAATGGAAAAGCTGGTTGAAGCTGACCTCGGGGAATATCAGTTTGGATTCAGGAGGAACATAGGAACCCGGGAGGCAATACTCACTTTACATCTTATCTTAGAAGATAGATTAAGGAAAGGCAAACCTACATTTTTAGCTTTTGTACATTTGGAGAAAGCTTTTGACAATGTTGACTGGAATACACTCTTTGAAATTCTGAAGTCAGCAGGGGTAAAATACAGGGAAATGAGAGTTATTTACAACTTGTACAAAAGCCAGACTGCAGTTCTTAGACTCGAAGGGCATGAAAGGGAAGCACCAGTTGGGAAGGAAGTAAGACAGGGTTGTAGCCTTTCTCCAGTGTTATTCAATTTTGACATTGAGCAAACTATAAAGGAAAGCAAGGAGAAATTTGGTGAAAGAATTAAAGTTCAGGGGGAAGAATTAAAAACATTGCGTTTTGCCAACGATATAGTAATTCTGTCAGATACAGCAAAGGACCTGGAAGAGCAGTTGAACGGAATGGACAGTGTGCTGAAAGGTGCTTATAAGATGAACATTAACAAGAGCAAAACTAGGGTAATGGAGTGCAGTCTAAGAAAATCGGGTGATGCTGAAGGAATTAGATTAGGTAACGAAGTAATAAAGGAAGTAGATGCGTTTTGTTACTTGGGCAGTAAAATAACAAATTATGGTCGCAGTACAGAGAATATAAAACGCAGAATGGCAGTGGGAAGAAAAGCATTTTTGAAAAAGAGAAATTTGCTAACATCGAATATTAATTTTAGTGTAAGGAAGTCTTTCTGAGGGCATTTGCGTGGAGTGTTGCCTTGTATGGGAGTGAAACGTGGACGATAAGCGGTGCGGACAGGAAGAGCATAGGGGCTTTTGAAATGTGGTGCTACAGCAGAATGCTGAAGATTAGGTGGGTAGATCGCATAACTAATGAAGAGGTACTGAACAGAATTGGTGAGAAAAGAAATTTTTGGCATACCCTGACTAAAAGAAGGGATCGCTTGGTAGGACAGATTCTTAGACATCGAGGAATCGTAAATTTGGCATTGGAGGGAAGTGTGTGGGGTAAAAATCACAGAGGGAGACCAAGAGACGCGTATAGTAAAACAGATTCAAGTGGATGTGGGTTGTCGTTCTTATGAGGAGATGAAAAGGCTTGCTCAGGATAGGGTATTGTGGAGAGCTGCATCAAACAAGTCTCTGGAATGAAGACCATAACAACAACAACAAAGAAAAAAATGCAGGTACATTCTGTTGTCACCGATAAAGGCTCTCCACCACTACATCGCGAAGTAAATAGTTAAAAGACTTCAAAAGCTTTAAGCTGTCAATGTAAATGCCTATTTAAACACTTTGTTTAAAACAAATTTCATATTTTTTGACAGATGTATTCCTTTCAAGGTCGATTTACTTCTTTTCCACAGATAAATTTCGATAGATCGAGGTGGTACCGGTGCTGTTCTCTTCGAATCAAGGGGCCTCTACTGCATAGCCACCACAAAAAATTCCACAGTCCTGAATGTCTTCTTGTAGGAAGATACTCTTTCGGTACGCAACAGGCATGCCAAACAGATACTAAGAAATGTTAGAGGCTGGGCATGACTACCACAATACAAAATACGCAGGAAGTAATAACTTATTTGCTTCATAAGCAGCCTCAATGTTTTTGTTGGGAGCCCTAGATTTCACATTGCAATCTTCATTTCCGTTTCTGTAATCGACAAACAACTTTACAGATATCCTTTTTTGCATTTCTAAATAGATAATGCGTAAAAGTCAATAAATCAACTTCAGTCAGTGCTGCAGAAAGTATTTCGAAAAATAAGGTGAACGATACGACTAACAGTATGATTGTTATCAGTATAAATTTGCGCAAACTGAACAGGAAGACTGTGTACTAAATGATCAATCTTTCCTAAACCTATATTAGTTATGAAAAAACTTCTGGCTTTCAAGGCAGACAACAATAATACTTTTCAACATAACAGTATGATAACTCGTTCCATTACGAACAATACCGAATGAGTTACATTGTAACTTATTTAGTATAAGAATATCACTATAAGGTACTATTGCATTATATTGTGCTTAACAACAAAGTACCCAAAATTTTCCGCTTGAGGATAGGCTCGTAGAAGTTAAACGGCGCGCCATCAACTGATCCAAACCATTATTGTTGACTGAATCCATCCCGAATGTGACCCGACTTCATCAGTAGGTTCAAGAAAGCTAGTTTCTGCATTGCCAAAGATTCGGCCTTAATAATAACTATACCAACTTTAGATGTCCATAACGGTAATTATAGAATTTGCCTAGCATTATAGATAGTGGTGTAATAATGAATAGGACAAGCAACACATATATCAGTATGGCATAATTAATTACTATTATTATCATTGTATTTAGATTTATGTGCCTATTATGAAGCACCTTTGTGGTTCGTTGTATACAAATTTGCTAACCACAAATGAAGAGCAGACAGGAATAACGATCTAATTCCAATGTGGAAGATTTTGAGAAAATTAAATTTGAAACTTTAAGGTCTGGTACCGATCTTCAGTTCTAATTAATTTGTAGATTATTTTCCCTGAAATTGATGTCTACTTTATTTCTTAAATCATGGAATGATAAAAACTTACAATAGTGCAGCACAACAATGGTAAAACGTGGCAAAACAACAATACACAAAATTTCCAAGGTAAATACGATTAAGTCCATTCATAAATGATTTTAAAAGCTTATAGACTACTCTTTTCGTGAATACAATTACCACTGCATCACTTTTACACTTGTCACCCAGGCTATATTCTATAAAGCAATCTCTCATCTTGACCTAATAATAGATCTACTTACAATAATTTAGAAATACAGTGCAAAAAATTAACACAAGTAAACACAGAATTTGCACAGTAAAATTATTATCAAACTCCTTACAATACCTGAAGTTTTTTAAAAGCATAGAAGCTATTGTTAGAGCTTTGTTATAGTCAATTTCTTAAATTATTCAAATTTTTATATGACACACAAGTTATTATTTAATAATGCAAAACAGTAACATTAATTAATACTGGTACACAAATAGGAAAAAACGCTTAGTTCAGAGTTACAATGTCTGTAATATTATCAAAAGCTATCTCACTAATCTTCATCATTGCTTTCGCCGACTGGTAACGAACTTAAGTATTGTAGAGCTTCTCGACCAGAAAATTTGCAGATCGTTATATTTTGCTTTAAGGATTCCAAGAAATTGTAGGTGAGTTTGTGAAGGTAGGGACTCCCCTTTAGTTCTTGAGAATCAATGGTCTTGTATATTTCATATGCATATTTAATACAAGTGACACTATGCACACTGGGTAAATGATTCTGTTCTCCAGTTGGGTGTCGAGCAACTTGAATCTTTCGTATTGCAGAAAATACTGTCTGGAGCATCAAAAGTTTAACATGGAACTGTAAACAATTCGAAAACAGGATGTGGTTTTACTCGATAGAGCAACTGCCTAGTAAGAATACATCGCTTCGGATGTCGACCTTGGACAGAATTTTGATAGGTTACGTAAAACTCAAGACAAGTCGTTCCCTAAGAACGTCCGCACACGTTAACGAAGTGCTGTATTTGTTCCAAAAGTAATGTTCAAATATTTGTAAGGCTATGGGACCAAACTGCGGTGGTCATCGCTCCCTACACTAACAAACTACTTACAGTAACTTACGCTAAGGTCAACACATACACCGATGCCCGAGGGCATACTCGAACGTTAGACTGGAGCAGCCGCGCGCTCCGAAGCAAAGCGCCTTAAGCGCACGGTCATTCCCATGCGGTGGTGTACTTCTTCCCATTGGTAAAAGAACGTGAACCTGTACATAACGGCTTCAAAATCAAGCAAAGTGGACAATGGCGGGATAGCTGTCTCTTTCCCAATGTTGGAACAATATGTCTGTTACTGGATTCATTTCCTCTCCATCAATAGGATCTGTTCGTAATTCCAGATAAACACACAAAAGTAACAACCATGACACCTTGCGTCATGTGCCTTGTTCATACTTTGAGTGTATACCTGTTTCGCCACTGGCAAAAAAAATCAGCTAAATATTTTTGTGAGTGAGTTTTACTCGACAACATTGACACTGACCTCCACTGTCACAACGTTATCATCAACTTTCATGTATTCATTCACAATCAGTCCACTTCTACATTTCCAGTTACATGTAATGCTGTTGATACTTCTAAAAGGGTTGTTTTGAATACGGAAGATTGAAGTTTCTTAAAATCCAACTGCAGCATTTATCCAGTGCGCATATTATCGGCTGCATTCGTGTTTAACAGTAGAAGTACCGGTGTTTTCCGTACCCCTAGTAGTACCATGTGGGTAATGTTTGACCCACAGGAGGAAACTTTCGTTTATAGGTATCTGGGTGGCGTTTTGGATTTATACTTCTTGATATTACTTTCAAGAGGACTCTAAGGTGCAAGAAAAATAAATTGTTTTCCTCTAAAATGAATATTACACAGTAAAAAGTAGATAATCAGAAACAATTTTATTTTTATTTTACGTTTTACGGAGGAAATTCCACAGTTTTGTATTAAACATCATTAAAACAATTAACCGAAACAATTTGCAGCGTTTATGTTTATAGAAATATTGAAGCAGAGCCATAACATACAACTAGTAATTGTATTTTTACTTTTTCTGGTATTAAAGGTAAGTGGCGAGTATTTGTTAAAGGGTCTAAACTGCAACATATTTTCTTGGTTACTGCAATCAAGGGAGAAAAACATAAGAAAAACTATTTCATTCTATAATTATAAGTGTTTGGACAGTATTGTATAAGCTGGGATGAGCTCACAGTTCAGACATTGGCTTCGGCACACATACTTATTGGACTTTAAACATAAATTTTAGGTATTCCATATACTTCCGTTCTAAAGGAAGATCAAGATGAATACGACAGTCTAGACGGGCTAAAGATGGTATGTCTCTCTCCAGCGCGGGAATCACGCTAAATGCGTGCGAGCACCGGGGGAAGTAGACAAGTGTAACGCATGGAAGTTTGGGTCTGGCCGGGGAGCGTGCACGGGTGGCCGAGTGGTTAAGGCGACCGCTCGCGGGAGACCCGGGTTCGAGTCCCGGTCCGGTACAAATTTTCAAATGTTATAAAATGATAGACCAACTAAAGAAGAGCAGTTGAACTAAGAAATTCTCGCAAACTGCGAATTAATATCTGTATACTCACGTAAAGTGTCGATACAACAAAAGATCGTAGTGTATTACTCACAAATTACAATTGTAACCAATAGCTGAATAAAATATGTAGGCATATTTGTATTGTGTATGATATCTCATCTAATTCCCTAATTGTTTTGAGCAGTGTATTTTATCCACCCGCTAGCCGGCCGCGGTGGCCGCGGGGACTGAGGCGCTCCAGTCACGGTCTGCTCGGCCACTACGGTCGGGGGTTCGAATCCCCCCTCGGGCATGGATATTTGTGCCGTCCTTAGTATAAGGTAGTTCGTAAGTAGTTTGTAAGCTTAGGGACTGATGACCCCGTAGTTAAGTCTCATAAGCTTAACAAACATATCCACCCGCTTTAGATTACAGCAGTGGTAATATATACCATGTACGACAACCAACAGGAAATAATAAGACAGATGAGGAAACAAGTGTTCATATTGTTAAGGAATGTAAGACAGAGATGCAGTCTTTAGCTCATCTCGGTCAGTATATACATCGAAAAAGAAATGATGGAAACAAGAGAAAGGTGTAATGTTCAAAGGTTATAACTGAGAAATTCGGTTATGAGGTTGCTTTCATCATTTAAAATGAAGCATATCAGGAAGAATTACAGGATATTTTGAATACTATAGAATAATCGAGTGGGAAAAAAATATGGATGAAGAGTAAATCGCATAAATTATAAAAGTTACAAGTTTCAAGATAATGAGAAACTTACCATAAAAATTCTCCTCATGGCAAAGTAGATGAAGGAATGGTGCTGAACACGAAGTTTACAAATTTAAGGGATTCAGCTACCGTGGAAGAAAAATAACCTAAAACAGATGAAGCAAGACCGACATAGGAAGTGACTGGCATAGGCTAACAGGGTGTTCATGACTACTGGTGTCAAACAGTGTACTTGTCGTGAGGATAAATTTCCGAGAATGTACAGCTTTGTATGCAAGTGAAACGACAAGTAGGAAGACTGAAACGTAGGATAATCGATAGATTTGAGATGCAATGCTACAGAAGAACTTTATAAAGGTGAACAGATGGGGCATAACAGCTTTGAGATAATTGCATAATTGCAGAACGACATATTGACCATAGCTGGTTTTTTTTTTTTTTTTTTTTTTTTTTTTTTTTAGGTCGTTTTAGTGTAGTATGACGTGTGTCATACATCAGGAAATAACTTATAATTGAAATATAGAGCGTAAAAACTAGGTGGAAAAAGCAAATGAAAATCATCGAGCATAGGACGCGAAGGATAGGAATTCGTGGCAGACACTGCATCAAACAAATAATAAGAATGATAACAGACCTTTCTCTTCGACTAATTACTCATTTTCTGGAAAGACACTCAAAGGCAAAATATAGAACAACACACGGTAACTAACATTAACCAGAGAATAAAATAATTTCTTCTTCATCATGTGGAGTATCTCGATGCAGGCTCCACAACTGTATTATTGATTACGAATAACATGTCAGCACCAGTTGCACTTTTTATTTAAAGAGCGACGACAGGTTTTGGACCCCAAGGCCATTATCCAGCGGTATATGCTTTGACGGAATTGACGTCCAAGCTGATCAAATACGTGTATAGTCGGGGGACAAATCTGCTAACCTGTATTCAGAGTAAAATAAAAACTGACACAAAACCAGAAAGTCAGTCACTGAAAAATGAGTGATCGTGGCGACAATAGGTAAACTTTCCATATTAGATGAGGACGATCCCACCCTTACTCGACCCACCTCTCCGATGCACCCAAAATGTACCATCACCAACACAAAACCTTATTTCCGAGAATCCTAGACGTTAAATGTTTCGATACCGAGCAAGGTGGCGAAGTGGTAACACACTGGCCTTTGTTTCTCAATAATCATCTGTAAGTATAAACATCCCGAGTCACAATGTTTGTTCGCGAGGAACTACTCAACTGATCTAATTGAAATTTTGCACAGGGTGGGTGATTTGGTCCAACATAAAAGATAGGATAGATTTTGTCTCGATTAGTACTCTCATCATTATTTTGATTGCAAATTAAATGTTTTTATCTAGGTTGGATAATTTTCTTTAGCTTGGACGTCTGGGCTAGTGGCAAAGTGGTGGGTTGGTGAACGAATGGTTTCGGGTTCGAAATTCGTTTGGACAAGGATTTTTTCACTTCGAATTTCAGCCTGGCTTTCACCAGAGTGAGAAGAAACGTGGACGAGGTACGTTTAGCTGTATGTCCTCTTTTCCCGGTGGAATAACTGATATAGGTTACGTACATGATAGGGCACAAAGAGGAGTCCAATTGGTCACTTAGGCACACGAAATTATTATTGTATTCGACTTAGGACGTTTTCTTTGGACTATGATTTATTTCACATTACACATTTGCTTCCTATTTTGCATAACATTTCTTTTAAATTTTTTGGTGTATTTTCGTTTTATTCTAATTTTTCTGTGCATTATCTATACATATATATATATATATATATATATATATATATATATATATATAACAATTAAATGCTGTGCGTTAGCCTCTCTAAATCTCATATATAAAAGGGAAAACCCAAAAGTGCAGACGAAAAATCGAAAACATTGAAACTAGTAATTTTGTAAGGAGGGCATCGCCACTTAGAACTAGATACATATTTTATGCGCTGCTATATCAGTCATCCGACTGCGATAAAATTATACACGCTTGAGTTTCAAAATAAGAGGAGTAGCACTGCCTACATAACAATTAGTAGGGTGCATGGCAGAGGATACCTTACTCCAGACTTTGAGACCGTTTGATCAATCACCATGAATCTGACATAATATAATGTAATTTATCATTTAAGGGACGAGAAGAGGGACAGGAAGATGAACTGAGAGGAAACAAAAGGAGATGGGCAAAAAGTGAGGGAGGTAATGACAGAGGTACGTAATGGATAGGTGGAAGAAGGAAGACGGGCAGCAGGACGTGAGATGTCTAGACAGAGAAAGGAGAGAGAAAGGGTGAACATACATAGAAGTAGGAGGGAGAAGTACATGTACTAACTGAATAGTGGAATAAATAAATATCGAGCAACGCCTTGTTTCAAAGTAGCGAATACAGTGAGGAGCCGAAGACGACAAAGAGGTAAGAAACAGACATAGATATGGTGAGAGATTAAAACAAAAGGAGTGTAGGATGTGTATCCAGTTACCATGCACGATCAGCAATTGCGAAGCATTACCGGTTTTGCTAGTTAATAAATGAAATTTTCTACATCGCACCAAAATGACTAAGACTGCCTTCAGTAGTATTGCTAGGTTCATTCTCAATTCTTTCTACAGCTACCCCGTGGCTCATCGTCATGACAAATGGTCCACAGTACCGACACCTCGCTTCCACCAGTATTGAGTACTGCCAAGGGTCTGCACAATCTTCAAAAAATTCAAAACCTTTGGACGCAAAATAAAAGTAAACTACAGCTTTACAAAAGAGGCACCTCATAATTTATGTGCGACGTTACCAGTTCATTAAAAATGGGAATTTGTGTGAGGGTTTTGTTTGGTATTGAGGAGGTCGTCTGCACGAAACGATAAGCGTTCGGAAGTAGGAGTCCTGATTCATCACCACCTTAGATATATGTACATCTTTCTGATTTCGAGAGAGTATGGTGTGCTTTCTACTTCTTATAATAACAATGACAGTATCATATTCATACTCAAATGTTATATTTTAATCAAAGGGTTTTGAAGCAATACCTTTTTCATACAGTTTATGTAAATGATGTACTCCATATTCTCTGTTTGGAGGAAAAAATGCGACTTTCGTCAAAAATAAGGCCAATTTTCTGGTTCTGTCAAACAATAAGAATAATCTTTCGTTGCACATGATCCCCCCACAAAATATGTTTTACGTGGCTTTTTGCTACAGTTTTACTAACACACATAGGATTGGTTGTTTCAGACGAAATTTTAATTGGTTTATGAATAATTGCGATATCGGCAACTTTATTATAAATGAATATTGAAACATTAGTATTATTCTAATTCTTGCACTTAACGTATTTTGAGTTTGAAAACTTTTTCCTGAACCTCAGGAGTTAACAGCAGCCATAACGTCCTTACAAATGAATTGTGTAACAATTAATCAAACTGAGTTTTACTCGAGAATAGACTAAATTCAGTTGTTATAAACTGTACTCCAGACGTAACAAATCTTCCTACTACATTTTTGTTAATATTTTCGCGAACAACAACATCCAACCACTTATATGCAGAACCCCATAAACATGCACGGGTATTAGAAATTATAACACTCTTCTATTTAATTGTATCAATCGAGTTCTAAAACTGAAAAGGACAGGATTCTCTGGAACTGGAACCACTAGTTACTAAATTGACATAGTTGTTAAACAAACTGTGATTGTTCATTGATTTCCATTTCAGATAATGCAGGCGTGCTGGGAATGTGTAAGTCTTGATGTAGTTCGTTGTCTATTAAATTTAGTTGGTTGCCAGATCCTGAATACGGACCTGGTGCAGGTACGTTGTCTTGTCGAGTTCGTTTTGTATCTGACGGAATCTTAGTAAATGAAACACCTAAACGAAAATCTTGCATAGCGTCTTGATCACTGGTGGATAATTCTAACCTCTCAATTAAACTATCTCATTTGCTTTACAGTTGAGTACCACATTCACATTTTTGACGTAGGGGGAATGAAGCCTGAGCTAATAAATACCGCTAAAGAGCATAATTTAACAAATAAAATGACTGATCTCTGAGGTTGTAGAGCGTCAAATTATTAAGGTTGAAACAGTTACTAGCAATACACGACAGCGGAAGCAGTCCGCTGTTGTGGCAGGGAGCGGCTCTTACGTCAGTAAACAAAGCTTCGCGCGACTAAATTAGGTCCTGCCGCTGACTTCGTTGCCCCTCATTCTTGAGTAATAGTTACCACATCTGTTATAACGGTTATATTTTATTGAATTTAATAATCTGACGCTCTGAAACCTCAAAGATAAGTAATTTTATTTGTTAAACTATGCTATTTAGCGGTATCTATTTGTTCAATCTTCATTCCCCCCACGCCACAAATGTGGTCATGTGTCTTGCAGTTTTATCGTTCTGCACCTTCCCTATTTCTAATATTTCTTGCTTAGGAAAGATTTAACATATTTTTAGTTTTGTTTTTTAAACGAGTTTTTAAATTTTTCCTCCTTTCAACGTCTGATGATGCCCAGAAGAGGCGAAACACGTCATGTATCAATAAATGAAACATTAGTTTTGTGCGACTGTGATAGGTTTTATTTTTTTTTATTTTTTTCTTTTTTTTTTTTAACCAGAGTATCTATTACGGTTGATGTGACAACGACACAAAAATATGGAGTGATTTTATTTTGAAAGGCCACCATCTGTCGTCTTCCATATATTTTTGTATAGTTTCTGTAAAGTTATAATTTATTTAATGTGGCTACATAATCATTTTGTTAAAACTGGAACCCCACTCTTTTCAAGGCTTGAGGAATTACATTTTTATTTCATGTGTCAGAATATTAGTTAATATTGCTAGGTTTTTCTTATTTTGTTATGTTAATAATTTATTATTATACTGATTAATGTGGCATAAGTACGGCTTCTGCGCTACGCCACTGTCCCTGTGAGAATGTGCAGTTGTTTTACTTTTAAGTGAGTGCGAGAATCTATAGCTGTCTGAATGTGGGAGTGATAGCTCGCTTTGCATCCTTCTCTCTTGCTCAGTATCGATAGCGTCTGATACTACCAAAGAGGATTGTACACCCTTTGGTTACAGTCCAGTCAGCGAGTTTTCTTTAGCACGAGTCTCGCAGTCCGTCCCCACCACCGCTGTTTTCGTGGATTTTCCGGCTTCCGGTCGTTTTCCCCGCGGCCCGGTGGCCGCACGGCGATTCATTCTGTGCTGTACGTCTGGTGAGATGTAATTTAATTTGGCCATACACACGCACCATATCAAAACAGGCACGACAGACCAGAGCCAGCTTCAAAGTGTTTTTGTATATTGTGTTTTGTGCTACCTCCGACTTGCTGAATTTCACCTACGATAGCGGCGCCTGCTTCCGTCTCGTCTCAGCACGCTGATTTTGGTGAATTTCGCTGTGGCATTGCGTGTATGTGAGCGAATGAGTGTTGTTTGTGACGCCTTCCCCCAGTAGCGTTAAAGCGTGTATAATTTAGGCTGGGCACCGTCTGCTTTAATCCATGTAAGAGATGTATTTTATTGTATTAAAAAAATTGGTTTCCCATTTTGCTTGTTTTCTATCTGAATAAACTAATGTCAGCATAATTTGTAAGTTGCCTATAAATTGTAGTTTTTGAGCACCTTCCCCTTTTATTTAATATTGTTCTTCACAAGTGCTGAAAACAAGCTCAGATGCAGATTATATCTAAATTTCGTTGCGCCATAAATGTTTTCTTAGCCACCTTTCTAAGATAACTTTAATTGTGGTGGCTTGCTTGTTAATGTCTGTGTAATAACGTGTGAACTGCTATGTCTATTGACCACTGTAGTATTAATTTACTGTTATTGAAGTAATTTGAAACGAGTCAGTTCCCAGTTTGGGCCAGGGAATAAGGCTTTATAGCAGGGAATAACCAGTAGTTCACACTGACCTCATTTACTAATTTTAGTGCTAAAACGTGGCTCTTGTTACGTCCAAAAAAATGTTCAAATGTTTGTAAATCTATCGGACCAAACTGCGTGGTCATCAGTCCGTAGCTTAAAAACTACTTAAACCTAGGTAAACTAACCTAAGGACAACACACACACCTATGTCCCAGGAAGGACTCGAACCTCCGCTGCGAGACGCTTTAGAGCGCTCGGCTACTCCACCGCGGCTGTTGCGTACAGTGGTCGACTTTTAATGTTGATTGTGTTTTTTGATAATAACTGGATAAAAACGGACTGGTAAACTCCTTGAAAAGAACGGTTCCCAATAGAGTAACGTTGGTCAGTCAACCAGTTTCCAAAAGTGAACTTGTTTGCCCATCTCTCAATGCGAGAACTGCGCCGACTCTTTCTTGGAACCAGTTTCTTTCAATAACATATTCCTGTAATCTGTCATGATATACAGACGACGATAGGAAAGTGTAGCGTTTCGGGGACTCTGCAGCGTGGAAGATACACAGCAGTAGCGGAAGTACCCTTATAAATCAGAGGCTGCTAATGAAGCATTGCTCTGTCAGCATCCGCGTCCTCTAAAACCAACGACCTTGCCCAAACTGCAGGAGCGCCGTGAGAACCGCGTCGCCACCTTTCGGCAGTCCGGTTGTCTGCGCAGTCAGTGACGGGACGGGAGGCGGGGAATGAAGTCATTATACAGCGGCCGCGGCCGCGCAGGATACGCGAGAGCGCGGCTGGCTGTGGAGGGGCGGCCTGGCCTCGCTATAACGAACGTTTTAATTAGGACCCTCCTGAGGCGAGTGACAGCTGCGCTGTAAATCGACGCTAAAATATCGAAGAGCCGGGCTTAAACCTGCCAGCAACTTTGGAACTACAATTTTCATTTCTTCGTTTTCACTTCTCTTATTGTCTGTAATTTTTTTTTTTTTTTTTTTTTTTTTTTTTTTTTTTTTTTTTACGTTTTTCATCCGTTCTGTATAAAATGTGGTAGTTGCCACTCGTTTTTCCTTATATACTAATAATAATCATAGTGTACAAGAAGGTACTGGATACGTTGCGGCGGAACGACCTCTTCGTGCGGCGGAACGTGTGCTAAAACCTTATCTTCAAAAGCACTCGTTTTGTATGATTAGGGTTGAATGTGGCCGTGTCAGACTTCGTAATCCTTGAGGTGTCCACTCGCCCATAAAAATTTATATAAAATAATAAAAAAAATATGTTCATGTAAAATCTTTACACGTTGCAATATTTCAAAATCAGATTCTTGCGCCGAGGAAAGAAGTCTTTAACAGTCACTCTTGTTAAAATATTTCTAAGTTCTCTCATAGTTAAGTCGGTCAAAAGAAATTCTTCAATTTGTGGTCGTTGCTATAGCCACAGATAATAAAAAAAATATTTCTTCAATGATTATCGATCGATGTGTATGATCGATTAATCAAAGTTCCAGAAGAAATATTTTTCGAAGTAACTTTTCTACCAATAAAAATTCATGAAAAATCTTCCTTGAGATTGAAGAATATTTAAATTAAATATTCTCCTCGTTTCATTAATATATTATTTATCGTAAAATAATTCTTCATAAATGACGTACTCTGACACTTTCGTCAAGTTTAAACAGAATAACATTTATTGCTTTCTATGACATTACATATGTAGTCATTGACAGACAAAAGGGAACTGACTTTTAAAATTTGTTGTTTTAACATGAAACTTCGATAATAATGTCAACTCTTGCGACGACAATCGCAGAGATCAACATCTTTTTGCCTCATGGCCGTCGACCCCCGACTTGATGTGGCCGGATATTTACTCCTTGGAATCGACGTCGAAGATGTTGCCCTCGTAATATAAGTAAGTTCTCCTGTATAAACTGAGCTGACATGAGATATGTAGCGGAAACAATAATCCGTCCCACTACAACGCACAGGGGATGGCATCTCTCTCTTAAACATAGGGTACAAGATTTTGTCTAAAATCTTACTGAAGAGAGTTGAAGAACAACTGGGGTTGACAATAGGAGAGTACCAGTGTGGCTTTAGAAAAGGGAGGTACTGTGCAGAACAGATATTTGGTATCAAAAGGTTAATGGAGCACAGACACTGGAAAGGCAAAAAGGCAATAGTGACTTTTGTGGACTTCAAAAAGGCCTACGATTCATTTGACAGGAGTACCCTGCTTGATGTGTTGCAAGACATAGGACTGGATGCTGCCACACATGCAATAATGAAGGAAACGTTGAGCGACACTACTGCCAGGGTCAGGCATCGCAGTACACTGTCAGACAGTTTCGAAATAAAAACTGGAGTCCGACAAGGGGATGGACTGTCACCAATTTTATTTAACCTGTTCTTGGATGAAGTAGTGAGAGAATGGAGACAACTAAATACTAATATGAAGATCAAAGGTGTGCAAATAGGGTACAAGGTCAAACATAATGCAATTGTGGACTGCCTGGGATTGCACTTTTAAACGAAACAGAAGAAGAGGCAAGGACAGCACTGAAAATTCTAGTTGAAGTAGCAGAAAAGTTTGCACTAAAGATTGCATATAAACAAGACATTGAACACTGGGTCTGACAGGAAAATAGTTGGACAAGTGGTTGAGAAAGTCGAGAGTTTTCGTTATTTGGGAGAGAAGATAACTGGTGGAATACAGAGCAGCAGTAGCGCAGTAGACAGGGCGCAGCTCTAGCAGAAGCTTCGGTACGCAGTGAAAACCAGCATATGGCAAGAAAAGTCTGTCACGGAATGCCAAATTGCGATACTACACAGCAACTGTAATAAATGCTGCACTGTATGCATCAGAAGCGATCACACTCGGTAAGAGAGCTTGTATACAGTTGGAGAAGGAGGAGCGGAAAATTTTAAGAGACATATGGGGCACTAAAATTGGGATATCTGGATACACAACACGAGAGGAACTGTACAAAAATTTTGAACCTATATCGAGCGAGATACGGAAAAGGAGGTTACGATTTATTGGGCACATCATAAGGATGGACGATGAGAGGTTGACTAAGAAGATACGGAATGCAACTTGTCATACGGCGAACAACTGGATGAAGGAAGTAAGAGAGAACTGGAAGGCTGTAGGAATAAAAGAAAGGAATCTTCAGGCACTGATGCAAGACAGGGAGAAGTATAAACGGTTGGCGAATGGCAAAAGTGGCCGGACGCCAAAATCAAAGTCATCATAACAGAAGAAGAAAGAAACAGAAGAAGCGAGAGAATTAAGAGGTATTGGGAAGAAAGAAGACGTGCTAAACAAGCAACACGTGATCCTGAAGGGTCCTAACCAATAAGAAGAAGGATTATAGTGTGCATCGCATATTATACGTTCGATATGAAAAATATAAATTGGGTGGTCCATCATATTTCTGGCTTGCAGTCGGATCGTGTTGACGTCTCCCAACGATATTTCGGGTAGAATTTTTACGTACCGTCCTCACTGCACAGGCGCCTCCGCGCCAATCGTCGGTATATATAGAACGACGCGCGCCAGTAATCTTCAGTCTCGTACTCACCTGAAGATGGCTGCATGTTTGTCAGCCTAAATATCGTTGGAAGACGTCAACATGATCCGGATGCAAGCCCGAAATATGATGGACCAATCAAAACGCCAAGAAAACTTCAAGATACTTACACAGGGTGTTTAACAATGTATGCTGCATGCTTTAAATGTTGCAAGGGGCGACTTTATTTTCGATATTGTACAACACATATCTTCTACGCCTCTTATTTTAGGCATTACAGAGTCCACATTTACCAGACATAGTTTTGGTTGAAAGTTCCTGGCTAATTAAAATGATCTGCCGGAACCGGGACTCGAATTTGGGACCTTTGCCTTTCGCGGGCAAGCGCTCTACCACTTAGCTACCCCGACACCACTCACGGCTCCCTCACACAACTTCAGTTCTGCCAGTACCTCGCCTCCTACTTTCCAAACTTCAAAGAAGTTCTCCTGCGAAATTTGCAAGACTAGCACTACTGGAAGAAAGGATATGGTGGAGACATGGCTTAGCCACAGCCTGGGGGATGTTTTCAGAATGAAACTTTGCAGCGGAGTGTGCGCTGATATGTCTTCACCGTATCCTTCCTTCCAGGAATGCTAGTCTTGCAAATTTCGCAGGAGAACTTCTTTGAAGTTTGGAAAGTAGGAGGCGAGCTACTGGTAGAACTGAAGTTGTGTGGGGGTAGAGCGCTTGCCCGCGAGTTCCGGTTCCGGCACACAATTTTAATCTGCCAAGAAGTTTCATATCAGCAAACACTCCTCTGCAGAGTGGAAGTTTCATTATAGTTTGGTTGTCTACAGCCCCAATGTAGCTATAAAACATCATCCCTGTGACAACAGGTTGTAATGAGCCCTCCTCACAAAATATAATTCCCATACATTTCATGGTATACGATACTCTTAATGATTCGTAGTATACGAGACTAATACTAGTGATTGTTATAAGTCAGCTAACCCCTCTTTTTTATATAAATCAAACAGTTTTGTCCCATTTTCTAATGTTTTATAATGATCAACTGTAGGATTTTATTGAATTCCAAATCAAATTTATTTCTTAATACGTTACCACTCAGACACCGAATTTTGTATAAAACAGTAGAATTAGGAAGGGTTTATATGTCAGTACAAACTTACAGACAATTAGTCACTTTTAAAACGAAAAACCCATTTTGTGGATTATTTTCTATATACATATAAGAGACTTCGACATTCATTTCTAGTTCTTACATCAAAAACTGTTATAGTTTCATAAAACACCTGTTCGTTATAAGTTCTGACACTACGTTTTTATTTTAAAACAGTATGGTATAAAATGTTATTGAAAATTAGTATTTTATCCGACTATATTTCCGCTCTTGGAAATTGCTAGCACCTTACAGAGAGAGAGAGAGAGAGAGAGAGAGAGAGAGAAATTGTTAAATATTGGGATTTATTGTAATATCTTTGCCACATTCTCGTCTGTGTTAGGTATTGTGGCAGTGGTAAGTACAACAGATGTACACTTGAAAATAAAAGAAGATGTAGTAGGCATATAGAGTGTTGTTTTATTGATTTTAATTATTTGAAAGCTAGTTGGAAACTAATCAACTACTAGACAAGCAAAGCTAATGAAAATGTTATTTTGCATCATTATTATTTTCTTGATTTGTAAAAATGGAATACAACAATGACTACGATGATGACAAGGTAAGTACCAGTATTTCACGCGTCGATAAGGACTTTCTTAAATCACCAGCAATTAATTCAGTCACGACTTCAAGCAGATGTGAAGTGTCATGATAAGCTGTAGAATATTTATTTAGCCTCCACTGCTTTCGGCACTGTCTCCAACAGGAAATTATATATGGCAATAGCTTTCATAATTTCCTGTTGATGGCAGACAGTGCCGAAGTCATTGGAGGCTAAATAAATAAAGCACTGGACAGCTGTTAGCACAAGGATGATTTTTTCTAAATATACTTTTGATTGTTTTCGTCTGTAGTATTCCGTCAGAGGTTAGATTCCTCTATTGGGCAGGGACTGTTTGTTGTCCTTACTGTAAGTTAATTTAACTAGTCTGTAAGTCCAGGGACCAATGACCTTAGCAATTTAGTCCCTTACGTTTTTTTTCTTCGGAAGTACCTGTTTCTAAAATATGAAAAGGAAAGAGCTTGCAGTAGAGGAGATTTGTTTGACAGTAGCAAACAGGTATAAATGTTCATAAAAGTCGGTGGACGACATTTTAGGACTTGATTTGATCTATTAAGTTCCCTGTACACCCTATGTAAGTGTTTGACATGTATTGTGAAACACCTAGCATATATTTGAAATACGAAAATGTATATCTGTATTTGTTACTCTTTCGCGCGGAAATTGCTGTACTGACTTGAACGAAATTTATCACGGAGGCGCTTTACATTTAGGATAAAGAAAAGGTTAATAAGTAGAGTAAGCAAAAGAAGACAAAGGCAGAAGCAAAGGATCAGATGGTCAGAGAGAGGAAGCGTGTCCGAGGTGGTGAAAGAGACGAGGCAGGAGGAGATAGACAAAAATTGGAACAAATAAATAAGCGGACAACGTCAGGTTTCTGGTTATTCACGTGAAAATAAAACCTTCCAAAAACGTTGGTTTTTTTCTGAACGTATGTGCAGTATAGTCTTGTGGCGAAGTGAAACGTGGGTGATACCCTATATCACAACCATACTAATTATAATTTTTGTAATTGTTTATATTTTTTATTTATTTTATTTTATTTATTTATTTATTTATTTTTGCATTAACCTCCCAATTTTCCGTAATCAGTATGACTGTGAACTAGGGTATCAACGTGTAACTTCCTAAATTAATTTTACAATCAAATTATTTGGTTAAGATTGCACAAGAAATAGTATTTATGTAGATTACTGAGCTAATAAAACCACAGTCATATACTATTAATAATGTGGAGTTCAAGTATTCCTTCTTACACAATAATGTACATTCGCTAACCGTAATTAAATAACTTGTATTACACTTACTTACAGTTTAAAAATTTTTACCCCAAATCTGTCGCCCGTAAAATCTGCAGCCCTAGGCTCCATCCTACTCAGCCTGCTGATAAATCTGTCACTGCCCATGTCCGAGGAAGGACTCGGGCGGGAACGGGATCCAGTCCGTCGCATGACGTCATACACCACGCCGCTATTCCGCACGGTTACAGAATCAAACGAAATGCATTTACTCTGCTACGAGCCGTTACAATAGGTCACTTACAATAAAAGACACAGAGTACATCCCTGAACAATTTCAGACATTTTGTCAGTGGAGTCAGTGTTCTCTCGGTGAACAGAGTGAACCAGAAAAACTTTAATTAACTATTGGTGAGGATTCATAAAAAGCAATGAGAAAATATGTCCGTATGTTACGAAGTCCTAAGACACTTCCTTCTATATTTGTTAACTAAATAACGTCATTCGACATTCTTTACTTATAAATAATTTTCTGAACATTGCAAACTTAATTCTTTTTCAATATATTCAAAGGATATTGATCCTTTTTAAAAAAATATTTTTAAAATATACTGTAGTTTCCATAGTTCTCTGTAGTACACTTGTTACACTTGTCATCTGCAAAACGTATAGTTTTTATTTTATTTTTATACACTATATTTAGTTTCCTGTATTTACATAACACAAATTGTGCAAATCCAGCTGTTACACTGAAAAGGACAGAAAGGTACAGAAATTGCAGTATATGGAAATCAGATGCAGGAAATAAATGGTTGCAGCTTGTGAATGTTTTACTCATTCTGTAGGTACAGCTGGTAATATGCTATTTTTTCGTGTTTTGTGATACCAAATAAAAAACGCGTAACTTGGTGTAACGCTGTTTCTGTCAAGGTTTATGGGTTATAGTATGTATGTTAATTTTTATTTTATTTCCTGTGAAACAAAAGTACGTTGCAATTACGTTTTTTTACTTATCAGGATTCATAAACCTCCTTCTGTGTTTTATTCGAAATGCTCGAACTCATTTAAATTCAGTTTACTTACAGTTGGTAAAGCTTCGAATGAGAAACTTATAGTACCTAATTCATTTTCATTGTTTTTTTCAGTCGCATAACGTCAATGAATTAGCAATTTAGGTTTCCTGTTGAAATCAATAGAGGTACAAGTACTTTCGTTAGAAAGAGATATAGGATCCTTACTGAAACATTTTTTTTTTCTTTTATAAAATGCAACTAGTGAAAACAGTAAACATTGTTTAATAATCCCGATTACTTTCACAATATTATATTCAGATCATGACGTGAGAAACTGTTGATCTGACACAAAACAATGTCTTTAACATCCCAGTAAGCTAAAACGGAAACCTTACACTGACCTGCACAAAACTGGTGTAAAATACGCGAACATCGTTGATAAACCGCAGGAATAGCAAAACAACTCAGCTCTGAGCTGTGGCACATCTTCTCAGGTGTAACGGCCAGGTCCCTCGTACAGCTCTAGTCCCTCTGATATGTTTTATTTTATTTATTTATTTTTTTAAATTTATTTTGCTGTCTTTTACAATAACCTGTTATCTAGATGCTAAAAAAGATCGTATTTTGCATAGGTAATTGATTTTTTACACTGAATAATATTTTCTTATATCTAGTTAAACTTAACAGTATACAGCTTAACTAATGAAATAAAACTGTAAATAATAATTAGAAGAATTAATTAAATAATACATATCCAATTTAAGAAGAAGAAGTAAAGGTTAAGAGCAAGTACAGACGTTTGTGTTGAAAAATACAGTGAAAGAATAACATGAATTTATATTTAATAAAAGAAGATGATAGGAGAGATATATGTTTTATATTTCACTGATGATGGCTGCGTTCCTTATGAGCACTATTTTGTGCAGGAAGATAGAGGCCTTGTATTGCCTATCCTTACGATGGCATTGAAAGTAATAAACTGTACAAATAATGATATAGTTGTCTAGAGAGTCTAGCCGGCCTCGGTGGCCGAGAAGACTGAGGCGCTTCAGTCACGGTCTGCACGGCCACTACGGTCGGGGGTTTGAATCCCCCTTCGGGCATGGATATTTGTGCCGTCCTTAGTCTTAGCTAGTTCATAAGTAGTTTGTAAGCTTAGGGACTGATGACCCCGTAGTTAAGTCCCATAAGTTCTACAAACATTTGAACATTTAGAGCGTCTAAAGGATGAACAAAATAGTTGAAATACTACTGATAGAAATAATAAATTCAAAAGTTTATACAGAACAAAATAAAACAAAATGATTGAAAACTAGAGGAATTCGATTGAGAAAGGAAAGACTTCTAAATAATTTTATGGAACTTGACGTTGATCAAGAGAATGCAATTGAAATAGGCACGAAGTAAAAGGTGAAAAAGTGAAACGTCCTACTCACCGTCCGAAATTGGGTGGACAACTTATTTACCCTGTGTCAAGGAGGAAAACAGATTTCTAAAGAGGAAATTGAAGCCTTAGAGTCGCTTCTGTCGCTCATTCAGAACGGTGGAAGACAAAAATACAGGTCTTTGAAAAGCGATGCTAATGGGGACGACGACATCGACATTTTCAAGGGAGAAGTTGACTTCGAAATATAATACAAATAATTACAGGCATAAGTTCCTGTTTGTAAGTTTTATTATATTTGATTTCATTACGTTTATACAGAATGCCCTCTTGTGACGTACAGCTAGTAACACTTAATTACATTTCAAAAACATGAATTTCTCGTTTACGTTTTTGAACATTGACAATAAATTTCATATGTGAATATATATATATATATATATATATATATATATATATATATATATATATATATATATAACTAATAACCCACCCCAATTGAAGAGTAATAGCAACATGCAAAATTACAACACTAGGAGAAAAGATGATCTTCACTATTCGAGTTTAAACCTACTTTTTGTCCATACAGGAATGATTTGTTCTGTCGCAATAGTCTTTGTTC
The DNA here is from genome assembly GCA_026315105.1 of Locusta migratoria. Lineage (NCBI taxonomy): Eukaryota > Metazoa > Arthropoda > Insecta > Orthoptera > Acrididae > Locusta > Locusta migratoria. The sequence goes on along the minus strand of CM048744.1, from coordinate 118,679,451 downwards.
GCTTGCCAAATAGCGTCAAAAGTCTGACAGATAACCAACAATCATTCAAAAATAAATTAATATAATTTCTGAATGGCAACTTCTTTTGCTTCCTATATGCAGTTTTAGACAAAAATTAGCACAGTAACTAGAATAAATTAAAAATGAAGTAAAAATATAATAATCAGAGGTAAATCCATGCTACAATACGTACAATTTCGATGTTTTAAGACTGTTTTTCAACAATGTTTACTTTGCAAAACGTATTTTGATATTTATTTAAGATGGCAACTCCTTCTACTTCGTATATGAATTTTTAGATATAATTTAGTACAGTAATTTAAAAAAATTAAAAAATAAAATTAAAATACAATAATCAGAGATATGTCCATGCTACAATACATACAATTTTGATGTGTTCATAATGTTTTTCAACAATATTGATATTTATTTAAGTAAAATATCCGCATTGTTTTGGATAATGAAAGGCTTGTGATTTACTGTTTTAATTGATCTAATGCATTCTTCATTTATGCATACTGATATCAAAGAAGTTTCAAGTGCTTCAGTTTACTGGTACAGAACAGAAGCTTACAACTGTCAATTAAGCATAAGGAGGCCTACGAGCTCATATGTTTTTTTTTTTTTTTTTTTTTTTTTTTTTTCTGTTTGGTATTTTATACGTTAAGGTTCTAATACGAAGTGATATTACAATTGTCCATCTTCGCCCCTAAAATTTGGTCAAATTCTATAACAAATACATTCTTAAGAGGAGGGGAACTTTGGGTTCCATTCTCTCATTCATAACAACATGAGACTCCGTCTAGTAATGCATAACACTATCCACCTGTGAGATACCATGGAAGAGCCGTCCGGAGATGCCTGAAGAACAATTATTAATTAATAAATGTAGTTGTGGGCTGAGATAAGGTGGGTAATCGTACAGAAATCGATTCAATCCCGAAATGAGCGACTTACAAACCAATTGCAAGATTATTCTTGAGGACTGCTCTTCAGAAAGAGATTCTTAACAGGTCTGATTAACAGAAGAAAAGAAGAAACAAGAAAGAGGGAAGGAGAAGATCCATTCAAGTAAGGCGTGCGTTTGGTCTTTTATCGTTGTGACTGCACGAGGGCACATCGTAAATCACAACGAAAGCCAATGGTAACCGTTGAAAGGGTGCGTTTGTGAATAATCACGTTGCCTCCCGCCATTTCACTATACATACGCGTCTCTTTTAAAGTCAGTACAAAATTTCCACAAGTTTTCTTTTCAAAATTCCAAGGTTGCCGCAATGAACACATGTACAAATTATAAATTTTGTAGAATGATGTCCCCGCTAGGAAAATGTTTTGTTAAGGTCTGTGTGTGCTATTCTGAGAGTACTGAAGTGGTTAAGTTTCGTCAGAAACACTGGAAATCAAGGGTATTGCAAATGTAATTTTAGTGACGTATTTTGCATTAGTACAAATTTTATTAGTTTAAAGAAAAACAGTAATTAAAAATTCCACCTTAAATAAAATATTCTGAATCATTTCTGTCAGCCGTTACTAACAAGAAGTCAAGTTACAGCTTTTTCCAACTTAATTAAAATCATACTTACACAGCTCTCCAAGTTTCATGCGTATTATACGTAATATGGTTCATAATTCACTAAAGAATGCGACTGTATCCGAATAAATTATTATTGTGTTACAATTGGAGCGGATTTACACACAGAGAAAAACAGAAATAGTTCCTATAATGAGCAAAAAAATGTTCACATGTTTGTAAAGATTATGGGACTTAATTGCCGGGTCAACAGTCCCTAAATTTACAAACTATTTATGAACTAGCTTATACTAAAAACGGCACAAATATCCTTGCCCGAGGGGGGATTCGAAATCCGACGGGAAATGAACAACAAAACCCAATCTAGAAGTGCTTTTAAATATTGTGGCAAAAATTACCGCTATGTATATATAATACTATTTATACTAAATAACACACATCAGGGAGCATACAATTCAGAGGCCGTTTCTTGCAATGCGGTATGATTACCCTCAGATATTGGAAGCTTAAAAACCAATTATATCTATTTTCCTGTTGTGCGAAAAATTCTGTTCACTGCTGCGAAATGGGTCTCTTAACGGAAGAGACAGACGAAATTTTAATTTTTTACCCTTATGGCATTATCTTGTAACACTACGGACATTATATTGCATTTAATACTCGCCTGCGAAAGGTCTCCTTTTTTTTATTATTTTTTTTTTATTTATTTTTTTTTTTTTTTATTTTTCTCTTCCACAAAACTTTGTATGTTAGAGTTTTACTGTTATAAATGAATCCTTCATCCTCCATATACTCTTCTGTTAGCGTAGAATACATATAATATGTATTTCTTTCTTTCTTTCCTTCTTTTGTGTTTGTTGCTCGCTTGCTACAAATATGCTTGGGTCTTAATCACGACTTTTACAAGCCACAATATTGGTTTTTCTAAATAGTCCACTTGGATGTGATTTAAAACTGGTTTTGGAGCCTGTTTGATTGACATAAATCGTCGATCAAGACTGCTGTCATTAAAAATAACGATGGTAAGGCTTGGCCGATTCCACCAAGTTATGGCGGCCAGTCCACATCCCGGTAGCTTAGCTGGGTGCGAGCTATCAGTTTGTGGTGGCTAGCTTATTGGTAAACCCTGAAGAAGTTCTATCTTATTTTGTCAGAAATTACATCTTGGGGGTGTTCAGAATTTGAAAAGTGTCAGGACGTCTAATCAGAGTGTATGTGCAATTGTTTGGTGGTTGGTGTAGCAGATCAGGTCTTTTTTCCCTTTATTATTATTCAACATTACAATTCTTTAATGGATGCTAGTGTAGTACAACAATTGACAGTGACATTTATCCTACAAATATGTAAGTATTCTACAACTTTTGCTTAAGGGGGAAAACCACATTAGGACGCTGTTTGTCACAGATTTTATTCGTAAGATTTATTTCGGGTGGGAATCAGTAATGAGAATTTTCTCACATTCTCACATCATTTCATTCATAATTTTGTTTGTGTGAATTTATGTGAATAATTTGTGCCACAAAGCTGTGATATCCGCCAAAGGTTGTGAGCATAGGTCTCCTCTTTCGTCTGAAATCAAAAAGGTATTGGGTTTACATGAATAACAAATTTTCTAAGAATGTGAACTTCAATGTAAGTGACAATGACGACAAGTATAGATGTTGCAGGCGTTGGAACAATTTACTTCGATATTCACGAACGCTTCTAATTATGCAACTAACAAACTCTAAAATCATGATATTATCTCACAAGTTGGTTCATATAATTCTTATTTGTATAAAGAATTATACTAACATTGTAATAATGATCGGTTCTATACTCGGGTTAGACTACCCGCAAATATGTGAAACAACATTTCGCGATGTACCAAGCTCACCGATTAACCTGCGATTCCAGCACCATATAGTAATCCCTCGTCTTCCTCATAGGCTTTGTTTTGCGCTTGCAGCAGTGCTTTCCGAACTTGCCGACCTTTCTTCGATGGCAGTGAACTACGTCGATTCTGCCAGCTCACGCAATGGTTATCCATTTGTTCGGCATAATTGAAGCTTTGCGTGTCTGCCACAATTCCTGCCTTGTTCATGACCATCAAAAGGGATGAATTACCTTCATTTAATACGCACGCTGCAAAACACGATGCCATTTGAATAACGTTTAGTCTGGAGTGCAAATGTTTAGGAGCTAAACGCCAAATAGTGGAATAGAAACATCCATTCGCATTTTGTGTGTGGCCTCACAAACATCTCTCAAGTAGCTCATTCCTTGGTAAATCTTCGTAGATTGGAAAACCTTCTGTACGTCGGGGTGCAATGGGGTAGGGTGCGATTCATACTCAATTCCAAGGGCTGTTCCTTTCTGCCATTCGCACCAGGTCGCAATTTCTAAACGGATACGAATTTCGCTTTGCAATAAAAAAAGATGGTATTTCTTGAACCTCGTAACGTGGTTTTCTCCCTTAAACTACTATGGTACTGCCGCAGTGGTACTGGCAGTACGTCGAATATCCACCTAACTGTGCAGCCAGATCTCCGAGCTAAACCCAGTGATCATGCCCCTTTTCCCTTTGTGATATTAATCTAAGGTGTTAAAATTAATCTATGTCTAACTTACGTGTAAGTCAACTCCGGTGGTGCCACACCTAACGCCCTATAGTAGGATTCCACCTTCGCTGCAGACGAATCCACCCCTATAGGAATTGCAAATTTAACTCTCATAACTTGTTGTGTGTCACGTTTCCTGTTCAAATACTGCGCAAGAAGGAGTGTAGCACTTTGCGCGGTATGGCATTAGCTAAGTCGTTTATTGTGTTGAAGGTGTGCTGTTGGTGAATGAGCTCAAACGTGTTGCTGTTTGGCACTTCTTGTCTCAATTCCACGGCCACGCTGTCGAATGTAGGCCACTTAAAATGATCCGTGGTACCTTGTTCAGCTCCACAGACACACGCTGTTGTTTTGAATCATGCCCCGTGAGGAAACGCAGGATCCGTGTCGTTGATTGAAAGTGTTTCATCTTCAGTCTTTCGTGAATGACCGGTGGGAAACTGTGTGTGTCCTCCTTCCTGTTTCAAGCCTGTCCCATGCCCCTGGCATAGTTGTAATCTCCGCCTTTTGATGTCATATTTGACGTTTGCTGTTTCCCCTCTTTACCCAATACCAATCTCCGTGCTCTCGCACGCCAATGTCAAAGAGGCAGAGCCCCATCATCACCAAGAGAGGTCCACTAGGAGTGCTTCTTTAGGCCATAACTGTTTGATGTAGGATGTTATGCGGCACTCTCATCACTGTCATAGCAGGCACCATCTTCATACTCCCACACGGGGGATCCCTGACCCACGATAGACGTCAGACGTAAGACGTCAAACTGGAGTTCGTTTGAAATTCAAACAAATCTACAATTTTGTTCAAATTTTTATGAAATTTTGCACACTTGGTCTATGGTGCATGGCGGAGGGAAAATTATTTGCAAAATTATACACAGCTCTAGAGTTTTATTCGATCTTGCACATTTTGGCTTCAAACCAAGAGTATGGTGCATGGCGGAGGGAAAATTATTTGCAAAATTATACACAGCTCTAGAGTTTTATTCGATCTTGCACATTTTGGCTTCAAACCAAGAGTGTGAGCACTGTGTACGTAATATTTCGTGCAGTGCATGTCGACAGCGTTTGTCCAGTCATCGTGAATGTTGGCACATGCATGTAGTTTTTCGTGGAGGAAAGTGTTATATTCCGCAAGACACCGTAGGGTATATACGTTCCTTGCAGTGGCCATTTTGAGCAGCAGCTGTATTGTATTTCACTGTTATGTTTTTAAAGTAAACGCCTTTTGCTACTGCGAATGAAGGGTTTTATTTTTATATTTATAAGTCACCCATACGCGTTTCGCCTTTGTCTCAAGGCATCATCAGTGGGTGTCAGCACTTGCTACTCCACGTCAGTCTCTTTCTGGCAGCCACGTCGAAAGGTTATACTGTATTCTGAAACACATTGCAATTTTCTGGTTCCACTGTCACCTGCTGACATACTGTGTCCACTGTTGTTTGTTTTGTAGTGTCAGCAGGTGACAGTGGAACCAGAAAACGGCTATGTGTTTCAGAATACAGTATAACCTTTCGACCTGGTTGCCAGAAAGAGACTGGCGTGGAGTAGCAAGTGCTGACACCCACTGATGATGCCTTGAGACAAAGGCGAAACGCGTATGGGTGACTTATAAATATAAAAATAAAACCCTTCATTCTCAGTAGCAAAAGGCGTTTACTTTAAAAACAATACAGTGAAACACCGTAGGGTGCTTGGAGGGGATACCTTCAAATCTATTGCAATACAGTTTCAGCAGTAAGCTATATCTAATTTTTCATTGACGTGGGGAGGAGGGACTGAGAAAGGCTGGTGGGCCGACAGAGGGGAAGGATATGTGCCGAGAGAGGGTAAGAGGAGGAGGCTCACAGAAAGGGGAGAGAGGAAGTAATGGACATATGACAGGAAGATGTGAACAGGGAGAAGGTGGAGCAGGTGAAAGAGGGAGGGGAAGGAGAAGATGGGAAACTGTAATAAATACATGACGTAGGAAATGTTATTGAAAATTCGTATAACATAACTTATGACGGAAGTAGGAGAGTATGAGACGCACAGAGGCAGGAGAATGTATGGAGTGGGAGGAGGAGGAGATGGTGATCGAGGAGAATGAGATGGAGAAAGATACAGAGGTAGGAGAATATGGACAAACTCAAGAGGTGACGCAGGAGAGGGCATGAGAAATGCTGAAATAGATAAAAATAAAAAATTAAAATTAAAACGTAGCGAGAGAAGGATGGAATGGGTCGAGAAGTGGAAGTGGGGAGGAGTAGATCAACAGTGAAGCAATGAGGCATTGAATAGAGAGGAGGGGAGATATTTAGAGAGAAGATATAAAAACCGGAGCAATGCCAGGTACTGATGATGATGATTTCGAGTGGCAATTATGGCTGTTAGAACCCAAACAGTGTCGTGTTTAGCACGCCTGGTGCAAGTCTTTGACGCGACTTGCGTGTCAATGATGATGAAATGTTGATGAAGCCGACACAACACCCAGCCCACGAGCGGAGAAAATCTTTGACCCGACAGGTAATCGAACCCAGACCCTGTGAGGTAACACACCACGCTTTTCACTAGACTACGGAGGTGGACAAGCCGGGTACTAAAGCTAGTATATAGAAAAAAAAAAAAAAAACCTAACTGCTAAGACGCGGTCACACAGACCATTCCATACATCAGCGAGGAAACTAACAGTCACAGAAACACAATCTCTTCACATATTATTGGAAACATTTTTGTTTCGCTTTTAGGGCAACAGCACTCTTATTAAAATTATGTATAAAGAACAGTCGAGAGTGCAAATTTTTTTCCCTAGCACTTTCGGTCTTCTTTTAAACCATCTTCAGGTTATTTAGCTCCATTGATGTTGTGGAGTTGTCAGGAAACTTGGAGCCTTCTAGAACAGTCTAGAGTGCAAAAATTGTATTTATCCCACTAGTTTCGGTCTTCTTTTAAATCGTCTTCAGGAAATTTATCTCCATTGATGTTGTGGAGCTATATTTCCTGAAGATGGTCTAAACGAAGACCGAAACTAGTCGAAAAATTAAATTTTTGCACTCTAGACTGTTATTTATATATAACAATCTCTCCAGTTCACGAAATGACAGGAAGGTAGAGGGCAGCAAGTGTAATTTCAGTACTCAAACAAAGGCGAGCGACAGGAAATGGTGACAATTCAGATCACTGCATAACAGTTAATCGGCAATATTCTTGGTGTGTAGCTATTTTACCCTCTCGGTCGAAAAATTTTGTAGCTAATCATAGTTTGCAGCTAAGTGATCGTGATGAATGGCCAACTCCGGAGTGGGCTTCATTAGGAGTTGGGGCCCGTCTTGTCCCGCTCCCTTCTCCCGCCTCCGCTTCCACTTGTTCCTCCACTTTTTTTTTTCTTTCTTTCTCTCTCTTCGCCGGCCGGGAAAATACGCCTGGCGGAAGGAAGCTGAATTCAAGTTTGTGACTTGGAGGGAAGTCGTACTTAGACTATTCCAAGGCGCTTTAATCGTTAGTGCTGCGGTGGTCTAACGGTAAGACGACTGCCTAGTAAACATGGAGGTCCGGGTTCGATTCCCGGCCGCATCACAAATTATAATTCATTGCTTCATCTTCAATGTGATGGACATATTTGAGACGAGAAACCGTCTCAGCCTCGGTTGGTAGAGTGCCAGGCTACAAATCCAAAGGTCGCGGGTTCCTTCCCCGCAAGGTCCTAGAATTTTTATCTGTCACTTTCCACTTCTTTCACCTCTGGCAGTATTGATCATGTGAAAAATACCGAGTAGCACCGTGGTTCGGAATCCACGTTAAACTTTAGGTCCCCCTATAACTGGCTGGGTAAGTCAGTCCGAAGGTCGGAGGAAGGCAACGGCAAACCACCTTCAAACAAGACCATGCCTAGTAAAGCACCGTGGTGTTCAAACCAATCTTTGGATTGTTGACTGCTTTACCTTATTATAATCTCTTCAGTTCACGAACTGACAGGTAGGTAGAGGGTAGCAAGTGTAGTTTCGGTACTGGGACAAAGGCGAGAGACAGTAAGTGGTGGCGCTTCAGGAGACCACTGCATAACAGTTAAGCGGTAATGTTCTTTGGTGTGTAGCTATTTTACCCACTCGGTCGAAAGATTTTGTAGCTAATCATAGTTTGCGGCTAAGTGATAGTGATGAATAGCCACCTCCGGAGTGGGCTTCAATAGGAGTTGGGGCCCGTCTTGTCGCGTTCCATTCTCCCGCCTCTGCTTCCACTTATTTCTCCACCTTTTTTTTTCCCTGTCTTTCTCTTTCTCCGCTGGCCGGGAAAATACTCCTGGCGGAGGAAAGCTAACTTCAAGTTTGTCACTTGGAGGGAAGTCGTATTTAGACTATTCCGAGGCGCTTTAATCGTTAGCGGTGCGGTGGTCTAATGGTAAGACGACTGCCTAGTAAACACGGATTGATTCACGAACTGACAAGTAGGTAGAGGGTAGCAAGTGTAGTTTCAGTACTCGAACAAAGGGGAGAGACAGGAAATAGTGGCGCTTCAGGAGACCACTGCATAACAGTTAAGCGGAAATGTTCTTTGGTGTGTAGCTATGTTACCCACTCGGTGGAAATATTTTGTAGCTAATCATAGTTTGCTGCTAAGTGATAGTGATGAATAGCCAACTCCGGAGTGGGCTTCATTAGGAGTTGGGGCCCGTCTTGTCGCGTTCCCTGCTCCCTCCTCCGCTTCCACTTGTTCCTCCACTTTTTTTTCCTTTCTTTCTCTCTCTCCGCTGGCCAAGGAAACACGCCTGGCGGAGGAAGCTGGCGCCGATCCGGATTCCGGCGAGGCCGTCGCATTCCGCGCCCTGATGCACGGCCGCGGCCGCGCCACGCGTCACTCGCCTGCCCATTGTCGCCAGCGGCCGTGGCGCCGCGCCCGGCACACAATGCGGCCGAGGTGAACCACCGAATGAGAAGTCAACCGGCGGCCGGCTGACGCGCGGCTGATGCATGCGCGGCCCGAGGCGACACATCACCCGGCCTCTAATAGCGTGACAAAATCGGGGCCCCGCGTCACCAATCCTACACACACCCGTCGCCTCTTTCTTTTGTAGGGCTGGAGGGGAGAAACAGATGGCGAGGCAGGGGGGGGGGGAGAGGAGAATCGAATTCTGTGAAGAAAATTGATTGCCCGCGAATAATGCCAGGCAAACGGACGAAAGAGAGATGTTTATCGCCGACTGGGCCGAGCGTCTTTCGGATCGGGCCGAGGTAGAGAAAAAGTAGGTGGGCTAGGGGCAAAGATAAAAAGAAAAGGAGGAGTATCGAGGGAAAAAGTGAAGAAGACAAGGAGCGGGAGATGGGGACGCGGGCACGACAGGAATAAAATAGCGACGGCGCGGTGCCGGCGCTGCCCTAATTCTTGCGGACGCGGACAGGTCTGAAGGCCCTGCGCCCTGTCCGACCGCGGCCGCGCAGTGAATAACTCCACCCGATAGCGATCGTCGCCGCCGTCCGGCCGGTAGCCGCGCTGTCCTAATGGCGCCTATATTTCACGGCGACGGCAGAGTGACCGATTGCGGGCGCGCACACCGGCTGCGGCTGCGGAGGCGTCGCCAAACAGCCAGCGGCTCCTTGTATGCAAATGGCGAGGCCTGTCGCCGGCGCCGCGATAATGAAACCCCGAGTGTCTTTGTGGTTTGGCATCCGGGAGGGGCCCTGCTGTGGGTAGCGGCGGAGGGGGGGAGGGGTAGACAGCGCGCGAGAATTACGAAAAAAGGCGAGGGGAGGATGTTGGGGAGGCATGCCTGTCCGGCGCTGACACCTCAGACCGGCAGCGCAAAGAAACAAAAGACGACGCGGTGACAACAAAACGGGCTGGCGCGCGCGCGTCGCGCACTGGAGCGCGCCCGGCCGAGATCGGTATCGGCGGCTTTGTCCGTCCGAGGCCGGACGGCTGTGCGCGCGGATTACACCGGGCTGTAAGTGGGCCCGAGGTGTCCGCTTAACGAGGGCGGAGGTGTGACTGGTACACGCTCCCGCGCGCTCTAATGTACGGCACCGAGCGCCGATTTGCGGTCGCGCCGCAAGTCCCTCGTGGTTCCCGTGTCACAGGGCTCCCATTATTATTCTCGTGAGCTACTGCGAGTGGTCGCGCACGCAGGGATGGCGAGCGTTGCGAGAGCCTGCCTGCGTGTGTCACTGGAAAGGATGTAAAGGCTTGGGGATGAGTGACAGACAGTTACGAACAGAGCGATCTGCGTCTGACACTGTTACCCTGCTGGCTGTTCCTCAACGCCTGCTTGTTTCACAGGAAAGGATGTAAAGGCTTGGGGATGAGTGACAGACAGTTCCGAACAGAGCATACTGCGTCTGACACTGTAACCCTGATGGCTCTTTCTCAACGCCGACCTAGTACGTGCTGGGCATCATTGTGACCTTCAGTGACGACTTCGACAACTTATTTTGGCCTTTGCTCTTCTCCTACGTTTGGTACATGACGTCCAGCGTCGATGCACGAGTGTTTGAGGACCTACTGTGCTTTGGCTATCATCTCCTAGCGGAAATGTCACAAAGAACATAAGCAACGGGGTATCCTCAGGGCGCTGTCCTGGTGCCACCTTTTGGTACCTTAATATGGTGCCCCTCTTAAGGCAGCCGCATGGAAATGATATCCTAGTGGTGATAATCTACGCGGATAACCTCCTCATCAAGGTGGGAAGTCGGAGCCGCGAAGACATTGAACCCAGAATTGAGAGAGTGCTACGGACTCAATATACCTACTGCACAAGGAACAAGCTTCACGTTGCGCCACACAAATCTACCTACTTCTCAATAGCCAACTGCCCAGGAAACCGACAGTTCGAATCGATGGCGTGCCTGTGATTCGACGAAAGGAAACACGGTACCTGGGCGTCATCATCGATGACCGCTGGAGCTTCGCGGTCCACAGACTCAGTGACTGACAGTTTGCTTCTAGCCCTCACAACTCGGTTCGGATCGGTCATAGAATGTTCCACCTCTTGCCCGATGTCATCATATAAATTTGGAAAATATTTATAATGTGAAATAAATTTCTTGTGGCTCAGTGGCCTGGTGAAGGTCTTTCAATTGGACGCCTCTTCGGCGATATACGTGTCGCTAGCCTATCCCAGTTACCTAACTGAGGAAGGAGAGACCTGTATTTAAGCGTGGTATCCGAGCCACGTATCGGGTCTGTTTACTCATCACATCGTTGCGACGTAAAGGCTAGGCTAAGACTCAGTGTCAAAAATTCGTCGATCCCAGCTAGTTTCAAAAGCGTGAACTTTCGCTTTCTAACCGAGCACTTTGCAGCAAGCCCACAGTCCAAGCTGAAGATCAGTGCCAGTTGCTGGATTATATATATATATATATATATATATATATATATATATATATATATATATATAAATGGTGCTATTACTCGAGATGAAAACCATCCTATCTCTTACGTTCGAGCAATTAACACACACTCTGCTAATATATGTTGAGTAGTTTCGAAGTTCATCGCAGACAAACACTGTGATATAAATGAATATATAAATCTATTTTTCTCCTTTAAATTCAAATCTGGCGTAAGAATGAAAATAAATCTCTATTTATATAAAAGCGAAAGGACACTCATTCACTCATTCAATTACACTCACTCACTCACTGAAATTTGGCAGGAATGTAGTTTATAGGTAGAAAACTTTAAGAGACTGCAGTTTGCAGTGAGACATACATTTCTATTATGGTTAATAAATCACAGAGCAATATACTCAATACTGTGGAGTGTGTTTGAAATCTTCATGTTTCTCACACTGAAAGCTTTATGTCGCTTGCTCAGGGATGGATTCATCACAGAAATTATTCATATTAGATCCTGAACAAGTCACAAGAATTATTGTTTATAGTCAGGAATGAAGAAAGATTAGTGTTTAACTCTCCGTAGACTGCGTGGTCATTAGAGGCGGAGCCTATGCTAGGATTGTTTGGATAAGGAAATCGGCCGTGCGCTTTGAAAGAATTCACCCTGGTACTTACATGGAGAGATTTTCGGGAGTTGCAGAATACGAGGGTAAGTTCATTATTATCCGCAAAGTAGTTATAAAATTTTATTGGAATAAAATACGAAACTTACAAGAACATCATTTTTCGACATAGTCTCCTTGCTTTTCAATGCACTACGTCCATCGCTCTACAAGCTTCCTTATGCCCTCATAAAAGAAGGTTTTCGGTTGAGCTGCGAGCCAGGAATGCACCGTTCCCTTCACTGCTTCGTCCGAGTCAAATCGACGGCATTTTAATGGCTGTTTGAGTGGACCAAACAACTGATAGTCAGAAGGGGCAAGATCGGGATTATGTGGATGATGATCCAGTACTTCTAATTTGAGTTTCTGGAGCGTTTCAGCAGTGTGGACAGCAAGCAGTATGCGGATGGGCATTTTCGTGCAACAACACAACACCTTCTGACAGCAATGCTCGGCGTTTACTTCGAATTGCAGGCTTTAGCCTGTCAGTAAGCATCTCACTGTAACGTACACTGTTTATTGTTGTGCCCCTTTCACCATAATGTTCCAGTTCAGAACCTCGTGCATCCCAAAAAACCGCAAGCATCAGTTTTCCTGCGGACGGTTGTGTCTTGAACTTTTTCTTGCACGGCGAATTTGGATCTTTCCATTCCATATTCTGCCGTTTACTCTCCGGCTCGTAATGATGGATCCATGTTTGGTCACTAGTAATGATTCTGTCTAAGAAGTTGTCCCCTTCGTTACCATAGCGATCCAAATGTCTTTTGCAGACGTCGAGGCGCGTTTGCTTATGCAACTGTGTGAGTTGTTTGGGGACCCATCTTGCACAAACTTTACGAAACCCAAGTCCGTTGTGAATAATTTCGTAGGCACAACCATGACTAATTTGAAGACGATGAGCCACTTTATAAATAGTTAATCGTCTGTCTAAGAGAATCATTTCACGTGATCGCTCAATGGCTTCTTCATTTGTGGCGGTAAACAGTCGTCCTTCATCGTGCTTAACACTCGCGCGACCATTTCGGAATTTTTCAATCCACTCGTACACACTTCGTTGTGGCAAAACACTGCTCCCGTACTGTACTGAAAGTCTTCTATGAATTTCGGCCCCTGATACACCTTCCGCCCACAAAAAACGTATCACTGAATGTTGCTCTTCTTTGGTGCAAATAGACAGCGGAGCAGCCATGATTAACAGCACGGCAGCGACAACGAAACTAACGTAGCAGCTTGAAAACTGCAAAGATATAACAACAAATAAACAAAGCATGCGTCACCAACGTAAAACGACAGTACTACCAACATAAACAAAAATATAACTAAATTGTGGATAATAATTGACTTACCCTCGTACATAAATCTGGATGACTGGAGGTTGGTCAGAACCGCCGTATTTGCGAATGCGAGTTTAGTGTGTTAACCCTGCGTCACCTCGCTCGGTGTCGTGTACAGTAAAATTGTGAATTAAATGAATGTATTAATGTTGCATATCATTTTGATTTTGATTTCCATCTTTGTTGGGATACTGTACTTGAAATTTTGACCATTATGCAAGACAGCGTTATTTCTTATACATTCTCTGATAAATATAACATGTTTTTAGAAAAAAGGAGAATGACAGAGAGAAGGGATGGGAGGATTACTAACTGAAGGCTTGAATAAATAAATAAATACCCGGGCAACGCCGGGTTTTCAGCCAGTTGCAAATCAGTTACTACGGAAATAGTGACATCTGGACTATATACATCGAGCATTTTGAGGGGGAAATACCCTAATTTCGTCGTGCGCTTAAGGCTTCGCTTGTCAAGAGCCTACAGAATAATAGTTTCGTCGAATAACCTAATGAAATGAGAGAAAGAGTTCGACACCTCTTGTTGCAGATATGAGATGAAGAACCCAAAATTTAGTTCTAGAAGAATATAAAAAAAAAATTAAAATTAAAGATAAATAATAAAAAACACGAAAATTGACTGTTTTTCTTTAGTCTGTCACACTTCATAATTTAAAATGCCCATATTCCATTTTTTTCGCTATACGTATGTTATTCATCTCGGTTACAGTTACTTTTGGCATTAAAATAGTTTTATGCGAAGACAGCTCACATTTATTTAAAGTAAACTGCCAGGGTTTCACAGACCGCGGAATGTTAAACACATGAGTAATATTAGACATGTAAGTTCTGATATTGTTAGTAAAGTTCAGTATGATAAACAATGCCTTAGATCAGAGATGGGCTCAATCCAACGCTCCAGCTCAGGCAGTAAAAAAAAAAAAAAAAAAAAAAAAAACAAACAAAAAAAAAAAAAAACGGGGGCTCAGTTAGTACTCTGGCGAAAAAAAAAAAAAAAAAAAAAAAAAAAAAAAAAAAAAAAAAAAAAAAAACCGGGGCTCAGTTAGTACTCTGGCGGAATCCAATCTCGTAGCTGATGGAGGATGAACCCATATGAAAACAGATGTACACACAAAAATGTCTGCCTTTTCAGCTGCTCTAAATGCTCTAAAATTTTCTATATTATTATTATTACACGATTAATCAATACAAAGATTAATTAATAACAACATCTTGCCGTATTCCTGTTATCCTCCACCAGCCTCGTCATCCAGCGCATCTTCCTTTTCGATGCCGCGATGTTCCATCACTCCATTTATCTCTACTGTCCAAGAACGTCGTGGTCTTCCGCGCTTACGTCTGCCGGGTGGTTTCCATTTATAAACCTTCTTTGGCCACCGATCAGCGGGTATTCTCATCATATGTCCGTACCATTTCAGTGATTTTCTTTCAATTCCATCACCGTATCATTTGCCTTCATTCTAGCTCTTACTTCATCATTAGGTTTTCTTTCGATTGTTCATATGCATGAACTCCTAGGCAAATAATCCTTTTCCACAGCTTTTAGTCTTCTTTTGAGATCCTCATTTAATACCCATAGTTTTGATTCAACCATTATCTTACCTAATCTTTTTCGTTGTTGTTGGAAATATTCTTATCTCACCAAAAAGAATTCATATACCCTAATACCTATCTGATTTGCTGTATACTGTATTTTACTTCTGTATGGCCCAATCCATTTTATCTGTGTGTCCGCGAGATATTTAAATTTCTCTAACTGTCTCACAACTTCTTTATCATTGTTGTGTACTTCAAATGTAGCATCACTAATCACCACCAAATACTCTGTTTTTGTTAGACTCATTTGTAGTTCCCATCGGTTATATTCGTGATATAATCGTATCATTACTCAAGGTCATAATCATCTTGTGCTATAATAGCTTTATAGTCAGCAAAACATAATGAAAATATTTTGTACGTCGTTAACAGTGATTCCGAATCCTCTACACCTGCTCTTTCAATTTCTGAGAGCCACTTCTACATATAAATTGAACAAGATGGATGACATACTGCAACCTTGTTGCAGACCTTTAGTGACGTTGACAGATTTTGATAACTTTGAACCTCGTTTAATCTGTACCACTTTATCTCTGTAAATTTCAATAATAATTTGTAAAGGGTGATCATTGACACCTATATCTTTCATAGCTTCCCACAGCAGAGAACCAGGGACTGTATCGTAAGCTTTTGCTAAATCTACAAAAGCAATGTGTCGCTCTTACCCTTCTGCTATAAATTTCTCCGTTAGTTGTTGCTAAGTAAATAGGTTATCTTTACACGATCTGTTCTGCCTAAAGCCGCTTTGGTCTTCATAAATGTGATGGTCAAAGTTTTGTCTAAATTTTTCAAACATTATCTTGCCAAATAACCGGCTGTAATAGTTTGTGTCTTTTCTGTTACCTTTCTTGATAATAGAAACCATATACGACTTTTTCCATTCTGAGGGAGTTTCAATACTTTTCAACAGTTGTTCATCAGGCAGGCTATTCGCTTCTTCATATATCTTCCTCCAGCCTACAATAATTCAACAGAAATGTTTCCTGGACCAGGTGATCGACCATTCTTCCTTTTATTTAATGCACAATTCACTTCCTCTATTGTAATGTATGTAATCAGTTACTTCCATCTTCTCTTCATCTCTTTGCGTGTAGTATGGCCTATCTTCAGTTCGAACGTCTGCATAATGCTTTTTCCATTTCTTGAAGGGAATTTTGTATATAAATTATTTATTTTCTCCTATCGTCTTCATGTGTAGTCCTCCAGGATTTCTAAGCACAATACTAGAAGTCAAAGTAAACATTTAACCGAAGAAGAACGTCTGTGGCCGCACATAATGCTACAGCTACTGCCACAAGCCGAGGGAGGTGACGCTGCGAATAGCACGCCGTTCTCGCATTGGGGAGACTGTGGTTCAAAGCCACCTGCGGCCATCCAGATGTAGTTTTCCGTGATTTCGCCAAATCACTCCATGCGAATGCCTGAATGGATGCTTTGAAACGACGCTTCCGATTTACTTCGACAACCGACGTTGTGCTTCCATATCCGAGGTTTTCCTCCGTCTCTAATTGCCAAACAGTCATTAGGACGTTCAATCCTAATCTTCCTTTCCTTCTTTCATTCCACAAGTCAACTGACGGCAAGTGGCAGAGAGTACGGTTCTTCTAACTCCTTCTCCCATCCTTGTTCCATTTTCCGATGGCCTTTGAGCCTTAATACAATATGTATTCAGTAGGGTCGGCATACTACCGTACAATGCGTAACTGATCACAAGCTACCACTAGAAATGGACCAGTCAGTATAACAGGAGGCGAAAAGTACTGCATTGTCAGCAGAGAAGTTCTAACAGCCCGTTCGGCATTACAATATGGCCACATTCAGCCCCTTAACAGATAACAAATGGAATTGTCTAGCCATTGGCGCGCAATAACAAGTGCCACGTATATGGTACTGATGTGGATTTTACCATATACATTTGATCTGTTATAATGCTCCAACGGGTAGGCGTCTATATTTGTAATGTACAGATGCCTGATGATGGCCATATTGTAATGCCTAAATGAATTGTGCAACAAATTATATTTAAAAAGTGTATGGGTTTTGGTTTTCTTCAATCCAAAGATTTATATAGAAATGTCGAAGATCTTTGCAGCAAGTAACAGTTGTACAGCACTCGCTGGATGCTGAGCAATTAAAGTGACAAAAACTATATATATATATATATATATATATATATATATATATATATATATATATATATATATATACGTGTGTGTGTGAAATATGTATGTTCAGTGGCCAGTTCATCACTCCTCTGGAAGTTGCCTGGTGATTAACAACTACAAAGCCGCCCATACCATCGCAAGCGAGCACCCAGCATGCTGCTAACCACATGGATATGTAATTTTGTTTGTGGCCCACCATATGATGATGAACGTTAACAGGTTCGAAAACTAGTTTATGGAATAACAGGATTTAAAACAATGACTGGTTACGGATTTGTCATTTCTATTTAATAAACAGTCTCGGGCTCTAAAAACATCAAATATGGATAAGTTTAACAACGTTTTATGACGAGCCCCAGTCCTAAATCATGGAAATGATGCATAGATTAAATAAGATTAGATATACTTTACATTCCACTTGATTTAAACTGAGGAAATCCTCTTGGGTAGAACATCTCATAAAACAAAGTAGACAATAGATACTTAAAAATGAGATGAGATGTGTTACTGTACATTCCACAGGTGACAAATATAATAGCTCTTCTGATGTGGAATCGGACAGAAAAAACAAAATCTTAGGAACATTTGCATGTTAAAGGGCAGAAAACTGGTGACTACATTGTAAATGTTAAATGTACTGGGTGCACAAGAGTAGTACTGTAGTCAGGCTTTATGCAGTAGTTTTCTCTAACGAGTATTTTCATAAGTCACCGAACTGGCCTCTCTTGAAACACAATGCACGAACGATGGAATAAATCAGCCGAAACATACTGATCCAAGTGCCACAGTCATCATTTCGAAAAAAGCTATGGAAACACGCTGGTGTTTGTTTTACGCAATCGTTTTCTTAATGATTTAATCTGAACTGATGTGTTGTCTAATAATGTATCAAAAATTATTTAAAAAGTGTAGAATATTTATAATGAAATTTACAAACGTTATAGTTTCTGCATTTAATAAATCACTATGGTTCAAACAAATAATGAAATTACAGTTGAGACACTTCCAAACAATTAAGATGTATGGAAGTAATAAAATTTAAAATGTCCGTATCGAGAAGCTAGAAAATCTCCATCGTCCCGTTCCTCGTCGCTATCCTCTGGGTGTATACGGCATTTACAGTTGATGAATTTGTGCAACAAAAATAAGGGATTTTCCTCTCTAATTTATGTCTTCTATATACGTAGTATGGCACTACTTTTGTTAACCAAGCTTTTGCAATTTACAGAAATTACTGCTAAGCTCTTTCTGTAGGTTTCAGGTCAGTCGATTCATAATTTTACATTCATTCATTATTGTAATGCATGACACTTAACTACTTAACGAATTTTATTGTTAGCCTTTATGATATCATTACGCTCTTTCAGAAAGAAGTTCGATAGTCTTTGTAGTGATCTGACAGCCTTTGAACATCCACAAACTTCTCATTTATATCTCTATACGAGGTTCATTTATGCCTGCGACATGGATATGTCTGTTCCCTTCGTTTGCTCTCCAATGGAAACTCCCTGCCAGTTCGTAAATACGTACGGCGGCTCACAAGGCAGTGCATAACAACATTTTCGAGATGAGACGATTTGTTGATCAGTAATATTAAGACATACCAACTTGATGCAAATTATACTCAGTTCAGAAAGCTAGTTAATAACATAAAATAAAAAATAAAATAAAAAAAATAAAAACACAGATTTTGGTGGTGTTTAGTGAGGGAGGATATAACTTTCTGAGAAACTTTGACGCCACATCGTTCGGCCACATTTGCACAGTTTTTCTCCATCTTTTAGATATGTTTGTATTCGGAAACTGAGCTTGTTAAGATTACATACGAGTTTAAATACGGAAAGGTATGTTAAAGTCAAAATGTAGGAATTACATAGCCTTCATCTTCTTCTTTATAATCGTTCAAAATACTTTCATGGACATTAACGTACTGCAGGTGCTTATGATAGTACGTATTGTGAGACAGTTTAACAGTCTAAACAGTAAGCAAATTGAAACTTCCTGGCAGATTAAAATTGTGTGCCGGAACCGGGACTCGAAGCTGGGACCTTTGCCTTTCGCGGGCAAAGGTCCCAGGTTCGAGTCCCAGTTCCGGCACACAATTTTAATCTGCCAGGAAGTTTCATATCAGCGCACAATCAGCTGCAGAGTGAAAGTTTCATTCCAGTAAGCACATTAATTACAACACAAATGTTATTTATCATTTTAGTGGACATCACAATAAACAGCATGGAAACTCACAAAAAGATTGCCATTTTTGGCATCCCGAGAAATTGTGAAGTTGAAACAAATGAAGCGTACGACGTACGGGCAGTGTAAGGTTCAAGCAGCATCTTCGATTCTGAAATTCTCTGTGATTTCCCACGTCTGATGACAGCTTAAAATATAATATGGGACATCCAATAAAAAATAAATAAAAATATAACACGAGTTAGTGTTGAAAATAATATTTTCTTCCGTTTTAGAATGTCTCATAGTATTCACTTCATTCATACAACATGAAATAATTCGAGGTGATAAGTTTAAGTGGGAGACCATACCTTCTATCCAGATTATTATCGTTACTACTTCCTCTTGCCGTAGTAGCTTCCGTATTTAGAACTTTTTTTTAATATGGTCTCCGATCCATTTCAATATTTTATTTGAAGATCTTTCTTTTGGAGGATATTTTTGACATTTTTTTTTTTAATTCGAAGGCCACAAACAATTATTTTATTGTTACTTGATTCATACCAAGAATCATCACATTGTTCGGTCATTGTTGAAGTTCCAAGATCTTTTGAGTAGGAAGGCAAACTGCAAGCTACAAAATAAAACTATCCGTCAAATATACAACCACAGTTGCTCTGCTCAAAAGTTAGTCATTAAAATTGTATTCCGTCATAACTACTGTTCATAGATAAACTTTCTTCTATCATTTGTTTTGCAGATAGAATCTGGGACGTAACAGGATAATGAGCTGAAAAAATCCTCACTACTTTCAGAAACTCTCGATTAACACTGTAATGCTAGCGTGTATTTCTCTCTAGAGCATCTGTTTCTGTTGTCCATTTCACTGACAAGATGTTCGAATTCGAGAAATATACACACAAACAACATTACTCATACGTACAGCAATGTGTATATAGTGCGCAGCTAAGAGAGATCAAAAGGACTGTCGGAACTGACAATAAACGAATATGCGGAAGCTGATTTCGCCAACTTTGCACTTTGAGCACTTCAGATTTCTTTCTAACTTAGAGCCATAATTTGAAACCATAATTGTGGTTTTTGACTTAGCTGAATATGGAGACATCACTTCTAGCGTAGGCGACTGAGGCATTCTTAAAGAAGGTGTGACTTTTGAACTTGAATCCAGGTGGCATAAAAATTTTATTTTCTCCAGTTTATCTATACGAAAACACTAATAAACAAAAAGTAACAGAACAGAATGAATCTATCGTCATTACTTATGAATCAATTACTTTATAATCTAACTTGAAGTCATACCCATGACAATCTTCAGTCTTTAATGATAAAGTAATTGACTCAGTTTGTAGCAAAATTAATGACGTAATCTCAGAACACAGTTTTGAGAAATTCTAAATAGTTAGGAGGAAGTTTAATGCATGAACCACAGCATGTCAAGCCCGAAGTTTCAAGTAAACTCCTGTCGTGAAAGCCTTCATTGTATGATCATATCGCAACAAATTTGCAACAAGTACCGTCCAAACCTTTCATTAAATGCCGTTTGCAGCTGTGTGATCTGCCCGAAAGTCGTCCTTTTCTATCTTTACAACCGACGCGGGGAGGCCATGACGTTCGGATCATGGATTTTTTTTAAAACTTTGTACCCTTTTAGCAGATGATTGGAATAACATATGTGCAAGGACTAAGACACAATACTCAAACGATTTAGAGAAAATCGCAGTAGTAGTTTCACGCATCGAACATGTAACCGTGTGTTGCAGCTATAAGTAAGCCATAAGCAAGACAGGATGCGGTGATACAAAGATACCGGGCGCCGTGGCTCATCGCATCTTCTGTAATAATAAAGCTGAGCCAAATGCTCGACGTACGGCCGGCAACGAACATGAACAAGCGAACGCAAAGATTGATGTACCTAAAAAAAAGTGGTTAGCGTTCTTTTTTTATTTTATTTTTTTTTATTTATTTTTTTATTTTATTTTTTATTTTTTTTTTATTTTTTGAATAGGTGGATCGCCAGTTCGCTCCTTCGCCCAATGACCATACTAGTTTGTCTATAAATACGTGCAGTTGCATAGACATTTATTGAATTTTCAATGTTATCTGTCTGTTTACATATGTTTATTATTACCACATACATCATATTTCTAATTGTCGACAGTAAACGACCAAATGCACAAGGTTTTCCGGAAACTGTATACTTTTAATTTCCGAAATCCCTTGCACGTGCATTCGGGACTGCATTGAACGCTTCGACCTACAGACACAAGTTGAATTTGTCAACCACAAGGGGAAGGGAGGCTCCATTTGGCAGTGAATCTGCAATATCGGTGAGGCGTTGCTAGTGTACGTACGAGGTTTTCACAATCACAATATTTTCATTTCCCTGCAAAGATGGAGGTGACTGCCGCTTCTGCAACTCCTGTGGATGGTCACTGCCATAATGTGCATAATACTCTTTCAAAACGTCAGGTAAAAGATGCAAGTAGACAGTATGAGCTAGGACTGAACTGGCGATCCACCGATTGAAAAGCCACAACACTGATCACTATTTACTTATTTATTTACTTTTTTTTATTATATATATATATATATATATATATATATATATATATATATATATATATATATATAATTAATTAATTTTTTTTGGCAGATCGGTGCTTTGCGGTTGTTATGTTCAGGCTCGTTCTGGGTTGTTCGTTGTGTATGTAGCTCAGTCTTTTATTACAGAGGGCGTTCAGTCCTCTGACCGAGCGCGCTGAGCCACCGCGTTCGGCAACACTGGAACACTGCTTTCTGTTGCTAATGATTTACTTAAAGCAACAACACACGGTTTATGTTCGACGCCTAAAACTACTACTGCGATTTTCGCAAAATAGTTGAAGTATTGCGCATTAGTCGTTGCATATTATGCGTCCTAATGGTCTGCTGAAAGGGTACAAAGGTTGAAGAAATTCCGTGATCCGAACGCCGTGGCCTCTTCTTGTAAGCCAACGCCACAAGCCTTTGTGTCAGCGATGGTGCGATAAACGACTATCAAGGTTAATCAAATGAAACGACATTTTTCGTACCTACGAATCCCGTTTATTTTATGCACCACCACGATGGTCGGAATAGAGTCTGCAGACGTCACGCCGTAGTAACACACCGTTGAACTATGGCCTTTTCCTTTACGATACCTGTCCTGCACCCTGTGTCACAGTTTAGGGTGGAATTGGATTCCACTCCAGCATCATTCAACTATACATCGGCGGTACTTTAACCTGCCAGCGTTTCATCTTAAAGTGCTGGAACCTGTTGTGCTTCCAAACCTTCGACATTGCAAAAGCATAATGCATGACCACAGATGGTACTCAATATTAAAGACCCTTTCGACGCTTACCAGGTAGCACTGTTCCATTGGCCTCCCTATCCTGCAGATCTCTCGCCCATGGGAAGTGTCTGGCCGCTGACTGCCGAACATCCGGTACGCACCACAAGCTGTGACAGCAGATCAACTATCGCAGTAACTGGGACGCGGTCTAAGGCGCCTTGCTCCAGAGCGCCCGGTTGCTCGCCGTTGGAGGTTCCAGTCCTCCCTCGGGCATAGTTCTGTGTTTTGTCCTTAGTGTAAGTTTAAGTATTTTGTAAGTCTTGGGACTGAAGATGTACAAAATTTGAACATTTGGCAGTATGTGGAAAACAACACATCCAGACTCTCTTTGATTCAACGGTGAACCATATAGCAACGGTTACCACCAACAATGGCGACAACACTTAGTACTGATATCTTCCACTTTTATACTTCTCATGGAGCTGTATTCCTTTCATGTAACCATTGTGCAATGTGATATCTCCCAAATAAATAAGGCTGTGATATTTCGTCTTCATCATCAAATCGGGAATCGAAGACCTTCTAGATCATGCGTCCACCTCAAAATGCTGCTACATAGATTACGGTCTTGTGCACTTTGCATCCAGTTGTCATGGATTTGTAGCTGACAAATATCTTTTTGTAGTTCATCCTCCTATCGCTTTCTGCGTCTTCCAATTGGACGGGTACCATCAGGTCATCCCATAAAAACGGATTTTGCCCGTGAGGTGTCTGGTCTCCTAGATATGTGCCCTGCAAGACTTATTCTCCGTGCTTTCAGTTGTTGTAAGATGTTGCGTTGCTTCATTAGGTCATACAGTTCTTGGATATTTCTACGTCTCCATGAGTTCTCTTCGCGGACTGATCCAAAGATATTTTTCATTATTTTACTTTCAAACACCTACAAGTTCTCTTCATCTTTTCTTGTTGTGCTCAGGGTTTCTGTTCCATACAACAACATTGGTACTGTTACTGCTTTGCATGCTACAAAGTTTGGTATCTATTGACAGATTCTTTGATGACGTTATCTGCCTCGTACTCATTCATTGCCTGTTGTAAATCATTTTGTCTGTTGAACCATGCACCCAGGTACTTAAAAGTTTCCACTTAACTGAAGTTTCAAATGCCTACGTGTAAAGGGATTTCATTAGGGGCTTCTCTGGATACCTCCGTTTTTCCGCATTAATCTGTAGCCCGATCTTACTTGCATTTTGCGCTAGGTCCTTCACAGTTTAAACCATCTCTTCCTCTGACTCTCCTAGCACTACAGTGTCGTCTGCGTATCCTAATAAATCTGTTTTTCCATTTAGCTTCATCCCTATTACCTTCTCTAGGCTCACATTAAATAGCAGTGGTGAAATAACATCGCCTTGTCTCACACCTGTTGTACTTGAAATTCTTTGGACAGCTCCCACTGGAATTTCACTTTGGCTTTTGTCTGCGTTGAGCACACCTTCACAATCTTTATTAACCATTTTCAGCCCAATGACGCAATATGTTACCATCATCATCTTTATCTGTTACTCTCGGCCCAACCATTTGACCAAAGATTACAAAGGACACTACAGGGCATATCAATGTTCATTGCCGGTAGCTTGGCTACCATTACTTCGAGGAAGCAGAGGAGTATTATGCTACAAAGCATTCACAAAATTTGTGTTGCTACTTCATGTCTAAGTTACGGTACAAAGAGCAAGACTTTCAAAATCTAATATCAAGGTAAAGGGAAAAAAAAAAATAATAATTTGAAAATTCTGTTAATAAATTACTGTAAAATTTCTAAATTAGTAGTAAGCCGCTTGAAAAAAAAAAGTGTCAAGGACGATAAAGGAAACGTATCCTGCCCAGTAATTCCAATGAAATCATCTCAAATTTCCCTCCAAAAACTAAAAATCTCAAACATTAAAAAATATCCATTATTACAATCATTATAAATAGAAATATGCAAATAAATACTCTTGTTCATAAATTAATAAAATTTTGGCTGCAAAGGGTTAACATCATTGGTACACCAAACTCTCAGGACGCTGTACATACTTAATCTGTGTAAACTGTCATAAGCCATTGGGAAATTTATAAATGTCATCAGAAACCGACGGTTGAATTCCCAGCACGTTTCCCAGATTTCTGATTGGTGTTGCATTTTCGATGGCATAACGTGAAGCTTAAATGTAATTCCGGGACATTTTTACTCTTTTGGTTTATTCCATTGATTTAGATTGTTTGGTGATATCCCTCAGTAATTAAAATTTGTTACCAGACGCCAAATGCACAATATGTTATGGTATAGCTCCAGTTAACTCAGGTATTACATTAGTACGATGAGTTTTTCTGCAAACTTAGATTTGTAACACTAAAAGTGGGCTGTTTTGACAGTTGGAGAGCTCGAAATGTAATTGGAAATAACGCATTAACCATTCTTCTGAGACGAAATGGAATAAACGGATTTCTATAGGAGAAAATTCTCTACAACTTTGCTCTCTCTCCTTTCTTTTCGTATCTTGCAACGTTGCAGAGGTATTTGCTAAAATTATGGCTATTTGATGCTACCTGTGTGTCTATAACGTGTTGCCATTTTTTGGGTCCCTATCCAACCGATCGGTACGAAATTTTACACACGTATTTGATGGCCGTCAGTAACCAGAAACTCATTTTGGCCGCATAACTGATCGTTGCTATAAGGCCCTGCTCGGATCGAAACAATTTCCAATTAAAAGCTGTTCAAAATTTCATTCGAGTAACTTCGTTTGAAAATGTTTTCGATATTTTCATTCTGAAAGTTGGAACGTTCGTTCTAAGATATAATTCATCACATAGATCAACCGAGCTATTCTTGTGTTGTAAGTTACTTAATAAAATAACGAAAAAAATACAGTAAACAACTCACAAAAATCTATAATTAAATACAAGTATAAAGAAGATAAAACAGGAATTCTCTGCAACAATAAGACAACGGGATGGAATAGGATACACTTTGAAATTAAACATATAAATTGAAACATTGGGTAGAAAATAAAGATGCCATTATAAAATGTTTCGCATAATAAACTATGTAAGCAAATTACAAATAAAACTGACGAAAAAGATCAAAGGAAAATTTGGTGAAAGAATACACGCAGCACTGACTGCCTCTCAGGCAGAGTGCTCTGCTATTTATACACAGACAGAATGTACCATAAATCAGAAAAAACAGTAAACATAAGAAACAAGTAGAAATTACAAGTAAACATAAGAAAGATTTAGAACATTCTGGAATTGTTAATTACAAACAAATAAATTTTCGCTGGTGGGCGGGAATGAACCGCCAAACTTCAGCACCGCAGCCCGCGACGCTATCCCCTGCGCCTCGCCAGCAGTTTTTTTTTTTTTTTTTTTTTTTTTGTTCTTCAGGTAGATCTATTATGTGCGGTCGTTTTTCATTGTTCGTTCTTGGTCGTTCGTTGATCAGGTGGCTCAGCTTTTTTATTACAGAGGACGTTCAGCCCTCTGACCGGGCGCGCTGAGCCACGGCGCCCGGCACAGTCGGTGTACGTGGGTCTCTCGCGGCAATATAATGTACGTAATGGAAATGATAACAGAAAATTAAATATATATAGTATTATATACTACATTCTAATGTAGTATATTTTATTTTGTATTGTTTTATTAAGTATTATAATCATGAAGAGGCTTGCTCAGGATAGAGTAGGGTGGAGATTTGCATCAAACCAGTATCCTGACTGAGGATCACAACAACATTATTATTTTTACATATTTAATTTTGTAATATCTATACTTTTATTAATTTTTTACCGAAATATTTGCGATTATCAATAGGGAATCATTTGTTAAAGAATGTGACAAAGTCTGTAAAACGTGTGTGCCGCGGTGGAGTAGCCGAGCGTTCTAAGGCGCCTCGCTGCGGAGCACGCGGTTGCTCGCCGTCGGAGGTTCCAGTCCTCCATGTGGCATGGGTTTGTGTGTTGTCCTTAGGTTAGTTTAACTTAGTTTAAGTAGTTTGTAAGCTACGGGCTGATGACCACTTAGTTTGGTCCAATAGATTTACAAACATTTGTCATTTTTCTCGTTTGTAAAATGTGTGTTGTATTTGCCGTGTAAGTTGTCTTTCATATTGTAGACTCGTTGTTGAATTCGCCACTTCAGATTGATGAAATGATCGTATGGCATTTTTGGCCGGGAGGTCTCGTCTGGGAATGTTCGATCACATACAGCAAGTCATATTACTTGACGCCACTTCGGCGATTCAGAATGGTATGAAATGTTTTCATCGGATATGGACTCCCATCATTCGTTTATCACTTTGCATAACGACTTGGCTTTAAATCATTTTGGTACCATTGTCTACGTATCATGATCTGACACGTCATTAATAACGTCAATACGGTGCTCAGTGTCCATGTTTATCGATGAAACAAAGCAAAAGTACTTCAGACGTGCAAACATGGAAGGGTCTGCAGTGGCGTCAACTACAGCTGTCAAATTAATTACAAGAAATGTATTGGCAATTTCGAATATGTCTCTGCACCGGCTGTATGATTTAATGGTGACATATGAGAATTTGTGTCGCACCGGGGATCGAACTCGGATTTCCCGCTTTCCGCTATCTGCGGACGCCTGCCGAACCGACCCAAACTTGCACGTGTCGCACGTTGCCTACTGCCCATGAGTGTTCGTACAATTTATACTTTAGTGCCGCACTAGGAGAGACGTTTACTACAATTCTTGCAATTCATTACTAACGTTTCTTACATTGCGACCCAGTAAGCAGACAAGAATCTATGAAAATATTGACCACAACTAGACAACAATCTATGAAGATACTGTTACGATCATGAGCCGGTTTTTCAATTAAAAAGTAAAGTGTCTACAACTGGTTGTAACACTCAAGTGGAGAATCATCAGAAATTTAACAATGACATGGGTAAATAATATCAAAATTTATAATTACGTAGGCTTCCGCGGCCAGAGTCAGATGTCATAAAAGTTTTCTGGGTGTTGTACCGCGTCATGATGTAAGAAGGCTATTACTTAAATAACCGACGTTTCGGCCAACGTTACAGTGGCCTTCATCTGGGTATGCCCAGATGAAGGCTACTGTAACGTTGGCCGAAACGTCGGTTATTTAAGTAATAGCCTTCTTACATCATGACGCGGTACAACACCCAGAAAACTTTTATGTCAATATCAACATTTGTTTCCTAAGACACGCATATAGCACAGCATAATGTCCGAAAACCATGTATTTTGAAACAGGTAATCTTTAGAGGCCTATACTATACTGAACACTTCCCCTACACCCCCCCCCCATGTCAACTCAATAATTCTGCTTCACATCCTTAAAATATTAGTTATTTACAGTGTTTTCATAAGCCTGAACTTTTGAATGAGACTTAAAATTTGGCATGGTGGCTGTAAGGAACTCTTCACATTGAAATCACGTAAAATTTAATCAAAAATGTCTGCAAATCTATCGGACCAAACTACGTGGTCATCAGTCCGTAGCTTACAAACTACTTAAACCTAGGTAAACTAACCTACGGACATACACACACACCCATGCCCCAGGGAAGACTCGAACCTCCACGGGGAACAACCGCGTAAAATTTAATCTTGCAAAGGAAATCCTAGTACTACTTCTGTCACAGACGTTTCCCTGATATACAGATAATGTCAAAGTCAAAAACTTTTAGCAATTAAGCAGTTTTAGCTTTAATTTTCTCTATACATTGATGAAATAAGGTTAATGAAACTTCTTACGGGCACTTGCAAATTATTGAATTATATTTCAGCGGTAAAGACACTCAGAATTAGTACTGTAAAAGGTCTAATCGTTATGCACATATTGACAAACTTGGGTCTACACTTCTTATCTGGCATCTATTCAAGAAACCTTGATACGTCCTTGTGCTTAAGGAGGCACTTAGTGTTATCTTAGACATCAGTGGGATGAAACAGAAAAGTAAAATCTCGGTTCAATGGCTATTTCGAACGTCTCACAGCAAATGATTGCTACAATTTGAAAAGAAAACATTATCTTGTTCAGACGTATATTCCATTTTGAATGTATCTTTCAAAGAAGTGAAGACAGTAATACTGAAGGTACAGTTGTTTGTTCGTATCATTTCTCTCTTCTGTCCTTCTGTACATATGATTTTATTTTTCACTTTGTCTATGTGCAGTATGAAAAAAAAAATTTTCTTCACCTTCCCTCTAAATTTAGTACTATCGAGGACCCATATCTCTTATTCATAATTTGAGAAAATCAGTTCTTATTACCGGAGGTCATTAGTGATTTTTGGAATTAGAAGCAGAGAATTAGTTAGTCTGTTGCTCTGCAATCTTATTAAATATGAATTATATTGTACTCTTAATTTTTGTAAAATTACAGATGTACTGGGACGGACGAAACAGCCACGACGACACGCTGGAGAAAGATTGTGATGAAACAACACGGGCGCCTCGATTGTTCTGCCGTAATCGGAGTGCGGAAATAGTTAAAACCACATAAAAAAGACACTGGCGAAGCACTATACTGCGTGAATCACCTAACACTTGCACCGCAAATACTACGGAAACTGAAAGTGTGATTGATGTGCGGTTTTCACAGAATGGTTTGGTAGTCAAGGACTCGTATTGTTAGCAAATAAACATATTGTAGAAAGACCTAGAAAGTGCTTTTTTATGCAAACATGCAGTGTTTCAAATGGAACAATGGTTGTTTCTGTCACGCACTGAAATTTTTTACATCAGCTGTGTACAAAGAATTTTGAATGACACTTTTATCATGTTTAGTTTGGTAGCTACAACTATTCAAAGTTTTGGGGGTGGAGGCTACGACAGCGTAGCTCACTAGCTGGTGGTCATGAGACAGTAGGCCGTGCCCCAGGGTTTAGCGATTCGGCCAGTTAGCTACGTTATCGCAGCCTCCGCCCCCGAAACTTTGAACGGTTGTAGCTGCCAAACTAAACGTGATAAAAATGACATTCAAAATTCTTTGTAAACAGCTGGTTTCAAATGTTGAAATGTTTGTAGAGCTTATGGGACTTAACTATGGGGTCATCAGTTCCTAAACTTACAAACTACTTATGAACTAGCTAATACTAAGGACGGCACATATATCCATGCACGAGGGGGGATTCGAATCCTCGACCGTAGTGGCCGTGCAGACCGTGACTGGTGCCCCACAGAACGCTCGGCCACCGCGACCGGCAACAGCTGGTTTCAAAAATCCAGTGCATGATAGAAACAACCATTGTTACATTTAAAAAACTTTTGGGTTGCTAAAAAATACTTTCTAAGTACCATTAAAATCTCTTTGTTGGCTAAAAATACGAGCCCCTGACTACCAATCCATTCTGTGAAAACCGCACATCAATCGCACTTTCCGTTTCCGCAATATTTGCGGTGCAAATTTAGGTGATTCACCCTATATAATAATACACCACATTGTTAAACGGCACCAACCACTGTCAGGACGCGGGCCTGCTAGCGGAAGAGGAGGCGGGATTCGCAAATGGCCCGAAGATATGGGGTGGTGTGGGGAGGGGGGGTGTTGGTTAGGAAGGGGAGAAAAAGGACTCCGTAGCAGAAGGGGGGATGAACGGAAGAGGGGACGATCTATGAAAGGAAGGGAGGGGCGGGTGGAAGGATAGATTTCAGGACGGAACGCATCATCCGGGAGGGGGTAGGTGACGGAAGTTTGGATAGGGTAAGCTGGAGGATACAGTGGTGGAGACGTGCCAGTGCCCCAGGGGTTAACGTAGGGTACACCAAGGGGGTGTGGGTGTCTAGTTTTCGGGTGATGTTGCGGATGCGGACGTCCTCAAAGGGTGGTGCGACCAATGAGGATACCCTGTGATTTATCAGGGTGGACGGTTCGGAAGAACTGGCTATATCAGTAGGAAATCTGGGAAAGCTGCTGATGGAGGCGATATTGGGAGAGTATATTTTTTTGCATTCCTTATTTTATGCCTGGATGGACACGCTGGCAGTGGCCTACTACGTTGCTCTTCAGCCAAAAAGTTACAATATAATTGACAAGAAGATGAAAATCAAAGACACTGGAGACAATAAATACATAATGCATAATACAATGGTGATAAAACAGGAGTATAAAATACATGAGATGATTTTAAAAGACACATATATTCAGAATTAAAAATGCCGCAGTGGCTAAAAAATATACTGATGATACATAGAAAACGGTGACGACGAGAGAGAACTTGGTAAAATACATAGCAGCAGTCTGTTCTGCCTGTACTGCGGTTACTGAAATCTTAAAACCATACGAAGGACATGGCCGCGGTGGAGTAGCCGAGCGGTCTAAGGCGCCTCGCTGTGGAGCGCGCGGTTACTTGCCATGAGGTGTTCGAGTCCTCCCTTGGGCATGTGTGTGTGTGTGTGTGTGTGTGTGTGTGTGTGTCTGTCTGTCTGTGTGTTGTCCTTAGATTACTT
Source organism: Locusta migratoria (assembly GCA_026315105.1). NCBI lineage: Eukaryota > Metazoa > Arthropoda > Insecta > Orthoptera > Acrididae > Locusta > Locusta migratoria. Next base: position 118,648,247 of record CM048744.1, on the reverse strand, counting down.
TTCCTTAGTTTAAGTAGGAATTAAGTAGGAATTAGATTAGGTAACGAAACAATGAAGGTGGTAGATGAGTTTTGTTACTTGGGTAGTAAAATAACATGCGATGGTCGCAGTACAGAGGATATAAAATGCAGAATGGCAATGGGAAGAATAGCATTTTTGAAAAAGAGAAATTTGCTAACATCGAATATTAATTTAAGGGTAAGGAAGTCTTTTCTGAAGGCATTTGTGTGGAGTGTTGCCTTGTACGGGAGTGAAACATGGACGATAAGCAGTGCGGACAGGAAGAGAATAGAGGCTTTTGAAATGTGGTGCTACAGAAGAATGCTGAAGATTAGGTGGGTAGATCGCATAACTAATGAAGAGGTACTGAACAGAATTGGTGAGAAAAGAAATTTTTGGCATACCCTGACTAAAAGAAGGGATCGCTTGGTAGGACACATTCTTAGACATCGGGGAATCGTAAATTTAGCATTGGAGGGAAGTGTGTGGGGTAAAAATCGCAGAGGGAGACCAAGAGATGCGTATAGTAAGCAGATTCAAGTGGATGTGGGTTGCCGTTCTTATGAGGGGATGAAAAGGCTTGCTCAGGATAGAGTAGGGTGGAGAGCTGCATCAAACCAGTCTCCGGACTGAAGACCATAACAACAACAACAATAGTTTAAGTAGTGCGTAAGCTACTGACTGATGACTACGCAGTTTGATCCGATAGATTTACAAACAAACAAGGGCATGGCACTCTCCACAACATTAAACGGCGCACAGTTAAAACTTTAAAACCTAAGCCCCGCAGAGGATAAGGGAGGGAGGGGCGGTATGGAGTGTCGGAAAAGGAAGAGGGAAGGAACATCCAAGCGTGGGAGTGAAACGAGACAAGGGGGGGGAGAGGCAGCGCTCATATAAGGGGAAGGATTGAAGTCGATAGGAAGTCATAGACATCGCGACTGAGGGCGTCATCTGGGAGAGGAAGCTATTGGAAGTTACCCTCGCGGAAGATGTGGAGGTGGAGGGAGGGAGGCAGAACTTGGTAACGGTGGCAGAGGTCTGGAACTGAATAGGAGGTGGATACTAGAGGGTGTTGGGGGACTATCTTTCAGTAGACGTAGAGGATGTGCTCCAGAAATTTGAGTATATGTGGGAAAGGAATGAGATCGTATAGGATCCATGTGGGAGAAGGGAGGTGGATATGGTAAGCGAGGCAGTGGGTGTGGCGTTCAAGGATATGGAGGGGCTGGTAGTGGGCAGGGGGTGGAAACGCAATCGGGGAGAAACTACAGAAGACTGCACATATTGAGGATCGGTAGGTGTAGAGCGTGGTAGAGGGGTTGAGTACCCATGTCTGACCGGTGAGGAGCCTTAGCAGGTTCTGGCTGGAGAGGGTTTTCTGACGGACAGTCTGAAGGTGAGGTTTCCAGGAAAAGGAGTGGTCAAGGGTGAGGCCAAGGTACCTAAGGGTTTTGGTTTGTTGGATAGGACGGTCACGGAGAGTTAGGTACACGTCTCGGTGGAGGAAGGAGTGGGTGGTTTGATTATGATTGCATGGGATTTGGTAGGGTTGACAGTAAGGAGCCAATGGTTACACCAGATGGAAAATTCGGAGAGGTGGGACTAAAGCAGGAGTTGGAAGCGAGCGAGGGACGGGGCGAAGTTCAGGAAGGCGGTGTCAGCGTTCATGTACATCCAATTCATTTGCATATTTAGCAATTACGAAGCGTTTTCGGCTTCGCTACTAAAGTATAAAGATTTACGATTTTTTTTACTATGTCCTCTCACAGCTTGGCTTGCTAAGAGAATCCTCTATGAATTCGGAGAAGTGTTTTCACTGGCATAGCGTCTAGTGTCAGTCGCACGGATTTTCAGTGTCCAGAAGAATTTCAGTGAGGGACTTTTCGCGGAAGTGTCACCAGACGGCAGGTCGGGCGCTGCGTGAAGCGCATTCTGAGTGCCTCTCCGCTATGCAGCCGCTGTCATCCGGCGCACGAGTCGCGACACAAAAATAAATAAGAGAGCTAAAGGGCAGCCGGGCGACGGGAGAGGAACGCGACACCGGCCGGCAAAAACCGCAGGCCGACTTAATTTCGGGTGATGGCCACCGTGACGTGCGTTCGGCCCGTAATGATTTACATAATGAGACAGGAAGGCCGCGCGCGCCGCCGGCCACAATAGAATTGGAGATGTCCGCCGGCCTGCCTCTCCGCTGCTGTTTTTTGTTGTGGTTCGCTAAACGTGTTAAAATGATGAAAGCGGACGCAGCCCGGCGGTGAATCAAACACTTGTTGTCTCGTGTTCCGCGTGCTCCAGTCTCGCCTAGCGACACCGTAAACAGTGACCGAAGACATTCCCGTTCGTTTTCCTCCACCTCATATTTACAGAAACTTATTTATTTACATAGTTTGCGCCAGTATTGGAGCACTAAAATCAAATATTACACGGCAGAGTCTACAGTGATTAAGTTTAGATCTTCAAATTCCGAACTTTCGTGGTTCCCAAAATTTCTTCATTCGCTGCGATCTGGCTGCTTGTTCTACTGCAGTAGTTCCACTCATACCTCATCACCCGTAAACAGTGTGTAATAACAGCAAAAAATAGGTCAAAATGGAGGGATATTGTATCAGGGGTTCCACAAGGATCTGTACTGGGGCCTTTACTATTCTCACTGCATGTTAATGATGTGTCCACTGTTATGTCCCACTGTAAATATCATCTATACGCTGATGACCTTCAATTATATCTCAGTGTAAGTCCTAAAAACCTAAGCACAGCCATCCAACATGTAAACGCGGACTTACTTTCACTATCAAGATGGACACATAGCATGGCTTGAAACTAAATCCATCAAAAACGCAGGCAATCTTAGTAGCCCATAAAAGACGCATCACTCCACAGCTCAGAGAAACTCTTCCACCTTTAATAATTAACGACACACAAATACCCTTTTCTCATTCAGAAAAGAACTTAGGAGTAATATTTGATCAGCACTTGGACTGGACAGAGCATACAACCACAGTCTGTAAAAAGGTATATGCGTCACTTCATTCACTGCAGAAATACATAAAAGCATTTCCTTTACAGCTGAAAAAGAATCTTGTTGAGACACTAATACTTCCCATTCTAGATTATGGTGATGCTATTCTTCCGCGGTGGAGTAGCTGAGCGGTCTAAAGCGTCTCGCTGCGGAACGCGCGGTTGCTCGCCGTGGAGGTTCGAGTTCTCCCTGGGGCATGGGTGTGTGTGTGTTTGTTCTTAGGTTAATTTACCTAGGTTTAAATAGTTTGTACGCTACGGACTGATGACCACGCAGTATGGTCCGATAGATTTACAAACATTCGAACAGTCTGATGCTATTCTGCAAGGACTGTCACACGAAAATTCACATAGGCTGGAGCTGGCGATGAATTCTTGCATCCGATACATTTGTAACTTTATACGACCATATCAGTCCCGCATATCAGCAGTTATCTTGGCTACGTGCAGATAAGCGTCAATAGCCATCTTTTTCTCCACTTGCCAGTCTGTAGCCCACTGTTGTCAATTCCTCCACCCCCTACAAATGTTTCCTTTCCCTTTCGTCAGCAGAGATCTCTATTGATATATATCTCCACTTCCTCACATTCATTGGCACTGTCATTATCTTTTCCTCTTTCACTAATCATTTTTCCCCCTTATGTTTATATTAAACTTAATTCAAATGTGTTAAACATCTATCTCCATGTAAATATCTCTTGTTATTATCAGTATTACTTTTATTTCATTTTATTGTTATCATTATTATTAGTAGTAAAAGGTAAAGCATTCAACAATCCGAAGATTGGTTTGAACGCCACAGTGCTTTACTAGGCATGGTCCTGTTTGGAGGTGGTATGCCGTTGCCTTCCTCCGACCTTCGAACTGACTTACCCAGCCAGTTATAGGGGGACCTACAGTTTTACGTGGGTTCCGAACCACGGTGCTACTCGGTATTTTTCACATGAGCAGTACTGCCAGAGGTGAAAGAAGTGATAAGTGACAGATTAGTATTATCATATATTGTTATTATTAATATTATTAATACTGTTTTTTGTTATTAAGTCCTTTGTTTATGTTGTTCCTGGTCAGATGTAAGAGAGGGCCCTATGGCCCTAATCTGGTCAGGTTACATAACCAAATAAATAAAATAAAATAAAATGTGACATACTTCTTCCGTTTTACTGCTTTGAATGTCAGGCGTGTGTATTTGTTTTCTAAAGCAGTTTCTCTTCTCTGTGTTCAGTTTGGTGTGTGGTGATATTCAATTAATCCAGATCCATTTGTACTTCTGTAAACCAGTAGTCTTGACCCACTGTAGGTTACGGTAGTAACACTAAAAGTGGGCATTTGCGATCGCCTTTTAACAGTTCGAAATTTGAATGAAAATAACGACTTAATCGTTCGCCTGAGAGGAAAACTGAATAAAAGAATTTATATAGGAGACAATTCTCTACAATATTGCTCTATTACGTTTTTTCCATATCTCACATCGTTTCAGAGATATTTGCAAAAATAACGGCGATTTGACGATATCTGTCCGTAACGTGATCCTACTTTTTACGTCCAACCAATCGAAAATGTTCAAATGTTTGTATAGCTTATGGGACTTAACTACGGGGTCATCAGTCCCTAAACTTACAAACTACTTACGAAGTAGCTAACACTAAGGACATCTCAAATATCCATTCCCGAAGGGGGATTCGAACCCCCGACCGTAGTGGCCGTGCGGACCATGACTGATGCGCTGCAGAGCGCTCGGCCACCGCGGCCGGCCCAACCCATCGTCAGCAAATTTTACAGACATAATTCTTGGCCCATAGCGACCAGAACCACCCTTTTTCAATTATTTCGGGCAAAAAATAGGTTATTAACTCTAAAAAAACGGCCGTTTTTGATGGCCTTTTAAAAGGAGGAATTTTCAAAGAAATCGGTCACATCTGACACGATAATTTAACAAACGAATTTGTAAATGAGAAAATTCTCTTCTACTTTCTCCTGTTACGTGCTTTTTTTTCGTAACTCACACCGTTGCAGAGTTATTTGCAAAAATAACGGCGATTTTGACCCCGTCACTAGATTTTACGTGTTTCTTTTTTTTTTTTTTTTTTTTTTTTTTTTTTTTTTGTCTTTGTTCTGGGTTGTTTGTTGAGAATTTTTCTGTTTTTTATTACGAATGGCATTGAACCTTCTTCTTTTTCTCTCTTTTCTTTGGTTCTTCAGTTTGATCGGTCCTATCAAGTTTCGAACAACCGTCCAATATGTTCGTATATCACAAACTAACTCGTCACCCATTACGCTACGGCGAACAGCTGCGAGAGTAATCCGTAATTCTTGTATCATTGATGGCAAGTGTTAACTGCTAACATAACATTTTTAGACATTACGCTAGAATTCATTGTTCTAAGATCGAAGTGGTTCTGATAATTTTCAGAGTGCCATTGCTTTGAAATGACAACGCCTGAGCTATAATAAGAAAATGATCAAATACGAAAAGCAAGATGATGTACGCGAAAGAGATTTGCGGGCGAGGGATGTCACGTGAGTGATTTCCGAACGCCAAAGGTACGCTGTGTTCCATCCAGGTTATAGTCGTTCTTCCGAACGCCATACATATGCTACGTTCCTTCCAGGCTATAGTAATTCGTAACCAGTACAGGCAAAGAAAATAAACTTAGAACAAACTACCAAGGCAAGACAGGTGATAATATTTTAACGGAAAAATATAATAAAATGTGGAAAAGATATTAAAATAATAGTTGAAAGAGGTAAAAGTTCAAAAAAGAATATCTTTGTCAAATCTAAACTGAAATATCAAATAATTTTGACTGTTTGTTAAAATACGTTCAGAAAGAATATTACACGTTGGGTGCTTAGATATTATCACAACAGTAGAGTCGTAATCGCATCTCCCATAATTTTTTTATTGTTTACATTTTCATTAATTTTGTCCGAAATATTTTCAAAATATCGTAAACCTACAAGGAAATCTAAAGTGGGACGTAAAACACGTCAGTGCGATGTTCTTGTTTTAATATTAGTGAAGTAGTCAAAAAGTTGTTTGAGGATTCTATTATTAGGTAGCCGACATATGTGGCCGAAAAATGCAATCCTTCTTTTCCGCTTTGCACCAACAACGAGTTCACTGTCTATATAAACCACTGAATTGGGCAAAAGTCTCCACTGCCCATTAACGTGGTGTTTCTTTATTTTTATTTATTTATTTTTTACTGATAATCGTTCCGAGAATACTTCTGACCCACTCGGTTAGCCGTGTGGTCTAACGCTTCGCTTTTCGAGTCGGGGAGGCGTACGGTCCCGCTTCGAATCCACCCGGCGGATTAACGAAGGGAGTCGAACTGCCGGCCGGCCTAGATGTAGCTTTAGGCAGATTTCCACATCCCACTAGGTGAATACCGGGCTGGTACCCAAGTTTCGCTTCAATTGCACGATTCGCAAACATTTCATAACACTTTACACTTTCACACATATAACACAATACGCAGTTATTTTGGGTATGGGGTGGCTACAGGAAGGGCTTCCGGCCACCCAGTAAATATTAACACACTCCAAATCCGAGTTTAACAAGCCGACCCTGCTTGTGCGGGAACATGGCCAAGAGAAAAAAAAAAGAATTGTCCGGAGAATCCCTCTATGAACTTTCTGCAATTCGTTAGTCGTTGCCTGAGGATTTTTTGTTTTTTGTTTTTTTTTTTTTGTTTTTGTTTTTTTTTTTTGCATTTAGGTCATGTGGTTCTCTGCGCTTGCTGTACTTTTCATGTTCTACCATCTATTGATGCTCTTTCAATAGCATTTCAGGTAATAACCTCACCAAGATATTCAAACTTTTTTCCAATTTAATTATTTTAAGCATTAAGGAATATGATATGGGTTATGTCAACTGAAAATCTGGGCATCATTTCCGTTTATCAAACGAAATTTGAAAACCCAACCTTGCCGCTAATCGTTGTAGTTCTTCTTTCTGAACCTTTGCTTGATAAATATTGTTTGCTAACAGAGCCAAATCATGCAAAGTAGTTTAGTCTACTCTTTCGTATCTTAACAGATGGTGGACGTATCCAGTTCAAGTGAGGCATGGTTTGCTACAGCATATTATAAAACAATAATGGAGACAATCCATCGCCTTGTTGAAGGCCAGAATGGATCTCAAAAGGTTAAGAGAAATAATTTCCGAAGCTTACTCTAGCTTTGGTATGTCGGAGGCTGACCGTAATGAGGTTGAAAGGTTCTGATGAGAACCAAAATTTTTAAGAATAAACAGTAGAGATTTACGATGGATGCTATACAATTTCCATGCGGACGCTTTCAAACTATCGATCCCGGAATACATTATAGGCTGCGAGTAAGAGGAACCAATGTAAAGGGGCCACTACTATCGTAGTGTGCTACAAGTTGAGAATTTGAGTTGGGAGGGAAGCGGGCCTGGATACCTAATCAGTTAAGGCGACCGCTGGCCCGAAGCAGGAAATTCGGTTCGAATCCCAGTCCAGCACAAATTTCAAAATTTTTCCATTTAATTTAGTTTGGAAACGTTTAAATATTTCTAATTCGTAGAATATGATATCATCTGGAAGGACTGGATAATATACGAGTAACTGGAAATAAATGCAGAACTGCGGCGCTACTTCGCAAATTGCACGGCCTCCCTCGGTAGTTAGCTTAGATAGTTTGTAACTCCTGACATCAATGACGTTAGAAGTTTGGTCCCTTACGATAACAAAAAATGTTCAAATGTTTGTTAAGCTCATGGGACTTAACTGCGGGGTCATCAGTCCCTAAACTTACAAACTACTTATGAAATAACTTATACTAAAGAAAGCACAATCATCCATGCACAAGGGGGCATTCGAACCCCCCGCCGGGGAACGGCCTCACTCATCGTAGCATAGCTCCTCAATGCGTTTTCCACTCCGCCGCGGCTACGAATACAAACATTTGAAATTTCAACAGTCACTCGCGCAGTAATTCCTTTGAGTGTTGCTCCCGGTGTAATAACATTCGCACATTGTAATAGGCTCTAGCAGTTTGTGATGGAATTTAACAAATGTATATTTGCAGTTATCAAAGTTATATCTGATTTACATGTGGACAGATTATGAAAACTATAAAACAAGCACCTAGCCAGTTTTCATTTACAGTAACTAAGATGATTCGAGCACACAGTTTATGTCTTTGAAATGTTCCACACTTGTCCATTTGTTGCATGTAGTAAACCATCTATATGCTTTTTCATGTCATGCTCTACCATAAAAGTTATCACTAACATCATTGATCTACAACCTCTGACAACGAAGTTCGGTGAATAGTCTTGTAATATTAATGTAGGTGAACTATAATCTACAGTTACCTTACTGTCCTTCCAAATAAACACCTTCCATAACTAGGCACCGCTGAACTCTGTGAATCATATCCTGGGAACAGGATAGACTTCCTTTGGGATGGTGTTCAAAAGCGTCGTCACGTTTCTTTGGGTGTCAGGAATGTCGTCAAATCTCTTTCCTTTTGAAGCGAGTTTGAGTCGAGGGAATAGGAAGAAGTCTGGAGGATTGAGATCCTGTGAGTCTTATGAATGTTCAAGTTGCAGCGCCCCGTTTTTTTGTCAAGAACGTTTTGACGATATTAATTCATGGTCGCTTAAAACGTCTCTATTGAAGGGACAAAAATCTCATGACTCGAATCATGCTTGGATATTTGATGGCGTAAACGCAAGAGGAAGTGAAGAAGTCTGGAATGTAATATATTATCACCGTGAAAACTGGTTGATTTAACATCAGCGAATAACTTGCAGTATTCACGTGCAGATACAATGGTCTCAGATTAAAGCAACTTAAGTCACTTAACAAAAGTAATTCTACCGGACCCGATTGTATAGCAAATAAGTTCCTTTCAGAGTATGCTGATACAATGATAATTATACAACCTCTGGCTCAGCGGACGTTCTGTATGCAAAGACTGGAAAGTGGCATGGATCACTCCAATATTCAACAAAGGGAATAGGAATGATCCACAGAATTACAGGCCCACATCACTGACGTCGGTTTGCAGCAGGGTTTTTTAACACATACTTTCCTCAAATATTATGAACTACTCTTGATCATAGTCAACATGGATTGAGAAACCACCGTTCTTATGAAAGCTAGCTCTTTACCCACACGATGAGTGTTATCGGCAAGGGATGTCAAAAAGATGTTTCAAGTGCCCACATCGATTGGACACAAAAATTGCTCAAACAATCAGCAAATACAACAAAAATACTTGTAAAGAGCACAGAGTAATTATTTGTAGTGAGTGACTCTTGTAATAAACTGAATTCATCTTGTACCTCAAGTAAATTTAAAAGATTATAGTTTTTCTAAAAAAAAATTATTCTGATTTGTGGTATTGTATTTTTATAATACTAAAAGAAACGTCATAATATTATTACAGAAAATATTCATTCAGTCTCATCAATTGTTTTAATAACTACCATTTTCTATATGTTTCTGGGTAGGGATCTCAAAGACCTCTCTCATGAATTTTTGCGAATCCTACCACTAATGCATCCAGGGGTTAACGAAGTAATTCCAATGCAGTGGGGACATTCCGGTGGCAGAGTTTTAAACTTGTGCCAAAAGCGTGTGACTACCATACCCGTTCTCCACTGCATAGGTGACGAGACGCGGCAGCTTCTCCGGGTATCGAACCCGGCCCTCGGCGTCCGCGGTGCGCACAGAGCAGAGCGTTTTCCCTCCCCCCCTCCTCCCCCCTCCCACTCCACTCGACCGCCGGCACTTGCAGCCGACCGACCACCGTTCCTCTGCGATTTATCGCCCAGAGGTTTCCAAACCCTAATGAGCAAAAACCAATTTACAAGGTAGTTATTGGCTTCCAACTAAATTGTGGAATACAACCAAATATATAGGCGGCACAGCGGGTCCGCGCGCTGTAGAGAGAGCACATAAAACGAACCAGGCGTGCAAACAATTCTGTCCGGGGCCCTAGTCCGTTACACGCGGCTGTAATCCAAAAAATAAATTTGTTAAAGCACACGCCGCTGAATACTGTGATGACTTTAAATATCCCCCTCCCCTCCCACGCCTCCCCCTCCCCCCCTACTGCTGACCGTCGCATCAAGCTGACGCGTGCCCGCACTCGGCGCAAGCGTTTTTATCAGCGGCGAGACGGACGAAATACCTGTGTCAGAATGCCCCGCGGCCCGCTCGTTCTCATCAACGTCACTTTTTCCCCCCTAATGGCAGTTTACTGCCGCGCTGTCGTATAACACCGCCCGGCGTCTGCACGTTTCTTGCGCGCCAACTTTTCGCGACCGCCGCGCTGCTACAAATTTTACTGGCGGTTCACTTTTCCTCCTCTGTTGCCGGACTTTCTTTTATGTATCAACAATAACTATGGCTTTCATTGCCACTACAGTAACACGCGAATCGTAAATGGAATTTCGTTGCGAAACCAGCAAGACGGGAATCACTATACTTTTTGCCGCTTGATTCAGTAACTATTTTATTTATTTATTTATTTATTTGTTTATTTAGCCTTTATTTTTAGTACAAAAACTATAACAAACTTATGATTTACTTCTGTATTAGTTTATATTGTCCATTGAGTTCAATAAGGTGACGTACTGTGGAACTTAGAGAAGCATGGTGCTACACATAAAGGTACACGACAGTCGCTACACATTATTTTTCTCCTCATTTCTTTGTTTTTGGTGCTACATTGGCGGCACCTTCTGTCTGTAGTATCTTTTGTTGGCAGATGAGTTCAACTTTCGCCCGATGAACTTCATCCGGAACTCCAGACACACCTCTTTCCGGTGTGTGAAAATGAACGGGCCTTCCTCTTCCACATAAAGTTGCCACTGACAATTGCCAAATCTACAAGATGTCGATTGCACAGCCATACACACTGTACTTCACACACGTTCAGTGGGAAACATAGTTCCCACTAACTAATCTTGTAATATTTATGTACTTTTCATTGATATCCAGGAAATATATATTACAGTAATATTATCTCCCTCGTAAACATAAAAGTAAACAAATACAACACAAGTCACTTCACACACAAAAGGAAAGCAAACTGTATAAAAAACGCTGTTACTGTCGAAACAGTGGCTTGGTTTCCCCTCCAAACTGCTATTCTGCAATGAATGACTAACAATGTAGAAACAGAATGAAACTTTCACTCTGCAGCGGAGTGTGCGCTGATATGAAACTTCCTGGCAGATTAAAATTGCTTGCCGGAACCGGGACTCGAACCTGGGATCTTTGCCTTTCCGGCACGCAATTTTAATCTGCCAGGAAGTTTCATATCAGCGCACACTCCGCTGCAGAGTGAAAGTTTCATTCTGGAAACATCCCTTAGGCTGTGGCTAAGCCATGTCTCCACCATATCCTTTCTTCCAGGAGTGCTAGTCTTGCAAGTTTCGCAGGAGAGCTTCTGTGAAGTTTGGAAAGTAGGAGGCGAGGTACTGGCGGAAGTAAAGTTGTGAGGCGGCATCGTGAGTCGTGTCGGGGTAGCTCAGTGGTAGAGCCCTTGCCCGCGAAAGGCAAAGGTCCCAGGTTCGAGTCCCGGTTCCGGCACGCAATTTTAATCTGCCAGGAAGTTTCAATGTAGAAACAACCACTTTTGTGCGTGTGTTGACAATGTATATTTATTTATTTATTTGCTTTTTTAGCCTGATCAGATTACATCGGACCAGGGTTTTACACATACAGTATTTCTTTACATGTGAGTTACCTATAACATAACAATCATTTTTACAGATAGACAATTAATAACATAATTTATACAGGTTGATTACATGTAAAAGGTGGCCGAGGGGACTGCGGCGCGCCAGTCACAGTCTGCACGGCCACTACGGTCGGGGGTTCGAATCCCCCCTCGGGCATGGATATTTGTGCCGCCCTTAGTAGTAACCTAGTTCATAAGTAGTTTGTAAGCTTAGGGACTGATGACCCCGTAGTTAAGTCCCATAAGCTCTACAAACATTTGAACATTTGAAGATACGAGGGTTGTAAATACGAAGGATGTAAATAAAAGGTATTGACTTAACTCTAATAGTATTAATACTAGCAGTACCACTGAGACACCTTCTGCTGCTGCTGTTGTAATAATAGAAGTAAGGACATTGATATTAGCAGATACAAGATGTACTTTTGAATATATCGAGACTGGTTAAGGCATGGCGAATTCTGACAGAAGGAAGTTAAAGAAGCTGTACCTGGCGAGAGCAATGGCAGTCTGAGAATATCTGGGAGGAGGAATGGATGTGACGTACCTGGACCGTAGAGTAATACTGACGTAATTATTGCTTTAGTAGATAATCCATTAACTGTCGTTTGAAGCTGGCAGTGTTATTCAGTTCTCTGATATACTGAGGTAGATTTTTCCAGAGCCTGGCTCCTGCTACTGAAAAGGATTTTGAGAAACCGGCTGAGTGGTGGATAGGGACAGAAAGGGTTTTGCTCTGACAGGAACGAGTAGTTCTGTTATGTTGATCAGATAAGAGTGTTAAGGTCGAGGAAAGATATGAGGGACAGTGCACGTTGATAAGAGAGTAGAGGAAGCAGACTGTATGAAAATCTCTGCGCTTGTCGGCACGGAGCCAGGATAGTTGCTTATAAGATGGTGAAATGTGATCAAAGAGACGGATGTTACATATATATCGAACGCAGGCATTCATGATTAGTTCCAAACGTCGTGAGCTTTCCCAAGAAAGACCTAAAGATCCGAGGAAAGTCATCAGACTCAAAAGTCGAGATCAATTTCTGGATACCTCTGCCTGCCTAAATACTCCAGTTGCTACCCCATCAGCAAATAGCTAACAAACAATTTCTGTGTCATTTTACTTTAAGATAATTTAGCTGTATTAAACAATTTTATGTATGTACGAGGGGGAGTAGTCGACTGTGGACAGAGTTGTATGCGGAAGAAAAAATAGAATGTCACATTAAAGATCAGACATATCTTTATTTTTCTACATAAATTCCAAGTACATTAAGACATTTGTCAAACCTCTGTACGGCAAAAAGCCGTACAGAAAAAGATCAGGGAGATGGATACACAAGCGTTGAACGGGTACGGGCAAAAGACGGCATAGAGCAAGTAAACGCGCAGGTGCTGAAAAAGTATATTAAAAACTGAAGAATTCATTATTGATGGAAAGGAAGTAGAATTCACACATTTAATTGGCACCTGAAAGCAAATTCACTTCCTCACAGTTACCAGAAATTACCCAAGTATTTTTCAACCCCAGTAATGTTAAAAAAATCTACAAAAATGAAAGCTGTTTGCAAAATCGTTGTCAAAACATTGTGATGTTTAAAACATTGTGACAGTGTTACCACTTCCCATTTAACCATAATCCAGGTGTTTGCTAGGTCTAAAATTATTGATTCACTTGACGTGTCTTGAAAGCACAAATAAAAAATTCAAATATGCTTGACAAGGGCAAACAAAATAAAGTTAGAGATGGATAGAGTAATTGTTCTGCTGCAGGCACACTTCATTACAGTCAGTTCTGGGCAAGCAACAATGTCGTGCCTTGTGAGCTAGAAGTGCCAACAACGCATTCTTTCTTCACTAATGGCCAAGAAAATCACAATCCTGACTCAAAGGCGGGAAATTAATCGCTGATTACACAATACTGGGAGAGACTTACAGATCGACAATGTTCTGTAACACGTATTACAGAACTGAAAGTTTTCACTCTGAGTATTACTATAAGTGAATTGTGATGTGTTATATTTTGCTCTAGATTTAAGGATCGTTATCTAATTGGTCTGCTGTAAGAATATGAAATGACGTGGTAAGAAAAATAAATATTAGTTTCGCCATTATATCATTCAATGAGTTCTTTTTTCCCTTACCTTTCTACTTTAATCCACTGATATTGCAAACATTAAGTCAGGCATTTCATGCACTACCGTATTCTCCTACTTCCATGTCAGAATAATTTTAAAACGCCATTATCAGTATAGAATCCGGCCTTAAATAATCTAGTTTAAGTATGTTTCCTCGACATATATGAGAAACACGATTTCTTAACACACAAAATACAAGTACGAATTCGAAAGCGTAACTTCAATGCATGGAAGTGTAACTCGTAAATCGCCAAGCGAAGAAACGGGTGTACTCGACTACTGATCACACTTTCTGCCTTCTATTCGTCATGCTACTGACGTGGTAGTGTTTCTAAGGAAAGTCGAAACGGAAAGCAGGAAAATATTGGACTCTGGAAAGGAAAGAGCTGCACCGAGAATGAATGCGAGAGAGTCGGGCAAACATCAAAGCCCAAAAATTAAGACAGCTCAAATATCGCCAGGCTTATATTACTAGTGGCGGTGGTCACTCCCTAAATTGACCACACCAACCAGTTGTCGGAATGTGAGTGCGACTCCGTTAAGTTGGAAAAAAAGAAAAAAAAGTGAAAGGCTAAGAAAATATTGTTGTTAACCGTTATGCATCTTTCACTTGTTTCCGTTCCGTTTGTACTGTTTTGTAGCAAAAAATCTCAGTCTTTCAACATTTCCATTTGTTGCTTTACTGCTGGTCACAAGGAAATATAGCATTTGAACATTCTTGTTAATATCCTTTGGACTTCTAGGTCTCTCGAAATGGATCACAAGTTCAGATAGGACAAGGGTGGAGAAGTAATTATTTAGAATCTGTAATAAACACCACAGGATTAGTTTTAAATGGCCTAGGAAAACCAACGGAAATCTAGGTTTAGATGATAGGGTAGGGAATGAGTGTTCAGATTGGTGCCATCTGTACCGGTTTGGACGTGGAATATCTGACTTATTACTACAATCTTTCTAAATCGAAATTTTATTGACATTATTTACTGAACAAAATTTAAATTAGCAAAGAACTGCTGTTACAAATATATTAATGTTTAAGGCTTCATCAGCTACCGTCCATTGTGTGCAAAGCAAAATATCACGCCCTCATCAAATCAATACGCTGTTTATATATATATATATATATTCTTTTCTAAATTATTTCCTTCCCTCTCTAAAATATGTGGATGGCCATTACAATATTAATATTACAGTTTTGTCCCTCCGGCTGCTGAAAAAAATGTAGTTTGGACTGTTTCATTTGAAAGGTCTACAAAGGTCATACAAAGCCCAGAAGAAACCCACAGATAAGTACCCGTGAAAGCAAAACCTACATTTTCCTTTTGGTCCGTGACCAAAAGTGGTGTAGTACTTCATTTACTAACGCAGGAGATGATAACTTTATCCTGAATGGTCGTCCACTCTACAGTGATCTGTCAGGCCTCCTGTACCCAGTAAACATCAATTCATTTGCAGTGTCAAGGATTATGCGCGCACTTTTGTATAATAACTCTACTTCAGGGCTACCTCTGTTTATAAGCAGTTTTCCTTTCATAAGAAAATAATAGCGCCACAAAATCGAGAAATAGGCTACACCAGTAACCTACGCTTACAAACTTTGCAATGTCTGCAAAAAAATGATGGATGACTAAGAAACCTTTCGCTGTATGCGAGAATTTTAATGTTGCTTAAGTCCGAGGATGAATCTTGAAACGTGTTGCATAAAACACCACGCAAATTTTATATTGCTTATGAGTAACATTGTCAAGCACAGGGTTTACACAGCTATCAGCTTTCTACTTTGTCATATGTTATTTTTAGATGTATTTTCCCTGGAAATATTGAGCCAAATGATTCACTGTTACATCTAAACATGTATTCGTATTTATCATTGCATTCAATGTCATAGGAGAGTGGGTTGGAACATAAACAGTGCCAACACTACTGGTGCGACGCTATGAAATGGAATCTACTATTATGGCTGATAGCACACGTTGTTGACATAGCAACCTTACCTCCGAGCACCTGGACTCGCCCATCCCCCGTCAGCGATGTGCGAACAGTCGAGGGAAACACAGTCACTTGGAAGCTAGCGGTCTAACGTAACGGTGTCACTACGTTTTCTAAACGGGAACAACGAAGATGGATCAAGACTGAATGTGTCAGAGGTTGTACAGCACGACAGTGTCGAGGTCTTCAAGAAACGTGTAGGGAATCGGCATTGTCGTACTGAGAAGTGGCATGTTGAGTAAAAGCCATCAACGAATGTTGGCAAACTGTGGCAGACATGCATCGCGCAGGTCGTCCTAGCGTCTCTGAACAAGAAGTGCATACTATTCCCGCGTTAGTGGACAGTGATCGACACTAGACAACTCGCCAGATTAACCAGATTGACGCATACGACTTTGCTTCGCTTCCTGAAGGAACGGCTGGGGACACGAAAAATTGCAGCAAGATGGGCTACGCATGAAGTGATAGAAATACAGAAATGGATGTATTGTAACACTGGATGAGACATGGACCACATCGTATGTGCTAAACGTGAATGGCGTCATTATGGGTCGCCGCGAAAGTCGAAAGTGCGTCAGGGCCCCAGTATGGTGAAACTTATGATGATTCTCTTGTGCGACTGTGATGGTGTAACCCTCAGCATTACGTTCGTGCACGGCAGACCGTCGGTGCACAGTATTACTGTTCGTGTTTAGAGCATTACCTGCGATCAGCTTTGCAAAACAAGCGGCAAAACTTCCTGCGCAATCCACCCATCATTTCTCACGGCAATGGGCGGGAGCATTCAGCGCAGTTGAGGCTGCTCTGTTCGGTCGATGGGACTGGGAAGTACTGTACCATTCACCATAGTCCGTGCACTTAAGTCCATGTGACTTTGATTAGATTCAGAAGATAAAGGAACCACTTCATGGTATTCGCTTAAGAACTGTTCCTGGGATTCGACAGGCAGTAGACCGCTCCATTCGCGCCACCAACAGAACAAGCTCTGCTAACGGTATACTACGCCTTCAACATCGCTGGCAACGAATTCTGGACAACGGTGGCGATTACTGTGGAGGACGGTAACAGGTCCAAACGTGTAACGCTTTTGTATCGGTTGTGAATGAATAGTTGCGACTGATTAAGTTCCAACCCTTGTATGTATAATTAAAGTGAAGACGGCCATCGGTCATTTCACCGGATGCGCACTAGACCCTAACTGTTACTGGAATCGGCGATACCTTCCGCGAGAAATGAGTAGTAATGGCCAGGGACACTACGTGGGTAATGTGTGGATTAGATGAAAATTTGAGTAGCCAGTTGTGTTAGTAGTCAGCGCGACTGCCTACTAAGCAAGAGATATTTGTAAACCTATTGGATCGAGCTGCGATGGTCATCAGTCTCTAGACTTACAAACTACTTACAATAATTTGTATTAAGGACAACACACACATCCATGACAGAGGGAGGATTCGAACCTCCAGCGAGAACAGCCGCCCAGTCCGCAGCATGACGCCTTCGACCACGCGGCTATTCCGCGCGGTCTAACCCGGTTTCGAATCCTGGCTGGACATAACTTTACACCTTTCACCGACATATTTCGATATCGAATAGCAGTTGTCGTCCCAAATTCTTTCGCGTGTTTTCGCGGAAACAGAGAATACATTTACTTCTATAGACGATTGTCACTGGAATGTAACTGCTTCAGTCAAAATAGAACATGTTTTGTAAGGACCGATCGAATATTCGGTTTCGGTTTAGCTTACTACCAGTTTCGGCTAAAATATTAGTTTCGGCCGCAGTTTCCGTTTCGTCGCCGAATCTTCGGCTTGGCCGAAATTATCTATATTGAACTTACTGATGGAGTGCAGTTGCGTTATGGATGGATTTATTCAACAATAACGCTTTACATCAGTCGACGGTGCGCCGTTTAACTGATAGGAGTCTTTCCTCGAGCGTAAAAATTGTGGGCATTTTATTCTTAAGCACAATATACAATATTACGCAATCGTATCTAATAGTGAATAAAAAGTTCTCGGGTTCCCGTCCGCGTCAGGTGGTTAAAACTCCACGAGCATTTGGCCAAGCACTCCTTGGCCATTGTCAAGTGGTATTGACTGCCTAGTGGCTGCAATTACGGACTTATATACACTAGCTGCCGGCTGTTACGTCACTGGTGCTCCGCGACATCGCCATATATGGGCATGCTTTGAGTCGGTGTTCGATGCGGCCGTTTTAACTGCGCGGTCGCTGGATCGCACGCCGCACTGAGCTGCAGGCCGCCGTCTCTGTTAAGGTTGTTACCAGATGTTTTAATTTCGATGGCTTCTTCAATAATACTGTCCCAGAAGCCGTTCGTGCGAGCCACGACGGCAGTTTCATCGAATTTGATGCTATGACCGTTTACTAAAGCATGCTCAGCTAAAGCAGATTTGTCTGGGTACCGTAAACGATAAAACCTTTCATGTTCCTTCCTTCGTTGTTCAACAGTTCCTACTGTTTGTCCGACATAAGTCTGGCCACACTCGCAAGGTATCTTGTAAACCCCAGGTGTTCTGAGACCTACTCCCTCTTTAACTGGTCTCAGTAATTGCCGCATTTTCGTCGGGGGCCTGAAGACTGATTTGATATTGTGTCTCTTCAACAGGCGGCTTATTTTGCTCGTCACAGAACCACAGAACGGCAAAAAAGCAAGTTTCTCTCCTTCTTCCTCGTCAGAGGTCTTATTGTGTTTCCTTCCTGAGATCGCATCACTTATTTCACGATCATTGGGGCCATTATACCTGAAGACCTTGCGTAGATGTTTCATCTCATGGGGCAGGTTATCGGCGTCTGATATTGTTTTTGCACGATGTGCCAAAGTTTACAATACAGTGCGCTTCTTTGCCGGGTGATGGCTTGTGGCGTGCAGTGTGGGAAGGTTTTCTATGGACACTGTGACCAAGGCATCCAATAGTGATATTCTTATACTATGTTTGTAATAATTGAACTTATTCCGTATTGTACATAATGGAACGGATTATCACATTCTCACGTTTAAAAACTACAGGTTTTCTGGAATTCGAAGGCTAGTCGTTAATAAATTACAACACTTTAGACTTAGAAAAGGTTTATTGCTAACACAAGCTTAGGGGGTGAGCTCCATTAATTTTCTGGAACTTACAACTGCCGGTGGTGGGATTTGAACTGGGGACCGCCAGAATTGCGATCTGCGACGATAACCACGACAGAACGCGTTCCGTCCTAAGACTCGCACCAGTATTGTTATGCTGTAAATTTATATTAATGACTTTCGTCGTTTCGTTGAAAGCGAGTAGCTTTTTTGATAATCAATATGGGTTTAGGAAACATTGATCACATGTAAACACCTTTTCCTGTTCAGTTTAAGTAAATTTATACTGACAACAATTATATTGTTAGTCGGAACTCTGACTCTATATTTCGAAATACACTCTGCAGCATTGATGGCCAGGTATTCAGGAAGTGAAGATGGCAACATAAAGCTAGCGCTCTCAAATACAGAATCGTAAAGGCTACTTATGGAAGCAAACAAATGATTACTTTCTGCGTATTTAGTATTGTGGTAGTCATGTTGAGGCTTTTACATTTCGTAGTATCTATTTGCTATGTTTCTGTGTACCTAAAGACCAAAGACTATCTTCCTTCAAAAAGGTATACAGGACCGTGTAATTTGTGGTAGCTATACTGTAGTCTCATTAATTAGAGGTGATCGGGACCGGGGTCACTATCGAAATTTACATGTGAAAAGAAGAAATTCGGCTTTGAAAAGAATACTAAAAAATATGACCTTTCTTAAAACAAAGTTTTTAAATAATCATTTACAATGCCGGCGTAAAGGTTTTAAAGTGTTTTCACTATTTACATCGCGTTATGATGGTGGAGTGCCTTTTTCTCTGAAGATGGAAGGTACCCGCAGTAGTTGGTATGTTTTAATACGCTCGTATTTATGGGAAACTCGTAATTACTAACTCGAAATAGTGAGACTCCACTGTATCGAATCCAATTTACTTCCTTTAATTTTTCCTTTTTTGGTAGAAAATGTAACGAGGAGAAAAGAATCCAGCGTGGAAGAACTTTAATAAATTACAATAGTTTTGTCTAACTTGTTTGCCGCCCATGTCATCTTCTACGGACTCCTGATTACGCTTACACACACAGTACAGGGAGGGGATGTTGAGAAATGTGTTAAAACTACTCATTTGTGATGTAACGTAAATATACAGAAATTTTAACTTAATTATGTAAGTTTCGCTTAAGGGTTTCCGTATTGTTTCGGCCGAAAGTGGAACAGGAGCCGACTATTCGGTTACGAATCATGTTTCGGTCGGACACTAATGTAGATATTAATCGTTGTTTGTTACTGGGATTTTAATAACAAGTCGCTATTATTACAGAGATATCTTGAATAAACAACAACCGTTCGCCTTTAGTGTAGATTGTTTCTATTATTAGTTATAAAAAAGAATAATAAAAAACTTTCTACATAAAAGGCGTCTGGTTGTTGTTTATTCAGTATACCTTTATTCACCAAAGTGGCAGTGTTCATCCATGCTGGGCAAATTTTTTTTAAAACTACAAGTTATAAACTGCTAAGTTATCATATTAGACAGGTACAGAACATGAAAAATATCAGTACAAATGCTACTCTGAAACTAAAGTCATGATAATTTACATAATATTTGGGGTACATTGACAGTTTTATTGTTACAAAGCGCACTTCTTTTTACCTTACCAACGAAAATGCTAAGTGGAGCTAAAAGTTTTCTGTCATGAACATGTGCAGTCATCTTTATTTGTCCATGTGTCCGATATAGTGTTTTAGCCTCACCACATTACTTGAGTAATAAACTTAGAATAGGTCAATATGATGTAAATTACAATACTTCTACGTTCGCTCCCTATAGTCTATCGAGTGTGTTGACTAAAGGATTAAACAGGCACATCAAACGTTGCTAGATCGCAGTACTGCGGACTATCCGTCTAGTCTGTTTACTTCGCTCATAAATCGATTGTTCTAATGTACAAAGTTTGGCTGATCAGTATCAAACATCTGTGTAGGAACGAATAAAAAATCGACATGCTTTTTAATGGGATGTACTCCAAATAGAGTACAAAACAGTATACCTGCATTTGTTCGCTAACTTTTCTGTGTGTATTCGGTACTCGTGGAGACGGCGGTGACCATTTATCCTGCTGGGGAAGTAAATCCCTACTTAGGCCTACGTGGTCTGAAGAACACTGTCTACGATGCCGTAAAGAAAGACCTTCGGGCCAATGCCAGACTGCGCCTGCCGCACGCTCAATGCTACCCACCTGACACGTGTGTTTTGCGGTCTGCCAGCCCAGGCTACCTTTTCGGGGCGTTCAAATGTTTGTTAAGCTTAAGGGACTTAACTGCTGGGTCATCAGTCCCTTCAGTCCCTAAACTTACGAACTACTTATGAACTACCTTATACTACAGACGAAACAAATATCCATGCCCGAGGGGGGATTCAAACCCCCAACCGTAGCGGCCGTGCAGACTGTGACTGTCGCGCCGCAGACCGCTCGGCCACCGCTGCCGGCTTTTCGGGGCGTAACAGGGTCGTTGATGAACCTGACACACACGGATTACAATTACAAGACCGGGAGGATAAAAAGGAACAAAATTTTACGACTTGTGTGTAGGAACATTTGCTTATTTTCATTCGCTTATTCTGTATGGAGTTATTTTTGGGTAACTCGTTGGTTCAAAAACGGTGTTTATTGCCCAGAAACGGCCGATTTGAGTGTAGTGTAAGTTCAAAATGTTCAAATGTAATCCTATGGGACCATACTACGTTGGTCATCAGTCCCCAGTCTTACAAACTAGTTAAACTAAGTTAAAATAACTAAGGACAACACACAGATCCATGCCCGAGGGAGGATTCAAACCTCCGACTCTGGAGGCCGCACGATACATAACGTGACGCTCCAGACCGCTCTGATACTCCCGCGCGGCTGTAGTGTAAGCTCACAAATGTCTTGTCGACCTATCGTGCCCTGTCTGTACGTATTTTCTTTGATGTAGTTTATTGTCAACAATTCTCAAGAGTTAGCAATTTTCACTAAGTTAAAACTACACAGAAAGTTATTGTGCATTTGATCACACCTCCTTGACCCTTGTGCAGTATTATGCCCCATCAACATTATTAAAATGCTTAGTAGTAATCCAACCACTTTTAAGTCTAACCTGTAGCCTTTTCCCAGGCTAATTTCTTTGTTCCGTCGAGGAATTCCTGGAAGAAATACGAAAATAATCTAATTTTTCCATAACGTTGTTGAATATTTTTACTTATGCTTAGGCCTGTCGTTTGCATTGAACATCTATTATTGCTCTTATTTACAGTTTGAAGTACTGACTCGTACCATGATAACAGAAACTTGCTCCTCAGTTTCTCCCTGTGTAATACGATATATACGAGGGGAGGAACTTAAATGGTGGCAACACTGCCGTGGAGACACTACGCATGGGATCTACTATTGTTGCTGATAGCACGCGTTGTTGACGTAACTACCTTACATCCGAAAAAATGAATTCGTCCGTTCCACGTCATCGGAAGGCGCACAATCGAGAGAAACCAAGTTGCCTCGGTGGAGTGGCCGAGTGTTGCAAGGCGCATAGCTGCAGAGCGCGCAGCTACTCGACGTCGGAGGTTCGAGTCTTCCTTCGGGCAGGGGTGTATTTTTTGTCCTTAGCATAAGTTAGTTTCAGTAGTTTGTAAGCCTAGGGACTGATGAAGTAGTTAAGCCTGATATTCAAACATTTGAATTTTTATTTATTTATTTTCTTTTTTTTCTGTTTTTGGAGCAGAGAACACAGTAACTTGGGAGCGAGTAGTCTAACGTAATGGTGTCACTGTTTTCGAAACAGGAACAAGATTGAATGTGCCAGAGGTCGTACAGCACGACAGAGGCCTCAGAGCCCCAGCATGGTAAAGGTTATGGTGATTCTCGTGTACGACTGTGATTGTGTTATCCTAACGCATCACGTTCCTCCACGGAAGACCGTAAATGCACAGTATTACTGTTCGTTTTTTGTGAGCAGCTTTGCTAAAGAAACGGCAACACTTGCTGCACAACCGACCCATCATTTTGCACGACAATGCGGGGGTGCATACAGCGCAAGCTGTGGCTGCTCTTTTCGGTCGATGGGTCTGTGAAGTGCTGTACCATCCACCATAGTCCCCCGTCCTAAGACCTTGTGACTTTCATTTGATTCCGAAGATGAAGGAACCACTTCCATGCATTCACTTCAGAACTTCAGGGATTCGACAGGCATTCGTACCATCAACAGAACACGCTCTGCTAACGGTATGCTATGCCTTCCACTTCGCTGGCAAAGGGTTCGATGCAACGCCGGTGACTACTTTGAAGGACAGTAACAGGTGCAAACATGTAATTTTTTTTGTATCGGATGTCAATAAATTTAAGTTCTAACCCTCGTATATATGGTACGTTTTGAGACTCAGATATGATGTGTATATAAGAACGTCATGTAGCAAGAAATAATAGAAACATTAGTGGATTTCCGTCTTGCATGCGGTAAATACGGAAACGTTAACTTCGTTGCCGTAATTTTCAGTCCAAAGACTGGTTTGAAACTCAACACGCAACCTTATCCTGTCCGAGCTTCTTGATCTCTGAATAAGAACAGCAACCTACGTGCTTTTGAACCTGCTTACTCTATTCGACTCCCTGTCTTCCTCTGCGTTTTTTACCTTCTACCACCCTGCCCCTTCCCCAATTTTCCACTCCCCTCCAAATCATGACTCCTCGTTATCTCGGACTGTCTCATAGCAATAGTTCCATTTTTCTACTCAAGATATGTCAGAAACTTCTTTACACCCAAATCCTGTTCAGTGTGTCATTAGTTACGCGATGCCGCGGTGGATGACCGAATGCTCTAAAACCTCTTGATGCGGAGTGCACAATTGCTCCCTATCGGAGGCTCGTGTCCTCCCTCAAGCATTGGTGTGTGTCTTTTACTTAGGTTAGTTTAAGTAGTTTCTAAGCCTACTGACAACTTCAGCAGTTAAGTCCCACAGCTTTACAAATATTTGACTGAGTTAAGCGATCTATCAGTAAAATCTTCAAAATTATTTTGTAGCAATGAATTTCAAACGCTTCTTTTCGTTTGAACTCCTTATCTCCCGCGGTTCACTCCCATACAGTGCTAACCTCCAGAAAAATGTCTTCATTGAAATACGTCCTAACACTTCAATTAATATACTGAATCAACAAATTTCTCTTATTCAGGAATACTTTTATTCCCCTATCCATTCTTCATTTTACTAGGAGGTTCGTGTTTAAAATATCTGAATGAATGGGAAAGTTACTGCTACACAGGTTAATAAATGAACGATTCTCTCTTTTGATATTGAATTGGAAACTGGCCTGCTCATCATCTGAAGTGACGGGCGCTTGTCTGGTATCTGACTGCGTTTGGATTAGTATATTTTATTGAGCACTGAATATGACGGGAGTTTATTGAACATTAATTAGCTACCTGCCTATCTTGTAGATGATCCCTTCAAGAAATGACAAAAAATGCAACTTCATTAAAAGAGAATGATGAAAGGGTGTCTGATTTGTTCATACAATCTAGATATTTATTATGAGAAGAGGCTGAACATGAATTAGATATATCCTTACAAAATTGAGGATACTTGAATTTCAGCGAGAGAAAGAGCTGTGGATCGGGGGAATAACGAATAATTATATTTCTTTCAAGGCCGACACAATAGAAACTTGATAGTTTGTTAGCAACTTCTGTGACAATCACTGTCACTACAAATTGCTGGCGTCGTGGGCTCTGTGAACGACAGGAAATGGTTTTGTACCTGAATTATTTGCGTAAATTACCAGTAAGTGGCCGGCAGACGAGAAGCTGCGTGGAGTTGGTGCTGAAGACGAGGAAGACGGTTGTACCGAAGACCGAAAAACCCGTCGCGAAACAAGAAACAATTCCAGTGCAGATCCAGAAGGGGCGCTGCTGAACTGTGGTTAAATAGGGCCACGAGTTCCGGTAGAGCTCATTATCAAGTTTAGGCCTCGCAGTTCTGTCGTACACCACTAGACCAAGTTTGGAAAGTAGGAGGCGAGGTACTGGCGGAAGTAAAGTTGTGAGGCGGCATCGTGAGTCGTGTCGGGGTAGCTCAGTCGGTAGAGCGCTTGCCCGCGAAAGGCAAAGGTCCCAGGTTCGAGTCCCGGTTCCGGCACACAATTTTAATCTGCCAGGAAGTTTCATATCAGCGCACACTCCGCTGCAGAGTGAAAGTTTCATTCTGGACCACTAGACCAGTTCGTACAGCTGAGCAGTTAGGCTCCAAGGAAGCAACGAATGTCTCAGAGCGGGCGTTCAGATACAGAAAATATAGCTTGGCGTGACGAAAACGGATTCGTTAAGTCAAACCGACCTGCTGGTCGCCGTTGAGGTTCCAGGGCTCAAGACAGGCTCGCCTAAACATCCGAACTTTACACTGGCTATCACCCATCAGGATAGAGAATTGCGATCTTCCACAATTAAAGAAATTTTCCTAAGGCTTTCACTCTATGTGGAGCCCTCCTAGACACAACTGCACGTTGCCACGGCCAGTGGCGATCTTCTCCTGACACTCTCCTGTGAAGAAGCTCCCTTTTTTTATTGTAATATTGGCCCCCTCCACGTCTTGCAGACCAATTGCAGCGTATTAAATTTGCGCGGCAGCCAGTAATATGCTTAGACATTATCCCGAGCGGACCTCGCGCTTGGATACTTGCGTCTGGCGAATCATACCCCTTCTTAAGCCCCTTTTACACGATTTACTTTCTTGCGAAAATCGACTACTCGAAGTGTGGACAGCTTCTCTGCCGTCGTGTAAATCAAGAGCCAACCACGGCGCGCGTGCGACTATGACGTCAATAATCTTTCGATTGTGCCGAGTGTGCAGTTCTAAATTTTCGAGTGCGGCGAACACTGCACATGCGCAGAAGCAGTGGCTGCATTGCCCAGCAGAAGACGCGAGGAACTGTTTTGTAAACAACGAAGGCAGACGGTATAGTACGGAATAAAAATCTAGTGAGCCATCACTGGCTTTTTTACTTCATGTTTTCCATAGAAATAATACAAAGTATGTTGATTGTGGATTACTTTTTATTTTTTGTGGGAATGGAGTGGACGAAAGAAAGCGTTAAGGCTCTTATTTCGGCTTATGAGGAGGAGAGACCCCACGTAGATACAGAACATCATTTATATGACAATAAGGTAATTTTAACCGCCTTTGTGTGTTACGATAACTGCAGGTACTCATTGAAAGCTCCATGTATTTTCTAGATTCCACGGAAAAAAATGCTCAAAGTAGTGGCTTTTATATACAGGTTGTTCCAGCTATCTTGTCCACCCAAAATATCTCTGAAACAATAACAGCTATTGGAAAACGATCTTCACCGGTATCAATGTACGGCTGGGGCCCATGAATGTACATATTTGGAAACATTCTAAAACGAAAGCAAATGTGTTTTTTAACAAAAAATTATCTTTTTTTAAATGGTCACCCTATATATTTTCTTCAGCAATCCATAGCATGACAAATCACATGAACAATGGCGTTGATTGCATCGCAATATTACAATTACATCCGAGATATTGCGACGCCATGTTGACGCTTGAAATACGCGAAACGAGCGGTTAGCGCACGTCCTGAGACTCAGGCGAGAACCCCATGCTGCTCAGGACGTGCGCTAGCCGCGCGTTTCGCGTATTTCAAGCGTCAACTTCGCGTTGCAATATTTCGGGATGTAATTGGAATAATGCGATGCAATCAACGCCATTGTTTATGTGATTTGTCATGCAATGGAAGAAGAAAAAATATAGGGTGTCCATTTAAAAAAAAAAAAAAAACATATGTTTGTGTTAAAAAACACATTTGCTTTAGTTTTAGAATGTTTCCAAATATGTACATTCATGGACCCCAGCCGGTGAAAGTCGTTTTCCAATAGCTGTTATTGTTCCAGAGATATTTTGGGTGGACAAGATAGCTGGGACACCCTGTAGATAGAGATTATTTTTCCGCATCTAGAAGCGGAATTGGAACGCAATATTTGGTAATTGAAAATTCAATGCCGTGTAGTAAATGAAGAGCTATAAAAAAAAGTTCTCCATTTTTCTCATTTTCTTGTGATCCCCCAGTAAAGGTGTCCTGCTACTGTTAAATATGAGTGCTGCGCCAAAGCTAACAACGTCTTGTCACGTCGGAAATGTCATACAAGTGGAGTAGTGGGTGTGAAAAGAAAAACATTGCGCTCTGAAGAGGGAGACACGCCTTTTTCGAGCAGGCCGTTATGTGGTGGCGTTTGCGCCACTCCGCGGCACCTCGCCTCGCGCCGCGGCGCTCGGACGTACGGTACGTGCCGGCTGCGGCGGGCTGTTGCTCCGGCAGGGATTCATAAATCGGCGACGGTAGGCCGCGTGACTGATGTGCGACCGGCATGAAACAGCCGGCTCCTAAATCACGCCGACCGGCCCAGATAAGATTCGCATCGAGCGGCGCGCTAGCCGTCCACTCGGCCTGCCCGCGCGATCACGACGAACGGTGGGCCCATCACGAACTCTTCTCGAGCCCGCTGCTAAGGGCGCCGCGTCTCGCTTGGCGGAGCAGCGAACAATGGAGCCACTACACTGGTTACCGGCCGGTAACGTCTTGCTTCGTGCCCCTGTGCCAGCATAGGGGTCTCACTGTGCGCGGCAATTAAGTTACCCGGAAGTGCTGTCAGCCATGTTGCCCGGGCTGCATTCCTCAAGTAAATAAAACTACAGTAGAACCCCTCTAATCCGACCTTGGATGGTCCGTCACTCCGGTTAGTCCGACCACGCTCAGGCTGGCGAACCTGTGCAGACTTGCCACTGTTACAAATGTTTGTATAGCTTATGGGACTTTACCTAAAGAGGGAAAAAAAAAAAAAAAGCCATGAATTCGTCGACCCAGCAAAGGGAATTTTTATTGACACATTCTTGAGTATGTATACAACACGCGATTACGTGGTTATGGTATATCGCCCCAAATTTGCGACTGGATAGGGGATTTCCTGTCAGAGAGGACACAGTTCGTAGTAATCGATTGTAAGGCATCGACTAAAACAGAGGTGATATCGGGCGTTCGACAGGGTACTGTTATTCGTCCTTTGCTGTTCATTATTTACATAAACGATTTAGGGGAAAATCTAAGTAGCTCTCTTAGGTTGTATGGAGATGATGCCGTCATTTGACTCATCTGAAGATCAAAACCAACTGCAGAACGATCTGAATAAGATATCACTGTGGTGTGATTGACGATTGACTCTAAATAATGAGAAGTGTGAAGTCGTCCACATGAGTACGAAAAGAAATCCGTTAAACTTTGTTTACAAGATAAATTAAGGACGTAAACTCCACAAAATACCTTGGAATTACTATTACTTCACACTTAAACTGTAAAGAACACGTAGATAATGTCGTGGGAAACGCGAACCAGAGACTGCGTTTTATTGGCAGAACCCTTAAAAGTTGTACCAGAACTACAAAAGAAATTGCATACACTACGCTTGTCCGACCTTTTTTGGAGTATTGCTGCCCAGTGTGGGACCCTTATCAGGTGGATTTGACGGAGGACATCGAAAGAGTTCAAAGAAGGGCAGCTCGTTTTGTATTGTCACGATACAGGGGAAACAGCGTTACGGAAATGATACAGGACCTGGGATGGGAATCATTACAACGACGGTGCTTATCGCTGCCGCGTAGGCTACTTACGAAACTCCAATCGGCAACATTCTCCTCCGAATGCGAAAATATATAGTGTTAACTCCCACTTACATAGGTAGAAATGACCATCAGAATAAAATACGAGAAATCAGAGCTCGAACGAAGAGATTCAGGTGTTCTTTCTTCCCGCGTGCTATTCGAGAATTGAAAGGGAGATAAATAGTATAACGTTGGTTCGATGAACCCTCTGCCAGGCACTTAGATGTGATTTGCAGAGTATCCCATGTAGATGTTGATGTAGAACTAAGGAGTCATTAGTCCCTAAACGTACAAACTACTTATGAACTATCTAACACTAAGGACGGCACAAATATCCATGCCCGAGTGGGGATTCGAACCCGCGACCGTAGTGGCCGTGCAGACCGTGACTGGCGCGCCGCAGACCCCTCGGCCACCGCGGCCGGCACTTGTCACTGGCTGGGCGCCTGTCGGGCCATTGTTGCGGTGTCTATCGCTGTGCGTATTGTTATACTGTACGGTATTGGAGAATGGAAAAGCTGGTAGAAGCTGACCTCGGGGAAGTTCAGTTTGGATTTAGGAGAAATGTAGGAACACGGGAGGCAATACTCACATTACGACTTATCTTAGAAGATAGGCCAAGGAAAAGGAAACCTAGGATTTTAGCGTTTGTCGATTTGGAGAAAGCTTTTGACAATGTCGACTGGAATACACTCTTCCAAATTCTGAAGGTAGCAGGGGCAAAATATAGGGAGCGAAGAGTTATATTCAACCTATACAAAAACCAGACAGCGGTTATTACAGTCGAAGGGCAAGAAAAGTACGCAGAGGTTGGGAAGGTAGTAAGACAGAGTTGTAGCCTTTCCCCAATGTTGTTCAATCTGTACACTGGGCAGGCAGTGAAGGAATGGAAGGAGAAATTTGGAGAGTTCATTAAAGTGCAGGTAGAAGAAATAAAAACGTTGCGGTTTGCCAATGAGATAGAAATTCTGTCACAGACCGCAGAGGATCTGGAAGAGCAATTAAATGGAATGGACAGTGTCTTGAAAGGAAGATATAAGATGAACTTTAACAACAGTAAAACGAAGGTAATGGAATGTAATGTCAGAAAATCAGGCAATGCTGAAGGAATTAGATTAGGTAATGAGACAATAAAAGTAGTAGATGAATTTTGTTATTTGGGTAGCAAGATAACTTCTGATGGCCAAAGTAAAGAAGATATAAAATGCAGAATGGCTATGGGAAGAAAAGAGTTTCTAAAGAAGCGAACCTTGTTAACATCCAATGTTAATTTAAATGTTAGGAAGTCCTTTATGAAAGCATTTGTCTGGAGTGTAGCATTGTATGGGAGTGAAACGTGGACGATAAGGAGTACAGATAAAAGATTATAGAAGCTTTTGAAATGTGGTGCTACAGACGAATGATGAAAATTAGATGGGTAGATCACGTAACTAATGAGGAGGTGCTTAACCGAATCGGAGAGAAAAGGAGTTTCTGGCATATCCTGACTAAGAGAAGGGATAGATTGGTAGGAAACATTCTTAGAGATTCTTAGGAATTGCCAACTTAGTATTAGAAGGAAGCGTGTGGGGTAAAATCGTAGAGGGAGGCCGAGGGACGAATATACTAAGCAGATTCAAAAGGATGTATGTTGCCGAACGTATTCTCAGATGAAGACACTTGCACTGAACAGGGTAGCGTGGAGAGCTGCATCAAACCAGTCTGCGGACTGAACACCAAACAACACGTTATTGTGCAGTTTTATCCTTTGTTGGGATTAAAAAACGTCGTTGTTTGCTTTTCCGTGTTCTCTACAGTACGTCTTACATTCATTGTGTGTATAGTTTCGGATTCAAACGTAGCCGGCCGCGGTGGCCGAGGGGACTGAGGCGCTTCAGTCACGGTCTGCACGGCCACTACGGTCGGGGGTTCGAATCCCCCCTCGGGCATGGATATTTGTGCCGTCCTTAGTATAAGTTAGTAAATAAGTAGTATGTAATTTTAGGGACGGAATACCCCGTAGTTAAGTCCCATAAGCTTAACAAACATTTCATTTGATTCAAACGTAAACACGTAACTCTTTCACTAAATGAAAAATTAGCAGTGCTACAAAGACTTGACAAAGGAGAATCGCTCCGAAAAAATTGCAAAGTGACTGTTTGAATTAAGGATTGGAGGATGAATCGGAAAGACACTGAATCCTATACAGTTACGTTTGATGTGAAAACACTCTGAAGAATCGCAAAACATTATAAAAGCCTAAACTTGAACTGCTTGATAACGCTCTATGGATGTGGTTTTGTCAAGAAAGAAGGATATGAACTCCGACATCTGGGACAATTGTCAAAGAAAACGCGATAGTTTTTCGCAAAAAACTGGAAGCCGAAAGAAAATTTCTTGCCAGTGAACGCTGGATTGATCGTTGGAAAACTCGTCATGGTGTCCGATTTGTTTCTACAGTCATCAAAGTACAGTACTGTAATTTGTTTGTCGTTTATCCTTTTAAAACAATGCATATTATAGTGTGTGTAGTCTTTTTTAGTTAATATACTGACACTGTGCAGAAAACATCTGTTTACATTATTGTATACGTCATATAGTTCTTAAATCGTTTAACATTTTTTACTAAATGTCTTTTTATATTTTTGCGATAAGTATTAGATATTTCGGATAATCCGACCTTTCTTTCCTTCCAACCATGGTCCCAGTCCCAAAGGTGACGGATTAGAGGGGGTCTACTGTAGGGCCGCGGTGGAGTAGCCGAGCAGTCTAAAGCGTCTCGCTGCGGAGCGCACGGTTGCTCGCCGTGGAGGTTCGAGTCCTCCCTGGGGCATGGGTGTGTGTGTTTGTCCTTAGGTTAGTTTACCTAGGTTTAAGTAGTTTGTAAGCTACGGACTAATGACCACGCAGTTTGGTCCGATAGATTTACAGACATTTGAACATCTACTGTAGGTTAATTAGTCATTGGTACTGCAAAAGAGCTGAAAAAGGGCGCCATATTGATTGTCATACAGCAGGCACATCATCATTATCATCATCATCATGATTAGAGAAATTAGGTCTTTCAGCGTTTCAGTCTGGAGCATAATCACCAGTGGCGGCACGTCAAGTGTGTTCAGTGGTTCAGTGAATCTCCGAAAGAAAGCTCGTTGTGAAATAAAAGTAAGAAAATAAAAAATATAAAAAGAGATTTTAAGCTATCATTATTCGTTTCGTTTTCTATCAGATCATTTTATATGTACAATCAAAGTATTTTTACCCCATTATAAACATTTAATGTCGCGGAGGATTTGCATTGAATTGACGCATGGTGCAGGGAATGGCAATTGAATCTCAATGTAGACAAGTGTAATGTGCTGCGAAAGATCCTTTATCATTTAGCTACGTTATAGCAGGTCAGCAACTGGAAGCAGGTAATTCCATAAATTATCTTGGAGTAGGCATTAGGAATGATTTAAAATGGAACGACCATATAAAACCAATCGTCGGTATAGCAGATGCCAGACTGAGATTCATTGGAAGAATCCTAAGGAAATGCAGTCCGAAAACAATGGAAGTAGGTTACAGAACACTTGTTCGCCCACAGCTTGAATACTGCTCACCGGTGTGGGATCCGTACCAGGTGGAATTGATAGAGGAGGTAGAGAAGATCCAACGGAGAGCAGCGCGCTTCGTTACAGAATCATTTGATAATCGTGAAAGCGTTACGGAGATGATTGATAAACTTCAGTGGTCGATTCTGCAGGAGAGACGCTCTGTCGCTCGGTACGGGCTTTTGTCGAAGTTTCGACAACATTCATTTACCGAGGAGTCTAGCAGTATATTGCCCCATCCTACGTATATCTGGCGAAGAGATCATAAAGAAAAAATCAGAGAAAATAGAGCCCACACAGAGGCATACCGACAATCTTCCTATCCGCGAACAATACGTGACTTGAATAGGAGGGAGAACCGATCGTGGTACTCAAGGTACCCTCCGCCACACACTACCGGGTGGCTTGCGAAGTATGGATGTAGATGTAGATGTAGAATGCTGTCAGAAGATCCCGTGATGAACAATGTCCACCTATCAAGAATAGCCGTGTGGTTTGCGGCATCGCGCTGCGCTGTCGAAGGTAGTGGGTTCGAGGACGACTGCAGACAATTTTTTAAAAAACCCAATCTACTTTTTAATAGATACGGCAACAGCAATCAATTTTATATTGTTACTTGAAGAATATATTTCGACGTTTTTTGCAAATGTTGTCGCGATTTTAAGGATAAATGACATTTATACTCTTCGTTGTAATAAATATTTAACACTTTGAAAAGATGTTGAGGAGAGCAGCCTTTGCGCATGCGTAAGGTTAGGAGGGAGTGCTGCTTACAGTTTCAAGTGACCCGAAGGTAGCTTGTCTCTTGATCGTAACATATTTATTTTGTTACAGTCACTGTAATCAGTTACTTACTGTGATTTAGTGTTCATGTTCTTATTCATATGTTGTCGGTTTTTATTATCATTGAAAAATGAACAACGGTCAGTATCTTATAGAAACAAATTACTCGGTTTTATGCTTGGAACAAAAGTGTGAAATAAAGAACCTTGCTAGGCCGATGCCTCAGCTCGAATTGAAGCAAGCGCAAACAGGTAGGGAACAAGCTGGAGAACTTTTAACGAAAATATATGTAAAGGTTGAAAGGGGGTGGGGGGGGGGAAGGCAACCGGGGCGCAGTCCCTCGGCGCAACTCGCAGGAGAAAAAAATGTTCAAATATTTGTAAGGCTTGAGGGACTAAACTACAGCGCCATCAGTCCCTAAAACAAGCTACTTCTGAACTAACCAATACTAAAGACAGCACAAACATCCATGCCCGAGGGGGATTCGAGCCCCCGACGGGGAATGGCCTCGCGCATCGCAGCATGGCGCCTCAATGAGCTCGGTCGCTCTGCCGCGGCGGCACTTGCAGAGGTGCGCCACGTTGGCTCTTCGGACGCCGAGTGAGGAAGGAAGGGGGGGTGCACTATCTATATCCGGCGTTCAAAGAAGTGAACCCCTACTTATTTGAAGCACCTGCCTCCACTGATAGTCACCCTAATAAAATTACTCCATGATCCCCTATTTAATGCTAAAAGTGATGCCTAACGTTAAGCTTTTTACTTCATAATCATTCTTCATCGAATCTAAATACTTTATCCTTGGTGTACCTCGACGGTTTAGACGTCCACGCAGCTCAACGTCCGTCAACATGGTCGTATTGTAAGTGCAGCAGTGGCAGATCATGCAGATACCACACCACTCAAAGGAAGGTTAGTGAGCCGAGAAGCCTCAATACGAAACGGTTACTGGCAGTCAGAGTAAGGGCACGAAATCGTCTAGCCCATCTTTAAGTAAAGCCACACTATCATCCTCCACGGCCCGATTGGTGCCTTCATGAGGTCACTTTAGACTGAACTAAGTGCCAGGGACTCCAGCGATGAAAGCTGATACTGCCTGCCTGATTGTAGTTGGACCTGGAGAGTGCTGTCCCTGTAGAATCCATTCTCTCAAGACACAGAGGCCTTAACCCAGGCATCATGGTCTGGGGACCAGAATGAAGCTTTCACTCTGGAGCGGTGCTGAAATGAAACTTCTTGGCAGTTGAAATTGTGTTCCAGAACCGGTAATCGAGCCTGGGATCTTCCCCTTTCGCTGGCAAGCCCTCTACCGAATGATCTATCCCGACACGTCTCACGATCCGTCCGCACAACTTTAACGATACAGGGTACATTCCTGGCTCAGTATTATGAAAAAATCACACCTATTTCCTTAAGACACTGTTTATAATGTATAAGATTTACAGATTTTTTTGTTCATATCAGGTAATGCAGCACACATTTTAAACAAATTAGAAGTATTTTGAATGTTTTCGAACTTGCCTAGGGTTATTAAAAAAAATACAAATAAAGAGATGCAATTTTTTTTCCAAAATGCTTCCTCATATTGAGGTACTATTTAATACTATGATATACATTTGAAGGAGACCAAATTTTTACCAGATATGTATAACATGATGGCTCATCTACTATACCTATTTAATTCCACCTATTATGTATATTACAAAGGTAAAAAAAAAAAAATACTTTTTAATTTTTATATTTTTTCTTCTAATAAAAATGCTTTTTCACACATTGTAGTTGATCCTGCAATAATGTTTAGGTATACTACATACGTGAGGACTATTGCAAGTCACAGAAAAAATTGGACCAATGCTTGATAAACTTCAGGAAGTATTTGTACCTAAATGCTGAAAGATACAACTTGCGGGAAACTGCGAACGAAGATATGAGTCCAATTTATCTGTGCCTCAGAACATTCCTGAAGCATACTCTTTATCCTGCAGCATTTCATCATCTTCAAGCTTCCTCTTGGCATTCCATTTAGCACTTCTTGCTTCTTTGGTAACTTGAAGAGCGAATCTTTTAGCTTCATGCGCCCGTTGTCTATCACGTGCAAGCAATTGATCTTCCATATTGGAGCCACATGCCTAAATGCCTAAATTTCTCAGGACTTCCATCCTTCCTATCACCCCATCATTGAAACTTATCACTGCATCTATTACACCAAATTTCAATGTATTTAGTCGTACAAAAACATTCTTGGATAATCTTTCCCATATGCAATAGTTGAAACTTGTATTTGTATTTTGAATGCCCCCATGAAGATATTAACTAAGCAAAACAGGGTCACTCAGGTCTCTGAAAATTTGTTCTATTTAATTCGTAATAGCCTCAGGAAGAGAATGCTGATGATGGTATATTTGACCACTTTCTTTTGATTTTTGGTGGCGGTACACATGACTGTAACTTTAAAATTTGGTATATATAGGTCATATTTGATTTGAAACCCTATAATGTACCGGTATATATCAATATAATCAGAAAAGACTACAGAATGCAATAAAGTCATAAAAAATTTCAATTTTTTCACCATTTATAAGTAGGGGAGACCGGGGCACGTTTTCCACCATTTTACATTTTTATTTTTGTACTTCTTATTTTTATCGATTTTCCGGTAAACAGCGGATCATTATATTTCCTACACCTTTATTTACAGTCTTGTACAGATATTTTTGAAAATAGTAAATATCATTCTTGGTAGCAAATGGTTTTGCCTGACCACGTTGCGTTGGAAAATTTGCCCCGTATGCGGGGCAAGTTTTCCAGCTTACTTAAAATGTACAGGGGCAAATATTCCAATTATACTTTCAATGTTAAAACAGGGATAATTATCTTGATTTCACTGAATACGTATTTTTATTATGAATTTATAATACATTAGAAAAGAGGATAGTAAAAATAGCCACATTAAATAAAAACAAATGCTATTTAATGGTTTTACAAAATATGTGACTTAAATAGTTTACAAATACAGACATTTTTAACAATACTTATACTGATTGTCTGAATAACAATGTTAGCAAACAAAAAATGGAACATTCCCTTTCGTACAGTCTCCATGCGCCCATTTCGTGCACTGTACACACTTTTCATTTGCTTTAGACTTGGCGTAAGACTCAAAGCAATAAGGAATATGTGCCCCATATGCACTCGGAAAACGTGCCCCGTCGCCATATTCGGAACTATAACACTACGTCCATGACTAAAAGTGTAAGCTATTTACAAAACAAATGCACAGTTACGTGAAGAAAGAAACCCACTTTTAGGATGTGCAATGTCAAAATAATAAGTTTAACGCTAGAATGTTTATTTTAAGTTTCAATAAAAATGTGAAAGTTTAATCACATTTGCAAAAATGACGAAAACAGCCCTGCCGACGTTGTGACTGCTGGTACAACACTGAAACTATCGTAAATGAAGCTTTCTTTGTTGCTACTTCCTACAGTATCGCCGGTGGTAACATCTAGCGGTTTGTTTCGAAAATGAACGGATTTGGAAAACTTGCCGCTATGGGAAATGTGCCCCGGTCTCCCCTACCCTGTATCCTTAATTCTGCCAGTACCTCGCCTCCTACTTTCCAAGTTTCACAGATGTCCTGCGAACCTTGCAGGACTAGTACACCTGCGGCCAACAAAGCAACGAGTGTGCTTATGTTTTAGGCTAGCTGCTCCTTGTCGGAAGCTAATAGTTTGGTCTAGCTCCTGGTAAACTCCGCTATTTAAGTGTAATTCATGCGAGAAACTTTTGCAGCCCATTGCATTTTATAACTATGCCGGCTAGCGTGCATTTAATGCTTGCTTGGTTCAGCAAGTAAAAAGCATTTGCTGCATTAGTATATTTGCTCGGTACTACCAACGTTTATCTGGCATTCTAAACTTGTGTGGAATTTAAAAGAATTGCCTACCTATTGGTCCACTACCCAAAGTGCACACTCACATGTAATCATTTAGTGTGTTTACGATTATGGAGTATACTTCACGGCCCTTGCTTTCTGCCTTGGGGTAAAGTCAAATATTTGATGAAATCTGTTTTAACAGTTGTATTTATGACCTTGTGTTTTGGGAGGGTTTATTTATTATTTATTTTTACTTTATAGAACTTTTAGGTTTATTTTCTGTGGGTCTGTTTTATTTGTGTGCGGGAACCGAGACTCGAACCTGGGACCTTTGCCTTTCGCGGGCAAGCGCTCTACCGACTGTGCTATCCCGACACGACTCACGATGCCGCTTCACAACTCTACTTCCGCCAGTACCTCGCCTCCTACTTTTCAAACTTCACGGAAGCTCTCCTGTGAACCATGCAAGACTAGCACTCCTGGAAGAAAGGATATGGTGGAGACATGGCTGTGGCTAAGCCATGTCTCCACCATATCCTTTCTTCCAGGAGTACATCTGTTTCCAAGCAAAATATATACAAATAAACACGTCAAACAGTTTTGTAAAGGAATAAATAGAACCTATTTATCAGCTATGTTTTTCCCCTTGCATTGTTAATAACGTCATAAACAACTTAGATTTTCCCTTATTTCAGTGCTGACATTTTCCATTTAAAACGTCATTTAATGAAACTTGCTTTATCAACTTACAATCTTATTTGGTCACACAGTTTGCTTTAGCGTTTTCAGTTACTCTATTGCAAACTGTAAATAATGGCGAGTTACAAAGTAATTAGCAGTGAATTACGGTCCGACTGTACTACCGACGATATAGAAAAGAATGTCATCCCGTTGCCGTAACAAATGTTATTGAACACTTCCTTATCTCGCCGTGACACCCGCGATTTCATCCAAGTAATTTTCGCTTTCTTTCTTCCCTCCTCCTCATCTGAATGCAGACACAACGCAGCTGTAATATAAGCAACTGCTGAGCATAATACGGCCACTTTGAAGCATCTTTTTACAAAATATACGATGATAGTGTAATACCACCTTTAATGTTTCATCAAAGAATAAGACCAATATTTCATCCAATTTATCGCCCAATTCTTTGTCAAATAATTTGATAGAATAATACCGACCTTAGCAATTTGAAAACTTATATTAACCTCATCCAATTTCGAGCATGGATTGTCTTTTGTAGACGACGTTAAAGTAACTGATTTGCAGGAATTGAGAAAAGAAGACATAGGATTGAAAGGAAGAAAGGAGGTGACAGTTGCTTCGACCACGTTATTAGAGACAGAGAAAATATCAGCGTAATACAGAGGAGAAAATTGGAACTTCTCAATTTTTGGATGACATTTCGCATCTTAAAGTTTTTCGGTTGATTTAATACACAGGAAATTCAAATAATAATGGGCAGACGGGTGTTTAGATGCCAGAATACCAATATACAGTGGTAGGTACAGCATCCGGAGAACTTTTCATACAAACATAATTCTGTTAATCATATTTTCGCATATTTTTATACCTTAGAGTAATTACTTGAGAACGTCTATGAGCATGTTTCCATGGAAGACCTTTCTTCTCCATATAATGTTCCCAGTGAGTTTCGTAATGAAATATCTGTTGTAGAGTATCGCGGTGTTTATATCGTTTGGAGATGAATATATTCTGTTGACTCACAATTCACATAAGATTTCTGAGAACTGACACACACACACACACTTACACACACACACACACACACACAAACACAAAGTGTATGTTTACATAGGACTCGAACCTGTAGCCTCTGCGGACACTTAACGAAGACAGAGTGCTCTGGAACACGCGACTGTCGGAACAGCCACAAGAGAACAGGCGACCGGATTCCTTAAATTTATTGGCCTGATTTTATCTTTTTGATATTTCTCCGTAGCTTTCATCATTTAATTTACTGAGCTGCAAGCGGATATACATTACTTTGATGTATGCTGCGTTTATGGGTTGGGAATTGGAGGCTTATTATATTCGCGATACTCTTTCAGACTGAGTCGTGATCTTCTCCTACTTCCTTGCCTTGCTTCGTTACCCTAGCAGGTGAGAAATGTTACATAAGATGTTGCAAATTCTAGGAAGAGTTAAAGACCGGACGCTATTCATGTCCCCACCACTACACATAGCACGGAGTCTATGTCGACCACGTGTCTACGGCTAAAGTAATCTACAGTTCAGTTGCGATGAAGTTTTCAAATTTGTGCGTGTATATCACACGCATACCATGATGACCAGATCGGTATTCACCTGGTGGGATGTGGGAAACCGCTAGCGAACAACTTTCACATGGGCCGGTTCTCCAGCTTTCTCTCAAAGACCAATTCGTTCCAGGACTGTTTCGTTTCCACGAACCCCGGACACGGTGACTTAAGACGCGCGTCTATCATGAAGGTCTGTCTGATGAAGAATCATAACAGCAAGTCTTCAATATTTTTAGGAACCCGACATCTGAATCCATATCTACTTGTTTAGTTTGCAAGCAAACTTGCGGTGTTAGGCAAAATGACTTGATATCCTACTGTCACATCTTGGCCGCGGTGGGGTGGCCGAGCGGTCTAACACACCTTGCTGCAGAGCGCGTTGTTGCTCGCCAGCGGAGGTTCGAGTTCTCCCTTGGGCATTGTTGTATGTGTTTTTCCTTAAGTTAGTTTAATTTAGTTTAGGTAATTTCTATGCCTAGGGACTCATAACTGGAGTAGTTAAGTCTCATGGATTTACAAACAATTGAATATTTGTCACGTCTTGCTTCCCTAGCTGCAGTCGTATGTTTGCGGAAAGAATGATTGCTGATAGGCCAATGTGAAGCCTTAAATCTCTCTGACCTATTTAACTAAAAGACTATCCCCAACGTATTGGACAGTCCTACATAACGGCTCCCAGAACGAAGAGTAATACGATTTTCAATAATTCGCGTAATTACTTAATTATAGTGTGTGTGTGTTTTCTTTTAACATTTTAAACAAGCTTATGGGACTTAACTACGGAGTCATCAGTCCCTAAACTTACAAACTACATATGAACTAGCTTATAATAAAGGCGACACAAACATCCATACCCGAAGGCAGACTCGAACCTCTGACGGGAACAGGCTCGCTGTTCGTGATACGGCGCCTTGAACCGCTCGGTTATTCCCTGAAGGCTGTTTTGTGTGTATGCGTGCGTGCGTGCGTGCGTGTGTGTGTGTGTGTGTGTGTGTGTGTGTGTGTGTGTGTGTGTGTATTTTCCACAGAGTTCTGTTTTTCAGTGGTTGTTGTTGGTTTTTAGGGGACTAAACAGCTAGGTCATGAGTCCTTCTTTCAGTGGAAATTGCTTCATTTTACTACCAAGTAGGGGAGATCAGAACAAGTTGAAGATGTTAGCGATTAAACGTTTTTAATAAATTCATTTTTAGAAGAAAATATTTTTTTAATTGCAAATATTATTAAAGTAGTCTTTTACTGCAATGTTCGTAATTATATATAATTTTAATTTCATATTATCAGCAGTACTGGGGTCCGATGACTTTGACCACGGGGCAAGATGACACATAATAAAACTGTAATGAATTTTCGTTGTTATAAATGTTAATCCGGTCACTGCGGTCAGCGGATTTTTATGTTTACCTGTTGCAAGAGCATGGTCTTGGGTCGACAACTTGCTCAGGGCATTTTGCCCCGTATGACAATGTTAGAAACTTCCAACTATTGCGGCCGTTTAAAAAATAATTACATAAAAATACACATTTTTTATGAAAACCAAGTTGTTTAAGTTACTTATCTATGACAAAATGTAAAACAATATCTTTCCTATTAGTCTGCGAAGTTTTAATTCAGAGATGTAGAAAATTACAACATATCACAGACAATTCTCGAATAGAGTATTGCAAGGAACGATACGATATGAGTGGTGCCAGTGTACTATATTTTACTTCCTAGTCGTGTGTAGGTTAGTAGTATGCATACAGTACTGGTAACTAGGAACCGAAGTTTAACCTTAACAGTTTTCCATCTTGCCCCGCTCGTCAATTTGCCCCTCCCTCTCCTACAGTGGCCTACATGAAGAAGACACTAGAAATATATTCAAGAAATGTAATTTCACTCCGTAATATTTCAAGTGTTCTTTACACACAATTTAGAGTTACATGACGGTTAACAATATACTGTATTTGTATGATTTGCATTATGAAATGTATCTAAGAAATACGACCGTTATTCCAAAAGTAACGTCCGATTCGCCGTAAATATTTGAAAGCGGCGCCACGGACAAAACACGCATGCGCGCCGATTCCTGGCATACCTTGCGCGCTAAACGCCGCCAGTATTGTTGTTACTGTTGCTGTGTGCTATTGATAGTGTCAGTTCACAATGTTTCAGACGATCTGAAAGCCCGCCGATTGTGAAGTAAGGGTAGTGATACGGTTTTCGTCTGCAAGAAACATTTCAGCGGCAGAAATCCATCGTCCGATTACCGAAGTACCCGGTCCTAACATAATGAGTGAGATGGAAGTGCGCAAGTGGGTGCGAGCCTTTAATGAAGGACGGGGAAATGTGCACGATGCACCACGCTCCGGCCGACCATCCGTGATTTCACACGAGTTTGTTCATGCGGTTGACGACAAAATTCATGACCATCGACGATTCACTATTTCAGGTTTAGAAGGGCATTTCCAGAATATGAGTAGAATGATGAAGTGAAAGAAGATGTTAAAAACTGGTAATCTTCGCAGGCGGCCGATTTGTACGACTCAGGCATCAAAAAATCTTGTTGAACGATATGACAAATGTCTAAATAAGTATGGAGATTATGTGGAAAAATAGAGACGGAAGGGATGTCAGTAATAAAATGTTCAAATGTTTGTAAAGCTTATGGAACTTAACTGCGGGGACACCAGTCCCTAAACTGACAAACTACTTATGAACTACCTTATACTAAAGACGACACAAACATCCATGCCTGAGGGGGGGATTCGAACCCCCGACTGGGAACGACCTCGTACATCGGAGCATAGCGCTTCAATTGCGTTGGAAACAAGATTAGTTTAGATGTTTTTGTTCTAACCGGACCTTAATTTTGGAATGTCCCACGTAAAATACAAAATAAATAAATAAAATAAAAGATAAAATAAAAATTGTTGAAATGTTTGAGTAGTATATGGGACTTAACAGCGGGATCATCAGTCCATAAACTTACAAACTACTTATGAACTAACTTATACTAAACATCTATGCCCGAGGAATGATTCGAACCTCCGACGGGGGAGGCCGCGTGATTCGCAACATGGCACTCCAGACCGCTCGACTACTTCCGCGCAGCGTAAAATACCCATTGTAATATTTCTGAGGTATATGTGGCCGAGGGGACTGAGGCCCTCCAGTCATGGTCTGCACGGCCACTACGGTCGGCGGTTCGAATCCCTCCTCGGGCATGGATATTTGTGCCGTCCTTAGTATTAGTTAATTCATAAGTAGTTTGTTAGTTTAGAGACTGATGACCCCGTAGTTATGTCCCATAAGCTATACAAACATTTCAACATTTTTTCCATTTTGCACACTGAAACTGCAGTCTAACCAGTTACGCCAATACTACTTGGTATTAAATGCTTTAAAACAAAGGTTTTCACATTTTACCAGATATACCTATCTGGTTTTAAAATATCGTCGGAACTCTATGCAAGAATAAATCCATCAGACCACTGCAGAACAACTCGGAATGTTCAAACAAGTTACGGGTATGCTGCCGGGTGACGTCGTCGACAACCGCAGGGCGTCCTCCTGCCGAAATATCGGCGGTTGTCGACCCGTCACCCGGCAGCATACCCGTAAGTTGTTTGAACATTCATTACGCCGGGAAAAGTTAGTCTCACAGCTCGGAATATTTTAATAACTGCAATTATATATTTTTGACGACGTTACAGCGTTCAATATATGATATACATCGCAATTTGCGATCAGTTATGGCTTCTCTGTACTCGGTTTAGATTGAATACCATAGTGCGGCGAATGAAAATTTGTGCCCGACCGGGATTCGAAGCCGGGATCTCCTGCTTACTAGGCAGATTCCACCGAGGAGACAGTGACCAGCCCAACAGCAGAGGATTCTTCCTTGCACGTCTCCCGCACCACCCAAATCTCCATTCGCCGCGGTGTCTCTTTCCTATTAGCACAGCCTATTTGTTCTGTAATGCTCGCAGACTAAATACTGTAAAAATGTTCAAATGTATGTGGAGCTTATGGGACTTAACTACGGGGTCATCAGTCCCTAAACTTACAAACTACTTATGAACTAGCTAATACACAAATATCCATGCCCGAGGAGGGATTCGAACCCCCGACCGTAGTGGCCGTGCAGACCGTGACTGGCGGGCCGCAATCCCCTCGGCCTCCGCGGCCGGGTGAATACTGTATTCCTGCATCAGGAAGAACAGATGATGAAGTGTCGAGACACAATTAATTGTCGTCAGGAGCCCAGCCTCGGCTTGTATACAATTATATCTTTTTGACGAACAAATCCATATATAGGATTAGAAATAGGAAAGAGACAGCGTGACGAATGGAGAGTTGGGTGTGGCGGGAGACGTGCAGGGAAGAGTCCCCTTCACTGATGCTGGTCACTGTGTTCTCGGTGGCGGAATGGTCAACGCGTCTGCCTGGTAAGTAGGCGATCCCGGTTTCGAATCTCGGCCGAGCACAAATTTTCATTCGCCGCACTTCGGTATTACTTCTAAACCTAGTATAGTGAAGCCATAACTGATCGCAAATTGCGATTTATTTCAGTTTAATAACGAGTTTATTTTACCTCGTTGTGGAGCGTGCCGTTGCTCACTGTCAGAGGTTCGAGTCCTCCCTGGGGCCTGGGTGAGTCTTGCCCTTAGGTTAGTTTTGGTCCGATAGATTTACAAACATTTGAATTTTTTTATTTATTTATTTTTTTTTTTTTTTTTACTAAGACGACATCCATTCCCGAGGGGGAATTCGAAACCCCGACCGTAGCGACCGTGCAGACTGTGACTGGCGCGCCGCAAACAGCTCGGCCACTGCGGCCGGCGAATTTTTATGTTTACCTGTTGCAAGAGCATGATTTTTAGCTCGACAACTTGCCCCAGGCACTTTGCCCCGTA
This sequence comes from Locusta migratoria, assembly GCA_026315105.1. Taxonomy (NCBI): domain Eukaryota; kingdom Metazoa; phylum Arthropoda; class Insecta; order Orthoptera; family Acrididae; genus Locusta; species Locusta migratoria. The sequence continues at coordinate 118,604,194 of CM048744.1, read as the reverse complement.
CGACAACGTTAGATACTTTTCACTATTGCGCCAGTTTAAAAAATATGACATACACATTTTGTTATGAAAAAGAAATTGTTTAAGTTACTCATGTATGACAAAATGTAAAACAATATCTTTCCTATTAGTCTGCGAAGTCTTATTCAGAAATAAAGAAAATTACAATACATCAGAGAGAATTCTCGATCAAAGTGTTGAAAGGAACGATACGATACGAGCGGCGCCAGTGCACTGCGCCTTGATCTATGGTAGGGAAGGAAATGGACTAAGGGACAATCCTAAAGCGATTTCAGAAATCGGACGAATACGTAATTCAAAACATCGGGCGTGTATTTGAACCCTACTGCGGTCCAATATCCAATATCGTTCACGATTACCCCAATTCGTTGAGTAATGCAATGCAGCGAATGAAACAGATTTTCAGTACACAGACAAAGACTGACCATTAAACAGTCTTATTAATTACAACATCATGATTTAAAATTTTATCACGTTCGTTTTCAGATCGTTGTTCTGGAATATAAAGACTAATACACTGTCAGTTTCTTCTACTAAGATGAACGCAAAGCACTAACCTGAATTAAGTGGCGACACGCCAGCTGCGGTGGCCGAGAGGACTGAGGCGCTCAAGTCGCGGTCTGCACGGCCACTACGATCGGGGGTTCGAATCCCCCTCGGGCATGGATATTTGTGCCGTCCTAGTTCGTAAGTAGTTCATAAGTAGTTTGTAAGTTTAGGGACTGATGACCCCGTAGTTAAGTCCCATAAGCTTAACAAACATTTGAACATTTTTAAGAGGCGACAGCATAAACAATAGTTATTTCTGGACAACTAAGACGGCATAGTGCACCTGTATTTCAAATCAAATGTTCAAATGTTTGCAGAGCTTATGGGACTTAACTACGGGATCATCATTTCCTAACATAAAACTACTTACAAACTAGCTAATACTAAGGACAGCACAGATATCCATGCCCGAGGGGGGATTCGAACCCCGACCGTACTGAAACATTAGAACATTTTTAGATTATTTTACCTTCGGGATAAATATAGATACCTGTGCACGGCCCTGCAACGAACTACGATGGCTGCAGTAAGAGGCATCTGGTGTTTCTGTAGTACGGTACGGCCGGCGTCCTATAGATTTCTGTTGTGCAGTGCAAGCGAGAGGTAACGGTCGGCCACCACGAGGGGTGCAGCTCTACCAACACTCACACACAAACACACACACACACACACACACACACACACAGTGGCAGCGAGCGACAGCCGGCGGTTTCACGTGCGGTTCATTGTCACACAAACAACGCCGCGAGCGCGAGGGGTGGTGGTCAGTTCGAAGCCACCGCGGCGGCCTCGGCCAGGGGTCAGTATTTGATGTGTGCATGACAATTCCGTTTTAAACAGCCGCCGATACTGGGCGGCATTACCTCGCGGATCCCCCCGCCGCAAACACACACACACACAACAACAACAACAACAACAGCAACGCAGCACGCGGTCGTCCCGTCGCAAATCAGGGTCCGCGGCAATCGGGACCGAGGTATTACCCGCGCGGGCCCTAATGTGGCACGCGGAACAAAGCTCGTATCGTAAAACACCGCCGACGTATATGGAACGCCGCGCCGCCCGGCTTTACCCCGACACTGTGCGCGCAGGCCTGCCAACCTATCACCGGACCCGCTCTATCCCCGCGCGCGCCGGCTGTTAATGTATAACATTTCAATTTTAGCGCCGCGGTACGTTAATTCCGGGCGGATGTTAATTAAAATTTCGGGTCGCAGCGGTAAGTGACAGGCCACATACTCTCCACTACCCCCCCCCCCCCCCCTGCAGACCATATTTTCTCGCAGCCGGGATCGTCAGCTGCGACGCGCATTGCGGACTGACGCAGATCCACTACCGACCCCCAATCACCCCCGGCGAAGGAATTGCTCCGGCCTTCGGAATTAGCGCTGTAAACAGATTCCGGTTGCCCGTGATTCGGGCGCAGTAACTCTTGCTGTCGGGCGGGATTTCGCGCCGCGCCAGTCAGTCGGGGCGCTGTTAAAACTGCCAGGGAGGCGAGCCGGGGGATAAAAATTACGGTCGGGGGCGATAGTTATCGAAAGCTGTCCGTGGCGGAACGCCCGCGAAATATATAGTCCGTCCCGGCGCCAGTGCGAAATTTCAGTCAGTGCGGGGGGACGGCGGCAGAGGATTATGCCCGCTGTTTGTTGATACTGGTGAAAATTACTGAACAGTTGCCCCGTCTGTCTGCGTCGACTGCCAGAGACAGAGAGAGAGAGAGAGTTCCCGTACTGCACTACACGTGGCCAGGTGTCTCCGCAGTCTGTAAATGTGGCAATGAAAATGGTGGCATGGTAGACCCTCAACGAATAATCCTTTCAAAACTTCTTCCACTCCATTTTGCAACTGCTTCAGCAAACAGTTAGAAGGATGTTAGAAATAAACAGCGTAGGTAGCGAATTTTTATAGCTTAATGACGCGTTTCGCTTACAATATGCATCTTCGGATAGTTCGTGAATTGTGATTGGCCACCGAGCCTCCACTATCAGCTATTAGATTAGATTAATTCATGTTCCATAGATCATATATACGACATTTCGTAATGCTGTGGAGCGTGTCTATACATAAGAATGTTTTAATTATATATATAAGTCCTAACTAAAAATTCATATAAAGTGTAGAAGGAGTTACTTTAATTTCTTTTTAAATACCAGTTGGCTATCTGTCAGATTTTTTATGCTACTTGGTAAGTGACCGAAGACTTTTGTGGCAGTATAATTCACCCCTTTCTGTGCCAAAGTTAGTTTTAACCTTGAATAGTGAACATCACTCTTGCTCCTATGTTGTAGCTATTCACACTGCTATTACTTTTGAACAGGGTCGGTTTGTTACTTACAAATTTCACGAGTGTATATATATTGTGAAGCTACATTGAAGATCTCTAGATCCTTAAATAAATGTCGGCAGGATGATCTTAGGTGGGCTCCGGCAATTATTCTGATTACACGCTTTTGTGCAAGGAATACTTTTTTACTCAATGTTGAATTGCCCCAGAATATGATCCCATATGAAAGCAGTGAATGAAACTAGGCATAGTGAGCTATTTTACTGTGATGTTTATTACCAAATTTTGCAATGACCCTTACAGCAATAGGTAACTGGACTCAAACGTTTCAGCAGATCTTCAATGTGTTTCTTCCCATTGAATACCTGATCAGTGCAAACACCTAAAAAGTTTGAGTATTCTAACTTAGCTAAAGATTTCTGTTAAAAGTCTAAATCTTTCAAAGGTTCATGCCATTCATGAAACTGTATATAGTGAGTTTTATCAAAGTTTAATGAGAGTCCATTTCTAGAGAACCACTTCATAATTTTCTGAAAGATATCATTCACAATTTTATCAGTTAATTCCTGTTTGTCAGACGTGATAGCTATACATGTATCGTCAGCAAAAAGAACTAGCTTACAATTATTGGTGGCATTCTTAACCTGCTTTGCACGAGATAGTACCGCACGTGAGATAACAATACGAGGCTGCTGCCTAACGTTCAGTGAGAGGAAACAAGGTTGTCATAGCTAGAGTGCAAATTGTCCGTTGTTACCTTTCTCGTATACGACCTTCTTTCACAATGCTTAAACCAAATGTTTGTGATACAATGGAAATGGATGTATGATCAGCAATATATTTTGGAGTATTTCTTACATAAGAGACATATTGTACATGCACTTAGTATTCAAATTAAACAAAGTAATATTAGAATACTAAAGAAAGTAACAATGTGAATGAAGATGCCAACAAAATACTATGACAACAAAATATCTCACAATATAGATTTTCTTTGAAACTTCATTTTAAGCAAGATTTTACAATGTTATTATTATTTGCAGGTCTCATTATTTAACTTATTTTGAAGTGGCATTGGTATGCTGGAACCACATTAAAATAATCACATTGTTAAACTCTAATGCTGTCTGTCGACTGCTAGTTGTAAGTCTACAAATTCAAGTAGAACTCACGGTGCTGAGCATCTGGGATGTAGTTGCACATGTGTAGAAGATCTTTCTTCTTTTCATCGTAATTGGCAATAACTCCTCATATAAAGGCACCAGTGATTCAGGAATAATACTGATGAGGAAGAGGCAGATTCTCCGCGTTGTTTCTTATGTCGTAAATTACATACACACGATGGCTGTAAAATACCATGTGATTTCTTCACGTGAACAAAAAATAGATCATCTTTTGTAATTTTAAGCCACATAGCCTCGGTTATTTTGAATTCTTTTGGACGAGAGACATTAATAGTTGTATACGACATATATATATATATTGCTTTTCGCAGAGATGGTTATTCCCATTAGGGTCTTTAAGGGATAAAACTAAAGCTTCTAAACCATAGTTTGAAGATGTTACATCCTTATTCCACTTACCTCTACTTTTGCCTTCTTTGCAACTTTTCCAGTGCCTTTCGGTGTTGTATATTCCTTTCCACTCTGCTGTAGACACTTTCTTTTCAAATCTTTCCATCCATTATTTTCCGCCTACGGCCTTTATTTAATAGATTATTACACCTGGTGATGAACCAACACAAGCAGTACCCGCCATCTTGGCTGATGTTCCATCCTTGTTGGATGGAGGGAAACGTTCAGTTGGTTGTAAACCAGCTTGATGTTCAAATATATGACACAAAATAGTACCACAGTATTGAGGCATGCAGATACATCCTATTTACACTGAAATCACACTTTTCGAAAATTGGTGGGTTACATCCTAATTCCAGGGAGGTATTCAATTATCTACCATTCCATTCTCGAGTAGCGCGCGGGAAGAAAGAACACCTAAAATGTCTACTTTTGAGGCCTGATGTATCTTATTATATGACGATGATCATGTCTGACCAAGTAAGTGGGAGTCCACAATATAGGGTATCATCGCATTCCGACGAGAAAGTCGGCGACTGGTATTTGTTACGTAGATCTAGACTCAATGTAAAGCGCCGTTGTTCTAGTGTTTCCCATCCCAAACCTTATATATATATATATATATATATATATATATATATATATATATATATATATATATATATATATATATATATATATATAACTTTTTCTTTTCATTCTCCACTCCGAGGAGAGGAGCGGGCTGTTTGAGATCCGGCCCATAAAGAGTCGCGGTTCTATTCAGCCAATTATCAGACAAGCTGATAGTGGGTCAAAGGGGAATCCCAATTGGGAATAAGTGGGAGGGGCTTACCAGTTCCGGCATACGCCTTACAACCAAGGAAAACCTCCCGAAAACCTAGGTCGGAACCGGGGGATTGGGACCAATTTAATTTATCTCCGGGACTTGCCCCGGACTAAAAATGGATTATCGAGAGAACACGAATGCACTCACGACAATCAAAAATCGGAAGCCCGAGTTACTCTCGTAATCTCGTAGAGATCAGCTCGACCAGGAACCGCACCCGTGGGCACGGTGTCCTGTGCGTCCAACCCCAAACCTTATATGATTTCCGTGACACGGTCTCGGGACAGTACAAAATGAGCTGCCTTTCTTTGTACTCTTTCGATGTTCTCCGTTCGTCACATCTGATAAGAATCCCACACCACACAGCAGTACTCCAAATGACGACGGACAAGCATTGTGTTGGCAGTGTCGTTAGGAGTTCTCTTGCATCTTCTAAGTATTCTGCCAATTAAACGTAGTATTTGGGTCGTCTTGACCGACGGCATTTGCCGTATCTAGTTGTATTACTTGTTCAGATTTCAATAATCCATCATGTAGACTAAGTTTTGGATTCCGTTTACTACTCATGAGGACTGCTTAGTACTTTTCATTATTTGGGGTCAATAGGCAACTTTCTCATTAATCAGATATCTAAATCGTTCTGCTGTTGGTTTTGATCTTTAGATGACTTAGATAGATATTAAACGATAGAATCATCTGCAAACAACCTGACAGGGCTGCTCATATTTCCTGCCAAACAATTTATGTAGATAACAAACACCAGAGTAGCAATAAAAGTAACATGGGGAACGGCTAGTAAATGCCTTTCCATCAGTTACTACTAACTGTGTTATCTCTGACAAGAATTCATCAATCCATTCACAAATTTTAGACGATATTTCGTAATCAAGAAATTTGACTGAAGGCCATTTGTGAGGTACGGCGTCTAAGGCCTTCTGAAAATCTAGAAAATATGGAATCAATTTGAGATGCTTTGTTGAGAGCCTCATCACTTCATATGAGAAAAGAGCTAGTTGTGTTTCACAAGAAATAATTTTCAAAACTCATGTTGAGCTTGTTTCGCTCTGTTCGAGGTAATTCATTATGTTTCAGCACCGTATATGTTCCAAAGGTCTGCTGCAAATCGACGTTACCTTTCTTGTATATCGTTGTGATCTGTGAAACTTTCTAGTCCTCGGGCACAGACCCTTTCTTTGAGCGAGCGGTTGTATATAAATGTTAGGTGTAGAGCTATCGAATCAGCATACTCTGATAGGAACCAAATCGGTATACGTACAATTCCGGAAAGAAACACTTTTTTCTAGTAAGTGATTAAGTTGCTTCACCACTCCGAGGATATGTACTTCTATGTTATGTTGCCATTTGCCATGTGTTCGCAAAAAGAAATTTGGAATATTATTTTCGTCTTCTTTGGTAAAGGAAATTCGACAAGCTGAGTTTAGTATTCTGCTTTAGTCGCACTTTCATCGACAGCATCACCACTGTTATCGCATAGTGACCATGACTTATTGTTTATGAACTGTAGATTAAAACTAAATAAACTGCAGAAAGGCAAAAAATTAATGAGATGAATCATGGAGAAATTGAAGGATCTAAAGGTGGTTGATACTTTCTGAGGGACCATTATGCAAGGACTGACCGAAAGAGGGCAAAGTAAAACAGTAAAAGAACAATGGGTAGCTGTGAGAGATAAGTGAGGGGCGCTATGCAATGCGGCAAGAAATGTTCTACATTATTTTCGTATAAAATTTTGTCTTGCGAAAATAAGCTCTACCTAAGACAATAATGAGCTCCCGATATTTAACTTTGTATTATAGTGAAATAAGATTTATTATCAGTCTTGTGATGTATTGAAACATAGAATGTCGTGCAAAGAGTTTCCATGTACAGACAAAAACTGCAGTCCCGTATTGCGGGGCAAGCTTAGGTCGATACTGTGTATTGATAGTAGTCTTCAAAGAAATATTTTTTTTTCTACTGTAGCGTCTAAAAAAGAAAAACTGAACAGAAGACATGCACTCCATAAATGCTGGAAGTTGAAAAAGAGGACTTGAAAAACTGAAGTCTAAAGGACAACTAGCCAGTGAGTTTCGAATAAGTGATTCTGATGAAGGAAACAAAAAGAAAGGAAAGCAAAACTTGAATACGTTGACGAAAAATCCACGTACTTTTCACTGTCCCGGCTGTGCTGAAAATCAGAATGATCCGACAACAGAATATTGGATTCAGTGTCTAAAATGCGAAGACTGGTAGCACGAATCCTGTTCTTGTTATGAAGATTCTGGACGCTTCATCTGTGACCTCTGTTAAACAGCATTACCTCCAATTGAAACATTATCCTTCTAGGTTCTGTTTCACAAGCTCCACAGTTGTTCAGTTAAGCATGTTTTGTACTAAAACTCATCATTATATGCCGAGAAACAAGGGGTATTATATTCATGTATACGACGAATTAAGTTATGAAAAAGGATTGAGGGACACTTATGTTCTTACCATTTTAATAATAACGCGCCAACGTACCCTACTGGAATCGCACTCTTACCCCACGGTCGGGGTCAGATGAATTGTCAGTTAAAATATGAGTGTAGTTTGTCAAGTTTTCTCCATTATATCGCTAATTAATCTTTATGTGCGCAATCTTGCCCCACTTTACTCTACAGACGTCTGAAATGAGGTTGACAGAAAGTGCAGACTTGCTAAGCGGGAGTGGATATAGGATAAATACAAGACAACTAGGGGCAAGATGGATACCACCTACAGGAAGATAAAAAGAGAAATTTGGAGGAAAGAAAAGCACCTGCATGAATATCAAGAGCTCAATTAGAGAGCCAGTATTAAGCAAAGAAAGAAAAGCAGGAAGGTGGAAGGAATTTATAGAGGGCGTATACAAAGGAAATGAAAGCAGTATTCTAGAAATGGAAGAGAAAATAGAGGCTGATGAGATTGGAGATACGAGACTGCGATAAGAATTCGACAGATCACTCATATCGTTAGGAGAGCCAGTCATGAAGAAATTGTTCCACCTGATATGCAAGTTGTATGAGATATTGGAAATATGCTCTGACTACAAGAAGAATATAATGATTCCAATAATAAAGAAAGCAATTGCAGACAAATGTTAAAATTACCGATTAGTTTAATAAGTCATGGTTGTAAAATACCAACACAAATTATTTACAGACGAATGGAAAAACTGGTGGGATCTGACCTTGGGGAAGATCAGTTTGGATTTAAGAGAAATGTAGGAACAGGGAAAGCAATACTCACATTATGAATTATCTTAAAATATAGGTTAAGAAAAAGAAAATGTATGTTTTATCCTTTGTAGATACAGAGAAAGCTTTTGCCAATATTGACTGGAATACACATTTTGAAGTTCTGAAGGTATCAGAGGTACAATATAGGGAGCGAAGAGTTATACTCAACATGTACGAAAACCAGACAGCAGGTATTAGAGTTGATGGGCATGAAACGGACGCAGTAGTTGGGAAGGGAGTAAGAAAGGTTTGTAGCTTTACCCGAATGCTGTTCGATCTTTACAATGAGCAAGCTTTAAAGAAATGGAAGGAGAAATTTGGAGAGTGAATTAAACTTCAGAGGGAATAAATGAACATTTTGCGGTTTGCCGATGATATAGATTTTTCGTTAGAAACAGCAAAAGACCTGGATGTGTCAAACGTTTCTCGAAAATCGAGAGATATGCAGTTCGCCTTTTGCCCTTCATCCATAGTACGCAAGATGTCATGAGAGAAAAGGGGCAAGCTGGGTTTCACACGATCAATGATTCCTTAAGCCATGCTGATGCATGAACAGACAGCTTTTCCATCTCAAAGAAATTTACTATATTAGAACTGAAAATATGTTCAAGAATTCTACCGCAAACTGGTGTTAATGATATAGGTCAGTAATTTCGTGCGTCCGTTCTATTGCCTTTCTTATACACGGAAGTTAACTGTGTCTTTTTCCAGTCGCATGGTATTTTGCGCTGGAAAAATGCAAGCCAAGTAAGGGGCCAATACCGCCGAGAACTCTTTGCAGAACTGGAATGGTACCGCATCTGGACCTAGCGACTTATTTGTTTTCAACTCCCGCAGCTGCTTTTCTACACTAGCTATGCCTGTTAGTAAGTCCTCCATTTGAGAGTTAGTGCGACCATCAGATTAAGATATGTTTACATGGTCCTCCTGCGTGATTGATTTCTTAAATGTCAAATTGAAAACCTCAGCCTTAATATTGCTGTCTTCTATCATCACCCTAGAGTGACTGGATAGAGACCTTTGATCCGCTTACCGATTTTACATAGGACCAGAATTTTTTTGTGTTCTTGGCAAGATCTCTTGCTAAGATATGACGGTGGTAGATACTGTATGCTTCCCGCATTCCTCTTTTTATAGACGCGAGAATCTCTACTAAACTTTCTCTGATTTGATTTACTTGACAACTGCCTTTGCTTTCTCAGCATTTTTCTAATATTAGTATTATAGAAGAAAGTGTGAGGGGTAAAAATCATAGAGGGAGATGGAGCGACGAATACAGTAACCAAGCTCAGAAGGATTTGGGTGGCGTCCTTATTGGCAGATGAAGAGGCTTGAACAGGACAGGGTAGCGTGGAGAGTTGCATAAAACCAGTCTGCGCAATGAAGACCACAACAACAACAGTGAAGGTGCAAGTATCGTTTGTGCCTGGACATTTACTCATGTTGCGAAATTTTTGTTGTTGTTGTGGTCTTCAGTCCGCAGACTGGTTTGATGCAGCTCTCCACGCTACCCTGTCCTGTGCAAGTCTCTTCATCTGAGAATATGTTCGGCAACCTACATCCTTTTGAATCTGCTTACTATATTCGTCCCTCGGTCTCCCTCTAGATTCTTACCCCACACGCTTCCTTCAAATGCTAAGTTGACGATTCCTTGATGTCTCAGAATGTGTCCAACCAGTATATCCCTTCTCTTACTCAGGATATGCCAGAAACACCTTTTCTCCCCGATTCGGTTAAGCACCTCCTCATTAGGTACGTGATCTATCCATCTTATTTTCATCATTCGTCAGTAGCACCACATGTCAGACGCTTCTATCATCTTTTCATCTGAACTCCATATCGTCCACGTTTCACTCCCGTACAGTGCTACACTCCACACAAATGCTTTCAGATGTTAACAAATTTCGGATCTTTAGAAACGCTTTTCTTCCCATAGCCATTCTGCATTTTATATCTGCTTTACTTCGGCCATCAGAAGTTATCTTGCTATCCAAATAACAAAATTCATCTACTACTTTTATTGTCTCATTACCTAATCCAATTCCTTCAGCATCGCCTGATTTTCTGACATTGAACTCCATTACCTTCGTTTTACTCTTGTTAATGTTATATCTTCCTTTCAAGACACTGTCCATCCCATTCAATTGCTTTTCCAGATCTTTTGCGGTCTCTGACAGAATTAGTATGTCATCGGCAAACCGCAAATTTTCTATTTTTTCTCCCTGCACTTCAATACCCTCTCCAAATTTCTCCTTCCATTCCTTCACTGCCTGATCAATGTACAGATTGAAGAACGTTGGGAAAGGTTACAAACCTGTCTTACTCCCGTCCCAAACTCTGCGTCCCTTTCCTGCCCTTCGACATTAATAACCGCTGTCTGGTTTTTGTATAGGTTGAATATCAGTGGCGTTACTAGGACTTGGCTTTAGGGGGAGGGGGGGGGGAGGATAGATCTTCTTGACGAGCAAAATTTTAGTCAGTTTCCAGACAGACTACCATCTACCACTCCCGTTTCAGAAACTAATTCACCCCCATCCAATGAAAGCTTATGGTAAAACACCCTAAGTTTCCAATCTTTACCTTTACTAGATTGCTGTTACACAATTCTTTTTTTTGGGGGGGGGATGGGGGGTTCTGGGGGGGGGGGGTTCTATCCCCCTCATCCTCCCCCCGTAGTTACGCCTCTGTTGAATATAACTCTTCGCTCCCTATATTTTACCCCTGCTACCTTCAGAAATTGGAAGAGTGTATGCCAGTCGACACTGTCAAAAGATATCTCCAAATCGACAAATGCTAAAAACGAAGGCAGCGAAATTATAATTGTTGAAAACCCAATATACAGGGTGTCCCAACTATATTGTCCACCCAAACAACAGCTATTGGAAAACGACTTTCACCGGTATCAATGTCCGGCTGGGGCCCATGAATGTAGATATTTGGAAACATTCTAAAACGAAAGCAAATGTGTTTTTTAACACAAACTTATGTTTTTCTATATTTTTTCTTCAGCAATCCATAGCATGGCAAATCATATAAACGACGGCGTTGATTGCATCGCAATATTCCAATTACATTACGAGATATTGCGACGCGAAGTTGACGCTTGAAATACGCGAAACACGCGGCTAGCGCACGTCCTGAGACTCAGGCGAGAACCCCAAGCTGCTCAGGACGTGCGCTAGCCTCGCGTTTCGCGTATTTCAAGCGTCAACTTCGCGTCGCAATATCTCGGGATGTAATTGGAATATTGCGATGCAATCAACGCCATAGTTTATATGATTTGTCATGCTATGGGTTGCTGAAGAAAAAATATAGGGTGTACATTAAAAAAAAAAAAAAAAAAAAAAAAAAAAAACATAAGTTTGTCTTAAAAACACATTTGCTTTCGTTTTAGAATGTTTCCAAATATGTATATTCATGGGCCCCAGCCGTACATTGATACCGGTGAAAGTCGTTTTCCAATAGCTGTTATTGTTCTCGAGATATTTTGGGTGGACAAGATAGCTGGGACACCCTGTACACGCAGGACAGAATCTGGAATTAGCAGGAAGTTTTAAGTGTCACGCGGTTCGACAAAACTTGGGTTATCGTTCGTTCTGCTGCTGTAGGGCCTACTTGTGACGAAATGAGCGACACTTTGCATTGCTCCGTAGCGCTGCAGTTGGCCACTCGTAACGCCGACTGGGGCAGCGTCACGCCGCGCCGGTACAATGACAAAAGTAGTGTTTATAGAATTATCTGGAAACGTCCTATACAAATCTCTTAATTAATGAAATCTATCATTTGTTTTAATCACAGTATCACCGAGACACTGTCCTACCCTGATTCCTAGGCTGGCTATTTCGTTTTTAACTAACTTCACACGCAACTTTTATCACTATTGAACCACACGATTCCGGATCCGAAGCAGACGGTATCGTAGGATGACATTGAGATGAGAAGACCAGGCAGACGGTATCGTACGATAACATTGAGAAGAGAGGGCCAGCAGCATCGTCACAATATACGTGCAGGACAGAATCTGGAATTAGCAGGAAGTTTTAAGTGTCACGCGGTTCGACAAAACTTGGGTTATCGTTCCTTCTGCTGCTGTAGGGCCTACTTGTGACGAAATGAGCGACACTTTGCATTGCTCGGTAGCGCTGCAGTTGGCCACTCGTAACGCCGACTGGGGCAGCGTCACGCCGCGCCGGTACAATGACAAAAGTAGTGTTTATAGAATTATTTGGAAACCTCTCATACAAATCTCTTAATGAAATCTATCACTTGTTTTAATCACAGTATCACCGAGACACTGTCCTACACTGATTCCTAGGCTGGCTATTTCGTTTTTAACTAATTTCACACGCAACTTTTATCACTATTGAACCACACGATTCCGGATTCGAAGCAGACGGTATCGTAGGATGACATTGAGATGAGAGGACCAGGCAGACGGTATCGTACGATAACATTGAGAAGAGAGGGCCAGCAGTATCGTCACAATATACATGCAGGACAGAATCTGGAATTAGCAGGAAGTTTTAAGTGTCACGCGGTTCGACAAAACTTGGGTTATCGTTCCTTCCGCTGCTGTAGGGCCTACTTGTGACGAAATGAGCGACACTTTGCAGTGATCGGTAGCGCCGCAGTTGGCCACTCGTAACGCCGACTGGGGCAGCGTCACGCCATCGCCACGCCGGTAACCTGGAGCCGGGCAGCACGCAGCGCTGCTGTGATGAGCCGGAAACGTCGTTAATGTACTGCTGCGACTGTGCGTTTTTTATTGGCGCAATGATATTGTAAAAAAGCGATTGAATATGCTAATGGAACATCAGAATCGAATTATCAGAAAAAGCGCGCAGCGAATAATCACGAACTCTGGCAAAGTTAATGCTGGGGAAAAAATTACGGAGCGCCCATTTACAACGAGAACGGAATTATTGATTATTAATTGCAGTTCACATCGCCCGGCAACAGCAGTACCAAACACTACACAGTAAAAAAAAAAAAAACCAATCAGCAGTCCGACGGTGCGCCGGGGAATGCGGTCCTGTCCGGGCGAATGCTGCATACGGTCGAGGCCGAATTTTTCCAAGTGATCTGTAAGTACTATAGAAAATAGTACAATGCCCGTCGACCATAAACCTGCCAATGCCTAATAGTAAGTGGTGTTTATTATATGGAGTTCCTATTGAAACGACTCCTTCTAAGTCTTGGTGACTTCTGACTGTGTTTTAATTAATTATTTTTTAACTAATATTCTGTCTAACAGTTGTTCTGTGGTCATATAGAAAAACCGAGGTTGAGTGCCCGAGCGAGGGCGTCTCGCTGCAGAGCGCGTGGTTGCTCGCCGTCGGTGGTTCGAGTCCTCCCTCGGACGTGAGTGTGTGTTATTATCCCTAGTTCAAGTTAGTTTAAGTAGTTTGTAAGTCTACGGACGGATGACCATAGCAGTTTGACCCAATAGGTTGGCAAACAACTGAACATTTGTTAGAGGAAAGTTGGACAGGTGTAGTTATTTTAGGCTTTTTTTCGTTTACCTTATACTACTTTTTAACTCACAAGGAAAGTACATGGGCTCGAACAAACATATTTGTATGAACGTTTGCTTACAGGATCTCTACGTACACCTCAATGTGCTGGTGGGTGTCGTTTTTATGCAAAACTCTGCAATCATGCTCCAGATAGTACTGTAGATGTAACTGTAGACGCCATACCTGATGCAGATGTCTTAACGTATGTAATAATCATCGTACATGTTCTCTAGAGTACTGTCATCAAAAGTCGTGATGATCGTTGCAACTTTAACCTTCTTCTCGGAAGACTGTTGGTATTCACTTGCCACTGCTTCCATCGCCTCTTTCCGTACTTACCGCTGCACTACCGCTTGCAATGACTTGTTCGTCGTTATCATCCCTATTATCATCATTATGTGTTAGTGTTACAACAGTATTTAAATTACACTCATATTTCTGTACCATAACAGATACGAGAAAGGATGCGAATGATTCATCTTCTACATTAATACCATCTTCACGAAGAAGGCTTCTTCGTAACTTCATCTCAATCAATCGCAATACATTAGCAGGATTGATTAGCAATCGCCGCCCCATCTGACGCTTCACCACACAAATAACATCACAAAACGTAACTTCGGAGGCACACTGCACCGTCCCTACTAACGAACTGACAGGTCAAAGTGCAATGTGGCTTTGCACACGGAGAGGCCTCTAACGGACGATTGCAGAGTTTTGTAGATGCAGGAGTATCACTAGTGTAATAAGGGACCTTTACATTATCTCTCATACGATTTTGGTGTATATATTTTTGTTGGAGCCAAAGTACTTTCCTTGTCAGTCATTTCAGGAAAATGGCGCACATTTTTTTTTTTTTTTTTTTTTTTTTTTTTTTTTTTTTTTTTTTAAATGCTGCCTGCTTTTAAACCCGCTGTCTATATACAATATAGGGTTCGCATTTGCCACAGTTGGTCTTTTAGCCGTCACACTAGTCCAGACAATTTAACTTTAATTAAATCTATTTGTTCAAATCTTATCTGATTAAACAGTACTAACAGAAGATTATTTTGTGGTGGACCAGTGTGCCGCTGACCATGCCCTACCACATAGAGGTGGACCACTTGCTGTGCGAAGTCGCCAGTTAAGTTTGTTATTACAGCGTTATTAACTTTTAAAACAAACATACAGTTTACAAAATAATAATTATTAAAATTAAAATACAATTGTAATTATAATAATAGTATGTATATAATTTAGTTTAACGATACTGCTCTAAAATTCCGGTTGTGCTCTATCACAGTAATAGAACCAATAGTGTTAAGCTCTTCTGGTTTTTGAACAGTCAAAATTACATCATAAGTGAACAAAAACTATACAACATCAATAAATTTTTCAGTTGTGTTATTTCTCCATTTCAGTACAACAATACTTTCCAAAATTCTACTTATTTAACAGACGGTACAGAAATACATCCTGTATAAACAGAAACTGGCAAAGTAGGAGACGAGGTACTGGCGGAAGTAGAGTTGTGAGGCGGCATCATGAGTCGTGTCGGGATAGCACAGTCGGTAGTGCGCTTGCCCGCGAAAAGCAATGGTCCCAGGTTCGAGTCCCGGTTCCGGCACACAATTTTAATCTGCCAGGAAGTTTCATATCAGCGCAAACTCCGCTGCAGAGTGAAGTTTCACTCTGGAAACATCCCTTAGGCTGTGGCTAAGCCATGTCTCCACCATATCCTTTCTTGCAGGAGTGCTAGTCTTGTGTGTTTGCAGGAGAGCTTCTGTGAAGTTTGGAAAGTAGGAGGCGAGGTACTGGCGGAAGTAGAGTTGTGAGGCGGCATCGTGAGTCGTGTCGGGATAGCACAGTCGGTAGTGCGCTTGCCCGCGAAAGGCAAAGGTCCCAGGTTCGAGTCCCGGTTCCGGCACACAATTTTAATCTGCCAGGAAGTTTCATAATTTATAATTATTTAGGCTGATACACACAGTAAAGAAACTCACAAATGTATTTGTACAATTAATTGTGATTTAGTTATAAAACTTCTTATAACATGTGTTTTTATCAATAATTGTTTGTGGAATGTACAATGTATATGTTACAGGCCAAACCCGATTTTAGGATGAACTAGTTTCGCCTAGACCAAACCAGTTCTTCCTACATGCGATAGGACAAACAGGTTTAGCCTAGACCAAACTAGTTTGCTTTGGAAAGCTTATGGGAGATAAAAAGTAGGTGAAATTAGTTCAGACTAGGACGTACCTGTTTGTCCTAAAGCATATAAATTCTGACTAGGATAAACCGATTCGACCTAGGCTAAACTTATTTCTCCTGTCGTTAACAGGATGAACTAGTTTGGCCTAGACTAAACTGGTTTGTCCTATCGCATGTAGGGTGAACTGATTTGGTTTAGGCGAAACTATTTCATACTAAAATCGGGTTTGGCCTGTAACATATATAACACATTTGTCCAAGTTGTTTCTAAGCACAGCGATGGGCATATATGCGGACCATATGAAGTTTTACCTTGTATCGGAATGTAGGCTGGTATGAAACTTCTGTTAAATTAAAACTAGGTGTCAGACCGAGACTCGAACATACTAGAGACAATAGGCTCATATAGGTATGACGGTTATGTTCTGCGAGAATACTGCATATCGTAGTCCAGTACTTAGCCATACTTCCAATTTTTTCTTTCCGAATGGCCAGTGATGTGACAGATTTAAGAATTCTGTAGTGAATCTAACTTACGAGGTACTGGCGGACTCAAAAAGGGGAAGGGATAATGTAGTCAACTTTAGATCTGTTTCCATACCATCAGTGTTGGGCAAAGTAATTGAAAAGTCTGTAACTTCAAGGTTAATTGATCATTCTAGTACACATAATTTGATGGCAACAGAGGTTGTTTGCCTGTAAATCTGTCGGACTCAAATGCTGGTTTGTTAGTCCGTAGCTTACAAACTACTTAAACTAGGGTAAATTAACCTAAGGACAGCACAAAACCCATGCCCGTTTGATCTTATTGATTAGAAAATATCGTAGCAGAATTTGGAACATTATGGAATAGGTGAGGAGTTCAAATCTTACATTAATAACAGACAGCAGAAGGTAATTCTCCGCAGTGTTCAAAATGGGTGTAAAAATCACTCGTAATAGGGTACAATTAAGTGTGATGTATCGCAGGGGTATGTTCTGGAGCCGCTGTTATTTCTTATTTACATAAATGATAGCCTTGTGGTATAACAGGTTATTCTAAAATATTTATGTTTGCTGATGGTAGCAGTTTCGTAGTGACGGATGTTGTCTGCAATATTGACTCAATATAAAATAACGAAGTACAAGACATAACTCCAACGGTTATTAAAAATAAATTCATACTAAATCACAAGAAGACTCAGTTTTTACGGTTTCTCTCAAATAATTCAACAAAAACTGGCGTTCTGATTACACAGAATGGGCATATGATAAATAACACAGAACAGTTCATGTTTTAAGTGTTCAGATAGCAAGCCATACTGTGCGGCGGTACGTCTTCTTGCATGAGACTAAATATCAAATTTTTAATGTGCCGTGTCAGACTTCAGGATCCGAAAGTCGTCCGCTTGTCAACACGACAAAAAAATTCCAAATACTATAATCGCCCTGTATAGTGACATTTCAGCGGCAGATCCTTGCGCAGATAGAAGAAGCATATGATTCTAGATTTGCACTTCTTTAAAACTGTCACTTTGAAATAAATGTTTTAAAGTTCCCTTAAAGATCGAACTGTGAAACAGAAATTCGTAGTTGTACTGGTTGCTATAGACACAGATATTACAAGTCCTGTTCACTGATGATCGATTGATTAAAATACTAAAAATTTATAAAAGTTTTCTTGCTTTATCTGTCAAACAAAATAACTTTCCCTAAAGATCTTCTCTCAAATTGTAAACTAGTTTGACAGTAAATAATTCTTCAGCTCCTGTCAATGAATATATTTCTTGTAAAATTTATATAAATATAATATCAAAATAACGATCGTTGACACTTGGTTAACTTTCGAGACACAATGACATTTATTGCTCTCACAATACAGATCATGACTCAATGACAGTTACACAAAGACTGATTTTATGGTCTTTATGATTTTTCACGAAAATTTCATAATAATGTCAATATCCGCGACGATAACCGGAGAGACCAGCATCTTCTTGCCTCGTGGCCGTCGACCCGCGACTTGAAGTGGCCAGATGTTTACTCATTGAGCTCGGCGTCGAAGATGTTGTTCTCGTAAGATGAATCGCCGCCACAGCACATGAAACACAAGGAACATACGAAAACTCTTTTAAGAATCACATAACATAAAACATCTACATAAAAATCATTTAAAAACATAAAATATAAACACAATCTTCTGCGAAACTGAGCTGCCATAAGGTAGTAGTGGAGACAATAACCCGTCCAACTACAACTGGAAAGTCCGTAGTCAGGATCTTCTTCAAAAAACTAAATGCTGCGTTATTTAACATTATAACATTATCTGAAATAAGTGATAGTTCAAAACGATTTTTTTTTCTTTTGCATATTTTTATGTGCTTAACACATATTGTATTATTTTTGAGTAAATATTCTGATACAAATAAAATATATTTGGCACAAAAATGATGGATACAGACAGACTGATGTAAGCTCGTGAACCTCTTGTCGACCACTGTTTAGTAGCGTAAAAATTAACACATTGATCTCTCACTACATACCTTTTTCAATGTCGTATGTTGTTAACAACATCAGCTTATTTCCAAGAATTAGCACCTTCCACTTGCTTAATACTGGACACAAATCTAATCTGCATTTGGATCACACCTCACTAACAAGACACAGTGAACAATGTAACACAATAATTACACTTTTTAATTTTTCCATTAGTTTCTGGACACAATATAAATGAGGAAACTCTTCAGTTTGGACTTGAATGTGCTTGGATTGCTACTAAGCTTTTTGAATTCTGGTGGCAGTTGACTGAAAATGATTGCATCAGAATACTGCACACGCCTTCCTTAACAACACTTACACGAAGAACGCATAGGTATTGGATTTTGTATTTTTTTTTTTATATCTGTGGTACGTGAAGTTCAGAAGTCAAATATCAATCAGCCAAGTCCATTCTACGCAATTCTCAAATTCTCGAGAAAATCGACTTTGAAGTTTTGCAATTTCATGTAAGCACCAATAATTAGAAGAGTTGCAGCATCTGTCGCTCTAGTTCAGGTGGTAGCGTTATGGCCTAACAAACCTCCTTGACAGAGACTTTTTTTTCATCGTCTTCGAAAACTTCACAAATCTATTGTTGTTGTTGTTATGGTCTTCAGTCCGGAGACTGGTTTGATGCAGCTCTCCACCCTACTCTATCCTAAGCAAGCCTTTTCATCTCCTCATAAGAACGGCAACCCACATCCACTTGAATCTGCTTACTATACGCGTCTCTTGGTCTCCCTCTGCGATTTTTACCCCACACACTTCCCTCCAATGCTAAATTTACGATTCCCCGATGTCTAAGAATGTGTCCTACCAAGCGATCCCTTCTTTTAGCAAGGGTATGCCAAAAATTCCTTTTCTCACCAATTCTGTTCAGTAATTCTTCATTGGTTATGCGATCTACCCACCTAATCTTCAGCATTCTTCTGTAACACCACATTTCAAAAGCCTCTATTCTCTTCCTGTCCGCACTGCTTATCGTCCATGTTTCACTCCCGTACAAGGCAACACTCCACACAAATGCCTTCAGAAAAGACTTCCTTACACATAAATTAATATTCGATGTTAGCAAATTTCTCTTTTTCAAAAATGCTTTTCTTCCCATTGCCATTCTGCATTTTATATCCTCTGTACTGCGACCATCACAGGTTATTTTACTACCCAAGTAACGAAACTCAACTACCACCTTCATTGTTTCGTTACCTAATCTAATTCCTTCAGCATCGCCCGATTTTCTAAGACCGCATTCCATTATTTTTTGTTTTTCTCTTGTTAATGTTCATTTTATATGCTCCCTTCAACACACTGTCCATTCCATTCAACTGCTCTTCCAGGTCCTTTGCTGTCTCTGACAGAATTACAATGTCATCAGCAAAACGCAATGTTTTTATTTCTTCCAAATCTATCATCTAATTGTAACTCTTACGAAAAATCCACGTATTTTTGTTTATTTGTAATTTTCTGTATTTTATAAAAGGTTGCTGGTAATGATGGTTTCAATCAAAAAAAGATAACAATTTACATTTTTACGGTATTGGCTTCACTATAAAATGATGATGGCTGTCTTTAATTGTGCAATTTGTTAGAGCTACAACGCTGTTTTTGAAAAGTTGTCTCCATAATGAAATAGAATATTTTCTGCGGCGAGATTGGAACCATCGACTCTATGGTTGTGAAGCCACAACGCTACCAGATTCTGAAATCTGTTTCAATTGTTAGTATTTACATGAACTTGCAAAAACTACGAAGTTGATTTTCTCGAGAATTTTTGAGAGTTGCGCCAAGTGGCTTCGGCTGTTTGTTGTTTATATTCTGAACTTCACGTACAATAAATATTTTAAAAAAAATTCTAAGATCCGTAAAAAGTAAAATAAAAAACTCGAATCCCCTCCCTTTCTCGGCCAAGTTCTCTACGAAATGAACCTCCTTAGTACGACTCGCAATCCGATCGCAGGAGTAAAACTGTCAGAAAGCGTAGTGAATCAATCTTAGTAAGCACTTCATGGAAAGCACAAACGCGCAAAAGGTAAGGGTTCCGAGTCTGACTCTCGGTGCATCATGCAGTTTAAATCTGTCACTAAGTTTCATATTCCGATTTTATTCGTATTAATATTATCACAACTCATTATGGTGCTTTTCCTATCGGTTGTGAGGCTCAATTTTTCTTGTTCCTCGAAAAATATATAAAATTCCAGTGTTTTTTTTTTCTTTTTTTTCTTTCTTTCTTTTTTCCGAATAAAATGTTATCACAATTTATTTACTTGCTACTTCAAGCATGAACGGAAAACATCATTTTGTCTCCGTTTACACCAACATTATTTAGAAGATTGAATTTAAGTTTCATTCGATAATTCGGTCCGAAATTCGTATAGTGTGGTGTTTGCTTCGGTGTATCTATTAGCAGAGACAGCAAGATTCCGGTAGAATAAACGGAATTCCAACACTAACTCACTTGAAACCGCACGAAACTATGCTTGGGATAACACTCGGTCATAAAAAATACAGTGGTATGTGTAAATTCCATGCAAAACGTTGCATTTAACAAGTTGCACGTGACATTCTAGTACAGACAAACAAGTAACAAGATATAAATACCATAGGAGAGAAATTACACGCAATTCATTGACGTCAGGATATCATTACATTTTCTGTAAACAGTGCCAAAAATGGTCTGTCTAAGGTAAATACAATAGCACAAAACAAAAAACATAGAACACGATGACATTCACACGGTTTATTACCCTGTAGATTTATGTTTATACAGGAACTATATCCTCTTTTCCATTTTCGTGATAAACCTATTAAAAACGCTAAAAAAGACATTTAGAAGCCAGTGGTCGCAAACGCGACACTTTTGCCTTCGCTATGCTGGATGTTGATTACATCGTTGAGGCTTCGGTTGTAGCCTACTAACTCCATTGTTTCATGAAGTAAGGCAATTAGTAATAAGACACCTTTTTGGGCGATAATCACTCTTCAATAGCACTGAAACGGTAAACTTTCATAGGATACAAGTTATACCATTCAAGATTGCGTTGGAAAGGCGGCGGGATCTGAGGCGTTTTGCTACGGTTTGCGAGCCGCTCGCTGTCGGAGGTTAGAGTCTTCCCTCGAGCATGGGTGTGGTGTGTGTTGTTCTTAGCGTAGGTTAGCTGACGTAGTGAGCAAGGTAAGTATTACAATATTTGATCATCTATAACATTAACGTTTTAATGTTATGAACATACGAGAAACCTTTAACTACTGATTTGTAGTTTCCTGGCTCGCCGCGAAAGTCGAAACTACGTCAGAGCCCCAGTATGGTGGAAGTTATGGTGATTCTCGTGTACGACTGTGATGGTGTTATCCTAACGCATTATATTCCTCCACGGCAGACCATCAATGCACAGTATTACTGCTCGTTTTTGGAGCATCACCAGTCTTGCGAAAGAAGGGGCAACACTTTCTGCGTAACCCACCCATCATTTTGCTCGTCGATGCGCGTGCGCATGCCGCGCAAGCTGTGTCAGCTCTGTTCGGTCAATGGAACTGGGAAGTACTATACCATCCACCATACTCCCAGAACATAAGCCCTTGTGACTATTTGATTCCGAAGATGAAGGAACCACTTCGTGGCATTCGGTTCAGGAGTGTTCCAGAAATTCGACAGGCAGTAGACCGCTCCATTAGCACGATCAACAGAACAGCCTCATACGGAATACTACACCTTCCACATCGCCGGCAACGGCTTCTACACAACGCTGGTGACTGAAGGACAGTAACAGGTGCAAACATGTAATGCTTTTGTATCGGTTATGAGTAAACAGTTGCCACTATTTAAGTCCCAACCCTCGTCTACTGCGCTGTATGGAGCCCTAGTAGTCGACAGTGAAGTTTCATGTCATGTAGCGTATTACTTACAATTTAAGCGAAACACGACGTTCTGTTGTGCAATGGATCTCATTATTCAGCATAGTGACCGCCTCTAGGTTCATCCGAGCTGAAACCAGCAATCGACAGTTCGTGTATCTCTGTATCTCCTCCGCGCCCCAAAAATGTCGCTTTGGTTCACTCCATCTGGAAATTTCAATTGACGAGAGCCCCTCCGGGCACAAAGTAACAGTGGCGATACGATGAAACTTCTGGATTGATCTTCTAGAGATGGCAAAACCACAGTCAACACAATCAATTTACTACATTTATGGTGTTATGACTGTATCTGATCGCTCGTCTTATCCACTCCGGCAATTTTCATGCGTGGTTGTTTACATGTCAGGGCGGGTTCAGTGACTTCTATAGAAACTCTAAGGGTCTTTGTTCTAGGTGGAATACACACATTCAACGGCAGTGTTCAGGAGATTGTGGAGCTATGATGAAGCAACACTTCTTATGTGTACGGTATATAAAATAAAATATGTTTATACCTGAAAGATGCGTTTCCAGACATGTTTACTAGACTTACTATTCTTGTTTCAATGGGTACTACCCGTGGCACCTCTCAAAGTAATCGACGTATTGAATAGATTATGTACTTTAAAATTCTAAAAATATTATTGTTTCTGCTGAAGTCGTCTACCAGACTTAAAAAATATTATAAGATTTTCATTTAAAAGTAATCCAAAAATTTGGTTCTAGTAACAAATGAGATAAATACGATCTAATGGTGTCCTGATCACAACTGGCTGACAATGATTAAAGCCTAAAACAGTGACACCAACCGTTAAACATCACAGTAAGTTAACTGCATGAAGTAGTAGCCAGTGGGTGGAGAACCATACAAACCAAACACACCAACATGTAACCTGTAAAATATATAAATAAATAACAATTACACAGCGTAGACGGGTGGTTATCCAAAAAACTGCCAAATACACCCACTCTATGAGGCAGTAATCGCAGAGAGGCAGAAAGAAAACTGCCAATAAATACGTTGAAGGCCGGTAAAAGTAACTGACGTAACGGCTACATACGCAGGAAAAATAGCCTCGTAACACTTTCGGAATAGTACTGAAAACAAGAACGCGCTCATGATAATACTAATACTAAAAGCCACGAACATGTAACAACGCTTAAATGGAACTACCAGGAAGATGTTAGACCCTATAATAATGCAAGGGGAAAAGTACAAACTTAATAAACTTATTATTCCACAACGCCGTGAATCCCGACAGCATTCAACATAGACGGTTGTTCTACGAACATCCTATGGCTCAGAGCGCCACCATATTAGCCCAATAAACGGCCTAAACGTTCTGCAGAGCTCAGAAATAGCTAAGTTTTGCACTGTCGAAACACACCATCTTCCTAAATAGCAACTAAGAGGGACGGAACTAACAATGCTCACAAATTGCAATGAAAATAACAGGAGCTCACAAGGTTAACAATTCCACAGCAAATTTCACTGAAACAATGTTATGCTCACAAATTGCAATGACAATAACAGGAGCTCACAAGGTTAACAATTCCACAGCAAATTTCACTGAAACAATGTTGAGACAGACTTGGAGACAGCTGGTAATCCATATACAAACTACCAGCAGATGAACAACGCTACTTAACTCATTGGTTCCGCAGCGACGAAAGTAACGCTGTTCTTGGCAGCAGTAACTGCTAATCACTGGGTACAAAACAGTGCATAGATCCTCCAGCAGCTTAGCAACACATCACGTGCAGAGAAAGATACGCAACAATTCGCACCTAAGGGCTGACATATGTAGATATCAGCTAACTCGACGAAGTTCGTCACAAGCGCCACACACAAACACACTGCCTGCACAGGGTGCTTGCTCCGCTGCCATGGCCCAAGTTCTCACGGCTCCCACCGGCTGACCTACAGAGTCACTCCACTCCGCCGAACTCGTCACTCTGCCAGAAGAGGCTGCAATCATCAGCGCGCGTTGACAAAGGATTTCATGCCCGGTAACGACAAGTGCGCTGAGAGTAATAGCAAACGGAAATATAATCAACAGTACAGTTAGAGAATTACTGATGACAAAACAATGAGAGAATGCACTTTAAAGTAGATCGTGGGAAGGAAAAAGGCAATTATTGGTTGTCGTATACCACCCCAAATTTCTGACTGGATAGGGGATTTCCTGTCAGAGGGGACACAGTTCGTAGTAATCAATGGTAAGGCATCGACTAAAACAGACAATTTCTGACTGGATAGGGGATTTCCTGTCAGAGGGGACACAGTTCGTAGTAATCAATGGTAAGGCATCGACTAAAACAGAAAATTTCTGACTGGATAGGGGATTTCCTGTCAGAGGGGACACAGTTCGTAGTAATCAATGGTAAGGCATCGACTAAAACAGACAATTTCTGACTGGATAGGGGATTTCCTGTCAGAGGGGACACAGTTCGTAGTAATCAATGGTAAGGCATCGACTAAAACAGAGGTGATATCAGGAGTCTCACGGGGTAGTGTTATTAGTCCTCTGCTGTTCCTTATTTTCATAAACGATTTGGGAGAAAATCTAAGCAGCTCTCTTACGTTGTTTGCAGATGACGCCGTCATTTACCGTCTAGTAATTTCGTCTGAGGATCAAAATCAACTGCACAAAGATCTAAATAAGATATCATTATGGTGTAAAAATTGGCAATTGACTCCAAATAATGAGAAGTGTGAAGTCATCCACAAGAGTACGAAAAGAAATCCGCTAAACTTTGTTTGCAAGTAATACAATTCCTCGGCCTGAGGAACAAGGCGGAATAGTTCTTATTCGTGTTCTTTTCTGGGGCGCTATTCCAATGTAGGAGTGCCCTGGCAATTTGATGCGCATTTCACAGGGAACATGAGGCAGAATTAAACTATGTGGTGTGGAGGGAGAGAGTCCGTGTAGTTGCTTTGGCTACAACACTGTGTTAACTGAGTGATCTAACGCACCTACCTAGTAAGTAAGCAGGTCCCGTGGTCGAATCACGGCCACAGCATAAATTTTAATTCAATGCCTCTCCTTTTGTTTAATCCCTTTGTTTACAAGATAAGTCAATCAAAGGAGAAGGCCGTAAACTCCACCAAATATCTAGGAATAACTATTACTTCAGACTTAAAATG
This sequence comes from Locusta migratoria, assembly GCA_026315105.1. Classification (NCBI taxonomy): domain Eukaryota; kingdom Metazoa; phylum Arthropoda; class Insecta; order Orthoptera; family Acrididae; genus Locusta; species Locusta migratoria. Next base: position 118,578,418 of record CM048744.1, on the reverse strand, counting down.
GAAAAATCACGTAGATAATCTCGTGGGAAAGGCGAACAAGAGACTGCGTTTTATTGGCAGAACAGCTGAAACAGATCTACTAAAGAAACTGCATACACTACGCATGTCCCACCTTTTTTGGAGTATTCCTGCCCAGTGTGGGACCATCATCAGGTGCATTTGACGAAGGACATCGAAAGAGTCCAAAGAAGGACAGCGCGTTTTGTATTGTCACCATACAGGGGAGCGAGCGTCACGGAAATGATACAGGATCTGAGATAAGAATCATTACAACAACGGTGCTTATCGCTGCGGCGTGGGCTACTTGCGAAACTCCAATTGCCAACATTGTCCTCTGAATACTAAATCATAGGTAGAAAAGATTATCAGAATAAAATACTATAAAGTATGAGGTATCAGGGCTCGAACGGCGAGATTCAGGCGTTCGTTCTTCTCACGCGCGATTCGAGAATGTAATGGGTACAAAGGTGGTTCGTTGAACCCTCTGCCAGGCGTTTGAATGTGTTGCAGAGTATCCCACGTAGATGTGGATGTAGTGACAGAAAGGCAATCAAAACGGAGGAATTAGGAAAGGAATTTTGTGAATATACATAGACATCATCTTCTGGTCTCTGTCTATGTACATCGAAACCGGTGGTCTGTTACAAATAAATACGAAATACTGCGATCTTGGCATTTCATTATTCACAAAATATTTATAAGATCGCTCCCTGCGATGAGCAAACTGTATATAAAAGGAATTCACGTCAACAAACTACGATGCAAGAAATTAGAAACTAAGTGATCGCGAGCTCTGGGAGGAGGGCCACACCAGAAGAAAATACGCGCGAAAATCGACGCTAAGGCTCTCTTATAGTTGCTGGAACCTGATAAAATACATACCTAGCAACTAGAGCGGTCTTAACAACTATATGAATAGGAAAAATAGCTTGGATCTGCAGAAATTTCTTCTTCAGCTGTAGATGTAGATGCACGTCATAATCCCCTGATTATGCACGGAATTGTAGGCGGGAGATTCAGTGCGAGCCACAAGCGCGGCTGTCAATTGTCTGAGTGCAGGGCTGTCTTACTACCATATGAATAAAAAATTGCCCCACACGTGGATCTGCAGAAATTTCTTCTTCACTTGTACATGTATATGCACTTCATAATCCCCCGATTACGCATGGAATTGTAGGTGGGAGCTTTAGTGCGAGCCACAAGCGCGGCTCTCCATTGTCTGAGCGCAGGGCGGTCTTACTACCATATGAATAGGAAAAATTGCCCCGCACATGGATCTGCAGAAATTTCTTCTTCACTCGTAGATGTAGATGCACATCATAATCCTGCGATTATGCCCGGAATTGTAGGCGGGAGCTTCAGTGCGAGCCACAAGCGCGGCTCTCCATTGTCTGAGTACAGGGCGGTCTTACTACCATATGAATAGGAAAAATTGCCCCGCACATGGATCTGCAGAAATTTCTTCTTCACTCGTAGATGTAGATGGACGTCATAATCCTGCGATTATGCCCGGAATTGTAGGCGGGAGCTTCAGTGCGAGCCACAAGCGCGGCTCTCCATTGTCTGAGTACAGGGCGGTCTTACTACCATATGAATAGGAAAAATTGCCCCGCACATGGATCTGCAGAAATTTCTTCTTCACTCGTAGATGTAGATGGACGTCATAATCCTGCGATTATGCCCGGAATTGTAGGCGGGAGCTTCAGTGCGAGCCACAAGCGCGGCTCTCCATTGTCTGAGTACAGGGCGGTCTTACTACCATATGAATAGGAAAAATTGCCCCGCACATGGATCTGCAGAAATTTCTTCTTCACTCGTAGATGTAGATGCACATCATAATCCTGCGATTATGCCCGGAATTGTAGGCGGGAGCTTCAGTGCGAGCCACAAGCGCGGCTCTCCATTGTGTGAGTGCAGGGCGGTCTTACTACCATATGAATAGGAAAAATTGCCCCGCACATGGATCTGCAGAAATTTCTTCGTCAGTTGTAGATGTAGATGCACGTCATAATCCCCCGATTATGCACGGAATTGTAGGCGAGAGCTTCAGTGCGAGCCACGAGCGCGGCTCTCCATCGTCTGAGTGCAGGGCGGTCTTAGTATCATAAAAAAGGTAAAGTAGTCAACAATCCGAAGATTGGTTTGAACACCACAGTGCTTTACTAGGCATGGCCCTGTTTGGAGGTGGTATGCCGTTGCCTTCCTCCGACCTTCGGACTGACTTACTCAGCCAGTTATAGGAGGACCTACACTTTAACGTGGGTTCCGAAACACGGTGCTACTCGGTATTTTTCACTTGAGCAATAGTGTCAGAGGTGAAAGAAGTGGAAAGTGACAGATAAAAATCCTAGGACCTGGCATGGATCGAACCCGCGACCTTTGGATTTGTAGTCTGGCACTTTACCACTGTCCAACCGTGGCGCACCTTAGTAGCATATGAATAAAAAATAGCCCCACAGATGGATCTGCAGACATTTCTTCTTCACTCGTAGATGTAGATGCACGTCATAATCCCACGATTATGCAGGGAATAGTAGGCTGGAGCTCTAGTGCGAGCCACAAGCGCGGCTCTCCATAGTCTGAGTGCAGGGCGGTCTTACTACCATAAAAAAAAGTAAAGCAGTCAACAATCCGAAGATTGATCACACAATGTAAACTTTCACGGCCGGCGTCAACTTCATTTAAAACTTCCGGGCTCATAAGCCGTGGTCGATTTTTAAAACGTTCCCCTAACGTTTCATCTTCGGCTGCGGAAGACATCTTCAGAAGTAGAGTGGCGAACTGCCGAAGATGAAACGTTAGGGGAAAGTTTTAAAAATCGACGACGGCTTATGAGCCCGGAAGTTTTAAATGAAATCCGAAGATTGGTTTGAACATCACAGTGATGTAGATGCACGTCATAATCCCCCGATTATGCAGGGAATAGTAGGCGGGAGCTCTAGTGAGAGCCAGAAGGGCGGCTCTCCATTGTCTGAGTGCAGCCGTGTGCGGCGCGATTAGCGCGAGAGCAGCGCGCATTCCGCGTCGCAAAGGACGGCCGGCAGCGGGCAGCGGGCAGCGAGCAGCGGGCAGCGGGCAGCGTGCCGTAGCGGCTGGCCGGCGGGCGCACAGTGTTTGACGGCCAAAAAGCGGCCGACCGCAGCCGCCGCCGCCGCCGACGGGCCAGGAATCCGCGGCTGCCCGCGGCGACAGCGCGCGTTCACGGCTGATCGACAGCGAGCGCCCTCCACAAAGCGCCGCACAGTGGACGGCGCCGCCGCCGAGCACGCCTCGCTGCTCCGCGCTGCCCGTGCACGCCGCCACCTGCCACCGATGTCGCTGAGGCTGGCTACAGCCGAGGGGAGGCGTCACCAAGCATTACAACAACTCGAGTCTTCTTAGCGTCCAGTTGTGACGCCGGCTTTTGTAGTGCTCGCGTCGCTGGCGATGTTAACATCCGCTATTGGTCGCAATTAACGTGAATGACACTAGCGAGCTGCTGAATCAGTGCGTTGGCGTACCTCTGTACTGGTACGCTACGGAAATTAACGTCAACTGCCTGCACCCTGTGTGGTGGAAGAAGAGTCCTCACTGCTGCCAGCTCCTTTACAGGCTTTTAGCTGAAGGCTACTGGCGATGACCAAGCTGCGTGTCTGAGAAGCGACGATAACAGAGCCTGGCCCTACAGCGATATGCACAGATGCTGACGTCGGCAGTATTGCGTAAGCAAGGTGTGGAACGGCGCTGTGTTAGCAGACCTATCGTTTAAACTGATTCATAATGGCCACATTGAGGGAATTAACAGACTCTGAACTCGGAATGCTAGTTGGAGATACACACATCGAGCATTCCATTACTAAAAACCTTAAGGAATCTAATCTTCTTCTCATATTTTTGGAAACATTTTTGTTTCACTTATGAGGAGCAGCACTCTTATTTAAACGTATATATAAAGAACAGTCTAGAGTGCACAATTTTTTAAATATTTTTTGCGACTAGTTTCGGTCTTATTTTAGACCATCTTCAGGATATTACGCTCCATTGATGTTGTGGAGCTGGCAGGAAACTTGGAGCCTTCTAGTGCGTCACTGAAGGCTCCAAGTTTCCTGCTAGCTCCACAACATCAATGGAGCTTAATTTCCTGAAGATGGTCTAAAATAAGACCGAAACTAGTCGAAAAAAATTGCACTCTATACTGTTCTTTATGTATTAATCTTCTTCTACTTCTTTCCTTAGCGTCTGTCCCACATGCTGGCGGGGTCCAGGATATTACGCTCCATTGATGTTGTGGAGCTGGCAGGAAACTTGGAGCCTTCTAGTGCGTCACTGAAGGCTCCAAGTTTCCTGCTAGCTCCACAACATCAATGGAGCTTAATTTCCTGAAGATGGTCTAAAATAAGACCGAAACTAGTCGAAAAAAATTGCACTCTATACTGTTCTTTATGTATTAATCTTATTCTACTTCTTTCCTTAGCGTCTGTCCCACATGCTGGCGGGGGGCAGGATATTACGCTCCATTGATGTTGTGGAGCTGGCAGGAAACTTGGAGCCTTCTAGTGCGTCACTGAAGGCTCCAAGTTTCCTGCTAGCTCCACAACATCAATGGAGCTTAATTTCCTGAAGATGGTCTAAAATAAGACCGAAACTAGTCGAAAAAAATTGCACTCTATACTGTTCTTTATGTATTAATCTTATTCTACTTCTTTCCTTAGCGTCTGTCCCACATGCTGGCGGGGGGCAGGATATTACGCTCCATTGATGTTGTGGAGCTGGCAGGAAACTTGGAGCCTTCTAGTGCGTCACTGAAGGCTCCAAGTTTCCTGCTAGCTCCACAACATCAATGGAGCTTAATTTCCTGAAGATGGTCTAAAATAAGACCGAAACTAGTCGAAAAAAATTGCACTCTAGACTGTTCTTTATATATTAATCTTCTTCTACTTCTTATTCCTTAGCGTCTGTCCCACATGCTGTCGGGCTCCGCTGCTTTGGCTAGTTGTCGCCATTTCCTACGATCTTGTACTCGGTCAGGGTGGACACCTGAGATCTTGAGGTCTTCATGCAGGGTGTCAAGCTATCGCTGCCGTGGTCTTCCTACTGGCCGTTTCCCATTTACATTTTTGCCACTGTCGTTTCATCTGCTCTAAGGACATGCCCTTACCAGCATGGGCAGCTTTTACTCATCTTATTTACTACAGATGTAACACCGTATTGCCTACGAACTTTATCGTTTGTGTCTGGTACGCTGCGGCAATTAACGTCAACTGCCGGCACTCTGTGTACTGGAAGAAGATTCCTCACTTCTGCCAGCTCCTTTAAGGGCTTTCATCTGCGAAATGGTGAAGGCTATTGGCGATGACCAAGCTGCGTGTCTGAGCCGCGATGATAACAGGGCCTGGCCCTGGAGCGATATGCATAGACCTGACGTCGGTAGTATTGCGTGAGCAAGGTAAGGAACGGTGCTGCGTTAGCAGACCTTTCTTATGTTGACTGTTCAGGTTATGGAAATGTTGATGATGTACTATGTATGTGGAAAGGTACTACAAGGCAACTCAACACATTTTTTCCATAACCTGAACAGTCAACATAAGAATATTCAGTTCACTATGGAGATTGGCAATAAATCCATTAACTTCTTCGATCTCAATATTGACTTCAGTGCAAACACATACAGTTTCAAAATTTACAGAAAAACGACAACTACAGACACAGTAATACCTTCCACCTCACAACTCCCGGTAGCACATAAACATGCAGCTTTCCACTCAATAGTATCTATTCCAATGTCCAAAGAAAATTTCAATGTAGAGTTGGACAGAAAGTTTGTTGCCTCAACCAATGGCTATGATCCTGTCCTCATTGACCATGCCTTGCAGAGGAAACAAAAACTGAAACTGTTTGTAAGAACTGGTGCACTATCCCATATATAGCACAGGTATCACACGGTGTAGCCAAAACTCTGAAATTCTGTAAGTACAGGGATTCCTACTATGCCAAGAACACAACTGCCCAGTTTATTTTTAATAGCAAAGCCAAGCCCTAACTATTAGCCAATAGTGGGGTATACAAACCTATTTGCCCAGATTGTGACAAGTTTTACCATGGCTAATCAGGAAGGGACATAGGAATTAGGCTAAGAGAGCATGAACACAGTTGGAGGTTACAAAATCATGACTCCACTTTTGCTGAACATGTTCTGAGCGAGGGCCACAGATACCAACCACAGTCTCAAGTACTCCACTTAGCCAACAAAGCCCATAAACTAAATCTACTAGAGGCCTTAGAAATAAACAAACATCTAGCTCACAGTCCAGCCTTAATATTAAATGATCAAACAGTCCTCAATACATCACGACTTCTGAACCAACTCTAATCCACAGAATATCCAGGCTTGTTACATTTTATTCCTCCACTTAATGTATCTTCATATTTTACCTTTATTTTGGAGGCAGCATATGTTTGTAATAGTTCCCAGTACTTTTGAATAACATTTACTTTACTGATATGAAGTTGTATACCTAATTTAAAATTAGTACAACCACTGTTCATCCACTTTCTGTGTTAATACCAGTCTAGCTTCCCGCTGTATCACACCAGCATTGTATCTTTCTTTCTTAGTACTAATATTCCAAATTATTCTGCACTTTGTCCTTACAGTAATTCTTTATTTAATTGTGAACACTATAATTGAATATGTTTATCTTAAGCATTTTTCACTTCGAGTGCATACCTCCGATTTGTTAAGCTTCTCAATTCTCCAATGCAACCCACCTATACCCTGCTATCCAACCCCTATATTTTTGTCTATTTGTTTATTTAGTTGTAATAGTGTTTCAGGTTTCTAATATTTACATCACCTTCTGTTTTGAACAACCCTTGAAACATTAGATTCTTGTTTAATTTTATTTTTATTCACTGTATTCATGTTGTAAGAATTTATGTTTGCAAAGTTTCTCTATGTATGGCATTTATGTTCCTTTTTTCAGTACCATTAATTTACAAATTTCATTCAAATATTTATTTACACTGTAACTGCTCCATCAAAGAAGTTAATTTACTTTTCTGTATGTAACATATCTTAATTTTTACTTACAACACAAGTTCTTTGACTGAACTTCAGTAAATGTCTGATGATGGCCTAATAAGCCGAAAATCGATTCACAAAATAAACAAAAGCGTAGAACAAAGACAAAACTGTGTATTTTAATCTTTATAATGAATAAGTTCTACCAAGAACCGATGGAAGAATCAGTTAAGACACTTAAACGTAAGATCAGTCAACACATTATCCAACCAGCCAGAAAGAACAGCAGTACCAGCAGTAGATTAACCCTCCATCTCAGAAAATATAAATGATTAATAAAACTTAAGGATTGTGTCGACTTCATCATTTCTATCTGATTACGTTAGTTTATTATAAATCCAGTGGATGAGACAAACAACGTATATATATATATATATATATATATATATATATATATATATAGAGAGAGAGAGAGAGAGAGAGAGAGAGAGAGAGAGAGTGGAAATTATTTGCAGCTTGCACCATTGTATTACGAGAGCGGTGTTCGCCGTTTGCATTTAAGTACTGCAGTTCGTCAAATTATTCAGGTTTGCTCAATTGAAGTCGAATTAAGAAACGATCAAAACTATATTGTGCTCAGTTTGTGGAGAGTAGTTACTCACTGTCTTGGTAACACCTGTGTGATCAAAATTAATCTTTTAAATAATACATTTTCGGTAAAATTTGTTACAGGTTATAATTAGTCAGACTTGAAATTATTCTATTCTGCAGAGTTGTTACAGAAATACGATACATTAACTTCCAACAAGTTAAAACTAACAACATTTATTTATATCTTTCAATTTATTTACTTAATCAGTCATTCCTTTACAGACAAACATGTACAGAAATCAGCTTAAAATTGTATTAGATAACTGTCAGTGGTAGATCTATCGAAATAGTTAATAAAGATTTTTCGAATCACTCTCAGGACACGTTAGCTTTTTTGCAGTTCTTTAAAAAAGAAATTAGATCACCCCAAACGGCTGGCAAGGTCAGCAGCCAACAGTTGCGAATATATTCATATTTCATTTCTTCTGGATTAACAAGGCGAGTTTCAGAGACAATGACAAGATTGTGAAGATGAACCAGAAGGACTGAAACATGTAAATAATGATACTAAAATAAACAAAACATAAACATTCGCAACTGTTGGCTCATGATACGGTGATAAATTGTTTCCCAAATATGATTGTTCTCTGTGTTGTCGTAGTTTAACTGCAAGTGTATCGTATTTTCAGAGAGGGAATGTGGGAACCAGCACAGTATTGTCACTAACGACTGTACGACCACGCCTAAAATCTACATCCTGGCTGGCAGCTGTCGTCAGTTCACTACGTAAATTCGATCCGGGTTCTGGTCCACCTCTCCGTCTCGCACGCCGGCGCGCTGCACGTTTAACTTTATGAACAGGTCAACTCTCCATGGCTAAATACGCATCAGAGGGCGGGTGACTCGCAACAGCTATACGGCATCTGCGGAATAATAAAATCGCATAATTCTCCTTGCAGTGCGGTTCGAAAGCGAAGCGTTCCGTCCGGCTGATGTTCGCCACAGCTGTGCATTTTATTTGCGCCGGGTGGGCAGCGGTTTGCGTCCACAATGACGTAATCAGCGGCGTCAGCTGGTGCGCCATGGCTGCCAACAGCCGCGGGCCGCGATGGACTCTGAGCTCCAGCAGGGGGCGGTGGCAGCGGCAGCCACCAGCCAGCGGGCGAGTGGTCCGCGTGTGGACCCAGCAGTGGACAACATGGGGGGAATTTCCGGTAACACGACCTTGGCTCGCTTACTTTTCACTTGGAGCGCTGCAGGGTCGTCAGCAGTGGCGGCTGGTGATAATATGCTAATGTGCTGCAGCACACTGTAAATATATTACTAAAATTATGCCATTTCTCTTCGAATGCAAGCGAGAAATCGCTGTAAAATTACATCCTTTCTCTTGGAATACGAGCCAGATATCACAATAAAATTATGCCAATTCCCTTCCAATGCGTATTAGAACGCTAGTAATAAGGATGAAAACGCACTCTGGAGCGCTCTCGCCGCGATAGCTGGAAACCAGCTCCGTGTGATGAAGTGGGATTCAGCCGCGCTGGTACGTGCGCAGAGAGGCGGCACAGTCGTCTGTTCGCTAGTGCGCATGCGCAGACGTGACGTCAGGCCTGGCGACTCATGTGTGCTGAGACCGACAGTAGCACCACATCAATATTTCTCTTCGCGCTGCGTGTAACGGCTGCGGAAGAATAGTATATGACGAATATTGCGGCTTACAGAGTCAAATAGCGCGCTGACTCAGGCATCTTGCGCGTTGTCTCTCAAACCTACCTGTGTGAGGCTCGTATTCAAATACCTCTGAGTATAAATTTTTAACTTTTGTATATAAAATTAATGTTTTTAAACTTTATATTTACTTCTTTCAGTGAATACATGCAGTTGGCAGCGCTGTTATAGATTACCCTTAAGGTCTTACTGTCAATACAGTATTAATTGATATTTAATTAAAGGGAAACATACAAAAGTTGACTTTTTGTTTTAGTATATTTTGTTTCCTGTTAATTTTTGTAATATTGTAGCACACTTGTCAAATTTTTTACGAGCCGCCACTGGTCGTCAGTAGGCTTGCGCATAATGGTTCGCGATCTGGAGCGCTCACTTTAGTTCGCGGCTCTGACGGGAACTAGTTCGTTCTTTTAGTTCGTCCGCTCCCAGTGACGGCTGAGCGGCGTGGTCTGCGCATGCAGGTGGAAGGAGAAGTTACCCATGTAGCTGCTTCATGCGCTTGCTGCGTGAGCCGCTAACGATATCACGCAAACTAAAAGAAAGAGTTTGTGGATAATTTCTCGCGTTTAATTTAATCTCTACATCTTTGCACTACGGAATTTATTAGTCACATATTGCAGAGTGCAGAATACTTCAAAACAGAAATTTTGTACCACTGAACTATGTAATCTAGCAGGCAGACGCTCACCTCGAAATGGCTCTCATCAGCAGAAGGCAAACACGTGATTTTTAAATCTGCTACGCGCCATCTCGCTATTGCCCGTCGGTCTTCCGAAAAGAATTCAACGAACGAAGAAGCGAGATACGTTTGGAATAATAGTTCGGGACCGGTAACGCATGTTTTAGTTCGCGACCGATGTCGTTCTTTTTAGTTCGTCCGCTCTTAAAGTTCGTCCTCTCTTTTTAGTTCGTCCGCTCTTTTTGGCTTTTGCTACGCTACTAAAATAGCTCTTTCATTTGTTATACAGCTTTATTATACAATGATCAGTGTTGCCCAAGCGTGTGCTTTCACCCGTATTTTTGGGCAATTAGACATCAAGTACTTAAGCAAATAAATCAGTTAATTTCACGAATGGGTGATACAATGGTATTCAACTACTTTGCATACAGATTACTCGTAGTAAATATTATTTAGACACTGCTGAATACCTTAGAAAAGAAAACTTGTGGTAGTGAACTATGAAACTACAGTTGAGCTGCATCTCTCCTCGAAATGACGATAACTGGTAGAAGGCAATCAGGCGATTCTGCGCGTCCTCGTGTCCTCTCGCTGTTCCCCCTCCCCCCCCCCCCCCCAAGTCTTCGCAAAAGGAGCGGACGAACTAAGAGGCGAGGCGAGGGAACTAGTTCGCGTGGTTCGCCTGTGGGAGAGATCTTCCGAACTAGTTCGTTCGCGAACTACACAAGACTAGTTATCAGCCTGTCATCTCGGTTTCTTATTGGATCATTTACAGTCTTGCATATTTGTTTCGGTTTCGTACAAGACAGGAGATGGATTCAAAACACCGTGTTTCTGATAAAGATATTGTCTGTGTATTTTTCTTTGAGTTTCATCGTAACATGTTATTCCTACTCTACTTGATTTTCGGTCACAGTGGTAATATTGGGTGGTGTAAAATATTCTATATTCGTCTCGCCTACCGTATCCGGCTCCCCTCCCCTCTTTGACCTCCTCCCGTTTCCTCATCTCCCGCAGTACCTTGAACACATCCGGATCCTTTACATCAGAGGTCGCCAAGTAATCTTACATTGGGTCCAGATACTTTTGAAAATTTTTATCGAGGTCCAGAAGTAAACCGATATATTCCTTATCATTTTTTTATTTTATTTTTATGTTCACTCACAAAATAGTATGAAGCACAACAGACAGGCATATTTGTATTCAAAAAAAGCAGTAATCAAGAATAACGACTGTTGTCGCACAGTCATAGAACATAACAGTAAGGAGGATTTTCTATGATTGTGTGACAACAGTCTTTTTTTTTTTTTTTTTTTGTAATGTAACAAAATGCAGTTTACCCTATTGTAATGGCCTGATGATGATGTCGTGGTCCATCGAAACTGGTTGCCAGTAAATAGCAAAATGAAAATACAGCTGATGGTGTTAGTATTCATTGAATAACATATGTTGCGATTGTGATATTACAGATACAGGGGAAACCTGATTGTTTCCATGTGAAAGGCGGGTTTTGCCAGGATGTTGGGTTCCCCAGTTCACGTTTGAAACTAGTGAATGGGATACAGCTGGTAGTCAGGGTTTTCCTAATGTGGTCGGAAACCGGAAGCAACGATCTTGAATGAGCGAGGGCAGCTAACCCAGAATGCAACTAAAATACAATATAGCCACACACATTATTCTAAAAATCCATATAAAATCAGAAAATGGTCATACAGCAAATATAATTATATGAATGGATTCAGGAGACTTGAGAGAAACAAAAAGGCCGTAATTACAATTTCAATATCCCTTACAGATAAAAAGTACTGTGACAATAATATTATAAGACTTATATTTACAATTATTGATACGTAGTGCTTATCAGTAACAATTTAAGAAGCAAATGGGCAGCATTGTACCACGCTACCTGTCTTAAAAGACATACCACGTTATTTCCGTATTCTTTCAATAAACTTTGTTTTACTCTCTTGTTCTGCTTTTCGTTGAGGTAGTGATATGTATTTTATTATATTTAATATTACTCTTAGCAACGTTCATTTTTATAATGTAGACTGTCACTTAAATATTTAATGGCCGACTAAAGATAGTAGATGTGCAGCAGATAATTTATCTATAAACAGTTACTTATATTTGTGAACAAGAACTGAATATTTACATAAAAAGTCATGATAAATTAAATATCAATTGTGTAACTATATTTCAACGGCGGCAGTGTGTTTGAACAGTGGCTATCTGAGCAAAGAGCTTCAGTCTCAACCGTTTTTAGTATTGTTAAATATATATTTGTTTGTTAAATGTAAACAACATTTGTAGAGTTGGTCAAAGCATTTAACTCCTGATATTCAAATGTGTAATATTTTGGAAGAGAAATTGTATTTTAAAGATGAAGCGTTACGATGCGCGGAAGGATACAATTTTGGGAGCAGAGGGAACACACTTTTCCAACGCTTGGGAGGGGACTCGTAACTTGGACGTGGTGTGAAAGGTTGTGACGCTGGGCGGTCTGAAGCCGCGTTACGAACATGTGATTTGAAGAGATGGGGATGTGTGGAGTTCGAAAATTTACAGGGCTATGACTGAAGAACTTACTCTCTGGTGAAAAGTGATAAACTATGCACGGTAGTAGGGCTGTGGAACTGTGATAATTCAGCAATTCTGAATCGTGTGATGATAAACTGTGTTTTATAACAAATACTTTTGTTGCGGATTAACTTGGACCTGCAAAGTTCGATGGACTACACTAACGTGCGAGTGATAATTTCGAACATTTACTCTCGAGTGCGTGTGATACTTATTGTGCTTCTCATGAACAATAGTGGGGGAAATAGTTAATTATTTACCTATGTATAAGTAGGACCACCTCCGCGTGTTATGTCTAATAAGAGTAATAAACTCAATTTATAAAGAATTACTTCGTGAGTGAATCAGTTCTGTATCTTAGAATCCATTTTGTTGGTTATTCAGAAGTTTAATTTATGTTTGTTTAAATACATCTACATCTACATGGGATACTCTGCAAATCACATTTAAGTGCCTGGCAGAGGGTTCATCGAACCACCATTATACTATGTATCTCCCATTCCATTCTCGAATAGCGCGCGGGAAGAAAGAACACCCGAATCTCTCTGTTCGAGCTCTGATTTCTCGTATTTTATTCTGATGATCATTTCTACCTATGTAAGTGGGATTCAACAATATATTTTCGCATTCGGAGGAGAATGTTGACGATTGTAGTTTCGTAAGTAGCCCACGCCGCAGCGATAAGAGTCGTTGTTGTAATGATTCCCATCCCACATCCTGTATCATTTCCGTAACGCTGTCTCCCCTGTATCGTGACAATACGAAACGAGCTGCCCTTCTTTGGACTCTTCCGATTTCCTCCGTTAAGCCCACCTGATAAGGATCCCACACTGGGCTGCAATACTCAAAAAATGGACGGACAAGCGTAGTCATCATATGCAGATTAATAGACTGGATGAACTACAGATTAATTGTTGATCTTGCTTAAACATATTGGGTAGCTGTTTAGGGCATACATAATTCACTCCTATGTACAGAGACAACGAGTCATAAACTTTTACTACCCGAATTATGTATTGTCCAAGTCTTGGTGAGAACCGATACGAAGGTCGCAAGATGTTGATACGACAGTTCTAATGATTTCTGATTGGCGGATTTTAAAGAGAGCGAGGGATTTTACGGAGCAGCTTCAAAGTGAAACTGGAGGGAGGTGGCTGCCCTGGCGCGTCCTGCCCCCGCCTCCAGCTCCCGGACGTGGGCGCTTGGCAGGCAGGCGGACAGGCGGACAGCTGAGGCGAGGTATCGACCGGCCGGGGCAGCCCCGCGTCTTGCGCCCGCCACTTGTCAGCGCCAGTGTGTCCACTCCTGCAGGGCCGCCAACCCGCCGCCGCCGCCGCTGCCAGTCACGGCGCCTCGGCGTCCCCGCCACTTGTCAGCGGCAGCGCCGACGCCCCCTCCACGGCTGCCAACCTGTCAGTCCGGCGGCGGCGCTCGTCTTGGCGGGCGCGCTGTCAGCTGCAGGAGCTCGGTCTCCCAGCTGTCCGCTGGCTTTCGGGTTGCCCCTCCTGCCCCCTCCTCTGCCCACCCCACCCTTCCCGCCCACTGCCCTCCCGGGCTTCACCACGACCCTTCCTGACACTCCTAACCCCGCCGTCACGTGCAAAGCTGGAAGCTCCCCGGCTCCTCTCCACTTGCTATTCCTACGCAATGCCTCATAATATTTTAGCAGTTTTATTCAAATGATTTAGTCTTCCTTAACTCCTTAATGCATGACTTTTCATTTGAAGCTATAAAAATACCACAATTAATGAATAGTTCTCGATACCGATAAAAATATTGATAAACAAAAATTCCTTAAAATTATTATGCATTGAAGTATTTTATCCATTGCAGAAACTGTTCAGGTTATTAATCCATAAAATGCGGCAACCAGTTGTTTCTAATAATTTATTTGTGACGACCGGTTTCGGTCGCTTGAGTGCCATTCATCTGGTCTATTTATTGTAGCTGAATCTAAGGACATGTAAGCAGATGACTCATAAATAAATAAATAAAAATTCATGTAAGGTAGGTTTAAAATAATATTTTCTTAAATTTTAGTAGTCACCTGCTAACATGTCTATAGATTAAGCTACAATACTAAAATAGACCTGATGAAGGGCACTCAAGCTCCCGAAACCGGTCATCACAAATAAATTATTAGAAGCAACTGGTTGCTGCATTTTGTGGATTAATATTATGCACTACTAGCAACAAACAGTTAATAGATGGTCAGGTGCACAGTCCTTCCATGACCACCCGATGCAGTAAATGTCATTATTGTGACTCTCACCTTTCCAGAAAGCATAGGAGCCGACTTTTAAAAATGTTGGCATATACTCAGTGGCGTTTCCAGGGCCGGAAGTCCCCCCTCCTTCCGACAGGTATTTCTAAAAATAAATAAATAAATATAAACTCATATAAGGTAGGTTTAAAATAATATTTTTAACATTTCATTCCATTCCACGATGGCGGTGGTGGCGGCTGGTGCAGCAAAAGTGTTGAACAATTAAATAATTCTCAGTCTCTGTTGACGTATTCATTATTATTCCCATTGCGCGTTTCGCGCTGTTAGCGCATCATCAGACTGGAAACAGACAAATGTTTTATTACAGTCCGCATACCTGGCGCGCAGCGAATCTAATGTGTCTAAGGCCCCGTCCTATCGTCCAGTTTTCCTCACCCCAGTGTTCAGCAAGGTCTTCAATTCCATCCTATCTGGTTTCGTCCATCTCCACCGCCGACTTCGCCACCTTTTCCCTGATTCCAAATGTGACTTTCGTCCTTTCTTCTCCACCGATGACCCGACCAATTCAATCGCCTCATCCCTTTCCCTCCAGCTCAGTTCCCATCATGCTGCCATCTTTGTATCCCTAGACCTCGAATGGACCTATGATCGGGTCTGGCATTCAGGCCTTCTCTTCAAACCTACGCTTTGCCCATAAACCTTGTACAGTTCATTGCATCGTTCTTCTCTAACCACTCTACTTTCAGCAACACTGATTCCTGTCGTTTCTATTTCTTTGCTGTCATGACCCCAGCTGTATACCGCAGATGTGCCTAGGCCTGCACCCCCTTCCAGTATGCTGATGAAACCGCTTTCCTTGCCTTAGCCCCCACTCATTCCAACTGCCTTCTCCAAGAACACCTTGACCTTTTCACCATTTGGTGCAACCAGTGGCTCCTATCTATAAATCCTACCAAAAGCTAGGCGATCATTGTAGGGCACACCATCCCTTCCTTCTGCCCCTGTGATTTCTACCTCATCCTCCATTACCGTCCCATCCGCCTCACTCTCACCCTAAAGTACCTGGGCCTCGCCATAAATCGCACCCTTCTCTGGGCCACCCACCTCAACACCATCCGAGAAAAAGCCTGCTCCCACTACCGCTTCCTCAAACTCCTTGTGGACCAAACCTGGCTCCTGAACCATACCTGTACCTACAAATCCGTGATCTGCTCCATCGGCATCTCCTGCCTGAATCTCCGCCCCCATCCTTCTACAATTCCCTGGTGATCCTGGAATGCCATTCCATACACCTTTTCCTCCGTATCCCTTTCTACCCTGCCCCCTCCCATCCCCATTTGGCTCCTCTATGACATTCCTTTTCCCCGCCTTTTCAACTTCACTGAACACCTCTGCCTCCATTTCCTCTACTGCAAATTAGATCCCTCCCTCACACTATTGTTCATTCTCTCCTCGCCAATTCCGGTACGTTGCTGCGCCATTTCGACTCTATACCCTCTGCTCTCGACCTGTCCACTCTCCTTACCCTTTTCCGTGGCAATTTCTGTTCCATCCCCTCCCTGATGATGCACTCTACCCAGACATATATCCATCTTACCTGCTCTGATTCTCCCCCTTCTCCTCTCCCCTCCTCTCTCCTCCTAGAGGGCCCCAATTCCTTCCTCTCTCCCCCCCCCCCTGCTCTTGCTGTTCCCTCCTGTATCCCTTCCCCCGCAGTTCTTACAGCTTCCTGGGAGATCCCACCCCCCCTCCTTTCCCCCATGACCCTGTGGCCCCTCCTCCCTCCCGTTCCAACATGTCACCTCCCCTCAGCTTCCTCCCCCCCTCCAACCCTCTATCGCTTTTCGTTTTGCTCCTTCCCCATCGACATTCATTATCATCATTTAACATATGCATCTGTTCAAATGTTTCTATAGTTTATGGGACTTAACTACGGGGTTATCAGTCTCTACACTTACAAACTACTTATGAACTACTTACGAACTAGGATGGCACAAATATCCAAGCCCGAGGAAGGATTCGAACCCCCGACCGTAGTGGCCGTGCAGACCGTGACCGCAGCGCCTCAGTCCCCTCCGCCACCGCGGCCGGCATATGCATGTGAATCATCTGTGTTCCATTGGAGTGAAACTCATCAGAGCTTTTTAATACAACTGTGAATGACTATCCAGCAGAAGACGCCTGTGCCTTTTAACTGTCCATGTGAACCAGTGCTTCAGTGTAGTGTTACTCCGTTTTCTTCGCCTTTGTTTTTTTATGTAATACTTCTCATACATCACTCCATTTATACGACTGCCACTTCTTCAACTTTTCGGCATGTTATGTGTTTCGTCTCCGTGTTGTACTCCATTTTATCGTTTGTTTGTTTCCTCCGTTCAATGTATGTAATTCTGTAGGCTGAAGAGCGTTCCAGGTGCTGCCAGTCCTCCCCACCAGGGAAATGATAATACCAAAAAAATATACTGCACAACATCGTGTACATGTGCAGCAGTTTAGCAGTTTTTCAACCTTTCTCACTGTAGTGATGCAATCCATATTCCTACCAACAATTTTTTTATTGATTGACTTGTCTAAATCCTCAAAATGATGAAACTGCCAGTCTAACTTTTTATACTTCCATTGTCTGTGGTATGTTGCATTTTTTTCTGCCTAATTGTAATATTTTGTCACCCCTTTTCCTTTATTTTACTGTATTTTTCATGCTGGGATAAAATGTCACAATTTTATTTAATAGGTATTGTTGCATTTTAAAGTTTATTGAAGTTACTTTAGTACACTGAAATTATTGTGGAAAACAGTTGTTATAGGGTTCTTAGAATGGTTCCTTTGCTTGTTACAATAAAACAAGACACCACTTAGTAAGATTTTAAGTTCTTATGCGGGCTAGATCCTTTTAAAATTAATTTTTTAACAGTATTTAGTTTTTGCAAATAAAAACATAAACAACGTTTCCGAAGTTACTTGTGAACGTAGAGTAGCACAATGGATGCCAGTACCACATGGTTATAACTTAACTTTCCGTTAATTATATCCATAATGGATGTGAGGTCGCGGTTGTATTAATTATTTTGTGAACTAGACACAACCATATCGTGTTTTTACACGATTTATGTGGTTGAGCCTACTTGACAAAATAATTAAACTTTCAGTATTTGACATGTTATAACACGGAAACTAAATACTGTACTAGTGCCAATCTTGGCGTCAGTAATATTCAGAATATGGGGTGCATGACTTCCATGCATCACAGCACCACTGTCCAGTTCCAACTATGTAAAACATGTAATGTGATCAGTCATCGTGATTAATAGTCTCACGTATCCGATCAGACGGACTTATGGACGTGTCAATATGAGCTTGGACAAAAGGATCAGGTTACCTGATCTCATTCCCTGTGATTTCTAGATGTGGAGCTTGTGACGGTTCTGACATTTGTAGCCCCTATTCTAAGTTTTTATTAGATGCGGTATAGCTTGAGATTTCTGAAGACGTCAGCAATGATGTGGGAAAACTGATGGTGGGAATAGGTTTCATCAGGTCGTTTGAGTGGGAAAGTGCGCAAGTTTTGTAAGAAATGTAATCTGATTGGTACTGCCATGATGGTAAGTGAGTGTAGGCGCCAAACTTCCTTTATTCATATTTTATAGATCATAATTTATTTTCTGGTAGTTTTAGCAAAGAAACTGTCTTCATATAGCAGCCTACCTCCCGTCATTTCAGAATTTTGTATGGCAGTTTTTATAAACAAAATAATAAGTAAACTAATGGGCGCACCTCGAGAAAGAGCACGTATAGAAGATTCTTGCCTCTGACGAAATAGCTCACCCGTGTTTTAGCTACCACGACGAGTTTGCCCACTCGTACATCATTGTATTGTGCCGCAATCTTTTAACAACTCAATTTACATAACAAAAGTTTTACTTTACCTTTTGTAATTTTGTTAATGAAATATTTGTTGTGTACGTGTGCAGTTGTTTGCTATTTTACTATAACAGAATTAAAGTAGCTGGCATCTGAAAAAAATAAATAGACAAAAAATAAAACTGAAAAGAACATTGAGTGATCTATTTACAATAGAGCCCGTAGAACCTCACTGCAGATTTACAGTCTCACTTCAAGTCACCATATCTGCTTCTTGAGCTCATCCATCTGTGTTGGGACATCATCTGAGAAGACATATAAAAGAACTATAAAAGAACTGTTTGCTCTTATTTGACGCGATAGATGACAACTACGCCCCTCATTTGTTCTGCATTGCTAGCACAAATAGCGACAGCTGCACATAGATCACGGTAACACGATTGAGGAGAAAGGGACACAAAAGACAAGGAAGTATTATTTAATGTTGAAAAACTGTAATGGATGTCAACGTCACATAACCTATGGTGTACTTCACTATCGCACTGTTAGCCAATAATAGACTTGCGCGTAATAGTTCGCTATCGGGAACGCTCACTTTAGTTCGCGGCTTTGCCGCGAACTAGTTCGCTCTTTTAGTTCGCCCGCTCCCAGTGACGGCTGAACGGCATGGTCTGCGTGTGCAGGTGGAAGGGGAAGTTCCCCCACCTTGCCGCTTCATGTACTTGCTGCTTGAGCCGCTAACGATATCACGCAAACCAAAAGAAACAGTTTGTGAATAATTTCTCGCGTTTAAGTTTAGAGTTATCTGTATATCTTGGCATTATTAAATTTGTTAGTCAGATATTGCAGAGTGCAAAACACATCAAAACAGAATTTTTGTAGCACTGAACTATGTAATCTAGCAGGCAGACACTCACCGCGAAATGACTCATCAGCAGAAGGCAAACACGTGATTTTTAATTCTGCTAGCGCCCTCTCGCTATTGCCTGTCGGTCTTCGGAAAAGAATCTAGCGAACTATCCGCTGCTCCTAGTTCGTCCGCTGCTCCTAGTTCGTCCGCTGCTCCTAGTTCGTCCGTTTCTTCTACTTCGTCCGCTCTTTTTGGCTTTTGCTACCGCTTCTAAAAGAGCTCCTTTTTATGACAGGTATTTTATATAATGAATCAGTGTTGCCAAAGCGTGTGCTATTTTTCGGCAATTTGACATCAAATACTTAGGCAAATAAACCAGTTATTTACACGAATGGGTGATACAATGGTATTCAACTACTTTGCATACAGAGTACTCGTAGTACTTTATTTTTCAAATAGATTTCTTGTGGCAGTGAACTATGAAACTATAGCTGAGCTGCATCTCAGCTCGAAATGAAGGTAACTGGCAGAAGGGAATCACGCAATTCTGCGCGCTCTCGCGTCCTCTCGCTGTTCCCCGTCAGTCTTCGGAAAAGGAGCGGACGAACTAAGAGGCGAGGGATCTGCGAACTAGTTCGCGTAGTTCGCCTGTGGGAACGCTCTTCCGTAGTTCGTTCTTGAACTATGCAAGACTAGCCAATAATACTCATTTTCTAGGCGTTTGCCTGGCCGCGAGTTACCCAAAGTTTCTCTAGCAGGTTCAACTGTTGGCGCTCAGATGTAACTCCTCCCCTTCACCCTTCCCCCCATCGCTCCACGGAAGCGCCTTCTTACATGACGCTAACTATGGATGCCATGAACTTGGTTCCACCAAGCACCCCACTCCTGATACTACAACCGTAGTAAAGTCGTGGTTTACCTGAAGGACGGGGGTTACTGGGAGAACATTCTTACATGTGCTGTACTGATGGGCAGTTCGGATCATTTCACTGTTTCACTGAGTCGACTCACTGTTTCGACACACGAAACATCTAGCGTTCCGCAACCTTGTGTGGCGCTACCTTTCCTGATTCACGTGAACCGCGGCAGCTGCATGGCGCCGTAGTGAGTCGGCTCGCTGCTTCGGCACTCAAAACACGAGACGCCCTGCGCCCCGCTACCTCCGCTGATTCGCGTGAGCCGAGAAGGCAGCAGGGCACGGCACATTAGCGCCTCCAGCGAAGACGAAACATCTATGAAATATCAACGGGGTTTTAATACGTTGTTCAGTAGATTGAACTGAATGGCACAGAATTTGTTTTCTACAACGATTTTACAATCATGTTAACAAACGAAGCACAAAATAGTAATGTTCAAATGCCAAAGTCATGAAATTTTTTCCAACCTTCAAAATCCCACAATTAAGTTTAAATGAAACAAGAAAGATCATGGTTCAAATGTCTCCATGCATCCAGAAATGAATAACTTTTCTAACAAATCAATATAAACAAAATATTTAATATTTGTCCCAAGGACATATTTAATGCAATCAAAAGATATTACTGCATATATCAGCACAAGAAAACACATTTCACAATTTACGTGACGAAACTTCAAAACTGAACTACAATTTGCGAATGTCTAGTTAGGTATTTTGATAATCAGATTCATCTTCAGCCAGTAAAATAAAAGAGATTCAATTATAGTTTCTTTAATATGAAATTCAAAAACGTTATTTTTGACATCTCCTTACTGCCCTTGCTTTGAAAAGATGCGTCTGCATGGCACAGATGTAACAACAATGAATAACAACGCTTAGTTCACATGAAACTACCTCAAAACATCAAAGGACTTCATAACTTTTCTCGGTGGTATCTCAGTCTTCAAACCTCAGTTGAAGGGTAGCATAATTGAGAATCTCGCGTGGCGCGATAGGGGAATATTCTAGCGTTAAAACTTCAAACCCATTACATGCCTGTGCGATGTGTCGATCTCACCCAGGCAGACGGACAGTAAAATGCATATTAACGGTACCTAGCGTCCGATATATGAATCACAAGATTCGTTGTTTCGAAACAGTGCCGATTCAAGTTTCGCCTCAGTCGAACAGTTCGCTGACTCGATTCACTGAGTCATCAACTCAGTAGCCAACACTACTGTGCTGATCTGAATCACAGCATATTATAGACGTAGCAAATATACCTTATGACATGCCACTTTTGTAGCAATAATAGTTTGATGTACCATTGCAGTACATTAAAAGCGTTTTAGTTGAATTTATTCTTCATTATTCCTCTTCTCCTTATCTTTGATATTAATGCTACCAAGGTTGGCACTACTATGGTAACTACTATACATTTTTTATTGTTATTTCATGCCGACTCGGGCAGAGTAGCAGCAGCTTAATACGCCACTCTTCAATCAGAAAGATGCTCTTGTTTTGACGTGAAGTAAAGATATAGAAAACAGTGAATAAATGCAGACTTTTAAAACACACTGGCGTGAAAACTGTGGGATAAAATACACTGAATGTGATGACTTCAAAATACACATATAGAAATAAAACGGTCACGGTGGCTAAAACACACTGAAGTTAGACATACACACACACTCATTTCGTTTCATTGCTCTGCTGTCATATTATGTCAACTTGACGAATGAAATTTGAATTGATTCACTTGAAAATGGCCAGCAACACTGTGGTAGGTGTTGCTGACTGTAAAAGTTATTGCAGAAACAGAGATGGCGAAGGAGTACACTTTATTTTCTGTCTTTCTTGTTATAAGTCACTCTCCTATTTCCCACAGCCTTGTGTTATGGTGTGCGAGTGGAAGGTAATAATATTTATTTGGGTGTTGGTAACATGGGCAATATTGCAATTTTTGGTTGTGGCTATGTAGTTAGTGGTGGCAAGGACTGCCTAGCAGCAAAGGTTTTGTTTGTGCTCTGAAGTAAAGGGTCGATCTGGTCAAGCCAGGGGTTTGCGAAGGCGGTGGAGTAACGGACACTCGGTGTCCAGCCAATTAGGGCGCTCCGCCCCCGCGATTTTGAAGAGGGGACGATTGGCCCTGGTGGCGCCCAGGGAGAGAAAGAGATCGGTTCCTGGCCTAGTGGAGTGTGCACGTGAGGAGAGCTGCTCCCTGGTATAGCGGAGGGTTTGGTAACGATTTGGTGAGAATCTTCAGCAATGTTGCTCATGGTGACGCTCTGTAGTGGGACGGGCGAACACAAGTCTCTAATTGCGTAAGAGGCTGCCAGAAAAACTGTTAATTCTTTTTACTTTTAAGCAAATTAAGGTTCTCACCATCACAACATAGAAGTTGTTTCTGGCAGGTCTACAAACTTAAACTTTGTTTAACCGTGGTTAGACTTCGTTTCCGATATACCGCCCACTAACACACGATAAAATATCATCAAGTTCTTCCTCTCTAAGAAGTTCTCACGTTTAACGAGGATTTTAGTTTCATTTAACACTTAGGTCCATGTGCAAAAGAGCCAGGAGTCACAAATGATTTCATAAAATTTTTACCTTCAAGAGATTCCAACAAGTAAAAATTCACGTAAGTTATTGCAAGAGTAATTAGCCTTCAATTTAAATAACCAACGATGACATCTAATTAAACTCTCATAACTTCGCTCTTAACAAAAACGTTAAGTTCCACTAAAGTTTGTTCATATTCCAAAAAAATTCTGAAGTGTACTCTTCATAACTGTGGTAAGTAACATTCATTCCCATTTAAACTTTTTATACACTTCAATAAAAATCCACAGGTCGTAATATATTTTAACAAACATTCACATTTAGTAATATAACACGATCTGTACAGCTTGACACGACTATCGGAACTAACTCATTTTTTTTAAAGAATTTTCTCCATATCTTTTCACAAAGAGGAAACCTATTGATTGTTAAGTAAATGTCTTCTTCGATCAAGACGCAACAATGGGCTTCAGTTTCTCCTTACGCCGCATGGCGACTCGCTACGCTTGGTGGTCAGCGATCACATCTTTGGTTCCGGCGTGGAGGACTCTGCTGACCGCGTTGTGCCACTCTCGAAAAGACATGAAACAATATATATATATATATATATATATATATATATATAAACTTTTAAGTACACAATTTAAAAAATTAATAACACGATTACAAAACATTTAACGAAACAAATTATCGTTTTTAGCTCTTACCTGACAAACTGAGCTTATAAAGTGGCTTGCCGGCCGCAGTGGCCGAGCGGTCTGCGGCGCGCCAGTCACAGTCTGCACGGCCGCTACTGTCAGGGGTTCGAATCCCCCGTCGGGCATGGATATTTGTCGTCTTTAGTGTAAGGTAGTTCATAAGTAGTTTGTAAGCTTAGGGACTGAGGAACCCGCAGTTAATTCCCTTAAGCTTAACAAACATTTGAACATTACAAAGTGGCTTGTGAGGAGATGTAGGTATTCGTCTCACTACAGCTTTCTCCACCGGTTGTTAGGGGATGTAATCAATAGGTATCAATTTTAACATTTTTTTAGGATTTCACGTGATAGAACCAGATCGAGATTGTGTGTGCTTTGTCGTGGATTAAAGTTGTTGCTTTGTCGGTTATTTATTGAATTATCATGGGGAGTATTAGATCGTTGAACGGGTTTTTGTAGTTGTTTCTGGTACATATTCATTTTGAGGGGTTTTATTCAAATTTATGAAATGTTCAAATGTTTGTACAGCTATAGATTTGTATGCACAGGCACACACAAACACAAGGCCACGATGCTTCAAATCAAATGTTTGTATAGTCTATGGGACTTAACTACTGGGTCATCAGTCTCTAAACTTACAAACTACTTATGAACTAGCTAATACTAAAGACGGCACAAATATCCATGCCCGAGGGGGGATTCGAACCCCCGACCGTAGTGGCCGTGCGGAGCGTGACTGGAGCGCCTCAGTCTCCTCGGCCACCGCGGTCGGCTTCAAATTTATACTGACTATCGTTGTAACTAGGACTTTGCGCGCGAAATGGCTAAATTGTAGTTTATGAGTACAGTTGGTGCTGTGGTAGTCTTATTAGTCATAATTTGTTGCTCGCTTGTTTTCGATTTATTTAATGCATAAATGTGGAGGATTAATCTTGGACGCGGTGGCCGAGGGGACTGAGGCGCGTCAGTCACGGTCTGCACGGCCACTGCAAAAATTTATGACAAACATTAAAAATTTATGACAAACATAAAAAATCCTCCAGAAATCCTACTAACAGATATTGGGCCGATAAAGAGGGTAAAAAAATTTAAATATTTAGGAGAAATGATTCAGGAAAATGGCTTAGAAACATTTGCTGTAGAAGAAAGAGTACATAAAATGGAGAGAGCATATGGTATAACCAGGAACATTTACAACAAAAGGTCTCTGTCTAGAAATCTGAAAATACAGCACTACAACACAGTAGTAAATCCAGAATGTCTTTATGCAAGTGAATGTTTAGTACTGAATTAAAAAATTAGATAATATTGAAATTCTCGAAAGAATAATCATTCGAAAAATACTTGGTCCACTAAGAAATACAGAGATATGGAAACTAAGAAGTAATGCAGAAGTTTATCGCAACATAGAAAACACTACGGAAGAGGCGACTGCTATTTTTTGGACGTTTATACCCAATGAACAGCAACAGGTTAACCAAACCATTTTTAAATATCTCTGGGACAAGAAATCAACAACAGCATTGATTCAAGAAGTTAGGAAAGATCCGGAAAGAAACAGTATAAATGAAAAAGATGCAACAGAAAGAGAAACTTTTAAGAAGAAAGTGTTAAAAATGGAAGGATTCCAAGGCAGGAGGGAGAAGAAGACAGGAGTAAAGTGGTCTGAATAGAGAAAAGGGATGCATAGTGAAAAGATGAAAGAATACTGGAGGAAAAAGAAAGAAGAAGAAAGGAGGAAGCATTGAAATCGGTGCGTGGTCCTTAGATGGCCGAAACGAAGAAATCTATATCTATAAATGTGACTGTCTATTCGGTGTACGTTTATCACGTCTGAACCCCAAACATAAAGGGCTAAAAATTTGTACAGTTACTAATGTCTATCCGGGGAAGGCTTTAGGCACGGTTTTATGGCGATCGGATAGCTATTTATCTATATATATCAATGTGAATGTCTGTTCGGTGTACGCTTATCACGTCCGAACGACAAGACGCAGAGACTTAAATATTTGTACAGCTACTAATTTATACTTGAGGAACGTTTTAGTCACGGTTTTATAGCGAACTGATAGATATTTAGTAATTTGAAGAATATAACGCAAAATGCGGAACAATAATTACTCTTTGAAAATTATATTTAATCTTTGAAACTGGTGTTATTGGTTGCATTGTTACTTGAGGTTTGATAATGATAAAATGGTGGAGTATATTGGGATGGAAAGTTATCAGTGTATATAAAATTCTATGTGTGTGTGTGTGTGTGTGTGTGTGTTAATGTTTCGCTCTGCAGCGAAAAGTACAGAACGCAAAGGAATAGTCTGTGTGTAATAGTTGTCCGAAGTCTCCCGTTGTACACCATAGCAGTTCCATGCCGATAGCTATAAGGAGGTGGAAGATATGGTGATTGAAAATCGACAAATTATTAAAAAAAAAATCGTACTGAAGGCCAGCGATGACGTTTGCGACTGTATAGAAGGAGGTTACATACAGCGAAACGTGATGCCACAGACCATATCTTTAGTCTATGCGTGCTACAATGTCTTCAGCTCTTCCTCTGTAAGGATAAGCATAGGAATAAGGAAATATAAGAATAAATAAATAAAGCAGTAAAAAAGAAATATCTTTTAATACACATCTTTAAAGAAATCGATTTGACGTTTCGCGCATTACATAAAGTGATCGATCTGTGATATTATTACAATCATTATTGTTCAATTTCGTGACTGGATTCTTCGAAACGAGTGCATTTTTACGTGTAATTTGATCTACACTACTTACCTTCCTGTTAAACGGTAAGTGCATAGACTTCTGCAATCTGACTGGAATACTTTTGAGTTCCGCTTTATTAACATTTCCTCAAAAATGAGTGAAATTAATTACATTAATTTAATTGTTATTTAACCTTCGTAGATAAATGTGCATTGCGTTACTTTACACATGAAGGGTCCACGAGAAAAAAGGGGGTAAGTAAAAAAAATGACATTTTAGATTATTACAGCTTCAGAAAGCTTTCAACAATCTGCTTTTATAGGTTTTTGTTTCATGGAAAGAAGGGGGATAGTCTCAACGTTACAGCGGTTTAGAAATATAGCGTCCACGGGAAAAAAGAGGTAAGTCAATGTGAAACTAGGAAAAAAGGGTGTTAGTCAGTTGGCAGCTCTGATCGCAACTGTCGTTTACGTTCCGTAGTCCAGGTGTTGAACATCTGCTGTTGGCGAGGTTAAGTTAGTGCTTTGTGTGTTGTGTGAATTTCTTTAGTTTATTTTACATTTTAACTGAACTGTGGAAGTGAACATAAAAAATGAGTATGAGGAAAGTATCACCTTCAGTTAACTGTCACATTCAACGAAGAAAAGAAAGAGAACAGGTCGACTTTCCGAGGTGAGAAATAAACTTTTGTCATCCACCCATGAATTAGGGCCAGATTGTAAATGTTCCATATTGAAATGTTTCCAGAGTATTTCTGACGCAGAACAAGGGTATAGTATATATCTAATTATAACAAAATGACTGTGAATGGGTCGAATGCTTACTTGGCAGGCCTAATTAATGTAAATATTATATCGCAAAGGAGACCTAGGCGACCGGAAAATGAAGCTAAATTTCGTGACGTTATTCATATCGTGTAAGAGTGAAGAGGGAGAATTCTGTCACTGAAGTAAATGTTTGTTCTAAAGCCTTGACATTTTTTCATGGAATATCTCAAAAAATTAGAAGTAATACAACGTTATCTGAAAGAAGGTGTGAGTCCTAAGGATGGTCGAGGCCAATACTAATCGGAAACATTGTGTGACATCAGAGGCACTTGAAGCAGTTCGCCAACACATTAGTTCATTTAAAGGTGAACGAAGCCATTACAGTTTTAAAACCTCCAAGAAAGTGTATCTACCACCAGATCTGAACATCAGTAAGATGTATGAGTTATTTAAAAAATCATACCCTACACAATCTGAGTCGTATGAAAAATACAGACTTGTTTTCAACACAGAATTTAATGTCGGTTTCGGATGCCCTAGAATGGACACTTGTAGTTACTGTGATAGTCATGCTGCCGTCATTCGAGCTGTTGAACATGCTTTGATATTGTACCCGGAAAATAGTTCAAAAATGGCGAGTGCAGAAAAAAATCTAGCAACTGTCAACGGAGAAAAAATTCCACTTATTAAAATCTGATACGTTTTATATCCGTAAAAAGACGTTCTAAAGCAAACAGCAGGGCATCAAAAGAATATGAAAGCATTACTATGGATTTCCAGAAGAACTTACCTATCCCTAACATCACAACTAACGAAGTGTGCTACAAGAGACAATTAACGTTATGCATGTTTAATATTCATATATTGTCAACCGATGAATCATATTTCTTCGTGTATGACGTTCAAATGTTTGTGTAGTCTATGGGACTTAACTACTGGGTCATCAGTTCCTAAACTTACAAACTACTTATGAACTACTTACGAACTAGGACGACACAAATATCCATGCCCGAGGGGGGATTCGAACCCCCGACAGTAGTGGCCGTGCAGGCCGTGACTGGAGCGCCTTAGTCCCCTTACAGCCTTTTTCTGATATGTTTTGATGATGCATACTGCATAATATCAGTTTTTAGTCACTTATTTTTCCTTGCTACATAGTATTCTTTTAAAATAACTTTCAGATCCATGTGAGCTCTGCAATGGATACTACTAGGTAGTGCACCATTTTTAATAAATAAGTTTTGTTTATATTGATGTTCCGATGTAAATTGTGATTTCGAAATGAAACTGCAATTAATTCTGCAAGTTTTTTATGTATATATCAGTAAAGATTGTTCTTACCGCGGCCGGCGTGTATGATGACACAGTAGCCTACAAAGGGTCTAACGAGGCCGCTTCCTTTTTGTTTTATTTTGTGATGTCAATTTTTGATCTCTGTGTTAGCGAGATTTACTGACATTTCCCGTTTCATAATGACTTACCCCCTTTTTCCCTACAAAAAATTGACGTCATTCGATATAACATTTTCTTTAGGTTGTTACAGTACATTTATAGGAAAACCTTACAGAGGTATCTAACGACTATATGTAAGGCTACAATAAACATAAATTTCAAGAGAATTGGCTAAAAATTGCATTTGGTACAGAAGGTTTGGTGTTAAAATCTTCTCTCCTGAAAAATTGAGAAGAACTGACTTACCCCCTTTTTCCCGTGGACTCTTCACATAATGCACGCTACTGAACAATAGCTGATCTATCATAATCAACCAACACGCGAGCGGAGTCGCGGGTTTAAGCTAATATAATAGGTAGAAAAGCAAGACCTACAAAAAATCCTTGGATATCACAGGAAATACTAAATTTAATTGATGAAAGGAGAAAATATAAAAATGCAGTAAATGAATCAGGCAAAATGGGGTACAGACGACTAAGAAATGAGATTGACAGGAAGTGCAAAATGGCTAAGCAGGAGTGGCTAGAAGCCAAATGCAAATCTGTAGAAGAATGTATAAGAAGGGTAAAAGTAGATACCGCCTATAGAAAAGTAAAAGAGACATTGTGGGACAAGAAAAGCAACTCTACGAATATCAAGAACTCAGATGGGAAACCAGTTCGCAGCAAAGAAGAGAAAGCTGAAAGGTGGAAAGAATACACAGAACAGCTCTACAAAGGAAATGAACTTAGCAAGGGAAGATGAAGTAGATGAAGATGTAATAGGAGATGCTATACTGAGAGTTGAATTTGACAGAGCCTTGAAAGACCTAGGTCGGAACAAGGCCCCAGGAGTAGATGACATACCCTCAGAGCTACTAAAGTCTCTGGGAGAGCCAGCTATGACAATACTATTTGAACTGGTGTGTAGGATGTATGAGACAGGCGAAATACCCTCAGACTTTAAGAAAAATATAATAATCCCCATTCCAAAGAAATCAGCCGCAGACAGATGTGAAAATTACAGAACCATCAGTTTGATAAGTCATGTTTGCAAAATTTTAACACGAATTATCTACAGGAGAATGGAAAAGCTGGTAGAAGCTGACCTCGGGGAAGATCAGTTTGGATTCAGGAGGAACATAGGAACCCGGGAGGCAATACTCACTTTACGTCTTATCTTAGAAGATAGATTAAGGAAAGGCAAAGCTACATTTTTATCTTTTGTAGATTTAGAGAAAGCATTTGACAATGTTGACTGGAATACACTTTTTCAAATTCTGAAGTCAGCAGGGGTAAAATATAGGGAAAGGAGAGTTATTTATAACTTGTACGAAAGCCAGACCGCAGTTATTAGACTCGAAGGGCATGAAAGGGAAGCATCAGTTGGGAAGAGAGTAAGACAGGGTTGTAGTCTTTCTCCGATGTTATTCAATTTGTACATCGAGCAGGCGGTGAAGGAAAGCAAGGAAAAATGTGGAATAGGGATTAAAGTACAGGGGGAAGAAATAAAAACATTGCGCTTTGCTGATGACATTGTAATTCTGTCAGAGACAGCAAAGGACCTGGAAGAGCAGTTGAATGGAATGGACAGTGTGTTGAAGAGAGCGTATACAATGAACATTAACAAGAGCAAAACAAAAATAATGGAATGCGGTCTTAGAAAATCAGGCGATGCTGAAGGAATTAGATTAGATAACGAAACAATGAAGGTGGTAGATGAGTTTTGTTACTTGGGTAGTAAAATAACATGTGATGGTCGCAGTACAGAGGATATAAAATGCAGAATGGCAATGGGAAGAAAAGGATTTTTGAAAAAGAGAAATTTGCTTACATCGAATATTAAGTGTAAGGAAGTCTTTTCTGAAGACATTTGTGTGGAGTGTTGCCTTGTATGGGAGTGAAACATGGACGATAAACAGTGCGGACAGGAAGAGGATTGACGCTTTTGAAATGTGGTGCTACAGAAGAATGCTTTAAGATTAGGTGGGTGGATCGCGTAACTAATGAGGAAGTACTGAACAGAATTGGGGAAAATAGAATTTTCTGGCATACCTTGACTAAAAGAAGGGATAGATTGATAAGACACATTCTTAGACATCAAGGAATTGTGAATTTAGCGTTGGAGGGAAGTGTGTGGGGTAAAAACCGCAGAGGAAGACCAAGAGATGCATACAGTAAGCAGATTCAGTCAGATGTAGGTTGCCCGTCTTATGTGGAGATGAAGAGGCTTGCTCAGGATAGGGTATTGTGGAGAGCTGCATCAAACCAGTCTCCGGACTGAAGACCACAACAACAGCCTTTACTGTATACCAATCCACTTGTTTGTCTGTATAGAGACCAGAAAAAGGGCGCTCAAGCGTCCGAAACCGGTCGTCTAAAATAAATAATTACAAGCAACTGGTTGCTGAATTTTATTAATTTATAAATAATAATAATAATAATAATAATAAAATTGAACATATAAAACTGAGATGCAGAGCAGCTGCTAAAATAAAATAAAAGATATGATACTGACAATAACTAGTTTCGGTAGTCCAGTGAAAGGAACGCCTTCGGTAGTCGGCAGAAGAATTTTCGCCGGCTGGAGAAGGTCTGTCTGCGGCGACCAGCGGCCAGCGGCTAGCGGCTGTCACGTCAGCACGTCAGCTGCAGCGCTGCCCCCCCCCCTCCACCCCCTCTACCCTATTGGCCGCCGCCTGACGAGGCGCCACCCGCCCCTTCCGCCCCCGCCGCCAGCTGCTTCGCCCCTCGGCACCGCGTCGCCCTGACAGGGATTCGCCTATTTATCTGCTGCCGGCTGCCAAGCCGCGCTGGACCACACAGAAGTCCTGCGAAGAGGCGAGGAGCGGTTAGGCAGTTACAAGCTTCTTTGCGAATCCATTTTTAGTCTGGATGAAACAATTATTTATAAGTCAAGTTGTATATGTAGGGTCACTAAAATTCAACCCGAACGCACTCTACATCTACATGGGATACTCTGCAAACCACAATTTAAGTGCCTGGCAGAGGGTTCATCGAACCACCTTTTTACTTTTTATCTCCCATTCCATTCTCGAATAGCGCTCGGGAATTTCTCCGTTCGAGCTCTGATTTCTCGTATTTTATTCTGTTGATCACTTCTACCTCTGTTTGTGGGAGTCAACAATATATTTTCGCATTCGGAGGAGAATGTTGGCGATTGGAGTTTCGTAAGTAGCCCACGCCGCGGCGATAAATGCCGTCGTTGTAATGATTCCCATTCCAGATCCTGTATCATTTCCGTAACGCTGTCTTCCCTGTATCGTGACAATACCAAACGAGCTGCCCTTCTTTGGACTCTTTTGATGTCCTCCGCCAAACCCACCTGATAAGAATCCACACTGGGCAGTTTTGTGTCCCAACCTCGTCGCCGGTTTTATGTCTCGTTTCCGTCGTAGGTGTCGGTGGCCGAGCAGAATGAGACCGACACAGAAATAAAGGTAGCACGCTTGTGCAGGTACGGAGATGAGCAGCCAGTGGGACAGCAGGAACTAGAAACACTAGAGTAAATCGGAACGAGATATATATTGCACAGAATTTATACAATACTTAACTTTTACATAGTACTGCAGAATGCTGATACATAGTTGAGCTAGAGGTCTGCCTAGTGCCTGTCCGATAGCAAAGTCTTCACTGGTGCCTATCTGATTCCGAAGTGTTAACTGGTTCCTATCTCAGTCCCAAGTGAACGATGTCGTTCAGTGGTGGCCACGAGCGGAGTTGCAGCAGAGGGCGCTCGTGGCTGACGTCGTAAGAACGCCGCGCCGTACGTGCATAGCGGCCCGCGGCGAAACTAGGTGGCGCGCACTTTGGACTTGTGCGACGCCACAGGCAGCAATACTCCAATTAAGGCGGACAAGCATAGTGTAAGCAGTTTCTAGTTCTGTTGCATCTCTTAACGGTTCTGCCAATAAAACGCAGTCTCTGATTCGCCTTTCGCACGACATCATCTACGTCTTCTTTCCTAGGTATTTTGTGGAGTTTACGGTCTTCACGTTTGATTGAATTACCTTGTAAATAATGTTTAACGGATATCTTTGGGTATTCATGTGGGCTACTTCACACTTCTCATTATTTAGAGTCAATTGCCAATTTTTACACCATAGTGATATCTCATTCAGATCGTTCTGCAGTTGGTTTTGATCTTCAGATGATTTTACTAGACGGTAAATGACGGCGTCATCTGCAAAAAATCTAAAAGAGCTACCTCGATTTCCCCCTAAATCGATTGTGTAAATAAGGAACGCTCGATATCACCTCTGTTTTAGTTGAGGCATTACCATCGATTACTACAAACTGTGTCCTCTATGACAAGAAATCCCATATCCAATCGTAAATTTGGGGCGATATACCACAAGCACGCAATTTGGTTAAAAGCCGTTTGTGTGGGACGGTGTAAGAAGCCTGCTGAAAATAACGAAATACAGAATCAGTTTGCGAACCCTTGTCGATAGCACTCATCTCTTCGTGTGAATAAAGAGATAGTTGTGTTTCGCATGAACGATATTTTCTAAATCCGTGTTCACCTTGGGTCAATAGGTCATTCCGTTCGCGATATTAATATTTAAATACAGGATATGCTCCAAAACCCTGCATTGACGTCAATGAAATAGGTCTGTAGTCACTCCTACTGCCTTTCTTAAATATAGGTGTGACCTTGAAAGGAGTACGCAATATAATTTTCACTTAATGTTTTTGCCTGTCATACAGCCTTGAGCGTGTTTAGTTATAAAAATCTAAGCTGTAATCTGCAGAAAACAAATTTATGTAATATTTTGTATCATTTCATTAATAGATATAACATACTGTATTTATTTTAATATCTTTGCCGTAAACCAAAGATTTTCTTTTATCTTTGGAATGTGTCTTGCACTCGCAGTTGTTGCGTTTAAAGAGTGGTTGTGTGACCTTCAAGCAGAAGAGTTGATGTGTGACTCGTGGAGAGCAATCGTTGTGTGATCATGATAGAGTTGAGTCGATGAGTAATAGCCGTGGAACTGTCGAGTTAGCCTGTCTGTGTGTTAGACTCGAAGAGTAAAAATTCGGAAAGTTTAAACCAAGTCTGCAGATTGTCATTTTTGTATGGAAATTAATCTGTCTCAAATAAGGTAATATGTACTTTTCTATTATTATGTCTGCTAACCTGTATTTGAACTATTGTAGTTGGTGTTTGTCTTCGTTTGCTAATGAATACTGTTTGGTGCAGCTTGCATTTATCATTTAATCCTGAGTCATTTTACCAGTTCCTCGTACCTTTCACCAATTTGAATTGCAATCCGTTCTGATCATTTGTTTCTTGTGATAGTGTTGCATAATTATTGTGTTTGTAAATTTATGTATTAATTAGAACAAAGTGTAGGCATTTTCAATTGCTCTATTAATGAGAGCAGGAAGTAGTTTGTTCATAAATCCAGTGAAGCTCATAGTTACAGATTTTCTCAGTCTTAATGAAAGTTCAAATTATTAAGTCAGTTAATGATATTACCAGTTAAAGTGATTTGTCTGATCAGAAGGAAGTAGATCACGTAAAGAGATAAGAAATACTTGCAGTGAGTGATACATGAAACTGTTTCCAGATTTGTAGGACAATTTTTATTACGTTGAATCAGTATGGTAATTGTTGTACAGATAGGCCCATTATCAAGTGCATTAATTTTGATATCTAATTAATCTCAAATATCTTTCTTGTTTATTCAAGTGACAAAAATAACACATTAGTAGCACGCTGTTTTCTTGACCTCTCGCAGTCCAGTTGTGCATGTACAGTCTGGATCCTGGTTGATAGTGGACGTTAACAGATCTGAACTCTTGATTTGCTCACATGTTTCTCACACACGAGACCAATTACGAAATTAATTACTGATAACTTATTAACTACTGTACAATTTAAAGTGTTATCCGTTGCGAAATCAAACAAAACCACATACACGTAAGATTACTGCATTCCATGTCAGTTGCAATTTTTTATAACAGGGTAAAGAAAGGTACTAACAAGGAAACAAACATGTCTGTATGAACATTTTGGGTACAGGACCATTAGTACCCCTCACTGTGCTGGTGTGTGTCGCTTTGCTGCAAAATTCTGCAGTCATGCTGTTGCAGCACTGTATCTACATCTACATCTACATAGATACTCTGCAAATCACATTTAAGTGCCTGGCAGAGGGTTCATTAACCACCTTCATAACTTTTCTCTACCGTTCCATTCTCTAATAGCGCGCGGGAAGAAAGAACACCTAAATCGTTCCGTTTTCGATCTGATTTCTCTTATTTTATTGGGATGGTCATGTCTCCCTAAGTAGGTGGGTGCTAGCAAAATATTTTCACATTCAGAAGTAAAAGTCGGTGATTGAAACTTCGCAAACAGATCACGCCGCAATGAATAACGTCTTTCTTTTAATGATTTCCACCCCAATTCGTGCAACATTTCCGTGACGCTTTCCCCCCCGTGACGTGATAAAACAAAACGAGCTGCCCTTCTCTGAACCTTCTCAATATCTTCCGTCAGTCCCACCTGGTGAGGGTCCCACAAGGGGCAACAGTACTCCAAGAGAGGACGCACAAGTGTGATGTAGGCAGTCTCTTTGGTGGAGCTGGTGCATCGTCTAAGCGTTCTGCCAATGAAACGTAATCTTTGGTTCGCCTTCCCCACAATATTTTCTATGTGTTCTCTCCAGTCAAAGTTGTTCGTAATTGTAACTCCTAGGTATTTGGTAGAATTTACGACCTTAAGGTTTGACTGATTTATCGCGTAATTGAAGTTCAGCGGACTTCTTTTAGTGGTCATGTGTATTACTTCACACTTTTCTTTATTTAGTGTCAATTGCCAATTTTCGCACCAAGTAGAAATTTTGTCTAAATCGCTTTGCAGTTGCTTTTGATCCTCTGTTGACTTCACTAACCGATAAACGACAGCATCATCCGCGAACAGTCTAAGGGAGCTATTCAGATTATCTCCTAATGTAATTGTATATGTAATTGTAGACGCCATACGCAATGCAGAAATCTTAACTATAAATGCAAATGGTGATTGTCAGTCAAATGCTCCGATCAATACGAATGACTGCACAACGCACGGCGAAGAAATGCAAGTTAATGGAATGGCATATTTGCACATTCTAAGATATCAGTGTTGAACGCCACGTCAGTGATACTTTTCAAATTGTCCACTGGTTCGTCAGGATCGTCCCTACCATCATCATTATGTGTTAGTATTAGAACAGTATCTGTTTCTAAGTTATGCTCATATTTCTGCACTATAATAGATACCAGAAAACATGCAAATGATTCATCTTCTACACCAATACCATCTACTCGAAGAAGGGTTCTTCGTAACTTCATCTCAACCAATCGCACTAGATTAGCAGGACTGATTACCATTCGGCGACCCATCTGACGCTTCACTACACAAATAACGTCAGAAAACGCAACTTGAGAGGCACACTGCAACGTCTCTACTGCTCCCGACTGGCGTACTGGGAGGTCACTGTGCGACGCGGCGTGGCACACGCAGAGGCCTCTGACGGACGACTGCAGAGTTTTGCAGGTGCGGGAGTATCACCAGTTCAATAAGGGACCTTTACATTATCTCTCACAAGATTTTCGTATATTTATGTTTGTTCGAGCCCAAGTACTTTCCTTGTAAGTCTCATTCCGTAGTCAAGTTATTTTGTAGCCGAAACCACAGAAAATTTATTTGTGGATTTTAGCGGGCACGGTCACTTAACACAATCAGTGACACGCTTGTTCCCACACACACATAATTCCTTTAGCATTTATTAAAAAAATAAAATAGATTTATAAATGATAGAAGAGAAATTATCCATAACCTGTGCTACTTTCCAGTCTTATGGTACAGATCCTTCTTTGAGCGAGCGATTGTATATGACTGTTCAGTAAGGAGCTATCGCTTCAGCCTAATCTAATGGGTATACAGTCCACCACTACAGTTGGCAGTTTCGCTGTACAGAGAACGCTGGCTGCGAGACCAGGCCTCCAGCCGCTAACCGCTAGCTGCTGGCTGCCAGACGTGTGCGCCACGTCCGTGCAGTTTATGAGGCGTCGCGGACGTGTCTGCCGCCGACGCTGGAGACACGCCCGGCGCATGCGCAGCATCGCATAGCCGCAGCCGGAGGTGGCCGACCGCCTGTCAGGGACGTGTCTCAAATCTCCACCTATTCCTTCAATCTTCCAGCAGTTTTCCCATCAAAATCGTTGTAGTCCACTTGAGTGATCTGCCCTGGCGCAGAGCTGCACTCGCAGCCCTCCATGCATTCCAGTCGTGTGGTACTCTCTTACTTTTCTCATAATTGTTTTCTGCGTTGAGCCTTTCGTGACCAACGGAACATATGTGTCTCACATACCAATTTGTGTCAATGTGTTCACAGAAAAAATAAAATCCCATACCTGTTTGGTGCTGCTATTTAGTTTTTAAAACATCTACAGTCCGGAGCCCACTACTTTTTGTTTCGCATCTACTGCGCTTGTTATCACTTATTTCTTTCAGTGTTTTCTCGCAATACTGAATTTCTTTTTGCGTCACTGTATAAGGTATAGATGTTCTACCAAATGGTGGCATATGAAAATGTATCCAGTGGGACTTACACGTCTCACATCAAGTAAGTGTAACATTATAAACAAAAATCGCCGCGGTGGAGTAGCCGAGCGGTCTGAAGCGTCTCGCTGTGGATCGCGCGGTTGCTCGCCGTGGAGGTTCGAGTCCTCCCTGGGGCATGGGTGTGTGTGTTGTCCTTAGGTTAGTTTACCTAGGTTTAAGTAGTTTGTAAACTACGGACTGATGACCACGCAGTTTGGTCCGATAGATTTCCAATGTAAAGGGAAAAAAAACTGAAATTTAGAATCATGGCCTGACTCAACAGTCATTCGAAAACCAGGATACCAACTGCAACAGTAATATGCGAAATTTTAATTAATTCTGTCACGAAATGGTACATAAACCACTTAGTATCTTCTACGTACTTCTCTTCCTGTTATTCTTCCACTAATCACCGTTTCGGTCATTGCACCCATCAGACCACTGATCAAGCCAATTACACTCTTGGCCATTAAAATTGCTACTCCTCGAAGATGATTAGATACAGATGCAAAATTTAACCGAGAGGAAGAAGATGCTGTGATATGCAAGTGATTAGCTTTTCAGGGCATTCACACAAGGATGGCGCCGGTGGCGACACCTACAATGAGCTGACATGAGCAAAGTTTCCAACCGATTTCTCATACACAAACAGCAGTTACCCGGCGGTGCCTGGTGAAACGTTGTTGTGAAGCCTCGTGTAAGGAGGAGAAATGCGTAGCATCACGTTTCCGACTTTGATAAAGGTCGGATTGTAGCCTATCGCGATTGCGGTTTATCGTATCGCGACATTGCTGTTCGCGTTGGTCTCGATCCAATGACTGTTAGCAGAATATGGAATCAGTAGGTTCATGAGGGCAATACGGAACGCCGTGCTGGATCCCAACGGCCTCGTACCGTCAGCAGTCAAGATAACAGGAATCTTATCCGCATGGCTGTAACGGATCGTGCAGCCACGTCTCTATCCCTGAATCGACATAGGGGGATATTAAAAGTTTACCACTGTAAGGACTAAAAGCTTAATTGCGGTAGGAGGTACACAGATAAAAATTTATTGTTATAAAAAATATATAGAATGACAGACGGTCATCTTTCAACATTTGCAAGACAACAACCATCGGCACGAACACTTCGACGACGTTTGCAGCAGCATGGACTATCCGTTCGGAGACCATGACTGCGGTTACTCTTGACGCTGCATCACAGACAGGAGCGCCTGCGATGGTGCACGCAACTACGAACCTGGGTGCTCGAATGGCAAAACGTTAATCCAGGTTCTGTTTACAGCATCAAGATGGTCGTGTTTGGTGACATCGCGGTGAACGCACATTGGAAGCGTGTATTCGTCATCGCCATACTGGCGTATCACCCGACGTGATGGTATGGGGTACCATGGATTACACGTCTCGGTTATCTCTTGTTCTCATCGACAGCACTTTGAACAGTGGCCGTTACATTTCAGATGTGTTACGACCCGTGGCTCTAACCTTAATTCAATCCCTGCGAAATCCTACATTTCAGCAGGCTAATGCACGACCGCATGTCACTACTCTTGATGAACTGTGGTATCGTGTTGAAACTGCATGGACATCTATACCTGTACACGCCATCCAAGCTCTGTTTCATTAAATGCCCAGGCGTATCAAGGCCGTTATTACGGGTACTGATTTCTCAGGATCTATGCACCCAAATTGCGTGAAAATGTAATCACATGTCAGTTCTAGTACAATATATGTGCCCAATTAATACCCGTTTATCATCTGCATTTTTTCTTGGTGCATCAATTTTAATGGCCAGTAGCGAATTTTCTTTACGAATTAGAAATATTCAAACATCTTTATGTTTCAGGTCACTAAAAAACGTTATGGTGAAGTTAAAAGTCTGTGTCGGAACGGGATCGTACGAGGGCATTCCGTTTGGGGCCAGCATTGCCTTTACCAATCAGACCATTCGGATAAGCTTTTCTGGGTTCCTAAGTTTGCTACTTCGACTGCAGTCCCCTATGTTCAGTATATCCAGTCGCTCGCATCTTTATCTGTATTCTCGAAAGGGACTGACAAATTTAGCATCCTCATGGAAATTATAATTTTCCTGCTGGAGGGAGATGAAATTATTGTTTTCGACAGTTACGCACTAAAAAATAAACCAAAGACTGCACCATTAGTAGCACTGACTTTATTTCAGTAGCCAGTCAAACCTAAACTTTAAAATAATTAGCGGCTTATCAGTTTTATGAACTACACTAACATTTCCTGCATTGTTATTTGCGTAAACTTGAAGGAAAGGCTGCAGCAATAAATTTTAAGAAGGATACCTTTGACCTCCAACTTTAGGGACCACACGAAACCATGCTTAGAATAACAAGCAATCATAAACAAGACAGTGGTGTGCGTCATTTCCACGCAAAACGCCTCACATGTCTGCTAGCGCCACTAGATAGTGGCATACTGTAGCTGCAATACCCAGTGCTCCAGTTGCGTGAGGGGTATAGCTGCGTTACGTATTTGTCTCTTGGAAAGTTACTGTGTAAACTGTGTACAGTGTGTAGTGATATGAAGAGAAGAACGATAATCCTACGCATGTGGTCCAGATATTAGAGACCAAATTGGGATATAATGAATATGGAAAAGACATAGGGCACGAGAATACAAAGATCGCGGATATATTATATAACACAGTAATCTATATGTATATATAAATGAATAGTTAGTCTCGCTAAAACTCGAGAACGTTTTAACCGATTTGGTTAATTTTAGTCTCGAAATATTCGTGTCAGTGCAGGGAAGTTTTAAACGGTGATAAAATATAGAAAAGTTGTCCGGAAAAAAGGAAAATCGTGAAAATATGAAACAGCTTTTTCCACTGAGCTATCAATACCGTTCGTCCAATTGCGATAAAATTTTGTACATTTTATGTTGAAAGCAAGAGGAAGGTTCGCATAAAAAATGGAAAAGTCGCCCGGAAAGTAGAAAAAATTAGGAAAACCCCAAAGCGATTTTTTTTCTATGGCAATTAAGAAGGAAAATCGCAAAATTAGAACCAAGTTCCTTTTCAATGTGTTTCTAAATGTACTCCACACTATAAGTTGAGAACCGTTCATCCGATTGCGATAAAAGTCTGGTCATTTTACGTTCAATGAACGATGAACGTTCTTATGAACCAAAAACATGTGAAAGTTACCCGGAAAACTTGAAAATTCGCGTGAAACTGAAATAGCTTTTTTCCATGGGATATCAACATCATTTTCTGAGTGCGATTAAATTTTTCATATTTGACGTTCAAAGGAAGAGTAACGTTCTTATAAAATAAAAATTTGCAAACGTTTCCCGGAAAACAGAATAATTCATTAAAAATGGAAAGAGATAGTTCTATGAAATATCAATACCATTCATATGATTGCGATACAATTTTGCACATTCGACGTTCAAAGCAATACTAAATACATATTACCAATTGCGAAGCATTGCCTGGTCCATATTTTATCATCGTTTAAACTTTCCATGTTTTGTGTCCCAGCCTCGTCGCCACTTTTGTGTCTCGTTTCCGTCGTAGGTGTCGGTGGCCGAGTAAAAAGAGACCGACACAGGAATAAGGAAGCACGCTTGTGCAGGTACGGAGGTGAGCAGCCAGTGGGACAGTAGAAACTAGAAACACTAGAGTAAATTAGAACGAGATATATATTGCACAGAATTTATACAATACTTAACTTTTGCATAGATCAGTACTGCAGAATGCAGATACATAGTTGAGCTAGAGGCCTGCCTAGTGCCTATCCAATAGCCAAGTCTTCACTGGTGCCTATCTGATTCCGAAGTGTTAACTGGTTCCTATCTCAGTCCCAAGTGAACGATGTCGTTCAGTGATGGCCACGAGCGGAGCTGTAGCAGAGGGCGCTCGTGGCTGACGTCGTAAGAACGCCGCGCCGTGCGTGCATGGCGGCGCGCAGCGAAAGTAGGTGGCGTGCACTTTGTACTTGTGCGACACCACACCATGAACTTCCACGAATGTAACATAACATTATACAGGACATGAGTGCGTGATTTGGCCACCCTTTCCGCCGACAATCGAGCCGATACTTAGACTATCCCATTATGCCTTTTATGAAGATACTGGGTCTAAAATGCATATGATTTAAATTAATATGGTTTATATGAAGAGGTAAGTGATACGAAGTTCACCGGGTCATCTAGTTCAGAAATATAAGGCCGAGGACAAAGAAATATATTACGTTACGCTGGGTAGATTAACGTACAGTAATTTGAAGGATGGAGGATGGTGCCTGATCACGCAGTAGAAGACATTCATCTGTAGAGCAACTCGAGCAGTCCAGTCACAGTGAGAACAAACCCTCGCCACCCTGAAAGATGAAGTCCAGTGTATTAAAAGATATTGAGGACAGAGTTTTAGAGAACATTTATGACAACTATTACTATCGTGGCTTCAATTGCTGCAGCAAACTAATGAAGCACCATAAGTGCATCACAAGTCAATCAGATTGCACATTAATTTTATATTATGTGTTTAGGAAACGGGGAGCAGGTGCTCGTTTCAAAGTAAACAGACTGTCGCAATTACAAACTATAGAAATGTCTGCGGAGATGGGCATTAGAAAGGGCTAAGTCAATTTCAAAGCGTCTATTCCCTTTATTGACCATCTTAAGGCTGAATATGCCATTTCATCCATGCATATTCTGCGCATGCCCGTAACTTTCCCAACAGGTTCCCCTTTTTCTACGATGGCAAATCCATGTGGTGCCATTCCACACTGTGGCGTTTGCTTCCAGACTCGTAATGATGAAAACAGCGTTTGTCACCTGTCACAATACTCCTCGAATTCATCACCATTGCTAAATCTCTGAGTTAGGTCATCGGAGATGCTTGTTCTCTGAAGTTTGTGATCTTCATCACCGAGCGACGGTGGTAACGCGGTCTGAGGAACACGGTCACGGATTTCACGGACGCTCCCTTTTGAGGTTCGAGTCCTCCCTCAGGCATCAGTGTGCGTATTGCCCTTAGTATAAGTAACTTTAAAGTATTGTGTAATGCTTGGAACCGATGATCCTAAAAGCTTGGTCCCTTAGTTAACAATAGTTACTAAACACACTACTGGCCATTAAAATTGCTACACCAAGAAGAAATGCAGATGATAAATGGGTATTCATTGGACAAATATATTATACTAGAACTGGCATGTGATTACATTTTCACGCAATTTGGGTGCATAGCCCTCAGAACAATCACCTCTAGTCGTAATACGCCTGGGCATGAGTCCAACAGAGCTTGGATGGCGTGTACAGGTACAAATGCCCCTGCAGTTTCAACACGATACCACAGTTGATCAAGAGTAGTGACTGGCGTATTGCAATGAGCCAGTTACTGGGCCACCATTTACTAGACGTTTTCAGTTGATGAAAGATCTGGAGAATGTCCTGGCCAGGGCAGCAGTCGAACACTTTCCGTATCAAGAAAGGCCCGTACAGGATCTGCAACATGCGGTTGTACATTATCCTGCTGAAATGTAGGGTTTCGCAGTGATCGCATGAAGGGTAGAGCCACGGGTCGTAACGGCCGCTGTTCAAAGTGCCGTTGATGCGAACAAGAGGTGACCGAGACGTGTAACCAATGGCACCCCATACCATCACGCCGGGTGATACGCCAATATGGCGATGACGAATACACGCTTCCAATGTGCGTTACCGCGATGTAGTGGTACCCTCAAGGAGGGTAGAAAACCTACGAAATCTGTAGTTGTAAACAAAACTCTAATAAATGAAACTTTTACTCTGCAGCGGAGTGTGCGCTGTTAGGAAACTCCCTGGAAGACTAAAATTGTGTGGCGGAACCGGGACTCGAACCTGGGACCTTTGCCTTTTGCGGGCAAGCGCTCTACCACTGAGCTCACCCGACACGACTAAGTGCCGCCCCAGTAGTACGCGAGGTACTGGCAGAATTGAGGTTGTGGGGCGGCATCGTGAGTCGTGTCGGGATAGCTCAGTGGTAGAGCGCTTTCCCGCGAAAGGCAAAGGTCGCAGGTTCGAGTCCCGGTTCCGGCACACAATTTTACTCTGTCAGGAAATTGCAAAACTCTAATGGTTTCTCTGCAGTATTGATGTAGGCGTGAGGTCTAAAGTAAGGGAATAAAAGAATTCGGAAGCTTACTGTCGTCAACTTAATCTACTTTGCCCCAATTCGGTCATTGACAGTAAATGATATTGAAGAGCAATCGAATGGAATCGACGGTGTCTTGAAAGGATTGTACAATGTGAGTATTAAGAATAGCAAAACAACGGTAATGGAATGTAGTCTAGAAAATCAGGTGATGGTGAAGGGATTATATTAGGATATAGGACAATTAAAGCAGTGGATGAGTTTTGTTATTTGGGTGGTAAAATAACTTCTGCAGGACGAACTGAATAAGATATACAATGCAGAACGGCTATGGAAAGGAAAGCGTTTCTTAATAAGCGATATTTGTCAACATCCAGTACTAATTTAAGTGTTAGAAAGTCCTTTGTGAAAGCGTTTGTCTGGACTCTAGCATTGTATGGGAGTGAAAGTTTTTCAGGAGTTCAGACAAAAAAATGACAGAAACTGTTGAAATGTGGTGCTACAGACGGATGATGAAGATTAGATGGATACATGTAATTAATGAGGACGTGCTTAACAGAATTGGGGCGAAAATTAGTTTCTGGTATATCCTGACTAGGAGAAGGGATAGGGTGGGAGGAAACATTCTGAGACATGAAGGAATCGTTAGATTAACATTAGAAGAAAGTGTGTGGGGTAAAAATTATAGAGGGAGACCGAGGGATGAATACAGTAAACAGATTAAAAAAGATGTAGGTTGCCGTTCTTCTTCGGTGATGAAGAGTGATCTTATGGATTTGTTACTGAAACCCAAAGTTTCGCCCCCATCTGCGGAAGGAATTATCAAGGAGGGATCGTGGCAGTTTTGTACGTTCAATACATACCCTGACTCGTTACTGACTTCAGCCGGATTCCGTTTACGAAACACCTCTGGGCGATAGCGGACGAAAACGGAATTCGGCTGCTGTACGTAACGAGCCAGGGTGTGTATCGGACGTACAAAACTGCCACGATACCCCCTGAGAATGTCCGCCACAGATGAGGACGAAACATAGGGTTTCAGTAACAAATCCATGTGACCACGGCATAATAGCCCGTAAAATTTTAGAATATTGACTATTTCGGTAGTGAAATTTTACATCTTACGACTATAATGATACTAGCTTAACGCACGCTGCTTCGCATGCGTAGGCTGGTAGGTCAGCACTAGTTCTTTCTCTCACTTAATATAAATTTTCATAGATATAGCATAAGTACTATCATAATAAAATGTTGTGACACTACTTGTAGCTGCGGCAGAATGTCCGTGCGTATTGAGGCGCCATGCTTCGGTGGGAGCTGCTTTCCGCCCTCGGGGGTTCGATTCTCCCCACGGGTATGGTTTTTTTTGTCTTGTCTTTAGCATAAGTTAGTCTAAGTTAGTTTAAGTTAGTTTAATTAGTTTGTGAGCTTTAGGGACTGAAGACCCCGT
Organism: Locusta migratoria; assembly: GCA_026315105.1. Classification (NCBI taxonomy): domain Eukaryota; kingdom Metazoa; phylum Arthropoda; class Insecta; order Orthoptera; family Acrididae; genus Locusta; species Locusta migratoria. Next base: position 118,533,666 of record CM048744.1, on the reverse strand, counting down.
AGTTAAGTCTCTTAAGATTTACAGACATTTGAACATTTGATTTTACTACTTGTAACCCCCTATGGCATCCCTTAATAGTTGAATTTTGAAAACTACCCCAACACGTCTCTTTTAAATTCCAACCAAGTATGCAAATATCATTTTTTGTAATTTTGGGTTCAAAATTGGCTTAGTAGCAATGTATTTTCAAAAAATGTTTCATCTAGGAATGATTAATTTTCTGAAAATATCGAAACACGTATCTTTTTAATTCTGACCAAGAAAACATATATCAATTTATGTTGGTGTAGCTTCAATATTGCCTTAATAGCAAAATATTTTTGAAAAACATCACCTCTCCAATTTAACCCCCTTGATGGTTGAATTTCCAAAAATAACGAAACACTATTTCATAAATTCCAACCAACAATACAAATATCAATTTTAGCAGCTCTAGCTTCAAAATAGCAACGTGTTTTCAAAAAGAATTTATCATCCCCTATTTTACCGTCTTACATGTTGAATTTTCAAAAATACTGTAACTCGTGGTTCTTTTTTTAATCCTGACCAATATTCCATATCCGAAGTTTCGTAACTGTAGCTTAACATTTGAATTAAAAGCAAAATATTTTTGAAAATCAATTTTTTGTGTCCCCTAATTTACCCTCTTATTGATTGAATAAAAAAATGCAGAAACATCTGTCTTTTAAATTCGAACCCTGAATTAAAATCCGAAATTTTGTAGTTCTAGCATCAAAATTGTCTAAATAGCAACGTATTTTTGAGAAACCTTTCATCCCCTATTTCACCCCCTTATGGGTGCCTGCAGCGCAAGATCAGCACCCTCTACAAATTTCAAGTTTCTATCTTCAGTGGTTTGGGCTGAGCGATGATGAGTCAGTTAGACAGTCCGTCGGGACATCGCCTTTTATATATAGATATTGTCATTAGTTACCTGCCCCTTAGTCTTATAATGACACGGTTTCCTTTCCCCGCTGTTATCAAAAAAAAAAAATTAGTATTTTTATATTATTTCCGTATGTAAAAATAATTATCTATGAAAGTAAGAGAAAAAATTTAAGAACATCACTTTCAATTATTTTTGGAGACAGAAGATTGTAAATACTCTTGGCTTGTACTCCGTAGCGATAGCATCTTGCAGACGAGAACTGTAAGTTACTTTATCATTTTATGTGGCCGCTGTTATGTGGATTTCGTATAGTCAGGAAAAAAATATGTGCTGTGTGCGCACCTTACTTTTATCAATAAACTCCACTTAAATTTGCACTTATGAATTTTTATTAAAGTTTTTGCCTTTTCCTCCCTCCGCGCATAATGTCTTTTTGATCCGTGTTGCACTACCGCAATGTTCTAGTTAATATTGAATGGTGATATTTCGTGTAGTCTGCCACTCTTTCTTTTTTTTCAAAATTTATTCCATATTATTACTATCATTTACCGGCAATAGAATCTATTAGAATGATTGCAGGTACTAACAGATGGGAACAATGGCAATGGTGTCCATAATGAGGAAATCAAAGAAAAACTGGGAATGAACACCATAGATGAAGCAGTTAGTGGGAACAGACTGAGATGGTGGGGTCATGTTACACGCATGGGAGAAGCAAGGTTACGTAAGAGACTCATGAGGTCGCCAGCGGAGGGTAAGAGGAGTCGAGGTAGACCAAGAAGAAACTACTTCGATTCGGTGCAGAATGATTTTGAAGTAAAAGGCATAACATCAGACGAGGCATCAATGTTAGCATTGAATAGGGGATCATAGAGGAATTTTATTAGAGGTACTATTCTCCAGACTGATCGCTGAAAGGCATCTCTAATGATGATGATGATGACGATATTCTGATTGCGATCTTTCATAGCTTGAAACCTCTTTCCGTAAATTTCTTAATCTCAAACATTAATAGCCAGGCTGGAACATTATACGAGGCGCGTCCAGAAATTAACTTCCATTTCATTTTATCTCCGCTGCAGCGCTTAGATTGCAGTTCCGCATATGCGCTGTAGACGATGTGTATCAAGGAGTACAACGTGCGCTATTTGGAGATCGCTGTCAGTTACGTACGCTTTGGTGTGCTTGTTTGAAATGTCGGCGTTCATTGAAAATCCCGCCGCCTGTGAAATAAGGTCAGCGATTCGGTTTCTGAATGCGAGGAAAGTGAAATATATTGGTAAATTTGCGATGTTTATGGACCAAATGCGATGAGTGATTCGATGGTGAGAAGATGGGTACGACAGTTCAATGTTCAAATATTTGTAAATCTATCAGTCCGTAGCTTACAAACTACTTAAACCTAGGTAAACTATCCTAAGGACAACATACACACCCATGCCCCAGGGAGGACTCGAACCTCCACGGCGAGCAACCGCGCGCTCCGCAGCGAGACGCTTTAGACCGCTCGGCTACTCCACCGCGGCAACACTTCATTGTCGGGCTTAGTGGTGCGCACGATGAAGAACGAAGTGGGCATCGACCTTTGGTTACAGAAGAACTGGTTCACGCGATTGATGACAAGATCCTGGAAAACCGTAGTTTTACAATTAGTGCTCTCGCTATGGATTTCCTCCAAATTTCACGATCACTGATGCATGCAATTGTTACCAAACAACTGAAAATCCTTTGCTCACGTTGCGTACCAAAGATTCTCGCTGAGCAACACAGAACACAACTGATGGGTAGTGCACTTGAGTTTTTGACCCGTTATGCTGAAAGCGGCGAACAATTTCTGAGACGGATAGTCACAGGAGATGAAACGTGGGTTTCTTACGACACCCCTGAGACTAAGCGGCAATCAATGGAATGGAGGCACACTTCATCCGCACCAAAGGTAAAGCCGAAGCAAATCATGACACATCGGAGAATGATGTAAACAGTGTTCTGGGACTGGAAAGACATCCTACTCATTGACTTCTTACCGCGTGGTCAAACAATCATATCAGATGCTTATTGCGCCGTGAAGTTCAGAATAAGCGCCGGGGACTGCTGTCAAAAGGTGTTGTTTTGCTTCACGACAGCGCACGACAACATGTGACGAAAAACCTCCTACAGGGATTTGGCTGGGACGTGTTTGACCATCATCCGTACAGTCCTGACCTCGCTCATAGCGACGTTCATATGTTCTTACACGCCGGCCGCGGTGGCCGAGGAGACTGAGGTGCTCTAGTAACGGTCTGCACGGCCACTACGGTCGGGGGTTCGAATCCCCCCTCGGGCATGGATCTTTGTGCCGTCCTAGTTCGTAAGTAGTTCATAATTAGTTTGTAAGATTAGGGCCTGATGACCCCGTAGTTAAGTCCCATAAACTATACAAACATTTGAATTTTGTTCCTACATATTCAAGTCTTTCCTTGGCGGCCATCACTTCACCAATGACGACGAGCTTAAAGAAACTGTTTCCAACTGGTTGAAGACACAGGCGGCAGATTTCTATAAAGGAGGTATACAAAAGCTGGTGCCACGCTATGACAAATGCCTGCAAAATTTCGACAGTTATGTGGAAAAGTAGTTTAAGAGTTGTAGAATTTTGTGCAATAATCATTTTTTTCTTTATATGTGTACAATTTCATTTTATTACCACACGGAACTTACTTTCTGGACGCGCCTCGTAGTCTGTTTGGCGAGCACCGTCGTTCGACTGCAGCCGAGGCACCGTCGGACAGTGTTCTTGCCAAGGTCTCTGTCCGCCCAGTGCTATTGTGATATAGTGACTGCTCTCGCAGCCCGCGGCCTAGGTGGAGACCTGAGCATCCTGTTCCACGTGGGACACACGGATGCAGGTGAGGCAGCTGCGCGGGCCTCCATAACTCTCCCGTGCGAATACGCCCGTCGCCGCCGGCGGGTGAGTCTGGTCACGCGGCACCGCTCGCGTCACCGCCTCGGTTCCGGCGTAAGCGGGCGTCGGGCGGCAGGTAGGGACCCGGTGGGCCGCGGAGGGCCGCCTTGCCCGAGGCGGCGCGGCCGGTCGCGGCTGCGTCATCCGAGCCGTCGGTCGGCCGGCGCGTGCAATTAGCCGGCCGGCTTTATGGGGCTTGAAGTAATTACGGCGCGTGTGTGACGCCCCTAGTTATGTACAGCGCGGGGCCGCCCTAAAGCACTCCTCGCGGGCCATAAAAATGTCACCGGATAATTGAGTTAACAAGTCAGCCCGTGCCAGCGGTGTTGCGTGGCCGGACGTGTAGGCCGCCAGAGCTCTGGGATCGCCATCGCACGCCCCGGGCGTTACCGTACTCCGTCATGGGCTGTCTGGTCAAGACGTGTACTGCCAGCGCCGAAGCCAGCTGGCTGCAGCTCCCGGATCTGGTCAACGGAATAGCCGGAAGCGTGTCAGCTGATGTAAGCACATTCACCGACACTTTACTTACTTGACATAAAAGTTTTCAAAATGTTCCCCCGGGCGTTACCGTACTCCGTGATGGGCTGTCTGCTCAAGACGTGTACTGCCAGCGCCGAAGCCAGCTGGCTCCAGCTCCCGGATCTGGTCAGCGGATTAGCCGGAAGCGTATCAGCTGATGTAAGCACAATCACCGACACTTTACTTCCTTGACATAAAAGTTTTCAAAATGTTCAATTGTCTGTAAATCTATCGGACCAAACTGCGTGGTCATCAGTCCGTAGCTTACAAACTACTTATACCTAGGTAAACTAACCTAAGGATAAGACACACACACCCATGCCCCCGGGAGGAAAAAGAAAATGTTCAAAGGTTTGTAAAGCTTATGGGACTTAACTACGGGGTCATCAGTCCCTAAACTTACAAACTACTTATGAACTACTTACGAACTAGGATGGCACAAATATCCATGCCCGAGGGGGGATTCGAACCCCCGACCGTAGTGGCCGTGCAGACCGTGACTGAAGCGCCTCAGTCCTCTCGGACACCGCGGCCGGCCCCTCGGGAGGACTCGAACCTCCACGACGAGCAACTGCGCGCTCCGCAGCGAGACGCTTTAGACCACTCGGCTACTCCACCGCGGCTTAAAAGTTTTCTGGGTGTTGTCCCGCGTCATTAGATTAGATTAGATTAATATTTGTTCCATAGATCATATATACGATATTTCGTAATGATGGGGAAACGTTTCAGTTTCGTAAATGTTGTCTATACTTGACAATCAATATTTTAAGGAATATTTTTTTTCTTTACACACACACACACACACACACACACACACACACACACATATATATATATATATATATATATATATATATATATATATATATATATATATATTAGTTTTATCTAAAAATTCAACTAGAATGTAGAAGGAGTTGCCATTCAGAAATTCCTTTAATTTCTTTTTAAATACTAGTTGGCTATCTGTCAGACTTTTGATACTACTTGCTAAGTGACCAAAGGCTTTTGTGGCAGCATAATTCACCATTTTCCGAGCCAAAGTTAGATTTAACCTTGAACAGTGAATATCACCCTTTCTCCTAGTGTTGTAGCTATGCACACTGTTATTACTTTTGATTTGGGTCGGATTGTTAATAACAAATTTCATGAGTGAATATATATATATATATATATATATATATATATATATATATATATATATATATATATATATATATATATATATATATATTGTGAAACTACAGTGAGTATCCCTAGATCCCTGAATAAATGTTTGCAGGATGCTCTTGGGTGGGCTCCAGCAATTATTGTGATTACACGCTTTTGTGCAATGAATACTTTTTTACTCAATGTTGAATTGCCCCAGAATATGATCCCATATGAAAGCAGTGAATGAAAATAGGCGTAATAAGCTAATTTACTGAGATGTATATCACCAAATTTTGCAATGACTGATAGCATAAGTAGCTGACCTCAGACGTTTCAGGAGATCTTCAATATGTTTCTTCCAATTCAGTCCCTCGTCAATGCAAACACCTACAAATTTTGAATATTCTACCTTAGCTACAGATTTATGTTCAGAGTCTAAATTTATTAATGGTGTCATGCCATTTACTGTATGAAACTGTATATACCGGGTTTTATCAAAGTTTAATGAGAGTCCATTTGTAGAGAACCACTTAATAACTTTCTGGAAGATATCATTTACAATTTCATCAGTTAATTCCTGTTTGTCAGGTGTGATAGCTATACTTGTATCATCAGCAAAAAGTACTAGCTTAGCATCTTCGTGAATGTAGAATGGCAAGTCATTAATAGATATTAAGAACAGCAAAGTATTTAAGAAGGCTATTACTTAAATAACCGACGTTTCGGCCAACGTTACAGTGGCCTTCATCAGGGTATACTGATGTGAGCTGGTTGTTACTATACTTTATATTTACTTTAAATTAGACATTACGTCATAATCTTTTAAAATCAGCGATGTTATTGGTGGAATTTTGGCGGAAGAATGGAACTTTATTATGATAGGATGTTAAGGTGGAGGGAGTGGGGGTTAGCCGTTGCTTCTTGCACAGCAAGACATCATTGGTGTTCATCGGCGAATGGGGTGAGGGCTTCCGTTTCTCTCCTGCTGGCCGTGGGCCGCGCGGCGGCAGTTGCTTACTAGTGACGCTCGCGTGTTGTGTTGTCAGTGCGGCCTATTTCGCTGTGATGGCTGGTAGCCAAGAGGGGGCAAGCCTGAGTCCATCTTCTCTATTCATGTTATTAGGGTGTTTTAGAATTTCGATGGCTTCCCTTATCTTGCGTTTAACCATCCCTGGTTGTTTGGCGAGTATTCTGGCATCGTTAAATTTAATTAAAATTAATTGATTTTTCCGTCGGTACTTGACAGAACATGATAATGATATCAAAAAGGAACAACTTCCTGATGTTCTGCAAAACTTTTTTATTGGTCACAAACCGTCCTAAGAAGCCGAAAGCCGGTTTGTGACCAATAAAAAAGTTTTGCAGAACATCAGGAAGTTGTTCCTTTTTATATTAAATTTAATTTTTTTCTGTAATCTTGCTGGTGTTCGGCTACTAAGGGGACTAGGCCACAACAGGACAGGCTTGGCGCCGCTTGAACCAAACCTTCTTGATAGGCGGCATTCAACCATTAATGTGGTCTACGCTGCACTCTGTGGCTCCCAATGACATGATGCACTTTCAGTCGTGAGTCGGCTGACCATATCACGTTCCGCCATTGTTCCAGTATCAATCCCTGGTAGTTCCCGACAAATTCTCGATGTCGTTAACAGTGGCAGTCATGATCGGCGGCGGCTGCCTATCCCATGGAACCCATGTTCCTTCGTAATGTCGACTGGGAGACGTGTCTAACACGTCAAGTGAGTTGTTCCACTGACGTCCTTACGTCACTACTCACGATCTGTCTCATATTTCACGAAACGCTCATGAAGGGTGTACATCCGGTAGTTCGTCACCTGTGGACTGCGACACTCTTATTCAGCCTTTCACGACTGAACCGTAAAGTCTGCCGAAATCGTATTTCCCAACCGACCGTCATCAGCCACCATATCCCGTTCAAGCGTCGTCAGCTCACGACGAAGTTGCATTTGACACAAATTACGCATACCAACCAGGTCTCCTGTACATCTGCAGTTGACACAGGGATAATATGGTGCACTTTACATCACACGTGCGCCATCTGACTAGTCAATGTGTACTCTATAAGTCTGTAATTCGTGTTTTACTAGATGTTGTAGTCGTATCTACACTCGTATCTTCTAAAGGTGTCGTCGTCGTCTATAATGGGATTCGTCTCCGTAGTTTGCGCCTTAAAGCAGTGGCCTGGTGCGCACTTTAACAAAGAATCAGACGCTCGTGTCATTTCTTGTGATTCCTCCCACAGTTGACGGGTGAAACTGGGTTAAACCGTAGACTTCCTGATCCAGTCGGGTTCCGAACTCACGACAGCCAATAATGTTCCATGTCTCTAAAAAATTTATTTCATGTTTCTGTCCCCTGAGATAAATGCCTGTTAACACAATCAATTTTAAGTCAGAGCCACCGGAAATTCATAAATCAATATAAGCTGAAAAAGGCTCCTGTCAGGGCACAAAAATACCTCACTAAATTCATCTACATCTATATCTATCTGCAAGTTACACTGAAGTGCATAGCAGAAGCTTCATCGAACCGCTTCTATGATGTTTCTCTGCAGCTCCATTCGCTTATAGCATGCGGAGAAAGTAACACCTAAACCTTTCCGTTTTCTCTTATTTTATTATGATGATGTAGATGTAGATGATAATGTCTCCCTATGTAGGTGGGTGCTAACAATATATGTTCGTATTCTGAAGAGAAAGTTGCTGAAATAGATCTCGCAGCAACAAATAAGGCATTTCTTCTAACGATTTTCACCCCAAGTCGTGCATCATTCCCGTGACACTCTCTGCCGTATATTGCGACTATACAAAACGAGCTGCCCTTCTCTGAATTTTTCTAAATCGTTCGTCAGTCCCACCTGTTATGGATCCCACAATGCGCAGCAATACTCGAAAATAGGACAAAGACGTGTAGTGTAGGCAGTCTCTGTAGCAGAAGTGTTGCATTTTATACGTGTTCTGCCAATGAATCGTAGTCTTTGGTTCGCCTTCCGTACAATATTTTCTATGTAGCCTTTCCAATATAAGTTGTTCGTAATTGTTACTATTAGGTATTTAGTAAAATTGACGGCATGTGCTTTTGACTGATTTATCGTGTAACTGAAGTTTAACTGATTTCTTTTAGTGGTCATATGGATGACCTCACATGTCATTATTAATGATCAGTTGCCAATTTTGCTCCTTGCAGATATACAAATCATTTTGCAGTTGCTTTTGATCTTGTAAATTTAATAACCCGTAAATGACAGCATCATCCGCGAACAGTCTACGAGAGCTACTCAGATTGTCTCCTAAATCGTTTATAAAAACAAGGAACAATAAGCGCCCTATAACACTTCCATGTGGAACGCCACATATCACTTCTGTTCTGCTTGATGACTTACCGTCAGTTACAACGTACTGTGGCCTTTCTGACAGGAAATCACGAATACAATCGCACAACTGTGGCAATATTCCATAAGCACGCAATTTGATTAGGAGACGCTTGTGAGGAACAGTGTCAAATGCCTTCCGGAAGTCTAGAAATAGGGAAACTATTTGACATATCCTGTCGATAGCACTCATCAGATAATATGAGTAAAGATCTAGCTGTACTTCAGAAGAATGATACTTTCTGAATCCGTGTTGACTATGGGATAATAGGTCGTTCTCTTCAAGGTAATTCGTAATAGTTTAGGAAAGTGTATGTTCTAAAATCCTGCTGCAATGATGTAGGCCTGTAGTTTTGCGGAACACTCCTATTGCCATTCACGAGATATTAGTTTAATATCCGACCGACAAACTCTCCTGACGTGCCCACTTCTATCTAATGCGAAATACTTAGCAGTCCATTTCAAGGACAATATCCTGTGAGAAATTTTATTTAGACATCGCACAGTCTGGTATCTACTCTCGATAAGCTACAGAATTTATTTCTGTTATTTGTCATACTCTATATATACATATAGCGGGAATAGAAACGAATTATCACATCTTTCGTGATACTCAGAATTTGTCTTCTATCAGCAGCTCACCCTGCTGTCCCAAGCAAAAGAAGGGAACTAGCTGAAAATGCCACTGTTGGAGCACAAAAAAGGAAAAAAAAAAAACAAGGTATAACTTTGCCTTCGCCATTTTTCCTGGACATTTGAGGCTTTAATGAAACGAATTGGTTACACATGTATCATTCAAAGTATTTTCCATCGGTGGTCATGACTTTATTCCATCTTTCGGACAGTGCATGAAGCCCACAGCGAAAAAAAAAAGAAAAAAGAAAAAAAAAGAAAAAAAGTTCACCGCGGTGGAGTAGCCGAACGACCTAAGGCGCCTCGCTGCGGAACGCGCGGTTTATCGGCGTCGGAGGTTCGAGTCCTCCCTGGGGCATGGCTGTGTGTGTTTGTCCTTAGGTTAGTTTACCTTAGTTTATGTAAGCTACGGACTGATGACTACGCAGTTTGGTCCATCTTTGAAGCGATCCACTAATCGGTCCAATTTGTGACTTCTACATGAGATCGGAAGTGTTGGTCAGCTAGGCGACTATGCGACATTGATCTAAACAGGTGATAGAGGGAGCAATGTCCGGAGAGTACGGCGGTTAGGGTAGGACTTCCCATTGTAACGTTTCCGAGTGCGTTTTGACCTATTTTGCAACGAGGGGTCTAGCGTTTTCGTGCTGCAAAATCACGTTATCGCGCCTCTCGCTGTATTGCCTTTTGATGCTATCCTCAAACGCATTCATTGCTTTCGGATACGAGCACATGTGATTGATTCACTTGGTTTTAACACGTCCCAGTACACAACGCCGCGCTGGCCCCACTAAATTCAGGGCATGATCTTGGAGCCTTGAATATTTGGTTTACCCGTCGACGTGGAAGCATGGCTCACGTTCTTTCACTAATAACGTCCTTATCATACGTACTTTAAGGCATTCGATGATACTCAGCTACTGTTTTCTTCATACTGAAACAAAACAGTAACACCTCTCGCAAATGACGATAATTAGGCTCGTAAACTCACATTTTTCATGAATAACAACTTTATGATGCAGACACAAATTGAGTAATCTTTGAATGAGGTTATGTTGACCGAGATCCAAGCTAACTGCCTGACGTCTGCGATCTGTTTGTTTTGACCGCTGCTTACTGTTGTCGCCAATTGAAGGCAAACAACGGAAGCAAAGTTGTACATCTGGTATGTTCCTGTTTAAGCAACAGTAATAAAAAATTTTGGCATGCGAACATATTTCGTGCGTAATTTGTTTTGGTTGACAAATGACTGCTGTATTGATATTGTATGTGAAATATTGTATGTCAATACGCACATTTAAATGGTTTGCTCTGGAATATTTTACCTCGTTTATTATGTTATGTCTTTTATTACGTACTTAATGTTTATCTCAATGGTGTCAAACATAATTTTACCTGGATCCGTATCTGGAATCAGTCTTGCTTTGTAAACGATTACTTTACGATTCAGACGTGTATGTAATCTCCATCACACTGAAAGTAAGCGTAGAGTTATTTGCTGTAAACTTCGTATTAGCATTATTTTCTGCACTGAATAAAGCTAATAGGTTATTAATAAATGCAGCAGTATATTTCTGTAATACAAAATTTTTATCTCAGCCTCAATATATGAGCAGTCACTACTCATGTCAATATAGTCGGTATGTAGTAGATCTTTTGCTTCCATTACTGAAGAATTTGTATACATTTCTCATACTTTAACTTAGCCTAATTGGATAGTTCCATTGCGTAGAACAGTTACAAATAATTACAAATTATGTTTTCATTCCTTATAGACTGTTCCGATTTTGTATCCATTATCAGACCAATCTCTTCACAGCATATATATGACACTTTCTGTTAAGGTACTGGTCTGTTGATGGACACAAAATCTGGAACCGAATACAAGTAATAAATAAATAAAAACATAATTAGCAACAGTCGCGAACAATCGGATAAAAAAAATTGCTGCTATTATTCCAGTTCTGAAGTTGGCTGTATAATCAGCTGAAACTAATCACCAATGTCGTTTACTGACCATCTTGACCATCAAAAGTGCCAGATGGTCTTGGGATTAAGCGCTCGACTGTAAACCGAAGGGACGCGAGTTCGAAATCCGGTTGGACCTCGGACTTTTTCAGTCCGCACTTTAACACATCCTTCACCTCTCAACGATGTGAGGAGTCGCCAGAAACGATACGTTGTTCGGATTCCACGTTAAGCTGTAGGTCCCCTTTCCCCGGTTGGATAACTGGGGTAGGCTAAGGACACGCAAGTCACCTACGTGGCGTCCAACTGAAAGACTTGCACCAGGCAAATGAACCACACGTAATTATCATTATTATCAAAAGTTCACTTAATTTTATTTTTTTACTTTTTGTAAAGTGTCTAGATCGCTTGTCTCCATCCTGACTACGTCTGGAGTTAGCAGTAACTGATCCCCAATGCTATTTTCCTGTCTTTTCATGAACATTTTTGTACTTCCTTCTTTTTTAGATTACATGAAGTACTTCTGTTACCGAAAGTTTCCACGTCTGGCTATCCAACATTGTTTTAGATATCTAAAAGCTTGTCGTCTATTCAAGAGCATCACTTTTTTTTCATCTGAAGGTATCATTTTTGCAAGCATGTTCTTGACAGTGGCAGCGAGACAGTTAAGCTAATGGCGTAAGAAGTGATACTGCTTGTCTTGCAATGGTCCCTCACAAGAACCGAATGGGAGAATAACGTTAAGTAAATGTGGCTCTTCCTAATAAGCCAATGTTGCGCTCACACTACTGATGATAAATAAACAAAAAATTAATTCCTCTCCCAAAAAGGCAATACAAAAGATATAGCTACCGAATACAAACAGACCGCTACAGGGAAACGAATAGCTTTAAATTCCAATTATTTTCCAAAGTGAACAAAAATTATGACAATCAAGGGGCAAAGAGTTAGCCAATGTTTTTCTTTGTAATAAGTGAAATTTGACTAATGTGTAAAACTGATTTATATGGAAGCCTCTTCCAATACCACATAAGTAAAAAAATAAAACGCAATATTCCTGTAATTCTAAAATAATTATGGATAACGAAATATTAGTCTAATTCCACTGAACTTGACTGTTAATAGATTTACAGCCATTTGAACATTTATCGTTAACTTCCTTTTATTAAAGTAATTCCAAGTTAGTTCTCAATTTGGGCCAGGGAACAAGGTGTTGCAGCAGGGAGTAGCCAGTAGCTCATACGGATCTTTCGCTAATTTTACTGCTAAAATTAAGCTTTTTTATAACAGTAAAATCTTATCTCGTTAGCTCCTCCGAAAATTAAGCTTTTATTCCATACAGTGGCCTACTTTTAAGGGTTATCAGGAGAACTTGTGTGAAATTAGGAAAGTAGGAAGTGAGGTATTGGCGGTTCAAATCTGTGAGGACGGGACTTCAATCGAGCCATGCCCTCGTAAGGAAAAGGTCCTGTATTCGAATCCCCGACTGACACACAGTTCAATGTATGTATTTGCAGAGTGAAAATATCATTCTAAGCACTTTGGGCAGCTTTCCGATCGTGTAGCAGGACTGGGGACATCGGAAAGTCTTGGGAAGATATCTGTAGTTTAGCAGTTACAGCCAATCAGGATTCATTACACAAAATCACAGCGGACCCTTAAGTTGCAATCTGAGAGTAAACTATCTAGGCACTAGTTTTATGATAAATGGCGTGAATTCAGGTGACTAGCTGCAAACCCCTGAGGTCGGAGTTCGGACCCAAGTGGTTCCGAAAACCGATGAAAATGTATAAATTCTATTTCCGAAAAATAAAGAAAATTAACTATGGCATGCAACCTCTAGAACTGCGTAGAATTTCATAAGGAAGCTACAGCAATGCAGCAACATGCGATTGGGTGCGTTCACAGAGACGCAATAGGTGCAGTCTCATAACCGGGAAAAATGAAATAATTACAAAGTCGGAAAAATAAAAATGAAAACTACGGCATGCAACCCATAGACATACATAGAATTTCATAAGCAAGACATTGTAGGAGGTTGTACAAGGCTCGGAGAGAATTACTGACAAAGACTGAGTGCATACTACAAGTTTGAAGTAGCAACAGCAAAATTAAAATAGGCGGGGAGAGAAGATCGCGAAATATTAGTGGAAATCAGAAGGATAGACGCATAGTTGCTTGCCTGATGGGCATGGAACAAAAAATAGTGGAAGCTGAAGGCTTTGTTCTAAGAACCAATCACATGGAACACATATCACACACGGAAGGAAACGATAAGAACGATTCTTACATGCACTGTACAAAAATGAACATACAGTCTGTTAGAAATCGGGCCCCACAAAGATAGAAAGAATTTACACAGAGTTCGTACTCCGCCACATAATCACGAAAAGTTTAAATACACCAGGCCGTTATCAAACTGCAACTAGTAACACATACACTGCGTTTATCTGTTGGAAATCACTGGATTGAAAAACTAGAGCACATTTCCGCACACAATCGGAAGGAATATTCCAAAAAATTAATCAAGTTCAAGAGTCTGAGTTAAACATGCTAGACAATGAATCGCTACCATCTCCGCGGGCACAAGAGCAGAACCAATCTTACCTCACCACGATCCCAGTGCAAAGTGACCACCGAGCGGCCAGGAACCGCGGGAAAGCTACCGGAAACTGGGAAATCCAAGAAAACAGCGGTGGTGGGGAGAGAAGATCTCGAGACTCGCCCTGGAGAAGGTTCGTCGATTGGCTTGTAAACAAAGGGTGTAGAAACCTCTTTGGTGCCATCAGCAGCAGGAGTTGGTAACAACTATCAACTCTGAGCCAGAGAGAACCATGCAAAGCGAGCTATCACTACCCATATTCAGACAGTCATTAGATTCTCGCACATACACTTAAAAGTAAAACAAGTACACATTCTCACAGGGACAATAATAAATTATTAAAATAAGAAAATTCTAGCAATATTAACTAACATTTCAGAAACTAATATTTTAAAACATGAAATAAAAATGTTTTTTTTTTTTTTTTTTTTTTTTTTTTTTTTTTTTTTTTTTTCCCTTAATCTATCGGACCAAAGGACCAAACTGCGTGGTCATCAGTCCTTAGCTTACAAACTACTTACACCTAGGGAAACTAACACACACACCCATGCCCCAGGGAGGACTCGAACCTCCACGGCGAGCAACCGCGCGCTCCGTAGCGAGACGCTTTAGACCGCTCGGCTACTCCACCGCGGCTGCTATTCCTTATGCCTTGGAAAGAGTGGGGTTGTAATTCAACAAAATGCTCATCTAGCGACATCAAATAAATTACAATTTTATAAAAAAATATATGGAAGACGACAGACGGTCGTCTTTCACCCTGCAAGGACTAACACTCCTGGAAGAAACGATAATGTGGATTCATGGCTTACAAGGGGACTATCAGTAGTGTAAATAAACAATTTTAATAGGTGTCGGATATGATGAGGCGATCCGCTTTTTCAGCAACTGGCCATGCTTTTCGAGAAAATTGATGTTCACTGCTTTCTTAAGACGAGCCGTGTTGCAGCCAACTGAGCGAGGCGCACCTGTTAACGTCTCCAGCTACCACGCTAGAGTTACCGTCCTCTCCACGTTCTACTTTTTTTTTTTTAAATCAGAATAGTCTGACATTGTTCCATTTTATTTTACAGAATATCAACAAACAGTGTAAATTGTGTGATATTGTTAAGAAGTTTAAATTGTGTAGGCTCGCTGTATGACTGTCCATACGAACCATCCATGCGAACTGTGTATTTTGTGACGGTATATCGCCCAGGTCATCGCCTTTAATTTGGATACGGTGCTATAATTTCATAATACTCACACTTCGCATCGACAATTCTGTGTTAGGAACGTATAGCGCCATGGTCAAGGTCGCTGACTACCACGCAGGGTGCCCGGGTTGGATTCGCGGCAGGGGAATGGATAAAGCCCATCTCAGTTGGTGAGCATGGACACTGTTAATCTCAAGGTCGTGGGTTCGAGCCCCACGTTGGGATCCATATTGAAATGTAACACATTATTATTGTTTTGATTTTTTTTTTGGTTGGAGGGAGACAAATAAAACAATAAATCTACTTTGATTATCTATAATGTACTGCACGCAAGAGCAAGCTACTGCAAATAATAAATCAGTATGCTGTTGATTTACTATGAGTCTGAAAATATGATTTTAGTTAATCGAAATTCCTGTTTGAGCAAAGAGTAGTTAATTTTAAGCGTCGCAGTACTAATAAAAGGAAGTAATGTCTCCCACAATATTTTACATTTCCTACGTAATGGCACTACATTTGTCATGAACTGTAAAATACGTACCAGCGTAAATTAAATTAAATAGTTGGCTTCAAACGTTTAATGCTCATACCAAAACATAACAGGCAGGGCACCATAATTTACTTTGGAATTTTGCGGAAGAATCCAACTGTTGGAATGCATAATGCCGATTTATTTACCGTACCCTACGGCCAGCTCAAAATCATAAATCTGATAATATTTAAGTAAATCGGCAGATCTCAGGGACGTGATAACTCATGAAAGTAATTTCTCTTTTTATATTCCGTGAACGGAATCGGTTTTAGCACCGTAGGCCTACTCACCTGCAACAATTGTATCTGTTCCGCGCCATGATGGAGGTCTGCGTATCGCTGAAATATAACATCACATAATATTGTAATTATTGTAAAATTATGAAAAGAATAACATGGTTGTTTAAATCATCACAAAGCATTCAGAATTCTCTGTTACTAAATTATTATTGCAAAATCATCTTTTACAAACAGACACTCTTACATACAAGACAGAATGTTCTCCATATGAAAATCAGTTAAAGTCAAGAGAAGTTAACTAATACGTCCTGTCAGTACAAGGTCCTAAACGAGAGAGAGAGAGAGAGCGATCTTACTGTTCGCGCTCCTGGCGCTCGCTCAAGACAATTGACAACTGAAAATATTCATCTTTTTTATCGCCTCTGCTTTCTGGTTAGTTAAAATAGTTCTTTACCTTCGGCGTCGTCAAATTAATTAAATAACAACATCATTTACCGTTAATCTGCCATAGTTTCTGCATTTATTGTTCGTGTTAAATTTAATTAAATCTCGCCAAGTCATTTCTTATTTCTCGTAATATTATACTAGCTACTAGTTCGCAGTTGTCTTCATTGTCCGTTGCATGCAACGCGTTGTTCGAGCTGTGCGTGTTCGAAGAATACGGTGAAATGGACGATCTTAGTGTGACTACAGAAATGGAGCCAGAAGAAGATACATCAGAGGTAGAGGAGTTGAATGAACAAACGAGAGGCAAAATCATTAACACTATCACACACGCCGTGGCGAAAATGGTTGGACTATTCCGATTAAAAAAAAAAAAAAAAAAAAAAAAAAAAAAAAAAAAAAAAAAAAAAGGGAGAAACACGGATCTCGCGCGAACACTGTACCTCCAGCATAATAGCCGTAGACTGAACCGGTGCCCTACACTTCCTTGGTTGTAACGTAGCTAACGTTACGCGTCTTACATCTCGCAGTGACTTCAACATCAGACTTCTTGAAAGCCAAGGCCCGTCGCGAAACAGGGTTTAGGCCCTTAACTAGGGTATGCCCCCCTACAACATATCCCAGACCCGAAAAAATCCGGTACTTAAAACTTCTGATGGTAACACGATTCTTTTTCAGGAACGATTCCTATGATTCGTTCAGGATTCTTTTACGATTATTTATAGTCTGCAATGGCACGATTCTTACTTTCTACATCTTGATGACATTGGAATCTAACCTTGTGAATCTTTTCCTACGATTCGTTCACGATGCTTTCTGGTCTACGGTGGCATGATTCTTACAGAATGCCAAAGAGGAGATAATATGGATATCGGATTTTTAAATATTTATGGTGCGTAAAGTTCAGACTTAAAATAATAACCAGCCAAAGCCATTCGATTCTAAACTCAAAAAGTCTCGAGAAAATAGTCTTTGAAGTTTTGGAAGCGGATATAAATACATATTACGGTACCTACTATTTCTGCTGTCAGCGTAGCTCATTTGGTAGCGTTGTTGATTGTCAAACCCGTGAATATAGGTCACGAAGTTCGAATCTTGCTGCAATCTTATAATTTATTTCGTTCTGTGGGAATACTTCAGCCATTTAAATATAAATTTCATTTAATGTATGATAATTAACAGATATCTAATCGTTATAAAATACTGACTATGTAAAACCACGTAGTTTCAGGAAACACGACTATATAGACAAACTTTAAAAATCAAAGTCCATCTTTAAATACAAAATTTTATTACAAAAGAACTGCGATTTTACATAAAACGTTTCTTTGTGTAAACTTAAAAAACGTAAATAGTAAAAAAGATTTTACGAGATGTTAAAAAACATTATAATCGCCTTTTTATATGTAAAAGAATATTTTTGTAAAATTTAGTTGTTACTAAAACTACAATTATGTAGAAGAACTCAAAAAGCAAAAACCTCTCTAAACACAAAATATAATCCAAATCCGTAGAGCCGTTTCCGGGATACGCCAAATATGAATGTGCGAGAACTGCTCGTTTAAATATATTACGGTACGGTACATATAAATTCTGTAAACGACATGTGTGTGTGTGTTGCAGTGCATTTACGACGCATAAGAAGTGCGTAATTTTACATCACACTTTAATTTATTGCTGTAAATCGTGTGTATCAGCAGCTGTGTATTTCGCTGAGTTTCGTTTCTGTCATCAGTAATTCGTGAATAATAATTATCGACTCACTATATTCGTTCTGTGCTTCCTTTATTCAAACGCGTCCTCCTCCTTGACTGCTTTCTGGCTCTCGTAATCATTCGGCCCGATTCGCCAGTTGCCTTCGAATCATGAATCGTTGAATCTTGGAATCGTCAAGAGACAGACGATTCTTTTGAACGACGATTCGTCGCCCCTCTTGACTGCTCTCCGGCATTCGTAATCGTTCGGCACGATTCGGCATGATCCGGCAGTCGCCTTCGAATCATGAATCGTTGTAACTTGGAACGTCAAGACACAGACGATTCTTTTGAAAGACGAATCGTCCGGATCACGATTCGATTCTTACGATTCTTTATTTGTAAGCCTGGGGGATGCTTCGAGTCATTCAAATGTACTGCTCTATCACATTTAGACGCTACTATCACCCCCTGTATGTGCACATCTCTATGAGGATGACGTCTGTCACCTAGTGTAGACCACTGCAATCAATTCATTAACAATATACTTTGCTCATCTTAGGAAGCGATAGTATTTTATAAATGGAAGGATAGATGCCAAGATCGCAATTATTATTTATTTATTTATGTATTCAGGACGACCGGTGTCGAGACTCTATAGTATCACATGGTCTCATTAAAAAAAAACTTATAATAATGCTCGATATAAAATCTGGTAGGTTTACTGATTGATATTTATACATGGTGAATCTAAATTCGCGCACTCGGGCTTTGCAGCGCGTTTCGTCACCTGCCAAGAAGAAAAAAATGTCTCCCACAAAATTTCATCCTGCGCATATTTCCGCCAGTAAATGGACGTCAAAGATTGAAATGGCTGTGTGTTCCATATATCAGTGTGTTTCATGCTCATTTTGTTCCTCAAGACACCTAATACATCCCTTACAAGTTTGTTGGTGTTATTATGAAACACACTGACATATGGAACACACAGCCATTTCAATCTTTGACGTCCATTTACTGGCAGAAATATGCGCAGGATGAAATTTTGTGGGAGCATTTTTAATTGTTGGCAGGTGAGGAATCGCGCTGAGAAGCCCGAGTACGCGAATTTAGAAGTTTGTTGGTGTAGTAGATGTAATTCTGAAACACACGAAAGATTCTCGCTGCGGAGCGCGCGGTTGCTCGCCGTGGAGGTTCGAGTCCTCCCTGGGGCATGGGTGTGTGTGTTGTCCTTAGCTTAGTTTACCTAGGTTTAAGTAGTTTTTAAGCTACGGACTGATGACCACGCAACATTTCCGTCACGCTTTCCCCGCCGGCCACCTTCTGCCCATCTGCTGCTCAGCCTTTCTCAGTTCCTCCTCCCCATGTCAATGAAAAATTAGATATGTCTTACTGCTGAAACTGTATTGCAATTGATTTGAAGGTATCCCTTCCAAGGACCGTACGGTGTCTTGCGGAATATAAACATTTCTCCACAAAAAAAAAAAAAAAAAAAAAAAAAATACAGGCATGTACCAACATTAACGGTGACTGGACAAACGCCGTCGACATGCTCCGCACGAAATATTACGTACACATTGTTCAATCTCTTGGTTTGAAGTCAAAGTGGCGGCCGCGGTGGCCGAGGGGACTGAGGCGCTCCAGTCACGGTCTGCACGGCCACTACGGTCGGGGGTTCGAATCCCCCCTCGGGCATGGATATTTGTGCCGTCCTTAGTGTTAGCTAGTTCATAAGTAGTTTGTAAGTTTAGGGACTGATGACCTCGTAGTTAAGTCCCATAAGCTATACAAACATTTGAATTTGATGACCACGCAGTTTGGTCCCATAGAATTACAAACATTGTTAATTGCATTGAAACACACTGACGTAAGGGACCCACACCCAACTCAATCTTCAATGTCCATTTATTGCCGGAAATATGCGCAGGACGAAATTTTGTGCCAGACATTTTTTTTTATTGCTAGCATTTGGGGAATCGCTCTGCGAAACCCAAGCGCGCGAATTTAGATTCACCCTCTATATAAAAATCAAATGCTGGTGGGTAGCCATAAATAAAATAGATGGCTGGTCCAAGATAAAATAGTAAGGTATACATGTAATAATAACCACCGTAGTGCACATATGTCTGATTGAGCATGTTGAGTACGGAAGCACCACGCAATTCTATGCGATGGTAATTAATAGCTGCTCCCCCGCCGTAATCACAGCCCACTGCGGCCGAGTTCTTCCACGTGGTTGCTGACGTCAGCGGTGGCAGACAGTGAGATCTGCCTAATAGAGAGGTGAGCGCCGCGTTGATAGAAAACACAGCGGGGGTTACTGCGGGGGCGGCGGGGGCGGCACGCGCGGCGCGGCGCGCCGAACAAGTGGCGAACAGGCCGCTGCATTATTCATCACCCCCGAGTACATTTTTCACACGGGCCGGGAAGGTGGCGGCGGGCAGGATGCGTACACGGCCGCGGCGCTTTTTATGGGGATCCTTTCAGTTTTATTGTCAGCCAGGACCTCGTGATCCCAGCGCTCTTCCCGCCGCCGCCCCCTCGGAACCACCCCTCGCCCTCTCGAGACCCTGCGGTGTCGCCGAACAGCCGGCAGCTAGAGTGGTGTTGCTGCAAGCGCGCAATCGTCGTCTCTCACACTTCCTGCTCTAGGAAGCCACAGTAACGGTGACACATTCAACACCGCTGTCTCTCCACTTTAACAGTTTACTAATAAATTAGAAAATAATTACAGAATAGTCCAACATGTTAGTGACATACTATAGTAAGCTCAGATGGGGTCCGGATACTTTTGAAAATTTCTATCGAAGTCCGCAAGTAAAAGCTCATATTCCTTATTAATTGTTCACTTTAATTTTATTCACGAAATAATATGAAATACAACAAATAGGAATATTTGCATTAAAAATCCAGAAAAATTAACGTTCTTTACATTTTTTTTTTTTTTTTTTTTTTTTTTTTTTTTTTTTTTTTTGCATATCACCCTGAAACTGATATGAAATACCATACATATAAATTAGGAATGTATCAAAAATCCAAAACAACTTACGTTACGTATTTTTGGCAACATTTTTGTTTCACTTTTTTTGGGCAACAGCACTCTCATTTAAATTTATATATAGAGAACAGTCTAGAGAGCAATAATTTATTCTGCACAGTAGAAGTGACGCACTGGAAGGCTCCCACTTATCTTCCAGCTCTACAACATCGATGGAGTTAAAATTCCTGTAGTTGGTACAAAAAGAAGCCGGAAACTAGTTGAATAAAATAAATTATTGCTCTCTCTACTGTTCTCTATATATAAACATACATTATTTTGGAAAGTATCTTTAGGCTTTCGTTCGTTAGGAGCACAAAAATGGTGTTTACATGGACGTGCCCTTCCAGCTGAAGTAGGGGTTTCGGAGATTGTCAGAGTATGAAGTCGATTTATAGAATTTCACTGTTCATTAAATAAAGTTCCGGTGCTGCATTGGTGTGTACAGAGCTTTTATGCTAGCTTGCTCCGTTTTGCCGTCGTTCGTCAGTGTTCTCTCTGGCGTTGCACACCATGACAAATATTTATTTAATCAACCTATAATAATCATTAAAGTCCTAATTATTCAGCAGTTAGTTGTAAAACTCAATAAAAAAATCGCAGTGACATGTTTTACGACCCTCTTTAGATTGGTAGTTTTATAAGTTTTTGCAAACATTTTGGACCAAAATAATAATCTAAATAATTAAAAATTAATTAATAAGTGTATCTGAACCTCTTTTCGGAAAAAAAGATTAGGTAGTAATAGGTTCCGAACCACAGACCTGTGGCTTCATAATCTAAAGCCTAGCCCACTACGCTACAGCTACCAATCAGAAGACGAGTCCTATAATGTCATAATATTGATGGCCGTTGTTAACTGATGCTAATATGGCATTTGTAGACACTAGATTATCATTTATCGTGTTCTTGTTAAATCTTCAGTGCTCCATTGCTTTGAAATGACAACGTATAAGTTACAATAAGAAAATCATCAAATACGCGCAAGATGGCGTATGCCACACCACAGAGAGCTCTGCGCGAGGAATGTCACGTGGCATCTGCGTACGGCTGGTTTTCGTTAATTCAATGGAGGGTGTCAAATCTCCGTTATTTTTGCAAATACGTCTCAAACGATACGAGATATGAAAAAAAAAAAATAAAAAAAAAAAAATAAGGGAGCTAAGCTCTAGAGAATTTTCTCCTCTAACAATTAGGTTATTCAATTTTCGTATCAGATGAACGGTTCGTTTGCAATTACAATTATATTACAAACGGCTTTTTTAGGTATTACTACCGTATTTTTTGTCTGAAAAATTTGAAAAAGGGAGGTTCTGGTCTCAGGTGGCCTACAATCATGTCTGTAAAATTTGGTGCTAATCGGTTGAACTGTTCGTCTTAAAAACAGGGAACGCGCTACGGACAGACGGACGGACAGACATACATACATCCCAAAATCGTCGTTATTATTGCAAATATTTTGAAACGCTACGAGATATGAAAAAAACATAAGAGAGCAAAGTTGTAGAGAATTTTCTCCCCTACAAATTAGGTTATTCAATTTTCGTGTCAGATGATTAGTTAACCCGTTATTTTCATTTAAATTTTGAGCTGTCAAAAGACGATAGCAAAAGCCCACTTTTAGTGTTACTACCGTAACCTAAAGTGGGCCAAAAATAATTATAAAATAGTCCAACACATTAGAGACATACTATAGCAGAGGTAGGCAAGTAAGATCAGATGGGATACTTTTGAAAATTTCTATCGAGGTCCGCAAGTAAAAGCTCATATTCCTTATTAATTGTTCATTTTAATTTTTATTCACGAAATAATATGAAATACAACAAATAGGAATATTTGTATTCAAAAATTCAGAAAAAAATATGTTCTTTACATTTTTTTTT
Organism: Locusta migratoria; assembly: GCA_026315105.1. Classification (NCBI taxonomy): domain Eukaryota; kingdom Metazoa; phylum Arthropoda; class Insecta; order Orthoptera; family Acrididae; genus Locusta; species Locusta migratoria. The sequence continues at coordinate 118,510,546 of CM048744.1, read as the reverse complement.
TTTTTCATTTTACTCTGAAACTAATATGAAATACCATACATATAAATTAGGAATGTATAAAAAAATCCAAAACAACTTACGTTATATATTTTTGGTAACATTTTGGTATCACTTTTTTTGGGCAACAACACTCTCATTTAAATTTATATATAGAGTACAGTCTAGAGTGCAATACTTTATTTTATTCAACTAGTTTCGGGCTTCTTTTAGATCATCTTCAGGAATTTTAACTCCATCGATGTTGTGGAGTTGGCAGGTAACTGGGAGCTTTCCAGTGAGTCGCGCGGTTGCTCCCCGTGGAGGTTCGAGTCCTCCCTGGGGCATGGGTGTGTGTGTCTTGTCCTTAGGTTAGTTTACCTAGGTTTAAGTAGTTTGTAAGCTACGGACTGATGACCACGCAGTTTGGTTCGATAGATTTACAAACATTTGTACAACTTCCAGTGAGTCAATGCACAATGGAAGTGACGCACTGGAAGGCTCCCACTTATCTCCCATCTCCACAACATAGATGGAGTTAAAATTCCTGAAGTTGGTCTAAAATAAACCGGAAACTAGTTGAATAAAATAAAGTATTGCTCTCTAGACGGTTCTCTATATATAAACTTACATTATTTTTGGGAAGTATCTTTAGGCTTTCGTTCGTCAGGAGCACAAAAATGGTGTTTACATGGATGTGCCCTTACCGCTGAAGTAGAGGTTTCGAAGATTGTCAGAGTATGAAGTCGATTTATAGAATTTCATTGTTCATTAAATAAAGTTCCGGTATGCATTCGAGTGTACAGATCTTTTATGCAGCTCACCTGCTAGCTTGCTCCGTTCTGCCGCCTCTCGTCAGTGTTCTCTCTGGCGTTGCGCATAATCACAACTGTTGTTGTTGTTATGGTCTTCAGTCCGGAGACTGGTTTGATGCAGCTCTCCACCCTACTCTATCCTGAGCAAGCCTTTTCATCTCCTCATAAAAACGGCAACCCACATCCACTTGAATCTGCTTACTATACGCGTCTCTTGGTCTACCTCTGTGATTTTTACCCCACACACTTCCCTCCAATGCTAAATTAACGATTCCACGATGTCTAAGAATGTGTCCTACCAAGCGATCCCTTCTTTTAGTCAGGGTATGCCAAAAATTCCTTTTCTCGCCAATTCTGTTCAGTACCTCTTCATTAGTTATGTGATCTACCCACTTAATCTTCAGCATTCTTCTGTAGCACCACATTTCAAAAGCCTCTACCCTCTTCCTGTCTACACTGCTTATCGTCCATGTTTCACTCCCGTACAAGGCAACACTCCACACAAATGCCTTCAGAAAAGACTTCCTTACCCTTAAATTAATATTCGATATTAGCAAATTCCTCTTTTTCAAAAATGCTTTTCTTCCCATTGCCATTCTGAATTTTATATCCTCTGTACTGCGACCATCGCATGTTATTTTACTACCCAAGTAACAAAACTCATCTACCACCTTCATTGTCTCATTACCTAATCTAATTCCTTCGGCATCGCCAGATTTTCTAAGACTACATTCCATTATTTTTGTTTTGCTCTTGTTAATGTTCATTTTATACGCTCTCTTCAACACACTGTCCATTCCATTCAACTACTCTTCTAGGTCGTTCGCTGTCTCTGACAGAATTACAATGTCATCAGCAAAACGCAATGTTTTTATTTCTTCCCCCTGAATTTTAATGCCTATTCCAATTTTTTCCTTGCTTTCCTTCACCGCCTGCTCAATGTACAAATTGAATAACATCGGAGAAAGGCTACAACTCTGTCTTACTCCCTTCCCAACTGATGCTTCCCTTTCATGCCCTTCGAGTCTAATAACTGCGGTCTGGCTTTTGTACAAGTTGTAAATAACTCTCCTTTCCCTGTATTTTACCCCTGCTGACTTCAGAATTTGAAAGAGTGTAGTGCAGTCAACATTGTCAAATGCTTTCTCCAAATCTACAAAAGCTAAAAAATGTAGGTTTGCCTTTCCTTAATCTATCTTCTAAGATAAGACGTAAGGTAAGTATTGCCTCCCGGGTTCCTACGTTCCTCCTGAATCCAAACTGATCTTCCCCGAGGTGAGCTTCTACCAGCTTTTCCATTCTCCTGTAGATAATTCTTGTTAAAATTTTGCAACCATGACTTATCAAACTGACGGTTCTGTAATTTTCACACCTGTCTGCACCTGATTTCTTTGGAATGGGGATTATTACATTTTTCTTAAAGTCTGAGGATATTTCGCCTGTCTCATATATCCTACACACCAGTTCAAATAGTTTTGTCATGGCTGGTTCTCCCAGAGACTTTAGTAACTATGAGGGTATCTCATCTACTCCTGGGGCCTTGTTCCGACCTAGGTCTTTCAGGGCTCTGTCAAATTCATCTCTCAGTATAGTATCGCCTATTTCATCTTGATCTACTTCCTCTTCCCTTCCTACTACATCGTCTCTAAGTTCATTTCCTTTGTAGAGCTGTTCTGTGTATTCATTCCACCTTTCAGCTTTCTCTTCTTTGCTGCGAACTGGTTTCCCATCTGAGTTCTTGATATTCGTAGAGTTGCTTTTCTTGTCCCACAATGTCTCTTTTACTTTTCTATAGGCGGTATCTACTTTTACCCTTCTTATACATTCTTCTACAGATTTGCATTTGGCTTCTAGCCACTCCTGCTTAGCCATTTTGCACTTCCTGTCAATCTCATTTCTTAGTCGTCTGTACCCCATTTTGCCTGATTCATTTACTGCATTTTTATATTTTCTCCTTTCATCAATTAAATTTAGTATTTCCTGTGTTATCCAAGGATTTTTGTAGGTCTTGCCTTTCTACCTATTTTGTCCTCTGCTGCCTTCACTATTTCATCTCTCAATGCTACCCATTCCTCTTCCACTGTTTTATTTCCCCCTGTTTCTGTCAATTGTTGCCTAAATCTCCCTCTAAAATTCACCAGAACTTCACGTTCCTTCAATTTATCTAGGTCCCATCTCCTTATTTTCCTACCTTTCTGCAGTTTTTTTCAGTTTCAGCCTACAGTTCATGACTAACAAGTTATGGTCAGAGTCTATATCTGCCCCTGGGTATGTCTTGCAGTTTATAACCTGGTTCCGGAATCTATGTTTTACCATTATAAAATCTATCTGATACCTTCCGGTGTCTCCTGGTCTCTTCCAAGTATACAACCTTCTTTTGTGATTCTTAAACCACGTGTTTGTTACAATTAAATCATGTTCCGTGCAAAATTCTACCAGGCTACTTCCTCTTTCATTCCTTCTGCCCAGTCCATATTCACCTACTATTTTTCCTTCTCTTCCTTTTCCTACTACCGAATTCCAGTCTCCCATCACAATTAAGTTTTCCTCTCCCTTAACTGTCTGAATAATTTATTTTAGCTCCTCATATATTTCTTCGATCTCCTCATCATCGGCAGAGCTAGTTGGCATATAAACCTGTACTACTGTTGTCGGTGTTGGCTTCGTATCTATCTTGACAATGATAATGCGATCACTGTGCTGCTTATAGTAGTTTACCCGCATTCCTATTTTCTTATTCATTATCAGTCCTACTCCTGTGATACCCCCAACTGCTTTTGTATTTATAATCCTGTACTCACCTGACCAGAAATCCTGTTCATCCTGCCACCGAACTTCACTAATCCCCACTATATCTAACTTCAACCTATACATTTCCCTTTTTAAATTTCCTAATTTTCCTACCCGATTAAGGGATCTAACATTCCACGCTCCGATCCGTAGGATGCCAGTATTGTCTTTCCTGATGATAACATCCTCCTGAGTAGTCCCCGCCCGGAGATCCGAATGGGGGACTATTTTACCTCCGGAATATTTTACCCGAGATGATGCCATCATCATATGTTCATACAGTAGAGCTGCATGTACTCGGGAAAAGTAACGGCTGTAGTTTCCCCTTGCTTTCAGCCGTTCGCAGTAACTGTGTGGCAAAGCCACATTAGCTGATGTTACAAGGTCAGCTCAGTCAATCATCCAGACTGTTGCCCCTATAACTACTGAAAACGCTGCTGCCCCTCTTCAGGAACCACACGTTTGTCTGGCCTCTCCACAGATACCCCTCCGCTGTGGTTGCACCTACGGTACGGCTATCTGCATCATTGAGGCACACAAGCCACCCCACCTCGGCAATGTCTGTGGTTCATTTATTTATTTATTTATTTATTTAATCTACCTATAATAATAATTAAGGTTCTAATTATTCAGCAGTTAATTATAAAATTCTAGGAAAAGAAATATAAGAGTGACTCTCGTACAAATTGTTATCTATACAATTTATGTATTCATTTATTTTTTGAGTATGTAGCTTATAGTTTCAAAATATTTTTGGCGGTGCAGTTCTTGGCCTTCCGTGGTCCGGACCTGGACCGCGACCCGCCAGTTGCCGACCGCTGTACTGTAGTATCTTTTCAACCCACCTACTCGATACATTAGTTACTATGCTTTCTTATATACAAGGTGTATCTAAGACACCGACAAATTACAAAGGGTTGTAGTGGCTCACTTGACAAATAAATTGAAAATGGTACCCTGTGACTGGAAACGTTAGCCAGTGACGCTATGAGCACCTCTTTATCTCTGACTCTGTAAACAAATCTCTTCTTCTGCAAGCTCTTTCCATATTTCCGAACGAGGTAGTACGGGAAGAAAAAGAAACAGGAAATTAGTCGGGCTCTAAAATGCATACCGTAAGACATTTAACACGTCCTTAACTGAAATACTCTGAAGTCGTCTGTTACACTGATCGTGTGTCTAATACTCTTGAGGGATGCATTTTAGAGCCCTTGTTTACTAGACATGTATCTGACTTATCAGTTCAAATGTTTGTAAAGGTTATGGGACTTCACTGCAGCCGGCCGCGGTGGCCGAGGGGACTGAGGCGCTTCAGTCACGGTCTGCACGGCCACTATGGTCGGGGGTTCGAATCCCCCCTCGGGCATGGATATTTGTGCCGCCCTTAGTTGTAGGTAGTTCATAAGTAATTTGTAAGTTTAGGGATTGATGACCCCGTAGTTAACTCCCTTAAGCTTAACAAACATTTGAACATTTGAACTTAACTGCGGGGTCATCAGTCCCTAAACTTACAAACTATTTATGAACTAGCTTATACTAAAGACCGCACAAACATCCATGCCCAAGGGGGATTCGAACCCCCGACGGGTATCGGCCTCGTACATCGTAGCATAGCGCCTCAATGCGCTCGGCCGCTTCGCCGCGGCCTAACTTATTAGTAATAGAAACATTTATAGTACTTATTGACTTTATATCGTCAACTTCGCGCTGGTGACCATATCCTTCTGTAACGTCTAACAATATGGTTTTAATTTTAGCTATTCTTTTCGACACCTATACTTTTTGGCCTCTTAATTGCATTTTTCACCTCTCATAATACTGTGTCTAATGAGCTGCTTCTAGCATTTTGATATAGTTCCACATTGTTCTGCATAATATTCTCGTTCCTCTTATCAGCCACCAAGGGTACCTGAAAAGTGGTATTACCATATTTTGAGCGTTCTAATGGAAAACAACTTGCAAAGAGCATGTGAAATCTGTGCAAGAAAGATTAATATTTTTCGTCTACCGTATCGGACTGTTAAAGAATTAAAATCCTTAAGTTTGAAAAGATCTCTAATTTAAATGAAGTATCTTTGTTAAAAAAGATTACAAATATACCCCTCTAATAATAAAGAATCTTTATGCTGTTTTTCCCCTGCATCGTGTGAATTAGATGATAACAATTAAAGATACTGAACAAAACCCTCTTCCTTGCACAATCAATTACACAACTAATGTTGAGAAATGTTCAAATGTTTGTGTATCTATGGAACTTAAGTACTTTGATCATCCGTCCCTAGGCTTACAAACTACTTATACTAACGATATTAAACATATCTTGTCAAAAATTGCATCAACCGTACTGAATTTACAATAATTGTAGAATAAAGCAAATCAACAAGTTGCACTTTTTAGATACTTGATCTAGAGTTCGGCACCAACTATGAGAGCCTTCATCAGAAGATTAAAATTATTACCTAGAAATGAATTATTGAGTAAATTAACAGACATTAGTATGAAATATTTTATACAAATAATTTTTTATAGACAAAGCCATATGTACAAATACGTACTCACATGAGACGTAAACTTTTGTGCGATATGCTCAAGTCCGAAGGATAAATAACATTGGAACATATGCTAGCCAGAGGTTAGTAAGTTAAATTCTTACAAAACTGGCTGTCAACACAGATTTAATTCCGGGTAATTCGGGAGTCTACCTGATGTCACGATTGTGGATAAGCTACTACGCGCCCACTCATTTGACTACACGGGAAGGGCCGCGCGGTTCTAGGCAACATGGCAGGAACTTGTCGACAGCTTCCGACAGAGGTTCGAGTCATCCATAGCGCATGTGTTTACGTGTTTTCTTATCGTAAGTTAGTTTAAGTAGTTTGTACGTGAAGGGACCGATGAGACAGTAGTCTCGTCCCATAGCTTTAAAAACACTTCAATTTTATTTAAGCGCCTCTCTGCGGGTCGGATAGGTGTGCCGATCTGATGCGAGCCCCCATGGCCGAAGAATGATATCATTCAGTGTGCCGGACACACTTTTTTTTTTTTTTTTTTTTTTTTTTTTAAGCGATTTTTCCCTCGTCATCGGCTAACGCGGCTTGGTTCTCCTGCTGTCCCTCAGTTACAGCGACGACGTCCACTTTTTGTAGCTTCTCTGATACACCATTTACGTCTTCATTGGCTACATAGTTTTGTAGTAGTAGTATTTCGCGCTTAATTTTAAGAGTATAATGTTGTTCTTTGTTATTACCACTGTTTCCTTCGCTGGAGATTTGTAATCCTGCTACCTCCACGTATTTGTTCTCTTACTATCCCTATACTGTGGTCCTAGGATTTTAATCTGTCACTTTCCACTTCTTTTACCTCTGTTAGTGCTGTTGATGTCAAAAAGACCGAGTAGCACCGTATTTTGGAATACACATGGAAGTCTAGGTCCCCCTGTAACTGGCTGGGTATTCAGTTCGAAGGTCGGAGGAAGGAAAGGGCCTACCACCTCGAAACAGGACCATGCCTAGTAAAGCACTGTGATGTTCATACCAATCTTCCGATTGTTGACTGCTTTACCTCTTTTACCCAACACTGTCCGCTAAAGTAGGTAAACAATTACAAAGTAAGGTTGAGATCAGTAAATTTTCAGTTTATTTATATTTTTATATGTAACACTAAATGTTGCAATTTTTTTCACCATTCTGTCATTTAAAAATTTAAATTCAAACAAGACGAGAAATAGTCCACCGCCTAGTCTAACTCATTTTTCAGTTTCATATGGATCTAAAATCTCTTCTATTAATTTTTCTTAGGAATTACTCTGAAGTATTTATCTCGTCAGTTATTTCTCAGCTAAATCATGCGAAAGCTACGTTAAGTTTACATTACATGGAGTGACAATCACTTTTCGGCGCAATGAACTAATTTTATGCATATATTAACTATGTTAAAAAAATTTCACCCAGTAAAAATAGTTGACTATCTTCCTCATATATTAATCTTGACAGCGACGATAAATGCTATTTCTTCCCATTTATACAGAAAGATAATATTCCCACGATCTTATCGGATAAGAGACCATATCTATAAAAGAAATGAAATGCAATGTGCTGTATCATTGCTTTTGACATTTATTTCACTAAAATCATTCAGACTAACATTGTGAATAGCCGTATATGATTCAAATTTCTTAAAATTTTCTTTACTGTGGCTCAATTATGTATTTTTATTTCGCTCCAAATAATCACAGTTTTAAACTCTATGTTCACACTTTTAAGGGTTAAATGAAAATCTTGTTGTTGTTTTTTTTTTTATTTTTTTAAATATTTTTCAACATTTTTCCATCTCTAGTCACTCTGTTTTGTTTCGACAGTAGGCTCCACCAGTGTATCTCTGCATGAATATGCTCCATACACTACAGATTGGCTGCGCTTGATCTCACACCGTGAAAGTTGGCGCCAGCCTTCCGGGACCAGAAATCAGCATCTTCCATGCCTAACCATGCCCGCAGGCAACAGTCGAGAACTTGTTGATAACATTTTCAAGCTATAGTAAAAGCAGTCCTTTTTAGATTGGAAGGAAACAAAAGTTCAAACATACAACTAATTATGATCTCATAGTCACCAGTTAGTCACGTACATGACTATAAAGCACATGGTGAGAGTATTCTGATGCCTAAATGCGAGAATTTCGTGATTAATATAATGAGGCTAGCCGTTCTTCATTAGTTTGTTGTTCCAATCTGATTCTGCGCCAAGCATCAGGAACTGATTTTACAGTTGTATAAATGTGTCAGTTGTAAAGATTATTTACAACAGCTTGCTAGTGTCAAATTCTTGCAAACACTTGTGAGTTGAATAGTGGCGGGGGAAGACAATGATCACTGGTTAGCCACAGACTCTCTGACCTCGTTCCGAAATAGTCTTAACATCGTACAATACCACTCAAAGAACTGAAACTTACATTAATCCCACGAACAGTCTATCTCAAAATTCTTTTGTAGAGTTGACGAATTCGAAAAGCAATTAGTTCTACAGGACAAAATTTAAAATGTTTGTAATATGAACTTAATCTTTTTTACTTGAATTGTACAAATTTAATCTTCGTTTTATTAATAAAACACAAATGAAGAAAGTATATCGGCTCAAATATACTTTGCTAAACTAAGATGAAGAGAAACAATACTGAAATCTTAACCAGTGACATTCTTGAATTACTAGCTGGTTTGCACAGCTCTTCGCGTGTACTACTGCATGACATATGGATGGTCCAGGAACCAGCAGTCTACCCAGTCGCGGCTGAGAAGTCTCCTTTGCCTGCACATACAGGTCTTCGTGGTGGTGCAGTTATGATTGTGAACACGTTTATCCAGGTAGCCCGAAAGATTTGACGTCCTTGAAATTTTCAAGCAATGGTGCGATCTAAATTATTTGTTAAATATCGCTTGTTGAAAATTTTATTTTATTTTAGATGACCGGTTTCGATAATCTCAGTTATATTCAGATCTGCAACTCAAAATTTTTACAAAATAGCACCTCATGTGACACAGTGCTTGATGTCTAAGTTATAAAAATCACATACATATTTTAAATGTTTCGAGTTGCATATCTGAAGATGACAACTAAGATTGTCGAAACCGCTCACCTAACATAAAATAAAATTTTCAAAAAAATGTTCAAATGTTTGTTAAGCTTATGGGACTTAACTACGGGGTCATCAGTCCCTAAACTTACAAACTACTTATGAACTACTTACGAACTAGGACGGCACAAATATCCATGCCCGAGGGGTGATTCGAACCCCCGACCGTAGTGGCCGTGCTGACCGTGACTGGAGCGCCTCAGCCACCTCGGCCACCGCGGCCGGCATAAAATTTTCAAAAAGCGATATTGCCATTTATATTCTTGTAAAGCCCCAAAGATGTTTGTGAGGTATAAGTCTGGAATTTAACTTGGTCTCTCAAATATCTTTGTTTCGTGCTGCTTCAGAGCTGCCTTCGTATGTCCAGAAGTCTGCTTCAGATCGTTGTCATGCTCGAAATACCAATTACAGACATATTTCGTCTTCTCAGAGATATCACAGAGCCAAGGAGATACACACCATCCTCCAAGCCATATTCATATAGGGACCTTTTCTTTCCTCGTAGTCATTCACGATAAGACCTGTGTTTCAATTTTAAGCGGTATAACGGATTGGCGTATGAACTGCAGGTATTTTCCCCACAAGACAACTGAGACCTCCCCCGGCAGAATAAATTATATATGACCCAGATGTGGCTTTAATATTTCACCATATTTCTGATTACCTACTATCCCAAGAATTTCAACCAGAGAACTTACACAACTTCATGAGTCTCACAGCGTGCTACTTTCTGCGATTTCTCTTACATTTTCACCGTCTTGAGAGAAAACATTAAACTTACTTCTATCACATCACAGAGTTTTTGACATCTTCAGTCATTCATGAGGTATCAACTTGTTACCCCTAGGACATATTATGAGACGATTACCTGAAATTGCGATCTATAGCTACTAAGCGACATTAAGCGGTTGAAACAGATACCTTCAGAGCGTGATTTACGTGTAGATGACCACTTGTTGTCTTGACTGATTCCTTTGGTATCAGCCTTTGATGGTTTCAGATGATCCTGTCTTTCTTTAGGGTGGTTTAACGGAGCTGACCTCTTCGTGCATTGTTATCTTTTTCCGTTTTGCCTAAAGCAGCGCTCATAAAATGTTGTGAGGTCCCAAACACAATTGTAATTCAGAAATGGAATTGGCATAGACCCAGTGTTGTTAAGTTTGCTTAAATTTACTGAATATTCATTAGTTCTAAGTATTGCTGTAAGTAAATAAAAATACGAGACTAAGATTTGCTTCATGCAATTAGGTCTTTGGAGTCTTTCCAATAAAAATAAAAAATACTTTGGAATCCCTGGAGACAATGTTTACGGCAATACTTACCTGTACACACCACAGAAAAAAATATAAATCTAACGAAGTCTAGCATTCTCAACAACCAGTTTGTTTTGATTCCGTGTATAGATACCTGCGCCAACCAACCTACAACGACAAAATATTTTTAAACGATATTATATGTGTGTTGTTTTTTGAAAGTTTCACTACTTTTCGGGCTGTTTTTTGATGATCATGTAGCTGTGTTATAATTATTACCACACAATAGATGCCGCGGTGGAGTAGCCGAGCGGTCTAAAGCGTCTCGCTGCGGAGCGCGCGGTTGCTCGCCGTGGAGGTTCGAGTCCTCCCTGGGGCATGGATGTGTGTGTTGTCCTTAGGTTAGTTTACCTAGGCTTAAGTAGTTTGTAAGCTACAGACTGATGACCACGCAGTTTGTTTCGATAGATTTACAAACATTTGAACATTTGAACACACAATAGATGAAGCCTTACTGCGTTCGTTGACGTACTTTCTCCAACATATCTCAGTCTTTTCAGAGGAGCGCACACAATTATGAAGCACACGCAGAAATTGTTCACAACACAACTTTTTTTTTATCTTGTCATTCGTGTATAGCAAATAAATAGAAACTTTAAATGACACCTATTAAAAAAGCAAAACACTTTATTGATTGTTGATGACTGTTTAATGTGGGCGGAGAGATCTCATTAACACTCTTGTCAACACCCGCAGTTATTTTAATATAAGCTAGCGAGTTGGAAACTTTGCAGACTATCTCTTGCTTGTCAAGGAACGTAATTTGCTATCTCCGTTGTTTATAAAAGCCTGTGACATATTAATCGCAAATACGTCGTGGCCTAACTGAATTCGCCTTTTTTGCGCCCGGAAATTATTGAAAAATTTCCTCTTCTCATGAAAGGTTGACTGTGAAATTTTTTTTCATGTCATTTACAGCGTTTGACATTGTCAATACATGTCACACACAGATATTATTATCTGATTTGGTTCCTCTGTTTTGCCAGACTTGTATTGTGCTTGTTTGCAGCGTTTTAATCTGCTTCCCTGTGAAAGTAATAAAGTAGCGACATGAAACCTACAAGCAGTTTATTGGCATTCTATAATGCACGTTATTAACAGTAAAACAGGCAGTTTATCCAACAGGAAATTAACATTTTATGTCAGAGTCACAGAGAAACGATTTTATGCAGACATCGTAAACGAAGAACTGGTGGCGGTTGGGGGGGGGGGGGGTGAGCGGAATCTGATTCTCTTGAGCACCACCAATACCCTATCGAATACTTTCTGATGCACAACAAAACATTTACCAAGAAATATAGTTCATCAGGACGAATTCGTATACTGAGGTACGTTTGGAGGAGAGATCAATACATTCGAGAAGCATATGTCGAAATTATAAGAATTTCATTTGTTAGACAAAAAGTATAGGAAAGATTTCAAACAGAGCTGACTTTTATCTGGCAAAAAAAGAAAAAATCATAAATCTCTTTGTTATTTTTATGTGCTTTCTTTCAGGGCAATTTTCACAGAGAGACCACACGAAACAGCTGCTAAGTACGATGCAGGATTGTAAACAATATCTTGCGGTAAGACGCCAACGATACAAAATCAATATTCGAGCTGATGCGAGGTCTTGAATGAAACACATTACCATAGACCCGATTATGCTTTTTATGCTGGAAATTTCCTGTTTCACAGTCGATGATGAGGCTCCTTTGAGAAATCTATGATGTATCGCGGTACTACTGTTTAGAGTACGCTACGTTATTGAATGGTGCAGTCTGCACGGACGCTACGGTCGGGGATTCGAATCCCCTCTCGGGCATGGATGTTTGTGTCGTCTTTAGTATAAGGTAGTTCATAAGTAGTTTGTCAATTTAGGGACTGATGATCCCGCAGTTAAGTCCCTTAAGCTTAACAAACATTTGAACATATTTTGACTGAATGCTGAAGATGGTTTCTTATACAACATAAGAACCTGAAGACTTGCGCCGAATGCATGAACATATTTTGACTGAATGCTGAAGATGGTTTCTTATTCAACATAAGAACCTGAAGACTTGCGCCGAATGCATGGAAATGGCAAATTAGTGTACAAAAAAGACTTGGAAGTAACGGAAATAACCCTTGAGCGTTGTAGAAATTGCTTCGCTCATGCCACTTAGTCATTTAAGAACTGTTGGATCGTGTGGGCGAAGAATCATATGTGAAACGAACACTTGAATGAGCGTAACATGTACAATATTGCGTAGCAGTAGCTGCATCATAAAATGTTCGAAAAAAAGAAGATAATTTCTGTCAACTGATTGCATCGTAATTCCCACTCTGAAATGGGCCTTCACCAGACGTTGTTAATTTGAACTGTTGTTATCAAGTTTATTATTACAAAAGAGGAATTACACATTTCCTTCCATTTCTCTTTGCCGCTATATTAACAGTTTGGGATCCATTGTTACATGTAGATCTGGACCCTTACGTTTTGGAACAACCCGCTTAGAGAAACATTTGTAGGCACGTCATTCACTTTGTTACTAAACTGTGGAAGGTCATAGCGCTGGACTGCGAAGTTTCTACTGCATATAGAGAAGTTGCGAACTATGGATGTGTTTACCATAAGCTGTATTCTGCACAAGGGATGGACGGACGTCAAGTTTTCGCCGCTCGTGATAGGAGTTACACCACGGCCTCAGACGTCCAAAAATAAAAATAAATAAGTTTAATTTTTTGTACATCTGTAGGACTTATTCCTTTGGTTATTATTCCCTAGGCTCACAAACTGCTTAACTAAGTTAAACTAATATTAGTACAACACTCAGCCATGTACGAGGGAGGACTCGAAACTCTGACGGAGAGGAACCGCGCGCTTCCTACCAGGCGCCTTAGAACGCCCGGTCACTCCACCTCGGCCGGCCTCTGATGTGATTTGAACACACCACCGTATAAAGAATCTCTCGTGTGGAAAACATAAAAACCTTCCACATCTGAATTGCGGTATCTGGGCATCTGATTGAGACTGGACCAGTAGTCTCAGTATACCAGTAGTTTGTGGTACAACTCATCACGATCTGGTGAGCACGATGGGCCACTGGTTAAACCACTAGAGCAGTATTCGAAAAGATGAGTGTACAAATGTCGATCGGGTCGTCTACATTTGCACCGCTTGATGCACAGGCAGAATGTTTCCCCTGAAAAGGAAAGTCATTTTCCAATCCTAACTAACTTCAAGCTCGTTGTAGACTCCATTAATCTCTTTCCTGACCGAAGGTTAAGCCTTAATATTTTCTCAAGCCTGGAGTCTCCGTAAACCATTCTAATATGTTGACTCGCCATTCTGCAGAAAGCAGAAATACAAGCGTGAATTTCGATATTTTACACATGTATGACAAGGCTGTTTCCTATAGCCGGTAAGCCTCGGTGCTGGCTCTAATCTCACCATGACAAATAATGCCTCTCTTAGAGCATATCATATCCGTAAGGCTTGCTAAATGACAAAGAAGCGTGCAACTTTACTCTGCACTTTCTCCTCAGTCTTGCCCATTTGGTACGGATTGTAAAGCTTTCTCGATAACGCCAGATAAATTTATATTTTTGTTTCTTTTTAATATTTTTCAAAACAACATTAGCAAGTGTATCCCAAAAACTGTAATAATAACTATATGTAGTAATACCGCCCTCTTACATATCAGGGCCATGGACTTCCCTGTACAGTTAATAAATGGGCAAATGAATAAAATGGGGAAAAAAGAGAGAAATATTACGGATCCCACACTAACGAGCAGAATTCTAGTATTGGTCCAACGTGTGTTTGGTACTCTCTGTGCCTCATGAAACGTACAACAACTGTTTGGTTTTTGTTGAATATAAATTTTCTTTTCCTGTATTTTACGCCTGCCGACTTCAGCGTGAGAGCGTGTATTCCAATCAACATTGTCAAAAGCGTACTCCAAGTCAACAAAAGCTGAAATATAGCCTTGCCATTCCTTAACCTATCTTCTAAGATAAGTTGTAATGTGAGTATTGCCTCCCATGTTCCTACATTTCTACTAAATCCAAACCGTTTTTACCCGAGGTTGTCTTTTACCAGTTTTTCCATTCCTCTGTAAATAATTCGTGTAAAAAGTTGCAACCATGACTTATTAAACTGGTGATTCTGTAATGCATCTGCTTTCTTTGGAATTGTGATTATTGCATTTTCCTTGAAGTCTGAAGGTATTTCGGTGGTCTCATGTATGTTGCTCAAAGTGTAGCAGAATGTTCATATTGCCTCTCCCAACGATATAAACTGTTCAAAACCGGTCCCTATTTCCACTCAGATATTTCGTATCTCAAATTATTCCCTCAGTATCGTGTTTCCTATCTCATCTTCATGTGCTCCCATTTCTATAATATTCATTGTCTTGCGTGGGCCCGCTATATATTCCTTAAACCCTTCAGATTTTCATTTTTGTCATCTGAACTCTTGGTAGTCACGCAGCTGATTTACTTGTCTTTAAACTCCTCTTTTATTTTCCTGTACGTGGCACCTATCTTTTCCCAAGTTATACATCCAGGAACTTACGTTTGTCCTGGTAAGGGCATGATGGTCTCGGAGTAACGCGCTTGACTGGATTATTCAGACTGCTAGTTCTTAACAAGATACTATGTTCATAACTGATTTTATACACTACGAGCTCACTTAATTCCATGTGTAAACGTCTCATGTTTTATTTATAATAAAGACACTCATAGTGGTAATCGAAATATAGATAAAGTTCTGTTATTTTAAAGCAAATTGTGGGCTTCTTTTCTCACACAGTAAACACAATACATAAGATGGAAGTATTTACAAAATAATGAATTTTGGCCATACAAGATTTATCGCTTTACATACAGAAACCAAACGAGTTTTACATATCAGGAAATGTTATTGAAATCCTGAACTTGTAAAAATGTGTAGTGAAGTTATGAAGCAAATCCAATTTAATGACGTGTCTTCCTCCTCCTTTATCAGCTTTTTTTTTTTTTTTCTTTTTTTTTCTTTTTTTTTTTTAACCTTGATATGGGTTCTACATTGGAAAAGCAGGGGTTTGAGAGTTTAGATATCTCTGTTATATGTTATTTTGAACCGTTGATAATAGGCTTTCAGTTTCCCATAATCTATTAACATTGCTGTAAAATTCTAAGTTACTGAGGGCGTAATCGTTAACAGATACCGGATCGTAGGAAAATACGATTTAGTGCTTTCCGCGTTTTTAGTTGTTTGCCACTCAGAATCCCAGTTGTTCCTAAGCTTCTCTGAGGGTTTTCTCTTTATCGCACTTACAGGTATTTTATTATAGCTTATTGATTCTCTTGCGCTGCTCATTTAGCGAGATTGTCAGCTAGTCACTTCCCTACATCGCTCTATGAGATTTAATCCATTCGAAATATACCTGTCAGTTGTGCGTCTGCAATGTTCTGATTTTACATCTTTTTCTCTAATCAAGAAGTTGTGATTCGTCAGATTCCGTAAACGAATCCAAAGTCATCCTGCTATCGGTGTGAATTACAACAGATCTATCAAAGTTCTATAGATTGGTTATGGAGTCAAGGGCATTGAGAATGGTGAATTGTTCCACTTGATTGGTTGAGCATTTCATTGGGCAGTTTAAGTTGTATTCGACGAGTAACCTATTAACTAATATTGGTACTCCTAAACCCTGTCCGTTGTCTTACTTGCTCCTCGCCGCGCAGGAGTAGCCGAGCGGTCTGGAGCACCACGTTACGGATCGTGCGGCCTCCCGCGCGGGGATTCGAATCCTCCCTCGGGCATGGATGTGTGTTTTCTTAGGTTACTTTAAGTCAGTTTAAGTAGTTTGTAGGTCTAGGGACTGATGACCAACGTAGTTTGGTCCCAAGAATTACAAACATCTGAAGTTGCTTCCGTCTGTGTATACTTGAAGAGGGTAGAAAAATGTTCAAATGTTTGTATAGTCTATGGGACTTAACTACGGGGTCATCAGTCCGTAAACTTACAAATTACTTATGAACTACTTACGAACTAGGACGGACAAATAGCCATGCCCGAGGGGGGATTCGAACCACCGACCGTAGTGGCTGTGCAGACCGTGACTGGAGCGCCTCAGTCCCCTCGGCCACCGCGGTCGGTGAAGAGGGTAGCCAGTACCGGTGGAAGGTCCGGGCGAGCCGGGCGACCGCCCGGGACGCCAAATTTTAGGGAATTTGGGGGGGGGGGAGGGAGGGCGCGAAAATCCTTGATAAATTTATTTTATTGTAAACAGTGAACTAATTTTTTTTTCGTAAATTGTGTACCAGCATTGGTTACTACCTCACTCTTTATAACAACCCCGGTTTCTTCTTGAATCTCCTACAAATGAAATCTCTTCATCCCTTCACGTTATTTGTCTATAAAAAAACCTCCGCTAACAAAGCTAAAGGCTATTTTTGAGAGTTGGGAGTTTCGATCAACAATAACACCTTCTGACAATTACAACCGCCGCGTTGCCGACAATTGCCGCTCTAACAATACGCACAAACAATATTGAGTTATCGGCAATCGAAAAGAAATTAGTCTTTTTTGTACTGTCAAATGTCTCGTGAAAGAAAATTATAAATCAGAAGTCATGTACATGTAGTGCAGGCTTCATGGTGTGCGTTTTCTTCTTTTGTCTCCTGAATTTCGACTCTTAGTAGAAGAATCGTTGCGTTAATGTGTTCTTTATCGACATGTCGGAAAAAAGAAGCCTTTTGGAAATGTATATAGTAAAAGAAGAGCACAATTAGTGGCTGATAATGAGAAACAGGCACCAGCATTAAAGAAATTCTTTCGTACTCCTGAAACAGACAATAATGGAAATGGAAACGTAGAACCAGAGAATGAGGAAACCAGCAAGAAATCAACAAATATTCCAGAAGATAACAACGCAGTACAGATAAGCAAGCCTACATCGCGTAACGTATTTTCGTTTTATTACGTTTAATAGAGAAGAGATGTTTACACACGTAGCGTCTTAGCAGGCGCGGTGTGGCGGCGTCTCAGATAGGCGGCGAACTTCAGGCTCAAAGGAAATTCTTTCCCCATTGATATAAGTAGCAAAATGTTCAAATGTTTGTTAAGCTTATGGGACTTAACTACGGGGTCATCAGTCCCTAAGCTTACAAACTACTTATGAACTAGCTAAGACTAAGGACGCCACAAATATCCATGCCCGAGGGGGGATTCGAACCCCCGACCATAGTGGCCGTGCAGACCGTGACTGAAGCGCCTCAGTCTCCTAGGCCACCGCGGCCGGCTATAAGTGGCAATAATTACATTCTATACCTACACTGATGCTTGGTACATATACCAAGACTTTTACTCGTTAGATGCGTATTAATCAACTTTAGCTGTATTTCAAGCATTCGTCTATTAATTAAGTAGAGGGCCTCCACAATCTAGAGGTTATAACGTTGGACTCATGTCTATGTGCTCATGGGTTCAACTCCCGGACTTTCCGCCTTTCAACGGCAGGAAAACTGGGGAGTCACATAAATAAAGATATGACGGTCACTTGGCCTGCAAAGCTCATAATACGCCTGTTGGCGAGTAGTGACACGATCGGCTGACCCGCGTTCTGTTACCCAGGTGGATGAATTCTTACCACTCGCTATCAGATGACGTTGGAGTAGACTCAGGATCTATTGGTCTGCCGTGCCAGTGATTATTATTATTATTACTATTCCTATTATTACTAGTAGTATTGTAGTAGTAGTAGTAGTAGTAGTAGTAGTAGTATCGTCTCCTAACTAGAATTCTGAAGAGTTAAAATGTATGATTGTTACCGTTAACAGACCCCCGTGATGTTTTGCTATCACAAATTTTGCAATAGACCCATTATTTCATAAACATATCGTAAATAAGTAACATGTGCCAGTGTAAGACTATATAGATTATGTTTCTATCCAATACGATTAAAGTGACTTAACAAAAGTGTTCGGGCTTCGGCAGCTAATTTGAATGCATTCGTATCTATTTTATAAATGCGCTGATTCTTGATGATTTTCACAACACAAAGTTGTTAATGAATACGGAGAGAATTTAATTTTTATATAAAGTTAGTAAAAGAAAAAAAATGAGGCCATTCTTACCCAGATTCTGTACGAATAGCCCCATTTTTTTTTGTTTTCCTAACTGTACATTTTCGTATATCGTTAACCAAAACTTACTCTGTGTATTTAACTGACAAAAGTTAGGTTATTACTCAGTTTGATAATTGATTCTTGTAGTTATAGAGTTCAAGAAGTTATACTTTAAAAGCAGCTATCTATAAGGTAGCATAGCAAATTTAAAGTCAGTAATATCAATGGGTTGTAGGGGGCGCAATATGGATTCTTTGTCGGGGTGATATTTTCCCCTTCCGCCGGCACTGAGGGTAGCATTTCTTTGCGTCCTACTCAGTTATTCTCGAGAAGTCTGCCGGGTGAGCCCAACTTCGATACTCTAGGACAGTGTTTATCAATCTGTGGTTCCCCCCTCCCCTCTAGGGGGTCGAGTTGTCTTGTCCAGGGGTTCGTCGTCACAGAAGGAAGTAGTTGTACCATTAAATAACTATGAGTTCGTAATTACAAAAATGTATGTGTCAGTGAAATTTATATAACGTCAAAATTACGGAGCTCCTTGAGTAACATTAATTGTAAACTGAATAGAACATAGGTTATTTTTTAATGCAGTGTGTTAGTGATAAAACAGCGGAAAGTCTGAAAACTGTTTCCAGGAAGTAATCGATAGACAAGAGATCATTATACAATAGGTAATTATGAAAAATTATAAAAAATATCTACTTGCTTACAAATTGTCTATACAGTGGGACCCTTCTTAATGAGCATAATTCGCTTCAGCGTTAGGCCTGAAATGTGAAACATTCGTTAGGCAAGCTATATTCTTCTATCGGAAATCGTGTAAAAATAAAGTAATGTGTTCAATTCCGAAATACACACAGACATACATACACACACACACACACACACACACACACATACACAAGAAAATAAACTTTGTTTAACAATATTAAAGAAAGCTGTAGGAAAAGCAAGAAGATTAAATTTGTTTCCTTCGAGGTAACATAGTTTTGTTACGATTTATTTTGAAGGGGCTCAGCAGAAAACTTTTAGTGGCAAGGGGGGCACATATTTGAAAATGTTGAAAAACACCGCTCTAAGGCGATGTCGATTTTCTATCTGGCTTCTGTAGTTTTGACAAGAATGTAATATATGCCCCTTTCCTGTATCTTAAGAGTTATGTTCAAGATAAAACAAAGAGCGTTTCAATGGACGTCGTTCTGTAAGATCACACCATCTTTACATTGATTGGTCGTGGGACTTTACTAATTTTGGTGCGATTGTATTGTTGCCAGTGGCGTAGCTACTACACCAAGGGCCTCGGGGCAAAAATGATGTTGGGGCCCTCTCTAAACCAAACTGTACCACAGGCGCCGACTTTTGAAAATCTTGGGTTGTGCTCAGTGGCGTTTCCAATAGGGGGGAGGTGGTTGCCGGCTTGCAGCCCTCCCCCCCCCCGCCAAGTATTTCTAAAAAAAAAAAAAAAAAAAAAAAAAAAAAAAAAAAAAAAAAATAAATAAAAAAAAATAAAAATAAAAATTCACAAATACATGTAAAAAAGTAAAGTAATAATTTTGTTTTATTTTAGTAGTATTTCTTCTTTTTTGCTTTATCTGGTGTTAATTTAGGACCATTTTAATCTCTGAAAGGAGGAAAGTAATTTTTTGATACACAGGAAAGAAATTAACAGTCATTTATTTCAATTTCACGTTTCAGAACTACTGGGCGGGTTTTACGGCCATTTGAACCTGTTTTCCCGTAGTAGTAACTACTAAAATCATTTTCGGAGTTTTCGTCTTCTGAGACATGGGTATCAGATAATGATGTGCCTGTATTATGAATACTGTGTTCACTAACACAAACACTTACATCGGATCGTCTTCTTGGCTTCATTCTTCTGCAAATTTATTTTCTATTCAGCATTATCAAAATAGTCCATAAACACTTCTGCTGTCATATCATGTGTGTCGTTACTAATAGGTTCACAACCCATTGTTACTTCACACAACAATTCAGTAAGCAGTATGAAAAATGACACGACTTAACACTAACACGATTCCTTGAAGACAATTGACTTCTAAGAGAATACATAAACGTTAAATTAGTAGTATACACATTTTCAAACACACTTCATTTCTAGTTATTTAATACAATAATGAAAATTTACCGCCTTCAGTTTACGATATTGAACTAACAGGCAGCATTCCATTAAAATTCGAACTATTTAGTAGATGATCACTTCACTCACATGTAAACATGAATTTTAATGTCTACGAATTCAATTACCTGTTTGTTTTAGATAATCTTTTTACGGCGGTGTATTACGAAAGTCAGCCGCCCATTAATGAAATGAGAGAGTCGAATTTAATTACAATCAAGAAATATAACGTTAAGAAAAAAATAATACCAAAATTTTCAGTGGCGTATGCCGAGCATACCCACTCAAATTTTGGGGTATGCTTGAGCGACCGAGCATACCTGTAATCGTCGCCTATGAACTATACAGATGCAATACTGCTTCGTCAGGTCCTTACCGTTTACTGGAAGACATAATAAGGCAAACCTAAATACTCTTAAGTAAATTACTGTCACGCAGCAGATAATATTTAATCGTACTCTCTAATATAATTATAACTGTGAAAGTTAATTATGCTTTCAAGCAGAAACTACTGGGTGGATTTGGGTAAAATTTTGGAGAGGGATAGAGTTGGACCTGGGTAGGACATACAGATAAAATACCATGGAATAGTTTTCGAAGTTGCTCCATACTAGGTGAATGAAGTCGCAGGCAGAAGCTAGTAAAAATGAACAATGAAGTTTTACTCAACCACGAAAATATGGCCCCCTGCAGCGAATCAAACCTTGAACAGTATTGTTACACACTGCTAGTAATTCAGCAGGTGGCAGGGTGCACGTCTTAGCGTACAAGCAATACCTTTTTATGTTTATATTCTGAGATGGGAATAATTTTTGGATTTCACTTCGTGCGTTTGAAGTTTGTTGGTAGTGTTCAAAACGTTAAAAGTCTGAAATCCTCCATTCAGCTAAAATATTATATACAGTAGAACTTCAATTATCCGAAGTGTAATTGGGGGATATGGATGTTCGGAAAGCTAGCCGCGGTGGCCGAGGTGACTGAGGCGCTCCAGTCACGGTCAGCACGGCCACTACGGTCGGGGTTCGAATCCCCCCTCGGGCATGGATATTTGTGCCGTCCTAGTTTGTAAGTAGTTCATAAGTAGTTTGTAAGTTTAGGGACTGATGACCCCGTAGTTAAGTCCCATAAGCTTAACAAACATTTGAACATTTTGATGTTCGGAAAGCCGATTATTCGTATAATCGAACTGTACACTTCTACTTGCCAAAAGGAAGTACTGTACAGTAAATGTATTTATACAGTATTTAGAGTCGCGCGATCCTTCACATTGCGCCGAGCGGCACGCCGCAACACTTGGAAGGCGCAGCTGTTGCTGTGAACAGCTTTGATGCTGCAGCTACTGTACTTCTGCCGATGGAGTGTGGCGACTGTTGTACTCAGCGACTGTCGGCGTGGCCTGTCAGCAGGCCCCACTAGAAGCAATGTTCCGTCACCCTGTAACCCAGTGCGCCTACTGTGGGAAGCTTAGTTTGACGGGAGGGGGAATTGATGGACGACACTCTACTGTAACTTTTTCCGAACTTTGCTCACGGAGGCCGAGGGGCCCCTTGATCTCGGGGGCCCCGGGGCACTGCCCCGCCTAGCCCTATGATAGCTACGCCACTGATTGTTGCTACAGTTTTTTGACATCGGTGAGCCGTACGACAGTATAGTTAGTGTTACTCCTTTATAAACAGTTCGCAGTGCTGAAGCCCAGAGATCGTAGTAGAGTCTAGCTGATATATATATCTAGCTTATAATAAAGACGGCACAAACATCCATGCCTGAGTCGGGATTCGAAGCCCCGACCGCAGCGGCCGTGCAGACCGTGACTGGCACGCCGCAGACGACTCGACCACCGCCTTCAAAGACCGTTATTTAAGACCGCACATTTATCTGTAACATGTTGAAAGTGTTTTCGAAAGTAAACTTATTGCCCATTACAATACCCAGATATTTTAGATGATCAAATTGTCTTGTTATTAAGAAAAATTTCTACTGTCATTGAGACAAATTTACTTTTCTTGGCGATAAGCATAGCTTTCGATTTCTATTCGTTAAGTTGTAGTTTTTTTAGTGCATTGTACAAGAACAGAAAATTCATAAAGTGTGGATGAAACGGTTCATGAACCAAAATTCCCAGCAGCCAGCGGAATTGTTCTATTGAAAATCTGAAACTATGTGCGTCTTTTCCTATTGTAGAGCAAATGGTATAAATAAAACATTTAGAAGATACACTGTAATAAAGAACAGCAGTAAATTACAAACTAGCAGTGTTTGTAATTTAACCCTTTAATGCATAGTGTAGCTGATCAGCCACGTACCTTATTTTTCCATTAGCTCTCAAACTGATTAACATTTTAGCACAAATTCATTTGTAGCTGCTTGTAGACATAGTGTTTCATATGTTAGTAGCTCGTCTTAGAAATTATAAACTATAGAGTGCTACTGAATCAGTTCGACAGTTAGCTGTATTGAGTTACTCCTAACATGTGCGTTTGTTTACTTCCGCATTCCTCCTTTGCCATGTAAATGTAGTCAATCACATACTACTGTTGCATTATTAGTTACTTTCTGGAAAGATGAGACGCATAATAGTGACATTTACTGCATTAGGTAAATCACGGAAGCACTATACGGGCTAATCTAAATTCGCACACTCGGGCTTCGCAGCGCGATTCCTCACATGCTAGCAATAAAAAAATCTCTGTCACAAAATTTCGTCCTGCGCATGTTTCCGGCAGTAACTAACGTCCAGAATTTAGATGGGTGTGTGTCCAATACGTCAGCATGTTTCAGAAATACACTACTACACCAACAAGCTTCTAGGGGATGTGGGAGGTGTCTTGAGGAACAAAGTGAGCATAGTAATCCATGCCCGGAAACGTCATTCAATGATGCTACACTGCATCGAAGTTGCTGGAGGGGATGTCTATCGGCAGGAGCTGGTGCCTGTAATTTGGACTCTTCGTAGCGTCGTTGAATGGCGTTTCCGAGCATGGGTTTCCATGTTCATTTTGTTCCTCAAGATAACTCCCACTTCCCCTAAAAGTTTGTTGGTGTAGTAGTGTAATTCTGAAACACACTGTCGTATGGGACACACATCCCTCTCAATCTTCGATGTCCATTTACTGCCGGAAATATGCGCAGGACCAAATTTTTTGAGAGACATTTTTTTTATTGCTAGCATGTGAGGAATTGCGCTGCGAAACCTGAGTGCGCGATTTTAGGTTCACCCTGTATAGCTGACCAGCTATAAACTTTTTGTTGTTAATTGCGCATAATAATTTTAAGGATTCTTTTTTTCCATTTTTGTCTCAGTATATACGTGTTGTACATTAATCGTGGTAGTTCATATAGCTTGAAATAAAAAGTCATGCATTAAAGGGTTAATCTGACGGGATGCGAAAACAGAGCGCATTGAGGCGCTTTACTTTGATGTGCGAGGCCGTTCCCCGTCGGGGTTCGAATCCCCCTTTGGGCATGGAAGTTTATGCTGTCTTTATTATTAGTTCATAACTAGTCTGTAAGTTTAGAGACTGATGACCTCGCAGTTAAGTCCCATGAGCTTAACAAACAAGAACGAAAAACGTAAGAAAGAAGGAAAGATATAGAAGGATTGTGGCCGAATTGACTATCTACATCTATATAGATTCTCTGCAAATCACATTTAAGTGCCTGGCAGAGGCTTCATTAAGTACTTTCATAACTTTTCTCTACCGTTCCATTCTCTAATAGCGCGCGGGAAGAAAGAACACCTAAATCGTTACATTTTCGATCTGATTTTTATTATTTTATTGGGATGGTCATGTCTCCCTAAGTAGGTGGGTGCTAGCAAAATATTATCACATTCAGAAGTAAAAGTCCGTGATTGAAATTTCGCAAACAGATCACGCCGCAATGAATAACTTCTTCCTTTTAATGATTTCCACACCAATTCGTGCAACATTTCCGTGACGCTTCCCCCCCGGTTACGTGATAAAAGAAAACAAACTGCCCTTCTCTGAACTTTCTCAATATCTTCCGTTAGTCCCACCTGGTGAGGGTCCCACAATGGGCAGCAGTACTCCAGAAGAGGACGCACAAGTGTGATGGTGGAGCTGGTGCATCTTCGTAGCGTTCTGCCAATGAAACGTAATCTTTGGTTTGCCTTCCGCACAATATTTTCCATGTGTTCTCTCCAGTCTATCGATTGCATCATTTCCATTTCGTCATGTCTTTCTTGTCAGTTCCGAAGTACTTCTCACGTCAAGAACAGGTTGAAGTTAGACATGAAAAAACGAATCAGAGGATTGGAGGGGGGGGGGATGGAAAAATTAATCGAAGGCCATAGCAAAACATGGAAGTGTGCTTGATTTCTAAAACCGTGATACAGGCGAAGAGTGCCGTTGATTAATAACAATTAGAATATAAACCTTCCCCCCCGGAACAGACAAGCAGCTGTCATTACCACATCGCATTCTCCGGTCGGCCATGGGGAGAGGGTGGGAGGGGGGGGGGCTGGAAGCGTTGAAGAACGTGGGCGTCTGACACTGAAGGGGGCGTGCTGAGGGGATAGGAGGGGTGGAGAGGTAGGAGGGGGGAGGGAGGGTCCTCCTGAACCCTTCCACCAGGCTGCCCGTCAGCCAACGGCCCTGCGCGTGACAAGGCGAACGGCCAGTGCGAGCGGCAAAAATTCCACCCCGCTCTCTGCCGCTGACACATTTCTTGATCCGCCGCCAGAGAGCAGCAGAGACGGGGAGTGAGGGGCGGAGAATGCGGAATGAGGGCGTACCTCACAGGAGGAAAAACGAAAAAAAAAACACCGCTCGACTACTGTATACACCAACAGGATGATTATGAAGGCTGGCAGAACCACCGTCCGGGAGGGCCCCGCTTGTTCCGCGGAACACCTTTTGAGAGCGGCTGAGATATGTATCAGACATCATATAGCTTTTATTTATCTCTCTAATTTTTTTTCCTGCTCTGCGGCCGCGGTAGGTACGTATAAAAAAATAATCTCGGCTTTATTAAAATACTGGCGGCTTACAAAGGAAGTGTTGGTGAAACGCGTTCCGGCGTGGGCGGCGCAGGAGGGCGGGAACCGGCGTTGTGCGCATGCGCGCTCGCTCCGCTCACTTGCGATGACAAGTTCAGAACTATTGCTACTGACAGTCGTACTCAAACATTTTCCCTTGCTACCCGCCGCCGCCGCGGTGCCGCTACCTTGCGAAGGAATACCCCGGCGAGAGCTGTAGGGGGGAGGAGGGGGCAGCAGGGAAGCAACCTTACAAAAAAAAAAAAAAAAAAAAAAAAAAAAAATTAAAACAAAATGTGGAGAGAGGGAGAAAGGCCGCACCGGCACACTACGCGCAGACAAAAAACGCTAATTAGCTTTTTTAAATGATACTGTACGTGAAAGATAAGTGGCTCGACATGCGTTTCGCCAACTTTTTGAATAAATTATAACGGGGGCCTAGATGTGCGGCGAGATGGCTACCTGGGCATCGGCGGCCGCCTGCCCCTGACAGCCCGATCTCCACTTGGGCGCCAAAGAAAAAGCCGGATTAAAATTAAATACCCTGATCTCGCCGCTGTCAACAACTCTTTTTCCCTCTTGCGCGCCGCATTTAATATACCGCGGGCGTACCCCGCCTCGCTCCGTCTCTCTCCCTCTCAAGACACTCCCGAGCTTTCTGGCCTTTCCCCGTCGCGCTTCTTTTGTTCCTTCCGCTTTTTTGTTGAAATTGTATAATTTTGCTCCGCCGCGGAGCGGGAATCCAGTGGTACGTTTCTTGAGCCCTCGTTGACCTGGAGAATTGACGTCATTTCTCTCTTGCTTGGCCACCGACTGTTTAGAGTAAACAATAAAACGAATGAAAATTTTTCGGAAAACTAACTTCGTAGGAATCGACATGGGTAAAAAAGGTAAAGCAGTCAACAATCCGAAGATTGGTTTGAACACCACAGTGCTTTACTAGGCATGGTCCTGTTTGGAGGTGGTATGCCGTTGCCTTCCTCCGATCTTCGAACTGACTTACACAGCCAGTAATTGGGGGATCTACAGTTTAACGTGGGTTCCGAACCACGGTGCTACTCGGTATTTTTCACATGAGCAATACTGCTAGAGGTGAAAGAGTGGAAAGTGACAGTTAAAAATCCTAGGACATGGCGGGGATCGAACCCGCGACCTTTGGGTTTGTAGTTTGGCACTCTACCACTGTGCAAAATAATAACAAAATAAAGATAAAATCGTGTGAAACCGATCATGCTCTGTTCGTCCGCGAGCGCCATAAAACAATAGGTACAGGTACACACTTACACCGTCTGACAACAACAAAAAATTACACCTAGTCATGCAGTATTACATCACGTTGTTAAACATGCAGGTCATCAGGGGCGTCGACTCCGTGCTGGTGCAGCCCCCACGAAATTTTTGGGGGTGCTCAGCACCCACGCAAAATAAGGGAGGAAAATAAAGTAGCACAAAAATATGAAAAAGTCATAGCTCTCAATTATGCATTTTTGCCATCGCAGTATAGCAATCACGACCTAGCCGCTAGGCTGTTCCAACAGTGCCGTAAGGAGCACTCACTGCAGAGGCTTGGATCCCGTTCGGAGGGGCGAGACCACTGACCGCTGGCCGCATGATGTCGTAACCGATGAACAATCTGAGTTCAGTGACAGCCAAAGTTTGCTGTAGTAGCTTCATTAATTTAGTACGTTAAGATAGAATGACATCCGCACTGTCTTTTACGTCAAAGTATTTAATTCCGCTACCAAGTACAGTACACTAGTATAGTGGCGTTACACACGACTTCACGTAAAACATCGAGGGCAGGTAGAGGGCGAAGCACCTGCAGGGCTAGTATACGAGCTTAATAATGACACATATACAGAAATGAACTGAGAAGTGAAGCCAGGAAAGACGTTTCCTGAAAGTTATACAAGTGGAGCACGTGTATATATCGTGGCACAGTACAAGTCGTTGGCTTAAAAATGTTCAAATGTCTGTAAATCTATCGGACCAAACTGCGTGGTCATCAGTGCGTAGCTTACAAACTACTTAAACCTAGGTAAACTAACCTACGGACAAACACACACACCCATGCCCCAAGGAGGACTCGAACCTCCACGGCGAGGAACCGCGCGCTCAGCAGCAAGACGCTTTAGACCGCTCGGCTACTCCACCGCGGCTCGTTGGCTTAGTTGTCTTTACTTTGTCAGTCACGAAGAAATATGTCTATCTAAATGAAAGGGGCAAAGTTCATTGTCGAATAGATTAAAACTGGATATTAAATTTAGCGTTCCATACTCAGATAACTATGCACTTTAAGAAATTAGTCATTGCAGGGCTTAGAGCATCTAATAATAGAGATGCAGGACCAAATGAAAGTGTTTATGGAAGAGTTTCGACTATCTAATTGTAACATACTTCCATCGTCTGATTCGCTTTAAACTTCTTAAAATTTCCAGGACATTCCAGTGGTGCTAATTTTGAAATGAATGATTTTTTGTTTCTTATTTGGTTTTCTATAATATGGAATCCACCACAGTTGAAGTACTGTCAATAATATCAGTGTGTTATTACTACTGACAGAGCGACAAATATGACTGGCACGTTTTCTAGGTTGCAAGCAAAAAAATAGCGAAATTGAGCACTGCTTGGCCCATTATTTGAACCTTGTGGCAGAAATGGTAATTAAAAATGAAACCACACTGACTTTGAAAAGTCGGCGCCCCTGCAGGTCATTGATGTGAGAGTAAGATTTACATGTCCCTAGCTATTGGTTTTTGAATAAATTTGCAGCTAGTTGCCTTCATGAATATTCTTTATGCTCCCGTAACTAATTTTCAAGTCATTGCAGGCTCATCATCAGTGAATATATCACAGGAGCATTATAGGGTCTTGTATGAACTGTAGGCTTTTTGTTACTTCATGACCCAGGGTTTAGGAACCAAGCTCGATATTATATCACCAACAAGATATAATAAGGATCTCAGACAACACAAGAGTGATACTGTATGGTACAATATAATCTATTTCATTGAAGTAATAAAATAAGAGATTTCTTTCTTAGAGAACAACAGCTATTAAAAAAATTAATTTCACACCATTTAGAAGTTAGCTCAATTCTTGAAAACCCTTGGGAATGATTAATAATTGATTATGATAAGGGTTTTGTCTATTAAACAATTTTAAGAAAACTTTACTATCACAGTACAACCAACAAGGTTAAGAATTTAAACAATATAATAAAAATTTACAAGAAACTCCTTAATAATTCAATATAAAAAACAACAATTTTTAAAATTAAATTTCACAATGCTTAACCACAGCTCTTTTAAAACTTTTAATACATATGTGCAAGTCTATCTCGGCAAACACACAATCCCTTCTTAAAAACGGTAGGCAAACTTGACGACAAATATAAATGATAACGCTTATTAAAATGTCTCCAAATTTCGCAATACTTAACCACAGCTGATTGTAAACATTTAATACATGTGTGCAAGTCAAAGCTCTACTATATCGGCAAACCCACAATCCCTTCTTAGCAAGGGTAGGCAAATTTGAGGAGAAATAGAAAGGACAATAGTTATTAAAATGTCTCCAAATTTCACATTGCTTAACAACACCTGATTTGAAATATTTAATACATTTCTGCAAGTCAGTGCCCTACTATCTCGGCAAACAGACAATCCAGTCGGTACAAGCAGGATGACAGATCTGAGAAAAAACCTTTTCAAGCCGCCGCAAGACAAATGTTCAAATGTTTGTAATTCGGTGGGACCAAACTACGTTGTTCATCAGTCCCTAGTCTTACAGAATAATTAAACTAAATTAAACTAACCTAACGACATCACACACACATCCATGACCGAGGGAGGATTCGAACCTCCGACGCGGGAGGCCGCGCGATCCGTAACGTGGCGCTCCAAACCGCTCGGCTACTCTCGCGCGGCCCGCCACAACAAAGAAGGAACGAACAAGGGAAAAGCGGCTCGGCGATTTCAAACAAGACGAGCCTCCCGGCTCACTTCGTTTCCATACTGTGTTCTGGGAAAGCGAAAACTGTAATGTCAAGTGTAGCAACATACTGCGATGTGTACATATTTGCAGTGCCCGAGAGACTATACGGAAACGAATTTACCAAGAGTAAAAGCTCAATCTACCATCACAGCATGCAACTATACTTTCAGGGCGACGGTCCTAGACACGATTAGATTAGATTCGATTAGTACTTGTTCCATAGATCATGAATACGACACTTCGTAATGATGTGGAACGTGTCAGGTTAATGAAGGATAACGCTTATTAAAATGTCTCCAAATTTCGCAATACTTAACCACAGCTGATTTAAAACAGCTTTGTCTTTACAAATTATTACATTGTACTAAATATTACAGGACACAGTTTTTTATTATTATTTTAGTTATTTATTATTATTTTCCTTTTTTTTTCTTTTTATAAATTCACTAATGTATATCTAAAAATTCATATATAGTGTACAAGGAGTTGTCATGCAGAACTTCTTTTAATTTATTTTTAAATGTTTGTTGGCTATCTGTCAGGCTTTTGAAGCTGTTTGGTAACTGACCAAAGACTTTTATGGCAGCATAATTCACCCCTTTCTGTGCCAAAGCTAGATTTAACCTATAATAATGAAGATCATTCTTTCTCCTAGTGTTGCAGTTATGTACACTGCTATTGCTTTTACATTCGGTGGCATTCGTAATAACAAATTTCATAAGTGAATATATATACTGAGAAGTTACTGTGAAGATCCCTAGCTCTTTAAAAAAGTGTCTGGAGGATGATCTTGGATGGGCTCCGGCAATTATTCTGATCACACCATTTTGTGCAATGAATACTTTTTACTCAATGAATAATTAGCTCAGAAAATGATGCTCTACGAAAGCAGAGAATGAAATTAGGCATAGTAAGGTAATTTACTGAGACGTATATCACCAAAATGTGCAATTACCCTTATAGCATAAGTTGCTGAACTCAAACGTTTCAACAGATCTTCAAAGTGTTTTTTCCAGTTCAGTCCCTCATCAATGCTCACGACTAGTTTGGTCCGATAGATTTACAAACATTTGAATCCCCCCCCCCCTCCGTGGCAAGGATGCATGTGCCGTCTTTAGTATAAGGTAGTTCATAAGTTGTTTGTAAGTTTAGGGACTTATGACCCTGCAGTTAAGTCCCATAAGATTAACAAACATTTGAACATTTTTTGATGTAGCGGAACTCCGAAGGTAACTGGCTGGAAAGTGAGAAACACGATTCGAATCACGAGGAAACGTAGCTGATGTATTTCTTCTAGTTCGTGTTTTTCCATGTCTAAATGATTTGACAGGTAAGCGAATTTATAAGGAATGATGGCCAAGTACGCAAATAAATTTCTCAAAATACTTTGGATAGGAAAAAGCTAAAATTTTATTCGTGCTCTCTTTACGATGACTCTTACAGTCCTGTTACGTGTCTTCACTTTCCTATGAACAAGTAGATGAAAGGTGCTTGTCTTATAAACATCCGAAACAAATAGAATCGCGGCACCAAGAACATCTAATGAATGCAATCTTCTAACAGCTACGCTGTTCCTTCTGAAGAGTTGGCGGAAAACGAACTTGTTTTACATTTAAAAACATGTCTTTCCCTGGATTTAATTTGTTTGTCTACCTTATTATTACTGTCTACTGAGCTACGTACCTTAGTGACGCATGTCCCTAAGACTTTTGATACGAAACACTACAATTTAGAGAATTGAAAACCGTATAATTTCCTCCATATTCGAACCCGGGTTGTTCACTTCCACACCATAACACTATCGGCGCTCTCTTCAAAAGCTTTTATCGTGTGGGTACATACCCAGCAGCTGTAAAAGTTTCCTTCTTCTATTTCTGGAAAAGTATGCGTTTGTGCACTCCATACATGATGATGAAAAGTACCCTATTTACAGCTATTCATCGACCTCATTAATTCTGAGTCGACTGCTCGTCATAACCTTTAAAGGTCATTTTCTAAAAAACGGAGTGGTGTTGAGTCACGCTATCTTAGAAGCCCTCATTTTAGCTTGTACACGAACGACCTGTCAATTTTGAGCCGAATGGGTTGGCTGTGTCAGAGGCCTTGCCCTTGATACTTATAAGGAAGACAAATGTTCCTATAACGTCTCTACTGATGACGAGCCTGCAGTGGCTTGAAATAAGAACATGCATAAAAGCAACTGGTTATGGATTTATACCAAAGTAAATCGTCAGCTTCACATTACGGTTGCAGTTCGTAATACAAGATGAATTAATGAAATCACACGGCTGCGTTTTAATATACAGAATGCCCACCAGAGTGCATTCCCGATGGTACCGCCATTTTATTGCGAAGTTGCCATTAGTAAACACGCTGAGCCAGACTGTGTAGCAAGACGTTTAAGTACAGTGGAAAGCACCTGCGATGCCTCACACATGCGTTAGACAGCGTGTCCAGCATCTGAATGTATTTGACAGACGCAGCATCGCTGGACTGCGTGAAACTGGGTGGTTGCATCGTTCAACTGCCCGGCATGTGGGAATTTCAGATGTCATAATGGCGCGTTGTTGGAATCAGTGTGTAACTGTAGGCACCCAGTCAAGCGGTGCAGGTTCGGTTAGACCAAACACCCCTCTCCGAGGAGTACCGCCCCATGGTGCTGCAAGCAATACGGAATCCCATGCCCTCGGTTCCCGCCAGACGCGAACATAGTTTGATGTTGCTCCAGCACCTTTTGAGTTTCCACACGAAGTCTCTATAACCCGCACCTGCCAGACTGGGGACATACCGAACCAAGTATCACCTGCCATTGTCACCGGTGTTTAGATTGGTGCAGCGTCCGGGAGGCCTAGACATGACCAGTGATAAGTTCCGTTTCTCCATAACATCCGATGTTCGGATGTAGTGAGGTCAAGAACAAGAGGGTATATCATGATAAAATATTCAAATGTTTGTAAACCTTTTGTACCAAACTGCTAAGGTTATCACTCCCTAGACTTATGAACTACTTTAACCTACACTAAGGACAACCACGTACCCATGTCCGAGGGAGGACTCGAACCTACGAGAGGAGCGACCGTCTAGTATGCAGCATGACGCCTTAGACCACGTGGCACAGCACTCCGAAACGTATAAGGGCTTGCGTTGTGGTCAGACGGGCTACGACTCTCGAATTACTTGTAGCCAACGCTCCACCTGTAAGCGACAACGGCCTTGTGCCGTTCATCCCATACTGTAATCAGTGCAGTAAAAAGTCAAATAGTCTTTCATCCAATCTAGTTTCATTCACTTCCAACCACCCGTTTAGTGTGCAAATTTTCAGAAATGTTCACTTATTTGTAAACCTGTTGGACCAAATATCAGTTGTCATCAGTCCATAAATTTACAATCTGATTATACTAACTTATGCTAAGGACAACAAACACACACACACACGCACACACACACACACATCTCCATGCCTGAGGGAGGACTCGATCCTCAGACGGGGAGCATTCGCGCACTCCGCTGCAAGGCGCCCTAGAGCGGTCGGCTACTCCCATTTTTCGTTTTTTATTTGCTTTGCCGTTCGGTTTATTTCCGCACAGCCATCCAGCGAAAAAAAAAAGTGCGTGCGGAATGTCAGGCCGGGTACGTAACTGGACTGAAGGATTTCTAGCGAATATAACACAACATGTCATGGTAAAAGTAGAAGGCTTTCAGACATTGATTACGTGGATCCCCCAAAGGAGTCTTTAGAAAAAAGAACCCTTACTTTTCAAAATGCAGTTCTTGTAGACTAATGGGCGGAGGTGGAGGCTTGTTGACACGCTCCATGACTTCCGTACATTCTTTACTGGGGAGACTGCATGATGTGGTTAGCATGTCAAGTACTCCAAGGCACGCTTCGGAAATGTCAGCGTTAGGAGGAGAACCTTTGATCAGTTCAAAAACGGCAGTAGGTAGATACGGGGGCCTTCACTTTAGACTAAAATTTCTTGGGGACTGCTTGTTCACTAAGGTAATAACTCGTATAATGACAGTTATTGCTGGTTAATTAGGTCCTACATAAACAGAACTAAGAGCCAATTGAGTAGTCTGTTTGCTTGAGAATCATTAAATTAGTCTAGGGGAAATGGTTTGATAATTTAAGTAATGATAAAAATGTGCCAAACTGAGGAAGGAACTGCTTACCTGCGCTATTTATACAACAACTCCGCGTAAAGCGTCTGTCACGGAACCGATTATGAACATGAACGGCGTCCTCTTTACGGAAAGTCGAACTGCATGAATACACTCGGTTACAGAAGGCTAGCCGCGGCAGAACTGCCGTGCACACTAAGGCGACCAGATGCAGTGCTCGCGGGTTCGCTGTCGGGGGTAGTTGTCCCTTAAATCTACAATTTTCATTTTTTTTATTTTTTTTAGAAGGCTATGTTACTCACTGTGTCGTATCACCCTGCTGACGTCAGTTCAGATCCAAATTCCCTTCCTGGCAATAAGACAGTTTACTGCCTACTAAGAAGTCGGGTGAGACTTCGATTACACGCAGGAATTGCCACCTAATCAAACATAAGAGTTGTGGGTACACACCGGGAGAGAAAATTTACCAAACGTTTGAAGCATGAACTTGTTGTATTGATACTCGTTTACTGTTGCCAGAAGATCCAGACGTCAGACTTCACAGTGAACATTATTCTAAAAGTTAACGTGTGATCAAGATTTGATCATGATTATCATCATTATCAGCAGCAGCCAGTTCCATCACGTAATGATGTTGCCTCTTTGAGACGGCGTGTAACATAAGATCCCAGTAGGTTTTTTCCAAATCATTCGATGCTGAGCTTCCTGTTGCCAACTGAATCTAGATGCCTTTCTTAGAACATTGTCACATCTGCTCTTCTTTGTTAAAATGGGCTCCAGTCTAAAACTTGTGTTGACCATCTGCCATCTTTTAATCAAGCAACCCACTGCCATTTCAATGTATTCACACTTTCCACTATCTATTTTATTATTTATTTATTTATTTGTTTTTTCTGTTCCATAGGACCCACTTGAGGAGTAAGACTCCATGGTCCTGGAACAAGTCAATACATTGTTACACAAGAATGGTAATAGAAAAATTTTAAGTAGTCCTTTGCACACGACAATCTTAAGACAAAGTGAAAAGAATCAATAAAGAAAAAATGAATTAGGTTAATTGTTTAACTTTTCTAGGAGTTCCTCGACAGAATAAAAGGAGTGAGCCACGAGGTAACTCTTCAATTTAGATTTGAATACAGCGATACTGTTAGTACGATAAAATATTGTATTCTCCTTCTGGAAAAGACCTGTCGGTAAATATTTCCGAACGCCTGTACTTTCGACATACGAAAGAGTTTGAACTTGCTTTGGCATTATATCTGTCCTTAATATTCTCAGTATTTATTTTGAAAATGTATTTCTTTGCTCGGG
Source organism: Locusta migratoria (assembly GCA_026315105.1). Classification (NCBI taxonomy): domain Eukaryota; kingdom Metazoa; phylum Arthropoda; class Insecta; order Orthoptera; family Acrididae; genus Locusta; species Locusta migratoria. The sequence goes on along the minus strand of CM048744.1, from coordinate 118,475,386 downwards.
TGTTAGCCTGACGTATAGCACAAAGTAAACTCTCTGTTTCGGTTATTTTACGTTGAATTAATCAGAAATTGAAAAGAAAGACGTACTAACATAACTTCAAGAAAAAACCACCTTTTGCTTGAAAAGAAATATTTAAGCTGGACATATAATTGATTTCGATTACAACATAATATAATTTTTCAAAAATTGTTATTACATGTAACGTATTAAAATAATTAACATTTTCACATTTAGTACCTATAATTACTTAAATAACGCCGCGGTGGATTAGGCGCGCGTGCTGGAGCGCCGAGTTGCGGCGGGCGCGGCCGTCCGCCGTCGGAGGTTTGAATTCACCCTCTGGCATGGATGTTTGTGTCGTCTTTAGTATAAGCTAGTTCATAAGTAGTTTGTAACTTTAGGGACTGACCCCGCAGTTAAGTCCCTTAAGTTTTACAAACATTTGAATTTGAACTTACATAACACTACCTCAGTTGCACGCGAACTCCCCTGTTTTTTATTTAAAATTTGCAGAACACAATATGGCTGATGATTAAGTGACTGAAAAGCTATTCACATAAAGAAAAAGCTAATGCATTTACACACGAAACACTTCAAACTCTTTCAAGTCAGGCGGTGACTATTCGCTGGCCATCTAAGTAGCAGTAAAATAAAATAAAGTCACTTATTACATACTACTGTCACCAACAATGCAATTATACTTACACGTCTCACATCAAGTAATTGTACACTACTGGCCATTAAAATTCCTACACTAAGAAGAAATACAGATGATAAACAGGTATTAATTGGACAAATATATTATACTAGATCTGACATGTGATTACATTGTCACGCAATTTGGGTGTTTAGATCCTGAGAAATCAGTACCCAGAACAACCACCTCTGGCCGTAATAACGGCCTTGATACGCCTGGGCAATCAGTCAAACAGAGCTCGAACGGCGAGTACAGGTACAGATGCCCATGCAGCTTCAACACGATACCACAGTACATCAAGAGTAGTGACTGGCGTATTGTGACGAGCCAATTACTCGACCACCATACACCAGACGTTTTCATTTGGTGAGAGATCTGGAGAAGGTGCTGACCAGGGCAGTAGCCGAACATTTTCCGTATCCAGAAAGGCCCGTACAGGACCTGCAACATGCGGTCGTGCATTAACCTGCTGAAATTTAGGCTTTCTCAGTGTTCGAATGAAAGGTACATCCACGGGTCGGCCGGCCGCGGTGGCCGAGGGGACTGAGGCGCTCCAGTCACGGTCTGCACGGCCACTACGGTCGGGGGTTCGAATCCCCCCTCGGGCATGGATATTTGTGCCGTCCTTAGTATTAGCTAGTTCATAAGTAGTTTGTAAGCTTAGGGACTGATGACCCCGTAGTTAAGTCCCGTAAGTTCTACAAACATTTGAACTTTTTTTTACACGGGTTGTAACACATGTGAAATGTAACGGCCACTGTTCAAAGTGCCCTCGATGCGAACAAGAGGCAACCGAGACGTGTAACGAGTGGCACCCCATACCATCACATCGGGTGATACGCCAGTATGGCGTGTATTCGTATACACGCTTCCAATGTGCGTTCACAGCGATGTCGTCAAACACGGATGCGGCCATCATGATGCTGTAAACATCAGAAAAAATGACTTTTTGCGATTCGTGCACCCAGGTTCGTCGTTGCGTACACCATCGCAGGCGCTCCTATCTGTAATACAGCGTGAAGCCATGGTATCCGAGCTGATAGTCCATGCTGCTGCAAACGTCGTCGAACTGTTCGTGCAGGTAACTGTTGTCTTACGAACTTCTCCATCTGTTGACTCAAGGATCGAGACGTGGCTGCACGATCCATTACAGCCATGCGGATAAGATGCCTGTCATTTCGACTGCTAGTGATACGAGGCCGTTGGGATCCAGCACGGCGTTCCGTTTTGTCCTCCTAAACCCACCGATTCCTAAATTTGCTAACAGTCTTTGGATCGTGACCAACGCGAGCAGCAATGTCGCGATACGATAAACAGCAATCGTGACATTCTACAGTCCGACCTTGAAGTCGGAAACGTGATGGTACGCATTTCTCCTCCTTACACGAGGAATCACAACAACGTTTCACCAGGCAACGCCAGGCAACTGCTGTTTGTGTATGAGAAATCGGTTGGAAACTCGTGTCAGCACGTTGTAGGTGTCGCCACCGGCGCCAGACTTGTGTGAATATTCTCAAAAGCTATTCATTTGCATATCACAGCATCTTCTTCCTGTCGGTTAAATTTAGCGTCTGTAGCGCGTCATCTTCGTGGTGTATCAATTTTAATGGCCAGGAGGGTAATTCATCGAGATTTACTTATCTCGAAAAAACATTTTATTTCCATGATGTACCAGAAATATCACACACGTTCTTTCCCAAGAAGCGGAACCCTTAGAAGACAAGGCAAAAGGCAGTCGGATTCTAGTCCGAAACCAATAAATAGAAACGGCTAATTCAAAATCCTCAAGAAACACCACTTGTCATAACTCTTAACACTGTAATACAAACTTTTTTTCCCGAATGTTATCAATTTCCACTTTATACATATAAAAATTCATCAGTGAACAAAATCGATCTCCGAAAATTTAATAATCTGAGCCTGAAGTCTGCCGGCCTACTTGAGATGTACGGGATCATTGACAAAACATTTTCGTTAGCTTGAGGGGGGGGGGGGGGTAGGGGAAGGCAAGGCGAAATGCAACCCGAAGGACGATGAAGAACTTTTCGTATTCCACGTGTGATCGCGCATTATCCTTTTATTATACTCTTGCATTGTAGCCGTTGACAAGAAGTTATGGAGGGACAACAGGTTCAAAGACGAAACTCTTGCTGATTTGTGTTCCGCCAATGAGTAAGAAACGTGTGCATGAGGGAAGTCCTGAATTATCTCGAATTATAATTCCCGTTTCAGGACTGATATTAAGTGCGTACGGTAGAGTGACCAGACGTTCCGTATTTTACAGGTTTGTCCCTTATCTGGCCTAAGTGTGCTGTTGTTCCGACAAAATAAATATGAGACGTATATTGTCCCGTTTTTTATACTAAACGTCACGTATATTTTGAAATAGCGCGTTCTTAAGCAATGTGCAGCTTTAAAAAATGGAGAAGAAATGTGCTCGTAATCAACCACAATAAAGAAAAAAGGCTTTAACACCTTGATGAGATACTGTAGAATTGTCGGGTCATGCATTGGATCGAGTGCCCCAGATTATACTATCCGCCACTTGACCAGATAAATCTTCGCAATATGTGGAATCAGATTGTTATACCACAAAAACATCCAAATCTCACTTCAAATGCGCCAGTATTACCAGTCAAGTGGTCTTTGTAGAACGTGTTATCTCCCAAATACTTTTGGCTCTGGTATCACCGGTGCATTATGATGCTGGAAAACCAGCAGTATGTTCGTTATGTATCTACGACACTTACATTTTGGTATTCGTGTTTTTCTCTTAACAGTTTTGTACTTCTCTCTGTTGTCGATATACGAGGCGCGTCAAGAAAGTAAGTTCCGTTTCAATTTATCTCCGCTGCAGCGCTGCGACTGCAGTTCCGCACATGCGCTGTAGACGATGTGTATCAACGAGAAGAACGTGTGCCATTTGGAGATCGCTGTCAGTTACGTACGCTTTGTTGTGCTTGTTTGAAATGTTGATTGAAAATCCCGCCGCCTGGGAAATCAGGTCGGTGATTCGGTTTCTGAATGCGAGGAAAGTGAAACCAAGTGAAATATATGGGCAAATTACCGATGTTTAAGGATCAAATGAGATGAGTGATTCGATGGTGAGAAGATGGGTCCGAGAGTTCAATGGCGGGCGTAGTGATGTGCACGATGAAAAACGAAGTGGGCGTCTACCTTTGGTTACAGAAGAACTGGTTCACGCGATTTATGACAAGATCCAGGAAAACCGTAGGTTTACAATTAGTGATCTCGCTATGGACGGCGAACTGAAAGAAACTGTTTCCAACTGGTTGAAGACACAGGCAGCAAATTTCTATGAAGAAGGTATACAAAACCTGGTGACACGCTATGACAAATGACTGGAAAATTTCGGCAGTTATGTGGAAAAGTAGTTTAAGAGTTGTAGAATTTTGTGCAATAAAAATTTCTTCTGTATATGTGTATAATTTCATTTTATTACCAAACGGAACTTACTTTCTGGACGCGTCTCGAATATTTCTGTAACATTTGGTTGTTACCGAAGATTTCTTCGCAATTAACTTTCTTCTATCGTTCTTCGTCCGTGCAAAATCGCGACTGCTGTGTTTTAAAGATTTTCTTTTTCCTTCCATTTAACTGTCCATTGTGATATTAGTTATCCCACTAAAACCTCTCCTTGCAATTTCCTGGCTCCTGCCTTCTGTGGTCTAGTTACTTTTATAACAGTATTTTTAACCCATAAATAAAAGAAACAACTGTGTTCTATCGCTTCTTTATTTATAATGATGATGGTTACGGATTACTGTGATCACATTTTTATGTTGGGTTCAGTGAAACTTTTTTTTGCATATTCAGGAGTGTTATTTAACCCTTTAATGCATGACCTTCTATTTTAAACTGTAAAAACTACACGGTAACGTATAGTGCGTATATTTAAAAAAAAAATATTGGAAAAAATTACTTAAAATTATTATGCAGTACTAGCAACAAAAAGTTCATAGCTGGTCAGTTATATAGTGCTTCCACGATGTACCCGATGGAATAAATGTCACTATTATGCCTCTCATCCTTCCAGAAAGTAACTCATAATGCATGTGATTGACTACATTTACATGACATACGAGGAACACCAAAGTAAACTAACGCAAAGATTAGCAGTAACTCAATGCAGCTAACTGTCGAACTGATTCAGTAGCACTCTGCAATTTATAATTTCTACGACGAGCTACCGGCATATGTAACACTATGTATAGAAGCAGATACAAATAATGAATTTGTGGCAAAATTTAGATCAGTTTGACAGATAATGGGAAAAATAAGGTATGTAGCTGATCCGCTACACTATGAATTAAAGGGTTAAAATTGATTTTTTTTCACTAGCTACTTCCGAAATATTCATTATCAACTGTTGTAGACAAAAGCTCAGTTCGTGGAGGGAACCGTAAAAAATTTAAGACTAAAAGCATCTGAGGAACACTCACTAATGGAACTATCTTGTGACTACTCTTGAAAATTCTCGTTTCGCATAATAAAAGGGAGAGTATCGAGTGCTTGGAAATGTAGCTATGAAGGAATTACACACTCTATCGGAAATACAGTGGTTCCCACAACAAAAATTACGGCGAATCATCGTACTGAATGTCCGCCTCTGTAGTCCAGTGGACAACAATGTGGGTTGCCACGCAGGGGCTCGGGTTCGATTCCCGATCGAGTCGGAGATTTTCTCCATTCGAGGACTAGACGCAAGTCGCCCCCATGGCGTCACCTAAAGCCTTGCACAAGGCGTGTCGAACTAACACCACCTAGAGAGATGGCCGCGGCGCTCTCGTGTGATGTCACGCAGAGTAGGACATAGCCTTACGAGAATGACAGGCACCAGCGCAGTCATCATGCCACGTAAGCAAGGCAGTTCCGAGCCGACGCGATCGCTAGCTCAGTGGCTGCCCGCTATGACGCAGTGGGCAGTGCCCCAGCGGCCGGCCAATCGACTAGCGATCGCGCCGGCTCGGAACTACCTTGCTTACGTGGCAGGACGACTGCGCTGGGGCCTGTCTTTCTCGTAGGCCACGACATCGTTCGCGTATTTGACTGACTTGACGGTATAGTGGGCCGTGTCCCAGTGGCCACCCAGTCAGCTACGCGAACGATGCCTATTCCGCGTGACGCTACACGAGAGCGCCGCAGCCTTCTCTCTAGGTGGTGTTGGTCGAATACGATCGCAAAAATGCCACACGAAATCATCATCACTGTATTGAATCATATGGAGGTGACGCATTAACGAGAGATGCTATTAGAGCCCTTTGGTGGACACAGTGGGCATCAAAGGCCGCAGCTAGTCGGCTGAGCGACCGGCCCGCGGGCAGATGTACGCGGTGGCCGGTCGGTGACTAGGGCATTCCGCGTCAGTTGCCAGCGGCCGCGTGCGCCTGTCACGCGTCACTTTGCCGTCACTTGCTGGCCCGTTCCAGGCCCAGTGAGCACCAAAGGAGCCGCTAATAGCCACAAACGGCAGAGGGGGAGGCAACGCGATCCGCGCTGAGCGACGACGATGACGACGTCGACGGCAGGGCGGCGGTAAAGCGGCGCCTACTCGCGTGTGAAATCGCGGCTAATGAACTGTCCAGCGCAGCAGCGGCGGCGGAAGGCAGGAGCCACGCCCACCTAGGCGAGCGAGCGGGAGGTGTCCGCCTAGGTGCCCCGCCTAAGATCGCGCTCGGCTGCTGCCGCAACTCGAGGATGCCGCGCTAGTGGAGATTCCCTGCAGCGGGCAGATTTCTTTGCGATAGGGACGCTTGTTGTTCGCGACAATGCGGGAGCCTACGATTAGGGTGCACGTGCGCTCTCAAGCAACCCGATTCAAATGTAAATCCTGGTTCCGATCCAGTGAAAGACCTAAACTGGGAAGAACAAACAGCTGTAGCTTGCAGAAAATCGCTCTCATTCCTATACGCAATCCAAAAATATAGAACAACTAGCTGAAACCCGCGGCTCCAAAAATGTTCAAATGTTTGTAAAGCTTATGGGACTTAACTACGGGGTCATCAGTCCCTAAACTTACAAACTATTTATGAACTACTTTCGGACTAGGACGGCACAAATATCCATGCCCGAGGGGGGATTCGAACCCCCGACCGTAGTGACCGTGCAGACCGTGACTGGAGCGCCTCAGTCTCCTCGGCCACCGCGGCCGGTCCCGCGGCTCCTCTCGCGTGTTGGTAGCACGTAAAAATGCACTCGTTTCGAAGAATCCAATCAGGACATTCAACAATATTGGTTGTAATAATATCACAGATCGATCGCTTGATGTAATGCGCAAAACGTCAAATCGATTGTTTTAAAGAGATGTATTAAAAGACATTCCGTTTTACTGGTTTATTTAGTTGTTCGTATATTGCCTTATTCTTGGGCTGATCCTTACAGAGTAAGACCTGAAGACATTGTAGCACCCATAGACCAAGGATGTGGTCTATGTCATCATGTTTCGCTGTATGTACCCTCCTTGCTATGGAGTCGCTAACGTTATCGCTGGCCTTCCGTCCGAATGCTTGTATAATGTGACGACTTTCAACCACCATATCTTTCACCCCCTTATAGATATCGGCATGGAACTGCGATGGTGTACAACGGCAGACCTCGGACAATAATTACACACAGAGCATTCGTTTGCGTTCTGTAGTTTTCGGTGAAGAGCGAAATATTAACACCCACACACATGTAGATTGGTATATACACCGATAACCTTCCCTCTCAATATACTCCACCCTTTCATCATTATAAACCGCCAGTCAAAAATGCAACCAATAGAACCATTTTCAATGAGTAAATACCATTTACAAAGAGTAATCGTTGTTCCACATTTCGCCTCTTATTCTTCAAAGTACTAATTATTCATCAGATCGCTATACAACCGTGCCTAAAGTCTTCCCCGGGTTGACATTAGTAACAGTGCAAATATCTAGCTCTTTACGTCTTGTGGTTCAGAGGTGATAAACGTACACCCAACAGACATTAACATTTATAGATATAGATATTTGCAACCCAAGTTAAGCCTCGAGCGGCAGCGCTGTTGTCGCAATAATGGAGATGCCATACTTCCGCTTTAGCTATTCCTCAATTAAGCATTAAGTATGATGTCAGTGAACGTTCTGAGTTTCTAGTGCACGACTGTGTCCACCCAAAAAAACGTTTTGTCAGGGAGCTCATCACTGGTAGCAGATTTGCACCGCGCTGCTTGTCATGTAAGTAGATTTGTATTGTTTCGTTACGTCTAGTTTTGCTTGCAAACGGATTTGTGGCAGTTTATAGTAAATATTTATTGTATAAATTTTACCCTACGTATTAGAATGCACAAAAATTTAAATTTATTACGTAAATAGAAGCTTAACTCTCGATAAATTGTCCTCTAGTTTCTCCTGATTAGCCATGCTGCAGTTTCCATCAGTCTCGTTTTTAACCCTTTTTATCGTTATACAATGCGAAAATGATTGTTATTCTAGTACATAATTTAATCTCCAGGTCTCGTAGACGTGGTATGGGTCTAACAGAAGAAGAAATATACTTCTTTCGACAATAATGAAGATTTTAGTTATTTTTGGCTAGATTCCTCATCGGAACATGAACCGGATACTATTTTTCAAATGTAAATCCTGGTTCCCATCCAGAAGAAGATTTTAGACACAATGAATCTTATATTGAAGACGGTACCACCGTGTGGAGTAGAACGCCATACAAGCAACACTGAAAAACAATATAAAAATCTTCCCTGGTTCAAAAGGGAATACAAAACGCATGAGGTCAGAGACGCAAGCTCATTCATTCCTGCATTCCTGATAGCTGATAATATGACTGATGAGGTAATTATGTGAACTACGTTCCACATAACACAGGAGAAAGCTGTCATTAATACTCAAGAACTTCAGGGAAATAACGAAAGAAGGAATGATAATACTGCTTGGTCTATTATACATGATTACTTTCGGAATAATGTAATTGATATACGAATTCAGATATTAACAAATATGACATTTCTTCCTGTGCATTACACTATTTCTATCATTTCGATCACTTAGTAGCTATATAATAGGTTTTTAACACGGAATACACAGTGGTAGCAATTCTGCACCGCGCTGCTGCTGAAGTTATGATAATTGGCGCTACCGCCCGAGGGTTAAACAAAAATTAGTCCAAACACTTGTCTTGCCAAATACTTACTATTGTTTGGTTGTGTGGCCATATTCCGCAGCAGCTGTTAAAATTGATTATAGAGGTAATCTGTTAATCTGTCTTATGCTGACTGCAATTAAGAGGTTTATTTTTACACCAGACGCGTTTCGCTATTTTATTTTAAAAGCATCTTCTGTGGTCTGTAAATGATGCAAAGGTTTGTACAATTGGTTTTTGATAAATAGATTAAAAACAGTTTTTAAAAAAGCATTTTTCACGTTAGGCCTAAGTCTTTTTAATTTAATATTCGGCCTACTCACGGTGTTGATGTCTCTTCTCTACATGTAACTACTGCTTCTCCGTCTTGTTGGCTGGAGTTCGTTTTTTTCCTGGCGAGTGTTTCAGGGCTGTGTACAGCACTTTTCGTGTGTTTTTGTTTGGTTTTTTTTTCCTTTTCATCTCCGCACATCACAGCACTTCACTTTTAAATGTATACTGATTACATATCGCCTGTTATATGTGGAATGCCTGTCTGTTCATTTGTCATTGCACTACAGTGTGGCTATGTTTTCGAGCGTTCATTTGTTTTTCGTTTGGTCTGTGAGTGTTGCCAACGTTACATATTTATAATATAAATACGACCTCATTCTACATGAGTGTGTGTGTATGTGTGTGTGAGGAAGAGAAAGAGAGAGAATATGAACAGGGTGTTAAGATGTTTTTTCAGACGAGTAAATACAGGTTTTAATGGCAACATGAGTGAGTGTGTGTGCGTGTGTGAGAGAGAGAGAGATAGAAATATTTGATTCAATGAACAGGGTGTTAAGATGTTTTTTCAGATGAGTAAATACAGGTTTTATTGGGTTTTAATGGTGGGGGACGGGAGGAGGTGAGGTTATCGTGATTTGTGTTTTTATGAAAGGGGTTTGACTCTCATAATGTTTATATTTATGTTAAGTGGTCAATAAGCTTGAAAAGTGTGTTATTTGCTAGATTGGTTTGGTCGTTTATCATATGTTTCTTTTCTGTTATTGTTTTTTGAATATGATACTTTTCTTGAAGAGTGAGCAGGTGTTTTCTGCTGTTGTTTATTCTTAATATTTCCATGTCAGTGTCTCTGGTGGTGATTTTGTGTTGGTTTTGGTGTAAGTGTTCTGCAAATGTTGAGTGACTTGTTTTATACTTCCAGGCTCGTACATGCTGTTTATATCTGGTGTCAAATGTTCTTTTAGTCTGACCAATGTATCTTCCATCACATGTGTTGCATTTCAGTTGGTATATTCCTGATTTTCTGTATGGATCTGTATTTTCTATTGATTTTGGAAAATATTTTTGAAGTGAGTTGTTAGTTTGGTGGGCTATTTTGATGCCTTGCTTTTTGAAAATATTGGATATTCTGTGTGTGTATTTGTGATTGTATGTCATTGTATACCATCTGTTGTTTCCTTCATTTTTCTGACTTTGTGTTGTTCTTGTGTGTGTGTTTTGTGTGTTTGTTTGTGTGGTATTGTGGCTTTGTGGTGGTGGTATTGGTGTATTTATTTGTTTTTTAATTTTATTGTTCAGCTTTTTTACTAGGTTTTCTTTGTATCCATTGTTTGTGGCTATTTGTACTATGGTGTTCATTTCCTTCTGGTAGTTATCTGTGTCTAATGGGATGGTGTTTAGTCTGTGGAGCATGTATCTAAGTGCTGCATGTTTATGTGTATCTGGGTGATTAGATGTGTGGTGTATAATTGTGTCTGTTGTTGTTGGTTTCCTGAATATGTCAAATGTATGCTGGTTGTTCTGTATCTTTATGGTGACATCTAGGAAATTTAACTGTCTATTTTGCTCTTTCTCTACTGTGAATTGTATTTTATCATGAACTGACATAGACAAGATATGTGGAGACAAGAAAAACAGCTCTATGAATATCAAGAACTCAGAAGGAAAACCAGTAATAAGCAAAATAGGGGAAAGCTGAAATAAGGAAGAAATATATAGAGGGCCTATACAAAGGAAATAAACTTGAAGGCAATATTCTAGAAATGGAAGACGAAGTGGAGGAAGATGAGTTACGAGACATGATACTACGAGAAGAATTTGACAGAGCGCTTTATGGTTGAGCGGCTGATAATTAGTCACATATCACACAGGTCAATGCAAAACGACGACTAGCTTGGCGTATAGTGACGAATCACGGTACACATCGTCATTTGCCAGCGTGTGTAGTGCCAAAAGTAAAATTCGGAGGCGGTCGTGTTTTGTTGTGGTCGTGTTATGTTGTGGTCGTGTTTTTCATCGAGGGGGCTTGCACACCTTGTTGTTTTGCGTGGCACTATCACAGAAGAGGTCTCCTTTGATATTTTAAGTATTTTGTTGCTTCCCACTGTTGAAGAGCAATTCGGGGAGGGCGATTGCATCATTCAACACGACCGAGCTTCTGCTCATAATTCACGTTCTGTGACGTACTGTTTACACGACAATAACTTCCTTGTAATGGACTGGCCTGCACATAATTCTGAGTTTAATCCTATAGAACACCTCTGGGGTGTTTTGGAACGCTGACTTCATGCCAGGCATTACCGACCTACATCGATACCTCCCTGCAGCACTCCCTGAAAAATGGGCTGCCAGTCACCAAGAAACCTTCCAACAACTGACTAACCGTAAGCCTGCGAGAGTGGAAGCTCTTATCAAGGCTACGTGTGGGACAACATAATCCCACCATTACCGATGGAGGGCGCTACAAATTTGTAAGACATTATAAGCCAGGTGTCCGGATACTTATGATCACATAGACTGTTTATAGAAAGTGTGATAGGGGTTAAAACGCACTGCATCTCTCACGTCCAGATCCAGGGAAGGAAACAATGAAGGTAAGTGTTTAGTATCTTGTTGACATTGATGTTATCAATCGGAGCTTTTGTAGTGGGACTAAACATTATCCCCTGCTACTTACTACCTTTATGTCAGCTCAGTTTCGCAGGTAAAAGAACGTTTATATATGTTGTCGATAATCATGTTTAGTCTTAATAGGTTGTATTTCATTCTCAAAGGAAATATTTTTTTTATTTTTTTATTTTATTTTATTTTATTTTATTTTTTCATGTGCGGCGACAACGGAGCAATCTACGAAAATAGCATCTTCTCTGCTGAAGTCAAGGATCATGTACCAGGCCACCAATCTTCGCGGATCGACAGCCACACGCCCAGAGAAGATCCAGTTGGAGTACCTCCGTTGCCAACCGTCTCAATCATATAAACAAGAAAAATTAAAAATGTATTGTAATAAAAAGTCTGTTCATGTTAAAAACAGTTCCAGTGTTGATGTTGAGTCCTAACGAGCAAGTTCTGATTGTATGTCATGTATTACCTAAACTTTTACTTCCATTACCAGTGTGTGAAAAATAATTATTGCACAGAATAAGAAGAGAAGATATTTACATATTGAACTGAATTTATATTTTTGGAACTTATAACAGAATTTCTTCGATTTTATACCAGTGTAACGACTCAGCAATAATTTTATTAACTGAAAAACAGTGAGTTCAAGTTTTATGAACCGATGTATTTTACGACTGATTTAGTGAGCAACATGTGTGATAGTAAAAGATTATCTTAGGAAATCTTGAACAAGATATATATTTTTTTAGAATATTGAACGAAAGAGCGTACCAGATTTGAACTTTTACAGTATTTTTTTGGAACAGTTTTATTTTTCTATTATTTTTCACAAGAACGTAGCAGCGAATATTTAAAAGACTTTTTTCCTATGAATGAAGATTTTTATTAATTCGAGTGTAGTGGAATGGCCGGGGTCGAAGTCCGACTAAAACAAACTGAAGAAATTTACTCCTGAATACACAATTCCATTATAATCTGAAGGAAGAATCGGTTGTTCCAACACACTTTCTCTGGTTCAGTTCCAATTAATACTAAAATTTTGTCTTGTATAAAATATATATATATATATATATATATATATATATATATATATATATATATATATATATATAATTTTTTTCTTTTTCTTTTCAAGAAAATATTTTTGGTTGAGATGGTGGGGTCATGTTCCACGAATGGGAGAAGCGAGGTTACCTAAGAGACTCATGAGCTCGTCAGTGTAGGGTAAGAGGAGTCGAGGTAAACCAAGAAGAAAGTACTTAGATTCGGTGCAGAATGATTTTGAAGTAAAAAGCATAACATCAGACGAGGCATCAATGTTAGCATTGAATAGGGGATCATGGACGAATTTTATTGGAGGTACTATGCTCCAGACTGAACGCTGAAAGTCATAATCAGTCTCTAATGATGATGATGATGATATTTTTTCTAGTTTATTTCTCAGCTCATTTATCGTATCTTCGTGTAACTACACATTGTTGAAGAGTGAAATTATCCTTTATTTCTTTCACATACGAGTGTGTGTGTGTGTGTGTGTGTGTGTGTGTGTGTTTATACAGCGTAACGTTTGAACAGGTAAAAGTTTGCTGCCAATCCAGCAGATGTTTAATCTACTCTGCGGGTATTATTGACGCGGGACTGTAAATAAAGTTGGTACACAAACCGCAAATTGTCGGGCGGGCGGATGAAAAGCCAAACAGGTGGCGGCGCCGCTAACTGATGGGCCGTCACTCAGAGCCCGCTTTCGTACACCTGCCTGTCTGCCGGCCGCCTCTCAATACCGGATTTTTCTACGCGTCGGGGAAACGACTGACAAGTGACGTAGATATGACGACCGGATGAAGCTCCACTGTTGCTGCGTAAATGATGTCTGACAGGTACACAAAGATCAAATCTGAAAAGTAGAAAGCGGGAAAACTGACGGAATAATATATGTGAAAAAAAGGTAGCACTGTTACCGTCCGCACGTTTGTGTGTAGGGAAAAAATGCAGTAAATATGTGGTTGTTGCTCGAAAAAGCCATATTATTGAAAACTTTCTACGAAAGGTCTAAATTTTACCAATTAATAAATCACTTAAAACAACATTTTCTAGTTCATCAGAATATGGCGCTGGCCCAGTTAGCCAGAAGTTTCATCAGATTGCCTTCCATAAAGAAGGATTTTTTTTTCTTTTTTGGTAAGAAAATGCTTTATTTTGCAGATCTAAACTTTGGCAAGTGACTTGCCATTATCAATCCGAAATTAACAAGAAGTCGTCGTCTGTATACATACATTATATGAAATATAGGTGAGGGCGGGAGTTTTTGAATCATGTTACTTTCGTTTTAGTGTGTGTGTGTGTATTTATGGATTTCTGCCAGTTATTTGAGGGCAGAGAATATAGTTCCGTTGCAGAGGGCTGTGTATTCATTTATTATTTCTTTTCATTCTATTGTGGCTTTCTGGATGTTTTAGTTCTCTTCGATTGTTGCTCCCCGACTGTTTTTGTAATCTCCAAATGGGAGAAGAAACTGCTTTATTTTGCAGATCTAAACTTCGGCAAGTGACTTGCCATTATCAATGCGAAATTAACAAGAAATCATTGTCTATATACCTACAATATATGAAATACAACGTTGACAAATTAGTCAATAAGATGTACTTTACATATCATACATTTTTATGTCAGCATGTTATGCATGTGCAATTTACCTCATAGATCGTCTGTAATACATTGTTTTCCACAGTTAGTTGTAATGATACTGCCAATAAAGCGGGTTACAACTTGTGAAATGGAACTGTATGCAACAATGAACCATATACAACAATGTAAATATTTAAATTAACTGTTTGTTTGTTTGAGTGGACTTGTAAAGTAGTCAATACACTGCCAAAGTATTTATGTAAATATATTAACTATATACAGAAGTTTGTATTTACCGTTATGGTATTTATACAGAAATATGCCAGTGATTGCTACATATTGTTAAGAAAAGAAGATCTATTGCGTCCCTCCTGGGTCGAATTCTTGCTCATTGTTACTCAAATAATATCCCCCCCACCCAAAAAAAAGAAAAAAAAAATTGCGCTGTAGCCGTCCGCACGTTTGTGTGTAGGAAAAAATGCAGTACTTCAAGTAAATATGTGGTTGTTGCTCGAAAAAGCCATATTATTAAAAACTTTCTACAAAATGTCTCCAAAAGGTCTCAATTTTACCAGTTAATTAAGCACTTAAAACAACATTTTCTAGTTCATCACAATATGGCGCTGGCCCAGTTAGGCAGAAGTTTCATCAAATTGCCTTCCACAAAGAAGGGTTTTTTTTTTCGCCCACGACTATTTATAATCTCCAAATGGGTGTTTTTGCAGCAATCAGTCGTTATTTGTAAGAAACTGCTTTATTTTGCAGATCTAAACTGCGGCAAGTAACTTGCCATTATCAATGTTACATTAACGAGAAATCATTGTCTGTATACATACATTATATGAAATACAATATTGACAAATTATAAAAGAGTCAATAAGATGCACTTTAGATATCATACATTTTTTTATGTTAGCATGTTATGCATGTGCAATGTACCTCATAGATCGTCTGTAATACATTGTTTCCCACAGTTAGTTGTAATGATATTGCCAATGAAGTGGGTTACAACTTGTGAAATTGAATTGTATGCAACAATGTAAATATTTAAATTAACTGTTTGTTTGTTTGACTGGTCTTGTAAAATAAGTTGTAAAATAGTTAATACACTGCCAAAGTATTTATGTAAATCTATTAACTATATACAGAAGTTTCTATTTATAGTTATGGTATTCATACAGAAATATGCCAATGGCTGCTATATATTGGTAAGGAAAGAAGATCTATTGCGTCCCTCCTGGGTCAAATTCTTGCTTATTATTACACAAATAATTCTCAAATAATTCCCTAAAGGTTGTATTTTTCATAGTAATTTGGTCATTAAGTAAGTTATGTCCCACGGATCTTTGGTGGCAAAAGATTTCAAGCTCTTTGAGTAGATCGAGAAATCTTCCCTTCTCACCCCTCTGCAGCAAACTCACATTATTTGTTATCCTTGGCAACTGGTGCTTTGTTTCAAGCAGATGGGCTGCCATGCTTGATCTCTCAGCTGTCTTTTCTCTCAAGCGCAATGTGTTCGGCAAACATAGTTTCTAGCTTCTTTCCTGTCTGCCCCACATAACATGCCCCACAGTCCAAGCAGTCAGTCTTGTAGACTGTGGATTGGATTAATTTTGTCTACACTGTGCTCGAGTATGTTGCCTAAGTTGTTTGTGGTTGTAAAAGCTATTTTTATCTTATACCTTTTGAACACAGGTGCGATTATAGTGCTCATTTTACCATAATAGGGTAAATTAATGAACTTAGTTATTTTCTTTTAACACCACAATGTTGTTACAAGGGACCAATTTATTTTCGTATTTATTGGCGATATGCCTGTATAGGTTATCACCATAATTCTTAAACATTACAACCCTAATACATGCGAATAAACTAAGAAACTTTCTGTTTAGAATTCAGATGTCTACGTTCTCTGCTTTAAAGTTATGGGACCACATTGCAGTGGTCATCAGTCCCTAGACTTACAAACTAACTTATTATAAGGACAATACACACACACACACACACAGACACCAGAGGGAGGACTCGAAGATCCGACCAAGGGCGGCCGCAAACTCCTCAGAAGGCGCCGTAGAACGCACGACCATTCCCTCACGGCTTATATGCTCTGTCTGTTTTACTCACAGGTTATTAGGAATACAGTACGTTGGCAGAACCTCTTGGCAAAAGAACAATAAAAATCGCACTGACGTGTTTTACGGCCCACTTTACATTTGTAGTTTAATAAGTTTTTGCAAAAATTTCAAAAAATGTTCAAATGTTTGTTAAGCTTAAGGAACTTAACTGCGGGGACATCAGTCCCTAAAATTACAAACTAATTATGAACTACCTTACACTAAAGATGACACACACATCCATGCCAGAAGGTTGATTCGAGCCCCCGAGCGTAGCGGCCGTGCAGACTGTGACTTTCGCGTCGCAGAACGCTCGGCCACTTTGCCGGCGCAAACTTTTCGGACCAAAATAACAGGTAACCGCTTTCTCTGAAAAGTGCATGTGTTCTGTTTCGAAAACAGGCCATGAAATACATAGCCACGAATTGTAAACATAAACTTCTTTATCGCATGTACGTAAACTGGGGAGATATTGTTACAATGACTGTTGTAAATGAAGTATTGATGGTACTAACTTTGTACATATTATAAGTAATAGAGGTACGTAGAATTCAGTATTACCACACTTATTCCGTTTGTGATTTTAACTGTAGAAGAAAACGTAATGATGGTTTGAAATAGAATATTTACTCTTTATTTTAGAGCAGAACAGTGTAACATGAACGAATTCATATTTGAATTACAGGAAAGGTAATACCACCTACGTAAAAAGCGTCCATAGCAACCATGTCAAAGACCAACATTTTAGTAGACGCATTGGTTCTAATTAATGAATTTCAATATATTCCAAAAATAGCGAATAAAAGCTTAGGAAAGAAATGTAATTTGTTCCAATGTATAAACTTTTTTCCGTTTCATTAAGGAACTACACTTGCACAGAAATCTGGGTCTTCCTTTCTATACGAAACAACCTGTATCAGCACGTTGTTCAGAATGTTCATTATTACCATATCCTCCCAGTTTACGTGCATATGCTTCAGAAGACCATTGTTCAATTCATTGCTACGTATTTCACGGCATGCTCACGAAATAGAACAAAAACGCATTTTAGAGGAACCATTCTTCCATATGCACAACTCTAAACATTGAAGAACTTGGCTCTATTTAATTAATAAGTGTGCCCGAAACACTTTTAGAAAAAAAAAAGTTTGTGTACTGGCAGATTCGGAACCACTGAACATGACCATTACAGTCCAACGGGCGGTCCACTACTCTACGGCTAACAATTAGAACATGTTCCTTCAATCTCTCAATATTGATGGCACTTGTAAACTGATTGTAATATGGCATTTTTAGACACTAGATTATCATTTATCGTACGAAGAACGACTTGTTTTTGCTAATTCTTCCGTGCGCCATTGCATTGAAATGACAATGTGTAAATTATAATAAGAAAATCATCAAATTCGCAACGCAAGATGACGTATGCCACAGAGAGCTCTGGGCGAGGAATGTCACGTGACTGTGGTGAGGGCGGGAGCTTTTGCATCATGTTACTTTCGTTTTTGTGTGTTTATGGGATTTCTGTCAGTTCTTTGAGGGTAGAGAATATAGTTCCGTTGCAGAGGGCTGTTTATTCATTTTTTTAGATGTAGACGTATTTTTTTTCTTTCTATTATGGCTTTCTGCATGTGGTAGTTCTCTTCGATTGTTAATTTTTGTGGGAAGCTTTTGCTGTATTTCAGAATCTTTAGATAAGTATTTATGTCAGATGATTTGTGGTTCATGTTTATGAGGTGTTCAGCAAATGTAGAATGACTCTTGCTTTTTAGTGCTGTTCTGTGTTATGCGTATCTAGTATTGAAATTTCTGCATGTCTGTCCAATGTAAACTGAGTTACAATCCTGGCATGTCCGTTGGTAGATGCGAGACGTGTTATGTTTGTATGTGTTGGTGTTGGTTGTGTCAATTATCTGTAGTTTCTACACTTAATATACAAAAAGTAACAATCATTTCTACATCTACATCTACATGGGATACTCTGCAAATCACATTTAAATGCCTGGCAGAGGGTTCATCGAACCACCTTATACTATTTATATCCCGTTACATTCTCTAATAGCCCGCGGAAAGATAGAACATCATCTCTCCGAGCTCTGATTTCTCGTATTTTATTGAGACCCTCATTTCTACCTATGTAGGTGGGAGTCAACATATTTTCGCAGACTGAGGAGAATGTTGGTGATTGGAGTTTCGTAAGTAGACCACGCCGCAGCGACAACCGCCGTTATGATTCCCATCCCAGATCCTGTATTTTTTCCGTGAAGCTGTCTCCCTGTATTGTGACAATACAAAACGAGATTGCGAGTGTCATTTGGAATCGCTGCACAAAAATCTGTTTGGTATACTTTCGAATTAATTGTACAAATAAGTTAATTTTCTATTAATTTCTTTGACATATTTGAAATGAGACGAAAAGGCGTTATTTAAACTGTCAATATTCCTTTCAGAATGGCAGGTGAGTGTTCTGCAGTTGAGTGTACGACAATTACGTTTTGTTTGCATTTCGAAACAGGAAATTACGAAAAGCAGACATACTTGGGCGAAGCCGCGGGTCTCCACACATGATAAAGGAGACAAAATTTGTGACAGGGTTTGAAAGTCTAGGACAAAAGTCGTATGAAAATTACTCGAGAATTTCAATGTGCGCTCAGGAAAGTGGTACCCGGTGTTACAAAGCAGAAAGAAAACAAGCTATATTAGCTGAACAAGATTCCTTGCCACTGGAGAAATTTACAGTATAGCATACTAATATTGTAGGGCATATCGACAACGTATTAAGTTGTTTAGAAAGCAGTGAAGGAGGAATATTAGAATGCGTATGTTTAGTACACAATATTACCATTAACTCGCGGTCGCTCGCGTATATTGTTATCACGCAATAACTCCCGTGTTAGATTTTTTCTAACAATGAGATCTTCCATCTTTTCATCTCTTTGTGCCAGACAAAAACACGATTATACAATAAATCGTTTCTTTAATATTACCAAAGTATTGTAAATTAGTATAAACATGGTATGGAACACGTAATTTGTCGAATTTTTTGATGTTTGCAAGAAGAGCTATAGTGCCGAAGCACTGACAACGATAAACGAGATGTTAGAACAATTCCGCGAAAGTTTCAAATTCAAGCATTATACAGCACACAAGCCTGCAAAATATGGCACCAAGGTACATGCGCTTTCTGATGCCAGAACCTCTAAATATGGAATTATATACAGGCAAACTGCCTGCTAGGCCATATCAAGGAGCAAATATTGCAGAGAACGAATTTCATTGTTCATTTGACAGACAGTATACAATAAATATCCCACTGATGATGCTGCAACGCCAGCGAAACAAGTTTGCTTGAAATTGAAAACAGTTGTGTTTGCATAAGCCGGACCAAGCCCCTACCACGCCGTAGCGGAGAAGCGAGGCAACTGTCCCCGAATTGAAGCGGCTGATCGCCACCATTTGCAGGAAACAATCCTAGTACTGGGGTTGTGAATTGAAATACATGAGACGCAACAAGAGCAAAATAAAGCAAAAAATTAACGCATGTTTCTTTAAAAGTTACTGTGCATTGCAGTCTGTTTAAAAAAGTATTCTTAAATGAATTAAGTCTCCTAATTTCCGAAATAACGTTTTCATAGAGACACGAAATTTAAGAGTGTAAGGCTCTTTTCTAATACGGTGGAGCACTTTTCATCGAGATATTTGCATAAGATAATTCCATGAAACTTGTAAAGTAGCAGAGAGTGCGATTATTTTTTAATTCTTGTAATTTTCTTCTGTCAGGTCTTATTTACTTTTCGACGACTACTCTGTAGGTTTTGCACGCTTATTTTTGTATATCACATTTTTGTCTATATTCTTTTCCATATTACATAGAATTTTTCTTTCAACTTCCTCGAATTTGGGAATGAATAATTGTAAAAACTCTTAAAATTTTAAATACGCATTTCATTCGCACATAAATTTTTAACAAAGTGGTTGAGAATGCAACATTCGCCCAAGTAATGACCATTTACGAAGTACAATCACCACCTGTTAAGTGTCTAAAAACAGTTAATCGACCTACTTCTGCATCATACTTATATGTGATAAATACCTCTTATAGGGCTAGTTATACACTCAGCTCAAATTAGTATTGTTAGTAATTTATACGTAAATATATACGTAAGTACTTGGCATGCAGCAAAGTACGTTTCTCAATGTTAGAGAATCATTTGTAAGAGGAAACTTAAGCAAAAACAAACGCCCATAATTTCTTATTTCTCCATGAAAATACTATACGGTATACAAGTAATAACTGATCTGCGAGCTGTAACATTGTTTCCGTCTTCGTCTTTGCTTCCGTTCTCACCGTTACAATTAAAAGCAGCATTCGAACGAGCCATGTTTACGCACGATTGCCCTGCAAATGGCGGCTTCTGCCACATTCAGTGTGGGGACGCGACACTAGCGCCAGCGAGCGGTCTAGTTTTTATGTAGCAAGTCTATGAGACGCACCATACCTAAAAAGCAAATTTATTTGTAAGCAAACAGGTAATTGAAGAGCTTTTCAAACCTCAAGATGAATGTCATAAATGTTAGAATAAAAATACAATGCGGCAACGCATGTTCGAGAGTCACACAGAGTGAACAGTGTACCGAGACGGGAGCATTTAAACGGTTTCGCCGTGGCGGGACGTCCCCGAAAGCCCAGTTTAAGCGGTTGCTTCACGCCAGAACGTCTGCGCTTCCATCTAGTGGCGGGAGCAAGAACCGCGTCGGCAGGGGACCGCCGTTTCCACTTGTTTGACAAATTCCCATTTGCAGACGACTGGCACACCGCGAGGTAATTGCAGGACAAGCAGCAATGTTTTAAAAGCTTAAAACTACGATTACGCGTAAAGCACTGCGTTCGTTTACTTAACTTCCCGGCTTCAGACAAAACGCTTTCGCAACGCGCGCGCGGGAATGAAGGACAGAACAACAGAGGTTTTACCTGCCACGGCAGATTACCGAGGCTTCACTTAAAATTCATCAGCGAAATAATATTTCGGGCTCCGTATGTTTCGTTCCAGGTTTCAGAAAGTTTCTTTAATTTTGCTACTGTTTAACGTCCTGCAACTGACGGCTGTAACAGCAGCCGTTGAAAGGAGAACAGCTCCGGAACAAATGTTCAGTTTGAGGTGGCGTTTCTGCAGTTAGGTTTATAAGAGAACCTGCCGATCACTTACACAGGGACCATTTGTAATTCATTAAATGGTAACATTTAAAAATTCCCTTGGTTTAATATCAAAATAGAGCATCGTTTGAGTGTTTTTCCTTTAGCTCTATAGAACTCCATTGCTCTCGCCGTGTGCGCTTTCCAGGTCAAAGTTGTCAACAGTACTATCAGCTTTCCAGAAATATCATTAAAGTTATTGGTATACATGACTTGTGGTAAAAAAGAAGGGTATTAAAACGTGGTGCATGATTTGACAGATTTTTCCCTTTCGTAATATAAATGGTCTCAAATTTCTGCATTTATATAATTTTGCAGGTATATACTCATTTGTACAAGTGATGTAGGTCTGTAAAATCTGTTGCGAGTACAGTTAGTAGTAAATAAGTAATAGATTGAAACCTGGTGTGTGGTAGGGCTGTTTTCCATGAACGTGACACTTCATGTTCTCATATCTCATGAGCTGGGTGTCGTACTGTCATTCTATTCTAAAGGTACATCAGCTGTTTGTGTGTACAATTTTCTACTAGTATAATTTGTATTGTACAAATTACAAATTCTAACGTCATACCGAAACATTTTTCTTTTCATCATTTCGTTGTTGGTGTCAACCACAGTCTCACATAGCAGTAAGGACCCTAGAGCGCACTTTTGGTACCCGCTGCGATCGTAGCGCGCGAAACGGCCAGCAGGCGACACTACTGAATTTGCGGTATCTCGTGAATTGTGTCGTGTTACTTGCAGCTTGCCGGCCGCGGTGGCCGATGGGACTGAGGCGCTCCAGTCACGGTCTGCATGGCCACTACGGTCGGGGGTTCGAATCCCCCCTCGGGCATGGATATTTGTGCCGTCCTTAGTGTTAGCTAGTTCATAAGTAGTTTGTAAGCTTAGGGACTTGATGATCCCGTAGTTAAGTCCCATAAGTTCTACAAACATTTGAACATTTGAACTTGCAGCTTATATTCGTTTTTGTGATGGTTTTTGAAACCGGGAACGCTTGTAGCACAAGTAATTGCAGCAACAACAGAAAAAGACACCACATTTCTCATTTCTCTGATTTCCTAAGGACCCCGAAAGGTTTGTAACATAAAGCTATTTCTGAAACGTTTTCGTTGCGAATCGTCCGACAGTTACATAAATTTAAGTATAGTTATGATTCTTTGATCTTTTCAGGAGTAGAAAATGGCTCATAAATTGCCAAATAAAATATATGCCGAACAAAGATACCGTTTACCTGTACAGCAACGTGAAATTTCCTTCGTTGCATTTCGAACAAAACCAGAACGCAGAAAGGAAGAAACTGGTATGGAATGCTGCACCCGAGATTATTCGAAATGCTGGACAAGCCGCCACAATTGTCCCTGAAGCTTAGGGTATAACGTCCCGTCGACAGCGTGCTCATTAGAGACGGAGCACACGATCAGATTTTTGGGTAGGTATGGGGAAGGAAATCGGCCTTTCAAAGGAACTATCCCGGAATTTGCCTGGAGTGATTTAGGGAAATCACGGAAAACCTTATTCTGCATTGTCGGACGTGGATTTGAACAACCGACCTCTAGAATTCGAGTCTAGTGTGTTACCACTACGTCACCTCGCTCGGTGGTTGTATGTATCATAGATATTTGAATATTTAAATGACAGGCAAAAGCTTGCCTTCAGTTTTTTGCTGTTCTCACTTTTCTGTGGCCTCTTGTTTATAACTTTTTAAGGGGTATAGTTGTCCGTCTTAACATTATTATTGTTAAATAAGCGTTACACCGTGTCATTTATGACTCTTGAGTACGGTTTGAAAGTCTTTTCTTTCTTGCCCTAATTCGGTGTCATTTAATGTTCATAACGATAATTTTACGAAATTATACATTAAAAACTGAAAAACGCAATAGTAATATCCCTCAACAGCATTATCTTCACACCCCGTGGTAAATCGACTTTGAGATTTCGGCTCTCGTTTGATCTGTCAACGTCATATATGACAAAATGTAAAAGGAAAATAGTTTTAATGCGAAGTGCGGAATGTCACAGAAACCACACAATATGGTAGTACAGTATATACAAAATATACTCTTTTTAAATTGATGAATACTTTTTCAAAGCTGAAATTCTATACTTTCAGAGATTAAAAAATCTTGTAATCTTATTTATAGAAAATAAAGAAAAGAAACCACGGATGCTGTATTTTCCTCGAAATTTGTCTGGGCGGGATAAAGAGACACATTTGTGTTTAATCATGGAGGAACGTGTGCGATAACATATATACTTTTAAGCAGACACGGATACAACATTGAACTTCATGTTGATGGTGAGTACGATCACTAAATATTAATGAATTTTCTCTCATTCATATCTGTGAATATAGTTCACTGTTATTTATAGCAAAGCGTTTCACAGGGATTAGAAAGTAATCAGTAAACACGGTAGGCGACATAACTGGTTAATTAATTAAAAGATTTTTAGAGCAGCATCACAATGACATAAAAATGCAATATAACACTAAGGTATCACATGCCAAAACTCGAAGTAAAATATTTATCAGGAACACTTGTAATAATTTGACGGTATATATGATAGGAACATAAAGGCACAAGCTGTCATACGATGTTTATTCAACATTTTACAGTCGTGTACCTCTGGCAAACAAAAATTAGGAACATGAATTTTACAAAATCATATAAACATTTACAGGAACTAAACATCTGCGGCCGACAGACAGGTTCTAGATAATTGTTATGACATTAAGATCATAGTGTACTGTGAAGTCGTATATCAATGTCTGTGCCATTAATGCGAACGGTCATAAACAGCTAACATTAATTTATACCATACACCGCATTTTCTGAAGTGAGACACTTTCCTGTCTGGGTAAATAATTATGTGGTATAACATAATCAGTGGCCCAGAAAATTTTATGTGACTCAGGCAATTTACTTAGTACATAGTCGTAGCGAAGAATCGTCTGCTCTGTGGAATACGAAAAAACAGGATGCGTAATATATTTTTTCCTTTGTAGATGCTAATTGATTTAAATAAGGAAAATATATAGAAATATACGTACAGGAAACAGATAAAAATATCTGACCTATTATTAGGAAAAATAGTAGAAAGAAAAGGAACTAAAATGCTTATACGGATTATCTAACAGCATCTAAGTAATCTCATTCCCCCGTATAAAACACCCTAAATCGTTTTATCCCATTAAAATGACTTTATAGGTTTAAAAGCTGATGTTATGGATATAAATTCTCATGACCTATAAGCGGTATCCTACTTATGTTAGTTTTATTAGTTAATCTAGTCCATTAGAAAAGCTGTGGATGTGGAATGAGTTATATTGGCTCATGACATATACACAGTTTTCTGTAATCGGTGACGTACTATTGTACCTGTAACTACTACTGGAACATTTTAAATATTTATTTTCTGTCGATAATTATATTGGATGCTGAAAATCAAATTTTCTTTACCCCTGTAAATCTCTAGAAACACAATTTCCATCTGGAAGTGTGTGCCCGTTATTAGCTGAAGAGAGATACAGAGCAACCGAGAAACTGAAAGTTATAGTGAGAAAGGAACAGGCTGTAAACTTAAACTATTGATTCAAGAAGTAGTATAAGCGGAAGAATAGTGTTGAACATCTTTTTATTTGTATGAAATTATACGCTAAACATTGGACGCCTTACTGGCATTTATCGCAAAGTTTCAAACGTCCGGAGAAATGTGCTGGTGACTCCTCTTTATAGAAAGGTAGAATAATGGGCTCGTATAAAATTACAGGCCAATATCGTCACTTTGCTGCCGAATTCTTGAACATATTCTCTGTCCGTATATAATAAATTTTCTTGAGACGGAAAAGCTTCCGTTTATGCATCAGCACAACTTTCCAAAGTTTCGCTCATGGGAAACTCAACTTGCCTTTAATTCCATGATACGTTGTGAGCAAAATGTGAAGGACAACAGTCAGAAGGACAGAATATCTTCGACTTTCGTCCGACCCCATATTGTAGTGGACAGCGTGGTAGGTTTCTAGGCAGGTGGCCCGGGTTCTATTCCAGATCGGGTTCGAGATTTTTCTCCGTTCTGGGACTGGGTGTTGTGTCGTCCTCATCATCACTGACACGCATGTCGCCGAAGTGGTGTCAGATAAAAAGACTTGCACCAGGTAGGCTGAACACGACCCCAGTTGCGGTCTAACGGCTACAAAAGTCATACAATGATCTTTATCATCCCTAATTTTCTGAAACTGTTCGATTCGGTGCCACGGTGAACACTGTTGACAAAGAAAAGAACATAGCTAGCAGCTGACAACATATGTAAGTGGCGCTAACACTTCGAAAATAATACAATTAAGTACGTTGTGAATGGTGTGTTCATCAGAAATAAGGTCATCCCTAGGAGTGCCCAGAGAAATAATATAGGACTTCTTTTGTTCTACATAAATGATTCAACAAAATGCTCCGACAGACAAGTTGACCAACAGTCTTTGCCTGTTTGGTGTTGATGGTGTCGTCTTTGAGTGGCGCAAGAGACTTAGATGACTTAGACAAAATTTCCAGTTGGTATAAAGAATTTCAGCTTGCTCTAAAAAGGTAGAAAAGTATGAAGTGACATATATGAGAAGGAAAAAAAACACTTTCGTTTTCGAATGCATGGTTTGCAGTATGAGACTGACACAATCGTGTCGTTTAAATATGTAATCACAACGTGGCAGACCGATATCAAATGAAATAAGCATGCAATGACAGTCGTGTGAAATCATTTGGGGTATTTTGCGAGAATGTAATTCATCTTTACAACACATCACGTGAAAACCATTGCTAAGTATGCTCAAATATTTTGGATTCGCACTAAATCAGTTTAAAGAAAGACGTAGAAGCAATTCAGATGCGGGCTGATAGATTTATCACTGGTAGGTTCGATCAACACACGAGTGTTATGGAAACAATGCTGGAAAACAACTGAAGACGCCGGAGGAAAGAAGTTTTTCCCAGAAACGCAACCGAGGACATTTGGAAGACAGGCATTTATTTCAAGCTGAACGCGGAACGATTCAACTTCCTCAATCGTACATTTCGCGTGAGGACAGCGAAGATAAAAGAAATTAGAGCTCATACAAGACAGTTGTTTTTCTTCGTTCCATTTGGGAGTGTAATTACCCCGACTTGTAGCTCATAATTTGGTTAAATTCTATGTGTTATGTTTTGCCAGTATCGTTCAATTTTCTACATTTAATTCGAATATGAATACTAGATTTCAACTGGAAATGGTTTGGGGAGGGGGTACTATACTAGTTAATGCTTGAAAGATAGCGTGTTTTTTGTTGATTATCTAATTTCGTTATGGAAGTCAAACTGTAATAAGGAGAGACAATTATTTTGCACTGTTCAAAACACAATCTTGTTTTCATTAAATGTGGATTATCCTCGTTGAAACATCAAACACAAGTCTCTGAGAGCACGGGTGTAAGAATGGGCTACACCGTATGTCATTGCTAATTAAACTTCTCCGTGTTTGTTACTTAAAGAGTCTGTATGGAAATTCGAAATGTAGCTATAATATAAAACAGACACTTGTTCACTGGCGAAGACAGGCAACTTCGTCACGTCGCATTATAAAAGTAGCTACGCGCTAATATGATAAGTAAATTCCACGACATTCTCGCATAATAAGCAACTCACGCAGTTGTTTTACAAGTTCTTAACTGATGTACATTGACAATATCAATTAATATCATCTGACTATGTAATCGCCGGCCGCGGTGCCCGAGGGGACTGCGGCGCGCCAGTCACGGTCTGCACGGCCACTACGGTCGGGGATTCGAATCCCCCCTCGGGCATGGATATTTGTGCCGTCCTTAGTGTTAGCTAGTTCATAAGTAGTTTGTAAGTTTAGGGACTGATGACCCCGTAGTTAAGTCCCATAAGCTATACAAACATTTGAACATTTTAATTATGGTGCCACAAAAGTCTTTGGTCACCTACCAAACAGCATCAAACGCCTGACAGGTAGCCAACTTCTACATTGTAGATAAAGTTTTAGATATAAATTAGTAAATCTGAAAAAAAGAAAATAAAAAAAGTAAAAAAGAAAATAGAAAGTAAAAATAAAAATATTCTGTCATTAATATTTAGCACAAAGTAATAATTTGTAAAGACACCTTTCATTAACCTGACACGTTCCACATCATTACGAAGTGTCGTATCCATGACCTATGGAACAAGAACTAATATAATGTAATCGGATAGTCACGAAGAATGAAACATTGGTATCGAGGCCAATCAATCAATATACATGGTTACTGTGAGACCACTAAGAAACGTCGCCCAGGATTACTGTCAAAAGGTGTACGCCATTTTCAGATCGCTCTACCGACGTATGCTTTGTACTGCTTATTTATAATGTCAGCCGCAATTGAAAATGTCGCCACGTGTAATCAAAGCTGTGATTCGTTTTGTAAATGTATGGAAAGATAAACCGGAGGAAACGCATCGGCAAATCTGCGAGTTTTACTGACATTGAGAATACAAACTACCAAGGGAAAGAAGATTTACCCAAACCTCATGGTCAACAGTGTATGTAACAATGTTATAACACGTGTAAAATCAACTAACTAATAATGTAAGATTTGAATCAATAACTCATTGTTTCCCAGTGAGAGGAGACTCATATCTGAGTGACAGGGACTTCAGCATGGTCAAGACAAAGATGAATAAGACTGACCGTGTCTATGCTACTAGTGAATATACATAACCTATTCTACAGTCAAGTGTGCAAAACAAGTTTTCAGTGAAAATTATTGAAACCTGATTTAATACATGACTGGTGGAGTCAGTACTACAAAAGGTTGTTTCTGAGTTAAACAAAGGAACTAATGTGCCGTCAGACAAGAAAATTAAATTTGAGGTCTCACGATACAACCAGTTTGTATTTTAAGAAAATCATGAAAGGTGACAGCAAAGCCCTTCATTGATGGACTCGTAGCATCTACGTTCAACGTGTCAAAAGAAGTTTCTCCTGCTCATCCTACATTAAGAGCTTGCAGTGGGAATATGTCCCTAAGTCATGAGAAAATAGAAGATATCAAGAAGTTTCAGCCTTACATGGCTGAAGAAGCTCAGGTGAGAGAGTTTTATGCCCAGATATTTGGGCGTACCACACACAGAGATACAAAAACGGGAGAGGATTGTGAAGACGTTTATCTCACACCATTTTGTTATATTTTACATAAATTGGTTAACACGTTGTAATATAGGTTTTCTTCTTTCATCAATAATACACTAAAAAGGACAGTTTTGCAATTTATTTGAAGTATATTTCCAAAAGGCTTTGGATATCGTACCTCACAAACGGCTTTTAATCAAATTGCGTGTTTACGGAATATCGCCCCAAAATTTGTGACTGGATAGACGATTTCCTGTCAATCGGTGGTAAATCATCGACTAAAACAGTGGTGATATCCGGCGTTCGACAGGGTATTTTCACTGGTCCTCTGCTGTTCCTTATCTACATAAACGATTTGGGAGAAAATCTGAGCAGCTCTTTTACGTTATTTGTAGAGGGCGTCCTCATTTGGAGTATTGCTGCCCGGTGTCGGATCTTTATCAAGTGTGTTTGACAGAGGATATCGAAAGAGTCCAAATAAGGGCAGATCGTTTTGTATTGTCACGATACAGGGGAGACAGCGTTATGGAAATAATACACGATCTGGGATGGAAATCATTACAACAACGGCGTTTATCAATGCGGAGTGGCCTACTTACGAAACTCCAATCGCCAACGATCTCCTCCGAATGCGAAAATTAATTTTTAACTCCCACCTACATAGTAGAAATGATCATCAGAATAAAATACGAGAAATCAGAGCTCGAACAAAGAGATTCAGATGTTCTTTCTTCCCGCGCGCTGTTCGAGAATGGAATGGTAGATGAATAGTATAAAGGAGGTTCGATGGAACCTCTGCCAGGCATTTAAATGTGATTTGCAACGTATCCCGTGCAGATGTAGATGTAAAAACGCCTCATGTCAACACTTTTGAGCAGAAACACCTCACGCCTAGTAGCTTTTTATATTAATATCTCGGTTCCTGTAAGAGTATGTGCAAAATTTTTCGACTAAAATCACCACTATATTGCTGAAAATGTGAATTTTTTTTCAACAATTTTCAATTACTTTTTCTTCTAAGAATCACATTTCTGCATCTCCTGAAAAGTTTTTGTTACTTTTCATGAGGTGTTTCTGATTTTATCTATTTAATTAAATTTAGGCAAGTCCACGATTCCAACTAAATACGAGACGTCGACGTACGTCATGCGAAGTAACAAGAACATTAGCTCAAACACGTAGTAATAGAAGAAAGCAAACGGAAAGCTGGAGTTCTAAATTTAACCTTTAAGAAATCTTTCACGAAGGAGGACCGCACAAATGTACCATCATTTGATCAACGTACTAATTCCGAAATGGAGGATATAGTAATAGGTATTTCCGGTGTAGAGAAGCAGCTGAGAGAGCTAAATACGAAAAAGTCTGCTGGTCCGGATGGAATACCAGGTCGGGTTTACAAAGAGTATTCTGCGGCGTTGGCCCCTAACTTAGCTTGCATTTATCGCGAATCTTTAATTCAGTGCAATGTTCCTAGTGATTGGAAAAAAGTGCAGGTGACCCCCGTTTACAAGAAAGGAAAGAGAACTGACCCACACGCCAGTTGATCGTTGACATCAGTTTCCTGTAGAATTTTGGAGCATATTCTCAGTTCGAATATAGTAAATTTCCTTGAAACGGAAAAGCTTCTTGCTATGAATCAGCACGGGTTTAGGAAACATCGTTCATGTGAAACTCAGCTTGCCCTTTTCTCACATGACATCATGCGAGCCATGGATGAAGGGCAATAGGCGGATTGTGTTTTTCTCGACTTCAAAAAGGGTTTCGACGCGGTGCAGACTGCTAACGAAGATACGAGCTTATGGAATAGGTTCACAGATTTGTGACTGTCTGGAAGACTTCCTAAGTAATAGAACGCAGTACGTTGTTCTCGACGGCGAGTGTTCATCAGAGACGAGTGTATCGTCAGTCGTGCCCCGGGGGAGTGTGATAGGACCGCAATTATTTTCTATCTATATGAATGATCTGATGTACAGAGTAACTTGTAATTTTCGGCTGTTTGCTAATGAAGCTGTGGTGTATTGAATGGTGTCGTCTTTAACTGACTGTAATAGTATACAGGATAACTTAGAAAAGATTTCTAGTTGGTGCGAAGAATGGCAGTTACCTCTCAGTGTAGAAAAATGTAAGGTGATGCGCATGAGTAGGAAAAACAATCCCATAATGTTCGAATGCAGCATTAGTAGTGAGCTTCTTGATGCTGTCGCGTCGTTCAAATATCTAGGTGTAACATTGCAGAGTAATATGAAATGGAACGAACATGTAAGAACAGTTGTGAGTAAGGCGGACAACCGACTTCGGTTTATTGGGAGAATTTTGGGAAGATGTCCTTCATCTGTAAAGGAGACCGAATATAAAACGCGTGTATGACCACGTCTTGAGTATTTCTCACGTGTTTGGGACCCGCAGCAGAACAGCTTAAAGGAAGACATAGAAGCAGTTCAGAGGCGTGAGTGTGAGTGAAGTGTGAAGTAATACACATGACCACTAAAAGAAATACGCTGAACTTCAGTTACGCGATAAATCAGTCAAACCTTAAGGTCGTAAATTCTACCAAATACCTAGGAGTTACAATTACTAACAACTTTGACTGGAGAGAACACATAGAAAATATTGTGGGGAAGGCGAACCAACGTTTCATTGGCAGAACGCTTCGAAGATGCACCAGCTCCACCAAAGAGACTGCCTACATCAGACTTGTGCGTCCTCTCCTGGAGTACTGTTGCCCCTTTTCGGACCCTCACCAGGTGGGACTGGCGGAAGACATTGAGAAGGTTCAGAGAAAGGTAGCTCGTTTTGTTTTATCTCGTTACCGGGGGGGGGGGGGGGGAGCGTCACGGAAATGTTGCACGAATTGGAATGGAAATCATTAAAAGAAAGACGTTATTCATTGCGGCGTGATCTGTTTGCAAAGTTTCAATCACCGACTTTTACTTCTGAATGTGAAAATATTTTGCTAGCAACCACCTACTTAGGGAGACATGACCATCCCAGTAAAATAAGAGAAATCAGATCGAAAACGGAACGATTTAGGTGTTCTTTCCTCCCGCGCGCTATTAGAGAATGGAACGGTAGAGAAAAGTTAAGAAAGTGGTTAATGAACCCTCTGCCAGGCATTTAAATGTGATTTGCAGAGTATCTATGTATATATAGATGTAGAGGCGAGCAGCGAGATTTGTTACTGGTAGGTTCGACCAATGCGCGAGTGTCACGGAAATGCTCCGGCAATTGGGGATCGCTGGAGGAAAGACGCCGTTCTTTTCGTGAATTTCTGTTGAGGAAATTTAGAGGGCCGGAATTTGAAGCTGAGTGTAGTACGATATTGCTGGAGCCTACTTACATTTCGTGTAGTGATCACAAAGACAACATAAGAGATACTAGGGCTCGTACGGAGGCGTATAGGCATTCTTTTTTTCCTCGTTCTGTTTGGGAGTAGAATAGGAAAGGATATGCCTAGTAGTGGTACAGTGTACCCTCCGCCACACACCTTACGGTGGATTGCGGAGTATGTATGTAGATGTAGGTGTAGACGCATCGATTGCAAAATGAATAACAGCGTTACCAGGTGCCCTCAGCCACGCACCGTATGGCGGTATGCGTGTGGGTGGTAGTGAACCAGCGCGCGCACAAGAAGAGAGCACAGCCAGAACGCTTTACTAGCGACGCTACAAGTCTCGCGGTTGCGATATCTGGCGCGGCGCGGCGCGGCGGGCGGCATGCCGCCAAACAGCGGTGGCGAGGGGGTGGCGGGGGCGGCGGGGGCGGCTGTCGGCGGCGGTGATGGAGGCGACCGCCGGTGACGGACGGGCTGTTTCCTGCGGTCGGCGCGCAGGTGCTCCTCTGATTTAGGGGCCCGCAGGCGCCGCCGATACACAGCCGCCATCACCGGCAATATTGTCTCAACACCTGCACGTCCCGCCGCCCCGCGCCGTATAACTCCCGCCCGGACTCGGATGGCCCGGGTTCGATACACGCGTCGTCGCACCGCGCCGGCCCCGCCGCCGCTGCCGCCTTTCCCACCTCACCGCAGCACCTATTACCTCGCTCGCGCGTTCATTTTCTCGTAAAGCGAGATTCGGTGGTATCGGACACGTATTTTTCGAAATGTAAAACTCAACACTCTGATTGCCAGCCTGGTACACGCCGAAAGAAAGAAAAAAACAATGTTTGGATCACATGGGAAAGTTGGTGCAGTCATAAATTGATTAAAGGTAATGTTTTAAACATGGCTGCGTTTTTCAGTGACCGTTCACGATTATAATTAAACCCGGCGTTACCCGGGTATTTATTTATTTACTTCTGCCATTTTTAGGTATATATGCATTTGTATAAGTACTGTATGTCTGTAAAATCTATTAGGAGTACAATTAGTAGTAAATAAGTAATAGATCACAACTTGATGCATAAGGGGGCGATTTTCCATGAACCTCATTGTTAATGTGCTCATATCTCATGAACTAAGTGTCGTATTGTGATACAAATTAAAAGCTACATTCAACTATATATGTGTATAATTTCCTGTCGCTACAATTTGTAGTGTTCAAATTATAAATTGTAACGTCATACCGAGAGCCGTAGTCTTACTCCATAAACTCCGGAAAAGTAGTAAGCGAGAAACTTTTTTCCTTTCATCATTTTACTATGGTTGCCAGCGAGAAAATGTTTCATAAAGGTTTGAAATTATGTTTAAAGTTTGTTGCAAGTCGCTAAGTACTGTCATTCTTATACAGTGTATTTCGAAAGTCTCGCCGAATTATATGGCATTTTTTGCGATTTCTGTTGGTTATGACGTAATATCTTTTGAACTATGTGCCGTATGTGATTCTTAACCATGCAGCAATTGTTACCTCACGGTAAGGAATGTGTGTACCAAATTTGTTTGAAATCGGTCCAATGGTTTAGGAGAAAATGAGCAGCATTGTCGCAAAATGCAGAAGTTTTTCGCGCATCTCATTGTT
The DNA here is from genome assembly GCA_026315105.1 of Locusta migratoria. NCBI lineage: Eukaryota > Metazoa > Arthropoda > Insecta > Orthoptera > Acrididae > Locusta > Locusta migratoria. Next base: position 118,441,612 of record CM048744.1, on the reverse strand, counting down.
TATGACGTCATAACTCGTGAAATATATATATATCGTATGTGATTCTTACACTTACGGCGACCGTCCTCGTCGATTCAAGTTTAAGTGTACCAAATTTCATAAAGATTGGAACAAAACTGTAGATTTGTATGCAACATGCACAAATATACGGACACATTGCTCTATATATTACATTAAAAACAGCCCTCGCTCGCAAAGAAATTTTCCCTACTATGCGTCCCAATTTGTAATAAAATGTTACAGAGCGTTAGCCAATAAGAACTGATGTTTTATTTTACTAAAAATTGTGACTTAAATTGCATCACTTGCATTTTACTTTATCATGTGACATGTAACCTTAGAAATTTTCTGATGAAGGCACTCATAGTAGTTATCTAAACCTAGGTAAAATATATCTTTGCGATAGAGGGCTGTTTATATTACCAATTAAAACATAATTTACTATGAGAAACCTTAACTTTTCCCGGCATAATGAATTTTCAAACAACTTATGGGTATGTTGCCGGGTGACGTCATCGACAACCGCCGATATTTTGACACGAGCACGCCCTGCCATTCTCAAGATACTACTGCATTCAAGGAAGCAATGTGCAAGCGAATTACCTTGCGAATTACACTGATTTCTTGAGTGCCGTTGTGCACTGAGAATTACACGGTGTGCTCCTGTCGAAATATCAGCGGTTGTTGATGACGTCACACGACAGTATACCCGTAAGTTGTTTGAAAATAATTGACAATGGTTCCTAGCCAATATCCTCATTTGTTTGAATTTGATCACTGGTTTCGATGCTACTTAGGCTGCTTAGACTGATCGTCATCGCTTTTCTTAACGTAAGGTGTACTGTCTAGAAGTTTTGTTAGGAAGAATGATAGAGATCAGAAGGTGCTGCTTAAATAGCATAGAAACCGGTCATCAAATTGAAATAAATAGTGATGTTGCTTGGAAACCAATGTTAATATACAATTATAAAATTGTACACCTGGAGAAACGGTGTCGATTTTGATTTGATAAATCCAGATGCCATTTTGGCAATATTTAGTCAATAGACAGAGTAGTGGCATAGCTTCCAGAGAGCCATCTGTGTGGACCCTTTAATAGAGAATGCTTACAGTCTTCCAGCTTAGTGTGATATCAACGAGCGAAGCAAACAGGCAGTGTACCGCGGAGAAACACTCGTGCTACTCACAGCCAACTGAACGAGTTTGTAAAGGGGTCAAACTGTGGGTTTCCGAACAGTGGGACTGTAATTTCGGAAGATTATCACAGAAGTTGGATGTGCTGCGTGAGTTGTGCACTTATGTTGGTTGCAATGGTTATGTAAACATTCCCACATACGTAGACTATATGAGGTTCTCTAAGTCCGAGCATCGGATACGTCTTTCAGGAGACGACATGTCCAAGACACTGCTGTGTTGGTACCGGATCTGCTGTCAGAGTCACTCAAAACAGTATATCAATACAACTTTGAACATGACTAGTTAACAACAAATGTAATCCATTTTTTAAACAATTTTATATATCAGCCAACCGGTTGCGTAGTTTTAAGGTACTTGACCTAGGTTTCGTGTCGCTAGGGAGTAGAAGAATGAAAAACAGTTACATGAAACACATGACGTGAAAAATATTACGAGCAGAATTGCTCAAGTCGATTACAATAAAAAACTAGCATTCTTGCTAGTGTGAAGTACCTTCATGGCCTTCACGCCACACTGATTTTATTTGCATGGTAAGAATGCTAGTTTTTTTATTGTAATCGACTTGAGCAATTTTGCTCGTAATATTTTTCACGACACGTGTTTCATGTAACTGTTTTTTATTCTTCTGAAGTTGTCCCTAGGGACAACGAAACCTAGGCAAATTACCTTAAAACTACGCAACCGGTTGGCTGATATATAAAAATGTTAAAAAATACAGTATAACAATGCTCAAAGTGCGGCTAGAAGTGTCCTCCCAGTTTCTTTGAAAGATTGTCCCTAGAACTAAATCGTAAACAGCGTGGCGAGGAAAAGTCGAGCGTGGTAAAAATAATATGGTGCATGTTATGTTGTGTTTTCTACTTTTAAAACTGAAAAATGATTTTGTCTATTAAAATTTATGCTTCGGGCATGGATTGGGTCTGTGCTTATGTGTTACAGAGTTAATAATATGATTTTATTAATTTTGATTGTGACTTCATTCTGATTTATGTATTTATGTGATATTGTTGTGTTGCCACCAGTTTTGGCCTGACTAGCCTCCCCCATACCATATTTACCTTCTGATGATTTTCTAGCAGTAGTTTTCATTTTATTTGTGTTAATGTTGTGCGAATCATTAGTTATATAGGTGGCCAACGCACTCTCCCCTTGCTCTGTTTGTCTTTATCAGTGAAACTTTTAAACCTGGTAAATAAAAAAGTGCCTGAAGCTCAAAATTATATGATAAATTTGATTTGAGACAATTTTTCACTCTCTAAGGGAGGGGTGATGAAACACGTCCATACAGCGAGTTACATTTACTTTATCCCCACTAAATAAAAGTTGGTGGGCTTCAGATATGTTTTGAGTGTAGCGAGACGCTCAATTCGTACTATGCGAGATACCAGATGTACAAGATTTTTTTTGGTCCAAAATGTGGAATACTTTTGTTGTGTTTCATAATTTTAAATGTCTACTTTTGTGTAGGTAATGGCGTATGCTGTGATATGTTCCCACTCACACCGCTTGTACAGAATGAATGGGGCTTGTGTAAACTATAGTTTAAACAACCGATAGCCGTGCCTCGCTGCTCTTGCCGTCTGCTGGTTCCAACAGCATGGCTGCAGTTGCCTCTGGCGCTGGTCAAGTTCTGCCAACTCCCGGCCAGAGGCAAATCTTTAGCAAAGATGCTTAGCGAAGGTCCCCATTCACTCCCCTTATCCGATGTGCACGTTACGTTTGCTTATTTGAGTCCGTGAAACCCTTTGGAGAGGCTCCCCCTCCACTTTAGGTAGGTGAACAGTAGCAACCACGAGGGCGGCCAGGAGTCTCTGGCTGGTCCTTGGGAGGATAAGTTGCTTTTTGGTGTTGGCTCTGTTCTGAGCACGTGGCTAAACTTTGTTTGGATTCAAGTAGAAAATCCTCCTCGCGACTCTAGTTCTGGCTATAACATCATCGTAATGCGTGGGGGTGAGATGATACATAATTTTGTTCTCGATTGCTGATTTTATGATGATTCTTGCCGAAGTTTGATTTCGCGGCCTCACTAGTGTTCGTTAACAGAATCCTTGCACTCCCTGACTGTAGTCCTTCCTTCCTACTGTTAACCCTTTATTTGGCAATGTTACTCTCAAACAACATCAAAATTGCGCATGGTTTTCTGCGACATGTTTCAAGTTTCATAACTGGCTTGGCAACAGTGCTTTATATTAACATTTAAGCCCTCCAATAACGCTATGTTTTTTTTTATCTTTTGCGAAACGTTTGTCAATAAACTTAATCTTTAGAGGACACTCCACGCATGCTTTACCGAGATATATGTTTGTTTCAATTTTGTGCCGATACTTGGAAAACTGCTTATAAAAGGGAAAGAGGAAGCCTTGAAGATCAATTATTGTGGAAAATTAATGACGAGTTCTTATATGGGAGACTTAATATGGACTTATATTTATTGGGAAGAGGATGCCTGGTAGACCACTACAGAATGGGTAATAAGTCCAAAAGAAGAATGAAACAGCATCTCCTGTACCAGTCAACGATGTACGGTATGACAGTTACGACAATATGTTGTCCCTTGACATTGTAAGGGCCAAAAGGAATTTGCAACTTCAACTGAGCGAGTGATAAGAAGTTTTCCCATAAACAGTGTCCCAGAGTAATCGTTCTTGAAGTGCGTGCGACGCTCGGACGCAATGCGCCATACTATGAACTGGGCCCCGACAAAGAAGATGCTGTTCTAGTGGGCTGCGTAGCGTTGTCACATGCAACAAAACAAACACACATTTTTGAGAATAAAATAATAAAAATCATTAATATTTAAAAAAATTATTCTCAACAGTATAATTAAACATATTTTTATCTGCATAACTGAGCTGATGTAAGGCAGTATCATGGATACAATTTCTTCCCACTACACTAGCAGCACAGTTCGGTGATGTTCGTCCTTCCTACACAAATCCTTGAATGGTCGGTTTCACGAGCGACGGACCGTCGCGAAGCCGGCAGTCGCGTGCCGCCACTGCGTTTCGGCTGTGTGTCCACCCTCAGGACACAGGCGCTTTAATTGCCGCGCGCAATTCCGCCGTTGCTCCTGGCCCCCGGGCTGTGGCGCCGCTAATACACAAACCGCATCGATTTATTACACAATTTGAGTGCGCCGCGGCGGCCATCAGATACGCCGACAGTGACGACACATCACCATTACGTCAGCGCCCGCGCGGCCCGCTTTAATTACGTCGGTGCATTTTCAGACCGTTCGCATACGCTGCGTGCGTGCTCTTTGCTCTGCCCGAAATCTCGCAACGCCTCTCTCTCCTCGCTGTTGTCCAATGCTTCCCATAAAACGTTTCCGTTAAAACGTCTATATTGACGTCCATAGGTACACTGAATGCGCTACCAACGAAATTTTTCGTCTGCTTGTAATCAAACGAATGATTACAACAGTGGGTATCGGTATCTTCAGTTAAATGAAAATATATTCGTACACTTATATGTTTATAAAAATTAATTATTTCGTGCTTATATATTTATAATCATACATTTAAAACAACTTGAATTATTTTGAATAAATGTTCGCATTTGCTAAATACATGCGAGCTATTACTTCATAATAAAGATATAACTGTTTTCTTAGTTTAAAGTGTCGACTTTTCTGTATTGTAGGAAGAGTTTTTGTGAAAATGGAACCGTTAAAAGTATTTTCGTTTGTGTAATTTTTTCATATCTTATCACCATGATTAAAAAGTTTTTAATACTTCGCGTTTTGCAGCTGTTTTTTATTCCGTAAGACATTTTTTTATATTGCCCCAAAGATGTTTTTTTAATGGTATGCTGACGAGTTTCGGGCGTTGGCCATTTCCTTAAGTAACCTACTAAAAAGAACAATGTTAATTTTTGTGGCCTACACAAGAAATAACAATGCAATGAATATTTAAGACTTCAAAATAATCTTCTTTGGATCAACAGCTTGTAAAAGTACACCAAATTATTTGAAATAAATAGCGTGACCAACACAGTCCAAATATAGACGAATGTAAATAATTATGACATAAACAAACCATGTAAAATTATTATAGCCATGTATACTCCACTAAAAATGAATATTGTTCTCTGTAATGGGTAGCGTAAGGAAAAGCGCAATGACCGAAACTATTGGGCATATTAATAAATTAGCAGCTTAGCTGTAGTATATAAAAACGTCTTTTATGAAAAGTTAAAAGTTCACATATTTTACTTCACTCGTACTTCTCGAATTACTCAAATTCCTCAATGTTGTAACCAACTTAATTTTTCAGTTCTACGACCTCTACTGTACCGTACATCAACGATACATACTTTAGACACTTGCTAACACTTTTGAGACAGTAGAACCTTTGCTCATCAGGTGTAATAAGGCTAAATGTGTGCTGTACTGCGGATACTACCAATTTAAAAGCTTGTTATTACCGAAAATCGAACACAGGTTCTTCACTGACTACTCTGCTACGAAGGTCGACAGTGTCTTCATACTGATAAGAAAAATTCCCATTTTTGTAATAGAATATTTTGTTTGTTGCCACACTTGATTCAAGTATCCTTGTTTGCCACCATCACTGATCTACAATATAGAAAAAATTATAAATTTATACATGTCAATTTTGTTAGGATGTTACTAGTGATACATGGTAGCTTATTTCTATATTCTAACTTGTACAACAGTATGATTGTTATTTGTCACTTAATTGGATTTTCATATCTTTTCATATTTGCGTGGGTTCTTCCGTAATGAAGTACGTATTTTTCCAATTAATGAGTCACATGTAATAAGAAATGTAATTTACTTATAAGACACTTATGCGTGTCTAGCATCTATGTAATATGGTATTGATTCATGAAAACAGCAATCAAATGAATGGTTGCTAACAGTTTGAATGAGCTGTCAATAATGATTCCAGGTCACCTAATTAAAATGGATAAATAAATAATTTCCTTTATGAAATTCATCATACACAAAAGAGTGAAGCATGATTTAAAGTATGAGAATAAAACACAGGACAAGAAGATCAGGAGAAACGAAGCAGATATGAATTAACCTAGTCTATATATCAGATACAAAAAAAAAAAAAAAAAAAAATAAATAAAAAACACCTAAGAAGATAGCTGATGATGCCTAGCACATATGATGGAACAAATCTGTCATGTTAGAAACAAAATAAACATTTGTTGCACCAAACTGAATGTTTCTTATGTGTATGTTAAATATAAAATCTAGTTTTCTTTTTCAGGAGGTATAAAAATATGTTTTTGAAACTTTGTCAAAACTTATGAATCCTAAGTAAGATACTAACTCACAGTCATTAATCGCTACTATAATTTTGTATTCAATTTGCCAGTGGTCATTCTAAAGACAATATTCTAGTTTCTCTTGTGCAGTCAAGGATAGTTTAAGTAAATATCTTATACAATTAGGCCACTTGTTTATTTGTTTTATGAATTATCTTGTGAAACGGAATTACTAAAATGCTCTTCAAGACATGAGGAATTAGATTTAACGAATTGTTATCCTTCTGGAAGTCTTTAAGCAAATTTTGCAAGTCCTTTTGCATTATTTTGACTCTAAATTTAAGAACTGAAACTCTATCACCTCATTAGTCTTTCCTTTCTTCATACACGAAGTGACTGAATACACCTCACCAGATATTAATTTTGGGATGTCAGAATTTTCGTTATAAACTGCCTGCGTATCTAATTTATTTCTTGAGCTAAACAAAAATTTAAAGAAGCTTTAGAATGACTGCAAAAATTCCTGTTTTTTTTTAGTAATCATTTAGTTTTCTGATGTAAATGATGAAGTGTGTTGTGTGCTGAGCATAATTTTTTGTCTCTGCACTCTTACTGTTTCCAGTAATTTCTCTTATCAAATTTTTAGCAAATTTTCTTACATCTTTTCAAATACATTTATAAAATTCTCATGTTTCTGTTTGACTGATGCCTCGCCTTTTTCTTTTTCATTTCTTTGTTCCTTTTACCTACTGATGACCTTTCTTTTATAGGATGCTGAATATGTTGCCTGGTGTGACCTTGTATATTTTTCTTCTAAATTTCTGGCTAACTGTCTGATTGTTTATTTCTACTTTTGTGTGTCTTTTGAATTTGTTTCTTGAAAGTCTGTTATAACTTTAAATTATAAAGTACTTTATCATTGTTATACCTAGAACAATTATATCATTCACACAGAAGCCTTGTACTTAATTTTACATAGATAAACTGCTGCCTTGTATTCAACCCTAGAAAATACATCAGGCAAATCTCAAGGTGCGCAGAATATAAATAATATAACAGTCTCAAAAGTGTGTGGCTATTTTAGGAGGATACAGGGCCTATATTCAGTAGTAAAATTGAAATAACTTATATAAAGTTTACTGAAAATTCTCTCTGTAACACGAAAGTCTCATAATGTGGGAAACAATAAGTGTCTGTTCTTTATATAAAAACCATAAGAAGTAGTACATTGGAAAAGTTTATAGTAACTTCGAGTGTGATTTTACAGGCTACTGTTTATAAAAATAATTTACACAACAATAAAATTAGTTACTAGCATCAATAGAAACATCGTCTAGAGATACAATACATGTATTGAAACAAAATAAAACACAAGAGCTTGTGTCTGTTCTGCAATGCCTCAACTGATCTCATTTGAACTCTTCTGTCAAGAGAGTTAATTTGCTGTAGGCTCAAATCAGGTGCATGGTTTCACACTGTTATGGTTCTTGTTGATTCACTAAGTAGGTGGGATTATACTAGGTACTGCCTACACCTCAACAGGAAATGGAAAGGTAAACTGGCTGGGTTAATAGCAAGAAATTTAAGAGGAGGCTCTGACATGTGTGGTGAAATACCAGTGGTTATAGATATTAGAGCAATTTTTCAGGGTAGGGAGGACAAAAAGAAGTCAAGTTCTAAGTGAGGTCAGTATTGAAACAAACTTTCAGTTTAATGAAACAATTAAACAGTATAATTGTGACACATTAGATCAGCAAAAAAAGCTGTTGGTTTAAAATTAGCACCAAGTTTTGTAACTGTCTAAGAAAAAGTCAGCTATCTTTAGTGCAACAAAATATTAGAAAGGTAAGAAGTAAAACCAATAAACTACTTATTTGCATTGATGAATTAGATTCATCGAATGCAGTTAACATAATCTGCCTCTCTGAACATCATGTGACCACTGGTATAGATTTGCTAAGTATTGCAGCTTTTAGGTTAGCTTCCTACTTTTGGAGAACAGAAATGGAGGATGGATGAGTTGCCACATTCATTAGAAATTGTTATAAATTTAATAACATAGACATTCATAATTTTTTTCTTTAGCATCCTATTGAAGCATGCGCAGCAGAAGTAGAATTTCATAATAAATTATTTATAATGGTGTGTACAGAGTACCAAAAGATAACTCCAATCTGTCCATAAATCACTTTGAACCTCTATTGACTTATTTGATAACAAAAAAAAGAAAGAATTAGTGTTGGCAGGTGATTTTAATGCAGGCGTTCTTGAAAACTCTCCCAAAAACAAATTATTTCAATCAGTAGCATTGTCATTCAACTTAATTCATACTGTTAACTTTCCATTTAGGATAACTAAGGGCTCAAAGACAGGCACTAATAATATCTTTATAGAAATGTCACAATGAAAATGATATTATAAAAACAGTAGGGGAAGGTCGGGTAGTATCGGACGGCGGCTTATATCGGACGAGTGGGGTTTCTCATACTTGCCACGTGATTCAGCACCAGTAATTGTCACAGAAGTGTTGGCTGTGACGGCGAAAGGGTCGTTACGCCATATTGTACCGCTGCGAGTTTGTGTATGAAAGTGACGGCGCATTTTCTGTTTTGTGAGTGTGTTTTTGTGTACGAAGATAACTTTGGAGTGCTGTACCCAGCTTTAAATAAGTGTAATTCTGTTATAAGGTGGTTAATAGCAATAAGGGATATTGCACTATATGTTTATAGACAGTTAATCTGTTTACACGTATTACTAAGCACTGGACAGTCGAATTATCTTCCCATGTCGGTCGGGTTGTATCGGACATCAGAATTGAGGGTTGTATCGGACAACAATCACAGCCAACAAAATGAAGGTTTTGATGGATTTGTTTCAGTTTACAGGCGAAATGGGCAAAGTGAGGCATATGTGGAGGGAAGAAAATATGAAGATGGATGTCGAAAAAGTACGTTTAATGAAAATGACGATTCGAGAAGATAGCGAGCGTTTTTCAGTCCCAAAAAGTACCCTTGGTGACCGGCTTAAGAACTTTTTGGAGGGAAAGGAGATAGAACTGAAGCCAAAACTGGGAACTCTAAGGATTTTGCTAAAACTTTCAGTGATGAGCGAAGTTCTGACATTAACTACATACAAAAAACAACTGGAAGTGAAGAAAGAACAACAAGAAAAGAGAGAAAAAGCTTCTGAAGCTAAGAGGAAACTTAGAGATGAAAAACGTAAGGAGAAAGAAGAAAAGAAAAAGGAACAAGCCTCAAAAAAGCCTGTATGCCTAGCTAAAACCAAACGTTTAGCTAAGAGAGAAATGGGATGGTATAAAAGGAAGGATCTTCTGCAACAGAAAGGGAAATATCCAGCGAATATGTAAGGAAAAAACTAACATTTGACGATAAAGAGACTGGAAGTGATGGCGTGACTCACTGCATTATTTGTGACGAAACTTTTGAAGAGGACTGGATCCAGTGTCGACTGTGTAATGGATGGGCACACGAAAATTGCACAGACCTAGAAAGCAGCACTCTGTATTATGAATGCGATAGCTGTTTCTTGAATAAAGGACAAAATTTGTGTTACAGATGCAGTAAAATTGATTGCTAGGAGTGTAAAATGGAAAAATTATTATTACTTGTATCATTTAGTGAATTTTTTTGCACTGAAAAGTATTAAAATCACTCAATTGGATAAACATTTACCATCTGATATGTATTAATAGAAATAAACATGTGTTTTGATAGAAATATTGGCTTATTTTCTGTAATTTACATCTTGTCTGATACAAACCTCCAACATTTCTCCGTAGTTAAAAATGAAATAAATTTTAGAAGCCAACAGATAATAGTAATTATCTACCCTAAGACTGGTTGCTAAGATGGTTGATTTATGACTTATGAGAGCACATTTTGGTGGCTATTATTTTCATATCAAGACATTACTCTATTCAAAATTTGAAAACAAGCTTAACCGTCCGATACTACCCGACCTTCCCCTAATATGAAGCCTTTGAGACCATGAGCTGTAGTTCCTTCTGATAGATGTTAATACTGATCACGATACAAAATCTATAAAATTGGAGTTTAAGAGGGAAGTGAGTAAGGAAAACATTTATTGTTTTAGATAACTGTTCAAAGACATGAATTGGAAAGAAAATGTTCAAATGTCTGTAAATCGGAATCCATTGCCTTACTAATAGCTATCAATTCAACGACCGCTTCCAAATGACTTCATCTGGGACAGCAAATGTCTACACAATATTTCATAGGGTGCATCACAGAGGGTACCTTACAACAGATTTTGACTCCGTTTTGCCAATTGCCATGAAAGTGAGGTCTTACAACGAGACCACGTGAATCGGATTTTAGAATTTTTTTGTTTATATTGCACACGAAGTTCAGAACTTAAATAACAAGCAGCCAAAGCCATTCCACCGAACTCTCAACAATTCTCAAAATCGACTTAAAAATATTCCAATTACCAATAATTAACGCAGTTGCAGCTCCGTCGGTGTAGCTCACGTGGTTTTGACGGGCGGTTTGGCTCATCGCGCCAAAGAAACACCAAGAACGTAAATAATAATCGACCACAAGCCATCGATCTATCTAAAGAAAATATAGAAAAAAAGGTGGTAGCGTTCTGGCCTCACAACCATAGAGTTGATGGTTCGAATCCCACTGTGACATTTTTTCGTTGTTTTCGAGTAATATAAAACATTTTAGGATCTCTAACTCCACTTGTGTCAGCTTTTATGTGTACGTAGACGACGTAAATATTTAAATACAACGGAAATTTAAAAAAAATGCAGAACGTGATTTGAACAACCGATCTTATGGTTGTAACGCCAAAACGCTACAACCTGAGCTACACCGACAGATGCTGCATTTGATTTAGTTATTAGTACTTGTGTGAACTTGCAAAATTTCTAAGTTGATTTTATCGATTTTTGAGAGTTGTGTCGAATGGATTAGGCTATTTGTTATTTAAGTTCTGTAATTCGCGTACCATAAATATGTTGTCTTCTAGTTGAGAGGATTTTTATAATCCACCAGGCATCATATGTTTCATGGCAAAAGGTACCTTTCAATAAACATTGTTTTAATGATCACCATATATGAGACTTCGTTGCAGGTGGGAGCGGGGAGGGGGGAGACGAACTGTGGTGGCGGCAGGGAGGCAGGGGAGTGGAATAAATGGGCATTGGGAAATGGAAATTAAGGAGAGAGATGTAAGAGATGTATGAAGGGAATAAACCCCCAGTTTACGCCGTGTGTTGAGCTAGTGTCTAATGAAATTGACGAATTAAAGTCTTATGCAACAAGGGTCTAAATTTGTCTTATATCGCTGTACATGAGAGAAGTAACTGTAACCATGATGCCATAACATCCCCGCCATCCCATACAACATTATCCATAAAACGCTTTTGAGCCATACTGTATATTATGACTACACCTCCTGCATCTACCCGATGGGGAATGGACCAGGCACGTTTCGATGTATTTCCATGTCAAATTGGAATTGGGACTGCGGCTGGTCCAGTTTTAATTCCAAATAATTAATGTATTCACCAACATCGTTAAAGTTTATTACACTAATACCATCTTCAGGCTCTATACAAATAAATTTACATATCAGTGTTGTAACTATAACGTGATGCTCTACATATGTCATATACAATATAAAGAACAACAAATACAAATCTCCTAACAAATGATTAGGTGAAATTCATTGTTACCTGAGGACCCGTGTAGTGTCGCTGATTGTTACACGCCCACTGCTGGAATAGTATTTTGAGGTTTTCACATTGACTTTACTTCAAAAGAATAACGTTCATTAGTCACTGACGAATACCCTGTCAATTTCTACTACAATGTTGACTCAGCAATTTGATACTGTAGACACCCCTAAATAATGTATTTCCTCGTTACTTTCAACTACTGATTATATCAATGGTAATTTCCTACACTAGTATTTCGCATATTTCACCCTCTTAAGGCATTTAAAAGCATTTTATACATATCTACTACCGCCTAAGATATCGTAGAGCACAACAGTTCGAAGAAATGTTATTTATTACATTCAATCAAGACCATTGCTTCTACAAGCATTATCTTCAGGTGCATTGATTCTTGTATTATTTATAAATGTCATTTTATTATAATACCCCTTTTATTATACCATCCATTAGGCCTTATTATATTGCTTCAGTACTGATTTTTGGGTCATTCCCACTTGTTGTTCTCTATATTTGAGTAGCCTATTATCAAAGACAGATATCTGTCGTTTGCCAAAAATTGAGATAAACGTAATTTTTATTGCGAAACGTAGAGCTAACATATTTATAAGCTGGTTTGAGGATTATTAACTTTAATACTCGAGGATTTGTACCTGGAAGTAGCTAATATCAATTTGATTACTGAAGCACCTTCAAATTTCGTTTGAAAATACCCAAACCAAAACGTGTAGGTGTCCGCTTTTGATGTGAACACGCTTTCAGATGTCCGTTTTTGATACAAAGAGATTCGATTACAGGTGACGAGAATCTTTTACAGTTGTATAATCTGGGAAATTATAGGTATATCGACATAAAGTGGAAAATATTAAATTCTGAACTCTATATTAAATGTTTGTATAGTCTATGGAACTTAACTACGGGGTTATCAGTCCCTAAACTTACAAACTACCGACCGTAGTGGCCGTGCAGACCGTGACTTGAGCGACTCAGTCCCCTCGGCCACCGGGACGGCAACTTTATATTACATGTTGGAAAAATTAAGAAGTACAATAATCATAATAATCTTTCTAATTTTATATACAAAATGAAATGTTAAGGCACTGAATCTCTAAAATTATTAGCATAAGGTCTTTTGAAACTGTCGCCAGATTTTTCCTTAAACATTCTTACGTTATTTCTGACATCGAACTTCTTTCCAACAAGTGATAATTTCGGACAACACACCTTACAATAGAACAGTGTAACTTACAAGCTAGTTATACTTTTGTTTCTTTTCAATGTTTATTTTCCACTTTTCAGGCTGTCTCTACCGCTTCCTAGTGTTTTCGTCGGACGCTGGTGATATATTATGTTCCATTTCACTCCCTTTCAGATGGTTATTACTAATAATAGTATAAAAAATTACTGAAAAACTTAAATGTGGGCTAATACGTCTTAGTAACTGGCACATGCTGTCGCCATGTCTGATTTTCGAGGTCATGTGATCATATACTGTGTTCCCATTGGTACACACTGCTTCATTGAACAAGTGCCCGAATTTGATATCAAGCTCTTATATATATATATATATATATATATATATATATATATATATATATATATATATATATATATATTTGACGAATTACAGCGTTCAAATTAATGAAATAAATCGCAATTTGCGGTGTTATGGCTTCACTGTATTAGGTTTAGATGAAATACCAAACTGTGGCGAATGAAAATTTGTTCCCGGCCGGGAGACCCCGCTTTGGAATCCCGGCCGGGCACAAATTTTCATTCGCCACAGTTTGGTATTTCGTCTAAACCTAATACAGTGAAGCCATAACATCACAAATTGCGCTTTATTTCATTCTTATGTATGTGTCCTCTTTTGATGTGAACAGTCACATTTAACGTGTGATTTTTCACATTTAAATAATTTTCTGAAAAAAAAAGAAAAGAAAAAAAACAAAATAACAAAAAACAGTCTTCACCAATGAAAAGAGCAGAAAAACGTCCTTTGGGATCGACAGCTAACTAAATTTCGACCATTAGGTCAGATGTCCAGGTTTGATATTAGGCTACTCATTTTATATATATTATAGATATAACACTTATTTGTAAATTTATTTGTATAGAGCCTGAAATTGGTATTAGTGTAATACCGAAACCGCTCGTTCAATAAAAACATAAACTTTACCAATGTTGGTGAATATATTAAATATTTCGAATTAAAGCACTCTCGAGTTTGAAGCAGTACCTACTCCGCTATCGGTACGGTATTTTGCTGTAGTACACTGTACAGGAACTGGAGTTGGGTGCAAATATTGCGCCACTCGGATGCAAGTAGTCTGGCTGCAGCGTCCCGTTATTCGAGGCGCGCTGCTAAACGATAGAAAAACTTGATTTGTCTTCAAGCTGACGCCACTCAAACATGTCAGATTTGATCATCCATTACACGACAATAATAACACTTATCTACTTCCAACAAATTCTACATTAAATGTTTGTAGAACTTATGGGACTTTAACTACGGGGTCATCCGTCCCTAAGCTTACAAACTAGTTATGAACTAGCTAAGACTAAGGACGGCACAAATATCCATGCCCGAGGGGGGATTCGAACCCCCGACCGTAGAGGCCGTGCAGACCGTGACTGGAGAGCCTCAGTCCCCTCGGCCACCGCGGCCGGCCAAACTCTACTTGTAACTTCAAACTATTGGGGAAGCTTTTCTCACAGGCACACCCCACAGAATGTTTGAGGAGGAATTGCTTACCGCCTCCTACACCCTCCCTACTCATGCGGTCAGGGTTCACCATCGGTCACAAGATTCCAGTTTATTTTTTTTTTTTTTTAACTACCAACGCTATTCACAACGCACTTTGCAGACCGTATCTACACGTATCACTGAACGCACCTGCAATGTTGTGTCACTTTACAGCACATATCTCAGTATGTATGGCCGGCCGCGGTGGCCGAGGGGACTAAAGCGCTCCAGTCACGGTCTTCACGGCCACTACGGTCGGGGGTTCGAATCCCCCTCGGGCATGAATATTTGTGTCGTCCTAGTTCGTAAGTAGTTCATAAGTAGTTTGTAAGTTTAGGGACTGATGACCCTGTAGTTAAGTCCCATAGACTACACAAATATTTGAAATTTTTTTTTTCAGTATGTATGTATGTATGACAGACAAACTACCTTTTGTTTGGTAATTAAAAACTTCTAAACAAAATAAACCAAAAATAATTCCGCTTTATCTGGGTTAAGGCACACTTCATGTTTGAAGCAGTACCTACTCCGTTATCGGTACGATATTTTGCTGTAGTACACTGTACACGAACTGGAGTTGGCTGCAAACATTGCGCCACTCGGCTACCTGTAGTGTGGCTGCAGCGTCCCGTTATTCGAGGCGCCCCGCTGAACGAGGTGTTCAGGTCGGCGGCTGGCCGCGCCCCCAACGCCCCCGGCAGTCGTTGCACGGGAGGCAGGCAGCAGCGGCAGAGGCAGCGCATTGTCGACTTTCTGGGCTTTGCAGCACTTGTGAATATTCACGCCTCCTCCCGCGCGCGCGCGCACACACACACACAAACACACTGTGCGCAGTGGCGCGCAACGCCGCACACTCCCAATAATGGGTTTGAACTCTGAGCCCGGACCGCCCGGCCCGGCCGTATAAATAAGGCACAAGACAAGTCGCGGCAATCCTACGGGAATTAAACGGAGCCCCCGGGGTTTTCTTATGCAACAAACAGCCAACTATAAGCCGGCGGCGAACGAGTCGCCCTCATAAATGTACACTGCCTGCGAGGAGCGGGATTCCACGCCGCCACCGCGCCGCTTCAAACTCCCCCCACGGCTACCAACTTGCAGCTCTTTGCTTATGCAACTTCGCAGCTTTCTCTTAATTTCATGACCTCCGAACACTGATACTGGCGGAAAAAAGGAAAGAACTTCGTTTAACCCTATATTTTCTCCGTGTGGCACCCCTCATATTATAAACTTTGTATATATTTAGTATTTGTTAATTTCATATAAATAGTTTCTTTGAAAAAAATGTAAATGTCTTGACCACGCTTAGCAGTTTATTTATGCCTTACGAGCTCCGACTTTCGTAATTTTCGAACGCTACAAAAGAACTTCAGAATCAGTATTTGATCCAATATATTGTTAAAAAATCACAAATAACTAACAAATAGCTTTACACATACCAACGCTTTTTTAAAAATTCCTCTTACAATAACATGTCACAGACATACCGGATTATATATAATACTGGTATTTAAAATAAATTCTCCGGACTATCTCTGTTAGTGTCTTCCGGTTTCTCTAAAAATAAAAATAATAACAATACTTCTACATCTACATGGGATACTCTGCAAATCACATTTAAGTGCCTTGCAGAAGGTTCATCGAACCACATTTATACTATTTATCTCCCATTCCATTCTCGAATAGTGCGCGGAAAGAAAGAACATCTGAATCTCTCCGTTCGAGCTCTGATTTCTCGTATTTTATACTGATGATTATTTCTACCTATGTACGTGGGAGTCAACAATATATTTCCGCATTCGGAGGAGAATGTTGGCGATTGGGGTTTCGTAAGTAGCCCACGCCGCAGCGATAAGCGCCGTTGTTGCAATGATTCCCATCCCAGATCCTGTATCATTTCTGTAACGCTGTCTCCCCTGTATCGTGACAATTCAAAACGAGCTGCCCTTCTTTGGACTCTTTCGACGTCCTCCGTCAAACCCACCTGATAAGGATCCGACACTGGGCAGCAATACTCCAAAAAAGGACGGACAAGCGTAGTGTATGCAGTTTCTTTAGTAGGTCTGTTGCATCTTTTAAGGGTGACGTAGCCAGGATCTTGTCAAAGGAGGGGGTGGGGGGGATTCCGACTTGTTAAAGAGAAATTTACAAAGGATCATGGTTTTCATCTATTCTAAAAACAAATTAAAAATATTTTTCATATTTTACGTACATAATTTGCGTCTGTAAGACCTTCTTACAAATACTGCAGTATTGTAAGAAATACTGCAGTATTTTATAGACAAGATAGAGGAAAACATTTCTTAAAAATGAATAACATATAAATGGCACAGAACTATAGTAAAAGTCTTCTTTTTCCTTACCTTGCCATGACATTTAAGAGATCTTCTGCTGTAAAAGGAAGAGGATTGGGTACTGACATCAGCGCTAGTCCAGTTAATCTTTCATTGCCCATTGTGTTCCGCAAGTAGTTCACTGTGGAAAATGACCTCTCAGCTTGCGCATGTTGATACTGGCAGGGACGCAAGTACATACAAAAGGTATCTTATGTTTTGGTAGTAGTTCTTGTCACAAGCATCAACAACCAACATGAGTGTAGTAGGGAGGAGAGATTTTGCCTGACAACGCCATTTCTCACACCGTAATGTGTACTCTGCTTCAAGTTCGGTTTGAGATACCCTATTCTTAAAATTTTCTGTGGGGATAGCTTATCTACATTCCCATGATGGCAGTTAACGGATAACACAATTTCGATTGAAGATAAGGAATCCTTGCTTCGATGAAATCTCTTCTCCAGATTTACAATGAGTCCATCTATAGCTGGCAAAAATACTTCTCTTGTATAATACACTTCAGGATAATATTGCGGATGATTGTCTCTTTCTGATTGCTTCTTTACCTTTTTACGTACATCGAAAACAGATTGAAATACCTCTTTAGCTGCGGTCGATGATTTTTCAAATATCTTGTGAAATTCATTCTCAAATTTACCTTGATAACAAAGGTCTTTCAATTTCCGAAGAATTTCATCACTAAATTTAAGAGCTGAAGACAAAGTATGTTGCGGATTTTGAAGATACGTCGAAAGCTTTAATGTAAAACTGAAAACATATTCAGTAACTAGCAAAGACACTGTAAAGCTTTCTCTTTCCGTAGTAGCTAGAGGTGTCGATGCTGTACTTGAAAAAGTTCTTCCCAAAACAGAAAGTTCTTGAAGACTTTTAATAATTGCAGGATAAGTTCAACAAAAACCTTCACCGAAGCTTGCGGCTCTATAAATGTGGTGTCACAGATAGCCAACAACCTTGAATCTTTTGAATTGGGTAGGGTATTTATTACATCTTCTTTTAAAAGATTTCCGGCTTGAGTATTGTGCCTAAAAATAGGGTGACTTCCTTTTAACATCAAGAGTTTTTATGAGTGGAACATTAAGAGCGTTCCGGAGGACGAGATTCAGACAGACTTGAACAATGAACGTACATTGCCTTTGGATGAAGCTTCGAAATCCTGGTTTGTGCGCATGTATTACACCCACTCATTGTTGAAGCTCCATCATATACCTGACCTACCAATTTCTCTAAATCAATGCGAAAACTATTGGACGTATCAATAATTTTGGCAGAAACATTCTCCGCTCGCAGATCGGTTAGTGGAAAAAAAGTAACAAGATCTTCCCTTAGTACAGGAAGGTCGAATTCTTCTTCTTTTACATATCTTATACATAATGACAAATGCTGCTGTTCAGTCACATCAAGTGTTTCATCTCCAATAATCGAAAAACACTCAGCACCTTTACTAATTTCTCTTGAATCAATTTACCACACGTATTTATAATACCGTTCTGGATTTCAGGACTTATATAAGTGGCATTTCTTGAACAGTTTAAAAGGTGGTTTTGCAATAGTTCATCATATTTTGCACGATATCTTACTAAGGCTGGAACTTTTCCGTTTTTCTTGTTCGGAATTCCAGGAGTAATGGGTCCACTATCGTTATATCCTCGGTGGGTGTAAGATTACTGCCGAATAGAAATATTGGTAATTAATAGCATTTGATAATTAAACAGTATGACGTTCACTGCAAACATTCACCATGCCAATGCACTAAATGTTACACAATTTTAATCTTATTAATTATGGTAGCAATGTATGTACACAGTTGGGTGACAACATTTATAGTTAGGCCATAGGTAGAAATTCTCCACGTTGAGATTTGCTGTGTGCTTGTACCTGACGGGAGGCCAGCGAGCAGGCCGACGTTGATGGCTTGTTCCAGCTTAGGATTTTCCAGTTCGTTTCCGGTGAGGGGAGAGAGGGACAATGGGGAGTGCCAGGCACAGTGCAGTGCACAGCGTGAAATAAAATATTCTAATACTACTGGCATTTGAAGTAATACGAAGCAGCTAGGAACCTTTAAGGCCCTCATTACAAAATAGCCTGTTGATAAATAAACAATACATTAGCTGATATAGTCACATCTGGCGTAATATGTTTAATTGACAATGAAAAGTAATAAATTACCAACGAAGACAAGACAGTTACACAACTAGCATGGCAATGTTTGTTTATAAAAATAATATATTAACTATTTCTCATTTTATTTTCAATTAATCTTGTGTATTTTACCTTGAAATATTCAGTTAAATCACTTATCTGTGATATAAGAAATTGCACGATTATAATAAATAGTACAAAGGATGTTTATACTAATATAAAAACGTAAGAAGATATTTGTTTAATGTGTAGTGTAATTATTTTGATTTTAAGTAAAGTTTTAGAAATGTATTGGCTGAGCGCTGTACGTTGGTAAATGGGTTAGAACAGCTCACATGGGGATCTCGAGGTGGTGACTTTAGATTTGTGTGGCAATCGCCACGTATGGTTGCTCGTCGTAGACTGCACCCAGTTGAATCGAGTGCTACTGTGTGTTTGTGAATATTTAGCCTATGGAAGAAGGTGTGCATCGCATTGAATTGAACTGATTGTGATTTGTTAATGTAACACGTGTCGTCACATAGGCACGAACATAAACGGTGTTTGAGACAGCAACATGGTGTGAAAACAATTTGCGACAAATATTCATTTTTGTCTGGGGGCTCACGAGCTATAACTATTTGATAAATGTGTCGACATACAGATGTATCAGCCACAGGGTTCTAATATTGTGAAATAAACAACATAAAGTGAACGTTCACGTGTTTTCAAAAATTGTAGTTAGTACATCCTTTTTTCTCTCATGAACTAGATTTTATTATGAATTTGTTTTGTTAATCATATGCAGGGGAGGAAAGCTGCGAACGTGTGATATCATCCCCTAGAAAACGAGTCAAACACCAGTAATCACAGTTCCAGTGTTTTTGCGTGTTTAGGAATTTGGTTCGCAGTTGGCGGTTGTGAGTTTTAAAAATTAAACTTTCCCTATTTGAAACTCTCACCCAGACCTTCACTCTCGCATGGGGTAGTTCATTCTCTCCACAAAACATAACTGTCTCTATGATAGGCAGTAAGACAGCCCTGCCTTGTTCTTTCCCTTTTTCCCTTTTGTTGTCCAAACAAGTAGAAATGTCCTCTATTTTACCGGAAACAACTTTATGAAAATTATCAGCTGAAACTACAGCAGAAATATGGTTACTTTTCTTAGAATGTTCTTGAAATTTATTCACAGCATCTTTCCAATTTCTGAAGGGCTGACCTATTAATGAAGCGTTTCTCACTGAATAGTCACCTTTACCAATACATCCTTGTGCAAAATGGATGCTATACTTACAAAAAGGTCCATCACTTATATTCGAATAAGCCAGCCATTCCCATCTTTCAAGCCACAAATAATGGAATTTTTATGAAACTGAGTTGCAGGAAACTTAAATGATCTAGGTGGTACGAAAAGTTATTTCAGTATGTGGGACTTATCTTGATCACTGGTCTTCACTGGTGTAGGAGATTCGAAAATCTTCTTGCAATTGTTCCTGTATCAACTTGTGAAAGACTTACGTTTGCTTGAGGGGCACAGCCTGATTTATTTTTTGACTCTGGATGGAGGAATACTTTGCTTGGTTGCTGCTCCATAGAGCAAATGTTTAAATGAAGAGAAAGTTCAGTTTGAGAGCTGGTAGATGCTTCACATTCCATATAACAACTCTGAAATAAATTGTTAAGATTTCTGAGTTAAAATTATAACGAATCTCTGAATTACAAACTTAGAAATCAAGTTCTCTTTAGGTTCATCTATTCGAATGGATAAACAGAGACACAGAATGTTGGTAAATCAGTGGTAACTAATGATTTTAAACATAGCTTGTCGACTGCAGCAACTGTAGGTTTACAAATATTTGACAAAATTCAGCCCATCCAGTTGCAAAATGTGATGAAATACCTTGATCTACATTTCGGCAGCAACTGAGGGTGGTTTCATTTGAAGAATAAAAATTAAAACATAAGACGTACAATTACGAGCAGTGTGCTCAAGTCCAAACTTAAAAAATTACGCAACATGCTATCAAAAGACTAGCAAGTCAAAAATAAAATAAAGGCAGCTCGCCTATGTTAGGCTTACAGTGCTCCTCAACAGCCAACCGAACGCCATCAAAGTTTGATGCTGTTGAGCAGCACTGTAAGCCTAACATAGGCGAACTGCCTTTATTTTATTTTTGACTTGCTAGTCTTTTGATAGCATGTTGCGTAATTTTTTAAGTTTGGACTTGAGCACACTACTCGTAATTGCACGTCTTACGTTTTAATTTTTATTCTTCTGATGAAGGCACCCTTAGTTGGTGCCGAAATCTAAATCAAGGTATTTTGTCAAATTTTGCAACTGGTTGGGCTGAACTTTGTCACTGGTAACTGTAAAAGCAGAGAATAATTGAGTCGAAAGAGTTATCGTGTATTTGAAGACAAATGAAGAGGTAAATCTTTAACTTGCAAAATTTGTCCCGGAGGGACACATGATTATCCGTACAATGATTCACTGCACTTGCTAGCAGGTGAGTACAATCAGCCACTTTCTTCATCGACCTATGTGTCCATGGAAACTAATGCTGAACTGTTTTATACTTCACCACTCTGTAACAGGATGACAGTACGCAACGAATCGTGCTCCCCAGCTACCACTCACTACTTATCAGCGCTTAGTTTCGCGCAATGGAATTTTAATGTCAACGATGTATGTGGAGTCAAGCCTGTATGTGGAGTCAAACAATGTAAATATTCTGTTCCTAACTTCAAAACCTGATGTAGTCGTTCCTGACGCTGTGAAATGAGAGAGATCCCTTACTTTCTCTATTCTAGAGTTGATTACGGATGCATCTTTCTTGCATTCAAATATACAAAATGCTGCATGCCTACAGTTAGTTAAGGAATAGTAATTGTTGAATGGTTATTATTTCTCTCTAGTTTGTTAAAAATATATATATAAATTGCTTTTCATATAATGAATAAACAATTTTTACTGTCTGTACTTTGTACGCTAAAGTGATAGTAACCTGTGTGGATGTCATATCTTTGGATGGTATACATTATCGCTGGTAAGAGAGAGAGAGAGAGAGAGAGAGAGAGCAGTATAGTATAGTTGTGAGTAGTAGTGTTGTGCAGAGAGTCGCTGTGGTAACGTCTTGAATAAGTAGGCTGCCCTACCAAGCAGTGGAGGCAGTATTATTAATCATCTATCTTTGTGATGAAGATATCAGGTTTTTCTGTTGATGTAAGAAACCTGCAGAGGTGGAGATATTAAAGAATCTATAATATTAGTCAGTTTTGAAATTGTAGAAATTGTAGACATTGTTAAATAGTATCCAAGAGAAGATTTAAATAAAAATAATAATTATGTCAAAAATCGTACATTGTATTTTTTGACCCAATAAAAATAATAATTATTATTATTTAAATCTTCTTTTGGTTACTAGTTTAACATTATCTACAATTTCAAAACTGACTAATATTATAGGTACCTTTTAATATCTCCACCTCTGCAAGTTTCATACATCAACAGAAAAACCTCATATCTTCATCACAAAGAAAGATCATTAATATTATTGCCTCCTCTGCTTGATAGGGCAGCCTACTCATTCAAGACATGTTACCACAACAACTCTCTGCACAACATTACTACTCACAACTATACTATACTGCTCACTCTCACTCTCTCTCTTACCAGCGATAATGTATACAACCTAAAAATATGACATCCACACAAGTTACAATCACTTTAGCATACAAAGTACAGACAGTAAAAATTGTTTATTAATTACATGAGAAGCAATTTCATTTTTTTAATAAAGTAAAGAGAGATAATAACCTTTCATTGTTAATGTCCGTTACAGATGAAATAAAAAAAAAATTAAAAAAAAAAAAACTTCTCTTCTGAACGTCTGACCAATACGATACAATCATGCGTCCGCCACTATGGCAAAAGCGAAATCATTGCTTGCTTATGAAAGAAAAATCTTGATTAACGTTTCCGAAAAACGAATTACGATTTTGACACAAGGTATCACGTTCACGCATTAGCGTAGCCGACATTATAAATAATTCATTTACTGATTACATTATGTCGCCTGGTGAAGGGAGCTCAACAACTGCATCGGCTGATTACATCCAACGATTCCATTTGTTTGGTATCTAATGCAAATCAGAGTTGGAATATTTTTCATATTCTTTTACTACTAAAACTTTCACCCCTTTTTTAAGATAAGATAGAATCTGACGACCGTGACTTGACTCTAAATTGCAGTTTCGGATATTATGATTGTTCCGTTTTATGTCTTATGATTGTCACAGTATACTGGAGTCATAAAAAGAGATCGAGAAGAGTTTAAATCCAAAACTAAAAGTTCAAGCCTGTGAAAATCTTACGGTACCAAGTGACACAATGGAATGTAGGATAATGATATTATTCTTTCCCTTAATATCTTATTAATGTGCGCAGATACATGAAGATTCGTCCATACATTTGTAATAGCAAATTTACTTGAATAAAAATTTGTTCTTTCTTAGCAAAATTAAAGTGTATATAGCTATACTGTCAAATACAGTATCGGTGCATTCACTAAGAAACACATCTCCAACTTACCTCATTTGAGTAGTTAGTGAAAATAATTAGAGTAAATATTTTTAACTGTTCCTGTATAATATTTACTTTTCCTATGCTTTCGTTTCGTTTTGTACTTCATTGTTTAATAAGGTGTTCCATTTCGTATCACGGTTTCCGACCACCAAACTAAAATCGAAATGTTAGTGGAACATGATAAAGTTATTGACGTTCAATAGTAGAAAATACAGTTGTATCTAATCGCGAACGTGTGAAGCATTTGGAAGACTCAGCCATACAAATGTTACGTGAAGCCCATGTGTAAGTGAACGATGCAACGTATACTGTACGTTAAAAGTTTGTCTTCAAACGCTGTACAAATATTGTTACAAACCAAGCATGTTAGTCTTAACAGGAAATGACTAAGAGAGCGAACCATGAATAGAAAATTAATATGAAATTCACAACCTTGAAAACAAGATTTATTGAATTTAAACAAGGAACCAGTACAAACATTAATACAAATATAAATCAACAGCTTGTTGCTCTTAAACAAGAAGTGAATAAAAACATAGAGGTATGGCTGAAAATGATAAAACAATAAATAATTAACAAGTTTTAAAAAAATCATGCAACCAACAAGCTGCAGAGTTGCAAACGGGTCTTCAAGTAGCAGAAGCAATTTTCTCTTACTCATGTGTTATTTGACAACGTTTCACAGGCAAAACCTGATAACAAAGAAATTCATATTGTAAGATAAACTACTGCCCAGTCAGCTGTTGATGATTTCCATGTAAGGCGAGTGCATCCAATGTAGACTGAACGGTATTCTAAAAATTAAACTATCAAAGAACTCACAGTGTGGCCCGAACTGTACTATCAATGAACGAATCGTTGAACTGCACCATGTTCCAGTTCAAATACAAGTAAAACACAAACTCAATCTGACAAATCATAATCTAACATTTTCCTACAATGTAAACATGCCCAGCTTGTGACGAATTCGGAGTATTTATCATAAGCACCCGTAAAAAATTTCTCACCATAAATAATAGAGGAGATGTTATTGACCTATTGTGAAGTAAAGTAAGTTATACACAGTATATAAACATTCAGGATCGCTTGAAGTACAGTTTCCTGTCACTAAAGTGCATTTGGGGTGAGGACTATTTTATTATTAATATCACCTGAGGATTCTTGTGTCTTAGATATCTTTCCGATATGTAAGATAGGGGAAGTATTTTAATCTGTTTTGTTGTGTGGCACCGAGTTTTTTTTCTGCACCCGTAACAAAATCAATTATTTGATGGTAGTGGTACAGACTTTGATGGTTGCTGTGTAGTACTTAATAGCTGTCGGCATACTATCAGAGTATCCTGATGTTAATGTTAACAGTACTTGATATGCTGTGAGCGAAATACGAATGTAATTAAATAAGAAATTTAAAAACGGTAATCTGAAATTTGCTAACAGTTACCTTAAATGGATGATTTTTAAATTTTACGTGAATAGATACTACACGGTGTTACAAAAAGGTATGGCCAAACTTTCAGGAAACGTTCCTCACACACAAAGAAAGAAAATAATATATTATGTGGACATGTGTCCGGAAACGCTTAATTTCCATGTTAGAGCTCATTTTATTACTTCTCTTCAAATAACATTAATCATGGAATGGAAACACACAGCAACTGAACGTACCAGCCTGACTTCAAACACTTTGTTACAGGAAATGTTCAAAATGTCCTCCGTTAGCGAGAATACATGCATCCACCTTCCGTCCCATGGAATCCCTGATGCGCTGATGCAGCCCTGGAGAATGGCGTATTGTATCACACCCGTCGACAGTACGAGCACGAAGAGTCTCTACATTTGGTACTGGGGTTGCGTAGACAAGAGCTTTCAAATGCCCCCATAAATGAAAGTCAAGAAGGTTGAGGTCAGGAGAGCGTGGAGGCCATGGAATTAGTCCACCTCTACCAATCCATCGGTTACCGAATCTGTTGTTTAGAAACGTACGAACACGTTGATTGAAATGTGCAGGAGCTCCATCGTGCATGAACCACAAGTTGTGTCGTACTTGTAAAGGCACATGTTCTAGCAGCACAGGTAGAATATCCCTTATGAAATCACGATAACGAGCTCCAGTGAGCGTAGGTAGAAGAACATGAGGCCCAATCAAGACATCACCAACAATTCCTGCCCAAAAGTTCACAGAAAATCTATGTTGCAGGCGTGATTGCACAATTGCGTGCAAATTCTCGTCAGCCCACACATGTTGATTGTGAAAATTTACAATTTGACCACGTTGGAATGAAGCCTCATCCGTACTAAAATGAGCTCTAACATGGAAATTAGGCGTTTCCGGACATATGTCCACATAACATGTTTTCTTCCTTTGTGTGTGAGGAATGTTTCCTGAATGTTTGGCCGTACCTTTTTGTAACACCCTGTATATCTAATATGCATCTCACGAGTATACTTTGCGACACCACTACTAGTAAGCGCATTTTTGCAGCTTAGAGGTAAATAACAACTTTTAATATGTATAAATGAACAGAGGTACAGTGTATACACTATCTGTCTACAAATATAATAACTTATAACCACTCAGATAAGCCACAAGTTTATCCTAGATAGTAGTTAACATGTTCATGTATTTGTAAACCTAAGGGACGAAACCGCTGAGGTGATTCGTCTCTAGACTTACAAACTACTTAAACTAACGTAAAATATCTTATACTACGGACAATACACACACAAATGCCCTGGGAACGATTCGAACCTCTGACGCATAGCGGCCTCGTTATCTGTAACATGGCGCCCTAGACCACACAGCCTTTCCTGTGCGGCTAATTAGTATTATTGAGTAATTAATTTCTAAATACCTGTCAACAGAGGGCATCAAATCGAGTTCGAATGAAAAGGAGCGGTATTATGTCCTATCCAAAGTAAACACAGTAATCATGAGATGCAGTATGATGTGAGAGAGTGATCTGTCTCTCTTCTATAATTAAATTATTGTATGCTTACCAATAAGGAATATGTGTTGGTATGTACTCAGCCGTGTAGGGAAAGCTCTATAATTGAGCACCCGTAAAATACTTACGACTGTTGACGTAGTAGCAAACCTAGCACAATTACAGTGGAAATCACAGTATTTTGTGGTCCACTGTTTTCTCACTACTATTTTCCTAATTACTGTGATTGTAATGTAACTGAGTGGCTTTATTTAGATGTTTAAAGAAGTAATTTTGCATCTTCTGATATGTGAAATAATGTGTAAACTTCACTACTGACAAAATTATTGGAAACCCACCAGTTCTATCAGAGGCTGGGAGTAAGTGAGAAATACTATGACTAACTCACACATAACTCAGTTTATCACGGAAAACACTATAAAATGGTCAGAATAATGAAATTTTAATTTACTCACTTTCGTACTTTCTAGGTTAAGTAGGAATTTTGATTTACCTAGTGATGTGACAGAGATCTGAACAAGTATGTACACGTTTGACTCACTAACTGTGTACAAATGCTAATAACCTCAGGCAAAAAGCAAATGAGTATGTAATTTCATTAGCGTTTCACTGTAACCTAGTATATTTTCTTATTTTTATATAAAGCAACCACTTTATTCTTTGTATTAGAAAAAATTATTTATGATTGAAAGATGAAGTGTGTAATCCACATGCGTTATGTGGAAACTCGAAGACAAGACCCCTGTTAACATTTAATGATATTTAATAGGAGAGCTCGCCACGAATATACTTTTCTTCGCACTTTTAGTATGGGACCTATGGTAGATAAGTAAAAACCATTTACATTTTGTAAATGGGTAAGGAGTCACCACATAACAAAAGTTACTGTTTGAGAAACTAACCATCAAATATCTTCGAACGTAGGAAGTAAATAAATATTATCAGCAGTGCAGGAAACATGTAAATATTTCTTGAAACACGAAACTTTAACTTCAGAAAAATTCTTCATTTATGTGGCCATGATGTCCAGTGTTACTTTACAGTTAAGAAGGGTATATTTTGTCATCCTATGCGACTACAATAAGATGAGATTCTTATTCAACAGACGCGTTTCGTTTAGTTGAGTATAAAACATCTCTAGTGATCTGCAATTCAAGATAATTACAATTTGTTTTGTTTGCTTAGATCGAAAAACAAAAGTATAAATTGTTGAACTTTTACTTACAGAAAGGGCGGACGCAGTGGCCGAGCGGTCTGAAGCGCGCCAGTCACAGTCTGCACGGCCCCAGCGGTCAGAGGTTCGAATCCTCCCTCGGGCACGGGTGTTTGTGGTTTCCTTACCCTAAGTTAGTTTAAATTAGTTAAGTAACTGGTGTGTAAGTCTAGCGACTGATGACGACGAAGTTTTGTCGCATAAGACCTCACACACACACACACATGAATATTTCATCTTAGATGATGCCTCACATCATGAAATTGAGAAATCTAAGATGATATTTCGGTAAGTAAAATATCAGCAGTTTACAACTTTGTTCCATGAACTGTTTTCCGGTCTAAGCTAACACAAAATATTGTAGATAACTGTCATTTCAGACCAATGGAGATACTTTATTCAATAAAACGAAACGCTTCTGATGTATGAAGATCAAATCCTATTGTAGTTACACAAATTCACTAAAATTCCATTCCTAATTAAAAATTTATTTTTACTTGAAATGCTTCAGAGAACATATTTAGTTCACATGAAGGGCGAATTTTTCCCCCAAAGGGCATGGATGTTGGTGTCGTCTTTAGTATAAAGTAGTTCATAAGTAGTTTGTAAGTTTAGGGAATGATGACAACGCAGTTAAGTCCCTTAAGCTTAACAAACATTTGAACATCTGCCCATTGGTGATAGCGCTAATCCACTCGCGGGAGATCGAAAGTTTGGCCTGGTCCTCACAGTCTTCAACTGGTCATCACTTCTGGATGGTATCGCCCATCAAACTGTTCCATTAACGTCTCCTTCGCTTCTGTACGCCATGAAAATAATTACTAGTCTAAAGACAAATAATCAAGTTTCGTTTTAAAGATCTGCCTTCACCTAACCTGTATAATAATTGTACTTCAGATCACTATATGATCATGATTTTTTTTTCAGTAACGAACTAAACGTTTTTGTCAATCGAAAAGATAAAAATTCGTATCACCTGTAGTTTGTATATGTAATCCTTATCTGCATTTATGCGTGTTTGCTTTGAGCTAAGGATGTAAAGTATTATGGCATTGTTTGGTGATATAAGTGTGTGTGCATCAGGCACTACTCTTGCCATCCAATAGAGAGCTTTGACAAATCTTGTGGGGATCATATATATCCAGTATCTTAATTGATATTCGCAGTTTTTATTTCATAAATCCTGTCATGTACTTAATCTAAAGTATATTTCATTCATATGATTTCTCTTACACATGATGAAAACATTGAAGAAGTTTTGATTAAGACGATGCCATCACAGGTCCGCTCTTATGACAAACAAAAAATCGTTGCTTCCTAAGAAAGAAAAGTATCTGCATCAGTTCTTCAGACAATGAAAGCATTATACGACAACATTTCGTATTAATCAAGGCCACATTATATATTATTCACTTATTAATAGCATTTCTTCGTGTGGTGAAGCAAGCTCAACAGTTTCATCGGCTGATTCCATCCGGTGAATCCTCTTCATGCTATCTAATGCTAATCAGAGTAAAAGTATTGCCGGCCGCGGTGGCCGAGGGGACTGAGGCGCTCCAGTCACGGTCAGCACGGCCACTACGGTCGGGGGTTCGAATCCCCCCTCGGGCATGGATATTTGTGCCGTCTTAGTTCGTAAGTAGTTCATAAGTAGTTTGTAAGTTTAGGGACTGATGACCCCGTAGTTAAGTCTCATAGACTTTACAAACATTTGAACATTTGAACATAAAAGTATTTTTCCTATTCATTCCCATTCATTCTATTTCTCCTATTCATTCATATTCACTTCTATTCAATCTGTTTATTAAAGATACCTTACAACAAATGCAAGTATTGCACAACTTCTGCCCAACACGAGTTTCTTGAGACTGATTCCACCTTTCAAAGTACGTGCAGGAAGACTAACTTCACTAACCAAAGTTAAAGGAGACGTAATTCGATGTACTGCCACAGACTGACTACATGGTGTTCTAATAGCTAAAGCGTCGAACACATTGGAACTGTTAACAGGTCTGCAACTTGGTTAGGAATCCCGTTATGACGCCTGGCGCGAATTGAGACGAACTAGAGGACCGTGCCCGCTGCTGCCTCACAAACACTCTCTCCCATAGTAGCCTGAATAATTCTCGTCTTCCACAGAGAAAATCATTGGCCGTACCTTTGCGTCTCTCAGTGCAGGCAGGATGTCTGCATTTTTACCGAAGACATTGAAATATGTCGAAAACTCACCATCGGATAAAAACTTATAATTGAAATTTGTTTGTTTCTGAGGCACATCCAATAACACCATACTGCACTTCCGTCCCATAACATGTGTCGACGCGCAGGAATGGGGAGGGGTGACAGGGGGCGAATTGAAATCTTGAATTTCAGATTATGATTTTAATACGAACATTACTATACAGATTACGTTCTAACCGGAGGAATCCAAATGGGTACACAATCGTAATTTGCAACATGCTGTTCAATATCCCTTGAATATTTAGTGGTACGTCGGATCTGACCAATATCTGAGAATGGGACAGTTCAGTATATAATGCCTTGCAACTGTAAACCCTATTAGGAATGTTGTATTTCTCCGAAATATCGAACAGGGGACTACTTAAGCGCCACAGTGTAAATGTTGATTAAAATACAAGGTATTTCGGTCGCCAGTCACTATTCTTTATTATTCCCACAAAGCGCTCAAGTGTTTAAACCCCAACATCAGGTGTAATTTTATATTATATTGAGTACATGTGGGCTGTATGACAAGATGACCTGGTGCACTGTCAACAAGATAAAATACCAAACACTATGTCAGAATATGGCTGTAAAATTGTTCACTGGGGTTTAATGTGAATATACATGAATTTAGAAATAAAAAATTAAGTTATCTCTAAAAGATAAAATGATGACACTCCTGACGCCAAATGAAGAGGTATTCTGTCATCTAATGAAGTAACCCTACGGCTCTGCTAAATATTGAATACTCAACAACAACTGTAAACGCATTGCCCTATTGTCAGGATGGCAAGCTTTGACTACAAATTAACATTTTAATGTCAGGATAGCATTTTACAAGGAACATAATGTGGGATGTGGGATCTTTTCCTTGACTCGGTTATGAGGCGTAAATTTACACAAATTACATTTACCAAACAATTTTCTTCCTGTGAACTAGATGGCTCGGAAAGTGTTGGCGGCGGCAGTAAGGCGTGCGGCGGCGATGAGGCGTTTCGCAGCGTCGGCCCTGGATCTCGGATGACATTGGCGACGTATCTACCTCTGTGCTCGTCAGTTGAATAGTGTTCGCCATCGAATAGTGTTCGCCATCGAAGCAAGTACTGTGCGTTAACGGACCGTAATTTTCTCATCTTCTCCGTCCAAAAGTTCAACAAATGTTCAAATGTTTGTTAAGCTTATGGGACTTAACTGTGGGGTCATCAGTCCCTAAACGTACAAACCACTTATGAACTACCTGTAACTGGTGAAGTTTTTCTGAAGAAGATTAAGCAAGAAGAGTTGCTGCCTATCGCCTTTCCTCTCAGACAGAAAGTTACACTCACCTGCAGATCTGCTGTCCTTGGACCGTAAAGGCGTCGGACTTCTTCTCTTGGAAGTGTGTTTCGTCGCCTTATTGAAGATGCATCATTTGAAAAGAGGACAGTAGGAAAGTTACAGAACAAATAGGCAGAAATGTGGTAAAATTTGTATTCATAAAGATATAACGAATTTGAGGCAGCCCTGTTGAATGTTAATATTATTTCACCAATAAGACTATTTTCCCACGAAAAGACCTTGCTATAGGTCAAGTAATTACTAACAATAGTCAATAAATAAGCTCATTTTATATAAATTCATTTGCAGTCCCTAGAGAGAGCGGAGAGTGGTTGAATCAGAGAGAATGTTGCTAGCCATGAAGTCCTAATACTAAAATCAGAGCAGGGGCCAAACGGCCAAGCTTACCTCACTATAAACTGAATGGTAAGTGTACCGGATGCTTCCACTCGCCCGTCCTTGTAACAGACGCGGACGGCCCTCAAAGTCACACTTTACTAATACGGCGGTAACTTCCGCCATAGACTGACTGCAAGGTGGATACTTCCAGGCTCTCCAACCAAATGGCGGTGCGTGCCTGTTCGCCGGGCACGGCACCGCAGTGTGCTTCCGCTGTTCAAAAGTAGTCCCTGTATCCAACCTTACAGGTAGGGGGGAGAAACCGTTGGCGAAGCTTAACCCTTGCGGGCGGCACTGTGTCTCGGACACTCAGGTTGGGACACCTGTTTGGAGCGCGGGACAAAGCTGGTATGCCTCCTCCATGGCGTCGCTTCCGGTTGCTTTTAAATTTAACGGCTACACGAAAATCTCCAGTTTGAGCAATTTCTAGATTAAACAAACGGGTAATGTAGAAATTAGTCTGTCCCTTACATTCGATTGTCCTCTAAGTAAGGAATTATTCTGTGATGCTCTTGGTTGGTGAAAATAAACCGTCCTAAATTAATTGATTTAATTTTTCTACTTTTTAATTAACGTCTCGTCCGGTCTGTTATTGATATCTGGGAGTTCGTAATTTTACCGGAAATTCGAATCCGTTGTCGGAATAAAATATTTAATTTTATTTTGCTCTGATTTCTTTCTTATGGCACAGCCGTTGCGGCCAAGCATTGTGCACCCTCAAAAAGTCTGTGCGTTACATACCTTATACTAAAGACAGCACAGTTACCCATGCCCGAGGGGGGATTCAAACTCCCGACGGGGAACGACCTCGCACATCGCAGCATAGCGCCTCAATGCGCTCGGTAGCTGCGCGACATGGTGCGGTGCGTCCTTGCCCTGGGGTCGAATCGACGGCCTTCGGAATGTAAGTCTTCGAGTGGCAGAACCTTTGACAGAGATATCACAGGTGACTTTTACGTCCAGACCGCATCCTATCGTTCCGGTCGGTCATCCTGGGTGGGTACCTCTGTTATTGTGATCTCCTTCCCAAATAGTGTTACTGGTGACCAGATTCTTCCATCTTCTTTCTTCAACTCCAACT
The DNA here is from genome assembly GCA_026315105.1 of Locusta migratoria. NCBI lineage: Eukaryota > Metazoa > Arthropoda > Insecta > Orthoptera > Acrididae > Locusta > Locusta migratoria. The sequence continues at coordinate 118,408,468 of CM048744.1, read as the reverse complement.
GTCACCGCGGTGGCTGATCATGACTATAACTACTGGTGCTGCTAATAACGCCACTACTGCCTACCTGACGATACTAACTCTCTCTCTCTCTCTCTCTCTCTCTCTCTCTCTCTCTCTCTCTCACTCTGGCGGCATCTTGGTTGTGGTACTTATTTATGGACCCGGCTTGAGGTGAACGCCTTTGGGGTCGTTGTCTTCTGCTGTCACGTTGTACAGTTTCTAGAAAGATCGATCGTCACGTTGCTCTGAAAGTCAATACACTAGATTATTGGCTTCTGGTCACGTTGCTTCAAGAAGCTGGTCACGCTTGACAGTCTGTGTTTTCACGTGAGGTGGTCGGTCGATGGCCTGATCGCTGAATCAACGGCTTCTGTTTGTGGAGAGAACATGGACTCCTTGTCGCGTTCCGCCACACGTTAACAGTCAGTTAGATCATGGTCTTGCTGAATCTGAAGCGTTAGCTGGTCGACGCACTGTCGGAATGCAATCGCTGGTTTCGCCCTTGCCTCTGAACGGAACTAAGCTACCATTTGTACTTAACGTATTATTTATTATTCATTTATTAATGGATTTTATTTCATTAATTTATTTACAATCTTTACTGCCCAGTCAGGCAAGCAAGGCTACTTTTTACTATAAAATTACGTCAGCAAAGCTTGCAACGGCAACATGACACATTCACTTCAATAGAAATTGTCTTAGAAACAATATACCAAACACACAATCTGCCAAGAAAACATTATATTCACAGCAACTATGGATAAAAATACTAACTGAAAGAAATTCACATCAAAAACAATGTTTCAATACTCACCTTTATAATGCAGCGTTGCTCTTGAGAAAAATTCTTCATCCACTAGAATATGACTCATTTACGGAAAAAGTCAGGAAGTTCACAAACTTCATCACAGAGAAGACGAAATATACGCAGAAGAAAAAACTAGCGTAGATCATCCAACAACAATTGGCCATAAGGTAAATAGAAGAAACCGCAAGAAACACATTCTACACACCTTTCCTCAATAACACCGAGATAAAATTCACTGAACAAGAAGAAGCACTCCTCAGCAAATGGTTAAACATAAATTTCAAGGTCCAATGAAAAAAAAAAAAAAAAAAAAAAAAAAAAAAAAAAAAAAAAAAAAAAAAAACAGTGATGCTCATCACCAGCATTACACAGATTCAACCCTCGACCTATAGAGAAAGAATGAAACAATGAAAACCTGCCACAAAATAAATGAAATTATTGTGAAGGAAACATTAGACTTCTTCTAAACCTAGAACATTATTGAAATAACAAAAGACCCAACAACCAGAATGCAAAGAAAAATTAAGCATATTTCAAAGAGCAAAAATTTTCTGTACACCTTCTAAGAGCAAAGAAAACATAATAGTTCCTGATTGTGCTACACTAGCCTCATTTGACATACAAATACTTTATTCCTCTATATCAATAGATGCCACAATGTAGATAATTAATATGAACCTACTACCTTCCACTCACATCAATGAAGTAATGGACCTGCTAGAATTCACACTATCACACAACTACATCACACTGAACAATGAATTCTACAAAGAAACAGATGGCCTAGCAATGGCGTCAGATCTTTTAGGATTGTTAGCCGAAATATTTAGCTATAACGTTTAGAACAATATTATCAAGCCGCGGCGGAGCGGCCGAGCGCTTTGAGGCGCTATGTTCCGATGCGCGAGGCCTTTCTGTCAGGGGTTCGAATCCCCCTCGGGCATGGCTGTTTGTGCCGTCTTTAGTATAAGTTCGTAAGTTTAGGAACTGATGAACCCGCATTTAAGTCTCATAAGCTTTACAAACCTTTGAACAGTTTTTGAATATTATCAATTGCCAAGAACACGTCCTGAAAGATACCATCTACTGCTACAGATACGAAGATGACACTATCATTTTAATCAGTGGCACAAAAGAAGATGTAAATCACTTAAATTAAGTGTTCAACAGTTTCCATAAAAACATAAAGTTCACTTTTGAACATCAACTAGACAATAGCATAAACTTTCTCGACATCACCATCACCAGAAAAGATAACAGATACTAATTTCGCATTTATCGTAAACCCACTGCAACAGATACCATTATCCATTTTGTGTCCCAGCGTCGTCGCCGCTTTTGTGTCTCGTTTCCGTCGTAGGTGTCGGTGGACGAGAAGAAAGACCGACACAGGAATAAAGGAAGCACGCTTGTGCAGGTATGGAGGTGAGCAGCCAGTGGGACAGCAGAAACTAGAAACACTAGAGTAAATTAGAACGAGATATATATTGCACAGATTTTATACAATATTTAACTTTTACATAGCTCAGTACTGCAGAATGCTGATACATAGTTGAGCTAGAGGCCTGCCTAGTGCCTATCCGAAAGCCAAGTCTTCACTGGTGCCTATCTGATTCCGAAGTGTTGACTGGTTCCTATCTCAGTCCCAAGTGAAAGATGTCGTTCAGTCGTGGCCACGAGCGTGATAGCAGCAGAGGGCGCTCGTGGCTGACGTCGTAAGAACGCCGCGCCGTGCATGCATGGCGGCGCGCGGCGAAAGTAGGTGGCGCGCACTTTGGACTTGTGCGACACCACAATCCATAACTCCTATTGCCATCCCATAGAACACAAGATGGCCACATTTCGATACATGATCAATAGAACTGTCTAGTTACTTCTTTCTGAAAAATTTCAAAAAAGAAATTGATATAATAAAACAAATAGCCGTTGAAAATGGCTAATAATAATAAGTTCCATAATAAACACACTGAAACACTCTATAATGAAAAAACACTGACATCAAGAAACACATACTGAATAGAAGATCTTCCACACAATCCTATTCCTAGGCAACATTTCATATCACACTGCCACTGAAAATGTATAAATATATCCTTATCAACGGATAAGACAATTCGACACATTCTCCCTCATAACAACAACACAAGAAACCCACTACATTTCACAGGTGTATACAAAATTGAATGTTCGGATTGTGACTGTTTCTACATAGGCCAGACCGGTAGGTCATCGAGATCCGTTTCAAGTAAAATATGACAGCATTAAAAACAAAACAAAAAATACCATACATCAGCAGCATGATGTATATGAAACAAAACTCTATACCAGCGTTAAAAATGCCAGAATGCTACACATCCAATGCAAAGACACAAAACTGGCTATTCTTGAGACACTTCCGAACTGCATACACCAAAGAAAACATTCCGAATCCATATTAAATGACAAAAATGACGACATATACAACAGTATAACCTCCGTCCTCAACAGTAGCCTAAATTTATAACACACTCACTTCGATATGCGTTGTGTACTTGCCCACAGTCATCAAATATTCATCATTTTAGGTATAGCTATTCATATATCTACACATTATTATTGTTTTAAAGCTTTTAGTGTGCTAGTGACAATCTCTGTATAAAGTGGTAGAATCTGTATTGCCCTATATTGTACGTATATTAATTTAGAGTGTGCATTGTATACTTGTCTTCAGATTATCACCAATTACAGCATAATTATTTATCTGTCTGCAATTACTGTTTTAAAGCTTTTACTGTGTGAATGACAATATCTATGTAATATTTTACAGTCTATCTTTGGTGCAGTGTGTCTTTAGTGTAAGTTATTTGTATCTGTTAGAGGAAACCAAAGATGGTGTCTTTGAGGTTTTGTATTTTCTCTTGTAGAAAATGCAACAGGTCATCTTGTCATACAACTCACATGTATACAATATAATATAAAATTCCAACTGATGATGGGGTTTAAACCTTCGAAACGCTTTGTGGGAATAATATAGTATAGTGATTGGTAACAGAAATACCTTGTGTTTTCGTCAATTTCATAAAAAAGCACGGTAAATCGTAAACCAAAATGTTTTCATTTAGAGAAAATGTTCATACGTAAAATCGTCAACTTGAATACACATAGTAATCTGTTTTTCAAATGACCGTACACAGGACAGAACCATATCTGGACGAATGTCCGGCCGGCCGCGGTGGCCGACGGGACTGAGGCGCTCCAGTCACGATCTGCACGGCCACTACGGTCGGGGGTTCGAATCCCCCCTCGGGCATGGATATTTGTGCCGTCCGTAGTATAAGATAGTTAATAAGTAGTTTGTAAGTTTAGGGATAGATGACCCCGTAGTTAAGTCCCATAAGCTTAACAAACGAATGTCCGCGTAAGTCTTCCCTATGCGGTCTACCATGCCATGTCTTGATTGCCTGTTTGCACTTTCTGGAAAATCGAATGTTTTAAATGTCCCCACAGAAAGAAACCCGCATATGCAAATCAGGCGACAAAACAGACCAATTAAAATGGTACCTCTGTAGATCCGGCGATCAGTGTAATGACGATGTAAACTTCCTGTGAACTGCGGAATACGATGTGTATCCTTGAAGCTAAAACCTCATACGTTCTCGAAGGTCCACGTTGACATCCTGAAGTGATATCGATAGCTCCTGTACCTAAACCGTTCGATAAATGCGTCAGTGAAGAGTGCCGTCGATAAAATTCGGATGGATCAATTAGTATGTTCGCCAGCGTTCCACACCTAACGTTAACCGACCAATGACGTTGATGTTGAATTTCCCATAACCAATAGTGTATTGGATACACTTCTGTAACGCATTTTATGCCAGTAAACCCTATTGTGTTTTATGAACGTAGACTCATTGGAAAATGGGGCTTTGGCAAAGTAAGTGGATCCTTTTTTATTTCTTACACGGTTTATTCACAGAACACTAGCCGGTTATCGAAATCGTCGGTATTATTTAGTCATACGTGGTATGGATGATACTATGACGATGCAATATTTTCGCAATAATACTTACGAACATAAGGGAATCGCGATGCAGTTGCCAAACGCCTATGCGTGCTTTCTGCTGCACGGTTCGTGGTAGAGCTCTTTTCTTATCGTAACTTTCAACGTGTTTGCTTTCCCTTCTTTTGGCGATCTAGACGTCACCGTCACACGTAAAGGCGTTCACAACGTTATTAAAAACGAACTAGAGCGAACATTCTCTAGAAAACACTTGGAAAAGAGGGCACCAGCAATCTCAGTATTTCTGCAACATTCAACGCGAGTTTCGCACCGCTGATGCTTCCGCCGGCAGAACTAGTGACGTGTTACCAACCTGACCCAGAGTACAGTTAGAGATCGTTCTGGCCGCAAGGCCCGGTTTCAGGACTCCTAGGGTGGCGGCCTGTCTTGGCGGCAACTCGTCAAAGACGCCGGGAACAGAAGTGTCCTTCCTCGAAGACGTTGGCTCTCCGGGTTTGAACTAAATGGCTCCTGAAGCCTTTGTGGCTGATCGCTATCTTGCCAGTTTTTATATATTAATTAATACACGACTCTAGCAAAGTGACATATACATTTGAAATCACTCAGGCACAACAGCTGGCAACTGTTTAACCTGTATCTTATATCCGCAAACTTTCATATATCACACACAACAGAGGCAGAAAACTTTGACAGATTCAGTGGTACGCCTCATGTGAAATTACATAGCGTACTACAAAAACAACTAGGGGTATGCAGCCTGCACGTAACGGAAATAAAATTTTAAATTTCAGCAAGAAATACTAAATGAAAACAGAGATTACATCAAAAAACTGTGCGTGAGGTGCCAATTAACATCAATCAGTCTAGGCAATGTTGCTTAAGTTTGAACTACAGTTTTGCTTAGCAAACATCTATATAACCATTTTGAATGCATATAGGGAATTGAATTAAGTGTGAACCGCCACTGAGTTCTATCGGTCCACACAGTGAAGTCAATTTCGAGTTCAAATTACTGTCAGTTGTTAACTGAAAATTAGTCTGTGATGATCATTAAAGTTACCATCCCAAGTGCACATGGATAAAATATGGACTGCCTTTTTACATGAATCAGTCGCACAGTGAAGAGAAATCGCCCAGAGCATAACCACGCCTTCACTAGGTTAACACCAAATGTATTTATTTCGGACTAGCAAATGTAAATACAAAAGTAGTCAGTTAGGTGTGAACTGCCACAGACAGAGATCAGCAGTCACGGTACACAGTTGTAAATAATAAATAATTACTTAAAATTAATAGAAAAATGAAAATATCATGAAATATACGAAATCCCGACACACAAGACAAACGTAATTACGTGTGAACTGCCATTAACATACATCAGAACACACAATAAACTTAACCGACCGCACTTCAAAGTGCACTTCGTGTTACAACCATGGAACAAACACAAGTCGACTCAAGTGAGTCAGTGGCGATCACCACAAATTTCACCATGGAATGCACTCTGAGGTACAATTGGTGAAACAATCCTCAATAGTCATGTGTATAACCTCGAACAACTGTCTAAGTTGGCAGCCACGGTACCAGTCCTGTTCCCACCATCAGCCGGCGCCAGGCTTTGATTTCGTTCGCCCGACATAAACAGAGCCGCACCTCAGAACAACACACTCAACGGTCTGCCTCACCTTTTTCAGCCGTAAATACTTCCCCCTTTCGTCTACGCACGAACGCTTATATACGCTACTTGAGAAAAGCACTGCCATCTCAATGCGTTACCTCTGACCCAGGAAACGATATCTGCACCACAAAATTGGTGTGCACTACGTAGATTGGTAGTACATATTCTTAGACATCAAGGAATCGTAAATTTAGAATTGGAGGGAGGCCAAGAGACGAATACATTAAGCAGATTCAAATACATGTGGGTTGCTGTACTTATGAGAATATGAAGAGCCTAGTTGAGGATAAAGTGGGATGGAGAGCTGTATTAAACCAGCCTCCGAAATGAAGACCACAACAACGATAAAAGTCCCTCCTATTCAGAAACAAATTTTTATTTAACAACTAGCAAACCCGCTAACGCTCGCAGTAGCTATGTATGGGATATATGTATACTCTAACATCTTCTCCCCTTCACCCTATTTGTATCCCTTCCTCCATCCTCTATTTCGCCATTTCCTCCTCCCCCTATCCTTTTCCATCACCTAGACACCACTCCCTTTTATCCCACACTATATCCATCTTCTTCCTCTTCCCCTCTGAGTCTATACATCGCCCCCTTTTAAATCCATTTCTTTCGCCCATCCTCTATCTCCTCTTCCCCCCTCTCTGTGATCTTATTGTTATTGCAATTGGGACTCTGATTAGGAAATGGAAGTGAAAACGGATGGGTAAATAAATTGGAAACGGGTTATTAGAAAGACCTTTCGAGCTGCTCTAACTGTGAGGTTAGTACATTTTTACACTACAAGCATGTATTTCTCGCAGAGAGCAGAATAGAAATGTTTTTTTTATAATATGTTCATCTCTTCTTGAGATTTTTTGAAATGAAAACAAAATAATTGTAGCGTGATCATGCTTTACTGATAGAAATTTCATATGAATCAAAAGAATCAATTCTGATAATTTGACATTTCAATCCACACAAAATAATCCCGACGGTTCTTGCCGAAACTCAAAGCATTGCAATATTGACATTCATTGTTCGTTGTTCAGAAGCCAATATATATATTCAGCTCTAATCGTCACACGTGTCCGTCTGTTTTGTCGACGATTCAAATTATTTTGTGCGTAAGCTGCAACTGAGCGAGTCGCAAATCATTATCTGTACTCAATTTGTTTGTAACATTCAAAAATACCACAAATTGATATCAATTCTATCTTTGCAACGTTCCAAAGGTATCAATACCGCTAATACCATTAAGAATAATACGGAGGGGCTTGTAAAGAAACACCTTTTCATGTTAAATCTGTCTGGCTGTTTTAACCTTGTGTACTTAACGCCATCTCCCTTTAAGCTGCTTGGCATATTTGTTCACTCCGTTACAGCGTATTTGGCACTAGGTGAGTAGCGAATGAATAAGCTGCTTGTCGCAGAATCTAAAAAGTGATCCGAGCTGAAGGCGTACTTTCGGTTTTTCTTAAATTATGATATTTTCCGGTAAATTTGTAAAAAAATTCTTTCATACAAACCTTGTCCTGAGAATTATGAACAGAACAAAGAACAGATCAGCCAAATCTGTGATGAGCTTTCATACCTGTGGCAATTCATTTTTATTAATATAGATTAAAGTCTACAAGGTCGCTGAAAAAAGCAGCATAAGATTACGGTGCCCGTTCTTTCGGACATTCAGTTGTTCTTAATATAGAACTTTTATTTTTTTAACCTCATTTGCTGGTAGGAGTTGTGTAATGATACTCATACGCAGTTGCGCTAAACCCCTGCAGTGCGCCAGACACACAGGGTTAACTCACGTCCACGAACTACCCAAGCATGTACTCCACGCGAACCAAACCTTCATATGTCTTACTTCGACGTTTGTACTTCACTGCTGCCAGCCACCTCTGTAATCCGGCCAGGAGTCCGGTTCTTATATGCTTCTGCACCGAAATATCCTCCAACCTTCGTCATCGAGACCTACAATTAAGAATTGCGGCGTCGTTACTTTTCTTGCAGCAAAATGGTAATTCAGACGGTACTGTTGGATTGTTTTCTGTTCTGAAGATACATTTTAGATGTCGTATTTCCTTAGAGAGCTATGGCATCTCTTACATTAAGTTACTGATCGGTTTGACAGAGAGCGCACTTGGCCCGTTTTCCGTATTCTGTTTTTCTTAGTTGTAATGAATATTACTCCATTTGCAAATCATGACTCAGCCTACTTATGTATTTCTGTTTATATATTTTTTGTAATTTTTAGTCTTTACGTTATGACACTTTTTACACTTATAGACACTTATAGAGGACAACACTGCACATTGTAAAACTTTTAAATTTTAATGTGGATTTTATTTTAGATTTTGTTTTATATACTACCACATGTAAAAAAAATAATAGTAATAGAAAATAGTAAAAAAAAAAAAACTTTATTTCCTTTCTGACCATATCCTGTGTTTCAGGTTAAATTTTGTATGATGTCGTCTAAAAATTGTGGCTTATTGTAACTTATATTTCCTATAGAGAGCGCTGGGTGCCATCCGCACACACGCAACTAGGTTTGTAGCTAAGAAATCAGTTTATGATTGACATCCTCCATATGTACTTCCTAACTGATGTTAACATACAAAGTGCAAATTTTTGTGTGCCCACAGGGCTTGGACTCTAGGTATGATAATGTGTTGTACTTTTCATATTGTGATGTCTTGTACGTCCGCATATTGTCAACTACGTTTCTTAATTTTGTTATGACTTCACGTCTAGAGGCTGATTTTGTATTTTTTGACTTTTCGCAGCACTGAAAATGGTCAGGCACTGACCGAAATCGATTTGTAATATATATAAAAAATCTCACTGACTTGTTTTACGGCCTACTTTAGATTTGTAGTTTTGTAAGTTTTTGTAAATATTTTGAACCAAAATAACAATATAAATAATACAAAAATTAATTAATAACAGTGTCTGAAACGCTTGTAGGAAAAAAAATTTAGGTACTCGCTGGTTCCAAACCACTTACCTTAAACGTCACAGTCCAACACATTACCCACTGCGATACAGCTAACAGTTAGGAGTTGTGGTCTTTAATCTTAATCTTATACTATTAATGGCCGTTATTAATATGGCATTTGTGGACACTAGATTATCGTTTATCGTACGAAGAATGACGTCTATTTGTTAATTCTTCAGTGCGCCATTGCTTTGAAATGACAATGTATAAGTTACAATAAGAAAATCATCAAGTACGCAACGCAAGATGGCGTATGCCAGAGAGTTCTGGGCGAGGAATGTCACGTGACAACTGCGAACGGTAGGTTTTCGTTAATTTAATGGGTGTCAAAACTCCGTTATTTTTGCAAATATCTCTCAAACGATACCATATATGAAAAAAACATAAGGGAACAAAGTGGTAGAGAATTTTCTCCTCTACAAATTCGTTTATTCAATTTTCGCAATCAGGTGAACGTTTTATTTGCAATTAAAATTACATTACAAACGGCTTTTTAGGTATTACTAACGATTTTTTTGTCCGAAATATTTCAAAAACCGAGATTCTGGTCTATGGTAGCCAACAAATATGTCTGTAAAATTTGGTGCCGATCGGTTGAACGGTTCGACCTAAAAAGTGGGAACACGTTACAGCCAGATAAACATCGTCAAATCGCCGTTATTTTTGCAAATATCTCCGCAACGATGCAAGATATGAAAAAAGCATAATAGAGCGAAGTTGTAGAGAATTTTCCCCTCTACCAATTAGGTTATTCAGTTTTCGTGTCAGATGAACGGTTCGATTGCAATTACAATTATATTACAAACGGCTTTCTTTAGTATTACTAACGTACTTTTTGTCCAAAAAATTAGAAAAAGGGAGGTTCTGATCTCTGGCGGCCTACAATTATGTGTGCAAAATTTGATGCTGATCGGTTGAACGGTTCGTCTTAAAAACAGGGAACACTTTATGGACGGACAGACAGACAGACAGACATCCCAAAATCGCCGTTATTTTTGCAAACTCTACGAGATATGGAAAAAACATAAGAGACAAGCGCTCTCCATCTCATCCGATCTCGATATACCATTTGGTCTTAGACATCACCCCAGTTAAAACCGTTCACCTCTACGTCTGACTGCACTGCCTCTATCCATCGTCTCCTAGGCCTTCCTCTTGGTCTTCTTCCTCCCACTTCCATTCTGAAATACTTCTCATCTGTTCTTGTGCTATCCATTCTCAAAAGGGAGGTTCTGGTCTCTGACGGGCTACAATTATGTGTGCAAAATTTGGTGCTGATCGGTTGAACGGTTCGTCTTAAAAACAGGGAACACGTTACGGACAGACAGACGGACGTTATTTTTGAAAATATCTCTGAAACGGTACGAGATATTACAAAAACATAAGAGAGCAGAGACGTAGACTTTTCGTGTCAAATGCATGGTTAAGCTGTTATTTTTACTTAAATTTCGAGCTGTCAAAAGACGATCACAAAGGCCCACTTTTAGTGTTACTACCGTAACCTACAGTGGGCCAGTAAAGGTTTCAATGCGGTCAAAGCTGGTTCTTCCAATTTTAATCATTTTAATGTGGTTACTATGCACCATACTACAGATGGAGTCATCTACAATTCAGGCGGTGTTAGTTTCCTAGTACCGAACAATTCCACTTTCCACAGTACCTTACACTCTATACACGACATTCGTGGTAACTGATATTAACGTAATGGCAGAAGCACGCAGTCGCCGTTTCGGCGCCCACTGCACGCGTCGAATTCCCGTGCTCGGGACGTCTGCGCAACATTTCCCGGTATTAGAGACGTCCCCGGATCGTGACTTCGCAACGCGCTGCAGGTGGCGTAGGTTTGCAGAAAAGCAACAGAGCCTGGCCGGGTGCGGCGCGGCTGTTCCGCGCTCGAGTACGGAGGCGCCTTCAAGTTTTACACGCCGCGGCTGCTGGGAGGGGGAGGGGGGAGCAGCCAGTAGCGAGCTTCCGGTAGCGGCAGCCGGCAGCCGGCAGCCACCTCAAGACGCAAAACTTGCCGTCGGGCAATTAACACCGCTAAGCGCCGCGGCATTACCGCCAGAAGATTCAACTTGTACGACGGGAAATATTAAGGGGATTCCACTTGTCTCGAAGATAATGCCGGCGCCTGCAACAGAAGCCGCGCGCGCCCTGTAGTTTGGCCGCGGCGAATCGTCTGTGCACATTAGGAGCACACCACCGCCAGCGCCTGCCCGTGTAAACAGAGCAGTGGGCTGGCTTCTGGTGGGGTCTGCAGGCACGCGTCTGCGTGGCGGTGCTCCGGGGCTGCGGCTGGCCGGAATTACATTCACCTCGCGAGTCGCCGTGTCGCGCAGTTTGGCAGCGCAGAAACTCGGTACAGCACGCAGTTTGCTTGCACTGTACGCGGTGAGCACACGGCTCCAGAGGCAACTTTCTTACGCCGGTGTTACTAGTTGGGACTGCAGCCATTATCGGACTTCAGAAAGCGTGCCTAGTAAGGTATGCTACTACACTCCAACCTATCGCATTTCGGAGACCATTACATCTGCAGAAAATGCTGCAAAGCCACTTACTCCAACAGTCTAAACTTCCAGTTGGCAAAAAAGTTGAACGTTTTGAAATACATATTTTCTATTTCTTCTCTATTCAAGGTTAAATCTAGCTTTGGCACAGAGAGGGGTGAATTATGGTGCCACAAAAGTCTTTGGTCACCTACCAAACAGCATCAAAAGCCTGACAAATAGCCAACAAGCATTTAAAAATAAATTAAAAGAATTTCTGCATGACAACTCCTTCTACAATATAGATAAATTTGTAGAAAAAAAAACAATAAACAATACAAAAAACAAAAAAGCAAAGAAACAAAAAAAGGTAAAGAAAAAATAAAAACAATTGTGTCATGTAATATTTAGTACAAATTAATAATTTGTAAAGACACCTTTCATTAACCTGACACGTTCCACATCACCTATGGAACAAGTAGGCCGGACTCGGTGGCCGAGGGACTGCGGCGCGCCAGTCACGGTCTGCACGGCCACTGCGGTTGGGGATTCGAATCCCCCTCTGGCATGGATATTTGTGCCGTCCTTAGTGTTAGCTAGTTCATAAGTAGTTTGTAAGTTTAGGGACTGATGATCCCGTCGTTAAGTCCCATAAGCTATATAAAAATTTGAACATTTTGAAGTTCAGAAAAATTTCCGTCCTGCAAAAATAACGAATTAGACCAAGACGAGTTCCTTCTAATCTACGGTTACGGCGGTTGGAATGTCGATATAAAGGAGGTCAGAATACACGGCGACGCCCTTAAGCCCGATTTACACGATGAACTTTCTTGTCTCACTTGACTACTGGGGACGAGTGGGCATACTGCAGCGGCCCTAGCGTGCTATTTCCGTACTGCGTATGAAAGGAAAATACATGGGCTCTAACAAACATATCTGTATGAACGTTTACTTTCAGGATCTCTACGTACACCTCAATGTGCTGGTGGGTGTCGTTTTTATACAAAACGCTGCAATCATGCTGCTGATAGCACGGTAGATGTAACAAACTCGGTACGGCAAGCCGTTTGCTTGCACTGTACGCGGTGAGCACACGGCTGCAGAGCCAACTTTCTTACGCCGGTGTTACTAGTTGGGACTGCAGCCATTATCGGACTTCAGAAAGCGTGCCTACTAAGGTATGCTACTACACTCCAACCTATCGCATTTCGGAGACCATTACATCTGCAGAAAATTCTGCAAAGCCACTTACTCCAACAGTCTAAACTTCCAGTTTGCAAAAAAGTTGAACGTTTTGAAATACGTATTTTCTATTTCTTCTCTATTCAAGGTTAAATCTAGCTTTGGCACAGAAAGGGGTGAATTATGCTGCCACAAAAGTCTTTGGTCACTTACCAAACAGCATCAAAAGCTTGACAGATAGCCAACAAATATTTAAAAATAAATTAAAAGAATTTCTGCATGACAACGCCTTCTACAATGTAGACAAATTTGTAGAAAAAAAAAAAAAAAAAAAAAAAAAAAAAAAAAAAAAAAAAAAGACAATTGTGTCGTGTAATATTTGGTACAAAGAAATTATTTGTAAAGACTCCTTTCATTAACCTGACACATTCCACATCATTACGAAGTGTCGAATTCATCATCTATGGAACAAGTAGGCCGGCCGCGTTGGCCGAGGGGACTGCGGCGTGCCAGTCGCGGTCTGCACGGCCACTACGGTCGGGGGTTCAAATCCCCCCTCGGGCATGGATATTTGTGCCGTCCTTATTGTTAGATAGTTCATAAGTAGTTTGTAAGTTTAGGGACTGATGATCCAGTCGTTAAGTCCCATAAGCTATATAAACATTTGAATATTTTGAACAGAAGTTCAGAAAAATTTCCGTCCTGCAAAAATAACGAATTAGACTTCGACGAGTTACTTCTAATATACGGTTATGGCGGTTGGAATGTCGATCTAAAGGAGGTTAGAATACACAGCAACGCCCTTAAGCCCGATTTACACAATGAACTTCCTTGTTTACTAATCGGGACGAGTGGGTCTACTGCAGCGGCCCTAGTGTGCTATGCTCGTATTGCGTCTGAGAAGGAAAGTACATGGGCTCGAACAAACATATCAGTATGAACGTTTGCTTACAGGATCACTACGTACACCTCAATGTGCTGTTGGGTGTCGTTTTGATGCAAAACTCGACAATCATGCTCTAGATAGCAGTGTAGATGTAACTGTAGACGCCATACGTAATGCAGATATCTATAACCTATGTAATAATCATCGTACATGTTCTCTAGCGTATTGTCATCGAATGCAGTGATGATAGTTTCAACTTTAACCGTCTTCCCGTACATACCGTAGCACTACCGCTTGCAATGGGTTGTTCGTCGTTGCCGGCCGCGGTGGCCGAGGAGACTGAGGCGCTACAGTCACGGTCTGCACAGCCGCTACGGTCGGGGGTTCGTATCCCCCCTCGGGCGTGGATATTTGTGCCGTCCTTAGTCTTAGTTAGTTCATAAGTAGTTTGTAAGTTTAGGGACTGATGACCCCGTAGTTAAGTCCCATAGACTTTACAAACATTTGAACATTTTTTGTTCGTCGTTATCATCCTTATTATCATCATTATATGTTAGTGTTACAACAGTATTTAAATTACACTCATACTTCTGTACCATAACAGATACGAGAAAGCATGGGAATGATTCATCTTCTACGCTAATACCTTCTTCATCTCAATCATTCGCAATACATTAGCAGAATTGATTACCAATCGCCACCCCAACTGACGCTTCACCACACAAATAACGTCACAAAACGCAACTTCGGTGGCACACTGCACCGTCCCTACTGACGAACCGACAGGGGAGGCCTCTAACGGACGATTTCAGAGTTTTGCAGATGCGGGAGTATCACTTGTGTAATAAGGGATCTTTACATTATCTCGCATACGATTTTGGCGTATATGTTTCTGTTCGAGCCCAAGTACTTTCCTTGTGAGTAGTCGTTTTCAAATCAAATCAAAAGTCTGTAAATCTATCGGACCAAACTGCGTGGTCATCAGTCCGTATCCTAAAAACTACTTAAACCTAGGTAAACTAACCTAAGGACAAACGGACACGCCGGCCGCGGTGGCCGAGGGGACTGGAGCGTTTCAGTCACAGTCTGCACGGCCAATACGGTCGGGGGTTCGTAAACACCAAAACTGTAGAGCAACTGAATGAAGAAATGAGGTTATGACGGTACTTTTTACGTAGGAGCAGGAAAAGGATAACTGAGATTATTAATAACGAAATGGTAATTTATAGTTGATGTTCATAAAATAAATTTTGTACACAATTGAGAACCTAAATAATAGGAAAATGGTGATTCAAAGTTTTGAAAACTTTCACATTTTTTGTAGAAGGAAGCATACTGGCAAACACATGAAACAATATCGAAAATGCAGTAAAAAGCGTCTATTTTCTTTATCATATCTTGTCTACTTGCTAACGGTCAAAATAACATCAAAAATCATTTATCATTTTCTAATCTATTATTTTCACTCTTCTGTTGAAATGACTTTCGGTAAAACACATTATATCTTTATGCTCGTGTATATACGTTGTGTAGGGTTTTTCCCCGTAAAAAGAAAATATGTTTCTGCTGGTAGATAGTGCGTCTCTTTAGTAGGAGAAAACTAGTAGCAAACCTACGTTTCGTGACGTTCAGCTACTATGGCAGAAGTGCTACACGGAAGTGAAAGACTTTCATGAAAGTCACTTAATTAACAAGTTGGGACACGTTTCGTGTGGTCCTTAATCAGACATGAAATGTATCACAGAAATAAGATGTACTTGTGGCACTTTTTATTTCTGATTTTGGGTCAAACTAAGCGCATAACATCGAAGCTGGCCTATTTGGCAGGGACGCTGAGGGTTGTTAACACTTTTACTGTCTGCGGCTTTCGAGAAGTTCTCTCATTAATTACCAAATAAACCCAGACATAGTCACATAGTATTAGTGAAGAGTAATATCATTTTTCATGTTTAGTAGAACGATTTGACAGCTTTCTTCGATCTAACATCGACACTGTTTCGTATAGCATCATGGATTGCCTTAGTGAAGTAGCCTTCCAGTTTAGTATTGAGCTCACGGAACATAACTGATGTCTATTCTATAGATAATTCTATCTCCCATATCTTCTAACTTCCTTGATTAACACTGTGCGACGTGGAAATTGTTACTGACTGACATCTGAAGTGACACTAGTGCCAAGCGTTGAGAAATATGTCACATTCATCACATGAATAACAACTATTCGTAATTCTTTTTCTTCATAATTACGAAATATTGCCACATTTTTGCGTTCCACGCACTAATTAGATGCTAAATGTACGAATATTACTTAATGAAACATAGAAATTGCAGAATTCATTGATTTCGTGGTATAAGCAACTACTTAAAGAAAAAAATACTTCTAGGCATCAATAAATACTGCCTACTACAATGGCGAATGACGGTTGTGTTACAGTCGGCGCACGAGAGACGAGAGAAAACATTTCAGAGATAGTAATAAAGTGGGGATTTTCCTGTACGACCATTTCACTAGTGCACTGTGAATATTGTGAATCTGGTAAAACATCAAAGATCCGACAAGAAAGTGACCAACGACGACTGAAGAGAATCGTTCAGCTTCACAGAAGTGCAACAGTTCCGCAAATTGCTGGACCATCAAGAAATTTCGGCGAGCCAACCATTCAACAAAACATAATCGTAGTCCTCAAAATGGCATGCCAAGATCGCACATTAATAATTTATTCAATGACGACCGGTTTCGGTGAACTATGTCACCATCATCTTGCCACATATATATTTTACAAGTTGGCCACCTTATTAAAAATAAGGATATGAAATAGTAAGTGCAACATAGCACTCAGTCATTTTTATATAGTGACTAAGTGCTACGTTGCACTTACTATTTTACGAAGTATGTCCACAAAGTAAGTTCCGTTTGGTTATATAAAACAAACGTTTACAGATACAGAAAAAAATTTTATTGTACAAAAATATACAACTATTAAACTACTTTTCTACATAGCTTCCGAAATTTTTTAGGCAATTTGTCATAGCGTGGTATAAGTCTTTGTATGCCTTCTTCGTGGAAGGTTGCCGCCTGTGTATTCAACCATGTTGTAACATGTTCTTTCAGCTCGTCATCATCGCTGAAGTGTTGACCACCATGGACAGGTTTTAGGTGTAAGAAGAAAGTCGCTAGGAGCGAGACTGTACGGAGGATGATGAAACACGTCCCAGTGAAATTACCGTAAGAGTTGTTTGGTCACATTCACCTTGTGAGGTCGGGCGGCAACGTGAAGGGAAGAAGAAGACTGCTTTCATTTCTTCTTATACCTAAAATCTGTCCTTGGTGGTCAAAACTTCAACGATGATGAGCTGAAAGAACATGTTTGAATACACAGGCAGCAACCTTCTATGAAGAAGGCACACAAAAACTTGTCCCACGCTATGACAAGTGCCTACAAAATTTCGGAAGTTATGTAGAAAAGTAGTTGAACAGTTGCAGATTTTTATACAATAAATATTTTTTCTGTATCTGTTCACGTTTGGTTTTTATAACCAAACGGAACTTACTTTGTGGACATACCTCGTATATCCATTTTTAATCAGATGACCAACTTGTAAAATATATATGTGACTAGACGATGGTGACACAGTTTACCGAAACCGGTCATCATTGAATCAATTATTAATGTGCGATCTTGGCATTTGATTTTGAAGAAAACTATCAGATCGCTTCCAAAACCAACAATGTAAGGTAATTTTAAAACAGAATCGATATCGACTTTCCGAGCCGAGAACCCACTAGTGTACCTTTTCTGACTGCAGAACACACAGTTTTACGCGCTCATACATGTACATCGAGCTGATGGAGACTACTTCACAAATCCGTGGAAGCTGCGGGTCAGCAAGGGACTGTAAAAGATGGTTGAGGCTCTGTAATGACGTGGGAAGTGTGCAGGTGGAGTGATAATGAAACCCAAGATACGTCTACACAGGACAGTGACAGGTGACCCGTACGTACGTACGTAACCAATAAACAAGGATTCAGAAAGTATCGCTCTTGCGAAACACAGCTTGCCCTTTATTCACATGAAGTGTTAAGTGCCATCGACAAGGGATCTCAAATCGATTCCATATTTCTGGATTTCCGGAAGGCTTTTGACACTGTACCCCACAAGCGGCTTCTAATGAAATTGCGTGCTTATGGAATATCTCCCCAATTGTGCGATTGGATTCACGATTTCCTATCAGAAAGGACACAGTTCGTTGCAATTGACGGTAAGTCATCGAGTAAAACAGAAGTGATATCTGGCGTTTACGTTAAGTTTCATTGGCAGACCGCTTCGAAGATGCACCAGCTCCACCAAAGAGACTACCTACATCACACTTGTGCGTCCTCTCCTGGAGTACTGTTGCCCCTTGTGGGACCCTCACCAGGTGGGACTGACGGAAGATATTGAGAAGGTTCAGAGAAGGGCAGCTCGTTTTGTTTTATCACGTTACGGGTGGGGGGAGGGGGGAGAAGCGTCACGGAAATGTTGCACGAATTGGGGTGGAAATCATTAAAAGAATGACGTTATTCATTGCGGCGTGATCTGTTTGCGAAGTTTCAATCACCGACTTTTACTTCTGAATGTGAAAATATTTTGCTAGCACCCACCTACTTAGGGAGACATGACCATCCCAATAAAATCAGAGAAATCAGATCGAAAACGGAACGATTTAGGTGTTCTTTCTTCCCGCGCGCTATTAGAGAATGGAACGGTAGAGAAAAGTTATGAAAGTGGTTAATGAACCCTCTGCCAGGCACTTAAATGTGATTTGCAGAGTATCTATGTAGATGTACGTACGCATCCATCCATGTCCATTGTGTATTCCGGGAGACTTGGGCAATTACAAAAGGACAATGCGACACCTGTCATTGCTTTGCAGTGGTTCCAGAAAATTCAAACTCCTCAGTCATGAGCATTATTGACTGTATGTGAGATGACTTACAACGCGCTGCCGCGTGGGAGTAGCTGAGCGGTAGCAGGGCGCCGTGGCTCAGCGCGCCCGGTCAAGGGGTTAAAACGCCCTCTGTAGTAAAAACCGGACTGACGTGTTTTACGGGCCACTTTAGATTTGTAGTTTTATAAGTTTTTGCAAACATTTTGGACCAAAATAATAATCTAAATAATAAAATATTAATTAATAAGAGTGTGAATCCTTCTAGAGGAAACAAAATTAGGTACTGGCGGGTTCCGACCTGATGCTAATATTGCATTTGTAGACAGTAGATTATCATTTATCGTACGAAGAACGACGTCTTTTTGTTAATTCTTCAGTGCGCCATTGCTTTGAAATGACAATGTGTAAGTTACAATAAGAAAATCATCAAATACGCAACGCAAGATGGCGTATGCCACAGAGAGTTCTGGGCGAGGAATGTCATGTGACATCTGTGAACGGCTGGTTTTCGTTAATTTAATGGATGGTGTCAAAACTCCATAATTTTTGCAAATATCTCTGCAACGTTGCAAGTTATGAAAAAAACATAATAGGGCGAAGTTGTAGAGAATTTTCCCCTCTACTAATTACCTTATCTGCCAATTAAGTTATTCAATTTTCGTGTCAGATGAACGGTTCGTTTGCAATTAATTACAAACGGCATTTTTTGGTATTACTACCGTATTTTTATCCGAAAAATTTCAAAAAGGGAGGTTCTGGTTTCTGGCGGCCTACAATTATGTGTGCAAAATTTGGTGCTGATCGGTTGATCGGTTCGTCTTAAAAACAGGGAACACGTTACGGACAGACAGACATACATCCCAAAATCGCCGTTATTTTTCAACTATGTCTGAAACGATACGAGATATGTAAAAAAACATAAGGGAGCAAAGTTGTAGAGAATTTTTTCCTCTACAAATTCGGTTATTCGATTTTCGTGTCAGATGCATGGTTAAGCCGTTATTTTCATTTCCATTTCGAGCTGTCAAAAGACGATCGCAAAGGCCCATTTTTAGTGTTACTATCGTAAACTAAAGTGGGCCAAAATCTGAGCCAACCATCCAAAGAAAAATCAAGAACGAACTCAAACAACGACCGCGAACAATAGATCTACCAGATGGGAAAAAAATAATAATAATAAAAAAAAAAAAGGACTTGAACGCCACGTTGCTGATATCGTGGCTCCCGCGTTGGAGGTACCAATCCTCCCTCAGGCATGGATTTTTGTGTTGTCTTTAGTATAAGTTAGTTTACAAGTAGTTTGGAAGTTTAGGGACAACTGACCCCTCAGTTAAGTCACATAACCTAAAAAAAATTATAATAATAATAAAAAAGACTGCGCCCTGTTCAGAAGAGGCTCTACACTGTATTGGGAAGGTGTACCAGTTCCTTTGGCTCTTCATTGTAGTCAGAAAGACACGCGCCCTAATATTTTCAAAGTTGCCTCTCTTATGCCAGAGTAATTGAAAGGAGGACTGAAATAAGTGTAACACTTCTTTAGAAAATGAAATAAAATTTCTTTATTCATCTTGCCCACTGATATACGTAAGCTACTCTTTCCAAGGATAGTCCAAAGTCATCAACGGTAGAGGAGAGGAAGAAGATTGACTTCTGAACCAAGAAACCAACGAAAGAGGAAGTACACGACAATCCTGCAGAATCTAGGAGGCAAAGTCCGTTCTACTCGTGAGAGCCAGTTCAATCACTAGAAGTTTATACTGTATTTGTGGGGATCCTGATCTCAAAATCGGAAATTAATCCTGGTGGTTACTAGGAGGGAGAATCCATAATTATATCTTATAATGGAGCCTAGGGTGATAGGGAATCACACATGTGGATTGAAGATCTACATCTACATACATACTCCGCAATTCACCGTAAGGTGCGTGGCGGAGGGTACACTGTACCACTACTAGGCATTTCCTTTCCTATTCCACTCCCAAATAGAACGAGGAAAAAAAGAATGCCTATATGCCTCCGTACGAACTATAATTTCTCTTACTTTGTCTTTGTGATCTTTACGCGAAATGTAAGTAGGCGGCAGCAAGATCGTACTACACTCAGCTTCAAATTCCGGCCCTCTAAATTTACTCAACAGAAAATCACGAAAAGAACGTCATCTTTCCTCCAGCGATCCCCAATTGAGTTGCCGGAGCATTTCCGTGACACTCGCGCATTGGTCGAACCTACCAGTAACAAATCTAGTTGCTCGCCTCTGACTGCCTCTATGTCTTCCTTTAAACTGATCTGCTGCGGGTCCCAAACACTTGAGAAATACTCAAGACGTGGTCGTACAAGCGTTTTATACGTGGTCCCCCTTATAGGTAAAGTACATTTTCCCAAAATTCTCCCAACAAACCGAAGTCGGCTGTCCGCCTTACAACTGCCCTTACATGTTCGTTCCATTTCATATCGCTCTGAAATGTTACACCAAGATATTTGAACGACGCGACAGCATCAAGAAGCTCACTACTAATGCTGTATTCGAACATTATAGGATTGTTTTTCCTACTCATGCGCATCGCCTTACATTTTTCTACATTGACAGCTAGCTGCCGTTCATCGCACCAACTAGAAATTTTGTCTAAGTCATCCTGTATGCTATTACAGTCAGTTAAAGACGACATCCTCCCATACACCACAGCATCATCAGCAAAGAGCCGCAAATTTCAACTTCCTCTGTCCATTAGATCATTTATATAGATAGAAAATAATAGTGGTCCTATCACACTCCCCTGAGGCACGCATGACGATACATTCGTCTCTGATGAACACTCGCCGATGGAACGGTAAATACTGAAATGCTCCCTAGGTATAAGGACGAAAGGAAATGATATTTAGGAATGCTGAATTGCCATCTTAAAATAACAGAAGTAACTGGAATTAGCTCTACTGAACATTCACTTACAAATTCTAGCAGTGCTGTAAATGAAATGCTCTATTGAGAAACTAGATAGCATTCCAAACTTTATATATGGAAAGCAGATGTAAGAATACTGAGAATGCTGAGAGTTACTCAGTTTTGGGATGTCTCGAAGTCTCGGACCTCCAACATAACTGAAAGTAATGTTGAAATAATTCTCAGCAACTTAATCGCGCAAAAAAGGAAAAATAAATAAATAAATTTAGGAAAATTTTAATAGAACATCGAGCACACTGAAGAACAATACAATTTTGTAAAATATTTCTCAATATTTGATAAAGTGTATGTTCATACATTTTAGAGGGTTACCGAGAGAGGCTGAAAGTTGAGTATCTCCACATATATGAGAATTGCTACTGGATCACAGTAAGAAAGGAATATTGAGGAATGAGACTTAAACGACCAGAAATGGAGAATTTGATTCAATTATTATCCTTCTAATGTTAAAACTGGGTTCATCCTCGTCAAAGTAAAAAGAAAACCCAGAAAATGTCGAGGTAATTACAGTAGAGAAAGAATTAAAATAGGGAACACAGAAAAATTTGAAAGTGGTTGACATGTACTCTATACACATATTAAAAATGACAAAAATATTAGGATTAAGTAGGATTAAATAAAGATGACATCGTGGACTTGTAAGGCAATTAAAGGGCTTTACGCAGACTTGTCAGGTAGCAGTTAGAGTAGATGGTAAATTAAGCTCATGGTCCAGGGTAGTTTCAGGGATAAGACAAGGCAGTAACCTGTCGCCACTGTTGTTCATACTATCATGGATCATATGTTGAAAACAGTAGACTGGCAGGGCGGGATTAAAATAGGTCGAAACAAAATAAGCAGTCTCGCATATTGGGATGACTTAGTTGTAATGGCAGATTCGATTGAAAGGTTGAAAACTAATATTTCAGAGCTCGATCAGAGGTACAAGGATTATGATATGAAGATCAGCATCTCCAAAACGATAGTAATGTCTGTGGGAAAGAGATTTAAACAGATTGAGTGCCGAATAGGAGGAACAAAGTGAGAACAAGTAGACAGTTTCAAGTACCTGGGAAGTATTTTCTCACTGGATGGCAACATAGTGAAAGAACCGGAATCGAGGTGCAGCAAAGCTAATGCAGTGAGTGCTCAGTAAAGATCTACTCTCTTCTGCAAGTAGGAAGTCAGTACCAAGACTAAGTAAGCAGTGCACCGCTCTATCTTTCCACTAACTTTGTTGTATGGGAGTGAAATTTGGGTGGATACAGGTTACCTTATTCATAAGGTAGAGGTTACAGATATGATTGTAGCAAGAATAATTGCAGGTAATAATAGATGGGAAAAATGGCAGGAGGGTGTCCATAATGATGAAATCAAAGAAAAACTTGGAATATATATTATAGATGAAACAGTTTGAACGAACAGACTGAGATGGTGGGGTCTTGTTAACACGAATGGGAGAAGCAAGGTTACCTAAGAGACTCATGAGTGCCGGCCGCGGTGGCCGAGGTGACTGAGGCGCTCCAGTCACGGTCAGCACGGCCACTGCGTTCGGGGGTTCGAATCCCCCCTCGGGCATGGATATTTGTGCCGTCCTAGTTCGTAACTAGTTCATAAGTAGTTTGTAAGTTTAGGGACTGATGACCCCGTAGTCAAGTCCCATAAGTTAAAAAAAAAAAAAAAAAAAAAAAAAAAAAAAAAAAAAAAAAAAAAAAAAAAAAAAAAGACTCATGAGCTCGGCAGCAGAGGGTAAGAGCAGTCGAGGTAGACCAAGAAAAAAGTATTTAGATTCGGTGCAGAATGAATTTGAAGTAAAAGGCATAACATCAGACGAGGCATCATTGTTAGGATTGAATAGGGGTAATGGAGGAATTTTATTGGAGGTACTATGCTCCAAACTAAACGCTAAAAAGCATAATCAGTCTCTAATGATGATGATGATTTATTATCACGATCAGGAGAATAGAATTGCCTTGTCCTCGATTTTGATGCAGGTAAGTTCTGTCAAATGCAGATTTTTTTGCGTATGGTTAACGTTTAGATTCCTGTTAGACAGTCGTATTGATTGTGTCGATTGTTGCCTAAGGCACTCGTTTAACTTGCATTTTGAAGTATTTGTTGTGAATTATAGAAAGCTTAACGTATTACGCAATGTGCTCCTAGTTTGATGACACTGAGGCGAAACCGACGCATTTTGTAATTTTTTAATTTTTTTATTTATTTCATTGATTGAATGTTCCGTGGTGCTTGGTAGAATATTTGATACTTGATCATTAAACACACACTACACTGGTGTAATAATCTACAATTTATATTGATTTATACAAACTAGACTTCGGCTGTTATGCCATGTATTAATTAGTAATAAGGAAATATTAGTAATCTTTGTACCTGACGATGGCGTAACAGCCGAAATCTAGTTTGTATAATTCAATAAATATTGCAGAATATTACACCAGTGTCGTGTGTGTTTCAGTGATCATAAATCCTTTTTTCTTCTTTCTTGGTACACAAAATATTTTAATTAGAAGACAAAACTGTATACAGGCCAAAAGGACCAGTTTGTTTTGGCAACAGCCCATAAAATCAATGCTGGTACAGCAGAAGACATTTCAAGGATATGTTCCCACATAAACAGATGAAAGGTAGTTGTCTCTGTATTAGAAAAGTAACAAAATGTGCAGGCATGGATTATGAATTGTACTTTATCCAATCTGGCTAATTCATTGAAATGTAGCCACTATCACCTTTCACGTACTCAGTTTATCAGTCACGCAATTTGTATTTCAGTTAATTTGAGAGATACATTTGGCAGCTATAGTTTAATCAGATACTTTTTTCTGCAATATTTTGAGTAATTTTACATTAGGCGTCTTGTCAGGGACTACGAGACTGTTCCCTCCGGAGGTTTGAGCCCTCCCTCGGGCATGTGTGTGTGTGTGTGTGTGTGTGTGTGTGTGTGTGTGTACTTAGGTTACTTCCACTTATTATAAATAGTTTGCAAGTCTTGGGACCGAGATCACAGTAGTTTGGTCCCATAAATTTAAGAACTTTGAACATTTTTTGACAGACGTTGTTACAGCATGAAGTACAGAAGTAGAAAGTGTGATCTATCGTCTCCAATTACATGGGATGAATAGGGTTAGTGCGGGAATGCCACACTGTTAGGCACTGCGATCGTTTTCCGTGCTGTTGTGTTCATGTTTACAAATGCTATAACGTGTGCTTCGTTGCCGATTTGTGGTTATTTCGGGTTTTATATGAAAGATTGTGCAGTGATACAGATTGTTAGTGGTGTTCGATATTAAATGAAACCGAAAGACGAGAGTGCCAAGCAACTATTTCGACTGAATATTTGCTTGTGCAGTCTCCTAATCTAAAGTGACGATGCCTTCCTGGTTGGAAGTCGGAATATAGAAGTTGTAAGGCGCTAAGCTGTTTTTTCGAGTCACCGAAAGATTTAGAAAATTTTAAGAAATGGCAAAAAATTTATCCCAAGAAAAGACAAGGCGCTAACGAGAAACTCGTATATTTGTGATCTTTACTTTACTGAAATTTAATATTAGAAACACAAATTCTTTGTTGGTGGAAGCGAAGTAGAACTGCCCAGAATTAATTGGCACTTGAAACCAAATTCAGTTCCTCACATTTTCCCGAAGTTGCCCAAGTATTTAGCTAACCTGTTAAAGCTATGAAAATCTTCTACATAAACTAAAGCTGCTTGCAAAATTGTTAGTAAACGCCAGCCAATTGTTTAAAAATTTGTGACAGTGTTATCATTTCTGATGTAAGTAAAGCCTAGTAGTTTAGTAAGTCTAAATTTGTTGATCCACCTGAAGTACTGTAAGTATTGACAGCGCAAATAAAAAGATTTAAAAAGTCGCTTGGCCAGGACAAAGGATAAACTGAAATCAGAGAAGGCTACAGTAATTGTGCTGTTATAGACACACTCCGTAAGTCACAGACGGGCAAGCAGGATTGTTGTCCGTTTTGATATACATGTATCGATACGTTCTAGCTTGAATACTGGCTAAGAAAATATAAATGCTGATTGAAGTTCTGGAAAGTAATGGCTGAAAACACAATTTTAGGAGAGGATTGAAGATCGACAATGTTCTGTATGTAATACGCATTATACAACTAAAAACTTTTCGCTCTAGTTGATTCGCAACATTACTAACAGTCAGTTATGAAAGTGTTATATTTTGTTGTAGATTTCACGATCATTATCTAGTTGAACTGCAGTATGAATATCAAGTGACGCCGTAGAATAAATATAAGTGTTAACATTTTTTTAACATACAATTATTCCGATTTTTCTTTTTCTTCCTATGGCCATAAAATTAATTACTGTGTGTGAAGTCGTGCTACTTATTCACTGGCGTGTTGTTCTATTTTACATCGCAGGGCAGTTTGAAAATAGCTATTATCAATATTGAAAGTGGGCTTAAGTAATCTGGTTTGAATATGTTCCTACAACATAGAGGGCCTATATTAGAATATTTCTATATAGAACATTTAAAAATTTTCTTTCAGGCTTCATAACACGCAGTACAGAGGTACGAATGCGTAAGTGTAATCAATATCTATAAATGTGAATGTCTTCGGTGTACGTTTATCACGTCTGAGCCACAAGACATAAAGAGCTAAAAAGTTGTACAGTTACTAATGTCTACCCGGGGAAGGCTTTAGGCACGATTTTCTGGCGATCGTATAGCTATTTATCTATATATATTAATTTGAATGTCTGTTCGATGTATACTTATCACGTCCGAACGACAAGACGCAGACACTTCAATATTTGTACAGTTACTAATTTATACCTGAGGAAGGTTTTAGGCACGCTTTTATGGCGATATGATAGATATTTAGCAATTTGAAGAATATAACGTGAAATGCGGAACAATAATTACTCTTTGAAAATTATATTTACTCTTTGAAAATGGTTTTATTGGTTTCATTGTTGCTAAAGAGTTGATAACGATAAAAGGGTGGAGTATATTGGGATGGAAAATTATCGATGTATATAAAATTCTATGTGTATGTGTGTGTGTGTATGTTAATATTTCGCTCTGCAGAGAAAACTACAGAATGCAAATGAGTAATCTGTATGTAATTATTGTCCGAGGTCTCCCGTTGTACACTATAGCAGTTCCACGCCGATAGCTAGAAGAGGGTGGAATATATGGTGGTTGAAAGTCGTCAAATTATAAAAAAAATTGGAACTGGAGTCCAGCGATGACGTTAGCGACTATATAGCAAAGAGGTTACATACAGCGAAACGTGATGCCACAGACCATATCTTTGGTTTATGCAGGCTACAATGTCTTCAGCTCTTTCTCTGTAAGGTTAAGCATAGGAACAAGGGAATATAAGAATAAATAAATAAAGCAGTAAAAAACATTTTTTTTAAATACATCTCTTTAAAAAAATCGATTTGACGTTTCGCGCATTACATCAAGTGATCGATCTGTAAGATTATTTCAATCATTATTGTTGAATTTCGTGATTGGATTCTTCGAAACGAGTGCATTTTTACGTGTGATTTGATCTACACTATTTACTATTCAGTCTCATAGCACTCTACTGAAAGATACCTTATCTATCATAATCAACCAACACGTGAGCAGAGCCGCGGGTTTAAGCTAGTTTCTCTATATGGGAGAGTAAATCGAGCCGGCCGCGATGGCCGAGGGGACTGAGGCGCTTCAGTCACGGTCTGCACGGCCACTACGGTCGGGGGTTCGAATCCCCCCTCAGGCATGGATATTTGTGTCGTCCTTAGTATTAGGTAGTTCATAAGTAGTTTGTAAGTTTAGGGACTGTTGATCCCGTAGTTAAGTCCCATAAGTTCTACAAACATTTGAATTTTTGTAAGCCTCGAACGCAAACACACTGATAGGAAATAAAATGGTTCGAAATACCCCGCGGGGTGACAGTCGAATGTCGGTATTTGGCGGTGGGAGAAGAAAGTGGCTAAGGTTACCATATGTTCCTCATCAAGAAAGAGGACAATTCATATAAAAAAGAGGACACTATATTGTTAACATGCTGTAATTTACAACTTTATTGATGAATCAAGTAAAACTACTACAAACTAAATCAGTAACCTTGTACGGTTATTGTAAAATAAAACATTAATTATCTTTACAGTTTATTCGTCATCACTAGACTCAATTGTCTCATTATTGTCTTTTTCACTTTTGAACGAACTATACTTATGATCCAGTATTAACCGTTACGATATTTATACGACTTACCTTTGTTTGCAACGAATGTGTACGAATCAGTAGGGCAAATCAAACATTCCGTTTCATGTTCGTTTCTTCCTCTCTTGGATGATCTGTATTTCTCGAAGAGCACATCATTCAACACTGACTTTGTTTTCGGCATTTTGTATTTGTATTTAAGTTTGTAATTTATTTTAAAGCAAAAGTCTACCTACGATCTCTAACACACAATACAGCTTTAACATAAACCACAACGTATATCAAAGGCAACACCAAAGAACATAATGCAGAAGACATAATGACAGACAACCGGGTTCCTTCGCAGAGAAGTTCCGAATCGTTTGCAATTGTCAGTAAAATTGTGAACGGCAATTTCTGTCAGTGTATGCGCGTGATTGGAGTAAAAATCGTAGAGGGAGACCGAGGGACGAATATAGTAAGCAGATTCAAAAGGATGTAGGTTGCCGAATGTATTCTCAGATGAAGAGACTTGCACAGGACAGGGCAGCGTGGAGAGCTGCATCAAACCAGTCTGCGGACTGAAGACCACAACAACAACAACAACAATAGCTGCTAACAGTTTGCAACTGGGTTACAAACGAAACCGTTGTCGTGAATGACTCAAAAATAAATTTTCTTTCTCGGAACCCAAAAAAGAGGACATTTGGTAGAATTTTATAAATTCCGGCCGGAGACATTTTCTTGCTTCAAAAAGAGGACGTGTCCGGGAAAAAGAGGACGTATGGTAACCCTAAAAGTGGGGAAACAAAGTAAAACGAAGTTGAACTTTTTGTTGCATGTGAAAAGTTGCGTTCTTAAGTGGCGCTACTAAAACAAGGAAGTTCACACTTGCTACTAAACTACAATTTCACTACCTGTTGTTTGTCTGAATCCGGCTTTACAAAATTCAAATTCAAATGTTTGTAAATCTATCAGACCAAACTGCGTGGTCATCAGTCCGTAGCTTACAAACTACTTAAACCTAGGTAAACTAACCTAAGGACAAACACACAGCCGGCCGCGGTGGGCGAGGGGACTGAGGCGCTTCAGTCACGGTCTTCACGGCCACCACGGTCGGGGGTTCGAATCCCCCCTCGGGCATGGGTATTTGTGCCGTCCTAGTTCGTAAGTACTTTGTAAGTTTAGGGACTGATGACCCCGTAGTTAAGTCCCATAAGCTGTACAAACATTTGAATTTTTTTTATTTTTATTTTTATTTTTATTTTTTTTTTTATTTTTTTATTATTTTTTTTTTTTTTTTTTTTTTTTTTTTTTTTTTTTTTTTTTTTTTGACAAACACACACACCCATGCCCCAGGGCGGACTCGAACCTCCACGGCGAGCAACGGCGCGCTCCTCAGCGAGACGCTTTAGACCGCTCGGCTACTCCACCGAGGCCTGGCTTTACTGTAAGTGATTTGCAAAACCTAGGAACCGAGATCACAGATTTACAGATTTACAAACATTTGAACATTTTTGACAGATGTGTTATAGTATGTGTGTGATTAGTTTGTGAGAAAAAATATAGATGGTGTAACTTGGATGCACCTCGTAGGTTGGTTGGCACGGGACAAAAAGAAAAAATGTTCAAATGTTTGTACAGCTTATGGGACTTAACTACGGGGTCATCAGTCCCTAAACTTAGAAACTACTTATGAACTACTTACAAACTAGGACGGCACAAATATCCATGCCCGAGGGGGATTCGAACCCCCGACCGTAGTGGCCGTGCAGACCGTGACTGAAGAGCTTTAGTCCCCTCGGCCACCGCGGCCGGCCACGGGACAAATTTTAGCGCCAAAGTATGGATTGTGTTGAGAAGAACGAGGCAAGCCGGCCGCGGAGGCCGAGGGGACTGAGGCGCTCCAGTCACGGTCTGCACGGCCACTACGGTCGGGGGTTCGAATCCCCCCTCGGGCATGGATATTTGTGCCGTCCTAGTTCGTAAGTAGTTCATAAGTAGTTTGTAAGTTTAGGGACTGATGACTCCGTAGTCAAGTCCCATAGACTCTACAAACATTTGAAAATTTTTTTTTGAACGAGGCAAGCGAGTAGAGTTGGATGTCACGCATACTGTAAAAATGGATGCACGCGCAAATCCTGCGCACGAGAGGCCTGGAGTGGCTGGCATTCTCGGCGTGGTTCGGCGGTGGCCGGTGGCAGCGGGTGGAGGCCCGTGTGGCAGATTGCAGACCGGCGTCCTCCCCCGCGGCGGCCGCGTGGGCTCGCCCGGAGCCCGGGCAATGAAGCCTGTCACGGGAATGATGGACGTCCGCGCATAAAACTGACGAGTGACTCATGGCGCCTTCACAAATGGCTCTGCAGAGCCTCGTATATCACTTTTATTACACCCATCTTCATTTTCATATTTCATATTTGCATTTTCTGTGCCGTTATAAATCAGTGAGTTTATGGCTAATTAGGCCTTTGTTGTAGAGAGGAGGAGGAGGAGGAGGAGGCGGCGCAGGAGGCGGAGGCGGCGCCGGTGGTGGTGGAGGTAGGGGTGGTTGTGGAGGAGGTAGAGTGGGGGTAGGGCTGGCAGGGACAGGAGGGGAGGGGGGCGTTTGGCGGGGAGGGCGGGCGTGACGTCACGGAGGGGCGGGAGGGGCGCCGTAACGGCTTATCGGGCCGCGCGGGGGCGTCTATTGCCACCCGCCACAGTGGCGGCCGTCCGAGGAGGAGGGAAAGGCGCGCGACAAATTGTGGAAACCGGAGGAGAGATGCCGTGGGCAGCCGAGAGGGGCGCGCGGCTGGCTAGGCGAGATGACGGCGCAGAGGTGCACAGCGCCGAGGGGCCCGAAAAACTTGGCCGCGCCGTGGCGCAACTTTTATTCCAGAAAGGAAACAAGCCTGCAGGACCGGTGGCGCCACTAGCTTGGAAATTAGCCGGCTTGTTACAATACGCGCGCGTATATTACCGCGTCGTAGGCGGCGTCGAGCTGGAACGGCGCAGCAGCTAGCCAGGAGGGAGACACGAGAGAAAAAAAAAGGGAGGTAAAATGTAGGAAAGGCAGGGGCGTGGACGTGCACGCGACGGGAGACGCCGCGACGGAAAGGGGTAAGTAAAAAAAAAAAGGCAGCGGGAGGGTTGCGCGGCCGTTGTTTTTGCCTGAGGAGGGTCCTGCAAACGTGGTTAGAAATTCTGTCCCGCGCGGAGCGAGGGAAACCGCCCTCTAAGTGCGCGCGCCGGCGTATTGTTAGGAGGAGGGAGAGCTCTGGAGGGCTTTATTTGCGTAAGAGCGCGATGTACGCGCGCATGTGTTCTTGCATATTATGAAGGCGCCGCCAGACATTAGCAGGGCGACTAGGAGTGGAGGGGAGGGATGGGGGGCAGAGTCGGGGCGGTGTGTCTGCTGACGGCTGGCGCGGTCTCTGTCTGACTATAAAAGCAATAAAGAGGGGCGCGTCGGCCCCGCGGGAGGACGCAGGGTAGCAGGGTAGGGGCGCCGCGCAGGGAAGAGTTGGAATTTATGGGGCAAGGCGCAGGAGGCTGTCCGCAGCGGCGGGGTGGCTGTGGACATACAACTCAGCACGGCGCTGCCGGTGTTCCAAACACTGGCCTTACCACGGCTGCCTGTGCTTAGCTCACGCCTCCTGCAAGGAGGCAGTCTCAACTAGGACTCACGGACAATATTTTTTTTTTGGGGGGGGGGGATAAGAATTTATTCTTACAAGATATAAATATCAATTAATACGAGTAAACAATCCCAGGGACTGATTTACGTCTCAAATATGTCAAAGACATTATTGATAAATCAGAAGCATTGAATTAAAATTTCTGGTTCGGCCGGGAATCGAACCCAGACCTCCATGCTTACTAGGCAGACGTCTTAACCGTCTTTTTATTATTTATTTATTTTTTTTTTTTTATTTTTTTTTTTTTTTTGCTCTACGAGTGGTTCTTTCATTGCGGACCCTGATCGCTTTTTTGTTCGTTGATGTTCGGAGTGTTCTTGGCTCAGCATTTTTATTACAGATGGCGTTCAGCCCCCTGACCGGGCGAAAACCGTTAGACTACCACACCACTAACGAGTAAGGCGCCTTGGAATAGTCTATGTACGATTTCCCTCCACATCAAAAACTTTAATTCAGCTCCTCTGTTCCAAAGATAATTGCTACTATTGCCAAGGCTCTCCATGCAGCGTAGTAGCACCTCGGCAATGGACATGGTGGAACAATCCTGTTAAGGTGATATAAATATCAATTAATACGAGTAAACGATTGATATTTATATCACCTTAACAGGATTGTTCCACCATGTCCATTGCCGAGGTACTATATCAATTAATACGAGTAACCCCACTTCCATGAACTACAGACATTGCCGAGGTGGGGTGGCTTGCGTGCCTCAACGATGCAGATAGCCGTACCGTAGGTGCAACCACAGAGGAGGGGTATCTGTGGAGAGGCCAGACAAACGTGTGGTTCCTGAAGAGGGGAAACAGCTTTTTCAGTAGTTACAGGGGCAACAGTCTGGATGATTGACTGAGCTGGTCTTGTAACATCAGCTAACATGGCTTTTGCCATGCAGTTACTGCGAACGGCTGAAAGCAAGGGGAAACTACAGTCGTTACTTCTCCCGAGGACATGCAGCTCTGCTGTATGACTATACGATGATGGTGACACATTCTGAGACATCAAGGAATTGTCAGCTTAGCATTAGAAGGAAGCGAGTGGGGTAAAAATCATAGAGGGAGACCGAGGGACGAATATAGTAAGCAGATTCAAAAGGATGTAGGTTGCCGAACATATTCTCGGATGAAGAGACTTGCACAGTACAGGGTAGCGTGGAGAGCTGCATCAAACCAGTCTGCGGACTGAAGACCGCAACAAAAACGTATTCTTCAACTTCAAATTACAGCGGTTTCCGAAATTCAGTTTAGAATGAAATTTCGCATGTAGGTCGTAAAGCGTACTGCCGCGGCGGAATAGCCGTGCGCACTGAGGCGCCTTGCCGTCGGGGATTCGAGTTCCCCCTCGGGCACTAATATCACTTAGTTTAAATAATTTGTAAGCTAGGGACTAATAACGAAGCAGTTAAGTCCCATAGATTTACAAACATTTGAACATTTAAGATTACCTGACATAGTCGGGTTTGGAGGCGATCTGGTCGTTTTATAGTTTTCAAAGCGAAAAGCCAAGATCGCATATTAATAATTTATTAAATGACGACCGGTTTTGGTGCACTGTGTCACCATCATGCGGTCACATATGTGTTATAAGCTGGTCATCTTGTTAAAAAATTTGGGTATAAAATAACAAGTGCAACACTGCACTTAGTCACTATATAAAAAATACACAAGTTAAAAACATGACGCTTAGAAAATATTTCGTTAAAAAAAAGGGTATAAAGTAACAAGTGCAATATTGCACTTAGTCACTGTATAAAAAATACACAAGTTAAAAACATGACAGCTTACAAAATAATGTGCGATCTTGGTTTTTCATTTTGAAAACTACTTGAACATTTTTTGTAAAGCGCACTATCCAGAAAGTTCCGAGAAAAAGGGCTCTAAGATTTAAGCACAACCCTGATATGGATTATATACATACTTGTCAATGTATGTCGCACATCAGCACGGCGAAATTGCTCAGGTAGTAGCGTACCTGCCTGTCATTCAGATGATCTGGGTCCGCAGGAAACATTTTATTTCCATTATTTGTTTTTTAAAAAAATATAACCATCTGTAAATAAAATGAATGATATGAAATATTATCAATTGCGTTATAAAGACCTTTATTTTTATCTTTGACTTGACGGTTGTAGATAATTAAAATATTAATCACAATATATTGTATTTAAGAAGTCAAATAATTACAATGCACTATACAATTAATATAGGTAGATTAAAGCATCAAATACTACCATCCTTAATTTTATTACAAAAATAGGCTCTGAAAAGGTGATAAGTATTCTTTTGTGAATTTGTGGAACCGTTTTTTTTTTTTTTTTTTTTTTTTTTTTTTTCATAGAAGAGCACTTTCGCTGTTGTATGCATACAGGTAAACGGCCAGGAAGAGTGAAATCAATACTAAGAGTTACAAAAAAATTCTTCATCGTATGT
This sequence comes from Locusta migratoria, assembly GCA_026315105.1. Classification (NCBI taxonomy): domain Eukaryota; kingdom Metazoa; phylum Arthropoda; class Insecta; order Orthoptera; family Acrididae; genus Locusta; species Locusta migratoria. The sequence goes on along the minus strand of CM048744.1, from coordinate 118,374,281 downwards.
TCGGAACCGGAGAGCCCATATGACAGGCGAACACGCTTCCACTTCAGCTATTTGACAGTTTAGCATAGTTACCGCTCACAAGTGTATAAGTTATATATGCGCTGCGCTTGAAACTTTAGAGCCCTTTTTCTTGAAATTTTGCTGATAGTGACCCTTAGGACTTTTGTGTGTGGCTACCCTTGAATTATAATACTGTCCTAGTAAGTCCAATCCAGAACTGAATTTTCTAGAACGGAAGGCTCTTTGAATGTAAACTGAAGACAGCCCACGTAGGCGGTTTCCGTGAAAAATCGGGATGGAATAATTTGACGCAATTCATGTACTCATCCAAATACACGTATTGTATAATTTACAACCAGCGCTGCGTGGTTTAGGGGATAGATACCTGATTTTCAACTGGGTGGTGTCTGTTCGATAGAAGGAGAAGATGGACCGTGTTGGGCGACAAACGAGATGGGCTGTGAGATAGGTAGGAGAAGATGGACAGATAGACTGGAGAGAAGGAGAGTGACGGATAGTAGGGTGAAGAAAGGTGAATAGAGAGAAGGAGGAGCATGTAAGTAGATGTGGATGAGGAGAGGATGAGATAGAGGCGGGCGGAAGGAGCAGATTGACGTAGAGAGGAGTGAACAGCAGAGGGAGAGGAGAAGGAGGAAAAGGAGTAGCAAAAGATTTGAATAAATAAATATCCTGGCATCGTCAGGAATTGAGACTAGTTTATGAAAAAATTTACGAAAACATAGAGGATACTTCTCAATAAGATCTTTTCAGTTTAGAAGCCAGGTTAGGTTGAATAAAATTCTCGAACTTTCAATAGAAAACTCTGCCATAGTCTTTAGGTGTAAAATCACTGACTACGGGGTCTGGCACGGTGTCTTGCTTATAAAACTGCTATTGGAGCTCGAGAATTTTATTCATCGTGACACGTCTTTTTGACCGAGAAGATTTTATTGAAGAATGCCACCGCATTAGACTCCAATGATTCGGTTATTTGCATGTGATGGCGTTAATGAGCGCTTTCGCTGTTATCACAAGGAGTATAAACCCTACATTCGTGCGGTTAGTATTTGTAGAAACATTTGAAACATATATTGTTTTTACTTCATGCTCATTTTATAAATAAAATTCTCTTACTGGCAACGAGTTTTTGTGACCGTCATTGAAAGCATACTTTTTTTTCATTTAAAAATACAGGCTCTTCTTCTATCAAATTGAAGAAAATGTAAGAATATTTCATCATAGTTTGAAACATTGGCGTGGTTAATTTATACCTAATCAATGGCTGTATCTTGATAGAATCTTCATGCGTTGCTGTTTCAAATGTTTGTAAACCTTTTGGACCAAGTTTCTTTGGTCATCAATCTCAAGAATGACAACCTACTTAAACTAACGTTAACGACGAAACACACACACACACACATCCGTGCTCAGGTTTCCTCGTTTTGGCTTAGGATGGGATCCGACCGACCGCCGTTTCCTCCGCTGTGAACCGTATCATTGGATGCAATATGCAGGGGCATGTAATCAGTAGACCGATCAGCCGGTCGTTGTCGGGTTTTTTGACTCTTCACATGGACTCACGAGGCTGAGTGCACCACGTTCCAGCCCCCTCCCTTTCCCTTCGCCCACAACGGAAAATCTTTGGCAATACCCGGAATTGTACGCGGAGCTTCTACATGGCATTCAATCCTGCTAAAAGCTACGAAGGCGGAATTCTTTGGGAAGGGGGGGGGGGGCTCAGCTGACGTCCCTGCGCTATGTGGCAGTTGCTTAACGTCTAACCTGAACCAGGTGCAGATCTCCATTCTCCACATTAACATTACCTGATGTGTAAGAAGTGATAAGACTGGGTACTAGGTTGTAAAGGTAAAGCAGTCAACAATGCGAAGACTGGTTTGGATACCACACTGCTTTACCTAATTTCGAACTTGAGTTTAACGAAAAATTAGAGGTTTACATAGCCACATATTGTGACGATTACCTAACAGTTTGAAAAAGTGAACGCGTAGGTATAAAGAAATAATATCTCCGTATATAAACCGTTGCGGAAATGTCACATTCTTGAAGATACACATTTTGATCCTGACAAGTAGATAAAATAATCACGATAGGTGCACAAAAAGCACAGAAGCAGGAAAAAGGCGAAAATATCGTTTACAAGCAGATGTAAAACCAGGTCTCCAAGAATGTAAATTTAGTATCTAGCTTTGAATATATTACAATGACCCGAAACAAAACAGAAAAAGAAAGAAACACACACACCTGCAACGAGTAATTTCCCACTGAGCAATTCCTTCTAAACTTAATCACATCATATTGCAACCAATTCCTGCTCTTAAAATCTTTTTGCACAACATGATTACGACGGCTTCTGTTTGCCATACGTATTACACTGTAATGACATTTTTATATTATGGACTTTCATTAACAGAAGTAGTTACATTCCTTTCATGTAGTTTTCATATTCTTATTAGAAAATTCACCACCAGATTTAGTGACTACTAAATAGGAAAGTAACAAAATTAAATACAGCAACTTCTCAGTTGGTGTGTTGCGATTCTTCTGTCACTCCGTACCGGCCACTTGCAGCACTATCATCGCTTCAGTTGCACTTTTCCGCTATAAAGTTTCGTGACTGTCTTTGTTACACTGTGATATCATCTTCTCTTGTTTCGCTTTTCGTTTCTCTCTCCAACAACACATTCAACAAAACAAACATGTTCCACCATCCTACAAGCACGGTGAACAGTTACTGACACATAACATACAAACGCCGCAGTAGTCTGAAACACAGTAATGAACTAATTTACCTTCCTACTCTGGCTATAACTGATTGGTTATGAATTGTAGATTAAAACTTAAGAGACCGCAGAGAGGTAGAAACGTTAAGAGATGGAACCTGGACAAACTGAAGGTACCAGAGGTGGTTGAGGGTTTCAGAGGGAGCATTAGGCAAGGACTGCCTGAAACGGGGGAAAGTAACGCAGTAGAAGAATAATAGGTAGCTCTGAGAGATAGAGTAGTGAAAGCAGCAGCGGATCATATAGGCAGAAGGATAAGGCGTAAGAGAAATCCCTGGATAACACTAGATATACTGGACTTAATTTATGAGAGGAGAAAATATGAAAATGCGTCAAGGGAAGCAGGCAAAAGGGACTACAAACGTCTGATAAATGCGATTGACAGGAAGTGCAGACTGGCTAAGCAGGAGTGGCTAGAGGACAAATGCAGAATCACAGAAGAATGTATAACCAGGGGAGAGATGCAGGATAATAAGAGATATTTGGAGGCAAGAAAAGCAGCCGTATGAATATCAAGAACTGGGACGAAAAACCAGAACTAAGCAAAGAGGGAAAACCTGAAATGTGAAAGGAATATATAGAGAGCCTGTACAAAGGAAATAAACTTCAAGCTAATATTCTAGAAATGGAAGACGTAGTTGAGGAAGAGGAGATAGGAGATAAGTTACTGCGAGAAGAATTTGACAGAGCGCTGCAAGATTTGAGTCGATGATATTCCATCTGAACTGCTGATATCGTTATGAGAGCCAGTCATGAAGAAATTGTTCCACCTGGTATGCAAGATGTATGAGACAGTGGAAAATACCCTCCGAATTCAAGAAGAATATTGTATTACCAATTCCAAAGAAAGCAAGTGCAGACAAATGTGAAAATTACAGAACTATCAGTTTAATAAGTCCTAGTTGCAAAATACTAACACGAATTATATATAGACGTATGAAAAACTTGTGGAATCCATCCTTGGGGAAGATCAGTTTGGTGCTCCAGTGACGGTCTGCACGACCACTACGGTCGGGGGTTCGAATCCCCCCTCGGGAATGGATATTTGCGCCGTCCTTAGTATCAGCTAGTTCATAAGTAGTTTGTAAGTTTAGGGACTGATGACCCCGTAGTTAAGTCCCATAAGCTATACAACTTTTTGAAGATCAGTTTAGATTTAGGAGAAATGTAAAAACGCGAAAAGCAATACTCACATTACGACTTATCTTAGAAGATAGGTTAAAGAAAGGCAGACCTACGTTTTTAGCATTTGTAGATGTGGAAAAAGCTTATGACAATGTCGACTAGAATAAACTCTTTCAAATTCTGAACGTAACAGGGGTAAAATATAGGGAGCAAAGAGTTATATTCAACTTATACGAAAACTAGACAGCGGTTATTAGAGTCGAAGCGCATGAAACGGACGCAGAGGTTGGCAAGGGAATAAGACAGGTCTGTAGCCTGTACATTGAGCAAGTAGTGAAGGAATGAAAGGAGAAATTTGGAGAGGGGATTAAAGTTCAGGAAGAAGAAATAAAAACTTTGCGGTTTGCCGATGACATAGTAATTCTGCCAGAGACCGCAAAGGATCTGGAGGAGCAATTGATTGGAAGGACAGTGTCTTGAAAAGAGGGTATAAGATGAACATCAACAAGAGTGAAACAAGGATAATGGAACGTAGCGTCAGAAAGGCAAGTGATGCTGAAGGAATTAGGTAATGCGACAATAAAAGTAGGAGATGAGTTTTGTTATTTGTGTAGCAAGATAACTACTGATGGCCGAAGTAAAGAATATATAAAATGAAGAATGGTTATGGAAAGAAAAGCGTTTCTGCAGAAGCGAAATTTGTTGACGTCCAATATTAATTTAAATGTTAGGAAGTCCTTTCTGAAAACATTTGTCTGGAGTGTAGCAATGTATGTGAGTGAAACATGGACTATAAGGAGCTCAGTCAAAAAGGTGAGAGAAGAATTCGAAGTGTGGTGCTACAGACGAATGATGAAAATTAGATGGGTGGATCACGTAACTAATGAGGATGTGCTTAACCGAAATGGAACAGAAAAAGAGTTTCTGGCTATCCTGACTAATAGAAGGGTCGGATTGGTGGGACACATTCTGAGGTATCAAGGAATCGTCAACTTAGCATTAGAGGGAAGATTGTGGGGTAAAAATCGTAGAGGGAGATCGTGGGGCGAATACAGTAAGCTGATTCAAAAGTATGTAGGTTGCCGAACTTATTAACAGATGAAGAAACTTGCACAGGACAGTGTAGCGTGGAAAGCTGCATCAAACCAGTCTGCGGACTGATGACCACAACAACATACCTGAACGTTGTGTCAGATAAATAAATCGGAACTTTGATGGAGCGATTCCTGATAGGTTTAAGGTTGTAGGTGCTAGGTTTAAGATAGGCAGTGATAAGACTACAGGTCTGATTTCGGACAGGGTCCAGTTTGTTTGCGTGACATGACCGTATAAAAACCAAATTCAAACTGGCGGGCACACAACTCAAAGTCGTTAACCCGCCCCAGAACGGTGGCGCCTTAATCCGCGCTCCTAAGCAGCATCCAGAGTCTGCCAATTTAAACACTATCCTTTCAATATGTATATTCTTTAATTTTGTTTGCTGTTAAGGATACGAGATAACCCCAAAGAAATTGCAGCCTTACCTCAGACATTGCACAAGAATTAAAAACTCTTAACACTAAAGCATGCAATTTGTGGATAAAATTGGCTCATACCTGTTACTCTGCTGAGGACTTACTCGGAAAAAATCACGATATTTCCACCACCCCCTGAACCGCAGACATTGTCGAGTTGGGGTGACTTGCGTGCCTCAATGATAGCCGTATCGTAGGTGTAACCACAGCGGAGGGGTATCTGTGGAGAGGTCAGACAAAAGTGTGGTTCCTGAAGAGGGGCAGCAGTTTTTTCAGTAGTTACAGGGGCAACAGTCTAGATGATTGACTGAGCTGGCCTTGTAACATCAGCTAATGTGGTTTTGCCACACAGCTACTGCGAATGGCTGAAAGCAGGGGGAAACTACAGTCGTTATTTTTCCCGAGGACATGCAGCTCTACTGTATGAACATATGATGATGGCATCCTCTCGGGTAAAATATTCCGGAGGTAAAATAGTCCCCCATTCGGATCTCCGGGCGGGTACTATTCAGGAGGTTGTGATCATCAGGAAAGGCAATACAGGTATTCCACGGATCGGGGCGTGGAATGTTAGATGCATTACTCGGGAAGGAAAGTTAGAAGATTTAAAGAGAGAAATGGATAAGTTGGGGTTCGATGTAGTTGGGATTAGTGAAGTTCGGTGGAAAGAGGAACAGGATTTCTGGTCAGGTGTGCACAGGATTATAAATACAAAATAAGTTGGGGGTTTGACAGTAGTAGGTCTGATAATGAAAAAGAAAGTAGGAAAACGGGTGTACTTCTATGAGCAGCGCAGTGATCGCATTGTTGTAGTCAAGATAGACACGAATACAACACCGACCGCAGTATTACAGGTTTATTGCCAACTGGCTCTGCCGAAGATCGAAGGAATGAATGAGGAGGGAAAGGAAATTATTCAGACAATTAAGGAAGAGGAAAACTTAATTGTGATGGGAGACTGGAATTCGGTAGTAGGAAAAGGAAGGGAAGGAAAATAGTAGGTGAATATGGACTGGGCAAAAGGATTGAAAGAGGAAGCCGCCGGTAAAATTTTGCAGGGAACATAATTTTATCATAACAAACACCTGGTTTAAGAATCATGAAAGAAGGTTGTATACGTGGAAGAGACCAGGAGACACAGGAAGGTTCCGGATGGATTTTATAATGGTAAGACATAGATTTTGGAACCTGGTTGTAAACTGTAAGACATACCCAGGGGCAGATGTAGGCTATGACCATGTATTATTGGCCATGAACTGTAGGCTGAAACTGAAGAAACTACAAAAAGGTAGGAAAATGAGAAGGTGGGACCTCGATAAATTGAATGAACCTGAAGTTCTTGAGAATTTCCGAGGAGGAAGATAAGACCTTCAAAAACCCATGGATAGCACAGGAAATACTAAATTTCATTGATCAAAGGAGAAAATATATAAATCAGTAAATGAAACAGGCAAAATGGAGTACAGACGTCTAAGAAATAAGATTCACAGGAAGTGCTAAGTAGGTAAGCAGGAGTGTCTAGCAAGGAAATGCAAGTCGATAGAAGAATGTTTCGCCTACAGGAAAATAAAAGAGACATTTGGAGACAAAAAAAAACAGCTGTATGAATATAAAGAACTCAGATGGATGACCATTTCTCAGCAAAGAAGGGAAAGTTGAAAGGTGGAAAGAGTATATAGAGCGGCTCTACAAAGGAAATGAACTTAGAGACTATATTCTAGGAAGGGAAGAGTAAGTAGAGGAAGATGACGTCATAAACAATGAGAATCACAAAAAGTGTTCCATAATGCGATGTAGCGTTATTCATCCACTATTTGAGTAGGAGAGAACTTAGTGTCTTATACCAAACTATGCATAATTTCAAACCTTTACGAAACTATTTCTTCCTAACAATCGCAGAAAAATAGTAAAAGGAAAAAGTTTATCACTTACGACTTTTCGAATGTTCGTGCAATAAAAATATGGCATTTGGGATGACGTTACAGTTTATTAGTTCTGAAGTACTGATTGTTTCACGAAACATTTTGCAGACAGTATACACAGATATTACCGGATGTGCCTTCCAAATTATGTTACAGCACAACATATATTTCGTCAGGTATGTCAAACACGTAGGTTCATGAAAGGCTGCCGCATTACTCATGAGTTTTGATTACGTGTTTACTACTGATTCGGTTCGCGATAAATTTTGTTAAGAGTACATACATTATACCTCTCAATCTACCTTAGGAAGTTTATTATGGAACATAGTTCAGAATATACAATATCAAAACCGATTAAATTCGGGAATTTCCGACCCATTGTTACTACCCGGACCATTCACATTCTCCAGTTTGCGTACTTAGAATATTAATTGTTTGTAGGAGACATAGTTCAAGAGATATGACATTATAAGGACTGCCACCCAAATCTGCAGATGGCCGACAGTCAGCTCGAATCAAACGTTGCATGTCGATAGAGTATCAACCGAAACGCCGCTATAATTCCTGCTATGTGCTCTCGTCCAGGTGAACGTTCATAAACTATAATAACAAGTAAGGCCTGACCTACGGAGTACGGGAAAAGCATAACTGTGCCAGCATATATTATTGAGCTCTAGTGGGCTAGTTGGTAGAGCGTTTGTTATATGGAGGGCCACCTGTTCAATTTCGGCCAGCAGCATCATTTTTTTACTTCGGTACGTTGGTATTTGTTGTATAGGTTAACATGTTCCTTACATGTAAAAGGACTGTTGGGACTTTATATCAGTCTGTTATCGGCAGTTAGTTTCCGCTTCGTTTACTTGACAGATGCAAACATATCGAGTTTATTCCTAGTTTAAAAGAATAAACAAACACAATCGGAATATAAAAACAAATACACAGCTGCATCACACGAATATACTCTATAGCATCGCTATAATAAAAACAATATCTATTTTTTCTTTATAATTGTGTTCCGATTACTTATATTTATTCTCTAAATCAGCGAATGTACTCTATAGCATCCCTAGTTTCGAAGAAAGCAAAAGCAAAATTAACGGTAACACACAGCTACTAAATCCGCAAACAATTTTTACAAGCCGGGAACACGTTGCCGTATATAATTGTCCATCTACTGCAGAAAAATGTCGTATGAGCAGGACTTGAACCCAGGACCCTCTGTATAACAAACTAACACTATACCAACAACCCCACAGGAACTTGACATGATAGTCTCTCACAATTATACTTTGCCTCTACTCCGTACGTCAGGTTTTACTTAATGTAATAGTTTATGTACATTCTCCTGGACGATAGCACATAGCACGAATTATATCTAGTTTTCTCTTCAATCTCTATCGATATACAACTCTCTAACGATGAATAGTAGAAAACTATGGACCGAGAGGGAAGAAAACGGACAAATATAGGAATAAATACACAACCATACAATGTTGGGAACTTAAAATATATTTATTTCCAATCCAGATGAGAACGATATCTCATTTCGTTTTCGAGATAATGGTGTTTGTATCTGGCGAACACTCCTTGTATAACTACACGTGTGACATCTACATGGAATACTCTGCAAATCACATTGAACATCTCCCATTCCATTCTCGAATAGCGAGCGGGGAGGAAGAACATCTGATTCTCTCCGTTCGAGCTCTGATTTCTCGTATTTTATTCTGATGATCATTTCCACCTTTGTAGGTGGCAGTTAACAATATATTTCGCATTCAGAGGAGAGTGTTGGTGATTGGAGTTTCGTAAGTAAACCACGCCGCAGCGATAAGCGCCGTTGTTGTAATGATTCCCATTCCAGGTCCTGTATCATTTCCGTGATGCTGTCTCCTCTGTATCGCGACAATAAGAAACGAGCGGCCCTTCTCTGAACTCTTTCGATTTCCTCCGTCAAACCAGTCTGATGAGAATCCCTCACTGGGCAGCAATACTCCAAACAAGGTCGGACAAGCGTAGTGTATGCAGTCTCTTTAGTAGCTTTGTTGCATCTTTTAAGGGTTCTGCCAATAAAACAGTCTTTGGTTCGCCTTTCCCACGACATTATCTACGTGTTCATTCCAGTTTAAGTCTAAAGTAATAGTAATTCCTAGCTATTTTGTGTTTACCACCTTCACGTTTGATTGATTTATCTTGTAAACAAAGTTTAACGGAATGAAACTTCACTCTGCAGCGGAGTGTGCGCTGATATGAAACTTCCTGCCAGATTAAAATTGTGTGCCGGAACCGGGACTCGAACCTGGGACCTTTGCCTTTCGCGGGCAAGCGCACTACCGACTGTGCTATCCCGACACAACTCACGATGCCGCCTCACAACTTCACTTCTGCCAGTACCTCGCCACCTACTTTCCAAACTTAGGCTGTGGCTAAGCCATGTCTCCACCATATCCTTTCTTCCAGGAGTGCTAGTCTTGCGTGTTTGCAGGAGAGCTTCTGTGAAGTTTGGAAAGCCGGCCGCGGTGGCCGAGGGGATTGAGGCGCTCCAGTCACGGTCCGCACGGCCACTACGGTCGGGGGTTCGAATCCCCCCTCGGGCATGTATATTTGTGCCGTCCTTAGTTGTAAGTAGTTCATAAGTAGTTTGTAAGTTTAGGGACTGATGACCCCGTAGTTAAGTCCCATAGACTCTACAAACATTTGAATTTTTTTTCTTTGAAGTTTGGAAAGTAGGAGGCGAGGTACTGGCAGAAGTGAAGTTGTGAGGCGGCATCGTAAGTCGTGTCGGGATAGTACAGTCGGTAGTGCGCTTGCCCGCGAAAGGCAAAGGTCCCAGGTTTGAGTCCCGGTTCCGGCACACAATTTTAATCTGCCAGGAAGTTTCAAAGTTTAACGGATTTCTTTTCGTACTCATGTGAACGACTTCACACCTCGCCTTATTTAGAGTCATTTGCCAATTTTTACACCATAGTGATATCTTATTTAGATCGTTCTGCAGTTGGTTTTGATCTTCAGATGATTTTACTAGACGGTAAATGACGGCGTCATCTCCAAACATCCTAAGAGAGCTACTTAGATTTTCTCCCAAATCGTTTATGTAAATAAGGAACATCAGAGGAGCAATGACACTACCTTGCGACTTCAGGGTATATCACCTCTGTTTTAGTCGATGCCTTACCATCAATTACCACTAACTGTATCCTCTCTGTCAGGAAATCCCCTATCCAGTCAGGAATTTGGGGCGATATACCATAACCACGCAATTTGATTAAAAGCCCATTGTGAGATACGGTATCAAAAGCCTTCTGGAAATCAAGAAATACGGAATCCGGCGAGTTCGTGTATTAGCGCTCTCACCTGAAGATGGCAGCCAGTTGATCTGCCGAAATATCGTGCCTAGTTGACGACGGTATCCGGCTGCATACCCGAGATGAATATTATTTATTAATACGGAATCAATTTGATAACCCTTTTCGATAGCACTCATCACTTCGTGTGAGTAAAGAGCTAATGTGTTTCGCATGAAGGATATTTTCTAAATCCGTGTTAACCTTGGATCAATAGATGATTCTGTTCGATAGTCCTACCATGATGTTACACCAACAAATGTTCAAATGTCTGTAAATCTATAGGACCAAACTGCTTAAACCTAGGTAAACTAACGTAAGGACAACACACACACTCATGCCCCAGGGAGGACTCGAACCTCCACGGCGAGCAACCACGCGCTCCGCAGCGAATCGCCTTAGACCGCTCGGCTACACCAACAAAGAAAGCCCCACTAGTGTCCTTGTCCCATATACAGCTGCGTCTCTTGCTCGGTTAATGACCAAGTAAAACTGTGCGCAATCTACACATTGACTTTCTCCGTTTTATTCCTACGATCCATCTACAAAAGTGTCGTCACAGTCTTCCAAGTAGATAGTTACGTAGAACGAGGCAGGCAAAGGAGTCAGGAGTATCATCAAATGTATACTTTTCAAAACACGTTCGAGGAGAAGCCATCCAATGAACGAACTCCTCGGAACCACACGGAACGTGACAAGCTGTTATGGTTGGCCAGCGAGCGTTGCCTTCTGGGAAGGGACTGTTTTGAGGCGTCACTGGGGGCGGGGGAGGGGAGACCGGAAGGCGGTGGCGCCATCTAATTTCCAGTTAATCTGCGCCGGGGGGAGGCGGCCGTATCTCGGCCAGAATTAAAGCCTGTCTGCTGCTCGTTACGGTCGCAAGGTGGCAGCACCGCCGCCGTTAACAGCCGCTCCCTGCGGGGGCGGGGGCGACCGCCTCCGCTACCTGCCGACACGTGTCCCCAGAGGTGGGACCAGCCTCCTAGCCGACGGATACAACACATCACGGAAACCACACCCGGAACTGGGCGAGGTCTGCGAGGGAAAGGGAATACACACTGCAAGTATGCTGCTGACCAAACTGTAACTCTACAAGTCATCAAATAACGTGAGGTGTCCACCGTAATTCAGGATGCTAATAAATGACGTTTCAGCATCGGTAAAGGTAGCGTCAGTACACTGGGTGTTGCAGAAATGTTTCTGTAAACTCTTGGAAACACACACACACATACACACACTTGCTGTTCGTTAGTCTAAGCAATACTCACATTACGACTTATCGTAGAAGATCGGCTAAGGAAAGGAAAACCTACGTTTTTAGCGTTTGTCGATTTGGAGAAAGCTTTTGACACTGTCGACTGGAATACACTCTTCCAAATTCTGAAGGTAGCAGGGGTAAAATATAGGGAGCGAAGAGTCATATTCAGCCTATACAAAAACTAGACAGCAGTTATTAGAGTCGAAGGGCAAGAAACGGACGCAGAGGTTGGGAAGGAAGTAAGACAGCGTTGTAGCCTTTCTCAAATGTTGTTCAATCTGTACATTGAGCAGGCAGTGAAGAAATGGAAGGAGAAATTTGGAGAGGGAATTAAAGTGCACAGGAAAGAAATAAAAACATTGCGGTTTGCCGATGACGTAGTAATTCTGTCAGAGACCGGAAAAGATCTGGAAGATCAATTGAATGGAATGGACAGTGTCTTGAAAGGAAGATATAAGATGAACATTAACAAGAGTAAAACGAAGGTAATGGAATGCAGAAAATCAGGCGATGCTGAAGGAATTAGAATTGGTAATGAGACAATAGAAGTAGTAGATGACTTTCGTTATTTGGGTAGCAAGATAACTTCCGATGGCCGAAGTAAAGAAGATATAAAATGCAGAATGGCTTTGGGAAGAAAAGCGTTTCTAAAGAAGCGAAACTTGTTAACATCCAATATTAATTGAAATGTTAGGATGTCCTTTCTGAAAGCATTTGTCTGGATTGTAGCATTGTATGGGAGTGAAACGTGGACGGTAAGGAGTTCAGATAAAAAGATGATAGAAGCTTTTGAAATGTGGTGCTACAGACAAATGATGAAAATTAGATGGGTAGATCACGTAACTAAATAGGAGGTTCTTAACCGAATTGGGGAGAAAAGGACTTTCTGGCATATCCTGACTAAGAGAAGGGATAGATTGGTTGGACACATTCTGAGACATCAAGGATTTGTCAACTTAGCATTAGAAGGAAGTGTGTGGGATAAAAATCGTAGAGGGAGACCGAGGGTCGAATATAGTAAGCAAATTCAAAAGGATGTAGATTGCCGAACATATTCTCAGATGAAGAAACTTGCACAGGATAGGGTAGCGTGGAGAGCTGCATCAAACCAGTCTGCGGACTGAAGACCACAACAACAGGGAGTTAAATATTTTAAAATTTCTTATTGTTCCTACTAGTTGCTTTCGTATAAACAAACTTGTATACAATGGGCAAAACATGTTCTGAAGCCGCGGCGGAGTAGTTGAGCGGTCTAAAGCGCCTCGCTGCGGAGTGCGCGGTTGCTCGCCGTCGGAGGTTCGAGTCCTCCCTGGGGCATGTGTGTGCGTGTGTGTGTGTGTGTGTGTGTGTGTGTGTGTGTGTGCGTGGGTGGGTTAGTGGGTTTGTCCTTAGATTAGTTTACCTTAGTTTAAGTAGTTTGTAAGCTACGGACTGATGACCACGCAGTTTGGTCCGATAGCTTTACAAACATTTTGAACATGTTCTGAAAATTTGGATACTATTTACAAAACTTCCGAGACGTGTAATTAACCGTAATCTTGCAAAGAAACCGTATAACGAGACACGAGTTGTGTAAAACGTATATTTGAGTTATATTTTGATTCAGAACTAGTCTTTCTACCTCATTGCATTTAATGACCTGATTACACTGTTGTAGACAAATAAATAAAGTTGTAATGACGACAGATTCGAGGCGTATGACAGAAGCATGTTGTTCCACACAGCGTGCGTATCTAGTCCGTGAGCTAAAATGAAAATCAGCATAGACAAGAGGCAAATATGAAATGAACACGAGAAATATTATCTACAGCAGGGCAATTTCTTCATTAAATGAAAAAATGTAAAGACATTCTAGTCTGAATAAAAATGTAACTCACGTACGAATTTGATCTCTACGTCTTTACCTTTGACTTCTCTGCAACATAAGTGACACAGACTTCATCATTATGTATATATTAAAGCAATCAATCGTTAATAACTTTTTTCCAAAGGACGCAAGGTTCAAAACAACACGACCTCATACGTACGGAGTTGCCAACGTAACCATAATAGACCGTCACGATTATCACAGATCGAAGCCACTACAGATGTGTATCCAATGTTAATAATTGAGATCACTTTGTATAAGAAAAGTCGATGGGAGCTTCTTTATGACTGGGTCAGCAAGTGGTGGTTTCAAAAACCGGTAGGCAATTATATAGTAAGTCATGCTTAGTAGACGAAGGGCGGCAAGGCAACTGTTTTCTTTTCAATAGTTGTAGTTTTAAACGAGTTAGTGTTAATAAGCAAGGTAAGTCTCTTATCTTGCATGGTAATCTTTTTAGTGTTACGGTTAGTTATTAGATGGTGCTAAATAGTGTCATATTTTTAAATTTCTGACTAGCTGCACGAACAGTAACTTCTGTTGGGTGTCTTTTCATTCTAGTCCGGCCAACGTGGCTGCTACGATCACAGAGTCATAAGGTGATGCGTCTGTCTCTGATAGATCAGGATATATTCCGCAATCTTTGATACTTGTTGTGTTGACTGTGGCAGGGAAATTAGGAATAAAAGCTAATGATGGCGAGGATTTCTTTTGAAAAACTCTGCTAGGCCTAATTTAAAAAAAAAAAAAATTAATTCATTGTTTTGATATAACAAAAACAAAGAATTTGTTTTTCAATTCTTCAGTGTTTATTTTTATTAAATTAAAAAAACACAATTTTGTGTGTGTTCTACAAGTTTATTTTTGTTTACGTAACCGGTTTTCGGCTTTGGACATTGTGCCATTGGGCCATTTTCAGAGTATTGACTGCTGTGTCAAAGAGGTTACAATGTTTAGATACAGTATGGGAAGAGATGACAAATGTCTCCCCTTAGATCGACAAACATAGTATAACACTTCTTGGACATTGTGTTATTACAGTTATCAACTTAAAAACTAAACAGTAATAAATGAATATACAATGTGTGGAGGATAAAACAAGGAATAAATGAGAATATAACCTGGGAACTGGAACTACCTACTATTATAAACAAGCTTATAATGCTGAAGTGCCTTAATAATAATTTTGAACGATAATTATGTATGGTGTTACATATGACAGTTGTAAGACCAGGTCTGGGATGGCATCAAGAACTCAGAATGAATAGTTACTGCATTATATTAAACTAAAACAAATCTGTCTAATGAAATAAGTATTCTAAAAATTCAGGTAGCTGAAAATAAAACATAACAAATAAATACACAGGAGTTTGGGACTGTGGGATTAAACAAGGAAGCCAGCTCTAGAATTAATATTGAAACTGTGATTGTCTGACTTTGACCTATTAGTAATGGAGGATTGGAACAGCCAGTGTGGGAGTTGATAGAAAATATAGGTAATTGTGTGGTGTCGCACAAGTCCAAAGTGCGCGCCACCTACTTTCGCCGCGCGCCGCCATGCACGCACGGCGCGGCGTTCTTACGACGTCAGCCACGAGCGCCCTCTGCTGCTATCCCGCTCGTGGCCACCACTGAACGACATCGTTCACTTGGGACTGAGACAGAAACCAGTTAACACTTCGGAATCAGATAGGCACCAGTGAAGACTTGGCTATCGGATAGTCACTAGGCAGGCCTCTAGCTCAACTATGTATCAGCATTCTGCAGTACTGAGCTATGTAAAAGTTAAGTATTACTAAGTCTCTATCAAATATATATCTCGTTCTAATTTACTCTAGTGTTTCTAGTTTCTGCTGTCCCACTGGCTGCTCACCTTCGTACCTGCACAAGCGTGCATCCTTTATTCCTGTGTCAGTCTCTTTCTACTCGGCCACCGACACCTTCGACGGAAACGAGACACAAAAGCGGCGACGAGGCTGAGACACAAAAAAATTGATTGTACTATGAGGAAATGTATGAAGAAACTGGAACTGACAGGGTAGGAGGTAATGTAACTCAGGGATGAATTAAGTGAAATCCAATAGGGGTTTACTGTTTAGTTGTGTTTGATCATTTAATACTAAATCAGGGCTATGGGCTAGGTGTTTATTGATTTCATGAGCTTCTAATAAGTTGCGTTTTGGCTCTTGTTTGCTAAGTGAAGGATTTGAAACAGTACATGCTCAGCATATGTTCAGCGAGTCTAGCTGCTATGCTTCTGCCTGACAGACCAATATAAAACTTATAGCAACCTTGACAAGTAATTTTATATACTCCACTGTTGTTTAGTAAAGGAGTTTAGTCTTTGCTATCAAAGATAAACTGAGCTGTGGTGTTTTTTATGTGGTAGGAAACCCTGTAGTTGCAGAATCTCAGTGGTTTAGATACTTGTTGTCCTAAGTATGGTATTGTACACCATTTTCTATATTCATAGGAGTGGCAGTCAGAGGGAGCATAGAGGAGGGATATAATTTTCTTCTTTTGTTTTTTGTGCAAAATTCCATCAATCAGGGCTGGATTGTAGCCGTTGGTTGTGGCAATAAATTTTATGGTGTCTAATTCTGATCTGAAGTCCTCTTTAGATATGGGCACAGATATGAGGCGATGCACCATGGAGTGAAAAGCTGAGTGTTTGTATGTAACTGGGTGTTTTGAGGAGGCAGGCATTACTGTGTCTGTAGCTGCAGTTTTCCTGTAGATTTTGAAAGAGTGTGTATGTTTAGTGATATCTCTGGTCAGATCTAGGAAATTTATGGACTTGTTACACATCTCCATTGTGAACTGAATGTTTCTGTGTTGGCTGTTTAAGTTTTTATTCCTCAACTGTTACAATCATAAACTGTAATTTTAACAAATTTTGCTTAAAAAGATATAAATTTCAATTAATATCATCATGCGGCATGTCACCCATAAGGGTGCGGCATCTCACCCTTAGCCTAAGGGGTAGATGCTGCACTATATGGTTTTCTGAATAGTTAAATATCATGACGAATGAGTGCATGTAAAATTCACAAAATATTATATTTTAAGGAAAACTGGTTTGTTTGCTTGTAAAAGAAATTATTTAGACTGGGTGAATTATGGGATTTTTCTAATATATAGAGCAGAGTGTCCGTATATTTGTACATATTGGAAACAAATCTACAGTTTTATTCCAACCTTTATGAAATTTTGTACACGTAAGCTTCAATCCACGAGGACGGTCGCCGTAAGTGTAAGAATCACATACGATATATAGTTCACAAGATATGACGCCATAAACAATGAGATGAGTGAAAAACTGCTGCATTTAGCGACAATGCTGCTCAATTTCTCCTAAACCACTGGACCGATTTCAACCAAATTTCGTACACATATTCCTTACCGTCAGGTAATAATTGCTGTATGAATACGAACCACATAAGACACATTGTTCAGGAGATATAACGTCGTAAACTATAGGAATCACAGAAAACTGCCACATAATGCGGCGAGACTTTATAAATACGCTATATGAGAATAAGAATACTTAACGACTTGCGACAAACTTTAAACATAATTTCTAACCTTTATAAAACTTTTTCTCGCTGACACCCATAGCAAAATGATGAAAGGAAAAAAAAAGTGTCTCGCTTACTACTTTTCCGCTGTTGATGGAGTAAACTACGACATTCGGTACGACGTTACAATTTATAATTTGTACACTACAAAGTGTAGCCACAGGAAATTTTACAGACAGTATACACACATATAGTTAATGTACGATCTAAATTGTATCACAGTACGGCATATAATTCATGAGATATGAGCACATAAATAGTAACTTTCCGCTGTTCATGGACCAAAACTACGGCATTCGGATGACGTTACAATTTATAATTCATACACTACAAACTGTAGCCGGAGGAAATTTAATAGACAATATACATTTTTATTTATTTGTTTACTTAGCCTGATCAGATTAGGGCCATCAGGCCCTCTCTTACATCGGACCAGGGTTTTACACATACAGTATTTCTTTACATGTGAGTTACCTATAACATAATAATGATTTTTACAGATGATCAGTTAATAACGTTATTTATAGAGGTTGATTACATGTAAAAGGATGTAAATAAAAGGTAGTAACTTAACTCTAAATAGGATTAATACTAACAGTACCACTGAGACACCTTCTGCTGCTGCTGGTGTAATAATAGAAGTAACAACATTGATATTAGCAGATACAGTATTTTCTTTTGAATATATCGAGACTGGTTAAGGCATGGCGAATTCTGACAGAAGCTGTACCTGGCGAGAGAATGGCAGTCGGAGAATATCTGGGAGGAGGAATGGATGTGACGTATCTGGACCGTAGTGTAATAAAGACTGGTGTAATTATTGCTTTAGTAGATAATCCATTAACTGTCGTTTGAAGCTGGCAGTGTTATTCAGTTCTCTGATATACTGAGGTAGATTGTTCCAGAGTCTGGCTCCTGCTACTGAAAAGGACTTGAGTGTACCTTCTAAATTGTATGACAGTACGAGACGTAGTTCACGAGATATGAGCACATAAGCAATAACGTTCATGTAAAAACCGCCCCATCACGCACCAAGTTTTAATTTATTACTTCTTTACTACTAATTGTATTCCCAAGAGATTTAACATACAGCCCTTATACAAATGAATATACACCCGAAAAATGGCAGGAATAAATAAATAGATACCCGGGCAACGCCGGGTTTTCTGCTAGTTATGAATAATTTTGAAAATTTCATTTAAAACTTCCGGGCTCATAAGCCTTGGTCGATTTATAAAACTTTCCCCTAACGTTTCATCTTCGGCTGTGGAAGACATCTTCAGAGGTAGAGTGGTGAACTGCGATGAGAAGTTGAGGGAGCGCCGTATATATAGCCAATGTAGAGGGCACCACAAGACATCACGTGACGTCGGCTACGACACTATCTCTGGTATTGCCAACATTCTTGGCAGAGAAGAATCGATTTGTCATTCCGCTGGTATAAAGCAGAAGTCCAAATTCTGTCTAAAATTTGTGAACCTACTTATTTAAAAGATGAGTTGGAGCATTTACGATCCACCTTCCAGAAGAACGGTTATTCTACAAAAGAAATAGATAGAGCCCTTCGTCCCAGGAAGAAAGTTAATGATAACAAGGAACAACAACCGCCCAAGGAGAAAGTTTTTCTTCCGTTCATAAATAAGGTTACAGACTGCATTGGAAAAGTGCTGGACAAGTATGGGGTAGAAACCATTCTCAGACCTACAAGGAAGATAAAAGAATATTTAAGATCTGCAAAAGATGTACGACACTCGCTGAATACACCAGGTGTATACAAAATTCCCTGCAGCTGTGGTTCAGTCTACATTGGAACTACTAAAAGAAGTGTCAATACTCGTCTGGTCGAACATAAAAGGAATTGCCGCCTTGCACACACGGAAAAATCGGCCTTAGCGGAACATGTATACCAAGAAGGCAACCATGAAATTAAATTTAATGAGACTAGTGTCATCTCAAAAACTTCGCACTATCATGCGCGCACATATAGAGAAGCAGTCGAGATATATAAACATCGCAAAAATTTTACCGGGAAAGAGGAAGCTGTTAAATTGGACAGAATTTGGACTTCTGCTTTACACCAGCGGAATGACAATCGATTCTACTCTGCCAAGAATGTTGGCAATACCAGAGATAGTGTCGTAGCCGACGTCACGTGATGTCTTGTGGTGCCCTCTACATTGCCTATATATACGGCGCTCCCTCAAGTTCTCATCGCAGTTCGCCACTCTACCTCTGAAGATGTCTTCCGCAGCCGAAGATGAAACGTTAGGGGGGAAAGTTTTATAAATCGACCACGGCTTATGAGCCCGGAAGTTTTAAATGAAGTTGACGCCGGCCGTGAAAGTTTACATTGTATGATCAGTTTTGAAAATGTTCGGCATCTCTTCCGGATTTACCCTAATGATTCCCGAAACACATACGTTAGAAGATCAGACTGCAATGACAAACTCTTTAACGCAATGATACTGATTCAAGGCTTCATGTTCCGTCACAGTCTAACATATACAGTCGCGACACTCACTGCTGTGAAAGTAGTTACCAACTGACAGTTGCACGACACTAGCGCTCCTAGCGGTGGGCAAGCTGCCGTAGGAGTGATGTTTGTTTATAATTGTTTGTGTGCGTAATTAACGAAATAGTTGGTACAGTTTTTGCGTTACAAGCATTAGTAAAATATTAAGAGATATACATAACACGGACATTGATGTAAAAACAGCCGAATTTAACTGATTCAGAGGTGTAATGAACAACTTCGTTATGAACAGATACTTACGAATATGTGTTATTTTACGGCTTATTCCGTTGAAAGTAAGTAGAATATAAACACAAGAGAAACATACATTTCCATTATGGTGTGTTCTTACTATGACAAGAATTTCTTGACGCGTATCAATTCGGTGTGTAGTCTAATGATTCGAACATTTTTAGGCATCAGTCGTCTTTCTGATACGCGCATATTCGTTAGAGTGTGATTTCTTCAGCTTGGGAAGACAATGGCTTGAAGATTCTTGCCGTTTGTGGTTCAGTTGTAGCAACAATTGTGGAATTGGTTTCTTCTTTGTTGAAAACAGTCTGATTGCTTTTTCGGTTTTCTTGCCAGGTCTGTGACGTAATTGACGTTTTTCCTTCAACTACAGCTGTGGTGGCTGCTTTGGTATGTTAAATACTGTAGCTATTGCATTCTATATGCGTTTCCTCGCGTTCCACTCTCATCGATTTTACTGAATTTGTAGTGAAGAACCCATAATGTTCCTGAGTAGAAAAGCGACGACTTTTTGCTAAAGGCAGGTCTTCCAGTGTTTCTTAGCCATTTAATATGTTTAATAGAAAATTATATTATTCAGCAAAAGCCTATAGGTTACAAGATAATTGTAAATAAACTTTCCTGCAATGTACCGTTTCGTACATCATCATGGATCTCAGTTCACCTAATAAAGACAAAGGGGGAGCTAATTTTAAATGACTACCTATTTTTATGGCACTACATACGTTCCCTAGAGTGAAAAGTCTGTAAAAATCGATATAAACGATGCTATTCACACTCATACAATACCGTATTCAGAAACGTAGCTTACCGGCTGCTAGGAGCGCTGCAGCGTAGTGTATAACAAAAATCTGCGGGAGTGTCGCGACTGTATATGTTAGACTGTGGTTCCGCGCCTCCTAAATCAACAAGAGAATTCCGGTTGCTCCGAATAGCGCGTCGTTCCACCAGCTCTGCGCCGGCAGTGGCTTCGGCGTCCACACAAACCCGGCCGTTCGTCCGCCCGTTGTGTGTTGTGCGCATGTTAAACCCGGGTCATAAAACTTTGGCCCGCGAGATTGAAAATGGGTGTCGGAGGCCCGAGCCAATATGTTCGTCACGTCATTCCAATCGGATTTAAACTGCGCCCATATTATTGATTGATGGCCGGGCCGTCACCGGGGCCGAGGATTCATCATCATTGTTGCGCGCGGGCGCGCGACGCGCAAATCAAAGAGATGGATGGCCAATCTGTGTAACGCGCCGCGGCCGCCCGCTAAAATATGCACTTATTTCGACCGCACTGAATTCACAAACACGCCAAACTAGGGGATAATATTTTTTTTTTGGCGCCCTCCGTCCTTCCCTCTCCAGCTCTCTCTCTCTCCCTCCATCTCTCTCTCTCTCTATCCCTGTCCCCCCATCCCTCTCTCTCTCTTCGTGTCCATTCCTCGCCTGCCAAACTTGCGCATCGGAATGTACACCGCGCTTCCAGAATGAAAAGCCCGGCGACCGCATTTATACTCAATACAAAACGGGTCGTCGACGCGTCGGAGTACTCTTTTTCGTTTTCCATTTTTTTTCACTTTTGTTTCGGTCGGAGGCTATGGGTGGGAACGAACGAACGAGGTGTTAATCTTCACCAAGACTGTATCCAGAGACAGGTGAATGATTTATTATTTTGCACTCTTTCCCTACGTTTTATTCGCTGCTGCTGCTGCGTCATACACGGCGATGAAATGTAATGAATTGCTTTAAAGTCACAGAGCATAAAACCGCGATCCTTTTCTTTTTTTCTTTTTTAATCCGTCAAGAGTTCGAATTATGACAGGTTTTGTGGATGGCGAAAAAAAAAAGGAATAAGTATTATTGCACTTCATCGGTCTACATCGGAGCATTCGAGGGTGGTTTCCATTGTACAAATCGGAACATTCTTTTGGAGTGGCTTACAGTTTATGTCCTTCAAGTGACAATGAAAAAACTGTTAGGTTTATACGAAGTTATTATAAATGATTGAAGCGATTCCACAGATTTGCAGTAGCTACATCATTCTCCATATTTTCACAGGGCTTTATACAAACGTACCGAGTCTGGGATATAGTATAGCTGTTTCAAATTTGGACCCCTACTTATTCTGCGATAAACATATTATTCCCACGTCCGATGTAGGACGTCCCTATCGAAATATTCAGTAGCTGTCTTCCTGCGAGTTTATAGTTCCAGTAGGTTTATTGGTAGAGGAGACGTTAACACTGATTATTTGATATAATCCCCCCCCCCCCAAAAAAAATAAATAATAAAATAAAATAAAAATAAATAAAAAATATGCACCATATTAGTTTGGAAGACCGCGTATGCCACGGTGTAAAATACTCATCACTAATCCCACCACGACCGATCCACTGGTTTCTCATTTCCTGTTAAATAATTTACATCGTATTGAAGGTAAAGCACACTGTCAATCTCCAGTTCTGACATGACCCATTTTCACCATGTCCAAATATACTGTCACGTAACTTCTTTCCGTTTGAAGAATTCACCGTAAACATTATACCACAGGAGAGTACAGAACCACACTAACTTTTCGTGAATCTGTTATGTGCTGCAGGATCGCGTCGGTATTCTCTGTTCCCCAGATACGCACATTGTGTGCCGTTCACAAGAAAGATATGTTTCTCACAAAACGAATTATCTTTCATAAGCTGTTGCAACTAAGCCAAATATTCAAACTGTGCAGCTCTGTTATTAGAAAAACGGGTATCTAGCAATATAACAAGCGGTAAGGCTGCAACAGAACAGAACTCAGTTGCGTAAAATATTCTAGAAAATAAGATTTATTCTGACAAACAAGGTTTCCCAAATAATCTAAGGCTGTGATCTACAATACATGCATATTGCCAGTTGTAAGATTTCTTGCTTAATGTCATCATATTTAGATATGTGTATTACTTCAGTACAGCCGATTAGAACCAGTAGGCGACAGATAGTAAAAGCTGATGAGAACCACGACAGGCGGTACAATAGGGCGGGTTCTCATGGGAAAGAGCACTGGCAAGTTTCCCCGAATTCTATAGATCATATTTTTATTAATATTTAATAAACTAACTATTTATTCCATGTCAAATTCAAGTTAGGAAACCTCTCAATGCCAAGCTATGTCCTGACTGGATAACATATATTAACTATTGCGAAATTAATTAACAAAACAATTTAAGACGGACGATGCAGGGCGGCCATGTTTGCGCGCCAAATTGCGGAGCACTAGGAGAGGTAACATGTCGCACACGTAGGCGGTCATAAGACATAGTTTAATCATTTTAGAACAATGGGAAGATAATATATTGAACTATCAGTTAACACAATGTGTGGCTTGTGTGTACTATTATGCAGTTTGCTAGTTTTCTGCATTCTTTAAATAAACTAGCTGTCATCCCAAGAACTTCAATATTATTCAGTAATTAGATGAATTCCTTCCCATAGTTTAATAATTTCAGCCTCACTTCAAGAACTCCGACCTGTGTGCTATCATCTGTGTGGGGACGACATCTATAGAAGACGACAGTTTGGTGAACTTAAATAAGAGTTTCTACTCTTCCCACATTGCATTGGGGTGTAACTACAATCCTCGCGTACACTGTTATTGCGGTACAAAGGCAAACTATTGTGCGTCATCCATGGAGACATGGAGGAGGAACGAAAATGACGTAGGAAAGGTTAACACCACCCTGTAGAACATTTTCCAGTTGTACAGTTACAACTTAGGTCTGGAAAATATGACTCCCACCAAGTCAAGTCCTTCGGAGGCCTCTCTCCAGCAGTGGACTGACACCGACTGACGAAGAAGAAGAAGAAGAAGAAAAGAAAGCTTTAGTCGTTTCCTTTACAAACGGTCCGTTTTTGTACGTTTGTCTCTCTGCTTACTCTCTTAGTCGACTTCTGTGACCTTGGTGAGAAATCCGATGCTCACGATCGACCGTTTCATTACAATATAGCAATTACAATGGGAAATGACAATATATTGAACTATCAGTTAACACAATGTGTGGCTTGTGTGTACTATTATGCAGTTTGCTAGTTTTCTGCATTCGTCGTATATAGTAACCCTTTATTTAATTAATATAAAGCAAAGTGTTGCGTTTGAGAGCTGGTAGAACTTTACATTGGACTGACGACTACTGTACTGTACTCATTTATTATCCGTTTCAACGTAGAGATAGAAACCAATTACAGAAGACACCAAATGAGACAGATTTTTTTCCCTTCCTTTAAAGGAAACAAATTTCCTGTGCGAGTCCGCGACCTTCATTTTTTCAATAAGAATAAATGCCGTCTAGATCACTAAAATTATATTTATTGCTTACGTGGTTTCGGCATCTGCCATCATCAGATCTAAAAATCTCTGAACTTGCACAGTAGAGTTCAGCGTCGAATATAGACCTAGTACGTAGTTGATGTACCTACTAGGTAGATATTTTATCATTCACGCTGAAATCTACTGTGCAAGTTCAGAGATTTTTAGATCTGATGATGGCAGATGTCGAAACCACGTAAGCAATAAATATAATTTTAGCGATCTAGACGGGTTTTCTTCTTATTGAAAAATGATACAGATCGTCGATCGTAGATTGATTCGTCATTCATAGTAAAGAATGGACTATACTTTTCAAATGTAACAAAAATTGAAGCAGGGAGTCACATTTACTGGTTCATTCACTATGATTGTGAACAGCTGATTAAACTAAAATTTCGCAAATATGGACTTAACGTCCTCGCAATAGCAGCAGAGTAATTGGAGATATGTGATAAAGACGTAGACAGCCCATAACACAAAAGAGACAGATGCATTGTCAATACGAGAAAATGCACTCACATAATAAACGAAGCAGTCGATATAAGGAAATCAATATGACAATATATGTGAAGTGAATGCAAAGATGTATTTCATAGCAAATGAGGAGTTACGCCGTTATATTTAGTCAAGTAAGAAAGGTTAAATGCACAAAAATAAGCTGAATAATTAAAACGAACAATTTTTTTTAATTATAAGATGATTACAGATTCACGAACAAAACATTTTTAATAAATGGATATTTCGATTCAACGGCACCATATTCAACATTCAAAATATTATCAATATTATGATACAGTCACCTAAAGTATAAAAGTATAATTTCTTAGCATTATCAAAACAGAACTGAGCGACAACTTTGGCAGATGACATCCTGGAAAATATAAAAGTCATGCATGTTCTACATAGAACAAGAACTACAGAGACTAGAGATGGTTTTTAGATTTGCAGCTCTTATTATTGCCGTGTTTGCAGTGAAAATTCTAACTATGAAATTCACCTGATGTGCATACCCTATTTTATTTTATACCCAAACATGTTTCATCACCTCTATGCTATCATCAGTGGGTTTGTTATTTACTTATTGCTGTGAAACGCGAAATACTTTGATTTGAGTACTATACTAGGTTTTAATTTAGGCCTAAAAAGTCGTCTTATTTTTGTTTTTACCTTGTTTTTAGAATTTTTGGTCATGTAGGAACCTTTCTAAATAATTAAATACTGGTAGCGTTGTCGTTTGCAACCAAATAATGCTTGATCTTCTGAGGATTTTAAAACGCTACTTCAAGTGTGAAAACGTTAAGCTGGTAAGTGAGGATATTCGATCGTCAGCTTATTGTCTATTACTTATGGTTTATTTCGGTGTACACTTTCTCTTCGCGTTTTTGTTCAGAACATACATGAAATACACTATTTTGCGTACTTTTTTCTTTCACGATCACTTTCCGCATAATGTGTGTGTGTGTGTGTGTGTGAGAGAGAGAGAGAGAGAGAGAGAGAGAGAGAGAGAGAGAGAGAGAGAGAGAGAGAGGAGTGTAGGTGTTAATACATTACAAGTTTCTGAATGTGTAATATCACGGACAAAGAGCTATGGCGAAACGGCAAAGTTTTCACTTTACTGAACGGAATAGTAATGTATTTCATCATACCGACAGAGCGAATGGTGGAATGTGCTTGCTAGGCAGCTGCTTTTGCGAAGCTCTAGAGATTACTGGATGGGGCGTGTGAGTAAATATAGACAGTCCGATCGATGAGCTGGCAGTGATGAGTGAATGACGGGCAGGCAGTGACGGGCAGGCAGTGGCCGAGAACTGATGGGCGCTTATTGTTTTGCTTCACGCTTAGCCGCCCGTACTTGGAATAACGTTCGGAAACAAAAGGCCAAGCGTTAATACTAGTCAGTTCACTTACGACGGAGTCAGAAATTTCGTACGAACCGCGAGAGACTAGATATTTTAATATCGCCTTGTTCTGCCTATACTGTGGTGAGACAAACGTATGACAGTAGGTAACTTTCCAATGATGTGTCACTGCCAATCAAAATATCTTTGTGACACTTCCTCAACAATTTTTATCCCTTACATCCAGTGGCGGCTGGTGATAATGTGCTAATGTGCTGCAGCACACTGTAAATATATTTCTAAAATTATGCCATTTCTCTTCGAATGCAAGCGAGAAATCGCTATAAAAATACATCCTTTCTCTTCGAATATCACAATAAAATTATGCCAATTCCTTTCCAATGCGTATTAGAATGCTAGTAATAAGGATGAAAACGCATTTTGGAGCGCTCTCGCCGCGATAGCTGGAAACCAGCTCCGTGTGCTGAAGTGGGATTCAGCCGCGCTGGTACGTGCGCAGAGAGGCGGCGCAGTCGTCTGTTCGCTAGTGCGCATGCGCAGACGTGACGTCAGGCCTGACGACTCATGTGTGCTGAGACCGACTGCAGCACCACATCAATATTTCTCGTCGCGCTGCGTGTAACGACTGCGGAAGAATAGTATATGACGAATATTGCGGTATGCAGAGTCAAATAGCCCGCTGGCTCGGGCGTCTTGCACGTTGTCTCTCAAATCTACCTGTTCAGGCTCGTATTCAAATACCTCTGAGTCTAAATTTTTTTAATTTGTGTAAATGAAATTAATATTTTTAAACGTTATATTTACTACCTGCAGTGAATACATGCAGTTGGCAGCGCTGTTATAGAATCCCCTGAAGGTCTTACTGTCAATACAGTATTAATTGATATTTAATTGAAGGCAATCATACAAAGGTTGACTTTTTATTTCAGTATAGTTTGTTTCCTGTTTATTTTTGTAATATTGTAGCACACTGGTCAAATTTTGTACGAGCCGCCACTGCTTACACTGCTTACATCTTTCTACATTCCTTATTAGCGATAAGAGTCACGAAAAGTGAACCCTATAAACCGATTCCTTTATTCAAAAGTTTTGCAAATCTATGGGACTTAACTACTCTGGTTATCAGTCGCTGGGCTTACAAACTACTTATACTAACGGAATGGCAAACATATAAACTGATGAGCAAGGGAGGACTTGAACCTCTGACGATGAGCATCCGCGCGCTCCGCAGCAAGGCGCCTTGGAGCAGTCGGGCACTCCACCGCGGCGATTCCTTTATTTTACTAAATTTATCCGTTCTTCTTCTAGTTCCATTCACAACCACTTCATAAGTTAGACCTATCCAGTGTATTCATCAAATGTAGAACAATCTTCTGCAGCGTCATGTGTTGTAAGCTTCTCTCAGGGACGCCGACTCCGTGAGTGCTCCGGGGCTCGTGCATCCCCCAAGAATTTTTTGGGGGTGCTGAGCACCCACATAAAATTGAGGTGGAAAATGAAATTCTATAAATTAAAAAAAAATGGGAAAAATCAAAACCTTCCTTATGACTGAAGAGGCAATACAAAACGTGACCATAACGAGAGACGATATTTCGTACATGAAAGGAATGATCAGGTTTGTACACGGGTCCCCAATGGAGTAGTAATGAGTGTCCGTGTTTTACCCACTATGCTAGCTTTATTAATCCTGAAGCACGTCGGTCCTTTTGACCTTTCAGGTGTACGTATTTATAAACATTCAATTGTGTTCTTTCAGGAACTTAACTTGAAGAATCTGATTCTGATGCTAAAGTTAATCGTTTTTCATTTATCTTAATCCTTGTTATTAAAATTATACATTCAGTTGAAATGTGTAATGCTGTCACAGATGTCATGAAGTTATCTCGAAGTGATGAAAGTTTCGATGAAGTATATAGCTCTTGCTTGGAAGTGACCAAAAAAAATTTGATGTCGGACTTCAAAATCTCAAAATATTTCAAAGATTTTTTTAAAATATTTGGTGACGGTGTTCTACCAAACGCTTTTGTTAGAAAGAATAGCTTCGCACAAAAAGTGTTCGATGAGTGTACAGTGAAAAATTATTTGATTAGTCATGTAGAAGTTTTGGGGTGTTACTTATATCGAAATATCCGCTTCGGCCAATTAGATCGCTTTATTGTAGTGTCCTAATGCAGCCATGCTGTCCTTTTCTTCGTCCTCCTTTTTCCTTCTATCTTTAAAAGGGCAGACAACTGCCTATTTATTTTTATGAAGTATTGCTCATGAATTGCAAATGAATGTACATGATTTTCAGGAAGGTTGGTTTCGAACATTTGTGAACCGTGATATAGAGGACCCACACTGATTTTCAAAAGTCGGCGCCTCTGCCCATCTCTGCTTGTCTGAACTGTTTGTTGTTGCACTCAAGATTAAACTTCACTCAGTTAACTACAGAAAAGTGCTCCTAAAACTTAGGTTCACATTCGTTGTTAACAGTATTCGTTTATCTGAATCTTTAGATTTGTTATTGCCACTGTGCACTCAAAATCTCTTTCTACTTCAGACATCGTTAGTTACTTAACTAGCCATGTATCTAAACGCATCTATTTCCTTTACTGTCGCATTTCCTCCTGTAATACCCCCCGACAACTAAGCGTTTATGCTATTTATTTCACAACCTCGTTTAAGGACACTATTCATACCGTATAATAGTTCATTGAAGAAATTTTTCTTCTCAGAAACAATTGTAGTGTCACCGGCAGGACTGATATTTTTTTTTTTTTTTTTTTTTTTTTTTTTTTTTTTTTTTTTTTTTTTTTTTTCCCTCGAGTTCCTCGTCCTTTGCTACTCGCGACACTTACAGAGCCACATGTAGATTGGTCCCGATGAATAAATGCAGAATGGCATGAGACACTAATGTATTGACGAATGAGTATTTTATCCATCGCAACATCTAGGGTTAATATTTTTGTTAAAAAGGCACCAACCAGTCGCTGAGTAGTAGTTTCTGTTATCCACCTGTTTCAGGCAGTTATTGCCCTTCTTCAGTTGTCTGTAAATGAAAACAGATAGGGTGCCTCATTTATATTAATACTGGCTGAGTGGCCGCTAAATGAATGAAGTAAGCCATTGTAAGTAAGGAGCGCGACTGGATACAGTTTTGAAGTTGCAGAAGCCACAATCGCAAAATCGCATAAATTGCATTTTCTTAACCAATTTAGACAAACTATGCAGCCACTGTCAAAAGATATGAAGCAGACTTTCTCATTAATTTACTGTTCAATGACAACCTGCAGGAGGGTGTGATGATTTGTCCTATAGACAGTGACTTGTCACTGTGTTTGTGTCATTCCTGAGACTATGTGTCTATGTGTGCAGTCTTCTTTCCGATTTATACAGCCATGTCCTGATTTATAGCCGCGGCAGAATAGCCGTGCGCACTAAGGCGCCTTGCTGCGGTGCGCGCGACCTTTCGCCGTCGGGGGTTTGAGTCCCCCCCTTCCGGGGCATGGGTTTTTCTGTTGTCCTTAGCGTAAGATAGTTTAAGTTTTTGAAAGGCCTAGGGACTGATGACCAACATAGTTAAATCCCTAAGATTTACAAACATGTGAACATGCCTGCTTTTTATCCATGCTTTAAAATCGGCTAACACACTATCTACAAGTTGTACGACTGTTCAAAACCACATATTTCATTGTTATATTGCTTTGTCCTTACCACAAGTTTGGGAGGGGGGCTGGATCAGACAATAAAGCAAATTATGACACATATTCTACCTTGTAAAGCATTGTAATATTATTTGGGGGGAGGGGGGGAATTGATCCCTTCCATGCCCTATCCCCTGGTTACGGCCCTGGCCACATATACACATGAAACAGCGCAAGACCCTTGTTTAACACTTTCCCCTCTAATTGGTGAACACTTTAGCACAAACATGAAAGAATCTTTCCTGGGTTTGATGTTATCTTAGAATTGAGAAGGAGTGCGATCTTAATAAACGTAACAGACGATCAAGAAATACAATACACATTACACATAGAGCTTATTACTTTCATTGGTTTAATGAAAGTTTCATAACTTCATTTTCTCCAGCTGTATCGTGTCCAGTGATTGAAAAAAGTATTATTAGTTTTCAAACGTTCTGAATGAAACTTCCTGGCAGATTAAAATTGTGTGACGGAATCGGGATTCGAACCTGGGACCATTGCCTTTGGCGGGAAAGCGCTCTACCGAGTGAGCTATCCCCGCACGCTTCACGGTCCGTCCTCACAACTATACTTCTGCCAGTACCTCACCTCCTACATTCCAAACTTCATAGAAGTCCCAGGTTCGAATCCCTGTTCCGGCAAACAATTTTAATCTGCTATGAAGTTTCATATCAGTGCATACTCCGCTGCAGAGTGAAAATTTCATTCTGGAAACATCCTTTAGGCTGTGGCTAAGCCATGTCTCAACCATATCGTTTCTTCTCGGAGTGCTAGTCCTGCAAGGTTCGCACTAGAACTTCTGTGAAGTTTGGAAAATAAGAAATATCTTATTGTTTGTCATTTACAATGTTTAACGCATGCTAAGTGACTTGAGAAACCTTGCCTACCGGTTGTACACTCCCCCCCCCCCCCCTGCCCAGTGAAGTGCTCTCTTCAGGAAAGACCAGTGCGTGACATTGTTTACCCACTTGTCTGTTTAGTGCATGAAGTGTAGAAATGTGTTTTTTTATTATTATTTTGCATTCGTTTGGCGCTTCTATCTCCAGACTGCCTGTTATTTAAGGAGCGTATTTTGGCATTATTCACAATTTGATTAAAATTTCTCATGTCCTGTGAGGCCTCCGCCTTATTTCGATGCCCCCCCCCCCCCCCTGTCCACCGCAGACTGCAAGGCATGGCACCAAGAAGCTTATATCTCATTCCTTAGATTTCTGGCAAGGCTTTGTAATCATTATCTGTGATCTCTTGTGGTACGGTTTGTTTCGGAAATACGTAATTTTTTTATCTTAAAAGTTTAGACGATAATTTAAAGAATGTTAAATTTATACTCCAAAACTATCTGCTAAGTTCAGTTAACGTTAAAAATCATTGATGTACAGAACGAACCAGTCAAAAGCGCACCCTGAGTTCACGAGTAGTCAGCAATCAATTACATACGCGCCATCTCATCTTGACCTTAAAATCAAGTGAAGAGTTTTCAGTTGCCTTTCGCAGTGGTCGAGACATCATTCTTCCTATTACAAATATTTATGAACATTGGTGAACAGTAATGTCAGACTAGCCTTAGAAAACATTTCCTCATGTTATCATCTTATGAATAAATCCGCATTTCTGTGACGATGAGACTTTCCAATTTGCCACTGTATTCTGCGCTGCTTGCTTGCTAGCATCGGAGAAGTAGCCATTGTGGACAATGACGAATAATATATACGAAATATGTTCAAAAAATTTTGGAACCTTGTTTACACAATGCCTCTACGTTTACCTGTTACTAATTGTGCATGGGCTCCTTCGACATACTTACCTCTACAACTGATCTCTTGCACCCATCGCTACGCGCCCTGCAAGAACGACCACCGATGCTTAAACTATAAGTCCAACAACCCATTGTCAATTGTGCCCTAGTGTAGGCTAATGTCATTGCCCGCATATGTCTCGGCAGTCTGGTATAGCGTGGTCAACAATACGCTGGCCACCAACCAACGCTTGGCACACATCCGCCTTAACGCCCCTACACACGTTCCGATTTGTCGGGGCCAATTTATGGGCGGTCCGATAAATTAGAGGCGCTTTCCGACCAACTTTGCATGTCGGATGGTTGGTCGGGCACGGCTGTCCGACATTCCATCCCCCCACCACTCCACCCGACGAATTGTACGTGTGTAGCGCCACCCGACCAACTTCCTACCTGCGATCGTCTGCTGTCTTCACATCGGACACGTGAAAACAAAAACAGTTCGACAGAAAGACACCAGATCAAGGAGGAGCTGCAAGCACTGCGTGCAATTGGTCGGAACGTCTGTAGGGTACTACAAAGTTTGTCGGTTGATTGGTCGGAAGTTTATCGCAACTGCGACGCCCCAGACACCGAGGAACGCTGATTTCTATGCCGGCGTGTCTCCCCAGTGTGGAACCTCTGCCGCGGCATGGTGGCTCTGATTAACGGAACAGTACCGGCGACGGTCCAGACCAACTGGGTTCTGACACCGAACACGAAACCCTCTCCCACGACCAAACTAAATTCGGATCCTTGGCCAGTACATTTGGAGTCTTGACCACACAGTATATGCCAACGTACACATTGAGATCAAAGATGAAAAAACACCTATAACAACTACGAAAATTGTCAAAGTCTTTGTAAATTTATTTGACGTGCCGTTAGTCCATGGCTATCCAAAGATGATTCGTAACTAAATATAGGACACCGCTATTTAATCTGCCCTCTGTTTTGGTTTTTCTTTACCCATTAACATGGAACCTTTATTTCCGTTGTTTCTAAAGTTTCTTTATTGTTTTAAGAGTACATGGACTCCTTGGAAAGTACGAAAATGTGCAGGAGTGTCTTTTTGAGTGTTAATTTTGGAGCTAGGCTGTAGGCTGGTCCAATGTGGATTCTCTTTTAACGTATTTTTCGGTTTGTTTTACTTTTCCCCCCTTTATCTACTTTCCTAGCTGCAATATACTTTTCTTGCACATCATGAAGGATGTATTTCGTTTCTACATTTATGACGTTAATACATGTTTCATTATTAGCCTGCCACGATGTACGTGCGGTTGGTCACTTAATATGCCGATCGGGGAATGCCACTTTCGTCGAAGGAGACGTCCTTTCATTTTAT
The DNA here is from genome assembly GCA_026315105.1 of Locusta migratoria. Lineage (NCBI taxonomy): Eukaryota > Metazoa > Arthropoda > Insecta > Orthoptera > Acrididae > Locusta > Locusta migratoria. The sequence goes on along the minus strand of CM048744.1, from coordinate 118,341,117 downwards.
TCTCTCCAGCCTTGGTGTACGTTTGTGTGCAGTAGGTACACATAGAATTTCGGACGATGTCGATTGCACTTCATTTTGCTTTGCTTGCGCGCGGAGAACAAAAATAAATAAATAAATAAACTATTTTTTTAATTTATAAATTAAGAAAAGACCGCAGGGCCCAGATATACAGAGAACGGACGATGAGGCGGAACAGAGATTTCGTTAATTGTGCTATGATCACGCACCAACAGAAATGAATATGTGGGTGAGTTAAGGTCGTAGGCTTCCACGGCCGGTGTCATTTTCAATAAAACAGTTCTGGGTGTTAGGCCGCCTCTTTTAATTTTTTATTTTTCTTTAAAAAAAATTATCTTTCACCCCCTTCATCCTGCTAGTTTATATCTTGCTTATAAGCCACGTATCTGAGTTATGTGTTAGTTCGGAACTATGCTCGATATATTACCGTTTTACCTTCTTGGCGTAGATCTCTGATCCATACTAAGCATCTTCGTACACGTATCATTAGATCTGCTGCAACTCTTCTCTTATTCCTCGTTCTCGCCATTACTTTACACTTTGCTTTTAATTTCTAACAATACGACGTCACCACCTCCTCCCATCGATTCAACCTTTTTCTGTGCCTCCTCTTCTGCGTAACTCCGCAGCATTACATCACTGTCCTCATATTTCCTTCAGCTATTTGCACTACCACTTCATATCACCTCGTCCACCCCAATGATGAAAAGTAGAGCACTCTCAAGTTTTCGTCTGTTCTTCTATCGGAATCGATCAATTTTGTCTCCTCCTACTTTTACGCAGCTCACACTTGCTTATTACATCTCCTTTCTTCTCCCCACAGTTTTTCTTTCAAATCCCTTTCTCTCCCATACCTTGCTCCTTTTTACTCTGTCATGCGCCTTTACAATATGGAAAAAAACAGTCGCCCGATTCGTCCAATATTTACAGTGCTTCTCTTGTAGCTGTCTGACTCTAAACAAAATATCAACTATCCTCCTCTCGTCTCTCAATGCTCTCTACGCTCTCTATCGTTCTCTCGCTCCAAAGTTTTCTCAAATGTCTTTTCAGCATGGCAAGTCAAGAATATCCACCTATAATTGTAAACTAATTTGTGCTTCCATTTTTTAATATAGGTACAATTACACCTTTCTACCAGTCTTGAGGCGTCTTTGTAGCCAGCGTACTCCCATGACTCTATACAGCTACTGTACTTCCGGCGCGGTGGAGTAGCCGAGTGGTTTAAGGCGCCTCACTGTGGAGCGCGCAGTTGCTCGCCGTCGGAGGTTCGAGTCCTCCCAGGGGCATGGGTGTGTGTGCGTTGTCCTTAAGTTAGTTTACCTTAGTTTAAGTAGTTTGTAAGCTACCGACTGATGACCACGCAGTTTGGTCCGATAGATTTACAAACATTTGAACTGTACTCCCACAATTCCAGCTGACTGTATCATCTGTATACTTACTTCATCGAAACCAGGTGATTTACATCCTTTTATTACCATAATTGATTCCCTCCCTCCCGTTCTCGTTAGGTCCTCTGCCACATTCTCCACGCCCCGCACTTCTCATATTCCTCCTCCATATTAACTCTTGAAAGTATTGTCTCCATATTTCCTTGCCTCTTACTCCTTTCAATCTCCCGTTCCATCTTTCTCACTCTTCTATCTATTTCCTGTTCCGCTGCCACTTTATTAGTCCCTACCTTCTTCTGATCATATTTCTTTCTTATTTCCTCCATTATCTGTTGGAAAATTGTTGGAAAGCTCTGGTTTACCATAGCAAACTCCTCCGAGGGTTTTTCTTTCTACCTTTTGCTAACGCTCGTTCTTCCACACACTCTTTCTGTTGTTTCCACCACCATTGTTATCAATCTTCCCCATTCTTATTCTACTAACATTGTTTGACACCTTGATAAGGCAATATTCACTATTTTCTGGATATCCTCTATACACTTATTTCAATAACTACAATTGCTTCGTGCTTTCTTGTAAGTCCCTTTCTTTCTTTAACTCGTCTAACAGCAACTACTAAAAGCCGGTAATGACCACCCAAGGCTTCAGATGGTGACCGTTCTACTCGTGTCTTCATCCCACAGTCCACCAGTGACTCTCTAGGGAAATCATTATTTTACCATATCATCTTGTGCTTTCCTTCAGCGCTACATATACGGCAAAACTACAGTTACGGTGTAGATGATCAATTTCTGAAACGATCAATATCCAGGGACCATTCTTTCGGTCGATGACAGAACAACACATTACAAACCAAAGGCGGGAATCATTTGCAATCCGTTTGAGAAAACTAAGAGGTATTCCTGCGCAATGAAGAATTCCCACAGAGTGTAAGTTTGCTGTAGATGTTCTCTGAAACCACAGTAAATTTCTGACTGCTCATTCGATTAACAATGTGGCATTGTGCGACACGGGGAGCGCAATGACAGGGCGGAGACACCACAGCTATGCGCGCGCCGCATAAAAGCCGCCAGTTTTGTTTCAGACCGCCGATGTATAAATCACGAACGTTATTCACATGCGCACTTTTTAACAACAACACTCATTGACATGAGCCGGAAAAGTTGCTAGCCCGTTCGAATGAATGAAATACAATGCAGCGCCTTTCTGTCATTGTGTAGCGGCGGCCGGGCCCTTTTTTTGCGTTTTAAAAATTGATAGACTAATTATGAAGATGAACTTTTTAATTAGCTGGGGTTACATCTTCCGTTATTTATTGGTGTCGTCCATAGAAACGACGATTTCGGTCGTCGGTCGCGGTGCGCTGGAATCGCCCAGCTCTCTCTCTCTCTGTCCCCGCGTCCCTATAATATGCCATAACGGTTATGGGTATTACGTTGCATTCCGCTGGAATCAATACACATTTCAAAATAACTCACTTCCTCTCTGTCTAATTTCGTAATTTACGTGTTGTCATATTGTTTCCTGGGCTGTTCATAAAATCCTCGCCTGTCGGCCGCTCCGCCATTTACTCTTTATTTATGGTCTTCATTATGGCTCATTGATTCGTGAGGATGCGGCGAATGTTACCCCTCCTCTGGAAATGAAAAAAAAAAGCAGGAGAAATAATAATAAAAACTACGCACACATAACGCGGCCGACGGCACACTTTATAGGGAAATGGAAATTTGTGATGCAATATATCGCGGCAACATTGTAGACCGTAATTTATTTACTGACAAAAAATATTGCGTATTAGTGATTTTCAATAACGGCGACGGCGGCCATTATACTGTATTTGCTTCCTTATTAAGAGCCGCCGTGTAGCTGTCGCGGGGCTAGGCCGGAGTCCGCGGACGCCTAATGAATGATGGCGGGAGCGGATCGCACTTGCGACCGCCGTTTCGCAGCGCGCTGAAATATTAACACTGGCCGCTGCACGCCCATCCGGCGTGCTGTGTCCGCTCTCCCCGGCAGTATTTCAAACGGACGCGGACCACGAGCTGGGCGGACTGATTGCTACGGCACACTTAATGATGTCAGCTGCAGCGGAAAACCAAATATCGCCGTTGTGTTGTGCGTTGGACACCTTGTGTCCGTTGCAAACGAAGCTATTTGAAGACATTATTGATAGATCTGAAGCATTGAATTAAAATTTGTGGTGCGGCTAGGAATCGAACCCGGACATCCATGCTTACTAGGCAGACGTCTTAACCGGTTTTTTTTTTTTTTTTTTTTTTTTTTTTTTTTTTTTTTTTTTTTTTTTGCTTCCTATGTTGTTCTCTATTTTGCGGACGCTGATCGTGATGGTTCGTTGTAGTTCGACGAGTGGTTGGCTCAGCTTTTTTATTACAGAGGACGTTTAGCCCCCTGACCGGGCGCGCTGAGCCACGGCGCCCGGCACCGTTAGACTACCACACCACTAACGATTCAGGCGGAATAGTCTATGTACGATTTCCCTCCGCAACACAAACTTTAATTCAGCTTCTGTGTTCCAAAGATAATTGCCACTACTGCCAAGGCTCTCCCACAGACATACATTACTAGACTGGCAATGCCGTATACAGTATCATTGGTGTCAGTGAAGTCTCGCCGCCATATTTCTATACTATAACGTGAAAGCAGTCGTGTGAGTTATTACAGAAAACAGTCACAAAGATATGAATGAACGACGTAATTGTGCTGTCCTTAGAGTTTTCACATGTAGGAAATTCGTGTTTTGTGTATGGCTGAAATGTTTAAAGCTTGAGTAATCTTCAAGATATACAGTAATGAGTTGCATTGATTTGCTGTTATTATTAAAATGTTACTAATTTCATTCAACCTCGGATTTTCTTTCAGTAGTATGGTCATTATAAAAGTGTACCCTTATTCTTTTGAGAGTTGTTACGAAATCTGTAATCTGCTTTGACGCACACACTAATGAGTCGCGTTTCCTGTTTCTATTAATCTGTTTCCAGTTTCGATCAACTTCGGTTTTTCTTTTGATAGTATGACCGTTATAAATGTGTTATTTGTCGTGGACAACACATAGCTTTATTCTGATTAGTGTCTTTCAGATAACTACTTCTGCTTTAACTGTACGTAACGGTAAAATTTACCTATTATCCCGCCGACCTCTCATGATTATTTTGGCAACACAACAAAATGGTAGAAAGTCTTTGCCTATACGTATGTTAATGTTTAACTGTAGATAACATGTTCTTCTCATAACACGATTTGAAAATGCGGAAGTGTTAGCTCAAATGCAAATCATATTCAAACCAACTAGTAAAGCTTACGACGTCATATCGTGTCAGAAGATCATAGTATTACCGTACGGAAACTTTTTGGCGGTTGGTGAGGCAAGACGGCGTCATCAAATTTCAGTCACAGAGGCTAGTTTGTCAGTCTAGTAATGTATGTCTGTGGGCTCTCCATGCTTCAGATCTATCAATAATGTCTTTGACATATTTGAGACGTAAATCCATCTCTGGGATTCTTTATTTCTATTAATTGATATTTATATCACCATAACAGGATTGTTCCACCATGTCCATTGATGAGGTGCTATTCCGCTGCACGGAGAGACTTGGCAGTAGTGGCAATTTTCTTTGGAACTGAAGCTGATTAAAGTTTGTGTTGTGGAGGGAAATCGTACATAAACTATTCCGAGGCGTGTTAATCGTTAGTGATGTGGTAGTACAACGGTTAAGACGTTTGCCTAGTAAGCATGGAGGTCCAGGTTCGATTCCCAGCCGCACCACAAATTTTAATTCAATGCTTCAGATCTATCAATAATGTCTTTGACATATTTGAGACGTAAATCCGTCTCTGGGATTCTTTATTTCTATTAATTAAAGCTATTTGACTATCTCAGCAGGGTACCCTCCATCTTTGTTTCCTAACGCCAAAGTCGTCATCTTTCCAACACCCAAATGTGGGTCGCCACCCATTAGATTAGATTAGATTACTACTTGTTCCAAATGTTCAAATGTTTGTATAGCTTATGGGACTTAACTACGGGGTCATCAGTCCCTAAACTTACAAACTACTTATGAACTGGCTAACACTAAAGACGGCACAAATATCCATGCCCGATGGGGAATTCGAAACCCGACAGTAGTGGCCGTGCAGCCTGAGACTGGTGCGCCTCAGTCCCCTCGGCCACCGTGGCCGGCCTACTTGTTCCATAGATGATGAATGCGACAATTCGTAATGATGTGGAACGTGTCAGGTTTATGAAAGGTGTCTTTACAAATTATTACTTTGTACTAAATATTACATGACACATTTATTTATTTATTTATTTTTACCTTTTTTTTTCAAATTTACTAATTTATATCTAAAAATTCATCTATATTTTAGAAGGAGTTCCCATGTAGAAGTTCTTATAATTCATTTTTAAATGCTTGTTGGCTATCTGTCAGGCTTTTGATGCTGTTTGGCAGGTGATCAAAGAGTTTTGTGGCAGCTTAATTCACCCATTTCTGTGCCAAAGCTAGATTTAACCTTGGATAGTGAAGATCATCCTTTCTCCTAGTGTCGTAGTTATGTACACTGCTATTGGTTTTGAATTCGGTGGGATTGTTAATAACAAATTTCATAAGTGAATATATAAACTGAGAAGATACTGTGAAGATCCCTAGCTCTTTAAATAAGTGTCTTCAGGATGATCTTAGATGGGCTCCGGCAATTATTCTGATCACACGCTTTTGTGCAGTGAATACGTTTTTACTCAATGAAGTATTGCCCCAGAAAATGATGCCATTGCCTTCTTGATAAGCTTCAGTATTGTGGTATTAATGGTGCAGTACACAGATGGTTTAATTCATACTTAACTAGAGGAGAGCTGTGGGAAGCCATGAAAGATATAGGTATGGATGATAACCTTTTACAAATTATTATTGAAATGTACAGGAATAATGTGGTACAGATTAAACGAGGTTCAAAGTTATCAGAACCTATCAATGTCACTAAAGGTTTGAGACAAGGTTGCAGTAAGACACCCATGTTATTCAATTTATATGTAAAAGTGACTCTCCGAAATTGGAAGAACAGCTGCAGAGGAATGGGAATCACAGTCAACAATGTACGGATATTTTCATTAAGTTTTGCTGACGATCAAGCCATTATAGCACAAGATAATTATGACTTTGAGTTCGTGATATGACGATAACATCACGAATACAACAACTGGGGGCTACAAATGAGTCTAACAAAAACAGAGTATCTGGTGGCGAATAGTGATGCTAAATTTGAAGTAAACATCAATGCAGTTATGAGACAGGTGGAGAAATTTAAATATCTCGGGACACATATTGATAAAAATGGATTGGGCCACACAGAAGTAAAATACAGAACAAAGCAAAGCAGAAAGGTGTTAGGGTGTTTGAATTCTTTTTGGTGGGATAAGAATATTTCCACTAATAATAAGAAAACAGTAGGTAAGATAATGGTTGAATCAGTGTTGTGCCATGGATCAGAACTATGGATATTAAATGCTATTCTCAAAAGAAAACTAATAGTTGTGGAAATGGACTATTTGCGTAGGAGTGCAAGAATATCAAGAATCGAAAGAAAAACTAATGATGAAGTAAGAGCTATAATGAAGGCAAATGATACAGTGATATAATTGAAAGAAAATCACTGAAATGGTACGGACATATCATGAGAATGCCAGATCATCGGTGGCCAAAAAGGGTTTATGAAAGGAAACCATCCGGCAGAAGTAAGCGCGGAAGACTACGACGCTCTTGGACAGACCACATAAATGGAGTGATGGAACATCGCGACTTCGACAAGAAAGAAGCGCTGGATAAAGAGGCTTGGCGGAGGATAACAGGAATACTACAAGTTGTTGTTATTAATTAATCTTTCTATTGATTAATCCTGTAATAATAATAATAATAATAATAATAATAATAATAATAACTAGAGTAGTGCAGAAAGTTGAAACAATTGGTTCAGGTAATCTGCAAAAATCAGCTATAACTAAAAGATATCCGTTAAACTTCAGTTACACGATCAACCAGTCGTACTTTCAGGCAGTCAGTTCTACTAAATACATAGGAGTAAATTACGAACAACTTAAATTGGAAAGAACACACAGAAAAAGTTGTAGTGAAGGCAAACCAAAGACTACGTTTCATTGGCAGAACACTTAGACGTTGCAACAGTTCTACTAAAGAAACTGCCTACACTACAACCGTGCGTCCTATTTTGGAGTATTGCTGCACGTTGTGGGATCCACACCAGGTGGGACTGACAGACGGTTTAGAGAAAATTCAGAGAAGGGCAGCTTGTTTTGTATTATCGTGATGTAGGGGAGAGAGTGTTACGGAAATGATGCACGAGTTGGGGTGGAAATGCTTGCGGCGAGATGCATTTGCAAAATTGCTTTCACCTGCTTTACAATGCGAACATATATTGTTAGCACCCACTTGCTTAGGGAAACATAATCATCAAAATGAAATTAGAGAAATCAGATCGAGAACACAAAGATGTAGGTGTTCCGTTTTCACGCGAGCTATTCTTGAATGGAACTATAGAGAAATATCATAAAAATGGTTCGATGAACCCTCTGACATGCACTTCATTGTGACTTCCAGAGTATTCATGTAGATGTAGATGAAACTCGGGGAAATGGTGAGATACCAAGAATAGGGTCCCACAGGGTTCGGTTTTAGGTCCCTTGCTGTTCTTGATATTTATTAATGATTTGCCGTTCTATATTCACGATGATGCAAAGCTAGTTCTTTTTGCTGACGTCTCAAGTATAGTAATCACTTCCGACAAACAAGAGATAACTGATGAAAATGGTAAATTACGTCTTTCAGAAAATTATTATATGTTTCTCAACAAATGGACTCTAATTAAATGTTGATAAAACACAATATATTCAGTTTCTATACGGTAAATGGCAAGACACTATTAATAAATATAGTCTGGGTACAGAAGTATGTACCTAAAGTAGAATATTCGAAATTATTAGGTGGGTGTATTGATGTGAAACTGATGGATAGCAACACATTGACGATTTGCTGAAAAATTTCAGTAACTTATGATATTAGGGTAATTACAAATTCCGCTGGCAAACATTTCCTTAAAGTTCTTTACTATGCCTATTTACATTCACAGCTTTTATTCGACATCACATTTTAGTGTAATTCATCATTGAGCAAGAAAGTATTCATTGAACAAAAGCTTGTAATTATAAGAATTTCTGGAGCTCACCCAAGATCACCTAACAAACATTTAAGGTTCACAGTAGCTTCACAATATACATAGTCCATCATGCAGTTTTGTTATTAATAACCCAATTCAGTTGAGCAGTAACAGGAGTGCGTGTAGCTATAACACTAGCAGAAAGAATCTTCTATACTATTCAAGGTTAAATTTGGCATACCATGGGGTGAATTATACTGCCACAAAAGTGTTTGCTCAATTACCAGATAAAATTAAATGTCTGACATATAGCCAACCCGCATTTAAAAACAAATTGAATTAATTTCTGAAAGATAACTTCTTCTACCGAGTAGATGAATTATTGCATAGAAATTAGAAATTTGACAAAATAAATAAATAAAACTATCTAAAGTAATGTTATCTTTTACTAAACTGACACGTTTCACATGATTACGATATTTCGTATTTATGATCTACTGAACAAGTATTAACATAGTCTAATACTGGGTCACGAGATCTTTTGCAGCAGGTCGCGAGGTGACTTTTAACCTTCAACTTACATGTCTGATATATCTGAGATTATTAACATACTATGGTCTGCTAGGACTCGGGACTTACTTTAAATAAATGTAAGCCGTCATTGATTAATGTTATTTTTCCTGAGAACAAATATTGAGAAAAACGTGTATTCAAAACTTCTAAAGTGAACTCTGTGACTGTCTGAATAAAAACTGTTGTTTTTCGTTTCAAAACTTATTTTCAGACATTTTGCGCGACCATGCGAGACATATTGCACTATTGAAAAGGATTTTGATCTTTCTCTTTAGTCTTGTAGGAAGAAAGGTACATGTTCCGGCTTTTTTTCCTTCAAAATGAAGGTTTTGACGACCGGATGTCATAATTGATGATTCTTCTTGGATTTATAATACCGCCAGAAGCATCGAGTTCCCATCTTTATTGTAATGAATTAATCTGAAATTATGTTTCATTATTAGACGATATTTGAAGTTAAAGAATCAAAAATAAATTGAATACACAGAGAAGAAAATACCTCAAGATGTTACATAACTTCTATTCCGCGGTCTCACAGATCTTTCGGCACACCAACGAATCTTTAATTAAATATTTTGCAATGAAAGCCGTGTTGGTTGCATAGTGTTTCTTTACTATTCGATGACGCGTTTCACCCTTTAGCATACAAAACATATATTTTCAGTGGTTGGTGTACGACAAGAAGAATTAGAAATCAATTTATCTTTAATTACATGTAAAAGAGAGAAAATTTATGTTACCATAGCTCATCGGTAACGTTTGCATATTGCTATGCTTCGTTGTTTGATTTATGTATTTATTTCGAACATTGTGTTGATGCACATGGAGGATATTAATTTCAAATTCACCGAATATACATATTTTTGACAAAACATTTTCGACTTTTGTTTATTTGTATTTCTCAATATTTTATGAGAGGTTTTTAATAATGGATGATCCCATTAAAAACATCACAAATTACGTCACTACTAATTGACGACAGTTGCCTTTCTTCGTTCACTTTATGAAGCCTGCATGTTGCTCCAAGCTTTGCTTAAGCTACACTTGAATATCCCATGAAATATCATCTGATAGTTTTGGTGATTAGCGTCTTTAAACAAACTAACAGACAGACATGACAGTTACAGAATGACATAGCTATAAATTATGACTTCTGGGCGGAGGGGGGGGGGGAGGGCGCACGCCAGTTTTCACATCAATTTGAGTGCACAGTTGTACCACCCCTTTCTCGAAGCCGTTGACGGCACAACGGCTTTCTTCGTTGTGGATAAAGCTAGAATCTTGAATTTTTAGAGAGTACCAACTATATTTTCAAATTATACCATAATACACCTTACACTTTAGGAAGTATTGCTAGTCGAAAATTGTTAGTTTTGTCAGTCACTCACCGATCATCAAAATTCTAAAGACAGAGAAACTTCACATTTTGTATTTAGTTAGTGTTTAGCCTGTAATAGAAGGAAAAAGTGAAGTATCCTGAAATATCAATCCCGTTTTCGAAAATCAGAACTGTTTTACATTCTGTTGGTGTAATATGTTCTGATAATACGAACGTGATATCAGTGTAATAATAATGGTCTGGGGGTAAAGTGATGGGTAATTATTACTTAACTCAATGGTGATTGGTTTCAAATTGGTTTAATTGATAATCTTATTACCGGTTTCTGGCGTTATCCATCATCAAATACACTTCGGCATACAAAGAAGTGTATCTGATGATGGGCAACCTCCGAAACCGGTAATAAAATGATCAATTAAACCAATTTGCAACCAATCAGCATTGAGTTAAGAATAATTATACTTTAAAAATGGTTGCTCACCTCATGAACGATTTTAAATCGTCTTTGAAATAAAGTGATGGGCTCACACCCAATGGGTCCCTTGGATCAATTCTTGACTGGATAAACTTTGTTTCCACTTTTTCATTTTAATGTGGCCTTCGCCTTACTGACATATGAGGATCCGGCAGAAACGACCAGTAGTTTGAATTTCACGTTGAAATGTAGGTGTCAATAGTGCAGTGATGGACAGCGTATGTGAAATACGATCAAGCCGAAATTGTACTATCGAGACTGAAAAGTCAGAGCGAATTACAGGGAATAAACGTCCACTTTGGGAGAAGCTAAGCTCGACAGAAATCAATAATACAATCGAATTTCACCCACAACTACAGAGGAATATAAATATTTTGTAGTGAAAATTACAAATGATGGGAAACAGGAAAAAGAAATTAGATCAGGAATAAATGCAGAAAAGAGGACAATTTCTTTGTTGAATGGAATTCTCTGGGACAAACACAAAACTACAGATAACAAGATTAGGATATATAAAACAATAGTTCGGAGAATTATTACATATGGTTCAGAAGTGTGGACAACAAAATGGCAACTGAAATCAAAATTATTAGCAACAGATATGGATTTCTGGAGACGTTCATCAATAATATCAAGAAGAGAAAGAATAAGAAATGAAGTAATCAGAGAAAAAATGAAATGTAAAAATACAATTGCTGAATTAATCGAACACAAACATCTAAAATGGTATGGACACGTCAGAAGAATGGGACAAGGAAGGCTTCCAAAATGCATACTCGACTGGACACCGAATGGAAGAAGAAAAAAGGGACGACCACCTACCAATATGGATGCAGGAAGTTCAGTCAGCAATGAGGAAGAACAACATTCCTGAGGACTTATGGGAGGACAGAGAATATTGGAGAACAATAATTCGTAACTTAATGTAATAATAATAATTATTATTTCGTGTGGGTCATTGGCCTTGTGCAAGTCTTTCAATTGGACGCCACTTCGGCGACTTGCGTGTCCCTAGCCTACCCCAGTTATCCAACCTGGGAAAGGGGACTTACAGCTTAACGTGGAATCCGAATCACGTGTCGTTTCTGGTGACTCCTCACATCGTTGAGAGGTGAAGGATGGGTTAAAGTGCACAATGAAATAATCCGAGGTCCGACCGGGTTTCGAACCCGTGACCCTTCGGTTTCCAGTCGAGCGCTTTACCCCAAGACCACCGGGCCCGATGTAACTTAACCCTTTCCTGCCCGAAGGGACTTAAAAGTCCCAGCTCATTTACAGCGTCATAAAACAAAGTGGAAAATGATATCTGACGTGTATTGCTGATGGGACGTCAGGGTCCCTCTGATGTAACGTATGAAAAACACTTCCTGGCCGATATCTTTCAGTATCACTGCTCACAGACAGCAGAAAACAACGGACTGTTTTACGTCTGTGCGCACGATTTGGTAAGGCGAGTTTCATTGTAAAAAAAAAAAAAAAAAAAAAAAAAAAAAAAAAGTTTAAATGTTTGTACAGCTTATGGGACTTAACTACGGGGTCAACAGTCCCTGAACTTACAAACTACTTATTAACTACCTAATCCTAAGGACGGCCCGAGGGGGGATTCGAACCCCCGACCGTTGTCACAAAAACACGCTGCTGTGTGTTCTCATGTTGCTAATTTTGTTTTCTACTGTTTTAGCTAATGGAAACTGATATTATTCAAGGAATAGAGCTCTTTGTATTTATACATTGTTCAAAACTGTGTCTGCAAGTTTTTAGTACTAATAGTGGGTCAAAGGCATTTTGAGCATGTTATTTTTGTAGTTTACTTTGTTGCTAGGTGACAGCAATAAATGCTTGTAGTTTTCTTTTTTTTACGAATTACTAAATATGAATACGGTTCAGGGATAACTACTATTTGGTTTTTTCCCCCTTCATATCAATATATAAAACGGCATTTCAATATAGAAATTTTACTGTCTGTTTCTTGCTGGTAAATCCTTTTCTTAACAGAGATAAGCATTTCTAATGTCTCTAAATTACATTATATTCTCTTGAACTTTGAAGTCCCATTTTTCAAATTTTTTTTATTTTCCATTTTTTACGTCAAATAAGGAAAACAAAAATGTTTGAATACACTAATGTGTTTTTATTCACTCTGGTAGAAAAATAACCAGATATGAAGTTATATGCTCGAATATTTGATAGTTTGGACAGGAAAGGGTTAATGTAATCTAATATAGGTACTGGAAAAATGTACTTACATTGTAAAACCAGAATAATCATATACATATAATAAATGCGAAAGTATGTATGTTTGTTACCGCATCACGCTAAAACTGCAGCACTGATTTAGATGAAATTTCATATAGAGATTTCTTATGTCTTGGATTAGGACATAAGCTACTTTTCAAAATGTTTATTACAAGTTATTTATTTGAAATATATCCATAGAAATACGTAACGGTTGGAAGAAGCTTCTAATACAGCAGCAGAAGTACTCTGTAGGGTATGACATGTTTAGCCGCGAGGGTTAACGCGGCATATTACAAATATCCGTTGTTTGGGCAATGGTTCGTGTCTTGCTATAGTGAAATTTTTTCCTTTGTTATTGTTACCTTTTTTACTTTCGAATATACAAAAAGATTCTTGGATACGGCTTAACTGATATATAATTACATACACAAGAAATCTGAATGTTGGCATTTATGCCGCATTCATTATCATTTGTTGTAACAAATGAAGGAAGTATGTATATAAATTGAAGACTTTAAATAAAATATGCTCTAAGTACCATCGCAAGAAAGAACATTGACGTTTTGTGTAGAATGGGATCTCACGTATAAATAGCGTACGTAAACTGCAACGAAAGTAGTAGAAAATGCACTCAACAGATGGCAGGCGGTACACTGCAGTTACCATATGAAACGTTGTGTGTTCCGGCCAACTGCAACGATATACATTAATGTGAATGTCTGTTCGGCGTACGGTTATCACGTCCGAACGACAAGACGCAGAGACTTAAATATTTGTACCGTTATTAATTTATACCTGATGAAGGTTTTAGCCACGGTTTTATAGCCATCTGATAAATATTTAGCAATTTGAAGAATATAACGTAAAATGAGGAGCAAGAATTACTCTTTGAAAATTGTTTTATTGGTTGCATTGTTGCTTGAGGGTTGATAATGATAAAAGGGTGGAGCATATTGGAATGGAATGTTATCGGTGTATATAAAATTCTACGTGTGTGTGTGTGTGTTAACATTTCGCTCTGCAGCAAAACTACATAACGCAAACGAATGGTCTGCGTGTAATTGTTGTCTGAAGTCTCCCGTTGTACATCATACCAGTTCCATGCCAATAGCTATAAGGGGGTGGAAGGTATGGTGGTTGAAAGTCGTCAAATTATTTAAAAAATCGGACTGAAGGCCAGTGATGACTCTACAGCAAGAAGGTTACATACTGCGAAACGTGATGCCACAGAGCATATATTTGGTCTATGTGTGCTACAATTTCTTCAGCTTTTACTCTGTAAGGATAAGCGTACGAATAAGGAAATATAAGAATAAATAAATAAAGCAGGAAAAAATTTCTTTTAATACATCTCTTAAAAAAAAAAATCAATTTAACTTTTCGCGCATTACATCAAGTGATCGATCTGTGATATTATTACAATCATTATTGTTGAATTTCGTGATCGGATTCTTCGAAACGAGTGCATTTTTACCTGTGATTGGCTCTACACTACTTACGTTCCTGATAAATAGGTAATCAACCAACACGCGAGCAGAGTCGCGGGTTTAAGCTAGTAAATAATAATAATAGAATTTCACCAACTTATTGTGAAGCTTTGTCAAAAATTTTTCTGTCGACCAGACTTTCATCTTAAAATTGATACATATGTACCTACCGGAAAGCTCGTACCGCCGTCACGGAAACAGCCCGTACTTCAGAATTCCGCGGCTGTCGTCGGCTCGCCGTTTACGCGAGAGGCAGTGGCGGAGCCACGCCCACGTCCAGCGAACGGCCATAAAGCGAGCCCCAAACAGACGTATTTGTCACCGGGCGTCCGACGACCGCGATGCAACACGACGTTTCTTAGACCCTCGCCGCGTCACCCACCGTTATTTACGGCACTGGCCATTCAGTAACTTTTGAAATTTTCATAACGCGGAGCGAGTCGCCTCCGAGAACGAGCGAGAGAGGGAAAAAAGGTAGTATAGGAAGAAAAAAAAGGGGGGAGCGTAGGAGTTGTCCGGAACGTATTCGCATATATCCGTACACATTTTGCCCGTCCGCCAGACAGAGCGCTATTTCTAGAGTATTTGTATCGGCACGACCAACTTTGTATGTCAGCCGTAGCGCGCCACCATAACCGTTATTTATGCATGGCGTCGCGATATTTTAATGCAGTGCCGAGATTGAATTGGCGTGTTTTTAACATCCATCCCGGCGCGGGGCCCATCCCGTTCCAGCAGCAGCTCTGTCCGCCGCTTTTCCCCCCCTACCACCGGCCGCGGCGCGTCTGAAAACTACGCGCGCCGAAGCCACTGTGCGAAGCATCGGGCCGGCCCAGATTTTCTCCCGGTCCACCGGCCAGACGTTGGCGCGGAGGATTTCCTTTCGCCAGAGCAGACATTAATTTTGGAATTATGATTATTGCGACTGCTGTAGGGGGAGGGAGGTTTCAGACGACGGCGACGCCGCCGCAGCCGAGCGACGAGGTCCGGACGACGGACGAACATAGGGCGCCGTAATTCAGGGGTGAATGGCGGAGGGTGTGGGGCGCCGCTGCCGGCGTCTTTCACGGACGCGCCTTCCGGAGCCCGCGCGCTGTATTGCGCTGTTTGTTTCTGCCATGTGCCCGGGACGCCGAGTCAACATATCAGTTACTTCCGACGTCGCCGTCTAGCGCTCGGGAATTAATGTCTGCCGCGGTGGTGGTCCTCTTTCCAGCTACGCGAGTCGGTGTGCGTCTTCCGCAGACTGCTTTATCTGTAAATGAGGCCGGGTAATACCGTTTAGTGTCCCGTCCTGCTCGCTAGGAAGTTAGCGTAGGCACTGTTGCGATCTTCCAGTACACGATACGTTTTCTAACATAAAAAGAAAATGTTATTGCTCTTACACGGGAGACAGTGGCCTATAAAACGGCGTGAGTGGGGGGGGGGGGGGGGGGGCGACCCCCCCTTTCCCCGAAATGATCTACGGAACAAGTATTAACCTAATATAATCTGCTAGGTCATGGGATATTTTGAAGCAGGTCGCGAGGCGACTTTTAACCCAGAACTTACATGTCTGATAGATCTGAGGTAATTAACATACTATGATCTTCTATACCTCGAGACTTATTTTAAATAAATGTAAGCCATCATTGTTTAATGTTATTTTAACGCCAGAAGTAATTGTTGCTGAGAAAAAAAATATTGGAAACAAACCGGTATTCAAATGTTCTAAAGCGAACTCTGTTACTGTCTGAATAAAAACTGTTATTTTTCGTTTCAGAACTTATTTTAAACAATTTTTGGCGACCATCCGAGACATATTGCACGTGTAAACTATTGACAAGGATATTGGTATTTCACTTTAGTCTTCTAGGAAGAAAGAAACATTAATGAAGGCTTGGACGTCCGGATGTTATAATAATTGATGATTCTACCGGGTTTTACACTACCGCCAGAAGCATCTCTGAGGATTATCTAGTTCACATCTTTTTTGTAATGAATTAACCTGGAACTATGTCTTGTTATTAGGCCATATTTGAAGTTAATTTTTTTTCTGGAAACCAAGGCAATTATTTTGGTATGCCTCCGCCATATGAAAATGCCATAACCAAACATTCATCTGAGGATCCAAAAACTTTTTCTTTCTAAGATCAGTTTCAGATAAGATACCACAAAAGCTCCCCTCCCCCCTCCCCCCTCCCCGATACTATACGCTGTAATTGTTACTGTCAGGAGAAGATATATTATGGTATTTCCACTGTTCTGGAAGAATAAGACATGTTAGCTTTGAATCTATTACAAGACGACTTCTAAAAATAATATAGTAGGGGACGGGAAAGGAGTTTGGAACGTTCGTGAGGAGTGGGTGGCAGATTTATTGCGATCGCACAGTTCGGGTGTTAGCTGTACAAACTTTCAGACGTAACAGAACTCAGTTCAAGTGCGTCACAGCTCACACTATCTCGGTTTCTTCCGCCATCCCCCCTTCTTTTCCGTCAGTCGTATTGTCACGAATTACACGTAATTGATTCCATCTGCACTGGAAGAGAAGGAAATCTGAAGAGGAGTAAGCTGTTCTACTTCAGCAGGATGGAACACTAAAAAGGAGACCAGATGGATATCAGATTTGTGTAATCTTTGAATACGTATCTTTTAGAACTAAAATAACAATCAGCCAAAGCCATTCGATGTAACTTTCAAAAATTCTCCAGAAAATTGAGAACTTTTACTTATATTTAAAATAGAAAAAACTACCGACAACTGCCATATTCATAGGTATCTTCCCTAGGTTGACTGTCCAAATCCTTCTACACTTCTTTTTTATCTTTGTTGTGCTCAAATACCTACACCATTTCACTAAAAATTCATCAAACGTGTATTATAAACACAAATCTACATCTTTTTTTAACTATACGCCTAATGCTTGTTCTAAATTTTCAGCATTTGTTAAAGGCTCTTAATAATGACAGTTTCAATAAATTTACACAATTTACATTGTAGGAGTAATTGTGCAGAAGTACTTCATAAAGTGAACAAACAAAGGCAACTATCGTCAATTAGGAGTGAAGTGCATACTGTAAAATTAGTAATTTTTTTTTCATGTAAGTTAGAGGTGATACATAAATCACAACAGCGCTGATAAGTTGAGCAATATTTCAGCTACGGACTGTACTTTTCCCGCATAGTTACCACCTTTCATATGCCTTTGTGCTCCAGAGGCGGTGCTTGTGGAAATCGGAATGAGCTGAAGATAACCACTTCCTTACAGCTTTGAGAGCAGCATTTGATTCTTGAAACTGTTCATCACTTAGTCCAGTAGTCCATTTTTCAAAGGCTCAAAGAGATGGAAGTCTGAAGGCACTGAGCAAGGACTAAGTGATGGATGTGATAAAATAGTCCGGCCGAAATTTTAATTAGTTGGGGTCGCAGAACTATAGTGAGACCTTGCTTTATTACGTTGCAGGTGAAGGTCGTCTTCTTCTATGGGATAGCTCTGTACATTCGGGCTTTTAGGCCAGTCTTTGTCGTCTAGTAACGTGATGAATTGGGAGTTTCTCCACGCTCCAGGTCATCTAAAAGAGCCACACTCAGGCTATCCCAGAAGATTGTGCACATAACTTTGCCGACAGACGACTGCCTTGAAATTCTTCTTAGAAGGAGTATTCGCATGTTGATATTCCATGGTCTGTCCTTTGAATTCCGGCTCATAGTGGCGTCACCATGTATCACCTCCGGTGACGATTATGGCTGTTTAAATTTTAAAAATTGCGGAATCCAATCTATCGTTATTAAAATATCATTTATAAATATCGATATAGCGGGTTATAGAGGTATATATTTAAGACTGATTTATTATTAGATATTTTGTACATTAACAACCTAGCAGCATATTTATTTCGTTTACAGCAGGAATTTAAAGAAAGATATTTAATATGAAAATTTGTATTTATGAATAATGTGACTGTTTGCAGATAAACGGTTGTATCTCAGTACTTTTGGTTGACTGTTGTGCAGTTAATTAACTGTAACACTTCGTTCCGGTTAACTTCTCATATCTTATTTTCTTAATTTGTCATTGGCTACATTTCGAAATAAACTTTTTTTTTCATGCTGATGTAGACAAATTCCGAATATTTTACACAGCGAAAACGTTGCAAGAAAAATCCTTCGAGTGGGCCATCGAATATCCTGATGTCTAGAATCTGGCCGTTTCGTTTGCCGTTTCGTCGTAGGATTACTAGGTTTCAAAAACACGGGTATCATTAGGTAACTGTATCATTTCCAGCAAATGTTTTTGAAGACTGCAGATATAAAGGAACAGCCCAGGGCCACAAGTGAGAATGAAGGGAAGTAACTTCTTCAGGCATATGGCACCTTCTAGGAGAATTAAAAGAAAATTATCTTAGTATATCCGCACGTTTTATTACTAAGGATGCCGTACTCCAAATCGTGCCTTGTATAACTTGTTTTAGCAAACATGGAACATCCCTCCATATGTGTATCATGCGTAACAAAAGGCCACTGTGAAGTTCCATGCCGTGGTGGAATGGCCGAGCGCTCTAAGGCACCTTTCTGAGGAGTGCGCGGTTGCTCCCCGCCGGAATTTCGATTCCCACTTCGGGCAGGGATGTGTGTGTTGTCCTTAGGTTAGTTTCAGTAGTTTGTAAGCCTAGAGATTGAAAACCACAGTAGTTGAATCTTATAGATTTACTAATATTTGAACATTTAGAAATCACACGAAATCTTTACCACATCATATCAGGCACATATGTTGCTCTGGGTGTGAAACTTTTCCCCGGGGCATGTCAAGTTTTCGCACACCATGCCCTGTTGTGCAGTGTGAAACATAATCTGCATTATAACATCTCATATGACACCTGGGATGTCATGTTGTGGCACGTAGCATATTACGTCATGACGTTTGTCTTCTAATGTAACACATAACTCATGTTGTGCTTGACGTGTGACGTCATGTCAAGTTGTGCCCCATGGTGCGTCACATAGTGTTTAATGAATTAATAACTTATTACGATTCACATAGTACATCATGTTATGTAACGTCATATCATGTCATATAACAGATCATTTCATTTAATATTATGGATTGCCTCAAGTAACATAATACTTTATGTCATTACATACAACAGAGGTGGTGACAGTGGTATAATATCATCAAGTACGATATTTCTCATAGCCTGTAGTAAAGCACTTCGTGTAAATGAACTTCATATTGCATGCATCCTGTAGTCAGTGTACCTGCTATTACAGATTCTTTCCTTCTCTACAACTCACTCAGCTATAAAATCAGGGATCACTCAGATAAAAGCACGAATGTGCCAAGATATTTTTATAACTTACAGTCCTCATATTGTGTGAATTTCTGGGAACGATCTGGTTTGTGTGATAATCCGCAAAATTCAGGCTTGTCCTTAGTCGGTTCAAAATCCTACCATAAATTACGAAAATTTTGCGATGGTCAGGTCACATGTTGATATTGCGTCTTCTTAAATCAGCAAATGCCAGGAACATCAGGTATAGAAAAATACCAACATAAAATATAAATTATTCGTTGCTGATGCCCCAGAAAGCTTTTCCACCCAACCAATACAATGGAGATCTGTTTTTGTGATGCGGGGCATGCACTAAGATATGACGGTACATCAGTACAAATTATTTGTATTTTATATTGGTACCTACTTACACTTGAAGAGTGGAATTGCTAAAGACGCTAAGTGTCGAAAATGTAATTATTGAGGGAAAAAATCTGCACACAACTGAGAGAAATGGATATTTAATTCTCACAAAACACAAATTAACGTTTAACATGGTTATACAAATGTTGACAAGGTTTTTCTACTTATGTTGAAAAATCAAACAGTTACGTAACGTTTTGTATGCAGAAATGTGTAAGTGCAATAGGTTTTGTCATAGCTAATAGATCTAAGTGCCACGAGACAACACTGACTTTTTGGAGGTAACAGCTGTCGGAAAAAGACTTTGTTGTTTTCGTCCACGTAATAAATAATAGTGGAAAAATCGTTTTCTTATTTGGTGCCAGTGGAACTAGCTGGAAGATTTATCAATTCCACAGCTGCAATGTCTTTCACTGTCTTGCCGTTATTCAGGACATGAAAATTCTCCCAAGCACACCGATCGGAAAAGCTTCTTTTGCAGGACACAATACCAGGCTGATGTTTGCTTATTTTGAGCAAAGAAAGCTGTGTCTTTGAAAACTTCAGAACCTGATTTTTTCTTCGTAACAATTGCTTGATTTTTTTAGCAGAAATATTAAAGGTATTTAAAAATATAGCTTTGCACACTCTTTTGAGGTCTCCTGTCCCATCAGGAAGTGTGTAGCAGAGAGTTGACTGCCTTTTACCTCTCTGCGTCTTCATTATAGGTCCCATGGCGTCGTCTTTGAACAAGAAAAACCTCTATTAGCCCCATCAGTTAATTTGTCTTGTCAGTTCAGGTTAAGTTGGTGGTATTCTCCAAGGAGCTGAGAGCTGAGTTTTCATATCAACTGTACTTACACTTGCAGAACACCTAAACACAAAACAAACGAAAAATATGTACATCAACCTGCTACAACCGGATAATATAGGCTTCTTTCATATTATAATTTACTTCGCATATATATAGAACTAACCTGTAAATATGACGAAAGATGACGGTTGTTTTGCAGCAATTTCCCACCTTGTTCTGCTTCTCCTGCGTGAGGTACGACGTACAGCTAAATCTTGCCTTATCCTATTTCTTACTGAACGTAACGTTTTCAACACTTCCATCACCACTAAAATCACTGGCGTTCATATTATCATTACTAACAGGTACATCATTTTAGATAGCAATCAACAGCTTCAGTAAGCAAAACAATAGCGTTGTGGCATAACCTTGACTATAGACTTCTGTTCTGCTAGCGCCAAATGCCTGTGGCACGTAGATCGATTAGCAGAGCAGGCCCATCTGGACATAGGACTAGTGCAATCTCTTGGGGTCAGTAGCAACTACAAGGAATTACTGGAGCACGTAAATCTCTTAGCATTGTATTGGCGCGTAGATCGTTTAGCAGTGAAAAACCCCGAAAATCAAGAAGTGGCACTTACATCCTTTAGCATTTCCACTTTTCACTTGCCATATTGATGTTCATGGTACCCTGCTACTGAGTTTGTGGTAGGAGGTGCATATGGCTAGTCTGAAAGTTGTTCTTGTGGTCTTCAGTCCGGAAACTGGTTTGATGCAGCTATCCATCATACTCTATCCCGAGAAAACCTGTTCAAAAACAACTTACAACCATTTGAATCTGCTTACCCTTGGTCCCCCTTACCCACACACTACCCTACACTCTAAATTCACGATTCCTTGATGTCTAAGAATATGTACAACCAATCGAACCCCAGTTTTACTCAAGGTATGAGAGAAATTCCTTTTCTCCCCACTTCTGTTAAGTACCTATGTTACACGATCTACCCACCTAATCTTTAGCATTCTTTTGTAGTAACACACTTCAAAAGCCTTTATCCTCTTCCTGTATGAGATATGTATCGCCCATATTTCAATACCGTAGAAAGCAAAACTCCATACAAATACCTTCAAAAAAGACTTCCTTATACTTAAATTGGATGCTAAAAAGAAAGCTAGCTTTTCTTCCCACTGCCAGTATAAACTATACATCCACTGTACTGTGGCCATCATTTGTTAATTTCCTGCTCAAGTAACAATATTCATCTAACACGTTTATTGTTTTGATACCTAATCTAATTCATTCAGCATCGCCTGAATTTCTTAAGCTGTATTCCGTTACCCTCGGTTTGCTCTTATACCCTCCTTTCAACGCACTGTCTTAAGAGACAGCAACAAATTTTGTTCTTCAGAAAAGCATTTCTTCCCATAGCCATTCTGCATTTTGTATTTTCTCTATTTCGGTTACCAGATGTTACTGCCCAAATAAGAAAATGCATCTATTGCTTTCATTGTTACCTAATCTAATTCGTTCGGCAGTGTCTGATTTTCTTAGATACATTCGTTTGCCCCTGTTTTTCTCTTGTTGATGTTGATTTTCTACCTGCCTTTGGAAAAAGGTACGTTCCGTTCAATTGCAGTTGCAGGTTCTTTGCTGTCTCGAATTACAATGTCATCAGAAAAACGCAATGATTTTATCTTTACACCCTGACCTTTATTTCCTTCTCCAAATTTCTCCTTGCATTCCCTCATAACTTTCTCAATGTACAAAGCGAATAACATTGTAAAAAGGCTACAAGCCTATCTTATTAGCTTCTCAACAACTGCGTCTATTTCATGCTCTTCGACTCTTATTACTGCTGTCTTATTTTTGTACAAGTTGTATATAACGTATCGTTCCCCGTGTTTACGCCTGGTATCTTCAGAATTTAAAAGAGTGTATTCCAGTCAATTTGTCAAAAACTTTCTACAAATCTAAAAAGCTAAAAACTTAAGTTTTCCTTTCCTTAACCTATAATCTCAGATAAGTCATAAAGTGAATATTGTCTCGCGTGTTACGACATTTCTCGACAATCCAAACTCATCTTGCCCGATGTTGATTCTGACAGTTTTTCAGTCTATAGATAATTTGCGTTAGTATTTTGCAACCATGATTCAAACTTTTCTGCACATGCTTTCTTTGGAATTCGAAATATTACATTTCTCTTATCGTAGAAGATAGTTTAAGGAAAGGCAAACCTCCAATTCTAGCTCTTATAGAGTTGGAGAAAGCTTTTGACAATGATGACTGAAATACACTCTTTCAAATTCTGAAGTAAGGAGGGATAAAATACAGAGAACGAAATGTTATTTAAAACTCGTACATGAACCAAACACCTATTATTAGAGTTGAAGAGCATTAAAGGGACACAGTGGTTGGTAAGCGAGTATGACGAGGTTGTAGCCTTTCTCCAGTGTTATTCAGTTTATACATTGAGTAAGCTGTGAAGAAAAGCAAATAGAAATTTGGAGAAAGAATTAAGTTCAGGGTGGAGAGATAAAAATTGCGTTTTGCTGATGACATTGTAATTCTATTAGAGACAGCAAAGGTCTTGTAAGAGGTATTGAACGGAATGCGTTGAAAGCAAAACAAGGATAATGGAATGCAGTCTTAGAAAATCAGGTGATGGTGAAGAAATTAGATTGGGTAACGCGACAATGAAGGTGGCAGATGTGTTTTGTTACTTGGGCAGTACAATAACATATGATGGACGAAGTAAAGAGTATATAAAATACAGAATGTCAATGGGAAGAAAAACTTTTTGGAAAATAAAGAATTTGCCAACTTCGAATAATAATTTAAGTGTAAGGAAGTCTTTTCTGAAGGCCTATGCGTTGAGTGTTGCCTTGTACTGGAGTGAAACTCGCACGATAAATACGAGGGGGAGTTGGAAAATAAGTTTCCTCTGTCCACTATGGTCAGAATTGCGTATGAACCGAAATATATATATATATATATATATATATATATATATATATATATATATATATATATATATATATATAGAATGAGGCATTAAAGGTAAAACTTATATTTATTTTTATATCTATCTTTCAAGTACATTGAGAGATTTGTCTTACCGCCTTATAAGCTTCAAAAAGCCTTCCAGGAAAAAATCATGGCGTTGCATACAGAAGAAGTGTTGAATGGCTTGTTTGACGTCAGCATTGCTTCCAAGGCGCCTTCCACAGAGAATCTTCTTCATAGCTGGAAATAGATGGAAGTCACTTCGTGTGAGATCAGGACTGTATGGCGCTCCTAACCAAGAGTTGCAATATGGTTTTGCGTTGCTGTCACTGAATGTGGTCTCGCATTGTCCAGTAGCAGAAGTTAGATCTCAGAAGGCCAGTGATTTCCTTCTGCCAGTCACCGTCATTTCGAGCTGAGATGCAGCTCAGCTGTAGTTTTATAGGCATTGACCAAAAATACGGGTAATAGCACACGCTTGGGCAACACTGATCATTATATGAGAAAGCTGTCATAACAAAAGAAAGTGCTCTTTCAGTAGCGGTAGCAATAGCCAAAAAGAGTGGACGAACTAAAAAGAGCGACCTAATTCGCGGCCGAGCTGCGAACTAAACTGAGTGCTACCGGTCGCGAAGTAAAATATGCTCGATCGATCGCGAACTAAAATATGTACGTAGCAATAGCCAAAAAGAGTGGACGAACTAAAAAGAGCGACCTAATTCGCGGCCGAACTGCGAACTAAACTGAGTGCTACCGGTCGCGAAGTAAAATATGCTCGATCGATCGCGAACTAAAATATGTACTATCGGTCGCGAACTAAAATATGTGCGATCGGTCGCGAACTAAAATGTGTGCAATCGATTGCGAACTAAATCATGCGTTATCGGTCGCGAACTATTATGCCGAACGTATGTCCTTCTTAGTTCGTTGGAGTCTCTGCCGATGACCGACGGGCAATAGCGAGAGAGCGCGCAGCAGAATTAAAAATCCCGTGTTTGCCTTCTGCTGATGAGAGCCATTTCGAGGTGAGCGTCTGCCTGCTAGATTACATAGTTCAGTGCTACAAAATTTCTGTTTTGAAGTATTCTGCACTCTGCCTTATCTGACTAATAAATTCCATAATGCCAAGATATAAAGATAACTCTAAACTTCAACGCCAGAAATTATCCACAAACTGTTTCTTTTGGTTTGCGTGATATCGTTATCGGCTCACGCAGCAAGCGCATGAAGCAGCTAGGTGGGGGAACTTCTCCCCCCCCCCCCTGCATGCGCAGACTACACCGTTCAGCCGTCACCAGGAGCGAACGAACTAAAAGAACGAATTAGTTCGCGGCAGAGCCGCGAATTAAACTGAGAGATTGCAATCGCGAACTAGTATGCGCAAGTCTAGAGCCCACCGAGAGGCATACCGACAATCTTTCTTTCCGCGGACAATACGAGACTGGAATATGAGGGTACTCTAGGTACCTTCCGCCACACACCGTCAGGTGGGTTGCGAATTATGGATCTAGATACATGCGAGGGAAAGCTGGAAGAAAAAGGTGATGTACGTGGACCGAGAAGCTGACGCACCTTTGCTGAAGGAGAGTGCAATTTCGCCAACCTAAGGGAAGGTTCACTGTGGTATGAAGTATGAAGTATGAAGTGCGCGCCACGTACTTTCGCCGCGCGCCGCCATGCACGCACGGCGCGGCGTTCTTAAGACGTCAGCCACGAGCGCCCTCTGCTGCAACTCCGCTCGTGGCCACGACTACTGCATCGTCTACTTGGAAATCAGATAGGCACCAGTGAAGACTTGGCTATCGGATAGGCACTAGGCAGGCCTCTAGCTTAACTATGTATCAGCATTCTGCAGTACTGCGCTATGTAAAAGTTAAGTATTACTAAGTCTCTATGAAATGTATATCTCGTTCTAATTTACTCTAGTGTTTCTAGTTTCTGCTGTCCCACAGGCTGGTCACCTCCGTACATGCACACGCGTGCATTTTTTTTCCTGTGTCGGTCTCTTTCTACTCGGCCACCGACACCTACAACCGGCGGAAACGAGACACAAATGTGGCGACGAGGCTCGGACACAAAAGTGGCGACGAAGAGCGATAGAAGAACCGTGGACCAGCCCGCTTACAGCAGCCATACAGCAGCAGTCGGAGCACGCAGAAATTGCTCCCGCCCACCTACCCTTATTATAAGAATTTTGGGGGAACATATTCAGTTACGTGTTTGTGGACTTTTTTGTTGCAGAGCGTCCTCTTTCATATTGCATGGAAATCAGATAGGCACCAGTTAAGACTTGGCTATCGGATAGTTTCTGCTGCCCCACTGGCTGATCACCTCCGTACCTGCACACGCGTGCATCCTACTCCCTGTGTCGGTCTCTCTTTACTCGGCCACCGACACTCGGCGGAAACGAGACACAAAATTCACCCCTCCGGCAGAAGGTGCATCGCTGCTTCTTCGTCCAGCCGCCGTTGCCCCCTCCCCCCGGACGTGTTGTTCGCGCCGTGGTAACACGCCAGGCTACGCCGCGGCCAATGCGTCACATTTTTGGTCGCGCTAATGTGCTCTGGATTCGAGCGCGAAAGCGGCGGTGGTGGCTGCGGCTGGGGGGTAGCGGGCGGCGTCGGCCATGCATCACGGGCGCTTCTTGCCTCTCCTTATTTACTGCCGCTTCCTTCCGCCGGGCCCGCCTGCCGTAACGAGGAGCACGTCGTCGTCTGCGTCGTCGCCGTCAGAGGCGCGTCGCGACGCCGGGGGCGGCGACCGGCGCCGACGCCGCCAGCCCGGACCGCACGCGTAATTGCTTTATTACTCGGAATACGGTCGCGACACCGACTCTTAATTATTATTATTACTGCCGCCGTCAGTACCATTGTGATTCGGCCGGCAGTTGCGCCCTCCTCGGCGGTCTAACGCCCTGTTTGTTCCCGTCTTGCAGCTCGGCCGGCGCGTGCCCGCCTCTCGCCACTTTGCGACGAAATATTTTATCCGACCCATTTGTGCCGACGCGGGCGTGAAACACGGCGTCGTCGAAACAAGGGACGAGTGGGTGGGCTCGTCTCCCGAGCGTCGCCAAACTGGCCGTCCGCACGACTGGGCTCGGGTCGGGGGAGGGTGCGAGTAGGTGATCGAGCACTGTTGGGAATGCTCCGAAGATCATTTAAAGAGATATGGACTCGAATGATGAGCGTGTCAAAAGAGTTAAGCCGTCCTCTCACAGGACGTGGATACAAGCGCGCCGCGGTGGAGTATCCGAGCGGTCTAAGGGTACGGCCATAGTGAACAGCTGCCCGCTAGCTGCTAGGCCGCTTAACTCGCAGCGGTCGGACCGCGCGCGCTGCAACGGCGCGATGGCAGCTGGTGGCGGCCACAGTGCGCAGCCAACCGCGCGCCGGCTGATGTCCAAAGCATCCAAAGCAAGCGTCTAAATGTTATCCAAGGCGTTACAGCATTTTTCCTCTGAATCAATATTTCATTAGACTTTCTCACAAAAAACAAGAGCGTGGGGACATTAAAGATGTTTTCAACGGCACTGTTAAGTTGGAATAAGTTCTTATGTGCAGCTTAAGTACATCTTCTTTCTAGTTGAGTTTAATGCAAGTAAATCAGTGATGCTATAATGTAACTGCTGTTATAACTTGGCACCATCCACGGATGATGACGAAAAAATAAAAAGTTCTGATCGCAAATTGCATAAAATGCCAAAACTGGACTCACTAGTTGCTGGCATGGGGTAGTAACTGTTAGATCACGACAGGGAAAAAGTTGCAACTGCTGTCCTATAAACTCAATATACATACAAAGTAACTATATAAGGCTTTCTATAGTCCACGGTGTGGCTGATACAGCAACCAGTCAAATTTTAATTTCAAGTTAAAAACAGTATTGGTTGCAAAGTGGTTTTATTAATTACCAATGACGCGTTTCGCCCTCACAGCAGGGTATCATCACATTATCTGCATGACAAACGTTACGCACATTGCTACAACAGCCCCTGTTTCACTACTTTAAATGTTGTAGTAATTCTTGTGTAACATTTGTCATGCAGGTTAGATGATGGCCTGCTGTGAGGGCAGAATGCGTCATTGGTAATTAATAACACCACTTTGCAACCAAGACTGTTTTTACTTGAAATTACCCTGTAACAGACAGTGTACCGTCTGTCACACTGTATGTATTTTGAGATTATAGTAGGACAGCAGTTACATTTATTTCACTGTCAAGGTTCCTAATCACATACCGACATTTTATACTGTTCATGAACAACAACAAAATTTTGGTAGGGTAAATTGACATGGAATGGCAGCAAAGTAATTAAGAATGAAGTAGCCTCGTGTAATTGGCTCACAAAAAAGCCAATTTCACGTGAAACCTTTAGCAAAGTAGTCCATTTCATATTATGAGCTAAATAACCTATCTACACGTAAATTATCTTGAATGTCTAGTTGTTGGCTATATTAAAGTACTTGTATTCTTGCACCAATATGAACAACAAGATGCAATTAAATACATTTCAAAACCGGTTGTGCGAGTCAACAAAAGTTCAATAAAATTCACCTACAGTGAATTAACAGCCTTTCATTCAACACTTTTGAGAAAAAACATGTCTTTATCAGCTCACATTAAACACGACGCGCAGAGCACAACGTCGAAACCTTGGAACCCGCGAGCTGAGAGCGGAACAAGAAACATAAATTCTTTCTTGCACGCGCCTGTGAAAGCGATGTGAGCGAGCTGAGGCGACCGCGAGGGTGCACTATGGCCACCCCAATGGGATCACACACTGGGTTTTCCAACCGCGTCCCTGCCGGCGAGAAGCAGGAAGCGTGGAGCGGCCCACTATGGCCGTACCCTAAAGCGTCTCGCTGCGGAGCGCGCGGTTGCTCGCCGTGGAGGTTCGAGTCCTCCCTGGGCCATGGGTGTGTGTGTTGTCCGTAGGTTCGTTTACCTAGGTTTAAGTAGTTTGTAAGCTACGGACTGATGACCACGCAGTTTGGTCCGATAGATTTACAAACTTTTGAACATTTTTTTGAAACAAGCGTGGAGGAGGAAGTGGTGACGGCGTGGTGTGGAATTCCACGTTCCACTAACCTGCGAAGCTTGGAACATTTGGCATGTTAGACTCCCTTTATATATATATATATATATATATATATATATATATATATATATATATATATATATATATACAGGGTGTTTCACTAAGTGTGTTTGCCTCTGTAACTGTAAAATAATAGATGACGGGAAATTTTAATGCGGTAGGTCAACACAAGAAATGTCACACTTTCTGCGGAGCTATGAACATAGTCTTTTGTATCCCATCCTCGTAGCCACTTTTGTGTCCCAGCCTCGTCGCCGCTTTTGTGTCTCGTTTGCGTCGTAGGTGTCGGTGGCCGAGTAGAAAGAGTCCGACACAGGAATAAAGGATGCACGCTTGTGCAGGTACGTAGGTGAGCAGCCAGTGGGACAGCAGAAACTAGAAACACTAGAGTAAATTAGAACCGGATATGTATTTCATAGAGACTTAGTAATACTTAACTTTTACATAGCTCAGTACTGCTGAATGCTGGTACATAGTTGAGATAGAGGCCTGCCTAGTGCCTATCTGATAGCCAAGTCTTCACTGGTGCCTATCTGATTCCGAAGTGTTAGCTGGTTCCTATCTCAGACCCAAGTGAACGAAGTCGTTCAGTGGTGGCCACGAGCGGAGTTGTAGCAGAGGGCGCTCGGGGCTGATGTCGTAAGAACGCCGCGCCGTGCGTGCATTGCGGCGCGCGGCGAATGTAGGTAGCGCGCACTTTATACTTGTGCGACACCACAAGTTTATTGTATCATTTTCCAAAGAGTTACACCACAAAGATATAATTTTTTTAAATGGAACAATAGTTTTTTCTATTGTGTACTGAGTTTGTTTAAACCAGCTGCGTCCAAGTCAATTTAAACTACATTCCTATCAGTTTGGGAGCTACAACCCTTCAGAGTTTAGGGGGCGGAGGCTGCGATAGCGTAGCTGACTGGCTGAGTGGCTATCCCCTGGGGCACGGCCCACTGTCTCATGACCACCAGCCATCAGATACGCTGTCGTAGCCTCCGCCCCTACATTTTGAAGGGTTGTAGCTCCCAAACTAACAGTGATAGGAATGTAGTTTAAATTGATTTGGTTTCAACGAATCCAATACACGATAGAAAAAAACTATTGTTCCATTTAAAAAATTATTTCTTTGTGCTGTAACTCTTTGGAAAATGATATAATAAACTATGTTCATAGCTCCGCAGAAAGTGTAACATTTCTTGTGTTGACCTACCGCATTAAAATTTCCCGTCACCTTTTATTTTATAAGTTACACAGGCAAACACACTTAGAGAAACTCCATATATATATATATATATATATATATATATATATATATATATATATATATATATATATATAATGGGCCTCCTACCTCCCCTTCATCCCTTCCTTACTTATGCCATGAGTGCGTTCTACGGCTGTCTTCATCGCCATTAGACGAATTAGAAAATCATAATACTTCTGAACAACTTTCTGTTCCAAATAAAATGTGGAACCAAAGTGAACGAATAAAGAAATATATACATCTGTCTTTCATACCCTTTACCCGAGGAAAGAAAAACATGAATAATATATATAAAATGCTTTAACTGAAGATTTCATTCTTCTGTGTGTCCGTCCATTCGGAGCTTACTGCATACCTTCATTGCTTAGACAAGCCGTCAGATTCGGTTGTCATAATGTCCAACATGTTTCCATACTTTTTATGGTAATTCAAAACAGATTTCTACATCTACTACATCTACATACATAATCTGCAAATCACATTTAAGTGCCTGGCAGAGGGTTCATTAACCACTTTCATAACTTTTCTCTACCGTTCCATTCTCTAATAGCGCGCGGGAAGAAAGAACACCTAAATCGTTCAATTTTCGATCTGATTTCTCTTATTTTTTTGGGATGGTCATGTCTCCCTACGTAGGCGGTTGCTAGCAAAATATTTTCACATTCAGAAGTAAAAGTCGGTGATTGAAACTTCGCAAACAGATCACGCCGCAATGAATAACGTCTTTCTTTTAATGATTTCCACCCCAATTCGTGCAACATTTCCGTGACGCTTTCCCCCCCCCGTAACGTGGTAAAACAAAACGAGCTGCCCTTCTCTGAACCTTCTCAATGTCTTCCGTTAGTCCCACCTGGCGAGGGTCCGACAACGGGCAACAATACTCCAGGAGAGGACGCAAAAGTGTGATGTAGGCAGTCTCTTTGGTGGAGCTGGTGCATCTTCTAAGCGTTCTGCCAATGAAACGTAACCTTTGGTTCGCCTTCCCCACAATATTTTCTATGTGTTCTCTCCAGTCAAAGTTGTTCGTAATTGTAACTCCTAGGTATTTGGTAGAATTTACGACCTTAAGGTTTGACTGATTTATCGCGTAATTGAAGTTCAGCGGATTTCTTTTAGTGGTCATGTGTATTACTTCACACTTTTCTTTATTTAGTGTCAATTGCCAATTATCCCACCAAGTAGAAATTTTGTCTAAATCGCTTTGCAGTTGCTTTTGATCCTCTGTTGACTTCACTAACCGAGAAACGACAACATCATCCGCGAACAGTCTAAGGGAGCTATTCAGATTGTCTCCTAAATCATTTATAAACACAAAGAAGAGTAGGGGACCTATAACGCGTCCCTGGGGAACGCCAGATATCACTTCTGTTTTACTCGATGACTTACCGTCAATTAAAACGAACTGTGTCCTTTCTGAGATCGTGAATCTAATTTTAGGAAGATTTTCCATAAGCACGCAATTTCATTAGAAGCCGCTTGTGGGGTACAATATCAAAAGCCTTCCGGAAATCCAGAAATATGGAATCGATTTGAGATCCATTGTCGATGGCAACACTTCATGTGAATAAATGGCAACCAGTGTTTCGCAAGAGCGATACTGAATCCGTGTTGACTATAGGTTAATAGGTCGTTCTCTTCGAGGTAGTTCATAATATTCGAACAAAGCACTATTGCCTTTCTTGAATATTGGAGTAACTTGGGCAACTTTCCAGCCTTTGGGTACAGATCTTTCGCTGAGTGATCGGTTGTAAATTATAGCTAAGTACGGAGCTATTGCATCAGCATACTCTGAGAGGAATCTAGTTGGTATGCAATCTGTTTTTTTTATTTTATTTTATTTATTTTTTTTTTTTTTAAAAGTTGTTTCACTACTCCAGGACCATCTACTTCGAAGTTTCGCCTGCCGACAGCTGTTCTTGGATTGAATACTGGAGTGTTCACTTCGTCTTCTTTGGTGAACGAATTACGGAAAGCTGTTTAGTAATTCTGCCTTAGCAGTACTGTCGTCGGTAGTATTACCATTGCTATCGCGTAGTGAAGGTATTGTTTGTGTTTTGCCGCTAGTGCTTCACATATGACCAGAATTTCTTTGGATTTTCTGCAAGATTACGAGACAGGAATTCGTTGTGGTAGCTACTATAGACTTCTCGCATTGAAGTCCGCGCTAGGTTGCGAGTTTCAATAAAAGATTGCCAGTCTTGTGCAACAGTAATCTGACCTGTTTTATTAATTTATTTGGTATAAATCTCTCGATTGCTACTGATATTGTGTCTTTTAAAGTAAGCCACAACTGATCTACACTCGCATTTTTAGTTTTGAAAGACTGGAGATTATCACTCAGGAAAGCGTGAAGCGAATTTTTATCTGCTTTATTGAATAGATATATTTTTCGTGCATTTTGGAATTTCGACATTTAGTCTCGCTACTACAACTCGATGTTCGCTAATCCCTGTATTTGTTTTGATGCTCTTTACTATCTCCGGATTATTTGTTGCTAGGAGATCAAGGGTATTTTCGCAACCACTTACTATTCTAGTGGGTTCATGAACTAACTGTTCGAAGTAGTTTTCAGAAAAAGCATTCAGAACTAGTTCGGACGATGTTTTATATTTGCCGCCGGTTTTGAATACGTAATTATGCCAACAATTTTAAAATTTTCGATTTCAATATAGGTACAGTAGTCGGTATAATTGGTGCCTCGATTTCGAATTAGATAGCCAATGGCGTGGCCTAGCATCAAGGTCGCTGCGTTGTTCTTGCTTCTGGGGTAGCGTAGCTTCTGCGGCCACAGAAGCTCCGTCTTGTCAATGTGCGTTGCAGTGGTACTATCTATAATGGCCAATCTTCTGCACAGAAGGTCGGTGAGTTGTTTCGCAGGCTCGCAGGTGAGGCAGTGAATTAAAGCCACATGTACCACAGGTCGGCTGATTTGCGAGATGTATTTTGTGTAGTTGTCGTTTGTGGATATCTTGTCGTTTGCGACCATATACCACGCTGATTGAATCGCGCTGGGGAGAAAGTCGCTAAAAATATTTCTCCAGATAATGTTCCAACTGTGGTTCAGCCATTTCCGTTCCAAAGGATTTCGGTTTGTAGTTGTTGTTAAGAATTTATAGACTGCCTTGTTCGTTAGCCTGGTGGTTCTTGAATGGGACGAACAGCCTTCATAAACGTAGCTGAAATTCAAGCAGTACTGTTTTATGTAAAGAAAGGTGGGAGGAATTGTCGATATATTAACGGGAGGTTCAAGTTGGCCTGGGCTCCATCTAGTCAACAAGATCTTGGTAGTGCTGTCTTGAGGAGCCTCGATAGTCTTCCGGAAGCGATTGATTAGTAGTACTGTACTCTGCACTCCTTCGGACAGTGGAACGTGGCCAGTAAGATGCAACTTGGTTTCCACGTGACAAGCAGAACTTTTGAGCTGCCATATTACAAACTGAACTCCGTATTTCGTGCTTTCTTTTGGTGTAGCGTACGACGTATAAATACAACCTTTTTTAAAGCGTCGAAAAATTGAGGGACTTTTGAAGACGCGTCATTTTAGATATGATTTCTTATAATAAATTACCGTAAACTACATATCGATAACTTTAAACGTTATCGTATTTCACATAGTTAGAGTTATAATTTGTTTGCCTTGAAACGATATCGTTCTTTTCCTACGGTACAACGGTATTCTATCAAAGGAACGTCTATGTAATGCTATTTAACAACTAAATTACATATTCCAACATATTTTATATGAAGAGTCTAGCCGATATTAGTTTCTACTACAAGCGTGCATAAATAGCGTAGCTGGTAACTTCGCAAGTTGGTGTGCAGTGGTTGTGACTTCGCGTAGAGTTTTTATATTTACCTTATTGTTTCCTTAGCGTTTCTGGTTGTTTCTTGTTATTTAAATATACTATCCGATATTTGTTATATATATATTTAAGACAACGGATTAACTCTGTGGTTACCGTCAAAATCTGTGGTGGAAAAGAGACTTAAATAATAGGTTTGTATCTACACACTCCGAGGTATTTTTTAACGACTTGGTTTAATTACGGTTTATGGAACTTTTTTGTGAATTTAACAGAATAGTATTCCGTTTTATTTATTACAACAAGAACTAACTCTCTCCGAAAGAGTTTTTCGTGCTAGGGGGCAGGCACCAGGGTACTCTGCGTCACTCGGTTTTCCCCACGGTGTCCGAATTCTGTGCAGTGCAGAATTGTTAGTTTCACAGTACATGGTGAAACATGGCTAGCGTGTGGTTACGGAAGCATATGAAGTAAAGGAGGAACAATGTTTATTTTGTGTCCCAGCCTCGTCGCCGCTTTTGTGTCTCGTTCCGTTGTAGGTGTCGGTGGCCGAGTGGAATGAGACCGACACAGAAATAAAGATAGCACGCTGGTGCAGGTACGGAGGGGAGCAGCCAGAAACTAGAAACACTAAATTAGAATGAGATATATATTGCACAGAATTTATACAATACTTAACTTTTACATAGTACTGCAGAAGGCTGATACATAGTTGAGCTAGAGGCCTGCCTAGTGCCTATACGATAGCCAAGTCTTCACTGGTGCCTATCTGATTCCGAAGGTCCTAACTGGTTGCTATCTCAGTCCCAAGTGAACGATGTCGTTCACTGATGGCCACGAGCGGAGTTGCCGCAGAGGGCGCTCGTGGCTGTCGTCGTAAGAACGCCGCGCCGTGCGTGCATGGCGGCGCGCGGCGAAAGTAGGTGGCGCGCACTTTGGACTTGTGCGACACCACAGTTTACGTACAGCACTAAAAGCAAAATTTATCATGACGAACATTACCGAGCTGAGGCGTTGTCCTGCGCGAATGATCAAGTAAAATGTATCACGCAGAAGGTATTCAATTCGATGAAATGACAAAGTAAACTTTTGATATGCGCAATATGTACAAGTTGGAAAATAGGAATGTAAGAGAGAGCGAGGCAACTGTAGCTGGTAAAGATGATATATTTAACCGTCGATAGTTCTTTTTTTTTTTTTTTTTTTTTTTTTTTTTTTTTTTTTTTTTTCAAATGTGATTCCGTACAACATTTTGTTGTCATTATCAACCGCTTTCAGATATATATGTAGCGCGATTGTGTTTCTTGGAAAAATATAATATTTCTGGAACAGTATTGCATGCAAGCAAGCGTTGCATAAGAACGCTACAGCATTCAGCTTTCTTTTTTGACAGAGATACCATGTAATTTTACGCACATCCATGTTGTAAACCGCGTAACGAGCGCTGGTGAACGCTGCGGTTGCAAATCACGATGAGCAGCGCGTTCTGTGCGATGTAGCAGGTGGTTTCAGTGCGTGCAGCAGCTAGGTAGACAACACGTCTGGCGTGTGCCACGCAAAACAACACGCCCCTTGTGAGGACGGCTTTATTGTCTGTTTACATGTTACCTCGAACTCTATTTCACAGTGTTTCTTACACCCCTTTCAACACAAGTAACTCTATTACGTGCCCTCCACGCCGACGTAAGAGTAAAAGGAGTAGGCCGACCAGAGGGCCGTGCAGAGGGCTCTTTCTACACGGGAAGTGAGAACTTAAGAGATTACCCATGATGCACCGGTCACGCCGTCCGCTTACGGTGTAGACGCGTCCACTTGCACAAGATGCACGCATACGATCGCTAGTAGACGGAATAGGATGGATCCTATTCTCACGCGTATGGAAATGCTTCGCGCATGCGCAGACGACCGATTGGGGAACCCAGCTGACAAACGAAGCCAGGTCGGAAATTTGTTTGAGAATGTGTTCTTGTCTCCTGCACACAGGAACGTAGTTCTTCGACTCAGTCGTAAGTATTTTAGGAGGTGATACTATAGAGGAATTGCATTAAAAAATTTATTATAACCTGTGTACAATTTTCATTGAATACAGAGATATAGCTGTTAATATGAGATCCAAACAAACGTAGTGAAAATGTAAATCAAGGAATTTTCACCGATTTATCCGTTGGTTCTTGGTAGTACAACATCACACTTACTTAAAAGTAGAATTTTGTGTATCTTCTACACGTTCATTTCCACTTAGTTACCCGGTTTTCAGCTTACAAGGACATATTGAGACTTTAAACTACGTCGAAAACCGGTTATTTAAAAAAATAGTCAATATGGTGATCTACCAAGAACCGACGAAAGAATCAGTCATAATATCCAAATCAGTTTGTTGTACATAACAAAAGCTGTATCTCTGTACCCAATAAAATGTTCAAATGTTTGTTAAGCGTATGGGACTTAACTACGGGGTCATCAGTCCCTAAATTTACAAACTACGTATGAACTACCTAATATTAAGGACGGCACAAGTATCCATGCCCGAGGGGGGTTTCGAACCCCTGAACTTTAGTGGCCGTGCAGACCGTGACTGACGCGCCTCAGTACCCTCGGCCACCGCGGCCGGCTGCAGCTGACAACAACTTCCTTGTGCGTGTCGTACGTCTCGTATAGAAAATGCTTTACAGTTACATGACGTCGCTTGTTCTACTGCCTCTCATATTGCGAAATATTGATTCAAAGTAAGCGGTTGTGACGCTGTCTCGTCAAAGTTAACATCCAAATTTTACCTTGTTTCATTACTCTTTTAACGGGAATCTACGGAAACAGAAGACCAAGATCGCTTGTATACAATTCCTTTATTCAGACCAGTTTCGGTAAATATATGTTGCCATCTTCAGGTCTACTAACATTCAAATATCACACAGTAGTATTTCGTCGTGTGGCTCGGTCGGTA
This sequence comes from Locusta migratoria, assembly GCA_026315105.1. Taxonomy (NCBI): domain Eukaryota; kingdom Metazoa; phylum Arthropoda; class Insecta; order Orthoptera; family Acrididae; genus Locusta; species Locusta migratoria. The sequence goes on along the minus strand of CM048744.1, from coordinate 118,303,863 downwards.
GCACAGATACCAGATGACGAATCTAAAGGTCATGGTTTCGACTTCTGTTCACTCCTATGATTTTTATCTGTTACTTTTCTCAATGGATATATTGCTCAGGTGAACAAAGTTGAAGAGCATAAAATTTCCTACATATTTCACTGGTGAAAAGTGTTTTTGATTCACTAATGACTGAGATACAGATGTTCAAAAATACAGTAATTTTCTAAAATTACCAAAAATAGCTCCAAAACTCAATTTTCTGCCTTATAGTCCAGTAGGTATAAACATAAAAATTAGAGAAATTGGAAATAATTGCTACATAAGGTTTTATTGTTTTAATGGCTACGTTTGTGGCCCAATATGACTATCCTAGAAAGTCAATGTTGTATGAGGCGTTTACTTCAATTGAAGAACCAGTATAATTTTGCAGCAGAAAATGCGCAGTTATTGATGGTGGACACCTACTGCATAACGTTGTGCGGAGCAAATCAACAGAAGCCACATTTGAATTGATGTGCCAAAATTACGTGGATTTTGTTAAAAAGCACATTGGGAGCAATGTCATTGTGGTTTTGATGGGTATCCTGTTGACATAAGTTACCAGAGCACCAAAGCAATAGAAAGATATTGACAGTCTTTACTGCACTCTTCAACAAAGTTTTTATCTTCCAGAACATCTGTTATCATAATTTCACAAGCCAAATTTCTTTCCAACGATTTTAGTAAGGAAAACCTCATTCTGAGGTCTGAAATGGAATCCCAGCAATTCAGGTCAAACAAGCAATGGAAGATGCCGATGTCCTGTTAATGGACACGGCTATATCGGAAGCTAACAATTTCGACAGTGTCGTCATAACTGGAGATAACATCGATGTTTTGGTTTTGCTGACAGCATTAGCTTTTCTAAAAATAACATTTATTTCCAGAATAGTGGCAGAGGTAACATTCAGAATGTTTTGTTCGGCCAATTCCTGTAAGTAATGCAAGTTTATGACAAAAACCCATGGCGCCCAGACGTAGTTGGTATCTTTAAAAACCCTGATCCAACAACACAGCAAATTTTTGATGCAGTAGTTTCTGTTGAAACCGTACGGTGGAACCATAGATGAAGATGAATTAGAAGATCTGCGGTATAGAGTTTTCTCATTCAATGTTTCTGTAAAGCGGAGTTTTCAACTGGCTAGACTGCATCTACAAGTGATGCTGCCAAGTAGCACTCCTTCAGGACCTACCTGCAAGTACAAAGATGGTTAGAGAGCCCACAAAAATTACCGTCATCTTGGGAATGGAAACTGACCAAACATGGTCAGTACTATGCAAGGTATTTGGCATTGTTTAAAATTTCTACCATACGTGTGCTCTGTTTGTCGGTAGTTCTACTTTCCAATATTTTTATACTATGTTAAAATAACACTTTTTTGGTTATACAGGTGTGATACCCATTAACCCAACCATGGATATTGCTCCAGAGCATATCCTCAAGATCATTCGGTGCAAATGCACTACAGGTTGTAGCACGGGGGCCTGCAGCTGCAGACAAGCTAGAATCTGTGCTCTGCCAGCCGGCCGCGGTGGCCGAGGAGACTGAGGCGCTCCAGTCACGATCTGCACGGCCACTACGGTCGGGGGTTCGAATCCCCCCTCGGGCATGGATATTTGTGCCGTCCTTAGTTGTAAGCAGTTCATAAGTAGTTTGTAAGTTTAGGGACTGATGACTCCGTAGTTAAGTCCCATAGACTCTACAAACATTTGAACATTTTTTCTGTGCTCTGCCATCTGCAAGAATTGTGTTGGTACTGCATGTGAAAATATACTAGAGGCAGACTTCGACGAACAAGATACTGATGCTAAATATGAATAACAGGAGAACTTCTACGAAATTGTAGCGCAGGAGGAAGAAGAATATGAGGATACTGACGACGGCGTGCTATTAGTTCCCAAGAGGTCAAGTCACACAGATACCTGAAGTGTCCTTTAATTTTTATTTATTTATTTATTTTTGCGAAAACACTAACTTTAAACATCTATTTATTTTTCGTCATTAGTGTAGAATGAAACCTTGAAAGTGATCTCAATCAAAAATTTTGGATAAGTAATACGACAGATATGGCGTACCCATAAAAAAAAAAAAAACGATGAGAAATACTTTAAATTTGATAGCTTGATTAAAACTCTTTGTGGGTGAAGTGATTTAGCATATTAAATCCTTATAGCTTTAAGTGTTCACGCAATTTTTTTCCAGAATGTTATTTCCAGTACTTTATATCCCATTTGCAGCAATAGCGTAAATCTCATAGAGTGGCTAACACACGAGTTACAGCACTCTTTGCGGTTGCCTGTGTAAACTAGGCCGACATAATTTTGGTGGTCAGTATACTTGAGAGGAGTCTGTCTATCGTATGTTGTTGTTGAGCGTGAAGTGTCGTATTTAGTGCATATTGTATTTAGTGTGTGTTGTATTTTCTCCTGAAATATTCCTAATATGTGTTCAGCATTTAAATGCAAAGATCGAAGTCATAAAACGACAAGTACTTCGTGCAAGAACACCATATGTATTACCTTGTTTGATCTCAGACTGTCTATTCTCAAATAAAATTCTTGACTAATGGTACGTAGCTGCCCCAAGAGTTAAGCTTCAGATGGCGTATCCTGCAATTTTCTTGAAGTAAACACCTTAAAAAATAGTCAGTTTTCTACCTAGTGTTGGTTTGTTTTCGAGATATTTTTCTGTTGCTCCCTTGGTTAATGAAATCACAATTTTGAGTGTCTACACCTTCTATAAAAGTATTTTCAGTTGTTCTTGACAATACTTGATCAAGCATGGTTGGCGTGTGACCAGTGAAAAGTGTGGAAGCAGTAGTGAGAGCCACAATTTTTTCTCTTGCATATGTCTGTGTACTTTACGACAAATATCAACTTATTGTACTTCAGCGTGGCAACAACGAAAGTCATTAACGGTACGTTATTTCGGTGTGCATTGCTTTTGACCCTGGCGCTTTCTTCTCTCTCTCTCTCTCTCTCTCTTTTTTTTTTTTTTTTTTTTTTTTTTTTTTTTTTTTTTTTTTTTGCAGTATTTTGTTATCACTTTAGTCATTGTACTCAAATTTCACGTACCAAATGCTACTGTTTGATCACGGGAACAAGGAAATTTCTTAACTGCACCTTATTTCGACGTGGAATGCTTTTGTGGCAGATCACTTAGGGGCATTTTTAGCTGCAGTATTTTGTTGTCACTGTCGTCTTTGTACTCAGATTTCGTCCACTACACTTCACAACCAAACTCTTTAACAACAATTTGACAAGTTTATAGACTTAATTCGCTTAGTAAACACCAGATAAATGTATACCAGACTTAATGAAAGCAATTGTTATATGACATTAACAACAGATGCAAGTCCATGGTCATGATTGTTCGTCATAACAATATTGTTTACTGTAGGTTTCGCAGCTCGTTTTGACCATATACTTGCATTAACATCAAATATTTTCACAGTGTCACTTTCGTTATTATTGAAAACATCAGATAACTTTTATACTTCGAATTGGAACTGTATTACTGACAAGTTCGTGATGTGTCATTACCGCATTTTTTTGAAATACACTACCAGGCTCGTCAATTTGTATCTTCGATACACATTCGCAATCAATAGTCAATATTCATTTAAAACGTGGAATTGAAAATTGGTAAAATTCTCTATTGAGTGTGGCAAATCAGCCGTCAGCCGATACCCGAAATAACATGGCGGACGCCAGTTCAATTTACCTTAAACATGGCGGACCTATCGCCAATCTATCAAATTCGAGCTCTTTGGGTTGAAGGGTACACACAGATGGTAAAAGTGCATTTTATGCGGCAGCGGCTGGCCGTCGCGTTCGCTAGGTTAGGAACGGCAGAGCAGCAAATCAGGAGTCGCCATGCCGCAGCGAATAAGAAAGAGCTTTATAATTGTACTATGTAAACAAATCGAAGTGGTGTATACAAAAGTTTTTGACGATCTGCAAGTTACTGTTGCTATCAGTATGGACGTTAATCACTGTTTCGAATATATCATAAAATAAATAAAAACATGCTATACCTGCTCTATGGTTGACAGGTTCTTGTATGTACCCTTGTCCGGTCAGTAAAAGTAATTGCGATAATTTCCAAAAATGCTTGCAATCGAGGTAGCTCGGACTGAAATGATATATTTATCGAGCGTATAACTGTAAATCGATTGAGTGTTTCTGAACCGGAGATTCGGGCGCTACGCGCCCTCACATACTAAAAAGAAACTTCTCGTTTAACCTATATCTAATTTAACTTTCACTTAAAATGGTCACTGTTTCGTACTGGTCATAAAACAAATAAAACATGTTTGACTGCTGTGGTGTATTAATAATACGTCACTTATATCCGTAATATGACAATTACCTAAAAATCTCTTATACATGGAAAATCAATTACAATCACACAAATGACGCACCGATATCCTCGAAATTGACGCCAAATATACTCGTTACGAAACACGCAATCTCATTGGCCGCGGCATCGCGACTCCTGATTGGCTGATTTGCCGTTCCCAACCTAGCGAGCGCGACGGCTTAGACTCTGCCGCATAAACTGCACTTTTAACCCACACAGATGGGCCTCTGGAAGCAATACCAGCACGCTATCTGTTGGCGGACGACGCCAGTACATCCAGAATCCCCAAGATGTCATCTGCAGTCATCAGATCAAAATCGATGTCCTCTTTCCAAGTGCACTATTTTTTCGGTAGTGTATGTTTTACTACATCAGCATTCCATTAGCTAACAAATGAATCCTTACGCTAAGGAAACAACACTGGACACGTTATTAAACAGGTCCATTTCACACGCAGTCATCTGTACGGTCGGTGACGGTGCCCGACCCTCAGATAATGGGATTTGTACACTTCATATGTTTGCTAAACACAAGATAAATGTATACTAGACTTTATGAAAGCAGTTGTTACATCACATTAACAACATACACAAATCCAGGGTCATGATTTTTCGTCATAACAATATTGTTTACTGTAAGTTTCGCAGTTCGTTTAGACCAGATACTTGCCTTAAAATAAACACCAATATTGTCACAGCGTCACTTTCGTTGTTATTTGTAAATATCAGCTAACTGTTATACTTCCAGCTGGAACTGTATTACTGACAGGTTCATGATATTTCATTGCCGCATTTTTTGGGAAATACACTACCAGGATCGTCAGTTTGTATCTTCCATAGTCTGACGGAACTTAATGCACATTCGCATTCAACAGCCAATCTTTATTTGAAACGTGAAACTGTAAATAGTCAAATCAGCTTTCAGCCGATACCCCAAATAACATGGTGGACGGCAGTTCAATTTACCTCAAACATGGCGGACCTATCGCCACTCTATCAAATTCGAGCTCTTTGAGTTGAAGCTTACACATAGATGGGCCTCTGGAAGCAATGCCAGCATCCTATCTCTTGGCAGACGACGTCAGTACATCTAGTATCCCCGAGATGACATCTGCAGTCATCAGATCAAAATCGATGTCCATTTTCCAGGTGCACTATTTTTTCCCGTAGGGTATGTGTTTCCATATCAGCATTCCGTCAGCTAACAACTGAATCCTTACGCTAAGGAAACAACACTGGACACGTTATTGAACAGGTCCATTTCACACGCAGTCATACGTACGATCGGTGGCGGTGGCCGGCTCTCGGATAATGGGGTCCTCCGCCAGGCCCTGATTTGTTCAACAGTGGCCACATCTGGTACGCGAGCCGCCGCCGCTATGGTCGGAAGCGGCGGCGTTTAAATTAAACTTTTAATACGTTTAGCTCATACTTTATAGACGTTTAAATCCGCGCCAGAACACTTTTTTTCACTTCGTTAAAAATTAATCTCTAATTTCAAACAGAGATTAACAGAAATGAACTGTCGATACGTACCAAATGAGCGAAGTGTTTAAATTGAAAAAAAGGAATTTCAAGAGAGTGGAATTATTCGGAGCGTCGTTGTTCTTTTAAATTTGAGTTACAGTTGTACTGAAAAACTAAGTTAATCTTCTACTTCAATTTCGGTTATAAAACAAGGTTATGAAACAAGCATTTTACAGAGAACGCACTAACCGATAATGCCAGTACATTAATTTTGATTATAACACGAAAATAAAATCGATACTTGAGTTCATCGTATCATCTTGCACTCATTACGGAAATTTATTGAATCATTACACTAAACAATTCCAGCGTACAATGCCCTACATTCACGAAAATTACATAATGAGAAGCGAGATCGAAAGGTCAGTTTATCATTTGTGATAATTTCCAGAGCGGTAACTTCAGTAATGGCGAGAATTGACATTGCAAGGTTACTGAGTGCAGCATTGCTGAATAAAATAAAAGCGAGGTACTTGCTCATCACAGTAGTTACTTTTTCAATATTATTATTAGCTCTCAGAATTAAGTGAACCAGGTAAACCGGTCCATGCGCTGCTCTGTCTCAGTCTTATACGAAATAAAATGAAATGTAAATGAAAGTATCCTCACAAACAAGGAGAAAGAGCATCAATGAAATCAATACGCTGCTTAAGCGTCTGTGTCTGTTTGAAATGAAACAGAATTTCAAAGAATTCTTTTTATTTTTTATTTAACCATTCCCTTTGTAGTAGGAAGAGCACAGTGGGGTGTAGGGTTTTACATCAGGAAAGCAATCGAACTCAGCCTAATTGCAATAAAGTACGTAAATGAACGACTGATGTGAATAGATCGGGCCATCTCCAACAAGAAAATTATGATTTTGTGCAGTGTATTCACCCTGTGAAGGGACAGATCAAGATGAGATAGACAGATTTTACAACGCACTTAGTGATGTAGTTGTTAGAGTGAAGAATAAGGATAGTGTTTCACTCTTGGGTGATTTCAACGCCAGGATAGAAAATCGAACAGAAGGTTATGAAAAGGTTATGGGTAAGTTGGAGAGGATATGGAGGCCAAAAGGAACGGAAAACAGCTCTTGGATTTCTTTTCTAGTATGGGCTAAATTATCACAAACTCCTTCTTTAAGCACAAGGACATTCAGCGCTATACTTGGGAAGGAAGGGGAACCAGATCTGTCATTGACTATATAATAACAGACCAGGAATTCAGGAAGACAGTCAAGAACACGCGTGTTTTCAGGGTGTTCTTTGATGATACTGATCATTATTTAATCTGCTGTGAAATTGGTTTTGTGTGGCCAAAAAGCAGAAAGTCAGATCCATGTGTAGAAAGATAAGAGTAGAGAAGCTTCAAGACAAGGAAATTAATCACAAATACATAACAATGATCTCGGAAAGGTACCAGTTAGTTGAATGTAATGACTGACAGTCACTGGAAGAGGAATGGTCAAGTTACAGGGATACACTACTGGAAGCAGCTAGAGAATGTCTTGGAACAGTAGTGTGTAAAAACAGGAAGCAGAAGAATGGTGGAATGACACAGTCAAGGCAGCCTGTAAGGAAGGCATTTCAAAAATGGCTCATACTAAAAATCAGGCAGACAGAGAAAGTTATGTTGAAGAAAGAAACAAAGCCAAACGCATAATTGCAGACTCCAAGCAGAAATCATGGGAAGGCTTTGAAAATAAGCTAGAAGCTCTGGGTCAAGCCGCGGGAAAACGATTTTGGAGCGTAATTAGCAATCGTCGAAAGGGAGGGAAGAAGGAATTAACAAGTGTTTTGGACAGGTCAGGAAAGCTGATAACCAATCCTGTCGATGCCTTGAGCATATGGAGGGAATATTTGGAAGAATTGCTCAATGTAGGTGAAACGTTCAATGATGTGTCAGATTTTCAGGTAGAATGGGATAGGAACGACGATGGAAACAGGATCTCATCTGAGGAAGTGAAGAAAATGGTCAGTAGAGTACAGTGCAATAAAGCGGCTAGGGTGGATGAAATTAAGCCGGAACTCGTCAAATACAGTGGAATATCAGGTGTCAAATGGTTACACAGGATAATTGAGAAGGCGTGGGAATCGGGACAGGTTCCGTCTGACTGGACGAAAGCGATAATCACGCCAATTTTCAAACATGGAAACAGAAAAGATTGTAACAACTATCGAGGTATCTCTTTAATTAGCGTTGTAGGCAAAATATTCTCAGGTAGGAGAGTTTGAGTGAGAGTGCGAGTATTAATTGAGGACAAGTTAGATAAAAATCAGCATGAATTTAGGCCTCTTGGAAGGCTGTCAAGACCAGATCTTTAGCTTACGGCAGGTAATGGAAAAGTGCTATGAGTGGAAAGGAATTGTATCTATGTTTCATAGATCTAGAAAAGGCTTATGAAATTGTTACTAGGAGGAAGCTACTGTCAGTTCTAGTAGACTATGGTATAGGAGGCAATTAAAGGGCTTTACGTAGTCAGGCAGCAGTTAGAGTAGATGGCAAATTAAGCTCATGGTTCAGGGTAGTTTCAGGGGTAAGATAAGGCTGTGACCTCTCACCACTGTTGTTCTTACTATTCATGGATCATAGTCTGGCAGGGCGGGATTAAAATAGGTCAAAACAAAATAAGCAGTCTCGCGTATGAGAATGACTTAGTTGTAATGGCCGATTCGATTGAAAGGTAGCAAACCAATATTTCAGAGCTCGATCAGACGTGCAAGGATTATGATATGAAGATCAGCATCTCCAAAATAAAAGTAATGTCTGTGGGAAAGAGATTTGAACAGACTGAGTTCCAAATAGGAGTAACAAAGTTTCTTGCGAAACACAGCTTGCCCTTTATTCACATGAAGTGTTAAGTGCCATCGACAAGGGATCTCAAATCGATTCCATATTTCTGGAGTAAGGAAGGCTTTTGACACTGTACCCCACGAGCGTTTCGTATGAAATTGCGTGCTTATGGAATATCTCCCCAATTGTGCGGTTGGATTCACGATTTCCTATCAGAAAGAACACAGTTCGTTGTAATTGACGGTAAGTCATCGAGTAAAACAGAAGTGATATCTGGCGTTCCACAGGGAAGCGTTATAGGTTCCCTACTCTTCCTCATGTTTATAAACGATTTAGGAGACAATCTGTATAGCTCCCTTAGATTGTTCGCGGATGATGCTGTCGTTTATCGGTTAGTGAAGTCAACAGAGGATCAAAAGCAACTGCAAAGCGATTTAGACAAAATTTCTACATGGTGCGAAAATTGGCAATTGACACTAAATAAAGAAAAGTGTGAAGTAATACACATGACCACTAAAAGAAATCCGCTGAACTTCAATTACGCGATAAATCAGTCAAACCTTAAGGTCGTAGATTCTACCAAATACCTAGGAGTTACAATTACGAACAACTTTGACTGGAGAGAACACATAGAAAATATTGTGGGGAAGGCGAACCAAAGGTTACGTTTCATCGGCAGAACGCTTCGAAGATGCACCAGCTCCACCAAAGAGACTGGCTACATTACACTTGTGCGTCCTCTCCTGGAGTACTGTTGCCCCTTGTGGGACCCTCACCAGGTAGGATTGACGGAAGACATTGAGAAGGTGCAGAGAAGGGCAGCTCGTTTTGTTCTATCACGTTACGAGGGGGAAAGCGTCACGGAAATGTTGCACGAATTGGGGTGGAAATCATTAAAAGAAAGACGTTATTCATTGCGGCGTGATATGTTTGTGAAGTTTCAATCACCGACTTTTACTTCTGAATGTGAAAATATTTTGCTAGCAACCACCTACGTAGGGAGGCATGACCATCCCAACAAAATAAGAGAAATCAGATCGAAAACGGAACGATTTAGGTTTTCTTTCTTCCCGCGCGCTATTAGAGAATGGAACGGTAGAGAAAAGTTATGAAAGTGGTTAATAAACCCTCTGCCAGGCACTTGAATGTGATTTGCAGATTATCAATGTAGATGTAGATGTAGATGTAGAACAAGTAGACAGTTTCAAGTACCTGGGATGTATATTCTAAAAATAAAATGTTCAAATGTTTGTAGAACTCATAGGACTTAACTACAGGGTCATCAGTCCCTAAGCTTACAAACTACTTCTGAACTAGCTAAGACTAAGGACGTCACAAATATCCATGCCCGAGGGGGGATTCGAACCCCCGACCGTAGTGGCCGTGCAGACCGTGACTGAAGCGCCTAAGTCCCCTCGGCCACCGCGGCCGGCGATGTATTTTCTCACAGCATGGCTACATAGTGAAGGAACTGGAATCGATGTGCAGCAAAGCTAATGCAGTGAGTGCTCAGCTAAGATCTACTCTCTTCTGCAAAAAGGAAGTACGTACCAAGACTAAGTTAGTAGTGCACCGCTCTATCTTTCGACCAACCTTGTTGTAAGGAAGTGAAAGTTGGGTGTATACAGGTTACCTTATTCATGAGGTAGAGGTTACATATATAAAAGTAGCAAGAATGATTGCAGGTACTAATAGATGGGAACAATGGCAGGGGTATGTTCATAATAAGGAGGTCAAAGAAAAACTGGGAATGAACACCATAGAGGAAGTAGTTAGAGCGAACAAACTGAGATGGTGGGGTCATGTTACACGCATGGGAGAAGCAAGGTTACCTAAGAGACTCATGAGCTCGGCAGCGGAGGGTAAGAGGAGTCGAGGTAGACCAAGGAGAAAGTACTTAGATTCGATGCAGGAAGATTTTGAAGTAAAAGGCTTAAAATCAGACGAGGCATCAATGTTAACATTGAATAGGGGATCATGGAGGAATGAATGAAAGCTGAAAGGCATAATGGTGATGATTGATGATTCACTTTGAAACCAGTTGATTTTCTACTGCGTATATTTTTTTCCTCCCTGATTAAACACAAAGATCAGATGATATATCGACCTTCCAGCAGTGACGTATAAAAAGAAGTGAGAAAAGTATCCGTTTTCGGTAAACATCTAATCCCCAGCCACTGTTTGTCTCGTCCTGTCAAAGTTGCTCTTACAAAATGTGAGGGAAATAACGACAGCAACAAACCACGTTATTTACAGACTTTGTCTCTATGATGTTTTGATATTGACTGCTGACATCATCGATTGTAACTGTTCGGTATCCATGTGTTGCTGCAAATGTATCGTTTAAACATGATATATGAGATACGAGATAGAGTGCCACGGAAATGATGCACGAGTTGGGGTGGAGATCATTAAAAGAAAGGCGTTACTCGTTGCGACGAGATTTATTTGCGAAATTTCTTTCACCAACTTTATCTACCGAATGCGAACATATTTTCTTAGGACCCACCTTAATAGGAAGACATGCTCAGAAAAATTAAATAAGAAAATTCAGAACGAAAACGGAAAGGTTTTTTAGCGCGAGCTATTATAGAATGGAACTGTAAACAAACGTCATAAAAGCGGTTCGATGAACTCTCTGCCATGCCCTTCAATGTGACTTGCAGAGTAGTTACGTAGATGTCTACATGTAGAACGTTCCAAAATGTCATTTCACGAAACCTTATTACGGGGGTCATTCCAAAAGAAATGCACATATTTTAATACAGTTTTTATTCTACATGTCTGAAAGTTTTAATGTGTGTAGATACATCATTTAGGAACAATATTTTCATTTCTGCACATAATCCCCATCCCTCTCAACTGCCTTACGCCATCTTGGAACCAGCGCCTTCATACCCGCACGGTAAAATTCTGGACCAACACGTTGGAGCCACTGTTTGGCAGCGTGCACAAGGGAGTCATCATCTTCAAACCTTGTTCCACGAATAGAGTGTTTCTGCTTCCCAAAGAGATGATAGTCACATGGAGCCAGGTCAAGACTGTAAGGCGGATGGTTCAGTGTTGTCGAGCTTCGTAATCGCTTTCATGGTTTTTTGACTGACATGTTCCCGTGTACTGTCGTGCAACAGCAAAACATCCTGCTTTTGTCGATGTAGTTGAACACAACTCAGTCGAGCTTGAAGGTTTTTCAAATGTTCAAATGTTTGTAAATCTTATGGGACTTAACTACGGGGTCATTAGTCCCTAAACTTACAAACTACTTATGAACTACTTACGTACTAGGACGGCACAAATATCCATGCCCGAGGGGGGATTTGAACCCCCAACCGTAGTGGCCGTGCAGACCGTGACTGAAGCGCCTCAGTCCCCTCGGCCACCGCGGCCGGCGAAGGTTTTTCAGTGTCGTCTCATAAGCATCAGAATTTATGACGGTTCCACGTGGCATAATGTCCACAAGCAAGAGTCCTTCGGAACCGAAAAACACCGTAGCCATAACTTTTCCAACAAAAGGTCTGGTTTTGAATTTTTTTTCTTGGATGAATTTCCATGCTGCTACTTAGCTGCCTCTTAGTCTCTGGTGAAAAATCACGGAGCGGGAATGATGTATCTACACCCTATAACACTTTCAAACTTGCAGAATGAAAACTGTATTTGAAAAAAGTACTGTGCATTTTTTGGAGTTGTAACCGACAACTTTAGAATGACCAGTGTGCCTAACGAAACAATTATCCGAATTAAGCTATCGGAGGTGAAAACGATACTTAACAGGTCATTTCCCCTTGACGATCGTGTGGTGCGGGAATTTTGTATAAGGTCTTAAAATGTAACACTCTGGAGAAAACTGTAATTGAATGAACAATTTTGTCTAAGTGAAAAGTAATGAAATTTTGTATGCAGTAGCAATAATTACTGATTGGCTAATTATGAAACGAAAAGGACACAGACTGCAGATTAAGGAGGAAAAGCCACGATACCGCGAAACAGAGCAATGTAGAATCACTAAATTCAACCCACTTACCCAATAGCAACAATCAATGAAAATTATTCTAATGAATTGAAAAGTTATCGTAATAAAATGTTGCATGCATAACTTCTACATAATAAATCAAACCATCACCGTAATATCTGCAATGACATTTAAATGTACTTTGATCGTCTATAATAATGTAGACTGTCGTAACTATATTTTGTCCATAATGACTGTTTCAATGGTTACGCAAAATTACTGATTACAAAATTAAGCAGTTTACTCTTTCTTCAACAACTTGATTTAAATATTGTTCTGATATACAGTTTCCTAACATTAACTATTGTTCACTATGTTAACAACAAACTTGCTTACCAAGCAGCACCTAATAATTACTCAATTAAACTGCAAGTTATAAACCATAAACTGAACTTTGCAAGGTAACTTTTTAGCACTCATGGACTGAACAATTAAATCACAATTAATAATTACTATTTTCTATCTTTCAGCTGTTACTCAATGCACTCGTTATTAAGAAATGGCAATTGTTAACAATTTAACTTTGCAAACTTTATGCTGGTGCTAATTACTTCTTTCTGGTTTAAATACTTTAAGGCTTCTTATATTTTAATCAGTTCTTATGATTCATGTTGAGCCTCGGAAAATTAAAGATAGCGGTAAAGGAACCTTCTTGGTAGTGCCTCGGGGTTCAAACTTTGTTGACGCTAAATAATTGTAATCTGGTTCACTAGTGACTTTCAGCAAACGGTGGCTTAGCCGTACATTTCTAAAGACGGTAAATTGCTGAGATCTTACTTTGCAGCGACGGTGCGGCATAGCTGGCAATTGTTGCTGGTAGTTAATAATTTTGGCAAGCATGGTATATTCTTGGCGACGCAATATTATTTGCATTAGGACACAGCGTTCCTCTTGACAATATCCCTCTTGATGCTGTGGCGCTGTGCCCATGCCAATTATTTTCCCAGTGACCACTTGCTCAGACTGCTGCATGTACCAACACGTAATAGAATGCCACACTACTGCGGCCTGCTGCTGCTGTCCAACTTTGCTGCCACTCACTTCGAAATCTCAACACCGACTCTTATTCTCTCACGCCTTGCGCCACACACTGCGCTCAGCGATGATAACGCTCTACACAAAGATGTAACTAACTTTGCCCTTGCTAATCTAACGTGTCTACTACAACACATTAAAATATTCTCTTTTATACAGTACAGAATCATTTTAACATTTGTGCTTCACAGAAATCCTTCTCATAGAATAATCATTCAATTTATATACAATACACATATAATAAACAGGTCCAACATTTTTCATGTTACACTTCGTAACCACATACGCCATCAGTGGCGTCGGTCACTGTGTTGCTGCGTTACAGAGTGACCCTCGTAATTTTGTGTGCCTTGTGTACATAGTGCAGAAGGTTAAAACACGTCAATTTCCGATATTCACTTAGAGTCCTTAATGAGTGTTGTGGAAAGTGACATCAGAGAGATAAAACCAATCTTATAGCTAGACATATGATTTTTGTTTTGTGCGCATCTGCGGCTAAGCAGCTTTCGAGTTATACAGGTTGAGTCAGGAGGATAGGTACACGCTTTGAGTGGTGATACTACTGGTGATTCTGCACAGGAAGCCTCTAATAAACATATGCCGTTTCTTAACAGTTTATACATAAACGAATGAAAACAACTAGGAACGGGAAAAGTGTAGCGCCGAGTTTACTAACCGTGTTAGTAGGCAGTTTACTTGCGCATGGTGCAGTTCTGTACCTCAAGTCTTTGTCCGATAGTGTTTGTCGTGGTGCACAGTACTAAGTGTACAACTTAGTGTAGTGAAAATGCCTTCGATGCAAGATATATTGATATGATGTTTGTCTATGATTTTTCCAATGACAATTCCAAGGCTGCTGTGAGAGAATAGTAACAATGATTTCCGAATCGCTGAGCGCCAATACTAAAACTGCCATTTTTATTTTTGAAGCAAAGTCTTTGAGGTTGGAAGCCGTTTTGCTTGCTTTATATAAGTTTTTGGTATTATTATTTTGGAAGTGTTTTTTGACTTCTAAAAGTTGTGCATTTTCGTAGTTTCTTTTAGTGCGTCGGATTAATTTAGAAGTTTCTTTTGTTACAGCTAGAAAGAAGTTGTACGTAGTTTCAGTTTTGCTACAATTACAACTTTAGAATGCCTCATGCCTAGACTTAACTGCTGATTTACTATACACGTTCCACCAAGGATGCTTATCTTTATTTCGAAACGTAAGTTTGTGCTGATTTGATGAATTTTCATTAGGGTTTGGCCAATTGTTTGATTGTTTCTTGTCATGTTCCCTTGTTAGATTTTGTGTTAATATTGCAGTGTCAAATATTTAGGATAAATTTTTTGATTAGAGTAGTTTTTTAACGGTAAAGTTTTACCTTTATTCGCGTTAAATAATGGCGAGAATTAATATTATCCCATTTCCTTGGTTAGACATTTAAAATTTCTTTGTATTTACGGGTATGAAATTGCTATGAAATTGATTTTAAATTCCCCAAACATGTATTGGGTGCTCGTCAAGTTGTTTATTTAGGAGAGTTCTTTTTAAAACGTCTTCACATGATTTTGAAATTAATATTTTTGTATGTTTCGACAAGTCTTTGGCCATTTGGTTTGTCCATTTACGTGCAGATAATCCAGCAACCGTTTTCTTATATGTTTATTTGCTCACATAATAATGACACATTAAAATTTTAACATTGTTCGAAAAAATATTCGATACGATTTTTTCTGAAGTTTCCCAAGCTTCATTTACTTCTTCGTTTTTTTTACTGTTAAGTGCAGTGGCTTGAATATGGGCATCAATTAAAGTGTATGTTCTATTTGCGGATTGATAAAGAATAGTCATTAATGGTTTTGCCTCCGTTTATTGTTTTGGAGACTCCATAAGCAATTATTAAATGTGGCGCATTAATGAAATTTGTTTTATCAATTTTAATTTAAAAAAAAAAGAAAAAACCGATAAAATCCGGAAATAACGGTATTATTGTCTGCCATTAGTGATTCTGAAATGACAATGTTCAAATGTTTGTAAAGTTTATGGGACTTAATTATGGGCTCATCAGTTCCTAAACATACAAACTACTTATGAACTGACTTATACTAATGCCAGCACAAACACCCATGCCCTAGGGGCAATTAGAACTTCCGATGGGAAACGGTCTCGCGCGTCGGAGCATAGCGCTGAAATACGCTTGGCCACTCCGCCGCGGCACCCAATTTTGAATCTACCATTTTCTTTATTTTTTAAATTTATCTCCAAATTTATGAACTTTACTTCGTTTCAAAAACATTTGCATGATAAGTGTTACAAATAATGTATGTGTTTTAAGTTGAGCATTTGACTCCGATTTCTTCTGTTCTATCATATTGCTTATTTATCTGGTCGCCCCAGAATCCGAAAGATCAGTTGCGCCAGTGACACTGGTGGTGGATTGACCACTTGGGGTAATACTGAGATCACTAAAATGCTTATACATTAAAAAAGACATCATTACTTCCCAATTTACCATAAAAAATAAATAAAAAACTTCAGGAAATGGAAACATGCCAAATTAAAAGGAATTAGAAAAATTAACACAGAAAAATAGGAGAATAGATTTAAAAAAGTAAACAGTGTTTTAGGATATAAACGCTGTAAACGGAATTATTTCAAGGAAAGGATGAAAAGAAACCAGGTGAGGACAAAATAATGGATGACAATTAAAATATGAAAGTATACCACAGTGAAAGAAAGAAACAGATTATGTAGATGTGAAATTTACACATATTTCTCACTATGACACAACGAGGGAATAAGCACAAAAATATTTTAGCGTAGAAAGTACTACTAGGGCGATTAGGAAAGATGTTTAGATGGATTGATAGTTTCTTCTCTCCCTTTAAGCTACTTTCAACATAATTTCATACACTTTCAAACATTTATTATTCACTTCATAGGCTGCCGCCAGCAGAAATAGTCGACCATGGACGCTCTCCTTGAGTTCTTCAACTGTTTGAGATTTTTAGAAATGGTGAAACGGCTATATACTTTTGTATCTAGTTTGTCATTCAAAACAGGAAGTCAGCCACTTTTTTCTCCTTCTAGGACGTTAATGCGTTTATCACTAATGCAACACTGTCAGACATAATCTTCCCGAAGATTTCAGTAATATCACGAGGAATTTATGTTGGTGTCAATCGTTTGTCCACAGAAATCGTATTTCTCTCCGTATCTCATGCTTGGAGCAATTGTCTGTTGCTGCACACTTTTTAAAAACTTGTTCAGATGACAGAAATGGCTGAATAAGACCTCACAGTTACACAGCCGGGAGCCTACTGAACCAAGCCACGTAAAGTGACAAACAAGGCGATGCGAGCGCGACTCATTCGCTTGACGTAACATACTGGAATTTATTTTCCAATTAGCCTTCGTACAGCACATGATATTCATAGTTTGTCTCAGATTCCTACTACCAAACGTACACCTGCGTCCGGCGGGTGGCGGTGTTTCAGGCGTCACCTGCTGTAACCGATACAGATACCTGCTAAGAGAAGCCTATGCTCGCCTCACGTTTTATGCGGATAAAAGTTTCCTGGAATCGCAAAGCCCTCTATGCACATACCGTAACTGTTGCATGCCGAGCTCTGCGTGAACCGTCGTCATTAATCGACTGGATTGTAGTGTGTTTGGTTTCCGAAAATGACCAGCGTGATCGTTCGTTTTGAAACTTGTTGTAAATTTTCTGTGAAGTGGTGATTGAAAAAGACAAACTATTTGTACACTGGCTAGTTAGAAGTGCTCTGTCAGATGTGACTTTACGTAGATTAATTATGCGTCCAGTAGTTTGAATGCTTCACAACTGACAAGTGAGAGATGAATGTATTTCTATTAATAAATTTGTTGTGGGGGCGTGTATATTTTCATATAGGTCTTAACTTCCATTATTCAAATTCAAATGCAGGCCTTGATGAACAAGAAATGTGCACGAATTATTTACAATTACTGTGCGAATTCCTTAGGGATAGAATTTTGCATGTTTAAGAGATTTCAAAACATTTGGAGGAGACAGTCTTGTATACTACTCAAACATTTAAAATTTACCAGATAGGTATTGAATATTTGAAAGCTACTCCTATTGATGGAAAGGAGCTAAGATAGCAAAATAAAATCGGTGGAATACACAATATAAAACCCTGAGAGTAACTGCTATATTACACTTACGAAGCAATGTATTGTCATTATTAGGTATACCCAATGGTTGGCATAAACTGCAATATATTTAACTAGTGACTTACCTTGACACGGTAGGATCGTGTATCTACTTCTCTGGTGTGGAGCTAATGAATTATGTACACAAACGTCCTAGTGAATAATTCTATCTGATAGTGACAACTGTGGCAGCATACGTACCGTGCATATATACCATCTTAGCAATTTGTGTGTCCCTATCCATTGCAACTAGTCAACGGATAATAGCGGCTAGTTAGAAGTGCACTGATATATAGATTCTCAACTCAATGTATTCTCCCCTGTGAAAAAATAAAAAATAATAAATAAAAAATAATAAAAAAATAAAAATAAAAAAAATTACAGAAATTTACTCGATATTGTTTGGATCCTATGTAATCTATACAAATGAAAATTGATCAGTTACCACGTCAATGTAAGTGCATAACTTGAGAGCATGTCGACCGATATTGGGCGCGCGCATGCGCGCCCGCGCGCGCGCGTGTGTGTGTATATGTGTGTGTGTGAGAGGTCCACAGGAAAGACGGAAAGACGGAAATATCGAACACAATGTAAAACTTTCGGTATGCACTCTTGCCATAGCTGGCGATAATAACGACATATTTGGTTGATCTGTCACCATCAAATTCGGTAGATTTCTGCATTTTCCATTGATAAGGTTTTTATGCTCCACATGGTGGTAGGTATCTTGCAACAGCCCGAGACGTCATCTCAACGATCAATAGATTTCATCGCCGATTTACCGATCTCCATGAAACTTAGAATAAGTATGTATGTATTCATACGGAATCTTTTGAACTTCTGCGAGGTGTGGTTAATTGAGCAGGGTAACTCACCATAGGCTTCAACATCATTTGATCACTCACCATGTAAGTTTGCAGGTAGGCCTATGTGTAAATTTTCATATATAGTAAATGGGTGGGGGGATAGAGAGGGGAAGGAGATGTACACGTACAGATGCAGGATAATAAGGGCAGAGAAAGTGGGAGAAGCAGGTGAACATAGAAAGAAGAGGATGGAGGAGCTGGAATAATGGAAGATACGGATAAATACATGTTATATAAAATTTTACTGTAAGTAGAATTGTTTACATCAGAAGGAGGGGAGAAGGAGATGTATTGGAAAAAGGTGGACACAGGAGGAGGGGGAGGGGGAGGACAGGGAGGAGGAGACTAAGGCGGTAGTGGGATGAAGAGGGGAGGAGATGAGGATGACGATAAATAAACGGAGGAGGAGAAGGCGGGGAAGAGAGGGGAGGAGAAAGATATTAGGATGTACTACCATGCGCAAAAATATCCGAACGACCTGAATTGGGTTTCGCCTGATGTGCATGCAACCCAAATAACGTACGTGTTTTGCGGGTGCTCTAATCGCTCGGCGGTATAGTCGTTCGACTATTCAAAATGGATCCACTACAGACAACTGCTCTTTATGGCAATCATTCCAGATGTAAATTAACACCACGATTTTGCAAATACAAGGAAACACGTTATTAACTTCTTAATTTTTACTAAATCCAATTTATTACAATGACATATCTTAAGTATTATCACACTTATTACAGTCTGATATAACAAACTCCGTCACATAAAACATTAATTAATCCTTAAACAACGTTTAATATTCCAGAATGAAACTTTCACTCTGCAGCGGAATGTGCGCTGATGTGAAACTTCCTGGCAGATTAAAATTGTGTCGCGGAACCGGGACTCG
The DNA here is from genome assembly GCA_026315105.1 of Locusta migratoria. Classification (NCBI taxonomy): domain Eukaryota; kingdom Metazoa; phylum Arthropoda; class Insecta; order Orthoptera; family Acrididae; genus Locusta; species Locusta migratoria. The sequence continues at coordinate 118,284,205 of CM048744.1, read as the reverse complement.
AACCTGGGACCTTTGCCTTTCGCGGGCAAGGCACATATATGGATTCGAATCCAGGTCCAGCACAAAATATTCATAATTTCATTTGACGCCCTAGATAGAGCACATTGGACTACTAGTAAAAAAATATATTTTGAATGTCCCTTCGTGCATTATCAATACGAACCATGGTGTTAAGGTGATCTTGTGTTAAAGCGCTTGAATGGTAACTGAAGGGTCGCAGGTTCGAAACCTAGTCGGATCACCGATTTTTTTTCAATCTGTGTTTTAACCCAGCATTCACGTCTCAACAATGTGAGGAATCGTCATAAACTACACGTCATTTGGATTGCACATTAAACTGTAGGTCGCCTTTCCCGGTTGGATAATTGGGGCAGGTTAGGGACATGCAAGTCTCTGAAGTGGTATACACTTGAATGACTTGTACCAGGACACTGAGCTCCACGAAATTATTATTATTATTATTATTATTATTATTATTATTATTATTATTATTATTATTATAACAACGCATCGTCATTCCTGTTGAATTAACATTTGAGATTTAACGTCCATTCGCGCTTAGAAATGACATCGGTAGGTTCGGGGTTCGATTCCCGGTGACGCATAACGTAATTATATCCTGATTACAGATTCAAACATCCGCTGCTGGTGAAATAATTCGACTACTAACATCTGACTTTACTTAGTTATCTTCCATTTAGATACCGGATATGTATCACAAAATCATATGTTTGTATATCTATGGTACCATAGATCAAATCTGTGGTCATCAGTCCATAGACTTAGAACTACTTAAACTAACTTAAACTAATCTAAGGACAACACACACACCCCTGACCGAGGAAGGACTCGAATCTCCGACAGGAGCAGCCTCGTATGTAAGTCCCACACAGAACTGAGTCTGGGCACTTGTGATTAGGGACATAACGGTGATTATTAAGTTCCTGGTTCAGTAAAAAATAAATAAATAAAAAATATTTTAAGAATTGGTATTTTATATGATTTGATTTGCGCGTTCTGATATTTGTGAGGAAATCTCCAATACTTCACTTATCATTATGCTTCGTCAGCTGTGACAATCTTAGGCATAATCGAGTATCTATAAGACATGAATGCATTGCTTGGTTAGCTACAGCTACAGGTGGTTGGTTTGATTCCAGAAAAAGGTAGTTTGTCATATCAATTCAAGTTTAAAGATGTGTACAAATATTTGTTCAGGTACGAAAACGGAGAAAATGTTGGTGATACACAGTTAATATTGAAGTTTTCATAGTGCGTTTGCTGCCGTTAATTGAGTTTTATTATCTGGTTAGTTCAACAGTCGGTTAATAAGAATCCGCTCGCCAGTGGAACGACGTTTCGCAATTGTGAGAAAACTATTTAGAGAACAAAAGTACTTCGAATTTTAACAGGACTTTAGGAATTCCGATACTATAGTAAAATCTGTTTTGTAACAATATTAAATGTTGTTTAATGATTCATTAATGTTTTATGTGACGGAGTTTGTTATATCAGACTGTAATAAGTGTGATAATACTTAAGATATGTCATTGTAATAAATTGGATTTAATAAACGTTAAGAACTTAATAACGTGTTTACTTTTATTTGCAAAATCGTGGTGTTAATTTACATCTGGACTGATTGCTATAAAGAGCAGTTGTCTGTAGTGGATCTATTTTGAATAGTCGAACAACTATACCGCCGAGCGATTAGAGCAACCGCAAAACACGTACGTTATTTGGGTTGCATGCACATCAGGCGAAACCCAATTCAGGTCGTTCGGATATTTTTGCGCATGGTAGTACATTCAAGTCTGATACATATTATCAACTAGCTATATGCCCCTACTTTGCAATGGTTGTTAAAGACGGGCATCCGCATACCATCGCCTTTAAGGCTTCCGGGCCTCTGTAATTAAAATTGGGATCATTATTGAATCGTTTTGCTAATAAATTTATTCTGCTAGCCACTCCTGGAACTTGTAGCCGATAGTTGTATTGCGAAATACTCTACTGTTATTTAGGTATGGTTATTTATTAACAGAACAGTTTCAAAAAGTAATAAGGCAGAACCGAAATTTCGATGCAGGGAATTCTTATGTTAATGAAACCTATAGGTAAAATTGAAACGAATGTAGACTGGGAATTTTGACACTGGCGTCGCAATACGATTTCTCTTTATTGTCGTTTGCTGTTAAAAGTATCAGCTTATTCCCACGAGTTAGTAGCTTTCACTCGGTAAATATTAGACGGAAAACGAATCTACATTTGTATCACACCATCTTGATACTTGTGCAGAAAGGTGTGCAGTATTCTGCAGCATCCATTTCCAATAAGCTGCCATAAGAACTAAAGAATCTTAGAATTAATTTACACGCTTTCAAATCTAAATTGAAGAGTTACTTCATAGCTCACTCCTTTTATTCTGTCGAGGAACTCCTAGAAAAGTTAAACAATCAAGCTAATTCATTTTTCTTCATTCTTTTCACTTTGTCTTAAAATTTTCGTAGGCATAGAACTACTTAAAAATTTCTATTACCATTCCTGTGATAAACTTCATGTATTGACTTGTCCTATGACCATGGAGTCATACTCCTTAATGAAGTCCTGCGGAACAGAAAACCACATTATTATTATTATTATTATAAATACAAATGTAAGCTGTAGAAAGAGGCAAAGAAATGTCAAATAAGATTTCAATACACAAAGTGAAATCAGATACTCGATTTTAATGTTAGTTTGTTTTCGATGGGATACGATTACGGCGCTTAATTCTGTCATTGAAGTACGCATATCAATATACATCTCTTAATGAAGAAATATAAGTAACAAGGCCATCTTTTGTTTCTTTGGTGCACTATAAAACTAACAGGGTCTCTATTGGTTTTTTGCTGTACTACGCCGTAATTATAAGCTTAGCATACACCAAAACTTTCTAATTACGATATATTTTCTTAATCTGATACGATTTTGATGAAATGGAGTAAATATGTTTAGCCAGGCTACTCTCAATTGACCTGTGAAACCGCATGAAAACTCATGTAGTACTTTTAGAGAATACATATAATCAAAGGAACTTTTAAACAGTTACTCCTCGGCCGTTCGCCGTCAGGAGTTCGAGTCCTCTCTGGTATGGGTTTCGTGTTGTACTTAGGTTAGTTTACTTTAGTTTAAATAGTTTGTAAGGTATGGACTAATAACCACGTAGTTGAGTCCGATAGATTTGGCATCATTTGATCATTTTTTTAGTTAGCCACGCGGGAGTGGCCGTGTGCTCTAATGCGCCATGCTACGGAGTGCGCGTCTGCTCTCCGTCGGAGTTTCGAGCCCTCCCTTGGACGTGTGTGTGTGTGTGTGTGTGTGTGAGTATGTGTGTGTGTGTGTGTGTGTGTGTGTGTGTGTGTGTGTGTATGTGTGTGATGTCCTCAGCATAAGTTAGTTTAAGTAGGTTGTAAGTCTAGGGACTGTTGATCAAGGCAGTTTGGTCAGATATTTAGAAACTTTTGAATAGTAAAAAATGTATGTTTTAAAATGACTACATTTGGGAATGACTGAATGAAAGACTGTTGATCCGCATTACCTACTTTTATTTAGAGTGGTGGAGACGTGGACTACCGGTTTTGCAACAGTTGCAGTTGAATCATCAGGCGGCTAAATTACTAAAATAAATAAATTAATAAATAATAAAATATTAAAAAAATTAAAAATTAAAGTAAAAGAAAAATTTAGATAAATAAAAAAAATCGCTTGACCGTCCGGTTATTAAAAAGCTGTCCTCTCGGTTTGAATTGTGTGACTTGACTTGTTCGTTAATTAAACCGACGTAATCGTTGGCCATTTTGCCGTTTATGTAGTAGGCTTCAGCTCATCCATCACAGCCATGAAAAGTTGCAACATTCCTCCTGCAGAGAGCGGAATGCATCAACATCGCAGGACGGAAGTCGAAACACGTTTAAATTATGATAACTTTAATTTTAATGAAAAATGTTCAAATGTTTGTAGAGTTATGGGACCTAACTGCAGTGGCCATTGGTCCCAAAAATTACAAACTCCTTAAACTAACTAACCCTAAGAACAAAACACACACCCATCCCAAAGGGAGGTTCCAACGTCCGATGACGAACGGCCAATTTTAATGGAAGGAAGTTCTTACCTAACGCACGGCACGCTCTACTAACCTGTGAAAATCTTGGAGACTAACGTACACAGAGAGAAACACAGACATGACGGTTGTATATAAAAAAACGAAGATAATGTGGTACAGGAAGGTAAGCTCAAGATCAGAGGTGAGAGGTTTCTAATTGATGGAAAGGTATACGTGAAGAGTACGAAAAAAAAAAAAAAAAAAAAAAAAAAAACCTTAACAAATGTTTCTTTATAGTTAAGTGGCATATTATGCCTATGAAGAGCGATCAAAATTTATATAAAACATACTAACTTCAGCCAAGATCGCTAGTTTTTTTGTTGCTTTTTTACCGGTTTCGATGAACTACGTCATCATCAGAAACAATTTTTTATAGCAATTTTCCATTTTTTTCAATAAAGTAACTATTTTATTGAAACTAGGAGAATATTGTTATAAAAATGTTTCTGATGATGACGTAGTTCATCGAAAAGGGTAAAAAAAAACTAGCATAGTTGGCTGAAGTAAGTGTGTTTTATATACATGTTTCTTTTTCATGTGATGTGGCTTTTTTGAAATGATGACTATATGTCGATCCAAACTCGCCTAAATTTTCCTACGAAAATTGGGCTAGTATACAACAACAAACGAACGTTAATAGTTTGTCATATGAAAACGCGAAGGAGAATTTGAAGTATCAATTTTAAAATAAATTACACAAGTAGGTCAATGGGACTTCTATTATTCTAGAGGGGTTTTGCCATAGATGTGCACAAAACAAAAACGCTGCCGGTTAAAGGGCGCAGTTGGTCGGGTCTCCTCAAGTCTCTGAAGACCCAGATGCACGCACGCACACATGCCCCAAGTTGCCGTTCAGATATCACACCGTTCACCGAACTTTTAAGACACATCACATATATTGCGAAGTATTGTCGGGTTTTCATCGAGTTCCGAATGATTCTGCTTTTAACCAGCTATTAACCAATAGTCAACAGGGATTCAGAAAGTATCACTCTTGTGAAACACAGCTAGCCCTTTATTCACATGCAGTGATAAGTGCCATCGACAACGGATTTCAAATGAATTCCATATTTCTGGATTTCCGGAAGGCTTTTGACACTGTACCCCACAAGCGGCTTCTAATGAAATTGCGTGCTTATGGAATATCTCCCCAATTGTGCGATTGGATTCACAATTTCCTATCAGAAAGGACACGGTTCGTTTTAATTGACGGTAAGTCATCGAGTAAAACAGAAGTGATATCTGGCGTTCCCCAGGGACGCGTTATAGGTCCCCTACTCTTCTTTGTGTTTATAAACGATTTAGGAGACAATATGAATAGCTCCCTTAGACTTTTCGCGGATGATGCTGTCGTTTATCGGTTAGTGAAGTCAACAGAGGATCAAAAGCAACTGCAAAGCGATTTAGACAAAATTTCTACTTGGTGCGAAAATTGGCAATTGACACTAAATAAAGAAAAGTGAAGTAATACACATGACCACTAAATGAAATCCGCTGAACTTCAATTACGCGATAAATCAGTCAAACCTTAAGGTCGTAGATTCTACCAAATACCTAGGAGTTACAATTACGAACAACTTTGACTGGAGAGAACACATAGAAATTATTGTGGGGAAGGCGAACCAAAGATTACGTGTCACTGGCGGAACGCTTCGAAGATGCACCAGCTCCACTAAAGAGATTGCCTATATCACACTTGTGCGTCCTCTCCTAGAGTACTGTTGCCCATTGTGGGACTCTCACCATGTGGGACTGACGGAAGATATTGAGAAGGTTCACAGAAAGGCAACTCGTTTTGTTTTATCACGTTACCGTGGGGAAAGCGTCACGGAAATGTTGCGCGAATTGGGGTGGAAATCATTAAGAGAAAGACGTTATTCATTGCGGCGTGATCTGTTTGCGAAGTTCCAGTCACCGACTTTTACTTCTGAATGTGAAAATATTTTGCTAGCACCCACCTACTTCCGGAGGTATGACCATCCCAATAAATTAAGAGATATCAGATCTAAAACGGAACGATTTAGGTGTTCTTTCTTCTCGCGCGCTATTAGAGAATGGAACGGTAGAGAAAAGTTATGAAAGTGGTTAATGAACCCTCTGCCAGGCACTTAAATGTGTTTTGCAGAGTATATACGTTGATGTAGATGTAGCTGAAGAACAAATCACACACCCATACCCAAGGGAAGACTGGAACCTCCGATGGCGAAGGGCCCATTTTAATTAAATGAAGCCCTTATGTAACTGCTCGGTACGCTCAACATACCTATGAAAAACGCTTGGAGATTAAGGTACACAGAAACACAGACATGACGGTAGTATATAATTTTTTTTCCTTGATGAAACGAAGGTTACCCAAAGATATGCTCAAGTTATAAGTGGAAGTCCCATGCAAATTCGTCAAGTAATATTGCAGATGAGAGGTTTCTTATTGATGAAAAGATAGACGTGACGTTTCCAAATAATAATAATAAATTAAAAATTAAAATAAAATAAAAAATAAAATAAAATAATCAACATAAATGTAACAAATGTATCTTTTTATGTGATGTGACTTTACTGAAATGATGACTATAAGTCGATCCAAACGCGGCAAAATTTTCCTATGAAAATCGCACGAAAATTGTGCTATTATGCAACGACGTACGTGCGTTAATAGTTTATCATATGAAACGCGAAGGAGAATTTGAAGTACCGAGTTTTAATAGTATTTATAGAAGGAGGTCAATGGGACTTCTATTATTCTAGGGTTTTTTTGTCATAGATGCGCACAAAACTAAACGTTACTGGGGCGCATTGGATCGATTCTCCTCGAGGTTCTGAAGAGGGTTGGGTTGGGTTGTTTGTTTGGGATAGGGGGACTAAACTACTGAGGTTATCAGTCACCCGATGGGGAGGGGAAGGAGTGTGGATAGGAAAGGAGCGGGGGGGGGGGGGGATGGAAATGCAATCCGGAAAGTAAAGAAGGAAGGAAGACTGTTCTGAATACACAGACGCACACATGCACCAAGTTGCCGTTCAGATATCACACAATTCACCGAACTTTTAAGATACATCACGTATATTAAGAAGCATTGTCGAATTTTACATAAATTTATCCATGTCATTTGGATTTTTCTGAGGTCCGCGACTGTATTATAAGCTTTTTTGGAATGATTAATGCTGCAGTAGTCACTATTTATAAATATTTTTATTGGCACGACGCGTTTCGGCAGCATGCTGCCATCATCTGGTGCATTTTTACAGTTACTGGTTACATTCTTGAGGTATTATGTTTTGTGTTGTGGATGCCAGTAAGGTTATGTTTGTACAGTTTTGCTAATCTTGATAAACTTGTTGTCTGGCACACACAACACAAGCACATAGTTACATATACACTTACAACACATGTGGACATTTTGTATTTGAAGGTTACTTCAATTACAAAATGTACACATGTGTTGTAAGTGTATATGTAACTATGTGCTTGTGTTGTGTGTGCCAGACAACAAGTTTATCAAGATTAGCAAAACTGTTAAAACTGTACAAACATAACCTCACTGGCTTCCACAACACAAAACATAATGTAACCAGTAACTGTAAAAATACACCCGATGATGGCAGCATGCTGCCGAAACGCGTCGTGTCAATAAAAATATTTATAAATAGTGACTGCTGAAGCATTAATCAATCAAAAAAAAAAAAAAAATTGTCGAGTTTTGATCGAGTTCCGAATGATTCTGCTTTGGTAGCTGATCGAGATGTAGTGACGATTACCTGTGGCAGCAGCGGCCTCGTCTAGAGAGTTCTGAGCTGCCGCGGCTGAGTCCGCCCCCTACCCTACCGACTCGCATCCACAATGAGGCTTCAGTCATTTGCACAGACGCTCGCCAGGGACTTGGGTCGTTAACGCGGCATTTGTGAGCCGGCCGTAAAACTTGGTTGAGGCTTCTATAGCGGCGCCGCGCAGCCACAACACCGACCCGGCGAGGCGCCCGCCAGCCAGCCACGCTTTGATCGCCCGCGAGCGCCCGTCTCACCCCAAGTGACTACTGGCGCCAGCTACCACCGCTGCAGGCAAGCTGAGGATGTCTGCCGAACGTGCTGAAACTCGTATTAATCAAATTGATGCATACTGTATTTACTTGGCTATAGTACCCCACCGCCTATAGCAGGGCCGCACAAACACGTAAAACCGCACGCGTGCAAAGCGAGGTGCAGAGAGTGGGAGGCGTGCTTAGGTAGTCCTTGCAGGTGCGGTGATAGCTGTGTCCCCAGTGGTGTAGGGGTCAGCGCAACTGCCTAGAAAGCACGAGACCCGGGTTCGAATCCCGGCTGGGTACACATTTTCAGCTTTGCCCAATCGCAGTTGATGTCATATATTCTATGAATCGTCATACTTCGCCTCAACTCGGTTTGCTGGGTGAGGCCGTCGCTGTACATTGTTTTTGTGAAACCCTTTTCGATGGATGTTGTAAGTGCGCCTCCAGATTTACATTTCGAACTGATTGATTTGCAAACCGATGTTCACAGAAAGGATTTGTTTTCCAACACAAAAGGTTTGCTCCAGTTCTACCAGAATTTCTTGAAGGAAGAATTTCCCAAGTTACACAGAGAAGCAGCGAAGATTGTTCAAAATGTTCATATGTTTGTTAAGCTTATGGGACTTAACTAAGGGTCATCAGTCCCTAAACTTACAAACTACTTATGAACTAGCTAATACTAAGGACGGCACGAATATCCATGCCCGAGGGGGGATTCGAACCCCCGACGGTAGTGGCCGTGCAGACCGTGACTGGAGCGCCTCAGTCCCCTCGGCCACCGCGGCCGGCAGCGAAGATTATTTCTGTGTTTGGCTCCACATATGAATGTGAAAGGTTTTTTTTTCTGTTTTGTCTTGTACGGAAACTAGATTGCGTGTAAATATTTCTAACAGTATAAAAAAAAAAATTCTCTCAGAGTTGCTGACAGCATACGTGAAAATAAAAAGAAGAGAACATAGAAGAGATAAATTTGTGTTGAAATCAAATTTAAAATAGTTATCATTACAATTATTAGTATCATTTAAATCTCTTTTATACCGGTAATCGTGTTCCACCAGACTAACTAAGCTCTCCGCCTAGTGTACATAAGCATTTGGCAATGAAGAAGAAAACAAGGTAAAAGTTTTGAAAAGGTCGAGACAGGCGGCGTGAGCGTAAGGAAAGAGAGAAGCAGCGCAAAGCCGAGGAGTGGGGGGTCTGCACCGTCGTCAACACAGCGCAGCCGTCTTCTGCACTCTGCACTGTGCGATGCGCCGGTGCATGCACCTTGAACGGCCCTGGCCTATAGTATTCCCCTTAACTTTGACGTCAAAAGTCAACACGGATTCAGGGAGTATACGTCTTGTGAAACACAGATAGTCCTTTAAGGCCATTCCACACTCCACGTGGCGTGCGTGTCTGGATGCACGACACGCCGGCCACGCTAGCCACGTACCATTTCACACAGCGGCCACAGTTGCGATGCTACACCGGCCACGTTTTTTCCTAGTATACAGAGAGATGTAAGCTCCGACGGTTCCGTGGTGTCAGTCTGGATTTTGATGTGACTTAACTTGGTTCGATGACACCAGCAGCAGCGACAGTAGTGACGATGAGCTGGCTTTATTGTATTCTTTGGCTCCAAGAAACGAGAGGGTGCATCCAATCAATAAGAAAAGAAAGAAGCATGGCGAAAGCCACCACTTGATGCGTGATCCTGAGGCGGATGATGAAAAATTCAGCACCTATTTCAGGTTAGGTCATGACCAGTTCAGTGAGGTCCCGACAATGATTGGTGATATCATCAAGAAAAAAGACACCACCTTCTTCTACACAAAGCTTGGCGGTTGCAGTCCCTTAGCTTTTTCCACTGATGTCTTAAGGAGTTTTCTGAAACAATTTTTATTTTCAGATTTTTGGTAACTGGTGATACGTATACAACGATCAGCTTCAGCTACAGGGTTGGAATAAGCACAGTTGTTAACATAGTGGAAGACGTCTGTGACGCGTTATGGAAACGCTTGCAGCCAGAGTTCATGCCAACACCAGATGAAGTTATGTGGCGCAGGACTGAGCAGGGATTTAAAGACAAATGGAAATTCCCTCACTGTACTGACGCCATTGACGGGAAGCATGTTGTCGTCCAGAAGCCCCCTAACTCTGGTTTTACAATTACAAACATTATTATTCAGTTGTACTACTTGCACTAGTTGATGCAGATTATAAATTTATATCAATAGATTGTGGTTTATATGGTAAAGAGTGTGACAGCGGTATGTTCACGAAAGCGCCCTCGGAAAAAGGATCTGCAGTTACAGTATTTGCAGTACATCCTGATGAGCCTATCGTTGAAGGAGGAAGCAATCTCCCATATGTAATTGTGGGAGATGAGGGATTTCCTCTTAAGCGATTTCTATTGCGTCCTTTTCCACGTGACAGAAGACTTACAGCCGAAAAACGTGTGTATAATTACAGGGTATGCCATTGTAAGAGGGTAGTTGAAAACGCTTTCGGTATACTGGAACAGAGGTGGCGGGTGTACTTTCGGCCATTGACTTGTAGCATTGATACCGTAAAGAAAATAATGAAAGCTCCTGCAGTCCTGCACAAATACCTATTATTATTCACCTTTACTCACATGATGTGATGAGTGCTATAGACAACAGATATAAAATAGATTCCATAGATCTAGATTTCCGGAAGGCTTTTGACACTGTAACTCACAAGCGGCTTCTAATGAAATTGCGTGCTTAAAGAATATCGCCCCAATTGTGCAATTGCACTCACGATTTGCTATCAGTTTCGATGGTTAGCCTATCGATCGTCCAGGACGTAATCGGTAATTCTTTTCTCTAGATAATAGATAAAATGCAGTAAGTACTTGAATGGATATTTAGTTTTCATATGAAAGTCAATTTAAAGCATAATAAAGCGTAAAAAGAAGCTAATCGTCTTGCCTTCACAAATTGTAAATTTCAATCTGCACAATAATATTTGAACTCTTATAAACACACACACACACACAAAATAATAATAAGTTATAGCAGACAGAACTTTTTACACGTCCATTTATTCTTGGCACTAAGTTACATGCTTATGCATCTTATTCCCAGACAAGAATGTAACAGACTAATTCATTAAATTTTTTGAAATAATTTACTTTTTCCTTTTCTATCTGGAACGATGCAGCGTTGCAATCAGCAAGGTGCAGCAATCTTCGTCGCCTTTTAGCCTTCGGCAAGGAATAAATATAGGCCAGAAATTCATCTTTGGCGTCGGCTGCGAAGACGCCGCTCCCCTGAACTGCAGCACCTCGATAGTACGTGAAACAATCAAACCCAATGAAGAATAATACAATAAAATACTTATACACACAAAATTAATATATATTCGTTAAAGGTATCCTGCAAAACCGAGCTGATGAATTGCAGTAGAGGCTCTTTATTTCTTTGTTCGACTATGAACATCTCTTTAGGTATGCGTTTTAGAGCATATATTTATTTGACAGTTTTTGTTCTTTTGGTTCTTATTATGATCCTTTGAAATATGCAAGGCAAAGAGCTTGTAGGTAAAGAGATTTATTTCACTGTGTCACAGACAAAAAAGTGCTTATGGCGTCGCTGCATGACATTTCCGGATATGGATTCCCCATCACAATAACGTGTAGTCACTCTCCTCTATTAGTTCAGTAATTCCAATTTGAGTCCATATATTGATTCGTATACCATAATAGTTCTGTTATAGCGCAAAATTGTGACAAGCAATTGTGACAAGCAATCGCCAGCCAAGCTAGGCGGAAGCAGGTCATCGGCTCTGTCGTAAATGCGACGCCAGTCTCTCGTGACGACAGCAGACGCTTCGTCGGTGAGTTGAAAGCCTACCGTCAGCAGACTGTTGACTGCGACGGATCACAAAGATAGCGAGAGGGTATATTCGTCAGCTTGTAAACATTTCATTACTACACGTGACTTAGTTACAAGAGTGGATAAAACCGAGGATACGTTAGCGGTTAAAGGACTCATTGAGTGAACGCTGCACTCACAAACAGGACACATTCGGTCATTACGAACCGCCCCATACATCGCTTCAGCCGATTCTGTATAGAAACCCTCGGTTTCAGAAGTGTTGTCATTTGTCTTCGGAATCGGAAATAATCATGAGAGTAGTCGTCGATCTAGTGATCTAATAAACCGGGTGATCCAAAAGTCAGTATAACTTTGAAAACTTAATAAATCGCGGAATCATGTAGATACAGAGGTAAAAATTGACACACATGCTTGAAATGACATGCGGCTTTATTAGAACAAAAACCAATACAAAAAAGGTTCAAAAAATGTTCGACAGATGGCGCTTCATCTGATCGGAAAGCAATAATGAGGATAACAAATTAAGAGAAAGCAAACTTGATGTTCTTTACAGGAAATGCTCAATATGTTCAGCATCATTCCTTAACAATATCTGTAGTCGAGGAATATTGTGAACAGCACTGTAAAGCATGTCCGGAGTTATAGTGAGGCATTACCAGTTCCGATCGGAAGATTCACTTGAATGCCAGTCTTGTTTAAACAACTGTATTACAGCACCGGTACCTACACTGTTGCCGAAACATTCAACACCAGATTAATCGAGGGTGAACCCTATGACCTAGAAGGATTTTAGTAGTGAGAGATTGTCATCTCCTGCGACTCTCATTATTGTTTCTACTCCGTCAATTTTTTTTAATTTTTTTATTTATTAATTTTTTTTCTAATAAACCTCATGTCATTCCAAGCATGTGTGTCAATTTTTACCTCCCTGTCTACATTATTCCGTGATGTATTAAGTTTTCAAAAGCATACTGACTTTTTGATCACCCAGTATGTATTCAGCTTAGGTCTCAGATAATGCCGTACAGACTACTAGCCACTAGTTGCAACTAGGAGAAGGAGCCCGGAGACAACTACTACACTTCGAACTGACCATCATCCGTGGAGATGGTGAACCGTTCAGAACACTGAATATGGTTACTGCCTGAGACCAGCTCAGTTTTCATTGGTTGGTTTCCTAAAGGCCAGTGATCCTGTCGACGAGATAGCACTCCGGAGCTAACCCTGCCAGAGGTATCAAGAGGTCAACTGTCACCACGGCATCCGACTCCAGTACTTCCGAGCATGGAACACAAGCAGCTGCCTAGACAGAAGGAGGGATACAGAACTTCTCCTGGCAGTCTTTGCTTCAACACCCAGACGTCATGGTGCGGGTTCCTCCGACCGAACGGTCCAACAGCAGACCCATAGGAGACGCGATGAGACGGCGATCTAACGCGGCCGAAGGAGACGTCACCTGCTGATCTAGCTCCTTCCGAGATAGCGCCTCCACCGTCTAGATACAAGGCCTCACAAAAGTCCATGTTACCTCACACCGATAGGCTGCCGTCGCTAGCTGAATGGCTGGCCACTGGGACACAGTTCACTGTCTCGTAGCGCCATTTAGTCAGCTTTCGATGGCTGCCTATCCGTGTGACGTGACATGGATTTGTTATGAGGCCATGTATTTAGACGTTGCTGGCTAGGCCTGCACCACGGAAACTTGTATTCAGTTGAAGAAACATGTAAACTCCAGTACTGTTTTACTAGCGCCCACCAGGTTTCAAAAATGTTCAAATGTTTGTTAAGCTTATACGACTTAACTACGGGGTCATCAGTCCCCAAACTTACAAACTACTTATGAACTAGGTAAGACTAAGGACGACACAACTATCCATGCCCGAGGGGGGATTCGAACCCCCGACCGTAGTGGCCGTGCAGACCGTGACTGAAGCGCCTCAGTCCCCTCGGCCACCGCGGTCGGCCCACCAGGTTTCACGCCCCATCCTGACGCAAAGCTGGGAACATACCACTCTGCCCCAGCTGTTCATTATATCTTGAATTCTGTAGACCAACCATACACAAATAAATAGATACGTTAACAAGAAGCATTTACCAGATACAATAAGAAGTTAGGGATTAGGGAGGAAGATTAGTGCCTAATAACCCAGCCTCTGATAAGATTCATTATTAGAGACGGAAATTTCCTCTGTTTTCTTACAATTCGAGGGGATGCAAATTACCATTTACTTTGCAAAAGCCATACCAAAATTCGAATAGAGTAGTCTGGCTGACCGCATAAAACCGATATCTCTATGACAACATGAGAACTGAACCCGGTATTCTTCAAAGTGCTAAGACCTCGTGCAGATATACATGTTAAAAGGAACAGTCAAACAGTTAAAAATCTTATAAAATAATTGTAAGGTTAAAAACTGATAAAACGTCCCGTTCTCCGTTTCAGCTGTTTTATTGTCGTCCTTTTGGGATATCACAACCGGTTTCTTGTCTTATAGACACATCATCAGGTGATCGGAATACCTACAATTATTACTAAATTAATGAGGACAAATGTTCTATTTCCTCACGCTATTTTAAAAAACTTTTGAAAGCACTAAATAGTAGTATAAAAGTGAAATTATTCTAAAAACTCTTTTTTTTTTTTTTTTTTTTTTTTTTTTTTTTTTTTTTTTTTTTTTTTTTTTTTTTTTTTTTATAAAAGTGAGTTGAAAAGCAATTTTTTGAATCATGAGCAGTTACTTAAAAGACTTATTGGGAGTTCTAGTCTCTCACAAAAAACTGATACCGTATGTTCCAAGGTTCAAAGCAGGGGCACTTACACGTATTTCCAGCAGTATTTATACTAATATGTTTGGATATCATTAAAATAAAGGTCCCTAAAATCAAAAACCTTAAGATGTGAAAAGAGGCCGCAAAATGATATAAATATTTAAAAAGAACCAAAGCTAAAAGTTTAATTACTCACGTAATTTTTTCTTATCTGGTTGGTAACAGAATTTGTATTTGTGCAGGTCTCTAGAACTCGTACTAAGATGATGGTGTTTCGGTATTTATAATAATTAACAATAAAGACGGAGATAGAAAAAAGGAAACGGTTATTCACTACTGTCTGTAATTCTGACAGGTAAAATTTAGAACACACTGAAAACTTCGTCTTTGTATTAGACACTGCTATAACTGACACGTGACAATTCTGTTTATTGTTCACTGTTTACGGAAGTTTTGGGCAAAACTGCTCGAAAGGAACCGTAACGCATGCAGATTCTGCATGCTGAAGCGGATTTAATTAAATCTGGTAACTTCAAAGCGCAATGGATCTATTTACATAGCTGTCGAAATGAGTGTGTTTATTTCTCGATAGAATATGAGTTATAGGGACTCCAAGTTCAAAGTTTTGAAACCGCTGTCTTACACCATGGTGCAAGGACTATGAAGCTCCACATCACTACGCTTCTCGTTGTGATCGTTTCATGAGACATATGTGCAAAAAATTAAAACTTTCCCGACAGTTCTTGGAATATGACCTATCGAAACAACTGCCTCTGGAATTAGATGAGCATTCCACTAACGCTCGGACGTATTGCAAACGAAACGCACCGCTCTTCGTTGAATCTCCGGCTTGATAATGGTCCCATGCTGATGAATAATATTCAAGAAACGGTTGAACGAGTGTTTCGTAATCCACATATTCGTCGATCTACATCTACATAAATACTCTGCAAGTCACATTGAAGTGCCTGGCAGAGGGTTCATCGAACCGCTTTTATGATGTTTCTCTACAGTTCGATTCTCTAATAGCTCGTGGGAAAAAGGGACACCTAAATCTTTCCGTTTTCGATCTGATTTCACTTATTTTATTTTGATGATCATAACTTCTTATGTAGGTGGGTGCTAACGAAATATGTTCGCATTCGGAGGAGAAAGTTGGTTAAAGAAATTTCGCAAATACATCTCATCGCAACGAGTAAATCTTTCGTTTTAATGATTTCGACCCCGAACTCGTGCATCATTTCCGTCACACTCTCTCCTATATCGCGATAATACAAAACAAGCTGCCCTTCTCTGAACTTTCTGTAAATCGTCTGTCAATCCCACTTGGTGCGCATCTCATAATGCGCAACAATACTCCAAACCAGGACGCACAAGTATGGTGTAAACAGTTTCTTAAGTAGAACTGTTGCATCTTCTGCCAACGAAACGTAGTCTTTGCTGCGCTTTCCCCACAATTTTTTATATGTGTTCTTTCCCTTTTAACTTGTTTTTAATTGTTATTCCTAGGTATTATTTGAATTTACGGCCTATAGTTTCGATTGATTTATCGTGTAAATGAAGTTTAACGGGCTTCTTTTAGTAATCGTATGGATGACCTCACGCTTCTCATTATTAATGCTCAATTGTCATGTTTTACACCATGGAGGAATCTGATCAGATTAGCCACATTTATTCGACACCCTCACACATCTTTTCTTAGTACTATTCCTTTCAAGACGTCATTCCACTTTAGTTCGCTCCATATGTCTACAAGTCGGTGGTTTACAGTAGTCATGTTTATCAATGACTTGTTACCCAACTATAATCGAATAGTAACGGATCTCTTCGTCTCTTTGTGAGTAATGCATTTATTTACCTTCTAGATCAGTTACAGATTCCTGTACCAATATTCGCTCCTCTGTAGCTCTTTTTGCATTTCGATCTATCAAATAAAGGGAGTGGTACCTCGCTAAATGCATACGAAATTACGGATCAATCATCTTTGATTTCCTCTTATTTGATAAGAGTAATCACAGAAATGGAATGGGGCAGTATAAAACCTGAATCCCTTGCTAACAATAGACAGAATAAAAGTTCGTCATACATAGGGGAGCGATGTGTTCAACAAACTTATTGTACAAAACAGGAAAGATTGTTTATAACCTTTATTACCATAGCATAAGTTTAATATGTCGAAACCGGTCATTTGAATGACGATTATAAGCGACCTTCACTGTTTTTCATAATAAAAAAAAATCAGAATGGTAATGAAACGCTGTCCTTAATGAATGCAATATTACTAAACGTGGAATATTAAATTTTTATCCCCGGTTTTTTGCAGCCTAACAGAGACGAATGCCGCATCCGGTGGGTGCAAAGTATTTTCCAGGAAACGGAAATACAATTTCTGGTATCCCAATATTCGACAGTGGGAGAATTGTTTAGGCTATATTAGGAAAGTCAAAAATAGGCTTTTCGGCAATGAAATTTGCTTTTTTTTTTTTTTTTTTTTTTTTTTTTTTTTTTTTTTTTTTTTTTTTTTGACTCCTCAGTGGGTTCTGGGCGATGTTAGAACATTGTGAGAATATACTTTCGGAAACATTTTTGTTTCACTTATGGGGAACATCACTCTTATTTAAATCCATATATAAAGAACAGTCCAGAGTGATTTTTTCTTTTTTTTTTCCCGTGCCAGCTCGACAATATCAATGGACCTTAATTTCCTGAAGATGGTCTAAAATAAGTCCGAAACTAGTCGAAAAAAAATAACACAAATTTTTCACTCTACACTGTTCCTTATATATAAATTGTGAGAACAGATATGACTTAAGAAATGAGATATATTGACAGAGCGCAGGGATGGACGTATGCCGTTTGTCGTCTACCTCCTAGTCCGTACACCTATCCTGGTAAGCCTGGAGGCTCGAGCGAAGCGGGCGGCGCTCCGTACAGCGCTACCAGCACCATCTGTCGGCAGAAAAGCGAATTTCTGTAACTGCACCCGGGCGAGCGAGAAAACACGTGTTCTCCCACCCGCCGCGGGAACGACACGGAACATTATCGTATTCCGTCACTATCACTCTATTTATCATCTGTAAATAATACAAGTCAACAGCACTTTTGTTACGAAGAAAGTGTACGTTGATTTCAGCTAAGCCGTGTTTAGTGAATTGGGAAATTAAATCAGTTTTCGCCTATGGGGATCAGTTTTCGTGTACAGCACCTTCTACTATTTCTTATTTCATTTTCTTCTTTCTTTCTTCGTTTCGGCCATCTAAAGACCACGCACCAATTTCATTGTTTCCTCCTTTGTTCTTCTTTCTTTTCCTCCAGTATTCTTTCATCCTTTTTCTCTCCTCACACCACTTTACTCCTGTCTTCTTTTCCCTCCTGCCTTGGAATCCTTCCATTTTAAACACTTTATTCTTAAAAGTTTCTCTTTCTGTTGCATCTTTTTCACTTATATTGTTTCTTTCCAAATCTTTCCTAACTTCTTGAATCCATGCTATTGTTGAATTCTTGTCCCAGAAATATTTAAAAATCTGTTTGGTTAACCTGTTGCCGTTCATTCGGTATAAATGTCCAAAAAATAGCAGTCGCCTCTTCCGTAATGTTTCGGTTATGTTTTCTATGTTGCGAAAAACGTTTGCATTACTTATTGGTTCCCAGGACTTCAAGATTATGTAATTTGTAATTCAGTACTAAACATTCACTTGCATAAAGACATTCTGGCTTTACTACTGTGTTGTAGTGCTGTATTTTCTGATTTTTAGACAGAGATCTTTTGTTGTAAATGTTCCTGTTTATACTATATGTTCTCTCCATTTTATGTACTCTTTCTTCTACAGCAAATTTTTGTAAGCTATTTTCCTGAATCATTTCTACCAAATATTTAAAATTATTTACCCTCTTTATCGGCCCAATATCTGTTAGTAGCATTTCTAGAGCATTTTTTATGTTTGTCATTAATTTTGTTTTCTCTACAGAAATTCTTAAACCTGCTCTGTTCGCTATTTCTTCTAAGAGATTGATTTGGATTGCTGCATGTTAGGTGGCAAAATCACCCGCAAATGCTAGACAATGAATTTCAATACATTTGTGTTTAGTGCCCAGTCTGATTAGTGATAGCTTATGATCTTTTAGTTTCTGTTTCTACTCTCTTACATTATCCGAAATGTACACAAGGAATTCCATTCATGTTTCGCCGATATTCAAGCTAAGCTACGAACGAGAACGAAGTCATACACGTGTTGCATATCCATCGCGTCACCCTCAGTACTGAAATAGCTGTGCCGTTATCGAGTGCGTTCCTATATGTTGCTGGTTTGTGTTTCGTGTGATTTCACAAGAAGAAATGTCTCGTACCTTTGCAAATTCTCTTTGTCATGAACATTATATAATGAGTGCAAGGTCGTCGACCAAGACAAAAATATGTGATCTCAACATATGCTGTTTGACATGCGTTGCACACCTGGGAGGCTGCTTGTAAGGATGATGACACGTATTTTAGTGTCCCCGTGATTTTGAGGGATACAACGGATCACGCAATAGACTGTGGCAAAATACCTATAATTAATTTTAAAACAAGGAAACTGCGCGACATACTAATTACCCAACGGCTTTAACATCTAACAGAGAAGAATTTCCGCTACCAGCCTCATGAGAATGTGACAGTCAGTGTATATGAATATGGACACGATCAACCAGGACACTGTTTCCCAAACTTTTTGAATACGCGACACCCTTACATATAAAAGTATTTTGGCGACCCCCATCACCTTGCCAAACCATAACCCAACTAAGTGTGTAATTTCAAAGACAACGAATTTACTTTTCTTCTTATGACACTACTTTTTTGTGAAAAAAACAATTATAAAAATACGCTATTGTACATTATAGGATAAAGTGCTAGTCTATTTTGTCTGATTGTAACACATCTTATTACTACATCAACTCCGACAGAAAAATAAATATTGCTTATCGAAATTTCGCATTGCAATTAAATGTTAATGCTTGTTAAGCTTATGGGACTTAACTGCGGGGTCAACAGTCCGTTAACTTACACATTACTTATAATCTAGCTTATACTAAAGATAATACAAATATCAATGCCCGAGGGAGGATTCAAACCCCCGACGGGGAAGGTCTAGCGCATCGCGGCATAGCGCCTCAATGCGCTCAGCCACTCCGTTGCGGCTTGGAATTAAAACTGAGAAACGAATTATGCTCGTTGAGCCAGGTCCCACTGTATAGTGAACTTTTAAAGAATTGAATTTCCCAAAACTACTTATTGTATATTGTAAATTTAGCTATCGCTTAGACCTGAAAATAGTTTTCAGGCTTTTACGAGGGTTCTCTGAAGTTTTTAATAGCTTACCTTGTTTTCTCGTCAAATCTGGAACCCACGTTGTATCCATAGTCTTCTTTCTTATCCTGTGGAGAGTTTTACTTACGAAATCGGAATATAATGTTCTTATATGAGCTTTTATTGCACCTTCAAAATAAATTCGATGTTTTCCAAGTTCAGTCTCATTTATTTCGGTACTTTTTCCAAAGCCAACACCAACAATAATCACAACATTAGAATTTATATAGGCTATAACTCCTTGGCCGCAGTATTCCGTAGTCCATGGCTCAATAAAATCTTTGCCGCTTACTCTGCCAATGAAAGCTATGTGGAATACCGTGGACATGATAAAATAAAAAAAAATCAACTGTAGTATAAATAAATTACTTTACACTTTGATAACTATATTTAATTACTTTTACAAATAAATATAAAGCTTGTTCATTCATAATAAGCAAATGGGTACACAGGTACCCTCACACTTTCCGTTTATTCATTGTTAATACGGTATATTTATTATTATAAAACAGTATTTGTTCTCTCCAACTGGGAAGATTGACGATCAACAAGGAAACGCGCATTTTTAAAATATAAAATATTGACTTTTTCTTAGGCATATGGTTTTGCATTTCGGGGTAGTAGTATCGTGGCATGCTCCTGGCTGGCCGTTTAATGGTGCAACTACTTCCTCCAGGACGACGACCTCATGTACAGGAATTTACGACCGCCCCTGGTAGCCACGACCTGCATATCGAAGAACACTGAACTGAAAGACAGAGAAGGAGATAGGCTGCTCATCCAATATTTCACGCCCTCTGTGATGCAACTGCGCCACATTTTTTGTCACAAGGGGATCTCAAAATGATGTTCGTTATTTAATTTGTCGAAGCAACAGGTTGATCTTCTATCTTCCCGATTAAAAGAAAGGCATCTTCTTCTTCCTGATACGAAAGTGACTGTTGTCCATGAACTGTTGGATCTTACGAAGACATTTTCCTGAAATAAAATGTAGGAGGTAATCAGGATGGAAATATTATTAGGTACGTTTATTTGATTCCTTTATTCTTTCTTTGTATTCTCTTTTGATAACAGCTGATCAGATTTTTGTGTTCTACTTTTTCTAGAAAATATAACTCTATTATACGTACATCAGCTGACATTAGCGTTTACCGAAACCAGTATTATATGGAAACTAAGGCCAATATAGAAATTGTGAAATTAAATCTGGATTCAGGAATGAATTATCTCCGAGAAACGGCGTGTTTTTCGTGTAACTGAAAAAATATTTTTAATAGACCACTGTAATTAGGCAGGATGTAAAATGTGTACGTACATGCAAGTAATTTAAAAGCAGACACTGCAGGATCCGTCCGTGAGACCTGGTATTGCATGTTGTTCACTTGTATTAAATCATTCTAGGAAGTGTTACAGTTAATTAAGCAAGAACTACAAAAGTACACAAAACTTATTGCACCACAAGTTACTGAAAAATATGCAATCGATGTTTTTAATTTAGATTACTTTCATGCTAAAGTGAAGTTCTCATCTTATTGGTATACGCACTGTACATGCTTCTAAGTTAATAATTTGAAAAAATCACTTCATTATTCCTCAATCAAATATATATATATATATATATATATATATATATATATATATATATATATATATATATATATATATACTGACTTATTAAAACGATAAAATATAAACGTGTACCAAGTAACACTAAAAGTTATAAAACTGGAATAGATATAAAACGTTGACTGTGTAACACCTTTTTGAAATCAAAAAATGACATTTAATACTCCTCAACGTGGGCAAAAATGTTTAGCTTGATAACATATAGTCCAAGGTTGTCATTTTATTCGATGAAACTGATTGAACGAAGCCACTACCATAGAAGTACTGAAAACAGACAGTAACTACGCCGCTCATTGGTACCAATATAGCATTTCAGTATTGTACTCAGCATTTTCAGGGCAACGATGCGTTTCCAGTTCAAAATTTGAACATTTTTAAATCTAAGCGATTTGACTGAGGCACTTATCAGTCCTTAAAGTTACAAACTACTTAAACTAACTTATGGTAAGGACAACACATACATCCATGCCCGATGAATGACTCGAACCTTCGACGACGAGCATCCGCACGCTCCGCAGCAAGGCGCCTCAAAGCGCTCGGCCGCTCCAGCGCGGCTAGCTCATGGTAAATTATGCTAAATATCTCATCAACGTTACGAGTAGAATCACTTCGCCGAGCGCATTGAGGCGCTATGCTTCGATGCGCGAGACCGTTTCCCGTCGGGGGTTCGAATCCCCCTCTCGGGCGTAGATGTTTGTATAAGTTAGTTTATAAGTAGTTTGTACGTTTAGGGACTGATGGCCCCGTAGTTAAGTCCCATAAGCTTCACAAACATTTGAACATTTAGAATCACTTCATACTTGCAAATAACGGTCATAAGGATTCTGTATCGCTGTTGTTTGAAAGGAGAGAAAATTAAGTAGCTAGTTCAAGTTTGAAGATGACAATTATTTAAGAAGAAGCTAGTTGAAGAAAGAGTACCGCAAACTGCAGAAATAAAATCAGGTGCAATTATGGCATAAAGTAAAGACTGAAATATAAGCACAGAAGGTTGGTTTAGAGAAATTGCCAGGAAATAGTAATTAGGAAACGAAAATTAAGTGAATGGTGCAATTATCTCACTATCCGTTACTATTTAATTTTGATATAGCTATCCTGAATCGCTAATTTGACGCATTTTCCCTTCTTTTGGTAAGAAACAAACGCTACGTTCTTGAATGGATATATACGATATTCCTGATTTTCTAGTGCGACCTAGTGCAGAAAACGAAAAAAAAATACGTTAACTTGATGGCTGAATTGTAGAGTTGGCTACTGTTTCATTGTTTTTAAACAATATATCGATAGCGGAACTGTAACTATTTCAAAACCGCCATCTTTCACTGTTTCCAAACAGTTGTGTTTGATTCCACTCTGCTTCGGATGACATTTTCGGACGACACAGAAGCTATATCGTCCTGTCGTTTTCACTGTTTCAAAACAGTGGTGTTTCAGTTCATTAAAACCCCGACTGTATAGCAACAGTGGTGATTTATTTTGCTGAAGCTCAGCGTAAGTCCATACGTATATATTTAACATACCAATATAGGAACAGTTTCGAGAGCGTCGAAAACTAATTGACTCCCTTGAGACTGCAGCTTACGACTGCTGAAAATAAAGATTCGTTGAAGTTTTGAATAAAAATATTTCCGAAATGGCAGAAATTAATGATCTCTGGAAGTTACATAAAATTTTTTAGGTTGAAAATCGTCAGAAACCACCGCACCATGTTAGACTTATTGTCGCAAGAACGTTTTTGCAAAATATGATTCAGTGCAAAGCATACTACACTCAAGTTTTTAATTGAAAGACTTTTGTGTATCTATATTGTTGGATATCAAGCAAACTGATTCTTTGACGTGAAAAGCGGACCAGTGAATTGATGTGTTACTTACTGTGTTTTAATTGCATCTTCTCTTAAAGATAACTCTCGCTGTCCCTGCAGCAATACAGTAGTACTGAAGCGTTCATGTGTATCTGAACTTTATAATTAAATCTTTAACTTTGTAGGAATTAATATAAAACGAAAAAAGTATCGGAAGCAAAGGGAACCGAATTCTCCCGCGCTTCTCAAACATTAACCAACCTCACGCTCGATAAATTCTTTGCCTACACTGTAATCGCAAACCTTCAGCCAGCATTTTTTCTTTTCCTACTTTCCAAACAGGCAAGACATTTCAGATATTTAAAAGGATCATCTACCTGCTCTTTCATGCACAGTTGAACCTAGTAGTTGACTTCCATTCTGCGACCTCCCTTTATTAGGTAGATTGTTGAATAATACTTTGCGGACTCCTTACTGGCATGGTTTTGTCTTGCCATGTTCATATTATAGTAATCTTTGTTTCTTAGGATAGCTTCCAACGAACTACAAATTGTTTGTAATTCTATCGGACCAAACTGCGTGGTCATCTGTCCGTAGCTTACAAACTACTTAAACCTAGGTAAACTACCCTAAGGGAGGACTCGAACCTCCACGGCAAGCAACCGCGTGCTCCGCAGCGAGACGCTTTAGACCGCTCGGCTACTCCACCGCGGCAACGAACTACACAGACGATCATCAAGCCACAGACAACCACGCAGAGAAAAGAATGAGGTACACACAACTTACTATAGAATTCGTCCACAGCCTTTGACAGCATAAGCACATTGTGAATAGTGTGACAGTTTGGATGTTCTTTTCTGATGAAGTATGTGGCCGAAAGCTAAGTTGTGTCATGTTGATTATCTTTTCGATGCGCCTGCCTGAGTGCAAGCTATAGCGTATTCGGATTATTTTGCTCATTCAGTCAATACCAAAGCCAGGAATTGGATCTAGGAGGGCTATGGGTATTCGTGATTTCTGATTTCATGTAAGAGTAAGGACCCTTTTTTCTAATTTGAGGTGCTTTCGGGGCACGAAGGCTCTTGGGGGGGGGGGGGGTAACACCATAATCCCCCCCCCCCCACGCTTCACCTTCCTCTGTTATTGTTTCTTGTGTGATTATTATTATAAGACCACTATTTAA
This sequence comes from Locusta migratoria, assembly GCA_026315105.1. Classification (NCBI taxonomy): domain Eukaryota; kingdom Metazoa; phylum Arthropoda; class Insecta; order Orthoptera; family Acrididae; genus Locusta; species Locusta migratoria. The sequence goes on along the minus strand of CM048744.1, from coordinate 118,259,468 downwards.
TTTCAGTAACATAATCCTTTCATACGCTTGTACAGAGGGAACTGTCAGCAATCAATATTCATTGAAATAGTTCCCATAAGACAGAGTGGGTGACCGGCTACCAATACAGACAGTTCTCTTTTTTTCACAGTCCGTTTACAAATGCGTACTTCCCATTCGGGTTCATATTTTGACACAGTGCTACAAATATGTATGAAATAAGTCCATTGGTATTTTAGCAAAAGTTTTTAGTTTTATGCTATGCATCAATTTCAAGTTCACAGAAAAAATTATGGTTTCTGGTTGCAGGTAACATGGAGAACGTTTAAAAACACTTTTTTTGTTGTTGCTACAATTGAAGTTGGCAGAAGATTACAGATATATGTATCCCTACTGTTAAGTTGAAACACACTTTCAAAATAAATGCTCCATAAATTAATGCATTGCCTGTAGTTAAAAGTCCTCAATTTCGCATTTATATTCTCAAGATGCTAGTTCAGTAAATTTTATATGACAATATGCCTATTGAATATCACAAGTAGGTTAGTATACGAAACACCCATCAAAATTAGGCACCAAAATACAGGAAATCAAAATGTATGAATTATAGTAACTTTGAGAAAATCAGTCTATCAGATCTTTTATTTGACTTCCGGGAACGGGTGGAAACGTCACGGTGTACCGATGTGTTGGCCATTTTCCCGTTGGGCTACATGACAAGTGATCTTGAAGCGATTCAATATTACTAGATTTCACCTAACAAGCGTTTTCTAATCACATTGCGTGCATATGGAATATTGCGACAGTTGTGCGATTGGATTCGAGATTTCCTGTCGGAAAGGAAAGAGTACGTAGTAAGTGAAGAAAATTCATCCAATGCAACAAGGTATCTGGCGTTCCCAGGGAAGTGTTATAGGGCCCCTACTATTACTTATCTGAGACCTTCTAAGCAGCCGTCTTTGTTCGCGGATGATGCTGTCTGTCGTTTACCGGCTAGTAAAGGTCAAAAACACATTAAAAATATTCAGATATCTGCATGGTGCGAAAATTGGCGATTGACCCTAAATAATGAAAAGTGTGAAGACATCCATATGAGCACTAAAAGAAATCCATTAAACTTCATTAAAACGAAACGATAAATCATTCAATTAAATACCTAGAAACTAAAATTTCCAACAACATTAATTATAAAGAATACGCTGAAAATATCACAGGGAAGGCGAAACGAAGGCTTCGTGCAAGAACACCATATGTATTACCTTGTTTGATCTCAGACTATTATCAAACAAGAAAGTGAAACACTTGTTCGGTACGACGTTGTCGGGCTCCATTTTGCAAAAACCATTCAGTCCCTGGTCCTCTAACTCTTGCAACGTAACCAGTGACCGTTTTTCAAATGAAAGAAAGGGCCAATAACGCCTCTGCTGCATACTGCAGCCCACACACTAACTTTAGGACAATACAGTGCTTTTAGGAACCCCAAAATCGCCAGTTCTGCTTATTCACGTATCCTTTCAGGTGGAAGTGTGCTTCATCTGTAAACCAGATGCAGCCAACATCAAATTCTTCACTATCAATCATTGTGATTAGCAAAGGCAACCCTTTGTTGCACAGCTCGTACGGGTATGGCCTAGTGCGTTTGAATTTTGCATGGAAACATGTGTAGGCTCTTTCTCAGTATTTTCTGCGTGCTGGAACGCTTCAAACCAGTCTCATAGGCAATTCTACGGACGGATGATATTAGATTTCGCTGAATAATTCCAGAAACTGTAGCGATATTTTCAGGCGTAACTGTGGTTTGCTTGCGGCCAACATGCCCACTAGATCATCAGTTATGCTGCCCGTCCGTTGAAATTTTGCGAAGAGCGTAGAAATGGTTTTCGCATCGGGTCCTTTTGGAACATTAAATCGTGCTTGAAAACTTCGTCTCTTCTAACCTGTGGTACTCTAGCACTAGAAAAACGCGCTGTTCAATGGAGTACATTGTTTTAATCTCTTTCTTCGGTACGATAACCTCCTTTCACGTTTCAATAGTGGAACTGATCGCTCTGGGCTTCGAATCACTATTTATACTAGGAATTACGTATGGCGATTAGAGCGCCATCTGTTAGCAGCTTTTGCAACTATTATTTCAAACTGCTGTATAAACGTATTACAGTTTTCAGAATAAACATACCGTTTACTGCATTCCTCTATCGATCTTTGTTTTCGAGATATTTAATTTTGAAATCAGGGAGTCGATTTCTGGACACCCTGTATATTCTGCAATATTCCGAGTTGTTCAAAGGTAACAGCGCTTTCTCTGAATAGTGCATGTGTTCTGTTTCGAGTACATGCCATGAAATATATACCAACGAATTGTAAACATCTACATAAACTCGGGAGATACTACTACAATGACTGTTGTAAATGACTTATATGTTAAGTACTAGAGTTATGTGGAATTCAGAATTACTACACTTATTCCGTTTGTGATTTTAGCTGTAAAAGAAAACGTGATCACGGTTTGAAATTGAATATTTGCTCTTTATTTTAGTGAAGAACAAAGTAATATGAATGAAGTCGTATCTGAACTGCAGGAAGGGTAATACAATTTACGTTAAAAGCGTCAACAACAACCAAGTGAAAGACAAACATTATAGTAGATGCATTGATTCTAATTAATGACTTTCAATATATTACATAAATAGTAAATAATTGCTTAGAAAAAATAAACAGGGTAATTTCTAGCAATGTATATACTTCCCTTCCGTTTCATTAAGGCACTACACTTGTCACAGAAATCTAGCATTTCCTTTATATACAAAACTACCAGTTTCACAACGTTTTCAGAATATTCATTATTACAGTATCCTCCCAGTTTACGTGCATATGCTTCAGAAGACTATTGTTCAATTCTTGTTACGTATTTCACGGCATGTTCACGAAATAGAACAAACACGGATTTTAAAGGGAGCATTCTTACATATGCGCGACTCTAAATATTCATAACATAACTCTATTTAATTAATAAGGGTGCCCGAATTCCATGTTCTGAAGAAGCCCATGGCTGATAGCTGAAAATGTTGTATGTGTGTGTCTTTTGTATTACCTGTCGCAGCTCGTCGGCACGTCTTTGCGGTGAGTTGTAAACTGTCCTTATTACTATGATGTTAAAAGCAAAATCTTTAACCATGTGGTGATTGTTTCGTTACTATTTTTACAGCTGCAATTACAATGATCGTCTGTAATCTAGTTTTTTTATGTTTGTAATACTGTGGGACCAAACTACGTTGGTCACCAGTCCCTAGTCTTACAAACTAACCTAAGGACAACACACACATCCATGCCCGAGGGAGGATTCTAACCTCCGAGGCGGAAGGTCGCGCGATCAGTAACGTGGCGCTCCAGACCGCTCGGCTACTCCCGCGCGGCTGTAATCTCGTATCTATATCTAATACAGACCATATTCTACTGACTAATGTTTTTATAATTACGTTAGAACGACTCTTTAGTTAGGCTGTATGTCGTTTGCTACATTAATTCCGTCATTTTAGTAAGCCCAATATGGGCCAGTACCCATCTATAACGACGTAGATGTAGGCGTAGTCTGAATGACTAACAAAGTCATCTCTAAGTCTTTTAGTAATATTATCTTTCACAGTTATTAGCAGAACAAAAACTACTACTAGGGGCTCTCATTACCCTAATCCCCACCAGCAGGGAACCTGTAACTACTATCGTCATATCGGGAGTAAGGAGACCAACCAGCACTTTTATTTGTTTCCATAATGCTGGATGATGTAGGCAGTAAATTATCTGGACAAATTTCTGTTATTACCAGTCCAAGTTGTACATAAGCCTTTTTATATTTTTGATAACTGGTTTCGAAAGTATTAGTCCATTTCAAAATGTCCAAGTAGAACTTACTTGAACGATCTGCAACTGCACTACTATGTCCGATACCGGCTATATAATTTTACCTTTTTGGCCTACTTTAGGTTACGGAGGTAACACTAAAATTGGGCCTTTGCGATCGCCTTTTGACAGCTCAAAATTTAAATGAAAATAACGGCTTAACCGTTCATCTGACACGGAAACTGAATACATGACTTTGTAGAGGAGAAATTTCTCTACAACGTTGCTCCCCTATGTTTTTTTTCATATCTCGCATCGTTTCAGAGGTATTTGCAAAAATAACGTCGATTTTGGGATATCTGTCTGTCTGTTGTCCGTAACGTTCAAATGTTCAAATGTTTGTTAAGCTTATGGGACTTAACTACGGGGTCATCAGTCCCTAAACTTACAAACTACTTATGAACTACTTACAAACTAGGACGGCACAAATATCCATGCCCGAGGGGGGATTCGAACCCCCGACCGTAGTGGCCGTGCTGACCGTGACTGGAGCGCCTCAGTCACCTCGGCCACCGCGGCCGGCGTCCGTAACGTGTTCCCACTTTTTAGGTCGAACCCTTCAACCGATCAGCACGAAATTTCACAGACATAATTATAGGCCATCAAGGATCAGAACCTCCCCTTTTTCCAAGTTTTCGGACAAAAAAGCCGTTTGTAATGTAATTGCAATTGCAAACGAACCATTCATTTGACACGAAAATGGCATAACCGAATTTGTGGAGGAGAAAATTCCCTATTTCTCTCTTATGTTTTTTTTTTCACATCTCGCATCGTTGCAGAGATATTTGCAAAAATAACGACGATTTGATGATGTCAGTCCATCTGTATGTAACGTGTTCCCACTTTTTAGGTCGAATTGTTCAATCGATCGGCATCAAATTTTACGGACATAATTGTTGACCGCCAGAGACCAGAACCTGGCTTTCTTTTTTTCTTTCTTTTTTTCATATCTAATATCGTTTGAGAGATAAAAATACCGGTGATTTGACATCGCCCATTGATTTTACGAGAACCAGCCGTTCGGAGATGTCACGTTACAGTCCACGCCCAGAACTCTCTGGTCTACGCCACCTTGCGTTGCGTATTTGATGATTTTCTTTTTATAACGGCACACTGAAGAATTAACAAAAATACGTCGTTCTTCGTTCCATAAATGATAATCTAGTGTCTAAAAATGCCATATTAGCATTATTTTACAACTGTCATCAATAGTAGGAGATTAAAGGACGAATTTTGTAATAGTTCACTGTAGTGTACTGGGCAGCGCGTTGGATTGTAATGCACCTGGTCAGTGTTTTCGAACCCGCCACTTCGAAGTGCGGCAGCTGGAGGTGATGGTTGTATGACTGTGTTGTGTGCCTATGTGATTACGTGAATGTTATATTTTCTGAAGAAGGCCATGGCCGATAGCTGAAAGTATTGTATGTGTGTGTCTTTTGTATGTGCCTGTCGCAGCTCGTCGCCACGTCTGTGCGGTGAGTTGTAAACTGTCTTTATTACTATATTATGAATTCCAACCAGGACTTTCCATTATTATTCGATTTTGGTTTTGTCAGTTTTGTACATCATTTATATCATAAATGTATGCCACTCTCAAAGCTTACAGTTAACGATACACATCACTATTCGAACTGTATATAAAAGCAATGGTAATCAGTAGTACTGACAGCAATCATGTTGATGATAGTAATAATGATAATACTTACCAATCTATTCTAACATAGTGCCAAACACCCTTGGTTAAAGGAATATAATAGCGCAAGATAAACATACTTTACAAACGTGATACCGCGCATTGTAGTCAACACGCACAGAAATTTACGACATTTAACTACCAGTGTCCATTGACATAAATGATTGGGAGAGCTGACATTTTATGTCCAGCTGGAATTCGAACCCGGGTCTCTTGCTTACTACGCAGTACCGTCGACCTCTATTCTAGTCTTTTTCTGTTCTCCTGGCAGATCGGACCTTTGCGGACGGAAGTTCGTTTTGTTCTGTGTTGATCTGGGACAAAGATCAGTAGGAACTTGAGGACTATCCTAGCACGACTCTCATAAGACTGACGTAGTGCGTGTGGATGCACAGGCCCGAACTCTTACCGGAATTGGTGTCTTGCTGCAAGTAATGAGTGATAATGAGCACGGAGACTACGTCTGTATTGCGAGTATAAGTTGCATCGTTGCAGTGATCACTGCGTTCCAGTATAGTCATGTAATTAATAGGTGTACATACTCTTTCTCGAAATCTGACTGTGAATATAAACAGATTATGTTCATATGTTAAATATACTAGAGGCAAAACACAAACAACAGCCTCATTGCGTTATACAAATGGCGATCACGCCGATGAGAGCGCTACTAAAGCAGAGTTACTAAACACAGCTTTTAGAAACTCATTCACCAAAGAAGACGAAACCAATATTCCAGATTTCGAATTACGAACAGAGGCCAGAATGAGTAATGTACAAGTAGATATCATCGAAGTAGTGAAGCAACTGAAATCACTGAACAAGAACAAGTCTTCTGGTCCGGACTGTATACCCAAATAGATTTATATGTGATTATGCTGATGCGATAGCTGCTTATTAACAGCCATATACAACCGCTCGCTCAAAGAAGGATCTGTACCAAAAGACTGGACAGTTGCACAGGTCACACCATTATACAAGAAAAGCAGTATGAGTAGCCCACTAAAATATAGGCCTATTTCATTAACGTCAGTTTAATGCAGGGTTTTGGAACATATCCTGTATTCAAATATTATGAATTATCTCGAACAGAATGATCTATTGACGCATGGTCAAGACGAATTTAGAAAATATCTCTCATGTGAAACACAACTAACCCTTTACTCACACTAAGTGATGATTGCCATCGACAAGGGTTCTCTGATTGATTCCGAATTCTAGATTTCCAGAAGGCTTTTGACACCTTACCTCACAGAGGGCTTTTACTCAAATTGCGTGGTTATGGAATATCGCCCTAGATTTGTGACTGGATAGGGGATTTTCTGTCAGAGATGACACAGTTTGTAGTAATCGATGGTAAGGCATCGACTAAAACAGAGGTGATATCGGGCGTTCTACAGGGTACTGTTATTGGTCCTCTGCTCTTCCGTATCTACATAAACGATTTTGGAGAAAATCTAAGCAGCTCTCTTAGATTGTTTGCAGATGACGCCGTCATTTATCGTCTAGTAAAGTCATCTGAAGATCAAAACCAACTGCAGAAAGATTTAAATAAGATATCAGTATGGTCTAAAATTGGCAACTGATTCTAAATAGTGAGAAGTGTGAAGTCGTCCACATGAATACGAAAAGAAATCAGTTAAATTTTCTTTAGAAGATAAATCAATCGGATGTGAAGGATGTAAACTCCACTAAATACCTAAGTATTACTATTACATCAGACTTAAACTGGAAAGAGCGCGTAGACAATGTCGTAGGAAAGGCCAACCAGAGAGTGCGTTTTATTGTCAAAACGCATAAAAGATGCAACAAAACTACTAAAGAAACTGCATACACTACGCATGTCCGCCCTCATTTGGTGTATTGCTGCCTAGTATGGGATCCTTGTCAGGTGGGTTTGACGGACATCGAAAGAGTCCAAAGAAGAACAGCTCGTTTCGTACTGTCACGCTACAGGGGAGACAGCGTTACGGAAATGATACAGGATCTGCGATGGGAATCATTACAACAACGGCGCTTATCGCTGCGACATGGGCTACTTACGAAACTCTAATCATCAACATTCTCCTCCGAATGCGAAAATATATTGTTGACTCCCACCTACAAAGGTAGAAATGATCATCAGAATAAAATACGAGAAATCAGAGCTCAAACAGAGAGATTCAGGTGTTCTTTCTTCCCGCGCGCTATTCGAGAATGGAATAAAAGATTAGTATAAAGCCCGTTCGATGAACGCTCTGCCAGGCACCTAAATGTGATTTGCAGAGTATCCCATGCAGATGTAGATGCTTTTTAGATGCCAATGCTTCAGTGAGAATCAGGTGGCCAGCACCGCCTGTTGTCAACGGAACGGACAAAATGATTTTCTCCCAACCATGCCAAGCCCGACCCATGCCAAGCCCCGACGTTAAACTTGTTTGCCTGTCGTCTTACGGCTTTGCTGCACTACGAATCGATTGCAAGTATAGGCCTGGGTCTCCTAAATTGATGTTCTTTTCACCGGAGGATCAAATTACAAGACCCACTCTGCACTACCAAAAATGACAACTCGTGGTTTGACATTGTTACCAAAAGTCACCAGAATTCATTGACTGATTTACTGAAATTTTTCCACAATACTCTCTTCCATTAGGTACCGAGACGTGCTATATACCGGTTGTTCAAAAAATAACTACGCTGTGTCCTGTTGTGGTGTCAAATATTCAAATGTTTGTAATCCTATTGGACTAAACTGTTATGCGCATCAGTCCTTAGACTTACGAACTACTTAAGCTAAAGTCAACACTCACGCGCGTGCACACTCCTGGAAAACTTAACCTATTTCCTTTTTCTTCTTTTTTTTCCTTTCTTCGTTATTGATTCTTTTCAATTAGGCTTAAGATTGTCATGCGCATATTACTACTTAAGGTTTTTCTATTACCATTACTGTGTTAAACCCAGTGTATTGACTTGTTCCATGACCACGCGGCTATTCCAGTTCGGCTTTATGGTGTCCTAAACAATGACTGATATGATTTTCGACTCTTTAATATAAAATTTTCCGTCGTTCAATATATTTTAACCTTATTTGACCGTACTACAAATATGATATTTGTTCGCAGGTCTCGTCTGATTGAAGACCAACGTCTTGTGTGACTTCTTTGTGGTCCAGGTCATGATGCCGATGATTGAAAAAAGAGTTTCTTGTGAAGCATGTGTCCCGCAACTGAAACAAGCCCACCTCAGCAGCAGAAGCAGCATTTCCAGTAAAGTTCCCAGGAGTTAAGATGCATAATCGCGACGCTGTACGGAACCTCATCACCAAATTTGGAAATAGCGGAAGCATTCATAATGCTCAAAAACGAGGCAGGCCACCCACATGCGAACAGCAGTTTGCGGAGGTGCAAGATATGATGCTGAAAACTCCAAACATATCGGTTACACGACTAGCTCAGCAGGCCCACGTATCCGATGGTTCCACTCTCAAGATTATCTGGACGTCCGTGTCGATATACCAGATATTTGTTAGTACTTGACATGAAAGAAAGCAATCGACCAGCGTGTCTAACTCTTGTAACCTGTTCCTGTCTTCCTGCAGGGCAATGGTGACAGGATATCTGACACAACGTCTATCATCGATACCGTGAATAACCAAAAGAGTCATGTGTGAACTACAGAGAATCCATATGAAGTTAAGGCCATGATCAAAAGGTTGGTGATTGCTGAGGCGTGAGTCGGAAACGTATCATTAGGGCTAACTTTCAGGACACCATACATGCATAATGGCACTGCACCTGTATTCTGGAGCCTTTCCTAGATGAACTGAATGAGGAAGAAATTGTGAATGTCTGATTCCAAGAGGTTTGGATGGCAGAAAATTCTGCCAAGAAGACGATGAACTTTCTAAAGGACGATGCCCGCTTCGTCTGTCGGGGACTCTGGCCTCCACGACATGGCCTACACGACATGGATCCACCGGAATACTTTCAATGGGGTACGTTGCAGGCAAAGACCTATGAAGGAATCCACACTCCATACTAGAACTCCAAGCTGTATTGACACGTAATATTCGGAGCATCACTCCTGATGTTCTGTAAACGTCTTCAAGAACATAAAGAAGCGCGTGTAACTCTGTCTTCAAGGGAATAACTTGCGGCATCTCTTATAACTTATATAACTTCCATGACTTTCATACGGAAACTTACTTCTAGAATAGCTTTTTTATTGAACACCCTGTATTTGTCTTAAATCAAAGCAGATTTTCATAACTTACTGATCACTACATTTCGACACATTTTGACTGAGCACCGTAAAATTTGGTGGATATATGTGGTACCAATGTGGTACATGGTGGACGATAGCTTACAAGTCTTCGACGTTGGTTTGACGATCATCGTAGAGGTTGGCACATATATGTATGATTTCGTGGAAAAGGTTTTTACTCGTCAAGTCACCATATGGGCGATGGCAGATTACTTTGCAGTTGATTTCTGCAGCGTTTGACTGACTACCTGTTATGTTGGCTGATATGCCTATTTTTTCACGGAGAAGGTTTTCTTGAACACCGTAAGGCCGCGTATGGTGAATGGCGGAGAGAAAACTGCAAGAAATTCACTCTCTGTCTGTCTCTCTCTCTCTCTCTCTCTCTCTCCCTCTCCCTCCATATATTTTTATATTTCTACTTCCTTCCGCGGCAGTGCTACGATCGTAGTTCCGAGCAGGCGTGGCATTAACTCTGTCCCAACGCGAAGACATTTTCAGATTTCTGTTGTCAACATGTGCTTTCTAGTGATTATTTATAATGTCATTTGTTATTGAAAATGCCGTCGCGTGTGAAATCAGACCTGCTATTCGTTTTATAAATGCAAAGGAAGTTATGCCAAAGGAAATTCATCGGCAAATCTGCGAGGTTTACGGACAAAATGCTATGAGTGAGTCAATGGTTAGAAAATGGGTTAGGCTGTTCAATGAAGGACGTGATCAACTGCACGATGAACCTCTTCTCACAACTGCTGAGAAGATTAAGCACAACAGTATATTTTCACTTATTACCCTTACTATGGATGTCCCGCAAATCTCACGATTATTCAAAAATGCGAATGTTTGTTAAGTTTATGGGACTTAACTACGTGGTCATCAGTCCCTAAACTTACAAACTACTTATGAACTAGCTACAACTAAGGACGGCACAAATATCTATGCCCGAGGGGGGGTTCGAACCCCCGACCGTAGTGGCCGTGCAGACCGTGACTCGAGCGCCTCAGTCCCCTCGGCCACCGCGGCCGGATCTCACGATTATTAAATCATGAAATTGTTACTGAGAAACTGAAATGTTTAAAACTTTGCTGACGTTAGGTACCCAAAATTCTTATTGAACAACACATAAAAGCGGATGGGCAGTGCACTTCAGGTGACACGCTACAATGAAGAAGGCGATGGGTTTCTTTCTCGAATAGTCACGGGGGATGAAAGTCGGGCATTGTACGACGCCCCTAAAACAAAACGGAAATCACTGGAATGGAGGCTCACTTCATCCCCGACGAAGGTTAAGCCTAAGCAAATCTTGACACCTCGGATTGATTTATTACCACGAGGCTAAACAATCAATGCACATTGTTACTGCGACACCATTAAGAAATTGGGTCACGAAACAAGCACCAAGGATTAGTGTCAATTTTCTAATAATTCCGGACCTCACACGCCGAATGTGATCAAATATCTTTTACGGGAGTTTCATTGGGAGGTGTTTGATTTTACTACGTACAGCCAGGAATTCGCTCCTAGCGACTTTCATCTCTTCTTACACCTCAAATCTGTCCTTGGTGGTCAACACTTCAACGATGATGGCGTGCTGAAAGAACACGTTACCATATGGTTGAATACGCAGGCAGCAACCTTCTATGAAAAAGGCATACAAAAACTTGTGCCATGCTATGACAAGTGTTTTTTAAGGTGTGCAGGAAAGTAGTTTAACAGTTGTAGATTTTTGTTCAATAAATATTCTTTCTGTATCCGTACACGTTTGTTTTTATAACCAAACGGATCTTACTTAGCCGTAAGTATCTTTAAAACTGTAATAGGTATCAATCCCATCAAAAACATAAAATGTACAAAAATGCAAGTCTCGCAACGAATTCCTTCAACCATTAAAAGTCGTTACATCTCATGGAAAACCAAGTCGGTTACTTTAGTTAGTGTTCATGGAACCACATATTCAACACCTTGTCATTTTTTTTATCTAATTACTTATCTACCAACATCTGTAGTGACTATCAAAATTATACATCTTTATTTGAAATCGCACCATAATACAACGACATCAGAATACATAAAATAATGGGGCAATTACACATCGACATATGAAAATAATTTATTTTCTTCTATGTAACCAAACTTAATCACATAGGAATGAAATACCTCACATTTACATTAAGCATTTCAAACAGTTTACGTTGCCATGCGATTTCCAAGTCATTATATTTATTATAGAAATTAAAATGTATAATTTTGGTATAGTCACTACAGCTGTTGGTAGGTAACTAATTAGTTAAAAAATTATGACAAGGTGTTGAATAGGTGGTTCCATGAACACTAACTCAAATAACCGACTTGGTCTCCCATAAGATCTCACAACTTTATGGTGTAAGGAATTCTTCGCAACACTTGTGTACAGTACTGCCACCTGTGGTGGATCACTATAGAAGTTGTATTATGCATCAGTTTGTGAACTTCGTAATACACGGAAGTTGCGGCTAAGTGAACGTAGTATTATACAAATATCACCAAACTTTTCTAGTACACGATAGAATTATACTTACGGCAGTGGTGGTGTAGGGTGCTGAGGTGGCAGCGACTGACGAAAGATACACTTTGGAAAACCAGTCACGTAGAATGTGGAGCATAGTGTTTCATGTTACCATGAAGTAACTAATTCTGTTCCTGCTCTGTAGTGGACAGGTTCTTTTATGTACCCCTCATAAGGTGAACATTTCGTTGCCAACATTTGCACACTACGCCAGCGCCTACGTAAAATTTAGCCATTACGTAAAAACTCTAATTTTAGCGAAATTTTATTCTTATTTCTTATGACTTATATCCGTAGACAAATAATTGTTGATACATTGTTTAAAGCGACAGGGAGGCCAATAATACTGTGTTCGGTAGTGCCAGTCTAGTAATGCGTGTCTGTGGTACGGCCCAGGATTATTTGTTTCGGCACCCAAAACACAGATTTTCTCGGGCGTTTTCCTTTTCTATGCTCATCGTACATCGATTTCTTTGAACTGAAGTTAATGTTGATGTTACCATCGATGTTTTTCTAATATCGATCATCCCTAAGGCAGTTGTTGGTAGCAATTCAATTTTTGACGTTCACTTTTTATTAGAGTTTGAGATTAAATCGTGATCCTAGCTACAAATCTGAAAACTCCGTTTTACCACTCTTAACGGCTATGTACACTCATGATTACCGTATTGTGCACATATACAGCAAACAATCTTTTGAATTATTTAAGTTACCTTGGCCTCCTGATAAAATTATCGTAGAAAATCGGTACTTCAGGTTTCAAGTTCGCGAATGTATATAATGATACCAAGTGACAAGCCTAGCTTAATGTTGCTAACATGAGCAGAACCAGCACCTCCTAGAGAAAACATGAAACGGTAGTGGATTTTCTATAGTGCAACGGAAATATAAAAACGGCATCCGTTTGTTGGTAAAAGCAAACACATAAAAATTATTTAAACAAATGGGAGGGGGTTTCATAAATTATATCAACAATTAAATTTAAATGGCATGTATTGCTCCTTCACAAAATTGGGGGCACCGATTTCTTAACCACAAGGAAAAATACATGCCACTTGTTGGTCCTCAAGTAACAGCATGTAATTGCCCACACGCAAATAAAGTTCTTCCTGGTAGGAAAATCAGGTTATAAAAGCTACGAAAAATCAGGAAAGGAGTGATTCGGTCGGATATACTCTCCACATGAGAGAAGCACACACACGATCATACGCCAGGCTTTTGCTACATTCAGCACTCTGTCAAAGTAAGACGAGGCGAAGCTGCGAAGGTGATGCAATTTGGGGGGCTTGCATGTTCCAGAGCACTCGTACATAATATTTGAATAAAACTTGATTCCGACCCCGTTAGATCTTTTTTCCTCAAACCAGGCACATCACACGTAATAAAAACATACCAAAAATCTTAATAAATTCAAAATCATTGCGGATTGAATTCGGTGTGGTTGGTGTTTGTTCGTGATTAGTTTTTCACTCATGGAAAGGGAAGTAAACGGAATGATTACCGGTTAGTGGAAACTAAGAACTAGAAATTCAAAAATTGGAAAAATTAGAGAAATGAAATTCCACGTTCAACTATTTGAAATTCATGTAAAGACGAGGAGAATCACGCGATTACACACACTACCGTTTGATTTAACAGCCTATCCGAACATAGAAAGAAACTTATGCAAGTTCAGAAATTAACAACATTCAAAAATAGCTGGGGAGAGTAGAACGAGAGTTTACTGGAATTACTCAGAAAGAAAGATACAAATTATAATGGCCTGGAAAGCAAATAGGGCTGGCACAAGATGATGCCTTTGTACTTGCCAGCAAGCACATGACCGCGACTTCTGCTAAAGCAAACACCATGAGAAAATAAATAATTAATCACAATTATCACTTCCGCGACCATCTAGAACACGGGAGAATGGCGTATACGGATTTTTATCACAAGAAAACTATTGAATTTCCACGCTGCATTACTCGGAACTATCTGGAACAAACACCAACGCACAAACAGGATGATCTTCAGTCATTCTACCATTTCTTACCAACACCGGTAAAAGTGATGATCAATTGCAATTCGACACATTAAGATTATTCGTAATTCCATACACGCGATTCACACGAGAGAAACTATTACACAGACAAAGGTCTAACCCTTGCAAACATGGACGCATGTGCATATATGTCTCGCCCAGGCGGCGGTTGAGACTAGTATGTATATGGCCGCCGTACACGCTTAGGTCTGACCCGGTCAGAGATCATGGGGAAGCATGACAGATAAACTAGTAGCACTGCTGACACTCAGCCAAGTAGGCCTAGTAGGCTCGATGGAGCATAATCGCAAAGAAGCATAAAAATCGAAGCGCCAGATTATCGATCACTTACACGCAGAAATGTTCATTCAAAAACACAAAATATGTCACACAAACAGGACGGTGGGGGACATAAACCCTTGATATGATATTAAACATTAAATTTAGGAAACATATATCACGAAATTAATAAAAGTAATGGTAAATAAAGCATAGATGCTCACAGTCAATATATAAAACTCTTAGTATTGGCTACAGGGGTGGTCTCAGTATCGGGTTCAACCTGATTGCAATAACAATTATGTAAAATTTATGCATAAGGAAATAAATACGGCAGTAAGGCATCTTTCAAAGTTTTATATGTCGCCAGCCTGTCCAAAAAACCTGACAGACGATTTCTTCCACCTTACATTACATGTAAGAACAGATGGGCGATTTTTGTACCCTAAAATTGTTGGATTTGCAGGTTGAACAAATCTATCGCGTGAAACGCAGGGTCAACATCAGAAAGCAGTGTACACTTCAAGACGAGTAAGACGTTCTTCACTGTGCCCAAAATGAACTGAACGACCACTCTTGTAAGTAGAAAATAAAATAGTTACTGTTAAATGACCTCACCGGGTACAGGAATATGGTGTCAACCTGTGTGTAAGTAAAAAGAAAAGATCTGTTACACTGAGATGTAGAAATTTAGTTTATTATCTTTAAAAATCGCAGAACAAAAGCGATTACGTTATACTAAATTAAATATGAAAGATACATATACATATATATACCGCAATCTACCGTAAAGTGCGTAGCAAGGATACACTGTACCACTACTAGGCATTTAATTTCCTATTCCACTCCCAAATAGAATAAGGGAAAAAAAGAATATGCCTCTGTACCATCCCTAATTTCTCTTGTCTCTGTGATCTTTGTGCGAAATGTAAGTAGGTGGCAGGAAGATCGTACTACACTCAGCTTCAAATTACGGCCCTCTAAATTTCCTCAACAGAATTTCTCGAAAAGAATGTATTTCCTCCAGCGACCCCCATTTGAGTTCCCGGAGCATTTCCGTGACACTCGCGCACTGGTCGAACCTACCGGTAACGAACCTAGCTGCTTGCCTCTGAACTGCTTCCATGTCCTTCTTTAAACTGATCTGCTGCGGGTCGCAAACATTTGAGCAATACTCAAGACGTGGTTGTAAAAGCGTTTTTTACCGGTCTTATTTAGGCCTACATATGAAATACATCTTCCAAAAATTCTCCAAATAAACCGCATTCAGCTGTCCGCCTTACTTACTAGTGACCTTCCATGTTCGTTCCATTTCATCTCACTCTGATATGTTACGCCTAGCTATCTGAACGACGCCACTGTATCAAGAAGCTCACTACTAATGCTGTATTCCAACCTTAATGAATTGTTGTTCCTACCCATGTGCATCGCGTTGTTTTTTACATTTATAGCTAACTGCCATTCTTCACACCAACTAGAAATTTTGTCTAATATTCTGGCGTTAGTTCTTTCTTTAAGCAGCGAATCATATTCCCCCTACCTACGTTCCTTCTTTCCAGACAAGGTCGAATCCACGAACGTCTGGCTTTTCGACCTCGTCGTGTCCTGATCTAAAGATTTACTGTCACTGTCACGGCAACGGCTCAGAAAAACAAGTGTGACCAGCACGTGCAAAAATCTGTATGAACGTAAAGTTAGGTATACATATATTTGTGTAAACAAGTATCGTTATGGAAAAGTAACTGTAGAGTCTGTAATTAAACAAGAACCTTGAGCTCATAGGAATAATTTGAACGAATGAGGTATATATACATATATATTATTGACTATTTCTTATTAAGAGAACGATTGAACCTGAGTATTTATGATTTTTTTTCTTCTTCCTACTTTCTTCCCAAATTCTCGTCTTAAGATCGCTGTGTTCTTTCTTGCGCTCTTGTGACCATTTACTTCCTATTCTTTTTTTATGTGTTCCTGTTTAATTAATGTTTATTTATGACGCTTCTGAACTGCTCTCGTTTGTTTATACGGTGCTGTGTGATTCCCAGTTCTTTAACGTCTTCTACTGTTTAAGTTTTCCATTTGGTCTTGTTTTTGCTAGTTTTACCTATCTGAAAGATTTGTCTTGTAAGTCTGTTCTTGTCCCTCCTACTGATATGTGCATAAAATTTTAACCTTCTCTTTGTAAATATCTTAGTTATTGTGTTTGTAAATCTCTCTTGTTGCTCTCTTTATCCAAATTCCTTCACGAAAATCTCGTCACAGTATTTTCCTCAGAATTTTCCTTTCCTGCGTATCAATTTCTCTTACTTTCGTGTTGCCATGAATCACCGTATTTTCTGTTGCGTAGAGGGCTTCGGGTAGAACTACTGTTTTGTAATGCCTTATTTTGCGTTGACAGAAATATATATTTTATTGTAGTGATTCCAAATGAGCATGTGTGTTTTTTTGTACTTTGGAAATTCTTTCTTGGTTGGCTATTGTGCTAAGTCCTGATTGTTGGAAGATCTCTTCTAGATATTTGAAGTGTGTAACTTGTGCTACTTTCCTGTACTAGTTTGTAATCGGTAGGTAGTTCCCTGCCTTGCTTTCCAAGTACTTAGTTTCCGCATAGGAAATTTGCAGATATTTCTTGCAACTTCTCCAATGTTTGGCTTCTCCTGCCTTGGTGAGGATGGCAAGATAGTCTGCAAAAGTCAGACATTTAACATAGATTCTCTGCTCTTTTCTAATCCCTAGTTGAATTCCCTTCATTTCCTTTCCCCATGGCTTCAAAATTTTGTCCAGAACCATGTTAAATAAAAGGGGAGAGTCCATCTCCTTGGCCAACACTGGTATGGATATGAAATGCTTCTGACGTTTCTCCCATGAATTTAATTTTGGTTGTTGTATCTGTTAATGTCTCTTGGATAATCGACCTTGTTTTCCTACCGATGTTGACCTGCGTGTGGCCGTGCTCCACAATTTTATGTTGGAGAAATTAGTTTTAAATTTCACATTTTATTTCATGACATGGATTCAGCCACATTTGGCCACTTGATTTTATTTAACAGCTATTTTAAAGTGAGCTAAATGAAATTCTTCTGAAGAAGACAAAATTACTTTTGGCGAAACCTGGGTCAAGTTTTATGTGTATAAACCATTTTTATGCAACTGGTTGGCTGAAATTTTGTTCACGTTTGGAACATTGAATAAAATTCAAAGACGAAGAAAAATTTTGTGTTAGACTGGGACTTGAACTCGTTTTTTGGGTTCTTTATTTTTTATTTTTGCTTTTTTATTCTTCAGGTAGATCGCGTCATTATTTTATGATATTATTGAGATCTTCACTTTGTTTTATTATGGAGGGTGGCTAGCCTTCTGAGCGATCGGTTGTACAGAAACGTTTCTAGGCCTGCCCAAATCACCAACCTATCATGTACTAGTCTCCATTATTCTATTTTCCCGCAGATTTATCTGCATCCCCGCAAGGGTTCGATCTCCTTGCTATACCCACAAGGAAATGGTCATTTGCCTGGCTGAAGAATGCGTTGCAATGAATTAAACGATTAAGGGATAATTGATATACGTATTGCGGTAGTGGAAGCACGAACAGTTTTGTGGAACAAAACTTTGGACACATTTGAAGATAGAAATGCGAATAGAGATATAATGAAACAACTTTCCTGAGAATTGAACGAGTGTTTGAACAAATGGAGAGCAAAGAAAAAAAAATCATTTCGTAACTTGTATACTAATGTGTGATGATACGGTACTTTATTAGTTGTTTGTATCAAGTCAGTAGTATTTGTTATAATGCTATGTACAATCGTCCGGAATTCATTAATTTATGTTTGGAACGAACTTCACTCAACCACGACAGCCCAGAAGCGACTGCTCGTTTGACCGGTAAAACGCCGGTGTGTGTGCAAGCAGCGCTCCACCGGTAAAATATCGGCCGTCCAAATTCTGTGCATGTACAACAGCCTAATAGAGAAGCATCTATCAGGACCAACACGCAGGGCTGCGATGGAGTAGCCGAGCGGTCTAAAGCGTCTCGCTGCGGAGAGCGCGGTTGCTCGCCGTGGAGGTTCGAGTCCTCCCTGGAGCATTGTTGTGTGTGTTGTCCTTAGGTTAGTTTACCTAGCTCTAAGTAGTTTGTAAGCTACGGACTGATGACCACGCAGTTTGTTCGATATATGTACAAACATTTGAAACACCACGCAGGATTTCCAAAAAGACATTGTGTGGCGTGACCAATGACGGTACACAATGTGGCCATCCGATTGCAAGGTGTGGGTATTGCGAATCCCCGGTGAACTTCATCTAATGAAGTTTCTAATTATTATGGGACCAAACTACGTTGTTCAGGACAACACACACATCTATGCCCGAGGTAGGATTCGAACCTCCGACGCGGGAGGACGCACGCTCCGTAATTTGACGCTCCAGACCGCTCGGCTAGTCTCGCGCGACGAACGTCTTCTGCCACCGTGTGTAGGCTAACACTAAAATTCGGAACCGGTGGTGTTATGGTGTGATCCTGTTGTTGATAGAGGCAGCTTTTACCCTCAGTGGTTTTGCTTGGCACTGCGACAGCACAAGCCTACCCTGATATTTTAAGCACCTTCTTGCTTCCCACTGTCGAATATCAATACTGGGATGGCGATTGCTTTGAACACGATCAAACACCTGTTCACGATGCACGGCTTCTGGCGGAGTGGTTACACAACAGTAGCATCCATGCAATGGATTGACCTGTACAGAGTCCTGACTTGAATCCTATAGATCACCCAGTGGGGTGTTTTGGAACGCCGACTTTGGGCCAGGTCTCACCGACCTACATCGATACCTCTCCACATTGCAGCAGTTCGTGAAGAATGGGGCTGCGAATCAGTTGGCAGCCAATCTTTACATATCAATTACTTTGTGTTTTGACTGTGTTAGGGAATACACTGAAATTCTATTCAATACAATCGAAGAGTTCTAAGGAAATAGGCAGAGGCATGCAATCAGATAGCCACATTCTTTCTTAAAATGTTAAACTCCATTTTATCATAAGTTTATTTCTTGAAGTCTGTGGAAACCTTTTGTATCATCAGTATTAATCAGTCTGAATGAAATTATTGCAGGAAATAGTCTTGATATGTTTGCATACTTATATGCATTAATATTATGGAACACTGAGTTGTTCATTTTATGATCACATTTAAGTATCAATAATGTAAAACAATTTAAGACTGAAATTTGAAATAAACACTGAAAAAATATGATCACTACATCTCATAAAATGAATGCACAGAACTGTTGAACTATGTCTTGTGAATGTACCTAGAAAAACTGTCCCTTGAAAGTACCAAAAGTTGCATTTTTAGTTCATTTTGTCCTCTTTTTCCCACAGTTGCTGTATTATAATACTATAGTGTAGATATTTCACTTATCTGTCTATGCAACTGATTTAATAAAATATGCTATTGCCATATGCATTTCGCCTTTATTTGGAAGGCATCATCAGTGGCCTGTAATATATACATGATTATTTTTTACAAAAGTTTATATTTACATTTCTCAGTATTTTTAGGTTATGAACAGTTCTGATGCGTTATTTTGGTATAGTATTGATATCTGGATGTTGTACTTACAATATTTCATGGATATAGCTTTACATCTGGTGCTCATTGGTTGCTTCCAGCTGTTCTGCTTCAATTCTGTGCATTTTGCTGTTTTTCTTGTTCTAACACTTCACAGTTAGCACCACTAGGCACATGCCATTTTTGTTTGTGTTGTGTTTTTGTTTTTGCTGGTGTTGCCAACTGTTGACTATGTGTTTCTGCTATCTTTGCTTTGTGTCAGTGTGTGTGTGTGTGTGTGTGTGTGTGTGTTATGTGATTGCATTGAGGACAGCACCAGATATTGATATATTAATTATTGATTTTATTTATTAATTTTTTTCTCCTCTCATTATTATTATTAAATTTTTCACTTGTGTGTATGTGGGTGCCAATTCTTTTCTCTATTTGATTACTGTCTCATGTATTTGACTAGATGTAGCAGTGAGTTTTCATTAATGTTTGTCTGTTCATTTATTACTTGTTTGTTCTCGGCTATGGCTTTCTGGATATGGTAGTTTTCTTGTGTTTGGATGAGGTGTTTGTTGTGGTTGTTGGTCCTGATAATTTTCATATCTTGGTCTATATTGACGTCGAAAGAGGAATAATATCATACCTTTCAAAAAAGGGATAATTTTTTTTTTACATGTGATGCTGTATCGTTTGTAAATTGGTGATGACATTGAAGTTGGTTTGACTTGACAGCGGGTTCAGGTAAGTCCGAAACTAGTCGTCAATAAAAAGAACCAGCTGCGTGCAACTTTGGCTGTTATTTGAAATTATTAATAGACTGATATAGTTTTTTCGAAGAGCTAATTAGAACCTCGCAATTACGGTGGAAACAGTAATCATCTGAACTGAAGAGAATGACAAAGTGATACAAACTATACAACACAAAGTTCCCTGTTCGCGAGTACGGTATTTTGTTTTCCTCACAAACAGCGAACGGTTCATTGTTGCATTCAGCCAGCGGCGTAACTACGGGGGGGCTGACGGGGATAGACCCCCCCCCTCCAGAACCCGAAAAAAAGGAAAATGAAAATCGTATAACAGCAATCTGGTAAAGGTAAAGATTGGAAACTTGGGGTGTTTTACCATAAGCTTTCATTGGATGGGAGTGAATTAGTTTCTTCAACGGAAATGCTAGATGGTAGTCTGTCTGGAATATGACTAAAATTTTGCTCGTCAAGCAGATCTATCCCTCCCCCCCCCCCCCCCCAAAGCCAAGTCCTAGTTACGCCACTGCATTCAGCCGTGGTCAGTGAGACGGGGAGAGGGATAGGGGGGGTGTCTGGTCCCCAGCGTCCAACAATGCACACATTCGGCAAGAGATGTTCTTTATTTCCCGATTCTCTCAGTGCACGATAATTTTTTTTCTCCCTCTCTAGCCCGGACGAGCGAGTGTTGCCGCGTATCGGCGTCGAACTCGGGCGCTCCGGCAGCCGAAAACAGCGGCGTCGGCACCGGCGGCGGCGTCGGCCGGTGCGCATAATCTGCATGCACAGCACCGGCATTATAGCAGGTGACGAATAGCGCGCGACTCTGGAGATTATACACCAGGGGCGGCGCGCCGCTGGATTATGATAATGGCAATGCCGGCGCGGCAAAACAACGAGCGAGCCAGAGTTTGGGTGTCGTTAATACGTCAATATTTCGACTGCATTGTTACATCACGGATATATCACGCAAATAGCTGCCAATGACACAGTTGCAGCCGCGCCAAAACCCACCCGCCCCCCGCGCTTTCCTAACCCCCCAGAGGGCGCGGCGCGGTCGGCGCGCGCGTACCCGTATATTTATTACCCTCAAGGCTTTCCTATAAAACCGCAAAACAACGCCGCAACAACGGCCGGCTCTGCGCCGCCGCGGGACCGCCGCACCCCGTGATGGACCACTAATACTATCATCATCGAATGTATGAATTCTGTTTTGTCAAGTGCCCCTGCGGGTGCCCCAACTCACGCAGGAATTAGTTTAGGTATTATTATGATGACTAATACTGCTTTCGTTCGCTACGGGCGCGCGGCACAGCCCCAATCCGCCCGCGGCCGGGGGTGATTACAATTACACGTAATGCGCTGCCCGCTCAACTACCGCCGCAACTTCAGCCATCACTCAGATTTTTGATTCGCCGCCGCGCGGTATGAATTTTCGGGCGCTGGAAAACCTGGCGCACTGTTAATTGCTCGTGTACGCGTGGCGCCGCTGCGCAATGTGATGGTCGTAAAATAAAATTAAAAAAAAAAAAAAAAAAAAAAAAAAAAAGCGAGCCGCGTGCACGCAGAAGTAGGTTCAACATTTTAACCAGTTTTTCATTAATGTAGCCATCGCTCGGCGCGCGTGGTGGCTCGACCCGCCATCCGCCACTCGGTACGTAACAGCAAAACTGGGCCCACTACACATATTCTGGCCTGATCTCCATTTAATGAGCCAGTTAATTCCAAATCCATACTACTACAGACAACTTGTTTTTAAAGGTGTTACCAACATTGTTCATCGCTGTGGACAAAGATATTGTTTCTACTGAGATCGAGGTTGAAAGTAACTGTGAAGTGCCGCGGTGGAGTAGCCGAGCGGTCTAAAGCGTCTCGCTGCGGAGCGCTCGGTAGCTCGCCGTGGAGGTTCGAGTCCTCCCTGGGGCATGGGTGTGTGTGTTTGTTCTTAGGTTAGTTTACCTAAGTTTAAGTAGTTTGTCAGCTACGGACTGATGACCACGCAATTTGGTCCGATAGATTTACAAACATTTGGACATTTTCAACTGTGAAGTTATCTGGGCACGCATAACAGGTCTAAAAGAAGAAAAGTTAATAGTTGGGTGTTTTTACTGACCTCCCAGTGCTGCTGTAACAGTTTAAGAGTCATTCAAAGAAAGTGTACACCAGGCAGTGCGTAGCTATCCGGGCCATGTAATATTAGTCCGGGGAGACTTCAACCTTAAGAGTATAGATTGGGACCTCTCTAGTTACATTTCAGGCGGTACAGACAAGCACTCCTGCGAGTTACTTTCAGACACATTCTCGAAAAACTGTCTTTAGCTGTTAAACCGACAACCCACGCGCAATGGAAACAGTTCAGAGGCGAGCAGCTAGGTTTGTTACTGGTAGGTTTGACCAATGCGCGAGTGTCACGGAAATGCTCCGGCAACTCAATTGGGGATCGCTGGAGGAAAGACGACGTTCTTTTCGTGAATTTCTGTTGAGGAAATTTTGAGGGCCGGAATTTGAAGCTGAGTGTATGCGATCTTGCTGCCACCTACTTACATTTCGCGTGGTGATCATAATGACAAGATAACTTAGGGCTCGTACTGAGGCATATTGGCCCCTTTTTTTCTCCTTGTTCTATTTGGGGTTGGAATAGGAAAGTAAAAGCCCTAGTAGTGTTACAGTGTACCCTCCTCCACGCACCATACGGTAGATTGCGGAGTATGTATGTAGATGTAGATGTAATATTTACAAGATCGGCTCGTAACTTCAGTATAGCAGTAACAAACGACCCATTCTCACTTTCGCTTGTACTTGGCAAATTATCGTTAGGTTTTGATTTATTACATGTGTACGATATCAAATATCAGGTGCCGACCTGTTAAAAAATGAAAACAATAATAAATAAAATTAAAGATCTTTGGTTGGTGCCTAGGGGGGGGAGGGGGCGTCAGTCACACCCCCCCCCCCTCCCGCTTCATCGTGTCTGTACCACTGATCACGGCTAACCTTTCCCAAGGCCAAGTTGAAAGTAGGAGGCGAGGTACTGACGGAAGTGGTGAGGCGGGATCGTGAGTCGAGTCGAGATAGCTCAGTCGGTAGAGCGCTTGCCCGCGAAAGGCAAAGGTCCCAGGTTCGAGTCCCGGTTTCTGGCACACAATTTTAATCTGCTATGAAGTTTCAAGTTGAATAGTATTGGTGTCAGTGGATCTCGTTGTTGCAGTCCAGTCTGATTACGGAATGGTGATAATTATTGAAAAAATATATAGAAAATGTCATGCCGAAGATTGATTAGTTAGTATAGAACTTTGGAGACAACTGGATGCGACTTTCCTCCACAGCGATGAACACTCCTCCAGTTGTTTCCGATCTACCTTCATTCCACGCTCGCTAAATATTTCTGAACTATTAATCAGCCTTAAGTCGCACAATTCACCAAATATTCGTCGATATATATATATCACTTTCACAGAACATCGTTGGCTCAATATTAGTCGGTACGATTCTTTTCTTTCACTAAATATCAGTTTCTTTTACACTCGCGACTGACGACACAGCACTATACCCACAGCCCACTAGCAACTGGTACTTTTTACACGCTCGCGCCTTGGCGCCTCGATTTCACAAACCAGCACACTATTGGCTGGATATCAGCGTCCAACGAAAATCACTTTTAAATACAAAAGCTAATTTTTTATTTTCATAGCTTGTTTAATAATTATGTAATTAATTATGACAACTGCAAACATGAGTGTATCTGTTGGCAATGTTGAAGTTACTGAGAAGAATTTTTTAATAGTAAAACTTTAATAGATAAACTGTGGCGGTTCCCGCCACATAGAAGCACGGTGGAAACCAACTCTCCCTGCAGAGCTCGGCTAACGGCTGAATTCCCAGAAACTGATGACCGTGCAGTCTAGTCCCCTCTAAACAACATCAACAACAACAACTGAATTCCCACGGTTGGTAGACCATCTGTCGCTGTCGCAACGATCTAGCCCATGCTTGTAACCGCTGCCTCCTGTACCTTAGCTTAGACGGCCACCCAGTGTTGCCAGCATGTACAATAATTATGGGGGCATCGATAATTTCAGTGCTTGTACGATGGACGATAGTACCTTGTAAGATACTGGCCAAACATACGATAATTTCTTTCCGGCTGGAGATACCATTTAAACCGTGCATATCAATACGAATTTTCGATACAACGAAGGTAAGTGAAATTACATTAAACTCATCATAAGACTTACGCTACTGTAATAAAGATACTACTTGTTACTACTACTACTATTTTACGTATCTCTGCAGCGCTATTATATAATAACCTAAAGTGTAAGTTTTCCTAACCTCATTTTGGTAATTTGCAAAGAAGTATGTACATCTAAGTAGCGACATCAGTGTAGCGTAATACTTTCTGTTTCTGTTTATTTAAAAAAACTCACGTGATGTACCGGGTGATCAAAAAGTCAGCATAAATTTGAAAACTTAATAAATCACGGAATGATTTAGATAGGTAAAAATTGATACACATGCTTCGAATGACATGAGGTTTTATTAGAACAAAAACAAAAACAAAAGTACAAAAAATGTCCGACAGATGGCGCTTCATCGGTCAGAAAGGCAATAATTATTATAACAAATTAAGACAAAGCAAAGATGATGTTAAATGTTCAATATGTTCACCGTCATTCCTCAACAATAGCTGTAGTCGAGGAATAATGTTGTGAACAGCACTGTAAAGCATGTCCGGAGTTATGGTGAGGCATTGGTGTCGGATGTTGTCTTTAAGCATCCCTAGAGATGTCGGTCGAAAGCCAATAATCGCATGGAATGTGGTCAGAGGACCTGGGAGGCAAAGCACGAAGAAAGTGGCCGATGAGCCCAAGATCATCACCAAACGCGCAAGAGATCAAAAAATGTTTCAAATGTTTGTTAAGCTTGTGGGACTTAACTACGGGGTCATCAGTCCCAAAACTTACAAACTACTTATGAACTAATACTAAAGACGGCACAAATATCCATGCCCGAGGGGGGATTCGAACCCCCGACCGTAGTGGCCGTGCAGACCGTGACTGAAGCGCCTCAGTCCCCTCGGCCACCGCGGCCGGCGCAAGAGATCTTTCACGCGTTTAGCAATATTTTTCTTTCTCTTTTGGTTCTAATAAAACCCCATGTCGTTCCAAGCATGTGTGTCAATTTTTACCTCTCTATCTACATTATTCCGTGATTTATTATTTTTTCAAATTTATACTGAGTTTTTGATCACCCGGTATGTGGATCCGACAATGTAAATGGATCAGTTTTTATTGTAAAAAGTAAAAGTAAAGATACGTTAGTCAAACGTGCGATATAAATCGCTGGCACTGATGCCGCTACTTCGATATACACCGTTCTTGGAAATTACCATTATTTTTCTATTAATTAATTAATTTACTTTTGTAACATTTTTTGTCTGATGTACTATAATTCTGAGTCAAAAATCTATAACTTTGAGTGTCTAGTACGATGTTTTCGCACTTACGAGTTGGCAACACTGCGGCCACCTGCTGCTCATACAGAAATAAAACAAAATTAAGAAAAGCCGTTATGAAGTATAGTAAAAATGGGGATAATGCCACAACTGTAGCTCAACTAGTGCTGCCTTGAGTCTGCTCAAATTAAATAGTTTCTCATCCATCCTGAAATTAATTGGCACTCCAGGAGGAAGACCGTCTTTGCACAGCTGTATGGCGTTGGCGACATACAAGAAAATTTCAGGAGGGTCATAACACATCCTTGCTTAACTCCAGCACTGATACAAAAATGGTCTCTGACAAAGCCACTGTTGATGACATCCGCCGTCGTACTTGTGTACAGCAGCCTTACAAACATGTTCAAATGTTTGTAAATCTATCGGATCAAACTGCGTGGTAATCAGTCCGTAGCTTACAAAGTACTTAAAACTAGGTAAACTAACCTACGGACAAACACACATACACCCATGCCCAAGGGAGGACTCGAACGTCCACGGCGAGCAACCGCGCGCTCCGCAGCGAGGTGCTTTAGACCGCTCGGCTACTCCACCGCGGCTACAGCACCCTTAAAACAGCAATGAACGTTTGTGGAAATCCATATAGAGCTAATATCTTCCACAAACCTCCACGTTTTACTGAGTCAAAGGCCTTTGTGAGGTCAATGAAAGCAATAAAGAGGGAAAGGTTTTGTTCCCTGCATTTGAAGATGACGCGCTGCGAAGATGAAATCTGTGGTACCTCTGGATGGTCTGTAGCCACAATGGTGGTTTGGATCTCTTCCACTATGGGTACAATGTAGTTCGTCAAAATTGGAGCAATAAGCTTTACCACACGTGATAATAATGACATTCCCCGATAGCTATTACAGTTCGCACGATTTCCTGTCTTAAGAATGGGATATACCAAATTGTCTCTGAAATGAGGCATCTCTTCTGTACTCCACATTTTTACTTTGAGTTCATATATTTTTTTAAGAAGCACTTTGCCTCCAGCTGGAGTGGAAGTCTGTACGAAAAGTACCCTTCTACCACGCAACATACAAAAACTTTTATACACATTGAACTTCCTGTTGCTCTCAAGGTCAATTCTGCAATATTTCATCTACATTGGAATAAAAATGTAATTTTAGTTGACGTTTGTACCGTCAGTGAACTACCCTCCGCAGTGCACCATACGAAAATTTATATAGACAATGACCCTCTTGTTTTAACTGTCAGGAGTACCAAATTTCAAGATCGAAATAAAAGTGTAGATTTGTGTCGAACTCCGTAAGGAAAGTACTCTTTTCCGTGCAGCGTACGACATTTTATGTGGACTTCTTTTCTGAAGGTCAAACTCGGACATATCATATATTACTACGCTGATTTCCACTGATGGCTACAGTATCGACCTAGCAGTCGTAGAATTGTAGCTGCAGGTAGGTCTGTGTTACTGCAAAGAAACCATTTGTGCCCTGATGTTCCTACATAGCATGCAATTTCGCAAAGCGTTGTAACATTTGTGTGACGTTACTACCGTTTTACCTTTCGCACCTTTTTAATTTCCGATGTTCACGTTTAGTATTGGAAATTTGAATGAGTGCCGTACAAAATGCTGGGCAGCAGTTCCCGCAGGAAGTTCGACTCCTCCCTCAAGCATTGGTGTGTGTGTGTGTGTGTGTGTGTGTGTGTGTGTGTGTGTGTGTGTGTCTGCGTGTGTGTGTGTTTTGTCCTTAGTGTAAGTCAGTTTAAGTAGTTTGTAAGCCTACGGACTAATTACCATAGCAGTTTGGTCCAAAAGGCTTACAAACATTTCTACATTTAAATGAGTGATATGAGAACATCAGAGTTATGAAAGCACATACCTTCCTTTACCACGGGTGACAGATACTTAAATCATTATTTTTATTTTGTGCTATAATGCAGCTTCCCTTCTTCTGGTATACTAAATGAAGAGTGCGTTACACCTATTTATCATTTGTATGGTTCTGTGTCTAGTTTAGACATTTATTGTTATATTGTTTATGTAGTTTATATATACAAATATAGTTTATATTTATTGTTTATATAGTTATTTGCAGGGATTTGAAAGTCAACATAGGGTCCCAGTGCCACCAAAACCACCCGAAACGTAAAAGAACCATCGTCGAAAGAAAATGGTCTCTACGAATGTACGGTTCAGTTGTGCGGTGAAAAAAAAAAAAAAAAAAAAAAAAAAAAAAAAAAAAAAAACGCCTTAGATTTCTGAAGTTCACACTAACTGAGAATTTAGTGCAGAGATTGTTTCTGCCGCGGTGGAGTAGCCGAGCGGTTGTAAGGCGCCTCGCTGCGGAGCGCGCGGTTGCTCGCCGTCGGAGGTTCGAGTCCTCCCTGCGGCATTGGTGTGTGTGTTGCCCTGAGGTAAGTTTACCTTAGTTTTAGTAGTTTGTAAGCTACGGACTGATGACCACGCAGTTTGGTCCGATACATTTACAAACATTTGAACATTTTGAACATTTTAGATTGTTTCTGTCTTGAGGACACGAACTTCTATGAATAATGAGGAAGCGAAAGTCTAACAGTGTGAGCCAGGCTATCCTATCCGGAAATCACCGTGTTTAAAGTCGGAGAAAATTTTCAAATGCGGCCTTAGCTTGCTGACGACGCTAGTAAACATTTTCGGAAGTAATTTCATTTCTCTGTATTAGTTCAACAAGGTGTTACGTTCATATTTGGTTGTTGAGGAACGAAATATTATTCTTAAAATTATTCTTAAAATATAATTTTCTAACTTTATTAAGAAGGCCACATGACAGTATAATTTTTGAAGGTTTTTTTTTCTTTTTTTCTTTATGGTACTTGAAATCAACAACCGAAATATCTCTCTCTCACTCCATACAGACTGAAATTTTAAATTTCTCAGCAAAATCCGGATGGACGTTGAGTTTTATATGGACACTGTAGCAATGGATTAAAATGCCGGCCTATCTCGTGGGTTTGATCACCGGACGGGTAAAATATTTAAACAATGATGCAGGCTCCTCTAAAGCGTAAATTTTATAACGATGAAAATATTTAATGCGTCATTTTTTATTATTTAAATAATCTTTAGTGATAATACTCAAATTAAGAATTTACATTTGAAATGTTACCTTGATTTTTTTGAGCGGCATATATTTACAAAGAAGAAGACCTGCTTTCTTCATAAAAACTACCATTAGATATGAGTTAAGTTGCAATTATTGAAATGGTGTACATATTCGAACTGAACATGAAAGGGCGCAAAAACTGACCGAAACGAGACCCAAATTAGAATTGTCCATAAACTTGAATAGAAAAAATTTGTTGGAACGAAACGCTGGAATTTACATGTTCTACAATCTTGTCAGTAAAGTGTTAAATACGTAAGGTGGGAGAAAAACCAGCACCGCTCCAGCTTGCAATCACTAGACTCCTGTTCAGAGTCCTGTTTCGGTCATTTTTGCGCTCCTTTACATTGCCCTCTGATTGCCAATTCAATAAAGGGTAGTTAACATACATTTAACTGTAATACGTGTTAGAATAACAAATAACAAACTACAAAGGAAATTTAAACTAGAGGATGTGGAATGAGAAAGGACAAACGTCTGAGTATTTTTATGAAAAGAGTCTTCCACCAGGACGCTGTATCTGAAATAAACAAGCAGAAAAAAATAAAAAATAAAAATAATAATAATTAAAAAAAACAATAAAATGAACACCTTATTCTCGCTCACTGAACTTCAAGACTGATGTCCATTCTATCGCTAATTCTAACAGATGGAAAGCAAATGTACTGGTCTTTTTAAAGTGATACTAAAAGGAAAGACGACATCAGTGCACAACTTTTACTTTATTCTCATCAGTCAGTTTTTTTCTTCAGTGTTGAGACTCGGATCTCCTATATTTCATGCAAGCATACTATTACAGACCCATGTCGTTGTCGAAAATCCGACTTCGGTTCAGGATATGAAAGTGCGCGGAAAAAAATAATCTATTTTCCTAAGAAATTCTGAGAGATCCATACAATATTTTTACTTTCAAGATTTGAGTTATGGACTTACAACAGACTTAAAAATACTCATTTCCGTGTGCCTCCCTTGTAAACTACGAAGGCCGTCATATCAATGTACACAATGTACAGCACACATAGGTGATCCACCTGGTATCGTTTTACGTTTATTTTTCTTCGTAGACATAGTCATAGTCACAGCTCGCTGTAGCATTCACTTTGTTTCCATGTGTTTTATGTGTATTTGTGAGTGAGTGTGTATGTGTGTGTGTGTGTGTGTGTGTGTGCTGTTGCGGGAGGATGGGTGAATTGGCGCTTTATCATTTTCTAGAAACGTGTTGGTGGCTCTCTCTTCGCCGCTCTCCGTCGGTACCATATATAATCGCAATATCTGTTCATTGCCTGTAATCACAGATCTCCATTCAGATAGTGCTTCGCGCGCACCTCCTGGGACAGGTCACGTGATATCGCGGTGGGCGAGTGCGCAAGTGTTTTCCCACAGCTGCCCCTAATTCTCGTAATTTACAACTGCCCGACGGTGTGCTCTGTGACAAAAGTTCGCAGACTGTTATCATCCCGCCAGCAGATCATGCCGGCAAATTTCGCAACTGTTGTCGCATTTGCACGCTAACTTGTCGAACACTGTATTGATACGCGTTAATGGACACTGGCAGATTGTGCCGGGGAGTTGGAGTTACATTATAGGTTCATCCATTTTAAGTTTTCTCGGCGGTTTTCGTTTAAATCCTTGCTTTGTTTCTTTCGCGGCAGACCGCTTGTCGGCTAAAATACAAGTATCAGTAGCGCTTTTCTTTTTAATTAATCTTTTTACAGAACTTACTTATTTGGTTTTATCAATACTAGAAGAAAAGTTGTATTGAAAAAAGTTTTTCGTTACACGGATGTCATCTATAATTTTACAAATATTGCTAATGTATTATTACCAGTGTATTTTCTGTTCGTTCTAGCTAAAAAATATGCGTTGCCGGGGTATATTTTTATTCCATCCATTTTTCATTTTTTTGTTTATCTCTCCTTCCTCTCTTTCTGTCCATTTCCTCCTGCGTTCCATTAAATGCTCATCCTGTAGCTCATATCATACTCTTCGTAGAATCAAGAATCTCATATATCTGCCAACTTTCGTAGTGATCAAGGAAACAGTGTCAAGTTTATTGCGCGGTACCCTCTGCCGTTCACGAAACGATAGTTTTCGTTTTATAATAATCTCCCCCAGAAAACATACATACGCTATCCAAATTTCATGGTAATTCGTGAAACAGTGCCAAAGTCTATTTAAGTTGTCTTCTACTATGCACTGTATGAAATATTACGTAGACAGTGATCTTACTTTTGTTTTTACAGTGTAACGTCCAAAAAGTCTTCAAAATACTTATATAATTGTAGGTCGGTGTCGGAGTCTGTAAGCGATGGACCGTCCGCTGTGCACCATAAGAAACTTAATGCAGACAGTAGTGACTTCATTCTTGTTTTTGAAGATCAAGTGTACAAAATTTCATCAAGGTAAGAATAAAAGAGATTGGCGTCAAAGTCTGTAAATAAAGTACCCTTCGCTATGACCATACGAAGTTTTACGTAGAGATTGAATTTCCACTTTGTTTGAAAGTCAAGTGTTCAAAATTTCATCAAAGTTGAAACAAAACTGTGGGTTTGTATGCAATACAAAAACCGAAACACACGGACGACCTACTTCATAGATAAAAAAGAAGTTGTAGTTACCGTATTTGGAGAAACGTTGTCGCCCATGAATATAAAATTTTTGTGCCATTCTTACGAGACTTCCATCACTTTTTATTTTAAGGGGAAAAAAACAGTGTCTTTTCTGTTTCCTAGAAAGCAACAGCAACTAAATAATTTCACACTTCTACTTTATATGGATTTCTGCAGATGTTACGGTACTGCATAGTATAACTATTCTTAAAGAAAAATAGTTTAAAGAAATCCATATTCTGTTATGTGATTCAGAAAGTAATTACCTTGTAGTGTTCCGCTCATGATATTAGTGGAAAGAAGCTTTTCTAGAGCTTAAGATGATATGATTAATATTCATTGATACGTTTTACATCACTTTTATAGACCTATACCAATCTTTTTATTTCTTTAATTATATCGAAAAGTGAAAGAGTTTTTTTTACAAATATTTTAGCTGAAATGAATCAGTACGTTATTATATAAGCATAATTTCTGTCGACAAAATAAACTTTTTTTTATGCCAGCTGGGTGTTGATAATAACATGTTCTCAGTCTGGACGCATATGCATTCAGTCAGTTTATCGTCGCATCACATCCGCTGGTCCGAGACTTCTGTTAGTATAATTTGTTCCACGTGTTACTCTACTTCGCGGCGTGAAGAAATAGTAAGTTATGGCAAGATAATATTCTGACACCGGTTAGAAAAATTCGAAACTAAATACTCCTCTCAATCAAATAATAATTGAAGACAGCTACACAACCTCGTACCAATAATCAATACAGGGCAGAGCTAAGCTGAAAGTGAATTATTTGGTAAGTAATATAAATGTGGTCTCCGAAAGAACAGGAGCCACTTTTGAGCCCACACATATTATCTATTGATATTCACGGAATGTATGACATTAACTGTGAATTGGTGCACGTTTTCAACTTTACCCATTCGCAGTTAATGTCATACATTCCGCGAAAATAAATTATTTGAATTTTTCATTTCTTCTATCAGATTTATTTTAATTGCCGTTTTAGCATGAAGGACTATAAACCAATGACTACACTATATGATGATGCTTTTGTTAAGCCCAGTGTTGGATGTCAATTTACATCAGGTGTTCATTCTTCCCGCGCGCTTTTCGAGAATGGAATGGGAGGTAAAATAGTATAACGGTGGTTCGATGAACCCTCTGCCAGGCACTTAAATGTGATTTGCAGAGTATCCCATGTAGATGAAGATGTAGATGTAGACACATAGAAAAAATTCGTCAGGCTCCTTAAGAGATTCTAATTTATGTAGTCATGAACTTTTTACACAGTCCGCAAAGGAAATAAATAAAGTTTTGTCAGTATCAGATAAAAAGCAGTGTGTGTCAACAGTAAAAATCCAATTAAGGCCTATATAAAATATCCTGAAAGATTAAATGTGTACCGCACCGAGATCCATAACCGAAACCTTACCTTTTTGTGAACAATAATCTTACCATCTTAGCAATCCAAACATGAAGTTTACTTCTTTCACACACTCTCTTCTACTTTTAAAAAAATTCCTACATCTCTTACTTACCTTGCGGGTCTAACACTCTCTATAAACAGGAAAATAGTAACAAATGGTTGAATCACAGAGTAAGGTTTTATTTCACAGATGATATTTCATTTACGTAACAGAGTGGTAAGCTGTATGTGAAGCCCTGGCAAATTAGAACTGTGTGTCAGACTGGGGAACAGTCTCGCTGGTATTGAATAAGATTTTTCCCCGTAATATTCCTTCTTCAGGGATTGCTAGATCTGTAAAGCGTGCAGCGTAGTTTCTGTACATTTTGTAAAGTAGTAGAGAGTTTCCAACGGAGAGAAAGGTTGTGAATAGTGTTGATATACCATAGGTCTAATAATAAATTTAGTTTCAGAAAGATTTACAGTGTTGACATATTTTGCGAATGAAAACATTGACTAATACAGGCTGGGATATAAGAAAACATACTGTTTTCTG
Organism: Locusta migratoria; assembly: GCA_026315105.1. Classification (NCBI taxonomy): domain Eukaryota; kingdom Metazoa; phylum Arthropoda; class Insecta; order Orthoptera; family Acrididae; genus Locusta; species Locusta migratoria. Next base: position 118,225,339 of record CM048744.1, on the reverse strand, counting down.
GATATATTCTTAAATGGCTGATTACGTTATCTTTTACTCATAAATGCTCTTCTCCTTATAACTTCAACAAAAAAATTGTAATGAAATTCAAATAATTTGAAAGGCCACTAAAACTCTCCATTTGAGTCACGTGATGCCTGTGACTTTAATCAAGACACACGATGCTGCTCCTACTGTCGTAAAATTTAGTAATAGTGATATATTTTTGTGCATACACCTTTCGGAAACTGGTCTACAAATTTTTCGTGTTACTTCATTGCACAATTACACCTACAAAAACTCAAGACAAATTGTTCCTGCATATTTAAAACAGTGACAAATCCGTAAAATGTGGTTGCCATTCGCTCGTAGAGAACCGCTTCATGCTTTTATTTCTGCGAGCATCATTTTGACTTATGTAAACACTCCAGATGATAATTATTGTTCTATTAATTCACTATTATCATGCTCCGCACTTGCAATGTGGTAAGTACTGTGTGCAGATTAGTGATCTAATCTTTACATTTGCTTAACAGCTCTTCGCGATATGAAATGCCGACGATTTGTGTTTGAAATCGTTTGCTAATTTAATTGTCGTTGTCGATTTCACCATTTACACCACATACGGAATGTGAAAAATGAATGTTTCTCTTTACGATTATATGTCGCATGCTGCAGGGTTAGTAAATCGTCTGATGATTCAGGAGAAAACGTATGAACAAAATATTTATTCGCCTAGGTTAACGACTGAAACACGGGAACGTCTCAATTGTTAATGAAACAACTAGGAAAGGGATACTGCCAAGTGTATACGACTCTCATAATGCTACAGACTGGTTTTAAATTATGTACATTCTGATGATGATTAGCTAGGCAATTGGAAATCAATAATGGTTAACAACAAAAACTGAAAAGGCAACTGATTCCAGTTATTTCTGGAAACCTTCGTTTATCGCCGTTCCGTTGTTCTGTGTCCATAATTTATCCTTGCGTGTCTGAAGGAAACTGCATCGGTCTTATCGTTAAGCATGGATCAGCACATTGTAAACAGCAAAGGATGAAGGTCAGGGATTAACGTCCAGTGAATATTGCGGTCATCAGAGACGGAGCACAAGCTCGGGTTGTTTTTGGTTGACGGTGCAGATCGATCGCGCCCTTTCAAAGTAAACGTTCCGTCATTTGTGTGGAGCAATGTAGGGAAATAAGTTAAAACCTAAATCTGAATGGCCGGAGACGGGTTTAAAACGCGGTCTACCCGAATGCGAATGAAGCGTTTTACCACTGCGCCACCTCGGTAAATAGCAAGGCCTGCGACACTAAATAATTATTACCGCTGTGCGGGAACCATGGATAATTTGGGAGAACTGCAGGGTAAAAGTAAACTAAGATTTACATATGTGGGTCGGCCTGGTAGACGTAGAAGGATTGTTTAATGGTTGAGGCCATCGCTCCATAAAAGCGGATTCGAGTCCCAGTCAGGTATGAATTTCCATTCGTGCCCAACAAATTGCACCGCTACTTAGACATATTCACAAAGCTGAATAACTCGGACATGTCAGAAAGAACGGGCACCATACCTGCTTCGGAGCAAATTGCATCTGCAAATTATTAATGAAGGAGGGGAAGGAAGAAGGATTAAGAAGGATCGGATTGACATTGGTTGCATTAGAGCTTTGATATTAAACAATGGCGACAAGTAAACATTTGAGCCGGGCCGGGAATTTAACCCAGGTCTCCCGCTTCGGCCAGCGGTCGCCTTAACCACTTGGCTACCCATACTCGCCTCTCGTCTCTCTAATTGCCAAAATACGTACGCTATGGGTGTAGCTTCCGTATCGTTCATGCCCTCTTACTATCGCTGTACCGGATCCCCATGCGAGGTATAATAAGTATTTACACGCGAAGACGGCACTAGCTTCACTTACTTCACCGCAGATGTGGTCATACGTTAGACCTCGCACGGGAATCCGTAATGGCGAGTGTAAGAGGTCATGAACGATAGGGGCGCTACAGCCATAGCGTGCGACATGTGAGAATTTGAGACGGCCAGGAGGCGAGCACGGGTGGCCAAGTGGTTAAGGCTATCGCTGGCCCGAAGCGGGAGACCAGGATTCGATGCCAGGCCCGGTTCACATTTTTACTTGTCACCATTGTTTAATATCAATGCCCTAATGAAGCCAATGTCAATCATTTCCTCCATAATCCCATTCCTTCTTCGTTATTAATTTTCAGATGTGAATAAGTTTCTTCGCAGAAAGTTACTGGGAACTCAAACCTATTAGTCTCGAAGAAAAACTTAACGTTATCTTCATTTTAGGAAATTTAATATACTTCGATCTTGCCCCTGGTTAAGTTTGCATTAGTCCGTCTGTTTAGTGGCTTCAAGACAAAAAGTACAAAAGCTACCTTCAAATGCAGCCGCCGCGACGGTGTAGCCGAGCGGTCTAAAGCGTCTCGCTGCGGAGCGCGCGGTTGCTCGCCGTGGAGGTTCGAGTCCTCTCTGGGGCATGGGTGTGTGTGTTGTCCTTAGGTTAGTTTACCTAGGTTTAAGTAGTTTGTAAGCTACGGACTGATGACCAAGCAGTTTGGTCCGATAGATTTACAAACACACAAACGCAGCCCCGCCCTAACAGATATCCGACACAAATCATTTATAATATGTCATTCATCACACTTTCTCCATCTTTTGTACACAAATATGCTATCACATCAATTATTTCCCATATTCACCTTTCTTGGTATTCACTGATAGGGATATTACGCCACCAACTATTAACCCTCTATTGCACTATGGGTATTTAAATATATATGTTTTCAGAACTCAATACTATTTCACGTAATGTAACTGTGCAATTCAAGCACAGTGATACTTCATTATACAGCTGTACATCTCGCATGTCACGGCAGATGGTAGAGCCTGCTTACAGCAGTTGAGCAAAAGTTCGCAGAACTGTTGGTATGTCTGGAAGACTGAGAGTCACTTAGTGTGCATTGTTTGAATTTCTTTATTCATGAGTGAAGTCTCCCAGAGCTTTTCTTTCACTGTGTTTCTCTAGCAAATAATCTACACAATCTATGCATTGTTTCTTTTGAAATAATTGTTTCTTTGGTTTCAGTACGAACTTTTGTGTGTATATATTTGAATGAACAGTGTGCAGTGAAGGTAATAGCGAACTATACCTGAATGAAACATGGATACCCAGTACAACTGAATAGATTGAGAAACAATAAGATGCCATCCAATGCTGAAATGAAAAAGCAGGGAAGAGGTACATCTGTTGAATTGACAATCAGCTTCTGGGCATGACTAGATTCTTGTGAAATGGCAAGACAACAGGTGTGTCAGTCTTCTGAGCACTGTCTCAGGTACATACCCGAAATCCATGTTGCAAGATATGAAAAAAAAACCAGTCCAAATACAATACCTAAAGTTTGCGGAGGTGTACAAGTTTATGGGAGGAGTTAACACTATTGACTCCTTATTAGCTCTGTACAGAACAAAAATCCGGACAAAGAAATATTACATAAAACATTTCTTCCATTTACTGGACATGTGTTGTTGCTTGACTACTTTACAAGACAGTCTGCATTGAAAATACTATTGAAGAGAAAACCCAGATGGCTTTGCTTGATTTCACGTTTGGCATTACTGAATCCTTATGCTGGTCAAGAAAACCGGCCAAGACACAATGGCTGGGTAGCTCACCAGGCAATAGCACAAAAAAAGAAGGCAGCCAAATACAGCAAATACTGCTATCAGGAAGAACCGAGTAGATCACCGGCCTAACTGCAGTGGAAAATCTGCCAGATGTAAACATAATAAATGTCAAAAAATACAAAAGTAATGTGTACGAAATGTGACACCTATTTGTGTTTTGAACTAGATACAAATTATTTCTACAATATTCACGATGTATAAATTCTTGAACCATGTACATGCAAAGCAGTAACATTTTGCCAAATGATGATCCAACCTTTCTAATTTTTTTCATTTTCTAAATAAATGGATTTTACTTTAAAATCTTAATTTGCTGATGTACCTTAAATTTTGAACGCTGTTCCCCAAATATTTAGTACCTTCTACAAACTAATATGTAAGTACTCACAACATCCGTATTGCTCAGTGTTATTTCAATATATGGACTTATATTTTCCAAAATATACATACATTCAGGGGCACCATGAAGTATATTTCCAATGTCGTTAATATATATATATATATATATATATATATATATATATATATATATATATATATAGTCTTTTGTACTTGAAACCATCATTACTAACAACCATTCACAATACATTTAAAATTAAGAATAAACGAATGACGTATATTTCGCATTAAACAACGATTAAATGTGTTGATTACCTTATATTTGATGGTTTTGACGTTTAAATGTTGTAAGTATTTGAACACAACATCAAAAATAAAAAAGATAAGGTGCTGTTCGAACTATTAACCTTAAAATTTTCGTGATTGTGCATCTGCAACATTAGTACTGATCCTCGGCAACTAATAGAAAATTTGTCTCTTTTTGAGTATTTAAAGGTCCCCATAAAGTTTTCTCGATATACTGGAGAATGTTTTGGATTGCATTGGCTGGCTGCTGTTTAACTCCTGAACTTCACGTACCATATATATATATTCCGGAACCCATATTTTCTCCTTATAGGAAAATATTTTCCTTTACTTTTTATGCATAACTTTGTATTGTAAAACCAATATTTGTTGTCAATAAAGGCAAAGTGTTGCTAATTTATTAAATTTTACTTCATATTATACTCTTCCGTAATTAGGAAACCTGAAATCCAGACATTATGCAATTTGTTTTTTACCTTGTTCCTGCTGTTCCGAATTGGTAAAGATCTAGAATATTTTTTAAAGGGTGGAATTCAAACATTTCCTTGTAAATAGTACCAGCTAACTTCCCCCTATCTTGAAAACAACTAGCTCATTAGTAGTTTACAACAGATACCCGATATTATGGTACTTTATTGTCGGGGTTGTCGTACAGCATATTAGGTACTCTAGCTTAACAAACTTTCTGTGCTTCTCTTATAGGTACGACTACACTATCTCACCAAAAGCATCGGAGTGAGTCCTACCTTCGCGTTTATGACTTCCTGGACTCTGCTGGGGAGATTTTCAGTGCGGTGTCTGAACGACTCTGAAGGAATGGTAACATATTCTCTCTTAACAGTCAAATCCATATTCATTGGCAATTTTGGACGCTGGGATTTGTAGCGATGTCGACGTTCTAAATCATCTCAAAGGCTGTCATTGGGGTGAGGTCGTTTCTCAGATCATGTCAATCAATTTCATGAATTCCGATAATTGCGATGATTGTGACTCACTGACTGTTTCCTCAGGATTCGGAACGTAATTCCCTACCAGTCAGAATTCAGGAAACTTCTTGTCAACAAACCGTTTCCTGCCAGATGCTCTTTTATGACAATGCGCGTGGTCACATAGATAAAATCATCGTCTGCAAAGTGTAAGCACCCCACAATGCTTTAAAATGAATTCATATGTCACGCACTTAGCGTTTTCTTGAACGCAATAAGGGAAGCACAACCACTTAAAAACCAGCTTACAGCATCATCATTTCCATCATATTGCTCATTATGGTAGCGAAAGTTCTTCAGGCATTCGACAGACCCAAACCATAAGACAGCGACAATGGATGCAGCTGAATTTCATTTTCGTAGACTATGACGAAATATGTGCCAAATATAAATCAGAGCTTTCAACCAAGATGACCTTGTGTTTCGTCCTTTTCTTTTCTCTTTTATCATTCTTCTTTGAGAAGACGTTCAATATTTTTGTAGGCCTCATCCAATTCTTTTCACTTTTTTTTGCCTCAGCCATAGCAGTAAAACGAACTATCCTCGCCGTGTGATATTTCCCTTGCGGTATAAGGACCATTGTTACAGATTTCGCTTCCTTTCGGAGGTTCGAGTCCTCTCTCGGGCATGGATGCGTGTGTGTTATTCTTAGCGTAAGTTAGTCGATATAGTAAGTCTAGGGACCAATACTCAGCAGTTTGGTCCCATAGGCACACAAACATTTCAACTATTTTTTCGACCTATTCCGAAATAAAATGTTTAATTCACTCGTATTTGAATGGTTCCTTAGTAGATTTTCTTCAGACAGTGAAACATTATAATTGTTTTGTATTAGTCTCGCTGAAACTCAGAAATGGCTTTACCGATTTCAATAATTATTTTGGTTTTGTTTGGTTCGGTTTAATGGAGGGTGGTTTATAAGAAAAGCAAAGAAAAGAAAACCTCATAGGAACGGTTGAAGCATAGAAAAGATGGAATTTGTGTTCCGTTCAGGTGTTTGTATCTTTTTAACATTATTTTCAGATTAATCGGTGTTACTGCGGTGTGATGACTTCGGCATGTTTGCAACCACCATCATGAACCGTTATACACAAGAGGCACATCGTTCCGAGGAGTATGGAGAAATGCCCTTCCCTTTTAACATTACAAAATCCTTTTATAAATATCCCCTTTTGGTAGATGACTGTGAGGGTTTCAATAGCTCATTGATTTAGCTCCTCAGTCAATATTGAATAGTGAAGCTTTAACGTAAATAGCAATAAGCATCGTAGTTTATTCCCTTCCGTATTCAAGTCAATTACAATCAAAGATGTTAGCTGGCTGCCGTTTGCAAAGTTTGTCTGAGCCTAGTTTTATAATGTCTTTAAAAGTAATGGCCTTCTAACTCCCCCTGGCCTTCAGGCTCTCCCTTTTGCCAATTGTAAAATACAACCTGATATTCACAAAAAGTTGGAATTTTTTTTTTTTTTTAATTTTGGAACATTGTACATTAACCACATTTTTGTTCGATACAGGGCTGATATATTTTTTTTTATTCGTCATAGTTACTACACTGCATTAAATTAAGTTAGGTTCTGCACGAAAATTGATAAACATTACAAATGTATTAACCCATTTGCGTGTAGTTGATTTTACGTATGAATTCTGGAGGAGATATGAGAATTTTATTGAAAACTGATCTCAGAACGATATCTCACTTCGTTCTCGTAAAATCTAGTCTTCTATTCCATGAATGGACTTACTTAATTCTGTCTCTTGGCATCAGTACTCAGGTGAATATAGCAATTTTCATATTTCACACATGGTTTAAAGTAACGTAATGAAAGATTTATTTATATAGATTTTATCGACACAATGTGGTCCAAACACTTGCATGTCTAGGGGTGTATTATACAGTTGATGACAGTTTGAAGTTCGGTATATTGCACCTCCGAGTGTTGTTGTTTTGAATGCCAGCCGGGGGCATTCCATATTAAGCAGGTCTATATTCTTATCTCATCTACAATTCATAAGTATAATGTTAAGGTACATATGACGGACGCAGTACAGAGGATATAAAATGCAGAATGGCAATGGGATAAAAGCGTTTCTGAAAAAGAAAAGAAATATTAATTTAAGTGTAATGAAGCTCTTTCTGAAGGCATTTGAGTGGACTGTTGCCTTGTATGGGAGTGAAACTTACCGACACAGTCTGGTCCAAATACTTGCATGTCTAGACGTGTATAATCGTATTTTATAAATGGAAGTACAAATGTCAATATCGCATTTTTTTTATTCACGACGACCGGTTTCGACACTCAATGGTGTCATCATCTGGTCTGACAAAAACTGCTTATAATGACAATGCTCCACAAAAAATCTGGTAGGTGTACTGGCAGACATTTATATATGAAGTCATGTGCTGGTGGGTAATCAGAAATAAAATAGATAGCTAGTCAAAGTTAAAACAGTAAAATCTACATAAAATAATGATCGCCTCAGTGCACTTGTCTGTTTCAGCACCTACATAAAACTGATCTACATAAAATAATAACCGCCATACTGCACATGTCTGGTTCAGGACCTACATACAACTGATTAGTTTTATGTAGGTGCTGAACCAGACATGTGCACTATAGTGGCAATTTTTATGTAGATTTTACTGTTTTAACTTTGACTATTTTATTTCTGACTACCCACCAACACATGATTTTATATATAAATATCAATCAATCTGGTAAGTGTACTGGTTGATATTTATATATAAAATCATGTGCTGGTGGGCAATCATAAAGTTGCTAGTCAAAGTTAAAACAGTAAAATCTACATAAAATAATGACTGACATAGTGCACATGTCTGTTTCAGCACCCACATAAAACTGATCTACATAAAATAATGATCACCATAGTACACGTCTGGTTTAGCACCTACATACTACTGATCAGTTTTACATAGGTGCTGAACTGGACATGTGCACAATAGCGGCCATTTTTATGTAGATTGTACTATTTTAACTTTGACTATCTACCAGAACCTGATTTTATATATAAATATCAACCAATAAACGTACGAGATTTTATGTGGAGCATTGTTCAAATATTTGTAGAACTTATGGGACTTAACTAACGGGTCATCAGTCCCTAAGCTTACAAACTACTTATCAACTAGCTAAGACTAAGGACGGCACAAATATCCATGCCCGAGGGATGATTCGAAGCTCCGACCGTAGTGGCCGTGCAGACCGTGACTGGAGCGTCTCAGTCCCCTCGGCCACCGCGGCCAGCGGAGCATTGTTATAAGCAGTTTTTGTCAATAAGACCAGATGATGACACCATTGAGTGTCGAAACCAGTGCTGGCCGTGGTGGCTGAGGGGACTAAGGCGCTCCAGTCACGGTCTGCACGGCCACTACGGTCGGGGGTTCGAATACCCCCTCGGGCATGGATATTTGTGCCGTCCTAGTTCGTAAGTAGTTCATAAGTAGTTTGTAAGTTTAGGGACTGATGACCCCATAGTTAAGTCCCATTGACTATAAAAACATTCGAAACCGGTCGTCGTGAATAAATAGAATTAAAAAAAAAATTGCGATCTTGGCATTTGTCCTTCCGTGGATTATAGAGTTGATGACAGTTGGAAGTTCGGTAAATGGCACCTCAAATTGTTGTTGTTTTGATTGCCAGTGGTGGACACTCCGCATTAAGCAGGTCTATACCGAGTCGGCCAGTGGTCTGAGAGACCGGAAGTAAGTGCTAGCACGGGGCAGCGGCGGCAGCGGCGAGAAGACGGCGTGAGGTATGTGGACGGCGGCGGCCACCTTGGCGGCGGTCATCGGCTCTCATTGGCCGGCGGCTCCCACGTGACGCGCGCAACGACACGGCGGGGAACCCCCGGCCGTCTGAAATGTGGCGCCGCAGCCCGCTGGGGATTCCCCGCGCCTCGCCGGCCGGCAGACGCCCGGCCCGGCAGATACGTTATGTGTCCCGCGCCGAGCCGGCCGCATTAGTCTGCTATAGGGCAGCGGGGCATGCGACGGAGGCGTTCTTGTCCGGCCAATGGACGATAAAGTGCGGCCCGGCCTCCCCGGGCGCCGCCGCCGGCCCTGGGGACGGCCCTTTTCAATAACGTGCGCGGTCTTATACGCCGGCTCCCTTTGTTTATTGCTTGTTGCTAAGCGCGCGCGCGCGCCGCGTTTCGTTTCTTCCTTCACTCTCCCCGCCTCCTCCTCCGCGGCGGCTGCTCCTCGCTCCTTATTCTCGGGGCCGGCCCCTACGGGCCCGCAGGACACTCGGGCACTTGAATTGTTGTTTAATGACGGTCGCCACAATATCTGTAGTTGCTCGCGCCTGCGCCTGCGCCGCCAGACCTCTGGGGGATTCCCCGGGAGCTGAGGCTGCGACCTCGCAATAATGCCACCCGCTACAAGCCTGGAGAGCAACTTACTCGCCTGCAGGCGGCTGCACAGTGTCGCAGAATGCGTTCACGATCCCTGTCCGACCTGCTTTGTGACTTAAAAAACATACCAGCAGTGCTTAATTTCTAATATGTTTACTGTCCGAAAGCTCACCTCCATTTCGCTTCTAGCCATGAAAACGACAAATTTCCAGCTTCTCCTTATAAAAAATGTCTGTTCAAATTTTTGTACAGTATATGAGACTTAACTATGGGGTCACCAGTCCCTAAACTTACAAACTACTTATGAACTACTTACGAACTAGGACGGCACAAATATCCATGCCCGAGGGGGGATTCGAACCCCCGACCGTAGTGGCCGTGCAGACCGTGACTGGAGCGCTTTAGTCTCCTCGGCAACCGCGGCCGGCGGCTTCTCCTTATACATATGGACAAAATTCGGTAGTCTTCGTGACTAACAAGACCACATAGATGTCGGATTTTAGAAATTTTTGACACATTTGGTAGACACGTGAAGTTCAGAACACAAATAACAATCAGCCAAAGCCATTCGACGCAACTCTCAAAATTTCTCGAGCAAATCGACTTTGAAGTTTTGCAAGTACATGTAAGTACCAATAATTAAAACAGTTGCAGCATCTATCGGTGTAGCTCAGGTTGTAGCGTTCTGGTATCAAATGTTCAAATGGTTGTTAAGCTTAAGGGACTAAACTGCGAAAGTATCAGTCCCTAAACTTACAAACTACTTATGAACTACCTTCTACTAAACAAGACACAAACATCCATGCCCGAGGGGGTGGGGATTCGAACCCCCGACGGGGAACGGCCTCATGTACCGAAACATGGCGCCTCAATGCGCTCGGCCGCTCCACCGAGGAGTTCTGGTATCCCAATCATAGAGTCTGTGGTCCGAATCCCGCTATAGCAAATGTTTTTTCGTTGCCTTCGGATTCAGTTATATAAAACATTTTGGCATCTCTAATTCCACATATTACGCCAATTTTTGTTTATGTGTATGTCGATGAGCTGAACACCTTGGCGTCACATAAAACGATGGTTCAGTAGATTAGTTGTTTGGAAATCTATTAGTAGCTATGGAGATGACTTTGCAAAAACAGCGTCGTAGATCTTCACAAATTGAACAATCAAAGACTACCGCCGACAGCTAATAGTGACTGTAAAAAATGTAAAATGTATTTTTGATTGAAACTATAATTATTGACAACCTTTTATAAAATATAGAAAATTACGAATCAGCAAAAATATTTACATTTTTCCAAAAACTACCATTAGCTATTAAAACTGTGTCAGAATTCGGAAAAAAAGAGAGAGAGAGAACCGCGAAACCTGCAGTTGTAAGGCCAGTACGCTACCACTTTCTTCTTCTTCTTCTTCTTCTTATTATTATTATTTCATGTGGATGTATGGTTTGCGGTCGTTGTTCCGGTTCTTTATTGATTTTTTGAATATTTGGCTCAGCCACTGCTCCCTTCTTTGAAAGGCATTAGACCTGAGCTACACCGACAGATGTTGCCACTTCTTTAATTATTGATACTTACGTGTACTTGCAAGACTTCAAAGTCGATTGTCTTCAGACCGTTTGATAGATGCATCGAAAGGCTTTGGCTGAGCGTTATTTGTATTCTGACCTTCACATTCTAAAATCCGATACCCATGTGGGCTCCTTGTAAGACATCACGTTTCCGCTGTTTCAACTACATATACATTTTCATTCTGCCAATCACATTTAAGTGCCTGGCACTGTGTTCATAGAAACAATTTTCTGACTTTGTGTGTACCGTTACATACTGTAATACCACGCGGGAAAAAATGGAACACCTAAATCTTTCCGTTTAGGAACCGCTTTTTCTTATTTTACTATGCTGATTCTGTCTCCCTATGTAGGTCGGAGCTAACCAAATTGGTTCACCGTTGGAGAAGAAAGTTTCTAAAATAAATTTTGTAAATACTGTAGATCTTGCTGCAACAATAAACACCTTTCTTTCAATTATGTCCTCCCCAACTCGTGGATCATTTCCATGACACTGTTGACCCTGTTTATAAATGATAAAAAATGAGCTGCCTTTCTCTCAGCTTTTTCTATTTCCGCCGTCAGTTGCACTTGGTACGGACCCCATATGCGCAGCAATACTCCAAGATGGACGGACGGGCGTAGTGTAGGCAGTTTCTTCAGTTGACCAGTTGCAGTTTCTATGTGTTCTGCCAATGAAACATAGCCTTTGGTTCGTAATCCCTACGATATTTTTCAAGCGTTGATTCCAATTAAGGTTGTTCGTAATTGTATTTTCCAGGTATTTAGTTGAATTTGCGGCCTTTAGATGTGATTGATTTCTTGTGTAAGTGAACAGATATTTTTTGTGGTCATATGGATGACTTCACAGTTTTCATTATTTACAGACAACTGAAAAATATTCCACCATACAGATATCTTATCTGAACGCTTTGAAGTTGCTTTTGATTTTATGGTGACTTCATTAACCGATAAACGACAGCATCATCCAAGAATAATAATCGGCGCAACTATTGGAAATTGAAATAGGGACGGATATGAACAGTCCTGTGACTGAGGAGAGGACTTATGAACAATGGCCCACATACTCACTAACAGTCCATTACGATCATTTTCAGGAGCGATGATCGAACTCAGTCTAGTCTGTGAGAAAGCTGTTCAGTGGGTAAAGGAGATGGCTTTTTAATGGAGATAAGATTATCTTATTAGGGAGACACTAGTATATTTTACTAAAGCATCAACAGTAATTTTTATTTAGCTAACATAATATACTACAGCAGTTACGCAACTGATGTTTTTTTCCGTTTCTATCGGTAAAGATCAAATTAAAATCACTATTTTAGACGATATATTTATTTACTTTTCGAATTGAAAGTCAGTAAATTTTATAACTGTTGCATTGAGACAAATGGCAGTGGTAGTAATACTTTACCATCGAAGGATTTTTGTGTTATCATAAAAATATACAGCAATGAAATGAAAATTAATGCAGTTAGGAAGCGGCTGTAAACAGGAAAGTTGAGTGAAATTCAGTTTAGAAATGCTTGACATTCTGAATAGGAATACAGATTGCTTGTGTTTCGGTTGTTTATTTAGCACGTTGTTGGTTTCACGTGTATTATACTTCTACATTCCGTTACAAAAATCGTAAGCAATTTGTTTGGTAGATAGATACCAGTATTTCGTAACAATAGTGGAAAGCGCTTGACACACTAAAATCACAACACAGTAAATTTTTGTTATTAAAATTAACACTCAATTTACACGCTGATCCTTGTGCAATATGAATTGTCTGTAATACCAGCAAAATACACATTCATATTTGTTTTCAGTACTCGAACTAAACATTTATTTGCATTCTGTTTAATTAATGAATTTCATGATTGTCCATTTTCGTAATTACACTGCGTTTCGAATCTATACAAGTCATTCAGTCAGTTGAAATCAACATTTGGTTAGACTGTTATTCTACCTTATGGCACAAAGGACCATTCAGATCGCTATTCGTCAATGCTAGACTGATTAATCATAACATTCAACTTAATTTTTGCCAGTGCTTATTACGTGACTGTTTTACTTTCGGAAAACAAAACGAACTCGCCTTCATTCAGTAAAATCGTGATTTATTAAAGCGCGATGCATTTCGAGCCCTGATAGCTCATCTTCAGGCTCTTTAGTAATTTATATTCGTTTAAAGACTTCTGGGCGTGTCAAGAGGAAATATGGGTGGTAACAACGTGGCATATTTTAAATATAAGTTTAAAGAATTAAATGATGCAACAATTAAGTTAGTGTTTAAAAGTAGTGTATAAACATGTCTGGTGCAGCAGGAGATATATGCGTTGTCTGCTTTGTAGTAGATTTCCTGGTCATGATTTCACATTGTACTACAAAACAAGAAGCGTCTTTGATGATTTTTGTTTATACCTGGTAATCTACTACAAAGAGGACAATTCAAATATCTCCTGCTGCTCAGACACGTTTATAGACCACTCTCAATTAGTAAATTAATTGTTGACTGTCCTTCATTCTGGAAACGTATATTTAAAATGTACCATGTTGTTACCATCCAAATTTGGGATTGACAGACCAGATATCCTTAAATAAATGTAAATTATTAAAGAGGCAGCTGAAGATGATCCCTGATGACTCGAAATGCTTCGTGCATTAATAAATCACGAATTAAGTGTATGAAGGCGAGTTCGGTTTATTTCACATAATATTTTATTTCATACTGTAGGGAAATAAACTTTCTCTACTGTCTCGTATGTCAGTTGAATAACACGGGATGTGCTCCCGCTTTATAGCCACACTTACAATCTGGGCATGAAATTCGTTTCACCACAACATCACGATTACAAAATAGCAGCATTTACGAAGAACTGCACGACTGCGAATAATATTCAGCCATAGAATGTCAGAGCTGCAAAAATATAAATGTTAGATTTAAGTCTTAATTGATGTAAAGTGATGAGACAAGTGTTTTAGGAACTTTTTTTTTAAATTGAATTCTCAAATTATCAACAAATAAGAAATTTGTTCTGTGAAGGGATAAAAACGTTATACATTAAGGGCTTGTTAGAATTAAGGTACGAGGTTAGTACTACAGCGTTTTAATTATCAACCAAGAAGGTGAAACTCTGCCTAAGCCAGTAAGAAAGAATACAGGAAGTTAGAACAGTTCATAACTCGTATTCCACTCGTGGTTCTTGTGTAATAAATTGTGGAAGTCAAAATTGATGAGATAATTTTTTTAAATTTTCAATTCATTTTCATCTCAGTGCGTTTTATACGGAGAAAAATGAGGGATTCTGTAAGTTTCCTGTAATAGAGAAGTCGGGTCTTTTGTACATTAAAAGAGGGCTGTCGTTGCATCATAAGCTACCAGTAAGTGGTTCGTCACTTGCCGACAGCGCAGAGTATATATAAGAAAGCTGTGTGCGTAGATGGAGCCAGTCTTAACGTCAAACCAAGATGGCGTACATTCCTTGTCACCCGAGAGAAACAGGGACTCCGATTCGATGTTTGATTTCGCGTTGCTGCCCACAGACATCTGAAAATCCACGTGGCAAATTTTGAGAATCTTCTCCACTTTTGAGGCGAGCATTGTTGACTTTAGCTGTCTTATAATTGGGACAGTACTTGTCATTATTTTGAAGACGTGGAATACGTACTTGAACTGTTTCGAGTGCTGTTTAGATAGGAACAATAATTTGCTTAATCATCTAAAATCTGATGTGCGTGTGCTGTTTTTAAAGAACATACAAATTTAATAACTGTATAAATTCATTTTCGCCGTAGTTACAGAGTCCTCTGAATTTAATAGAGATTAGGAACATTGTGTTACAGTGCCAACGAGCTACATTGTGGACTCTCTGAGCAGCATGTTGTCCATCGCTTTCTGGCTGCTCATAACAGCAAGTTTCAGGCTCTAGGAAAGATACGGCTAGATAAAAATCATGCACAGTAATCCACAATTGATTACAAACGACAGAAAAATGTTTGTAAATCTATGGGACTTAACTTCTTTGGTTATTAGTCCCTAGGCTTACAAACTGCTTAAAATACGTTCAGCTAACCTAAGGACAACACACACACACACACACACACGCATGCCCGAGGGAGGATTCTAACCTCCACGGCAAATGGCCGCGAGCTCCGCAGCATGGAGCTGTTCCAGGCGTGGCGCAAACAGTGAACGGAAGAACAACGAAACCATCCCACCGCCCCACATATTGTCCTAATCGGCTGTAAGAATAAAATAAACCAACCTACCGCCCCACAATACTAATATAAACATTTTGATCAATTTTTATACCGATAGTGTAGTGCTAGTCTAGACTAGTGTTTTTCCATCTTTTCAAATGTGAGATCCCCTTTCAAGTAAGAAGTATTGTGGGCACCCCTTCTAAACAAAAATATTGAGGCGGCCCTCCCCATCATGAACCATGACAAAACAATGTTTTCTCAAAGGAAATAAATTATATCTTCTTTCTTTTGCTTCAGATTTCTTTTAATTTGTTGGACGAAAGTTTTTTTTTTTTTTTTTTTTTTTTTTTTTTTTTTTTTTTTTTTTTTTTTTTTTTTTTTTTTTTTTTTTTTTTGCAAATTTGTCGGAATGGTACACATATCATAGTTATAAGTCAAATACAACAGAAAAATACATTTTGTGAACGAGCGTTTCGTATATACAATGCTTATTCGTATATGTTATGTTCATTAACAAAGGTTCCACTATAAAGACAATTTCTAAAGAAGTAGGTTCTTTTCATGGAAACAATTTTCATGCTTTGTGCTTATTCATCATTATCACATTGTATTATAAAACGCTCTATGATCTATTCAATTCATAATGAATAATACACAAAGAGCTTCGTAACACAGTTTGTAGTAATTGATGGTAAGACATCGACTAAAACAAAGGTGACATCCGGCGTTCCACAGGTTAGTGTTATTGGACCTCTGCTGTTCCTTATTTACATAAACGATTAGGGAGAAAATCTAAGCAGCTCTCTTAGGTTGTTTGCAGATTACGCCGTCATTTACCGTCTAGTAAAATCATCTGAAGACCAAAACTAACTGCAGAACGATCTAAATAGGATATAACTATGGTGTAAAAATTGGCTGTTGACTCTAAATAATGAGAAGTGTGAAGTCGTCCACATGAGTAAGAAAAGAAATCCGTTAAACTTTGTTTACAAGATAAATAAATCAAAAGTGAATGCCGTAAACTCCACTAAATACCTAGAAATTACCATTACATCAGACTAAAACTGGAACGTAGGTAATATCGTAGGAAAGGCGAACCAGAGACTGCGTTTTTCTGCCAAAACCCTTAAAAGATGCAACAGAGCTACTAAAGAGACTGCATACACCACGCTTGTCCGTCCTCATTTGGAGTATTTCTGCCCAGTGTGGGATCCTTATCAGGTGGGTTTGACGAAAGCAATCGAAAGAGTCCGAAGATGGGCAGCCCGTTTTGTATTGTAACGATACAGTGGAGACAGCGTCACGGATCTGGGAATGGAAATTATTAAAAAAAAAATAAATAAAAAAAATACGGCGTTTAACGCTGTGGCATGGTCTGCTTACGAATCTCCATTTGCAAACATTCTTCTCCGAATGCAAAGATATATTGTTAACTCCCACCTACAAAGGTAGAATCGATCATCATATTAAAATACGAGAAATCAGAGCTGGAACGGAGAGATTCAGATGTTCTTTCTTCCCGTGCGCTATTCGAGAATGGAATGGTAGATGAATAGTATAAAGGAGGTTCGATGAACCCTCTGCCAGGCACTTAATAGCGATTTGCAGAGTATTCCATGTAAATGTAGATGTAGCTGCAACAGTAAATAAACTTCACTTGGGCATACGTTTTTGTATTACTGAACGTCTAGTTACTTTACGGTGTACTTACTCCTCTGACGGCGATCCCCCCCCCCTCCCCCAAGCAAATCCCTCACCCTCACGACCTCCGTGGGGGTCGCGACCACAGGTGGAAAAACACCGTCTAGACACAATTGCATTGAATTGACAGATATACACAGGCAGAAATGTACACACACACACACAAACACACACACACACACTAAGATAGTCCATTAATTAATTTTATTTAGCTTATTTAAAATATAAATGTTTGATGGTGCACTTCATTCTACCATTTTAGTGGCGCACAGTGGGCCAGAATCCCGGAAAAGCTGATCAAAATATAAGGAATAGTTCAATTTGTGCCAAAAGTAGTATGTAAGGGGTAACGAAGTTTCTGATCAAGAATGTGGTAACAAAAAGTGAATATAGATAAACAATATGGCAGACACAATATTATGGGCTCTTTGTACACCACTGTCAGTGTATTCATATAAAAGTAATTTTTAAGGAATTATCAAGAGTTGAAAAATAAAAAATAGGAGCATGCAAGAAGGTGGCCACAAATTGATAAGTCTCTTCATTTATAGTTGAAAAGTTCGAAGAAAGAACCAAACAGAGGATAGAAGATGGTGTAAAATATTACAAATAATCATTTCATTTGATGTAAAATTATTTATTTTGTAAATTTTAGAATAATATCATTCCTCGAAAATCCGATTCTGGAATAGCTGAATCAGATGAAACAGATATTAAAAGAAAAAAATGTGGTACCCTTTCAGTCATTTATTTAATTATTTTATTCTTTACACTGCTTCTCGCGTCAATTATAATTTAAACTATACAAATGCAACTCATAATAAATTAATTTTATAGTCATTTTTGGAGATGTCTAAATAATGATATATTGCTTTTAAACATGGCTCAAACCCAGAGTAGCTAATAGTAACAGAAATTGAAGCTTTACATACAAAATGGTAGATCAACTAAAGAAAAGCAGCTGAAGTCGGAAATTCTCGCAAGTTGCGAATTAATATCTGTAAATTTTACATTTATAGCTGCGGACCATCAGTAACTGTTCCTTTAGAACAGTAGTTTCAAGGTAAATACGAGAGCCAAGACAGGCTAAAGATGGTATATGTATGTCTATCCACATCTTGGAAGTCACGCTAAAATGCGTGCGAGCACCAGGGGAAGTAGACAAGTGTCACATATGGAAGTTTGCGTCTAGCCGGGGAGCGTGCACGGGTGGGCTAGTGGTTAAGGCAACCGCTCGCGAAAAGCGGGAGACCCGGGTTCGAGTCCCGGTCAGGCACAAATTTTCATATGTTACAAAATGTTAGATCAACTAAAGAAAAGCAGCTTTAGTCGAAAATTCTCGCAAGATGCGAATTAATATCTGTAAATTCCGGGATATATTTACTAATGAAATACATTTTTATCACTATTATATCATCAATTATGCATGTTTATTTTTCATTTAACATATTACAGGAAAATGGACGAGAAAAATGTAAAATGTGCTTAAAAATACAGATAAGTTACCAATTCCACGACTTTGGGCCTTATTTTGCACTGTGTCCGCAAGTATATCTTACTACCTCTGTAAATTTAGCTCGCGAGAAGCAGTGTAAAGAATAAAATAATTAGATAAATGACTGAAAGGGTACCACATGTTTTCATCAGTTTCATCTTATTCAGCTATTCCAGAATCGGATTTTCGAGGAAAGATATTTTTCTAAAATTTACAAAATAAATAATTGTACATCAAATGAAATGATTATATGTAATATTTTACACCATCTGCTATCCTCTGTTTGGTCCTTTCTTCGAACTTTTCAACTACTTTTTTAGTATATATTTTAACCATTAAGTACAAAAACTCCTAAATACCTATTATTTTATAAGTTATAGAGGCAAACACCCTGTATATATCAGACATGCTTGGTAGGACATCCCTCTTTCAAATGATATAAATCGAAATAACCGTTCTCTATAGTTGCTGAATTTCAACAGAGAGAGTTTAAATATCATGACGTTACTTGAC
Organism: Locusta migratoria; assembly: GCA_026315105.1. Lineage (NCBI taxonomy): Eukaryota > Metazoa > Arthropoda > Insecta > Orthoptera > Acrididae > Locusta > Locusta migratoria. The sequence goes on along the minus strand of CM048744.1, from coordinate 118,206,173 downwards.
CTTACCCACTGTAATAAACAAAAGTGTTTGGGCCTTTTAATATGTCTTATCTGTATCATTTGGTGTTCAAACCTGCCAAGTATAAAATAATTAGATTCGTTCTTCACTCAAGGGTGAACAAATTACTAACGTGCAATTCTTTTTTTTAAATACATTTTGTTGGAAGGGACCCAAAATAGATCTCTGAGGAACAGCAAACCTGTTTGTTTCGAATACAGATTGCGTACCGCCAAGTAATGGACCCCCGCAGCAGGATCTCTGTGAGTGTACAAATCTCTGCTGAAAGCCTGAGCTCGAAGTCTCCCGCAAAAGCGAGGCCTTCCCCCCTCTTTCGAGCTGATAAGCCTGAGATGGACAGGCGAGACAGCGCGCCACAGAGAGCGGGACGCGGTCGCTTCTTTGCTATCGACAGCAGCGCCGCCGTCCCATCTCCGCCGGCCCAGATAGCTTATAGTCTTAGCGACGGCGCCGCATGACTATGGGCTAATTAATTTCCTTTCATCGCCCCGACAATCAGGCCTTTGTTGGAAGTCCTCTATATATTTTCCTTTGACTGACAACGCCGCTGCAATCGGGCCTGGGGTGGGAGGAGGAGGGTTGGTCGGAGGGTCGGACGGTGGGGTGTGGAGAGTGGCCGGGGTGTGACGGGACAGAGGGGAGGGGAAGGAGACGGAGAGGGAGGGGTGTGAGGGCCCTTTTCTTATCCCTAATTAGTTCTCTGTCCTCTCCGTCCTCCTCCTCCTCCTCTGTGTTTGCGGCTCGTCGGCTGGTAGCTGAGCGTCGGCTCGGCGGACAGAGGCAGCAGCCGCCGGCCCCGGGGGCGGCGGTCTGCTGCGGAGGCGGCGTCGGCCGCGCCAGGAAAGAACAGTCGGTGACGAGGAGGTGGCGGCCCAGCAAGAAGGAAATTTGCTCGCTGTCACCGCCACGTATTAGGTTTTGCTTGAAGAGGTCGGCCGGGCTTTGGGGCGCCGGCGTCGGCGTCGGCGTCGGGAGGAACGGCCCCGGGGGTGGCGAGAGGGCGGGATAAAGGACACGGCCGGCTGCAGAGGACTATCTTCCGCACAATGGCCGGTGGCGGGAGGAGCTGGCCGGCGCCCGGCCGCTTTGTGCTGACGGCCGTCGACGTCTGCGATCACAGGCCAGCGGCCGGCTACTTGCTGCCGGGTCGCCTCCGGACGCCGCTGCCGCCGCCACCGCTACGTCCGCCTGGCGTTTGTGAGATCGCGCGGACCAGCAGACCCGGAGGCGCAAAGCGGTTTCCCGACTGTCGGCAGGCGTCGCGGACAGCGCCGGGCGTCTCGGCAGTTCGCTTCCAGTCTGCTACTGCCGGCCACACGGGAAACAGTGGTGCCTTAAGCGCAGCGATGCGAATCCTGCATTAGAAAGGTGGATCCTCTACCGCCACACAGTAGGCCAGAATTTTGTAAAAGTGGCCAAAAAGTGGGGAAAAAGAATTTTCTAGCTACCTGAACTTTAAGGTTTGCTGCATCAATGCTGGAACTACTGATTGCTGGCTGTGCGGACGACCAGACGTTCATATGCTCGGATATATCTCACGTCAAATGCAGCAGTTCATTGTTGGCGTGTGTGCATCTGGACATTCTACAGAAACAGCCTGCTTGTTGAGGACAGACATTACAAAACTGGCACTCGATCCATTCGGCTCCATTTTTCTTCTAGCCATCATCTGCACATGAACCACCACATGCATCACACCCACTTTCATAATTTTTCTGTGGTCTGGATATAGACCTAAGCGTAGCCTTGTTTACTGTTTTCTTCGATATTCCTACTGATCCTGATGTCGATAGCTAATCTTTGGAGAATTATCACGTCTTGCTTCATTACGTTCTTTTTGACACACTGGGCGTTTTAGAACGTCTTCCACACTCATTACCATATATCTCACGTCAAATGCAGCAGTTCATTGTTGGCGTGTGTGCATCTGGACATGCTACAGAAACAGCCTGCTTGTTGAAGACAGACATTACAAAACTGGCACTCGATCCATTCGGCTCCATTTTTCTTCTTATCATCATCTGCATATGAACCACCACATGCATCACACCCACTTTCATAATTTTTCTGTGGTCTAGATATAGACCTAAGAGTAGCCTTGTTTACTGTTTTCTTCGATATTCCTACTGATCCTGATGTCGATAGCTAATCTTTGGAGAATGATCACGTCTTGCTTCATTACGTTCTTTTTGACTCACTGGGAGTTTCAGAACGTCTTCCACAGCAACTGTCTTGTTATAAGATAACTCTTGTTTCTGTCATTGTGTAACAAAGGAAGAGCCAAGACAATAATCAGAAATAGCATCTCTGTTGTAGGAGAATATCGGTGTCTTTGCAAAGCTATTGCAGATAGTGGTGGTCTTGGTAAGCTGCAGCGAGAAGTTCAGTTGGCATAACGAATGGCTTTCCAATTCTCTGAAGAGTTTCACTCTCTGGATAAGATGAAAATTTCACGTGATAATCCCTAAGTGTACTCCACGGGATACTAAAACGTTTAGAAGCCGTGTAAAGTGTCCATCCCTCATTCTTCACCGTGCACAAAGCATCTTTAAGCTTTTCAGTTGTGTACGAATGCACCACTTTGTTGCCATTTCAGCGTCAAATCGAAGAAAAACCAACCCATTGCTAATGTCATGCACCGTCAACGCGTGGCCTAACTTACAAGTCAATTTTATATGAGACTGATACATATCTTACCTTATACTGGTGTTAAAATGGAACTTATACACATAAACACCTGCATATACCAAACTGATATGTTCACTAACGTCTTCACTGCCTGTGCATGACCCACTCTACGAAAGCACTGGAGGAAAACGTGTCTAAAACTTCCTTGAACGCCCGGTACGTGATGGCTTTCAAGAGTCCTGCCTGCTTGTGCCATATGCTGGTAAAATCTTGAAACCATTGGAAGTGAGGTTACGTCGTGACACAAGAAATACTGTTTATCTCGGAGTTACTTGATATCACAGAGTAACTTGACTTTACCCTTCTTTTTCGTAATGGCACACACAGAAACAATGGAGAAACAATCACTGTTGCAACTCAAAATGATATTTGTTCTCAAAGGAGGAGATTTTCTATAAATGCTGTTCCTAATACAATAAACAGAATTATTGTAATAAATCAAGAGTAATTTTACCCATTACAATCTCCATATTAGGTTATTAGGTTACATTTGTACATCAAACTTCGTTATTTTAGTAAGGCCTTAAGTTAATAAAACTAATAACCTTCAAAGTTTAAATTAGAGGTTCCTTTTTAGGCGTAATAGTATTTTACTAATATACTCCCAGAATTGCATAACATTTAAGCATGTTCACTTAAAAGTTATATTCTGAAATTTATTAAGACACTGTTAATTTCTTGTCAAACCATTCATTCCAACCTTTAATTAAGAAACTAATAATTATGCTACCAGTGCATGCTCATAAAACCGTGGCTCTTTCAATTTATTCATTCATCTGGTGAGACTTCAAAATATTATCGAGTTGACACATTTTTGATAAACAGGCGGAAATTAATCTTGTCTAGTTTCTTACAATAAATTAATAAAGGGAAAATATATAAATTAATTTACTAATTATGTCATCATAATCATGAGTGATTGACATTCAACATGGCTTTTGGTCCCTACTCACTACTCAAGACAGAGCACAATGAAGAAATGTTAGCATGGAGGGATAAATGAAACCAAATCGTCCTTCAGAAACTTAGTAATTTTACAGTGACGTGCTGTTGTAGATGTCAAAACTTTTTGTATAACGTCACATATGCTATAAAGACTATATACTGAAATGGAGACATGCCCCATTAAAACACAGGTGCACTTTATGTAAATAACGGAAGAAATGAAAGAACTAAATTCTTGTATGTAGTATATGATTAGGATTGTTAAATTTCTTTTGTGATGTACGTAAGGTATACTTATCACACTAGTGGGGCATGTCTCCATTTTATTAAATAGGCTATATAGCATCTGTGACTTTACAAGAAAAATATGAAATCTACAAACGCATGTTACAGTAAAACTGCAGCTGATTGTAAGTCACAGTCCGTACTTTCTCTAGCCGTTTTGTTCAATGAGTATCCGAAATTATCAAAAATTGTAACTTTTATGCCCAGGACAGTTATTTCTACAGACGTACACATTTTAAGGGTTTGATTTTTTAAAATCATTTCAACATTCGTGTCACTGCCTAAATACAAATGCATATGCACAAAAATACTTCCAGCCCACAAATTATCGCAAATTCTGTATAAATCATTACTCTCCATATAGATTTAGTAAATTATTTATAATTATTCGTACGAGTGGCAGACATATCAATGGTAGATTGTCACAATATTTTAAATATTTTGTATAGCTGTAAATCTTTTTCTGAAATCACTTTGTTAGCTTGTTTACCCACCCCCATGAACCACACACATTGCCGAGGTGGGGTGGCTTGCGTGTCTCAACGATGCAGATAGCCATACCATAGGTGCAACCACAGTGGAGATGCCAGAGAAACGTGTGGTTCCTGAAGAGAGGCAGCAGCCTTTTCAGTAGTTACAGGGGCAACAGTCTGGATGATTGACTGAGCTGGCTTTGTAACATCAGCTAACATGGCTTTGCCATGCAGTTACTGCGAACGGCTGAAAGCAAGGGGAAACTACAACCGTTACTTCTCCCGAGCACATGCAGCTCTATTGTATTACTGTACGATGATGTCGTCTTCTTGGGTACAATATTCCGGAGGTAAAATAGTCCCCCATTCGGATCTCCGGGCGGGGACTAGTCAGGAGGATGTCGTCATCAAGAGAAACAAAACAGGCATTCTAAGGGTCGGAGCGTGGAATGTTCTAAACCCTAATCGCTTAGGTAAGCTAGAAAATTTGAAAAGAGAAATGGATAGGATAAAGTTAGATATGGTAGGGATTAGTGAAGTTCGGTGGTAGGATGAACAGGATTTCTGGTGAGATGAGTACAGGGTTATCAATACAAAATCAGTTGGTGGTAGCGCAAGAGTAGGTCTGATAATGAATAAGAAAATAGGAATGCGGGTAAGCTACTATGAACAGCGTAGTGAACGCGTTATCGTAGTAAAGATAGAAACGAAGCCGACGCCGACCGCAGTAGTACAGGTTTATATGCCAACTAGCATGCCGATGATGAGGATATCGAAAAAATGTGTGAGGAGATAAAAGAAATCATTCAGAAAGTTAAGGGAGACGAAAACTTAATTGTGATGCCGGACTGGAACTCGGTAGTAGGAAAAGAAAAAGAAGGAAATATAGTAGGTGAATATGGACTGGGAAAAAGGAATGAAAGAGGAGATCGCTTGGTAGAATTTTGCGCAGAGCCCAATTTAATGATCACCAACACTTGGTTTAATCATCATCAAAGATGGCTGTATACATGGAAGAGACCATGAGACCCTGGAAGGTGCCAGACTGACTTTATAATGATAACAAATATATTTAGAAACCAGATTCTAAACTGTAAGACCTATCCAGGGGCAGATGTAGACTCTGACCATAACTTATTGATTATGAACTGCAGATTAAAACTTAAGAAACTGCAGAAAGGTAGAAAGGTTAGGATATGGAACCTGGACGAATTGAAGGAACCAGAGGTGGTTGAGAGTTCAGAGGGAGCATTAGACAAGGATTGGCTGAAACGGGGGAAAGTAATGCAGTAGAAGAAGAATGGGTAGCTCTAAGAGATAGGGTAGTGAAGGCCGCAGAGGATCATATGGGACAAGGCCTAATAGAAATCCCTGGATAACACAGGATATACTGAACTTAATTGATGAGAGGAGAAAATATAAAAATTCAGCAAGTGAAGCAGGAAAAAGGAAGTACAGATGTCTGAAAAATGAGATTGACAGGAAGTGCAGACCGGCTAAGCAGGAGCGGCTGGAGGTCAAATGCAGAAATGTAGAAGAATGCATTACTAGAGGAAAGATAGATACCGATCACATGAAAATAAAAGAGATATTTGGAGACAGCTATAGGAATATCAAGAAATCAGACGAAAAACCAGTAATAATCAAATAGGGGAAAGCTGAACTGTGGAAGGAATATATATATATATATATATATATATATATATATATATATATATATATATATATATATATATATATCTTGTAAGCAGTATTCTAGAAATGGAAGACGAAGAGGAGGAAGATGAGATAGGAGATATGATACTGCGAGAAGAATTTGACAGAGCCCTGAAGGACTTGAGTCGAAACAAGGCCCCTGGAGTAGATGATATTCCGTCTGAAGTGCGGATGTCGTTAGGAGAGCCAGTCGTGAAAATAATTTTATCACCTGGCATGTAAGATGTATGAGACAGGGGAAACACCCTCAGACTTCAAGAAGAATATCGTAATTCCAATTCCAAAAAAAAAACAAGTGCAGACAAGTGTGAAAATTACAGAACTATCAGTTTAATAATTATTTATAGACGAATGGAAAAAAATTGTGGAATCCGACCTCAGGGAAGACCAGTTTGGATTTAGGAGAAATGTAGGAACACGGAAGGCAATACTCACATTACGACTTATCTTAAAAGATGGGCTAAGGAAAGGGAAACCTACGTTTTTAGCGTTTGTCGATTCGGAGAATGCGTTTGACAATGTCAACTGCAATACACTCTTCCAAATTCTGAAGGTATCAGGGGTAAAATATTGGGAGCGAAGAATTATATTCAACCTATACAAAAACCAGACCGGTTATTGGAGTCGAAGGGCAGGAAAGGGACGCAGAAGTTGGGAAGGGAGTAAGACAGGGTTGTAGCCTTTCCCCAATGTAATTCAATCTGTACATTGAGCAGACAGTGAAGGAACGGAAAGAGATATTTGGAAGCGGAATTAAAGTGCAGTGAGAAGAAATAAAAACGTTGCGGTTTGCCGATGACATAGTAATTCTGTCAGAGACCGCAAAAGATCTGGAAGAGAAATTGAATGGGATGGACAATGTCTTGAAAGGAAGATATAAGATGAACATTAACAAAAGTAAAACAAAGGTAAGAGAATGCAATGTCAGAAAATCAGGCGATGCTGAAGGAATTAGATAAGGTAATCAGACAATAAAAGTAGTAGATGAATTTTGTTATTTGGGTAGCAAGATTACTTCTGATGGCCGAAGTAAATCTATATCTATATATAAAAGGCTTGTGTGTGTGTACGTGCTGACAGACTTTGCTCCATGACCATATACTGCCACTCACTCGTGGTTGTGGTGGTAGATAGCCCTTGGTCTAATGATGTTAGTAAGGGAGTTTGGTCGCGGTGCGTGGCAGTAGGTGAGTATGACGAGCAAAACTTCGCAAAATATGCAATAAATACTCTTAGGAAAAGCTATATACTCTGTGACTTACGGTACGAGTCAAAATCTGTTTATTCTTTCAATCGTCAGACAATGCGGTCCTTTCAGACTCTAATATCAAATACGCAATTTTTTTTTAAATAGATCACGTTTCCGTCAACCACACATTACCGACTATGAACAGAGACGCAAAACAAAGATAAAAATCCAGATAGACTGAAAGATAAAAATACTCTTCGAACATTGATCACTGTCGTGGAAGCGTGATGGAAACACAGACATACCTTAATGAATGTCCCTTCGGCCATAGATATTGATATGCCTGTGCCAGTAAGCTCACTGGTCTGTGCTAATCGTTGATCTCTGATACATATAGCCGCGACACCCTCTGCAGTGAAAGGTGTTATCGTTTGACAGCTGGGTCAAGAAAAACTATGCGACGTAGTCCTACTCATATCCCGACGGCCTCCTTTGATTATGTTGGCAACAGATGTTGAATAACGAGAATCATGTGACATCGTCATTAGCCAATCGCGTGACGCGCAAATATTTTGTCGTGAAATCAAGCATACAGCAGGAACAGCAGCATTTACCTACACACTATGTAGTTCGGTCATCTTTGCAACGATTTTATATCGTGTTATTGATGTTGCCAACATAAAAACACGAGGCCGCCAGGATAGAAAGTGAAATTTTACCGAATCAGATACATTCATTGTCACATCTCATTATGACCAGCACTTTCATGCGAAACTGTTTTGTATAGAGTCTCATGATTCACACAGTCTTACAATTCATTCCAAATTACTATTCAAGAAGATATTTGTGAAATGTAATTTGCCAGCCGCTTTCGGCGCTGCTGTTGCAATGTGTAACTTTATGAACACAACCTAACATTGAATTTACATTGTTCCGAAGCACGGACTTAATTTCACTCTTAGTATGAATAACTTTATGAACATTCATCGTTTTCGACAATGACTTCTACTTAAATTTTGCCTCTTGGCTAGGAGAACTGAGTTTAGAGACAGAGAGATCCAACATGGATTGTGTTTTTGCTGACCTACGTCCGGAACCCAAAGAACCATGATATACACATGACCTTCTTTAACAACCGTTGCGAAGCCCGGGCATATAAGCTAGTAAGATATAAAATGCAGAATGGCTATGGGAAGAAAAGTGTTTCTAAAGAAGAGAAACTTGTTAACATCCAATATTAATTTAAATGTTAGGAAGTCCTTCCTGAAAGCATTTGTCTGGAGTGTAGCATTGTATGGGAGTGAAACGTGGACGATAAGGAGTTCAGATAAAAAGATGATAGAAGCTTTTGAAATGTGGTGCTACAGACGAATGATGAAAATTAGACGGGTAGATCAAGTAACTAATGAGGAGGTACTTAACCGAATCAGGGAGAAAAGGAGTTTCTGGCCTATCCTGACTAAGAGAAGGGATAGATATGTCTGACACATTCTGAGACATCAAGGCATTGTCAACTTAGCATTAGAAAGAAGCGTGTGGGGTAAAAACCGTAGACGGAGACCGAGGAACGAATATAGCAAGCAGATTCAAAAGAATGTAGCTTGCCAAACGTATTCTCAGCAAAGAGACTTGCACAGGACAGGGTAGCGTGGAGAGCTGCATCAAACCAGTCTGCGGACTGAAGACCACAGACAACCGAAACTAGTGACTACGTTGTAAACATTAACGTTTGTTGAAGTCTATGCCATTTTAAGAATTTTAATAATGAAATAAATAAAAGTAATAATTGCCACAAGACCTCCTTCACCTTTACTGACAATGTTAGGCTTAACAATTGTTTAGGAGACATTGTTCAAGTAGGACAGCTATTACTGGTAATCGAGATAGAAAGAATTGGCAAAATGCATGTGGAAGGAATAAACTCACGAAGTATTATCTAAAACAAAGGACATTTACTAAAAACAAGGTAAAATACCCCTCGAATTTTTGTAATCATGTATCAATCAAAAACCAAGGATTCGATTTGTTTAGAAGTTCTCTGGGTAGTAATCTATCAACATAAGAAGGTATATTCAGAATGATGAGATACGGTTGCTAAAAACATTTATCTCATAGGAAAAATAAACTAAGTTTTCCAAAACTGTTATAACGCCAACAAATTATGCGTGGTTAGCATCAAACGTGGTTTGTGGTCTTAACATCAAACGTGGTTTGTGGTCCTTACTGCTGAGGATGGGTCATAATGAAACAATATTCAGCATGGAGCGTTAAATGATACACATTCGCCCTTTCAGTATCTAAATTGAAAACTAATACACTGTACACATGCAAAATTCAGCCATGTAATTCCTGTGAGAATTGAATTTAATCATTGCACGAAATCACACATTATTGAAAGAATGAATAAATGGAACCCCAACCAATTTTTTGATCACAAGTGCATTAGAAAGCAGCCGTGCCTATCATTATTTAGTCAGGCTGCAACCAACTTAGAGATTTTCTAAGCTTTCGCAGACGCTGTGATCTGGCATCTCATCCCTGAACTGTCGAATGGGGGTTTTGTGGGGCCGGCCGCGGTGGCCGAGGGGACTGAGGCGCTCCAGTCACGGTCCGCACGGCCACTACGGTCGGGGGTTCGAATCCCCCCTCGGGCATGGATATTTGTGCCGTCCTTAGTACAAGATAGATGATAAGTAGTTTGTAAGTTTCGGGACTGATGACCCCGTAGTTAAGTCCCATACGTTCTACAAACATTTGAACATTTGCTTTTGTGGGTGGAGGCAGTCAAACGTCTGGCGCCTTGTCCAACCGGGAGAACGATAAAAGTGACAGTGAGCAGTGTTGTTTAAGTGTTAGATAATTTAAATGTTCAAAATCTGAACGAATGTTCTCACATTGGTCTGCCTGACTAATAACAAGGCGCGCTTTTGAAAAGAGTAGAACAAATTATTGACTAGGTTGCAGACTCCCCACAAGCCAGATCTGAAAAGCAAAAAGTCAACCGCCTTTTCGACGCCGCTTCTACATGAAAACCACTCCACAAGTACCTCCAATTAACTAAATTTTCATTAAACAGCAAACCGAGTTAATGAGTGAAATTAGATACACATACAAAATGAAAGCAGATAATTTAATATGATCTATTGATATTATCTGCTTTCATGGGTTTTGTTTAAAAAACAACTTTTTTTCTGCTACCAAATAATAAAAACGTGAGTGGTAGCAGAAAAAAGTTGTTTTTTTTCAAACAAAACTCATGAAAGCAGATAATATCACTAAAATTGATTTCCAACACCAAAAGGCTATTTTTATAAGCAAAAGAAAGAAGCGTGATATGCTGAACTTGGTGAGGCCAGGTTAAACATTACAAGTAATACTTTCATATTAAATCCCTGTGACAGAAAGCTTATGTCCTACTGCATTTACCAAGAACCCAAACTTGCCTTCCCCAACGTCTAATTTGATCAGTCTTGTCATTCATTTTTGGAATATTGTAGTTATTACATTCTTCTTGAACTCTGTTTCATTTCTCTCCTACAAACATTGACAACAGTATGTCTTTCATATTTTTCTTCTGCAGTTATACATCGTGTAAATTGCACCTTAACTTGAATTTAGAATCATAGTGTATCTAAGCAAAATTTTAGGTAGACAAAATATTGCTATGATTAATATTCGGTGCAAAAGCCTTGTCGCTAAGTATATTTTTAAAATATTCAAAATGCCGAATTTTCTAAAATTGTAACGTAGCGCCCAACTTAAAATGCATATTTTCATTCTTTCTGTGCAACTGAGTGTCATGAACCGATGTTTTTATTTATTTATTTAAACTTTAGGCAACACGCTTGTAATGAGATATAAGGCCGGTCGCGGTGGCCGAGGGGACTGAGGCGCTTCAGTCACGGTCTGCACAGCCACTACGGTCGGGCGTTCGAATCCCGCCTCGGGCATGGATATTTGTGACGTCCTTAGTTGTAGCTAGTTCATAAGTAGTTTGTAAGTTAGGTCCCATAAGCTCTACAAACATTTCAACATTTTTTAAGATATAAGATGATATTGCCATTAGATGGTTAAAAACTTAACTTGATCGACGAATTAATTTTATTTATTTATTTATAATCTCTCGACGTGTTTCGAAAGAATCCTGTCAGGCATCCGACTTTTTTAAAGTCAACATAAATTGTATTGTCAGTTCCTACTTCATATTATAATTTTCATTTTGTCCTAACTAGCTTCAAATACGTGAAAAAAATTAGATATTCCTGGTGTCGCGTGAGGAATGAATTAATGAACTAACCATCCCAAAGTTTATTTCATCAGATCTAGAGGAACCAAGATAATACTGGACTATTTGTGAGAAATGGAATCCTCGTTGCTTACCTACGATGAAACTATTACCTTACATACAGCGATCAAATGTTTGTAAATCTAAGGGATTTAACTGCTGCGGCTCTCAGTCCCTAGACTTACAAACTACTTAAACTAAAGCTAAGGACAACACAAACACCCCTGCCCGAGGAATGACTCGAACCTCCGAAGGCGAACAACCGCGTGCTCTGCAGCAATGCGCGTTTGAGCACTCGGCCACTCCACTGCGGTTTGAAAGATGAAGTAGAATTTTTAAACCAAAGGAGCCGCGGTAATCCTGGAGGCAATTTTGAAAAGAAGTTTAATGTTTTTACGCTTTAAGTCCTTCCTGACATAGTTAAAATGTTTATAAAGTTATGGGACCTAACGGCAGTGGTCATCGGTACCTAAACTTACAAACTACTTAAACTAACTTATCCTAGGAACAGCACAAACACCCAAGCCTGAGGGAGGACTCGAACCTCCGTGGAACGACAGTGCGCACCGTAGCAGGGGGGCCTCAGTGCGCACGGCCATACCGCAGCGGCCCTGACGTAGTAATCATTCAATAGTTCACGGGCGTCGCATCGCATATTGCTGTGGACACAACACTGTTTCTAATAGACAGCTGCTCGTTACCTTCAGGTACATACCGTAGTGCACGGCACAGTAGTACATACAGTAGGCACCCGATGATGACGACCAGCTGTCTGTTAGAAATACTGTGTTCTCTCCAGAACACGCGACACCGTGAACCATTTATGAAATTTTAATGTTAAATCCCTGACTAACGAAACTCAACTAGTGTGAAAATTATTGCTTACTGACCGACCTATGATTTCCGTTGTCACATCACAATACATTTTTCAGTGAAGTAGTAATGTCCATTAGAATGCATCAAACGCAAATATCATTTGTGGTTAAGAATTAATGTTAAAACTCAATCATTGATATTATCATCAACATACAGTAGAATATTAATGAATGGAACAATAATGAGACGCTCTCGATTAATAAATATGACTCCACCAAAATTTTCCCTTTCAAAGTGAACGTCATTGGGTTCGTAGCTGTATAACATTTATTCAGATAATACGTTTTAAAAATTATGATGTTGTCGCAATACTATCATACTGCTAGTAAAGATATACTTTACTGTACCCATTTTCTTAAAACAGAGTCTGGGACTTTGTCTTTGAAACGAACGTTTTTGAGTCTTATGTGAAGTTCCTGAACGTTTTGTGAACGTTGAGTCTGGACATGTTGAATCAGTATTCCAATAATTTAACAGGACTCACAAAGTGTGCGCTCCAAATTGAGGAAAATATATATTTTATTGAGCACCTTGTATAGTTAATATAAAAATCGGTAAGTCGATATTCCCGTGTTATTACAGTATTACAAGAAGAAAGCCACTTTACAATACCTGGTATTGGAGATAGCATACCTTAACATTAAGTTATATAGCAAGTAATTTTGGGGACAACAGAATTATAGCCTTTGCTCTGCAGTGCAGATGTATGAGACTGATTAAAACTGTTTGCAGTAGCTTACATTACATTTTGGCCACTAGATAGCGGCATTTGTTAAGAGAGATATCAAAGTAATTTCTACAGATATATGACGTAAAATTAATCTTGAAATATTTTTATCGCATACAGCATCTTTCGAAACACACATTTTAAATTTACATGATGTGTAACAAATGTTAAATGTTTGTAATGCCAAAGAACCAAATTGCCAGGGCCATTAGTGCGTGTTCTTAAAAATCACTTAAACTAACAAACGACCATACCCAAGAGAGGTCTCGATCCACTGATGGCAGTGATCACACAATACGTAACAGGAGGACCCAGACTGCACGGACATTCCCTCAAGGAGAAGTATAATATTTTTAATACTCTTTTTACACTTACTGACAGATGAAACAACGAATTACATTGCCTAATATCTAGGTTCGAGACAGGTGGCTAGCTGTATTTTCACATATAAATGTTTTCAACTCATTTTTGTCATAGAAACATAGCTATTACAATTCTTATTTTTGTAGACAAATATATGTGTGGTTTGCACGACGACTGTAATTGTCTAAGGTTTAGGTTGAAGTCTTGGTGAGAAATCTGCTCAGACAAATTTCTAAGGTATATTGTGCGGGTTATAATGATATGATAGTAATTACATTAGTCATATTTTGGAGTATAGTATTAGAGTATGATACATAGCAATTTGTGTTGCTAAGTGACAACCAAAGTCTAGGTTTGGGTGTTTAAGTTAATCTCGTGATTCTTTTATAACTACAACTATGATATCTGATACCTGCTATTCATTATAACAATATTTTGATATCAACTATAGTTTCTAAATTACAGCCACGTAACCGGATGTATATTCTCAATCTTTTGATCACATAATCTGTACCGAGGTAGCGACATAACGAGCTTCCTGAAACACGAAACTGTGTGCCAATTCGCGTGAGTATTGAGGCAGGTTGGAAGCATATCACAACAAAATTCTCCAGTGTTAAAATTACATTCACACACAAAACATTTAATTCTTGCCTCAGATGATGGTTAAAAAAGAAATTAATTAAAATAGAAAACTCGACCAAGGTTTTCATAGTCAGAAAAAAGACACTGTAAGTGCTGTCTCAAATAATCTCTTCTGGAAGCCCACCATTTGACTCATTTTCATCATACTCGGATACTACGCTTAAAAACACAATCTGGAAAAAGGCACTCTTTTATACACATGCACATAACACACACACACACACACACACACACACACACAAACACACACACAGATAGTAAACATCGCGTTTTCAGTAATGTTCATTGTTTTCCCAGAAGCGTAAAGTACCTTAAATCTTCTGCTTCCAATGGAGTTTATCTGGGGAAGACAATCTCCTGAAAAATGTCTCGTAATTACGATCAGCAGGGATTGCGGGAGAAATCTGCCCACAGGCTAGCAAGTAATCGAAATAAATGGGCTGCAAATGTTCAAATGTTTGTATACGTATTGGAGCAAAGTGCAATGGTCATCAGTACCTAGACTTACAAACTACTTAAACTAACTTACAGTAAGGACAACACACACACACACACACGAAAGCATTGCCGCGGGAGGACTCGAACCTCTGTCGGGGAACAACAGTAAAGTCCTTTACATGACAGACCACGTGGCCATTCTGCACGGCTGAAACGGCCACCCTATGATTTGAATTCAGACCTTCGTAACAGATGTCCCTCTCCTCAAACACTATTCTGAAAAACTGTAGAAAATGCAAGAGGATCTACAGCGTAACGATTCTTGATGCAGGTAGTGGAAATTGACCCTCAATATAAATAAATGTAACATATTGGGAACATATGGAATGAATACTTATTACGCAATTGCAGAAGAATCACTGGAAGCACGTATATGTAATCGGGAGTAAGGCAGATACCAGACTCAAAAATTGTAGTCAGTCATCAAAGTAAGTATTGTAGCTTATAAAAGACTCGTTCGGGCAATGCTTGAGTATTATTTGTCAGTGTGGGATCCACACCAGGAAGGAAAGGTAGAGGAGATAATGACTTTATAGGTTTATGTAGTAAGCATGAAAGCGTCACGGAGTTTATCACTCAACTCCAGAGGCAAAGAGGGGTTATTTGTTCAAAGATAGGCTGCTGTCAAAGTTCCGAGAGCGTACATGTTTCTATGAACCACTCAGTATCTTGCTTCCTTCTGCATATATCTCGCTGTAAAACCATGAGGGTAAAATTAGGGACATTAGAGTCAAAAGTGGCGCTTACCCACAGCCTTTCTTTCCGCGAACCACATGTGAACGGTACAGGAAAAGTAAAAAGTAATCCTGTTGCACAAAGTACGAGAGGTGTTCAAGTGAAAAGGTATGAAACATCTTATGAACCAAAACATATGATATTTGAATATGGTGCTTTGTATAAGGTAGGCGACATTTAAGCGACGCGAAGCAAGCGTCTTCACCACATCCTAAAAGAGGCTGTTCCAACAGGCTACTCACCGAGAAGGAGCGCACACAAGCCCTTTCTGCCCCAGCTCGGAGCTGCAGTGGTGGGGGAAAGCTGACGTCACGCACCGCTAGCACTCGGCGGCCAAAAGTAAACAGACGCTTTCGTTAGTGTCTCAGTGATATCAAAAATGTTTAAATGTTTGTTAAGCTTATGGGACTTAACTGCGGCGTCATCAGTCCCTAAACTTACAAACTACCTTATACTAAAGACAACACGAACATCCATGCCCGAGGGAGGATTCAATAGGCCTCGCGCATCGGAGTATAACGACTCAATTCTCTCGGCCACTCCGCCGTGGGTGGTATCAAAACGTGAAGGCAGACACCTTCCCTCGACCCCATAACAATGCAACTAGCTTCATGTGCATGTTAGGGTCGACGTATTGTTGTGAGCAGGTGTTCTCTGCAATGAGAATAAAAACAAGAAAATCCCATTGCTTCAGAACCCTGCAATGATGAGTATGTTGCGCATCGCTGCATCAAACAAGATAACACCTGATATCTGTTCACTTGAAAAATAATTGTAAACGACAAAATATTCCATAAATCTTTTGTTGCTTGTCAATTTGTTCTGATTGCCACTGCCGCGAAGCTTGCTCACGATGTTACGTTCTTCTCACCTAAAGTGACCAGGCCTAATTCTGACTTATTGCATGCAGATTAAAAAAAAGAAAAAAAAAAAAAAAAAAAAAAAAAAAAAAAGAAAACAGCCCTTTTCATCGCTTGTGTGGTTCAGATTTTTTATGAGGAGTCACATATTAGTTCCGTATTTTCCGACACAGTCTTCCTACATGGTATTTGTGCTATTTCTTGTGATAAATGCTGGATCGGCCGTTATGCCACTTATTCTTGCCACTTTTGCGAGGTACTGTGTGTGAAAATTCAAGACAGACGTCGCTTGGTTAATCTAGTTATTGGCAATTAAGAAATTGTGTTAGTAATATACCTGAAGTAAGCTATTATGCCTACACGGAAAAGAATAATTTCTTTGTACGTAAGACAGGACAAGAATTAGTTATGTACTTCATTGTAAAATTCATATTGCCATATTTGCGATTAACATGGTGGAAACTTGGATGGGGTTCAGCGTGATAAATCAGTCATAATCTAGCTTCTTTTGATATGCTAGCAACAACTTCTAAACTCATTGACGTCTTCATTCACAAAAATTGGGAAAATTCGTTATACAAATCAGAAGGAATAGTCCTTACGTTGGTTCCATGATACAAGCGTTTAGAAATGTAAAATAATGTCATCATAAACATGCTTCATTAAATTCCAGTCATGACATCAAATCGTTGATTTTCAGGTGCACAGATCTTTTGCACTAATTAAAATAACGAAAAAGATATAATAACATCGCCGAGGATTGACCAGGTGACGCGTGTCGAGTGTTCCGAATTTTCATGGATAAAAATAGCAGTCTCGTGTGTAGCTGTTTGCAAAACAGTTGTGCCCGTGACGAGAATTGCAGGGCGGCTGCACTTTCTCGTGTCGTCACAGCCCACCGCGCGACGTGGCGCAGTGGTAACACGCTGGACTCGCATTCGGAAGGATGGTGGTTCAAATCCACCTCCGGCCATCCTGATTTAGGTTTTCCGTGATTTCCCTAAATCACTCCAGGCAAATGCCGGGATGGTTCCTTTGAAAGGGCACGGCCGATTTCCTTCCACATCCTTATCCAAATACTCCGAGCGTAAGCTCCGTCTATTGATCACGTTGTCGACGGGACATTAAACTCCAAGCTTCCTTCCTTCCTTCCGTCACAGCCCAGCCGGTTGACACACCGGCGTAGCCACAGCCGTGTGCCGCATTGGACGACAGTTGACGGGCGCAGAAACGGTGCCCCACGTGCATGCTAACCGTTGTAATATTTCTGACTTAAAGCCATCATATTAAGATCGAAGTATTGCTTCAGTGCAGTCGGTTAGCACCAGTAGGCGACAGATGGTAAAAGCTGGTGAGAACCACGACAGGTGGTACAATAGGTCGGGTTCTCATGGGAAACAGCACTGGCAAATCTCCCCGAATTCTAGGGAAGTCCCAGAGCGGCAGGCACTGGACGCCGATTGGCTGTGGCACTGGCGGTCACGCGTCAAAACGCATTATATTTTTGTTAATATTTATTAAACTAATCATTTGTTCAATCTCGTACTCAATTTACGAAAAGGCCTCAAAGCAAAGCTATGCCATGAGTAGGTTAAACATGAACAAAACAATTAATTTAAGACGGACGATGCACGGCAGCCATGTTTGCGCGCCAAATTTCGGAACGAAGGCAGCCTTGCATCGAGCCGCCACACTTCAGTTCAGAACAGGTTCTCGGAGGAGTAACATGTGACTTCAGTACACGCAGTAGGAGGAGTAACATGCATACGTAGGCGGTCATCAGACTATGTTCAAATGTTGGTTAAGCTTATGGGACTTCACTACTGGGTCATCAGTCCCTAAGCTTACAAACTACTTATGAACTACTTACGAACTAGGACGGCACAAATATCCATGCCCGAGGGGGGATTCGAACCCCCGACCGTAGTGGCCGTGCTGACCGTGACTTGAGCGCCTCAGTCACATCGGCCACCGCGGCCGGCTCATCAGACTATGTTTAATCATCTTCGAGCAAGGGAAATGACTTTTATTTACTTTCATTTAAAACAATCTGTGTCAAGTGGATGTTATTATGCAGTTTACACTTTACTGGTTTTCTGCTTACTTTAAACAAATCAATTGGCATCCCGATTCCCGAGGACTTTAGTTTTATTCAGTAATTTGATCAGTTCCGGCCAATAGTAATTTCAGCCTCAGTCAAGAACTCTTCACACAGTGCAGTGGGGAGCAATTACAACCCTCGCGTACACTGTCATTGCGGTACAAACGCAAACTGTTGTGCGTATTCCATGGTAACATGGAGTAGGAAACAAAATGATATAGGCCTGGTTTAAGCACAACCCCTATAGTCATTTTCCGGTTTACCGTCTTTATGGACGTCCGTGGTCCGATAATTACAGAATTCCTCGGTCACGGGAAAACCATTAACAGTGACGTGAACTGTGAGACACTCCGTATTTTTCGCAAGTCCATCAAGAACAAACAGTCTGGTCTGCTCACAGAGGGAGAGATTCTACTCCATGACAACGCGCGTCCAAACGTCTCCAGGGTCAATTGGGGCCAGATTGACCATTCGTCCTACAACCCTGTCAGTTCCATCTGTTTGGTCCCCAAAAAAATAAAAAATAAATCTTAAAGGGTAGACTTGATTATATCCATAATGGATGTGAGGTCGCGGTTGTATTTACTTAATTATTTTGTGAAGTAGGCTCAACCACAGAAATCGCGTAAAGACACTAAAATACGACGCGTTTCAAGGGTCAAGCCCTCATCATCAGATAAAATCTTAAAACCTGAGAAAATTAAAATTTGAAAAGTAATAAAAGAAAATGCACGGAGTCGTGTTGTTAACTCGGTGCATTTCGGTAGTGTTATGCGCCGCCAGTGCTGGGGTCCGATTTGAATCCTGACGAAGCACAGTATGCTGAGGACCTTTCTGTGTAGACATGGTTACAAGGGAAGTAACCACGTTTTATTTTATTACGTTTTAGATTTTTATTGTCTCAGATTTTAAGATTCTTGTACAGATTATCTGATGATGATGATGGCTTGATCCTTGAAAGGCGTCATATTTTAGTGTTTTTACACGATTTCTGTGGTTGAGGCTACTTGAAAAAATAATCACAGGGAAGAGTTTCGACTCTCACGACGAACTGAAGAGCACAGTATAGGACTGTCTCTTGCCACAGTCACAGGAATTCTGGGAACAGGGAATCCTTCAGCTCGTCAAACATTGGGATAGTTGTGCTCAGGCCTCTGGTAACTACTACCTTTGAATAAAAACTTCAATTATACCCACTGTGTCGGTTCGTACCTTTTCATTTGTATACCCGTTGTACCCTCCAACACAAATATGAGTTCGCTTTCAATGTACATTTACTAACTGTATGTGTATTATGAGAAAATTTTTATTACGTTAACAGAGTATTTTTACAGTTGACAGGTTGTAACATAACCGAACAGCATTAGGTATCGACACCATTTTGCAGAGTAGAGTGACTGAAGAATGAATACAAGTTCTCGTTCCGAATGACGGACGACTCTGATTTGAGGTAGCGCTGAAGCAGACAGACGTGACGAAGTGTTAATATCGACACCAAACAGAGTCGATAGGCATCTCTTTTCAGCGCGGCGGATCCGCGCGTCATCGGGCGCGGCTTTTCAGCACGCGGATAACGAGGGCGGCAGGCGAGGCGACTGTTATTTTGTAGTTAACACGCAAAGGCTGTCGCCGTGCCCGTCGCCGCACTGTTGAAGCTGATCCGCCGGTAATGACAGGCGTGTCAATCAGCGAGCCCGTAATCTTCCCGTCCGCAGGCAGCAGGCAGCAGGTAGCTCCGCTGACGTCACCGCGCGTCTCCCGGGATGACAGCCGCCCTCTGCCCGAGCTGCCGTTACTCACCACAAGCTCCAAGCCTCTGCTCTTTTCCCCGTCCAGTCCACACGTGGCTCTCTGTTTTTCGCTTTTTTTAACGCAATCGCTCGGTTTGTAGTCTTCTCATTGGTTCCTCATAATTATTGTACATATACTGCTGGCCAGCCAAGATCGAACACCTTGAAGAATCGGAGTAATGAATCCCTATTATTAGGTGTCCCACAAGGATCAGTGCTGGTACCATTACTTTTCTCGTTATATGTTTATGGCGTCCACTGACGTCAACGCACGTCTCCCGGGATGACAGCCGCCCTCTACCCGAGCTGCCGTCACTCTCCACTAGCTCCAAGCCTCTGCTGTTTTCGCCATCTAGTCCACATGTGGCTCTCTGTCGTTCGCTATTTTTAATGCAATCGCTCGGGTTGTAGTCTTCTCATTGGTTCCTCATAATTATTGTACATGTACTGCTGGCCAGCCAAAATCGAACAACTTGAAGAATCGGAGTAATGACTCCCTATTATCAGGTGTCCCACAAGGATCAATGCTGAGACCATTACTTTCCTCCTTATATGTTTATATTGTTTCAACAGTTCTCTCACAATGCAAATACCACCTTTACGCAGATGAGCTTCAATTATATATCTAACCGCCAGCCCAAGAAATCTGTACGCAGCAATCCAGCATATAAATGCTGACCTGCTTGCCTTATCAAAGTGGGCAAAAAATATCCGCTTGAAATTAAATCCGTCTAAAATGTACGCGATTTTAGTTGCTCACAATCATTACACAGCTGTACAGGAAATCTCTTCGACCACTAACCAAGGACGGCACAGCTACACCTTTCTCTTCCTCAACAAAGAGCTTATAACTACCACTAGTTTTATTATTATTATTGTCGGCTATTATTAGTTTCTTGTTAGTGTGATTTTTTGTAATGTATTGTATGTATTGTTTCCTGGTCAGTTGTAAAAGAGGGCTTCAAGACCCTAATCTCGTCAACGCCATGTGGTTGACATATGATTGGAAACAAAGGACACTGAAATGAGGATCGAGTATTTCAGCCTTTGCTGAATATATCTGTGATGTGTAGTTGATGTGCTGGTACCAGTAACGCAACGCATTGCATCATACTTTCTCCACATGGGCGCTTTCCAACCAGACCGTTGCACAGTACTCCGCAGCCGAGTAGGCAAGGCTGATGTAAGATTAGCGTAATCAGGCAGCAGAAGCTCCAAGCTTTGTGAGAAAGCTTAGTAATGTGCTCTTTGCAACTCAGGGCTCTATCTAAAGTAACTCCAAGGTATTTTGGAAAAGGATTGTAACTCAGTTTTTGTCCACTGAATAGTACTCTTGGTTTGTAGTTTCCATCACGATTCGCTAGATGGAAACAAGAGACTTCAGTTGTTGTAGTGCTGGAAATCTGCAGGTATTAAAGAAAGTTGACATCTTCTTGAGTTCCTCTGTAAGAATTTTTTCGCCGTCTCTGAAGTTATTATACCAGTGAGATGTCATCAGTATATATGAACTTAGTTGATGTTGTAGTTAGTATATTATGTATGTAGAAATCGAACAGCAATTGTGCTAGCACAGATCCCTGAGGTAGCCCGTTATTTAATTTTCGTTTGTGGCTTTTTGTGCTGCCGAAGAAGACTTCGAATTCTCACCAAGCATACTAGATATTAGGGCCACGATTCCTAGACTTGGTTCAACTTGCAATTGTTTGCCTCTAACCAGACCCAGTCCCACACATGTCGACGAAAACAGCCCTTGACTTCAGTTGTTTTTGAAAACCTTCTTCGATGTGTGTATTTAGAGCAAGAACTTGATCGGCATCGCTGCGTCCATGTCGGAATCCAGTTTGTTCCCGTGGTGTGATAGCTTCAATGAAACATTAAGTCGTGCAGGTAGCTCGCACACGTGCCATAAAGTTTCCCAGGCACTGCTGAGGATCAAATTCTTTCTGAACCTCCTGAGTCAGTTTGTGGACGCTCCTTGGCAGGGTTGGGCAAGGGGAAACGTGACCAGTAACATGAACGTTTCCACCGGTAAAGGCACCAGCTTCTGTGCTACTTGTACTCCGACGGAAAGACACGAATAGGTCGGAACACAATGTGGCTAGTTCGCGAACCTCTACCTGTGCATACTCAAAACCTCATATTTAATCGCAAAGACTGGAAGATTTATCAAAACCCCGACATGTTCGGTAAGGTTTCATGTAACTAAGTGTCAGTTAATGATGCAACAGGTTTAAGAGCCTTCAGAAGATGAATGTAATAAGGGTTCTAAACGTAAGGTGTGAGAATAGCCGTTTATGGTCCCGAACATATTCTGAAATCAACATGGACTTTTGCACAACTGCCCACAAATACAAATGTTTGGCCGTTTTTTTTTTTTTTTTTTTTTTTTTTTTTTTTTTTTTTTTTTCCGAACACATCATCTGCCAATAGAATTCGTTGAATTAAGTCAGAACGGGCAATTGGGAAAGACAGGTGACACAAAACGCTACACCTGCGTAGCGGGCGGGGTTGAGAACCTGCCTCCACAGTAGTTCAGTTGAGCATCGTGATTGCTCTGTGTTACACCTGTTGTACTATGTGCTTGTTTTGTGCGTTTTAGTTTCACACAAAGGTAAAAATAAAATCCTAACAAAATGTCAGTTTGGTTTTCAGAAAGGCTGTTCAACAGAAGATACAATACATACTTTCACCATTGAAATATTAAATACTCTGAATTACCGGACATCACCCATTAAAATTGTTTGTGATTTCTCCAAGGCTTTTCATTGTGTAAATTATGGAATTCTTCTAGGAAGCGGCTACACGGGTAGCGGGGGCTTTGTGGCGTGGACTGGGCGGTTTTTTAGGATAAAGAGCTTCGGGGAAAAACAAAATGGGCAGGTGGGTGCAGGTGGATCACAGGAGAAATGTAGATCCGGAAATTATCGGTATAACAGTTGTAAATTGTCGTAGCTGTGTCGGGAAAGTACTAGAAATCCAAGCGTTAATAGAAAGCACCGAAACACATATCATTATAGGCAGCGAAAGTTGGCTCAAGCCGGAAATAAGTTCAGAAGTTCAGAAGATCTAACGGCATTAAGAAAGGATAGAATAAACAAAATAGGTGGGGGCGTGTTTGTCGCCATCAAAAGTAGTATTTCATGTAGCGAAGTTGAAGTTGATAGTTCCTGCGAGCTATTATGGGTAGAGGTTGTACCCGAAAATCGTAAGAAGTTAATAATCGGTTCCTTTTACCAGCCTCCCGACTCTGACGATACAATAGCAGAAAGGTTCAAAGAAAACTTGAGTCAAATTACAAAAACGTACCCGACTCACACGATAATAGTAGGTGGTGATTTTAATTTACCCTCGATCTGTTGGCGAAATTATATTTCCAAATCAGCAGGTAGGCGTAAAACATCGTCCGAAATTGTACACAACGCATTCTCTGAGAATTACTTCGAACAATTAGTTCATGAGCCAACTAGAATTGAAAACACACTTGATCTCTTAACAACAAATAATCCTGAGCTCATAACGAGTATCAAAACGGATACAGGTATTAGTGAACACATAGCTGTCGTAGCGAAATTCAAAATCGAAAGTCCCTAAGTTACCAAAATTAACGCAAAGTGTACTTGTTCAGGAAAGCAGATAGAAATGAAATACATTGCTTCTTGAAAGATAGCATCCACTCGTTTCTAACACTAAACGTAGGTGTAGACCGGATGTGTCTCAAATTCAAAGAAGTGGTATCGACAGCAATTGACAGTTTTATACCAAACAAATTAATAAAAGAAGGAGGCGATCCCCCTTGGTACACAATACAGGTCAGGACACTCTTGCAAAAGCAAAGGAAAAGGCATACTAAATTTAAACGAACACAAAATCCTCAGGATTGGCAATCGTACTCAGAAGCTCGAAATTTAACGAGGATTTCAATGCGAGATGCCTACAATAATTATCACAACGAAACCCTTTCTCGAAATTTTACTGAAAACCCAAAGAGATTTTGGTCATATGTTAAATATACTCGGGGCAAATCACAACGTGATATTACTGGCGATCCTGCCGATGACAGCGCTACTAAAGCAGAGTTACTAAACATAGCTTTTAGAAACTCATTCACCAAAGAAGACGAAACCAATATTCCAGATTTCGAATTACGAACAGATGCCGTAATGAGTAACGTAGAAGTAGATATTATCGGAGTAGTGCAGCAACTAAAATCACTTAAAAAAAAAAAAAAAAAAAAAAAAAAAAAAAAAAAAAAAAAAAAAAAAAAAAAAACCTTCTGGTCCGGATTGTATACCCATTAGATTTCTATCTGATTATGCTGAAGCGATAGCTCCTTACTTAATAGTCATATACAACCGCTCTCTCATAGAAGGATCTGCACCAAAAGATTGGGAAGTCGTCCAGGTCACACCCATATTCAAAAAAGGCAGCCGGTGTAACCCACTAAATTACAGGCTTATTTCACTGACGTCAATTTGCAGCAGGGTTTTGTATTCAAACATTATGAATTATCTCGAACAGAACGATCTATTTATCAAAGGTAAGAAAATATCGTTCATGCGAAACACAACTAGCTCTTTATTCACACGAAGTGATGGGTGATATCGACAAATGTTCGCAAATCGATTCCGTATTTCTTGATTTTCAGAAAGCTTTTGACACCGTACCTCACAAACGGCTTTTAATTTAATTACGTGGTTATGGTATATCGCCCCAAATTTGCGATTGGATAGGGGATTTCTTGTCAGAGAGGACACAGTTCGTAGTAATCGATGGTAAGGCATCAACTGAAACAGAGGTGATATCGGGCGTTCCACGGGGTAGTGTTATTGGTCGTCTGCTGCTCCTTATTTACATAAACGATTTAGGGGAAAATCTAAGTAGCTCTCTTAGGTTGTTTGCAGATGACGCCGTCATTTACCGTCTAGTAAAATCATCTGAAGATCAAAACCAACTGCAGAACGATCTGAATAAGATATCAGTATGGTGTAAAAATTGGCAATTGACTCTAAATAATGAGAAGTGTGAAGTCATCCACATGATTACAAAATGAAATCCGTTAAACTTTGTTTACAAGATAAATCAATCAAATGTGAAGGCCGTAAACTCCACAAAATACCTAGGAATTACTATTACTTCAGATTTAAATTGGAAAGAACACGTAGATAATATCGTGGGAAAGGCGAACCAGAGACTGCGTTTTATTGGCAGAACCCTTAAAACATGCAACAGAACTACAAAAGAAACTGCATACACTACGCTCGTCCGTCCATTTTTGGAGTATAGCAGCCCAGTGTGGGATCCTTATCAGGTGGGTTTGACGGAGGACATCGAAAGAGTCCAACGAACGGCAGCTCGTTTCGTATTGTCACGATACAGGGGAGACAGCGTTACGGAAATGATACAGGATCTGGGATGGGAATCATTACAACAATGGCGCTTATCGCTGAGGTGTGGGCTATTTGCGAAACTCCAATCGCCAACATTCTCCTCCGAATGTGAAAATATATTGTTGACTCCCACTTACATAGGTAGAAATGATCATCAGAATAAAATACGAGAAATCAGAGCTCCAACAGAGAGATTCAGGTGTTCATTCTTCCCACGCGCTATTCGAGAATGGACTGGGAGATAAATAGTATAACTGTGGTTCGATGAACCCTCTGCCAGGCACTTAAATGTGATTTGCAGAGTATCCCATGTAGATGTAGATAAACTAAAGTATTGTGGTATTAATGGGACAGTGTACAAATGGTTTAAATCATACCTAACAGGAAGAGTGTAGAAAGCTGAAATAAGTAATTCACATAATATGCCAAATCCGCTTATTCCTCAATCTGGGGAACAATAAAAAATGGGGTGCCTCAAGGTTCGATCTTGGTCCCTTTGCTGTTCCTAACATATATTAATGACTTGCCATTCTATATCGATGAAGATGCTGAGCTGGTTCTTTTTGCTGATGATAAAAGTATAGTTATCACACCTGACAGACAAGAACTAACTGACGAAATTGTAAACGACGTCTTTCAGAAAATCATTAAGTGGTTCTCAGCAAATGGACTATCATTAAATTTTGATAAAACACAGTACATACAGTTCCGTACAGTAAATGGAATTACATCATTAACAAATATAGACTTTGATCAGAAATCTGTAGCTAAGGTAAAATATGCAATTTTTTTAGGTGTATGCATTGATGAGGCGTTGAACTGGAAAAAACACATTGAAGATTTGCTTAAACGTTTGAGTTCTGCTACTTATGCTATTAGAGAAATTGCAAAATTTGGCGACCTAAATCTCAGTAAATTAGCTTACTATGCCTATTTCCACTGCTTTCGTATGGCAACATTTTCTTGGTTAATTTATGATTGAGTAAAAAAGTATTTATTGCACAAAAGCGTGTAATCAGAATAATTGCTGGAGCCCATACAAGATCATCCTGTAGACACTTATTTGAATAGCTAGGGATCTTCACAGTAGCTTCACAATATATATATCCACTTATGAAATTTGTTATTACTAATTCCACCGAATTCAGAATGAATAGCAGTGTACATAACTACAACGCTATGAGAATGAATGATCTTCACTATTCAAGGTTAAATCTAGCCTTGGCACAGAGAGGGGTGAATTATGCTGCCACAAAGGCCTCCCTCACCTACCAAACAGTATCAAAAGCCTGACAGATAGCCAACTAGCATAAAAAAATTAAAACAATTTCTGAATGACAACTCCTTCTACACTATAGATGAAGTTTTAGGTATAAAGTAGTAAATCTGAATTTTTTTTTAATATTGTGTCATGTAATATTCAGTACAAAGTAATAATTTGTAAAGACACCATCCATTAACATGACACGTTCCACATCATTACGAAGTGTCGTATTCATAATTTGTGAAACAAGTACTAATCTAATCTACTTGAGGACAATGAAAGTGCAAAGGATCAATTTAAAGTTTCATTTCAAGCTTCATAAGATACTGAAAGAAAGAAACGCATGCGGTGTGGTACGTGTTTATTGGAATCAATTTCCATGGGTAGTGTGTACCAGGGGTCCGGCCGTTTTCAAGAAGGCCGACAGATTGGGAATCGAATATTTATCAGAAACCGGTTATGTTTGGTAAAATTTCTTATAATGAAATATCAATTGATGTCGCATCAGCTGTAAGAGCCTTTAGAAGATGAATTTAATAAAGGCGCTGAACATACGGCACGACAAAGTTCGTGTGGCGTCACGAACAGATTCCGGAACTACATTGATTTTGTATTGTTGCTTGCCACGAATGTTCGGCCGTTTTTTCCGAATACAACCTCTGACAATGCAGTTCGGTGAATGAAGTAGGAACGGTCGATCCCCGGCAACTCAGGCTAATCACAAGGTTACACCTGAGCTGACAACCTGTCGCCACCGTAGTCAGTTAGGCCTAAGCATTGTGTGTGTTCCGTGTTAGATCTGTTGGACGAAGTGATTGTATAGTGCGTTGTTCCTGAACTGAGAATAGGACAATGAACGAACAAAGGATCAATTTAACGTTTTATTTTAAGCTTCATAAGACACCTGAAGAAACGCATCCAATGCTGGCACGTGTTTATGTGGATCACGCATTGTCCACGAAGAAGTGTGCTAGTGGTTCGCCCGTTTTCCAGGAGGCCGGGAAAGTGTTTCAGACAATCCTCGTAGCGAACGACAGGCGTCCGCCGTCAATAACGAAAATATTGAGAGGGTGGGACATTAATCATGTACCATCGTCGATAAACAGCTGATAAACTACATGTTGTTGTTTTGGTCTTCAGTCCGGAGACTGGTTTGATGCAGCTCTTCACAATACCCTATCCTGAGCAAGCCTCTTCATCTCCACATAAGAACGGCAACACACATCTGTCTGAATCTGCTTACTGTATCCATCTCTTGGTCTTCCTCTGCGGTTTTTACCCCACACACTTCCCTCCAACGCTAAATTCACAATCCCTTGATGTCTAAGAATGTGTCCTATCAATCTATCCCTTCTTTTAGTCAAGGAAGCCAGAAATTTCTTTTCTCCCCAATTCTGTTCAGTACCTCCTCATTACTTACGCGATCCACCCACCTAATCTTCAGCATTCTTCTGTAGCACCATATTTCAAAAGCCTCAATCCTCTTCCTGTCCGCACTGTTTATAGTCCATGTCTCACTCCCATACAAGGCAACACTCCATACAAATGCATTCATAAAGGACTTCCTTAGGCTTAAATCAATATTCGATGTTAACAAATTTCACTTTTTCAAGAACGCTTTTCTACCCATTGCCATTCTGCATTTTATATCCTCTGTACTGCGACCGTCATTTGTTATTTTACTGCCCAAGTAACAAAACTCATCTACCTCCTTTATTGCTTCGTTACCTAATCTAATTCCTTCAGCATCACCTGATTTTCTTAGGCTGCACTCCATTACCCTAGTTTTGCTCTTGTTAATGTTCATCTTATATGCACCTTTCAGCACACTGTTCATTCCGTTCAATTGCTCTTCCAGGTCCTTTGCTGTATCTGACAGAATTACTATGTCGTCGGCTAACCGCAATGTTTTTAATTCTTCCCCCTGAACTTTAATTCATTCTCTAAATTTCTCCTTGCTTTCCTTTATAGCTTGCTCAATGTACAAATTGAATAACATTGGAGAAAGGCTACAACCCTGTCTTACTCCCTTTCCAACCACTGCCTCCCTTTCATGCCCTTCAACTCTGACAACCGCTGTCTGGTTTTTGTACAACTTGTAAATAACCTTACGCTCCCTATATTTTACTCCTGCTTGCTTCAGAACTTGAAAGAGTTTATTCCAATCAACATTGTCAAAAGCCTTCTCCAAATCTACAAAAGCTAGAAATGTAGGTTTGTCTTTTCTTAATCTATCTTCTAGGATAAGCCGTAAAGTGAGTATTGCCTCCCGTGTTCCTACATTTCTCCTGAACCCAAACTGATCTCCCCGAGGTCGGCTTCTACCAGGTTTTCCATCCTTCTGTAAATAATTCGTGTTAATGTTTTGCAACCATGACTTATTAAACTGATGGTTCTCTAGTTTTCGCTCCTGTCTGCACCTGCTTTCTTTGGAATGGGGATTATAACATTTTTCTTAAAGTCTCAGGGTACTTCACGTGCCTCATACATCTTATACACCAGGTGAAACAATTTTGTCATGGCTGGTTCTCCCAGAGACTTCAGTAGCTCTGAGGGAATATCATCTACTCCAGGGGCCTTGATTCGACTTAGGTCTTTCAGTGCTCTGTCAAATTCATCTCTCAGTATAGTATCTCCTATTTCATCCTCATCTACGTCTTCTTCACTATCTATAATATTGCCGTTAAGTTCATTTCGTTCATAGAGCCTCTGTATATTCTCTTTCCACCTTTCAGCTTTCCCTTCTTTGCTGAGAACTGGTATTCCATCAGTGTCCTTGATATTCATAAAGGTGTTTTTCTTATCTCCAAATGTTTCTTTTATTTTCTTGTAGGCTGTATCTATTTCTCCCCTATTTATGTATTTTTCTACATCCTTGCATTTGCCTTCTAGCCACTCCTGCTTAGCCATTTTGCACTTCCTGTCAATCTCATTTCTTAGTCGACTGTACTCCATTTTGCCTGTTTCGTTTACAGCATTTTTATACTTTCTCCTCTCATCGATTAAATTTAGTATCTCCTGTGTTATCCAAGGATTTTTTGCAGGTCTTGCCTTCCTACCTATTTTGTCCTCTGTTGCCTTCACTATTTCATCTCTCAATGCTACCCATTCCTCCTCTATTGTTTTGTTTTCCCCCGTTTTTGTCAATTGTTGCCTAAAGCTCCCTTTGAAATTTTTAAGAACTTCAGGTTCCTTCAATTTATCCAGGTCCCATCTCCTTATTTTCCTACCTTTTTGTAGTTTCTTCAGTTTCAGCCTACAGTTCACAACCAACAAGTTATGGTCAGAGTCTATATCTGCCCCTGGGTATGTCTTACAGTTTAAAACCTGGTACCGAAATCTATGTCTTACCATTATAAAATCTATCTGGTATCTCCCGGTGTCTCCTGGTCTTTTCCATGTATTCAACCTTCTTTTGTGATTCTTAAACCAGGTGTTTGTTATAACTAAATTATGTTCCGTGCAAAATTCTACCAGGCGGCTTCCTCTTTCATTCCTTTTGCCCAGACCATATCCACCTACTATCTTCCCTTCCCTTCCTTGTCCTAATACCGAATTGCAGTCTCCCATATCAATTAAGTTTTCCTCTCCCTTAATTGTCTGAATAATTTCCTTTAGCTCCTCATATATTTCTTCGATCTCCTCATCATCGGCAGAGCTAGTTGGCATATAAACCTATACTACTGTGGTCGGTGTTGGCTTCGCACGTATCTTGACTATGATAATGCGATAACTGTGTTGCTCACAGTAGTTTACCCGCATTGCTATTTTCTTATTCATTATCAGACCAACTCCTGTAATACCCCCAACTGATTTTGTATTTATAATCCTGTACTCGCCTGACCAGAAATTCTGTTCCTCTTTCCACCGAACTTCACTAATCCCCACTATATCTAACTTCAACGTATCCATCTCTCTTTTTAAATTTTCTAGCTTCCCTACCCGATTAAGGGATCTAACACTCCACGCTCCGATCCGTAGAATGCCAGTGTTGGCCTTCCTGATGATCACATCCTCCTGAGTAGTCCCCGCCCGGAGATGCGAATAGGGGACTATTTTACCTACGGAATATTTTACCCGAGAGGATGCCATCATATGTTCATACAGTAGAGCTGCATGTCCTCGGGAAAAGTAACGGCTGTAGTTTCCCCTTGCTTTTAGTCGTTCGCAGTAACTGTGTGGCAAAGCCACATTAGCTGATGTTACAAGGCCAGCTCAGCAATCATCCAGACTGTTGCCCCTGTAACAACTGAAAAGGCTGCTGCCCCTCTTCAGGAACCACACGTTAGTCTGGCCTCTCCACAGATACCCCTCCGCTGTGGTTGCACCTACGGTACGGCTATCTGTATCGTTGAGGCACGCAAGCCACCCCAACTAGGCAATGTCTGTGGTTCATGGGAGTGGATAAACTAAATATTAACCGTGAATTCGTGAAACAAATCCTTAGTCAGGAGTTATCAAGAGGAAAACGTGTTGTCGTCTTGTGACACATCACTTGACTCACGAGCAGAAGCAGGCATGTTTAGAGGCTTCACATGATTTTATCGAAACGGCGGATGCGACACCCAATTAACCGTATTGACATTGAACTGATATCTGGTGTCTCCGGTACGACCCTGAAAATAAACGTCAAACCATGGAATGACGATCTCCGACAGCACCTCGTCCGTAGAAGGTCAGAGCCGAAACATCGAGTATAAAAACAAATCTCATCACCTTTTTCGTCAGTCATTATCCACAAGGAATTTCCACCTGACAGACCAGTGATGAACGGTGCAAGGTGCGTTGTAATTTTGACCCGTTAAATGCAACGTCTATGCATAACAAGTTATTTTGTTCACGACAACGGTCGTCAACTCACAGCCAAATTCGTCAAACAGATATTGGCAAAAAAGGAGGTGGTTCTAATTGATTGTCATCCATACTCGTCGCATCTCAATCCTCCAGACTTCTTCCTACTCCCTCGACTCAAACTGACTTTGAAAGGAAAGAGATTTGACCATATTTATGGCCTCCACCTAAACGTGAGGATGAAATAAATCGCAATTTCCGAACAGTTATGGCTTCACTGTACTAGGTTTAAATGGAATACCAAAGTGCGGCGAGTGCAAATTTGCGCTCGGCCGGGATTCGATACCGGGATCTCCTGCTCACTAGGCAGACGCGTTGACCACTCCGCCACCGAAGACACAGTGACCAGTCCGACTGCAGAGGACTCTTCCCCACACGTCTCCCGCCACACCCAACTCTCCATTCGCCACGCCGCCTCTTTTCTGTGTCCTCGGTGGCGGAGTGGTCACCGCGTCTGCCTAGTAAGCAGGAGATCCCGGCTGAGCACAAATTTTCATTCGCCGCACTTTGGTATTCCATCTAAGCCTAGTACAGTGAAGCAATAACTATCGCAAATTACGATTTATTTTATTACATGAACTCTGTAACGTCGTCAAAAATATATAATTGTAAACGTGAGGTTTGGTTATTTGTTTGGGATTGGAGACCAAACTGCTGAGGTTATCGGTCCCCCGGAGGGAAGGGGAAGGAGTGAAGATAGGAAAGGAAGGGAAGAGAAAGGAAATACAGTCCTCAGAGGAAAGAAGGAAGAACGACTGCATTAGCTCGGGGCCCTGTGCTCGCCACGCACGTACTCACGAAAGAACTGTGAGCCCACTGGGAGGACGTGAGGAGGTTTTTGAACAACGAGCAAAGTTTTCAGGACATGTATCGCAGAGCTAGGGGTGCATATGGGAGGTGACTATTTCGAGGATAACTATAGTTTATAGTTCACCTACGTTAACCCATTAATGCCCATGGTATGTTTTTTTACCACTAAATAGAATAGTGTAGGTACTTTACAATTGTTTCTGTGTACAGTCAGAGAGTTCTACTCCACTCCATAACAATACCATTAATGTGCAGTTGGCCATTTCCTCTTAGTGCAACTTTTAACCGGAAAGATCATGAGTGACAGATAAGAATTTTATTTTTATACTGAAGCTGTTTGTACTGATATAAATGCTGGGCTTATGGTTTTAGCATTAGCACAGAATAACAATTGAGCATGATACTGTTTCTACCTGTAAAATCTTTATGTAGACTGATTGTTTGTTGTATGATATATCACACAATGGGAAACTAGTGCTAGGTTTAAATGTGATTCAAGAAACATTTATTTTTCTACTAATCAAGTAAAATAACAAATGCAGTTGTCTCTTGAGGTAATTTTGCTAGATTCTTATGTAGTATATTGCATCGTCAGGTCACATAAATACTATTATAATACGATAATCCCCATAATGCAGAAGAAATTCTAAAACTACTCAAGAATCTCAGTGATGATGATAGTATCTGCAGTGAAACAGATCGAGCTGAAGAGCTGGATTTAGTCTTCCTTCCACCATGTGATGGAAATGATTCTGGCCAGCCGCAGTGACCAAGCAGTCTGCGGCGCTCCAGTCACGGTCTGCACGGCCGCTGCGGTCGGGGTTTCGAATTCCCCCTCGGGCATGGATATTTGTGCCATTTTTAGTATAAGCTAGTTCATAAGTAGTTCGTACGTTTAGGGGCAGATGATCCTGTTGTTAAGTCGCATAAGCTGTACAAACATTTGAACAGTTTTAAAAATGATTCTGACTGTTACGTTGGCCTATTGTGAGTCAGCTAACAACGGTAATGTCTTATTTAGTAATTTCCACCGGGACTCCGCGACGCCGGTTGTAATTCACGTTCCACCTGCGTCCTAAAAGTTCCAATTAAACATGCTTTGTTGAGCGTGACATCGTTTCGCTTTTAACAGGTTTTTAAGCTTCCATATGTCCCCATGAAGGCAGCGGCTTTCTGGCCGTAGACCAGCCGGGACGAGGGATTTGGGATGAGGAGTTTTCTGCCTACCTTCTATTGTCACCAGTGGCCACCACACCGGTACCTCGCCATGCTTTAGAAAAACAAATGTTTGTTTACTAGGATGCATCAGCCTTGATTATGTTACTGAACTTGCAACATGATCCGTAATTTGCATATCAAACGGTAATTATCATAAAAATGTCCATAGCCCATCAAGTTTATATTCAAAAGATTTGTCTTGACGAGTAGAATGTGATTTTGAGGTTGGAACATGTAGGAAATGAGAGTAAGGGAAACTTGACTCCTTACAATATGTAACATAAGTTTGTTGGAACTCCAGAGAAGTGTTGTACTATCTGTACCGACGTCGCCTAGAGTGGATAAAGCTTGAGGACCCATGCCAAGATCCAGGAAAGGTGTACCAAATGATATCCTCAGAGACAATGTTGGACACTTTGTGGACAAAATTCTAACTCATGGGAGATATAAAAATTGTGGAAAATGCACCAAATTTCGTTGCATAAAATTTAATGTTGGTCTTCATTAAGATTCTTGTTTTTTTCAATATCAGAGGTAAAGATTGTTCAAAATATTGCTCATATAATGCAATGTTGGACTTGTTGCAGATTGTTTCTATTTTCCCAACACCATTAACGGCTTATTTGTGTATTTGAAAAGTAGTAATGTATCAGTTTTCATGAAGAAAATTAGATATGACATTGTTTTCTTGGTACTTAACAAATGATATTGCGCTAGTGAATTGTAAATGTTTATGCTCATCGTTTGTTTTATCATACGCGAAAAACAACAGTGTAACAATTAAAAAATTAATGTTTTAGTCATTGATTCATACTACTACCCTTAAAAGAACATACATTGACTTAATTTCATCAAAATCAAAAACAAAAAATAATTTAGGTCATTAATGGGTTGTTCCAGGACTATTCATCAAACTTAACAGTCGTAGGTTGTACGACGGGGTCCGAAGGAATATGGTGTTTGCATTCTTCGCAGATTTTCACTCACTTACTTACTCCATGGAACAACGGCCCTTTGAGGACCTTGGCCTCCTCAATCCCAGATTTTCATTCGCCTCGGTTTTCAGCATACCTGCGCCACATCCTCACTCCCTCTGCTCTCAGGTCGGCTTCCATATCTTACAGTCACCTCTCCTTCTTCTACCTCCAGGATGTCTTCGGGAGCCTTTCTTCTGTTGTCCGCTGGACATATACTATCCCTCTTAGCCTTCCAAATTTGATTATTACCAAACCAGGCTCTTTGTACAGAGCCCTTATTTCTTCATTAGTCCTAATTCTCCATATCTCACTTTCTTTTACGGGGCCTAATATCATTCTCATCACTTTCCTTTCCCATATATTCAGCTTCTTCTCCAAAGCTCCCGTCAGTACCAATGCCTCACTGTCATGTATTTGAACTGGTTTGATTACTGTTTTGCAAAGAGTCAGCTTTTGTTTCCTACTTAGATTCTTACTCTTGAGCATCATTGCCTTTGTGCGTGGACAAGCAGAGGTGCGGGTGATGGTTACAGTGTCTTGTGATCCAAGGTTAGCATTTTTCTTGTTTGCAACATATTCCTACAATCGATTGTGTATACAGTTATTTACTGTGTTTAGTGTCCATGGGTGTATTCACCTGTCCTTTATTTTCAAACCAGAATTGACAGCGTTCAGTATCTTTTAGAAAAAAAGAATCAATTTGCTACAAAAATCTGTGGTTAACTATAGTTTTTCGAGCTCATTGACTAATTTATTTGGAGAGGTAAATTGCAAAATACTATTAAAGTTGTGAACCCCAGTCATTTTAGGGACAAGCCTCCAGTGCATATCTAGGAACCTATTTTATACGTTAGCAGTTTGAACTCGGAAGCGTGTCAAGCGTCTTTCGGTAATCGAGAAATTTGCAGTCTGCCTGTTGCCCTTGATACATCTGACAATAATGTTCGAAGGATAGTCCAATACCATTAACAAAGATGAAGTATGAACTGCACTTACTTTACTGTCCGAAACAGTCACCACCCATAACCATGCACCTCTCAGCTCTGAGTTACATGTCTTGGAAAATTTTCACGAAGTCTTCCTTTGGGATGTGCAAACTGAACATGTACTATACTCCCCGGATTTCAATCCACCACACTGCTTCCTATTCTAGACTCAAATTCGTTTTGAAAGGAAAGAGCTCTGACGATATACCTGACATCCAACGAAACGTGACGAGGCTTTGGAAGACCATCCCAAAGGAAGACTTCGTGCAAAGTTTCCAGGACATGTATCACAGAGATCAGCAGAGCATAGTTATGGGAGGTGACTATTTCTAAGGACAGTAAGGTAACTGTAGTTCATAGTACATCTACGTTAATATTACAGGAGAATTTTGAGGATTCCCTTTGCGCGTGAAAAGGGTGAAGTGCGGGTGATGGTTACAATGTCTGTTGATCCGATAGTAGCGTATCTCTTGAGTGTAACACACTAATTTTGTTACAAACGATTGTGTATTCAGTTATTTACTGTGTTTAGTGTCCATATGCATATTCATCCGTTGTTTATTTTGAAACAAGAATGAATAGCGTGTTCACTACATAAATAAGGACAAAATGATTGTAAATACGTACTAAACAAGAAAGTTAATGGATGTTGGCAAACTGGAAGGCAAAGCCAGGAAATGTTAAAACAATGAAAAAATACGAAATTAGTCAACCTCGGTTCTCTATTGCTGCTTTCTAAATTTATTAACATTTTTTGGGTCACTGCTTCGATGTTGGCAATGGTTGATTGAGCACACCTCAGTCCTTAAAACACATTTCAGATGATAATTGCTTTCTTTCCTTCTGTGTGGTCTGATCGTTGCACATAAGTTATGGTAGATGGCTGGCCCGTGACCGTTAGTGGTCGCCTCCCCTTTCATGTGAAGCAAGGAGAAAGGCTTATGTTGTTTCTCTTTTGGTACTTCATTGATTTGCCTACTATGGCGGTGTTCCTCTGGTGATCTAGTTATGATGTGTGTGAACCATTTCGGGATGTGCTCAGCGTTGATACCAATTTCAGGTCCTGCCCTTGTAAGATTATTGTAATTTGAATTTTCAAGGGGTTTCAAACCTGTGGCTTTCTTCCTGTTATTGTGTAATCGCCAACTGATTAAAACGGACTCAAATTCTGTTTTGGTAAAATTATTCCCGTTTTGCCGATCTTAGTCGCCAAAGCTTGGAACTGTCAGAAAGGAAAAGTGAAACTTGATTGTTACTTTAAGTATTTATTATTATTGTCATTCTAAATGTTAATTACGGGTTCAGGTCCTGCTTTTATAAAATTATTGTAATTTGAATTTTAAGGGGTATTCAGTCTGTTGCTTTCTTGTTGTTATAGTGCAATTGCCAACTGATTAAAACGGGCTCAATTTCTAACGTTGTAAAATTATTCCTTTTGGCGGTCTTAGTGGTAAGCACATGAAACTGTCAGTAACGAATAGACAGAGTTGATTCTTATTTTAGGTATTTATTTTTATTCTTATATAATTGTCACCATCCTTAAATGATGTGGTATTTGCAGGTTCAGGCCCTAGGGTTTTAAACCTGTGGGCTTCTTGCTGTTATTGGGTTGTCGCCAACTGATTAAAACGAGCTCAAATTCTGGTGTTGTAAAACTATTCCTTTTGGCGATCTTAGTGGTAAGCAGATGAAATTGTCAGTAAGGCAGAGTCACAGTTGATTTTTATTTTAGATATTTATTATTATTCTTATTTAATGAAAACCATCCTTAAATGAAATAGTAATTGCAGGTTCAGGCCCTGCCCTTGGAAAAATTATAGTACTTTGAATTTTAAGGGGTTTTAAGCCTGTGGGATTCTTGCTGTTATTCTGTTATCGCCAACTGATTAAAACGAGATCAAAGTCTGGTCATGTAAAATTATTCCTTTTGGCGAACTTCGTCGTAAACACTTGGATCTCTCAGTAAGAAAGAATCAGAGTTGATTGTTATTTGAAGTGAAGTATCAATTGCGGGTTCAGTTCCCGACTTGCATAATCCGTGTGCATTTTGATTATTTTAGGGTCTTGCTCATTCATTGCTGGCATTCTGATCCTTTTAAAATTTATATTACATATTGCCCCAATAAAAGAATTTCACTGTATATTGCGGTGAAAATATCTATTAGTAGTTAATCTAAGTAATGCCGAAATGTTGCTTCACTTTATAGATGTTAAAAACTGTTTATTATAATATCAATAGGCCTATTTCGTCACTATGACCATCATCAGGCTATGTCCATATGACATCGTGGAGGTATGATTTATTATAATAACTGCATATAATTGCAGTATAAATGCTCTTCAGGTATTAATTCATTACTGCTAATCTGTCAGTTTGACATATCCTCCAACGATTAGCAGTAATAAATTAATACCTGATAAACTTAGTATATATACCATCTAAGTGCATTTATACTGCAATTACATGCAGTTATTATAATAAATTATACCTCCACGACGCCATATGGAAATAGCCTGATGATGGCCACAGTGCCGAAATAGGTCTATTGCTATAATAATAAACAGTTTTAACATTGTTTATAAAACTGTTATGGGTGTTAGACCGCATCGTCAATATATCAAATACTTCACCGACGTTTCGGCCACTATTGCAAGCGGCCATCTTCTGGGTGTTACGTTTACAGTTTTTTACATCTATAAAGCGAAGCAGCATTTTGGCATTACTTAGATTAACAATATGTCCTTAAAAGACATACAAAATGCTGCAGGTCCAAATGAAATGAAAATATCTATTAGTGTCACTCTCCGGATATTATCCTGGATCCTTATTCCATTGATAGTATAACCGCCTTAGGAGGTAACTATCAGGTTAAACCACATCTACATCGTCATTTAGAACTTTTAATGGTCGTACGAGGATTAAGCTAATGTAAGGCGTTACCTAGGAAATATCAAGTGGCAACGAGCTAAGAAGTGGTTGACGTCTAGAGCTAACGTTACTGTGTTCCATACACGAGCGAAGCGTCGCGGTCGTAAGATTTGGCCGGAAGAGTTGCGCTATTATTACGCGGCGGGTCTCCAGCGAAGCCCCGGAATAAATCCTTGGGGATGGCCACGGAGGAGCTGCCCCTGCCGGCGCGGCCTCCTTGCGCGCCCGCGCCTGCGGCGGCGGCAACCCGCATTACACGGCAGCGCGACATTTCGGCAATTACGGGGAGAGATACGCGAGCGCGCTCACTCAGGCTATGAGATCTTATTAGTTGGAGGTATTTAATAAGGAAATGTTGCTAACTAAAGCTGCAATATAGCCGCGCGGGGCCCGCCGCGCGGATAAGACCACAGTTTATTACGCGAGGAAAAATTCTCATCTAGATTATTTGCATAAACTGCACCTAACTCGCAGCACTTTCTTTTTTTTTTGTCGGCGCGGCGATATTAGTCTACGGGGCGCGTCTCGCTATGAATTTACACGCACCCTAAAATCTCACTACCGGCTGAGATAGGGAACCGCGAATAATGATAATCTTTACAAATTAAGAAGTTCTGATAATGCCTTCCTTTCTCTCTCTCTTTTCTTGTTTTCCTCGCGCCTCCTTCGTCGGCCCGTCGTTTCCTGCGGCGGCGACGGTGCACCCTTCCTTCTCGGAAATACTTAGTCTTCGCCATAAAATTGGAGATTGTTGCAATAATTAGAGTTTCGCGGGCTCTATGCAAATGTTTATGGTTATCTCGGAAGAGGCGAGAACAGTCAAGGAGAGATTATCATAAAGATGAAACATTCGTCCCGAAGCGCTCGGGAAAAAGTCTACCGGATTCGACTCGTAAGTTTATCGACGGTGATTGGCCGATTAATTAACGTTTTTCTTTTGCGAAGGTACGTTTTTATTTTGTTAGGTTTGCAGTCCCACTGTAGAAATTGTCTGTCAGAGATATGAACGTCTAGTATACACAATAACAATTACACCTTCCGAAGTGGAAGTCGACAGTCATTTTTCAATGTTTTTGCTAATTCTTGACTGAGAGATGAATTTGACTGAACA
Source organism: Locusta migratoria (assembly GCA_026315105.1). NCBI lineage: Eukaryota > Metazoa > Arthropoda > Insecta > Orthoptera > Acrididae > Locusta > Locusta migratoria. The sequence goes on along the minus strand of CM048744.1, from coordinate 118,166,446 downwards.
CTGAAAGAACTAATTCTGGAGTACATGACATTTCCTGAGAACTACTGAAATCTCCGGGAGAGAGAGTCATGACCAAACTATTTCACCTTGTGCGAAAGCTGTATAAGACGGAAGAAATACCCTCAGACTTTAAGAAAAAATGTAATAATCCCCATTTCAAAGAAAGATGGTGCAGACATGTGCGAAAATTACAGAACTATCAGTTTAATAAGTCATTGTTGCAAAATTTGTCACAAATTATTTACAGAAGAACGGAAAAGCTGGTATAAATTGACCTAGAAGAAGATTAGTTTGGATTCAGGAGAAATGTATCTTAGAAAATAGATTAAGGAAAGGCAGTCCTACATCTCTAGCGTTTGTAGCACTACCGTCTTTACCATAGGGGCACAAGGGGCACAGGCCAAGGGCCCCCAGTCTGGGGGCCCCGAGAATCTCGTTCCTGTCTCCTAGGCAATGACTTCTATAAAGTGAATTTCTGTCGCACTTATAAATCCCCAGACGTTGCCTCGAAACGTGTCATATATGGTGTGGCAAGTGACTTGGTTTGCTGTCTGCATGCAAAATCGTAGTTATTATTGCGGGCCTTAGCTACAGAACAAACAGTGACACTGTTGTAATAGATCTTGTGGCTGTCTATTTCAGACGTCTCGAGACGTCAGTGCAGACAGCTTCAGTAGCAGCGGCATCAGAGATGCCCACAACAATACAGCTGCTGCACCGTTCTCAGTAGTTGCATGTGGCGCCGCGCCGTGGGAATGCATGAGCGCCGAAGAGTGCAATGGAGGGGGAAGTCCAGCAATTACACAGTGCTGTACACTAGAGACGGGCAAACCTGAACCTAGTTTATTGTGGGACGCTGCTTGTCATGTGGAAGTTGCATATCACTCTCTCCACAAATGTAAGAACTCTTCTTTCTATTCCGCTTTTTTACTGGAGTAAGGAAAAAATCAGCTACCGGCACCTACTCTTAGCCCACTTTCTTGACTCTCTTATAGTCCCAAGTGAAACCCCTCTAGCAGCTTGAACTTTATCAAAGGAAATCTTTTCTGCGATTTTATCCTGTCTTTTACGTTTTTAGACATATTCTTATTTACGTTATACACAACATCTCGTGTCTGGTTATGCAGAACCCTACCTGCACCAACTGTTGGAGATTGCAATGCCGCGCTGTGTATGACAATTTCAATTTGGCTATTTTTTTATGTGGCTTCAGGCAGAGCGTGGTGTCGCACAAGTCCAAAGTGCGCGCCACCTACTTTCGCCGCGCGCCGCCATGCTCGCACGGCGCGGCGTTCTTACGACGTCAGCCACGAGCGCCCTCTGTTACAACTCTGCTCGTGGCCACCACTGAACGACATCGTTCACTTGGGACTGAGATAGGAACCAGTTAAGACCTTCGGAATCAGATAGGCACCAGTGAAGACTTGACTATCGGATAAGCTCTAGGCAGGCCTCTAGCTCAACTATGTATCAGCATTATGCAGTACTGAACTATGTAAAAGTTAAGTATTGTATACATTCTGTGCAATATATATCTCGTTCTAATTTACTCTAGTGTTTCTAGTTTCTGCTGTCCTACTGGCTGCTCCCCTCCGTACCTGCACAAGCGTGCTACCTTTATTCCTGTGTCGGTCTTCCTACTCGGCCACTGACACCTACGACGGAAACGAGACACAAAAGCGGCGACGAGGCTGGGACACAAAACAGAGCCCATTTAATCAGATACAAATCATTAACATATGGAAGCTGCAACACATGAACTTCGATAACTAGAAGGATCTGAAGCAGACTGATGCGGCATCCACTTAGAACAAAGTAATGGACTCGCCCGACGCTTAGGGCGACAATTCCCAACGGCCTCCCCTACGAAGAAACCGATGGACTCGCCCGGTGCTGAGGACCGCACTGCGCGCCGGCCAATGCATCCAGTCCTGGTGAATTCGGCATTGTTGGAGTTTCTACCTTACGAAGCGATAGTTCGAAGGGCCATTTGATTGTACGCGATTTACACGATTGTATTCACTCTGTTTTCTTGGCAGTGTCTACTTGATATTTTTGTAATGTCTTTCACAAATGTAAAAAAGAACACACACAAGTGGTTCAGTAAAAAGAATAAAAACTTGCAAATCAAAAGGAAACCATCAGTAGACTACCTAAACTTACTTCATTGTTCAAAGAAACTAACAAGCAGAGTGATTCATCTAACTCATCATCTCAAGATATATTTTAATCTCAAAGCTTGGGAATTATACCCATGTTTAATATAGAGTATAACATTTGTGTTTCGAGTGCATGAGTTACAGCTGCACATACATCTCAAGCCACTTGGATTCACCAGACGGAAGTATGTTAGAAAGCAAATCTCACGACCCTGGCAAGTACTGTGATGAAATTTCAACGGAAGATGTCCGAGATATTTGGCTTCACAAGGCCCCAGATTCTCAACGAATTAAAAGCAGCCAAGTGCTATTCAATATGTGTGGAATCCTCGCGATGTCTCTCCCATGTTGACCAGCTAACTATCATCGTTCGGTACGTAAAAGATGACCAGCGTGTTAGATTATTGCCTTCGGAGGAGTATAGCGCTCAAAGTATACAAGATACTGTTATTAAGTTTTTGGAAACCTTTGACATTTCAATAAAAGATTGCCACGGACAGAGCTATGATAATACAGCAAATATGGCTGGAAAGTATTTAGGTCTTCAGGCAGGAATAAAAGAAAAATGTGAATTTGCTATTTTCTACCATGTGCCACTCTTTCGCTAAATTTAGTAGGTGTTCAAGCGGCTGCATGTATTTCTGAAGCAGTAGCATACTTCAAGTTACTCAAAAATTGTTCACCTTCTTTCTGCTTCGAACAATCGATGGAAAGTTTTGAAATAATGTTTAGAGGCAAATAAAGTTGTGAAGTCCCTCTCTGAAACTAGACACACTTAACGCTTTGCATAATGGCTGCTGTGATATTTTTGAAGCTTTAAAGTCAGTTAATAGCAACATGATCAGCCAGTGGAAACAAGAAATGAGGCTCAAAGTCCTTGCAAGAAAATTCCAAAACTCGAGACCATTCTCCTAACGGAGATATGGTGTGACCTTTTGAGAACTGTCAACAACACAAATGTAACTTTACAAAGTAGTACCGTCACATAGACGTTGGAACGAACCTTTCTGCATCTATTTCCGATTTCATCAGTTCTGCACGCAGTAGATTCTATCAGTACGAATCTTCAACCAAAGCCAGGTTCTGACTATAAGGGTAATTCCCAAAGGACGAGAATTTGCAGCAAGCACATCACTTTTTCCGAAGATTCTTCGAAGCCTACCCAACTGAGTGCCAAAGAAAACTTTCGTGTAGAAGTTTTTCCGCCTATAATCGACACATTGGATTCTAGTTTGAAGCATACGAGAAAGTTAGCCACCAATTTAGTTTCCTTTCTCAGTTCAAACAAATCGATTCTGAACAGTCGAGAACCAGGTGCAATGAATTTGTAGAATTTTATCATGAAGATGTTAATGATGACGGGCTCGTTTCAGAATGTTTCCATTTAAAACAATATTTGAAAAACTTCCAAATTGAATCTCCAGAGCTAAGTATATCATCCTTACATTCTTTAATAAAGGCAGATAAAATAAAAGGAACCTTTCTGAATGTAGAAGTTGCTACCCGTATATTTATTTGTCTAATGGTAACCAATTGTAGTGGAGACCGTTCATTGTCCCACTTAAAGTGAATCAAAATCAATTACGAACGACTATGCTACAGGAACGACTTACTAATTTGTCAACAGTTGGACTTGGAAAACATAATAGAAGATTTTTCATTTCAGAAATCCAGAAAGAAACCTTTAACGGCAACGTAAGTCCATTTTGCAAAACAGTAATCAGTAGTATTTTATTTATTTATTTCTAACCATAATAACCAATAAATTCAGTGAACAAATGTACATAATTCTGATGACTTCATTCAAAGGAAAGTTCTGGTTTTTTGTAGGATCCCCTAATCTGTGTGCCAGTTATCTGCATAAAAAGAGACATACTTAAAAAATTGTATATTTTGTATTCTGTAAATATTTAAAGAAATCGTTAATTTTAATGAAAGACTAATTTGTGGAACTAAACATTAGTATTTGGTTTGTACTATTTTAACCAATTAAGTCATTAAATAAATGTACACCATTCTATTTTTTCAAGGGCCCCAAAACACTGAGGGCCTAGGTGCCCCTGCTTGGCTTAAGACGGCCCTGTTTTGTAGATTAGGAGAAACTTTTTGATAACGTTGACTGGAAATTCTGAAGTCAACATAGGACAAATATATGGAACGGAAGGTTATTTACTACTTGTTAAAAAACAGCAGTTATTAGAGTTGGAGGTCATGAAAGGGGTGCAGTGGCTGAGAAGGGAGTAAGACAGTGTTGTAGCCTGACCCCAGTTTATTCAATTTGTATAGTGTGCAAGATGCGAAGGAAAGCACGGACAAATATGGAGAAGGAATTGAAGTTCAGAGTGAATACATAAAAACATGGTTTTTTGCCAATGATATAGTAATTCAGCAGCAAAGGAGCTGGAAGAGCAATTGAACAGAATGGACAGTGTGCTGAAAGTAGCGTTTAGGATGAACATTAACAAGAGCGAAACAAGGGCAATGGAATGCAGTCTAAGAAAATCAGGAGATGTTGGAGGAATTAGTTTAGGCAAAGAAAGAGTGTAGGTGTTAGATGAGTTTTGTTACTTGGCAGTAAAATATGATGGTCGCAGTACAGGTGATACAAAATGCGGAATGGCAATGAGAAGAAAGGCGTTTTTCAAAAAGATCTATTTGATAACATCGGATATTGATTTAAGCGTGGGGAAGTCTTTCCTGAAAGCATTGGTGTGGAGTGTTGCTTTGTACGGGAGTGAAACAAGGACGATATATAGTTCAGACAGGAAGAGAATTGAAGCTTCTGAAATGTAGTATTACAGAAGAATACCAAAGTTTGGGTTTTTCATTTTTTTATTATTATTTTTTATTTATTTATTTATTTATTTTTTTGCATACCCTTGACTAAAAGAAGTTATCAGTTAGTAGGACACATTCTTAGACATCAAGGAATTTAGCATTGGAAGGAAGTGTGTTCGGTAAAAATCGCAGAGGGAGACCAAAAGACGAATATAGTAAGAAAATTCAATTGGATGTGGGTTGCTGCTCGTGAGATGAAGAGGCTTTTCTTGACGGAGTAGGGTGGAAAGGTTCATCCAAGCGGTCTCTTCGGACTGAAAAACGCAACAACAACGACAGCAAATTCAGGGTAATTTCATTTTGCATTTGTTAATGTTAAGGGTAATAAATAAAAGCATTTTATTCGGTTAACAGAGACACAATGGATAAAATCATTACAAATTTGGTGTTAAAGCTGAATTAGCAAACGTAGTTCGCGATACACTATCAAATACTATATCTAAAGTTAAACCTATGGGAGAAGTATCTCAGCCATTCGAAATAAAATAAAACTGGTATTCGGCAAGGAGATGGACAATAACCTTTACTGTTTAGTTGTGTTTTAGAAGAAATTGTAAGTATATGGACTTTGGAGCTACAAAATCACAAGCTCCAACCAATAACTCTTGGAAGGAGAAAAAGTGGAATCGAGGTAAACTGACTGACCTTTGCGGACGATTTTGCAATTTTTTAAGGAAATCTGACTGAAGCAGCTCCTCAAATAGATCTTCTGGTAAACATAGCAAATAGAACTGTCTCAAAATTTCAGCTAAATAAACAAAATTCATGACAAACGTAAAAGATGCACCAAAATATATAGAAACGCAGTTAGGTTAAATGGAACGAGTTAGTTTAAATATCTTGTAGAAGCTATACAGCGGAATCGACTGGAAAAGTTTCCATAGATGTACGAATTAGTAAAATGGAAAAAAAGAGTATGATTTGACAAAAATATCTACAATAATAAATGCATATAAAAAAATAAAGCGCTATATCGCTGCAGTAGGAGCAGAATGTTTATACACAAGTGAATGCTTAACTATGAACTGTAAGTTGGACGGAATAGAGATTATTCTACGACAGATTGTTGGAAAAATAATGGGTGTTATGCAAATTGCAGGTGGTTGGAAAATGAGAAGCAAAAAGGAGATTTACGAAAATGTAGAGAAATAGCAGAAGTAGTGGAAAAGCGAAGATTAATCTTCTGTGGGCATATCTTCCGAATGAATGAGATGAGGCAGACTAACCAAATTTTATGTTATATCAGGAAAAGATATCAACAATAGCATAGATCACAGAAGTAAAAAAAGATCTAGAAACAAGCGACATCAAAGAAATAGATATAGCATATAGAAACACGCTTAAGAATAAAATACTAAGTTTAGAAGCCTTTCAATGAGAAAAAATAAGAAAACTGGAACAACAATGACAGTGGAAAAGTGAAGATAACGTAGGGAGAGGTTGAAGGAGTACTGCAAGAATAGGGAACAACAAAGGAAGAAGAGGAACTGAAGCTGTTTCGTGATCCTTATTGATCAATTCGTCTAAAAAATTTCTGATTCGAGGTTCTGTTTCAAGAATTAACCAGCTTTATTCACAACATTCTGAGAATATTATTATTCGGTCTATAACACAAGTAGAGTGATTTTTTCTTTCAGGCGCGTTACATTTTACTGACGTAAAACATTATCAGTGCTTGACAATGGAAGATAGTCATTAATTTTCCTATTAGACCAAACAACATCTTTTGTAAAATTTTACTGAAGATTTTTATTCCTGGTTTCTCGTCACACACCACAAAATTCTGTCTGCTTTAACTATGCTTTGTCTATTACTACTGCACTCTTTATTTTGGCTGTACCTCTCACTGTTTTGGAGAACTAAACATTTTTTTACGATTTTCATATAATAATGTAGAACTACAATGTGAATTTGTGTCCTTTGGTGTAAATTTTATCATGTATTTCTTTTGTAGTTTTATCAACATTGCAAAAAGAGTTTTCTCCTCATTATTTGTGTGTTATTCCGTTTAATTGTGTGTTGTGTTATTATATATTTATATTTATAGAGTCGACTGCCGCACATATATAAGAGCATCACTTCAGTGCGGATCTAACAACTTGGCCGATCTTTCTTTGTTCTGTTCTTAAATCTCAGAAAAAAGTTTGTATAAAAGAAATTTTTCGGAAAATGTAGCGAAAAATCAATAAAAAATGCTATTTTGCTTTTCAACATGTTTTTTCATGAATTCAAGAAACTTAGTATTTGTCAATGCAGTGGGTAATTCTTTCTCTGTTCTGTTCGTTACTGTCCTGGAAAAGTTTTCAGAGAATAATTCAGGCTAGAAAGGAAAGTCGAAAACTTCGAATAAAATGCAAATTTTATAATTTTTGTGTTCAGTGTATATCAGAGCTGACGGCTGGAACGACGTATTTGATTTCACCGATCATCATCAAAGTTGGCATATTTCCGTATTTTCTCATAGGTGTAAATCTCTTTCATTTGAAGTTACCAAGTTTGATGCAACATTAGATCACCGTGGTCAGCAACTGTTATAATATGTGAATGATGAGTAGCAATAGTTCCAAATGTTTATTTATTACTACAAACTACATTTCGATCACTGTGGGATTATTATCAAGATTACGTACAAACGTCATCTTCAACATGCGTTTTAAACGACGTTTTTAAGGTATTGATAATGGTCTCACAGTGACAGAAAGCTAGATACGCAATAATAAATACATATTCGTGACTAATGGCTGCTCATCATTCACTTCGTGAGGCGTTGTTGGTGCAGTAATATTTTGCAATATAAAGCCAAGAACAGGAATTGCGGCAGTGAGAGTGCATGTTCCATGAATATCTGTCATTCGTGGCAGAGATTTCACATAGAGTTTTCGGCCGCAATAAGTTAGTTTGACGACATCAGGATAATTTGATCGCATTTTCTCTATAGCTCTGTGTAAAGCATGTATAAAGTAAGTGACGACCATCACTATAGTGAGGCATAGAATACTAAGGCTCTTGGCTGCTTGAGCTACGTATGAAGCACCATTAGCTACTATCAATAAAATGATCTTTCAGCTGCATCTCAACACGCGGATGCCGATTACTATATCCTGCATATGGGAGATATTACGATGATTAAACGTACGGTGCTCTTGCAAGATTCATTTTTTAAATATTAAATTTAAAATCTTAGTTTTCCTTTTGCTGTCCTCTATCACCATCACCACAAATGATCAACGAGTGGCTGGATAGACACCTTTGACCCGCGTTGCAATCTTAAATAGGACAAGAATTTTCTTCGGGTTCTTGGCAAAATCTTTTATATAAAGCTCTTATATACGTGACCAGATGATCATGATCCTAAATTTAGAGAGTTTTCAGATCCTGAAGGAAATTACAGAAATTATTTCAGGAGCAACAAATGATAGTGCAACACGAAATAATATTACGTACCTTCCTATTATTACAACCAGTGCGAAAATTAGTAAAAGAAACGGTGTTTGAAACCTATCTTGAAATTCACCTGTTCTCAAGGACGACGAAAGTGACATCGATCACGTTACCGGACTCTAGAAATAAGTCCATCTTTTTATGAAAACTTAGGGTTCGATACAATTGCTGCTGGCTTAGACTTCCCTAACTGTTTCTGTGGCAACTCGTTTCGCTTGGCTCGTTTTGCAGGCGATCACCTGTGGTTGGGAAACAATCTACTGAATGCATCTTTGTTGAAATCATTAAAGAGAAAAGAGTCAAAAATCCGAAAATTTGTTTGAACACCACAGGGTTTTCTAGGTGTAGTCCTGTTTGGAGGTATGCCGTTGCCCTTTCTCAGACCTTCGATATGACTTTTCCAGCGAGTTACAGGTATAGATGGGGGAGTGGGGGGAGGGACCTACAGTTCAAAGTGGAATGGGAAGCACGGTGCATCCCGACAGTTTTCAGACCAACAACAATGCCATAGGTGAAATAAGTGCAACGGATAAAAAGGGTAGGTCTGATCTGCGACTGGACGCAATAAATTCTGTAGTAGCTGTTAAGGTCTTCAATCAGGAGACTAGTTTGATGCAGCTTAGTCGTAAGGTCAGTAATGCCTCACGTGTTTCTACATTTCTTACATTTCTCCTAAAACAAATCTTCTCTTTGCTGAGGTAGATTCCATTTCTACCAATTTTTCCATGCTTCTGTAAACAATTCGTGTTACTATTTTGCCAACAGGACCTATTATTTGGGTCTGTTTTATTTGGGAGTGAGATAATTAATTTTTCTTAAAGTGTGATGGTAATTTCCCCTGTCATTCTTGGGATCAAAATTACTTTTTGTTAGAGGACCTGTGCGAATACTTCGCACCTTTAGTGCAATGACAAAAAAGTTGGGAAAAAATAGAAGTAAAATTGAATGTTCACGCATAGCTTTCTTCAGAATCAATCAATGCAGTTGTTTAAAAGCGCAAATAAATGAGCTTGATTCGTTGAGTGTTGTTACGACAAAACGAACTGCGTACCTTAAAGATATAGTAAAACAAACCGATTAAAATATTCAATGTAAGGAGAGAAGGATACCGCGTTAGAATAAAAATAAAGGATGAAGAGACTTAAGTTAATTCTTATCCTCGATGACAAATCTGTGAATGAATACCTTTCGTTTAAAGAAAAAATGAAGGAAATCGGTCGGATAAAACGGACTGACCGAATGACTTTACAACAAGGACATTCCCATTAGAAACATACAGAGGGAAATTGCATTTGATTATAGAAACAGGAAGGCAAAAATTATGTAAATTGTGATGCTTGATGACAAATCTGTGGATGAATACTTTCCGATTAAAACAAAAATGAAGGAAGTCGACCGGATAGTTTGGTCTGGCTCACTGACTTCAGTTTTCGTAAATTGTTTTAAGCCAGATGTTCCTGAGGCTTCTTTTCGGTTATTTCCGGTTTAAAAGATAGTTTATTACATCTGTAATAGATCATTAAAATGTTGCAACACTGATTTTACACAAATTGCATACTTAGTCTTGGCATAATACGCCGTCCTTCTGGAACGACGTAAAAATAAAAACTCTAATATTACGTATTAGATAGGACGTTTTAATTAAATGTCCATCCCTATGTTTCTGAATAATAAAATAAAATTGATGGGTAAGTACTTATACACCCAAAATCATCAGTTAAATCATACGTTGCTTCTGAATCCCCATCTTCCAAGATGACTAACATAGAATCACGTGATAAAACCATGATTTTTTCAGTATTTGTATGTCAGTGATCGATATCCAGATAACAATCCGATGTTGTAGAAAGTGTTTTGTGACAAAATGAAAGAATTTACTTGAGATGTTGAAACAAACGAAACACCATCCTTCTGGAAGGACGTCAGGATCTTCTGGGTTAATACAGGGTGTTACAAAACGGTACGGGCAAACTATCAGAAAACATTCCTTACACACAAAGAAAGAAAATATGTGGACATGTGTCCGGACACGATTAATTTCCATGTTAGAGCTCATTTTAGTATTTCTCTTTAAATGTAAACTGAAATAATTTGTGCAGTCAATTGTCAAAATAACGAATTGTTTCGTTAGTATGTACCGTACTTCCTCGATTCAGGTCATCAACACAGATTTTCTGTGAACTTTTGGGCAGGAATTGTTGGTGATGTCTTGTTTGGGCCTCATATTCTTCCACCCACGCTCACTGGAACACGTTATCATGATTTCATACGGGATACTTTACCCGTGCTGCTAGAACATGTGCCTTTACAAGTACGACACAACATGTGGTTCATGCACGAGGGAGCTCCTGCACATTTCAGTCAACGTGTTCGTACGCTTCTCAACAACAGATTCGGTGACCGATGGATTGGTAGAGGCGGACCAATTCCATGGCCTCCACGCTCTCCTGACCTCAACCCTCTTGACTTTCATTTCTGGGGGCATTTGAAAGCTCTTGTCTACGCAATCCCGGTACCACATGTAGAGACTCTTCGTGCTCGTATTGTGGATGACTGTGATACAATACGCCATTCTCCAGGGCTGCGTCAGCGCATCAATAATTCCATGCGACGGAGGGTGGATGCATGTATCCTCGATACCGGAGGACATTTTGAACATTTCCTGTAACAAAGTGTTTTAATTGACGGTTTATTTTCGTGAAAAGAATTGCAACCAGCTGCCTTTTTGGATTTATTATTTATTTTTTTATTTAATCCAGAACTAGTTTTCGAGCCACTACAGGCTCATCTTCAGTGGATACTTTACAGGAACATTTATCTTCCACTAAGTGTAAGTTATGCTGTCATGTCGGTTCTGGTGACATAAATGAACTTTAGTAAGCGAGAAGAGAATAAACCGGAATTAAACTTATTGTAATTTTATACGTTTAATTCCGGTTCATTCTGTTCTCCCTTACTAGAGTTCAGTTATGTCACCAAAACCAACATGACAGCGTAACCTACACTTGGTGGAAGATAAATGTTCCTGTAAAGTATCCACTGAAGAAGAGCCTGAACTGGGTCGAAAAACTATTTCTGGATTAAATTAAAAAAGTAAAATTTAAAAAAAAATTAAAAAATAAACACATTTAAAAAGGCAGCTGGTTGCAAGTCTTTTCAAGAAAATAAACAGTTAATTTACGCTACAGCTGCAGTTCGTGTCCAACATGGATATTTTGAAAGTGCTTGAAGTCACGCTGGTACGTTCTTCTGATGCTGTGTGTTTCCATTCACTAATTAATGTGATTTGAAGAGAAGTAATAAAATGAGCTCTAACATGGAAATTAAGCGTTTCTGGACACATGTTCACATAACATATTTTCTTTCTTTGTGTGTGAGGAATGTTTCCTGAAAGTTTGGCCTGCATAAGATTCCCTTATCCCATATCAACACAGTAGTTTTCTACGTAATTATTTAATTCGTCCAAATATATCTCCATGATCTCAAATATTTCAAACGAGTAAAATCGTTTATAAAATAAGTAGTCTGCAGTGTTCCGTCTCCACAGTTCCAAGTATCATTCTTTTTAGCGAAGCCGGTAAGAAGCACTTAGGTGGCGTGAGTCGTTTCTTTGCAGACAAGCAAAGAAGCAGTTTCGATTTTTCGGCTGTACCCCGGAGAATATACGTATCTCCTCGTTAAGGCAAATTAAAACGGTGGGGCGGGACAATAATTGACATTACATTCCGCACCTCAGAATGGCCGTCTAATGGCTCTACCCGTTAGCGAGAACGCCGTCAGCGGAGTGCCGCCAAACGAGACTTTTCATTTAATTCCGGCGACCCCTGACACCGTCGCAGCGCCGTGGCCCCAGTGCAATGCTCCTTACGGCGCGACGCACAGTAGCGTTCCGTTAATTGTAAAGGCCCGGCTCCAGAGGTGGCGCGTAGCAGAACAGCGGCGTACGTCTCTGCGCCGGAACAAAGGAAAGCCTTTAAAAGCGACGCTATTTCGGCTGGCTCCCCGATGGGCTGGCTTCACCGCCCTTCCTGCGACGATCGGAAGAACACCTTGTTTCGGTGGTGGTGGGATGGGGTGGTTATACCTGCTTCTGCCGGATGACCGGCGAGGCGAGATACCGTCGGGGACACTGCTAGGCGAGAAAGGGGGGTGGGGGGAGCGGGTTATAACGACGCTGTGCACCGGACGCCCCAACAGCGTATAAGTGCCGGCCGCGTTTATTTTGATATTATTGCGGCGCGGAATAATAATTGGAATCGCTCATTGCCGGAGTGGCCCCAGGTCGTTGCTACGGAGCTGCGCATCCTAGCCGGTGAGGGCAAGACAGAGAGAGAGGGAGAAATAGGAAGGGTGAGGGAAGGATGGAGAGAGAGAAGCGGAGGTGGTCAGCGGCCGCAGTGGTAATCCTGCGAGGGCGGGTCCTTGGCGGCCAGGGTCCAGGGGGGGAAGAATGGCGGGCTTTGGGCGGGTGCGGCGCTGTCACAAATCACTTTTACTGTCGCTGTATGCGCTGTTTGCTAATGCCACTGTCTCCAGAAAGCCCTGCGGCCGCGCGATTTAATAACGGGGGAGGCGGCGCGCAACGGCCTCGATATGAGCCATTCATTAGAGCTAAAACCCGCGCTGACCGGCGCGTCTAACGTGCCCCTAATGAGAGTCCACCTCTGCAGCGGCGGCGGCCCCGCCTCCCGCCTTCGCGGCTAACTGCGTCCCTCAGCGGACGCCATTGCCCTGCCGCAGTGGAGCCAAACCCGCTCTGCGGATGCCTTTTGTTTCGCCAGCTGTTGTTCCTTGCCGGCTTTGGTGTACTGAAGTACGGTTGCCGAAACTGGCAAGTGTTGAAGGTTGTACCTTTGGAGCTTTTCAGCCGATCATTTCGTATTTGAGAAACTTGCGTATGTATGGTGCAAGTAGAGCCACTGTTTATTTATTTACTTATTTATTACATCATAGACGATTTTGTACATACCAAGAAGTCAGGTATGCGTCCGCATAAGTATTTTAATGAAATGAAAATGAAACATAGTACAATAAAATTGTGGTGTCGCACAAGTCTAAAGTGCGCGCCACCTACTTTCGCCGCGCGCCGCCATGCACGCACGGCGCGGCGTTCTTACGACGTCAGCCACGAGCGCCCTCTGCTGCTATCCCGCTCGTGGCCACCACTGAACGACATCGTTCACTTGGGACTGAGATAGGAACCAGCTAACACTTCGGAATCAGATAGGCACCAGTGAAGACTTGGCTATCGGATCGGCACTAGGCAGGCCTCTAGCTCAACTATGTATCAGTCGGTAGTGCGCTTGCCCGCGAAAGGCAAAGGTCCCAGGTTCGAGTCCCGGTTCCGGCACACAATTTTAATCTGCCAGGAAGTTTCATATCAGCGCACACTCCGCTGCAGAGTGAAGTTTCATTATGTATCTGCATTCTGTAGTACTGAGCTATGTAAAAGTTACGTATTACTAAGTCTCTAAGAAATATAGATCTCGTTCTAATTTACTCTAGTGTTTCTAGTTTCTGCTGTCCCACTGGCTGGTCACCTCCTACCTGCACAAGCGTGCACCCTTTATTCCTGTGTCGGACTTTCTACTCGGCCACCGACACCTACGACGGAAACGAGACGCAAAAGCGGCGACGAGGCTGGGACACACAAAAAATTTGAGGCTAAATGAGGTAATTTGATGAGCTGAGGTGGCCGAGGGGACTGAGGCGTTCCAGTTACGGTCTAGACGGCCACTACGCTCGGTGGTTCGAATCCCCCCTCGGGCATGGATATTTGTGCCGTCCTAGTTCGTAAGTAGTTCATAAGTAGTTTGTAAGTTTAGGGACTGATGACCCCGTAGTTAAGTCTCGTAGACTATAAAAACATTTGAATTTGAATTTTGATGAGCTGAAGCACTTCTGACTTGGTGTCAGGTAATATATTAAATATAATATTGTAGTAGGAGATAGGTAGTAATTATCAAAAGAGATTTGAACCAACTTACCTTTTTTTTAAGTTAGGCAACCTGATGTTAAGAGCCTTCCATTCTTCGCAAATAACTTTGTATTAGAAAATTAAGCTTCGCTATGTTAGGAAAGAACGTTATAGTGAAGTTATGGAATTTCCGTATAAAAATATTTAACTGTTCATTTCGGTGTTCTTTAGAAAAGCTTATGTAGCTTAATTTTACAGACCAAGTACTATTTGTATGAAGGTCTACCGAAAGCAAATAATGTACTTGAAATTAAAAGATGTATATATGTCTTTACACAACAAATATGGGCGTTTTTAAGGTTCCCGCTAACAAATTTAACCCCCTCCCCCTTTTCAAAAATTTCTGGTTAAAAACAAAATACCGCCCCCAACCTTAAACGTTTCTGTGCAGCGGTTCCAAATCGATAAAGAAGCCTCTGTTTCTAAATTGTGACTCTTCATTTGCAAGCAAACCAATGGATATTTTGAATATTTAGTATATCAGTTGAGCAATGTAGTGCCTGATTTCTATAACACAGTTCACATAATGTAAGGTAAGTAATTAAAACTCGTAATTAGTATTATAATTTTTTTGAATTTGTGTAATAAAATTTTATCACTATATTTTGATATTTAAGAGGGAAATGTAATTTCCTATGTTAAAAATATTTTAAGTAAATTAAATGTGCTGCTTTCTGTCTATATTTTCATTTTCTTTGTTTACTTATTTGTTTTTGTTTCTCCCAATGTCTGTTTTAGTGCATTACTCTGTGCAAGCCTCTTTAGATCCGAATAATTTTGGTCTCTTTTGCGATTTACACCACTCACATTTCCCTCCAGCTCTAAAATGACGATAGCGTGATGTCTCAGACATCTACAAGTACTTGAATATTCTCCAGTATATATTTATGTACCTAACGGAAGGGTTATCGAAGTGGTATACCATCTGGATCGAAGATCATACCTTTATGTATTGATTCGAGTTGCTTCGCAAAACCTAGGGTATATTTTTCTCTGTCACTTACGGTATCAGCTTTCTCGGTTTCGAATTCTGCAGTATTATTTGGGTAAATGACTTTCAGAAAATTCCGCTTCAGCTGCACTGTTATCGGTAATATTTACAAGGTACAGTTAAAGAATTAACTGCTTGTTGCAACTGACCCCCTCTCTTACTCAAGGAATACCACTTAGTTTTTCTCCCCAATTTTATTCAGTTCCTACCCATTAGTTACAGGTTCAGTGTCTCTAAATTACAACATTATTCAGTATCAGCTTCTTTAAAGATTCTATTCTCTCTCTCGTCTGAATTATTTAACCACGTTCAAAATGTTCAAATGTTTGTAAGGCTTATGAGACTTAACCGTAGGGTCATCATCCCTAAACTTACAAAATACTTATGAGCTACCTTATACAAAAGACGACACAAACATCCATACTCGACGGGGGGACTCGAACCCCCGACGCGTGGGATCTCGCGATCCACAACGTGGCGTTCCAGACCGCTCGACTACTCCCTCGAGGCTAACCACGTTCCCCTTCTGTAATACAGCACGTATTAATGTCGTCTTCTCAGCTGATTTTTCTTCATCTTCTTCAGGAATATTACCAAACAATACTCCGTTTTTTTGCTGGAAGAATATTTATTTTGGACACAAGTGTATCAAAACCTGTCCATAGACTGTTCCACATGTTGTACGTGAAGGATAAAGAGCAAAAATTAGAAAAAAACATAGGTTTTTCCTTTCTACGTCCTCTTCGCAGCTAGTAAATCCTAGCTTCTTAGATAATATATTTTCATTTCTTCCAAATGATAAGCCAAGATCGCAAACTAACAGTTTATTAAGTGACGACCGGTTTCGGTGCACTGTGTCACCATCGTCTGGTCATATATATATTATAATCTGGTCATCTTGTTAAAAAAATTGGGTATAAAATAAGAAGTGCAATATTGCACTTCTTATTTTATACCCAATTTTTTTAACAAGATGACCAGATTATAATATATGTATGACCAGATGATGGTGACACAGTGTACCGAAACTGATCGTCACTTAATAAATTGTTAGTTTGATCGCCTCCAGACCAGACGATGTCAGGTAATCTTAATTTTCATATCTATTAGGATTGTACGGCCAGATGCAGAAAAAGCTGGACTTACTGGAATCGACGAAGAAGATGACAGATGAAAAATGTCATTTGAAAGTAACGCATTACACACCTTTTGTTACCTACTTTACAGCAAACAAAATCTTTCAAAATCCTTGAGAATATGCAATATTTAGTTCGAAAGCACAGTAAATGTAAAGCCAGAAACAGCGAATCCTACCACATGAAGATAAAAGTAGAAAAATTACAAATCAAAACCAAAACTTGGAGTAATTTATCATATAAATTTCAGGGTTCACTTTTCAAACGAGACATTTACCCAAACTCCTCGGGGTATTCCACATTTAGGCTCAAAGTATATCTGGAGGGTGGAGTGGACTTACCCTGCCGAGGGTTGAAGTTATGTGGAGGTGACGGGGAATAAACGAGAACTGAAAGTAATGTCCACTTGTTAACTAGAAACGCCTTTCAGATTTTGCGAGAAGTTCCACATACTGATCACCAATATAGTGAGTAAACCTAGATCGACAGGAAATACTTTCTTTCAAATACTCGAATATGTTGAGTGATGATGAATCAAAGATAAAAAAGAGAGCAATTTTTTGGTGTATATTTTGGGATCCACTTTTAGACATATTGGCAGAGACTCTTCCATTTTTAGGTTGTAGATATAGTCATTGTATAATCAGACGCTACAGAGAAATTTGCAAATTCAAGGTTCGAAAAAGTCAGAAGATGACTGACCAAAAATTAAAATTTATCTCTTTGATTTCGACTTAGCTAAAATGTCTTTCAGTTGCTTCGAGTCTATTCCTTAGATATTCCATTTTTAGACCAACCACAAATACAGACAATGTGGTCCCGGGTATTTCTAGTAACTGTTGGTAAAAAATGCATACATGTGGGTGCCCAGGATTCATTATTAAGCTTCCATTGACCTGGGTTTGGGATTCCTTTCAGCTTTTTCGAGAATCGTCGACATTACTTCCGAAAATTTTGTAAAAGAAGAAGATGCTTTTTTTTCAGTTAGCGCTCCAAAGCTTTGCAGTACATGACGAAATAGAAGGGACAAACATTTATAATTCTGACATTATGTTTGTCATATAAAATTTTTAGCATCTGGTGAAGCTGCCCTTAGTGGTAACGAAACCTGTTCAAGAGACAAAAATTTACGCGCGGGAATAACAGCCTCATCTGGAGCGCTGCGATACGGATCGCGTCTACGGCAGGGGACAGGAAAAATAGGAGTTAATTATGTAGAGGCATTTGGTTTGATAGATTGGGTCTCCCACATATTATATCTTCATTCCGTCTTACCATGAATTTCGAGTAACTGAATTCGGTTGTAACGAAAGTGCAGTACTCGTGAGGTGCCACGGTAGCTTTCACTTTCCTCAGCGAATGTCAAAAAGCTCTGAAGAAAATGTTCACCAACCTGTTGTCTTCACAAATTGTGTTCTAAGTGCAGAAGACTTGGTTCTAGATTATGAGGCTGTTAAATTAATCAGCGAGAAACCACTCTTATAAAACAAACGTTCGAAGGATGCCAATATGTTTATTTATGCAGAAACAAAGAAACATGACATTTAACAAACTGAATTTGATTAACATCACAATTAATGTTTCTTTTACGAGACTGAAGTTCACTATTTCTTATCTGTTACTAGTCCATGACCGCCCGCATCAGACAGCGGGTCTATCCGAGATGACTGCCGAAACCGGAGTGACTAGCAGCGCGATCCACCTCGTTGTGCTGGCATGGCCGAAGCGTTTCGTCTGTCTTTTCGATTTACTTTTGTTTATTGATCTGTATGATTGTAAATGATCGGAAACAACAGAATGGTAGCTTGCTATGTGTGACTGAACTGCATAATAAAGCGAGGTGCTTGATAGACCGTGTTACCTTCCAAAATACATGCTTAGCTTCATATTAAATAATTCCTAAGGACTTACAGAATCATGAATACGGAAGTGAAATTAAGGCTTAAAGAATATATGTCAACTAGAATTACTGTCGGAACTAACATCGTCAAATGTTCCATGGATGTAGCAAACCACCTAATAGTAGCTGTAGTTGTGAAGTTTGTCTGCCTAAATGAAAATTGGCGGCAAACAGACAAATTATATAAAATATTCGGGGTGGACTCTTTCAAGTAAAACACGAATAGAAAGAAGAAGTAAATTTAAATGTTTTACTATAGAAGGTTTTATAAATATTAAGGTCTAAAGATCTAGTATCGCCCAGAAATCATTAAAACATTTTTGTCAGAAAATATTTGACGCCAGAGTTAAGAAAAAAATGGACAAAATCTTAAAGGATATTACAGTGTTGTCAACAAAGTCCGAAAAATATTTTTAGTTTCCAAAACAACAACAGAAAGGCTAAAATATCCGTCGCGTCCTCCTTCCTCCTGCAAAGTTCGGTGAATAGAAATTCCGATGATTCAATAGACGGTCGACAAAATACCTGCAGTAAATGGGTTTCCCAACACAAGCTATTTAACTGTGAATGCAAATATATCAGGATGCGATATAAAATATTTTTCCGTAAAAACCGAAGTGAATATTATTATGTGACATGTGGGAACTAACCGATGATCGTACCGTCCCCAAATGCAAATAATGAACAGCAGGCGACTGGAATAAAATGCCGCGCATCGGCAAAACACAGACGTCCGCGTGCATTTTTAATCAGATTCGTCCGAATTGAAGTGGGAGAGGATGGCAGATACCACTATGGCGGCACAGTACTTTAATTTCCGCTGTCGAAGAATTACTGAATGTGAAATTTTGTCAACGTATTCTACAAAAGTCCCCGTTACTCAGTGTTTTTCCCATTCTCATAGCTACGAGGTGCGAAAGAGGACATGGACAGAGATAGGAGTAGTACGACATGAACAGAAGCAAGAGTGAGTGAGATATGTAAGACACAGGTTTGGGAAGAATTGGGCGGATCGAAAACTGAGGAAGGAAAAAACGAGAAGAGGAGGAGAAGAAGGAAGGATAAGGAGGAGGACATAGAGGGCGAGGATAAAATGAACAGGCAGAGAGGGGATGGTGAGTAGATGGGTACAATTTACAAAAAAAGAAAAAAAAATATTTTCTCAAACCGTCTGATGCTAATGTGTATGGAGAAAGCGGTCAAACTGAAACTTAATCCATTGCGCTTACAGCAAATAATTACTTTCGGAGAAAACATACTTTTCCAAATTTACTTTCATCCCACATAGACACAAAAAAGTAAATCACAATATTCACTTGATTGATGTATTTGTTTGAGGAGCCTACGTTCGCAAACATTATTTCCATTTACTATTCGAGTAAGTATCTTCTAAAGGAATAGACACTGCGGATGGTCCGCAGCTGTTGTTGTGGTCTTCAGTCCGGAGACTGGTTTGATGCAGCTCTCCACAATACCCTATCCTTTTCTCCCCAATTCTGTTCAGTACCTCGTCATTAGTTACGCGATCCATCCACCTAATCTTAAGCATTCTTCTGCAGCACCACATTTCAAAAGACTATCCTCTGTCTGTCCACACAGTTTATCGTCGATGTTTCACTCCCATACAAGGCAACGCACCACACAGATGCGTTCAGAAAGGACTTCCTTAGGCTTAAATCAATATTCGATATTAATAAATTTCTCTTTTTCAAGAACACTTTTCTACCTATTACCATTCAGCATTTTATATCCTCTGTACTGAGACCATCATTTGTTATTTTACATCCCAAGTAACAAAACTCATCTACCTCCTTTATTGTTTCGTTACCTAATCTAATTCCTTCAGCATCACCTGATTTAGTTATACTGCAGCTATAAACGGTTTATTAAATAATCAGATATTAAATCGGAATTTTCGAAAATTTTCGACTTTAGCTGCTGTTCTTAATGTGGAATTCTTTTTATTTATTTATTTATTATTATTATTATTATTTTATTCATCCTTTTTCTTCTTGGGGAGATGGGTTCCTTGCGGGCGTTGTGTCATGGTAGTTCTATGTTGATCAAGCTCTCGGACATCCGATCACGTTCCTGGCTAGTGCTCGCCGTTGTACCTTCGGAATAGATTTATCACAGTAAATATTGCACGACAAGATAGGCTAACGATGCTGTAAATGTGTCTCTCGTCGTCGCGCGAATCACGTTAAATGTGTGTGACCACTAAGGAATGTAGGCAAGTATGTCATACGGAAGTTTGGGTCTCGAATGGCGCGGAGGTCGTTAAGGCGACTGTTTGCGAAAATCCGAAGATGATTTACAACCGTATAAATAGCAGAAAACGTCGGACGCTAATTGCGATGTAACATCTTATTGTTTTTCTATTTAATTTGCCATCCAGTTAATATCCGACTGAGCCAAGGGGAAGAGTGGCCGTGTTTAGCTAGTACAGATTAATGTTAGACAGAGTGAACATGAGGGATAAAACCCGGGAAAAGTCGTAAGAGTGCAAATGTCTAAACATATGTAGAAAATTATTGAACTATATGAAATAAAATAGTAATAACTTTCGAACGGTTAGCCTTAGGGCATTCAAACTGCACACTAGTCCGTGGGAAATGGTGAGAATTGGTATGTGCACGCGCCTACTTGGTGTCGACGATACAACGAGCCGGAGTGTATAGCGCTCGTAAAGGCCTACTAAGCTTAGCAGTAACAGCCCTACTGCGGCTGGAAGGAAGTTTGCTACCGAGTTCAAGCTGAAAAGTGTCCACGTGTGCTAACAATCAAGAATTCCATAGTCAAAATTGAAAGAACGGACAACGTTCGTGATAATAGTGTAGACAATGTTGGTCGTCCATCGGGGGCGAAAACACCCGAAAACATCGAGAGAAAACACGCTCTGTGTTTCAAACAAGCCCCACGAAATCGTTAAGAAGAGCTGCACTACAGGTTGGAAACAAATGGGAGACACTGCGACAAACTGCTGTTGAAGACCTGCATCTCATCCCAAACAAAATTAAAACCCGTCAACCAATAAGGCCCAGGGCCAAGTAACGGTGTGTTTCGCAAACGCTTTTGTCTACACAATTGACAAACAAAAATTTGAAGTGGATACTGTTTGGTTTCGCAACGAATTGCAGTTTAATTTGAATGGGTTCGTCAAAAAATACAATTGACCCATTTGCATCAGCATTTCTCCATCTGGAAGATTCTTCGCCTTCAACGGGCGACTATGTGATGCACGCGAAGGAGATTTTATCGGAGTTATCCTCTGATTTCGACAAGATGTGGTTCATGAAAGAAAGAGCTCATTCTCATCGAGGCAGGAGAGTGTTTGATGTTCTGGAGGTGCACCTTTGGGGCCGCATTCTGGGACGCTCAGAAGCCACTGTCATGGGCATCGATTGGACGCCATATTCTCCGGATCTTAACAGTTGCGACTCCTTTCTGTGAAGCTGAAAACAGCCATTCAGGAGGCCATTGACAACATCGATTTTTCCGACACTTTTGCGGTTCATGCAAAATTTTGTTATTCTTTTGCCACGGAAGACAAGCACGCTGAACATGTCATAATCTAAATCTGAATATGTGTAGTGATGTTTACATGTTTAATGAAGTATGTTCACGTCGTTTTTTGCAATTAATTCACGTTTTCTTTCATATAGTTCAATAATTGTCTCTCTGTACCTGATGATAATTCTGCGAAATCATTTGAAATCGCGCGTCAGAAATTAAACAACAAAACATGTATATTTTCGAGGTCAATAAGAGACTTGAAAAAGTAATGAAGGAAAATCTCGGTGAGGATCTGTTTGGCTTTAAACGGAATACGGTCAACAGGGATGTTATTTGGTTCCTATGAATCTTGCGAGAAAGGTTTATTGAAAAGGAAGACACATCCATATGTGCTTCATAGTTCTAGAAATATTAGAACAGCTACAAAATGTTGAATATCTTGGAAACAGGATAGACACCGACTGGAAGTGCAGTACAGGAATTAAAACAAGGATAGCAATGGCAAAAGGTCAATTTTGTGCAGCAGTCTGGACAGAGAACTGAGAAAATGTCAAATGTTTGTTAAGCTTAAGGTCCTTAACTACGGGGTCATCAGTCCCTAAACTTACAAACTAATTATGAATACCTTATACTAAAGACGACACAAACATCCATGCCCGAGGGGGGATTCGAACTCCCGACCGTAGCGGCCGTGCAGACTGTGACTGGCGCGCTGCAGACCGCTCGACCATTGCGGCCGGCAACTGAGAAAAGACTCATAAAATGTTTGGTATGGAGTATTCTGTATGGTGCTGAAACATGGACTTTGAGGAAGAAAGACAGATAATGACTGGAGGCTTCTGACAAGGGAATGGACAGACTTGTCATGCCGAAACATGTAGTGATTTTTTTTTAGCACTATTAGTTAGCATTGAAGGAAATCAGTATGCAGAATGTTAGCTGCTGACATGACCTGGAAGTCACCTAAAAAAAAAAAAAAAAAAAAAAAAAAAAAAAAAAAAAAAAAAAAAATCACGAAAATAGTTGTTTTTCCTGCTTGTCTCTTGCGGTGATGGCTGGCCACCCCTGAAAATGGCGAGTCGCGAATTGTTGTTATGGTGAGCGTTGTGCGCATGGCCAGGAGGTGCGGCCGTCATATCGCGGTGTTCACTAAAGAGGAATATCGTTGATCTGTTTTGGTGGAAAGGGGAAACGAATATTCGTTTCTGTGGTATGCACTGTTTCCATTTCTGCTGGTACGTATTTCAAAACATACCGTCCTGAAACTGGTTAGAGTTGCTCAAATGTTCAAATGTTTGTAGAGCTTATGGGACTTAACTACGGGGTCATCAGTCCCTAAACTTACAAACTACTTATGAACTACCTAATACTAAGGACGGCACAAATATCCATGCCCGAGGGGGGATTCGAACCCCCGACCGTAATGGCCGTGCAGACCGTGACTGGAGTGCCTCTGTCCCCTCGGCCACCGCGGCCGGCTGTATATCTACATCTATACTTCGCAAGCCACTTTACGGTGGACATTCAGTCTCCCCTCACAGATGATAGCAAACCCAGTAAATATGTTGCTGCTTGCTATGGAGGTATAACACAGACGCCAAATGAAGCAATCAACAGAAAAAAACGCGTGAAGTCTATGGGATGTGCGACACGGTAGTTAAACTTCTAGACGAGCATGTAAATAGAACAAACATGTGGATAGAAACGACTGAAACACTCTACAGACGGCGAAGAAACGGAAGAAAGTTGCACACATGAAGACTCTTCGAGCCACGTACCATCATCAATTATCTCTGAAACACCAGAAACTGCAATTAGAAAGAAAAAGCGGTGAAGTATTGGTTGAACGAAAATGGTAATAAACGCTTACGTGTCAGTACTGTTCAATATAGGTATCGCTTTGTCCGTTCTGAACGTGAATTGTATAAATGGAAACAGGAAGAGTCGACTGGAAATTGCGACGGAGATAAAAGCGCGACTTTTTGAGCAATTTACCAATGCCAGACGACATGCATTGAGTGTCAGCGACACAACTTTGCGTGATTGGGCGTTAGAGATTGCCAACGCGATAGGCGCTAAAAATTTACAGCTCCTCAAAGTTGGATTAGTCGCTTCAAAAGATCACATAAAATTATGGCACGAAAAATAACAAAATAACAAATTATCGAGAAACAGGTCGGAAAATGTAGTGATTCAAATACAAATGATAGAAGCTTTTCTTACGACTGCAAAAAATAAGATCGCCAGTTTTAGTGAATCTTACGTTTACAATGCAGATCAGTCAGGTTTTCAAAAATAAATGCGTGCGAAAAGAACACTGTCATTCAAAGGGGGAAAAAATATTGAGGCAATTGCGCAGTCCACGACTGCACTCACCCATTCATACACTATAATGCCCATAATTAGTGTGCATGGTTCATTGCTGCCTAAACTATATATGTGTCTTCAAGAGCCAACTGGACGTTTTGGACCACGAGTCAAACAAACAATGTTCTACGCAGACAATCTTGTGGTAGACGCATCGAAGTCTGGAAAAATGGGAAATGATAACGTAACACTTTTCATGCGTCATGCATTTCTTCCGTTCTGCGGAGACAAATCTCTTCTCCTTCTAGATTCGTGGTCAGGTCATAAAAAGTTCTGATTCATTAAAAGCTATATTTCGAGATCACCCTGACAAAGAAGTAGAGATACTTCAGATTCCACTCGGCACGACGAACGTAATTCAACTGTTAGACAGAGAATTTTTCCGCTGGTGGAAGGCATTTTACAGAAAACTAACAGAGAAAATTATTGTGTGCAAATCACTGCAGTTTCCTGTCTATCCCCGTGACAATATTCTCAAGTTGCAATCAGTCGTACATTAGCAGTCTTCCTCGCCACGGTTTCAAAATGTAATTTAATATGCCTGGCACATCTCTAAATGTACTTATATTATGCGTGATTCCTTCCTATCACGGGTCGAGTTTTGGCTGCGGACGTCTAGAAACGTCTGTGATTCGCAGGGCTGTCATATGTCGTCTTTGTTTGTATGTTCTTGGTGCACAAAAAAACATAATCGTCTTTGTTTGCATGTTCTTGGTGCACAAAAAAAACCTATGTTTTCAACATTGTGTCAATATTTCGCATTTTTGCGGTAATTACAAGAAATAAAAGTCTGACGTGTTCGAAACCATATATGTATTTGTGTCTGTTTCATAGCTATTTGGAAAGAATGTTGTAGATAACATATCACATACATTTGTCAACAAATTATTTATTATCGTATTTACTGATTATCGTACGATCGCTTTCACTGGGCGGATCAGCTCTCTCACTGCTGTGGCAGGAGAGCGGCGCGTAGCTAAAGCCACCTTGTCGCTAGATGGCGTTGGTATAACGTAGCGAGAGAGGTCAGGGTTGTACAAAGGGCAGTTATAAGAGCGGAAACCATGCGACAATAATGTCATACTTCATAAAAATTTTACAGACTTGAGGTCATGTCAGCAGTTAACAGTCTGCAGACATACTTTCTTCAGTGTTAACTGACAGTGGTAAAAATAGCAGCACAGATTTCGACATGACAAGTCTGACCATTCCCTTGTGAGATGTGAACATGGCGGAGGATGGAGAGAATACGTTGTATGGAGAGAGTAAAAAAAGAAGAGATACTGAGAAGAGTTGGAGCGAAAAGACAGTTACCAGATGTAATAAAAAGAAGTAAAAGAAATGGGATTAGGCATTATTAAGAAAGAATGACGGATTGATAAAAACAAAGGTTATGTAGAAGTGAAAAGGATGCTAGGAAGGACGAGATCTCAGGTACTGAATGCTTTGATGGAAGGTACAAATACAGCAGCGTTAACTTAAGAAGGAAGCAGTGGGTCGCAGAAAATGGAGAGGCAAAGGGCGTGCTTATATAGCAGAAAAAGGATGATGGTAATGATCCATTAATAAAACTTTCTCGGGTTTGAAGCCACGTCAGGTGGTTTATAGTCCACGAGCTTTCGGCAGAGATCTACTCTTCCGTTGTCAAGTGGTTGACTGTCCTATCGATGCCGCTGCCATGCTTATATGGCCGCGCATCAGCTAGTGATGTCACCGGTGCTCAGTTGCTGACCACATTTGGTAATTTTTTTGTCACGCACTCGCCGCGCCTGCTTAAACTCCCCGATAACAACTTCCCTCGCCGTACTAAGCTACAATCCATTGTTTTTATTGAAGGTGTTGTCAGATATTTTTATTCTCTATTGCGTCGTTTATTGAACTGTCTCAGAGCTCGATCGACAGTTTAATAATAGACGTCTTATCTAATGCTATTCGATTTTCGTTTTCCAGAGAATGATCCACTAAAGCTGACTTTTGAGGGTAGCGTAATCGAAAACACCTTTGATGTTCTATGCCGCGGTGTTATACAGTGCTAAAAACTGTAACCGACGTAAAACCGCCCGCACTCATACTGAATTTTTTATATGCCTTGTGTTCTAAGGCCTACATCGTCTTTCACAGGATCATTACTTTGCGGATCTTTGCTGGAGGACTGAAGATTGAGTCAATTTTATGTCTCTTCAGCCTCTTCACCAGCCGGTTCATCTTCCCTGTTATGAGCCACAAACGGTAAAAATTCAATCTTATCAGTGTATGCTTCGTGGTTCTGCCTTTTTGGATTGGATGGAATAAATTGCAAAATTTGTCTTTTGTTATAGGCATTTTCCTTGGAAATTTTACGTAAGTGGCTCAGTTCTTTTGGTATGTTTTCAGCATCTGAGACTTGTTCAGCTCTTTTACCAACGTCTGCAGAACAGACGCGTTCTGTGCTGGGTGGTGGTAGCATAGGGCGTGTAGATACTGATCAGTGTGGGTCGGCTTGCGGTACTTACATATGTCAGTACAGCTTGACAGAAAAACGGGAACTTTTCCCCGATATAATAAAACTAGAAGTGACGAAGGAAAGAAATGTAATTCTAAGTAATTGAAATCCTCAACTTTGCTATGTACGAAACATTGATATCATTTACCATGATCGCGTTTCAAAAGATGGCGGAAGATAACGATTGGTTGAGTAACGTGTTGTGGACCGACCAAGCTCATTTCATGCTCCGAGGGTCTGTCAACGCCAACAACAGCACAATTTGGACTGACTAAAATCCTAGAATTGTCGTGGAAACTCCATAGCACGACGAGAAAGTCACGGTATGGGTTGGATTTACCACATCTACCGTTATCAGGCCTTTTTTCGTCTAAGAACTGCGTCATTCTGGTTTTGCAGCTGCTACCGTGACGGGTGAGAGGTATGCCGATATGTTACAGAATCGTATCATCCCCAGCCTAGCTGATAAACACCTGCTGGAACGTACGATTTTGATGCAGGAAGACGCTCAACCCCATATTGCTAGACGCATGAAATATCTCTTGCGCGCGTCGTTTGGTGATGATCGTGTGCTCAGCCGCCACTTTCGTCATGCTTGGTCTCCCAGGTCCCCAGACCTCAGTCCGTGCGATTATTGGTTTTGGGGTTACCTGAAGTCGCAAGTGTATCGTGATCGACAGACGTCTTTAGGGGTGCTGAAAGATAACATCCGACGCCAATGCCTCACCAGAACTCCGGACATGCTTTAAAGTGCTGTTCAAAACATTATTCCTCGACTACAGCTATTGTTGAGGAATGATGGTGAACATATTGAGCATTTCCTGTAAAGAACATCATCTTTGCTTTGTCTCAATTTGTTATGCTAATTATTGCTTTTCTGATCAGATGAAGCGCCATCTGTCGGACATTTTTTGAACTTTTTTTCTAATAAAACCCTATGTCATTCCAAGCACGTGTGTCAATTTTTACCTCTCTATATACATTATTCCGTGATTTATTATCAACATCATCATCATCATTAGAGACTGATTATGCCTTCCAGCGTTCAATCTGGAGCATAGTACCTCTAATAAAATTCCTCCATGATCCTCTAGTCAATTCTAACATTGATACCTCGTCTGATGTTATGCCTTTTACTTCAAAATCATTCTGCACCGAATCTAAGTACTTTTTTTTTTTGGTCTACCTCGACTGCTCATACCCTCCGCTGACGAGCTCATGAGTCACTTAGGTAACCTTGCTTCTTCCATGCGTGTAACATGACCCCACCATCACAGTCTGTTCGCTCTAACTGCTTCATCTATGGTATTCATTCCCAGCTTTGATTTCCTCATTATGGACACGCTCCTACCATTGTTCCCATCTATTGGTACCTGCAATCATTCTTGCTACTTTCATATCTGTAACCTCTATCTTAGGAAATAAGGTAAACTGTATCCACCCAACTTTCACTCCCATACAACAAAGTTGGTCGAAAGATAGAGCAGTGCACTGCTAACTTAGTCCTGGTACTTATTTCCTTCTTGCAGAAGAGAGTAGATCTTAGCTGAGCAATCACTGCATTAGCTTTGCTGTACCTCGATTCCAGTTCTTTCGCTATATTGCCATCCTGTGTGATTTATTACGTTCTTAAATTTATACGGACTTTTTGATCACCCGGTATATACGTTTCCTCAGCTCTCGCCACAACATCCAAAGGAAAGCACGTTTCGTTCAATGTCGTCCACGTGACCGTTTTCAGGCTGAGCGCAACGTTTCCTTGGCAGTAAGGAGAGAGAGAGAGTGAGGGTGGTGGGGGTGTGTGTGCCCGTTAGCAGGCAGTGCCGACATCAGCGGAGAGTAACTCTGGGAGCAGACGGCCGGTTCCTCCACTGTGCGGTTCCTGGGAGGATTGGGCGTGTCGCAGCGAGGCTGTCGAGCAGACGGCCGACGGCGTCCATCGCGGGGAAGAGGTGCTTGGGCCCCGGTCCCGGACCCAGCAGGCAGTAAGGCCGATGGCCGGACGGCGCTTGCATACGTCACGCAGATACCATCGCCGCTGCCGGCGGCTGAGATCGGCCGAGCACGCCGATACCGACCGCGCCACACACTGCCTGGTCGGCAGCCGGGCCTCCAATGTGCTCTCGAGCTACTACCTGTAACGCGCCGTTAAAATCACTGTCATTATTCTGAAACCTTGAAATACTATTGTTTGTCTTTGGCACAAAAATAATTAAACTGGTAGTAGGATGCTACTACCCGCGAAAGGTATACAGAAGTGTAATGGTATCATACACCCTCTGAAGGAACCAGAGGTGGCTGAGAGTTTCAGAGGGAGCATTAGGCAAGGATTGCCTGAAACGGGAGAAAGTAATACAATAAAAGAAGAATGGGTAGCTCTGAGAGATAGGGTGGTGAAGGCAGCAGAAGACCTTGTAAGCAGAAGGACAAGGTCTAATAGAAATCCCTGGATAACACAGGACATACTGAACTTAATTGATGAGAGGAGAAAATATAAGAATTCAGCAAGTGAAGCAGGAAAAAGGGAATACAAACGTCTGAAAAATGAGATTGACAGGAAGTGCAGACTGGCTAGGCAGGAGTGGCTAGAGAACAAATGCAAAACCGTAGAAGAATGTATAACTAGGGGAAAGATAGATACCGCCTACAGGCAAATAAAAGATATATTTGGAGACAAGAAAAGCAGCTGTACGAATGTCAAGAACTCCGACGGAAAACCAGTACTAAGCAAAGAGGGGAAAGCTGAACTGTGAAAGGAATACATAGAGGGCCTATACAAAGGAAATAAACTTGAAGGCAGTATTCTAGAAATGGAAGACGAAGTGGAGGAAGATGAGATAGAAGATATGATACTGTGAGAAGAATTTGACAGAGCGCTGAAGGACGTGAGTCGAAACAAGGCCCCTGGAGTAGATGATATTCCGTCTGAACTGCTGATACCGTTAGGAGAGCTAGTCATGAAAAAATTGTATCACCTGGTATGCAAGATGTATGAGACAGGGGAAATACCCTCCGACTTCAAGAAGAATATCGTAATTCCAATTCCAAAAAAAGCAAGTGCAGACAAGTGTGAAAATTACAGAACTATCAGTTTAATAAGTCATGGTTGCAAAATACTAACACGAATTATTTACAGACGAATGGAAAAACTTGTGGAATCCGACCTCCGGGAAGATCAGTTTGGATTTAGGAGAAATGTAGGAACACGGGAGGCAATACTCACATTACGACTTATCTTAGAAGATAGGCTAAGGAAAGGAAAACCTACGTTTTTAGCATTTGTCGATTTGGAGAAAGCTTTTGGCAATGTCAACTGGAATACACTCTTCCAAATTCTGAAGGTATTAGGGGTAAAATATAGGGAGCGAAGAGTTATATTCACCTATAGAAAAACCAGACAGCGGTTATTAGAGTCGAAGGGCAAGAAAGGGCCGCAGAGGTTGAGAAGGGGGTAAGAAAGGGTTGTAGCCCTTTCCCAATGTTGTTCAATCTGTACATTGAACAGCCAGTAAAGGAATGGAAGGAGAAATTTGGAGAGGTCATTAAGGGAGAAGAAATAAAAACATTGGAATTTGCCGATGACATAGTAATACTGTCAAAGACTGCAAAAGATCTAGAAGATCAATTGCATGGAATGTACAGTGTCTTGAAAGAAGATGTAAGATGAACATTAACAAGAGTAAAACGAAGGTAATGGAATGAAATGTCAGAAAATCAGCCGATGCTGAAGGAATTAGATTAGTTAATGAGACAATAAAAGTAATAGAGGGATTTTGTTATTTGGGTAGTAAGATAACTTCTGATGGCCGAAGTAAAGAAGATATAAAATGCAGAATGGCTATGGGAAGAAAAGCGTTTCTAAAGAAGCGAAATTTGTTAACATCCAATATTAATTTAAATGTTAGGAAGTCCTTTCTAAAAGCATTTGTCTGGAGTGAAGCACTGTATGGGAGTGAAACGTGGACGATAAGGAGTTCAGATAAAAAGATGATAGAAGCTTCTGAAATGTGGTGCTACAGGCGAATGATGAAAATTAGACGGGCAGGCCGGCCGCGGTGGCCGAGGGGACTGAGGCGCTCCAGTCACGGTCTGCACGGCCACTGCGGTCGGGGGTTCGAATCCCCCCTCGGGCATGGATATTTGTGCCGTCCTTAGTCTTAGCTAGTTCACAAGTAGTTTGTAAGTTTAGGGACTGATGACCACGTAGTTAAGTCCCATAAGTTCTACAAATATTTGAACATTTTTTAGACGGGCAGATCACGTAACTAATGTGGAGGTGCTTAACCGAATCGGGGAGAAAAGGAGTTTCTGGCATATCCTGACTAAGAGACGGGATAGATTGGTTGGACACATTCGGAGACATCAAGGAATTGTCAGATTAGCATTAGAAGGAAGTGTGTGGGGTAAAAATCGTAGAGGGAGGCCGAGGGACGAATACAGTAAGGAGATTCAAATCGATGTTGGGTGCCGTTCGTTTTCTGAGATGAAGAGGCTTGCACAGGACAGGGTAGCGTGGAGAGCTGTATCAAACCAGTCTTTGGACTGAAGATCACAACAACAACATCACTTCTGCAAGTAGCCTATAAAATTTCATCTAAAGTACTACTCAGTCTGGCGGAACATCAACTAGACCCACAAATAGGGGAATACCAGTGTGGATTTCGAAGGAAAAAAAAACAGATAATGCATTGATCTCGAATCAGAAAACCATCCTAGAAATGAGAATGAGAAACAAAGACACAACTATTACCGTTGTCGATTGCATGAAAGATTACGATTCCATCGATAGAGAATCCCTTATCAATATTATAAAAGAATTCGGCTTAGATCCAACAACTACAAACATTATCAAAGACACATTTACGAAAACCTCATCTGAACTCAGTTTTTGTGGAGAATTCTCCAGAAGCCTTGAAATAAAAACAGGAGTCGGACAGGGAGACGGGTTTTCATATGTACTTTCTAATTGTGCCCTTGCGAAAGTGATAAGAGAATGGAGAAAATCCGATACGAAAGGCATCATATTAAGAAAACGAAAAGATGATATCTATGTAGATTGCTTGGTATTTGCGGATGGCATTGCTCTGATCACAGACACACCGGAGAATGCTAAAATCCAAATAGAAACCTAATTGATCAAGCAAGTAAAGTCGATCTACAAAGAGTTTATAACTAATGTAAAAAAAAATTGTTCAGAGAAACTACTCGTAAGTCAAAAAAAATCAAGAACGTTAATTCAAATTAATATTGTACCACAGTACGACACGTAGTTGATGAGATATGAGCACATAAATAGCAACGGTTATGGAAAAAACGCTCCAAAATTCAAAAATGTTCAAATGCCTGTAAATCTATCGAACCAAACTGCGTGGTCATTAGTCCGTAGCTTACAAACTACTTAAACCTAGGTAGACTTACCTAAGGACAACATACACACCCATGCCCCAGGGAGGACTCGAACCTCCGACGGCGAGCAACTGCGCGCTCCACAGCGAGGCGCCTTAGACCGCCCGGCTACTCCACCGCGGTAGATAGTTAATTCATTCAAATATTTAGATGAGTGGCTACCCATAAACAATAATCAGAAAGAACGTCTAGAAGAAACAGCAAAAAATATGAACATTGCATTCCAGACCACCAGAAACGTATACAAGAAGAAGAAATTATCATGGGACATCAAAGTTTACAGCGCAGTGGTGAAAACAGAGGCTCTCTGTATGGTGCTGAAACACTAAAGCTAGTCCACAAAGGAGGTATCAGTAAACTAATGAAAATGGAAAGGTGACTGATGAGAAACATAATCGACCCAAGGGCAACGGGAAGAGAATATAACAGACCACGACTCAACAAAGAAATCTACGAACATGTAGAGAACATAATACATACCATGCGGAGTAGAAGAATATCATTCTTTAGACATTTGGCGAGGATGGAAAATGACAGGCTGACAAAGCAAATCTTTGATGAAATAATGAAGCTTAACGGCAACCAGTATGGTTTACACAGACTTTAAATGATCTCAAAGAAGCAAACATCGACATAATGGACACACACAAAAAATCTTATACAGGAACAAAATTCAGAAAGCGATCTTCAGTGAAGAAGAAGAAAGAAAAAGAAAGCAGCCTCAGAACATCGAGGAGCTCCGAAGAGAGAGATCAGACCGCATGAAATTAATGTGGACAGAAAGGAAGAATAAACAAGGATTGATGTATTGATTTAACGTGCTTCGTAAAAGTCTATTTGAATAAATAATATCATTGCCACTTCTCGCAGAGGTCATTGTTTGGCCGGAAAAGATCACTCCAAAAAATGTTTAAATGTTTTTAAATCTATAGGACCAAACTGCGTGGTCATCAGTCCGTAGCATACAAACTACTTATACTAAGGTAAACTAACCTAAGGAACCTCCGACGGTGAGCAACCGCGCACTCCACAGCGCGGCGACTTAGACCGCTCGGCTTCTCCACCACAGCAAGACCACTCCAGTTTCTGGCGTCGTACAAAGACGTAGTCTGATCCGGAGTGGCGTCAAAGACATATTCCTAGTTTGAAATTATGACTAGTGAAATGTTCTGACCCGCAGGGATAGCAGATACTTATTGATATTATTTGTTTCAGCTATAAAGGTAAATGAATTTTGTAGCGATTTTGGGTAGTGAAATCACCTAAAAGGTATTGTTGTGAGGTATTTCGTAAACGTAATTGTGGATTGAAAGTGTAAAAAGGTTTGACAATGATTGTCATCTATGTATAATTTTGTATAACAATGATTTAATTTCTCAGTACTGAATGAATTAGTAAAATAAACTTCAGCCTTATTACTGTAGTTTGAAACTATCATCTTACCCCACTTTGATTTACAAGAGCAAAATCTGTGAAATTACATCTTTTTCAAAGTTGCAAAGCAACAAGTGCATTTTCGAATGTGCAGAAAGAATATTAGAATTTAATTAGTGAAAAAGCAGGAAATTATTTTTCGTAAAGATTGTCATTATTGTCAACAGTCAAGGTATTGGATTATTTATCATTTTTATTTTCTGAATGATTTAATTTCAAGTTAGTCAGATGCGTTATTAATAAAAATAATGTCAGCTGCGTTAATTAAGAATAAATTGGTAATGTTGAGATTTCCAAAAATAATGAATTTGATCAATGACATGTCTAATTTTTGAAAGCATCTTTTTTGGAACAGCGATCTTAAAAAAAAATTTTTAATAATTAAAATAAGACAGTTTGGATCGCAAGTTGTTCCGTTTATTGCTGGCAACCGGTTTCGGTTCTATAGAACCATCTTCCGGCGTTTGGCACCTTGTTGATGTCGGTGGCCGCAGCAGGCGTCAGCTGCTGAAGAAATAGTCAAAAGAATATGAGATAGAAACCGTTTCATTGTGACAGTAAGAAAAGAGGACACTGACATTGGCAGAGAGATAATGAAAGTTGATGAGAAGATGGAGAGGATGAAGACAGTGACAGCGTCATAGAGAAAGAAAAAAAGAGATCAGAAAGCGCCAAAGGGAGAGGAAGGACAGAGTTGGAGGTATCAAAATTGTCGGCGAGAAGGCAGAATTAGGCCTGACGTAGTTGTTTCTACACATTTCTGCCAGAGTATTTTAAACAGAAACATATGTTTCTCGCTTTCTGCTCCGAGAAGAATGTTTCCGCTGGTAACCTTTATATTCAAAATATAACTTCTTTACGTGGTTTTGCAAGACGCTCCTGGTACTTAGTTACTTTATTTCCGTGTTCATTCCAGAAAAAAAACCTCGACTATCTTCTTTCGAAACTAAGCAAGGCAATAGCATTGTCATTGCGTAAAAATGTATCTTCCGCTGTGGAAAGAACCACCTTCCTTCTTTGGGCACATGAAAAACGTTTATTCCTCTGCATTCACATTTGCAGCGTTAAGGGAAGCCGTACTTAACCAGGTTTACTTTGCATTTTGTCATTCCTGTTCTTAATCTCTTCAAAGCTGTCCACGCAGTATACTGCTGCGCTTGGGCTATTTACTCTTTGGATTGCAGGTTTGCATTTTGCAGACAGACCACCCATAAAGACTTAGATAGTCCTTCTTGTGGTACGGTCCGTAGTATGAAACTCTTCCTAGACCCGGGCTGGATATACCTGGTGGTTCTACATTAAGTGCCCATGGATCGGTTTGTAGTTTTATTCCTCCGTTCCCGGAAGGGCTCTCCACGAAAAATTCATATAAATATGCAGGAAAAAGAGAATCGGGCAAATTCTGGAATTTGAAAGAGTGTATTCCAGTCAACATTGTCGAAAGGTTTCTCCAGATCTAAAAATGCTAAAGACGTAGGTTTCCCTTTCCTTAGCCTATCTTCTAAGATAAGTCGTAATGTGAGTATTGCCTCCTGTGTTCCTACATTTCTCATAAATCCAAACCTTCAATTAAATTGAATTCTCTCCATAATCAATTTGTTGGGACTACAAGTGATAACTATGAAGATGGAAAAAAGTACCAGAAATTGTGTTAAGATTTATTTATTCAATTAAGCGGCCGGTTTCGGTGCTATAATCGCACCATCTTCGTGTCCCTAACCGAAAAAGAAATGTACAACAGTTCTAATACTATTAAATAATTCACTTAAATAATACATTTTACACATTTTATGATGTATGTAATTTCAATCTGTTTACGTAGTGACCTTGTAACATGTTTATTGCTTTACAATAGTTTTTATATATGGCATGATCATTAATTGGTTTTCTATATACTGACTTTATTATACATTTATGTAATAGTATTGTAACTGTTGTGCTTCTCTTCTTTTGGTTATGGACCTGAAGATGGTGTACATATAGCTCCGAAACCGGCCACACAATTGAATAAATAAATCTTATCACAGCTACTGGTACTTTTTTACATCTTCAAACCTTCAACTAGCGTCAACGGTTAATCTTTATATATAAAGCAGAGAGTCCGTATGTTTGTGTGTTTGTATTGCATACAAATCTACAGTTTTGTTCCGATCTTTTTGCAATACTTATACACGTAAGCTTCATCTATGAGGACGGTCGCTGTAAGTGTAAGACAGAGTTCACAAGAAACTGCTGCATTAAGTGACAATGCTGTTCATTTTCTCCTAAACCACTGACACACATATTCCTTATGTGAGATAACAGTTGCTGTAGGAGTACGAATCGCATACGACACATAGTTCTGGAGATATAACGTCATAAATAATAAGATTTGCAAGAAACTGCCACACAATGCGATGAAATTTTATTAATACACTATTAGAACAACAGTACTTAGCGACTTCCAACAAACTTTAAAGATAATTTCAAACCTTTATTGGACTTTTTCTCGCTGAAAACCACATCAAAATAATGAAAGGAAAAAAGTTTCTCGCTTCATACTTTTCCGCTGTTAATTAATTCGGAATGACGTTACAATTTATAATTTCTACACTACAAATTGTAGCCACAGGAAATTTTATAGACAGTTTACACACATATAGCTGAAAGTATCTTCAAAATTGTACCACAGTACGACACGTAGTTGATGAGATATGACCACATAAATAGCAACGGTTATGGAAAACACGCTCCAAAATTCAAAAATGTTCAAATGTCTGTAAATCTATCGGACCAAACTGCGTGGTCATCAGTCCGTAGCTTAGAAACTACTTAAACCTAGGTAAACTAACCTACGGACAAACACACACACCCATGCCCCAGGGAGGACTCGAACCTCCACGGCGAGCAACCGCGCGCTCCGCCGCGAGGTGCTTTAGACCGCTCAGCTACTCCACCGCGGCAAAAACGCTCCATCACGCACCAAGTTTTAATCTATCATTTCTTCACTACTAATTTTATTCGCAACAGATTTTATATACATACAGCACTTATACACATCAATACATACCAGAAAAATTATTTAATTGTTCAACATATAACTTAATCAATATAAGATTGTACGCATTTTATATGTTATTTGTATTTTGATTAATATCTTTCTTTGTTTGGATACTGCACTTATAATTTTATACATTATGCGAGACATCCTTATTTATTATTTATCCTACCACAAATATAGCATGTATTTAGAAAAAAGGAGATGGACAGAGAGAGAAGGGATAGGAGAAGTACTAACTCAAGGCAGGAATAAATAAATAACTACCCGGGCAACACCGGGTTTTAAGCTACTGCTTCTAAATCAGGAAACATATAGGGGAGAGTAGTACACAGTGAAACAAAAATTTCTCTTTGTTTCGTATAAAATACTACTCACAAAACAATTTTCTTTATTTACTTGAAACAACAATACATTGTTAAATTTTGGAACAAAGAATAAAATTGTTATTTCACTTACTAATTAGTAGCAAAATTATTAAACAACCTCCGCAAATGTTTCACTGTGTACCGTGTATAGTACACAGTGAAACAACTGCCATTTTTTGTATTTATTACGTCTGAGTGACTTATAAAACATAAATATGTTTGTTAAATACAAGTACAAACATTAACAGATACTAAATTTTGTTCAGTGAATATGAAGTCCACCAAAATTGATTGGAAAACGAATATACTGCTGGTTGGAGAGTCTCTTCGTAGCCATAGGCAACACAGGTGGCAAAATCATTGCAATGTCATGCGAAACACAGACTGTCTTCTGCACCTGGAATGAAAAACAAGTAATGTTTTTGTTGTTTTTTTTTTCGTTTTTTCGGAGGTATGAGACTTCATACTCAGTACCACAAACTACTGGCTTCAAGATGTTACCTACAAAATATACATTCCTTTGGAATTTCTCCTTTTCTTCCAGCTCTGTCCTTTTTCTCAAAGCTGTTTGCTCTGGTGTTCATGTTAAATATTATGCTTCTACCTTTGGAACGTCCACTTGTTTATCTGGAAGGTGCTTTGGGAAAAAATAACGAAACTCTCTTGGCGAGATATATGTTTTGCTGTTGTTACTGCAATGGCTTCCTCAACATCTTCCATAGTACCCTCCGGATTGTTAGGAGTAGTCATACATCCATCTGAGGCCTTTGGTCCTGTTTCACTTTGTACCACATACAAGTGTTTCACTGTGTACCACATACAGGTGTTTCACTGTGTACCAAAGTCACCATAAACTAAAAGGTTAGTCACAACTCTTAACCTACGTATCTACCAAATCTACAACTGGTCAATATATAGATGTGTATCTTATCACAAAATATATTTCTTTCAGCTTTATGTTATATCGAAAATATTAAACTTACAAAGAGACTTTGCAAATGATAAAAGAAGGGAAGGAAGAAGGATAGGAAAGAAAGGATTGACAGTGGCCACATTTACGTTACCTACAAAATATACATTCATTTGGAATTACTCCTTTTCTTTCAGCTCTGTCGTTTTTTTCAAAGCTGACGACTTGGCCACCCGTGCTCGCCTCCCGTCCGTCTCAAATTCTCACAAGTCGCATGCCGGCCGTGGTGGCCGAGGGGAATGAGGCGCTCCAGTCACGGTCTGCACGGCCACTACGGTCGTGGGTTCGAATCCCCCCTCGGGCATGGATATTTGTGCCGTCCTTAGTCTTAGCTAGTTCATAAGTAATTTGTAAGCTTAGGGACTGATGACCCCGTAGTTACGTCAAATAAGTTCTACAAACATTTGAACATTTGAACAAGTCGCATGCTATGTTTGATGCGCCTCTATCGTCCATGCCCGCTTACACTCGCCATTACGGATTGCCGTGCGAGGTCGGATGTATGTCCGCATCTGCGGTGAAATAACTGAAGCTAACGCCGTCGTCGCGTTTAAATATTTATTGTATTGGTGTGGTGTCTGTTCTTTCGGACGTCCGAAAGACAATACAATAATTACAAAGAGACGTTAACTGTAACTTCTGACCACCGAAAACCAACAGTAGCGTATAGAAACAAGAATAATCAACCAAACTGTCCACCATTACAGTCAAAGATGTATTTTATCATAATAAACGTACTGGGATACCATCAAGTAGAAAAAATAATTACTAAAAACAATTGAGATGGAATGTTTCAGTTTACTGTTTACTACTCTCCCCTATTAATCCATCGCCTACACCCATGTAATACCTGGCTCAACGTTGCATTGGGGATTCCTAATCGCCCTGTGTAGTGGAACCGTTATATTGTGGTACAAAATAAATAAATAAATAAAAAATCGCTCTGACGTGTTTTACGGCCCACTTTAGATTTGTAGTTTTATAAATTTTTGCAAACATTTTGGACCAAAATAATAATCTAAATAATAATAAATTAATTAATATGAGTGTCTGAAACCCTTTTAGGAAGAAATTAGTAATGGTGGGTTTCGAACCGCCAACCTTTCGCGGCACATTCCAGCACGTTGCCCACTACGCTACGGCTATATGTCAAAAGAACAGCTCTTAAATCTTCTACTATTGATGGCCGTTGTTAACTGATATTAATGTGGCACTTGTAGACATTAGATTATCATTTATCGTACGAAAAACGATGTGTTTTTGTTAATTCCACGGTGTGCCGTTGCTTTGAAATGACAACGTGTAAGTTACAATAAGAAAATCATCAAATACGCGAGGAATGTCACGTGACATCTCCGAACGGCTGGTTTTCGTTAATTCAATGGAGGATGTCAAATCTCCGTTATTTTTGCAAATATGTCTCAAACGATACGAGATATGACAAAAACATAAGGGAGCTAAGTTGCAGAGAATTAATCTACCAATTAGGTCATTCAATTTTCGTTGCCGGCCGCAGTTGCCGAGGAAACTGAGGCGCTCCAGTCACGGTCTGCACGGCCACTACGGTCGGGGGTTCGAATTTCCCCTCGGGCATGGATATTTGTGCCGTCCTTAGTATAAGGTAGTTGATAAGTAGTTTGTAAGTTTAGGGACTGATGACCCCGTAGTTAAGTTCCATAAGCTTAACAAACATTTGAACATTTTTGAACAATTTTCGTGTCAGGTGAACAGTTCGTTTGGAATTACAATTATATTACAAACGACTTTTTTGGTTTTATTACCGTATTTTTGTCCGAAAAATTTGAATAAGGGAGGTTCTGGTCTCTGGCGGCCTACAATCATGTCTGTAAAATTTGGTGTTGATGGGTTGAACGGTTCGTGTTAAAAACAGGGAACCCGTTACGGACAGAAACGGACGGACAGACAGACAGACAGACATCCCAAAATTGCAGTTATTTTTGCAAATATCTTTGAAACGGTACGAGATATGAAAAAAAAACCATAAGAGAGCTAAGTTGTAGAGATCTCTTCTCTACAAATTCGGTTATTTAATTTTCGTGTCAGATGAATGGTTAAGCCGTTATTTTCATTTAAATTTCGAGCTGTCAAAAGACGATCACAAAGGCCCAATTTTAGTGTTACTACCGTAACCTAAAGTGGGCCAATAGCTACAGATCGGAACGAACACACCAACACGTAACAAGTGGCTGGGAACCGCATTCTGGTCCTTTGTCCTCCCTGTGTACCCTATCTGGCCGGAGTCAATCCCGGCGATCAGATTAAAAATATCTCGGAGCGAGCGGAGATTCATCTGACCGCAATTCTGCCGCTCCATTTGGCGGCGAAGAGACCCCGCGAGCGGGCCCGTTCCGTGTCACTCACCAGCGAGCGGGATGAAAGGCATCTGCGCAGAGCCGGCGGTGACGTAGGGCCCGGCGACGTCATTACTGTGCGTGGGGCGGCGCGCGTCAACATATCAGCGGCGCAGTTAGGCCGGCCTGTGTGCGCGCGTGCGGCCGGGGACAGATAGATAGCGCGCGACCGCTGGGGACGACTGGCCGACCGCAGCGCCCAGCCCGCTGTTACCTGCCCACTATGCTTTATGGACGGCGCTAAATATATTGCGATAATTCCGTGTTGTTGCGGTATCGAGTTAGCGCGGCCGGCCGGCGATAGCCGTCCATCGCGACGCCAGCGCCCCTAGCGGCCGCCTGACGCGCGCTGATGGGGTGCGGAGTCCGCGCCGCACCCTATCTCACCCCTGGCAGTGGAGGCTAGCGGTGCGGTCGCCCCGCTCTCGCCCGCACTTGGCTAATGTCGACTGCGCGAGCGACCACAAGTACCTAAAGCCCTTTCTATACGAGACGTGCAACACGCAAGAAAATCGCACTGACTTGATTTACGGCCCACTTTAGATTTGTAGTTTTATAAGTTTTTGAAAACATTTTGGACCAAAATAATAATGGAAACAATAAAAAAATAGATGAAACTTTCACTCTGCAGCGAAGTGTGCGCTGTTATGAAACTTCCTGGCAGTTTAAAATTCTGTGCCGGAACCGGGACTCGAACCTGGGACCTTTTGCCTTTCGCGGGCAAGCGCACTACCGACTGTGCGAGGTACTGGCGGAAGTAAAGTTGTGAGGCGGCATCGTGCGTCGTGTCGGGATAGCACAGTCGGTAATGCGCTTGCCGGAGAAAGGCAAAGGTCCCATATTAGAGTCCGGGTTCCGGCACACAATTTTAATCTGCCAGGAAGTTTCAATAAAAAAATAATTAGTAAGTTTGTCTGAAAAAGTAGTGCGGGGTTTTGAACCACTGACCTTCATCGCCACAGTCCAACGCGTTGTTCACTACGCTACAGCTAATAATTACAACATGAGTTCTTCAATCTTATACTATTGATGGCTATTGTTAACTGATGCTGATATGGCATTTTTAGACACTAGATTATCATTTCTGAAGCAAGCAGGATTAAAATATAGGGAGCGTAAGCTTATTTACAACTTGTACAAAAACCAGACAGCGGTTGTCAGAATTGAAGGGCATGAAGGGATGCAGTGGTTGGAAAGGGAGTAAGACAGGGTTGTAGCCTTTCTCCATTGTTATTCAATTTGTACACTGAGCAAGCTAGAAAGAAAATGCAAGGAGAAATTTGGGGAAGGAATTAAAGTTCAGGGGGAAGAATTAAAAACATTGCGATTTGCCGACGACATAGTAATTCTGTCAGATACAGCAAAGGACCTGGAAGAGCAATTGAACGGAATGGACAGTGTGCTGAAAGGTGCATATAAGATGAAGATTAACAAGAGCAAAACTAGGGTAATGGAGTGCAGTGTAAGAAAATCGGGTGATGCTGCAGGAATTAGATTGGGTAACGAAGCAATAAAGGAGGTAGATGAGTTTTGTTACTTGGGCAGTAAAATAACAAATAATGGTCGCAGTGCAGAGGATATAAAATGAAGGAAAGGCAATGGGTAGAAAAGCGTTCTTGAAAAAGAGAAATTTGT
This sequence comes from Locusta migratoria, assembly GCA_026315105.1. Lineage (NCBI taxonomy): Eukaryota > Metazoa > Arthropoda > Insecta > Orthoptera > Acrididae > Locusta > Locusta migratoria. The sequence continues at coordinate 118,124,417 of CM048744.1, read as the reverse complement.
TAACATCGAATATTGATTTAAGCATAAGGAAGTCCTTTCTGAAAGCATTTGTATGGAGTGTTGCCTTGTATGGGAGTGAGACATGGACGATAAACAGTGCGGACAGGAAGAGGATTGAGGCTTTTGAAATATGGTGCTACAGAAGAATGCTGAAGATTAGGTGGGTGGATCGCGTAACTAATGAGGAGGTACTGAACAGAATTGGGGAGAAAAGAAATTTCTGGCATACCTTGACTAAAAGAAGGGATAGATTGGTAGGACTCATTCTTAGACATCGAGGAATTGTTAATTTAGCGTTGGAGGGAAGTGTGTGGAGTAAAAACCGCAGAGGAAGACCTAGATATGGATACAGTAGTCAGATTCAGACAGATGTAGGTTGCCGTTCTTATGTGGAGATGAAGAGGCTTGCTCAGTTTAGGGTATTGTGGAGAGCTGCATCAAACCAGTCTCCGGACTGAAGACCACAACAACAACATCGATATCATTTATCGTATGTGTTTTTGTTAATTCTTCAGTGCGTCCATGGTTTGAAATGACAACGTGTAAGTTAAAATAAGAAAATCATCAAAAACACAAGATGGCTTGTGCCAGAGAAAGTTCTGGCGAGGAATGTCACATGACATCTGCGAACGGCTGGTTTTCGTGAATTCAGTGGACGGTATCAAAACTCTGTTATTTTTTCAAATATCTCTCAAACGATACGAGATATGAAAAAAACATAAGGGAACAAGGTTGTAGAGAATTTTAGCGTCAGATGAACGGTTTATATGCAATTAAAAGTACATTACATACGGCTTTTTTGGTATTAATAACGTATTTCTTGTCCGAAATATTTGAAAAAGCGAGATTCTGGTGTCTGGTAGCCAACAATTATGTCTGTAAAATTTGTTGCCGATCGGTTGAACAGTTCGACCTAAAAAGTGGGAACACGTTACAGCCAGACAGACATCGCCAAATCGCCGTTATTTTTGCAAATATCTCTGCAACGATGCAAGATATGAAAAAAAAAAAAAAAAAAAAAAAAAAAAAAACATAATAGAGCGAAGTTGTAGAGAATTTTACCCTCTACCAATTAGGTTATTCAATTTTCGTGTCGGATGAACTGTTCGTTTGCAATTACAATTATATTACAAACGGCTTTTTTTTGTATTACTACCGTTTTTTTGGAAAATTTTGAAAAAAGAGTTTCTGGTCTCTGGCGGCCTACAATTATGTGTGCAAAATATGGAGTTGATCGGTTGAACGATTCGTCTTAAAAACAGGGAACACGTTACGGACAGACAGACAGACGGACGGACGGACAGACAGACAGACAGACAGACATCCCGAAATCGCCGATATTTCTGCAAATATCTCTGAAACGACACGAGATATGAAAGAAGAGATAAGAGAGCAAAGTTGTAGAGAATTTTCTCCTCTAAAAATTCGGTTATTCAATTTTCGTGTCAGATGCATGGTTAAGCCGTTATTTTCATTTAAATTTCGAGCTGTCAAAAGACGATCGCAAAGGCCCAATTTTAGTGTTACTACCGTAACCTAAAGTGGGCCACTAGTCGTCAGCTGCAGCGCTCCTTGCTATAGACCGTCGTACTACAAAGAAGCGTTAGAACGGTACGCATCAATCTCGAAGCTCTCAGTTCCCGTGTAGAAAGGGCTTAACGTTCGAGACCAGTTTCATCTCTTTTTCTGGGGAACACACAGAAATCGCCATGAGCAAAAGAATCACGTTTGTTAGATTTTACATACATGGCCATGTGCACAATTTTACATGATTCTTTGGCTAAGGAGCGTGCTAACAAAAACGCCTTTTCAGAGTTCAGAATGTGATACCAAATAACGCCTGAACCGTTTATCTCACAAGAAAACCACACGGGTGTCGGATTATAGATTTTTTTAAAAATTGTATTGTACTTGAAGTTCAGTACTCCAATAGCAATCAGCCAAGGCCATTGGACGTAACTCTCAAAAATACTCGAGAAAATCGACTTTGAAATTTTGCCAGTGTACGCAAGTAACAATAATTAAAATATTGGACCATTTGTCATTGTTGCAAAGGTGGTAGCCTTATAACCACATGGCCTGTGGTTCGAATCCCTCCGTAATAGATTTTTTATTGTTGTGTTCGAAAACTTGCACAATTTTAATATATAGTGTTTTTAAATGCAGTATTGGCTTCACTATTAGTTAACGACGGTTATCTTTGATTATTCAGTTTGTGAAGAGCTATGATGCTGTTGATGGAAAGTCATCTGCATAGCTACTAATGGCTTTCCAATCAGCTAACCTAGCTAACCATCTTTTAGGTGACGACAAGGTGTTCAGCTCGTCTACATACACATAAACAAAAACTGACACAACACGTGCAATTTGAGATACTAAAATCATTTATATAACTGAATTCGAAAACAACGAAAAAAAAATATCTGTCATAGCGGGATTCGAACCACCGACTCCATGGTTGAGACGCCACCATGCCACTACCTGAACTACACTAACGTGTGGTTAAACTGTATTAAGTATTGGCAAGGGCGGATTCAGGAGGGGGGGGAGAGCACGTGCCCACTCTCCCCCCCCCCCTCCCAGACGGCCCGACGAAAATGAGAGAGCGAGAAGGAAAGAGCGAGAAGGGAGAGAGAGAGAGAGAGAGAGAGAGAGAGAGAGAGAGAGAGAGAGAGAGAGAGAGAGATGACGAGGAAGGGAGAGAGGGAAAGAAACTTAGCATTAGAATAATTAACTTTTACTTACGGGCAGCATATAATTGTAAGTTTAAAAATGCAAAATGCCTGTAATTAACATAGCGTAATTTGACATTTTGTGTTATGCTTCGATTTGCTTCTTACCCTTTTTCTTCAGTAATTTACGATAAAAGTAAGTGAAAGTTCCTTATTGTTTCGTGATGGCTTGGAATATGAACGAGATATTGTGTTTGTTTTACTCATACGTAAATAAAGTTAAAGGATTTAACTAAAAAAAAAAGAAAAAAGAAAAAAAAACAAAAACAAAAAAGAAAAGAAAGAAATAGTGAACTTCACGGGCTGCGTTCAGGCTGGCGCATTCAGATGTTTTCGGTAAACGATTTATCTGATTCTTTTCCTAGACACGAAGAAATGGAACGCCCACCCATTGTAAACAGTTTTATTCGACGCTACACGTTTCGAATTTCCAGTTAAAGGAGCAAGTTAGAAATTTGAACGGCATTTCTACCACTCTTCAGATACAAAGGTTCTTCATGGCAGTAGAAATTCTTCTTGAAACACGGTCAAGTGTGATAGTGTGATTTTCAAAATAAAATTTTCACGCTGCAGCGGAGTGTGCGCTGATATGTAACTTCTTGGGGGATTAAAATTGTGTGCTGTACCCGGGATTGGAATCTGCGACATTTGACTTTCGCAGGTAAGCTCTACCGTCTGAACTATCCCGACACGCTTCACGCTCTCACAACTTTATTTCTACCAGTACCTCGCCTCCTATTTTCCAAACTTCACAGAAGTCCTCTTGCGAACCTTGCAGGACTATCACTCGTGGAAGAAAGGATGTGGTGGGGACATGGATTAGCCTCAGCCTAAAGCCGTCCTCACACGGGACGTATTGTCCCAACGTGACGCAGGCCAGACGTGCTGTCTACCTAGTCTAGCTACAGCACTGTCTGAAACGACCCGCTACATTCCACGGAACATAACGTGCTGCTCATCGTGATTTGCGACCGCAGTGCTCTCCAGAGCTCGTTGCGGGCTGGCGCGTGTAGGTCATTGTCTTTACAAAGATGGATGTGCGTGAAATTACACGGTATCTATTAGCGAAAGCCGGAAACAACGGATTACCGTAGCTTTCTTATGCTTGCACGGTGCATGCAATACTCTTCCAGAAATTGTAATTTTTTCTTCAAGAAACACAAGGACGATACATTAACTGAAAGCGTTTGATAATGATAACAAAATGTACGACTAAATCGCTTGTGGCAAAATATCATTAAAGAAACTGTAAACGGTGAAATCCTTCATCTGCGGCAGCTCCACTTTTTCTTATATTGCTATTTATCACGATGTACATATTCTGCATATCCAAATGTTTACTTTGGCATTCCTTCGAAGATAATAAGTGCTGCCTGATACAGTCTACTTGTTCATACACGCGGGACAACGCCTCAGTTCGACATTGTTCTTGTGATAATTTTTGCTTTTAGTATTGTACGTAAACACTTTTGCTCCTTTACTTCATCTGCTTCCATAACCACACTCTCTCTGCATTGTGAAACTGAACTATTCCAGCACTGTAAAGAACTGCAACAGAATTCAAACACCGTGGCGAAAACCGAATGACGAGGAGTACTGTCTCGAAATTTATTGCTACCTGTGCCCTCGCAAGAAATTCGCAACAAGTTTTCTCGTGGGCAGAGTTCGTTCATGTTTGTAGTAAATAACGAAGGATACTGGTTATTATAATTGTATTACATTAACAAATAAATTACTTAAACCACAATTAAACCAAATCGTTAAAAAATATCTCCGAGAGTGTAGATGCAAACCTGTTATTTTACATCTTTTCCTCCATAGCTCGTAACGCTAACCACCACGCGAATTCGTCGTCTTAAAAAGAAATAATGACGAATATCGGGTATTACACTTAAATTAATAAGAAAGAACCAGAAACAGTAAGGAAACAAAAAAGGAAAAAAATAAAAATATTGCAGAAGTACGGGATCGCGAACTCGAGCTACTACCAACTTCCGCTCAGCAGTTACCAACTACGCAAGTTATCCTCGGGAGTGTATGCGCTGTATTTGAGATATACTATGCACCTAAAACACGTTGTAATATCTTATTTATCTATGACAAAGTATTATAAAGACGCTCCTTTGATAGAATGGCGTTGAACCGAAGCATAGGACCGATAATCTTTCACGGTATACAAATTATAACAGTGATTAACGTTAAATACGACATCCTTTAAAGCTATGAATACATAGTTTCCGGTAATTTATTGTAACAAATCATACCTAAAAAGATGCGTTTTCAATAGTTCTTCAATTTTCTGGCGCTTTAAAAAGATTATATTTATACATCGTACTCTAAAACGAAAGAAGGCACGAAATACGGAGTTCAGTTTGCAATATGGCGGATCAAAAGTTCTGCTTGTCACGTGAAAACCAGGTCGCTTTTCATTGGCCACGTCCCACTCCACGAAGCAAAACTCTGACATGCTGGATCCTTCATTCCACGCTTCGCAGGGCAATGGAACGTGGAATTCCACGCTACAACGGCACCACGTACTTCTCCACCTGCGTTTCCACGTCCCGTGAGAGGACGGCATAAGGGATGTTTCCAGAATGAGGAGTGCTAGTCCTGAAAGGTTCGCAAGAGAACGAGGGTGAAGTTTTGAAAGTAGGAGTCGAAATACTGGCAGAAGTAAAGTTTTATAGACGGATCGTGGAGCGAGCCAGGATAGCTCAAATGGTTGACCGCCACTTGCCAGCGAAAGGCAAAGGTCACCAGGTTCGAATCCTGTTTCTCGCCCACAGTTTTTATCTGCCGGGAAGTTTCAAGTGTAATTTTGTTGATCGCGAAAGCTTTCTTGAAAACGTATCTCGTTTTCAGTAGCATCTTTACAAAGAACGAAGAAGAAATTGATGCAGTACAACGCAAACATAGGAAATCTGATTTTAAGTTTTGAGGGAATATCAAACTTAGCGCGACATGCTCGTATTTACTAGCTGTTTATTCTGGGTGTGTGTGTTGTCCTTAGAATAAGTGAAAGTAGATTGTAAGACTAGGTACTGACAGATGTAGAAAGATATTAACACGAATTATTTGCAGACGAATGGAAAAACTGGTGGAATCCTACCGTGGGTAAGATTTTGATTTAGGAGAAATGTAGGAAGACGAGGGGCAATACATCATGACTTATCTTAGTAGATAGGACAAATATATGGAACGGAAGGTTATTTACAACTTGTTCAAAAGTAGCAGTTATTAGAGTTGGAGGTCATGAAAGGGACGCAGTGGCTGAGAATGGAGTAAGGCAGTGTTATAGCCTGTCTCCAGTTTATTCAATTCGCAAGAAGAAATTTGGAGAGGGAATTAATGTTCAGGATGAAGAAATAAAAACTTTGAGATTTGCCGATGACATAGTAATTCTATCAGAGACCACAAAGCATCTGGAAGAGCGATCGAATGGAATGGACAGTGTCTTGAAAAGAGGGTATAAGATGAACATCAACAAGAGTAAAACAAGGATAATGGAATGTAGCTTCGGATTACAAACATTTGACCTATCTTTGAAACAATATGTGCTACGTGTTTTACAGTCACCATTAAGTCATTTCGATCATTTAATATGTACAAAATATTTTTCGACCATATTGTACAATTGTCTGAATTTTCAAGTGGTCAGTCTTATAGTCCAATTATTCCAAAGTTGTAAATATGTAAAGAAACCTATGCAAACTTCGCATGCCTTCCTCTGTACAGGGATTCTCATATACCCACCTGTTGAAGCTCAGAATCAGTTTCATACTCACTTAAATTCGGAGCCTGAATGCCCAGTGTTCAGAAATTGGCAAGTGTTTCATCCTTTATGATGATGAAGGATGAAACAAGTGTACCCACAGCTGAACACAGTGAATTCAGGCTCTAAATTCTCTGGGTTTTCTTATTTTCTATTTTCCGGTAAATTTAGAATATTTACGCTTTTTAATGTGATCGAAGTATTGTAAAATTTTTGTGATCATAGGCATTTGAAAGTGACGCCATAGTGCGCAGAAACTAATAGTGCATTGGTAGTTGGATGGTAGTAAATTAAAAAGTATCTTTCTAAGAAGCGAGTATGGCTTTGGAACATATTTTGTGTGTTTCCAATAGCAGTTATATGTGACAATAACTGTAGTAAATTTAATTTCACACACACACACACACACACACACACACACACACTCACACACACACTGTGTGTGTGTGTGTGTGTGTGTGTGTGTGTGTGTTTTAAAATTAGTCTCAAGAAGGCCTTAAGGACATGCCCACCCTCCACAGGCTTATGCGCCCCCCCCTCCCCCAGAAACAATTCCTTATCCGCCACTGAGTATTGGTACTTATATGTACTTCCAAAACCTCAAAGTCGATTTCCTCGAGAACTTTTAGAGTAGCCTAGAATGGCTTTGGCTGACTGTTATGTAAATTCTGAACTTCAAGTGACATAAAAAAGAAAAAACTTCTAAAATCCGGTACCCATGTGGTCTCCCTGTTTTTTTTTAATTTTCGTCTGACAAGATACATAGTGGAGAAAATTATCTGGAACTTTTTTCTCGTCTGTTTTCTCCGAATTAGAAATAGCAGCAAACATTTCGGCGACCTGACACTGTCTGTGAGTCTGTCTGTAACAAGTTCCCACTTTTTAGATCGCTATGTCAGGCGATTAGAACCAAATTTTACAGAAATATTTCTTAGACGCCAGCAAACAAAATTTCTCTCTCTGGCGACATAACCGAAGGCTGCTACAGATCGGCACTATCATAGGACGGATCGAAATAATAATAGTAATAATAATAAAATAATAATAATGATAATAAAATAAAAAAAACTTCAAGTAAAAGTTGTTTAAGAATTTAATATCAAGTAATCTTTTATTGATATTTTTTGATATTTTGAATCTCAAAGTTACTACACACGGATTAAGATGTAATTTTACACATACCTTTACCGTAATATTATTTTGCTCTAATGAAGTTTCGGAGAATGGTCTAACCTTGATGTTTCATCTAGGGTTGAATAAATCTCAGGAAAATACTTCTTTACAAAGAAATAAAAATTAAAAAAATATTTTGTACGATTAAAAAATTATAAATAAAATAAAAAGAAAGACGAAGTCAACTATATGATAAAAATATTGTAACAATAAGAATGCGGGGTGGAGGAGAATCCTCTTCTTAAAATTAAACATAAAAATTAGATATTAGCCAGACAAGTAAGAAGCCAGTATAAAGCGCTTCGCATAATAGATTAAGTAAAGTAACTACAAATAAAACTGATGCGAAAGGTAAAAAATTCGATTAACAATTATAAAAATGAAAACCGCACTGGCTTATTTAGACCCAGTTTTGCAAAAAATTCGGACCAAAAATTTATAAGAATATATATAGCACTACAAAATTAAATGTAAATAAATATATAAAACATCCAAAAACCTAAAAAACAAAAAAGAAATAAGACATATTACGTTTTAGGCCTAAATTTTCACATAGTGCTGTTGTTGTGGTCTTCAGTCCGGAGACTGGTTTGATGCAGCTCTCCACAATACCCTATCCTGAGCAAGCCTCTTCAACTCCACATAAGAACGGCAACCTGCATCTCTTTGACTCTGCTTACTGTATCCATCTCTTGGTCTTCCTCTGCGGTTTTTACCCCACACACTTCCCTCCAACGCTAAATTCGCAATTCCTTGATGTCTAAGAATGTGTCCTACCAATCTATCCCTTCTTTTAGTCAAGGTATGCCAGAAATTCGTTTTCTCTTCGATTCTGTTCAGCACCTCCTCATTAGTTACGCGATCCACCCACCTAATGTTCAGCATTCTTCTGTAGCACCACATTTCTTAAGCCTTTATCCTCTTCCTGTCCGCACTGTTTATCGTCCAAGTTTCACTCCCATACGAGTCAACACTCCACACAAATGCCTTCAGAAAGGACTTCCTTAGGCTTAAAACAGTATTCGATGTTAACAAATTTCTCTTTTTGAAGAACGCTTTTCTACCCGTTGCCATTCTGCATTTTATATCCTCTGTACTGAGACCATCATTTGTTATTTTACTGCCCAAGTAACAAACCTCATGTACCTCCTTTATTGTTTCGTTACCTAATCTAATTCCTTCAGCATCACCTGATTTTCTTAGACTGCACTCCATTACCCTAGTTTTGCTCTTGTTAATTTTCAACTTATATGCACCTTTCAGCACACTGTACACACAGTACAGTAGCGAAATCAATGTAGTTCGTTTTCACAGCAATAAATATAATGTAAACCCACTGATGATGGCACAGAGGTGCCGAAACTAGTTTGCATGTCAGGCGGACCTCATAACGAGAACATTTTGTATCATAATATTTTGCTAACCTCATTACTTATATTATTATTATTATTATACTGAGTAAATATTATATTTATATCGTCATTTTTTGTCTGAAATCTTTGCGAATATCATAAAACTATAGAAAAACCTAAAGTGATTCGTAAACCAAGCCGGTGATGAATATATAAGGTTGGTTTTTTTAATGTATTTTCTGGCAGTAGGTAAGATTGACCAAAATGGCGCATTCAATGCTATGATGTAAAAAGTACAGTTTTGTCTCTCTGACTAAAAATTTGACACTAATTCATGTGAAATATCGGAAAGCAAGTCCGTTTTGGTACAAAACCCGGAACAATTCCACAATTTTCACGTTTTACATTCAGGTACTCGTGAATACAAGGAATATCTTATTCTTTTGTCCCATAATCCTCTTCTGGACATGTTGTCCATTCCACAGCCGCGGCGGAATAGCCGTGCGCGCCAGTTCGCCCTGCTACTGTGCGCGCGGCCGTTCCACGTCAGGGGTTCGGGTCCTTCCTCGGGCATGGCTGTTTGTGTTGTTCATGCGATAAGTTATTTTAAGTAGTTTGTAAGTTTAGGAACAGGTAACCAATGCAGTTAGGTCCCATAAATTTACAAAAAATTGAACATCCATTCCACACTGGTCCCTGTAAACATCAGTGCATTTGCCGTGTTCCAGATAAGAATCCGCTAACTCTTTTCCATAATAATTCACCTTCTGTGCTTTCTCTTAACGTTTACAAGCAGTTTTAGTTGTATAAGAGCAAAATCGGAAAACATTAATACATCTGTTACCTATGCTTGCAGTGTCTTCTGATGAATCAGACTGTTGTGAAACTTTTTGCAAAGACAGTGGAACATAGTCGTATACCAGAGCTTAAATGTTGTTTGCAAGTCATATTGCCCATCTGAAGGTGAAACTTGAACATTGTCAAAACGTCCGTTGCGCAATTTAGATGTAACGTGAGAACAACGTCGCCCAATAAAGATTTAAGGTAATCGTCAGGATGAATCGCAGTGTAAAGAGTGGCGATACTGAATCAACGAAGAGTTTCCTAAAATGGAAAAGGGTACAACTCACCCATCCACATCCACATCACTGAACTGAAATTCACGGAGCGTCCAGAGTGTCCAACGAACGGCTTTCAGTTTTCTTCTTCCATTCTAGTCCATGATTTATTTATTTCCATCTCTGATTTCTCTCATTTTATTACGATGAGCATTTCTCGTATCTAAGTGAGGTTGGACAAAATGTTCGGAGGAGAAAGTTGGTAACTGAAAATTTGTAAATATATCTTTCTGCAGCACTGACTGACAGAGTCTCACATTTATTGCGATGATACAAAAAGAACTGTCATTGTTTGGACGTTTTCTAGATCTTTCAGGAATCCTCTCCGGTTGTTGTTGTTTTTGGAATTTGAGGGTATTAAACGACTGGTTTATCAGTTCCAATTCTATTTGGTAAGGGCCCTGTGTCAAGCATCAATGTAATAGTAGCGTTGGCGGTCTATTTGGTGGATATGTTACATCTTCAAGTGTTGCGCCTGCGTTGGTATTTGGTTCGTCTTAGAAAAATGTTGTCCTTCCGGTTAACGTTTTTCATAATTGCAATTCCTAGATATTTAGTTGCTTGAAATTCTTGATATTCGTGCGATTTCTCGTGTAACTGTAATGCACTGCATACGTTTTATTGGCCACCTGGACGCCCTAAACTTCTATTTATTTAAGGTCATTTACAACTTCTCGTACCTTAGATACATCTTGTCCAGATAATTTTGCTGTTGGTACTGATCTTCGGCTGCAGCAGCATGTGTAAACCGCCATAGATGGCCTATGAGACTTCCTTGGCGGCAACTAGGTATCACTTCTGTCTCACTAGACGATTTTCCATTTTTTAACTTCTGACTGTGATCTTTCTCACAGGAAATCACAGATACAGAGGCACCATTCGCTTCAAAGTCGCTTGTGAAGAACAGTGACGAAAGCCTTCTGGAAGAGCAGAAATGTGAAATCAGTTAGAGATTCCGTGTCGAGAGCATTCATTACAGTATGCGAATCTATTGCTCACGAACGAAATTTTCTTAAACTATCTTAATTATGTATAAAAGATTTTAAAAGGTAAATCAGTGTGTTAGAAAACTAGGTTTAAAAATCGTACTGAAGTCCCATGTGGTATGTATCTGTAGTTAAATGGACTATTCCTATTTCCTTTCTTGAGTATTGGTGTTAACTGTGAAACTTCCCAGTCTTGTCACGGACCTTTCGTCGAAACAGCAGTTGTGTACGTTTTTAGCAAACGGAGTGATACTGTCTGAATGGTCTGGAAAGAACCTAATTGGTATACATTATAGACCGGAAGACCTATCTTTATTAAATGATCTTTGTTCCTTTCCAAAACCTAGCATACCTAATCCTTTGTCACTCATTTACTCATGCTAAAAGCTGTTTATCTTTCAAATTCAGGAACATTTACTTGGTTTTCTTTGCTAAAGGTATTTCAGAAAACTGCATAGTAAAATGTTCGTTGCAATCTGTAATGTAAACATCTTTCTTTTCAAGCATGAGATTAGCTTACGTCAACCATTAGTCATATTCAAGTTCCTAGGTATCATGTTCTTTTGCAGACATTTGTTGAATTCTTATGGGATAATGTAACGAAATACCTATGTTTCTGGACATAAATGTAAATGAAGAATAGATATTTACTGTTAAACAAGGTCTGCAGAAGAATGCGATATCAAGGTGCTTGGAACTGTCTGGTGGTTGAAGTAAGCTAATCACACGATAAAAATAAAGGATGTTAACGTCACAACCTACAATGACCATGTTTCCTTCTATACTGTATTTAGAGGCTGTAGATCCCCACACAAAGAAAATACACTTTGCCTAGAACGGCAAGGAAGAATGCACTTAAAAGCCAACGTTGCAGGAAGAAGATGCTAAATTTGAATGACTATGTAGGGTTCAATAAAAAGTGCCATAAAAAGGCGATATCAGGACGATGGAATATGATGTATGACCGAAATTATCTAAGAGTAAGGTTTTAATAAAGGACATTTCACAATTCAACCTGAAAAGAAACGTATTTTATTTTATAAAATATAGATACAATGGCGCAATGTTACTCACAGCGGAGATCAGATGTTCACGAAGACACTCATTTTTCCGTCGTGACAACACGCAAAGAGGACATATAAAGGCAAGAAAAAAAAAAAAAAATATGGGTGAGAAAATCGATATTATTCACCTTCAGATATATATGCAACTAATTGTCAATTTGTGTATGGTTATTTCGTTTTTCGTAACTCTTATTTCTGTTCTGTCACTTCCTAACCGTGCCATCATATCGTTTACTGAAGTGCATTAAAAGAGCTAGTGATATAGTACAACCTAACATATTTATTAACTTACGTTTTCCATCACTCTCGTAACCTCTTCGATTGCAGATATTACTGATCAGGTATCTGTTCCTGTTTTTTGTTCTTATTCCACTCCGGTTTCTGCAGTCAAGAACTATGTAAAAGTTAAGTATTATCAAGACTCTATGAAATATATGTCTCGTTCTAATTTACTCTAGTGTTTCTAGTTTCTGCTGTCCCGCAGGCTAGTCACCTCCATACCGCACAAGCGTGCATCCTTTATTCCTGTATCGGTCTCTCTCTACTCGGCCACCGACACCTACGACAACCGGCGGACGAGACACAAAAGTGGCGACGAGGCTGGGACACAAAAGCTACATAATTCAGAGGTTGTTGTCTGCCAGGCGTCGTCTCACTGTTGACTCACTCACCGGTGTATCCCTTGCTGTGTTTAGTTCAGCAGTCAATTGACGGACAGTTTTTAATCTGTTACGTTTAGTGGTCACTACCAAATACTTTTCCTGGCGTTCTGATGTTTTCCTGGCTTCTCCTAAGCGAGGACGATCTTCGTAAGAGCCTGTTTCTCGATGCCGGTGTATAGTTTTGACAACTCCGCTGATGGAAATTTCCAGTTTCTTTGCTATTATTCGGACACTATTGCCTTCTTCGTGCAAATTGATTACCATTACCCATGATATATAAGGAATGTGACCTTTGGAGCCATTTTCAATTACTTTCGCGGCCTGTTATACCTTTGTGCAAACACAACTACAAGTGAACAGAACTGTAAACAACGTACCTCTACATAGCCATGCGATCTACTCGCGCCACCTGGCGTGTATAGTAGAACTTATTCTAACCAATAACTCACATAGACCACTTCCACCTTCCTCCGTTGTAATACACAGCATGGTGTTTCCAAACTTGTGAAGGGCAGTGTATATCCACGTGGACATGATGCAGCATGTCATTGCGCCGCGGTGAAGTAGCCGAGCGGTCTAAAGCGTCTCGCTGCAGAGCGCGCAGTTGCTCGCAGTGGAGGTTCAAGTCCTCCCTGGGGTATGGGTGTGTGGGTTGTCCTTAGGTTAATTTACCTAGGTTTAAGTAGTTAGTAAGCTACGGACTGATGACCACGCAGTTTGGTCCGATGGATTTACAAACATTTGAACATTTTCATGTAGTTGCAATCGAAGTTCTGTCACCCTGTTTACATGGACTCCAAGAACCGGATTTCGTAAAGCGATTTCCCAATTCCGCTTTTGGTTAGTCATGTAAACACTCCAAAATCGATTCTGGAAATCCAGTTCTGTAAAGCGATTTTTCAGTTCCACAATCGATAATCGTTTCCATGTAAATGCAAACGTTTTTGAAGCGTTCTTGGCTTATTAGATTGTATTTTCTCGTTAAGAATTTTCGGCACACATGGACATGGTGACTTTTTATACCGTTAAATAAAATTATAGCCGCGGTGGAGTAGCCGAGCGGTCTAAAGCGTCTCGCTGCGGAGCGCGCGGTTGCTCGCAGTGGAGGTTCGAGTCCTCCCTGGGGCATGGGTGAGTGCGTTGCCGTTAGGTTAGTTTACCTAGGTTTAAGTAGTTTGTAAGCTACGGACTGATGACCACGCAATTAGGTCCCATAGATTAAGAAAAATGTAAATATTCGAGTGAGCATGAAGTAAAGAATGTGCTGACAAAATCAGAAACTGAATCAGCTGTTTTTCAAAAAATGTTGAAACGTTTGTATAGCTTATGGGACTTTACTGCGGGGTCATCAGTCTCTAAACTTACGAACTACTTATGAACTAGTTAAACCCTAAGGACGGCATCAATATCCATGCCCGAGGGGAGATTCGAACCCCCCCCCCCCGACCGTAGTGGCCGTGCAAACCGTGACTGGCGCGCCGCATCCCCCTCGGTCACCGCGGCCGACCAGCTGTTTTTCAGCCGCCATACTTTGTGGGCTAAGAAATCTGATTCAGGCTGTAACGAGAAAACACGTCAGCGAAAGATGGTTTACGTAATTAGGTTTTCATCTTCCGGATGATGTGTTACATGTTAACGTAGTGAATAATTCTTTAAAAAAATGCAATAAACATTAATAATTCATTTTCATGTTGGAAATTTCATGATTACGATACAATTTTGTTTTTCTTCTTTTAACTTCAGGTTGCTTAACTTTTATTGTTGCTTAGCAGGTAATGTTTCTGGACGAGCTGCAGATTGGATAACTTTTATTGTTACTCAACAGGTAATGTTTCTACACGAGCTAAAATATTCATATGTCACTTGTTCTTCTGTCTGACCTGAACTACTACCTGTCAACTACTCTGCCCTTCATATGACATCACGGTATTCACAAAATCAGAAAAATCTGTCAAGCAGTACGAATCAAACGGGGAGGAGAAACTTCTTAGGAATCGGTCGAATTCCCCGAGCGCCTAGGCGTTAAGCCTGGAAGAGCAATTATCGCTCGACAGGACTGCCGTTCGGCGGATCAGAAGCGGGATTACTCAGGCGTGGGGGCATTAATTAAATCTGACAAAACTTCAGCGGGCGGGAAAAGAAGACGACGGTCGCTCCGGGGAAAAATAATTATTCCGAGGAGGGTGGCCGGTGCCAATTAGCTGACAAACAGCTAGTGCTTTCACACTCGATTTCAGTACCCTTCCAGGAGAGGGCTACTCCGGAGAGTGTAAATAATCTCGGAATGGTGTGTCGCGCCGAAGTGTCGCCCCGTAGCAGGAGGAAGCGAGTCAGATAGCGCGCGCGCGCGGCTAGCATTAATAAACATGCCGTTTGCCTGGCGGTAAACAAAGGCGCCGGCACTATCTGTCACTGCTGGTCGGCGTGATGCCGGCAGAGGGGAGGGGAGGGGAGGGGAGCGAGAATGCCGCGCGGAAAATTGCATCTTAAAGAATCAAATCAAGGCAGTCGTGAAATATGTCTTAAGCTGGCACCGCTATTACACGGCGCGGGCCGCGGGGGAGAAGCAATTCACTGGCTGAGTTGTGTTCGAATTTTCTGGGACAATAACCGCGTTGGAACTTTCGTCACGTAGCCGGCTCACTCGTCCGCACCGCGCGGCCGAGATGGCTGGCGGCTGCGGCGAATCTTTTACCCCGCCGCGCCGCGCAGCCGAGAATTGTTGTTTACGGTTGTGGGGGTTGGTTGCGCGGTGCATTCTGGGAGGCGCCTACGGCGTGGCAACCCGCGAAGCGCGCTGGCTTTCAGACCGCTATGCGCGTGCGTATTAAGACGGCCACACACGTAACAGCATGCTTGACAAGTACGCTTGCACAAGCGTGCTTGATTGATTGACTGATTTTCTCAGGGAAGCCAAAACAGTCTTGGTCCAACCCGCCACTGCCCGCACCGAAACTAAGTTTACTGTGCGGTATCGCTCCCTGTATATCTAGTAAAGACAACCAATGCACTTGAAACAGGGCAAGGAGGGGGTTGGTTGCGTGGGGCGGCGTGGTGCATTCTGGGAGGTGTCTACGGCGTGGCAACCCGCGAAGCGAGCTGGCTTTCAGACCGCTATGCGCGTGCGTGTTAAGGCGGCCACACACGTAACAGCATGCTTGACAAGTACGCTTGCACAAGCGTGCTTGATTGATTGATTGATTTTTTCAGGGAATCCAAAAGTCTTGGTTCAACCCGCCACTGCCCGCACCGAAACTAAGTTTATTCTGCGGTATCGCTCCCTGTATATCTAGTAAAGCCAACCAATGCCCTTGAACAGTGCAAGGAGTCCCTTTACCAATTCTTTATTACACAATTTCTTCGGGTCTGGTTGTCCCAAATGTTCTGTGCCTTTTACTCTCCAATGCAATGTATTCGAAGATTCAAATGTTCAAATGTTTGTTAAGCTTAAGGGACTTAACTGCGGGGTCATTAGTCCTTAAACTTACAAACTACTTATGAACTAGCTAATCCTAAGGACGGCACAAATATCCATGCCCGAGGGGAGATTTGAACCCCCGAACGTAGTGGCCGTGCAGACCGTGACTGGAGCACCTCAGTCTCCTCGGCCACCGCGGCCGGCTATTCGAAGATTAGATGTGATGCAGTTTCATCACCGTCATAATAGATCCTACAATTAGGGTCCTCTTCTGTTATTCCCATTGTATGTAGGTGTTTTTTGAAATTCCCATGGCCTGTCAACAATCCAACCATGAGTCTAATCTCTCTCCTGTTCAGGCCCAGGATTGCAGAGCTTCTTTTAATAATGTTCAAATATTTGTAGAGCTTATGGGAATTAACTATGGGGTCATCAATCCCTAGACTTAGAAACTACTTACGAACTAGCTAATACTAAGGACGGCTCAAATATCCATGCCCGAGGGGGGATTCGAACCCCCGACCGTAGTGGCCGTGCAGACCCTGACTGGCGCGCCTCAGTCCCCTCGGCCACCGCGGCCGGCAACCTTCTTTTAAAACATGGCTTTGGCATCATTACCTTGCCATAATGTACGTGCTGTCTTCTGAGCCAGTTACGTAGCTCCAATTTGATCATTGCCTTGGTGATTGTCAGGACAGGTTCCGGTCCAATAAATGGAGTCTCTGCCCCAATCCGTCATTAACAAGTACGCTTGCACAAGCGTGCTTGATTGATTGATTTTCTCAGGGAAGGCAAAACAGTCTTGGTCCAACCCGCCACTACCCGCACCGAAACTAAGTTTATTGTGCGGTATCGCTCCCTGTATATCTAGTAAAGCCAACCAATGCCCTTGAACAGTGCAAGGCCTCCCTTTACCAGTTCTTTATTAGACACAATTTCTTCGGGTCTGGTTTTCCCAAATGTTCTGTGCCTTTTACTCTCCAATGCAATGCATTCGAAGATTAGATGTGATGCAGTTTCATCACCGTCATCACAGATCCTACATTTAGGGTCATCTACATCTACAACCATACTCCTCAAGCCACCCGACGGTGTGTGGCGGTGGGTACCTTGAGTACCACTATCGATTTTCCCTCCTATCCCAGTCACGTATTGTTCGCGGAAAGACGGATTGTCGGTATGCCTCTGTGTGGGCTCTAATCTCTCTGATTTTATCTTCCCAATCTCTTCGCGAGATATACGTAGGAGGGAGCAATATACTGCTAGACTCCTCAGTAAAGGTAAGTTCTCGAAACTTCGACAAAAGCCCGTACCGAGCGACAGAGCGTCTCTCTTTCAGAGTCTTCCACTGGAGTTTAGCGATCATCTCCGTAACGCCTTCACGATTACCAAATGATCCTGTAACGAAGCGCGCTGCTCTTCGTTGGATCTTTTCCACTTCCTCTATCAATCCCACCTGGTACGGATCCCACACCGGTGAGCAGTATTCAAGCTGTGGGCGAACAAGTGTATTGTAATCTACTTCCTTTGATTTCGGACTGCATTTCCTTAGAATTCTCCCAATGAATCTAAGTCTGGCATCTGTTTTACCGACGATTGATTTTATATGGTCGTTCCATTTTAAATCCCTCCTAATGACTGCTCTCAGATAATTTATGGAATTAACTGCTTCCAGTTGCTGACCTGCTATAGTGTAGCTAAATGATAAAAGGATCTTTCTTTCTGTGTATTCGCAGCACATTACTCTTCTTCTGTTATTCCCATTGTATGTAGGTGTTTTTTGAAATTCGCATGGCCTGTCAGCAATCCAACCATGAGTCTAATCTCTCTCCTGTAGATGCCCAGGATTGCAGAGCTTCTTTTAAAACATACCTTTGGCATCATTACCTTGCTGTGTTTTTGTTGATAGACTATGGTCCAATATTGTACGTGCTGTCTTCTGAGCCAGTTACGTAGCTCCAATTTGATCATTGCCTTGGTGATTGTCAGGGCAGGTTCCGGTCGAATAAATGGAGTCTCTGCCCCCATCCTGGCTAATGTGTCGACATGTTCGTTGCCACTGATCCCCGAGTGGCCAGGGACCCACAATAGGTTTACTCTATTGCTTTCCCCTAGCTCCACCAGAACCCTGTGACATTCTGCAACAATTGCAACCTTGTTGCAGGAGCTGCACAAGCGTGCTTGCACAAGCATGCTTCAGTGTGTGTAGGATAAATTTCATCTATCATCAGGTTTGTACGAGCAGGTTGAGGCTGGATCGAATTTCGATTACGCGTGCTTGTGCAAGTGTTCAAGCATTTGCGTGCTTGACAATAAAGATGCTTGCGTAAGCGTTTGACAGTCTGAGTGAGGCTGAATTCTTTGTTTTCGATAAGTTTCAATTACTGCTGTAATAGCAATGTCTGAATTAAGAAACATACACCATGACCTCTTACAAGGAAAGTACTTGGGCTCGAACAAACATATCTGTATGTATGTTTGGTTACACCTCAATGTGCTGGTGAGTGTCGTTTTTATGTAAAACTTTGCAATCATGCTCTAGTTAGCACTGTAGATGTAATTGTAGACGCCATACGGAATGCAGATATCTGAACTATAACTCATGTCATAATCGCCGTACATCTCCAGCATATTGTCATCAAAAGTCGTGACGATAGTTGCAACTTTAACCTTCTTCTCGGAAGACTGTTGGTATTCACTGCCACTGCTTCCATCGCCTATTCCCGCACTTACCGTAGCACTACCGCTAGCAATGAGTTCTTCGACATTATCATCTCTATTATCATTATTATGTATTAGTGTTACAACACTATCTAACTTATGCTCATATTTCTGTACCATAACAGATACGAGAAAGCATGTGAATGATTCATTTTCTACACTAATACCATCTTCACGAAGAATGGTTCTTCGTAACTTCATCTCAACCAATCGCAATACATTAGCAGGAATGATTGCCACCCCAACTGACGCTTCACCATACAAATAACGTCACAAAACGCAACTTCGGAGGCACACTGCACCGTCCCTACTGGCGAACCGACAGGTCAAAGTGCAAAGCGGCAAGGCACACACACGGAGACCTCTAACGGACGACTGCAGAGTTTTGCAGATGCGGGAGTATCACTAGAGCAATAAGGGATCTTTACATTATCTCTCGTACGATTTTGATGTATATGTGTTTGTTCGAGCTCAAGTACTTTCCTTGTTAGAGGAATTTATTAGACTGTGTGAAACGCATCCCTGCTTGTGGAATACTAACGTAAGGACTATCACGATAAAAACAAGAGACACGCTGCATATGGCATACTATTCACGAAATATCTCACCAGGTGCCTTTGCGAAATAATAGTAGCATATTTGACGTCTTCATAACTTCTTCCTGTCGCGAGAAGTCGCAATGCTGCTGTTAGTCATTCATGTGGTGTTATAGCCTGCCTCATTACATTATCCTGCTTCTTGATCAAAAGAGTAACGAGAGACAGAAGATTCAAATACGTATCTTCATTCATCCTGTGTTATGCCAATCATGAGGATATATCTTTAGTTCACTGAGTAAATTTGTATGTGAATACGATTTTCGTTTCCTTAACCACTCTTTACACCCATTTTTACGTTATTTTCTTCTCTTTTATTCAAAGCATAAAAGCTGCCACAGCCAGCACATCGTCGTCTGAGCTCGAAATTTTCAGGCGTAAACAAACCGTTGCTTTTACAAGCATGCTTGAGCCGTGTAGGTGCGTCAGCAATATGTGCTTCCTTGTGCAAGCACACTTGCGCAAGCGTGCTTGTCAAGCATGCTGTTACATGTGTGTACGCCTTTAACCACCAGTTGGCTAATTCACATACCTGCACGCCCCTTTCTGATGGTTCTGTCTTTCGCATCTCCTTTTTTAATTTCTATAACGCGTGGTATAGCTCGCGGGTTCCGAATTTTCCCACGACGTCAGCAGTGGTGTGGGAAATTGACGCTGTGAAGGGGTCTCTTCCGTGGGAAAGTGCGCCACTGTAGTAGGAGATGTGATGACTGCAAGCGCCAATCCTTCTAAAATAATATTTTATAAATTTTGGAATGTGTGTGGGAAACTGTAATAAGTGCTAATCACACAAAGTGATGAGTGATAAAATGGAACTCAGATTGATTCCATATGTCTACATTTCCATAAGGCTTTTGACACCGTACCTCAAAAACTGCTGTTAATCAAATTGCGTGGAAGTGTTATTGGTCCTCTACTGTTCCTTATGTACATAACCCTCGCGCTCTAGGTCTCGTTTACTTTAGTTAAGAACGCATGACTTCGTTTGCGGTGGCGTCTGCTGGGTGGCCAGAAACAAGCTTACTCGGCAAGATGGCGAGGTGGCCGTGTTCTTAGTGTGGTACCAACCTAATCTTGGACGAAAGAGGTTACAATAGAGACCTTTCAGGAGCTCTAAAAGAGGGTATTATCTTCCTCAGGTAGCGAGGGTTGGTAGACACTATGCTCTGAACGCGCTCTGGTCGCTTTTAGCGCGCTCTACATCCGGTGTGTGATAGCGAAGGCTTTTGGCGTGGCCTTAGGTGCTACTGTTGCTCTGACAGCCGAAGTCAGTATATCGTGGAATCATGCTGAGGGGATGGCAGGCTGTTAGAACTTTCCTTTACTTGTGATCAGGCAGTCTTGGTATATCGATGATAGTTTTCTTGAGTAATTATTTCGCTATGTGAGGCGAAGTGTTTCTTAATTTACAGAACTCGAGTAATTCAGTGTAAATTTAGTATTTCCATTTTCATTCCGGTAATGATCTTGTGTCCGGTTTTTCTCAAGTTAGAATTCACATGTCTGGCCTTCAGAATTTGTGTAAACTTAATATGTTTGAATTTTCTTGCCGCTTAAACTAACGTTTTCGCGTCGTTTCTGTATCCGCGAGTATGCTAAATATTTTCTCACATTTTCTAGATTGATTTCATCTTGGTATGACTGTTTGCACCACGTGCTTTCGCAACAGTCGTTACTTCGGCCTTCAGTTTTCGGGCTAGTTTTCTTCTACATGAATTCTCGTGTGTGCTTTACTTGATTATTCTAAATTAATTTACTTTTGTAAATTCTGTGTAATTCGCGGTGGTGTTACATCACGTGTTACTTCAGAATAGTATGTCGCTACCTCCGCGAACATGAGTGCATTTGGTACATAGTGTATTTGTAATGGTGCTTAAAGACACCAACCATCTCGTCAAAACGCCGCTAACGCTTCGTTTGTCGCTGCTATGAAGTGTTCCCACATGAGTAATGTGCCGCAAGCATTATGTGTGTGTGTGTGAAGGAATGAATGTGCTTTCCTCTACCCATTGTGTATTTGCAAATTTCCCCCACTTTACCTCCATTTCATAAAGGGCAGAAACAATTTTATTACGGGCAGTAATATTATGATTTAATTCACTTAATTTGGTTTCTCCACATTTATTTGCTTGTTCATTTTACTAAATAGATAATGATTTAAAGTATCAAACCTCTGTTTTATAATTTCATGTTTCCTGTTCCATGTTTAATTATCTATTCCTGTTTATATGTGTTATTTGTGTTTGTTAAAACGTTGGCTGCTCCCTTAAGGAGTGAGCACATAGATAAATTTCCGTTGCGCAAGTACTGTGGCCACTCCAAAAAGAAATGTAGAGCAGCAGTGAGCGTTTGAAATTGCATTTGCAGGTCTCAACTGCCCGAGATCTTACTTAGAAAACTTAACACACAACTTTCAAGCTCACTCAACTCTCTAATTAAACTGAGAAAATCTAACAACATTCTGGTCAAGAAATCCTTCAGTGAAATTGAGGAATTGAGTGCTTATTCAATATTCAAGATAGGTTATACACTTCCTAGGCGATTAGGAGCAAATGCAGAAGACGGAACAGGTGAGACTTGATACAATTTTTCGTATAGTAGACTCTTGCGTCTCAGAACCTTTGAAAAAGCTGAATACTGTAATTTAAACTAAGTACTGCAATTCGAGGCTAATTTAGAAAGCAAGAACACGGTTATCACTACAGTAGCCAATGCCTACGTCCTTTAGCGTGGACAGTACCGTACTGACGAACGCTAGCAGAATTACAGAAAGACAAACTATTAGTGTCGTAGCTCAAAATGAAGAGCTAGGCAAGGCAGGGTTTACCTAAGGCTGAAGCCCAGCGACAAAAATCCAGTACCAAACTCGTATCGCTAAGAAACGTCTTCCGAATACAAAAATCTAGGTTTCTTCATGGTTCAGCGGGCGCCCTATTTTTCCCCTTCCTATTGGCCAAGATACATTTTAACCAATCTAACCTGCAGCTTGGCACCTCTATGCAGATTCTACATCACGATGTTTTACTTACGTCCCCTCTGCTTCTCACTGGGTGTGAATGTTACTGGATTTTAAAATAATAGATAGTAACAGTGTCCAGCTGAAAGCAAAACATCACGCTGTATCCATATTCAGGGGTTACAGGATTTTAAATGGTGTGTAAAGTCTTGGGGACTTCAATTTACCGTATGTTGTCTTGCACATCATTCATTGAGAATATTAGAAATCACATACTGTAAGGTGGGAAAGGTGTAAGAGAATTTCACCACCTTAAAAAAATGTTCCTTAAGCTTAAGGCACTTAACTGCGGTGTCATTAGTCCCTAAACTTACAAACTACTTATGAACTACCTTATACTAAAGACGACACAAACATCCATGACCGAGGGCGCATTTGACCCCCGACCGTAGCGGCCATGCTAACTGTGACTGGCGCACCGCAGAACACTCGGCCACTGCGGCCGGCTCACCACTTTACATGATATGTTTACATAAT
Organism: Locusta migratoria; assembly: GCA_026315105.1. Taxonomy (NCBI): domain Eukaryota; kingdom Metazoa; phylum Arthropoda; class Insecta; order Orthoptera; family Acrididae; genus Locusta; species Locusta migratoria. The sequence goes on along the minus strand of CM048744.1, from coordinate 118,101,330 downwards.
AATAATTACCAATGTACATTTATTTATAATGTAATTACTGGTATCACTTTCATTCCAGATAATTTGAAAGCAAAAATAGTAGAAAGAATGGGAATATTAATGTTGACTGGGTCGCTGAGAAAACTGGTTGATGCTGGTAGGCAACAGTTAATATTAACAATATTCGCATGTAGTACTTTTCTTGTTTGGAAACGGGAACACATCCAAGATGATGAGGGAGGCCATAAAGCAGCGAGGGGAGTCTAAGGATGCGTTTATGCTGCCACCTCGCAGCTGGCTGCTCGCTGCTCACCAGTAGCTTTGTTGCATTCACGCTGCAGGCATCTCTCTGCTCGCTGATCGCCGTGTGTATTCTCATGCAGCCGTTACATTACAGCTGAGTGCACAACTGCAGTGGCGTGAAGCGTTAGACATGTTCTCCACATCATGTGACGACACTGACAATGATTTGTTCACTAGAAAAATATTATTATTTGAAAGAAGAATGAAGAGGAGGTATGGAGTGCATTCTTTGAATGCTGAACGTCCTGCGAGCGTGAAGGTCGGGGTGAAAGTTTAAAATAGGGAAAGATTAATTTTTAAAACTCACAACCACCAACTGCGAACCAAATTCCTAAACATGCAAAAACACTGGAACTGTGATTGCGACTGTTTGACTCGTTTTCTAGGGGATGATATCACACGTTTGCAGCTTTCCTTCCCTGCATATGATTAAAAAAACAAATTCATAATAAAATCAAGTTCATGAGAGAAAAGGGTGTACTAACTACTATTTTTGAAAACACGTGAAAGTTCACTTTATGTTGTTTATTTCACAATATTTGAACCCTGTGGCTGATACGTCTGTACGTCGACACATTTACCAAATAAAGTTATAGCTCGTGAGCCCCCCAGACAAAATGAATATTTGTCGCGAATTGTTTTCACACCACATGGCTGTCTCAAAGACCGTTTATGTTCATGCCTATGCGACGACACGTGTTACAATAACAAATCACAGTCACTTTAATTCAATGCGATGCACACCTTGTTCCGCCGGACAAATATTCACAAACACACAGTAGCACTCGATTCAATGTGGCGCAGTCTACGACGAGCACCCACACGTGGCGATTGCCACACACCAATCTATAACCTCCACCTCGTGGTCCACATGCCGACTGATGCAGAGTGACACCGCCCGGCCAGCTACCCCACGTGGTCCTGAGTCGTCACTTCCTGCCCTCGCGTGTGCGCGCGCCAAAAGCTCAACTGCCAGGGTTTTTTCCCCTATGTCATCAACTTCCCCATGTGAGTTTGCCAACGTACAGTGCTCAGCCAATACATTTCTATAACTTTACTTAAAATCAAAACAATTACACTACACATTAAATAAATTGTCTTCTTAGGTTTTTATATTGGTATAAGCATCCTTTGTACTACTTATCATAATCATGCAATTTCTTATGTCACAAATAAGTGATTTAACTGAATACTTTAAGATAAAATACACAAGATTAATTGAAAATAAAATGAGAAATAGTTAATATATTATTTTTATAAATAAACATTGCCATGCTAGTTGTGTAACTGTCTTGTATTCATTGGTAATTTATTACTTTTCATTGTCAAACATATTACGTCAGATGTGACTATATCAGCTAATGTATTGTTTATTTGTCAACAGGCTATTTTGTAATGAGGGCCTTAAAGGTTCCTAACTGCATCGTATTACTTCAAATGCCAGTAGTAATAGAATATTTGTGCATTGCACTGTGCCTGGCACTCGCCATTGTCCCTCTCTCCCCTCACCGGAAACGAACTGGAAAATCCTAAGCTGGAACAAGCCACCAACGTCGGCCTGCTCGCTGGCCTCCCGTCAGCTACAAGCACACAGCAAATCTCAACGTGGAGAATTTCTACCTATGGCCTAACTATAAATGTTGTCACCCAACTGTGTACATACATTGCTACCATAATTAAATAAGATTAAAATTGTGTAACATTTAGTGCATTGGCATGGTCAATGTTTGCAGTGAACTTCATACTGTTTAATTATCAAATGCTATTAATTACCAGTATTTCTATTGGGCGGTAATCTCACAGTCCTCACTACGGATACTTTCGAAAGTAATACCAGCAGCTCAAAAACTATCCAGATCGCTTTTTCAGAATAATAATCATCTGCTTCAGATCTACACTCATGGTTGCCTGTGAACTACCTCTAACAGACAATATTGTGCGCAATGGGCAAGAGAGTTCAACGCGCGCAACACTCAAACGTCGCTCTGCTAGAACGACCTAGAAGCAACCAATCACAGTGCAAGTTTCAGGCCGGGCAGCGATGGTCGTAGCGCGAAACACATACCTGATTGTTGTCATCGCCTGGCGACGATCTTAGCGAGCAGCGATCTGGGCGAGCTGCGTTGGTGCACGCCAAATGGGCCGGTAAGGTTCTGAGTAATTCATCATCACCGTGCAATGTCGGCGAGCAGCGAGCAGGCAGCATTAACGCATCCTAACATTATAAAGATGGCGCGGCGTGTTGGCCAACTGGTGCGAGGTCACAGGTTACTTACCAGCCCATGGCCGCTGCCGCTTCGCACCAAAACTCGCAGGGAGATCATTTCAACCGCCGAATGGTCTAAACGTTGTAGAAGTTTCTAGAACCCTCCATAAGCTTGTTTTGGCGGGAAAGGTGTTTGGAAGGAAGTAATGGTGGGGGAGAGAGAATTGAAGCTATAGCTGTGATTGGCTCTTGAGCATACTGTCTGGAGAGACTTGTAGCTTGCTGAAAAGTGGTTCGTGGATTGGGCTAGCTGCGCTCGTGGTGCAAGGACGCAGTTGGGCACTTGCTGCCAAAGGGTCCAGTGACTTAGCTCACAATTGATTGCAAGTGCAGACTGCATTTCTTGAGGTATTCATAATTGTTTCTCTGTAAGCAGAGAAACAAAATTATTACTTCAGTGCAATGTATTTCCATTTCGAAACACTCATTTACAAGTTTACAACTGAGCTTCTCTTCTGCTTCTGGTCAGTGAGGCAAGGAGTACGTAGAACCTCTTCTTCGACTTGAGTGACTGCAACTTAGGAATTTCTTGAACGAACTGAACGAAGTAGTTCGTTTATTGTGCAGCCATCGTCTCACAGCTACAGCTTCATGTCGAATCGACCCCTGTATTGTGGCCAGCAGAGCAGTGTTGGGAACTGGTGGTATATGCACATTGCATATGCTATGGCGCAGTGAAAGATACATATACCTTCCACTAGTTGGCTGTGTTCTTGAGCTTCTGATTGTATTCTCTACCGAGTGGGACAACGATTTTTAATTTCCTTTAAAACAATTAACACGTCCTCAGTATCAACCATTTCTCATAATAGTATGTAGTACTTCTATGTGTGAAGATCATTGGAAGGGTGTACTTCCCAAGTTCGGCCATTTACTAGTTTTAATTGTGAGCCTTCTAATGAATGGTGGGTAGGCGCGTTTTCCACGTTGGGCGCCAGGGCCCTGCGACGTTGCCGCCTTTCCTCGTGGAGGTGAGAACCTCGCGTCTGGCAGGGCGGCACGCTGCCCTCGGCGTGGGGTCGGCGCCTGAGAAATAGCCGCCGGCAGCGGACGGGGCGGGAGATTGACGCCGATGGAAGTCATTAGCGAGACAGATGACTGACAGAAGCACGCGGCTATATCGGCGCCTTGATTACCGCCGCGGGATTTTTCGCCGCTGCCATCTTGAAATGCGCCGCCATCCATCAGGCCGGCTCGCCTCGCCGTTTCCTCGGCCGCCCCGCCGGCGACTGTCAGCCATCCATCGCGCGTGACGTCACCGGCCCGATGACGGACGCCGCCGCTTTCTGGGGGGCACTGCCCCTCGCTCGCTCCAGAACCACCGCTCTGCCGCGGCGCCGGGAAATGTGCAGGCACCGCAATCCACACTGCCGGTAATGGTAAGGACAGTGTGGCACTTTAGTCCATTTAGACCGCCGTCTTGAGTATTGGTCACGTGTTTTGGATACCCACAAGATCGATTTAAAGGAAAATGTAGAACTCGATTAGATTAGATTAATACTTGTTCCATAGATCATGAATACGACACTTCCTAATGTTGTGGAACAGGGCAATTGAATGAAATGTGTTTCAGAAATTACTGCAACCAGTCGCCTCTTGTTTCTTCATAATGAAGATTTATTTAAACCATTACCGGTTTCAAGCTGCCTAGCAGCTCATCATCAGATCGTATACATTCGTTGCAAATTACATTTGTATCTGTGGCAGGGCAGAAAACGAGAAAAAAGTAAACACTAATTTTGGTATGCTATACTGAATAATTACAATATAAGCCTGTCTTCAAGACATTACTTACAGTTAGGCGCTTTACATTTAATTTGTCCATATTTGGTCCGCTTTTTGATAGGATTTCACAACACTTCCTTTCCATCAACACACCACAGCAACTCCCACGACTTGCAAGTGGTAAAATTAACAAACAGTTAACGCTTTCCGGGAGTCCAAGACCACGTATGGAGGGAGGTAGCATCAGTTGCTTTCTGGGTGTCGTCTACCTCCATCTCATTGTCAAACGTTTAAATCCGCTGTTAAACAATGGCTTCACATAAGTAATGTCAGACATAGTGTGTACAGATTCTCTGCAAATGATTGGTAAAGGAAGGGAAAGAAGCAGGATAGGAAAGAAAGTATTGACAGTGGCCGCATTTGGGCATTGATATTAAGCAATGGCGACTAGTGAAAATGTGAGCCAGACTGGGAATCGAATCCGGGTCTCCCGCTGCGGGCCAGCGGTCGTCTTAACACTTGGCCACCCGTGCTCGCCTCCCGTCCGTCTCAAATTCTCACAACAGACAGCACACCAATTCAATATGTACAGATTCTGTCTGTGCCTGTCGAATATAGATGCGTAAATTGTGAATTAACCAGTTCAGACGAAGTATTCAGGGAAAGGACTATCCTTTGGTATAATCCACTTTCGGGAACTATACTTTCTTTTCTACATCTGATTCAAATCTCTCCTCTCTAGGTACTGCATACACCCCTCATTAATTACCTCAGTGTCTGTAGTTCCGAAACCATAATTATGCGATGTGTAGCATATTTGAAGTCCGTTACTTCTCTTAATGTACTTCAGACACTAGTTCCTGGATGTGCGAACTACGAGAATTGAATCGGATAGGAAATCCGAGACATATTAAAAGGAAACTGGATGCTTACGGCATTTGTGTTATCTCTGTGTATAACGGGGATGAATTCGTGGATGGGGATGTTTTTGAAAATACGTCGTTTATTCACAAATTTTTCAGCTAAACTACGAAAAATGGTATAGGTCTTCTGCAAAAGAAATTTAAAATTACGCATTGTAGAAAGGAAATCGAGTTCGTAAGGGGTGAAATATGTCTCACCACTACTTAGATGAAACCCCTATCACAAACTTCAAATGTGGAGAGAGTATTTATGCTGGCATAGGCATCGTTTGAAAATTGAATTTCCGAAATTCTACCACTTTGTTGCTGAAATAGAAAATAAAAAGATTCTGGAAAATAAGCCACAATTAGGGCAGTTTTGCAGCTAGACCTACCGAAATAGGTATTTGTTTTCTCTATCAGAACTTAAAAAATTTGTTTGACCGTATTTTTTGGAAACTGAACACATAAAAGAGTGAAGCAGTGGGTGACTTCTTTGTAGAAAAAAATCATTATTACGAAAAAATAAAGCACCGTTATGCTACATGCATGAAAATGGGTATTATAATAATCGAATAACAAGATGAAATATTTCGTTTATTTGCACTAGTTCATGGAACAGATTCACTAAGAAGAGCTATCTCGAAATGAACGGTTCTGTAAAAGTAATTACTTTGCCGCCCATCTCTACTGTTGAATATCTCCGTTCAGCCAAGTGAAGAGATGCTACATTCACTCTGCTTACTTGTACTCTCAGATGCAAATGGGTTGCTGAACACTGTACTAGTTTGATATAGTTACTGAAAATGCCAGCAAACATCCATGAATCTGATTCTCTGCGATTGAAAAAGAGTCAGCTCTCTTCTGTATACGAGCAGCAGCAGTGTTCTCACTGCAAAACCCGCACACAACTGTACTTAGCATTTGTAAATGCGTGCAGAATGCTTAAACAATGCTGTAAAACATTTCTGCGCGTCGTTGACCGCGATCCCGCGCTGGTGTTTCGGCGTTTTTGCGTTCACTTCTGCAGTGTAGCTGCAACTGCATGGCGTGCAGTGAACGAGCTCTGAATAGACTCGCCGCAAGCGCTGCATTTGGTCAGATTACGCAGGCTGATGCCACGTCAGGCCGAAGTTTTCAATTTAGGGTGATAGCCAGGGCAGCCAGGAATTGTTGCAGCCAAAACTAGAGGTTATATTTGTCAATCATAAAGGGAGCCCTGTCAGGACACTTTTCTTAAGCTCATAAAAGTGAAATATATGTGCCAACTAGCTGAAAATCCGGCGTTAAAAGGGAATTTATTTATTTATTCTTGCCATTTTTTCAGTTATATATTAATTTGTATAAGGGCTATATGTCTTTAAACTCTCTTAGGAATACAATCAGTACTAAAGAAGTAATAGATTAAAACTTGGTGCGTGATGTGGTGGTTTTCCATGAACGTTTCTGTTTACGTGGTCATATCCCATGAAATACATGTCGTACTGTGATACAATTTAGAAGGTACACTCAACTGTATGCGTGTATACTGTTTGTAAAATTACCTGCGGCTACAATTTGTAGTGTAGAAATTATAAATTGTAAAGTCATACCGAAGGCCTTAGTTTTAGTCCACGAATAGAGGAACTTCACTGTTTATGTGCTCATATCTCCTGAACCACGTGTCATACTGTGACATAATTTAGAAGTTATATTCAACTGTATGCGTGTATACTGTCTGTAAAATTATATGTGCCTACAATTTGCAGTGTACAAATTGTAAATTGTAACGTCATACCGAATGCCGTAGTTTTACTCCATAAACAGCGTAAAAGTAGTAAGCGAGAAACTTTTTTCTTTTCATCGTTTTGCTTTGGTTGTCAGCGAGAATAAGTTTAATAAAGGTTTGACATTATGTTTACACTGTGTTGCAAGTCGTTAAGTACTGTATTTCTCATACAGTGTATTTCGAAAGTCTCACCGCATTATATGGCATTTTTTGCGATTTCTATTGGTTATGACGTAATATCTTTTGAACCATGTGCCGTGTGTGATTCTTAACCATGCAGTAATTTTTACCTCACGGTAAGGAATGTGTGTACCAAATTTGGTTGAAATCGGTCCAATGGTTTAGGAGAAAATGAGCAGCATTGTCGCAAAATGCAGCAGTTTTTCGCGCATCTCATTGTTTATGACGTCATATCTCGCGAACTATATATCGTATGTGATTCTTACAATTACGGCGACCGTCCTCGTGGATTGAAGCTGACGTGAACAAAACTTTATAAAAATTGGAACAAAACTGTAGATTTGTATGCAATACGTACAAACAGACACTCTGCGTTATATATTAGATTAATGCTGTATGTAGTTTATTTAGTAAAGTACATAAATAAACACTCTATACTACAATAATAAAGTGCAATAGAGGGCATTTCAGTGGTAATCGTAGTTTACTGTATTAATGTTGGAAACATAATGAATCTTTATTTTAACATATTACACTCTCGGCCATTAAAATTGCAACACCACGAAGATGACGTGCTACAGACGCGAAATTTAACCGACAGGAATAATATGCTGTGATATGCAAATTATAAGCTTTTCAGAGCATTCACAGAAGGTTGTCGCCGGTGGTGCCTCCTACAATGTGCTGACATGAGGAAAGTTTCCAACAGATTTTTCATACACAAAAAGCAGTTGAACGTTGCATGGTGAAACGTTGTTGTGATGCCTCATGTAAGGAGGAGAAATACGTACCATCACGTTTCCGACTTAAATAAAAGTCGAATTGTAGCCTATGGCGATTGTGGTTTTTCGTATCGCGACATTGCTGCTCTCATTGGTCACGATCCAATGACTGTTAGCAGAATATGGAATTTGTGGTTTCAGAAGGGCAATACGGAACGCCGTGCTGGATCCCAAGGGCCTCGTATCACTAGCAGTCGCGATCACAGGCATCTTATCCGCATGGTTGTAACGGATCGTGCAGCCACGTCTCGATCCCTGAGTCAACAGATGAGGACGTTTGCAAGACAACAACCATATGCACGAACAGTTCGACGACGTTTGCAGCAGCATGAACTATCAGCTCGGAGACCATGGCTGCGGTTACTTTTGACGTTGCATCAGAGACAGGAGCGCCTGATATGTTGTACGGATCGACGAACCTGGGTACACAAATGGCAAAACGTCATTTTTTCGGGTGAATCCAGGTTCTGTTTACAGCATCATGATGGTTGCATCCGTGTTTGGCGACATCGCAATGAACGCACATTGGAAGCGTGTATTCGTCATCGCCATACTCGCGTATCACCCAGCTCGATGGTATGGGATGCAATTGGTTACACGTCTCGTTCACTTCTTGTTCGCATCGACGGCACTTTGAACAGTGGTCGTTATATTTCAGATATGTTACGACCAGTGGCTCTGCCCTTCATTCGATCCCTGCGAAATCCTACATTTCATCAGGATAATGCACGACCGCATGTTGCAGGTCCTGTACTGGCCTTTCTGGATACGGAAAATTTTCGACTGCTGCCCTGGCGTGCACATTCTCCAGATCTCTCACCAATTGAAAACGCCTGGTCAATGGTGGGCGAGCAACTGGCTCATCACAATACGCCAGTCACTACTTTTGATGAACTGTGGTATCGTGTTGAAGCTGCATGGGCATTTGTACCTGTACACGCCATCCAAGCTCTGTTTGACTCAATACCCAGGTGCATCAAGGCCAGAGGTGGTTGTTCTGGGTACTGATTTCTCAGGATGTATGCACCCAAATTGCGTGAAAATATAATCACATGTCAGGTGTAATATATTTGTCGAATGAATACCCGTTTATCTTCTGCATTTCTTCTTAGTGTAGCAATTTTAGTGACCAGTAATGTAATTCGAGATACAGAATTTTCTACTGAAATATGTTAAAATGCGGATTCATATAATTTTCTATTCTATGTTTTATTTTTACCTGAATTCAGAGCTTTGGGGAGAATATCTTGCCGCTGTATGACCTAATCACAAAGCTTAGAGCAAGTTATTTGACAACTTAAATAACATTTTATTATTGCCTGGACCGTGGACGCTTGTAACCTGTTTTGTTTCTCAGCCCATTTAACATTCAAGCGAGAAAATACACGTCACACTTTTGCATTATACCGTGGAATATTGTAGATAAATTCAGACACACTCAGCAACTGGGAATACTCTACTGCTATTTGAATGCAGTCGCTCGAATAAACAGGTCAACTTGTTATACTACCCCAGTTATAGCCATTTTTGCTCATTTATGATTCAGAGAACTGATTTTGAAAAATTAACGAAAGTAATTTCTCAGCTTTGTGATTAATTGCACATGTAAGGTCGTCGCGTATTTGACAATGCCGGGAGCCAAAATTGATTTTAGTTCAGCTTTTTTGCTCCTACCCAATGTCACATATCTTACAGTTTGAGAATCGTTCAATAGTTTGGCCGGCCGTGGTGGCCGAGGGGACTGAGGCGCTCCAGTCGCGGTCTGCACGGGCACTACGGTCGGGGTTTCGAATCCCCCCTCGGGCATAGATATTTGTGCCGTCCTTAGGATTAGCTAGTTCATAAGTATTTTGTAAGTTTAGGGACTGATGACCCCGTAGTTAAGTCCCATAAGCCATACAAACATTTGAACATTTTTAAATAGTTTGGAACTTAGGGTACAACTACCGTCTACAAATTTCATAGACGTATGATGTTTAATTGTATGACAGGAGTTTGTAATTCTGCTGTTATCACTGATTTGCTCTGTTATGATAACTTTGGAACAAAGAAGCTGGCACATGTTTCATTCATGCTTTACGCTGTGTTTGTTTGTAATTCTATCGGACCAAACTGCGTGGTCGTCAGTCCGTAGCTTACAAACTACTTAAACCTAGGTAAACTAACCTAAGGACAAACACACACACCCATGCCCCAGGGAGGAGTCGATCCTCCACGGCGAGCAACCGCGCGCTCCGCAGAGAGACGCTTTGGACCGCTCGGCTACTCCACCGCGGCTTTACGCTGTGTAAACGATCCTTAATCTTACGCCTTTCTCCATGTGAAACAGAAGCATAAGAGGTACATAATTCACATCCCGCTTGAAAGTCATTTATTCCTCGTTTTGTATATTATTCTGGAACTGAACACTTTGTTTTTGCCTATTGAGCTCACTTCACACACAATCAATACGAAGTAAACGCAATATGAATCAGAGAACAACGTACCTAGAATGTATTAAATGAACGGAATATTAAGACTAGACTTAATAATGGAAAGCGACGTTACCGCGCAATATAGGGTTTTCATAGACTCTGGAAGGTACAAAAAATGATACAAAAATCATCAGTTAGCGTAGTTAGTGGCAGTTAAGAAACAAATATACGCAAAACTTTTGAGATGAAACAGTATAAGAATATTCCTTCATCATCACAAAACCGGAACTAAAGTGGCTCCTCGAAAGTAATTTTTGGGACGCTCATTTTCTTGTTGCGATACCGGGACTGTGCTTGTAAAACGAGTCGTCTGGCAACCACAGTTATAACACACACGCTACAGGACGGTCTCTATAGGCCCTGGAGTACTTTTCTTTGGACGGGCTTGATTACAAAATTTCCTGTGAAGACCTACAGGTAGACTGTGATACAACTAATAACTGCTCTTTTACAATTCAAATACCCATCTGCGAGCTTCATTTTTAATTAAGACCCAATAGGGCATAGGCCCGCATATCCTGTGACATGGGGTGCGTTGACCGTCGGCCACTCTTGGCTGGTCTCTCTCAATAGTCCGCCATTACTTTACACATCTCTGCCGGTATCGTTTTCATGGATACACTATTACGTTTGTCGCCATGCGAACCGGAAATCACGGCGATTATGAAATGCGCTTGCTTAATCGGTTCTTAAATGCCAATTCAAGTTACTTTAGATTAAAATGTTTGTAAATCTAACGGACTTAACTAAGTTGGTCATCAGTCCCTAGGCTTACAAGCTACTTATGCTAAGTACAACACAAACACCGATACCCGAGGGAGAACTCGAACCTCCGACGGCGAGCAACCGCACGTGGGGATATTATCTAGTTCACTAACGGGTCAAAATCAGATCAAGGCGTTGGGGCCAAGGTATACGGGGTGCAGCCAAGACTGGAGGGCGTCATCTCTCTAGGGAAACTGGCCTCAGTATTCCAGGCCGAAATCACTGCCATCAGGGCATCTGTGGAGGAGAATTTGCGTAGGTGCTACAAAGATCGTAGCATCTATATCTATTCAGACAACCAGGCAGCCCTGAGATCACTGGCAGCTCCTGCAACAAGTCTAAAATTGTTGCAGAATGTCACAGGGTTCTGGTGAAGCAATAGAGTATACCTCGGGGATCAGTGGCAACGAACATGCCGACGGATTAGCCAGGATGGGGGCAGAGACTCCATTTATTGGACCGGAACCTGCCCTGACAATCACCAAGGCAATGATCAAATTGGAGCTACGTAACTGGCTCAGAAGACAGCACGTAGAATATTGGACCAAATTCTACCAACAAAAACATGGCAAGCTAATGATGCCAAAGCCATGTTTTAAAAGAAGCTCTGCAATCTTGGGCCTGAACAGGAGAGAGATTAGACTCATGGTTGGACTGCTGAGAGGCCATGGGAATTTCAAAAAACACCTACATACAATGGGAATAACAGAAGAGGACTCTAAATGTAGAATCTGTGATGACGGTGATGAAACTGCTTCGCATCTAATCTTTGAATGCATAGCATTGGAGAGTAAAAGGCACAGAACATTTGGGACAACTAGACCCTAAGAAGTTGTGTCTAATAAAGAACTGGTAGAGGGACTCCTTCCACTGTTCAAGGGCATTGGTTGTCTTTACTAGATATACAGGGAGCGATAACGTACAATATAATTAGTTTCGGTACGGGCAGTGGCGGGTTGGACCAAGACTGTTTTGGATTCCCTGGAAAAATCAAATCAAATAAAATCAACCGCGCGCTCCGGAGCAAGGCGCCCTAGATTGCTTGGCCACTCCGCCGCGGCAACAAGTCACTTATGTTGAATTTTTGACTATTTCCGACATCCTTGTGAAAGGAAGTAAAATTGGAAGGTGTGTCAGACAAGGTTTTTGTTTATGCTCTGTGCTGTTTAAAAGATAGTTGCTAAATGCTTACACGGAAAAACATGAGTGTGTTAATTGAAAACTGCTCAGTCTCTGTTGCAATACTTTATTATCCAATAACGCGTTTCGCGCTGTTAGCGCATCGTCAGACTGGAAAAAGACAAATGTTTTGTTACAGTCCGTGTACCTGGCGGGCAGCGAATCTAATGTGGCTGAGGTGAGTAAATTTCAAAATTCAGACTTACTTGGGCGGAGATGGAGCCACAGAACTGTTGGTGGGAACAGAATGGAGCACTAAGATTTGCCGATGACTCGCTGTTAGTGGCAGAAAGCGAGATGACTGCAAATAACATGCTAAAAATGTTCAAAAGTTTCTTAAGCTTATGGGACTTAACTACGGGGTCATCAGTCCCTAAACTTACAAACTACTTACTAAATACCTTATACTAAGGACGGCACAAATATCCATGCCCGAGGGAGGATTCGAACCCCCGACCGTAGTGGCTGTGCAGACCGTGGCTGGAGCGCCTCAGTTCCCCGCGGCCACCGCGGCCGGCATAATAACATGCTGAACGAACTCAATGGGGCACAGTAAAATCAAAGGGTATGGTTAATTGTAGCCATGATGGCGAAGTTCAGAAATCGTGACTCTCTGAAACAATAAATAAACATTAGTATTTCTGCCACTAGTCACGTTATTTGTTGTGTTTAATTTAACACAGCACTACGTCTTTCAAGCATCATCAGATGCTTTTTATACATTCACTTCCAGTGTAAGACGAGCGCCAATTACCGCATACTTACTGAACCTAGATAAAAACATTTAATTTGTAATGAAAATAATATTCAGGTTATTGATCGACTTAAAACTATCCTACCTTTCATTTTGGAGCTAATCACTTACTGTGTAATATTTAATTAAGATCGGTTGAGTAGTTTCGTAGTTTTTTGCGGATAAATATAGTAATACGGAGCCGGCCGCGGTGGCCGAGGGGACTGAGGCGCTCCAGTCACGGTCTGCACGGCCACTACGGTCGGGGGTTCGAATCCCCCCTCGGGCATGGATATTTGTGCCGTCCTTAGTATAAGTTAGTTCATAAGTAGTTTGTAAGTTTAGGGACTGATGACCCCGTAGTTAAGTCCCATAAGCTATACAAACATTTTTTGTAATACGGAATACTGGGACATTTTTGCTTGTATTATCGTGCACTATCAACCGTTTAAGTTTGCTCCATCCGTTTTGATACATCATATATATATATATATATATTCATACATCATATATGTAATTTTTGTGCCAAAGACTAACAGACTGTTCCAAACTCAGTGGCGGCGCTAGGCGTCGGCCACCGCTGACGGCCTCACGCCTGTGGGGGCCTCGCAAAACATTGTTCAAACTTTAGTTTTTTTGTTTCTTTTTTTATATTTGATGTTTAACGGCGCTTTCCAACTACTAGGTTATTTAGCAACGACCTACACCTAACTTACACTATGTATGAAAAAATTGTTGAAATATCTTGGTCGCAGTTAGCTTTATTTCATTACGCGTTTCGAGAACATCATCATCAGAAAAAGATTTTAAAAACGATGGGAATTACACCATCTTGGTAAAGATTCCTGATTACAAATTTAAAATACCATCATGGATGTCTGGTGAAGCTGTTCAACCAGACTTACATGCTCAACTGTCAAGTATGCATGTAAGTCTGGTTGAACACCTTCACCAGACATCCATGATGGTATTTTAAATTTGTAATCAGGAATCTATACCAAGATGGTGTAATTCCCATCGTTTTTAAAATCTTTTTCTGATGATGATGTTCTCGAAACGCGTAATGAAATAAAGCTAACTGCGACCAAGACATTTCAACAATTTTTTCATACATGCCAACGTAAGGTCGCGTGTCCAACAAGAATGGATGGTTTTATGAACCAAGTGATAACTTACACTAGCTTTACCAACAGACGATACTACAAATAAATCCGTACCCAAGGGTGGGACTCGACCCCCGACGAGAGTGACCTCGCGAACCGTGGTATGACGCCTTAGTGCGCTCGGCCATTCCCGGCCGGCAGCTATTTTGTTGTCCGTATGTATTTCCGTATGAGTGCAGCAGTGATGCAATTTTTAGTTAAATACTTGCAAAACCATTTCTTCAGTATATTTTAGAAATCTATTTGGAATAAGTATATCCAAATGTTTATATAACAATCAGAATCATGCTCAGTTCCAGTCAGTACAGCTTCGGCCGAGAGAAGCTTCACAAAGTTAACCCTCTCATGCGTCGCGTCCTCAAATGAGGACACTTAAATTTTGTCTCATTTTTGTCATCTTTTACATTTGAGGTGACCATAAAAGCACCGGTACCTCATATGTAGAATAATAATGAATGCTAGAATGTCTCCTAGACATCAGTGTTAGTCGTTGGGCTAACAAAGAAATGGAAAATAGAGATTACAGGAAAGAGTAGACAGGCCTTCAGATGAAAGCACATTGTTGCTTGTACATCGAAAAAAAATTAAATAAATAAATAAATAAAAATACATAAATAAATAAAAATAAAATAAATAAAATAAAGCCTGTCATTCGGTACCCGACTAATTATGCTTCGATGGGGTATAACACTGCTCAGCCAAGTCAGATGATCCTAATGCAGAGAGGTGTTATGATTGGGACTGCCAAAGGAAAACACGTTACATTTGAGAAAAATGTAAACTTGCTGTGTGCCCTGAGTGCCGGAGACAGTTTTACTGTACGGAAAATACAAAATAGTGTACACTCTTCATGTATTCTTTGATATTATTAGTACATGTTCCATGTAAAATGTGTCAGTTTTCGTACTCACTGTCCTCATTTGAGGACACCTCCCTGTTGGTCTATGAAACTTTTTTTTTCATTTGTTGATAAATTGTGATGTTTTCGGCACAAGATAAGTCTGAAGTTACCAAAAAATGTATCAGAAATTTTGTTCACTGTCGGGTTTATAATTCGTACATGAGAGGGTTAAAATTGATTAAGACTAACTTGAAAAGCACAATGAGCCAAGAAAGACTGCCTGCGTTGTCACTACTACCAACTGAGCCGAAATAGCGGCTAGTATTAAGATATGATCTTAAAACAAATTCTGTGAGACGAAAGCTGAAACGTGCATCTTCATGTTTTCGCGGCGCAATGACTGTTAAAAGAAGTCTCGGGCGTGCAGCCGCATGAAGTTTACTTCTTCTAATATTTCGACTGAGAATCGTTCAGCCATCTTCAGAGAGAGTCGAAGACTGACGCTCCAGCACGCGCTTCGTGCTTATAAACGCGCGGGCCGCGCTACTGCGCATGCGGCCACAGATACAACAAAGTGCCAAAGACGTTACTCGGCGGCAAGGAAGTACACGTATGTGTAAATTATGTCTGTGGCTGCATGGTCGATTACTGCGGAGAAATCGATGTATCATGATCTGTGCTGTGGCGGCGTCTTTGTAATATTATTAAAGAAAGTGCCGGATTCCGTGATTTATCTAAACTGAAGCCACTGTCTCTGTTAATTAAATTCGTCCCCAAGCGAATTTCTATTGCTTCTTTCACTACTGAGTCCCAGAAAGATGAAGTGGAAGCTAAAATTTTGACGTTTTCGTACGTCATGGAGTGTCCAGTATCAATACAGGGCTCTGCCACTGCCGTGCCGATTTATTTGGTTGTAAAAGACGGATATATCGCTGGTGTTCCGTGCATCTTTCCTGGACTGTGCGTGCCGTCTGTCCTATGTACGAAAGGGGATCTTTTAAACCCCGGCCTTCCGGAGCTCCAAATCATCCTTGATAGAACCCAAAAGTGCTGATGTCTTTGGTGGGGGTCGAAAAATTACTTTAACATCGTGTTTGTTCATAATCCGTCCGATTTTCGACGACAGGCTCCCAACATATGGCAGAAAAGCCATACATTTAAAACTTTTTGCATCATCTTCTGTATTCTTTGCACGTACCGTTGGCTTCGTACGTAGCCTTATGTATCTGTTGTAGAGAGTTTGCTTCAAAGACTCTCTTCAGGTGTAGAAGCTCGTCCTCCAGACTGCTCTCATCAGCAATGACGTGTGCTCTATGGACCAGTGTTCTAAGAACACTCATCATCTGGGATGGATGATGGCAACTATTTGCATGTAAGTATAAATCAGTATGCGTGGGTTTCCTATATACTGAATGTCCTAATGTGCCATCGTCTTTACGTCGTACCATTACATCCAGAAATGGAAGGCATCCCTCTTTTTCGACTTCCATTGTAAACTGGCTTTGATTATGGATGGAATTCAGATGGTTTAAAAATTCTTTTAACTTATCTTCACCGTGAGGCCGCACAACAAATGTGTCATCAACATACCTCCAGAACACTGTGGGCATCAATCTGGTGGCAGATTGCAGCACCTTTTCCTCGAAGTCCTCCATAAACATATTGGCCACCACAGGGGACACCCATGGCGACACCGTCAGTTTGTTCAAAGAACTCGTTATTGAATAAAAATATATGTCGAGGTAATGACATGTTTAAACAAAGCTGAAATCTCTTTGTCAAAGTTCTTGCCAATAAGAGATAATGAGTCTGAAAGAGGAACCTTCTTTGAAAAAAAGCTGAAACGTTTCTCTAATTTGCGTTTGTTTATTGTTTTTTTTTTTTTGTCATTGGAATATTACTTGTGTATTATACTAATAGAATTTTTAGCATAATGATTATTGACGTATAATTCAGCTCATTTAACATTTTTATCATTAATGAAGGGGCCTCGCAAAGACGAGTTGGCCGACGGCCAGTTTTCGTCTAGCGCCGCCATTGTCTAAACTCATGCGCCGGTCACCTGCTTGCCCAGCGTCCGCCTCGGTAAGGAGAGCGCCGGGGTATTTGGGGAGCGGCAGTCTGTTGCCAGCGCGCCCGCCGTGTGGACCGCCCGTCTATTCGTACCGCTACGCCACCGCCGCCCCCCGGTCTATTCGCGTCCCGCCAGCTGTCAGCCATCCATCAGACGGGCAGTGCCTCGTCACGCGCCGCTACCGGAAACATCGGCCACGGCAATTTCGCCGCAGTCAGTATTTTGAGACGGGCCCTCGATGGCTGCCGTCTGCGTATTTAAAACCCGCCTCGCGCGGGCTGCCCGAAACACCTTGCACCCATCTGTCTCGCTCTCTCTCTTCTACAGCAGAGTGCAACGCTCAGACATTTTGAGGGCACACAACGTCTAGGGGGCGGCATTACATACGCGTAGCCAGACTTTCACTTCTGGAAGGTTTTTCAACAAATTCACATCATAACGTGGGATAGCAACAGAAGAAAACGGCGCGAATGCCGCATATAACATAAATACTCGGAGGTTTTAATTCCAAAGGACTGTAGCTAAATATAGGTGGAATATTTTGTATCCCAGCCTCGTCGCCACTTTTGTGACTCGCTTCCGCCGGTTGTTTTAGGTGTCAGTAGCCGAGTGGAGAGACCGGCACAGGAATATAGGATGCCCTAGTGTGCAGGTACGAAGGTGACCAGCCAGTGGGACAGCAGAAACTAGAAACACTAGAGTAAATTAGAACGAGATATGTATTTCATAGAGACTTAGTAATATTCAACTTTTACATAGTTCTTGACTGCAGAATACTGATACATAGATTAGATAGAGGCCTGCCTACTGTGATTCCTAGTGCCTATCCGATAGCCAAGTCTTAACTGGTGCCTATCTGACTCCCAAGTGTTAACTGGTTCCTATCTCAGTCCCAAGTGAACGATGTCGTTCAGTGGTGGCCACGAGCGGAGTTGTAGCAGAGAGCGCTAGTGGCTGACGTCGTAAGAACGCCGTGCCGTGCGTGCATGGCGGCGCACGGCGAAAGTAGGTGTCGCGTACTTTATACTTGTGCGACACCACAGAATAAAAGGAACATTACGAAACATCTGAAGAGGGGGGGGTGATGAAAAACACACTAATTGAAGAATGCACAAATCTACAGGTTTGGAGATATGGCAATATCTTCTACCATGCTTTACAAATATGTTCAAATATTTGTAAATCTATTGGACCAAAGTGCGTGGTCATCAGTCCGTAGCTTACAAACTACTCAAACTAGGGTAAACTAACCTCAGGACGAACACGCGCCAGGGAGGATTCGAACCTCCGACGGCGAGCAACCGCGCGCTCCACAGCGAGACGCTCTAGACTGCTCGGCTACTCCACCGCGGCATGCTTTACATGAAAGTAACACATTTACATATGAAATCCTTTTTTTATGCAATTGGAAGTTTTATTCTCAAAAAGCAATGAATGTTCGTTTTTCTCAAAAAGTATTGAAGAGATTTCTTCAAAAATTTCTGTTTCAAGTCTTAATACGTTGTAAGCTTCTCCCATGAGATTTTTTGGAATACGTCAAATATGAGAATTTTCATATTTTTAATTATAATTCTACAGTTACAATTTTAAATTCATGCAAAATTCCAAGCACTTTGCCCCATATTTCAGCTTGCAATCAGAATTTCAAAATTTGCTCTTGAGACAACGTTTGTTATGTTTACAGAAATATGTGTACAAAATTTAATAATTCCAACATTAATAGAATCTGAGGTAATGGTAAATACATTTTAAAAAATAAACTTTTGAGGAAACGCATTTGAAACCTAACTTTTTTCCCCTAGGTCACTCCTTTAAAAGGCACCAAATTTGTACTCTGGATCGTCTTTCCCTTCAAGGCTTACCTTCTGGTTTATTGTTGTCTGTCTTTGCTTTATCAGGTTTTTAACTACTTTTCAGTTGCAGAGACGCGCTGTCAATTATTTTTCTCAGGATATCTTGAGTAAAATTTCCTCTATTGAAGCCCATTCTTTCTAATACCTTCAGACTCCCCACGTTCCCATAATTAAAAACAAGAACTGCATCATAAGTTGCAATTCTGAGAGCTGCAGCAAATGCAGATGTGTTTTTAGCGCATCCTTTCCATGTGAGAGAATTTAGAGACTCATTTTAATTCTGGGTTTCACCTTGAGCACACTTTTTGAGAAATCCATGAGCGGCCAGAAACCTGTAAGTGTACTTGAGTAGTTCCAGGATACAATTTGGAAGCCTCTGTTTATGAATGTTGTGGTTGTTATCCCTCTGAGCTTATAGATACTTACACTAGCTAATGTGGCACAGATAATCAATAGGATGTTCATCTGTTGATAACATGTGGAAATATGTAGCCCGTACTGCATTTTTCATGTCATTTACACCGATTAGGTTCTGTCTGATAAAATGAATGAAGAAAGAAGGATACAGATTTACGTAAAAGGCATACTAGGGGAAAATCAATGTTGCTTTCGACCAGATAGAGGAGCAACAAATCAGATATTTGTGATAAGACATATTATGGAAAAGTTCTATGAATCTTATATAGATCTGCATTTCCTGTTCGTCGATTTGAAAGAAGCCTTTGGTAGTATAAATCGGCAAGAACTATACAAAGTACTGGAAGAAAAGTTGGCATATGTGCCAAATTAATAATAATTACTATGACAATGACGGAGACAAGAGCGAAAGATCCTTAGCAGGACAAGTGAAAGCTTTGGCTTTAATAAAGGCGTGAAGCAAGGGGACAGTCGCTCCACTGTCCTACTTAATATAGTCCTACATACACTAGTAAATAAAATCAACAAAAGAGGTGCTGACCCACAAGTGCTTCGAACAACAACCATGGCACTTATTCTGTCGGCAGCTGAACATGCCGCGACTGTGTGGAAAAATTCGGCCAACGTGATACATATCGACGTGGCAGTAAATGACAGCCCGCATCATATCGGGGACCTTGAGAGCCACGCAGACAGAGAAGATCTACCCTCTCAGAGCGATAGCTCCCCCTAGCATACGGCGGCAAGAAGTTGCCTAGGTGGAGAGGAAGAAACTATTGACAGACGATCGCCACCACCTACATGGGCACCAACAACAACCTAGGCGGCTTCTCTCAAGAAGGAGCTTCCTTTGGACGTCAGAGCTAATTGACAGAAATGTCGAAGACAGGAGGCTTCAGATATTGAACGAGGCAATACCTAACCCTATCTTGGTCCTGAAAGAACAACTTGCAGCTGGAGGTAACAAATCCTTTACAACCTGGAAGACACTCAACAGGCTTAGGACTGGGGTCTTGTAAGTTCAACCTTTCCAGATGGGACTACCTCGACAGGGAACCACTGTGCGATTGTGGAAGACCACTTACTAAAGTGTCAAAACCTCAACACATGCTGTACCCCTCTGGACTTACAGATAGCTAATAACAAGACGATCTGTGTGGCTGATTATTGGGGAAGAAATATCTTAAATTTAAAATTTATTACATGGACTCACACCAGAGTATAATGGGTGGTGTTCTGGACACGAAAAATAAATAAATAACAATACTTTCACAACAGGAGAAACGTCATTGCCTACATACCATTTCATACGATGCATGGCGGTTGCTACCTGGAAGGGGCAGATGACGCAAGTACAGCAGAAGACATCACCGAGAGCGGGTGCACTCTACCCCCTCCTGAATCAACACTCAACGCTATCGATTGAAAGTAGTCTTCAGCTGTATCGGACATCCATTCGCCTATGAAGTTTTGGGCAATTCTGCCCCCGTCCTCATGAGGAGACTGCAAAGTGTCAAAAATTACTTCGCCGTGTGTTTCACTTACACACTGACTTCCCACACCAGTACATCCAAGACGCTGCACAAGAAAAGGACATTCTGGAGATGTTTCAAAACAATAGCACGAAATTTATATGAACACGCGAGGAATTTCATGAATCCTCTTGCCCAACCAATACTAAACCACCCTGGCCGATTAAAATTTTGCGCAGGAACCGGCATTCGAATCTGGGACCTTTGCCTTTTGCGGGCATCCCTCAGGCTGTGGCTAAGCCATGTCTCAACCATATCTTTCCTTCCAGGAGTGCTATTCCTGCAAGGTTCGTAGGAGAACTGTGACACTTGGAAAGTAGCAGGTGAGATACTGGCAGAAGTTGTGAGGACGGACCGTGAAGCGTGCCGGGATAGCTCAGGCGGTGGAGCGCTTGCCGGAGAAAGGCGAAGGTCCTACCTCCAGTCCCAATTTCGGCACAAATTTTCCATGACGTTTCAAGAGGTATGATGTCATAAACAATGAAAACAGTCCCATCATGCGACGCATCTCAAAAGAGACTTTATCCAAAAAAAATTCAAATGTGTGTACAACTTATGGGATTTAATTACGGGGTCGTCAGTCCCTAAGCTTACAAACTACTTATGAACTAGCTAAGACTAAAGACGGCACAAATATCCATGCCCGAGGGGGGATTCGAACCCCCGACCGTAGTGGCAGTGCTGACCGTGACTGGAGCGCCTCTGTCTCCTCGGCCACCGCGGCCGGCGAGACTTTATCCATCCGCTATTTGAGAATAATAATACCTAGGGACACATAATTTGAAACCTTTACGAATCTGACAGTCCCAGAAGAATAATGAAAGGACACACGTTTACCATGTAGTACTTTTTCGCTGTTCATTTGCACTGGATGATCTGCAAAAACAAACAATTTGTTCCAGGAGAATTTTCCTGGACGTTCTCTGCCAACAAAAAGCAGCATACAGAAACTAATTAAAAAATGGCTGCGTAGAGGATCGGTTAAAATGATCCCAGGAGCAGACCACTACTTATATGGACCCCTGAATTAAATAGGCACGTGCTGGAGACAGTGACAAGAAGTCCTCGTAAATCAACCAGGAGACTGACTTTACAGGTTCATGCGAGTGAGAGGACATTCTGGGGACTGAGGTTAAAACTGCACCGCCACTGATCCTCTCTTCCCATATATATATATATATATATATATATATATATATATATATATATATATATATATATATATATATATATATATATGGCGACCCTTTAGTTGCCTGTAAAGGGCGAATTATCAAATTCCCGCATCAAAAAACCACCCAAGGCTCGCGTATTAGACTGTTGTTGGGGACGAGAGGGACGAAATTTTACGACGCGAGAAACTTATCGGCGTTTTCTGTGACAGTTGTTGTTGTAAGGTGACACCGCGGCGGAGCGGCCAAGCGCATTGAGGCGCTATGCTCTGATGCACGAGGCAGATCCCCGTCGCGGGTTCCAATTTCCCCACCCCCCCCTCGGGCATGGATGTCTGTGTCGTTTTTAGTATCAGGTAGTTCATAAGTAGTTTGTAAGTTTAGGGACTGTTGACCCCGCAGTTAAGTCCCTTAAGCATCATATACATTTTGTATGGTGACAGCTATTCAATACTGGGGAAAGTGCTTGGCCTGAATGTCAAGATAGCCAGCACGTAACTTTTGTGGAGAGTATCTACTTCAGAAAATAAATACCAACTATTTAGTGAAAGGTTATTACTAACTTAGCGGAAACCCGAAGCTGTTTTAGGTGAATCGTACTTGCTGAGACAAAGAAACCATCTTGCTACTTCGAGAGCCTAGATAAGTCATAGATCTGTTCATTCCACTGATACCGTCAAATATTAATTTGAGAAAGGCACGTTACATCTCCCAGGATACTACGAAGTATGTCCACAAAGTAAGTTGCGTTTGGTTATATAAAACAAACGTTATACAGATACAGAAAAAATATGTATTGTAAAAATATCTAAAACAGTTGAACTACTTTTCTACATAGCTTCACAAATTTTGTAGGCACTTGTCATAGCGTGGCACAAGTGTTTGCATGCCTTCTTCAAAGAAGGTTGCCGCCTGTGTATTCAGCCATGTGGTTACATGTTCTTTCCACTCGTCATCATCGTTGTTGACCACCAAGGATAGATTTAGGTGTATGAAGAGATGAAAGTCGCTAGGAGCGACGTCCGGGCTGTACGGAGGATGATCAAGCACGTCCCAGTGAAATTCCCGTAAGAGTTGCTTGGTCACATTCGCCGTGTGAGGTCGGTCACTATCGTGGGATAAAACAACACCTTTTGACAGTAATCCTCAGCGGTTGTTCTGTATTGTGCGGCTCAATTTCGTAATGGTATCGCGGTAATCATGTGCATTGATTGTTTGGCGTCGTGCTAAGAAATCAATCAGCATAATACCTTTTCTGTCCCAAAAATGGTGCACATGACTTTTCGATGTGTCAAGGTTTGGTTTAGACGTAACCTTCGTTGGGGTTTAATAGTGCCTCCATTCCATTGATTGCCGTTTTGTTTCAGGGGTGTCGTGCGATACCCAGGTTTCATCCCCCGTCACTACGCGAGAAAGAATCAGTGATCGTGAGATTTGCGGATCTTCCATAGCAACAACACTAAGTGTAAACGTACGGTAGTGCGTGTAAACCAGTTCATCCATACCACAGACGGGTGTCCACTTCGTTCTTCATCGTGCACTTGATCACGTCCTTCATTGAACAGTCTGAGACATTTTATAACCAATGAATCACTCATACCATTTTGTCCGTAAACCTCGCATATTTGCCGCTGAATTTCCTTTGGTTTAACTTCCTTTGCATTTAGAAAGCGAATCACAGATCTGGTTTCACATGCTCGGAACTGCGATCGTAAAGCTGCCACGGATTGAAATGGAAAGGGAACTTACTTTGTGGACGACCCTCGTATTACAAAGTGTGGACATGTATGTGGTAACGCACTGGACTCGTATTCGGAAGGATGGTGGTTCAGATCCACCTCCGGCCATCCAGATTTAGGTTTTCCGTGATTTCCCTAAATCACTCTAGGCAAATGCCGGGATGGTTCCTTTCAAAGGGCACGGCCGATTTCCTTCCCTCATCCTTACCCAAAAATCCGAGCGTTAGCTCCGTCTCTAATGACCACGCTGTCGACGGGACGTAAAACCCTAAGATTTCTTCCTTCCATGTATGTGGAGTGGCATTACAGCATGGGATCAATTGTAATGTTAAAATTTCTACATGTACAAGCGATCAGCAATACAATTAAGGCAAGTGTTCAGCGAATCCTCCTGTTTGCTTCGCAGGCCATCACACGGTGTGTAGTGGATGGCAGTCCCCTCGCCACTGACCCCTCTCTCGCCCCTCTATATGAAGGGCGACCCTTTAGTTGTCAGTAAAGGGCGAATTATCAAATTCCCGCATCAAAATAACAACCACCCAAGGCTCGCGGATTAGATTGTTGTTGGGGACGACCGAGACGAAATTTTACGACGCGAGGAACTTATCGGCGTATTCCGCGACGGCGGATGTGAGGAGGGGCCCGGCGGCTGTCAGGCTTTTATGACATCGGCCGGTGCTGGCCGTGAGGTGTACGGATGGCGGCCATCCCTCACCCTAAGTCATTCCCCGAGACAAAAATGGCGCCTCGCAGCCGCTGCGGCTCGCCGATAAGGGCGGAGGGCTCTATTGCGGGGCGATGTACTGTGCCCAACGTGACGTATCGGCCGCGTCAACTTCTAATCCGGCCGCGTCAGGCGTCTTGAGGCGCAAATGAAACATTGTTATTACGGACAGGGGATCCAGCCATAAAATGTGGAATGAGCGGTATCACTCTTCTCCGCCGGCAGCTACGGCCGCTGGAAGAGACCTCGATGCCCGCCATTTCTCTCCGGAAATCTGGCGAGGGCACACGTGCGGAAGAATATACGTCACTAACGTCGGCGTTACTTTCGGCTGAGGCAGTTTTTTGTTGTTGTAGGTTGACGGGGAAACCATCAGTGTTTACTTCGATACAGGAGTAAGTTAGTAGTGCCATATATTAATGACCAGGAAGATGTTACAAGAGTGTGTGTTGTATTTTGATGAAACTCATATGCCAGGTTCATTAGTATCCATTGTCTCAGAATTGCCTAGTTTCTGAACAATGGGACCAGTGGCCGACAAAGGCCAGGGGAGGCGGCAGAACGAAATGAAGGCCACTGTCCACTATCAAATACATGTATTACTATAAAAAAGGAGCTTTTGAGATTTGTAAGCCCCTCCAGGACGAGATGAACGGGACAATTTGAGAAAAATAGCTCCCGAAATTTGGAGGCTCCAGACAGAGAAGCCAAGAGCGCTCCAAAAGAAAATAAATAAATAAAAATAAAAAAAATAAAAACGAGTTATTTGGAGGCCCCCCAAGACGAGATGCCCGGGTTGGTTCGCCCCCTCCTACCCTCTCCCTTAGTTCAAAATGTTCAAATGTTTGTTAAGCTTATGGGACTTAACTACGGGGTCATCAGTCCCTAAACGTACAAACTACATATGAACTACTTACGAACTAGGACGGCACAAATATCCATGCCCGAGGGGGGATTAGAACCCCCGACCGTAGTGGCCGTGCTGACAGTGACTGGAGCGCCTCAGTCACCTCGGCCACCGCGGCCGGCTCTCCCTTAGTCCGCTACTGAATGAGACCATGCATTGATCAGCTATATGTTTTTGAGGCTTTTGTACCCCGCTTCTTTTGATCTTCGCGCAGAGATGTACTATAGAGTACTAGTAACCATTACGGCTTGGCCTACTAATTGGTGTCATTATTGTGTATGGTTTATGTACATATTTATTGAATCGTGTCTGCTGGTTCAGGGAAAGAAGATGGTGAATATGATTGGCCGTTGTTGTTGCGCTATTCAGTCCACAGACTAGTTTGATGCAGCTGTCCACGCTACCCTGTCCTGTGCAAACCTCTTCTTCTGAAAATACGAACGGCAACCTACATCCTTTTGAATCCTTTTACTGTATTCGTCCCTCGGTCTCCCTATATGATTTTTATCCCACGCACTTTCTTCTAATGCTGAGTTGACAATTCCTTGATATCTCAGAATGTTTTTCCCAACCTATCCCATCTCTTAGTCAGGATATGCCAGAAACTCCTTTTCTTCTCTATTCAGTTGAGCACCTCATCATTAGTTTCATTAGTTACGTGATCTACTCATCTTATCTTCGTCATTCGTCTGCACCATCACATTTCGAAAGCTTTTATCATCTTTTTGTCTGAACTCCTTATCGTCCACGTTTCACTTCTATACCATGCTACACTCCAGACATATGCTTCAGAAAGGACATCCTAACATTCAAACTAATATTGGATGTCAACAAATTTCGCTTCTTCAGAAACGCTTCCCTTCCCATAGCCATTCTGCATTTTACATCTTCTTTACTTCGGCCATCAGATGTTATCTTGCTACTCTAATAACAAAATTCATCTATACTTTTATTGTTTCAATACCTAATTTTATTCCTTCAGCATCGCCTGAAGTTTTCACACTTCATTTCATTACCTTCGTTTTACTCTTCTTAATTTTCATCTTATACCTTCCTTTCAAGACACTGTCCATTCCTTTTAATTGCTCTTCCAACTCCTTTGGTGTCTCTCACAGAATTACTACGTCATCAGAAGA
Organism: Locusta migratoria; assembly: GCA_026315105.1. NCBI lineage: Eukaryota > Metazoa > Arthropoda > Insecta > Orthoptera > Acrididae > Locusta > Locusta migratoria. The sequence continues at coordinate 118,074,716 of CM048744.1, read as the reverse complement.
CGACAAAGTTTTTATGCCCTCTCCCTGGACTTAAATTCCCTCTTTAACTTTTTTTCTAGCATTTCTTCACAGCTTTCCCAATGTACATATTGAATAACACTGGAGAAGAGCTACAACCCTGTCTTACTCCCTTACCAACTGCTGCGACTCTTTCATGCCCTTCCATTCAAATACTTTCCGTCTTGTTTTTGTACAAGTTGAATATAACTCTTCGTTCCCTATACTTCGCCCCTGCTACCTTCAGTATTTGGAAGAGTATATTCCAGTCAACATAGTCAGAAGCTTTCTCTATATCCAGAAATGCTAAAAACGTGATTTTCCCTTTCTTTCATCTATCTTCTAAGATAAATCGTAATGTAAGTATTGCCACAAGTGTTCCTACATTTCTCTTAAACCCGAACTGATCTTCCACAAGGTCGGATTCTACCAGTATTTCCATTCATCTGTAAAAAATTCGTGTCAGCATTGTTAGTACTGGTTGGCCAAGAGGATTCATGGAATTCCTCGCGCGTTCATATAAATTTCGTGCTTTTTTTTTTTTTTTTTTTTTTTTTTTTTGAAACATCTCCAGAATGTCCTTTTCTTGTGCAGCGTCTTGGAGGTACTGGTGTGGGAAGTCAGTGTGTACGTGAAACCCACGGCGAAGTAACTTTGCAGTCTCCTCATGAGGACGGGGGCAGCATTGCCCAAAACTTCATAGGCGAATGGATGTCTAATTGTGTTTCATTCTGGATCATACCGCTTGTACAATGTCGTATGTGGTCTTTACCTAACAACGATTGTTTCCTGATGTTAATGAGTATTTGCATTAAGTTTCGTTCAAATTGATTGATTAGTTTAGGAGATGTCCATTGTCACATGATGTGGCAGTTTTTCGGGAATAAAGAGTTATCTACAGAATTATGTCATTTAGGTAATTCTTTCCCCAACATTAATGTTGTATGATAGTAAGGAATATGTGTACCAAGTTTGGTTAAAATCGCACTAGTAGTTTATGAGGAGATATGCAACGCATACTCACACATTTATAATATGTATAGATTACAAAATTGTTACAACCAAACTAGGTACAACAAAACACAAAAATTATTTGTCTTTTTGTCAGGTACTACATCTTGTATGAAAGAGGGCGTTTAACAAGAGCGAATGAAAGCAATAGACATACAGTATACAATTTCACTTATAATTTCCGTGCTGGAAGGCCGTGGTCGATGGATAAAACTCTCTCCTAACGTTTCTGTGGTGTCGCACAAGTACAAAGTGCGCGCCACCTACTTTCGCCGCGCGCCGCCATGCACGCACGGCGCGGCGTTCTTACGACGACAGCCACGAGCGCCCTCTGCTGCAACTCCGCTCGTGGCCACCAGTGAACGATATCGTTCACTTGGGACTGAGATAGCAACCAGTTAGGACCTTCGGCATCAGATAGGCACCAATGAAGACTTGGCTATCAGTTAGGCACTAGGCAGGACTCTAGCTCAACTATGTATCAACATTCTGCAGTACTATGTAAAAGTTAAGTATTGTATAAATTCTGTGCAATATATATCTCATTCTAATTTACTCTAGTGTTTCTAGTTCTGGCTGCTCCCCTCCGTACCTGCACCAGCGTGCTATCTTTATTTCTGTGTCGGTCTCATTCCACTCGGCCACCGACACCTACAACAGAACAAGACACAAAAGCGGCGACGAGGCTGGGACACAAAAGTTTCGTCTTCAGCTGCGGAAGACATCTTCGGAGGCTAAGTGGCAACGGCGATAGGGCCTCGAGGTAGCACCGCATATATAGTCAGTGTAGGGGTCGCCACAGTATATCACGTGACTTCGGCTGAGCAACTATCTCTGGCAATGCCAACCTTATTACTGGATGAAGATCGATTGTCAACGTGCTTGTGCAACGTCGAATTCCAAAGGAATTTTATACACACCCTTGCAGCTGTGGCCAAGTGTATATCAGAACTACGAAAAGAAGTGTGAACACTCGTCTAAGTGAACACAAGAGAAATAGCCGCCTGGGACATAAGCAGAAATAGGCCCTAGCGGAGCATGTTTACCAAGATGGCGACCATCAAACGTGACCAATCTTTTATCAAAAATTTCTCACTATTATGCTCGCACATACAGAGAAGCAATTGAAATTTACAAACATCGTAATAATTTCAATAGAAAGGGGGAAGGTGTTTAATTAGACAAGATTTGGAATTCAACGTTGCACAAGCACGTTGACAATCGATCTTCTTCTAGTAATGAGGTTGGCATTACCAGAGATAGTTGCTCAGCCGACGTCACGTAATATACTGTGCCGCCCCCAACACTGCTTATATATGCGGCGCTCCCTCGAGGCCCATCGCAGTTGCCACTTGGTCTCCGAAGATGTCTTCCGCAGCTGAAGACGAAACGTTAGGGGAGAGTCTTATCCATCGACCACTCCGCCACCGAGGACACAGTGACCAGCCCAACTGCAGAGGACTCTTATATGCACGTCTCCCGCCACACCCAAATCTCCGTTCGCCACGCTGTCTCTTTCCTATACCAAACACCACCTAGTAAGCAGGAGATCCCGGGTTCGAGTCCCGGCCGGGCACAAATTTTCATTCGCAGCACTTTGGTAGTGCATCTAAACCTAGTACAGTGAAGCCATAAATGATCGCAAATTGCGATTTATTTCATTGATTGACCGCTGTAACGTCGTCAAAAATATATATTTGTACAGTTTACTATGTCGAGGATAGATTTTAAATTAGAGTTCAAAAGTTTGTTAAGCTTAAGGGACTTAACTGCGGGGTCATCAGTCCCTAAACTTACAAACTACTTATGAACTATCTTATACAAAAGACGGAACAAACATCCATGCCCGAGAGGGGATTCGAACCCCCGACGGGGAACTGCCCAGCGCATCGTAGCATAGCGCCTCAATGCGTTCGTCCGATCCGCCGCGGCTTAAATTAGAGTACACTGCAAATATGTATGATTCGTTGTAGTAATGGCATTCAGTAAGATTCCGAAACTGCCATGTTAAGTACGAGAGCCAATCCTCGTATGTTGATTATTAATACTTGAACAGCCAGTTACGACTTTGAAGGTTGAGAAACGCCACGCATCTGTTGTACTGGAGTCGTGATAGGGGTCAGGACCGCCCTGATCACGTGTCGTGAGGTACGCGCCGGCGTCCGCCTTTCTCGATGGCCGCGCGGTGTACACAGAGCCAGCCAATGGACTTCGTGCACACTACGGAGTTCTTTAAGGATCCGACAAAGAGGCGGCCGATTTACCTTGTACGACAGAGTAAACAGCCTGTGTAACCAGGGCGTTAAGCGAAACCGGGCGATGGCGGCGCCGACGTTGGCAAAACCTGTAAATCGATGAACAGCTTTATGAGCCAATTAACACAAGAAGTCCTTATGTTTAAAATATGCATGAAGATGCGCTTATCGGAGGAGGCGCGGCTCCTGCGAGGGTGGCCGCGAAATTCCCGGTCAGCACTCTGCCGCGCCGCCATTTTTATGTTAATTAAAAGCCTTTATCTTTTATCGCTAAATTACCGGCGAGCCGGCGTTAACCGGGGCTGGCTGGCTTCCAGGAACGTCGATACAATGCGTCTCTTCCGAAGGCGGGGAAACTTTACTTCTTCGGAGTGACTACGTCGCTTTTGAAGAAAACCTGAGTTAGGCAACATACCCTGGTATTGTTATATAAATACGCTAACACGAAAATTGTGGTACAGATTACTAATTTATTCGTACAAGAAGGCCAATGAAAGTTACATAATTCGAAAGATTGTTTGTCGTATATTTCACGAATATAAATATTATGTGTGCATTTAGCCATTAAAAATGGAAAAGGAAGTAGAAATGTTCCTATCTACAGCTTGGATCATGTTCTACATTCTCCAACAATCAGCTCACTAATTGGCTATTCCCCTTGACCAATGACGCTGTAATGCAGTGCAACTGCAGTATTAAAATAAGTAAATATCGAAACATGGAGTGCTCCCAACTCACTTTCTTGTGCCGTTCAAATGCTTCATTTTCGCAGTGATTAAGAGTGGTTAAAGGAAATGGATGTTTTCTTATGAATGCCGATATAAAGGATGATGCGCCGGGAGAGGCATCTAGCGGTGCTCGGGTGGAACTGCGAAGTCGAGAATGCCGATATAAATGATGATGCGCCGGGAGAGGCATGTAGCGGTGCACGGGTGTAACTACGAAGTCGACATGTTGTCAGCTCTGGACTTCTGAATATCGCAGTATCGAAATAACATTATTTCTTGCCGTTGTATAAATATACGAACACTGAAATTGTTATCCCATTTCAAATATTAGACTAATGAAAGTTATATGATTCGAGAATGGCATGAGAAGTATATACTTCCGTTTTTATTTGTTGTTATTGTGTCAGGCATTTACCTTAACACGTAAAAGATACTGTTTCATATCTCCCAGTGCCGGTTAAATTTTATCATATATCTCAGCGGCCTTCTTTGATAATGTTGGTAACAGATACTGAATAGTGAGAATCCTGTGAGTCTTCATTTTAGCCAATCGCTTGACTACGCTGATGTTTTCTCATGGAATCTTCGCTTTACGAGAGCAAATATTTTTACTGAGTGGACGTGGGTACATACAAGAACCTGTCAACCATAAAGCAGGAACAGCATTTCAAAAAATGTTCAAATGTTTGTTAAGCTTATGGGACTTAACTACGGGGTCATCAGTCCCTAAACTTACAAACTGCTTATCAATTACCTTACACTAAGACGGCACAAATATCCATGCCCGAGTGGGGATTCGAACCCCCGACCGTAGTGGCCGTGCAGACCGTGACTGGAGCGCCTCAGTCTCCTCGGCCACCGCGGCCGAGGAACAGCATTATTTGTTTACTTCATGGTCTGTACGATACACTAATCGAGTCATTCTATGTGGTTCGAACAAATGGGCAAATATTTTCTATCGTGTTGTTGATGTTGCCAACATAATCACGCGAGGCCGCCAACATGATACGTAAAATTTTACCCCCAGTGACCATTGTAAACACAATTAGTCGATTTTCGATCACAGGCAATACTAGTTCTTATTATTATTCGTAAGGAATGAAGATAACAGACGGTTTCTTACTACGCACTTTCCTGTGATACTTCCCATGGGAATAGACTACTTTCCTATGTGAAAAATATGGCTAGAATGGTACGTGATCGAAAATGCTCTGTCATTTGATGAAGCTCTACAGACGTCGCACGAAATGAGGAAGACGAAGCTATGTGTGTGATATTGCAGCGTTAGCAATAGAATGTACCTTACTTATTCAGCTTATAATTTTTTTGTGATGGAAAACGCGTTTACAAGTTATCTAAGAATGGAAAAGACTTTTCTGAAATCTGAATTAAAAACCTTGCGATAGCTGCGGCGTTTATGGTATCTAAGTCTTTCCAAAATGGAAAAAAAAAGTTTTTTATGTGCCGGAAATATTAAATAAAAATACTGCTTGTAAAGTAAAATGACGTACATTTAAACCAGAATGTTGCTTGTTTATATCAAGAGACTGACTGTAGTCTAAATGTACAAAATGTTATACATCATAAACGTGTGTAAGTTAGCATTTCATCTTAGATTTAGTCTTCGTTTTTCCGCCACACAATTCACCTTTTTATTTATTTATTTTTCCTCCAAAATGTTTGGAAATCTAATTCAATTAACTGCAGCGGTTATCAGATCCTAGGCTTACAAACTACCTAAACTAACTTAAGCTATGAACAACACACACACACACACACACACACACACACACACACACACACACACACATCTACGATGGTGGACTCGAACCTCCGACGGCGAGCAACCGCGCGCTCCGCAGTAAGGCGCCTTGGAGTTCTCGACCACTCTACCCGGCGTCTGTAATATAACACTGTTATTAGCGTCTACTGCAAAAAATCGCATGGTAATTGCGCAACTATTTAGTTCCAGTCCGGATTCAGATTAATTCTTGTGTACACGTAAATTAATCTTGCCCACCAATCACTTTCCTCATACCGTATGCATTTTTCTCATGTTGATTGGTTACAGTGAAATTTGGACTTCGGAAACTAAAGAAGGTTGGAAAAAAAAAAAATAAAAAAAATTGGCTTAGGTGCCAACAGTAAATATATTTTGTAATTTGACTCCATAATGGAGATTGTGCCTGACCACCTCAATATTGCAATAAAATCAAGAAATTTCCAGCTTGGTGGGCGATATGAAGTATTTATTTTAAAAATTACACATCGATTTCGTTACCATGATGAAACATTCTGCACTGACGATGTGCCATCATGGTAACTAAATCGACATGTAATTTTTAAAATAATTACTTCATATCGCCCACTAAGCTGAAAACTTCTTGATTTTATTACGTTGCCCGTATCTGTGTTGTGAGGTAATCTCTGAGGTAACATTTACTGTAACTGTTTGGTGACGTAACGGTTAGTGTTGTAGTTTACAAATATTTTGTTCAGTGTTCAAATGCAACTCTATACTATTTATTTATCTCTTTTAGTTGTAGCGGAAGTATGAGACACTGAAGTAGAATTATTGACCTAATAATATCAAATTTCATTGAAAAAGTTGCATTCACCAGACGCGCTCAAAATGCGGTTTTGAAACACCAATCGCTGGAAAGAGCAGGCTTTGCATGTAGGAGAAAGCAACTGTTGAAAAAAAATTTGATTTGATAAGTAGCTACAAGTCACTATAATTATTTGTTCAAATTACCGGTTTTACTCTGTATAGTGACAGCTGTTGAAAACATCCGACTGTCCAGCTGTCAGAATATAACTAAATTAATGTACATATGATTATATGAAGCGAACTATTCTGACGATGCTCTTGTATACAGAGTGAAACCAGCAAATTGAATAAATAATTACAGCGACTTGTGGCTGCTTATCAAATCAAAAACAAATCGTTCGTTTAGTGACTTTGTATTGAAATACTGCATCACTGATATAAATATTAAAACTGACAACCAAAATTTGTCGTATGCCAGTTACATTACAGCTATAACGCAATTGTAAACTTCAGCTCACTAATTAGTACGTAATAACACTTCACACTTTTGCGGATGCAGAGCATGATACTTAATAGGAAACTAACTGAATAATATTTATCGCAATTTATATAAAAAATTATATCAACATGTAGAAATAACATCCTAATATATATTATTCGAACTATTCTCCGCCGGCCGCGGTGGTCGAGGGGACTGAGGCGCTCCAGTCACGGTCTGCACGGCCACTACGGTCGGGGGTTCGAATTCCCCCTCGGGCATGGATATTTGTGCCGCCCTTAGTATTGGTTAGTTCGTAAGTAATGTGCAAGTTTAGGGACTGATGACCCCGTAGTTAAGTCCAATAAGCTAACGAAAAAGAAAAAAACTATTCTCCGATTACAGAATCTTGTCTAAACCACATGGCAGGAGAGAGAGAACACCACAAATGGAGACATCACAATAAATAGAAATATGTAACAAAAAATATCTGAAGATGGGAATACATTCTCGAAACGCGTAATGCTCAGCATTAAAAACAAGTTACTGGTGCGCTTTCTTTATATAAATTGTGAATAACAGAGTTACAGGCTTTCACAGAACATCGTTATGATTAATGAAATTAAATAATAATGGAATGGAATGTTTACTTATATCAAAACTATCGTCATAAAAATAATCGAACGAAGTGACTGCCATTTCTTTTCGATCTCTGACATCGAGTTTATTCCACATTTTACACATTTCTCAGTGCTTGTAATATGCATAAACAAATGTTCTCCTGTAGTTCAGACATGTTTCTTAACATGTCTGGACAAGTAAGATTTGATAATGACTCTTTCACGAGTCGAAACAAGTCATATAAAATCAATAAGTGATCTATGGAAATAAAGATTTTATAAAGGGTTTCAGAACTATTAAATGTTCTTGAGATTTTATGAATATATTTGTACAGTGTGGTAATACCCAAAATTTATATACCAATTTCAGGAACGAAAGTATTCAAACAATTTAGCACTGTTAGTTAATTTACGGCAGTAATTTGAGGTCACTGGTATCACGTGATTCAAACGGAGCGCTTTAGCGGGCTTTCAAGTTACTTTAATTTCCTTGGCCTTTTTTATTTTACTTTTTATTTACTTACAAAATACTACATTTTACGAGGTATGTAACATGCTGTGGGCATAAAATGATGCCCCTGTCTTCCTCCGACCATCGAACTGAATTACGCAGCCAGTTACAGGGGTACCTACAGTATAATGTAAATTACGAACCACGGTGCGACTCGACATTTTTCAGAGGGGAAATAAGTGAAAATTGACTGATAGAAGTCATAGGACTTGGTGGTCATCGAACCCGTGAACTGTGGATTCGTAATGCCGCTGTGCTATCGAGCCACCAGTTATGTTTACAAGATGACGTAACAAACATTGTAATGACAATTTTCAGGAATCAGTCAAATGCCCCATTATGCGTAAAACGAATTGCTTCCATCTGAAAGACAAATTTCTCCCATTTACAAAAATGTATGGTTTATTAGTTTTAAATAGTCATAATTGTCTTAAAACTCTTTAAATAAATGTCTGCAGACTGACCACACTGATGCTTCAGGTAAGGAATATCAAAATAAACATAGCATGCCTGCCATAGTCATGGAAACAATAAAGCAGATAAAAACTTACTTAGCAGATGTCTACATGGTCGTACGCAAAATCCTAATGACAGTTTCAACAGCTGCGTGTGCCAACGAGTACCGAAAACAGTGTTTGTTGGATGGACAGTACTCAAAACAGGTGTGAGGGATGCTGTTTCAATGATGGTGGAACTAGCAGGTCAAAAGTAATGAACAAATTAAGCATCCAACCAGGAAATAATATGATAGCTCCTTTGACTGCCATAGACCGTCAGCCACTAGTTGAAGTTCAAAAGGCTGCGGAAGCAACCACTAAAGAGTTCAGAGTAAGGAAAAGATTCCTGAAAAAATCTGCAGAGGATAAAGAAGCAGCTGGCCAGCAAGATTATGCCACTGGAATGTTCTGAAAGAGACACACGGTGAGAACACTGTGAACGTTCTTTTCTCATTTTCTCGAAACTACATTTTCAGAACTTAGGTACATATATCTACATAATGGATTTAACTATGTTCACCAAATTTCTCCCACAATGGGTCAGTATCTTTGTATTATGCCTAATACATTGCAGAAATGATATATGTTTGTCATTCTGTATATTCTTTTAACGGTAATTTTCAGAGAAAATAGTAATGAAGTGTAATAAGGGTTTTTCTGTTTCCTCTTATATAATCCAAACTACAAAAAAGAGGTATAATGTGTTCCTACGAATGTTGAGAGCAGCCTGCCACAGTCTAAATGCTATTAGACTGACAATGTTCCAGAAAATGGTTCCAGAATGGGAACTTGTATTATAAAAACATCTATTAGGCAAAATATTGTATTCCTTAAACTGTAGCAGATACTTCAATAACCTTCCTATTAAATCTTGAATTAACGTCATTCAGTGTTAGTACAAGAAAATCGCAACTTCCTCCGCGTTGTAGATGAAGAGTAGCGTGCACCGAAAGCAAGGCATGAGAATGCTGCCCGTTCACGTCCGGCTCCCCTTAAATAGAAGGAGATAAACTAAATTAAAATTTGTGGTACGGCTGAGATTCAAACCTGCAACCTCTTGCTTACTTGGCAGACACTTCCACCATTTCAACCACATAGCCACAGGGGCCTTATCGGCTATTGGGAAACTTGATTTGCAACCAATTTACAATACTTCTTCCCATAAAGATGCCTTGGACGAGCTCCACTGGAGGCACTGATGCCCAGGTGAATGTACTCGAGAGCATAACTGAGCCGCAACCAGATTGTCTTGGTCCTTCAGTATACCTGTCAAACACCTGTTCCCTGAAAGACGAATTCGCGTCCTCCCATTAGCATGACGAAGAAGGTATCGGAAGTCATCAAACCACGCTACAGCTCAGTCAAACTGCCAGAAAAGAAAAGCCTATACCTTGCAAAAGGTGCGATAGAAGATTTTATTTTTTTAACTCGTTAATATGCTTGGAAACATTAGAAAACTAAGTTTTGCCAACAAAATTTCTCTTCGAATAACTTTCTGCGGTCAAAAAACTTCGAAAATTTCGGACTTCTTCCAGTTTTTTTTTTTTTTTTTTTTTTTTTTTTTTTTTTTTTTTTTTTTTTTTTTTTCAAAATATCTTCGTTCTCCTACAGCTTTTACGTCTCCGTTCGCTTTTAAAGAGCACAAAATTCTCTACAAATTTGATTCTTACCATTTGTTCCACTCCCAATACCTATGGCTCCACAATCCATCAAAAAATGTCGATTTTTCCAAATTTGTTCAAAGTGGCAAAATACCTCATTTTTAACACTGTTATTTTAGTTTCTGTTTGTGTAATATGAATATGTTGTATATCATGTTGTATATTGGAATTTACCATCTCATTTTTAGGTATTCAATTTTTCTGTATCTAATATGGTGATGTCTTGCCATTCATGTAGTATGATTCGTACATCACTAGCCAACGTTTACTATAGGCCACCTTATGATTGTAACATCTGCTATTTCAAGAACTAAATATTTTGGAAGTGTTGTCATTGTGGAAGAAGATGTTGACCTGTTTGTGCTCACGTCCGGTTTAGGACAAGACATGAAAAACATTCTTTTGTTTCTTTTTTCTTTCTTTCTTTTCTTTAAGTACAGAGGACAAGTAGTTTTCTACTGCGTCTTAGAAGTTAGGCAGTGAGTATAATCTGTTCACTCACGCTTTTAGCGGATGTGATAGAACATCCGCTTTCTTCGGTCAAGGAAAAATTAAGTACTGCAATATGGTTAAAAAAAACGAACAGTTTAACTCACTGCTTGGCCCGTTCAATAAACAAAAGTGTTCCGATGTTTGTAAAGCTTATGGGATTTAACTACGGGGTCATCAGTCCCTAAACTTACAAACTACTCATGAACTAACTTATACTAAAGACAACACAGACATCCATTCCCAAGGGAGGATTAAAACCTCCGACGCGGGACGCCGCGCGGTCCGCAACGTGGCGCTCCCGACCGCTCGGCCACTCCTGCGCGGCGTTCAGTAAACCACACGCGACTCGTTAAAAAATAATAACAGCAGTAGAACAGGTTAGTATCGCATTGTATAGTGAAACTGTCGGCATTTCCCACATACTAGATCATTTGCGGTACCAGCTATTCGCCAAGTCTGCCACAAAAAGCAGATTAAATCTTGCAAGTTTGCTACCTACAAACGATGCTGCTATGCTGCGTAACATCATTCTTTACGAACTTCTCACCAAGTTCCAAACTGACATTTCCTGAGGTCGGCTTGTACCAGAATATCCATTCGTCTCTCAATAATCCGTGTTAGAATTTTGCAACAATTGCAAAATTTCACACCTTTGACCTGCTTTCTTTGGAATGGGGATAATTAATTTTTTTCTCTTGAATCTGATGTTATTTCGCCTGTCTCATACATCTGACACATCAGGTTAAATATTTCTGTCATGGCTGGTTCTTACAGAGACTTCAATAGCTCTGACGGAATGTCGTCTACTCCGTGGACGTCGCTTCGACTTACGTTTTTCAGTGTTCGGTCAATTTCTTTTCTCATCTTCATCTACTTCCCCTTTGCTTCCTACAGTATTGTCTCTAAGTTCATTTCCTTTTTAGAGCCACTTTTTGCTAAGAACTTGTTCTCCACCCGAGTTCCTGATATTCATACAGATACTTTCTCTTGTGTCCAAATGTGTCTTTTTATTTTCTTGTAGGTGGTATCTACTTAACCCCTGGTTACACTTCCTTCACCAGTCCTCCAGCCACTCCTGGTTAGCCATTTCGCACTTTCTGTCAATATTATATTTTAGTCGGCTATATTCCGTTTTACCCGCTTCATTTACGGTATTTTTTTTCCTTTAACCAATTAAATTCAGTATTCCTGTGACGTCCAAGGACCTCTTTTAAGTCTTATCTGTCAAGAGCTAAGCATAAGTCTTCTACTATGTTCGGTACCCCAGTTTCCGTCTATTGTTGTCTAAACCTCCCTCTGATATTCACAAGAACATCGGGTTCCTTCAATTTATCCAGCCTACAAGAAATTCAAACCTAAGAGAACTACTTAGATTTTCCCCTAAATCGTTTGTGTAGACAAGGAACAGCAGAAGACCAATAACACTACCCTGTGAAACGTCCGACATCACCTCTGTTTTAGTCGACGCCTTTCCATCGATTACTACGAACTGTGTCCTCTCTGACAGGAAATCCCCTATCCAGTCACAAATTTTGGGCGATATACCATAACCACGCAATTTGATTTGTGAGGTGTCAAAAGCTTTCTGGAAATCAAGGAATACGGAATCGATTTGCGAACCCTTGTCGAGAAATTTGCAGAAACTATTAACATCTAGATATTCAGCACGGCATTAATATGTTCGAAAATGCCACATGTGAAATCGCAGATTTTACTTGGGGTTGTAACTCGAATTCTATTAATTACAGACTTAAGTGGTGAACGATGTATTTCCATATTATTTTGGAATTGGGACTGCGGTTGATCCAGTTTTAATTCCAAATAATTTATGTATTCACCAACACGCGTAAAGTTTGTTGTTTTATTGAACGACCGGTTTCTATATTACAATAATATGCTCTTCAAGCTATTTCATAACATACATCCAATTAAACTGTTGGAATGAGCTGTTATACAGACTTATTTAATAAATCATAATCTGTGAATTATTAAACAAATTATAAATTATTAAATAAATCGGTATAAAAGGCCTTTTCATCAGTTTACTTGGATATATGTTATGAAACAGCCTGAAGATGATGTTATTGTAATATCGAAACCGATCGTTCAATAAAACAACAAACATTACGGCTGCTGGTAAATACATTAATTATTGGAATTAAGTGGTGAACTGTGCAAGGTAGCCCTTGTAGTGATCAGAAGAATGAGCATAAAGTAGCGTCCCCAACGTACACAGTCACTTGCTGCATGCCAGCCAAATTGAGCAAACCACATTTATTAATAATAATACCAGTTGCTATACCATACCGCAATGAAACTGGACGTACACCCCTTTAAAAATTCGCCTGACGTATTGCAGATTTAGCACTGTGGTGGTCTATGACCCATCGTTATGGGTATTTTATTGAATGAATTATCTGTATAAAGGAAAAAATCTTTTTACTTGTTCATAATATTTAACAAAGTCGTAATGAATATATTTTTATAGATTAAGTGCAAAGGATGGTAATATAGTTGTTAACCTAGAGACTTATAAATAATATTACTATGAGCATAGATCCGAAAATTCTAGTACTTAATTTTGCTTTGTCCAAACAGAAACCAACTTCAAGACAATTATTTTTCCCCAACACAGATTGTATTAAAGTAGTGTAAAATTTCAGGATATTCTTTTTACATTTGAATTAATTACTGATAATTGTCATCGTGAAAAACAGTTACATATAATATGATAGAAGTAGATTTAAACATAAATACATCATTTACTAGTATCAACAAAGTTGGCATGCTATATTTGCCCTATAAAAATGTGCACCTAGTTTCGCAGTTTTATTGTAAATGGAAGTAAAATGAACACAAATTTGATCTCATTCAATAACAACCACTATCGGAAGATGTCAGTTAAATAATTTGCAGTACCTATGAAAAAATTGCAGCCACAGTGACTTGACACATGAATTAATACGTCTTTCAAATATTAACAAGCAGTTCAAACCGTGCTCATTAATAACAGATGCAATATGTCGTTTGTGCTATCTTTATCACTTACGGTAATTAAATTTTAAGACAAAAATCTGTTTGTAATATGTACAAGGAAATAATTGTTTTAATTTTAGGAGGTACTTAAAGTAGCAATTCTTTCAGCCATAGAGGTGTTGTTCTTGGATCCTGTAAAGTTTAAATGAAATGTCAGATACTACGTAAATACATTTATAATATTGAGAGCATCAGATAATACCTTTTCGACTGTAAATATATTGGTGACGAGAAAGTGTATTCTAATTAAGGTATCGGCCACTATTTTACACGAATCATTTTGGCGTCATAGGCAACATTTAATTGTTTTTAGGTTATCTGATTCGTTCTTAAGAGAGGCTGTTTTATTAGGGTGAGCAACAGAAAGAACACGTGTTACCGCTTGCCGCATGCTGGAGCAAAGGCCTTAATATTGGCAACGCCGTCCCCATCTAGCGACGTGTTTCTGTACTACGTCCCCTCTTGGAATATTTCGCTGCGCGTCATTAGCAGGAAAACTAGAAACTTAATAACCAGCAATAACGTAGGAAGTGTGTATTACTTCTTGTAGACCATAAGCATCTTTTACACAGTTCTTCTATATTAGAAACAATTGCGATAGTGAACGTTTTTAAGATCCACGATGAGAGCACAAACCTATTATTTTGATGAAAGCAGAATTGTAATCAAAATCTTAAATAATACTTCTGAAACACTTTCATTCAGGTCTCGAATTATCTATAAACAAAAATAAAGGAAGAAAACCAAGCACCAGTGTCTTAATCCGATGGAACAGCAAAAACTTCTATCGTTACAAGAAGAGCGTTGCAATTTTAGAGGTTGCTTTACGACTACAGATACTATTAGCAATAGACCGGGCAAACAGTAGAGTCACTATAGAAATAGCGTCGTTAAAACATTGAATCAAGTGACTGTTGGCAATGATTAGGGGGATAAGGAAAACAGTTAAGTAACTTTCAACAAAAAATGCCACTACTTCTATTAATCGATAATAACTTAGTTGTATCTGAAATTTTATATTATTTCTCTTGATAAAATAACAACTGTATAATTAGAAGCACAGCTTGGCATCTCCAATGTTTTGCCAATAGCCCCTTGGCATAGCTATTGAGATGTTACTGCCTAGCCAGTCTACCAATACCTACCACCGAAGTCTCGCGTAAATATTGAATCACTTTTAGGTCTTTTGTCAAATAACTATTCTGCACAGCACTTTGTCCACTTATCAGATGACATGTGAAAGAGACAACCAAATGAACGATAAATGTAGGGATATGAGAGTACTTAACGTACTCAAGAGAGAAGCGACCAGTAACGACCAGTTGAATAAATGTTTTCATTCGCCTGACACGTTTACAGAGAACATTGGAGTATTTAATACGGGATTAACATATGGGGATTCAAGCTGCACTCCTATCGAACACTTGTACGCTGTCTTCAGGGGCGTAGATTTTTTGCTGGATAGGTGGGATGGAAAGTCACACATGGTCAAGATTTACAGTCCGATGAGAAATGCAAAATATCAAGTTTTTGATAAATTCTTCCATCGGTTCTTGATGCAACATCGTCATACTGAATTACAATCTCAATTTTGCGTATGATCCACAAGTTGATTTTAATTCGAGACAATTTATTATCTTATTATCAGCCAACAGTTGCAAATTGTTTATTACAAGTTCATGTTTCAATCCTTGTGGATCATCTTCAGAATCTTATAGTTACGCGTTAACCCGTCGGGCTTTGTTGTGACAAGTAATAATTATTTTAATTCGTTAACCGATTTTCGGCTTACAAGTCAATTGTGAAGAGGGCATTACAAGCCGAAAACCGGTTAACGAATTAAAATAAACTTGTGGAACTTACATAAAATTGTTAGAAGAAAATAAAAGTCTTTTCGTACCAAATTATCCGGGGAGAGTGGGGGCGGAAGGTTTGTGACCCTCATACCTGCTCCTTCATCTCCTCTTATCTGCGTCCCTGACTGATTAACTTACTGTAGTAGTTAGTGCCGTAAAGTCAATTAAGGAGCAGAGTTTTGGCAACTTGTGATACTGCTATACTAAAGCATAAAAGGTCAATAAGCAAAACATAATCGCATACTAATGTAAAGCAATCTCTTCTGTGCCTTAGTCTTCGTCTTCTTCTTCTTCTTCTTCTCTGGTGTTGGTAGTTCTTCAGTGCAGAGGTTAAATCTTACATCGTTTGCAATCTGTTCGGATTTGAGAGCCATGTTCGGTTTTTCGCCTTTTATCTGCTTTTTTTTCAGATAATTGCCAGTCTCCACCGTTAACTCTAATAATAACAACACATTTACCCTCTACCTTCAAGGGATAGCTGACAATCCAGGTGAGGACAAGATTCATAAAGCGCCTTTCTACCATTGTTTTGAGTTTGATAACTAGTTGGAGGCTAAAAAATAAATTAAAAAAGATATCGGGTTATAAATGAAACACACAAGGTCACTATGAAATATTCTGGAAACTTATAAATTTCAGAATCCGGTTTACGGCTGTTGCGCCTTCATAAGGTAAAAAATACAAGTTTAAGTTTTAAATATCTGAAGTTGGTCGATGTAGAACATTCAAAGGAGATTAGTGTTTAGTTTAAAACTAAACTGAGAGAAATTATTACAATTCAAGTTGTGATGTAAATTCCTGACATTCATAAAATATGTGATACAATAAATTACGACAATTGAAATAATAGAAATTGGCTGAAAAAGGGACAAAAAGTATATTATCTTTAACAGGTCCAATGACGGGAACATGCAAGCGTGTGACTGAGTTAAATGAAACGTTTGTGAATATATGTTAAAATTTTAACTGGTTAAATTAAAGCTATGATTACTAGTAACATAAGAAATTATCATTTATATCAGGTAAGGAGCTAAACATTTGTGATTACACAAGGATATTACAACATGGCTATGAAACAGTAGTAGAGGCATTAGGCAAGTGGTTAGGAGATGGTAGTTTACATTTTCGGCACAGGGTTATGATTAGATTCTGCAGACAGAAGTAGTAAGTATGGAAATTTTGGTTGATCATTCACTAGCAAGTTTGGGGAATTGTACATATGTTTATTAATTTCCATTATTTCCTTCCTTTTTGTGTATAATATAGGTCTTCATGAGTTACAATATAACTGTGGCCTTCTTTTAGCAGGTGGTCTGCAAATGTAGAATTTATTTGCCTAAGTTTCCAACTTTTGTGGTGTTACTTTAGTTTAGTACAAACTGATCTGTCTGATTAGCTAATCTATAATTTTCCACAGTTGCAAGTAATCTTGTATGTTATGTTCCACTCTTTTCCAAGGTTGGAGGTTTGCCTTTACCATTGGGCAGAAAGTGACCAATTGTATTGTGTGTATAAAATGATGTTATGATGCTATTTGTCTGATGTCATTTAATTCAATTTCGAAGCTTCCTTTCCTCATATTGATACATAATAATAAGGGATGGATCATGGAATGAAATGCATGTTTGTAAGTAACTGGATGTTGTGACTGGACAGGTATTACAGTGTCTATGGTGGAAGGCTTCCTGTAAATCTTGAATGTGTGGGAATGATTTCTGATGTCTACAGTTAGGCCCAAATAATTTATACAGTTACCACCGTACTCAGTTGTGAAATTAATACTTTTTTGAGCCGGATTTAGCTGATTAAGGAAAGTTTGAAGCTGCCTGGTAGTTCGTGTCCATAGACACATCATCAACATTTCTGAACTAGTATCCACCCTTGGAAAAGAGTGGGTTGCTTTCCAGGAACTGATTCTCAAATTTGTCCATGAATATTTCTACGTGTATTGGACTAAAAAGGGGACCATAGCTAGACTATCTAACTCTTTGTATATCTTCTCATTGAAATGAAAATAATTTTGTAATAGGCAAGTATGCGTGCCTAACTTTATGTTATCTGTGACAAGTGGATTAACTCCTGATTTCTCCAGTAAGTCTGTGACGATGTTTAGGCTCTCACCTATTGGTATATTAGTGAATAAGCTGCAAACGAAGTTAGCTTGGCACTAGGGACGTCTTTTAACTTGTTCATTAAATGGAGTTCAGAATACCATAGTTCCGTTTAAAGGTGGTTTTAGTTTTGATAAGGTCATTTGGTTCTTTAGCTAATTTGTAACATGGGGCTGAAGAGGAGAATACTACAGGTCGGATATTTTTCTTTGTCTAGTTTAGGAAAGCCATACAGTCTTGGAGCTATTTGATTCATGTTGGCGAGAAAACAGGTGTCAGATTCTAAAAATATACTTTTGCACTTTTTTCTTACATTTTTTTACTTTAACATTATAAATTTGTGTGGGATCTTTCTACATCTGTTGGAAGTTGGAGTCAAGGAGAGCATCTACTTTCTTTACATATTCACATTTGTTCATTAAGAGAAATATGTTGCTTTTGTCTGACCTAGAAGCTATGACACTGTTGCCGCACAGTTTCGTACTGAAAATGTTTAAAACTAGTCTATATTTAGTTGATGGTACAATGAAAATGTGGTTAGATGTTTTGAATTCGTGTGCTACAAAATATTTGGTGGAGCTGTAATCACCTAATGAGATTCTAGGTTTATTTTCATTCGTTCCAGTTGCTTTTCAGAAACGTTTCGTGGTGGTGCGCATATGAAGCCTTTTCCCAGTATCTTTAATTTTTCACTAGTCGTTTTTATGCCTTGATATTAATTACATGATCTACAGACTTGTTTTTTGACAGGTTATGGGAGTTGTTTATGGTTGGATAGCTTTTTAATTTTCGTTTCCTGTTTTTCGTACGTATTATTTACGATATCATTAATTTCCGGTCTCACTTCACTGTCCAATACATTGAACTCTACTGAGTGTAAAAGACCTGAAATTCGATGTGATCTATTTTCAGGTTTGTACTCACGTAATCACGAATGCTGAGCCACGTTTTCTTATCAACCTCAACCGCCTTCTTGGAAGCAGCTGACTTTGATTTAATCTTTACTCACGCATATTCTGGAACGAGATTTTTCTGAACACTCTGACTGTTGAACCAAATATGTCGACATGCATTTGCTTTCTTCTTCACTAACATCTTTTAGATGACGGATAACTGTGCTGTGATGGCACGTTTATCATACTCACTGACTGTTCCGTCGGTTCTTGACACAATATTTTATACATTATGAATGAAACACAAGAGATAACTGTGAGATATGCTGAAGATTTATTGGTTTTGAAAGTTATACATCTACCAACATATGATCTTTGAAATTTGTATTGTTTACCCAATGGTGGCGTAACAGCCGAAAACCTCTTTGTAAAAACAATAAAGTAACAGAATATCTCACAGTTATCTTGTGTGTTTCATTCATAAAGTCTAAAATATTCTGTCAAGAAACGACGAAGTAGTGTAAGTTATTGGGTATTAACTTATGAAGGTTACCCATCCGATATTTTCTTAACGATAGATTACAATTATACCTTAAAGTAAGCCGTTTTACTCCGGCACTCTCTTAAAAAAACAAATGCCGTCATTTTTTTCCGTAGACAAATGATAACTTACTATCGGGATAAATTTATACAGTAGACGACGATAGTGACTTTTCAAAATTGGTGATGAATGTCGGATAGGTATTCTGAAACCATATTTCTACTGTAGGTTTGAAGTTATTCCATTGTGTGTTATGTTGGTGTGATGTACAGTCCGGTAACTGCTTTGATGCAGCTCTCGCCCAAGTTACTGTAGCATTAGCAAGCGTCTCCATCTCTGTATAGCAACGGCAACACACATCAATTTCAACCAGCTTACTGTATACATTTTTTATCTACCTCTGCGATTATTAACTTACACATTTCCCTCCGGTAATAAATTGACGATACTTCTACATCTACATAAATACCCTGTAAATCACATTAAAGTGCAAAGCAGGGTTCATCGAACCGCTTTTATGATATTTCTATAACATTCTATTTTCTGATAGCCAGCGGTGAAAAAGGAGCACTTAAACCTTCCTAATTTCGAACTGACTTCGCTTACTTTTTTATTATGATGATCATGTCTCCCTATGTAGGCGGGTGCTAACAAAGTATGTTCGCATTCGGAGGAGAAAATTGGAGAAAGAAATTTAGCAAATAAATCTCGCCGCAATGAATGAAGAATTTCTTTTCACAATTTCCACCACAGCTCGTGCACATCATTTTAGAGATAATAGAAGGCGAACTGCCCTTCTCTGAACTTTCTCTATATCCTCGGTCAGTTCCGCTTGGTGGGGATCCCATAATGCGCAGCGATACTCCGAAATACGTCGCACAGGTATAGTGTAGGCAGTTTCCTCAGTAGAACTGTTGCATCTTTTAAGTGTTCTGCCAATGAAATGTAGCATTTGGTTCGCCTTCCCTGCGATATTTTCTGTGTGTTATTCCCATTAGCCGCGTTGGACCGGCCGAGAGCTCTAAGGCGAATTGCTGCGGAGCGCGCGGTTAGTCCTCTCTCGGACATGGGTGTGTATAATGTCATTAAGGTAGTTTTAGTTATTTTAAGTAGTTTGTAAGCCTAGGGAATGATAACCACAACACGTAAGTCCCTAAGATTCCCAAACATTTGAACATTTCTTATACAATTTGCTCATGGCAGGGAGCGATCTTATAAATGATTTTTGTGAATAATGAAATGCCAAGATCGCGGTATTTCGTCTTTACTCCACTTAGTACCTCTTTTATCCACTAAAGTGCTTTAAATTACTTACTGCTATTCACCCAACTCCTAAGCTATGCACCAAGACCTCAACCCCCTCATTTCCCATATGTAGTGACAAATATGCCTAGAGTGTGTAGGTGTTGGCATTTGTACATCAACTCTGATGTATTTTTCCATTTTCTAACTTCTATGTAAACCCTAGCAGATACATCTACAGTATATATATATATATATATATATATATATATATATATATATATATATATATGTGTGTGTGTGTGTGTGTGTGTGTGTGTGTGTGTGTGTGGTTTCGCACAAGTCAAAAGTGCGCGCCACCTACTTTCGCCGCGCGCCGCCATGCACGCACGGCGCGGCGTTCTTACGACGTCAGCCACGACGTCTGCTGCAACTCCGCTCGTGTGGCCACCACTGAACGACATCGTTCACTTGGGACTGAGATAGGAATCAGATAGGCACCAGTGAAGACTTGGCTATCGGACAGGCACTAGGCAGGCCTCTAGCTCAACTATGTATCCGCATTCTGCCGTACTGAACTATGTAAAAGTTAAGTATTGTATAAATTGTGTGCAATATATATCTCGTTGTAATTTACTCTAGTGTTTCTAGTTTCTGCTGTCCCACTGGGTGCTCACCTCCATACCTGCACAAGCGTGCTACCTTTATTCCTGTGTCGGTCTTCCTACTCGGCCACCGACACCTACGACGGAAACGGGACACCAAAGTGGCGACGAGGCTGGGACGCAAAAGTGGCGACGAGGATGGGATACAAAAGTGGCGACGAGGATGGGATACAAAAGTGGCGACGAGGATGGGATACAAAAATATAAATATATGATAAAAAGAATTATACAGTTCTTCCACAGTGGTAAATACTACATGTGCTGTATTTCGTAATTGTATAGTGTACTGTGTGCTGTATGTTATTATTGTGCTGTGGGTTGTTTTCATTCCTCAGCTTGTCATAATTTTTTGAATGGTGTGATTTTGTTTCTCGCTGTATGTAAATCGGAACTTGATGTAACAGATGTGAACTGACGAACCCTGGAAGTCACACCTGCAATCTCAAAATTTATAGTGTAATTTCACAGTGGTAAATCTTATACGTGCTGTATCTTACAAATGTGCTGGGTGCTGTTTTCATTCTTCAGTTTATCGTAATTTTAAATAACGAAACCTTTTCTTGGTTATAGGTAAATTGACGAAACCTCAGTAGATACTCCTGCAATTTTAAAATTTATTACCGACAATTAATAACAGTTGTAAGTATTTCACATACAATAGTGCACTTTAGCGGCATGTTAAGGTAACGTTATAGTGATCACAACGCCGCCTATTAGTAGCTTGGTGTCACTCACATCTGTACAATATGGTGATTCTTTATGTATATATGACTATAAGAGTTTTATACATGACAAAAAAACGGCATATTTTAATGTGTGACAACCCAACAGTACTATCCAACTGGCTACAATATGCATTTATATAATAATGTTACAATTTAGTGCAGGTATGTGAAGAAAACTGTTGACATATGATTACCATACAGTTATATGGCATGTTCCTTTGTTGGTCTTTTTTGTAACCATACATTTTGTGTTCGCCATTAGAGACCAGAAGATGATGTCTATGTACATCGAAACCGGTCGTCTGTTATAAATGCAGACGAAATACCGCGATCTTGACATTTCATTATTCACAAAATGCACATTTCTTTCCGACAAACGTCGTTCGTAATTGTAATTCCTAGGCATTTAATCGAATTTACGGGCTTATATTTGACGAATTTATGGTGTAAATGAAGTTTGGCGAATTTCTTCATTTCTCATATGCGTGACTTCCTACTTATCATTGTTTATGGTCAACAGCCAATTTTGGAACCATCTTATCTAAATTTTTTTTCAGCTGCTATTGATCTGGCATCATCCGCGAACAGTCTAAAAGACCTGCTCACATTGTGTCAAAGATATTTTAGAAATATAAGGAACAGTAATTGCCCTATAACGCTTCTCGTGAGAATGCCGTCTTCTTTTATTCATGGTATGCCAGAAATTTATTTTCTCCCCAATCCTGATTAGTGCCTCCTTATTAGTTACGCGATCTACCCATTCTTCTATAGCTCTACATTTCAAAACCTTCTATCCTCTTCCTGTCTTAGTTCACTCCCATGCAAGGCAAAATTCCACACAAATGCCTCCAGAAAAGACTTCCTAACACGTAAGTTAATATTCGATGATAACATATTTATGTTTTTCAGAAACGATTTCATTAATTCTTTCGTTACCTAATTTAATTTCTTCATCACCCCCTAATTTTCCTTAAACGACATACTATTGTTTTGCTCTTGTTAATGTTTATCTTATACGCTGCTTTCGATACATTATCCGTTCATTTGCTGTCTCTTACGGGATTGCAATGCCATCGGCAAACTGCAAAGTTTTTATTTATTCACCCTGAATTTAAAACCTTCTCCAAAATTCTGCTTGGATTCCTTCACAGCTTGCTCCGTGTACAGATTGAATAACACTGAGGAAAAGCTACAAACTTGTCTTACTCCCTTCCCACCTACTGCTTCCCTTTCCTGCCCTACGACTCTTATAAGTGCTGTCTAGTTTCTATATAGTTGTAACTAATCTCCAGTTCCCTATATTTCATCCCTGTTGACTTCAGTACGTGAAATACTTTAGTCAACATTGTCAAAAGTACAAATCTAAACAGCAGGAAACGGTATTTGCGTTTTCTTGATCTATCTTCTGAGTCTTTTTGTCTCATATGTTCCTACATATCTCATGAATCCAAACTGACCTCATGGGAGGTTGACGTCAATCACTTTTCCATTATTGTGTAAATAATTCACGGACAACATTTACACACGACATAAGAAGCATCACAAATGTGAATCTAAATATTATGACTGTCAAAACAAAACATATTTTGAAATGACTGTCAGTATGTCGATCACAGAGTAATCGGTCTCTTACAGCGTCTTCACACATCTTGCTGTCACTTTACAGACGATCTGTGGTGCGTAATGAGAGGTTGTGGCAAATTTATGTTAACAACGATATTAAAACTATATATTACAGATTTACAAAGGTATTTCTGGGCTCTGGATACAATTGAAACTTTTGATATTATAGTTATTGCTTGTCTGATCAGATGAAGCGCCATCTGTCGGACATTTTTTGAACTTTGTTTTTCTAATAAAACCGCATGTCATTATTTCGTGATATATTAAGTTTTCAAATTTATACTGAATTTTTGATCACCCGGTACATTGTGTTCGCAACACTTACATACTGTAAAGATTTTTCAGTGGAAAGGACTTTCTACGTCGCCTCTACATGACGTTAATCTTTATGATATAGTTACGAATGTCAAGAAACGATATTCAGTTAGGTACTATTTTAATGTATTTGTTTTCACTCAATTCTGTTGCCTAACCGTTGTTGATTTCTAGTAATACTGCGCATCCGAGCTTGTCGTTTGAACACGAATTACGGCCTCTTCACTCATTACAGAAGGCTAGACCGATACTAAAATTAATACGTACGTTATTATATTGTGCATTAATAACTTTTATACTCTTCGAGGAACGTCCGTTCTCGTAACTGGTTCAGAAAGCTTCTCTTGGAGTGTCTATCATAGAATTGGCCGATCATTATAGTGACGCTTTCGCGCTTGGTAAGTTATCCAAGAAGTACGTGTATGTGTCACGTATGTTGAATATCTAATTGTATCGTTTGTAGAATAGTGTGTGGTGTGGTGTGTTTGTGTGTGTGTGTGTGTGTGTGTGTGTGTGTGTGTGTGTGTGTGTGTGTGAATCGTGATTCTAACCCATAGTTACTCGTAGTTAGGATAGTCAGATACCAATTCTGAGTGCAGGTTCCCATTGCCAATAAATTTGTTTTCTTATTCGACATGTGAAATTCAGTAGACCGCTTTCGACTAGCAATTCGTTACAGTAAATCGTACGTAAAACATCTCTACAACAGTAATGATTCAAACGAAGTATTTATTTTCAAAACATAAGTGTTCTGCGTAGGTTACACAAAATAAAAGAAAAACAAGTCAAAGTCATGTAATCACTAAAAATCCTTGCCTGCATACTTTAAGCGAAGTGATTTCATAGAATGGTTCTACGCGACGGAGTAGATGCAAAGTACACACGGCTAATGTGTGAAAGTATTTGATAGGCAAGAATTGGTATGAATAAAATTTGCATATGCTGTGCTCTAAACCCGTACATGACCTCACTATACGAGAAACGATCACTTTAATCAAACCTTCGTGACAAGTATCGGCAATGTGCAGTGCTGTGATACAAAAATATTATCTTCAATCAACAGTGATACTAAGTTAACAAATGAGAATAACTCTGAATTAAGCCCCTGGTCGTCTTGTCTATATTTGGATGTCATCTCACATTCCAATAATGAATTAAATAAAGGTTTATTGCCTCGGTCGTAATCCTAGCGAATAATCATCAGTATAAGCTTCAAATCATAGCAAAAAATTATATATTTTTCCAATAGAGAAGTCTTATCAACTTCTGTAATTCCATCATATTTTTATATGAACCGTTCCACAAACAATCACTTTGCAATCTCGAACACTCCTTGCAATCTACCAACACTGCTACTCTACTCGCACTGCTCCCGCCTTCCAGCGATGCAACAGCGCCATCTCCAAAGATAAACAAACTCAGTTGCTGCTAAAATCTGAACGAAACCGAAAATGCATCAACAGCAGGCATTCAAATAAGACCTCTAGTCGCTCAACTTGTAACGAAGCTAGTTTCTCTTCTCTGAATCTCCTTTTTCTATCATTCTCAAATACAGATCCTACACTGACGAACATGATTCAATGGGTTCAACGAGTATTATGATTACATACTTCCTTTGTTGAAGTCTACACTACCTGAGTATCCTGCTATGTATTTCAGTTTGGTATCTGCGTTACCCAGAATTAATTTTATTTGGGCAGTGTACTTCAAACCACTCAGAACGCATCCTCCTATACGTTTTATCGAAGTAATCGCTTCCACTGATTGTTCTGAAATTCCGTAATCATATTATAAAGTCTCTTTCTTCTTTGTACTTGCATTATGTTACATATCTTTATGTTGAGAGTTATTTGTAACTCTCTGCACAGAGCAAATTTGGCTACAGTTGTCCAACATTAGGAATTCTTCATATGCAACGGCATCATCCACAAAAACCCTCATGAAGCTGCCAACGTTACCTACAAGGTTATTTATATATATTCCGGAAATTAACCGTCTTATAAAAGTCCGTTGGCGTACTTAAAAAATTACGTGTCCTTACTTGTATGATATGCAATTTGCGTCATTCTGTCTTACTTCAAAGTCTGACAGTTTGAAACTCGTTTTTAAAATGTCTTCAAAATTGTTTTCAGTCAATAATTACATACCTCTACGAAGGAAAAAGTTTTTGATATCAAGGCACAGTACACATTTACTAACATGTGTACATAGATAACCATTAAGTTATTCTTTGCTGCCTACAACTTTTGTATTTCAGTTGAATGTGCACAATGACTTGGTGCAAGTTTTCAATAAAGGGAAAGTACTACGATTATTTTCTGACATATTATAACATTGGGCAGTTCTTCGTGGTATTTTATCGCTACGTATCTCCCTAGTATGTTTCTATTATTACTACAGTTATACACGACAGTTAGCGTAGGATACTATTCGTAATTTGTTCAGTTATTTAAAAATAAAATATATAGATGCACACACAATGTTGCTGCAACATTTATAAGATCGATTTACGTATTTCTGACGAATCTTTGCACCTGCCACAAGTAAAAGACATACTGGAAAAGACTCAATATGGCTCTGGGTATTGCGTTACGTCAAAACAGGCCGCGATGGGATAGCCGTACTCACTAAGGCGCCTTGTTGCGATGCGTGTGGCCGTTCGCTGTTGGATGTTCGAGTCCTCCCTCGGGCAAGGGTGTGTCTGTTGCTCTTAAGATAAGTTAGTTAATGCAGTTTGTAAGTTTAGGGACCGATGACCACTGCAGTTGGGTGTTTACTTTAAGGACGTCAGGCATTAATTTTACGATTTCTTTGTGATAAGTGACGTAACTATCACTATTTGTAGAGTTTCCAACATAAAATAATGTTATTTGACATTCAAAGGTCTCTAGTTTTTTTCTGCATACATTTTACACTACTATAGGATCTGGAGTGAAGGAACTTTTCATTTAGCATCTTAATGGATCTGAAACCACGCAGGAAAAATATTTTGGATTAAACTTCCTGGCAGATTAAAATTGTGTGCCGGAACCGGGACTCGAACCTGGGACCTTTGCCTTTCGCGGGCAAGCGCTCTACCGACTGCGTTATCCCGACACAAATCACGATGCCGCCTCACAACTTTACTTCCGCCAGTACCAGGTATCGTAAGTCGTGTCGGGGTAGCTCAGTGGTAGAGCGCTTGCCCGCGAAAGGCAAAGGTCCAAGGTTCGAGTCCCGGTTCCGGCACACAATTTTAATCTGCCAGGAAGTTTCATATCAGCGCACACTCCGCTGCAGAGTGAAAGTTTCATTCTGGAAACATCCCTTAGGCTGTGGCTAAGCCATGTCTCCACCATATCCTTTCTTCCAGGAGTGCTAGTCTTGCATGGTTCGCAGGAGAGCGTCTGTGATGTGTGGAAAGTAGGAGGTGAGGTACTGGTGGAAGTAAAGTTGTGAGGCGGCATCGTGAGTCGTGTCGGGATAGCACAGTCGGTAGTGCGCTTGCCCGCGAAAGGCAAAGGTCCCAGGTTCGAGTCCCGGTTCCGGCACACAATTTTAATCTGCCAGGAACTTTAATCCAAACTGTTTTTCCTGCGTGGTTACAGACATATTAAGATGCTAAACGAATAGTTCCTTCACTCCAGATCCTATAGTAGTGTAAAATGTATGCAGAAAAAAACTGGAGACCTTTGTATGTCAACTGACATTATTTTATGTTGGAAACTCTACAAATAGTGATAGTTACGTCACATATCACAAAGAAATCGTAAAATTAATGTCTGACGTCCTTAAAGTAAATACCTAACTACAGTGGTCATCGGTCCCTAAACTTACAAACTGCTGAAACTAACTTATCCTAAGAGAAACCGACACACCCTTGCCCGAGGGAGGACTCGAACATCCAACAGCGAACGGCCACACGCATCGCAACAAGGCGCCTTAGTGAGTACGGCTATCCCATCGCGGTCTGTTTTGATGTAACGCAATACCCAAAGCCGTATTGAGTCTTTTCCAGTATATCTTTTACTTGTAGCAGAATTTTAATCTGCCAGGAAGTTTCGACTTGATTTTTTCCTGGACGCCTTTTTGAAGCTTATAAGTCGGTTTGACAAATGTCGTAATGCAGTTGGAAATGTCTCATTCTATTTTTTTCCCTTTAATACACAACTCTACCTACAGTCGACAGGGGAAACTTATTTTCCAACTCCCCTCGTACATATGTAGTATCCGAAAGACCAGACCCCTCCTACGTATAAATAGTCATTGTGTGCACCCTCTGCACAAGGTGCAAGTCTAACGAAACCCTCGTCAGGGTGGGTCTGGCAAACCACGGTCCTCACGGCCAAGTAGGGCGGCAGAGCTTCCTTCCGTCGAACGCGGCCATTTGCAAGGGGAAAGAATGGCCGAGTCCGGGAAATGGGGACGGTGAGAGGCGAAGAATTAGCCGGCGCCACATTTCGTCGCAATCTGCGCCGCCCATCGGCCGTTGGGGCGGCGGAGGACCTCTGGCGTCCCGTCCTCAGAGCGCGGGGCGGTTGCCTCGGCGTCGTGGGCGGCGGCGGCGGCGGCCGTAGCAATCATTTAGCTTGATAGGGCCGGCCCGGGGACAGTTTGCAGTTAGGAGCGGGCCGCAGCGCGTGATATCTGCGCCTCTTGGGGCCGCGCCAGGTGAGGTCAAGGAGGCTCCCTAAGCCCCGGACTTAATGGCCCGGAATATATTGCCCGGCCGCCTCGGACTCAAACTTTGTCCACTTACACACACTTACTTAGTTATTCGCCAGTGGCCACCGCGCCGTCTCGACCGCCCCCCGTGTATCACGAACCATTTAAGCTTAATTGCCTCTGGCGGCCCGCGGTTTGTTTAACAAGCCTCTGCGGCGGTAACGGCCGGGCACCGGACAGCGGTCGGCCGACAAGACAGCCAGGGCAGCGCGTCAAGAAACGCTAATTACACCGACCGCCGCGGGCGGCGCTGCCGGCGGCGCTGCAGGCGGCGGGGGCGACGCTCCCACATAAGGGCTCGGGGAGGTTGGAAGTGGCTCGCGGTTTCTCTTGCTTGCCTAATATGCTACTAAATGGTGTCCTATAAAAATGTACCGTTTCATATTACTGCGGAAAGCAGCGAGTGATTATGAGAAAATTTATTAAAAACTTAAATACATAAAGGCAAAGGTGGTATTATGGGCTAGTGGTTGCAATATGGGCTAGCTTAATATCTGACTAACAAGCCCGCGCATTCTAACGGCAACCTCAGTAAATAGTAGTAGCTAGTTCGTACACACGCCACAGAATGCGCTGCCTCAGTCAGTTACATGGAATATTAGTGGTGAGGTGTTTCGTGATTTTTCTCATTTCAAAACTTTGAAAGCTAAGAGATTACAGTTATATTAGACATACTGCCAACGCGTAGATAGCTCTTAACTTCTTAACTACATATTATATAAATATTTAGCTTTATAATGCTCCCGAAGTTGGTTAATTAAAGTTTGTTTATAACGGATAGCAACGTTTCACTTTCCAAGAGGGCTAGGGTGGTAATATGGACAATCGCTGTGGTGGTTATATGGGCTACCCACTGCACTAGTCCATATTACAACACCTACAAATACTGTGTGGTTTTCTGTTTCAGATGTCTCGTAAAGTGCTGAATCCGCGAAATAAAAATAAATCTAGGCAATGTTGGAATCGGGATAACATGACGTCTGCGATTAAAGCAGTTTCAGGAAATTTAATGGGGTTTTTAGAAGCTTCATAACAGTTTTCTGTACCACGATCGACTTTGCAAAGGCTAGTTCATCTTGGCATACCATATGAAGAAGCTGCGTCTAGGAAGTTTGGGAGGAAACCAATTATGTCTAGCGAAATGGAATCTGAACTTGTACATTAATTGCTGATAATGGAAGTAAAATTTATGGCCTGACAAGAAACGATGTTACAAGTTTGGCTTATCAGTTTTGCATCATAAATGGAGGAAGCTTTCAACAACAAAACCAACCTTGCTACCTCAAGAGAACCAGCCTGATAACACAGAAGGCTCGCCCCATTCCTGTACTGGTCCACACAAGACTCGCACCAACGACTAGAGCCACAACAAACCATGTGCCAAAGACCTAGCAGAAGCTGGCCCTAGCAGTGCGTCCCACGTTCCAATAGCTAGGAAACATTAAGACTTCACCAAAGGACATTTTGCGTGTTCCAAAAAATAAGAAAAAGACAACAAACAAAGGACCTAAGCCAGGAAAGGCAGCTGTAATTACAGCATCACCCTACAAAATATATTTGGAGAAGCTAAAAAAAAGAATGAAGAAAAGAAAGCTAATAAAAAAAAAGGAAAATGAAAAGAAAGGAAAAAGAAGTGGAAAAGAAAAGGAAGATCGAAAGTCATGACGTAACAGGAAACACGAAGAATGTGAGATGTGAGCTAGATGTTGACAAAAGAAATAAACAATGAATAAAAAGAAAAACTCCATCAGTGAAGCGATAATTGACCATCGACCTACCATCATCATCCGACAGTTCAGAGGAGGGATCGATAGATTCTGGGGAATCAGTTCTAGAGCCCAGTGTCGTTGTAAAGCCTGGAGATGACGATGTTACCTGCCGTTTTTGTGAGGAGTTATATACCCAAGACACTAAAGGGGAGCTATGGATCCAGTGCCTAATGTGCGAGATGCGGGCGCACAACGAGTGTGCTCGCTGTGAAACGGAACATTATATTTATGATTTCTGCCAACCATAAATGACCAACTTACCATAAACATGTCCCAGTATAAAGGTTTTGCTATTGTACAATTACTCTAAAGAATCTACAGGAAATATTGACTTTTTTGTGTGTTTATAGGATAGCCCATATTACCACCACATTTACATTTTTTCACAAGACGTCAATTTTGTAAACATGTTTCCATATTAAAGTTGCATAATGATTTAAACTAAAACATATGTGATTTGCTATTTTATAACATCACAAAGATTATTTTTTGAGGTTTTCAGCAAATTTCACTGACAATTTTGGAATTTATGGTTTACAAATAAAGTGGTAGCCCATAATACCACCTTTTCCTCTAGTATTTTTGTTCCTCAATATATTTTTTTATTTGCTTGTTCTTAGCAGCATTCGGCTTCTTAGGCCAACGACAGATAACTTCATACTAGACAGATAGTCCACATGTAACATTGAGGTTACATACACAAAAATGTTTTATCAAAGTTATATGAACTGCATATTAATTCAAAAGTCAACACAGTTTCAGCTGTTGCATACAAATGGTTTACATGCATAAACCTTGACCTAGGTTTCGGCAAAAGTAATTTTGCCTTCTTCAGAAGTATTACATAAAGCTCACATTAAAAAAGTTGTTAAATAAAATGTTGCTGACTCTATGGCAGTAGAATAAAAAGTAAAATTTAAAACAATGTCTACATCATAAAACTGTGGAGCATGTCCACACACAGGTCGAGTGAGCACTGCGTACTTTTTTTAATGTGAGCTTTATGTAATATTTCTGAAGAAGGAAAAATTACTTTTGCCGAAACGTAGGTCAAGGTTTATGCATGTAAACCATTTGTATGCAACTGGTCTGCTGAAACTGTGTTGACTTTTGGATCGTGTTCCACCGTTGCTGAATTACAGCCATGTTTAAAATTTTGCAAATTAATTATGTCTATGAATCGATACTACATAACAAACGTACTCATACAAAACAAATGGATTTTAAATGAACATATCTTGGGCTACAATGGTATTACAATATTAAAACTGTGTCATTTTATAAGAAAGTATTGTCACAGGTGATGGTAGAAACAAATGTGCGTTTGTTATGAATGAGTATCAATACCACAGAACATGCATCATAATAATAATAATGAAAGAAAAACACAAATTGGGTCCGAATGGGTACATCTTACTCACTAATGTTACAAATATAAATGCCCAGGTGAGCGATGGATTATTGTACAAGCAAATTGTAAATTATAACAAAATTTATTGTCATATTCCGCCGATTTACTGTTTGATAAGGAAGTTACCATCAGATGCTACAGTCCACTGTACATAGTGAATTATGCTTCATTATACCCAATTTATTGAGATTGTGATAAGAGTGACTCAGCCTATGGAAATTATTTGATACTAGCATAGTTCACAAGCAATTTATTACTGTTTCGTATTGAAGGTGCCTTGCAGTCTTCATATAATTAATAAAAGACATTATTACATGGATGTAATGGTAGTTTCCTTTTTATATATTTATTCCACCATACCAGTTTCGAGCACATACTCATCATCAGCGGTCTTATCATTTATTTTTATACTATCATCGAAATTGTAATAGCTGTTCTATTAGGTTTTCGTTTTTTAATACTTTTTATCTTATTTTATGTCAGGAGACACGTGTTCTACTAATTGCCGATAAATCCTTGTTGTCTGAAATGTCAAAAGTGTCATTGCTCTCGATATAAATGTATTTTCTATTGGTTGCGATGTTAATTAAGCCAATTGTGAAAATATATAAAAGTGTAAGATATATAAGTGTAAATTTTGATGCTACGAAATTTATTATATTTCTGTCACTAGAACACAATTTCCTGACATTAAATAATAAAAAGTTCCTAATAGACGGGAACCTAGCAGAACAGCTAAAACAATTTCGATGATAATGATGGCATACAATAATTTTAAGACCGATGACATTGAGCATCTGCTCGAAATCCGTCTAGTAAAATAAATACATAAAAAAGGAAGTAGTCTAATTATATTCATGTAGTAATGTCGTTTATCAGTTTATCATCATTATTATTAACGGTGTTTTGTTTCTCTCTTTTTAGCTAATACGTCATTTAAGAACTCCATTCCAGTTTCAATTCCTTATTCTTTGTTTCTTAGTATTCTTCCAGTATGCTTTCATCTGTTCATTATGTTTTCTCTTTCTGTCTTCACACAATTTTGAATTAGTCTCATTAGCAACCATGTCCTGGAATCCTTTGATATTTAGTACTTTTCCTAAAACATTTCTTTGTTTTATATATATCTTTTCTTTTTAGGGTGTTTCTATCTAAATCCTTTTTTACTTTTTTGATCATGTTTGTTGTGAGCTTTCTGCCCAACAAATATTTAAAACTTGTATTACTTAATCTACTGTGGTGCATTTAATATAAATTTCGGAAAAACATGAAAATTTCTTTCTCTCATAACATTTAAAATATTTTCTTTGCTCGTTTATATTTCAGCATTATTTTGTAATTTCCAAACTCTTGCTGTGTTTTTTGCTTCTAATATTTTCATTAAGTTTGGTCTTTCTAGTACATCTAATTCACCTGAATTATAGTTTACCGTGAGACATTGGCTTTCATAGAGGCATTCTGGCGTAATTACTTTGATGTAATACCTTATTTTTCTAATTTTCAATGGGCAGTTTTTATTGTATGCGTCTTTAGTGACAGCATATTCTCTCAACATTTTATACATTTTCTGCATTACAGTGTTTTCTACTGCACTTTCCTGGATTATCTCCCCTAGATAATTGACTTTCTACCCTCTCTGTTTGACCAATGTTTATTTTCAGGAATCTTTTATATTAAAAAAAAATTATTAAAACTGAAGTCTGTTTGCCAGGACGTTCTACCCGACCAATTTCCTTATTTTTTGTTTAAAACGAAAGGTATTCATCCTCAGATTAATCTTCAAGTATCAGAATTCACTTAACTCTCGGCTTCCTTTATTTATATTGAAACGCAATTTCCCTCTGTATATTTCCTATATGAAAGTCCTTGCTGTGAACAAGTCAGTCGGTCAGGCCGTTTTTTCTGACCGATTTCCTTCATTTTTGCCTTAAATGAAAGGTATTCATCCACAGATATGTGATCAAGTAGTAGAATCCACATAACTCTTGTCTTTCTTTGATCATACTGAAACGCAATATACTTCTTACCTTACTGTGAATATTTTAAGCGCTTTGTTTTAACATGTCTTCGGTTCTAATTAAGATACACAGTTCATTCTGGCCTAAGAACGCTTAGCGTATCAAGCTCTTTCATTTGCCTTTTTAAACATTTGCATTGATTGATTCTGGAGAATATTGGGGAGCGAATACTATTATTTCGCTTAGATTTGACACCATCTGCCGTTACAATTCCCTTTACTTTTAAACCATCGCAATTTACAATTAGTTTAGCCTTTTGTATTATGAATAATGAAGAGCAGGATCCACCCCGTGATCGGGTTGGACCAGCTTTTAGTCGCGGACAGTTGTATGTTGCCTTATCCCGAGGCAAAACATTCAAGAAGGTAAAAAAATAAACCTTAGGGTAGACACACATTGGAAGGAAGTATTGTAAAA
This sequence comes from Locusta migratoria, assembly GCA_026315105.1. Taxonomy (NCBI): domain Eukaryota; kingdom Metazoa; phylum Arthropoda; class Insecta; order Orthoptera; family Acrididae; genus Locusta; species Locusta migratoria. Next base: position 118,040,589 of record CM048744.1, on the reverse strand, counting down.
ACTAATATTGTATATACTTTTAAAATCTATAATAAAAAAACTAATATTTGATAAATATTTCCATTCACTTATTTCGACTTTACGTCACTGACCACTAATGGTTCAAAGTACTCTCACGGGTCATCTTGTTTATTATTATTATTATTATTATTTTATGTAGGAAGGATTGGTACCCCAGGGTTGTAGTCACTTAAAATCAACCAACCAATAACCAGTGATGAGGAGGTATGATGTGGATGCTGCATGGACGCGTATTTTTATGCATGCTAGCTTCTCAGCTGCAAATGATATTGTATCCGCCATGTTGCATAATAAATAAATAAAATGTAAGCTCAAACAACTTAACGCATATTCTGCCCGGTGGCGGAGTCGAACACCGCCGATATTTCGTCGTTGCCATTCTGAAACTAAAGGAGTAATGGGCAAGCGAATTTAATTCCTCGGTTTGCAAATGGTAAACAAGGAGGATAACACACACACACACAGTACAAGTAATCGCAGAGTCTGGCATGCAGTTCCACCTATTGGGATAGAGTTATTAAGGAAGCTGTTGAAATTAAACTAGCAAGCGACCATATAAATGTCATGTTGGTTTTTAATGGAATTCTGCTTGGAATCTGGCCCTGTTTTTCGACAAAAAACAGAGGGACAGAATTAATGTTGCTTGTCCTTTTGATTAATAATCACTATCGATATTTCTGATGTTACTCAACTTTGGTTGTTTTGACTCTGCGGTTACTTGTACTGTGTGTGTATTATCTTCCTTGTTTACTCTTTGCAAACTGAGGCATTAAAATCGCTTGCACATTACTTCCTTGAGTGCAGTTGTGCCTTGAGAAAGGCAGGGTGTCCTCCTGTCTAAATATCGGACGTAGTCGACGACGTCATCCGGCAGCATACCCGTAAGTTGATTGAAAATTCATTACGCTGGAAAAAGATAATGTTTTACAAGAAAATATAAATTCCTCGGGATATCAGACTAACCGTCCGTTTCGACTTAACTGTTTCTAAAGGACAGAACATAGTACGTTGTATATTTGAAAGTATCGGAAAATTAATTTTTTCACAAAAAATTAATAATTAGGTCTAATAAAACAAAAAATAACGAATGAACTTGCACCTCTAACTTACTCTTCTACATAGTTATCAAGATCCTTGACGTATTGCTCACATGATCGAACCAGTTACAATATGCTCTGTTCATAAAAGTCAGTTTGCTTGGACTATATCACCCTTAACACTAATTTTCAAAAACATTTTGGAGTTCAACAGCGAGCTTGCTGTAGTATTTAAATTAAAACTAAATCTGTTCATATCGCAGAGTTCTAATTTTATTTTGCATCCGGTTCCGACCAAAGCAGATTATTTTCAGACAAATAACACCATGTGGCAGCGGTGCAATGGATTAAGCAGAAAGTTTTGTAAACCTAAGTCACCAAACTGCAGTGGTCATCAGTTCCTAGTCTTACAAACTATTGACACTAACTTATGCTAAGGAAAACCCACATACCCATGCTCGAAGGATGACTCGAACATCCGACGGGGGCCGTTAATACAGCAGGCCGAACAAACTTCACCAGCCAGTTCCACTGCCTCATCTGTCGCAAAGCGATGACAAGCCTGGAATTTCTTCATGGGACCAAACAGACGAAAACCCGACAGCCCAAGGTACAGATTTTTATGTTGGAGACTGCAACATCTCCAATCTAAATCTGGTGATTTTCTCACAAAGAGGCGAGCTTTACCATGAATAGCGTTACACAGCAATTACTAAAAAAATGCTCAAATGTTTGTATAACCTATGGAACTTAACTACGGGGTCATCAGTCCGTAAGCTTACAAACTATTTATGAACTAACTAAGACTAAGGACAGCACAAATATCCATACCTGAGGGGGAATTCGAACCCCCGACCGTACAGCAATTACTAACGTTGTAACGCAGAAAACGACACATCTTGACCAAAGCTGCTTTAATGCAGTATTCATAGTGATTTTTGACTTTTAACAAAAAATACCATATTGACAGACACAGTAAAACCTTGCACCTCACAACAGCCAGTAGCACATACACATGCACCTTTCCACTCAGTGGTACACTGTCTTCTGTCTATTCCAATGTGCAAAGAAAATTTCAATATGGAGTTGGACACAACAGACTCAAACAATGGCTATGATCCAGTCCTAATTGACCATGTCTTGCAGAGGAAAGAAAAACGGAAACTTCTACCCCTTCTCTATGCCCCTCCTGTTGGCCCTTCCACTATTTGTAAGAATTGGTGCACTATTCCATATATAGGACAGATGTCACACAGTGTAGCCAAAACTCTAAAATCCTGTAACTACAGGGTTTCCTACTATGCCAGTAAAACAACTGGCCAGTCTATTTTCAATAGCAAAGGGAAGCCCCACCTATTAGCCAATAGTGGGGTATAAAAACTTATTTGCCTAGATTTTGATAAGTTTTACATTGGCCATTCAGGAAGGGACATAGCAACTAGGCTAAGAGAGCATGAACGCAGTTGCATGTTGCAAAATCATGACTCCACTATTGCTGAACATGTTCTGAGTGAGGGCCACAGATGTCAACCACAGTCCTACTTACTCCACTTAGCCAGAAAAGTCCAGAAACTAAATCTACTAGAGGCCTTAGATATAAACAAACATCTGGCTATCAGTCCAGGCCTAATATTAAATGATCAAACAGCCATCAATTAGCACCACCTCTGAACCCACCCTAATCCACAGAATATCCAAGCCTCTTCCATTTTATTCCTCCACCTCTAGTATTTTCATATTTTACCTTACTTTATTTTGGAGCCAGTTTATGTTTGTAATAGTTTCTAGTATTTTGTCTAATAATTACTTTACTGATATAAAGTTGTAAATCTTATTTAAATTTGGTACAGCCACTGTTTATCTACTTTCTGTGTTAATACCAGTCTAGCTTTCCAATGTGTCACACCAGCTTTCTATATTTGTCCTGACACTAATTCTATATTTAATTGTGAACATTATAATTGAATATGTTTATTCTCACTGTTTTTCAGTTCAAGTGCACACCTCCGATTTATTAAGCTTCTCAATTCTCCAATGCACCCCACCGATTCCCTCCTATCCCACCCCTATATTTTTATCTATTTGTTTATTTAGTTATAATAGTGTGCCAGATTTCTAATATTTGTGTCACCTTGTGTTTTGAACAACCCTTAAAACATTAGATTCTTGTATAATTTTATTTTTATTCCATGTAGTCATGTAACAATTTATGTTTGCATTGTTTCTTTATGTATTGTAGGTATGCATGTTTCCTTTTTTCAGTACTGTTTATTTACATATTTCATTCAAATATTTATTTACACTGTAACTGCTCCATCAAAAAAGTTAACTTACTTTCCTGTATGTAACATTAATGACAACACAACTTCTTTGGCTGAACATCAGTAAATGTCTGATGGTCTAATAAGCCGAAAATCGATTCACAAAATAAACAAACCTTTAGAACAAACACAAAAGTGAGTATTTTAATTTTCATAGAAAATACTGTCGTTAAAAAAGTCATTAAAATAGCTTCACATCGCAGTTTTTCCATTTTAGCCTCCATTTTTGGAGAAACCGTTTCAACTTCTTTTTTTTTCTTTTTATTTTTATTTATTTATTTTTTTTTACCACCGCTAAAAATATAAGTGTGTATTAGTTTTTAATTTTAGGAAAATCGGAGAGTGTGTTTTCCGTAGATTTACTGTGAAATTGGCAATATAGGAAAACTGTTTTAAGGCGGCCACACACGTAACAGCATGCTTGAGGAGCACACTTGCACAAGCGTGCTTGCACAAGCATGCTTGAGCGTGTGTAGGATAAATTTCATCAATCATCAAGCTTGTACAAGTAGCTTGATGCTGGATCGATTTAGATTATGCACGCTTGTGCAAGCGTTGAAGCGCATGCGTGCTTGAGCGTGTGTGGACAATAAAGATGCTTTTGCAAGCATTTGACAATCTGAGGCTGCATCCTTTGTTTTCGATAAGTTTCAATTAGTGTTGCAATAGTAATGTCTGAATTAAGAAACATAAACCACGACCTCTTAGAGGAATTTATCAGACTGTGTGAAACGCATCCCTGCTTGTGGAATATTAAATGTAAGTACTATCATGATAAAAATAATGAATGAAATGCTTGTAAATCTATTGGACCAAATGTGTGCTCATCAGTCCGTAACTTACAAACTACTTAAAGTAAGGTAAACTAACATAAGGACAACACAGACACACCCTTACCCCAGGAAAGAATCGAACCTCCGACGGCGAGCAACCACGCGCTCCGCAGCAAGACGCCTTAGACCTCTCTGATTCTCCACCGCGGCCATGATAAATATAAGAGAGACGCTGCATATGACATACTAGTCGCGAAATATCTCGCCGAGTGCCTTTGCGAAATAATAATAGTATATTTGACGTCTTCATAACTTCTTCCTGTCACGAGAAGTCGCAATGCTGCTGTTAATGTTTCATGTGGTGTTATAAAGTCCCTCATTATTGTATCCTGATTCTTGATCAAAGGCGTAACGAGAGACAGAAAGTTCAAATACGTATCTTCATTCACCCTGAGATAGTTATGCCAATCATGAGGATATATCTTCAGTATGTGAATACGATTTTCGTTTTCTTAACCACTCTTTACACCCAGTTTTACGTTTTTCCTCTTTTTTCTTTTTTTCGACAGGAGCATAAATGCTGCGACAGCCAGCACATCGTTGTCTGAGCTCGAAATTTTCAGATGTAAATAAACTGTTGCTTGTACAAGCATGCTTGAGCCGTGTAGGTGCGTGAGCAATATCCGCATGCTTGTGCAAGCACGCTTGCGCAAGCGTGCTTGTCAAACATGCTTTTACGTGTGTCGCCGACTTTAAACCTTACATTATTGCCTGGGGTCTTTTTAGACCCTAAGGCTTATTTAACTATTAATAAACAGTTTAATGTTGGTGTAGACAACTCATCCTTCAGATATGCTATCCACGGACTTTTTAATGTAACTGGGTAAAGTAATTATGGTTATATCTCATTTTCCAGTACAACAATTTGAAATTTTTGAAGTGGGGTCAGAAAATAGCCCAGGTATACAATAAGTGATTTTCAGTGCCATATATAAGTTTTGTTACGAAAATAAATCTTGGCAGCAATGTATCTTATAAACCGACATTCATTTGTACATTGTTGTGAACAGCGAGTAGAAAATACAATTACGTGCACTGTTATGACAAATTCACAGTTTGGAATTGAGCTCTGTGCAAAGTAAATGTGGAGTTATAGTTTATTCAGAATGGATGGTGATACAGGTTTTGCAAGGAGCTACAGCCTCTCAAACAGGCTTTGACTGATTTACAGAAATGGGAATGAGAATGTTTGTGATTCTGATGGAGATATGATAGAAGAACATGTACAGGTCGGAGGTGAAGTGGGTGTGTGTGACTGTGAAGAATATAATAATGGCATTCAGGTAACTAGTGTATCTAATCTTACATATAATATAGTACCACCTTATTTGAGCAAGTAGGTTTGAAGGAATGTAATACGCGAAATTGCGCATATTCCATGTCACCTTGGACCACAATTACAGACAAGGGAAGACTATTTCAAACTTTTTATAACCAATCACGTACAAGGTATAATAGTAGTTCATACCAATAATCATGCAAAAGATAATAAAATAATGTACCCAACTCTTGAATGCTGGATTGAACTGGTTGACACTGACAGCGAGTAGGAGCGTATTTTTAATAAATTCCATGCAAATGATGTTACACATACTACTAATTACTTACAGTATTAGTACGTTGTCTGTAGTTTATGAATATTTTGTGTTAAAATAATGTTTGTAACCAAACAAACTGAACAAAACAAAACATAGATATGGTAGGGAGTGGAAGGCATGAGGTTATTCAAACTCAATTCAAGCTAAAATCAACCATTCACAATGACTTGATTAAGTAACGTAAAATTGAAACTCCAGTAAATAGTGGTTTAATACACAAGGCAAAACCTGCGCCAGAAGGGCGAAATTCAAAACAACGTGAACAGGACTGAACAAACAAGAAAGCTACGCCGGAAGGGCGATCTCTAAACAATATAATAGAATATGTGCCGGAACGGCAAATTTAAATTAAAAAAAAAAAAAAAATAGAGTCCGTAAGGCAAGATACAACAATCACCAACTTTTGCTACTTACAGGCAAGGTTTCACAACAACATAGCTGCACTCAACACGAATACCAATTACACACCACCCAAGGTGGCAATACAAGGCACATGATGCTACGCCAAATACTTAGCAGTGTGACACACGCAACATACACAGGCTGCCTAGATCAGATAAGACGCAATAACAATTCGCGATATCAATTCACTGCACTGCCAGATTAGGAAGGCACGAAGAATAATATAAATATACAGTATATATCTCCTGACAGCAGATAAGAATTCCAAAAGAAAGCAGGGCAAGAGGCGCCGAAAGGGACAGGAAGGGAACTCTCAAACTACAGTCGTAGGGCGGCACACCTACGAGAGGAAATGATTCTGCTCAAGATTAAAAAAAAAAAAAAAAAATCAGCCCGTTCCTGGGCAGTTGACGAAGCGACCGGGCACAAGCCAGAATTCCCCTGTGGCACTCAGCGGTTCAATTCTTAAAGAGGAATGAGTTTTGTACTAGAAGAGTGCACAACCAGCAGTTCGCACTCACTAATACATACGCACTACGAGAGCGCAGAATTTCATGGGTTAAACCCAACACAAAACATAAGGATCCAGACATGCAGGGCAGGCACTCCTGGGGCCGAGTACAGGCCTCCATACAAATCACGACACGCTTAACACACGGCAGGCGACCTCACCAGGTCTCTCCAAGAAGACAACATATCACACCCGGACGAGCAAAGGCCGAAAGGAGGAGAAAGGCACACACAGATCTTCAGAAAACCTCATGGAAAGAGTACTTAACTTAGCACATCCAGACGCTGCAGGCGCAGGCAGATATGTGAGCGTCCGTTTTAGCACACCAGGGTGAAGCGGTTTATCTACAACATCGGGTAGCGAAGGTTGCCATCGATGCAGTTAGCACAGTCGGCGGTGGCAGCAGGATATCACACGCAGTCAATATGTCGGACGACGCGACATCTCCTCCTGGGTGTAAGGGGACAACTCCAGCGTGGCCCAACGGTCCTCGTAGAACCACTATCTACGTAAACACGCCACGGTCATGCGGCCGCGCCCACACTGCTCACTCCCCTGCAGACTGCGGACGATGGAACCCGGAAAACCGACTGACTCCTCGCCGCTCAGCGCGGCAGCTATAGGCCACTTCAAAGAGGTAGCGCTGCAGCGCGCAAAGTGAGGTCACTAACCCGCGTATGAGGCGCCATCGCCGGCAGGCACAGGAAGGCAAGTCGATAGCTAACATGAGTAAAGAAAAGAAGATGGAAAGCACGAGACAGACCAAACAGGAGCCGGCACGGCTCAAACATGTTTCCTGTGGTGTCGCACAAGTACAGAGTGCACGCCACATACTTTCGCCGCGCGCCGCCATGCACGCACGGCGCGGCGTTCTTACGACGACAGCCACGAGCGCCCTCTGCTGCAACTCCGCTCGTGGCCACCACTGAACGACATCGTCCACTTCGGACTGAGATAGGAACCAGTTAAGACCTTTGGAATCTGATAGGCACCAGTGAAGACTTTGCTATCGTACAGGCACTAGGCAGGCCTCTAACAACTATGTATCAGCATTCTGCAGTACTGATCTCTGTAAAAGTTAAGTATTGTATAAATTCTGTTCAATATATATCTCGATCTAATTTACTCTAGTGTTTCCAGTTTCTGGCTGCTCCCCTCCGTACCTGCACCAGCGTGCTATCTTTATTCCTGTGTCGGTCTCATTCCACTCGGCCACCGACACCTAAGACGGAAACGAGACACAAAAGCGGCGACGAGGCTGGGAAACAAAATTTCCATATTTGAAACAAATGTAGTAAGTAATTAAAACTTATATGTAACTTAAATGTAACTTAATTATATGAAGAAATAGTGAAGCCTTAGTATCAACTTTGTGCATATGTTTCTCAATAAATTATAGTTACTCTTTATGGACACATTTCAAATTTTATCTCCATAAAATGTTCAAATGTTTGTACAGCTTATGGGACTTAACTACGGGGTCTTCAGTCCCTAAACTTACAAACTACTTATGAACTACTTACGAACTAGGACGGAACAAATATCCATGCCAGAGGGGGGGATTCGACCCCTGACCGTAGTGGCCGTGCAGGCCGTGACTGGAGCGCCTCAGTCTCCTCGGTCACCGCGGCCGGCTATCTCCATAAAGTCGCTTGAATCACTTTGAGGTCAAAAAAGACCCCAGACATACAACTCGTTTTTCTAGAGCTGATACCATGCGAGGGTTAAACATACGGTTGCCAAGTACGCCTACTGTAGTGGGGCTGCTCCGCCGCTAGCGCATCTCTCGACTGGATGGGAGTCGCCTTGAGCCGCCGCCTCGGCCGGAAGAGAGCCGTCAGCGGCGAGGCCAGGGGCTGAGGGAAGGGGGGCTGAGGGGCTGGGCTTTTTAAAACTTATTATCCGGCGGCGGCGTGCGGGCCCAGCCCCTGTTTACTTTTAATAAATACCTCCCCAGGCCGTGATGGATTGACGCCGGATAGGCGCGAGGCGCAGCCGACACTCGCCACCGGTGATTAATTTAAGGCGTCCCAGGAACCTGCCTGAAAAGCGGCCGACTCTGCCGCGGATTTTTAGCCGGCAGCCAGGGACCGCAGCGCCGTGGACGTCCTCATCCTGCAGCTTGTGCTGACACCAATAGAATAGACGACTCTCCTACCATCAGTAGTCAGTGTTCCAAGCACACACAAACTTCTGCGTGTGTTATCAACAGAGCAAGGAAAAAATAAACACGCAAACAGCCGAGGAAATTGGGGTGAGGTAAGTATGAGAGATAAGCGGAAACTATGGACAAATGTTTAAATGTTTTGTATAGCTTAGGGGACTTAACTACGGGGTCATCAGTCCCTAAACTTCCAATCTACTTATGAACTAACTAAGACTAAGGACGGCACAAATATCCCTGCCCGTAGTGGTCGCGCACACCGTGACTGGCGCGCTGCAGACCCCTCGGTCACCACGTCCGGCAACTATGGACAGCGGTGGTAGATGAGTTGTATACCCTAGAATGGTAAGGAGAACGATGCCCACAGATGAACGTGTAAGTTCAAGTTTCCGTATTTATTCAATGATTTAATTCATCCCAGAGCAAGATAGATTAAGGAAAGGCAAACCTACATTTTTAGCTTTTGTAGGTTTGGAGAAAGCTTTTTGACAATGTTGACTGGAATACACTCTTTCAAAATGTTCAAATGTTTGTATAGTTTATGGGACTTAACTACGGGGTCATCAGTCCCTAAACTTACAAACTACTTATGACCTAGCTAAAACTAAGGAAGGCACAAATATCCATGCCCCAGGGGGGGGGGGGATTCGAACCCCCGACCGTAGTGGCCGCGCAGACCGTGACTGGCGCGCCGCAGACCCCTCGGTCACCACGTCCGGCAACTATGGATAGCGGTGGTAGATGAGTTGTATACCCTAGAATGGTAAGGAGAACAATGCCCACGATGACACGGGACAGATTAAAGTGTAAGTTCAAGTTTCCGTATTTATTCAATGATTTAATTCATCCCAGAGCAAGTTAGATTAAGGAAAGGCAAACCTACATTTTTAGCTTTTGTAGGTTTGGATACAGCTTTTTGACAATGTTGACTGGAATACACTCTTTCAAAATGTTCGCCGGCCGCGGTGTCCGAGGGGACTGAGGCGCTTCAGTCACGGTCTGCACGGCCACTACAGTCGGGGGTTCGAATCACCCCTCGGGCATGGATATTTGTGCCGTCCTTACTCTTAGTTAGTTGATAAGTAGTTTGTAAGTTCAGGGACTGATGACCCCGTAGTTAAGTCCCATTGACTATACAAACATTTGAACATTTTTTTTAAATGTTCAAATGTTTGTATAGTTTATGGGACTTAACTACGGGGTCATTTCGAACATTTTTTTGAGATGTTCTTGGCCAATAGATTGTATTACGTTGCTGTTTTACTGAAGTTGTGAAGACCTAGAGTTACCAGAAGTTATACGATTGTATTTATGCTATGTATTTTCAAGCTTATCTCAGTATTTGTATCTCAGTTTTGAAAGTTCCTTTTAATTAACGCAGGGGCGCCTGTTATTGTATAGTGGAAACTTCTCAACCAAAGATTTTGAAGGCACTGCTACCCTTTTTAAACATTATCGGGTCAGTTTATTGCCTTAAGGTTGTTGTTTTGGTATTTTAACGCAAGGCTTTATGAAGTACGTACCGACGCCTGTGGCTGCACTGTTCAAATCACTTAAACTAATTTTCAAAGGTCGCTATTATCAATCCTCTTAATCCTATCAAGTAAAATAATTCTTTTTACCTTTGTATGTAAACTTCGAGAGAAAGGCCTTGTCTGATTACGTTGTGGCGCTTTTTGTTGTGTATCTGTCAAAGTCTTTTGGCCAGATATTTCAAAGGCAGCTGTCAACATTTTGATACTATTAGGTACTTTTATTGTTTTACTATTGGCATTTGTTCCTTTAAAATAAAGTAGGTCTTGTTTAATTATGCATTGGCGCCTGTAATTGTACAATTCAGATTACTTAACTAGATATTTGAAAGGCCGTTGTTATCTGCTTTGCAATCTTGTGAAATTTATTAATGATTATGCTATTTGTGTCAGAGTCTTGCAAGATTTTGTCAGACCAATTCATTGTCTGACTTCATTATTTTAAGTTGTAAAGTCGTGAAGTTGTAAGAGCCAAGTTATTCCAAAAGTTAAACCTTGTAGTTATGAATGTAAATTTGATATGTCATTGCAATAAATCTAATTGTCTGGTGTCCAACTGTTGAAACTGTGGTGTCGCACAAGTACAAAGTGCGCGCCACCTACTTTCGCCGCGCGCCGCCATGCACGCACGGCGCGGCGATCTCACGACGACAGCCACGAGCGTCCTCTGCTGCATTCCCGCTCGTGGCCACCACGGAAAGACACCGGGCACTTGGGTCTGAGATAGCAACCAGTTAGGACCTTCGTAATCAGATAGGCACCAGTGAAGACTTTGCTATCGTAAAGGCACTAGGCAGACCTCTAACAACAATGTATCAACATTCGGCAGTACTATGTAAAAGTTAAGTATTGTTACATTCTGTGCAATATACATCTCTTTCTAATTTACTCTAGTGTTTATAGTTTCTGGCTGCTCCCCTCCGTACCTGCACCGGCGTGCTATCTTTGTTACTGTGTCGGTCTCGTTCCACTCGGCCACCGACACCTACGAGACACAAAAGCGGCGACGAAGTTGGGACACAAAAGAAACCCTCTATCACCGATACCTTTCTGTGCCTCGGATCCTTCGTCCTTTTTACTGCTAGTATAAGTAACTTGCAAAGGAACCTTGAGAGGTCCCAGTAACAATATACTGGTTGACTCTTCATGAGCCGGCCGCGGTGGCCGAGGGGCCTGAGGCGCTACAGTCATGGTCTGCACGGCCACTACGGTCGGGGGTTCGAATCCCCCCTCGGGCATGGATATTTGTGCCGTCCTTTGCATTAGCTAGTTCATAAGTAGTTTGTAAGTTTAGGGACTGATGACCCCGTAGTTAAGCCCCATAAGCTATACAAACATTTTTTTGACTCTTCATGAAATGTTTGGTCTTTGAACTTTGACAGAAGCCCGTGCCGCGATACCGAACGTCTCTCTTCGAGCGTCTGCCACTGGAGTATCCTAATCATCTCTGTGACGCTTTCACGCTTACTAAATGAGCCCGTAACGAAGCGCGCTGCTCTACGTTTGATTTTCTCTATGTCTCTATTGTACATTATGCATATTTCTTTGTGTTACTGTTTCATAATTTCTAAGCTGTTTTCATGAATACATTAAGATAAAATCTTTTCCGTCTTTTTTTAATTACGTTTCTAATACAAGACTGGAAAAATGCATAAATATCCGGGAAATGCCGGATTTTGCGGCTAGTTAATTTATACAAACGGCAAACAACACCACACGGCTCTGATCTCGACTCAGATATCTCGAAAATGGCACCAAGCTTTCTCCAAAACAGCGGCAATGGGCCAGTTTCAGGCCAGCCCCAAAGGCACTCACACTATAACGGGTCAGCAACTGGAAGCAGTTAATTCTATAAATTATCTGGAAGTAGACACTAGGAGTGATTTAAAATGGAACGACCATATAAGAATCAATCATCGGTAAAGCAGATGCCAGACTTAGATTCATTGGAAGAATCCTAAGAAAACAAAGGAAGTAGGTTACAGTACACTTGTTCGCCCACAGCTTGAATACTGCTCACCGGTGTGGATCCGTACAAGGTCGGGTTGATAGAGGAAGTAGAAAAGATCCAACAGAGAGCAGTGCGCTTCGTTACAGGATCATTTGGTAATCGAGAAAGCGTTACTGAGATGATCGATAAACTCCAGTAGAAGACTCTGCAGGAGAGACGCTCTGTCGCTCGATACGGTCTTTTGTCGAAGTTTCGAGAACATAGCTTTACCGACGAGTCTAGCAGTATATTGCTCCGTCCTATGTATATCTCGCGAAGAGATCATGAAGATAAAATAAGAGAGATTACAGCCCACACAGAGGCATACCGACAATATTTCTTTCCGCGAACAATACGTGACTGGGATAGGAGGGAGAACAGATAGTGGTACTCGAGGTACCCTCCTCCACATACCGTCAGGTAGCTTGTGGAGTATGGATGTGGCTGTAGATGGCAACGGCCGAGTGAGAGTTTTGGAAACTTCTTTTGTTCACGAACTACAGTTCTTGAGTATTTTTCCTATGAATCTCAGTCTGGCGTTCTGCCTTACCCACGATTTATTTTGTACTGTCGTTCCATTCCTCATACACCCCTCATTAATTACCTCAGTGTCTGTAGTTCAGTGGAGTGCGTTACTGCCTTCCGTCTCATTGCTCTTGTTGCTCGCTACAGTCCAATTTTAAGAGGTTTCATAAGAATGTATATTATTAATTGTTATGTTTGGGTACTTCTTTACTAACAGTATATCAATGCCGAATCTGACGGATAGATCGGAACTTGACGCAGAAGCAAAGATGACAGTGATATGGTGTTTTATATCTTTTATATTCGTCTCATGCTGCTGTCATTCTCCCACGAATCCTCTTCCCGTGTGAGTGAGTCAGAAAAAGTGCTTGACTGTGGGTTAACTTCTTTCGGTTTCTGATAGTATTAAATAAAGTAAGCAGATGATTCTGAGGACAAAGAATAGTGCAGATATCTTGCTTATGCTGAGTTTCGTAGAAGCAAAGATGTTGGGCAGTTTAGATTGGGTCGATCCTGGAAAGACAAATGGCAGTTACCTGTTTAAGAAACGAGCCCGCCCGCTTCCTCCCCATCGGCCGATGGTACATCGTCATCTCGCGAATTGAAGGCGACAGGTGTCGGCCATACGGGGGTGGCGAGCGGACAGCAGAGTACATCTACATCTACCTCCATTCTCCACAAGCCACCTGACGGTGTGTGGCGGAGGGTACCTCGAGTACTACTATCGGTTCTCCCTCCTATTCCAGTCACGTATTGATCGCGGAAAGAAATATTGTCGGTAAGCCTCTGTGTGGGCTCTAATCTCTCTGATTTTATCTCCATGATCTCTTCGTGAGATATACATAGGACGGAGCAATATACTGCTAGACTCATCGGTAAAGGTATGTTCTCGAAACTTCGACAAAAGCCCGTACCGAGCGACAGAGCGTCTCTCCTGCAGAGTTTTCCACTGGAGTTTATCGATCATCTCCGTAACGCTTTCTCGATTACCAAATGATCTTGTAACGAAGCGCGCTGCTCTCCGTTGGATCTTTTCTATTTCCTCTATCAACCCCACCTGGTACGGATGCCACACCGGTGTGCAGTATTCAAACTGTGGGCGAACAAGTGTACTGTAAGCTACTTCCTTTGTTTTCGGACTGCATTTTCTTTGGATTCTTCCAATGAATCAAAGTCTGGCATCTGCTTTACCGACGATTGATTCTTATATGGTCGTTCCATTTTAAATCACTCCTAGTGTCTACTTCCAGATAATTTATAGAATTAACTGCTTCCAGTTGCTGACCCGTTATAGTGTGAGTGCCTTTGGGGCTGGCCTGAAACTGACTCATTGCTGTTATTTTGGAGGAAGCTTGGTGCCATTTTCGAGATATCTGAGCCGAGATCAGAGCCGTGTGGTGTTGCTTGCCGTTTGTATAAATTAACTAGCCGCAAAATCCGGCATTTCCCGGATATTTATGCATTTTTCCAGTCTTGTATTAGAAACGTAAATCAAAAAATTCGGAAAAGATTTTATCTTAATGTATTCATGAAAACAGCTTAGAAATTATGAAACAATAACACAAAGAAATATGCATAATGTACAATATATTAAGTTCAGTATCCCAAGAAAGAAAAATAGTAATAAAATACGAATGATGTTTAACAGTAATGTGATTCAAAACGTGACTATCGATACTAATAACAAATCTGTAAATAAAGGCCTGTCGCTATTCCCTTCAATCTTCAAAACTAGTGGACGAATCTTCATGCGGTTTTCACAGGAAATATGAGAAACGTTTGCGTCAACATATAGGCATAATTTTATCAAAATCGAAACACGAAAACAAAAGATATCGTAATTTTAAGTTTTTTCAGCAGCCGTCGTGTCTGTTTTTTCAACTATTAAAAACCTCTTATCCCCAAAACGACTTCACGAATTTGTATGGGGTTTTTACACGTAACTTGAGTGTAACTCGACTATAAATAGAATCCGTTTCATAAAAGCCGGATGACGGTAGAAAAGGATATTGTAATGTAAATTTTCTTTGTCTATGATGATTCTCCTGTGAGATTTATTTGCCCAGATCGCTTATTTACATAATTGCTTGATGACTAGTTTCAACTCATCAAAGAGCCATTTTCGAATCTGTAATATTTAAACAACAACTACAGTGACTTCCTGATATCTACAACAGATGTTATAAAAGGCAACTACAGATGCTATACACGAGTAAATGTTATCAATGTACAGTAATTGAATACTATTACAAATCTAGATTACAAATGTAAAGTAACATATTTGTCATAGTCATACCTTAATTGTCCAGGCATAATAAAATGTTTAAAAGATGCAACACTGTGGCATGATATAAACGGTATGCACATATTTATCCATCCAATGTGCCCTGGTGTCACGTTCTATTCTTGCATACAGTTCGCTTTCCCACATCACTAGGCCGTGTGTTATACCTGCAAATGCCGCTGATAGACTAATGGTTCCAGTTGTAAACACTTATGTGTGACCTATCTGTCACCAGGTGGCAGTAGGGTAGGGTTCAGAATCGATATGTCTAGTGCTCAATCGGATATATTTTTGGCATGGTGCCTCATTTATATCTGCCACAATTAGTCAAAACCATAAACTATATACTATTCATCCACAATAGTCATTTTGTGGAATTTACAGTAAATTTGAATTTATAAACCATTCGGATAATTTGTAATGTGATATACTGCAATGCATTATTTACATGTCAGTCAATTATAAGAATCGACAATATACTGTAAGTTTTTTTATACCACTGTGATAATTCAAAATAATCTGTATAATAGATGACTGTATTACTACTTAAAGTAAGATATACATGATGTCTAGGTTACTTTTACAGCTGGCTATATAGCTTCATACCTAGGTTCCATATAAGATAATTACATTGTATTATAATACTGATACCAGTCAAAATTGTTCCTATAACAATATGCTATAATACAATATAAATTCCATATTTCCATACTGGTATACTTGTTTCATACATTTTCAATATGGTACGTATACTAATACTACACTCAGTCTAGGTATCAGAATATTGCTTCTCCTTTTAAGAACGCCAAAGTGTTCAACGTGTAAGTTATTTAGTGGTATCATGAAAATCTGCGGACTCAACTGCGGTATTCAACTGCCTTTAGACTATAATACATCATCAAAGATTTCAAAAAATTACTTTTGGGTGCCTTCTAGTTGATCATTTAATATTTTTTCAGGATGTTTCTTATTGTGGCTATAAATCTGTAAATTTTCTAACAGATCTAATTTTCTACCTTTTTGGGCCCGATGTAAAAATTTTTAGGTTATGTTGAGTATCTGTAACTTTGTGTTTAGCATTTTTCATATGTTCACCAAAAGCTGTTTTGTTTTGTGTGTTTGTGTGTTCAAGAAATCCTGTGGAGAATGTTCGTCCTGTCTGTCCTTTATAAATCCTTAGTAGACTTTACTGTGAGATATAAACAGTTTAGTACTACGCCATAGAACCAATACATGGCGCTGTTATTATTATTACTATTTCTCATCTTAACGATAGAAGTGTTTTCAGAAGCTTATACCAGACAGACAATTACACACCTCAATCTTAACTTTATGAACACAAACTAACAATGAATTTACATCGTTCCGCAGTACGGACTAAAATTAATTTCACTTGTTTTTATGAAAACTTTATGAACTTTCATCGTTTTCGATAATGACTTGTACTTGAATTTGACATCTTCGCTAGGAGATCTGAGTTTATTGACAGAGCAATCCAACAAGGATTCTGTTTTTGCTGACCTATGTCTGGAAACCTTAAAAAAACATGTTATACACAGTTCCCTCTTTAACAACCGTTGCAAAGCACGGGCATGTAAGCTAGTAAACAATATTTTTATTACATTTGTGACGGGAAAGTTTTTGTGACTCATTGTTTACGACGTCATATCTCCTGAACTATGTGACGTAGGTAATGTTAACCCCACTGCGATTGTTGCCTGATAGTAAGTATCGTGTGTACCGAGTTTGGTTGAAATCGGTCCAGTAGTTTAGGAATAGATGTGGAAAATACATTCCCACGTCCTCACATACAGCCTATTTTATAAAATGTATAGAGCGTATGTTTCGAACAGTGATATAAATTAGATGGCACATATCCATACTATATTCAAAATATGTTGCGAAGACAGTCAGCAGTAATCAAGTAAAACGTTTCAAAATCATGCCTGACGCGACAGTTTTACGGCATCTACAGCGAAACTGTCGTGAGCGGTAGACTTCTATTCATTTCATCATTTTGTGTGTGTGTGTAGGGGGGGGGGGGGGGGGCGGGGCGTCAGTTACAAAACGCTTCATAAACGTCCGTCCGACATTACATGCAAACTCTGTTGCAGGGCAGGTCCCTAACTACTTCCATTTTCCAATAATTGACGCATAAATCTGGGTATTCTCACGCGGTGGCCTCTCATTATTTATGACCTCATATCTCCTGAGCTATGTGTAGTGCTCTTTTGTTTTAGGGTCAGGAACCTTCGTGGGCGTACGGTGAACAGTTCACCAAAGTTTCAGTGCAATGTAATGAATGGTTTATGAACACATAGAGGACGTACAGACAAATATATATATATATATATATGAACCCGCGATGTATATACAGATCGCGGGTTCGTTTTGCGTATATTAAATTTCATTTAGGGGTAATAAGCGAATCTAATTATCTACCAAATTATGGAGGCGACACAGACGGACTTCTGTTTACCAACTTTATTACAAATGGGACACACTCACAACTTCAAAAAAAAAAAAAAAAAAAAAAAAAAAAAAAAAAAAAAAATCAGTTTATGGGACTCAACTGCGGGGTCATCAGTCTCTAAACTTACAAACTACTTATGAACTAGCTTAAACTAAAGACGGCACTAATAGCCATGTCCGAGGGGAGGATTCGAACCCCCGACGGGGAACGGCCTCGCGCATCGTAGCATAGCGCCTCAATGCGCTAGGTCGCTCCGCTGCGGCCACTCACTAGTTCTTCAGATCTAACTGGGTCACAATGCACCAACTCTGTGCTTTAGAATTTTAGCCAATAGTTAACTTAGGCCTCTTAAACAAATTCATTCTGCTGTCATCGGTGGTAGTAGATTTCTTTTTTTTTTTTTTTTTTAGTAGCTACAATCAGGCATCTTCCACTCACGAATTATAAAAGACATGCTAAGAGAGGAAGTTCAAGAGAAGAAAATTCAAGCAACACATTTGAGAATAGTTACATAACTGATTAAATTCTACAAAGCGCTCAATTGCATGCTACCTAAGTCAACCTGTAAGTGGCCAGTTCATGAATGGTAGTGTTGGCTGTGTGCTGCAGTATTGCCAAAGCAGCGGGCAATTAAATCAAGTATTAAGAAAATTTAGAAGCATGCGGGTAGAGTGCCCGTTATATTCATTTGATAGAAACAAGTTAACGTGAGACACAGTGCCCACTGTGCTGCACCGCCACTACTCCACGCCACGAAAACTGATAAATAAAATAGGAAAACCTAATAAAATAACACCTTAAACGATTGCTTCTGTTAATCATAATTGATTGTTGGTTATCCTGCAGTGATCTGGGAATTTAGAACAGTACTTTCTATTGTCTGATCGGATCACGCCAAAAGTCACAAAGAAATTGCCCAAAATTTCAAATAAATCTACGGAAAAATTATATTGACTGAAGGCAAACATTAACGAAAACTAAACAGGCGAATTATTTTTGGAGTAAACTGACCACCAACTGAGGGATGTAAACAGGGCTTATGTCCACCTGTTGCACACAAGCACGAGAACCTCCACGTCAATAAATAAATAAAATAAAAGAATAATAAAAAATAATGTTCATACCATAAAATTAAGAATAAGAAGGATAGGGTAATTTGCATGTTCATTTCAAACACAATAGTAGCTTAGCCCTCCTGAACAGCCACATTGCTTCCTTAATTCTTTCATGCCCAAGCTATCAGTAATTCAAGCACATAACTTTATATCTGGTTATTTTACTACCAAAGTGAATAAAAGCACATTAGTGTATTCATACATTTTTCTTCTCCTTATTTGAAGCAAAAAATATAAGATTAAAAAATAGGATTTCAGGATTTACCGGTAACAAACAGATAACAAAATTTTTATATCGAAATGCCACTTTTTGTATTGATCTGAAGGGGAAAAAAGCAGACTGGAGAGATTTATGAATCGTATTCATATTTGCTAATTCGTTAAAAAAACAACTATTTATTACTGCCGCGTAGCAACAAAGACAACCACAAAAATTACGTGCACAAAATACCTTTGACACCCTGTCAGTACTAATCACTTCCAGGCAGTTTTGAACGCTATATAAATACAGCTCAGTTCCTTGAATAATATCTTTCCATTAGCTAGATCTATACAAAACCAAATTACCAACGTTATAACACACAACAGCGTCTTTTGTGACAGCAAAACTCGTCTCACGAAGTCGTGCACAGACGCGTATAACAGTCCGTTGTTTGCTGCTGTCTGTGAGGAGTGATACTGAACAATCTCGGTCAGCGAGAGTTTCGTATGATACATGAGAGGGACCGTAACGTCCCGACAGGAACACATTCAGATACCATTTTCCACTTTGGTATGACGTGTAAATGGGCAGGAAAGGGTTAAAGTTAATACAAATAATATCCACTCTACTTCTAAAATATATCAATAATTCTTGTATTAATATCAAGGCCGGTATTAATAATTTTAGTGAACAAGACTTGTGGCAGGAACCAGTCGGTCTGTTTGGATAGGAAAAATCCTGCGCTTTATTTCCAAGTCTATTCTATGTTTTTAACAGACAGGAGCCGCAGCGGCGCAATTGAATTCGCTCTTGGGTAGGCAAATTACAGTACAGGCAAGAAACCTTCAATATTTGCTTCAACACCACGATATTAGCGTGAACGGGGTACGGTAAAAGCTACTGAGGAAGCACAGTGAAGCCACTAGTACCGAATTTAGGACTGGCCCTACTTCTTTATCGCTACGATTATCGCGCGTCATACTAGGGCGATCATACGAGAGATCGCGTTTTAACGACAGACGGCCGCCATTAACGCAATCTATTATCAATCTATTACAAGTTGGTTTTCTTGATACAAAATGTGCTAGACAAAAAGTATGAAGTTGGATAGTACTGTACCCATTACTGAGTCTTCTGAAAAAGCGATCCTAGCGTCCTATGAGGTATCACATCACATAGGTTAAGACAAGTCTTATTATCTGAGAAATACTTATGTAACCCTGTTTGTTGAAAGCAGCAGATGCTGTCCTTGGAAAAGAAAGTAAACAAAGACTTTCGCCAATATTGCTTCCCGGTAATAGAGTATCTCTTTAATTAGTCTTGTAGGCAAAATATTCTCAGGTAGTGTGAGTATTAACTGAGGACAAGTTAGATGAAAATCAGTGTGGATTTAGGCCTCTTAGAGGCTGTCAGAACCAGATCTTTAGCCTAATGGAAAACTACTATGAATGGAACAGGGAATTGTATCTATGTTTCATAGATCTATTAAAGGCTTATGACCATGTTCCTAGGAGGAAGTTACTGTCAGTTCTACAAGATTATGGTATAAGAGGCAAACTTCTGCAGGCAATTAAAGGTCTTTACGTAGACTGTCAGGCAGCAGTTGAAGTAAATGGCAAATTAAGCTCATGGCTCAGAGTAGTTTCAGGTGTAAGACAAGGCTGTAACCTGTCACCACCGTTGTTCATACTATTCATGAATCATATGTTAAAAACAGTAGACTGACAGGGCGGGATTAAAAATAGGTGAAAACAAAATAAGCAGTCTCGCATATGCGGATGACTTAGTTGTAATGACCGATTCGACTGAAAGGTTGCAAACAAATATTTCAGAGCTCGACCAGAGGTGCAAGGATTATGATGTGAAGACCAGCATCTCCAAAACGAAAGTAATGTCTGTGGGAAAGAGATTTAAACAGACTGAGTGCCAAATAGTAGGAACAAAGTTAGAACAGGTAGACAGTTTCAAGTACCTGGGATGTATTTTCTCACAGGATGGCAACATAGTGAAAGAACTGGAATCGAGGTGCAGCAAAGCTAATGCAGTGAATGCTTAGCTAAGATCTACCCTCTTATGCAAGAAGGAAGTAAGAACCAAGACTAAGTTAGCAGGGCACCGCTCTATCTTTCGACCAACTTTGTATATTGGAGTGATAGTTGGGTGGATACAGGTTACCTTATTCATAAGGTAGAGGTTACAGATATGAAAGTGGCAAGAATGATTGCAGGTACTAGTAGATGGGAACAATGGCAGGAGTGTGTCCATAATAAGGACATCAAAGAAAGACTGGGAATGAACACCATAGATGAAGCAATTAGAGCGAACAGACTTAGATGGTGGGGTCATGTTACACGCATGTGACAAGCAAGGTTACCTAAGAGACTCATGAGCTCGGTAGTGAAGGGTCAGAGGAGGTAGACGAAGAATAAAGTACTTAGATTCGGTGCAGAATGATTTTGAAGTAAAAGGCATAACATCAGATGAGGCATCAATGTTAGCATTGAATAGGGGATCATGGAGGAATGTTATTAGAGGTACTATGCTCCAGACTGAACGCTGAAAGGCATAATTAATCTCTAATGATGATGATGATGGTAATACAGTATTATTATTGTGAAAGGGGGTGCAAAGTTTCCACTTTTGGCAGTACGGGGAAGCGACAAAGCTTAGGAAACAATGATCTAGCTGATCGTCTGCTTATCAGCTGAATGTCGGAGTTCCCCCACTATGGGAAGAACGTGAGACCTTAAATCACTTGAAAAAAGTACACACCCTTTCAGCAGATCGCGAGCAGACTTTTTACTTCGACTATCAGAGCAGATGGTGGTAGCTGAGGGTACCGGAATCGATCATTGAAAAAAAAGTCTATTTGAAGTCATGGCGAAGGAGTTTAATATCGTTTCTTAAGCTGCAGGTGTTTTCGCTTGTACACATGTCCTTATCTGTAGTTCACCCCTGTGATCTACGATTTACCACAGTTTTCGGCTTTTGAAAGTGCATTTTGGATTGCTTTGTATACTTCAGACACTGTCACACACACAGTTTTTAAATAGATCAATCTTTGCCCTTCGGGCGTGAGATAAATGGCTCCTTTTTCGCCACACGAGAATGTTTTGTGCCACTCCTCCCCCCACCCCTTTCCACACATATAGAAGCATGAGCGCGCGCTCCTGTGTGTGTGTGTGTGTGTGTGTGTGTGTGAGAGAGCATGTGCATGAGTCCGCTCGCGCTTTATATACTTTCCACAATAATAGCTATGCAACATACTGTCTGCAAGTGGTTTCTGCACCTTGAGGTCAAACATAGGCGACGTTCAATGGGTCTACGGATTCCACGAATACCAAGTTAAACAGAGGCGCCCATTCATTTATCGTACTGATTGAATACTTGCATCAGAACTTATGTGGGGGCTTTGGAGGGTCAACGCATCTGGGAGTTTAATTCAATAACAAACCGCAATTATGGCTGCTCGACGTTATATTTTCAAATACTTAACAGCCGCAGTCCCAACCTCAATACAAATGTGGGGCTAATGAATCACATAATGTGACTGGACCGTGTGAGGATAGACGCTTGCTCTTCCGAAAACGATGCATTTTAATTTAATCTGATTTTAAATAATTAACATTATGCGTGTCTCTCAGGTGAATTATTCGCATAATTATTAAATAACGACCGCAACATCGTTTCCATCCACCTAGGGATAAAATTAAGGCAATATATTCCGTTTCTTTAGTTTTATGAATATGTGGAATTACAACTAGTATGCTATATGTAACGCCCAGGAAAATCCAGCAATGCGTAATTTTGCACTCTGAAGCGCCGTCAGTCGACACATACATCACTGGAGTCACGTATTAGTTAACGACAAATTTGTAACGAATGTTGACGAAGGAGTATTGCCAAAAAAAAAAAAAAATAAATAAATAAAAAAATAAAAAAAAAAAAAATAAATAAAAAAAAGTTCAAATGTTTGTTAAGCTTATGGGACTTAACTACGGGGTCATCAGTCCCTAAACTTACAAACTACTTATCAACTACCTTATACTAAGGACGGCACAAATATCCATGCCCGAGGGGGGATTCGAACCCCCGACCGTAGTGGCCGTGCAGACCGTGACTGAAGCGCCTCAGTCCCCTCGGCCACCGCGGCCGGCGAGTATTGCCAGAAAACATCAATATACGAGGTATGTTCATAAAGTAAGTTTGGTTATATAAAACAAACGTGTACAAATACAGAAAAAATAATGTATAAAAATCTAAAAATGTTAAACTACTTTCATCTTTCATCTGAAACACAGTAAAAGCCTCCCACAAAAATTAACAATCGAAGAGAAGTACCACATACATAAAGCCATAATAAAAAGAAATAATAAATGAATACACAGCCCTCTGCAACGGAATATATTCTCTGCCCTCAAAGAACTGACAGAAAACACATAAACACACACACACACACACACACACACACACACACACACACACACAAAACGAAATAAACAAAACATAATTCAAAAACTTCCGTCCCCACCACAGTCAGCTGTTCTTAACACTACTCCCAGAATTCAGCTGCCCACCATCTTGTTTTCATATCATAAACATTGAGTGAAGTGAAAGTGCCGCAGTGCTTGTCCACAACGTGAAAACGCCGCAAATTCACCAAAGTAAGTGGCAAAAACTTGCTATAAACACATAGACATTTTGTTATAGAAACAGTCGCAACAGTAAAATAAACCGAAACACAAAAATGACGTCCTATATTTTCGTAAAAAAATCCCAATATTTACAAGCTAACCATTCACCCCATTAACTACACACGTTTGGTTTGCAGATGAAAAACTGTCAAAAATACACAGTGATGTTTTGTGAGTTAAAGAACCACAAACACAACTACATCTGGTATTAAGGTAGACCTAGTATACCTATAAAAATAAGAAACGATTTATATTAGTTTCACAATTATCTGTAGTTTCTACACTTAATTTACAACAAGTAACAATCATTTCATTGTTAATTTGACAGACAGTATAAAATAAATATCCGACTGATTATGCTGCAACGCCAGCGAAACATGTTTGGGAGAAACTAAAAACAATTGTGTTTGCTCAAGGCGAACCATACCTAAAAAGTAAGTTTAAACTACTTTTCTACATGGCTTCCGAAATTTTGTAGGTACTTGTAATAGCGTGGCAAAAGGCTTTGTATGTCTTCTTCATAGAACGTTGCCGCCTGTGTATTCAACCATGTGGTAACATGTTCTTTCAACTTGTCGCCATCATTTATGGAACTTCCATAGCAATGGCACTAAGTGTAAACTTACGGATGTGCTTAAATTTCTCTTCAGTTGTGCGAATCATTTCATCAGTAACCAAACTTCGTTCTTCATCGTGCACTTGATCACGTCCTTCACTGAACTGTCTGACCCATCTTCTAACCATTGAATCACTCATAGCATTTTGTCCGCGTAGCTCGCAGATTGTATTTAGAAAACGAATCACAAATCTGATTTCACACGTGGCGGCAATTTCAAATAGGGCTGACATAAAAATGGACTACAAAACACACGTTGGCAGCAGTGACCTCAAAATGGCGTACATATCTTCTCCTTAAGTCACAGTAACTGCCACGCGTACTGTTGTTGTTGTTGTTGTTGGTTGTTTTGAGGGGACTAAACAGCTAGGTCATCAGTCCCCCCTCGCGTACTCGGAACCGCGAACGTTGCGCTTCCGCGTATAGAAATAGAACCGGAACTTACTTTGAGAACGACCCTCGTATTACACGTGTAAGGCCTATGTTACGATACGGAAACAAAACTACAGCAACGCTCCAAGTGGCGGGGAAGAGTGAATAGGAGAAAATCCGAAGTTTTGATTCAAAATACGCGGTTTAATGTCAATATTTTCCTTTTATACTTTTTCGAAATGTCCTAACGTTGTAAATCTAATGGGACCAAACTACGTTGGTCATCAGTCTCCAGACTTACCAACTACTTAAACTAAGTTAAACTAACCTAAGAACAACACACACATCCATGCCCGATGGGGGATTCGAACCCCCGACGCGGGAGTCCGTCCGATCTGTAACATGGCGCTTCAGACCGCTCGGCTACTCCCGCGCAGCATACGTTTTCGGTTGGACAATGGCTTAGTACTAACTGGGTACCGAAAGGTTTTTGAAACTTGTAAAAATAATAAACGTAGATAAAGCTCAGTTAAAGACTTAACTTTTATTTGTCGTAGCTTTTGATTACGAAATTATTTGTTTATAATAGCTAGTATTTTAGTTTAAACCGTATGGACACTGACAAGTAGACGTAATTGCGCCTAAGAACGAGTTAAAAACCGCAAATCAAATAGCATAGAAGCTGGTATCACAGATTTATGATAACATTACACCTTTATGTAGCTATTGCAATCGTTAAATTGCATTGAGAATCTGTTGCTCATACACTGGGTTATTTTTGCATGAACACATAACGTTGTATTGAGTTAATATTTATTTTTCATATAAAACTTGGCTTCGTCACAAAATACTTTACGGGCCTCAGTACATTTGTTCTTGCATACAGACTTGTATAAACTGCTCGATTAAAATGCTTTGTGAGTGTCATCGTTTGTTCTATTTCATTTTATTTCGCATCCTTCTAGTACTTTCTCGTATTTAATGGCGAACTTCATTATAACTTTTAACAGAATTGCTATTCTCCTTTATTACAACTTGTCACAGAATCAGCATATATTTCAGATTTTAATGGTGTCGCTTGTTGTCAGTGATTACACGTAATAGCTTTAGTACTAACTTTATAACTTGCGAATCAAAAAATTTCAACAGTGGTGCCACAAAGGTGTTGGCACGTTATTGATAGGTAGATACCACAAACAATAGATTTAATGAGACGTAAATGAACATAATAGAATCTCACTTGACTCAGATAAATATTTGCACACCACTTGAAGTATAAATACACATTAATTCTCTAACAAGATATAATTTACAAATCACATATTTGTAAAGCTATGTAACCAAACTGTAGTGGATATCACTCCCAAGACAAACAAACTATTTAAATTAACTTATGCTAATGACGACACACAAACACCCTTGCCTGAAGGACGAATCGAACCTCGACGGGGAACAGATACACACTCCACAGAAAGGCGTCTTAGAGCGCACGGCCGCTGCTGTGCGGCCAAGGTGTAATAAAGTTGAATAACAATAGCTTCAACAGCTGCTAACTGCCGGCCGCGGTGGCCGAGGAGACTGAGGCGCTTCAGTCACGGTCTGCACGGTCACTACGGTCGGGGGTTCGAATCCCCCCTCGGGCATGGATATTTGTGCCGTCTTTGGAATAAGGTAGTTCATAAGTAGTTTGTAAGTTTAGGAACTGATTACCCCGTAGTTAAGTCCCATAAGCTTAACAAACATTTGAACATTTAGCTGCTAACATGGAGTTGTTTATTAAATGAGAAAAATAACGAAAAACTAATGTGATTTAAAGTAAAACTTATTAAGAACAATTTATTTACACCTCGATATGAAACTTGTGTGCCGGAACCAGAATTCAAACCTGGGACCTTTGCCTTTAGCAGGCAAGCGCAAGTAAGAGGCAAGGTACTGGCAGAAGTAGAGTTGTGAGGAGGGGCCTTGAAGGGGTTGGGATAGGTCAGTCGGTTAATCGGTCGTCCGCGAAAGGCGAAGATCCCAGCATCGAATTCTGGTTCCGACACACAATTTTAATCTGCCACTCTGTGCACACTCCGCTGCAGAGTGAAAGTTTCACCCATTTTACAACTCGTTTAAATCCAGCTGTTTACACACTGGTTCGTAGGCAATAACAAACGTCTACGGAACACTATGCGACGAAAGCACATGGAATACAATCAAATGGGAATATTTTACTCCACTTAATCACTGCGATCAAAAGTTAAGCATTGTACGAATATAACATGTTACAATGTAATTCCGAGTACAATGCACATTCAAAATCGTAACACATTTACGGGATTTACGCCATTAAATGTGAATGGGTAAAATTAAAAATGAATACCCATCCTGGATTGGAACCCATGCACCCTGCTGACGTCTACGCTACTGGGGACACAGAGATAATCACAGTTGCATGGAATACTCTAGCTCAGTTCGTGTCAGATACAAATTTTCAGTTTTTCGCAGCCCACTATTTTTTCTAGCTGATTCAAACTGATTCGCATAACAGTTAAGGCGTAGGAGTGCGTTCACACTGAAGAAAAAATCTTTGACCTTAAAAGGATAACTATATCAGTTATGAATAAAACAATTCTGGATATTAAGCCACGTCATATTTAAACACTTAGCAAATGAATTGCCGACATTCGGACCACTGAGCAGTGGTCCTCTTCAGGGCGGTTACCCACGGCCTAATACCCAGAATTGTTTCATTCAAAATGACACTGGCCGTGGAAGTCTATGAACTTATATCAGTTATATACCTATTTCATAATCAGCGACACAGGGTTGTGAATCTATACTCTACCGCCGGAGGTAAGTCCCCCTCGGGCATAGGTGTGTAAGTTTTGTTCTTAGCATAATTTAGGGCCCAATGACATTAGTAGTTTAATCCTAAGTTACACAAAGTTAGAATTTTGAAAGAAATAAACAGAAATAAGAAAGATTGTGAATCATCCAATAAGAAATACAGATGAAAGATTAATACCCTTACAGCGCTCCATGTGAAGAGGACGCGAATCAAAGTCATGTTACCGGGTTTTCCTATATGGGTTCCATCCCCGTTTGTATTACATGCAAAAGGACGAGTTTTAAGTGATTGGGTCTGTTTTAAATACTGTAATATCTCCAGAAAAATGTCATTCAGAAATGTCCAAATTAATCAGTTCGGAAAACGTTGTGTTCTATTAGGAAAGCAGTGAACTGGTATATGATTCCAAATGAATATATCAGTCAATTTGGCAAAAAAAAAAAAAAAAAAAAAAAAAAAAAAAAAAAAAAAAAAGTTTTTTATTTTCCTTTTACAATTTATTTATAATAAGGTGAGCAGTTTCGATCTAGGCAGAGATCATCAGACCGAATTCTTCGCCTCACGATCATCGCCTTGACACCGACGTTGTAACGAATTCTGATGATGTTGATCTCAGCGTAGTTCGAAACCGGACACATTATAAATCAATTGTAAAAATGTTATGGGAACTTTACTGATGATTTCATTTCGAAATGTTCGAATGTATGGAAACCTATTAGATCAAACTGCTAAGGTCATCTGTCCGTAGACTTACAAACTACTCAATCTAACCTAAGAAGAACACACACGCACCCATGCCCCAAGGAGGACACGAATATCCAACGGTGGGGCAACCGCGCGCTCCGCAAGGAGGTGCCTTAGAGCGCTCGGCCACTCCACTGCGTCGAACTTTGTTTATGTCTTTCTGTGCCAATATGCACTTTGCAAGAGATCACATTTAATAAAAAGGTCATCTTCTGAAATGACAAACAGGCGGATGAACCCAATAAGAATTTAGCAGTCGTACTAATTCTGATTCAGGGAATTATGAAAGATAATTTTCAAATATCATAGCATGTAATATTAAGTAGAAATATCCGAATAGAGGCTTATGATGTGGTCAACTCACCTGGGTACTTACTTTCATACCTGACACTTCTTGTTGCTTTATTTTTTCAGAAACGCATTACATTTGCATAGGCGGCACAGAAGAAGGGGGAGGAAATGGACTAAAAGAAGACTGGAACCCGGTTTTTGCCAACTGTCGTTCTCTGGTTTCCGCCAAATCACTGACACTAAGCACTGTCGTGATTGGCTAGTACTTGGATGGGTCATCATCCGTGTCTATCAAACGCTGTACGCAAGCGGATTGCCCCCGGTCTTTGAGAGGCCAACTAAGCGATTACTACAGTATGAAGTGGCGGCTCCGAGCTGACAGAGCGGTCGGGCGAGCGGTGTACTGACCACAAGCCCGTCCTTACCCGCACTCGTCGACGCCTCGGGCTCACAATGACAAGGCGGCCAGTCGGTACCTGTGGACCTTCAAGTTCAAGTGTTTGTAGAGCTTATGGGACTTAACTACGGGGTCATCAGTCCCTAAACTTACAAACTACTTTATACTAAAGACGGCACAAATATCCAAGCCCGAGGAGGGATTCGAACCCCCGACCGTAGTGGCCGTGCAGACCGTGACTGGCGCGCCGCAGTGCGCTCGGCCACCGCGGCCGGCCCTGTGGACCTTCTGAGGCCTATAGGTCGGAGTTCAAATTTCGGGTTTGTGGCTAGGTTATTACTACCTCGGAATCTTATTTGATTCTTGAAACTAAGTATGCAATGATAATAACGTTGAGTGTCTGTAGAATCATATATTTGGCTCCGCGAGGGCAATTGCTGCCGGCCGCGGTGGCCGAGGGGACTGAGGCGCTTCAGTCACGGTCTGCACGGCCACTACGGTCGGGGGTTCGAATTCCCCCTCGGGCATGGATATTTGTGCCGTCGTTAGGATTAACTAGTTCATAAGTAGTTTGTAAGTTTAGGGACTGATGACCCCGTAGTTAAGTCCCTTAAGCTTAACAAACATTTGAACATTTTGACAATTGCTGGTGTGCGCTGCCCCACGTTTGAGTTTACTGACTTTGGTTACCGGCCTACACCGGGTGAGCAGGAGTAGTGCCATGCAAGCGGCCTTGCAATGTAGTCCCAAACTGCAGTGTGAGCTTGAATCATTTCAATCTTTTTATGTGTGACAATTGTTCTGTCCTCACCGGCCTATCTTTCAGAAAAGGATCTGCTCAGCACGCATGGGATGTTTGGACAGCTAAAACGTGTATACAAATTAGTAATACAAGTTTTATTTACTAATATATACACAGTTAGTGAACTTAGTTTGTCTGTCTGTTCTCGCGGCGGCGTCTTCTTTCTCGATGCTAGCTTCGCTGTAACATAGTCACTGACTAGTTCGGAGCAGAGTTCAGACGTATGTCGGCCTAGATATAGCTGCTATTAGAGGGTACGCTTCTAGGTCGCTCCCGCCAGGAGGCGCGCTCCCGGCGTGTGATTGGCTGCCGGTCATCTGCTGCCTTCTTCACGATCGTGCTCGTGCGTCTGGCGTGTGGCGCTGACTTAACGCCACAACAGTAATGTTGTAAAACTTTTGAATATGAAAATGTTCCGAGCTTATGAAGAATAAAGGTAGGGAGAGTAATCTTTTCATTATTAGACACTTCGCGTAATTGTAGTCCAACTCTAACAGACATTCATCACGAAGAGTTCAATTTTCGTCTTTTACGCCCATTCTTTAAAATAATAAAAAGTATAGTGTAGGAATTTAGTATGTATTTAGTGTACAAAAAATAAAAAACGGATGAAGTGTGATGAATACAATTTCAATTTTTTTGATTTACTTCGTATAATGTACTACCTGGTTTTTCTTTTGCTGAAAATGACGGTAGAAGTAAATGGGTTCCTGAAAAGATCTGTGTAAGATATTCCCAAGTAGTAATCACCACTTTTGTGCAATATTAAGTTCATTTTCTCTTTTTTATGACAAAAAATATCAAGTGCTTAAGTTTAAACTACAACCTCACGCCCGTTTCGTGTTAGTCATTCATCCCGAAACCCAATTAATTATTTGTTTTAAATACTACAGAGATGGACCAAACTTGTATTTGTGTACTTAGTGGTTTCTCATTGCAGTCCTGCGAATTCTGTAGGTAGTTTTTGACCTTGCAGATGCAGCATTTTTGGCAATAATTCTGATGGCAGTTGCACATGTTTCCTTGCGCACAGGTAGAACATAAAATCAGTGTAAATCCTTGACTGAGTAAAAATAATCACTTCTGCAGCAAGCTGATGTCCTATTGTTCAAACAATTACAGTCTTTAATGAAACAGATTATTTTCTACCGGAGATCAAATTGCTCATTCTACTAATAAAGCCACAGGGTCATAATTTATTTTCATTTCATATTTGGTTTTTGTTCAAAGTCATGCTTAACTAATTGGATAAAGTATTCAGTCAGATTCTGAGTTTCAGTCACTTTTAGTTCAAGTGCAGATTCATTTACAGACACCCATAAACACCTAACTACACACAACAAAATTGTTTTTTTTTTTTTTTTTTTTTTTTTTTTTTTTTTTTTTTTTTTTTTGGCAACCTGCGAGTACAATACAACACCGCTGGCCATTAAAATTACTACACCAAGAAGAAATGCAGATGATAAACGGTTATTCATTGAACAAATATATTATACTAGATCTGATATGTAATGACATTTTCAACAATTTGGGTGCACAGATCCTGTGAAATCAATACCCGGAACAACCACTTCTGGCCGTAATAATGGCCTTGATACGCCTGGGCATTGAGTCAAACAGAGCTTAGATGGCGTTTACTGTTACAGATGCCCATGCAGGTTCAACACGATACCACAGTTCATCAAGAGCAGTGACTGGTGTATTGTAACGAACCAGTTGCTCGGCCACCATTGACCAGACGTTTTCAATTGGTGAAAGATCTGGAGAATGTGCTGGCCAGGGCAGCAGTCGAACATTTTCCGTATCCAGAAAGTCCCGTACAGGACCTTCAAAATGCGGTCGTGCATTATCCTACAGAAATGTCGGGTTTCGCAGGGATCGAATGGAGGGTAGAGCCACGGGTCGTAACACATCTGAAATGTAACGGCCACTGTTCAGAGTGAGTCGTGTAACCAATGGCACCCCATACATTCAGGCCAGGTGATACGCCAGTATAGCGATGACGGATACACGCTTCCAATGTGCGTTCACCGAAATGTCGCCAAACACGGATGCGGCCATCATGATGCTGTAAACAGAACATGGAATCATCCGAAAATATGACGTTTTGCCATTCGTGCACCTAGGTTCGTCGTTGCGTACACCATCGCAGGCGATCCTGTCTGTGCTGGATCGTCAAGGGTAACCGCAGTTATGGTCTCCGAACTGATAGACCATGCTGCTTCAAACGTCGTCGAACTGTTCGTGCAGATGGTTGTTGTCTTGCAAACGTCCCCATCTGTTGACTTAGGGATCGAGACGTGGCTGCACGATCCGTTACAGCCATGCGGATAAGATGCCTGTCATCTCGATTGCTAGTGATAAGAAACCGTTGGAATCCAGCACGGCGTTCTGTATTGCTCTCCTGAACCCACCGATTCTATATTCCACTAACAATCATTCGATCGCGACCAACGCGAGCAGCAATGTCGCGATACGATAAACCGCAATCGCGATATGCTGCAATCCGACCTTTATCAAATTCGGACACGTGATGGTACGCATTTCTCCTCCTTATACGAGACATCACAATAACGTTTCACCAGGCAACGCCGGTCAACTGCTGTTTGTGTATGAGAAACTTTCCTCATGTCAGCACGTTGTAGGTGTCGCCATCGGCGCCAACCTTATGTGAATGTTCTGAAAAGCTAATCATTTGCATATCCCAGAATCTTATTCCTGTCGGTTAAATTTCGTGTCTGTAGCACGTCATCGTCGTGGTACAGCAATTGTAATGGCCAGGAGTTTAAAATAGCTCTTCTCAAGCCATCTTAGTTCGAGCGGTGAATCCAGTGGGGGCACACGTTACTCGAAAGTTCAGATGCTCAGTTTTAACGATGGTGTAGACATTAAATATGAATTGATGCAAGAACACACAACTTTTAGAAGGAATCGATATGGAGTCTTACAATTAAATGTTATCAGTGTGGTTGGCGGTATT
Source organism: Locusta migratoria (assembly GCA_026315105.1). Taxonomy (NCBI): domain Eukaryota; kingdom Metazoa; phylum Arthropoda; class Insecta; order Orthoptera; family Acrididae; genus Locusta; species Locusta migratoria. The sequence continues at coordinate 118,007,852 of CM048744.1, read as the reverse complement.
TTTACCAATGGATTACTTGATACTGGAGCAGCAGTTAACGTTCTATCACAGATGTTATTTCACAGAGTATCTCAACAACAAAATCTTCCCACTTTTCCTGTTCAAAATTACAAGATCATAGGAACAACAGGTGTCAGATCTAAACCAGTGAAAATACAAACTCAGGTTCCACTTACTTTTGATTAAATCACATACATCTATTTTCAAAGTTCGTTAAATTTTATGTACTAAAAACCGCCACTGCGAAAGCAGTAAGCCACCGCATAACACAGGACTACATTCCCTTTGTCAGCAAGCCGACAAATATTCTTTCGGAGAATGCAACCACCTTCACTTCTGTGAAGAATTTCATCCACAATATTCGGCACAATCTGAACTCCAAATTTCACTCGTCTGCCAACCCCATGGAACTCATGTTGCGCGAACTTAACAGATCTATGAGAACCTACGCCGTAGATCGACAAACTGAGTGGATAAACTATCTAGATTGTTTCGAAGTGGTTGTGAACAATCTTCCGCTCTGTTCTACTCAATATACCTCATCTGATCTGGTTCTGGCAACCAAAGAATCAAACGACTGGCTAAATCCCATACCGCAGATACCTAAACACAATACCCACCTGGAGGAGAAAGTACGTGCTGTTTTGATTGATCTTACATATGCAGCTTTTAAAAGGAAAGTTTACTATGATAAACAACTCAAATATATACAAAGATCCCAGGTAGACGAACTTGTTTCGATCCGCACACATCCTAAAGCATCAGTTATACATTAGCAGAACAAGAAGTGGCAGCATATGTATAGTGGACGGTACAGAATTCTACAGATTCCACACCGACGCAGTTATCTTCTAACACACATAAACACTGGAAAGAGGGGCACAGTTCCGCCCAGCATAGATGGTTGCATCCTCCAGAAACTTCCAGTAAGAAATATCCTTGCCGCGCGGGAGTAGCCGAGTGGTCTGGAGCGCCACATTACGAACCGCACGGCCTCACGCGTCGGAGGTTCGATCCCTCCCTGGGGCGTGGATGTGTGTGTTGTCCTTAGGTTAGTTTAACTTAGTTTAAGTAATTTGTAAGTCTAGGGACTGATGACCATCATAGTTTGGTCCCATAAGAATTACAAACATTTGAAAATTGGAACAAAATTCCTCGTGCTTCCCAGAAAACGCGGAATAGCACTTAACCTACAGACAGAGTGCTTCTGAACTTATTTCTGACAGGTGATGTCGGATGTTTCCACTCCATGGATGCGGCCTTCGATTCGGATGTATAATGGTGGACCCACGTTTCATCCCCCGTCACAATCCTAAACAGAAAGTCATTGTCTTATTCATGATCTAATTCTACACAATGGTGTATCGGTGTCTAGCATGTTCGCGTTCACCTGCTGTATCGTCTTTCGACCATAGCTGTTCAATGCTTCTTCCGTATGCAACGCCCTGATTTTTCCCTCGATGGCTTTCTGAAGTTTATGAAACGGTTTAATAAATGTCTCAAAACAGTTCAAAATCATGTAGAAAAATAAAGATATCTCATTCTAGTTTCTAACTTTCATACAATCTCTGCCCACAGTCGACAGAGGAAACTTTTTTTCCAACTACCCCTCGTAAAATGTACTCCGACGAATGATGTAAGTGTTCAGAGTCTCAGAGTGTTAATCGGTCGTTCACTCTGTAAACGAACGTACCTGTAATTCAATTATCTTTATCTTAGTGGACGACTTATTCCTGCTACCTTAGCCTAGTTGCAGTCCATATACGTATATATTTATTTGTAAAACGGTAAACTTTCAATTTCAAAGTCAGGGAATATTTAGCTATGGCGGCATCTACTAAATAACTGACTACAACATGAGAGTTGCGCTTTTACTAAAATTACTTCTTGACCATTTCATGATTACGTCTGGCGAGAACCACTAAATTCGTTAGACTCCGTCTGGTATGATTAGATGGAGCCCACAATATTGCTAAGAAAATAGCTATAAAATATTTAATAATTTGGATAATGTTCCTAAAATGATTGCTATTAACGTTTATTGTTCTAGCCAAAAAATTGTTATTAAGGAATCATTATTGTTTTTCCTTAAAAGGGTATTATTATGCGCAATATAAATGTTGCAGGTAATATGGTGAACCACACTTTGCTCCTCGATGAGACCTTTCATTTGAGCCCTCGCTCGCTACTGTAGTTCAATTAGTTTAGCCTCTGGATTTTTACAAGTGAATAAATATTAGTTTTCTGAATAACTTTTGATATAAAATTAATATAAATAATGTCAACACATCATCCGAATCGCGCTGTACTCCTATTTCATTTGCTTCTACGTGCTAATCTGTAACTCTAATACTGTCAGGGTAGTCTCTAAAATTATAGACAATGCCGCTTTTCGGCTGGAAAAATGGCTGTTGGACATGACGTCACATCCGCCAGCATTCTCTCCATGTGCTCTCGGCATATCCAGGGGAACTGGGCGATCTGCACGGCCACTACGGTCGGGGGTTCGAAAACCCCTCGGGCATAGATATTTGTGCCGTCCTAGTTCATAAATAGTTTATAAGTAGTTTGTAAGTTTAGGGACTTATGACCCTGTAGTTAAGTCCCATCAGCTTAAGAAACATTTGAACATTTGAATTTTGGAACTGGGTGAGTCTTAGCTCCTCGCAGGGGCTGATTGCCTGTTCACTCGTCGCAACTTGAGACGCTATCTGCTGTCAAACTACCCCTTTTTGCACTCCAAATGGGTGTTGTTCGTTGTAGTAATGTCACAACTCCCAGTTTTAGTTTACAACTCACGCCGCTAGGAGGTGCTTGGGAGCTCTGTCGCGCGTTTCGGCGAAGAGTTTCCGCTATTATTTGTATTAGCTACTAGCCTAATTCCCATTGCTTCGCACGGGTAGACTGGATGGTCTGCAGCGGTTGTTTCTACTTCTAAATATGAATGTTCATAAATATAGCTTTAAAAATGTTTGCTTAATCAAGTATTTTGATACAACTTGCCACCCCCTAATGCACCATTAATGTCAGAATTCAAAAATGTTTTGGTTTTAATTCCAATCATGGTTACAACCCGAAATTTTCGCATTTGTAGCATCAAAATAGTCTTAGTAGCACAATTATAAGATTTTTCCTTACTTCATTCGGTTAATGGTTGAATTTCCGAAAATATCGGAACACACGTTTTTAAAATTCCAATTAAAAAAAATCTAAATCTGAAGTTTTGTATTTCTTGCTTCAAAATTGCCTGAATAGCAGTGTATTTGAAAAAAAAAAAAAAAAAAAAAAAAAAAAAAAACGGACGTTAATTCCCTACTTCACCCACTTAGGGATGGGATATCGGAAAATCGCTGATGCGTACAGTGTAACATAAACAACGTCTACTAATTTCAAGTTTCTATCGTTTGTAGATTCACTTTTCTGTCTTTTAGAAACGGACCGAGAACGCGAAATTTCTTTCTTACGCTTTGGTATCTTTCAAATGTTTATATAGCTTATGGGACTTAACTACGGGGTCATCAGTCCCTAAACTTACAAACTACTTTATACTAAAGACGGCACAAATATCCAAGCCCGAGGAGGGATTCGAACCCCCGACCGTAGTGGCCGTGCAGACCGTGACTGGCGCGCCGCAGTGCGCTCGGCCACCGCGGCCGGCCCTGTGGACCTTCTGAGGCCTATAGGTCGGAGTTCAAATTTCGGGTTTGTGGCTAGGTTATTACTACCTCGGAATCTTATTTGATTCTTGAAACTAAGTATGCAATGATAATAACGTTGAGTGTCTGTAGAATCATATATTTGGCTCCGCGAGGGCAATTGCTGCCGGCCGCGGTGGCCGAGGGGACTGAGGCGCTTCAGTCACGGTCTGCACGGCCACTACGGTCGGGGGTTCGAATTCCCCCTCGGGCATGGATATTTGTGCCGTCGTTAGGATTAACTAGTTCATAAGTAGTTTGTAAGTTTAGGGACTGATGACCCCGTAGTTAAGTCCCTTAAGCTTAACAAACATTTGAACATTTTGACAATTGCTGGTGTGCGCTGCCCCACGTTTGAGTTTACTGACTTTGGTTACCGGCCTACACCGGGTGAGCAGGAGTAGTGCCATGCAAGCGGCCTTGCAATGTAGTCCCAAACTGCAGTGTGAGCTTGAATCATTTCAATCTTTTTATGTGTGACAATTGTTCTGTCCTCACCGGCCTATCTTTCAGAAAAGGATCTGCTCAGCACGCATGGGATGTTTGGACAGCTAAAACGTGTATACAAATTAGTAATACAAGTTTTATTTACTAATATATACACAGTTAGTGAACTTAGTTTGTCTGTCTGTTCTCGCGGCGGCGTCTTCTTTCTCGATGCTAGCTTCGCTGTAACATAGTCACTGACTAGTTCGGAGCAGAGTTCAGACGTATGTCGGCCTAGATATAGCTGCTATTAGAGGGTACGCTTCTAGGTCGCTCCCGCCAGGAGGCGCGCTCCCGGCGTGTGATTGGCTGCCGGTCATCTGCTGCCTTCTTCACGATCGTGCTCGTGCGTCTGGCGTGTGGCGCTGACTTAACGCCACAACAGTAATGTTGTAAAACTTTTGAATATGAAAATGTTCCGAGCTTATGAAGAATAAAGGTAGGGAGAGTAATCTTTTCATTATTAGACACTTCGCGTAATTGTAGTCCAACTCTAACAGACATTCATCACGAAGAGTTCAATTTTCGTCTTTTACGCCCATTCTTTAAAATAATAAAAAGTATAGTGTAGGAATTTAGTATGTATTTAGTGTACAAAAAATAAAAAACGGATGAAGTGTGATGAATACAATTTCAATTTTTTTGATTTACTTCGTATAATGTACTACCTGGTTTTTCTTTTGCTGAAAATGACGGTAGAAGTAAATGGGTTCCTGAAAAGATCTGTGTAAGATATTCCCAAGTAGTAATCACCACTTTTGTGCAATATTAAGTTCATTTTCTCTTTTTTATGACAAAAAATATCAAGTGCTTAAGTTTAAACTACAACCTCACGCCCGTTTCGTGTTAGTCATTCATCCCGAAACCCAATTAATTATTTGTTTTAAATACTACAGAGATGGACCAAACTTGTATTTGTGTACTTAGTGGTTTCTCATTGCAGTCCTGCGAATTCTGTAGGTAGTTTTTGACCTTGCAGATGCAGCATTTTTGGCAATAATTCTGATGGCAGTTGCACATGTTTCCTTGCGCACAGGTAGAACATAAAATCAGTGTAAATCCTTGACTGAGTAAAAATAATCACTTCTGCAGCAAGCTGATGTCCTATTGTTCAAACAATTACAGTCTTTAATGAAACAGATTATTTTCTACCGGAGATCAAATTGCTCATTCTACTAATAAAGCCACAGGGTCATAATTTATTTTCATTTCATATTTGGTTTTTGTTCAAAGTCATGCTTAACTAATTGGATAAAGTATTCAGTCAGATTCTGAGTTTCAGTCACTTTTAGTTCAAGTGCAGATTCATTTACAGACACCCATAAACACCTAACTACACACAACAAAATTGTTTTTTTTTTTTTTTTTTTTTTTTTTTTTTTTTTTTTTTTGGCAACCTGCGAGTACAATACAACACCGCTGGCCATTAAAATTACTACACCAAGAAGAAATGCAGATGATAAACGGTTATTCATTGAACAAATATATTATACTAGATCTGATATGTAATGACATTTTCAACAATTTGGGTGCACAGATCCTGTGAAATCAATACCCGGAACAACCACTTCTGGCCGTAATAATGGCCTTGATACGCCTGGGCATTGAGTCAAACAGAGCTTAGATGGCGTTTACTGTTACAGATGCCCATGCAGGTTCAACACGATACCACAGTTCATCAAGAGCAGTGACTGGTGTATTGTAACGAACCAGTTGCTCGGCCACCATTGACCAGACGTTTTCAATTGGTGAAAGATCTGGAGAATGTGCTGGCCAGGGCAGCAGTCGAACATTTTCCGTATCCAGAAAGTCCCGTACAGGACCTTCAAAATGCGGTCGTGCATTATCCTACAGAAATGTCGGGTTTCGCAGGGATCGAATGGAGGGTAGAGCCACGGGTCGTAACACATCTGAAATGTAACGGCCACTGTTCAGAGTGAGTCGTGTAACCAATGGCACCCCATACATTCAGGCCAGGTGATACGCCAGTATAGCGATGACGGATACACGCTTCCAATGTGCGTTCACCGAAATGTCGCCAAACACGGATGCGGCCATCATGATGCTGTAAACAGAACATGGAATCATCCGAAAATATGACGTTTTGCCATTCGTGCACCTAGGTTCGTCGTTGCGTACACCATCGCAGGCGATCCTGTCTGTGCTGGATCGTCAAGGGTAACCGCAGTTATGGTCTCCGAACTGATAGACCATGCTGCTTCAAACGTCGTCGAACTGTTCGTGCAGATGGTTGTTGTCTTGCAAACGTCCCCATCTGTTGACTTAGGGATCGAGACGTGGCTGCACGATCCGTTACAGCCATGCGGATAAGATGCCTGTCATCTCGATTGCTAGTGATAAGAAACCGTTGGAATCCAGCACGGCGTTCTGTATTGCTCTCCTGAACCCACCGATTCTATATTCCACTAACAATCATTCGATCGCGACCAACGCGAGCAGCAATGTCGCGATACGATAAACCGCAATCGCGATATGCTGCAATCCGACCTTTATCAAATTCGGACACGTGATGGTACGCATTTCTCCTCCTTATACGAGACATCACAATAACGTTTCACCAGGCAACGCCGGTCAACTGCTGTTTGTGTATGAGAAACTTTCCTCATGTCAGCACGTTGTAGGTGTCGCCATCGGCGCCAACCTTATGTGAATGTTCTGAAAAGCTAATCATTTGCATATCCCAGAATCTTATTCCTGTCGGTTAAATTTCGTGTCTGTAGCACGTCATCGTCGTGGTACAGCAATTGTAATGGCCAGGAGTTTAAAATAGCTCTTCTCAAGCCATCTTAGTTCGAGCGGTGAATCCAGTGGGGGCACACGTTACTCGAAAGTTCAGATGCTCAGTTTTAACGATGGTGTAGACATTAAATATGAATTGATGCAAGAACACACAACTTTTAGAAGGAATCGATATGGAGTCTTACAATTAAATGTTATCAGTGTGGTTGGCGGTATTTTTACCAATGGATTACTTGATACTGGAGCAGCAGTTAACGTTCTATCACAGATGTTATTTCACAGAGTATCTCAACAACAAAATCTTCCCACTTTTCCTGTTCAAAATTACAAGATCATAGGAACAACAGGTGTCAGATCTAAACCAGTGAAAATACAAACTCAGGTTCCACTTACTTTTGATTAAATCACATACATCTATTTTCAAAGTTCGTTAAATTTTATGTACTAAAAACCGCCACTGCGAAAGCAGTAAGCCACCGCATAACACAGGACTACATTCCCTTTGTCAGCAAGCCGACAAATATTCTTTCGGAGAATGCAACCACCTTCACTTCTGTGAAGAATTTCATCCACAATATTCGGCACAATCTGAACTCCAAATTTCACTCGTCTGCCAACCCCATGGAACTCATGTTGCGCGAACTTAACAGATCTATGAGAACCTACGCCGTAGATCGACAAACTGAGTGGATAAACTATCTAGATTGTTTCGAAGTGGTTGTGAACAATCTTCCGCTCTGTTCTACTCAATATACCTCATCTGATCTGGTTCTGGCAACCAAAGAATCAAACGACTGGCTAAATCCCATACCGCAGATACCTAAACACAATACCCACCTGGAGGAGAAAGTACGTGCTGTTTTGATTGATCTTACATATGCAGCTTTTAAAAGGAAAGTTTACTATGATAAACAACTCAAATATATACAAAGATCCCAGGTAGACGAACTTGTTTCGATCCGCACACATCCTAAAGCATCAGTTATACATTAGCAGAACAAGAAGTGGCAGCATATGTATAGTGGACGGTACAGAATTCTACAGATTCCACACCGACGCAGTTATCTTCTAACACACATAAACACTGGAAAGAGGGGCACAGTTCCGCCCAGCATAGATGGTTGCATCCTCCAGAAACTTCCAGTAAGAAATATCCTTGCCGCGCGGGAGTAGCCGAGTGGTCTGGAGCGCCACATTACGAACCGCACGGCCTCACGCGTCGGAGGTTCGATCCCTCCCTGGGGCGTGGATGTGTGTGTTGTCCTTAGGTTAGTTTAACTTAGTTTAAGTAATTTGTAAGTCTAGGGACTGATGACCATCATAGTTTGGTCCCATAAGAATTACAAACATTTGAAAATTGGAACAAAATTCCTCGTGCTTCCCAGAAAACGCGGAATAGCACTTAACCTACAGACAGAGTGCTTCTGAACTTATTTCTGACAGGTGATGTCGGATGTTTCCACTCCATGGATGCGGCCTTCGATTCGGATGTATAATGGTGGACCCACGTTTCATCCCCCGTCACAATCCTAAACAGAAAGTCATTGTCTTATTCATGATCTAATTCTACACAATGGTGTATCGGTGTCTAGCATGTTCGCGTTCACCTGCTGTATCGTCTTTCGACCATAGCTGTTCAATGCTTCTTCCGTATGCAACGCCCTGATTTTTCCCTCGATGGCTTTCTGAAGTTTATGAAACGGTTTAATAAATGTCTCAAAACAGTTCAAAATCATGTAGAAAAATAAAGATATCTCATTCTAGTTTCTAACTTTCATACAATCTCTGCCCACAGTCGACAGAGGAAACTTTTTTTCCAACTACCCCTCGTAAAATGTACTCCGACGAATGATGTAAGTGTTCAGAGTCTCAGAGTGTTAATCGGTCGTTCACTCTGTAAACGAACGTACCTGTAATTCAATTATCTTTATCTTAGTGGACGACTTATTCCTGCTACCTTAGCCTAGTTGCAGTCCATATACGTATATATTTATTTGTAAAACGGTAAACTTTCAATTTCAAAGTCAGGGAATATTTAGCTATGGCGGCATCTACTAAATAACTGACTACAACATGAGAGTTGCGCTTTTACTAAAATTACTTCTTGACCATTTCATGATTACGTCTGGCGAGAACCACTAAATTCGTTAGACTCCGTCTGGTATGATTAGATGGAGCCCACAATATTGCTAAGAAAATAGCTATAAAATATTTAATAATTTGGATAATGTTCCTAAAATGATTGCTATTAACGTTTATTGTTCTAGCCAAAAAATTGTTATTAAGGAATCATTATTGTTTTTCCTTAAAAGGGTATTATTATGCGCAATATAAATGTTGCAGGTAATATGGTGAACCACACTTTGCTCCTCGATGAGACCTTTCATTTGAGCCCTCGCTCGCTACTGTAGTTCAATTAGTTTAGCCTCTGGATTTTTACAAGTGAATAAATATTAGTTTTCTGAATAACTTTTGATATAAAATTAATATAAATAATGTCAACACATCATCCGAATCGCGCTGTACTCCTATTTCATTTGCTTCTACGTGCTAATCTGTAACTCTAATACTGTCAGGGTAGTCTCTAAAATTATAGACAATGCCGCTTTTCGGCTGGAAAAATGGCTGTTGGACATGACGTCACATCCGCCAGCATTCTCTCCATGTGCTCTCGGCATATCCAGGGGAACTGGGCGATCTGCACGGCCACTACGGTCGGGGGTTCGAAAACCCCTCGGGCATAGATATTTGTGCCGTCCTAGTTCATAAATAGTTTATAAGTAGTTTGTAAGTTTAGGGACTTATGACCCTGTAGTTAAGTCCCATCAGCTTAAGAAACATTTGAACATTTGAATTTTGGAACTGGGTGAGTCTTAGCTCCTCGCAGGGGCTGATTGCCTGTTCACTCGTCGCAACTTGAGACGCTATCTGCTGTCAAACTACCCCTTTTTGCACTCCAAATGGGTGTTGTTCGTTGTAGTAATGTCACAACTCCCAGTTTTAGTTTACAACTCACGCCGCTAGGAGGTGCTTGGGAGCTCTGTCGCGCGTTTCGGCGAAGAGTTTCCGCTATTATTTGTATTAGCTACTAGCCTAATTCCCATTGCTTCGCACGGGTAGACTGGATGGTCTGCAGCGGTTGTTTCTACTTCTAAATATGAATGTTCATAAATATAGCTTTAAAAATGTTTGCTTAATCAAGTATTTTGATACAACTTGCCACCCCCTAATGCACCATTAATGTCAGAATTCAAAAATGTTTTGGTTTTAATTCCAATCATGGTTACAACCCGAAATTTTCGCATTTGTAGCATCAAAATAGTCTTAGTAGCACAATTATAAGATTTTTCCTTACTTCATTCGGTTAATGGTTGAATTTCCAAAAATATCGGAACACACGTTTTTAAAATTCCAATTAAAAAAAATCTAAATCTGAAGTTTTGTATTTCTTGCTTCAAAATTGCCTGAATAGCAGTGTATTTGAAAAAAAAAAAAAAAAAAAAAAAAAAAAAAAAAAAAAAAAAAAAAAAAAAAAACGGACGTTAATTCCCTACTTCACCCACTTAGGGATGGGATATCGGAAAATCGCTGATGCGTACAGTGTAACATAAACAACGTCTACTAATTTCAAGTTTCTATCGTTTGTAGATTCACTTTTCTGTCTTTTAGAAACGGACCGAGAACGCGAAATTTCTTTCTTACGCTTTGGTATCTTTCAAATGTTTATATAGCTTATGGGACTTAACTACGGGGTCATCAGTCCCTAAACTTACAAACTACTTATAAACTAGCTAACACTAAGGACGGCACAAATATCCATGCCCGGGGAGGGGGGGGAGGGATTCGAACCCCCGACCGTAGTGGCCGTGGAAACCGTGACTAACGCGGGCGCAGGCCCCTCGGCCACCGCGGCCGGCTTGGTATCTTTCTTGGTACTTTTATTTTTTAAACTGCAATATTCACTTATTTTTCTTTATTCGTACGCTTGTTGCGGAAAACCAGCTGAAGAATGTGCATCACGTTTCGCTGTATATAACGTCTTTGTTATTATAGTGTCAAAAGCCATCACTGGTCTTCAGTCCGAATTTTATATAAGCTGACGATATCTGTGAATCCGTTTGCTGTTCCGGCTCTATGGTTGGCAAGTTGTCGATGTACCCTTCTCCGGTTGGTAAATTAGTAATCTTCTCATTCCCTCTGAATCGGTACACACGACGCCACCTAGCGACCGCTAGCCGGGCCGCATTAAATGCAGTTCAATCATATATTTATTTCTCTAGAAGAGCTAAAATAAAGAATACAAACACAAATGTCAATTACTCAGCTAACTGAATGGTATTAATCTGTTAGTAACGCGATACTGTCCGCTTAACCGAAGTAACATATGACTTACAAACTTTTTCTCACGTACATACATTAACGTATGTCTACAGTCTGTGTATTGCAGTGAACTCAAAGATAATATGGAGATGGTACTATGTATTATGAGACCGTGACGCTCGACATATACTTGTCTCTCTAAACCAGTTATCAGCATTTTGATCCTAAGCACTGCAGATATCTTTCCAGTATTTATATTCACTACGTTTACATGCAACACATCTTCCGGAAGACCAAAAACGATCTTCGTAAACCGTTTTTCGCTGTCGTGTTTACATGGCATAGCCAGAATCGTATTTTCCACCTCACTTAATATGGCGGCTGAAAAAACAGCTGATTCAGTTCCTGATTTAGCACAATCGCTATTTTTCTTTATTTAAATACACAGATTTAAATTCACTATAATATTTATACTGTCTCCTTGTAAGTCTTTATTTTACAAAATAGGTATATTGCACAACTAGGAAAATTGGGAACTGATGCTATACGGTATTCTGTTCAATTCTTCCGGATCTTCCTTACACTCGGCTAGGTACTGTGAAACATGCCCTGCAGCAATGGCAGGGAATTATGGTAAAGGAGAGAAAAATGCCGACCGACCGTCGGAATTTACGACAAAAACGCTTCCCCAGACCGCAATAGTTTGCTCCGGCGCGGCGTTGTGCGGCAACGGCGACGCTCAAACGGTCGCACGCCGAAACCTCTCCTAATGAATGGATTAATAAATTCGGCGCGCCGGGAAGCGGCGCAGTTCTTTTCGCTATAAGTTTTCGATAATTGCTCTCGGCTCTGCGAAAGCGCAACTAATTTCTCGGAGGCGCCGTTCATCAGGGGGCGCGGCGACTATTTTTCTACGGGGGCGGCTCGTCCGCCCCCGGAGGCGACGTGTCCGGCCGCCTCCGGCCTGCAGCCCGCAGCCGCCCCCATTAAGAAGGCCCGCCATTGGCCGGCGGGCAGCCCCCCACTCCACCTCCACCTCCTCCTCCTCCTCCTCCTCCTCTCTGCCCCCCTCCCTGCCTCCCGCCCCACGGACTGGGCGCGTGCGCCACCGTCCGGCTATTTATGTGTCGAGGAAGCGATGTTAGGTCCACCTGGTGCCTATATCGTTCATCATTAGAGCCCATTTAGCACAAACCTTTGCATGTTGAGTCGAGATATACAGCCCCGGGATAGTTTACTGCAAATATGGATATAATGACCGCAGCGCGCGGCGCCCGCCCGAAGAGGGACGGCGGCGGAGGCGGCGGCGGTGGAGGCGGCCGCGGGGGCGGCGGAGGCGGCGGCGGGGGCGGCGGCGGGGGCGGCGCGGCCCGTCTGGGCGCCAGATGCTGCCGCCGCCGCCGCTGCTCGTGTCGCAAATGCGAGGCGTGAGGCCGTTACTCTGCCACCGTCAACTGCCGCCGAGAGCCTGCCGGCTAGACGTACCCCGCTACTTGCTAATCGCTCTCTCCTCTCTGTCTGAATTGTGTTGCAGTAGTGTGAGGGCGGCAGCAGACACTCCAGTCGAGCGGTTCCTAAACTCTGTACAATTACCACCTTAGCGGGAACTATTGTGGATACTGAACAAAATATTCTCGGACCTCCATTCACGTCATGTGGTTAGAACAGATCAATCTAATATATAAAGCAAATGGTCCGTATGTTTGTACGTGTTGCATACAGATCTACAGTTTTGTTCCAATCTTTATGAAATTTTGTATACGAAAGCTTCAATCCATGAGGAAGGTCGCCGTAAGTGTAAGAATCACATACGATATATAGTTCACGGGATATGACGTCATAAGCAATGAGATGCGCGAAAAACTGCTGCATTTTGCGACAATGCTGCTCATTTTCTCCTAAACCATTGGACCGATTTCAACCAAATTTGGTACACACATTCCTTACCGTGAGTTAACAATTGATGCATGATTAAGAATCGCATACGGCACATGGTTCAAAAGATATTACGTCATAACCAATAGAAATCGCAAAAAATGCCATATAATGCGGCGAGACTTTCGAAATACACCGTATGAGAATGACAGTACTTAGTGACTTGCAACAAAGTGTGAACATAATTTCAAACCTTTATTAAACTTATTCTCGCTGACTACCATAGCAAAATCGTGAAAGGAAAAAAGTTTCTCGCTTACTACATTTCCGCTGTTTATGGAATAAAACTACGGCTCTCGGTATGACGTTGCAATTTATAATTTGAACACTACAAATTGTATGGACAGGAAATTTTACAGACAGTATACACATATACAGTTCAATGTAGGTTCTAAATTGTATCACATTCCGATACGTAGTTCATCAAATATGAGCACATAAACAGTAACGTTCCGCTGTTCATGCACTAAAACTACGGCATTCGGTATGACGTTACAATTTACAATTTCTACATTACAAAATGTAGCCGCAGAAAATTTTACAGACAGTATACACGCATATAGTTCAGTGTACCTTCGAAATTGTATCACAGTACGACACATACTTAATGTGAAAAGAGCATATAAACATTAACGTTCATGAAAAACCGGCCCATCACGCACCAAGTTTTAATATATTTCTTCTTTACTACTAATTGTATTCCCAAGACATTTTACAGCCCTTACTCAAATGAATATATTCCTGAAAAATGGCAGGAATAAATAAATAATTACCCGGGCAACGTCGGGTTTTCAGCTAGTATAAAAATATAAAAATGGAACGTAGGACGTGTGTCCGTATATTTTAATTGGTGGCCAAAATTATTCACTGCAGACCAATGGCGGTTATGCATGAGAGTGTCCTGTAGGTTAGCGATGTGCACTATGGTGTTTTGGTCGTGGTGTGTGGCGGTGGGCGAACAAAAATCCGTAAAATGTGGAGCAATACGACGATCAAAAGATGATCAAAGATAAAACACTGAGAAACACAGACATACAGTAACTGAGCATTAACTACACTGGCGATAAACCAATGATCTCAGGGCACCCCGTTTCCATGGGCTCCCGAAACAGGATTTCGTAAACCGATTTCCCAATTCCCCTTCTGGTTGGCCATGTAAACACTGCAGTATCGATTCTGGAAATCCGCTTCTCTACTGCGGTTTTCCAGTTCCACAATCGATTTTAGTGCCCATGTAAACGCAACCGATTTTGAATTGTTCTTGGCTTGTCAGATTGTATTTTCTTTTAAGAATTTTCGGCACATATGAAAAGGGCGATATTTTCTAATGTGAAATGTTGTTCTTAAGGTCTTCAGTCCGGAGACTGGATTGATGCAGCTCTCCACCCTACTCTATCCTGAGCAAGCCTTTTCATCTCCTCATAAGAACGGCAACCCACATGCCGACCTCGGTGGCCGAGGGGACTGAGGCGCTCCAGTCACGGTCCGCACGGCCACTACGGTCGGGGGTTCGAATCCCCCTCGGGCATGGATATTTGTGCCGTCCTTAGTCTAAGGTAGTTGATAAGTAGTTTGTAAGTTTAGGGACTGATGACCCCGTAGTTAAGTCCCTTAAGCTATACAAACTTTTGATTTTTTTTGCAACCCACATCCATTTGAATCTGCTTACTATACGCGTCTCTTGGTCTCCCTCTGCGATTTTTACCCCACACACTTCCCTCCAATGTCAAATTTACGATTCTCTGATGTCTAAGAATGTGTCCTACCAAGCGATCCCTTCTTTTAGTCAAGATATGCCAAAAATTCCTTTTCTCACCAATTCTGTTCAGGGCCTCTTCATTAGTTATGCGATCTACCCATCTAATCTTCAGCATTCTTCTGTAGCACCACATTTCAAAACCCTCTATTCTGTTCCTGTCCGCACTGCTTATCGTCCATGTTTCACTCCCGTACAAGGCAACTCTCCACACAAATGCCTTCAGGAAAGACTTCTTTACCCTTAAATTAATATTCGATGTTAGCAAATTTCTCTTTTTCAAAAATGCTTTTCTTCCCATTGCCATTCTGTATTTTATATCCTCTGTACTGCGACCATCGCATGTTATTTTACTACCCAAGTAACAAAACTCGTCCACCACCTTCATTGTTTCATTACCCAATCTAATTCCTTCAGCATCGCCCGATTTTCTAAGACCGCATTCCATTATTTTTGTTTTGCTCTTGTTAATGTTCATTTTATACGCGCTCTTCAACACACTGTCCATTCCATTCACATGCTCCTCTAGGTCCTTTGCTGTCTCTGACAGAATTACAATGTCATCAGCAAAACGCAATGTTTTTATTTCTTCCGCCTGAACTTTAATCCCTATTCCAAACTTTTCCTTGCTTTCCTTCACCGCCTGCTCGATGTACAAATTGAATAACATCGGAGAAAGGCTACAACCCTGTCTTACTCCCTTCCCAACTGATGCTTCCCTTTAATGCCCTTCGAGTCTAATAACTGCGGTCTGGCTTTTGTACATGTTATAAATAACTCTCCTTTCCCTATATTTTACCCCTGCTGACTTCAGAATTTGGAAGAGTGTATTCCAGTCAACATTGTCAAATGCTTTCTCCAAATCTGCAAAAGCTAAAAATGTAGGTTTGCCTTTCCTTAATCTAAGATAAGACGTAAAGTGAGTATTGCCTCCCGGGTTCCTATGTTCCTCCTGAATCCAAACTGATCTTCCCCGAGGTCAGATTCTACCAGCTTTTCCATTCTCCTGTAGATAATTCGTGTTAAAATTTTGCAACCATGACTTATCAAACTGATGGTTCTGTAATTTTCACACCTGTCAGCGTCCGCTTTCTTTGGAATGGGGATTATTACATTTTTCTTAAAATCTGAGGGCATTTCGCCTGTCTCATACATCCTACATACCAGTTCAAATAGTCTTGTCATGGCTGGCTCTCCCAGAGACTTTAGTAGCTCTAAGGGTATGTCATCTACTTCTGGGGCCTTGTTCCGACCTAGGTCTTTCAAGGCTCTGTCAAATTCATCTCTCAGTATAGTATCTCCTATGTCATCTTGATCTACTTCCTCTTCCCTTCCTACAACATCGTCTCTAAGTTCATTTCCTTTGTAGAGCTGCTCTATGTACCCTTTCCACCTTTCAGCTTTCCCTTCTTTGCTGAGAACTGGTTTCCCATCTGAGTTCTTGATATTCGTAGAGTTGCTTTTCTTGTCCCCAAATGTCTCTTTTATTTTCCTGTAGGCGGTGTCTACTTTTTCCCTTGTTATACATTCTTCTACAGTTTTGCATTTGGCTTCTAGCCACTCCTGCTTAGCCATTTTGCACTTTCTGTTAATCTCATTTTTTAGTCGTCTGTACTCCATTTTGCCTGTTTCATTTACTGCATTTTTATGTTTTCTCCTTTCGTCAATTAAATTTAGTATTTCCTGTGATATCCAAGGATTTTTTGTAGGTCTTGCCTTTCTACCTATTTTGTCCTCTGCTGCCTTCACTATTTCATCTCTCAATGCTACCCATTCCTCTTCTACTGTTTTATTTCCCCCTGTTTCTGTCAATTGTTGCCTAAATCTCCCCCTGAAATTCTCCAGAACTTCACTTTCCTTTAATTTATCTAAGTCCCATCTCCTTATTTTCCTACCTTTCTGCAGTTTTTTCAGCTTCAGCCTACAGTTCATGACTAACAAGTTATGGTCAGAGTCTATATCTGCCCCTGGGTATGTCTTGCAGTTTATAACCTGGTTCCGGAATCTATGTCTTACCATTATAAAATCTATCTGATACCTTCCGGTGTCTCCTGGTCTCTTCCACGTATACAACCTTCTTTTGTGATTCTTAAACCACGTGTTTGTTATGATTAAGTCATGTTCCATGCAAAATTCTACCAGGCGGCTTCCTCTTTCATTCCTCCTGCCCAGTCCATATTCGCCTACTATCTTCCCTTCTCTTCCTTTTCCTACTACCGAATTCCAGTCTCCCATCACAATTAAGTTTTCCTCTCCCTTAACTGTCTGAATAATTTCCTTTAGCTCCTCATATATTTCTTCGATCTCCTCATCGGCAGAGCTAGTTGGCATATAAACCTGTACTACTCTTGTCGATGTTGGCTTCGTATCTATCTTGACAATGATAATGCGATCACTGTGCTGGTCATAGTAGTTTACCCTCATTCCTATTTTCTTATTTATTATCAGTCCTACTCCTGTGATACCCCCAACTGATTTTGTATTTATAATCCTGTACTCACCTGACCAGAAATCCTGTTCATCCTGCCACCGAACTTCACTAATCCCCACTATATCTAACTTCAACCTATCCATTTCCCTTTTTAAATTTTCTAATTTTCCTACCCGATTAAGGGATCTAACATTCCACGCTCCGATCCGTAGAATGCCAGTATTGTCTTTCCTGATGACAACATCCTCCTGAGTAGTCCCCGCCCGGAGATCCGAATGGGGGACTATTTTACCTCCGGAATATTTTACCCGAGAGGATGCCATCATCATATGTTCATACAGTAGAGCTGCATGTCCTCGGGAAAGGTAACGGCTGTAGTTCCCCCTTGCTTTCAGCCGTTCGCAGTAGCTGTGTGGCAAAGCCACATTAGCTGATGTTACAAGACCAGCTCAGTCAATCATCCAGACTGTTGCCCCTATAACTACTGAAAAGGCTGCTGCCCCTCTTCAGGAACCACACGTTTGTCTGGCCTCTCCACAGATACCCCTCCGCTGTGGTTGCACCTACGGTACGGCTATCTGTATCGTTGAGGCACGCAAGCCACCCCACCTCGGCAATGTCTGTGGTTCATGGGGGTGGAATGTGAAATAAAAGTATAAATATTATAGTGAAATTAAATCTGTGTATTTAAATAAAGAAAAATAGCGATTGTGCTAAATCAGGAACTGAATCAGCTGTTTTTTCAGCATTATCCGCATTTATCGACAGAATTACGACGGTTTGATAAGTCTGCTAAAAACAGAATAAAAAGGTTAACAGTACCTGACATAGTCGGGTTTGAGGCGATCTGATCGTTTTATAGTTTTCAAAATGAAATGCCTAGATCGCACATTAATAATTTATTCACCGACGACCGGTTTCGGTGAACTGTGTCACCATCATCTGGTCACATACATATTACAAGCTGGTCATCTGGTTAAAGAAGATCAAAACCATCTGAAGATATAAGTATGGTGTAAAAATTGGAAATTGACTCAAAATAATGAGAAGTGTGAAGTCGTCCACATGAGTACGGAAAGAAATCAGTTTACAAGATAAATCATTTAAAAGTGAAGGCCGTAAACTCCACAAAATACCAAGGAATTACAATTACATCTGACTTAAATTGGAAAGAATACTTAGATAATATCGTGGGAAAGGCGAACCAGAGAATGCGTTTTATTGGCAGAACCATTAAAACATGCAACAGAACTACAAAAGAAACTGCATACACTACGCTTGTCCGTCCATTTTTGGAGTATTGCAGCCCAGTATGGGATCCTTATCAGGTGGGTTTAACGGAGGACATCGAAAGAGTCCAAAGAAGGGAAGCTTGTTTCGTATTGTCACGACACAGGGGAGACAGCGTTACGGAAATGATACAGGATCAGGGATGGAAATCATTACAACAACGGCGCTTATTGCTGCCGCGTGGGCTACTTGCGAAACTCCAGTCACCAACAATCTCCTCCGAATGCGAAAATATATTGTTGACTTCCACTCATAGGTAGAAATGACCATCAGAATAAAATACGAGAAATCAGAGCTCGAACAGAGGGATTCAGGTGTTCTTTCTTCTCGCGCGCTATTCGAGAATGGAATGGGAGATAAATAGTATAATGGTGGTTCGATGAACCCTCTGCCAGGCACTTAATTGTGATTTGCATAGCATCCCATGTACATGTGTATGTACATATCTAGATGTAAATGGGTATAAAATAACAACTGCAACATTACACTTAGTTACTATATAAAAATACACAAGTTAAAACCATGACAGCTTACAAAATACTGACAGCTTTGAAGATTCTAGTTTACTTTTTTCATTGACAGCTTTCAATTTCATTGAAAAATGTCAACTAGAACCTTCAAAGCTGTCAGTATTTTGTAAGCTGGCATGTTTTTAACTTGTATATTTTTATACAGTGACTAATTGCAATTTTGCACTTGTTATTTTATACCCAATTTTTAACAAGATGACCAGCTTGTAATATGTATTTGACCAGATGATGGTGACACAGTTCACCGAAACTGGTCATCAGTGAATAAATTATTAATGTGCCATCTTGGAATTTCATTTTGAGCCGCGGTGGAGGAGCCGAGCGGTCTAAGGCGCCCCGCTGCGGAGGGCTCGGTTGCTCGCCGTCGGAGGCTCGAGTCCTCCCTGGTGCATGGGTGTGTGTGTTGTCCTTAAGTTAGTTTACCTAGGTTAAAGTAGTTTGTAAGCTACGGACTGATGACCACGCAGTTTCGTCCGATAGATTTACAAACATTTGAACATTTCATGTTGAAAAGTATAGAATAAAAAATATTTTAAAGGCGAAAACTCGCTTTATTTCTCAGTCTCCCTGAAAGACTATACACTTAGTCCAGTGAGTTTCCATTTTTTTAAATCTATTGGCAGAGCAGACTTTGTCAAAATCTGTCACAGAGGCGAACACTTTCTCATTCGATGAAATTTCTTCACACCAAGCAAAATTTTCAATGGTTCCAATATTGATAATGCCAAGATCGCTATTACATATTTTTATTTCGACGACCGGTTCCGATGGTATCTGCCATCATCTTCTGGTCTATAGAAGTCTATAAAAGTCGTTATTCTGTGATGCCAACAGTTGTTGTTTAAAATAATTAATGTGCGTAGGTGCACTACGTCATTGTAGTTCAGATATATACATGTCAGTATAAATGTTAGTGAGATACTGTATCATACTGTCACTTATACTCAGATGTATATTTTAACTACAATTACGTAGTGCACCTATACACTTTAAATTATTTCAAACAACAACTGTTGGCATCACAAGATAACGATTTTTACAGACTTTTATAGACCAGAAGATGATGGCAGATACCATCGGAACCGGTCGTCGAAATAAAATTATGTATCAGCGATCTTGGCATTATCCATTTTGGAACCTTTCATAATATTGGATCGTCTCCTGACATTTTACTTATTTTATTTACACGAATTGGCCAACTAAGGACTGCGTTACAAATTTTATTTCATATTCAGTTTCTTCTTTCTCTTCTCTAGGGCTGCTCTTCTGCCTGCTGCCATTTTTGCCAGATGTTCAGCTGTCAGTTTCCTGTTGGTCTTCTTTCTTGGGGCCTTCTGAAAAACCTCGAATTCAGTTACTGCCTTTCTGTAACTGTCCCTATTCATTACGTCCATTTCTGTGAGTCCAAGTTCCACGAGGTCTTCCTTTATTCCTTGCAACCAACAGTTGGGTGTTTTCCTCTGTTGAATTAAATTGAAGATTTTCTTCGTTAACCTGTTGTCATCCATTCTCACCAGATGACCGAGGAACAGAAGCCTTCTCTTTCTCATTTCCGTTGTAACTTTAATAATTTGATGGACCTTCTCACTGCTCATCGTTACCCATGTTTCGCCAATTTTTTGTGCCCACCCTGAAGTTTTCTCAGAATTACCCTTTCCTTCCTCTCGAGCTCATCAACTAGTCCTTTGTTCTTGAAGGAGAGTGTTTCTGCTGCATATTGTACTACTGTTCTTGTCACTATCTTGTAGTGTAATAACTTCGCATCTCGAGATAAGCATTTTTTGTTGTACAGGTTAACTTAAAATTTGCGCCCTCCTGAGTTTAGCTAGTCGAAGTTCGATAGCTTCTTTTTCTATGCCAGTATCCGTTATTGTTTCTCCCGTATATTTAAATTGTTTGATCCTTTCTATGCATCCACTAATTGTGTGCAATTAGTTTACTTCCTTAAATTTGTTATACATGAATTTAGTTTTTTCTTGTGATATCTGTAAACCAAATTTAGCTGCATGCTTTGCTAAGATTTCTATTTGTTTAATTGCATCTGGTATATTCGTGAAAATTACATTATCAAGAGATAAATAAAAATTTTCAATCTGCCAGGAAGTTTTAAAAATTTTCATGTTTGAGAGTAAGAATAAGTCACTCGAAGATAAGTCTGGTAAATAAATTCAAAACCCAAGTCGTTTACTTTTGTCATTGCGATACCTGCTGTGTGGGCTGCATCACTGTCCTGATGAAACAGAATTTTCTTCCGTACCAGTCTTGGACTTCCAATTATTTTCTGTTTGAAACGATCCAGAAGAGCAGCATAATAGAGCACAATTGTGGATCTACCCTTTTTCAAATAATCTATCAGGATTACACCCTGGGATTCCCAAAGGACAGTGACCATCACCTTCTCAAATGATAAAGTAGACTTTCCATACATTGTTTGGACAGTAGTTTGGTCTCTGGAGTACACTGGTGGATCCAGGTGTCATACACAGTTATGAATTGGAGCAAAAGCGGCCTGTGGATTGCGCCTGAACAGTTTGATATTCTGAACAGAAACTTTATTTTGTTTCCGTTTTTGGTCCAAAGAGAGCAGTCTTGGCGCCCATCGCGCATAGAGATTCTTCATGGCCAGTTTTTCACTGAGGATGTAATGCACTCATTCAGTTGAGATGCCTACAATGTTAGTTATTTCGCAAACTTTTAATCTTCGATCTTCCGTTACCATACCATGCATCTTATCGATGGTTTCCTGTATGGTGACTTCAACGGGCCGACCGGAACGGGCACCATCTTCCGTGCTTCTCCAGAAACATTTAAACTCATTATAATATTATAATAATTTCGTGTGGCTCATCGGCCTAGTGCAATCTTTCAATTGGACGCCACTTAGGCGACTTGCGTGTCCATATGCTACCCCAGTCATCCAACCGGGAAAGGGGATCTACAGCTTAACGTATAATCCGAACCACGTGTCGTTTCTGGCGACTCCTCACATCGTTGAGAGGTGAAGGATGGGTTTAAGTGAAGACTGAAAAAGTCCGAGGTCCGACTGGTTTTCGAACGTGCGACCCTTCGTATTCTAGTGGAGTGCTTTACCCCAAGACAACCGGGCCCCACTTAAATTGATAAAATAATATACGCTCTTCACTGTTGGCGCAGAAGCCACATGAACCTCATCCACTCGTATTTGATCTGTGCAGCTGTTCAACCCTTCAAATGAAAATGTGTAATGACCGCACGAAATTCGTTTTTCTCCATCCTAAGGAACTAACTATGATGTTACCACTTCAGCTGGCAGCAATAAACTAATAACTGCAGCCGTTCGAAAATTGCTGTAATATCGTGGAAATATCAGGCTTACCAACAACAGTGCAAGTTCCGAAAATTTCCCGCTCTTTCTTACAAATTAACCAGACTTATCAAACCGCCCTCGTATGTAAATGTCCTTCAGGCAGGAATGCCTCTCGCAATTGCGAATACATTTCTTGCAATTAATATGACAGCTGTAGTCGCCACAGTGAACGTTTCTGCAAACATGGATGCATCTGCTTAGTTCCGACGGACACTGCACATCGTATTTAAACCACCCACGGCAAGGCTTGAGAGAAATCTAGTAAAATGTCTCTCCCTGTGCGGGAATTACACCATAGTATGTACGTGGGCAGCAGGTAGTGTGAGGCGTATGAAAGTTGGGGTCGTACCGGAAGGCGTCCGCGGGTAGCGTAGTGGTAACGCGACCGCTCGCGAAAAGAGGGAAATCAGGGTTCGAGTCCCAGTCCGGCACAAAATTTTCATACGTCACCATTAAATTCATTTCCTCATTTGCAATTGAGAATTCTTACTTCTTCCATCACTATCAACTTGGTGTAACTGATGTTAGAGCCGCTTTAGACTTACCAAGAACGTAATGTAATTTCAGGCTTTATCTGGGAATTTCAATGACAAAGCCTTTTCGTGTTTTCGGCCGAGTCATGAATCTTCGCCTGAAGATGACAGGTATGAAATTTATTAAAACGTTGCTACATCTTACCCGCCGCGCGGAGTGGCCGTATGGTCAACACTTCATCCTACAGACTGGGCGGCCATTCCGCCAGAGTTTCGAGTCCTCCATCGTGAATTGTGTGTGTGTGTGTGTGTGTGTGTGTGTGTGTGTGTGTGTGTTGTTATTCTTGTTGTTGTTCTTGTCTTTAGTGTAAGTTAGCTTAAGCAGTTGGTAAGTCTGAGGACTGTTGACCATAGCAGATGTGTCCAATAGGTTTATAATCACAATTTACTATCAGCCATCATTTGCAAATGATATTTTAATCCTTCTGGGTCATCTTCAGAATCTTGTAGTTGCGACTATAACCCTTTTCGTCTAAGTTGTAACAAGTACTGAAGATGATCCAGAAGGACTGAAACATGTAAAAAAAAAAAAAAAAAAAAAAAAAAAAAAAAAAAAAAAAAAAAAAAAAGAATTCTCATCTGTTGGCTGATAACATGACAGTTAATCATGTCCAATATTAGTCAGTTCCTGACTCTCGCAAGTCGATCATCTCGACTATAGGAGGCTTACAAACATTTTTAACATCTTCGCTCGAAAATGCCAAGTAAGAAATTTGTTGAAACGTTGCTACACAACGACGTAAAAACACGGTTGGGAAACAGATAAGACTTTATCAAAAAGTTCAAACGGCGGGGTCATCAGTCCCTAAACTTACAAACTACTTATAAACTAATTTATACTAAAGACAGCAGAAACATCCATGCCAGAGGGGGGATACGAACCACCGAAAAAATTTTTGTCCTCGAAGAGAATTATAGCATTAAGAATAGTTATGAATTGGCCAAAGCAATTTTTAATGTAGAAATTCCATATGATTTAAATTTTGCTTCATTAGATGTTACTAACCTGTATACAACCATACCTGTTCATGAGACTACCAATATCATTAAAGAGAATTTAATATATCATAAAATAATGAATACTGAAGACATAACAAAGTTCACTGAGCTTCTTTAAATTACACTGGCATTCAGCTACTTATCCTGTAATAATAAAATATACTTACAGAGAAATAGCCTTGCTATGAGAAATTCTCTTGAAACTAGATTGAATTACATATGTGAAAACTAATCCAGAAATAGCTAGTACAATAATTTACCACAAAAGATACGTCGATGATACACTCATATAAAGATTTTAATGAAGAGATTGATATACTCACTGACAAATTGAATGGCATGCATCCCAAACTTGTATTTACAGTAGAACATGAAGATAATAAGAGAATAAACTTTTTGAATATTACAACTACAAATAAAAATGGTAAACATATTTTTTATGATTTACAGGAAACCAACTACTACATTTATAATAATTAATGCTACTTCATGTCACCTACTAAATTATAAGAAAGATTTCTTGTGAACTATGATCCACAGAATATGGAAACTACCTATGCAACCGAAAACCATCAAGACTGAAATTAATATTCTAAAAAGAATATCCGTAGCTAACAACTTTAAAGCAAGCCAAGTCGATTTGTTATACCATAAATTACGACAGGCCAATGATAATACTACAGTTTCAAAACGGAACTATGCAAAAATGACACACTTGAGGCTTGTTTCAGATAACATAAACAGTTTGTTTAAAAATTCCAATATAACCATACCCTTTACAACTAATAACCAACTTCAGACTACACTGAAACATACAATTAGCGAGTCTGTTAAGTACCAAAAATTCGGTGTCTACAAAACGCAATGTGAAGATTGTGTTAATATATAGGACGAAATGACCGTAGCTTTCTAACACGGTTTAAAGAACATACCACTAGTAGTGAAAGCACGAAATAGATTTTTGGTCAACATCTCGATGAGTGCAATCATTCAGCAGGATGTATTTCCGACAATATGAAAATCTTACACATTGTACCCAAAGGTCAACTACTTAATCCACTAGAACAAACAGACATTTACGCACACGGTAAGAATAAACCATTAGATTGCACAAATGAGTTGCTAGATTTGAGAGGTAGATATTTTTTGAACTATTCGATGATCTCCTATAGAATGGGTACTCTTTTGTCCCATCCCCCAATTTTATTTTTCAGTTTAAGACACAAGGTCATTTTATTAATAAATTCGGCTCTCATTCCCACACATGTTTAACCAAATAAATTTATATTACTGATATATCTTACAACTTGGGCATATATTTTATTTTATCTAGCTCTTATTTTTAAGGCAAGGGCCCGGAGAACCAAACACGTTATCACCAAGGATTTTATTACAGACTAGATGACCCGGTGAACTTCGTATCACTTACCTCTTAATATAAACCATATTAATGTAAATCATATGTATTGTAGACTCAGTAGCTTTATAAAGGCATCATCAGATAGTCTCAGTATCGGTGAACGTCAAACGTTCAAAAGTTTATCGCAATCGTACGAATGATATTGATATCCAAATAAAACAGATCTTTCTGTTTTCTCCATATTTTCCTATTTTCTGGCCAACTATTCCAAACTTTTACTTCACACAAACTTTCCTCTCGCTTTGAAGTCGAATGCGCAAAATTTTATCGCAATCAGACGATTCATATTGATGTCCCATTGAAAAAAGCTGTTTCAGTTTCTTGCGAATTTCAAATGTTCTGCGTAACTTTCCCAAATATTTAGTTCGCAAGAACGTTCATCTTTTATTGAACGTCAAATGATCAAATTTTTATCGCATTCGGATGAACGGTTCTCTACTTATACTGTTGAGTACATTAAGAAACACATTGAAAAAAAGGAACTTGGTTCGAATTTTGCGACTTTCCCTTTTAACTGTCCCTTATATATATATATAACTGAATACTTTTCCAAGACCATAATGAACAAACAAACCCATAATGAACCCCTCTCCGTCGTGCGAATAGTCAGTTATATTGCTGAATTCAATCCAAAAACACATTGAAAAACGCATTTTCATTTTTTCTCAAATTTTCCAAAAAATTTATTTCATACATACATTGTCCTGTGAAGGCGTACACAAGTGATGCTCTTTCAACCATGTGGCAATTCATTTTATTCATAGAAAAAAAGCACTTTCGTTTTTTCCTAAAGTTTCCTACTTTCCGGGAGACTTTTCCAAATTTTTATTTGATGCGAACCTTCCTCTTGCTTTCATCATGAAGTGTTAAAAATTTTATCGCAGTCGGACCAAGTTGTTTCAGTTTTTCCAGATTTTTTCTCTATTCCGGGAACTTTTTCATATTTTATCACCGTTTAAACCTTCCCTGGACTTACACGAATATTTCAAGACTAAAATTAGTCAAATCTGTTCAAACATTCTCGAGTTTTAGCGAGACTAACGAACAGCAATATATAAGTAACAGCAAACTGGTGCTTGTTTCTTTTATTTGTGAGATAATGACAATAATATTTTATTTCATAATCTGACAACGGTAAAGTTCTACCTCTGATTTCTGTCTTTTAAATTATAACCCATCACACGGCTTTCTATGCATCCATATGCTACATATGGATTTTATATGACCATATATAATGTACTTTTAAACCTTTTTACATTTTTCGACCTGATTAACCATTCTACATAATAATTTGATTAGTTGCATATTGAAATACATTGTTGTAAAAACTTCCGTTAGAAATTATACCCGATTGGCCAACATTTGAACTAGAGGGTGGAGTTTCCAGTTTTTAAATGACGACTGCACC
Organism: Locusta migratoria; assembly: GCA_026315105.1. NCBI lineage: Eukaryota > Metazoa > Arthropoda > Insecta > Orthoptera > Acrididae > Locusta > Locusta migratoria. The sequence continues at coordinate 117,980,943 of CM048744.1, read as the reverse complement.
TAATTCTACAGCAGTCAACATTAAACCTTTTAGGCAGCTTAAGCTGGAAACAACCGCTGGCCAACATTATGGGAATATTTTATTCTTACTTTTAAATACTTACTTTAGAAATTGTTCTTCTAATATTATATATCAATACAGTTGTGGTCTGAAAATGGTTATGTAAATGACCGAAACTGGTTCCAAAAGAAATAAATAAAAAAATTACGATCTAGACGGACTTTTACATGAATTTGAATTGTCCACAATTTCCAGGTTCTGGACACCATTTTTCACAAGGCCTTTTGCTTCTTTTTCTCCTCTTCATATTACCATGGTCTTCCTTGTTTCTGCGCTGATTATCGTACCATACTTCACAATTTTCTCGCTCAATGGATACAGTTGTTCTGTTACATCTTTGCTGTTCGTTCCCCAGCCCACAATTTCGTCTGCAAATAGTAATACCTTGATCTCTCCCATAAGCTTCTTTTACCTCCTTCATAATTTCCTCCATAAGCATTAGAAACAACAGAGTCGATAGCACACTCCCTTGTCTTAGTCCAGTTTCATTTCTAAGCCATTCCGTCTTTCCAACTGTAGTCTGTACCCTGTTAAAACAGTTGCTGCACATTACTTGCACCAATTCTGTAGTTTGTGTGCCCAGTCTCTTTCTCCCTAGGAACAGTATCGTAAGCCTTTACTATATCTATGAATGTCATGACCAAATCATTTCCATACTCCCTATTCCATTAGTTGCCTCATGGTCAAGATAGACTGTTGTGATCTCGTCGCCTTTTGTTGTTTCTCGTCCCGGTATGGTTTTTGAATAAAGATTCTTGTTCAGGAATCTTTTGACATCTAAAACATTGATATTGTTGCTATTTCAAGATATTTATTGACTGAAAATGATAATACTCAAATTAAGAGCATAAGTATGTTTCTTTTCTCTTCTTGCTTTTCGTTGACGTCGTCCGTATGATACTAGCTGCGCTGTGACCTAGTTACTGCTAAGTTCGTAGCCACGTTCTAACTTAGTACTGTCCTATTTCTGTCTTCGTAGCTGCCTAGTAACTGACCGAATTCTGAATAGTAACTGACAAGTTCTCACTAGTAACTGCCGTATTCCTGAATGGTAACTGTCGACACGTATGTTGACCTAGATATATCCGCTTGTAGAGGGCGCGCATCTTCGTTTACTCCCTCAAGGATGCGCGGCGCCTGTTTGCGATTGGCTTTAGGTCGATCGCTGCCTTCTCCACTATCGTTTACGTCTGGTGTGTGGCGCTTACTTTACGCCACAACAGAGACAACTGTAGATCTTTCTCGTCTGAAACCGTACCGCTCCTCTTGCAGCACTGCTTCTACCTTTCTTCTCATTATTCCATCTAATACCCTTTCAAGTACCTTTCACACAGTAATATGAGTGAAATTTCTCTACAGCAGTGTTTCCTAACCTTTTGAATACGCGACCCTCTTCCAACTAAAAATATTTTGGCGATCCCCCACCCCATCCCGGAACCATAACACAACTATGTGTTGTCTAAAAGACAACGAATTTAATTTTCTTCTGTTGGTATACTTTCTTTTAAAAAACAGTAAAGAAGTACAGTATTATAACTTATAGCATAAATTTTAGTCCATTTTTCTGAATGTAGGACATCCTGTTATTACATAATTCCGACAGAAAAATGTATCTTGTATAACAAGGTTTCCGTTTCCAGAGTGAAACTTTCACTCTGCAGCGGAGTGTGCGCTGATATGAAACTTCCTGGCAGATTAAAATTGTGTGCTGAAACCGGGACTCGAACCTGGGACCTTTGCCTTTCGCGGGCACGGGCACTACCGACTGTGCTACCCCGACACGACTCATGAGGCTGCCTCACAACTTTACTTCCGCCAGTACCTCGCCTCCTACTTACCAAACTTCACAGAAGCTGTCCTGCGAACCATGCAAGACTAGCACTCCTGGAAGAAAGGATATGGTAGAGACATGGCTTAGCCATAGCCTAAGGAATGTTTCCAGAATGAAACTTTCACTCTGCAGCGGAGTGTGCGCTGATATGAAACTTCCTGGCAGGAGCTTCTGTGAAGTTTGGAAAGCAGGAGGCGAGGTACTAGCGGAAGTAAAGCTGTGGGGCGGCATCGTGAGTCGTGTCGGGATAGCACAGTCGGTAGGGCGCTTGCCCGCAAAAGGCAAATGCCCCAGGTTCGAGTCCTGGTTCCGGCACACAATTTTAATCTGCCAGGAAGTTTCATATCAGTGCACACTCCGCTGCAGAGTGAAAGTTTCATTCTGGAAACATCCCTTAGGCTGTGGCTAAGCCATGTCTCCACAATATCCTTTCTTCCAGGAGTGCTAGTCTTGCATGGTTCGCAGGAGAGCTTCTGTGAAGTGTGGAAAGTAGGAGGCGAGGTACTGGCGGAAGTAAAGTTGTGAGGCGGAATCGTGAGTCGTATCGGGATAGCACAGTCGGTATTGCGCTTGCCCGCGAAAGTCAAAGGTCCCAGGTTCGAGTCCCGGTTCCGGCACACAATTTTAATCTGCCAGGAAGTTTCAAGATTCCCTTTGTCGGTAAAGCTCAGAAGCCAATTATGTTCGTTGAACATTGTCCCACCGTATAGTCAATTTTTAAACAATCTAAATTCTCAAAATTACTTATGGTATCTTGTAAATGTAGCTACTGCCTGGTACCTGAAAACAATTTTCACGCTCGTTTTCTCATTTTTAACACGCTGTATTTACTATAAAACAATCTTTTCTCTACTCAAGTAAGAATTGATTATTAAGAAGGAAACGCGTAATCTTAATACAAAATGCATTTCACTTTTCTTGGCCATATAATTTGGCATTACGGAACACCTAGTATTCAGGCATGCTCCTGGCTGGTTATTTTATGGTGTGACTATTGCCTCCTGTGACGGGGACCCCCTGAGTAAGTCTTATCGACCCCCAGGGGGTCGCGACCACAGGTTGAAAAACACAACTCTATAATAGTCACACAGTTTTTGTCACACTTCTTAAACACTGGTATTACATCACTGCTTGGTTTATGGATGTGGCACTTCTGAGAAAACACTGATATTGTATTGTGACGTTACCTCACATTTCGCGCCTTTCATTTCATTAATTAGATTTATTTTCCAAATTTTATTCTTCCGTACGGCTAGCCGTAGCAGACCACAGCAGATACGGTGCACTTAGCCCGGGCCGGTCCGGACTAGCAAGCGACAGATGGTCGCTCGCACCGTGAGAGCCCCGAGCTTCCGGGTAGGGCGTATAGCGAGGGGCTCTACCGTCACTGAGAATGGCGGGAATCGGCTTCGTGAAATACAGTTTATTAACTTTGTAGGATTCCTGTTTTGAGCTCCAACATTACTCAAGGATACAGCTATGGCTGAATAATAGTTTATTTAATAGTGTCTTAAAATTTAGTATTATTAAGAGTAAGTTGAATGAAGAGCTGATTATGTTATTGGACTCGAAGTGTCAGCCAATGGCGTGATACTGTGATGGATTCTCGCGCCAAGACTTTGAGGTGGGCACGGGGAGTTGGTGGATGGATGTTCAGATGTCTCCAATCTATCGGAACAAAGTGCGTGGTCATCAGTCCGTAGCTAAAAAACTACTTAAACCTAGGTAAACTAACCTACACACACCCATGCCCCAGGGAGGACTCGAACCTCCACGGCGACCAACCGCGCGCTCCGCAGAGAGGTGCTTTAGATCGCTCGGCTACTCCACCGCGGCTTGGTGGGTGGTGTCCGGTGTGGAACCACGTACTGTGTGTGCGCCGATAGTGCGCTCGGGTAGCTAAGTGTGTAGAAAGTATGTGGACATCAGAGGGTTTATCGTTGGTGTGTGACGTTCCCGTGTGGAGTCACTTATTGTTTCGATCGCTCTACGGGCGTGCAGATAGTACAGTTTGGTGTTTGGTGGCGGGACGGAACCATGCATTTATTGAATTTTTTGGTAGCGCGCGTGAATAACTATTATTTTGAGAGTGCTGCAGGTAGAAATTAGTGGAGAGTTAATATATATATATATATATATATATATATATATATATATATATATATATATATATATATATATTAAGTTGCTCAGTTCACAGAATTTCTTTGCCGCGATTTAAGACAATTTATTGTGCATCTGGCTTCATACTCGACTGCCACACTGATAGAAATAAAAATCAGTGCAGGAACATTTTCAACTTATTTCAAGTACTTAGAGCAACTTCCACTATGCTCATTATTCTTGACAGACGCAGTGCAATTTGGGAAGCGTTAGAATCTGCGGCCTGAAGAGTACAACATCCAACGGGACATTACAGTTGTACTACAGGTAAGAAATCCTGTTAGACTTTATTTTGGAAAGAGTGTGTGGGAGAGGGCGCACGCCTGGTTAATCTGAACACTGATAGGAACATTGAATATTGTGAGGTATGTGTCCGTGTGTAACGGAACGAGGCATTTACAGAGTTCTACGTCTCTTATTTCATGTAGATGGCATACCTTAAATGACATTATTTTGTCCGTGTAGTAGCACGGAAAACAGCAAAAAATGTTCAAATGTTTGTTAAGCTTATGGGACTTAACTACGGGGTCATCAGTCCCTAAACTTACAAACTACTTACGAACTACCTTATACTGAGGACGGCACAAATATGCATGCCCGAGGGGGGATTCGAACCCCCGACCGTAGTGAGCGTGCAGACCGTGACTGGAGCGCCTCAGTCCTCGCGGCCACCGCGGCCGGCTACGGAAAACAGCCGCGCCTCGTCGGGATCCGTTATAGTATGACAAAAAATTCTGTCTGTATACTTTAATTTCTAGTATCTAGTTAAAAATTATAAACACATTTCTCGATCATATTAAATTTTCTGCCACTGAATTAAAAAAATGTTCAAATGTTAACTACGGGGTCATCAGTCCCTAAACTTACAAAATACTTATGAACTAACTAAGACTAAGGACAGCACAAATATCCATACCCGAGAGGGGATTCGAACCACTGACTGTAGTTGCCGTGCAGACCGTGACTGAAGCGCCTCAGTCCCCTCGGCCACCGCGGCCGGCCTACCACTGAACATTGTAATAACGCATACCTTGGGGGATCTTATATCTTCTACGTCTTAGTATAGAAATATGTGGCAGGTCGATATTTCTTACATATTCTTGAAGAAAAATCGGTGTGAAGGTTCTTTTTTTTTTATTTTTTTTTATTATTATTATTATTTAAATAAGTCACTAAAATATAATATCTGGTGAAAGTCAAGTAGATGATGAATACTTAATAGAAAAAAAAAAAAGAAAGACCCATCTAGTTAGTTAAAATTCCAGTTGTGGTACGAGTGGAAATAAAATTTCAGTTGTCCCAATAAAATTCAAACATGTACGTACAAAATGGAAAGAAATATAGCAAATAAAAAATACAGGATTATTCATACAATCCAGAAAACAGCAACCAACCACATCTATTTATCCTATTTATTTACAAAACAGTGCTGTTGCAGGTTTCAAACCTTACAGTTCATCATCAGACGGCTAATCACGTTTACATGCATTTATTCTCATCTACAATTTGGTTTATGCTCATAATTTTGCCTTGTGGGGAAAAGTTCCTATGTGGTGCCACCGAAAAATTAGCTCCATTACGTCACTGTGTTGTTTTCTGCAGTTGTTAAGCGATAGACATTTTCGTATCACTTTTTTCACGTACTAGGAGCAGATTAGCGTGATTCACCACATAGACTCCTGTGTATATGTCTATGTAGTGAATCACGCTGCGCTGCTCCTAGTACGAGAAAAAAAGTGCCGGCCGCAGTGGCCGAGTGGTCTGCGGCGCGCTAGTCACAGTCTGCACGGCTGCTACAGTCGGGGGTTCGAATCCCCCCTCGGGCATGGATGTTTGTACTGTCTTTAGTATAAGGTAGTTCATAAGTAGTTTGTAAGTTTAGGGACTGATGACCCCACAGTTAAGTCCCTTAAGCTTAACACACATTTGAACAAGGTGCCTATCGCTTCAACAACTACAGCAAACAACACTGCGATGTAATGCAGATAATATTTCGATGACACCACATAACCAAGTACTTTCCTCCACAGGGCAACATTATGAGCATAATCAAAATGTAGAAGGCAACAAACGTATAAAAACGTGGACAGCCGTCTGATGATGAACTGTATTGTTTGAAACTGGTAACGGTACAATTTTGTAAATAAATAGCATAATTAAATGTGGTTGGTACCTGTTTTCGGGATTTTAAGAATCATCCTGTATCTCATACAAAACCACGTGCTCAAAATGTCAGTTTTCGACAAAATAGAAAATTTATAAATATTCGGAGTCCATGGTATGGGCTATCGCTACTATAAAAAGTAGTTTAATGAGGCAACTCAGTGACTATAAGTTGAATTTTTACGTGTAGGAGTAAGTAGATTTACTCATGTAAATGAGCGATTACAAACTGAACAGAGCAGAAAGGGCAGGAAGAGGGGAGGTATTTGGGGAGGACAACAAGTGTGTGGAATATCAAGCTCATTTCTTACGCGCCTGTTTAACCTGGAAGTAATAAACCGAGTAGTGATATACCACGGTCTTTGTCAGTTAACAGATCCAATTTCGCCGCAACTTTGAGTAGAAAGTGCATATTTGCTGCTGAAATTGTGTTTAATCATGTCTGTTGCGCATCTCTGCAGCCTATTACGAGGGCAACGTCGAGCGATTGAAATCGGCACTGCGATTAGGTTCCCCAAACAGAGACTAACGTATTTTCCCTTATTTGCTCGCTAGAAGGGCAAATACGTTAATACCGGTTGCCATCTAACAAACAGGAATTCCCGTCTATTGACAGACGTGACTTTTTCTAAAAGTAGTTCCCGGTATGATCTCCCAGATCATAAAGATACTAGGTCAAACAGAATACAGTGACGCCGGCTACTCGTGCAAATTTAGCTTGAAGTCATCCCGCATTGAAGTTTTCCCGCCAAACACTCTTTGAGTGTGATTTCAAGAACAGTGATTCGGAGGCAAGCTGAAAAGTTGCTAAATTAGCTACAGAGAAAGAGAATTGGTCGGTAGCGTTAGAAAAAACGTTTTACAGAAATCAGCCAAATATGAGATAGAGGTGACTTTACCGTTTAAAAAAATCGCTATTTTCAAATACAGCAAAATATACTCTAACGAATCTAACAAAGGAAGAAGCATATATTTGCGCAGGTGCATCATGTAAGATAAGGAAGATATATTTTTGGAAACATTTTCTTGTCTTTAGAGATAACAGCGCCCTTATGATAATATTATGTATAAATATAGTATTGAGCGCAAGATTCATTATTTATTTTCAAACAGTTTCAACCTTCAGGGTGTTTGAGCACTGACAGCATCTGAGGAAATCCCAGCTACTGCGCCGCTCTACAACATTTTGAGCAACCCCTGAATATGGTCCATTGGCCCAACATTGGGTTGAAACTAGTTGGAAATTAATAATCAGACTTGCACACTATATATATATATATATATATATATATATATATATATATATATATATATATGTGTGTGTGTGTGTGTGTGTGTGTGTGTGTGTGTAATCAAGGTAAGTGTTTGGTTTATACATTCAAATATCTGTTTCCTCTCTACATTGTATAAAGTAAAGCAATTTTTCATATGTGAAGCTTAATTCTCTTGTGACATCGTCTGATGTGCGGATTCAAATAGTAAAAAAGCACCTCTGCTTTTTTTTAGAAACCACTGTCACAGATTTTGTTACGCCTGATAGTCTCGATAAGAACATATTTTGGCATTTAAGAGAAAATCAATGATCATATAAGTATTTAATACAACTTTGAAGCAAAAGAAATACAGACGAAGGGTCAAGAATGTTCCAGAGTTCATAAACAGGAACAACGTCATTGCAATGAAGCAAAACAAGAATTCATGTTCAAGGTACGTATTATTTGTGAACAACAAGGCATTCCAGTTTCCGTTTACACTTTCACGATTACACTTTCCATGAGGTTCACGAGGCAAATGTAGGTAAAGGTGCACCACTGCTAGCTGAAACTCTACTAACAATGTATTCAACCATCGAAATTATTTTCTTACGTCAGGTATGCTACTACAGCCCAGTTTTCTGTTATATTTTAAATACAACTTGCTTGCTGTTTGTAGCAAGTAATAATTAATTATTCATTTCGCGGAGACCGAAATATAAATCTTGATTCCCTTTTTCAGATTAGTTTCGCCAGGTCTTCTAAATCAAAGAACTCCTACAACAGGTTTCGTGTCGTAGGAATGGAAATCTATGAAGGGTAAAAATAAGAATCAGACATATTTTGATACGTCATATAAGGCTCCAAGCTTTTCAAGGAGGATATTTACTCCGTACCACCATATATCCCTCTCTCTCTCTCTCTCTCTCTCTCTCTCTCTCTCTTTCTTCCCCAAAGGAAGGGAACTTACCAGATACATCGAATTTTCGAATGATAGTGTATACTTTGATATTCTACAGATTCTGACTTGAGAGCCACGAAAATACCGTCTTCCTTGACGCTTTGCACCATAACACATACAACTTGCTACTGGAGAGTAATGTTCTGCAAGTCTTCGTCCAAGTTCGTCTTTCCACTCTCTTCCCCTTTGTGAGAACTCAGATATTTGGTAGGGAAGGTATGAGGCCCTATAGCTGTAAATAAGAGTGTGAGGTGAATTCGTATTTCGTATAAGGTGGGGTGTGGTGATGGATAAATATTTTTGATTGAAAAATGAGAATAAAATGGTTCGTTAATGATTTTGGCTCGAAACACACTTGTAAAAGTTAGTCAGATCTACACACACAACGGACAGTTCACTTTTCTGATTTAGGCCCTGTCACTATTAATCAAATTAATTGGGTTGTCAATTAACTGAATGAATATGATTGCTAATTAGTCTTTGCACCTCTGATCACTTAACAGAAGATTGTCTTTACCACCCCATCTTATAAAATATCCAGCGGATATATATATATATATATATATATATATATATATATATATATATATATATATATACACACTGCTAACTGGAACAGCTGTAATATTGTGCAAAAATTAAAATAAATAAATTCTGTATGCCCTCTTTTTTGTCGTAACATAAAAATGAAATTGTGATTTTTCTTTTAAAAATGACTGATTCTTTGATATTTGCTGTGGGTTTTGTTATACTCAAACAATAGCTGTGCAAAAGTGCATTTACATAATCAGATAAATTATTGACATTAACTATTATAAAAATTGTCTTTTAATGAGTTTTACTAATTTTCTCTCTCATTGTTGTCAAAAAAGGTTAACTGATTGACTGTTAATATGATATTAACTATTATAAAAATTGTCTTTTAATGAGTTTTACTAATTTTCTCTCTCATTGTTGTCAAAAAAGGCTAACTGATTGTTTGTTATTATGATATTGTTTATTACTGTTTCATAAAAATTCTAACTATAATCACTGATCTCTATTTCTAGTTCATATAATTTTTAATTTTCTCAGTTCAAACTCAATCGTTGTTGAATGAATGAAGGTGATATGTCCTCGTCAGTTAAACTTTCGCACTCCTATCAAATTTTCTAACGTCTTTTCAATTATTATTGCATATTAGTTCTTTTAGGGTCTGTTAGGTATTAATAGATAAGTCTTTGTTAACTTTTAAGTCACTCTTATATTCTAACATAAAAGTTACAAAATAGTACTCATCTGTAGCATTCGTTTCTTCACATAAGAATCCATCACATAAGAGACCATCAGTAATGACATATGCATACATACAGTGGTCCAGTTGACAGTGATGATGCTGCGAGGCAAAACTTATTTTCACAAAAGTTCATTAAATGCCCACTCACGTGAGTGGGTCAGTTCCGCGATACACGAATAGTCTGACACCGTTTCTGACGCCGTTTCGATAAATGGCACTCCCGCACTTTTCAAAATAAACTCTCACTGTGAACACTCGGTGGCCGAGGGGACTGAGGCGCTCCAGTCACGGTCTGCACGGCCACTACGGTCGGGGGTTCGAATCCCCCCTCGAGCATGGATATTTGTGCCGTCCTTAGTATAAGGTAGTGCATAAGTAGTTTGTAAGTTTAGGGACTGATGACCCCGTAGTTAAGTCCCATAGGCTCAACAAACATTTGAACATTTTTTTGAACACTTCTTTTTCTAATATACATGAATAAACGTTGCGCGGTTTTCGTACCGGCGATTGCACGCGACGAACCGAACTTAGCGGTACACACGCGGACAGCGTCCACACGCCTCGAGACCCACTCTCAGACTCCGTCTCTCACCGACTGCCTCAGTATCAACAATATAGTTGCGCAGTACAGCGCGCTGCTTACATTCATACATAATATCAATGACAGCATAGTATACATATGTACAATTAAAATATTCAGTAAACATTACAAATTAAACAAATAACATACATGAAATGAACAAGTAAAGAAATACCTAAAATATTAGTTCACAATATACACATTTTTTACAAGTATAATATGATTACATATATCTGTAATCAACCCGCAGATGGAAGGTCACCATCTGTGACTCAATTAGTTGAGCACTTGCCAGCAACAGTTAAATTCCGTAGGTGACAGACTATTAAGCAGAAAAGAAGTATGTGAATTTTACGTATGCCTGTGTTTGGATATCAGTAAAATAGTTGACGTTTAGTTATATTCATTGAAAGTTATTTCGCTCCCAGGAGGCTTACGATTCTTTCGTGAGTACGTGTGTGGCGAACAGAGGGCCCCGAGCTAATGCAGTCTTCCTTCCTTCCTTCCTTCCTTACTCCCCAGACTGCATTTCCTTTCCCTCTCCTCTCCTTTCATATCATCACTCCTTCCCCTCCCTCTCGGGGACTGATAACCACAGAGAATTTAGAGAATTTAGATTGATTAAAAATTGACTACACAGTGGGACCTGATTCAACGAGCATAATTGGCTTCTGAGCTTTACCTACAAAGGAAAGCCTCATTATACGAGATACATTTTTCTGCCGGAATTCATGTAATAACGAGATGTGCTACATTCAGGACAAAATGGACATAAATGGATGCAATAAGATACAATACTGTACTGCTTTACTGTTTTTTACAAGAAAGTATAGGAACAGAAGAAAATTAAATTCGTTGCCTTTGAAATAAGACATAGTTGTGTTATGGTTCGGGGATGGGGTGTGGAGATCGCCAAAATATTATTAGTTGGAAGGGGGTCGCGTTTTTATAAGGTTTTTATAAATATTTTAAAGGCTTCATTAGAAGCACTTTGTATTTTTTTATCTACATTTGTATCACTGTTTGTACATTTCATTTGCTGCTTATCACTGCAGAACCGACACAATTATCAGCTTGAAATTGGAAGTATTCTGGAAGATGACTCACCTGCTGTACACGGACATTACTATACTTTGACGTACACAGATCCATTACTACCAAAACTCTTCGGTCTATAATATTTAATGGACATCGTTCCCATGGTAAATAACAGAGATTTAAAGCTTTTTAATGTTTATTTTATTTTGTTAAGATGACCGGTTTCGATCAGCAATAATCATCATCAGATCATATCCTTGGTGAGGAGCTGACCCATCAGGGAGCAACACCGAAGTGTTGCAAAGTATAAAGACACTTTGTAAATATATTCCTCAAAGATTTGCAGTAGTTTCCTAAGTCAAAGGTGGGACAACTCCTTAATAATAAATAAATGCTGCGTGAATGTTATATGTTCTTATTTATTGTTCCTTCCCCTCCATCCCCCCCCTTCCGTCGTATTCATCAAAAATAAATAAAAAATGTTCAAATGTTTGTACAACTTATGGGACTTAACTACGGGGTCATCAGTCCCTAAGCTTACAAACTACTTATGAACTACCTAATACTAAAGACGGCACAAATATCCATGCCCGAGGGGGGATTCGAACCCCCGACCGTTGTGGCCGTGCTGACCGTGACTGGAGCGCCTCAGTCACCTCGGCCACCGCGGCCGGCTCGTATTCATCATGCATGTTTGTGACTTGAAAAGACTAGGATTCCTACAATTTAAATTGTCTAGAGAAAATTGTAAAAAATATCTTAACTGAATATGTAATGTATGAGTACATGGAAAACACTGAGAATAAGGAACAAGAGGACAGGGTAAAAGACGTCAGGGAATTACGTCAAGGGTACCAGAGGGAGTTGAAAAGGCTAAGACTTAAGGGGTATCCAAGATTGGACGAGACTGAGAAACGTTCAAATACTAACGATGGGCGGCGTTGGGCGCTACTCTGAATTAAAGAGATTGGTACACGAGAGGAATTCGGGGCGAGACTCATCATACAAAACTCCGAGGAAAAATGTGAAAAGTACATAAAATAAGAAACTTACTGGCAGTTGAAAACTGTGTGGTAGACCGGGACTCGAACCCAATACGTTTGCCTTTTTAGGGAACGCGATATTGCGACTGAGCTACCTGTGCACGCCTCAGGGCCCGCCCTCTAGGTTTTACTTCCGCCAGTACTTCGCCTCCTACCTTCCAGACTTCACAGAAGTTCTCCTGTGAACAATACAAGACTATATCTCCTAAAAGAAACGATACTGTAGAAAAATGGCTTAGACACAGTGTAGGGGGTGTTTCGAGGATGAATGTTTCACTCTGCAGAGGAGTGTGGGCACGTATGAAACTTCCTCGGAGATTAAAACTGTATGCCAGTCCGGGATCGAACCCAGGAACTTTGCCTTCCTAGCAATTTGGAAGGTAGGTGCCGAAGTTCTGGCGGAACTAAAGCTGTGAGAGGGAACCAAGACACGTGCAAGGGCATCTAATTCGCTAGAGCGCTTGCCCGAAAAAGGCAGAGGTTTGGGTTCGAATATCGGCCTCTCTCACGTTATTTGCCACGAAGTTACATAACAAAAAACATTCCGCTGACAGTAATAGTATAACAACATACGAGAAACTTGGATTCCTATAGTTAAGGTCTGTTCTTAAATTCAGGCACTTTATTTTACGTATGGAGTCTAAAGATTCGAACATTTTGTACCTACACTTAACTCGTCTTTCGTTTAAACGCATATACTTTTGAGTTTAATTACTTTTGCTTACGAAACGATTGTATGGTAGATTCGTGTTGTTTGTGGTTCAGATATAGCAACAATTAAGGATTGATTTTGGATTTGTTGGGAAACTGATTTTTGCTTTTTATGTTTTATTGTCACGTTTGTGAGAAATTTGCTCCAGATACAGATGTGGTGGGTGATCTGGTGCATCAAATAATGTAGGTATTTTATTACACATCAGTTTCTTACGTTCAAAACTTACTCATTTGATTGTAATTGTAGTAAAGATAGACTGACGTTTACAAGTAGAAAACCGACCTCTTTGTGCAAATGGTCGGGTCTTCTGTTGTTTAGTAGCCATTTTTTGTTCTTAATAGAAAATGAAATTCTACATTAATACGTCGTAGATTCAAAAGAATTTTAACCCTTAACGTTTTTTCCATTATCTCTCAAATTGAGCAACATTTTTCCACATACTCATTTGTAGCTGCTTGTATAGACAGTGTTACATATGCTTGTAGCTCGACCTAAAAATTATAAATTGCAGAGTGCTACTGTATCATTTCGACAGTTAGCTGCACTGAGTTACTCCTAACTTGTGCGTTTGTTTACTTTAGTATTCCTCCTTTGCCATGTAAAAGAAGTCAATCACATACTACTGTTGCATTATGAGTTACATAATAGTGGCATTTACTACATCTGATACATCATGGAAGCACGATATAGCGGACCAGCTATGAACGTTTTGTTGCTAGTAGTGCATAATAATTTTAAGGATTTTTTTTCAATATTTTTCTCAGAATATACGCACTATACGTTAATCGTGGTAGTTTTTATAGCTTCAAATAAAAAGCCATCGATTAAAGGGTTAAATAAACTGTCCTGCATTGTACCGTTAAATACCTTCCAATGATTCTTCAGAAGAAGGAAAATGTGGAGTAACTTTTTAGGTATTACCGAATTTTACGGCACTACATACCTTACTTTCTGTAAAAAGATATGAGGAGTAGCTTTTCAAAAAGCGATTATTCCACAAATAACAATTTTACAGAAGGAGCAAAAAACTAATATTAGGTAAAGTAATGCAGTAAATTATGATTTGTGTATGAGAATTTACGAAGCTTCAAGAAGTTAAAAGAATGAAATCAGTGAAATAAATCTCACTTTATTTTAAGGCAGTGCTGCCAACTGAATTATTGAAATCTATGGACTTTCCTTGTTTTGCACCAGCCGAAAACACATAATGTGTTTTGACACAAATTTAAATAATAAAAAAAACAAGAATCCAGTCTTTGTCTTTAATTTACACCAATGGAACAAAACACAGATGAAGCAGGAACAAGTGTCGTGTCCTGCTGTAGTTTGTTTAAGTGTCTGTAGACTTTCATCCTATTTTTGATTAGATGGTATACAGGGACGCTATAGCATTTAAATCTTTCCTTTTCTACGAGGAGGCTCAAACTTCAGTATTTAAGGGTTTTTATCACGATATCTGAAAGATAAGTAGATTCCTAATCAGAAATTAAATCTCACCAAAAAATTTCTCAATCTGCTCTATCTTCCTTTTCACAACGCCTTTCTGCCGCTTCCTAGATCTAGAGGTGTGATCCCCTACACGTACAACTCCTTCCACATCAGTCATATTTTTAATAAACAGCAAGCTCCCACTTAAACAAGATACTGGCCAGCCAATCTTTTCATGTGAAAATACTCTGGCCACAACAATAAGTGGTACGAATATACAACAGATACACTGTAGGGAAGTTCTAAAATGCATTCTGTGTTGGGGCCAAAGATTTTATTTGTCTTACTGAAAAACTTTCGTTAGTAATCGGCAGTAAATGGCCTTATAATGATTTTAATCAGTTTCACCAATTGACCACCAGTTTGACCAAAAGTCAAATTTGGCATCTGATTTCACAGTTAAAAATATCGTGTTGAATATAGAAATTCGCTTCAGACTAATTTTTGTCCGCGAGTGGACTTATCGCATTTTGAAACATCACTAATATGTTAAAATACATTTAAAAGACACTATTCACACTCATCCGATATCGTACTGAGATATGTACCTCGACAGCCCCTTGGAGAGCTGTCATCTTGGCGTATAACAAAAATCAGTGGCAGTGTTAGATTGCGGTGCAAGTGTTTCTCTGACAAGGAAGGTACTTGGGCTCGAACAAACATATCAGTATGAACGTTTGCTTACAGGATCTCTACGTACACCTCAATGTGCCGGTGAGTGTCGTTTTTATACAAAACTTTGCAATCATGCTCTAGATAGCACTGTAGATGTAATGCAGATATATTAACTGTAACTTACGTAATAATCGCCGTACATGTTCGCTAGCGTATTGTCATCAAAAGTCGTGATGATAGTTGCAACTTTAACCATCTTCTCGGAAGACTGTTGGTATTCACTGCCACTGCTTCCATCGCCTCTTCCCGCACTTACCGTAGCACTACCGCTTGCAATGAGTTGTTCGTCATTAGCATCCCTATTATCATCATTATATGTTAGTGTTACAACAGTATCTAACTCATATTTCTGTACCATTACAGATACGAGAAAGCATGCGAATGATTCATCTTCTACACTAATACCAACTTCACGAAAGATGGTTCTTCGTAACTTCATCTAAACCAATCGCAATACTTTAGCAGGATTGATTATCAATCGCCGCTCCATCTGACGCTTCACCACACAAATGTCACAAAACGCAACTTCGGAGGCACACTGCACCGTCCCTACTGACGAACCGACAGGTCAGTGCAATGTGGCATGGCATAGGCAGAGGCCTCTAACGGACGACTGCAGAGTTTTGCAGATGCGAGAGTGCCACTAGTGCAATAAGGGATCTTTACATAATCTCTTATACGATTTTGATGTATATGTGTTTGTTGGAGCCCAAGTACTTTCCTCGTGAGACGAAAAGATCGTCACACGAGAGACAGTCGAAACGGACCGTATAGAACCATTCAGAATGCTCAAGACACAAACGAGAGGGGGGAAACAAGGACATGTATCTGAATTTTATTTGGTTGTGCACCTCAGTTAAATCACTTCCAACATTTCATATTACGTCTCGCAGTTAAGAAGTGCGGAAGAGGTGGACTGCAGTGATTTAGCCTATGCGGGCAGGCCGCGGTGGCCGAGGGGACTAAGGCGCTCCAGTCACGGTCTGCACGGCCACTACGGTCGGGGGTTCGAATCCCCCCTCGGGCATGGTTATTTGTGCCGTCTTTAGTATAAGGTAGTTCATAAGTAGTTTGTAAGTTTAGGGACTGATGACCCTGTAGTCGAGTCCCATAAGCTTAACAAATATTTGAACATTTTTTGACTAAGGCGCTCCAGTCACGGTTTGCACGGCCACTACGGTCGGGGATTCGAATCCCCCCTCGGGCATGGTTATTTGTGCCGTCTTTAGTATAAGGTAGTTCATAAGTAGTTTGTAAGTTTAGGGACTGATGACCCCGTAGTCGAGTCCCATAATCTTAACACATATTTGAACATTTTTTGACTAATGCGCTCCAGTCACGGTTTGCACGGCCACTATGGTCGGGGGTTCGAATCCCCCTCGGGCATGGATATTTGTGCCGTCCTAGTTTGTAAGTAGGGGGTTCGAATCCCCCCTCGGGCATGGATATTTGTGCCGTCGTAGTTTGTAAGTAGTTCATAAGTAGTTTGTAAGTTTAGGGACTGATGACCCCGTAGTTAAGTCCCATAGACTATATAAACATTTGAACATTTTAGCCTATGCGGCAGAAAAGAACTGAGTGCTAAGCAGTTGTATTGCTCCGCACATGTAGAAACGTAGCGATTACCACAAATGTCAGGGTCTGTAAGTAATGATGTTGATGACAGAAAAAGACGTTGAGAGGTTGTGTTTGGCTAGTGCGAGGCGAGTTGGGCGGCGGCAGGTAGGGATTAGCGGCGAGAGTGGTCGAGGCCGCGGGCAGCGGGGCGCCAATTGACGCTGGCCATCATTAGGCGTCATTATCCCCGCCGTATCGGACAGGACCACGCGACCGCGACCCCCAATTGACACAATCACGTTAAACTCCATAATATACTCGTCCATTCTTTATTCAGATCGGCGGGCGGGGCGGCCGGCTTCCGCGGGCGCCTGGAGCGGCCGTGTTCCCGCTTATAATCAGCTTTATGCTTGATGCATTGCCAATCTAGCTTTATCAAATGTGCGCATGCGGTGCGCAGCCGCACACATCAGGCGGCCGTCGCGGTTCCGATTGCGTCCGCGCCGCGGCGCTGCGCGCGCTCTGTAACTCACTTAGGCGCGGCCGGCGGCCATTACTCTGGATTATAAGCCGGCTATTGGCCGCAACTATTACCCACCGGCGCCTTCGCCGAAAAACGGACCTGCACGGCCCGCCACGAGCCGCTGCTACCTCTCCCTCTCTCAACCCCCACCACCTGCAACCCTCCCCCTCCTCCCCTCCCCTCATTTGCGAGCCGTTTTGCAGAATTACGAGCGCACAGGTTTCATTACCCAAACTAGGTCCTTAACACGGCCAATAATTTCAAATGGCCCCGTGTTTGCAGTTGCCGATACTGGGGCTGTGATTGCCGCGAGAGGGTTAGCTCGCCCTCGCCGCCCTCTGGGAGGGTGGCGGCGCGTCGGGGGGTAGGACGGCAAGCGACCGCTCTCAGAGGGTGGAAGCGCTAGTGCAGGGGTTTGTCGCTAGAGACGCCCCTGCCCTCGAAGCATACCGTCTGTTAAGAAGGGGTGTTGCGGAAGTAGTAGCTTATCAGCACGTCTTCTTCACCATCGCAACACAGTTTTGCTCACTGCAAAGGGATCGCTACCAATAACGGCGGAAGGGCCGGGCGAACCGGGCGACCGCCCGGGGCGCCAAAATTTTAGGGGAGTTTGGGGGGCGCACAATCTTTGCTAAATTTATATTATATTAAACAGTGAACTAAAAATTAAGTTTTTCATAAATTGTGTAGCAACATTGGTTACTACCTTATGCCATAGGCCACACTCTTTATAACAACCCCGGTTTCTTCTTGAATCTCCTGTAAAGGAAATCCCTTCACCTTATTTGTCTATAAAAAAAATCTCTGCTGTCAAAGCTAAAAGCTATTGTTGAGAGTTGGTAGTTTTGAGCAACAATAACACGCTCTGACATTTACAACCGCCGCAGTGCCAACAATTGCACTCCTTGCGACAAAGCTATGTCGGTCGCTCTAAAAATACACACTAACAACATTGAGTTATCCGCAATCAAAAAGAAATTACTTTTGTGTCCCAGCCTCGTCGCCGCTTTTGTGTCTCGTTTACGTCGTAGGTGTCGGTGGCCGAGTAGACAGACCGACACAGGAATAAAGGACGCACGCTTGTGCAGGTAGGAGGTGACCAGCCAGTGGAACAGCAGAAACTAGAAACACTAGAGTAAATTAGAACGAGATATATATTGCACAGAATTTATACGATACTTAACTTTTACAGAGCTCGGTACTGCAGAATGCTGATACATAGTTGAGGTAGAGGTCTGCCTAGTGCCTATCCGATAGCCAAGTCTTCACTGGTGCCTATCTGATTCCGAAGTGTTAGCTGGTTCCTATCTCAGTCCAAAGTGAACGATGACGTTCCGTGGTGGGCACGAGCGGGGTTGCAGCAGAGGGCGCTCGTGGCTGTCGTCGTAAGAACGCCGCACCTTGCGTGCATGGCGGCGCGCGGCGAAAGTAGGTGGCGCGCACTTTGGACTTGTGCGACACCACAATTACTCCTGTTTGTACTGTCAAATGTCTCGTGAAAGAAAATTATGTCAGAAGTCATGTACATGTAGTGCAGTCTTCATGGTGTGCGTGTTCTTATTTTGTCTCCCGAATTTCGGCTCTTAGTAGAAGACTCGTTGCGTTAATGTGTTTTTTGTCAACATGTCGGAAAAAAGAAGCCTTCTGGAAATGTATACAGAAAAAGAAGAGCAAAATTAGCGGCTGAAAATGAGAAACAGGCAGCAGCATTAAAGAAATTCTTTCGTACTCCTGAAACAGACAATAATGGAAATGAAAACGTAGAACCAGAGAATGAGGAAACCAGCAAGAAATCAACAAATATTCCAGAAGATAATAACACAGTACAGGTAAGTAGGCCAACATTACGTAACGCATTTTCGTTTTATTACGTTTAATAGAGAAGAGGTGTTTACACACGGAGCGTCTTAGCATGCTGGGGTGGGTAGTAAGGTGGCGGCCTCTCAGATAGGCGGCGAACTTCAGGCTCAAAGAAAGTTCTTTCCCCATTGATATAAGTATCAATAATTACATTCTACACCAACACTGATGCTTGATACATGTACCACAGCGATAAGACCTTTACTCATTAGACGTGTATTAACCAACTTTAATTAAAGACTTAACACAGAAAAAGGCACGAAAAGTTAACTTTAGTTAGCTTTCTAAACAACTCAAAGGACAATTTGCATTAAAACTGTATGAAGATATAAAATTATATTTCTGTTTGTATTATTTGTATTACGAAATCTTTGTACAATGCTCTTACAAAATATATTTGTATATACTTTTGTTCATATGTGTTCTCTTTCGCAGTTAACAAGGTTGTTTATGTATATATGTGTAAATAAATGCTGTATCGCATCATCAATCTTAATTTTATATAAATCGTTGTTTCTTGAATCGTTCTGTAAATTTCTAATCAGTGACGTAGAATATTCTGCATTCTCATGTGTAAATAATTGTTTTGTATATCGTTAACCAAAACTTACTCTGTATATTTAACTGACAAAAGTTAAGATCTTACTCAGTTTGATTATTGATTCTTATAATTATAGTTATAGAGTTCATGGAGTTATCCTTTAAAAGCAGCTATCTGTAAAGTAGCATAGCAAATTTAAAGTCAGTAATACCAATGGGTTGTAGGGGGCGCCATATGGATTCTTTGACGGGGTGACATTTTCCCCTTCCGCCGGCTCTGTTCGCTACTTCTTCCAGAGAAAATTAAGAGCATTTAGTCAAGTATTAGGCTCTTTCCTTAATGCTGAGAAAGTTGAACAGATGTTATGTTAACACCAAACCAAGTATCTGTTGTCAATGTTTTCTCTTCATGCATTAATATCAGACAATAGTATAAAAAGCGCCAGAATGTCACTTTGGTTCACACGTTTTATTTTCACTGTTGGGCAATTAAATTAATATGCTATAACTATGCTATGTTTACACCAAAACAAAGATGTACTATTAAGTTTTTTACTTCAGATTATTATGTTCAGATTAATAGAAATAAAACTACTATGTTACTTTTAGTGTCATAATCTCTACTGCTTGAAAATTAACTCAAAATGTTTTCGTAATTATGTTGTTCTTTACTTTAGTTTCTGAAATTACGTTTCTTGTCTCATAACCTAAATAGTCACTTGGTGTTTTATTGATGTAATCTATAGCTACAAATTCATAGCAGTGCATATCTACATATCATACTTCCACTTCATCATATTGTATAGCACTTGTTTATAAACATAGCAATAACATTGTTTACATCATAGATCCTAATGAATACCAAAGATGTCATAGACATAGCATAACTGTATGCCCTATAATCTTTGTGCAATGAGATTTAATGTAAGCCTGTGCGTTATCTTTGCTTTTAAAATAATTTTATTTCACACTCATCAATGTATGCTTCAGTCTTTAGCAGTCAGCCACTGTGATAATATCAATGACTAGAGCAATGACAGCAAATACTTATGTTATAATTTTGAATTCTTTTATAACGACATGTTAAGCTATTAGCTAATCTCTGTAAGTATTTCACATGTAACTTACTGTATTTTTGTTAACGTTTTATATGGTTGACTAATGCTTTGATAACTTTCATGTACTTCAGGCTAACGCTTGATAATGGTAAATGAGAGATACCGGTAGCATTGAGAAAAATAAACAGCTATAGTCAATATGTCGTTCTGCAATTCTTTCCTTATTACTTCGCAAGTGATTCATGTGACGTCTCTCTTCTTAGCTCTTGAAAGACTGGTATCGGCGAATGATGTATGGACAGGCAGAAATTTACTTATGGCAGAAGCTTGGGTGTGATGCAAGGTTGGCAGCAGAACATGTAACGAGTGGTGTTATACTCGTCACTTGCCTATTACAGCCTCTGATTTTCTTTTTTGCCGTAACAAGCGCTGTTACTCAGATTCTGAGAAATCTTAAATTTTACTTCAGTGCCAACCCGAGTTTACTGCATAAGTTGGCAATAAACACGCAAGATATCATTGCCTTGCCTCTACGCTCTGCCACATAAACACATTACGCAGATAATGAAATATACTGTCAAAACTGAGCATGGACTGGGATTTATTGTAAAAGTTCGCGATTTGTGTGGAAAGAGAATAATGTGGCTAACTCACAGTTCTTGAATACGTAACGAAGTCACTTCTTATAATGAGGGTCGTAACCACAACAGCCGTAGATATTATTGACTTTTCAAGACTAAACTTTTCAAAATAAACACATCCCTTAAAATATTAAACTTGCGTGACAAATGAGTCTATCTACTGAATAAAATGCAGTATGCATTTAACTCCGTTGTATTTTAACACTCTAATCGTAACATACATTGGTTTTATTACATTCGTAACAGACAGAATCACAATACACAAACAGCGAATCATCCTAACACATTACGTCATAACATACAGTCCCTATGGTCTTTAAAACTTTGTTTCATTATTCTGTAAGACAATTTATAAAATTTTTAACTTTTTCTTTCTTTAACACACTTTCGTAAAGTTTTTCGTGTACAAAACTTGGAAACTGATTTTATTTATTTATTTTTTTAACCGATGCTATTGCCATAAACGACGGAAATATGATACATTCAACACTAAAATCGCCGGAGCATTCTGTATATCTAGAACTGTCTTTGTGGTCATTCTGAGCGCTATGTTGGAATTATTTTTGATCTAGTTATTAACGTTTGAAATAATTAAGTATTACTAAGCTTAGGAAACTAAATGAACTACATTACAATATTTCTTGAATTGATTTTTTCCATTTATTACAAATAAAGATGTGTCTTTTTTATGAACTATGTTATCTGAAAAAAAAAAAACAATTTACTTACACATTTTGTAATACTTTCTACATCTACATGTTCATGAATATTTTTCAAATAACAATGAAGTGCGTGGCAGAAAGTTTTATGATATTTCTCTACCATACCATTCTCAAAAAGCGCGCAGGAAGAAGGAGCACGCAAATATTTCCGTTTTTCCATCTGATTTCCCTTCTTTTATTTTAGTATGATGTCTTCCTACGTAGGTGGATGCTAAAAATATCTTTTCATTCGGAAGAGAAAGTTCGTGACAGGAATTTCGCAAATAGATCACTTCACAAAGAATGATACTCTTAAATACCTTTAATACGTAGCTTGTAGTCGCCATTTTAGCAACCGCCGAATATATTCACGGTACTATTTTAAGGAAAACACCTTCTGCTACTGCAAATGAAGTGTTTTTTATTTCTACAATTCACCCATAAGCGTTTCGCCTTTTTCACAAGGTATCAACAGCGGGTGTCCTGAAATATATACATGTTTTGTTTACAAATACAGGCTAGGGTTTTACATATGTACAAAAACATTTCGTTTATGATTCAAAACAGTTCGTTTTTTGGTATAAAATGGTGTACTTACAGCACTTGTTACTCCATATCTCCGACGTTCTGGCAACCAGGTGCAAAATAGTGCAACATATTCTAAACAAAAACAGTAAATATTTCAAGACACCTACTGATGAAGTGATGATACCTTGTGAAAAGGCTTAACAAATATTTGAATAAGGAACGTCGATACAGTTGTGCGATTTCCTGTCATGAAGGTGACAGTAAGTTTTAATACATGTTAAGTCATCAAGTAAAACCGAAGTGATATCTGGCGTTCCCCAGGGAAGTGTTATACGGTCCCTTCCGTTCCTTATCTTTACAAATGATATAGGAAACAATCTGACCAGCTCTATTAGACCGTTCGCGGATGATAGTGTCGTTTATCTCTTAGTAAAGTTAACAGAAGCCCAAAAGCACCTGAAAAATAATTTAGATAAGATACCTCCACGCTGCAAAAATTGGCAGTTGACCCTAAATAATGAAAAGTGTGAAGACTCTCATATGAGCACTAAAAGAAATCCGTTAAACTTCACTTACACAATAAATCTGTCAAATGTAAAGGCCGCAAATTCAACTACATACCTAGGAATTACAATTCCGAGCAACATAAATTAGATACAATACACAGAAAATATTGTAGGGAATTCGAACCAAAGGTTCGTATCATTGGCAGAACACTTAGAAGATGCAACAATGCCGCTGCGGAGTGGCCGAGCAGATTGAGGCGTTATGCTCCGAAGCAGTTGCCCGTCGGGGGTTCGAATCCCCCTCGGGTGTGGATGTTTATTTTGTCTTTATTATAAGCTTAAGATTTACAAACATTTGAACATTTGATGCAACAATTCCACTAAAGAAACATCCTACACTACACTTCTGCGCCATATATTGGAGTGTTTTTGTCCGTAGTGGGATCTCCTCCAAGTGGGACTGGAGGATCATATAGAGAAAGTTCAGAGAAGGGCAAGTCGTTTTGTATTATCGTGATATAGGAGAAAATCACG
The DNA here is from genome assembly GCA_026315105.1 of Locusta migratoria. NCBI lineage: Eukaryota > Metazoa > Arthropoda > Insecta > Orthoptera > Acrididae > Locusta > Locusta migratoria. Next base: position 117,957,249 of record CM048744.1, on the reverse strand, counting down.
GAAATGATATACGAGTTGGGATGAAAATTACGAAAACAAAGACGTTGTTTCCAGCGGCGAGATTTATTAGCGAAATTCCTTTAATTAACTCTCTTCCGAATGCGAACATATTTTGTTAGCGCCCACCTATATAGGGAGACATGATAATCATAACAAAATAAGAGAAATCGAATGGAAAAGGGAAAGATTTCGTTGCTTCTTTTTCGCAACTGCTATTAGTGAACGGAACTGAAGGAAATATCACAAAATCATTTCGATGAACTCTCCGACATGCACTTATATGTGATTACAGGAGTATTTGTATGGATCTAGAGATTCATGTACATATACATCTACATGGAATACTCTGCAAATCACATTTAAGCGCCTGGCAGAGGGTTCATCGAACCACCATTGTACTATTTATCTCCCATTCCATTCTCGAATAGCGCGCGGGAAGAAAGACCACCTGAATCTCTCCGTTGGAGCTCTGATTTCTCGTATTTTATTCTGATGATCGTATCTACCTATGTAAGTGGGAGTCAACAATATATTTCCGCATTCGGAGGAGAATGTTGGCGATTGGAGTTTCGTAAGTAGCCCACGCCGCAGCGATAAGCGCCATTGTTGTAATGATTCCCATCCCAGATCCTGTATCATTTCCGTAACGCTGTCTCCCCTGTAACGTGACAATACGAAACGAACTGCCCTTCTTTGGACTCTTTCTATGTCCTCCATCTAACCCATCTGATAAGGATCCCACACTGGGCAGCGATACTCCAAAAATGGACGGACAAGCGTAGTGTATGCAGTTTGTTTTGTAATTCTGTTGCATATTTTAAGGATTCTGCCAATAAAACGCAGTCTATGGTTCGCCTTTCCCACGACATTACCTACGTGTTCTTTCCAATTTAAGTCTGAGGTAATAGTAATTCCTAGGTATTTTATGGAGTTTATGGCCTTCACTTTTGATTGATTTATCTTGTAAACAAAATTTAACGGATTTTTTTTTCGTACTGATGTGGACGACTTCACACTTCTCATTATTTAGAGTGAATTGCCAATTTTTACACCATAGTGATATCTTATTCAGATCGTTCTGCAGTTGATTTTGATCTCCAGATGATTTTACTAGACGGTAAATGACGGCGTCATCTAAGGGAGCTACTTAGATTTTCCCGTAAGTCATTTATGTAAATAAGGAACAGCAGAGGACCAATAACAGTACCCGATTTCACCTCTGATTTAGTCGATGCCCTACCGTCGATTACTACGAACTGTGTCCCCTATCCAATCGCAAATTTGGGGCGATATACCATAGCCACGCACTCTTGAACATAAACCGACATTAGATTTCTGCCGTCAACAGGAAGCTGTAAAAATTTTCACTCTAGTTTAATGCAGATACAAATTACTGGGCTTTATACTTCCTTCTTTTATTAGTTCACAGTTTACGGTTCGTTTTTATCTTCCACGATTACTAATTTCATCAATTTTACAAGGAATTTTTTTCCTGCACAACAAGGAAGTAGAGGTCCTCATGTGTTCACTTTGTTTAGTATTTCCAGCTGCGGATATACAGTAATTTCTGATGGAACGAAAATTTTTTTCTCTGTAAAAGTGAACGCAGCGAAAGAAACCCTGTGTAAAATACATTGTTTATAGAGCCATTCATACAGATATACTGCGCAGAGTCTTGGCGTAATGTCCTTCAGATCGACATGAGCGGCGCGCTCCCTCGGCAGAGTTGCTGGCTTTGATAGTCAATAAATAGCAGCAAATCGCCGGCCGCTCACAGCAAACTTCGCTTATATATTTTTACCGCGCGCATCCCTCGAACACCCCCCGCGCCCCCTCTACAGTGATTTTATGTATGAGCTCTGGTATCGCCAGTCCGCCGGAAACATTCGCAGACAGCCCGGGAGATATATGCGCATTAATGACCGCGTGATATATGTCGGCAACTTCTGAGAATTATGTATTTAGGAGCGGGCGGGGCCCGGCGTCTGACGCGCGAGACGACGCCGCCTTCAGAAGCGCTGGCAGCGGGCGGTAAAGTGGCCAGTTTTGTGGGGGGGGGGGGGGGGGGGGTCGCAACTTTTCAGGTAGCGATGCGACCATCCGCGAGCCCCTGGCGTATCGCCCCACCGTCCATCAGTGAGCGGGGAGGGGCGCAGCGTCAGACGCCGGAGGTGGCTCGAGGATTTCTGGAGAGGCATGGAGGGGTGGAGGGATGCGTGAAACTTGTAGACGTCCCCATACTTCAGTTTCTCACATATGTCGTCTATAAGGTTCTGAAGGATGGAGACGCTGGTATTAGCTGATCTCTGGGAGGATCAGTTTGGAATAAGGAGAAATGTAGGAACACGGGAGACAATACTCACCTGGCGACTTACAAGGGAATTGTCAGAATTGTCATGCCGAAAAATGTATTGATTTTTTTAGCACTGTTAGTTAACATTGAAGGAAGTCTGTATGCAGAATGTTAGCTGCTCACATGACCTGGAAGTCACCTAAAAATACGAAAATGGCTGTTTTTCCTGCTTAACGCTTGTGGTGTCGGCTGGCCACCCCTGCAAACGGCGAGTCGCGAGCTGATCTTATGGTGAGCGTTGTGCGCATGGTCGGGAGGTGCGGCTGTCTTATAGCGGCGTTTACTAAAGAGGAATATCGTTGCACGGTTTTGGTGGAAAGGGAAAAACGAATATTCGTTTCTATGGCATGCATTTCCTTTTCATTTCTGGTACGTATTTCGAAACACACCGTCCTGAAACTGGTTAGAGATGTGAAAGATATTCTGTACATCTACATCTATACATCGCAAGCCACTTTACGGTGATCATTCAATCTTCCATCACAGGTGATGGAAAACCCTGTAAATGTTTTGCTGCTTGCCACGGAGATATACCACAGACACCAAATGAAGAAATCAACAGAAAACACGCGTGAAGACTATGTGATGGGCGACATTGTAGTTAAACTTCTAGACGAGCACGTAAATAGCGCAGACATGTGGCAAACGACTGAAACACTCGATATTTCAGACTATGAATTTACAGACGGCGAAGGAACGGAAGAAAGTTGCTCACATGAAGACTCTTCGAGTAATAGTGCCACGCACCATCATCAATTATCTCCGAAAGCAACACCAGCAACTACAATTACATTAACAGACAAAGAAAAAGCGGTGAAGTATTGGTTGAACGAAACTGGTAAGAAACGCCTACGTGTCAGTACTGTTCAAAATAGGTATCGCTTTGTCCGTTCTGAACGTGGATTTTATAGATGGAAAAAGTAAGTCAAAAATGTTCAAATGTTTGTATAGTCTATGGGACTTAACTACGGGGTCATCAGTCCCTAAACTTACAAGCTACTTATGAACTAAATAAGACGAAGGACGACACAAATATCCATGTCCGAGGGGGGGATTCGAACCCCGACCGAAAAAGTAAGTCGCAGGACGACGTAAAAGTCGACTGGAAGTTACGACGCAGATAAATACGCGACTTTTTGACTGCCAGACGACAGTCATTGAGTGTCAGCGACACAATTTTGCGTAATTGGGCGTTAGAGATTGCCAACGCGATAGGCCCTAAAGAATTTACAGCTTCTCAAAGTTGGATTAGTCGCTTCAAAAGATCACATAAAATTATGGCACGAAAAATAACAAAATTTTAATCGAGAAACAGGTCGGAAAATGAAGTGACTCAAATGGAAATGATAGAAGATTTTTCTTACGACTGCAAAAAATAAGATCGCCAGTTTTAGTAAATCTTACGTTTACAATGCAGATCAGTCAGGTTTTCAAAAATAAATGCGTGCGAAAAGAACACTGTCATTCAAAGGGGGAAAATATTGAGGCAATTGCGCAGTCCACGACTGCACTCACCCATTCATACACTATAATGCCCATAATTAGTGTGCATGGTTCATTGCTGCCTAAACTATATACGTGTCTTCAAGAACCAACTGGGAGTTTTGGACCACGTGTCAAACAAACAATGTTCTACGCAGACAATCTTGTGGTGGACGCATCGAAGTCTGGAAAAATGGGAAATGATAATGTTACACTTTTCATACGTCATGCTTTTATTCCGTTCTGCGGGAACAAATCTCTTCTCCTTCCAGATTCGCGGTCAGGTCATAAAAGTTCTGATTCATTAAAAGCTGTATTTAGAGCTCACCCTGACGAAGAAGTAGAGATACTTCATAATCCACCCGGCACGACGAACGTAATTCAACCGTTAGTCAGGCATTTTACAGAAAGCTAACAGAGATGTTTGTAATTCTATCGGACCAAACTGCTTGGTCATCAGTCCGTAGCTTACAAACTACTTAAACCTAGGTAAACTAACCTAAGGACAAACACACACACCCATGCCCCAGGGAGGACTCGAACCTCCACGGCGAGCAACCGCGCGCTCCGCAGCGAGACGCTTTAGACCGCTCGGCTACTCCACCGCGGCAAGCTAACAGAGAAAATTATTGTGTGCAAATCACTGCAGTTTCCTGTCTATCACCGTGACAATATTCTCAAGTTGCAATCAGTCTTACATTATCTGTTTTCCTCCCCTCGGTTTCGAAATGTGATTAAATATGCGTGACACGCCTGGAAATATACTGATATTAGGTCTGATTCCTTCCTATCACCGGCCGAATTTTGTCTACGGACGTCTAACAGCGTCTGTGATTCGCAGGGCTGTCGTATGTCGTCTTTGATTGCATGTTCTTGGTGCACAGAAAAAAAACTATGTTTTGAATATTGTATCAATATTTCGCATTTTTGCGGTAATTACAAGAAATAAAAGTTTGACGTGTTCTAAACCGTATATATATTTGTGTCTATTTCATAGCTATTTGGAAAGAATGTTGTAGATAACATATCAGGTATATTTGTCAACGAATTTATTATTATCGTATTTATTAATTATCGTACGATCGCTTTCACTGGGCGAATCAGCTCTCTCACTGCTGTGGCAGGAGAGCGGCGCGTAGCTAACGCCACCTTGTCCCTACATGGCGTTGGTATGACGTAGCGAGAGAGGTCAGGATTGTACAGCAAGCAGTTATAAGCACGGAAACCATGCGACAATAATGTCATAGTTCATAAATGTTTTTACAGACTTCTAGGTCATGTCAGCAGCTAACAGTCTGCATACATACTTCCTTCAATGTTAACTCACAGTGGTAAAAAGAACAACACAGATTTCGACATGACAAGTCAGACGATTCCCTTGTTAGATTAAGAAAGGAATAACCTACATTTTGTAGATTTGGAGAGAGCTTTTGACAATGTTGTTTGGAATACAATCTTTCAATTTGTGAAGTTAGCATGGGTAATATATAGGGAAAGCCCCACCGCACATCAGTAAACGGGCAGGGGCTACGGTCAGACGCCGGAGGTGGCTCCAGGATTTCTGGAGAGGCATGGAGGGGTGGAGGGATACGTGAAACTTGTAGACGTCCCCATACTTCAGTTTCTCACATATTTCGTCCATAAGGCGTCTGAAGGACGGAAACCCTGGTATTGGCTGACATCGGAGAAGATCAGTTTGGATTCAGGAGAAATGTAGGAACACGTGGGGCAATACTCGCATAACGACTTATCCTAGTAGACCGGTTAAGGAAAGCAATAACCTACATTTTTTAGATTTGGAGAAAGTTTTGGATGGTTGGTTGATTCTTGATTTGGGACAGGGGGGACTAAACTGCGTAAGTCATTATTCCCTCCGGTGGGGAGGGAAAGGAGTGAAGATAGGAAAGAAGAGGAAGGGAAAGGAAATGCAGTCATGGGAGGAAAGAAGGAAGATAGACTGCAGTAGCTCGGGGACCCGTGCTCGGCACGCACATTTTCATTCAAATTCTGAAGTCGGAACGGGTAAAATATAGGGAACGAAAGGTTATTTACAACTTGTACAAAAACCAGTAGCGGTTATTAGAGCTGAAGGAAACGAAAGAGAAGTGTTTCTTGGGAAAGGAGTTAGAGAGGATTGCAACGTTTTTCCAATGTTATTCAATTTGTGCATCGAGCCAGCTGTGAAGGAAGAGAAATTTGGAGAAGGAATTAAAGTACACTGCTAGGAAATTAAAACATTGCTTTTTGCCGATGGCATTGTAATTCTGTCAGAGAAAGCAAAGGACCTGGAAGAGCTGTTAAACGGATGCACAATGTCTTGAAAGGAGGGTATAAGATGAACATTAACAAGTACGGAACACGTGTCATGAAATGTAATCTAAGGAAATCAGAAGATGCTGAAGTAATTTTATTAGGTAACGAAACAATAAAGGTGGTAGATGAGTTTTGTTATTTGGACAGTAAAATGACATGATAGTCTCAGTACAACTATATAAAATTCAGAAAGGGAATGGGAAGAAAAGCGTTTCTGAAAAAGAGAAATTTCCTAACATCGAATATTAATTTAAGTGCTAAGAAGTTTTTTCTGATGTCATTTGTGCGGAGTTCCGCCTTGTACGGAAGTGAAACATGGACAATAAATAGTTGAGACAGGAAGAGGTCAGAGGTCTCTTAAATGTGGTGCTACAAAGGAATGACTTGGATTCCGAACCATGGATCACATAAACAACATGTGTAGTTCAGTTAAGCCCACAATAGAGTCATCTAGCCCCCTTATGATGAATACGTAGTATGTCGCAAAGTAACCACAGTTTGTTGCCAACAGTAGCTGCGATAACTCGATGTTTGTTCCATCAGGTGAAAGACGGGCGTATAGATTTTTTTTTGGGGGGGGAGGGGGGAAGGCAGCGGGCCTGCTTCCGCCCCCACCCGAACTAATGAAGGAAAAAAAGTAATTTTTTTTATAATTTTATTTCAATAATAAAAAACAGCTTCATGAGGTAAAAGGGGCTTCAGACCATTATCCTCTGAATATGAGTAGCAAAATTGATACAAATTATCATGGGGTGTCTACTGAAAATCTTAAAATTACTTATCTTTATATTAATCTTGCTCCCCTCCCCCAAATATATGCTATATTCGCTAATAAAACAAGTTAAAACTGACAGATAAATTCGTACGTGTTTGATAGTGGATCGAACCCGAAATCAATGGATTTATATTTTTAATAAATCATTTTAAGCTTTAAGATGTATACTATGACAATTAATTATTCGGCTAGTTTCGCTTCTTGCAAGCATAATCAGTAATTGATAGCACATAACCGAAAAACTCAAAATATTATTAAACCAAACATCATGGTGTGTCACATGTATAAAACGTTATGTAAACCGCTTGTCATTCACTTAACTTCATCTACTGTCATATAATAAACCGAAGAAAGAGCATAGTAACTAAAAATTCGGATCACTGACATGCGTAATGGAATTCTATACAGTTTAATTCTGACACAATTCGTCTGTGAGGGTGGTACACGCGCTATCGCGCCTTTGTTTGTATGTAGATTAGATTAGATAAATACTTGTTCCATAGATCATATATACGACATTTCGTAATGTTGTGGAACGTGTCAGTCTAATAAATATTTCCTACACTTGACAATCAATATTTTAAGGATTTTTTATTAATTTTTTTTTAAGTTTTATCTAAAAATTCATCGACATTGTAGAAGGAGTTGCCATTCAGAAATTCCTTTAATTTGTTTTTAAATACTAGTTGGCTATCTGTCAGACTGTTGATGCTTCTTGGTAAGTGACCAAAGTCTTTCGTGGCAGCATAATTTACCCCTTTCTGAGCCAAAGTTAGATTTCACCTTGAATAGTGAATATCCTTTCTCCTACTGTTGTAGCTACGCACACTGCTATTACTTTTCAATTGGGTCGGTATGTTAATAACAAATTTCATGAGAGAATATATATATACTGTGAAGCTACAGTGGAGATCCCTAGAACCCTAAATAAATGTCTGCAGGATGCTCTTTGGTGGGCTCCAACAATTATTCTGATTACACGCTTTTGTGCAATGAATACCTTTTTACTCAATGAATATGATCCCATATGAAAGCAATGAATGAAAATACGGGTAGTAAGCTAATTTACTGAGACGTATATCATTTTGCAATGACTCTGATATCTTCAATATGCCTTTTTTTTTTCCAATTCAGTCCCTCATCAATGCAAAAACCTAAAAATTTTGAATATTCTACCTTAGTACAGATTTATGTTCAAAGTCTAAATTTATTAATGGTATCATGCCATTTACTGTACGGTCGGGGGTTCGAATCCCCCCTCGGGCATGGATATTTGTGCCGTCTTTAGTCTTAGCTAGTTCATAAGTAGTTTGTAAGCTTAGGGACTGCCAACCCCGTAGTTAAGTCCCATAAGTTGTACAAACATTTGAACATTTGAGCCATTTACTGTATGAAACTGTCTATACTGGGTTTTATCAAAGTTTAATGAGAGTCCATTTGTAGAGAACCACTTAATAAGAGAGAGAGAGAGAGAGAGATTGAGAGAGAGAGAGAGAGAGAGAGAGAGAGAGAGAGAGAATAGGAGTACATTTTAATCAATCAGATAAGTCTTCCGAATTAGTTTATTATACACGTTGTAAATAAGCTGCAACTGAGATTCTGTTCTTTTACAAAATTTATTCGTTTCTAAAGGCGATAATTGCGTCTGGGCGCTGTGCCGGCAAGGTGGCTAGAGGGGTTGTGGGGGGCGGGGCGGGGACACAGTGGATGGGCGGTGCTCTAGATGGCGACGCAGACAACGACAGGGGACGGGCCCGCCGCCTCGTTTCAAGTTTTAGTGCGGAAGCGCTCGAGTATTTCGAAAGCAAGCGGGGCCATTAAAAGAAGACATTACCGTTCCGCGCGTCTCCTGTAAAAACAAATTATTAGGACGGGGAGGCGCTTGGGAAGTCTCCGGGCAGGGACCGGCGACGGACCCGAGATGTACGGGGGAGGAGGTCTCCCCGCCCGCCGCATAATTCTGCCATCGCTCAGTCGGCCGGCGCGCCAGTTCACTTGGCCGCCTGATATATTATTTGGCAACCGAAACATTCCTGCTGCTGCACGACTGCCTCCCTGTAGGCGCTTTTTTCGCCCTCCGCCGCCTCGCAGTTGCGATCGCGTCCTCGGCCGGTGATGGACGTCGCTCCGAGTCGGCCCCGCAGTTCACCGCCTGGCGATCGGAATCGACGCGACGACGGAGACTTCCGCACCTCGCGTCAGCGACGCTGGATACGCTTCAGGAACCACGCGCAGTAATACACACCTACAAAAAGTGACGCATCACCCGTGCGTGTCACAAACACAGACCTCCTGTTCAAAAATGTTCAAATGTTTCTTAAGCTTATGGGACTTAACTACGGGGTCATCAGTTCCTAAACTTACAAACTACTTACGAACTACTTACGAACTAGGACGGCAAAAATATCCATGCCCGAGGGGGGATTCGAACCCCCCACCGTAGTGGCCGTGCAGACCGTGACTGGAGCGCCTCAGTCTCCTCGGCCACCGTGGCCGGCCACAGTCCTCCTGTACCTGCGTTGACGTACGTGATACGAAAATGTTGCTCATTTTAACTGTTACAAAATGTTAAGGGCACCGGTAGAGGGAGAGGTAGGACTGGGTTGAGCTGTGAGAAGCTTCTGCCCCTCGTAAAACTAATTTTATTTTTAATTCTAAACAAAATATATTCAATCCACACAATGAATCGTTAAATGCTTTCTGTTAATTAAGAAACACATCTTTAAAACTGTGCCATAGTACCTTCCTGCTGTATATTGCGGTCCTTAATATGAGAAAACCAACTGAACCAACAAGGCAACCACTTTCATTAAACAAAATAATTTCATTTGTCAACAACTGTACAAGGAACAGTGTCTATTTTAATTTTTTGGATCCAGGGGGTGTCTAAGGGGCTGAAGCCCCCCCCCCCAAAGTACCTTGCTTTTAGTGTTTCCTCTGGTAATTCCCATCCTCGACTGGATCTAGCCCCCTCCAAAAGTACCTTGCTTTTAACTCAACTAGGTCGAGACCCTCCCAAATCAAAGTCCTGAATCCGCCACTGTATATATATATATATATATATGATTTTTTTTTTTTTAGGAAACGACCACAACCCTGTAATAAGATTATTTGTCCACACTCAAGCACTTATATGCCTAAAGATAAAGTTACCAGATTCTGCAAAATTATCAGTTCAATATAAAATTTTGAATGCCCGTAACTTACGGTGTGCGGACCAATTTCAAATAATATCCAGAAACCATATCAGTATTTATTGTAAACACCAAAGCAAGACACTCAATTAGTTGTGGTCTCGCAATTTGAGGACAGCTACAGAGCCAAGTATCCATTTAAATGACGCAGTGCCAGTTAAATTAACTCCAGCACCACGGAATAACCACAACAGACTAGCGTCGCAACAGTGAGCCTCTTTCAAGTTACTCGTAATAGCACTGTAACAACTACAACCAACTAAACCCTCATGTGTATGACTCAAACTACAGTGCACTCATACCGGCGAACTTCGCTGTCTACAAAATTACTTTAATAGAAAGGCCACCGTAAAACAGGCTCGCCGACCGCGGTGGCCGAGGGGACTGAGGCGCTTCAGTCACGGTCTGCACGGCAACTACGATCGGGAGTTCGAATCCCCCCTCGGGCATGGATATTTGTGCCGTCCTTAGTTGTAGGTAGTTCATAAGTAGTTTGTAAGTTTAGGGACTGATGACCCCGTAGTTAAGTCCCTTAAGCTTAACAAACATTTGACATTTTGAAAACAGACTTGTGGCACACTGCGTCCGGTGATATAGACCTCGGGTAGTGTCTTCTTCGGGGCAACTCCTCCCGACGTAGTCCGTCACGGAGTGCACTTGGATCTGCACCGGCCGTTTCCCCTTGGTAGCTCCGAAACTGAAGCTGTCCACTCTGCTTCCAAACACCAGACTCCGCCTCGGCCTTGGTCTCCTCACCTCCACGTCTTGGGGTTAGGCCTCCTTCGCGGTGCTCCACTGCAGCGCCCCCAAGGAGGTCCCGCGGACGACCTGTGGCGCGGGTTTCAACCATCCGCGGCACTGTGACGTCCCATGACGGCACATAAATAAACTAGTACCTAGCACATCTAACGCATGTTTCGTCGAATATATACTGAAGACCTAAAGAAGCTGATAAGCGTGCCTAATGTGAGTAATGTAGAAGTAGATATCATCGGAGTAGTGCAGCAAGTAAGTTCACTTAACAAGAACAAGTCTTCTGGTCCGGATTGTATACCCATTAGATTTCTATCAGATTATGCTGAAGCGATAGCTCCTTACTTAACAGTCATATACAACCGCTCTCTCATAGAAGGATCTGTACCAAAAGATTGGAAAGTTGCACAGGTCACACCTATATTCAAGAAAGGCAGTAGGAATAACCCACTAAACTACAGGCCTATTTCATTGACGTCAATATGCAGCAGTGTTTTAGAACATATCCTGTATTCAAATATTATGAATTATCTCGAACAGAACGATCTATTGACTCAAGGTCAACACGGATTTAGAAAATATCGTTCATGCGAAACACAACTAGCTCTTTATTCACACGAAGTGATGGGTGCTATCGACAAGGGTTCGCAAATCGATTCCGTATTTCTTGATTTCCAGAAAGCTTTTGACACCGTACATCACAAACGGCTTTTAATCAAATTGCGTGGTTATGGTATATCGCCCCAAATTTGCGATTGGATAGGAGATTTCTTGTCAGAGAGGAGAAAGTTCGTAGTAATCGATGGTAAGGCATCGACTAAAACAGAGGTGATATCGGGCGTTCCACAGGGTAGTGTTATTGGTCCACTGCTATTCCTTATTTACATAAACGATTTAGGGGAACATCTAAGTAGCTCTCTTAGTTTGTTTGCAGATGACGCCGTCATTTACCGTCTAGTAAAATCATCTCAAGATCAAAACCAACTGCAGAACGATCTGAATAAGATATCAGTATGGTGTAAAAATTGGCAATTGACTCTAAATAGTGAGAAGTTTGAAGTCGTCCACTTGAGTACGAAAAGAAATCCGTTAAACTTTGTTTTCAACATAAATCAATCAAATGTGAAGGCCGTAAACTCCACAAAATACCTAGGAATTACTATTACTTCAGACCTAAACTGGAAAGAACACGTAGATAATATCGTGGGAAAGGCGAACCAGAGACTGCGTTTTATTGGCAGAACCCTTAAAAGATGTAACAGAACTACTAAAGAAACTGGGTACACTGCGCTTGTCCGTCCATTTTTGGAGTATTGCAGCCCAGTGTGGGATCCTTATCAGGTGGGTTTGACGGAGGACATCGAAAGAGTCCAAAGAAGGGCAGCTCGTTTCGTATTGTCACGATACAGGCGAGACAGCGTTACGGAAACGATACAGGATCTGGGATAGGAATCATTACAACAACGGCGCTTATCGCTGCGGCGTGGGCTACTTACCAAACTCTGATCGCCAACATTCTCCTCCGAATGCGAAAATATATTGTTGACTCCCACTTACATAGGTAGAAATGATCATCAGAATAAAATACGAGAAATCAGAGCTCGAACAGAGAGATTCAGGTGTTCTTTCTTCCCGCGCGCTATTCGAGAATGGAATGGGAGATAAATAGTATAATTGTGGTTCGATGAACCCTCTGCCAGGCACTTAAATGTGATTTGCAGAGTATCCCTTGTAGATGTAGATGTAGAATACCGTGTAGGACCTCCCGCGAGGAGGCAGAAGTGCTACAACATGACGTGGCGTGGGCTCGACTAATGTGTGATGTAGTACCGGAGGGTTTGACACCATACATCCTACAGTTCGTAAGAGTCCCAGGGGGTTCAGATCCCTTTTGAACAGTACATTGCAAGGCATCCCAGATACGCTCAGTGTTGTCCATGTCTGAGAAGTTAGGTTTCCAGCGGAGGTGGTCAAAGACAGAAGTGCCTGGAGGCACTCTGTAGCAATTCTGGACGAGTGGAGTATCGCATTGTACTGCTGGAATTGTCCGAGTCCGTCGAAATGCAGAATTGACGTTAATGTAAGCAGATGATCAGTCAGTATGCGTCTGTACGTATCACCTGTCGGCATCTGCGGCCCTACAATACTCCAACTCCACACGCCCCACACCGTTACAGATCCTCCAGCAGCTTGAACAGTCCCCATGCAGGATCCATGGACTCATTACGTTGTCTTCATATCCACACACCCCCATCCGTACGATACAATTGGAACGATATTCGACAGATCAGACAACATGTTTCCATTCGTCAACAGTCCAATGTCAGCGTCGATGGGCCAAGGCGGGGCTTATTGTGTCGGACAGTTAGCAAGGGTACACTATTGGGTATTTGCCTCCGTAAGTCCATATCGATGATGTTTCGTAGAATGATTCGCTCGATGATACTTGTTGATGGCCGCAGCAATTTGATGATGGGGACTTCTGTAACAGTGAACGATTCTCTTCAGGCCGCATGGAATGGCCGTGTAGTATAAGGCGTCTTGCTAAAGTCAGCTAAGTAACCTTCACTTAATTATCACAATCAAATTCAAAATGTTCAAATGTTTGTTAAGCTTATGGGACTTAACTACGGGGTCATCAGTCCCTAAACTTACAAACTACTTATGAACTAGGACGGCACAAATATCCATGCCCGAGGGCGGATTCGAACCCCCGACCGTAGCGGCCGTGCTGACCGAGTGGAGCGCCTCAGTCACCTCGGCCACCGCGGCCGGCAATTATCACAATCAATAAAGCATGTGATTCGACACTGCGCTCACACCACATCCGTAAACATCATAATGGCACAAAGTAATTGGCAACCACCCGAATACCTTGGGGAGAACCTTGCAGCACTGCTATTCCTGAAAATCCTTCTTTCCCGAGTAGCAAACATCAAACGCTCAATTTAAGAACCTTACTAATAAATGCCACTCCCATGAACCACAGACATTGCCGAGGTGGGGTGGCTTGCGTGCCTCAACGATACAGATAGCCGTACCGTAGGTGCAACCACAGCGGAGGGGTATCTGTGGAGAGGCCAGACAAACGTGTGGTTCCTGAAGAGGGGCAGCAGCCTTTTCAGTAGTTACAGGGGCAACAGTCTGGATGATTGACTGAGCTGGCCTTGTAACATCAGCTAATGTGGCTTTGCCACACAGCTACTGCGAACGGCTGAAAGCAAGGGGAAACTACAGCCGTTATTTTTCCCGAGGACATGCAGCTCTACTGTATGAACATATGATGATGGCATCCTCTCGGGTAAAATATTCCGGAGGTAAAATAGTCCCCCATTCGGATCTCCGGGCGGGGACTACTCAGGAGGATGTGATCATCAGGAAAGACAATACTGGCATTCTACGGGTCGGAGCGTGGAATGTTAGATCCCTTAATCGAGTAGGAAAATTAGAAAATTTAAAAAGGGAAATGGATAGGTTGAAGTTAGATATAGTGGGGATTAGTGAAGTTCGGTGGCAGGATGAACAGGATTTCTGGTCAGGTGAGTACAGGATTATAAATACAAAATCAGTTGGGGGTATCACAGGAGTAGGATTGATAATGAATAAGAAAATTGGAATGCGGGTAAACTACTATAACCAGCACAGCGATCGAATTATCATTGTCAAGATAGATACGAAGCCAACACCGACAACAGTAGTACAGGTTTATATGCCAACTAGCTCTGCCGACGATGAGGAGGTCGAAAAAATATATGAGGAGCTAAAGGAAATTATTCGGACAATTAAGGGAGAGGAAAACTTAATTGTTATGGGAGACTGGAATTCGGTAGTAGGACAAGGAAGGGAAGGGAAGATAGTGGGTGAATATGGTCTGGGCAAAAGGAATGAAAGAGGAAGCCGCCTGGTAGAATTTTGCACGGAACATAATTTAGTTATAACAAACACCTGGTTTAAGAATCACAAAAGAAGGTTGTATACATGGAAGAGACCAGGAGACACCGGGAGATACCAGATAGATTTTATAATGGTAAGACATAGATTTCGGAACCAGGTTTTGAAGTGTAGGACATACCCAGGGGCAGACATAGACTCTGACCATAACTTGTTGGTTATGAACTGTAGGCTGAAACTGAAGAAACTACAGAAAGGTAGGAAAATAAGGAGATGGGACCTAGATAAATTGAAGGAACCTGAAGTTCTTAAGAATTTCAGAGGGAGCTTCAGGCAACAATTGACAGAAACAGGAGAAAATAAAACAATTGAGGAGGAATGGGTAAAATTGAGAGATGAAATAGTGAAGGCAGCAGAGGACAAAGTAGGTAGGAAGGCAAGACCTACAAAGAATCCTTGGATATCACAGGAGATACTAAATTTAATCGATGAAAGGAGAAAGTATAAAAATGCAGTAAATGAAACAGGCAAAATGGAGTACAGACGACTAAGAAATGAGATTGACAGGAAGTGCAAAATGGCTAAGCAGGAATGGCTAGAAGGCAAATGCAAGGATGTAGAAGAATGTATAAATAGGGGAAAAATAAATACAGCCTACCGGAAAATAAAAGAAACATTTGGCGATAGGAAGGGCAGCTCTATGAATATCAAGGACACTGATGGAAAACCAGTTCTCAGCAAAGAAGGGAAAGCTGAAAGGTGGAAAGAGTATATAGAGGGGCTCTACAAAGGAAATGAACTTCGAGACAATATTGTAGGAAGGGAAGAGGATGTAGATGATGATGAAATAGGAGATACTATACTGAGAGATGAATTTGACAGAGCACTGAAAGATCTAAGTCGAAACAAGGCCCCTGGAGTAGATGATATCCCGTCAGAGCTACTGAAGTCTCTGGGAGAGCCAGCCATGACAAAACTATTTGAACTGGTGTCTAGGATGTATGAGACCGGCGAAATACCCTCAGACTTTAAGAAAAATGTTATAATCCCCATTCCAAAGAAAGCGGGTGCAGACAGGTGTGAAAACTACAGAACCATCAGTTTAATAAGTCATGGTTGCAAAATATTAACACGAATTATATACAGAAGGATGGAAAAGCTGGTAGAAGCCGACCTCGGGGAAGATCAGTTTGGGTTCAGGAGAAATGTAGGAACACGGGAGGCAATACTCACTTTACGGCTTATCCTAGAAGATAGATTAAGAAAAGACAAACCAACATTTCTAGCTTTTGTAGATTTGGAGAAGGCTTTTGACAATGTTGATTGGAATAAACTCTTTAAAGTTCTGAAGCAAGCAGGAGTAAAATATAGGGAGCGTAAGGTTATTTACAACTTGTACAAAAACCAGACAGCGGTTGTCAGAATTGAAGGGCATGAAAGGGATGCAGTGGTTGGAAAGGGAGTAAGACAGGGTTGTAGCCTTTCCCCAATGTTGTTCAATTTGTACATTGAGCAAGCTATAAAGGAAAGCAAGGAGACATTTGGAGAAGGAATTAAAGTTCAGGGTGAAGAATTAAAAACATTGCGTTTTGCCGACGACATAGTAATTCTGTCAGATACAGCAAAGGACCTGGAAGAGCAATTGAACGGAATGGACAGTGTGCTGAAAGGTGCATATAAGATGAACATTAACAAGAGTAAAACTAGGGTAATGGAGTGCAGTGTAAGAAAATCAGGTGATGCTGAAGGAATTAGATTAGGTAACGAAACAATAAAGGAGGTAGATGAGTTTTGTTACTTGGGCAGTAAAATAACATATGATGGTCGCAGTACAGATGATATAAAATGCAGAATGGCAATGGGTAGAAAGACGTTTTTGAAAAAGAGTAATTTGTTAACATCGAATATTGATTTAAGCCTAAGGAAGTCCTTTCTGAAGGCATTTGTATGGAGTGTTGCCTTGTATGGGAGTGAAACATGGACGATAAGCAGTGTGGACAGAAAGACGATAGAGGCTTTTGAAATGTGGTGCTACAGAAGAATGCTGAAGATTAGGTGGGTGGATCGCGTAACTAATGAGGAGGTACTGAACCGAATTGGGGAGAAAAGAAATTTCTGGCATACCTTGACTAAAAGAAGGGATAGGTTGGTAGGACACATTCTTAGACATCAAGGAATTGTGAATTTAGCGTTGGAGGGAAGTGTGTGGGGTAAAAATCGCAGAGGGAGACCAAGAGACGCGTATAGTAAGCAGATTCAAGTGGATGTGGGTTGTCGTTCTTATGAGGAGATGAAAAGGCTTGCTCAGGATAGAGTAGGGTGGAGAGCTGCATCAAACCAGTCTCTGGACTGAAGACCACAACAACAAACTAATAAATGAAAGAAAAACTTTCCCCTTGGGCTGATGAATTTCCTCGTTGATCCTGGTTCCCTCTCTAAGGCGAAGTGATCGATCTGTCTCCTTGTTAGAATAGCCAATCTTCTCGAATTTCAATCGTAGTTGTTTAATCTAATCTTCCAAGTTTTTATCACACCTCTTATTTTGGCTTCACTGTTGGGTTAGTACCTTTATGTAGATGATGGTCAATGTATGTGTCTTTTCTGTACACTCTATTGCCCAATGCCCCGTCCTTTCGTTTGATCATTGGCACATGTAAAAACTTAAGTTGTCTATTACTGTCTGTCTCCAATTATACAATTAGGATGTAATAGGAAGGCATCCAATTTCTCTACACCATGTGTCGACATATCTAATTGAAGTTCGCTCAAGGGTCGTGTGATTTCTAATATGTAACTCCCATATTTTATAAGAGACGAACGGTAAATTTCACGGTCGTTAAAAAGGTTGATCCTGCTTCATTGCAGGCTTCAGTTCAAAATCGTGAGGGATGGCCAACGAAACGCTAAAGCCTCTTTTTTACAGCGGCGTCGGCTCCTTTTGTGTGCTTTGTTCTGCTGGAGACAGCGCCAGGAAGGAGGGAGCGATCCTAGATTACCTTTAGTGGCGGCACGCATAAATCGCGGATATTTTGTTTAAGGGAAGCGGTCCACCTCCGTGTCCTACATGTATTGTTTCCTCCTAATTTACATTTCTGCACTTCAGGGCCTCCTGAAAAGAAACTGGCTCCCGCTAAAAAATAACTCACGGCATAATGCACCTGAGCCCTAGGACAATGGGAACGGCTAAGGATATATTTTATGTGTTACGGAGGGAGACTTGTAGGGAAAAGTGCTTTTGTCCCTGTATTTTCAGGCAGCGTGATTTCGTCGCCATCAGACGCTTGCCTCCCCCTCCATCCCTTCCTCTCCCGTCCTCCTCCGCCACTCATTTTCTTCCTCATATAGACCCACCAGTACAAAGCAACGGCCGGGGAAAGTCAAGTAGTGCTTACAGGCAATAAAAAGAAATCGAGGAAAATGAAAATGTTCAAATGTCTGTAAATCTATCGGACCAAACTGCGTCGTCATCAGTCCGTAGCTTACAAACTACTTAAACCTAGGTAAACTAACCTACGGACAAACACACACACCCATGCCCCAGGGAGGACTCGAACCTCCACGACAAGCAACCGCGCGCTCCGCAACGAGACGCTTTAGACCGCTCGGCTACTCCACCGCGGCGAGCAAAATGAAACACTGGTTTACGCGGCTCAGCCAGATGCTGTTCCCAATGCAGCAATCATAATACCGGTCTCATTTGGTTATTGTTAATGAATAGCTTGCAAGTGAGAAGATGTTTGGAAAATGATTGAATTTATACTTAAAGTTAATTGAAAGTCAGTAAGTGATCTCATTATGAACTATTGAATGATTATACAAACATCAAAACCGTGTTGCATCACCACGACTCTATAGGTTAATGATCCTTTACATAAAAATGGAAGAAAGATAGCCGGCCGCGGTGGCCGAGGGGACTGAGGCGCTCCAGTCTGCACGGCCACTACGGTCGGGGGTTCGAATCCCCAATCGGGCATGGATATTTGTGTCGTCCTTAGTATTAGCTAGTTCATAAGTAGTTTGTAAGTTTAGGGACTGATGACCCCGTAGTTAAGTCCCATAAGCTCTACAAACATTTGATTTTTTTTTTTGATAAAGATATGCAATAACATTTAAATTATTAATGTGTATTCTTTCGGACATGTCCGAAAAGACATTAACGCCCATAATTTTACGAATTTGAAATATTTTAACATTTCGACAGTTTCCGGGCATGAAATAAATCCAATGGCAAAGATGAAAATTTGTGTTGGACCCGGATTCGAATCCGGATTTACCGCTTTGGCCAGCGGTCGCCTTAACCAACTAGGCTATCCAGGCACGCTTCCCTTGCAACCCAAATTCTTACCTAATACGATTGTAGTGCCCCCTGCTCATTTTATCCCACTTGATCGCGGCCTATATTGGATTCCTGCGAGGGATCGAGCGTATTAATGCGTTAGAAAGAACAAACACCATATCTGCCCCAAGAGGCAACTGACAATTTCATTGCGGATGGAGGCGTTTATTTCAGCTGCATCCCAATTTCAATTTATGTCGCTATCAACTCTATATCTGAGTGATGTATAACACAGCATCACAGTTTTAACACTAACCGTCTGTCATTGAGCAGGAGCTTCATAGGAGTTACTTTCAGTGAATGGGGCAAACTCAATTTCACAATGGACTCTTTATAAAGTGTCAAGTTATTCCCAAAAAAAAAAAAAAAAAAAAAAAAATGTTCAAATGTTTGTTAAGCTTAAGGGACTTAACTGCGGGGTCATGTCCCTAAACTTACAAACTACTTATGAACTACCTAATACTAAAGACGACACTAAAGGGGGATTCGAACTCTCGACCGTAGCGGCCGTGCAGACTGTGACTTGCGCGCCGCAGACCGTTCGGCCACTGTGGCCGGCAGTTACTCCTAGCTGAAGAGTTGCGCATTCATTAAGTTGTTATGTGAAGGACAACGACTTTGTCGAACAAGTAGCTTTAGAAAGCGCATTAGTAACCGATCAAGACATGCTTGAAGTGAGCAGACGGATGCCTTGGTTTCAGCTGCGTCCCAATTTCAGTTTATGTTGCTGCAGCCGATCCTATTAACCATATATCTGAGTGATGTATAAAACATTATCACAGGTTTCACCCTTTCCACCTGTCACTGAGCCAGGAGCTGAATAGGAATCATTTCGATCAGAGAGTTACTTTCAGTGAATGGGTCACGGGTAATTTCACTAAGGGCTCTTTACAAAGTGTCAAATGCTATGATGAATGAAACGTCATGAGACACGTAACTGGGACGCAGGATAACGTCGGTAGGTACGACCCGTCGATTATCAGTGTCGGGTCGCGGTAGAGTGGCCGAGCTCATTGAGGCGCTATGCTCCGATGCGCGAGGTCATTTCCCGTCGTGGGCTCGAATCCTCCCTCGGACATGGATGCATGTGTTGTCCTTAGTATTAGTTCATAAGTAGTTTGTAAGTTTCTGGACTAATAACTCCGCAGTTAAGTCCCATAAGCGTAACAAACATTTGAACAAACATGAAACTTCCTGGCAGATTACAACTGTGTGCCGGAAGCGGTATTCAAACCTGGGACCTTTTCCTTTCGCGGGCAAGAGCTCTACCGCACGATAGGCAAAGGTCCCAGGTTCGAGTACCCA
The DNA here is from genome assembly GCA_026315105.1 of Locusta migratoria. Lineage (NCBI taxonomy): Eukaryota > Metazoa > Arthropoda > Insecta > Orthoptera > Acrididae > Locusta > Locusta migratoria. Next base: position 117,936,847 of record CM048744.1, on the reverse strand, counting down.
TTCCGACACACAATTTTAATTTGCCAGTAATTTCATATCAGATCATACTCCGCAGCAGAGTGAAAGTTTCATTCTGGAAACTTCCCTTACGCTGTGGCTAAGCCATGTCTCCACCATATCCTCTGTTCCAGGAGTGTTAGTTCTGCAAGTTTCGCAGCAGAACTTCTGTGAAGTTTGGAAAGTAGGAGGCGAGGTACTGGAAAAAGTAGAGGACGGACCTCGAGTCGTGTCGGGATAGCTCAGTCGGTAGAGCGCTTACCCGCGAAAGGAATAGCTCTCAGGTTCGAGTACCGGTTCCGGCTAACAATTTAAAAAAAATCAAATGTTTGTAAATCTATCGGACCAAACTGCGTCGTCATTAGTCCGCAGCTTACAAACTACTTAAACCTAGGTAAACTAACCGAAGGACAACACACACACCCATGCCCCAGGGAAGACTCGAACCTCCACGGCGAGCAACCGCGCTCCGCAGCGAGACGCTTTAGACCGCTCGGCTACTCCACCGCGGCTCACAATTTTAATCTGCCAGGAAGTTTCATATCAGCGCACACTATGCTGCAGAGTGAAAGTTTCATTCTGGGAACATTTGAACATTTTATCAGTACCGGTAGTCTATTAACCTATGCTGTTGAATCATTCGGGGTGATATCGGCAGTCCAAACTACGTGACATATGTGTGGTCCATATATGGTAGCAGCATGATGTCACCCATCCGTTTCGGGGCACGATGTTATAGAAGAACTGAACTACAGAGGGCGCGGTTGAGTGGCCGAGCGCTCAAAGCGGCCACGCTGCGGAGCGCGGAGTTGCTCACCGTCGGAGGCCCGAGTTCTCCCTCGGGCATGGATGTGTGTGATGTCCTTAGCCTCTAGGAGATGGGCGCCATGATTTTCAAGTAAGAGCCGCACGGACGTTCCATTTGCCAACAGTTAGTTACTTTTTGAGGGGATATCTAAGAAATGGTCTTTGTCATACAGTCCCCAACCCGATATGGATGTAGGAAGCATGTCGGTCCTTTCGATTTTTTTGATTTTTTATTTTATTTTATTATTATTATTATCATTTTTTAAAATCGTATTGACCAAATGGGATCACGTTAAGAACTTCAGTTCCTCTTCTTCCTATTTTCCAGTATTCCCTCTTGTTCTCCCCATGAGCTCTCTTCCTTTCTTCTGTCCATGTTATTTCTCATTTTTATTTCTTCTGCTTTGAAAGCCTCCCAAATTTAGTAGTTTCTTTCTGATGTTTCTAATTCTTTGATGTTATGCCTTCCTAGATCTTTCCTTACTTCTGTAAATCATGCTATTGTCGATTTCTTTCTCCATAAATATAGGAGTATTTGTTTTGTTAGTCTATTTTCATCCATTCGCTGGGTGTGCCCAAAAGAGGTTAATATTCATATTACTTCAGATATTTTCTCTATATTTTTGTAGATATCCTCATTACGTCTTGTTATCCAACCATCTGCAGTGTTTATTGAACCCATTGTTTTTCTAATAATCATTTTTCCAGTACCTCTAGTTTACCCACGTTTTAGTTTATCTTTAGGCATTCAGATCCGTATCAACTATCTGGTCGTACTACTGAGGTCTGGTGTTTTAGTTTTGTTTTTCTAGGTACACATATCTTGTTGTAAATATTTTTAATCAAACCAGTTGCTGTATGCATTGTGTTAATTCTTACATCCATTGCAGATTTTTCTAGTCCATTCTGTTGTATAGTTCCTGCAAGATATTTAAATTTATTTACTCGCTCTATTTCGCTTATTTGTATTTCTATGAATTTTGGCGCACTTTTTACATTTGTCATGATTATTGTTTTTTCAGCTCAAATTTTGAGACTAGGTCTGTTCACTATTTTTTCCAGAAGGTTGATTTGAATAACTGCTTCAGTCAGGATTTCTGAAAGTAATGCAAATACATCCACAAAAGTCAAGCAGTTTACCTTCATTTCACTTGTTTTCCTTTCCAGAGTTATTGGCTCAATTTTCTCTAGAAGGCACTTGAATAGTAAGTGGTAGACACCAATTTTTATTTCAAATTTGTGTTTACATATTGCCGCGGTGGCCGAGGGGACTGAGGCGCTTCAGTGGCGGCCTGCACGGCCACTACGGTCGGGGGCTTGAATACCCCCACTCCGACATGGATATTTGTGCCGTCCTTAGGATTAGCTAGTTCATAAGTAGTTTGTAAGTTTAGGGACTGATGACCCCGTAGTTAAGTCCCATAAGCAATACAAACATTTGAACATGTTATTGTTTCACGAATTATATTTACTGACTTTGATTTAACACCGAATTCTCTAAAGCCCTTATGTATTTTTTCTCTTTCTGTACAATCAAATGCTTTTTTGTAATTAATGAATGACTTTTCTCTGCTTACACATTTGATAATGGTGCCGTAGTGGACTCAAATTAGTTATATAAGGTAAAAATTACAATTAATAGTGACCGTGGCTCGACTACTATATGTGTATGAAACAAAAAGATTTGTCATTCACACTCACTTTTGCAAATGACGTCGAGTCAGAAAGTTAATTAAGGAGTCCAACGGCAGACAAGACCGGAAGAATAAACCATTCCGCCACCCTATGCCATACAAGGCAGTACTGCGGAATTGCGGCGCGTGAAATGAGCAAGTTCACGAGGTGAATGATGCTACAGTGATGCACGGCTGCACGGTACGCAGACTGGACGCTAGTGGCCGGTAGCGCAACGAAACGACGAGAGCACTCGTGTCACCGGCGGCAGTCACAACAGCGACAACATTACTCCGGAGAGCTGCGGCTTGGCCGTTATCGGGACATATCTTACCATTAACACACATCAGCAGGTCCGAGGCAGCGCTGGGCTGAGCGAAACCCCGCAGCGATGCAGCGCGGCGGTCTTCGGCGGTCTGATTCACGCGCGACAGCCGACCCGCGGGCGTTTCGCCGCCCTCTAATTCAGCCAGCCATCAGTTACGTCACGGCGCGAGGTAATAAACAGATGGCCGCGTGACGCGCCCCAAAAATGATGGGCAGCAGCCGGCAGTCGGCAGCGTCGCTTTTCCTCCCTGTCCTGTCCGCCTCTGCGGTCACCAGCGGCCGACACCGCACACCGCCCGATTTACTGGGCAGCGCGTCGGCTGCAGCTGGGGCAGAGCGAAGCCTTCATAGGGCAGCAAACGGCACAGCCAGGAGGGTGCAGGTACACAGGAATGACCAGCTAATAGAGCATGTTGCCTAATTAGGAGAACGTGTGTGTTTCATTCCCATCGACAACCCATTGGAACTGTAGCTACACACGGCCCGTACTTTTAAATAATTTTTAGTGGTTTTGTTCTCTTTTGTGTTTTTTAGTGAGTGGACGTAATCCACAACGAATTCATTCTGAAAAAATTAAACAAATTCGGTTATAAAGGATGGGAAACCATGAAACAACTTTGACAGATGGTAACTTGTGTGGTCCTATTGGGCCCATACGAAAAAAATGATAATAATAATAAAGATACAAATAAATTAATACTATTAACTTGTTTAAAATTACAGTATACTGTTTTTATGTACAAGTGATATTCAAATGAAAAGGTACGGAACATCTAAGCTACCAAACTGGCTGAAATTTGAATATGCCACTTCTAGATAACATAGTGTGAAATCTAAGGACATAAAGCGTGAGTTATCACCTCCTCCTAAAAACATTCGAGACTGTGCCAACAGCAGACAAGGTGATCCTCACCGTCTTTTTCCACGTTCCAGGTTTGATACTCACTGAATTCCTTGAGCTCGGAAAAAACATTAACAGTGAATGTAGCCTGTTATTAAAATAAGCATGTTCTAGGGCAGTTAAGATCTGCAAATGTAAGTTAAAACGCTCACTGTTGCTCTAAATTACTTTACGAGTGGCCACAGTACATGCACTACAGAAATTGATCTAACTCCTCACTATTTAACAGAGCAGCTAACGTTTCAACAAACACAAAATCAATGTTAAAAAATAAATGAATAGATAATTAAACATGAAATGGGGAGCATGAAATCATAAAGCAGAGGTTTGATAGTTTAGAATCATAATCTATTCAGTAAAATAAACAAGCAAATAAATGGGGGAGACCAACTTAAGCACACACCTTGTACAAATGAGAATTAAATCATAAAATTACTGCCCACAATGAAATTGTTTCTGCCCTTTTCTGAATATGGAGGTAACGTGGGAGGAAATTTTCCAATACACAATGAATAGTTGAAACCATATTCGTTGATTCACAGACATGCACATAACTCTAGCAGTACATTACTCTGAGGGAACACACAATAACAGTGGCAAAACGAAGCATCTTGATGAGATGTCAGGTGTCTTGATCACAAATTTTTAAATATACTGTGCACTAAACAAACTAATGTGTGGGGAGGCAGTGGCTCATTAATATTAAGTACCACATGGTGTGCGACCAACCCGAATTTCATAACATTTACAAACAAAAATTAATCTTGAATAAGCAAGTAAAGCACACGTGAGAATTTGTATAGAAGAAAGATAGTATTAATAAAACCATGACTGAAGGCTGAAGAAACGACCGTTACGAAATCACATGTAGCAATCGTTCATACAAGACAGGAGAGTTGGAATCAAATTAGAAAATCTGAGAAACATTTATCATATTCACAGATACAGAAACGACGTGAAAACGTTAGTTACAAACACAAAGGAAATTCACACATACTAGGTTTACACAAGGGCTGAAGACCACACACGTTTATTCTAACTTGAGCAAAACCGGACACATAATCAACACTGGAATGAAAAAGCAAATAATAAATTTACACTGAATTTACTCGAGTTCTGTAAATTAAGAAACAATTCGCGTTGCATAGCGAAAGAATTACTGAAGAGCACTATCACTGAAAAACCAAGACTGCCTGATGACAAAGAAAGTAAAGTCCTAACAGCATGCCTTCCCCTCAGCATGATTCGGCTGAGTACTTACTTCCACAGTCGTCAGAGAAAGAATGAAGAGTGAAGAATAAAGCTCTAAGACCTCGGAAAAACCTCCCCCTTCCATACACCGAATGTAGAACGCGCTAAAAGGGATGCAGAGTGCGTTCAGAGACTACTGTTTACTAAACCTTGCTACCTGCCGATGATAGTTCCCTCTGCATCCGCTCCCAGAGAGGTCTCCTGTCACCCCTTTTGCCCAAGATTAGGTTGTTACCACACTAACAACACGGCCACCTCGCCACCTTGCCAAGTAAGCTTGTCTCTGGTCAGCCAGCAGACGCCACTGCAGACGACAAACGAAGCCATGCGTCCTTAACTACAGCAAAACGAGGCCTAAAGCGGGAGGCAGCGACGGTAAGGCATTGCACGGCAGTCGGCCAATATTAAAAGCAAACTTCCACATTCACATGAACATACAAGTTCAGTCACAGTGGTGGAAACATACATAAACATGGGGCATTGATCATTGATAAAAATAATAAAATAATTAACACACAGATAGATAACATTAATGGTGCAGTAACACTTTAGGATAAAGAATAAATCAAAATGGAACATGACCACACGATCAGTGGACGTGTTTCATCAGTGACGTTTACTGTGAGACACTCCGTAGCCTACGCCAAGTCCATCAAGGGCAGACGGTTTGGGATGCTCACGGAGGGAGTGATTCTGCTCCATGATAACGCGCGTCCACACTTCTACAGGATTACACAAATTGCACTGGCCACGTCTAAGTAGGATCAACTTGGTTATCCGCCCTACAGGCCGGACATGTAGCCCTGCGACTTAACTGATTGGTTCCCTAAAAGACAAAGGGAAGTGCTACAACACAGACGACGAACTGAAGACACAGTGAAAACCACGCATCAATCGCACTTTCTGTTTCCGTAATATTTGCGGTACAAGTGTTAGGTGATTCACCCTGTATAAAGTAGAGTATCCGTGTGTTTCTATTGCATACAAATCTGTAGTTTCGTTCAAGTCTTCATTACATTTTGCACACATGATCTTCAAACCAAGAGGTCGCCGTGAGCGTAAGAATCACGTACAATTCATATTTCAGGAGATATGACGTAATAAAAAATGTGATGGCGAAAAACTGCTGCAACACGATACAATGTTGCTCAAATACTCCTAAACCAGGGGCGCGATTTCAACTAAATTGAGTGTACATATTCCTCACCATGAGGTCACAGTTTCTTTAGGGGTATAAACCAGCTACGACACTTTGTTCAGGAACCCCACACTTCACGATTCCTTCATGTTTAGTCGCGCGTATGTGGCCGTGCGTATAAGGCGCCTTGCTGTGGAGTGCGCGTTTGCTCCCCGGATGAGGTTCGAGTCCTCTCTCGGATATGTATATGTGCTGTCCTGAGCATAAGCAATTTTAAAGAGTTTGTAAATCTAGGGACCGATGACCACTGCAATTTGGTCCCTTAGCTTTACAAACATTTGAACATTTTTGAAATTTTCAGACCATTTTCTGCTTTCTTTGGAAAGGGGATTATTATTTTTTCTTGAAGTCTGAAAGTATTTATTCTGTCTCATAGCCTAAGTGAAATTCTTTTGCTATGACTGGCTCTCCCAGATACTTCAGTAGCTCTGACGGCATTTCGTCTACTCCAAGGGCCTTCTTTCGAGTTAGGTGTTTCATTGCTCTATCACATTCTTCTCTCAATATAGTATCTCCTCTTTCATTTTCGTCTACTTCCTCTTCCCTTCCTACAATATTACCTAGACGTTCGTTTCCTTTGTAGAGCCCTTCTATATATTCAGTCCACCTTTCAGCTTTGTTTTACTTGCTCAGAACTGGTTTTCCGTCTGAGTTCTTGATATTCATACTTTTTTCTTACCTCCAAATGTCTCTTTTATTCTCCTCTAGGCAGTATCCATTTTTACCGTCATTATACATTGATCTAAAGACTTGCAGTTGCTCCCTAGCCACTCCTGCTTAGCTATTTTGCACTTCCGCTCAATCTCATTTCTCATTTTACCTGCCTCATTAACTGAATTTCTATTTTCTTTAATCAATTTAGTACTTTCTGTGATATCAAAGAATGTTTTGGAGGCGTTGCCTTTCTATCTATTTTGTCCTCTGCTGCCTTCATCATTTCACTCTCTCAATGCTACTCATTCATTTTCTTGTAGGTTATTTCCCTCCGTTTCTGAAGCCCCCGAATCTTTTAAGAAATTTATGTTCCTTCAGTTTATCCAGGACCCATCTCCTTATTTTCCTATCTTTCTTCAATTTCTTCAGTTTCAATCTAGATTTCATAAACAGTCAAATTTGGATATGGATATGTGTTCTAATTTAAAATCTGGTTCTAAAAGCTTTGTCTTGCCATTATAAAAGTTATCTGGTACCTTCCTGTGTCTCCTGGTCTCTACGACGTATACGACCGTCTTCCAAGATTCTTAAACGATGTGTTGTTATGATTACATTATGTTCTGTGTAAATTTCTACTATGCGTCTACCCTCTTCCACTCCTTTTCCCCAGACGATATTCACGTATTTTCCCCTCCCTTTCTTTTCCTATTATCGAATTCCAGTCCACCACCAAATATTAGTTTTCCTCTCTCTCAATTGTCGAAATTATTTCCTTTAGCTCCTCATACACTTCTTCGATCTCCTCGCCATCGGCAGATCTAGTTCGTATATAAACTTGTACTACTGTGGTTGGTGTTGGCTTCATATCCATCTTGACTGCTCGCAATAGTTTACCCGCATTTCTGTTTTCTTATTCCTTATTAGAACTACTCCTGTAATACCGCCAACAGATTTTGTATTTATAACCTCATACTCACTTCAGCATAAATCCTGTTGAACTTTCCATCAAACTTTACTTATCTCCTCTATATATAAATTTAACGAGTCCATTTCCCTGTTAAATTTTTTAACTTCTGTACCCGGTTAAGGGATGTAATACTTCACGCTTCGATCCGTAAAATGCCTGCGGTGTGTTCCCTGATGCATACATACTCCTGGGTAGTCCCAGCCCAGAGATCTGAATGGGGGAATATTTTACCTGATGAATATTTTACCCGATAGGATCCATTATCATATATTTATACAGAAGAGCTGCATATCCTAGCATCGACTGTAGTTTCCCCTTGCTTGCAGTAACTGCATGGCACAGCCACTTCAACTAACGTTACAAGGTCACTTCAATCATCCAGACTGTTGCCCCTGTAACTACTGATAAGGCTGCTGCCCCTCTTCAGGAACCACACGTTTGCCCGACCTCTCCACAGATACCCCTCCACTATGGCTGCACATACGGTACTAATAACTGTATCTTTGAGGCACGCAAGCCACTCCACCTCGGTAATGTATGTGGTTGATGAGGGCGGAGTCTTTGTTTACGTAGTAGTAGGACATTTAAGCAATATGTTTAATTGACGTAAATTCCATCTATTTAATGATTTATTATTATTATTTTTTTTTCATTTTTTCTTTTTGGTGCAGTGTAAATCTGAACTTCGGCGGTAAAATTGCATTTATTTTTCAGGGTATAGTTTGAATATTTTGGTACATATTACTTGTGACTGCTGGTGTATGTAAGCTGATAATGCAATGATGATTTATTCCCTTAGTAATTACAGTTCATGTAAAACGCTCTTATTCAAACGTAGAACTCAAACGTATCAGCCAGCGCACGGATGTGGCCGTACGTTCCAAAGCGCCTTCCTGCGGAGTGCGCATCTGCTCCCTCCCGTCGGAGGTTCGAGTCCTCCCTAGGTCATGAACGTATATATGTTGTACTTAGCTTAACTTAGTTTAAGTAGTTTGTAAGTCTAGGGACTGACGACCACTCCATTTTGGTCCGATAGTTTTACAAACATTTTACATTTTTGAACAAAATATCGTATAATGTGTAAAATGGCTGTCCCGCTCTTCCAATGCATTCAGAGAATACACGCATGTTGAGTATGCCATTCAATTCTCTATCAGTTAAACTGCAACTCTTCTGTATGTCACTTATAACGAACAACTAACAAAAGTTGTAAAACAAATTCGAGACCCAGGCATGTAGTACTGAATGAGAGCTTGCTCAAATTAGCGGGTGGAGTTTAGGGTCCACCGTGTAATCATTGGGCTGAATACTATCATTTATTACTGAGTAGTTTTAAAATAAGTGTGAGGTTGTAGTGCAATCGACATTAACACAGCAGTTGGAAACGTATAAAGTACAGTTGCAAGTTACACAGGACAATCGTAAACCGAAAAGGGTCAAAGCTAAGTACGATACAAAGTTTCAGAATCAAAAAGTATATTGATAAAGAGGCCTATTTTCAAATGGCGCCATCAATATTTGTTTCATATTCGGAATCTGCGACCAAAAATACATTGTTTCCCATTTATATAAGATTGCACTGCAATCGAGATACATCAAGTTGCCTGTTTTTACGATTAAGATTCGACTTATGTGACTTTAGTTGCGAATGAAAACCTCCGTGCTCTAACAGATGATATGGTCACGGTATCGCTAGTGGTGTCCCTGTTGAGCTGTTCCTATTAAGTGGTCTTCCAAATCAACCGACCTTACGGTGCCGGTTTTTTCTAGTTGGGTTATTTCCAGGACAATGTTTATTTAGAAGTACCAGTGAGTCGACAGAACATGTTTGAACACATCAGAAATACTTGCGGAAATATTTCACCACAATGATTTTACGATGTGTACTTTACTTTCACACACGAATTAATAAATGTGTCATCAACTTAGTACATCGTCAGTTTGAGGATTTACAGCAAATTGTACAGTTATTTTGAGACTTAAGAGGAGTCGCCCCCAATGGTGAGAGGCAAGATGAGTTACCAAAATCAGCCATCCCGATGGAGACAGAAAATTACTTGCTCGAACTTATTGCAGCTTCCAATCAGACATTGCAACACTCAAATTACGTTTATACATGGGATATAAAAGATTTACATTTACATTCTTTATAATAATTAGAATCAAATGCATCGGTTCTTCATTGCAAAATCATACACACTTGATATTTACGATTGCGACGCTAATGAAGTAAAATGAAAGATAGTCTTCTGACAGTGAATTCAAGATTAATAAATGAGTTATAAACGACAAATGTAAATATTTGTGTTGGTTTACGGCAAATTTTAGAGCTTTGACGTCACGGAGCTAAGATTCACATTTTTCTAAGTAGTAATCTAAAGGTTTCCTGGACTCGAGAAAAGTTAATACAAAAGTTTCATATCAGCGCACACTCCTCTGCAAAGTGAAAGTTTCATTCTGGAAACATCCCTTAGGCTGTGGCTAAGCCATATCTCCACCATATCCTTTCTTCCAGGAGTGCTAGTCTTGCATGGTTCGCAGGAGAGCGACTGTGATGTTTGGAAAGTAGGAGGCGAGGTACTGGCGGAAGTGGAGTTGTGAGACGGCATCGTGAGTCGTGTCGGGATAGCTCAGTCGGTAGTGCGCTTGCCCGCGAAAGGCAAAGGTCCCAGGTTCGAGTCCCGGTTCCGGCACACAATTTTAATCTGCCAGGAAGTTTCATATCAGCGCACACTCCGCTGCAGAGTGAAAGTTTCATTCTGGGAGGTTAATACAGTTTCCAGTAAATCGGATACGGGGTAGTATTATGATGAATCCAGAAAATTTAACTGCACATTGATATTTTTAGAATATCTTTCCGGAGTTCCCAGGACTCACATTACAAAAACCAATGTCAACGTAAACAAAGAAATTCAGATTCGTGTATTTGACTGGGTTAAGATGTTTCGTAATTTAAACGTCCTTTCTTTTTAGATCTTTCTTCCGTCTCCTATCATGTGTTCCAATCGGAAATTATGTTTGTAATGATAAAATACCGATGCGTCGTAGATCAAAGTGCACGTTAAACTGTACTTATCCAATAAGTGAGCAAATAAGTTAAGAGTTCATAAGAAGGAAATAGCAACATGCCTAACCCCTATTTGGATTCTGTGCAGCATTACATAACGGAGGAATAGCTTTAGTTATTATTTATATGCACCATACGACCATTAAGGGAAATTTCGGGCACTATCATGCCATTTGTCACAGGAATATCACACACCCTCCACCGCATAGCACTTGATGTGACACGAGTTACTCAGGTCACAGACATAGCAGAGGGTCACATCGTACGTTACTGTGATTGCAGATGGGTTTTTAAGAAAGTAAAATCGAATCAATTTTACAGCTCAAAACGTCGCCGGAACTTATGATCGGTAACTGCAAGGAGCTTGCTCCCCTGATAAGGTAATTAAATGCATGGAATAAATTTAGGCTGTATAAGACGGGGTCATAAACGGATATCATGAACATCAAGCTAATAAACTTTTAAATTTTTCTTTACACTAGGAGTCATCAATATGCTACCAGTTTCGTAAAAGTCTAAAAAAAATGTGAGAGATATGGGGACGTCATTTTACCTCCTTGCTTTCCGGCCTACGAAGACAGGAAGTTAAAACATTATCAAACCCTCTGTTCAAAAAAGTTTGAAATACCGTGAGATCTATATGATGGTTGTTCAGCAAGTTACACAGTATTTTTATGTCTACATCTGCATCGACATAAAAACTCGGTTAATCACATTTAACTGCATAGCGGAGGATTTGTAAGGAAGGTGGCGGGGGTGAGTGCGTGAATGTTATAATTTATGTTTGAGGATCGATGAGAAAATGTGTACAATGTGTTCAGAAAGTTCGGTAACGTGGCTTTTCCTAATCTGAATCTCATGATAAGGTTACGTTAAAAACGTAAAATCAGCAAGTAAAAGTGATTAAATTTAGATTTATTAACAAAACGATTAATGTCAGAAAAACTATGGTCCTATCTGACAACTTCACAAAAGATCACTCACCTTTGTCGCCTCCTTCCAATCTCATTTCGGAGAGCCGCACACACGCCAAATACCTGAAAATAACTTCGCGTACGCCTACTGCGTGCGACGTGCGAGTAATTTGTACATGTCTCGTTGTAATTTTGATTAGTAATTTCCTGTAGTAATCAATTTCACGTGGTTAGTAGGTAGGTGCTAGCCAACCACTGCTCTTAATATTCCTCTGAATAAATTCCTCTTTGGAAAAGTTGTAAAATTACGTAAATTATACTTTGGTAAATTACTTTGCCTTCAAAAACTTGAAGAAATGATCGGTCATAAAAATTTGATTTTTGTTGGCGGTGGAAAGAATTGTTGAACTCCGAAACTACAGTGTCCACTGAATTAGTATGCATTAATTCTGTCATTAATGATTTTAAATATTGTTTTTTCAAAACAGGTAATCATCAAAGTCTTACCAGAATAAATTACTGTTTGTTAACTGAAGTTGAAACAATGATGTCCGCCAAACAATGTTCATGTGCAATTAAATAATTAATTTCACTTTCAATATTTAAGCTTTCTGATGAAGTTGTTGTTGTTGTTGTGGTCTTCAGTCCGGAGACTGGTTTGATGCAGCTCTCCACAATACCCTATCCTGAGCAAGCCTCTTCATCTCCACATAAGAACGACAACGTACATCTGTCTGAATCTGCTTACTGTATCCATATCTTGGTCTTCCCCTGCGATTTTTTCCCCACACACTTCCCTCCAACGCTAAATTAACAATTCCTTGATGTCTAAGAATGTGTCCTACCAATCTATCCCTTCTTTTAGTCAAGGTATGCCAGAAATTCCTTTTCTCCCCAATTCTGTTCAGTACCTCCTCATTAGTTACGCGATCCACCCACCTAATCTTCAGCATTCTTCTGTAGCACCATATTTCAAAAGCCTCAATCCTCTTCCTGTCCGCACTGTTTATCGTCCATGTCTCACTCCCATACAAGGCAACACTCCATACAAATGCCCTCAGAAAGGACTTCCTTAGGCCTAAATCAATATTCGATGATAACAAATTTCTCTTTTTCAAAAACGCTTTTCTACCCATTGCCATTCTGCATTTTATATCCTCTGTACTGCGCCCATCATTTGTTATTTTACTGCCCAAGTAACAAAACTCATCTACCTCCTTTATTACTTCGTTTCCCAATCTAATTCCTTCAGCATCACCTGATTTTCTTACACTGCACTCCATTACCCTAGTTTTGCTCTTGTTAATGTTCATCTTATATGCACCTTTCAGCACACTGTCCATTCCATTCAATTGCTCTTCCAGGTCCTTTGCTGTATCTGACAGAATTACTATATCATCGGCAAAACGCAATGTTTTTAATTCTTCCCCCTGAACTTTTATCCCTTCACCAAATTTCTCCTTGCTTTCCTTTATAGCTTGTTCAATGTACAAATTGAATAACATTGGAGAAAGGCTACAACCCTGTCTCACTCCCTTCCCAACCACTGCATCCCTTTCATGCCCTTCAACTCTGACAACCGCTGTCTGGTTTTTGTACAAGTTGTAAATAACCTTACGCTCCCTATAATTTACTCCTGCTTTTTTCAGAACTTTAAAGAGTTTATTCCAATCAACATTGTCAAAAGCCTTCTCCAAATCTACAAAAGCTAGAAATGTAGATTTGCCTTTTCTTAATCTATCTTCTAGGATAAGCCGTAAAGTGAGTATTGCCTCCCGTGTTCCTACATTTCTCCTGAACCCAAATTGATCTTCCCCGAGGTCGGCTTCTACTAGCTTTTCCATCCTTCTGTATATAATTCGCGTTAATATTTTGCAGCCATGACTTATTAAACTGATGGTTCTGTAGTTTTCACACCTGTCTGCACCTGCTTTCTTAGGGATGGGGATTATAACATTTTTCTTAAAGTCTGAGGGTACTTCACCTGTCTCATACATCTTACACACCAGGTGAAACAATTTTGTCATGGCTGGTTCTCCCAGAGACTTCAGTAGCTCTGAGGGAATATCATCTATTCCAGGGGCCTTGTTTCGACTTAGGTCTTTCAGGGCTCTGTCAAATTCTTCTCTCAGTACAGTATCTCCTATTTCATCTTCATCTACATCCTCTTCCCTTCCTACAATATTGTCTCGAAGTTCATTTCCTTTGTAGAGCCCCTCTATATATTCTTTCCACCTTTCAGCTTTCCCTTCTTTGCTGAGAACTGGTTTTCCATCAGTGTCCTTGATATTCATAGAGCTGTTTTTCTTATCTCCAAACGTTTCTTTTATTTTCCTGTAGGCTGTATCTATTTTTCCCCTATTTATACATTCTTCTACATCCTTGCATTTGCCTTCTAGCCACTCCTGCTTAGCCATTTTGCACTTCCTGACAATCTCATTTCTTAGTCGTCTGTACTCCATTTTGCCTGTTTCATTTACGGCATTTTTATATTTTCTCCTTTCATCGATTAAATTTAGTATCTCCTGTGATATCCAAGGATTTTTTGTAGGTCTTTCCTTCCTTCCTATTTTGTCCTCTGCTACCTTAACTATTTCATCTCTCAATTTTACCCATTCCTCCTCTACTGTTTTATTTCCCCCCATTTCTGTCAATTGTTGCCTAAAGCTCCCTCTGAAATTTTTAAGGACATCAGGTTCCTTCAATTTATCCAGGTCCCATCTCCTTATTTTCCTATCTTTTTGTAGTTTCTTTAGTTTCAGCCTACAGTTCATAACCAACAAGTTATGGTCAGAGTCTATATCTGCCCCTGGGTATGTCTTACACTGTAGAACCTGATTCCGAAATCTATGTCTTACCATTATAAAATCTATCTGATATCTTCCGGTGTCTCCTGGTCTCTTCCACGTATACAACCTTCTTTTGTGATTCTTGAACCAGGTGTTTGTTATAACTAAATTATGTTCAGTGCAAAATTCTACCAGGCGGCTTCCTCTTTCATTCCTTTTGCCCAGACCATATTCACCTACTATCTTCCCTTCACTTCCTTGTCCTACTACCGAATTCCAGTCTCCCATAACAATTAAATTTTCCTCTCCCTTAATTGTCTGAATAATTTCCTTGTGCTCCTCATATATTTCTTCGATTTCCTCATCATCGGCAGAGCTAGTTGGCATATAAACCTGTACTACTGTTGTCGGTGTTGGCTTCGTATCTATCTTGACAATGATAATGCGATCACTGTGCTGGTCATAGTAGTTTACCCGCATTCCTATTTTCTTATTCATTATCAATCCTACTCCTGTGATACCCCCAACTGATTTTGTATTTATAATCCTGTACTCACCTGACCAGAAATCCTGTTCATCCTGCCAGCGAACTTCACTAATCCCCACTATATCTAACTTCAACCTATCCATTTCCCTTTTTAAATTTTCTAATTTTCCTACTCGATTAAGGGATCTAACATTCCACGCTCCGACCCGTAGAATGCCAGTATTGTCTTTCCTGATGATCACATCCTCCTGAGTAGTCCCCGCCCGGAGATCCGAATGGGGGACTATTTTACCTCCGGAATATTTTACCCGAGAGGATGCCATCATCGTATGTTCATACAGTAGAGCTGCATGTCCTCGGGAAAGGTAACGGCTGTAGTTTCCCCTTGCTTTCAGCCGTTCGCAGTAGCTGTGTGGCAAAGCTACATTAGCTGATGTTACAAGGCCAGCTCAGTCAATCATCCAGACTGTTGCCCCTGTAACTACTGAAGAGGCTGCTGCCCCTCTTCAGGAACCACACGTTTGTCTGGCCTCTCCACAGATACCCCTCCGCTGTGGTTGCACCTACGGTACGGCTATCTGTATCGTTGAGGCACGCAAGCCACCCCACCTCGTCAATGTCTGTGGTTCATGGGAGTGGCTGATGAAGTATTCACTTCAAAATATTATTCTCAAACAAAAGACTGGTGTATCCAGTTACTATTAATCAGCTTCCTTACTCAAATCAAGAATGGGAGTGGTATTCGTTATAAAAACAATGACATAATTTCACATTCTGTATTTGCGAACCAAAGTCAGTGAACACTTTTACAATACACATGATTTACAAAAATTTCTTACTTATCTGAAGATCCAGCGATGTTCGTTAGCTTTAGATAGGTTTTACAGCAGTGGTTTTACAATACATCCTCTCCAATATGTTTTCCATAATCCAACATCTCCATATTCATTACAGATACTTGCTCCTAATCCACTTTCCACTGTTCATAAGCAGTGCTGTTTTTTGCAACGCGAATTGCGTCTTCGTTCCGCGCGTCCGTTTGTGTTCACAACGCCATTCCGTGTCGCACGACACCACGAAACTTTTTTACGTACGAAATTCTGACACCAACGGATCGAAACCTGTATTTCCTTGAAATTCACCTTCATAGCTTGTTTTAAGAATATTAATTTTGAAATGACCATTAGCCCCGAGACGTGCGTGCGAAAGTAGCTACAGCGCGCTTCGTACTCTCCTTAGCAGCGCGTGTAAATACCCTTGCGCCAGAGTCACTTGTTTTACACAACATTGTCTTTGGTCTGACTTAAGCAGTTCCAGGCAATTCTTATTTTTCCATTTCTTACTACTAAACATTTTACGTAATAAAATAAAAAAATTACAAGTAAAAAAACATAAAGAGACATGACAAGAAAAAAAACTCTGACAAAAGAAAAATAATAAAAATTAACATATACATAATACAGAACATATGACATTAAAATATAGTGCTTGCATAGTAAACATACACGTAAAAAAGATACATGACTTAATAAATTAAATTTAAAAGCAATACAAAGAATACTTTGACATTATATATATATATATATATATATATATATATATGACCCCAAAATATCCATTTGATGGATTTCCGTGTAAATGACCCCTTACAGGTTTATTGAACCGGTGATGAGTTTCATATCGTCAGAAATAACTTTACTAACGATATGACTCTTGAGAACGGAAACAACGACGTCTCTTCAAAATTATTTGCTATTTTAGATGAGCTTAAATTCATTGTTTGTGTACTATGATACGCAAGCAATACTGAATTGAACACATTTTGCATTATTTCCGACAGAAAAATATTGAGCTTAACAGGTAAAGCTTAGAAATGAATCATGCTCATTGAGCAAGGTCCCACTGTATCTAATCAATTTGTAACCAATCTAATTTCTCAAAATTACTTAATGTATTTTGTAAATTTAGGCTATGGCCTGGTACCTGAAAAGTTTTCAGGCCATTCGTTTATTCGTTGTTTACGCTATGTATTTATTATAAAACAATCTTTGTTCATTTCAATTGAGAACTGATCAACAAGTAATCGCCTAATTTTTAATATGAAATACATTTCATTTTTCCTAGGCATATCGTTTTGTATGAAAATAGCCATTCCGTCGTTGCAGAATACCTGATAAAACATGGACATGAAGATTATCAAAGTGAATAACCGAAAAAGAAAACTGCTAACATTACAGGAAAATTTTCACATACAAAGAGCCCTGGCAATAAACAAGAAAGTGATGAACATCAGCAACGACTCATTGAACAAGCTCACCACGAAAACAGAGCAAAACAATGATGAAACATTAAATGTCCTCTGTCCTTCTTTTTCCTTTCCTCTTCTCCCCCTCCACTCACTCTCACTCACGAAAATTAACGCAAATAGTAACACACACTACACACTGTAAGAAAAAAAAAAAACTCGCAAAAGCAGTACACAGTAAAGTGACGAAATACATGTCTTCATCAAGAACCACACAAGTCCAACTATGTGGAGTATATACATACAGTAGTAATACAGAAAACAAAAAGTAATACGAAGAAAATAAATTAACTTCGCAAAAACTTGTGCTACAGAAGTTGTTTGTAACCTAGTACGTTAGAATTTAAGAAATTGTAACACACAACTAAGATTTATAACTGTTATACTCTGATATACTATGAAACGTAGCGATGGCGATGTTTCACAAATAAAGAAGCGAAAGGCACGTTGCCCAAAAGAGCCTTTTATTTAGATGCAACAGACGGAAATACACCTTCACGAAAATACTAGAGGACTGATGACTTAACAGTTTAGTCTCCTTCAAAATTCCAACAACAACAACAAAACTACGTCATACTTCTTCACCAAAGTTTCTACCAATATTTGTGTCAGTACACAAGTACAACTTTTGCTGTTATTACCTGCGTCATCACAATGACGGCACTGAACCAGAATGCACCTATAAAAGAATAAGTATAAGTAATCAGAGCACACCGGTGGAAGCTGATATTTAAAATTCAACATTTTACACTGATTTATGTTATTGCAAACCCACTTGCTTATAATATAACACAACCAATGCCTCACATTTCTTACAGCTTCAATGTCAAACGTAAACCATTGGTATATTGTTGAATGGTTTTAGGATGGGTACGATTAATATGCTCCTTAGCCAGCCTCTAAAGTGAAAATCTTATTCAGCCATACAATACAGCACAATAAAAAGTGTTTACTAGCCACGAACAGAAAGCCTTTTTATCACTCTCTGCCTGAGACTTAACTTTGACAGAAAACAACGCGCCAAGTTGAATCTTTTTATCGCTACACAT
Organism: Locusta migratoria; assembly: GCA_026315105.1. Classification (NCBI taxonomy): domain Eukaryota; kingdom Metazoa; phylum Arthropoda; class Insecta; order Orthoptera; family Acrididae; genus Locusta; species Locusta migratoria. The sequence goes on along the minus strand of CM048744.1, from coordinate 117,918,460 downwards.
ATCTTCTGACACCTGGTCTTCCCCCATCCATGGCTCCCACAATTTGAGGCTGGGTGTACCCATGGGTCTAGGGCCCGGTGCTGAAAGGGGCCCGAGCCCAGCCCTGAATTATTCAGTTTTTTGGTTACTGGAATTAAAAAACATACTAGAAAAAATATGTTGAATATTTTTCATCCAACGAAATTTTAGAAGAGTCTACAGCCAATTGTAGTAGATATTTATGATAAACCGCTTATCTTAAACGATTACTTCGATTGATGCTCTTAATTATTGCTTTTGTTTGGTATTGTATGTGTGTATTAACTAAGGTGACCAAAGTATTGTGCACCCTCTTTTAGAGTGTTCTACTTCAAATAGATTCCCAAATATTAAGATTAGTAACTAGAAGCACTGCAGGGTCAACTTGGCCCCTTATAGCGTTCCTCTGTATTTTCGGCATGTTTCCTTGTAGTACTGTGTATGAAATAAAACCAACTGTTGTCTCCTTGTTGTTTCAATATGCGACAATTCCATACATTCCAGCACTGATTCCGGTAGGGCAGCTGGGGATGGCGGCCATGTATGGATGAGTTATGCCTGAGTGACTGATTGTGTGAGTGAGTGTCATCTTTTCTGACGAAGGTCATGGCCGAAAATTTACAATTTGTATGAATGTGAATTTGAGTTTATAGGCAACTCAGTGATCATCTTTATGGCGAGTTGCTAGCTATCCCATATCGACATTCCAAACTGGACCTTCCATTGTTAAAAATCAATAAAAGTACATATGGTGGTTACACTGAAATATCTTTCACAATCTGGCCGTATAAGGAATAATACTGCATGGGGCCAATTTGTCCCCAGAGGTTCTTATACGTAGTAGCTTGCATGCGATCCTTCTAGTTTTAAATGCCAAGAAGACTAGATAGCAAAACATGATATAATTAGTTCCTTTGCCCGTTTCACTCTGGTTGTCATACCGCAATTTGATGTTACTTCCGGCGTGGCTTGGAAAGGAATTGATGGATCAGCTTTTGGTGTAATGTAGTGATCGATTTCTTTTCTTTTTCGCCTACTTCCTGCGAAGATGAGATTTTCATTCCGCCTTACCTGGCGCAGCGTCTGCCAGAAGTGTCCTGTTAAGCTAAACTGGGGCTTACTGTGGCCCAGGGCCAAAGCCAGGGGAGGGGGATGAAGGCGATCAATCCCCCCTCCTCCCGAAAAGCCTCACTAATCACCTAATTACTGATAAAGTAATTCAAAAGTATGTTGTAATTGCTCCTTCGAGATTTGTATCGAATAAAATTTAATCTATATCTATAAATGTGAATGTCTGTTCGGTGTACGTTAATCACGTCTGAACCACAAGACATAAAGACCTAAAAATTTGTACAGTTACTAATGCCTACCCGGGGAAGGCTTTAGGCGCGGTTTTATGGCCATCGGATAGCTATTTATCTATATATATTAATGTGAATGTCTGTTCGGTGTACGCTTATCACGTCCGAACGACAAGACACAGAGACATAAATATTTGTACCGTTACTAATTTATACCTGAGGAAGGTTTCAGGCATGGTTTTATAGCGATCTGATAGATATTTAGTAATTTGAAGAATATTACGCGCAATGCGGAAGAATAATGATTCTTTGAAAATTATATTTACTCTTTGAAAATGGTTTTATTGGTTGCATTGTTGCTTGAGGGTTCATAATGTTAAAAGGGTGGAGTATATTGGGATGGAAAGTTATCGGTGTATATAAAATTCTACGTGTGTGTGAGTTAATATTTCGCTCCGCAGCGAAAACTACAGAACGAAAACCAATGGTGTGTGTGTGATTGTTGTCCAAAGTCTCCCGTTGGACACCATAGCAGTTCCATGCCTATAGCTATAAGAGGGTGGAAGATATGGTGGTTGAAAGCCGTCAAATTATAAAAAAATTTGGACTGAAGGCTAGCGATGACGTTTGCGACTGTATAGCAAGGAGGTTACGTACAGCAAAACGTGATGCTACTGACCATAACTTTGGTCTATGCGTGCTATAATGTTTTCAGTTCTTTCTCTGTAAGGATAAGCATACGAATAAGGAAATATAAGAATAAATAAATAAAGCAGTAAAAAAGAAAATTCTTTTACTAAATCTCTTTTTAAAAAGATCGATTTGAAGTTTCGCGCATTACATCAAGTGATCCATTTGTGATATTCTTACAAACATTATTGTTGAATTTCGTGATTGGATTCTTCTTTTTAGAAAAAAGATGAACACAGGGAGAGTGGATAGGAAAAGTACTAACTCAAGGTTCGAATACTTAAATAAATACCCGGGCAGAGCCGCGTTTTCAGCTAGTATTGACTATATTGAAACACATCTGCGTCTTTATTTCAACTTACGTTGTAAAGCTTCACAAGTTAGAATATACGTCATAATTTGCTGACCCCCAAACCCAATTCTGACCATAGGCCTGCTGTGGCCATTGTAAGTGAAGTCTCAATTTTAAGTAAAATAATTTTATAAATGTAGCTTACTGTATCAAATTTATACCTTCTTATACCAAGTTAAAGTACATTCTAAAAAGAGCATGATTAAGATATAAACTTTCAATTACAAACTACTGCACACGACACGATTCTGGCTGCAGGGCCGGCAATCAGACATAGTACTTAAAGATGATCTGAACTACAGACGACATAGACACATTAGATTCAATAATAACATGTTTACAAAAATCATTAGAATGTTCTGTCGTTCGAAAGACTCCAGCTTGCCATTTGATGAGGTAATACCTTGTCATCCATGAAAATGAAGTCGGCACCGAATGCACCACCACGAAGACACACATGGGGAACTTTTAAGATTGTACCGTACATGTACAGTCGGGCGTCCCCTGGGCAACGGTAAACACCGGCAAATCCTTCCACACACTGAGCTACGTCTAAACCGACATTGTACATGGGGAACTAGTACAAGGTGACGGCAACACTGGTCGTTGAATGTAAAGTGTTCAAAAATTTGCTGGTGCTGAATGGGTGGGCACTGCATCAGCGTCGAATGAGTTCACGACTACTTCTCGACAGGAAGCAGATTCAATAGTCATACTCATTCTCGGCGTACCCGCATGTCGAAAAGTGGGAGAACTTAATGCACCCACCAACTACGACGAGAAAGATAGTTTTGGTGCACCACGTTCAATTGTGTAGAGAGACATAATATAAGTTGGGCACACTGACCGCAAAATTTCTGAACGTGGCACAAACGCCGTTCAAAGTTACTGTGCCGCTGTACTCTGTTCCCAAGAGTACTTTTTGTGGGTATCTCCGGAAAGAAATGTTCCAATGTTTGTAAATCTATGGCACATAACAACTTAGGTTATCAGTACCTAGGCTTATAAACTACTTGCTGATCTCAGTACGAACACTACACACTGCTAATTTTCAAACTCAAATTTACTCACAAGTTTACAGGTCCCAGCCGCTGTGTTATATTTGAAAGTAGCGTGGCAAGCCCCACAGCCATGCAAGCCTTATTTGCATACCTGCAGTTTCAGTTTAATCGCTCCAGAAGTAACTACGTAGGTGAGGCTGTGACTCATAAGCCGAGCTTCGAAGCTGCGAAAACTCCCTCGTCGTTAAAAGTTCACAGCCGAAACACTTCAGCGCCACGAACTCCCAATTAAGTAGCATTTCATTTTTCGTCACACTTTTGTTAGGCTTGTTACCGAGGAACAAAAAAACAGGACGAATTTCAATGCGGGGGTTTCGTGCCCTTAGTAACACCACTCTCGGGTGATATTTGCATTATGTAAGCGCCGTTTGCAAAGGATTAGGGCGCGCGCCTTGATAGCAAGAGTGACTAAGTCCGTTAATCTGTAGGTTGCAGAGCGCGGCGCTGCGGTCACCAGAGGTGTTAGCAGGTAGCGCGCAGGGACTTCCCCGCGGCACAACAAGTGACATCTGCGCAGGCGCGCGGGTAATCCCCGGCACTTTGACGACGGGCGCGCGCCCTCAAGGAAACAGCCCGGGCTCAGCGCAAATGGAGCAGCTCCACACCGTCAACACGCTCGCCATATTTACCACTGGCTTACGCCGGACACTTTTCGAATTTCTATAGGACATGACAAATTAGTAATTTTAATACACAGGGGAAAAGATCAGTTGAGTAATATAATAACAGTTGAGGCAGCTTCTTCACGTTCAGTTTCGGTTGATCCTGATACTTTTAATTTACCTGCGGACAAGGAACATACTACTGTTGTTTTAAAAAATGCAGTGTTTACTGCCTGATTGAGAAAATCTCACTATTGCTGCTGACCCTACAAAAAATGTTGAGAGGAAGACTACTAGTCTCCTTCACTACGTTTACATGCAACACATCTTCCGGAAGACGAAAACCAATTTTCGAAAACAGTTTTCGCTGTCCTGTTTACATGGCATAACCTGAATCGGATTTCCTAGCCCAGTTAATATAGCGGCTGAAAAACAGCTGATGCAGTTCCTGATTTAGCCAGCACAATCGCAATTTTTCTGTATTTAAATACACAGATTTATGTTCACACTAATATATATAATTTACTAGCTGAACCCCCGCTGCTTCGCATGCTTAGGCTGGTTGGTCTGCACCAGTTGTTTCTTTTTAACCCTGATAAGAATCCATATCTTAAGTTTCGTAGTTATAGCTTGAAATTTGAGTTAACAGCGCCATATTTTTGAAAATCAATTTTTGCATCTCGTATTTAACCCCGTTATTAGTCGAAATCCAAAAATACCGGAACACGTGTCTTTTAAATTTGAACCCCGAATTCAAATCCGAAAACTTGTAGTTCTAACTTCTAAATTGCCTAAATAGCAACAGATTTTCGAAAAACATCCCCTCTCCAATTTAACCCCCTTGATGGTTGAATTTCCAAAAATACCGAAACACGTATATTTTAAATCATAGCGAACAATACAAACACCAATTTTTGCAGCTATAGCTTCAAAATTGTCTCGACAACAGTTATCGAAAAGAATTTTTGATCCCCTCTTTTACCCCCTTTTTGCATCTCGTATTTAACCCCGTTATTAGTCGAAATCCAAAACTACCGAAACTCGTGTCTTTTTAATCCTGATCAAGAGTCCATATCCGAAGTTTCGCAGTTGTAGCTTAAAATTTGAGTTAACAGCAACATATTTTTGAAAATCAATTTTTTTGCCTCACCTATTTTACCCCCTTATTTGTCGAATTTCAAAAAATGCCGAAACACGTGTCTTTTAAATTTGAACCCCGAATCCAAATCCGAAAATTTGTAGTTCTAGCTTCAAAATTGCCTAAATAGCCACGTATTTTCAAACACTGTTTCATCCCCTATTTCACCCCCTTACGAACGGAATATCAAAAAATCGCTTCTTAAATTACGTCTACAGAGTGAGATCGACACCCTCCACAAATTTCAAGTTTCTATCTTCAGTGGTTTGGGCTGGGCGATGATGAGTCAGTCAGTCAGTCAGTCAGTCAATCGGAACAATTCCTTTTATATATAGAGATTTCACATTAGAAAATATCACTCTTTCCATATGTGCCGAAAATTCTTAACAAGAAAACACAATCTGATAAGTCAAGAACGCTTCAAAAGCGGTTGCGTTTACAAGGACATGAAAATCGATTGTGGAACTGGAAAACCGCTGTAGAGAAGCGAATTTCCAGAATCGATTTTGGAGTGTTTACATGACCAACCAAAAGCGGAATTGGGAAATCGGTTTACGAAATAAGTTTTTGGGAGCCCATGTAAACGGGATGCTTAATAAAGTTCGTGGTCATAGAAGACTATCAAGAGTCTTAATTCTTTTTTGCTCTACCTTCTAGTTTATAAGGCCTTCCTAAGGTTCAAAAGGAAGGATGTCCTCTTAGACCGATTGTGTCAAACATTGGTGTTCCAACATATCGTATAGCAAAACATCTTGCTGGTTTGTTCAGTGCACTTGTGTGACATTGTGACCATCACATTAAGATATCTGCAGATTTCCTACGTCGATTGGAGGGAATGCATTTGAATGACTCTGATATTTTAGCCAGGTTTGATGTGGTTGCTCTTTTCACTCGCGTTTCACTCTGTTTGATTTGTTGCAGTTAATTGAGGCTAGGTTGGACGCTAAATTAAAGAATTTATTTCTTCACTTCCATATACTTCTTATTTAATCACCAGTACTATAAACAGACACATGGAGTTGGAACGGGATGTCTCTTGTCACTTGTCATTGCTAATTTATTCACGGAGAACTTTGAAGAACATGCATTGAAGTCAGCGACGTTGAAAACTGCTAGTTTTTCAGATTTGTAGAACATACGTTTGTTATTTGGCGTCATTATGGTGAGAACTTCAATAATATTCTGTAACAGCTAAATTCAATGCATCCTAATATCCGTTTCACCATGGAGGTGGAAAACAATTGTTGATATCCCATTCTTGATATGAGAGTTTTCACTATCCAGCTCAACATGAAGTGGTTATACGTAGCTTACTGCACAGGGCGTACGTCATCACAAAACCGCAATGGTTATAGTGAAGGGTAGATTAAAAGTGCTTTGCGATGTCAACCAAACGAGCAACGGGCTAGAGATTATAACACAGAGGTGACACCCAAGGCAATGGCCTTTCAGCTATACGTTGGTAGGATTTCTAAGAAGATTGGTCTATTTTGCTTAAATATGACGCGAAGAGTGTGTTTCGACCATCTTCTAAAATTAAGACGTTAGAGTCCGTTAAGGATGATTTGCGTTTGCGCAAGGCCAGTGTCTACCTATCCCGTGCAGCTGTGGCATACCATATATTGGTCAGACAATTATGACGGCGTGGGACCGATGTGTTGAGCATAAACGTCACATATGTTTGCAACAAACTAACAAGTCTGCTATTGCTGAACACTGATTGGTCGCAGATCACCCTATGGAATACAACAAAACGGATATTTTGGCTTGCACTCCATCTATTTGGTTTGTTTTCATATTCACAGAATATATGACTACAACTGCGATTGGGCAAAGCTGAAAATGAATCCCGGCTGAGTACACATTTTCAGCTTTGCCCATTCGCAGTTGAAGTCATATATTCTGTGAATATGAAAACAATAACAACTGCAGGATAAGAAGTCACGTCTGTTCTTTCGGAATAGACGCCACATGTATAGATATTGGGTTTGTGATATCAAGGAAGCGATTGCAAGAAACTAACGGATAAGCTGTTGAATAGGAATGGAGATTTATGCTTAAATTCTGCATGAAAACCTGCTCTCTCACTTGCCCAAACACAGACGGACGAAATTAATGCCACCTCATGTGATGGCGCTGTATGCTTGCTTGCTCGGCGTGTGTTGTCTTTCTGTTGTCTTTGAGAACGGAGGTTTTAAACGTCGTTGTACGTCGCTTGCTCTCTGCAGTATTGCTTTGAGAATGGCAGGGTGTGCTCGTTCCGAAATATCGGCCTACGTTGAGTTTCATACCTGGCTGCGTACCCGTAAGTATTTTGAATACGTCATATGCAGGCAGAAATTAATGAATCACAACGTCAGCATTGGTTGTAAGATGCTGACTTATTCACTATTTATTAAAATTATTTGCTCGTCATTGTGCACCATATTTTATAAATGGAATCAAATCTGAATAAAATTTTACTCCGATTAAAATTACTTGTTAGTTGACGTTTGTCACTTGGCGCATATAGGGAGCCGGTTACCGCTCGATTGTAAGCGACGCACGAACACGGCGGGTCACTTCACAAATGCTATATATATTATTTTATAACATGCGGCAGTGTTGTAACAATTCGACAAGAGTTAATGGCGGCATTGCGAAAAGCTCTTTCAACAGTTAATTTCAAGTGATCAGAGCGTAAACAGCAGCAGAAGACGCCTTTTGTAATTGTAATTCTTCGTTTTATCCCATATTGTAATCTAACCATACGTGATGTATAGTGTATTCTTAACTCTCTATTCCACAAGAACAATTAAAGTAAGAATTTTCCACATCAGATTTATATTGCATGGTGGCCCTGAATGTAAAATATATAATCATAACTTTCTGGTATATATATATATATATATATATATATATATATATATATATATATATATATATATGTGTGTGTGTGTGTGTGTGTGTGTGTGTGTGTGTGTGTGTGTGTGGAAAATATCACTCCGTATATTCAAATAGACACTGCGCACAAACGGATGTGTGAATACTTACAGCCGCGGTGGAGTAGCCGAGCGGTCTAAAGCGTCTCGCTGCGGAGCGCGCGGTTGCTCGCCGTGGAGGTTCGAGTCCTCCCTGGGGCATGGGTGTGTGTGTGTTTGTCCGTAGGTTAGTTTACCTAGGTTTAAGTAGTTTGTAAGCTACGGACTGATGACCACGCAGTTTGGTCCGATAGATTTACAAACATTTGAACATTTGAATACTTACATATTAGTCAAAGGTACTAAATTTTTGGGGAGCAGCGTTCAAAATTTATGATTAAGACTTTAAAGAAAAATGTATTTAATTTAAAAAAATCGAAAACGTTGGAGGGTGTGTATACATCAGTTGGCAAAATGATACTGCTTTGCAATTACATACTTTCCTCATTTACACATTGTGAAAATTGTGGAAACAATTTCTGTCTGGTACAAAACACAAATACGTGTCACATTTTGAACGCATTACTTTTGTTATTTTTTGACATTTATTATATTTACATCTGGCAGATTTTCCACATTATTTACGCCAGTGATCGATTCGGTGCTTCCTGATATCAGCGTTTCCTGTATTTGGCTGCCTTCTCTTTTTTATGCTATTGCCTGGTGAGCTATCCAGCGACTGTCTCTTGGATGGTTTTTCTGAGCAGCATAAGGATTCAGCAATATCGAACTTGAAATCAAACAAAGCCATCTGGGTTTTCTCTTCAATACTATTTTCAGTAAAGGCTCTGTTGTAAAGTACGCAAGCAACAACACAACTGATATCAAGTTTGTACTCTTGATGCGCTCGTGCGGATTTCTGCGCCTTAGGTCTCTCGTGTTACAAGACGGAAGAAACCGTTGGCAGTTACAGATATACGATTTTTCAGAACTTCAGATAAGCGCATATGACGGGATTTGAACTCACCAATGGCAGCAAGGGAAGCTATAACTTCACCAATTCACTACACATCCACAACGTTATTCACGCCTAAGTTAAATACAGTTCACACCTAGTAAGAATCTACATCTAAAGGGATACTCTGAAAGTCACATTGGAGTGCATGGGAAAGGGTTCATCGAACCACTTTTACGATATTTCTCTATAGTTCCATTCTCCAATACCTCGCGGGAAAAAGAAACACCTAAATCTTTCTGTTTTCGATCTCATTTCTCTTAATTTCTCCCTCTGTAGGTCGGCGCTAACAATATATGTTTGCATTCGGAAAAGAGAGTTGGTTAAAGAAATTTCACAAATAGATCCCACGCAACGGCGCCTTCCTTTTTAATGATTTCCACCCCAACTAGAGCATCATTTCCGTGACACTCACGTATAACGCAATAAAACAAAAGAGCTGCCCTTCGACGAAGTTTCTGCAAATCGTCCGTTAGTCCCACCTGGTGTGGATCCCACAGTCTGCAGCAACAGTCCAAAATAGGACGCATATGTGTAGTGTAGGCAGTAAGACTACTGAAGAGTAGCCATCGGAGAGATCGTTTTCTCGTAAATCATATGCATAGTCTATAAATGTAATCTGATATCTGTGATAAAATACACTACGGGCCATTAAAATTACTACACCAAGAAGAAATGCAGATGATAAACAGGTATTCCTCGGACAAATATATTATACTAGAACTCACATTACGTTTTCATGCATAGATCCTGAGAAATCAGTACCCAGAACAACCACCAGTGGCCATAAAACGGCCTTGATACGCTTGGGCATTTGAATCAAACAGAGCTTGGATGGCGTGTACAGGTACAGATGCCCATGCAGCTTCAACACGATACCACAATTCATTAAGAGTAGTGACTGGCGTATTGTAACGAGCAGCCATTTGCTCGGCCACCATAGACCAGACGTTTCCAATCGGTAAGAGATCTGGAGAATGTGCCGGCCAGGGCAGCAGTTGAACATATTCCGTGCCCACAAAGGCCCACACAGGACCTGCAACATGCGGTGGTGCATTATCCTGCTGAAATGTAGGGTTTCGCAGGGATCGAATGAAGGGTACAGCCACAGGTTGTAACACATCTTAAATGTAACGGCCACTGTTCAAAGTGCCGTCGATGCGAACAAGAGGTGACTGAGACGTGTAACCAGAGGCAACCCATTCCCTCACGCCGGCTGATACCCCAGTATGGTGATGACGAATACACACTTCCAATGTGCGTTCTCCGCGATGTCGCCAAATACGGATGCCACCATCATGATGCTGTAAACAGAACACGGAATCATCCTAAAAATGACGTTTTGCCATTCGTCCACCCAGGTTCGTCGTTGTTTAAACCATCGCAGGTGCTCCTATCTGTGATGCGGCGTCAAGGGCAACCGCAGCCATGGTCTCCGAGCTAATAGTCCACGCTGCTGCAAACGTCGTCGTACTGTTCGTGCAGATGGTTGTTGTCTTGCAAACGTCCCCATTTCTTGACTCAGAGATCGAGACGTAGCTGCACGATCCGAGACTTTTTACAGTAAGATTACGTTAATTTCAATTTATTTAATGTTAGAATCAGTAACTAGTGCATGGGCCAATGAAATACAAACCCAAACTGGAGCTTTATACAAAAGCCACACACTCAGTAGAATATACAATGAAGATGTAGTTCGTCGTAGATTTAATGAAGTAGTAGTCAATATTATGCTTGTCTTTCTCATGGATCAGATTACGGTATTCTGAATCAAAATACAAGGAAACTGCCATTAGCGAATGCCCCTGTTCGGAATTTACCTTGCCGTTTTAGCTTTTATGATGAAAAGTGCGGTAAATATATTTAGCCTTATTTCCTCACTTCATACATAAAGTTCGTTTCAAGATTTGAAGGACAATTACGAGTGCTTCGTGTCGGGAACCAATTCTCTCTTCTCATTCTTCGTCAGCAGCCTGTTTTCAACGGAAACTTTGGATAAAATAATAAATGTTCACAAAGTTAAACACATAGCTCAAACGCGCAAAACAACATATAACATATAATATTTTAAACAGTAGTCTTTTGAAAAAAGAAATGTTCGAAGTATTTTTGCTTCTTCTAGTAAGATAAAATGTTACACAAACATTAGGCATGATTTCTAAAAGAATTTCTTATCTCATTTGTTCGCACACGTACTTTCCCGATTTCAGAAAGCCACTCCTGACTTTCGATAATATGGCGACTAGCAGTACAGCGTGCCACGGCATGGAGCGCTAAAGATGGTGACACCGCTCTCTATGTATATTCTATCTCTCTGAGTTGAACTGACGAGTTGGTTGTGGCAGCTTGGCAAAGGGGAACGGTTCGGGCCTGACGTTGACCGGTCTGATTGGAGGAAAGCAGCCCCAGCGAGTGATTTTAATCAGACTATAGTAATTGAAAGCTGAGTTCACTGTAACTAATTTGCGACGTGAGCCCACGTTTCTGGTGCGGATTAAACATTCTTTCTTTTCTTGTTTTAATAAAAAAAAAGGTAAAACTTCATTAAGCAATTCTTTGGGTTAATCAGTCATCCGAAATGCTTCTCTCCTTTCTTAAGCCACTCGTAGACTATAAACGATACTGCACAATATATCATACAATGTAATATTGCGCACTGTTTGTTAAGTTCACCAAGAAGAATGAATTCTGATGGGTATGAGGGGGAAACCACGCGTAGGAAGCAACGTTCGCCCACAATCTCCCAGCTCAGTGGCCGACGAATGGTCATGGATCGTAAGGGAGGACAAACCACGCTTACGATACGCATTACATTGCACCTTACCGGTATTAACCCTTTCATGCGTCACGTCCTCAAATGAGGACACTTAAATTTTGTCTCATTTCTGTCATCTTTTACGTCACAGGTGACCGTAAAAGCACAGGTACCTCATAATTATGGGGACTAACAATGAATGCTAGACTATCTCTTAGACGGCAGTGTTAGTCGTTGGGCTAACAAAGAAATGGAAAGTAGAGATTACTAGAAGGAGTAGAGGCTGGCCTTCAGATGAAATCAAGTTGTTGTCTGTACATCGAAAAAAATTAATAAATAAAATGAAATAAAATAAATGAAAAAAAGAAAGAAAAGAAACAATGTACATCCCTGTAATGAACTGGCCTGCACATAGTCCTGAATGGAACCCCATAGAGTACCTTTGGGAAGTTTCGGAACGCTGACTTGGTACCAGGCCTCAGCGAGCTAAATAGATACCTCTCCTCAGTGCAGCATTCCGTGAAGAATGCGCTGCTGCCATTCCCCAAGAAATCTTCCAGCACTTGATAGAACCTATACCTGTGAGAGTGGAAACTATCATCAAGGCTGATGGTGCTCCAACACCATATTGAATTCCGGCAATCCGATGGAGAGCGCCACGAACTTATAAATAATTTCCAGCCATGTGTCCGGATACTTTTGATCACATGGTGTAGGTCGTAGGATGAGTGTTGCCTCACGTATTACTACATTTATTCCAAATACGAAATGATATTCTCCGATTTCGGCTTCTATCGTATGGAATACCAGTTCGGTTTTACAAAGACTATTTTGCGGCATTGGCCCCCTACTTAGCTTGCAATTATCACGAATCGTTAATTCAGCGCAAAGTTCCTAGTGATTGGAAAAATGCGCAAGTGACTTCCGTTTATAAAAAATGAAAGAGAACTGACCCACACAATTACAGGCCAATATCGTTGACATCAGTTTCATGTAGAATTTTGGAGCATATTCTCAGTTCGAATGTAGTAAATTTCCTTGAAACGGAAAAGCTTCTTTCTCTGAATCCGCACGAGTTTAGGAAACATCGTTCATGTGAAACTCAGTTTGCCCTTTTCTCACTTGACATCTTACGAGCCAAGGATGAAGGGCAACAGGCGGATTGTGTTTTCCTCGACTTGAAAAAGGCGATCGACGCGGTGCAACACTGCAGACTGCTAACGAAGATACGAGCTTATGGAATGTGTTCACAAATTTGCGACTGGTTGAAAGACTTCGTAAGTAATAGAACGAAGTACGTTCTTCTTGACTGCGAGTGTTCGTCAGAGACGAGTGTATCGTCAGGCGTGCCCCAAGGGAGTGTGATAGGACCGCTATTATTTTCTATCTGTATAAATGATCTGATGGACAGAGTAAGTTGTAATTTGCGGCTGTTTGCTGATGATGCTGGTGTATGGGAGGGTGTCGTCATTAATTGACAGTAATAGCATACAGGATGACTTAGACAAAATTTCTAGTTGGTGCAAAGAATGGCAGCTAGCTCCCAATGTATAAAAATGTAAGGTGATGCTCATGAGTAGGAAAAACAATCCTATAATGTTCGAATACAGCATTAGTAGTGAGCTTCTTGATGCTGTCGCGTCGTTCAAATATCTAGGCGTAACATTGCAGAGCGATATGAAATGGAACGAACATGTAAGGCAGTTGTGAGTAAGGTGGACGGCCGACTTCGGTTTGTTGGGAGAGTTTTGGGAAGTTGTGCTTCATCTGTAAAAGAGACCGCGTCTATAACGCTTGTACGACCACGTCTTGAGTATTGCTCAAGTGTTTGGGACCTGCAGCAGATCAGTTTAAATGAAGACATAGAAGCAGTTCAGAGGCGAGCAGCTAGGTTTGTTACTGGTAGATTCGAGCAATGCTCGAGTGTCACGGAAATGCTCCGGCAACTCAATTGGGGATAGGTGGAGGTAAGACGACGTTATTTTCGTGAGTTTCTGTTGAGGAAATTTAGAGGACCGTAATTTGAAGCTGAGTGTAGTACGATCTTGCTGCCGCCTACTGACATTTCGCGTAGTGATCACAAAGACAAAATAGGAGAAATTAGGGCTCGTACGGAGGCTTATAGGCATTCTCTTTTTCCTCGTTCTGTTTGAGATTGGAATAGGAAATGAAATGCCTAGTAGTGGTACAGTGTACCGTCCGCCACGCACCTTACGTTGGATTGCGGAATATATATGTTGATGTAGATGTACCAGACTTTTCATTCGTATTAGAATCCTGCAACCATCACTTATTGAACTGATAGTTCTGTAACTTTTACATATATCTGCTACTGCTCTCATTGGAATTGAAATTATTACATTTTTCTTGAAGTCTTACGTTATTTTTTCCGTATCATACATCTTCCAATTTAATACAGCATTCCCAAATTATAAGCTTGAGGGAGATAACATCAATAAGTGAGAGAAATTTCACAGTTTCCGTTTGATTAGTTTATCAGGATAAAAATCGCAGGTGTAATAACTACAATGCACCTCAAATAGGGAAGCTACTAATGACGTTAGAGAGTTAGAGGGATGTTAGAACGAAGGTGCGCAGCGTGCCTGCCCTGTAAGGAGTCTAGCGCGAGACGGCGAGAGGTTGCTAGTTGCTTGCAGCCGGGGCTGTACCTCCAGCAGGTGAGAATATCCCGGCCAGCTTAGAGGGTGGCGGCGGCGCTCGCTAACACTTGCTTGTTGCGTGCATTAGGGGCGGCTTAGCGCACCTCGCCCCCTCCTGGGGTCGGTCGCCTGCCGCCCACCCCCTGGAAAGAACTGCCCACGGCTTTGGTGGCCGCTCCGCCTGCGCGTATTTATTAAAGTAAAACAATGAAGGAACTAAAAGCCTTTGTGCGGCGCTGGCCGCCTCGGCTATAATACACTGATGAAGAGGCGGCGAGCTCGTGGGGCGGCAAGACGGCGCTGCCACCCCCTGCTGCACAACACACGCGATCTTCTGCCACCTGCTCCAGATCAAAGCAGGTGGCGGGTCCTCTTAGCTGCAGCGCGCTTCTGAATACCTCAGAAACCGAGCGAGGTGGCGCAGTGGTAACGCACTGGACTCGCATTCGGGAGGATGGTGGTTTAAATCCACCTCCGGCCATCCAGATTTAGGTTTTCCGTGATTTCCCTAAATCACTCCAGGCATATGCCGGGATGGTTCCTTTCAAAGCGCACGGCCGATTTCCTTCCTCATCCTAACCCAAAAAACTACAAGCGTTAGCTCCGTCTCTAATGGCCAAGCTGTCGACGGGACGTTAAACCCTAAGCATCCATCCATCCATCCATACCTCAGAAACTGTCTCCTCTCGCTTACTTGTTGTGGGTTGTATACTGTTTGGGATTCCTTAAAAATGTTTAGAAGGACAGAACTCAATGATAGGCTGAAAATTTCAACTTTCGACAAAACCTTTGTACTGATGTTCTACGCCCGTCTTGTCCAAACCGTGGGTCGCAACCTCCAAGGGGGGATGGGGGGAGGGGGCAAGTCTTGCTTTAGGGGTCGCTTTTCACAGGAGGAAGTATTTGTACCATAAAATAAGCGTATGCGCAAATGAAATTTATTTACGGAGTTCGTTGTGTAACATGAATTATGAATCGAATAGGTCATAGATTACAGGATGAAAGTTTCACTCTGCAACTGAGTATGCGCTGATATGAAGCATCCTGGCAGATTAAAATTGTGTGCCGGAACCGGGACCCTAAACTGGGGCCTTTGCCTTTCTCGGCCAAGCGCTCTACCGATTGAGCTATTCCGACCCGACTCAGGATCCCGCCTCACAACTTTACTTCCGCCAGTACCTCGCCTCCTACTTTCCAAACTTCACAGAAGTTCTCCTGCGAAACTTGCAAGACTAGCACTTCTGGAAGAAAGGATATGGTGGAGACATGGCTTCACACACAACTTCACAACTTCACAGATGTAGGAGACGAAGTACTGACGTAAGTGAAGTTGTGAGGCGGTTCGTGAGTCTTGTCGGGATAGCACAGTCGGTAGAGCGCCTGCCCGTGAAAGGCAAAGGTCCCAGGTTCGAGTCCCGGTTCCGGCGCACAATCTTAATCTGCCAAGAACTTTCATGTCTGCGCGCACTCCACTGCAGAGTGAAAGTTTCATTCTGGAAACATCCCTTACGCTATGGCTAAGCCATGTCTACACTATATCATTTTTTCCAGGAGTGCTAGTCTTTCAAGGTTCGCAGGAGAGCTTCTGTGAAGTTTGGAAACTAGGAGGCGAGGTACTGGCGGAAGTGAAGTTGTTAGGTGGGATCGTAAATCGTGTCGGGATAGCTCAGTCGGTAGAGTGCTTGCCAGCGAAAGGCAAAGGTCCCAGGTTCGAGTCCAGGTTTCGGCACACAATTCTAATCTGCCAGGAGGTTCCAGGTCATAGATTGTTTTATAATACAGTGTATTAATGATGAATGAGCGAAAATCCTGAAAACTGTTTCCAGGAACCATCGTCAGGTAGTAGAACACGATAGGATAAGTAATTCGCAAAAATTGGAAAACAGGATCTAGTTCTTTACAAATTGTCTGTACAGTGGAACTTTTCTTAATGAGCATAACTCGCTTCTGAGTTTTGCCTCAAATACGTAACACTCTTTAAGCAAAATACATTTTTCTGTCGTATATCATGTAAAATAGGATAATATCTTCCATTCCGAAAAATATACCAAAAACTTTTTTTTGGAGAATTTAAAAGAAAGGTGGAGCAAAAATAAGATTAAATTTGATTCCTCTGAGATTATTTATTCATTTATTTATTTACTGTTCGTCAGGAGGGGACAGAATATTTTTATTTATTTATTTATTTGGAAGGACGTCGCCAGAATATTTTTACTTGGAAGGGGGGTCGTATATTCGGAGAGGCTGGAAAAGTTTGTTCTAAGCCGTTGCATTTTACGTGCCCCCGACCAGCGCACAAGGATTGATCTGAAATGTTTTGTACTCTAAAACGATGGCTCTGCAGGTGAAACGAATCTACCGTGACACGCAGGCTCGAACATCAAACAAAAGAGCACGTTTCAATTCAGGACAGCTAAGAGGTTCTTAACTGTACTCAGAATGAACCGAACGCCCACGCCAGTAAGTGGAAAAATAAATAATTACAGCTAAATGACCTCACTGGGCTAGTAAACCGTCTCAGTACAATGAAAATGCTGTTATACTGAGAGAAAAAATGTAGTTTATTATATTTAAAAATTGGAAAACCAAAAAAGTTGGAATAAATTAAAAATGAGATTTAATAAAAAAGAAAAAGAGAACAGGATTTGACTGTTAATGTTATCGTTTCGATAACGCAAACCGCAAATATAGACAAAAACAGTTGTCGACAGAAAAATAGATATCAGAGGGTGGCTGAGGCAACACCTACACTTCACTTTACAATTGAAAAATGAACTAACAGAAGCTGTTGCGATAAATTTCTATCTATCATTCACTCACTCACTCACTGACTGGACACGAAATCTCGAAAACTACTTCACCTATGAAGCTGAAATTTGGCAGGAATATAGCTTATAAGTAGAAGACGTCAGCTAAGAATGTATTTTGCGATAAGGCCGATAGTTCAGGAGATATGACGTCATAAACTGGTACGTGATAGTGTGACTTTATCAGTGAACTATTTGAGAAGGAGAGCACTTAGTGACTTGCAACAAACTGTGAACATAATTTGAAACCTTTAGGAAACTTTTTGTCGCCGGCAACCTTAGCAAAATGATGATAGGAAAAAAGTTTGTCGCTTACTACTTTTTCGTCGTATATGCAGTAAAATTACGGCGTTTGGCATGACGTTACCATTTATTACTTGTACACTATTAATTGTATTCACGAGAAATACACACATACCACTGAACGTACGTTCGAAATGTTATGATGGTACGAGATACAGTTCGTGAGATACGGAGTCATAAACAATTAGGTTCACGTAAAACCGCCTCATCACGCATGACAGTTTAATTTATCACGTCTTTCCTACTAACTCTATTCGCGATGTATTTTGCAGACATTTTATATATACACTACTAGATGTACCTTCGAAATAATTTCGTATTACGACATATAATTCAGATGCTATGACGTCAAAGACAAAGAAATGCATGAAAATTTATCTTAATAAGCATAAGTTTGTAATTTACTACGTCTTTACTACCAACTCCATTTACAACACATTTCGCAGGCAGTTTCCTAATATTCCCTCTACGAACCTGGTAAATAATGTTTCTGTAGGACACATAATTCAGAAAAAAAAATGTTCAAATGTTTGTTAAGCTTATGGGACTTAACTACGTGGTCATCAGTCCCTAAACTTACAAACTACTTATGAACTACTTACGAACTAGGACGGCACAAATATCCATGCCCGAGGGGGGATTCGAACCCCCGACCGTAGTGGCCGGGCTGACCGTGACTGGAGCGCCTCAGTCACCTCGGCCACCGCGGCCGGCATAATTCAGAAGATGTCTCTATTTATATAAAAGCGAAAGGTCACTCAAGAACTCACTCACTGACTGTCCGCCTCCGTAGCTCAGCGGTAGCGTCGCTGATTACCACGCAGGAGGCCCGAGTTCGATTCCCGGCAAGGGACTGGGTGTTGTGTGTTGTCCTAATCATCATTATCTCATCATTATTGGCACGTAAGACACCCACGCGGCGTCAAATAAAAAGACTTACACTAAGGCGGCCAAACAAACCCGTAAGGGTTCTCCCGGCCAAGAAAGCCATACTCTCGTTTCATTTCACTCACTGACTAAACTCGAAATCTCTAAAACTACTGCACCTATGAAGCTGAAATGTTGGTGGTATGTAGTTTATACGTAGAAGACGCAAGATAAGGAAGTATTTTGCGATTGGACAGAATTAAGGTGCAAGGCGGAGGATACTTTTCCTACAGACTGACGAAATCTACAGTTTCATTCCGATCTTCACGAAATTTTGCACACTTGACCTCCAAAACAAGAGAAAAGTCACCGTCAGCCTGAAGTTTCATATGTTGCTTGGGGGAGGGTGCCTTGGAGCATAAAAATGGATCCCTAAATACATTGATCGCGCCATAACTTGAGAACAGCTCGACTGATTTCACAGATATTTTTGTCTTATTTTATTCTCAAAACAAGGGTTGACTGAAATAAAACTGGAAAATTTGAGTACAACAAAGTACGTTATTCAATGTGATCCTTTCTATTGGATACAAATTTATAGTTTTGTTCCGATATTGATGTAATTTTGCACACTTGACCTTTGACCTTAAAAACAAGTGGAATGTCACTGTCTGTATAAAATAGCGTTTGGTGCATTTTCGAGAGTACTTAACTTTCGAACTTTGACAAAAGACATAGTTTTGCACACGTGGCCTTTAAACCAAGAAGAAGGTCACTGGGTACATAAATGTTTGTATGGTACATGACAGAGGGTGCTTAGCAGAGAGAGGGAAAGGTGAAAACGAACATAGAGATGGAAGAGAAGGAGATGGGTGCAGAGAGAGGAGGGAAGGGGAGATGGACTACGAGAGTGTAGAATAAATAAATAACCGGGCAAAGTCAGGTTCACAGCAAGTGTAGCATAATATTGCGCTGATATCGGTGCAGTTGCACAGAAGCGACTTTGTAGAAACGAAATTAGCATTGCGTTAGCGCGCGTTTATCGTTCACTGCGTTGGACGTTGGCATCAACTCTTAAATCCTATCTAGAAATTACCTGTTTAAATCTGTAGCCGAACTGAATCGGCCAAAACTTCCTATTAATCTTGATGAGGTCAAGAGACGATAACTACCCTAGCAAAATCTAATATGGAAGGGTACATTGATTCAGCAAATCAGTTCACCATCCTGCCTTCCCACTTTGGTCTGTAGGGGTTAACTGATTATTGTGGAGAGGCAAAAATGTCCACTGGTCACTCTGTGAAAGTTCCGTGATTACAGGTGAAGCCTGCAACTCAACACTTAGCGCCCCATACTTCAGTTTATGCCACTTGGCAAAACCACAGTAGATTACTGTCACAGACGCACACCATCTGACTGCCAAATCGGCAAACCGACGGCTAGTGTCCTGCATGCGACAGTCACCACCAGACAAAGCCTTTTTTGTAGCACCGTCGATTTTTTAAATGTTTCGACATTCCTCCCCAGCATCAAGGCCAGCACATCTGCTCTAGGCCCCCAATCAGAAGCGCTTTGGCTAAACGCTGGTAGCCTCCTTCCAATGGGTCCCTCCTAACATAAAGGTAAATTTTGAAAGCGGATGCAACGTCCCTTGGTGTCTGGTTGTTGCACGTTTTATGTTTACTTCTGGAAAACCGTTGGTGTGGAGGGGGGAGTCAGTCTTTATGGCACCTACTGACCACAAATATCGCGGCCTACTATTGGCTTCATATTCTGTTGAAAGCCTTCCTATAGCATCACCATCCAGAGTGAAGGTTCCAAAGCTGTATTTCCCCAGCGAGCGACTTCTCTTTTGAGAAACAAACATGAAGTTCCCGTACCATCCCGCGCAGTTTTAAAATGTCTGTCCCGTGACAGCCTCATATTATATATAATATACTTAACACAAAGACTTTTGCAAGTACAGTAATTACTGTTTCTAATTACCGTCACAAATACCGTGTGTGGGGTATCAAATTGCTAAGAAAAACGAGACGGTTCTGTTTGTATATATATAAATAGCTTGTAAGGAGGTCATAAATTCTTGACTCCTTACAACATATGCTTAATACATCTATATTTGGCGCTATGAAATAGACATCGACCAATCAACAATGCACCTGTCAGTTACAAAAAAACAGCATTAAACAAATTACACTTCATATGAATCTCAGCTATTTATCCACATGACTCCCACGGCAGTTGATATACTTGAAAGACGCCGTGTTTATTGATTTCCAGAAGGTGTTCGATACCGTTTCTCATCCTTATCGAATGGACCTAGTGCTAGCTGTCATAACTATGTTTTAACACACTGGACCTCACCTTTTTTGGTGGCGAGGGTTCGAACTCACCTTGATTTGACTGTTTCTGATGCTCTGGACATGAATGTCGTGTACTGCCTCCAGAGCCAACATTAAGTTCAGGTACCTCCTTGTCCTTCAAATTCCGTATATATATCCAGCGTAACGTCGGGTATTTCTGTGTCGTCGCCTTTACATTTCTGAATTATTATGTTATATAATATATCCGCGAACTCCATATCGTCGGCAACGATGCCGTTTCCTTTTTCAGCACGTCGCAACTTGGTCCCTACAGTTTACGCAGTAACTCGTTCGCGAACTCTCCAAGAGAAAGCAGCTATACCCCTCACGCAACAGGCGCACTGGTTAGTGCAGCTATATAGTGCCACCACGTAGTGGTGCTAGCAGACAAGTGCGGCGTTTTGTATGGAAATAACGAACACCACTGTTTTGTTTATGATTGCTTGTTATTCTAAGTATGGTTTCGTGCGGTCCCGAACGCTCGAGGTCAAAGGTGTCCCTAGTAAGGTTTGGTGTATATGAGTGTTATTTGCCTGAGGAAAGTAAGAGTTTTGCTAAGTTTTCTTAATAATTTCGTTGTACATTGCTCTAGAATTGGCATATCCCAGAGTTATTGTTACCTTGCTTAACGGGTTTTGTTGCATGGTTGTGAAGGGAAAAAAAATCAAAATTTGTTTTAATATAAGGAAGGTGTCACGTTTACCTCAACATTGCTCTTCCACTCAATTGAAAATATATAATTTCTGACAGAAGCCCCTTATTAAAGACATATTTATGCTGGCAAGGAAGTGAACCACCTGTCGACAGATGTCCCGGACTCCAAAGACATGCAATGGCGGCCGGAAGTATAAGAGGGCCACGGTGGATTAGCCGTGCGCACTGGGGCGCCTACTGCGGTGCGCGTGGCCGTTCGCCGTCGGGGGTTCCCCCGCGGGCGTGGGTGTTTGTGTTGTCCTTAGTTTAAGTAGTTTGTAAGCTACGGACTGATAACCCAGCAGTTGAGTCCGATAGATTTACAAACATTTGAACATTTTTTCAGTACCAGAGGGTAAATGCGGCACTAAAGTGCGAATGTTTGTATACATTTTTATATCAGAAGCTTAGAAGGGAGGAAATTCTTTATCTGTGCTCCTGGATTCTTGACATTCGTCGTGATTGAAACGTCCCTAGAATTCATGGTGTATGAAAGCCACAAAATTCAATTTTTGCTAATCCAATTTACGGCCCCGTGAAAAGTTAGAGGTATATCAGTCACAGAAAAATATATTTGTCAAAGTGCATGCGACTATTTATCAATAATCCTTACGTAATAAATGAATGAATGAAATTCATTCTTCATTTAAATGACTGGAAATAAGATACATACTACACATGATAACTTATTTTCATCTAATATGTATTGAAAATTTGCTCTCCTGTTTTGTATCAATGCAAATTTGTTAGTCACCCGTCGGTTAAAGTATGCGATCGCCATCACAAGTTCTCTTTCAATGGAAAGCATCGCTAATGAGCACGGAGATGCGTATGGATGATTTTATTCTTTACAAACTTGAAAAGCACCTTTGTGCTTCGACTGATGTTATGGGAATGGTGAAAATAAACTTCAACAGTTTACAGCACTCAGGGGACTTCTTTCCTACGTTACTGATTACTAGTCTACCACGCTAAAAGTATCAGACAGTGATCTAAATTCTTGTGGTAGGTAATTTGTGAGCGTAACAAAATTATTGCGACTGCTGTTGATATGTCAGTGGTGGAAGGCAGAATGACGTGTTCGAGTTGATTGAATGCCGGGAGAAGCCTGTGGAGCACTGAGAACTGCTCCAGGTCAGGGAGTTTGCGGGCAGTCTGCAGCCCTCTGTGACGTCACTGGCGACGCTCTTTGTTGTCGCGCAATCTCTAGCCGTGTTACATTTGCATCAGAGATTTGCCAGTGGTGAAAGTAATCTCCTAAGGAAGTGTTCGCAACGACCATGGAATCACTGCGTCGTTGTCCAGGAAAATGTTTACTGTAAACTTATGTCGCGAAGTGACAGAATTTTCATATCTAGCATCATAACTCGTAGGTGTTACACCTTGAATACGCTTTGTAGTGCCCTTGCCTAAGTAGTCAATGATCAATACAGCGCTTCAGTCGTAAGAAAATATTGCGACTTTCTGAAAGTAGCGCGTGGCGGATTCATACTTTCTTAGTGTGGCATAATTATTTTGCTTCGATTCTTGGATCCGACGCTTGGTTTTCGACTCAGAAAGATGACCAACAGTAAAGAATGGGAAATTATGTTCTTAATCGTGATGTTGTTTTACGTGCTGTAGAATTGTCGCCATTCTGTTGTATTTGTGCCCCTCCACGACACTGTGGGAAACACACTGTCCACAGATTCTCCGAAGCTTCAGATGGGTCTGCACTGATGGTTTGAGCATTGCCGCGATGATGCTACATTCAATTATAGTATTTTTTAAAATTAAAGATTCTCTCTAAATCTGTTTAATTTCTTTTTATTAGGGAAGTTGTAGTAAGACATCTAAATATTAATTTCTTCTAACTAATTTTGTCCTAAGACGAACGCCAAGCAGGCTTCGATACCAAGAACTCGATTCTAATGATGCGAAGTGAACGGGCCCATCTTCGCGCGCCCGTGCCAGCGCCAGCAATACGAACATTGCATGACATCGTGGGGGACTTGGGTATTTATTATTTATTTATTTATTTCTCATTTACAATCCTGCTACCTTTTAATATAAAGCAGGACGTACATTTGTAGTTTTAAATGTTATACATTAGTTCATTAATGTTACATAATTTGATTATTTTAGATAAATAGAAATAAGAGGAAAAAGTAAAAGCAAAGAGAAAATACATATATACAAATGCTTAAAGTTGTTGCTATAATTATAATATAAAAAAAACTATTCGTACATTTTACAATAATTAGATATATTGGAGAACATAAAAACATGATTAGTTACATGGTTGTTATACATATGTCTAAATTCAATGTATTCTGAAATTTGTTAATTTTAATTGGGCCAAACAACGAAATAGGAAAGAAAGGTATTATATATAGGAGGTTTTCTGTAGTGATGGGAACAATCGAATGAAAACAATCGATTCATTCGGTTGTTGGAAAAAAATCGATCATTCGGTTGTAGTTTCTCGTATCGGTTGAATTATTCATTCATTCTTCTGAGTGAAACCAGTCGGTGGGACCAACCAAATGAAATAACCGATTCAATCGGTTGGACTATTCATTCGTTCTTTTGAGTGAAACCAGTCGGTGGGATCAACTGAATGAAAAAATCAACGCAGTCGGTTGGACTACTCATTCCTTCTTTTGAGTGAAATCAGTCTGTCGGAGCAACCGAGGAAAATCGACACAGTCTGTTGGACCACTCATTCCTTTCCTTTTGAGTAAAATCAGTCGATGGGACTAACCGAATGAAAAAATTGACACAGTACGTTGGCCTCTTCATTAGTTCTTTTGAGTGAAACCAGTCAGTGGGAACAACCGAATGAAACAGTCAGTCGGTCGTAGTTTTACTACATTGGATTAATATTCGTTTACTTTTTTTTTCTAATGAAAGTAGTCTGTGGGAACAACTGAATGAAAACATGCGAAACTTTTGCAGTTTTGTACATTGACTGAATTACTCATACTTTCTTTTCAAGTGAAAACAGGCAGTAAGTTTTGTCATATCGCTGGAGCAGGCTTGCGTTCACTTTCATTGCCCATCCCAGACTTTAAAAACGCCGATCATCTGGGCCCGATCAGATTGCTTTCGCAGACACCCACAATCTGTAGAAGATAAGTGGCCGATGACCACGAAGTACCGCGGGGAGTGGTGGCACGGGAGGAGAGGGGGTGCTGCCTCGCTCACGTTTTCACTGCTGACAGCGCCAGCAGGCGCGCGCCAAACTCCACACAACAGTGTCTGGACCAGAGTTGCCAGGTTTTTCTGTTGGTCTGTCGCCAAATTTTAAACAAAAAGTAGCCAAAATATCGCCAGCTCTTCATCAATAAAATGCCAAAATATAACCACCTTTTCATCGGTAAAAATAGCCAAATACCGCAACCTTTAATCTGTTAACATTATTATGCTGCACGTTCACAGACACAAGACTGAACTTTCCTAGGAAACTCATACTTCACAGAAACATTTATCACTGTCCATCCAAGAACTGAGCGCAGACACACCACCAACTGACAATGAGGGCAGTCAAAATATTGTCACATTGTATATATAATAGAGAGACTTCGGAAATTGTTACGTTTAACTATCACATTTATTAATTTCATAACTTATAAGAATTGTTCAAGAATCATTCTATCAGACTTATACGACATGTTCTCATTCATAGGGTCGATTACCAATCACTTTCATCTTTTTAATATATATATATATATATATATATATATATATATATATATATATATATATATACAGATGTTAAATAGAGTTATTGAATCTTTCAAACATTTCTTTAATACACACAAAATCATTCAACATTTTGAGGTGACGTACTTGATAATAATGCACTAAGCATTTCATACTTTGAGGTGTTTCGTAATAATGCGTCATTACACACTGAAAAATCAGCCATGAGAATGAATGGGAAATCACCGCGTGTTCTCCATCGACATTTATACTCTGTAAACCATTGTTAACCACTGTGAAGCGGGTAGCAAAGAGCTCACTTCACAGTAGCAGTTGTTACGAATTTCTGTTGTCGTATGGAACGCTGGTAAAAATGCTGTTTAAATGCCTCCTTGCATGCTGTAATTTATATAATCTTATCCTCATGCTCTCTGCGGGAGGCATAGCCTACATACGGTGTTGTAGTATATTTCGAGATATCATTTAAAGCCTGTTCTTGAACCATCGTAAGTAGGGTACATGAGGTAGTTTACGTCTATCTTGAAGAGTCTGTAAGTTGAGTTTGTTTACATCTCTGTGACACTCTCCCATACATCCATGATACTTGTTAACTATTATTCATAGAATATATGACATCAACTGCGATTGGGCAAAGCTGAAAATGTGTACCCAGCCGGGATTCGAACCCGGGTCTGCCAGCCGCGGTGGCCGAGGCGACTGAGGCACTTCAGTCACGGTCTTCACGGCCACTACGGTCGGGGGTTCGAATCCCCCCTCGGGCATGGATATTTGTGCCGTCCTTAGGATAAGCTAGTTGATAAGTAATTTGTAAGTTTAGGGACTGATGACCCCGTAGTTAAGTCCCATAAGCTTAACAAACATTTGTAATTTGAACCCGGGTCTCCTGCTTTCTACGCAGTTGCGCTGACCCCTACACCACTGGGGACACAGTGATCACCGCATCTGCAAGGACTACCTAGGCACGCCTCCCGTCAGATACAAATTCCCAGCTTCGCCCTGCCCACAGTACTCAAACTCGTAGTTATGAAACTAATTCCCGTAAGAGTAAGGGCTTCAAACTTGCCCACCCCTACCCACTAACGATAGGATCATTGCCCGTCACCGGCATATTATATATATACATGTGGCGTCTGTTCCGAAAGACCAGACGTCACTCCTGATCCTGCAGTTGTTACACATTTTCAGCTTTGCCCAATCGCAGTTGATGTCATATATTCTATGAATAATAAATAATAACAATATATAATATGCCGGTGACGGGCAATGATCCTATCGTTAGTGGGGAGGGGTGGACAAGTTTGAAGCCCTTACTCTTACGGGAATTAGTTTCATAACTAAGAGTTTGAGTACTGTGGGCAGGGCGAAGCTGGGAATTTGTATCTCACGGGAGGCGTGCCTAGGTAGTCATTGCAGATGTGGTAGTCATTGCAGATGTGGTGATCACTGTGTCCCCAGTGGTGTAGGGGTCAGCGCAACTGCCTAGAAAGCAGGAGACCCGGGTTCGAATCCCGGCTGGGTACACATTTTCAGCTTTGCCCAATCGCAGTTGATGTCATATATTCTATGAATAATAAATAATAACAACTGCAGGATCAGAAGTGACGTCTGGTCTTTCGGAACAGACGCCACATGTATATATACTTGTTAACATTTGTGCGAACTTGTGTAGGTTGACCACATTTCCCCCAGCATTCTACTGAAGTATAACCGGCATCATTGACACAATGTCTAAAGAGTGATTGCTTTACATTCGTTGTATTTAAAAGTAAAATAAAATAGCCACTAAGCCGCCACCCAATTCCTTTACTAGCCAAATGTAATCGCCAGTCGCCAGACCGTTAGAATGGCTACTATTATAAGAAAAAGGTAGCCAAGAATGCGAAAAATCGCCACACCTGGCAACCCTGGTCTGGACAGGAGGGCGGTGCGTGGCATCACGCATTGTTGCCGGTTTCTTACTGTCTCAATAAAGAAGCGTGGAAACTACAGGGTGTTTCAAAGTTATCTCTACAAGTTTAATCTCGCATACTGTATCTCCGAAGTTGCAACAGGTAGAAACGTGCGGTTTGCGGCTTCTTGTTCATACATATCTAAGGTTCTAGCAGGACAGAGTTAAGTATGTTAACTTTGAGCATATTTGCTAGATCCAGATTCGAAGATCACTAAAACATTAGGTATGGTAGAAAAAGCCTTCATTAAAGTATTTTGTATAAAAATATTTTTGTTAATTCCATCTAATTGGAAGGAGTACGAGAAGACATACAACATTTATCAGTGCTGTAAATTTTCTTCAGCGTGTCTGTATTCGTTAACAGTATATGAAAACATTCATCTCAAGTTTCATAATTATTCACTCTTGCCACGCCGCGCTGGAGTTGCCGAGCGGTCTAAGGCACCTCGCTGGGGAGCGCGCGGTTGCTCGCCGTCGGACGTTCGAGTCCTCCCTGGAGCATTGGTGTGTGTATGTTGTCCTTGGGTTAGTTTACCTTAGTTGAAGTAGTTTATAAGTTACGGACTGATGACCACGCAGTTTGGTCCGATAGATTTACAAACATTTGAACATTTGAACTCTTGTCACAGATATTTCTGTGGTTATAGGTGAAACGGTGTGGAGGTTTATTCCATCCCTCCGTCATGTACCATACAAAATCTTAGATGAACCCTGAACTGCCACTTGTTTTGAAAGTCAAGTGTGCAAACTTTCATCAAGATCGGAATAAATCTCTACATTGGCGTCAACGTCTGGAATACCTTCTGTCATGCTTCGAACTAAAGTAGATGTAGACGGTGACCATTCTCTTTCTTTGAAGGTGAAGAGCGAAATATACAAATAAAATTCGAATACAAACGGAATTTGTCGAAGATAGTAAGTAAAGTACCCTCCTCCATGCACCTACGAAATTTATTGTACACAATTACCTTCGTCTTGTTTCAAAGGTCAAGTATGCAAAATTTCATCAAGATCGCAGCCAAATTGTGGTTTTTGTCGAAGTCAGTATGTAAAGTACCATCCACAATGCACCGAATGAAATTTGATGTAGACAGTGACTTTCCCCTTGCTTTGAAGGTCAAGTGTGCAAAATTTCATCAATATTGGATCAAAACTGTAATTTTTCATGCAATAGAAACACACACACGGAAACAGTGCTATATTTATAACATTTGTCTCTAAGAAAGTTTCATGCTGAATCACGGTTCATTTATACCCGAAAAGACTGAAGGAGTATGCAAATAAAGTCACACAAAGTCGATGAATTAATAAAAACATTCATATAACTGCAGAAACCGCAGAGCCTTTTTCCAGCCGGTTGTATCGCATCAAGTGAAACCATTCAATGCCGAGAACATTCATATAAAGGACAGAGACTTGTTTCATTCGGTGGTCGCGCATCGACTGAAACCACTCAAACCCACCGAATGAGTGAAAACATTCATATAACGGCTGAAACCGACAGAGACTGTTTTCATTCGATTGTTTCGCATCGACTGAAACCACTCAAACCCCGTTAGTGAGTGAAAACATTCATACCGCGACAGAGACTATTTTCATTCGGTTGTTTCATTCGACTGAAAAAACCGACTGAACGAAAAAACAACCGATTGAGCAATCGGTTGTTAAAACAGTCGGTTGTCCCATCACTAGTTTTCTGTCCTTATGGTTAGCTGCCTTGTACCGTGCTGGGTCTTGAGTACCTTGGAATGTTTCCTTCAAGCCACTGATCACCCAGCACAGTTTCCATGGTTTTGGTGATATTAGTCGCTTCTCTTTATATTGTTTGCTCTTTCTTGTGTTTCAGGTGTTAGCATCCATATTAATGTAAAGAAGGTCTGGTTTGGGTTGTTGACAGTGGGAGATTGCTCCCCTGTCAATCTTGAGTCTCATCGGTGTCACTTCCTTCATTTATGAAAGTTTCTTCGCCTTTTTCCTCGTCTGTTTGTTCCCGACTATACCTGTGCACTCTGTGGGGCATATGTGCACGCCTCCTGTGGGGCCTTGTCGTTTTGTATTCTTCGTAGGTTGCTTTGCATATATTGTCTGCTAGTGTGTTGTGTCCATTTTTTTTCGCCTCTTATTATGTCATATATCGTATCGTCTGTTGTAAAGACAAGCTGCTGTGTGTCTCTGACATGTGTGTATCGTCCGCAGAGTAAGACGATGTGTTCAGGGGAACCTTCGGTGATTTGGCAGGTGCAAGTGTTGGTGTCGCCCAGTCCCATTCGGAACCAGTGAGTGGGATATGGACCATGTCCCGTAAGGAAATGAACCATACCGCTGCTGGGGTCGATATGCTTCATCCTTTTTCTTCCTCTAATGTCTGGTAGTAGTATATATAGTCTACGTCCCTTATCGCAGGCCTCCCATTCCTGTTGCCATGTGTCCGTTCGCCATGTTCTCAGTTGGCGGTTTGTTACGATATGTGTGCCCGTTATTTCGTGCACACTGCCTAGATTCCCCATATTAAGCCAGTACGCTGCAGCTCTATATCTTATTGTGATGTCAACTGGACAGATACCGAGAAGAACACATAGCGTTTCTATCGATGTTGATTTAAATGCACCTGTAAGTTGTAATAACACACTTCTCTGCCCTCGTCTCACGATTGTTTTGTTGGTTACTAGGCTCAATCTTTGAGCATAGGAACTAGCTGCAAAGCATAATACTGACTCGAAGAGAGCACAGTTATATGTTCGTACAGTTGACAGAGGCAGTCTGTTCATGGTTGAATTAAGCCTTGCCAACTTGTGTACTATTTTCTCTGCTTTGTCGGTCGTTATCTTAATGTGTTCGTGAAAACTTTGTCTTTCATCAATGTGGACACCCAGATAGCGTGTGACTACTGTTCGTTTTATATTTGTGTTGTCTAATTAAACTGATGGGTTTCGTTGTAATGACCCTTTGAGTAGAGTGTATGTCGTTTTGTAGGTTGCTATCTTGAGTTTGTTGTGTTCGCACCACTGTGTTAAAGTTTGTCAGTGTTTCACGTGCCTTCTCCTCTAGGTGGGCCCTGTTGTTGGCGGAGACAACCACTAGGACGTCATCTGCATATGCGACGACTCCGTCATCCCCGACATCCTCATCTGGTAGATGCAGGAGCGGTTCAATCGCTAGGTCCGAGAAAATGGAGCCACATATTGATCCTTGTGGACATCCTTTCGTTACTTTCTTTATAACCTTTGGCCCTCTGTCCTCCATTCCACTACGCTTCCTCTGCAGTAGTCTAATAGTGATACAGAGACTCTGGAACCTGCAGTTGTTTCAACCTCCAGAACATAGCGGGCCACCAAAGATTATCAAAGTCGCCCGCTATGTCAATCATTATTGTAAAAACATATTTACTATCTGAGTTATTTACGATTTCCAGTGCCCGGTTGATGGCGCCATCTATGCTTTTTCGGGTCTGAATCCGTATTGATTTTCATTTAGGCCGTGCAAGGACCTGAGTTCCTGTAATCGTTTACAGAGCAATTTCTCCTGTGTTTTGGCGAGTGTGTTTATTAAGCATATTGGCCTGTAAGTTTTGGGCTATCCGCTGGATCCCGGTCAGCTCCTTTCTTAATAATGACAGCCTGGGAGGTTTTCCACAACAGAGGCACCCTGCCCAGCCGTAGGGCGTCATTGAGAAGTGTCGTTAGGAATGGCGTAATCTGTGGTACAATTTGTTTAAGTGTTTCGTTATGTATCCCGTCTGGACCAGGCGCTTTTTTGTTTTTTTTTTTTTCAAATCAATTAAGACCTTCGCGAATTCTTCTTGAACAAAGAGACTTGTTACGGTATCTGTGGTGTATGGTGCATTCATTTCATTCCTGAGCTGTTTGCGTTCTTGGGTGTATGTAAGTATATCGTCGTCTGGAAGCAGTTTGACTTGGGTAGCTGACAACGACACTTTACCGCCGAACTGCTGTCGGCAGAACGGTAGCGCGCAGCGGCTGACCGCCGAGGGACGAGTTCCTCCCGCGACGAAGAGGCGCTCTCGTCAGCAGGAGGCCGAGTGAGTTGCCTTAAACCTGACCTACTGACTAGTTCAGTTAGGGTCTGGGCCATCCTGCTACCTGCGAGCGGAAGTTGCCCAGTTCGAGTGTTGGCTTAAGTGTCCTTTCCAGAGTACCCTTCAAATGGCCACTAAAAGTTGCCGAGTTCGGGTCTGCCCGTGATCGCTCGCGTGTGCCCACGCTCACATTAGTGCATCAGCCCACCGTTTTCCTATTACCTCAGAGTTACGTCTGCTTGACATCGTGTGTGACGTGGGTTGCTGACACCGACACTTTACCGCCGAACTGCTGCCGGCACAACAGTACCGCGCAGCGGCTGGCCGCCGAGGGACGAGTTCCTCCCGCGACGAAGAGGCGCTCTCGTCAGCCGGCGGCCGAGTGAGTTGCCTTAAACCTCCACCGGCTGAGCTGTAACGACGTTAAAAGGCGGCTGACGGCCCTGGAGGGGGGAGTAGTAGTTGGACGGGGGAGGCTTCCGCTGCTAAAAGAGTTGCTGCGCCGAATTCCGATAAGCGTCGCCGCCGGTGAGCCGAGCAAATTTCCCGCCGCCTCCGGCCGCTAATGGCGTGCCGCTGCCGCTGCCGTGGCGTCGAGTGCCTGCTGCCTCCGCCGCCCTCAAGACGGAGTAGCCGGCCTAATCCAATTGGTTCCCACGCGCCGCGGCTGCCGGCGCCGTCCCGCTATAAACACCGTCCCGGCCCGGCCTGGAACACAGCGTGCGAACATTGAATAACTCATGCGACGGCGTAAAGGCGCGCGCCCGGCCGAGTTAAAAGCCCGCGCCCGCGCGCCGGGGGCGGAATTGGAGTCGACAGTGTAATTATGTGCCTCATTTCTCTGCGCTCGTCGCGGGGAACCTCGGCCCGGCCCAGTCCCCTCCCCGTGCGGCCGGAACATCCTTACACCCTCCGCGCCGGCGACCGCCGCCCCCTTCGCCGACAGAGCCAGTCGCCAGATAATTTGAGGTCACAAGTGCCGAGCATGAATATTTAACACATCAGTAAAACGGCTCGCCGACCAGGGAGGGGTGAAGGGACAGCCTGCAAGACGGTCCGCCTCTCGCCGCCGTAAGAAGCGGGTGCTTCTGCGAGGGCTCGTCTGGCAAGTGGCCCAAACTTCGCCGGAGCAAAGTTAGTTTACCGTGTAAAAACAACAGCCAAGGTCGCTTACTATTTTTTTCTTTAGGTAACTGCAGATCAAGTTAAAACTTGAACCAAACCGTGTAACATCGTGAGAAAGGTATTATTTGTATAATGCAACACCAGCGATATCGTTGGTGAAAAACAGATGAGATGGTGGCAGAATAATACGACAACACCGGTTTTCTACACTGGTCAAAACACTGTAATATATTATATTATTTATTTAGATGAATTTGACAGAGCCCTGAAAGACCTAGGTCGGAACAAGGCCCCAGGAATAGATGACATACCCTTAGAGCTACTAAATTGTCTGGGAGATTCAGCCATGGCAAAACTATTTTCTAACATCCAATAATAAGTGTAAGGAAGTTTTTTTTTTTCTGGACGCATTTGTGTGGAGTGTTGCCTTGTACGGGAGTGAAACATGGACGATAAACAGATCGGACAGGAAGAGAATAGAGGCTTTTGAAATGTGGTGCTACAGAAGATTGCTGAAGGTTAGGTGAGTAGATCGCGTAACTAATGAAGAGGTACTGAACAGAATTCGTGAGAAAAGGAATTTTTGGCATACTTTGACTAAAATAAGGGATCACATGGTAGGACACATTCTTATACATCGAGGAATCGTAAATCTAGTATTGGAGGGGAGTGTGTGTAGGGTAAAAATCGCAGAGGAAGACCAAGAGACGCATATAGTAACCAGATTCAAATGGATGTGGCTTGCCGTTATTATGAGGAGATGAGAAGGCTTCCCCAGGATTGAGTAGGATGGAGAGCTGCATCAAACCAGTCTCCGAACTGAAGACCATAACAACAACAACAAAATGTTCAAATGTCTGCAAATCTATTGGACCAAACTGCGTGATCATCAGTCCGTAGCTTACAAACTACTTATACCTAGGTAAACTAATCTACGGACAAACACACACATCCGTGCCCCAGGGAGGACTCGAACCTCCACGACGAGCAACCGCGCGGTCCGCAGCGAGACGCTTTAGACTGCTCGGCTACTACACCGCGGCAATAACAACATTTATTTATCGCGAGATATCTTTCGACATATATCAGTACAACATATCTAGGAAAAATCACAAATTAAAAGATTTGTATTTATTTATTTTAGAAATATTATCACTTTTCAAAAAGATGTTCAAATATTTGTTAAGCTTACAAACTACTTATGAACTACCTTATACTAAAGACGACACAAATATCCATGCCCGAGGAGGGATTCGAACCCTGGACCTTAGCGGCCGTGCAGAATGTGACTGGCGCGCCGCAGACCGCTCGGCCATTACGCGCGGCCATCTTCTTTGTATATCAAAGCAGACAAAACCATCTAAATTTCTAAATCTTGGTACAGTAGAGTCCCGAAATCTCGGTCTAAAGTGGTCCGAAGATTGGCAGAGTTTCTGAAAATGTCGGGCTATCGGGAACGGTGTTAAAAAAGAAAAGGAAAAAAAAAGAAAGGTTAATTTTTTTGTTGTACAGTGTTTTTTACTGTTACTTTAGAATACATTACAAAAGATGAAATACAGTAAAAGAAAATTAATTTAAAAAATATTTAAGAAATTATATTCGTTACTTAGAAGTACGTACTTCAATTTACATTTAGAAAACTACTTTGATAAGGCATATAGCCTTTAAGAGTAAAAGTATGGACAAAAGTGATTTACTTAATAAAATACTATTCCACTAAAATTTCCATCACACCTAAGCTGATTTTAAAAGGCACTGTGAAAAAATGCTTTCCTTTTTGATCACGACTGATTTTATTTAATAAGAACACGCATCTATATACTGTATTAATAAAACTCAAAGAATTTTTAAATAGAGTGTAGATGACACAAGGAAAGATAATGTCTAGGCCCATTTATAGCTACAAACTACGATTTCAAATCTCGCATTCCGCGACCACGCAATAATTCCAAAGGGTGTGCGGGGGGTAACCGAGTTACCCGGACAAAATTTCGTGTAACTCATGTAATAAATATTATGTACGCCACCTGGACGTAATGTCTCCGTTCGTTATAAAGAACACGCTAGGGAGAGTGAGAAAAATCCATCTAATTTTTACCACCACTTACAATCGGAAATTACTCAGTAACACTATAGAAATTGCACTCGAAATTTTACATATAATACAGAATGGATACTAAATGAATATTCTGGAGGTAATTGAAGTATTTATCCACGCAACTAGCGACGCAATTAATTTATTAAATGATCAAACCGATTTTAAACACAAAAATTACATCGAAAATTTTACTGATAACTTAACGCTGGGCAAAGGGTAATGCTGCTTACATTGATCAGAGATCATACTATAATGCTTAAGTCAAACAAAGACTAAACAAATAACAAAAAAAACATGTCAAACATAAATACATCATCCATAATGTCCTCCTAAAATTTCTAATAATAATAACATACACAGAAATAATAAATAAATTTATCTCATTTCTATTAACTTCTATATTTTCTCTTTGAAAGAAAAATTTTTAAATGTTCGATAACTGGGTAAATTCGAGAAGAAATATAAAAAATCATCTCACAAATAGTCAGTTGAAGCGCCTCTAAATATCGTACGTAATGTATTTTATAATTGAAATTCGTAAATTTTATTTATTAAAATATGTAGTAGGTACTTGGACAGATACTGTTGAAAGAAAATGCTTTCGCACCTGACGACGGCAATATGTCTAAAGATATCTCGTGATAAATAAATAAAATAATATATTTGGACCAACGTTTTACAATTATGTCAATATACGACATTACACAGTGAGCCCAAGGTATAATAAAATACGGACTCAATCCAGATATCTAGGTTCTAAAGTATTGTCATCAGCGGAATGCACTAAAATGGTTCGACGTCTTTCCGTCGGTTCTACGAAATGGAGACAACAGCATTATGACAACCAATATAGTGGTAGTAACAGAAAGCTACTGTAGACGGCGTCGGTATGGACATGTGTTTAGTGTACCAAACGAATTACACAAGTACTTGGGTTCAGATAGTGCAGTGCAATGACGACTTACACGAAGCTACGACATGGAGAACCATAGGAACGATGGAAGCGGGACAGACACAGAGAGAGTTTCCTGCAGCTGTTGTAGTGTCACAAAGTGTAATCTCCAGGACCCAGACTTGATTTCAGACAACAGTAACCATTAAAATAACGGAAGACCAAAGTCGTACAGGGGAAGCATCAGGAACAAATGACTGTTAACTCCGGTTAACAGCCCGTCGAGGCAGCGGGCTGAATGCAACCCACCTGCAACGCTCCCTTTAGACAGCAACAGGACGCACAAAATCAACACAAACAATGCGAAATCATCTTCGAGAAAGTGAACTCTACGCAGGTGACCTCGTGTGTGCTCCATTAAAACCACGACGTAGTTTAGACCGCAGACACTGGGCGGAAGAATATCAGGATAGGAGTTATAACGAGCCGATTTCTATTTATTAGTCAAGATTCTGTGTTCAGCTTGACAATCGTCGTTCCCTCATTTGGAGGGAACATGGAACTATCCTGCTTATGTGCAGGAAACACCATGATGGTAGACGCATGGTGTAGTCAGGAGGTAGTATTTGCAGACGTACGGTCCTCTATGTTGTTCACAATGGCGCAGTGGCTGCTCAGCGGTATAGAGACGAGATCCTACGACGTTTTATTGTGCCCAATACCGTTGCCATAGCAGCTGGTTTCCTTCTGGTTGGCGATAATGCTTGTCCCCACAGAGCTGCACTGGTGAGCAACATGCTTGAAGCTGAGGGAACTGAACGAATGGAGTGGCCAGCTTGTTCACCAGACTCAAACCCGATTGAGCAGACGCAATGCATCCAGACCAGTATCTCGCACAACGGTTGCAGAGCTGGATATTTGACTCATGGAAGAATGGCAAAAATATCCTTAAAGAGCTTATTGATAACCTCATACTGTCCATGCCAGGCAGGTGTGCAACTGCACTGGCTCTCCGAGGTGATCATAACCATATTAGAGGAGGGCAACGAGAATGACTTTTTCATTATTGTGGTAGCCTCATGGTGTCTCACTCTAACACCGTGTAATCTTGGAGTAGAGTTGAGACAGCAAAATATCTTACTGTTTCACATACAGGGGTACAATTATAACCAATATATGAATAAATTACGTTACCTTAGATCTACAATCTACATAGATACTCTGCAAATCACATTCAAGTGCCTGGCAGAGGGTTCATTAACCACTTTCATAACTTTTCTCTGCCGTTCAATTCTCTAATGGCGCGCGGGAAGAAAGAACACCTAAATCGTTCCGTTTTCCATCTGATTTCTCTTATTTTATTGGGATTGTCATGTCTCCCTAAGTAGGTGCGTGCTAGCAAAATATTTTCACATTCAGAACTAAAAGTCGATGATTGAAACTTCGCAAACAGATCACGCCGCAATGAATAACGTCTTTCTTTTAATGATTTCCACCCCAATTCGTGCAACATTTCCTTGGCGCTTTCCCCCTCGTAACATGGTAAAACAAAACGATCTGCCCTTCTCTGAACCTTCTGAATGTCTTCCGTCAGTCCCACCTGGTGAGGGTCCCACAAGGGGCAACAGTACTCCAGGAGAGGACGCACAAGTGTGATGTAGGCAGTCTCTTTGGTGGAGGTGGTGCATCTTCGAAGCATTCTGCCGATGAAACGTAACCATTGGTTCGCCTTCCCCACAATATTTTCTATGTGTTCTCTCCAGTCAAAGTTGTTCGTAATTGTAACTCCTAGGTATTTGGTAGAATCTACGACCTTAAGGTTTGACTGATGTATCGCGTAATTAAAGTTCAGCGGTTTTCTTTTAATGGTCATGTGTATTACTTCACACTTTTCTTTATTTAGTGTCAATAGCCAATTTTCGCACCATGCAGAAATTTGGTCTAAATCGCTTTGCAGTTGCTTTTGATCCTCTGTTGACTTCACTAACCGATAAACGGCAGCATCATCCGCGAACAGTCTAAGAGAGCTATTCAGGTTGTCTCCTAAATCGTTTATAAACACGAGGAAGAGTAGGGGACCTATAACGCTTCCCTGTGGAACGCCAGATATCACTTCTGTTTTACTCGATCATTTACCGTCAATTACAACGAACTGTGTTCTTTCTGATAGAAAATCGTGAATCCAGTCGCACAATTGGGGAGATATTCCATATTGAAAGGTATATTTATGGTACGTGGGTTGGAAATACAGGTAAGGTAGCGGGGAGAAAGGACGGTATGCAAATGGAGTTTGTTCACTTGATATTAAAGGATAGGCGTGGCTGACCCGCCATCGAAAATTTAATTAATCTATCCTCTAGTTTCCAAGTAATAAAACCCACCCAAAATTGTGTAAAGGGGGTTTAACTAATTTGAATTATTTGTGTAAAGAAATTTGTTTTGACTCGTTTTATTCTCTGAAGTCAAATGAATGTCAGAGTTGAAAGTAAGATACACATACAATAGAACAGAGAACAAATTATACGAATTTACAAAAATAGTATACACTCCTATAGGTAAGGTGTGACTGGTAAGTAGAAGATAATTGTATTTGATTCTAAACACTTGTGACAACCCACTTTTAACTGGAAACCGTGGCGCAATCGAGAGGAATATTCCGATACCAGATTTCTGTGAGCTTACCTAACGTTTTCAACAGTACGAAAACGATAATTGAAACACTATCAGATGCACTCGATACTGTACCAAAACTGTGCTGGCTGGCGATGTCAGCAATACGACGGCTGGGTGGCGACTACGAGTGTCGATAGCTTCAAGTCGCGGACCCGGAGATAATTCAGCTTCGTAGTCCAGAAGCACTGTTTAACTAATATCAGCCAACTTCGACACCGGCAGATCTTAGTGCCTACGATCTCACTCGTTCGGCTATGTCGTGCCACTACAGACATTTACGTGTGAAACACGAATGTACTGTATGCAGAGATGAATATCATGGTTGTAAAGGTTTGTAGAGTTTACTACGGTGACCTTACATCAAATCAACGAGAAACTCAAACAGTTTGTCCTACAAATGTTCAATGCGAGCACGTTTCGTAACACAGCACACATCGAGTCGACAGCCGAGTTCGTTAGCAGAGTTCGTTCCAAACTTTGTTCATTGTGTCTGAAGTAATTGGTGCAACTGCAGCTTCAAAAAGAAGGAAGGAAGCTTAGGGTTTAATGTCTCGTAGACAGCTTGGTCATTAGAGACCGGAGCTTAAGCTCGGAGTTTTGGGTAAGCATGGGGAAGGAAAGCGGCTGTGCCCTTTCAAAGAAACCATCCCGGCATTTGCCTGGTGTGATTTAGGGAAATCACGGAAATCTGGATGGCCGGAGGTGGATTTGAATCACCGTTCTCTCGAATTCGAGTCCAGTGCTTTACCACTACGCAACCTCGCTCGGTTGTAGCTTCAACCCTACGTCATAGGTCCATTAGGTCAGCTAGTAGTTAAGGCATTTACACGCGATTCTTTACAGACACCCAAAGGCAAAAACCGTAAGTCGACAGATACGGTGAACAGAGAGGCCATGCAAAAGAAACTCTGTTATTCGGCTGCTTGTGGCCATTCCAACGATCTGGAACAACGTTGTTTAGCAAATCGCGTTCGGAGGCACGCGTACGGACTGTTCTAGGTTAAATTGTGTGAGTCCCTCGTTCATTTTATGCATACTTTGTAATGGTAATGTCATAGTAATAAATACCACAGAGCCTTATAACCCCAACATTCATTTTGGTAATCCTCGTATATTGATAAAAACTCCTCCAAAAATGACAAAATTCTAGCAAACTCAGTTCCATAAAGACCCACGCGTAATACTTGCGGCCATCGATATTGTCACCATCACCACGGTATCATCTGTATCCTGTCTGAAAAAGAGCTGCCCCCCCCCCCAAAAAAAAAAAGAAAGTTACTTGCTCATAGACAGTAGTCCAATATTATCCCATACCATTGCAAGCATACCATTGAAGGGTGAAGAAAATGTTAGACTTACACGAATCTGGTAGTATATGTATCGCGGCCATCAGTGTACATTCATGATGTTACCGCCTTGTTTTTTACGAATTTGGTATCAGTCAGTACCATGAATCAGACAGTGTAGGCTATGTGGGACGCCATGTCATGGATTGCGCGGCCGCTCCCGCTAGAGCTTCAGGTCGGGCATGGGTGTCTGTGTTGTCCTTAGGGTAAGTTAGTTTAAATAAAAAATAAAAATAAAAAACTACACATTGATCTTGCCAAAGGCCGAGAAGCGATTGCTTGTGTAGTAGGTCTCAGCGAGACAATTAGGCACCTCTGGGCATCCCTGTGAGCCGCGGACATATTTTGCGTATGCGCAACACTGTGTCGTATAGACTTTAAACAGTAGTCAGCATGCGCAAATCACTTTTAATAGTAGTGATTTTACTGAGCAGAATACTGTCAAGACTGAAGGAGAAGGATCGCTGGCTATACTTGACGGTCCTCCTGTTGTTGTGGGATTTACTTCGAATTTTAGTTTAGAGAATAATGAAACTTCTCAAGCAGATTGTTAATGGCTTACTGGCCAAATCGTACGTGGTGGTTCTCTGAATAACATTGGCAGACTTGAGAGTTTAAGCCGTCGTGATATAAATTACAAGGGCAAATTACAAATGAAGCGAGCAGAAACAGACGACACTGCAAAAACAGTGGCGCAGGATTTTCGATGGCACCGCTATCCCATGAATATTTCACCACAAGGGCCTAGAATCCAGAATGACAACAAATATGTATGGACTTGATCAGCCATCTCATGATGATCCTTTTGGGTGGAACTCTATAACAGCACTACTTTTTAAATAAATAGCATTATTAATAATGGCTCATTGTTTTCTTCCCTACAAGAACTAACCTGCCGTTTGTATACACCCGCGGTCTCAGAATGTCAGAGCGAATGTCAGCAGCTAATGTCAGCAGCTAATATCAAAGCCGAACAAGGCCAGCTGATAACCAACTTTCTACATCTGCATCTACATGGCATACTCTGCAAATCACATTTAAGTGCGTAGCAGAGGATTCATCGAACCACCATTATACTATTTATCTCCAATTCCAGTCTCGGATAGCGCGCGAGAAGAAAGAACACCTGAATCTCTCGGTTCCAGCTCTGATTTTTCGTATTTTATT
Organism: Locusta migratoria; assembly: GCA_026315105.1. Taxonomy (NCBI): domain Eukaryota; kingdom Metazoa; phylum Arthropoda; class Insecta; order Orthoptera; family Acrididae; genus Locusta; species Locusta migratoria. Next base: position 117,877,942 of record CM048744.1, on the reverse strand, counting down.
CTGAAGATCATTTCTACCTATGTAAGTGGGAGTCAACAATATATTTTCGCATTCGGAGGAGAATGTTGGCGATTGGAGTTTCGTAAATAGCCCACGCTGCAGTGACAGGCGCCGATGTAATGATTCCCATCCCAGATCCTGTATCATTTCCGTAACGCTGTCTCCCCTGTATCGTGACAATACGAACCGAGCTGCCCTTCTCTGGACTCTTTTAATACTCCAAACAAGGACGGATAAGCGTAGTGTGTACAGTCTCCTTAGTAGTTCTGATACATGTTTTAAGGTTTCTGCCAATAAACGCAGTCTCTGGTTCGCCTTTCCCACGACATTATCTACGTGTTCTTTCCAATTTAACTCTGAAGTAATAGTAATTCCTAGGTATTTTGTGGAGTTTACGGCTTTCACGTTTGATTGATTTATCTTGTAAACAAAGTTTAACGAATTTCTTTTCGTACTCTTGTGGACGACGTCACACTTCTCATTATTTAGAGTCAATTTCCAATTTTTACACCATACTGATATCTTGTTCAGATCGTTCTGCAGTTGGTTTTGATCTTCACATGATTTTACTATACGTATATGACGGCGTCATCTGCAAATAACGTAAGAGAGCTACTTAAATTTTCCCCTAAATCGTTTAAGTAAATAACGAACAGCAGATGACCAATAACGCTACCCTGTGGAACGCCCGATATCACATCTATTTTAGTGGATGCCTCATCATAGATTACTACGAACTGTGTCCTCTCTGACAGTAAATTCCCTATCCAATCGCAAATTTGTTGCGATATACCATAACCACACAATTTTATTAAAATCCGTTTGTGAGGTACGATGTCAAAAGCCTTCTGGAAATCAAGTAATACGGAATCGATTTGCGAACCTTTGTCGATATCACCCATCACTTCGTGTGAACAAAGAGCGAGTTGTGTTTCACGGCTTTGCTATTGACTTTTTTCACTTTTGCGTAACTGAAAGTCATTTTCTAACAAAAAGTAGACTAAAATCCGCACAAATCTAGTTGTTTTGCTAATAAGATTTACGTTTTTTTTCCTTACTGTAGAAACATCGAAAGTGTAATTGGCCATATTTGATAGTAGCCTGCTGATATATTCTTGTGGCATGCCGCAACATCTCTGAGAATCGATATAACAGAGACACCGCAGAATTGAGCTACGGCGCTGGATTTATATGGCGGTGGTGCGTCAGCTTGTGTGGGCACTGGATCAGAAATCGGCTTACGTACGAGGAAGCAAACACAGAGCCCTCTGTGGCGCCTTAGGCTGGTTGACAAACACCGATTTTGGACGGCCTGTAAAATATCGGCCGTCCAAATTTCATGAACCATTGCAGGGCACTGCAGCACACTGGCCGACCACGGAAAATCACCGTCAAAAAGCCGGTCAACTGCCGGCGACTGACACTGCAGACCGCCGGCGCCGGGCCGGTGCCGGCCATACAGAGGCACACGTCGTAAAATGGCAGATGTAGTGTGGTGGCACACGGAACGATTTGTACCGGCCTTCCTCCCTGAACAGTTCTCGTTGTGCCTTCTCGCCATACAGTCGACGTAGCGCGTATCACAGATTTGTCACTGGCTGGAAGACTTCCTAAGTAATAGAACGCAGTACGTTGTTCTCGACGGCGAATGTTCATCAGAGACGAGTGTATCGTCAGGCGTGCCCCAGGGAAGCGTGATAGGACCGATATTATTTTCTATCTATATAAATGATCTGATGGACAGACTAACTTGTAATTTGCGGCTGTTTGCTGATGATGCTGTGGTGTATGTGAGGGTGTCGTCTGTAACTGACTATAACATCATACAGGATGACTTAGACAAAATTTCTAGTAGGTGCGAAGAATGGCAGCTAGGTCTCAATGTAGAAAAATGTAAGGTGATGCGCATGAGTAGAAAAAACAATCCTATAATGTTCGAATACAGCATTAGTAGTGAGCTTTTTGATGTTGTCGCGTCGTTCAAATATCTAGGCGTAACATTGCAGAGCGATATGAAATGGAACGAACTTGTAAGGACAGTTCTGAGTAAGGCGGACAGCCGACTTCGGTTTATTGGGAGAATTTTAGGAAGATGTACTTCACCTGTAAAGGAGACAGCGTACAGCTTGTACGACCACGTCTTGAGTATTGCTCAAGTGTTTGGGACCCGCAGCAGATCGGTTTGAAGGAAGACATAGAGGTGGTTCAGAGGCGAGCAGCTAGATTTGTTACCGGTAAGTTCGACCAATGCGCGAGTGTCACGGAAATGCTCCGGCAACTCAATTGGGGATCGCTGGAAGAAAGACGACGTACTTTTCGTGAAATTCTGTTGCGGAAATTTAGAGGACCGGAATTTGAAGCTGAGTGTAGTACGATCTTGCTGCCGCCTACTTACATTTCGCGTAGTGATCACAAAGATAAGAGAAATTAGGGTTCTTACGGAGGCATATAGGCATTCTTTTTTTCCTCGTTCTGTTTGGGGGTGGAATAGGAAAGGAAATTCCTAGTAGTGGTACAGTGTACCGTCCGCCACGCACCTTACGGTGAATTGCGGAGTATGTATGTAGATTTATGTAGATGTAGATGTTGTTGTTGAGGTCTTCAGTCCGGAGTCTGCTTTGATGCAGCTCTCCACCCTACTCTATCCTGAGCAAGCCTTTTCATCTCCTCATAAGAACGGCAACACACATCCATTTGAATCTGCTTACTATATGGGTCACTTGGTCTCCCTCTGCGATTTTTACCCCACACACTTCCCTACAATGCTAAATTTACGATTCCTTGATGTCTAAGAATGTCTCCAACCAAGCGATCCCTTCTTTTAGTCAACGCATGCCAAAAATTTATTTTCTCACCAATTCTGTTCAGTACCTTTTCATTAGTTATGCCATCTACCCACCTAATCATCAGCATTCTTCTGTAGCACCACATTTCAAAAGCCTCTATTCTTTTCCTGTTCGCACTGTTTATCGTCCATGTTTCACTCCCGTACAAGACAACACTTCACACAGATGCCTTCAGAAAAGACTTCCTTACACTTAAATTAATATTCGATGTTAGCAAATTTCTCTTTTTCAAGAACGATTTTCTTCCCATTGCCATTGTGCATTTATATCTTCTGTACTGCGACCGTCATAATAAAACTCATCTACCACTTTCATTGTTTCGCTACCTAATCCAATTCCTTCAGCATCGCCTGATTTTCTAATACTGCATTCCATTATCTTTGTTTTCTTCTTGTTAATGTTCATTTTATACGCTCCCTTCAACACACTGTCTACTCCATTCAACTGCTCTACCTTATCCTTTGCTGTCTCGGACAGAATTACAGTGTCATCAGCAAAACGCAATGTTTTTATTTGTTCACCCTTAACTTCACCCTATTCCAAATTTTTCCTTTCTTTCCTTCCCCGCCTACTCGATGTTCAAATTGAATAACATCGGAGAAAGGCTGCAACCCTGTCTTACTCCCTTTCAAACTAATACCTCCCTTTCATGGCCCTCGAGTCCAATAACTGCTATCTGGCTTTTGTACAAGTTGTAAATAACTCCCCCTCCCCTGTATTTTACCTCTGCTGACTTCAGAATTACATTACACATAGCACTTAGGACTAAAATACAAAATTCTGATTTTGCAGTAAGTTCTGTATATAATAAATTATAAATACCGTACTTCAATTTGTCGTCTGTTTCACGGCATTCAATTAAATTGAATGGCGAAGTTGACATTTTGTGCCAGGTTGGAAGTCGAACCCGTTTTTTGGGGGATTTTTATTTTATTTTATTTTACTTATTTATTAGTTTTGCTTTCCCATTCTTCGGGTCAATGGCGGATTTACCAGTAGGCTGAATAGACTGGAGCCTAGGGTGGCAGATATTAGGGGCGGCAAATATTGCGCCAAAATCTGTAAACTGTAAATAAGTGTAATAAGACTTGTTTCCTTACGTTTACCGAATGTACCGGGTTATCAAAAAGTGAGTTTAAATTTGATAACATTATAAATCACGGAATAATGTAGATAGAGAGGTAAAAATTGACACACGTGCTTGGAACGACATATATAAAAGAGTTCAAAAATGTCCGACCGGTGGCGCTTCATCTGATCAGAAAAGCAATAATTAGCGTAACAAATTAAGACAAAGCAAAGATGATGTTCTTTACAGGAAATGCTCAATATGTTCGCCACCATTCCTTAACAATAGCTGTAGTCAAGGGATAATGTTGTGAACAGCACTGTAAAGCATGTCGGAGTTATGGTGAGGCACTATCAGTTCCGATCGGAAGATTCACTTCAATACCATTCTTGTTTAAACAATTGTATTACAGCAACGGTGCATACACTGTTACCGAAAAATTCAACACTAGATTAATAGAGGGTAAAACCTATGAAGTAGAAGGATTTTAGTAGAGAGAGCTTGTCATCTGTTGCGACTCTCATTAATGTTTTTACTCCATCTTTTTTTTTTCCAAATTGCTTTGTTAATGCTGTCATGACCCCTTAATTACATGCCGTAGGCGGTCCCTAAATTCACAACGATTGTCATCTGATAGAAAGGAATGTTGTCGTTGTAGTCTTCAGTCTGGAGACTGAGTTTATGCAGCTCCCCACCCTACTCTATCCTGCTCAAGTCTGTTCACTTCCACATAAGAACGGCAACCTACTTCGATTTGAATCTGCTTACTATATTCTTCTCTTGGTCTCCATTTGCGATTTTTACCCCACACAATTCCCTCCAATACTAAAGTGGCGATTTATTGATGTCTCAAAATGTTCAAATGTTTGTAGAGTCTATGGGACTGAACTACGTGGTCATCAGTCCCTAAACTTACAAAGTACTTATGAACTACTTACAACTAAGGACGGCATAAATATCCATGCCCGAGGGGGGGATTCGAACCCCCGACCGTAGTGGCCGTGCGGATCGTGACTGGAGCGCCTCAGTCCCCTCGGCCACCGCGGCCGGCCTTGATGTCTCAGAATGTGACCTACTAATCGATCCGTGGCAGATACTTTTATCCCCTTTTCTGTTCAAGACATTAGTGAAGCGATCTACGCATCTAATCTTCAGCATTCTCCTGTAGCGCCATATTTCAAAATTTTCTATCCTCTTCTTGTCTGAACTGTTAATCGTCCATCTTTCACACCCGTACAAAGATCCATTCCACACAAATGCCTTCAGTAAAGACTTCTTCAGTAAAGCTTCTCTTCCCGTTGTCATTCTGCACTTTATACAATCCGTACTACGAGCATCTTAAGTTTTTTTCCTGCCCAAGTAAGAAAACACATCTAACACTTTTCTTCCGTCGTTACGTAATCCAGTTTCTTCGAAATTGTCCGTTTTTCTTAGACTACATTTCATTACTTTTCCATTGCTCTTTTTAATATTCGAATATGTATACCAAATTTCGTTGAGACGGGTGGAGATCTGTAAAACACACACACACACACACACACACACACACACACACATATATATATATATATATATATATATATATATATACATTGTTATAATACATATAGTTGTAAATTGATTGAGCTTGCTCTGGATAAAGGTAACTCTGAAAATGTACGCAAATTTCGAATTTTAAATTCAAACTACCGACCTTGAATACATTTTGTCCTAATTTTCTCTTAAATGGTGCGCTTAAACCTGATCTGAAACTCATTTCGAAGCGTAATCTAGTCAAACTTTAACAAACGTTGAGAGTGGAACTTCCGTAATGAATGGATAATACGCATACAATTGTTACTCTGAATTGACCTGCAATGGATTGCTTTGGCTTGCATATTTTTCGGTATCTCAGAACAAATTTTTAATAGAATAAATCACCTTACATTGCACTTTATACCACAGAGAAACAGGTTAATGTGGAATGACGTCACACTCTGCGAAGTTTAACATGTGGGAACAACAGGGACTGTCAACGAGACTAACCGAAAGACTAAAAATGATACGAAACGTTAAACTATTAAATTGCATAGGGCTGTAACCAGTTTGGAAATTACTGAAACGTAAAATTTAACTTTCAGAAGGTAAAGTCTTATAGCGATATTGCTGTATGGCCCCCAGGTACAATAAAAGCTTTACCTATAATTTTGCACAGAAATAGAAAAGTGTTCCACCTTCTTTCATTGAATAGGCCTGAAAAAATATGTCTGTTTGTATCTCAAACTGAAAGTGCAATATGTTGACAGACTGACTTTTCAGTACTGCAAGGTGAAATGCAGGAACTAAGTGATAAAATACGTAAAAGCAAAATTATTCTTTATGAATAATGGCATGGTTGATTAAACTACTCAAGAAACTACCGCAACCAACAATGAGATTATTTGTAAGCGATTTTATTATGCCATTACTAGTTTCAGGCCTGATCCCATCGTCAGATGTCACTGTTGACGTCTTTTCGTTTTACACTTGTCCTAAAATATAAAAACGTTTATGTGATTACATAATTTACAAATAGTTGAATTGCAGCTCTACACAGTACAATACACTTTCTTCAAGAAAATATCTCCATTACTTTTCACATACAATATACATTTTAGAATTTATTTTACGATCTCTACTGATCCTTGAACTGAACTACTTGCAAGATGGACGACAGGTTTGTTTATATCGGCCGCTTATTTGAAATGCCAAAGAATGTTTGGACCAAGTGAGGAGCGGAAGTTGATTTTGTTGAGCGTGAGAGCACCCCTATGTTCTCACTATCGCACGCTGAAACTCCTACCCGTCTGTCCAACGTAAAATTTGGCTCAACAGAACAATTCAGTGTATGCATGACAGACTTGTAGTCTACTTCACGCTGGATTGATGCCGAATCTCATGAATCAGTTGCGCTGATAAACGATGTCTATACTTTTTGAGACTACAGATCTGCAGTTCTTGATCATTGTGAGCCGAAACGGATACAGATAGTCTATCAACCTGTGTTAATTCCATCTCAACTACTGCCTACATTTCGTGCGTTTAGGCTGTTATATCTCGCACCTATATTAGGTTCCTATACAACGTTCTGCACGCTGTGTATTATCTCTATTAAGTCCAAGATTTCATAGTATTCCATTAATTGTCAGAACATATAGCAGTGGTCCTCAAGAGCTAAAGTATAATTTCAAACTCTTATGAATTCTAACTTATTAATTCCCTTTTTCGTGATTAGTCAACCATACTGAGCGTCCGCGATAACTTGACAAGAAACGTATGACATCGCTGTCATTTGAAATACATTCATTTGTCTCCTAGTGCTGTGAGCGCTTAATCAATTCCAAATTGTAGAACTTGTAAGAACGTATTTGGATTCATACTCTTGGGCCGTTTGTTCTAAAAACACAAAATCACACTATAACTGTCCGCAAATGACCTTTCGGTATTTAGTTGAACAAGGGTCTATTGCTTGAAAGTAAATCCAGGAATCGATTGCAAGTAACTGATGATAAGCGTGTAATTTTGAGGAATTTAAAGTAAGACGAAAACACTAAAATCGCATTGCTACAAACCGACTTAAAATTTTTACTAAAAGTATTTATTACAACAGTACTGTAACAAGATATACTTTTTAATGTAACGAAAATGTTAAAAGTTTTAATAAAGTTTTAAAGAAAGTCAAAGGATCAACTTTACTTTGTATTACCTGCATTCACTCTGATCGGAAAATTATGTTTCCCACTGGTAATACAATGTATTAGACTAGGTTATGGCTGTGAAAAATTCATAAAAGATTACACAGTTTCTGCCATCACTAATTTGAACTCCACCATAAGTGACCAATATCAATACTTGATTAAAAGTCCTTAAACAACATTTCCGAGTCTCTTCTCCTGCGGTATTTTACGACGTTAGCCATCCAGTTTTTTAATTAGCTGTGGGCCAGTGACGTAAAACAGATACATGTCAGTCTAACAGCGAGACGGAGCGAGTGAATCCCTGGGGCGGAATATCGAGCGTTCCCTTTGAGGCAACTCAGTCCTGGCGGCAGTTTGTAGATATGTCGATACTGTCAGTTTATTGGCCGCTGCTTCACCAGTGTTAACGTGAAACTCAAGACTAACCTGCGCGTATGTTGGCCAGGAAATAAATATTATCGTGGTAGCGAACATGTGTTACATTGAAAGCAAGTGCAGACAAATGGGAAAATTATAGAACTATCAGTTTAACAAGTCATGGTTACAAAATACTAACACGAACTATTTACAGAAGAATGGAAAACTGGTGGAATCCGACCTTGGGGAAGATCAGTTTGGATTTAGGTTCAAATCAAATGTTTGTAATTCTATGGGACAAAATTACTTTGGTCATAAGTCCTTAGACTTACAAACTATATAAACTAAATTAAACTAACATAAGGACAACACACACAGCCTTGCGCGAGGGAGGCTTCAAACATCCGACGCGAAACGTCTCGCGATTCGTAACGTGGCGCTCCAGACCGCTCGGCTATTCGCGCGCGGCCGTGGATTTAGGAGAAATGTAAGAACACGCGAAGCAATACATTGCAACATACCTTGGAAGATAGATTAAGGAAAGGGAAACCTACGTTTTTAGCATTTGTGGATCTGACGAAAGCTTTTGACAATGTTGACTCGAATACACTCTTTCAAATTCTCAAAGCAAGGTAGCAGGGGTAAAATATAGGTAGCGAAGAGTACAAAAGCCAGACAACAGTTATTAGAGTCTAAGGTCATGAAAGAGTCGCAGTGGTTGGAAATGGAGTAATTCAGAATAGTAGCCTTTTCCCAATGTTGTTCATTCTGTACATTGAGAAATCTGCGAAGGAATTCAAGAAGAAATTTGGAAAGGGAATTAAAGTCCATGGAGAGGGAATAAAAACCTCGCGGTTTGCTGATGACATAGTAATCCTATCGGAGCCAGCAAAGGAACTGGAAGAGTTATTAAATGGAATAGACAGAGTCTTGAAAGGAAGATATATGATGAATATTAAAAGGGTAATACGAGGGTAATGTAATGTAGTGTCAGAAAGTCATGCGATGTTGAAGGAATTAGATTAGGTAATGAGACAGTAAAAGTGGTAGATGAGATTTGTTTTTTTGGGTAGCAAAATAACTACTGATGGACGAAGTAAAGGAGATATAAAATGCAGAACGGCTATGGGAAGAAAAACGTTTCTAAAAAAGCGAAATTTGTTGACATCCAATATTACTTTAATTGTTTGGAAGTCCTGTCTGAAAGCATTTATCTGATGTGTATGACAGTGAAACGTGGACGATAAGGACTTCAGACAAAACAATGATAGAAGCTTTCGAAATGTGGGTGGTACAGACGAATGATGAAGATTAGATGGGTAGATCGCGTAACTGATCAGGAGGTTGTCAACAGAATTGGAGAGAAAATGATTTTCTGACAGATCCCGACTAAGAGAAGGGATAGGTTGGTGGGACACATTCTGGGACATCAACGAATCGTCATCTTAGCATTAGAAGGAAGTGTGGGGGGGAGGGAAATCTTAGTGGGAGACCGAGGGACGAATACAGTAAACAGATTCAAAATGGTGTATTCTCAGATGAAGAGGCTTGCACAGGACGTGGTAGCATGGAGGCCTGCATCAAACCACTCTTCGGAATGTAGACCACAACAAGAACAACAACATTGAAACAAGTGAAAAAGTGTGTATGGCTTTCAGAACTAGGCACTCATAATGTGTTTTTAGCAACTACGAATCTGCCATGAAGTCAGTTTGTCTATATAACTCCGGTAGTTTTATTCCTACTGAGAAATGGTTGCTACTGTAATTACACCAATTAGTGTAATTACCTGGTGCAATTACTAGTGTAATTACCTAATATGCAACAGCAGTAAGGGTAGTATATATTACAGCCTAATTTTTGTGTCCAGCAGCACGCTACTATTGCTGTATACAACAATATGGGATCATTTTTTCTACTCGTCTGCATCACTTTCCATTTCTTTACATATTTATCTCCCATTCCATTCTCGAATAGCGCGCGAGAAAAAAGAATACATGAATCTCTCCGTTCGAGCTCTGATTTCCCGTTTTATTCTGATGGTCTTTTCTACCTATGTAAGTGGGAGTCAACATATATTTTCGAATTCGGAGGAGAATGTTGGCGATTGAAGTTTCGTAAGTAGCCCACGCCGTAACGATAAGCGCAGTCAGTCAACAGTCGACTTTGACGTGTACACTTTCGTGCCGTACGTGTCCCTTCACATTTCCACTCCACTATCACATTAGAAACAGTAGGCCCACAGATGTTTAGGTGTTCTGTCACAAATGACAGCCTACCGCCTGACTTTCTTCTATCGACAGAGTTCCGCGCATCATCCTACTCTTCTCTTTCACGGTGTTTAATGGCCGCCTTGTAGCTGCCAAGCGGTTTAAGGCGTCTCGCTGCGGAGTGCGCGGTTGATCACCGTCTGAGGTTCGTGTCCTCCCTCAGGCATAGGTGTATTTGTACTTAGTTTAAGTTGTTTGTAAGCCTAGGGACTGATAACCATTTTAGTTAAGTCCAATAGATTTACAAACATTTGATTATTTTATGTGTAGTGACTGTTGAAAGTGCTGATATGAAGTACCTTGCATTAGGTGCAGTACACCTAAAGGCTAGTCAACACGACGACACCAGGTTGCGACATTCGTTGCGTGAAATGAATCGCGCGAAACTGGTTTCGTGTGTGTCTGTTGACACGACGTCAGTACTACACACTTCAGTTTCGTTGTTTTGTGAGTGCTGTAGTCGCCGTAGTATTAAAATTTTCGTAGCTGTCAGCGTTTTGGCGGAGCTATTGCTTCTCTGTGTAGAGTCGCTGCATATGACTAAACATAAAATGAATAAGAAACGTGTTTTGGTACGTGACTGGTTTAAAAAAAGACATCAGCTCGGTTGCTCAGCGACCTTGCTGAAAGATATTGTGATTTAAGACTCTAGAAGTTATTTTAATCAACGTAGAATGTCATCAAAGCAGTTCACGTTCCTTTAAAACAGAGTTAGCAATGCAACAAAAAATATATAAAAAGATATTGTTATGCGTGAAGTATTGTTACCAGAACTGAAATTACAAATTGCATTTCGTTTCTTGTCAAGTAGATATTCGTCTCTACAGTACCTGTACCGTGTTCCAAAATCGATAATTGGCATAGTTCGTTTGTAGAGGTATTTCGAATTGAATGTATTTTAGTGAACACATCAATATTTAATTCACGAATAATTGCTTCAAGAGCACTAACACGCCGCTGCTTATACCTGAAATTTGCATCGTTAAAATCGCACAAACACCTAAGCATCGCTTATATGTCCAAAAACCAAACTATTTCTTCCGTTCCCCTCTTTTTGTTGTATTTCGTTCTGTATTGGTTATAACATAACCTACAAAAACGCGCAATCAGATTCGTCAAAGTTGGAAAGTGCCGAAACTGTTTAGTCTCACCAACGAGTTGCGCGAACGCACTGGCCAGTAGCTCAGTTTCATGAGACGTAGTGTCGTCGTGTAAACTAGCCTTAATAATAAACTTGTGGTTTGGTGTTCTCCGGATACTTTTGATCACATAGTGTATCTTGTGTAAGATATGCTCATATCAGTATCTGGCCATATCGCTATCCTATGTTTTGTTTTCCACCTGCATATACAGGGTGTTTCACTAAGTGTGTTTGCCTCTGTAACTTATAAAACAATAGGTGACGGGAAATTTTAATGCGGTAGGTCAACACAAGAAAAGTTACACTTTCTGCGGAGGTATGAACATAGTTTATTGTATCATTTTCCAAAGAGTTACAGCACAAAGATATAAGTTTTTAAATGGAACAATAGCTTTTTCTATCGTGCTTTGGATTCGTTGAAACCAGCTGCGTCCAAATCAATTGAAACTACATTCGTATCACTGTTAGTTTGGGAGCTACAACCCTTCAAAGTTTAGGGGTTGGAGGCTAAGACAGCGTAGCTAACTGGCTGGTGGTCATGAGACAGTGGGCCGTGCCCCAGTGGATAGCCACTCGGCCAGTCAGCAACGCTATCGCAGCCTCCGCCCCTGGAACTTTGAAGTGTTGTTGCTCCCAAACTAACAGTGATAGGATTGTAGTTTAAACTGATTTGGACGCAGCTGGTTCCAACGAATCCAATGCACGATGGAAAATACTATTGTTCCATTTAAAAATTATATCTTTGTGCTGTAACTCTTTGGAAAATGATACAATAAACTATGTCGTAGCTCCGCAGAAAGTATAACATTTCTTGTGTTGACCTACCGCTGATGATGATGTTTGTAGAACTTATGGGACTTAACTACTGGGTCATCAGTCCCTAAGCTTACAAACTACTTACGAACTAGCTAAGACTAAGGACGGCACAAATATCCATGCCTGAGGGGGGATTCTAACCCCGATCGTAGTGGTCGTGCAGACCGTGACTGTAGCGCCTCAGTCCCCTCGCCCACCGCGGCCGGATGACCTACCGCATTAAAATTTCCCGTCACCTATTATTTTATAAGTTACAGAGGCAAACACACTTAGTGAAACACTCTGCATATGCAGTAATAGGATTGGTGTAGGTGTACAGTTTCGCGGACTCCTTGTTGTATGTAAAAAGGAGCGTGTTAACAGATGGTAATAGGTCGTCCTTCTTCTTCCAGGGCAAGCATTCTTCTGCGTCAGCCGGCGAGCCATTAGTAGCAGCGGCGGCCGCCGGCTGGCCCGGCGCTGCGGTCGTTTGGGGGCGTCGGCGCTCGCCTCTTGACGACGTCTGGGCCGCGGCGCGGCGCGGCGTCGCTGGCGTCGTCGCTGGCGTCGGCGTCGCTCCGCAGCGGCCCGCTAATTGCCGTTCGCTGTCTGCGGGTGCGAAGGGACGTGCGTAAATCTGCCGGCGCTCGCGCGCGCGGCCACTGTGGGGGCCGTGCATCTTACTATACTAGTCTTATTATTGCGCCGGCACGCCACAACTAAGGCGCGGCCGCAATTAACAGCGCCGCCGCGCATATATCCTGAGGCCGGGGCCGCTAATGCGACTGCCGCCTGCCGCCTGCCGCCCCCGCCTCCTGACGTCGCTCCGCGCTGCTCTGGGTGGCGCCTCCCAGAGGTCGAGCCACTACCGGTGCACCTCCCAGCTCTCTAGTCTAGTTCTTCCACGGCGTCGCATCTACCTATTACGAGTACGCATCTTAGCAATCAAGACCAACTACAATATCTCAGACCTGAAGGCAGGTATCGATAGTCGACAATATGGCGGCAATCGTGGGGGAAACAAACCAGCGTGCTTCTGTTTACGTTAAGCCTACACGTATGCAACATTGTATACGCGAAGGTTCTGCGATTATTGACTAAAGTATAGTGCGTAGTATTTATGTGGTGTGACGCGAAATTCGTCTCAAGTGCTACGCTAGGATTTGTTTCTTAGAATCTACAGTAGGATTTTTATAATATAAAGTGTAATGGGTCGTAGTTCTTGTGTGCCAGGCTGTACGTCCAACTACGGCAAAACATACGATACCTTAACATTTAAGTTTCCCAAAGAAACAACGTTAAGGAACAAATTGATTAAGTTAATTGTTTCAAATGTTTGTTAAACTATCGGACCAAACTGCGTGGTCATCAGTCCGTAGCTTACAAACTACTTAAACCTAAGTAAACTAACCTAAGGACAAACATACACACTCATGCCCCAGGGAGGCCTCGAACCTCCACGGCGAGCAACCGCGCGCTCCGCAGCGAGACACTTTAGACAGATTGGCTACTCCACCGCGGCATTTAGTTAATTCACAGGGTCAATTTCGAAGTGAAAGATAATACTGTGGTATGCATTAAGCATTTCGAACCCAAGTTTGTGGTTAGGGAAGAAATTTTTTCTGTGAAAAAGGGTGAACCTATTCGTATGCCACGAAAAATTCCGAAACTAACGAATGATGCATATCCTACCGTAATTCCCAATCAACTATCTAATCACTCAATACCAGTTCCTAAAGAGAGGAAGAAAACTGAAGAACGTATTCAGCAACTCCTGCAACTTGATGAATGTAGTTTCAGTAAGTGGTGTGAAATGACAATATACCCGACTTTGACTATTTCAAACGAAATTGCTACAACACTAGTAAAACAAAAAAGGAAACCTCATGAAGACATTGCAGCAAAAATAACAAAAAGGAAAGAGGCCAAGCTGAGCAGCAAATAAATTCAGCATTCACTCAGATTACTACTAGCTTGTTATAAAATCATTGCTATGATCTGCCATTAATTTGTATGTAACATGGTTTAGGCCTACAGGGGAAACTCGCCATGTAAAATAATGAGTAACGCGTCAGGTCCGGTATCTCTATGGTGATGTGGAAATCCGAGTATTGTTGATAAATAAAATAATTCAGTGTGTACCTGTTCCTGTTTCTTCCTTTTCCCTTTTGCATATAGCTGACACAATATAAGTGAAATATCTACTTGATTAATTGGACTAAGTGCAGTGTGTCTTCACAGGAAATTTTTCACACGAATTTTAATATACAGTTATGGGAAAGATGTGTTGCATGGGTGTAAGCAACTTCTAAATACAAAAACTGATTCATTCATTCGGGAATGGAAATAAATTTCTCCCATAGAATTATTTTTCACCTACGTAAGTGTGATTGTCATGCAGTTAAAACATGATAATGTTGCTGTTAAAGTTTGATATTCTTAATGAGGGAGGGAGGAAGGGGGGATTATTCCTGTTGTTACTCAAGATTGCATTTTCAGAAAGAGTAATCACTGCTTTTACATTTTTTTTTTTTTTTCATTGAGTAGCTTTTATTTTGACAGTATTGGTAGACTTGCCTTCATATATCAACATGTTTTGGTACTGTTATGTAACAAGATGTGAACTTCTGTTTATGGTCTAATTCAAAGGAAGGTTGTATAACCGAATGGATGAAAATACATCCAAAATTCCCACAGCAGTTTACACCATAAAGGGGGACAAGTCGCTATTCAATTTTCCTGCTGTTCACAGACGGCCACTGACGCGAAATGTGAGGCCTTGGCTTGGCCTAAGACTGCCGCCATCTTCGATTCTGCCTTCAGGTATGATATATTGTAGTTGGTTTTGTAGCAATCATCACCACGCTGTTTGTAAGGTCAACCCGACTACCTCACTGGACTTCCAAAATCCTACACCCCGTGGGAAACACCCACAACAGCAGAAATTTGCCACATTCCGGCTCCCCCCCCCCCCGCCATATTTTCAGAACTGAACAAAAATTGAGACTTTGGCCATAAATACCAATAAATCGAAAGTTTACTCGCAGTATCGAATTTCCAGCTTCTGTATTAGGTATGGATAAACTACCCAGTAGAAACATACGAAACTTTGTGCCTAGCTGCGACTCAAAACAGGATATCCCGCTTTTCATGATCGGTAATACGAATACGTTTCCAGGACCGACCGAAATTAGTGTGTACCACAAATACCATACAGGCCTATACGACAGTCACTATGTTCTGGATTCGTTCCTTTCTAGTGTCCTTGGTATCGTGTCAAATAGAAAGCAACGAAATCAAATCAAATAGCGGTATTGATACAACATTTAATAATATTTGCACATTGATTATTTGTAGTCTCTTTTTGGTTAATATATACAATTTGTTGCGCCCCCCCAAACATCTCATCGTTATTGCCTCATGCCCGCAGTCGGTCACTCTCCTTTGTCCACATCACACACGAGAGATTTAGAAAGCTGTAACTATTATTCCGAATATCTCTATGTCGCAAAATTCTGGCATGAACTGCTATGTTTAGTAGCGGTTGCGCTAATTTCCTTATGTGCAAAATATGAAATTTGAATTGGAATGCCGAACTAGTCTACCTTACAAAATATATTACATTTAAAATTGACAACAAATGTATCGTGTACATTTTTACAATCTGTACTTGCGAGATAAAATTCTGGAAACCTCTTGCTTGCTTTTTAACCAAACTGAGTAAATATATTAACAGTAAATATTTACAGTAACACGCAATAGTCCATTTTATATTGCCAGATTTTTAACATTCAATTGCATTGTCATTTCTTGACAAAGCAACATGCGGAAAACGAATTTATGTTTGCAGCTCAGTGTGTGACAATTCGCGTGAAATATTTTTCCTGATTTATTACTCACTCTGTATACGAGGTATGTCCACAAAGTAAGTTCCGTTTGGTTATATAAAACAAACGTGTACAGATAGAGAAAAAATATTTGTTGTACAAAAAATATACAACTATTAAACTACTTTTCTACATAGCTTCAGAAATTTTCTAGGCATTTGTCATAGCGTGGCAGAAGTCTTTGTATGCCTTCTTCGTAGAAGGTTGCCTCCTGTATATTCAACCATGTGGTAACATTTTCTTTCAGCTCGTCATCGTTGCTGAAGAATTGACCACCATGGACAGGTTTTAGGTGTAAGAAGAAAGTCGCTAGGAGCGAGACTGTATGGAGGATGATCAAACACGTCCCAGTGAATTTCCCGTAAGAGTTGTTTGCTCACATTCGCCTTGTGAGGTCGGGCGGCAACGTTAAGGGAAGAAGAAGACTCCTTTCATCTCTTCATACACCTAAAATCTGTCCTTGGTGGTCATTACTTCAACGATGATGAGCTGAAAGAACATGTTTGCCACATGGTTGAATACACAGGCGGCAACCTTCTATAAAAAAGGCACACAAAAACATGTCCCACGCTATGACAAGTGCCTACAAAATTTCGGAAGTTATGTAGAAAAATAATTGAACAGTTGCAGACTTTTAGACAATAAATATTTTTTCTGTATCTGTTCACGTTTGGTCTATATAACCAAACGGAACATTCTTTGTGGACATACCTCGTATAAGGGGTATTCAAAGGAAACACTGACAGGTCACTAGTGTAAAGTAACGGTATCGACTTTATCAAATCACAAATGAAGTTATTCACAGTACACATACTTAGTAGTAGTCACCAATATTGTTGCCATATATATCGTATTGCGACACTAGCTACTGATTCAATCCTCGAAGTTAGTGGGCTGCTGTCGGATCCATGAATGGACCAAGTCACACACTCCGTTGTCCGTTGCGAATCGATGTTCACGGTTATTCTACGGTTGTCCAAGACTACAGCATTCGCTTCCGCAATCATTTCGGGAATGATGATACACTAAGCCTGTGCAGGACAAACATCGTCTTCCAGTGACTCCCACCCTTCAAGGAATTTTCTGTGCCATTCCACAACATCTGAATGACTCAGACTGTTCACACTGTACACAGCCTTCATCTCTCGATGCATTTCCCTGCATTCAAACCCCTCTCCCGCCGAAGGGACTAAGGCGCTCCAGTCACGGTCTGCACGGCCACTACGGTCGGGGGTTCGAATCCCCCCTCGGGCATGGATATTTGTGCCGTCCTAGTTCGTAAGTAGTTCATAAGTAGTTTGTAAGTTTAGGGACTGCTGACGCCGTAGTTAAGTCCCATAGACTATACAATCATTTGAACATTTTTTTCATCCATGCCCATAGACAAAAGTCCAATGAGGTAAGTTCCTGGGACGCTGGTGGCCAAGAAAGATCCCCAAATATCCCGATCTATCTCTTTAGATTTAGATTATGTGTCCTCTGCCGACTAGCTGTATAGCACTCCCGTGATGTTGGTAGAACATGTGGATTGTTGTAGCCAAAGTAATCTCATCCAATAGTGGTGGAACCTCATTTTCAAGAAAGTGTACAAAGCTGGTCCTCTAAGTCGATACGGTATACAAGCATGCCCAGTCAACTGATTGTCTATCATACCACACCACACATTTACAGAGTAGCGTCTTTAAAAATGTGTTTCCACCATGCCATGTGGATTTTCTTCGGACCACTGATGTGAATTACTGCTGTTATTGATGCAGTCAGGCGTGAAAGTGCCTTCATCAGTGTAGAGTAAATAAACCACACTGACGTGTTTTACGGACCACTTTACATTTGTTTGTGGTTTTATGATTTTTTGCAATATTTCGGACTGAAATATTAAAAATGTAAACAATAAAAATTTATGGGCGGTACCATTACGACTCTACTATTGTGATAATATCTATGCACCCAAAACGTAATATTCTCTCTGGCCGTATTTTAACAAACAGCCAAAACTATTTGATATTTGAGTTTAGCTTTGGCAAACGTACCCTTTTTTGAAGTTTCACCTCTTTGAACATTGTCATCATATTTTCCCTTCTTGCCTTGGTAGTTTGTTAAAAGTTTATTTTCTTTGCCTGTAATCGTATGAATGACTACATTCTAGAACGAAAGTAGCGTACATTTGGCGTTCGGACGAGTGACTATAGCCTGGATGGAACACTGGATACATTTGTCTTTCGGAAAAGTCACGTGACATGCCTCGCCCGAAACTCTTTTATATACGCCATTTTGCTTTCTGTATTTCATGATTTTCTTAGTATGACTCAAGCGTTGTCATTTCAAAGCAATGACGCACAGAAAATTATCAAAAACATGTCATTCTTAGGACAATGAATTACAATTTAATGTGTAAAAATGACATGTTAGCAGTTAATACCTGCCATCGATGGTACGAGAATTACGGATTACTCTCGCAGCTGTTCGCCGTAGCGTAATGGGCGACGAGTTAGTTTGTGCTGTACGAACATGTTCGACGGTTGTTCGAAACTTGCTGGACGCGATGGCTCAGTGCGCTCGGTCAGATGGTTGCCGGTATGGTAGCTTGATGCCCTCTGTAACGAAAAAACATAGTCAACAACGAAACGTTCGAAGTTAAGCAATATAACTAATGTCCACAAAGGACCGATCAAACCGAAGTACCAATTAAAAGAGAGAAAAGAACGAGGGCTCTAGGCACAATTTCAAACGAACACTCAGAACGAACATGAAAAAACGACCGCAAAGCATCGATCTACCTTAAGAATAAAATTTTTATATATAAATTAAAAACAGCCAATGCCATTTTTACCTTTCTTGTTTCCTAAGAGGTTTTCGCACACTCTATATCCTGCAAGATTCTGGGTGGTTCAAAGGTAACAACTATTTCTCTGAAAAGTGTATTTGTATTATTTTGTGAGCATATAATGAAATAAATATCAAAGAATTGAAAACGTAGGCTTCTTTATCATATGTACACAAACTGGGGAGATAGTTTTACAATGACCGTTGTAAACGACGTAATGATAATAGTAACTTTGTATATAGATTAAGTACTAGAGCTTTGTGAAATTCGGTGTTACCACACTTATTCCGTTTGTTATTTTAGCTGTAAAAG
The DNA here is from genome assembly GCA_026315105.1 of Locusta migratoria. Lineage (NCBI taxonomy): Eukaryota > Metazoa > Arthropoda > Insecta > Orthoptera > Acrididae > Locusta > Locusta migratoria. The sequence continues at coordinate 117,858,725 of CM048744.1, read as the reverse complement.
AAAACGTAGTCACGGTTTGTAACAGAATATTTGCTTTTTATTTTAGCGCAGAACAAAGTAACATGAACGAAGTCATATCTGAACTTCAGGAATGGTAATACAATCTACGTTAAAAGCGTTCATAGCAACCAAGCCAAAGATAAACATTTTCGTAGACGCATTGATTCTAATTAATGAGTTTCAACATATTCATTTAATAGTGAATAATTGCTTAGGAAAAAAGTCTGGTAAATTGTTGCAATGAATACACTTCCCTCCCGTTTCATTAACAAACGACTGTTGCCAGAGATATATAGGACTCCTTTTATATATGAAACTACTAGAGTCTGCGCGCTGTTAGGAATATTCGCTATCACAGTATCCTCCCTGTTGCTGTGCAAATGCTTCAAAAGAGCAGTGTTCAGTTCGTTGTTACATATTTCACGGCTTGTTCACAAAATAGAACAAACGCAAATTTTACGGGGAGCGCACTTACATCTGCACATTGCAGAAGATAGCTCTATTTAATTAATAAGAGTGCCGGAAAGCCTTTTGGCAGCCAAGGCGAAAAAAAAAGTATAGTATCGGCCGGTTTCTAACTACCGACCACGTGTATCACAGCTCAACGCACTACCCACTACACCACGGTGTACAACTGTGATATTTCTCGTACTATTGCTGGCACTTACTAACAGTGAAAATGACATTTTTAGACACTAGATTATAATTTAGCGTACTGTCAACGACGTGCATTTGTTAATTCTTCAGTGCGCCACTGCTTTGAAATGACAAAGTGAAAGTTATAATAAAAAATCATAAGATATAGGAAGCAAGATGGCGTATGTCAGAGTGAGTTCTGGGTGAGGAATGTCACGTGATATTTTCTCTCTGATATACGTAATATCAAGAGGCGGTGTCAATTCGCCGTTATCTTTGCAAATCTCTCTGTAACGATGCGAGTTACGAAAAAAAACATAAGAGAGGAAACTTGTAGAACATTTTCTCCTCTACAAATTCGTTTATTCATTTTTCGTGTCAGATGTACGCTTAAGCCGTTATTTTCATTTAAATTTCGAGCTGTCAAAAGGCGATGGCAAAGGCCCACTTTTAGTGTTACCACCGTAACCTACAGTGGGCCAATTGTTATTACATGGCGATTTTCAAGTGTTCAACGATGAAATTCGAATCATCTAACTTCATTTTCCTCTCTAAGGTGTTTAATGAGCAGTAAATGAAAGGGATGAGCCTGTGCACCCGTAATCAAATTGCGTGGTTATGGTATATCACGCCAAATTTGCAACTGGATAGGGGATTTCCTGTCAGAGAGAACAAAATTTGTAGTAATGGATGGTAAGGCATCGTCTAAAACAGAGGTGATATCGGGCGTTCCACAGGGTAGTGTCATTGGTCCTCTGCTGTTCCTTATTTACATAAACGATTTGAGAAAAAATCTTATTAGCTCTCTTAGGTTGTTTGCAGATAACGCCGTCATTTACCGTCTAGTAAAATCATCTGAAGATCAAAACCAACTGCAGAACGATCGAAATAAGATATCACTATGGTGTAAAAATTGGCAATTGAATCTAAATAGCCGGCCACGGTAGCCGAGGGGACTGAGGCGCTCCAGTCACGGTCTGCACGGCCACTACGGTCGGGGGTTCAAATCCCCCCTCGGGCATGGATATTTGTGCCGTCCTTAGTATTAGTTAGTTCATAGGTAGTTTGTAAGTTTAGGGACTGACGACCCCATAGTTAAGTCCCATAAGCTATAGAAACATTTGAACATTTTTTAATCTAAATTATACGAAGTGTGAAGTCGTCCACATGAGTACGAAAAGAAATCCGTTACACTTTGTTTACAAGATAAATCAATCAAACGTGAAGGCCGTAAACTCCACAAAATATCTAGGAATTGCTGTTACTTCAGACTTAAACTGTAAAGATAATGTCGTGGGAAAGTCGAAGCAGAGACTGCGTTTTATTGGCAGAACCCTTAAAAGATGCAACAGAACTACTAAAGAGACTGCATACACTACGCTTGTCCGTCCTTTTTTGGAGTATTGCTGCCCAGTGTGGATCATTTTCAGGTGGGTTTGACGGAGGACATCGAAATAGTTCAAGAAGGGTAGCTCGTTTTTTATTGTCACGATACAGAGGAGACAGCGTCACGGAAATGATACATGACATGGGATGGGAATCATTACAACAGCGGTGCTTATCGCTGCGGCGTGGTCTACTTACGAAACTGCAATCACCAACATTATCCTCCGAATGCGAAAATATATTGTTGACTCCCACCTGCATAGATAGAAATGATCATCAAAATAAAATACGAGAAATCATAGCTCGAACGGAGAGATTCAGATGTTCTTTCTTCCCGCGCGCTATTCAAGAGTGGAATGGGAGATGAACAGTATAAAGTTGGTTCGATAAACCCTCTGCCAGGCCCTTAAATATGATTTGCAGAGTATCCCATGTAGATGTAGATGTAGAAATGTCCACCATACTCTTATATGTGGAACAGCGATACGTGCAGAAATTCTCTGTGTGCTTGTTGAACGACTACGTTTTACAAGTGAATGTCTTTGACTTCATCCACAGCCTGTTTATTTACATGTACAGATGGAATAGGACCGCCGCGGTGAAATGGCCGTGCGCTCTAAGGCGCCTTGCGGCGGAGCGCGTGATTGTTGCCTATCGGAGGTTCGTTCTTCCTCGGGCATAGTTCCTGTCATTGTGATATTAATTAGAAATTTATAAAATAAATGTGCTAGAGCGTATCATACGCCACGAGGTTTTTTCATGTTTTTATAAACATAGTGGCGGTCCAAAATTAATTATAAAAATATTATGATATCACTTTGATATCTGTAATTAAAGAATTAATTCAAAATATTGTATTAAGCGGGGAATTTGCATACTGAGTGAAAAAAAATTTCAAGCACAATAAAAACATCAGCTTATAGTTTGGCAATCCTTCCATACGATCTTTCTAGCGATACGATACGCCGTGATGTGAGGAAAAGCAGTATCTATTATCGTGAGGCCAAAACCCTTAGTTATAGTTAATTTGTAAATAATTTGTGTCCCCAATGCATAATTAGTGTGTGTTAACAACTTTCACGCCTGCTGTGTTTTTTGCGCCACACAACTGCGCTGTTTACGGCGTTGTTTCCTGACAGCGTTGTTAAGTCTATAATTTGGTGGGACAATTATGTACATGGTTCACGAGAAATAGTGTATGTTTTTACTGTTGTATTAGGTATCGCGATGTGTATTATTTGCGTCAATACTCAGGTCAGGACGTTGTATGCCGAGTAGAGGTACGTTTAAGTATTTATTTAATTTGTGTAATAAATTTTATGGTCACTAGGAGTAAGGCGAAGTTACTGTCGATAACGCCACAATGAGTGACACTGACCACCACCCGGAGGAATCCGGTAGCGCGGTGCGTCGCTATTCTCGTAAGAAATATGACATGAGCAAAGAATTGCGCTGGGCTTCCATGGAAATGAATGTGTGTTGTTGTTAGGTTAGTTTAAGTAGTTTGTAAGCCTAGAGTTTGATAACCACAGTAGTTAAGTCCCATACATTTACAAACATTTTGCAATATGAGTGCTGGGCACTGTACCCGTTTAGCGCATTGTGTTAAACACACGAGTAAACACTTAAGTCTGGTAGTCTACGATTTGGAAATCAGATGCCGTTTTCGCCACAAGCAGCAGTAGCGTTTCCATTACAAAAGCCATACACAAATAACATATCGGCGTACTCAGTATGTCTAAATTAGTGCGGTATGTTTACACGGTACTTGACCAACAAATCACAATGAAATATTCATTGTAAACTGAAGTACGACATAAAAACTTGAACAACTACACTCTACTGCTCACATTTGATAAATACTTCCGTAGCAACCGGTGTACCAACACACGAAAGGAAAATGCGTTGAACTCAGCTGTACTTCCTCTTCTACTTCTCCTTAGACTCTCCTCTGTCCAAAATCTGGCCTGGTTGGTGTATCAATGGTTCTTCTCGCCTTTCCTCGGTCTTTCCACCATTTGTCTTCCAGTATTTTGTTCCATCCCAGGTTTCTCCTCCTTCAAATCGTCTTTATTGTGTCAATCCATCTTGTTCTCGGTCTTCCTCTGGACCCCTTGTCCTCAATTTTGAACTTCATCATTCTTCTATGTATTCTGCCATCTACTATTCTATTCAAATGCCCAAACCATTTTGATCTTTCATTTTAATTTCCTCTCATTCAGTTTCTTCTCTCCAATTTCCTTCCTAAGATCTTCTTTTTTCACTTTGTTTGCCCTCGTCTACCCCAACACACTTCTCAGGAACTTCGTTTCACTGGCTTGTATCCTAATGTCTCCTGATTGCGTCATAGTCCAAGTCTCTGATACCTACGTCAGTATAGGTGTGATGTAGTTCTTGTGTAGCAGTAAGCCGGCCGCGGTGGCCGAGGGGACTGAGGCGCTCCAGTCACGGTCTGCACGGCCGAATCCCCCTCGGGCATGGATATTTGTGCCGTCCTTAGTGTTAGCTAGTTCATAAGTAGTTTGTAAGTTTAGGGACTTATGACCCCTTAGTTAAGTCCCATAAGCTATACAAACATTTGAACATTTTGTAGCACCGCCCTTCCTCCCCATCCTAAACCTCTCACACACAGATAAAATGCACATCTCTTTTTGTATTCGTTTATTAATTTCTATCTCCACATTTTATACTACTTTTGGACCACTTTATGTAACACTAAAAGAAGGCCTTTGCGGTCGCCTTTTGACAGCTCGAAATTCAAATGAAAAGAACGGCTTAACCGTTCATCTGAGACGATAACTGAATAAAGGAAATCGTAGTGAAGAAAATTCTCTACGGCTTTGCTCTCTTCTTTTCTATATATATCGCACCGTTTTAGAGATATCTGCAAAAATGACGGCGATGTGAACCCGTCTGTGAGGCTGTAATGTGTTCCATCTTCTTAGGCCGTGCCTTTCAACCAATAACCACCAAACTGTACAGACCTAATTGTTGGCCGCCAGCGACCAGAAGCTTCCTTTTGCCAATGTTTCGGACAAAAACGTAGGTTAGTAACATTAAAAATAGGCTATTTTTGATGGCCTTTAGACAACGCTAAATTTAGTTGCAAATCAACTGTTAACCTCTCATCTAAGACAATATTTCAATAAATGTAATTGTAGAGGAGAAAATTCTCTACACCTTTGTCCTCTTATAACTCGCACAGTTTCACAGACAATTTCCAAAATAACGGTGATTTGACATTGTCACTTGATTTTACTTACACAAGTACAGGTAACGACAATAAAGTTGAAAAAGAGGGTAAGCTATCTGGGCAAGACAGGTAACAATATTTTGATGCATAAAGGTAATTACTATAAGAAAAAGATATTGAAATAATAGTTTAAAGAAGTAGAACTCCAAGTAAAAACTATGTTTCTCAAATTTAAACTCTGAAATATCAAATGATTTTGGCTATGTATTAAAATACGTGTTGAGTGCATAGTCTAACCGTATCGTCAATCACACGTTTTAAGATCGTAAATGATTTATTATCCTGACTTGTTCAAAAAGTAATTTATTATGATTAAATCGGAGTCTCGGTGCAGAATATTAGCGGATTTCAAGCATTTTACCATATTCATGTCTATACACGATTTTACGTAGTTGGAGTGTATGTACTACGCTTCCTGATAAACGTCATTTTTCTTGTCTTTGCTTCGGTGCCTTGAATGTAAATAACATGTTTTCTGTCTGCTATAACGATTTCTTTCTGTAGTAGTTTTAATTAGATCGTCATATCGAACAGCATAAAGTCTTAGCCATTATATCAATATTCAGTTGAAATTATGAATGGGTACGCAATGAAATAGATTTTGCAGTCACTTTTATTTAACAATGACTGCTACACACAGTGGCATAGATTCTAGGCCAATCAACAAGACAAAACTAACTAACTTTTGACGCGCGATTGCGTCCTTTAAATACATTTGCAATAATCACACACATTATTGTGGTAAAACTACATTATATATGAATACTTAGAACATGGCAAATAAGATGTTTGCGATTGGATAATTACAGCAATAGAAAAGACATTTCATACAGAAAGCTTCACAGTTAATAATCATGTTGCTAAGCACTTTGAATTCTTCAAAAATTAATAAAATACGGCACATTCTTAAATGTATTAATTACAGTAGAAATAACATATCCGGTGCAAATTGCAGTAAGGAATTGAACTTAACCGATTCATAATAACATGCTTCGTTTGTTTTAAAGGTGAGTTGACTAAAGATTGCGGTTGATAGTAGTTGACATAATTACGTATTGTCAAACAATGAGGAACAATTTTACTTCTAGAAGTTTCTACATTACACAATTTGATTAAATACTCAATTTCGTGACACTATCGTTTCAAAATAATTTAGTTAATATAAATTATTTTAGTTAATATATATATATATATATATATATATATATATATATATATATATATATATATATATATTAACTAAATTATTTTGAAACGATAATGTCACGAAATTGAGTATTTAATCAAATTGTGTAATATATATATATATATATATATATATATATATATATATATAGTACTTCCCTAGAGGATTGCTCATTTTGTTACACTACACTACCCTGTGTCAAAATGCATATCACGAAAAATCGCACTTAATATGAACAGCTTCTTGGCAGTTTACACGTGGTCCATTAATTGTTCGCAAGTAAGCGTTTAGGTAGGTAAACTGGGAGGCAACTCCAAACTTTGTGAGTATACAGGCCTATTTTTTTATTTAATTACTAAACAAAGTAACTACTATTGATAAATTTGCAATCGGAAACGTTCAGACATTGTTTTTACACAGCTGTAATTTTGCAATTCTCATTAAGAGCCGTAATTATGAAGCTGCTACGAAAGAGTAAAAATTTGCTTCCAGGCATGAAAGACTTAGTAACCACCGCAAATGAGCACATTTTATTCGTAATATTATCCATTTATATCACAGTATCTGTTATTGTATTTTCATTATTTTTGTCCGAAGTACTTGCAAAAACACTCATGAAACTACAGGGTTTCCTAAAATGAGCCGAAAAACACAACAGTGCGATTTTTAAACTGTAATTGGTCAGTACTACCAACTCCTAAAAGATATATTATTTCTCCTGAAACACCCTGCATAAAGAAGGAATTAGCATTACGTCAGATTGTATAAGCAGCTTCAGTATGACTCGTCGGTGTACCTCTCTCGTCGAGGCTTAGGAGCTCGACCGAGGAAGAATAGTTGTAAGCTTACCACCCTCCGCTTTCGTATCAGTTGCCACCTTGTTCCGGGTGTAAAAAGATGTCAAAGCAAATCTTAGTACCCTGATTAAATAAATGACGCCCAACGGAATTCGACTTACCACGTAAACTATGGCAACTTATTGAATAGCGGTGGCAGAAGCTTACCTCAAAGGATGTGCTTAACATGATTTCCTATATGAATATTATGGATACAAACAAGGACGGGGAATTAGTATAAAGAAAGCAGTTTCCCTTCTAACAAATTTACATATATTTACAGATCTTAACGTTACTCAGTTAAGCAAGAAATATTATGGGACATTTCATTTAAAACATTAAGAATACATTTAATATTTCGTGGAGGAATTTAGAAAGGTATCAAAAGCTTTCACACTCGTAGTCTACTGGCTGCATTCCACAATCTTAGTACCATGATATACTAACCATGTGGTGACACACACGTAAATTCAAAGTGCCACAAAGAAAATCCCCACAAAAACAACTGATCACACAGAAATCTTATGTCACGGATACCTACTACTCACTAGCTAATTATAAAGGTATCAAAAGCTTTCACACTCGTAGTCTACTGGCTGCTTTCCACAATCTTAGTACCATGATGTACTAACCATGTGGTGACACACACGTAAATTCAAAGTGCCACAAAGAAAATCCCCACAAAAACAATTGATCACAGAGAAATCTTATGTCACGGATACCTACTACTCACTAGCTAACTGTTGCAGTTACTTTAAATCCTATTAAGAGGGTTTTAAGTCCACTTCTCTTTGCGTATCTTGGCCCACCCTGTCGCATGGTCACCAGCACGTGAATCTAAGTGGACGACAAAACGATAAACAAAGCCTCACGAGATTTCATTAATAAATTTCCTCCGCGCTCACAGTAGAATCTTAAATCGACAAAGCGAACACCGATCCACTTCTCACCCTAACTATATTGAAATAAGCCAACTTGGTACACAAGAGAAACCCCCACATGAGCTGAGCCTAATACGCATAGAACAGAAATCGTCCTAATTGCGAGAAAACGCTCCCAAAAATTTAGAAATTGGACTTATCCTATCATTGTGCATTTACTGAAACATTTCCCTGCTAATGTGTTCCAAAATTGTCACAAGTCACTCACACTTCCAAATACATTACCCTCGGAGACCAACATACTCACGTCCGTCCTCAGCCAGCCCAGGAAACATTCTGCCGAAATATGTCTGCCCTCTAGCGTAACCGCCCTTCCCGTTCAACTTGGACGAACCTGTGCTGCAATTGGCGAGTCACCTAACGGGACCATCCTGCCAACTTGAGAATCGTGGAGGAATCGCAAATTACAGACACCTGTCGGCCACATCCCCCCAGGAGACCTCTCTGTACAACAAAGAAATAAAGTTGTCTACCTTCTAACTATGAGCATCTCTGCCTTCCCAGGTGCAGCCTCACACACACGAAGATACACATACACACACACTCACACTTGGTAGGATGGGGAGACGAGTGATCTGGAGCAAAGCTCCTTTTGTCAGTGGGGCTCACTTATTATGCCTGTAATTACAATAGCAATAATAATCATCATGCATTCTTGTCTCCACTGCTCCTAGCACTAGCCCCGAAATGAATGATGAAGGTGGCACGAAAGGTCAAACACAAAATTAAAATTTGTGCACACAACACTGTGGCTTGCATGAAACACGTATAAATTCAAATAAGGCAAATGGAATGATACTACAGTATCGTTTCACAGTTGCCAATAGTGATGGCAGATTGTCTTACAGAGGAGTCGGTGGTCTTGTCGGACGTAACGAATCAACTGTGATAGGGATGAGTAATCAATCTGTGCAGGACCGACACCACCTCGTTGCATCAGTACACGTGATGACAGGCATACTGAGCAAGGCGGTTATTGACTGCTCAGTTACATCACCAGAGCCATACCACAAAAAATTCGGTCAGTTGCGCAACGGGCTGTGGCTGCACGTTGCGTTCGACTTTTGCAGCAGAATGGACTGTCTGCAAAACCTCCATTGCAGCTTTTATCACTGAAAAGCAGAGGATACCTACTAGTCGTGACCGAATTAATCCTAATTTATGTCATAGTGAATGGAAATCGCTACAGCTGTTCGTACTCTTTTATTTTCAACCAACTAGTTCCGTGGAAGCTGTGTTCGGCCCGGCGGTAAGAGATCGGATTCGTATTGAAAGGGTCGTGGGTTCGACACTCAACCCGAAGGCAAATATTGTTGTGGTCCTTACCGATACGCATACTATTGACGTCACAATTAACCGAAACATCATAAGGGTTATTTTATTGATTTATATAAGCAATAAAGATATTTGCATAGTATGAAATTCGGGACTGCGAACATTTAAAATGGGGTTGCAGTTAACGCGTGCACGGAAACGTTGTGTATGTGAATTGATACTTGCCTTCCTTTGCTATTCATCCATTACATGTCCTGGGGTGATAGTCATGAAAGAAACAGTGCAAGAAAAAGGGGTCGTGCATCAGTTCTTTGAGTAGCGGGGTCGTCCTTACAGTCATCCGACTTGGAACTACCGCATCTTGATTTTTTTAATGTAATCATAGAAAACAAACTTGATTTTCAATCTGAAAACAGCTTCTTTCTACGCACAGTCTAGTAGCGAATTATCAGTAACACAGTATGTCGTTGAATACGTGGGAGGATAGTTGTATGTATAGTGGAACGTAGTTTGATGCAAGAACCACTGGAAGTGAATCCTTCTTCTTTCTCGATGAAGTATGTGCTGTTGTGAAATCTTTTATTACTTTTTTTACCTGACTATAAAAATCGGAGTGTTGTACTAGTGGCGTACATTTGGAAGGGGGAAATTGCTTTGATTCTGCATGTTGGCAATTTGTCTTCATCTTGCAATAGTTCGTCGTATATTTGTAGACTTGTTTGTCCTCCCTAGAAGTCTATCTGCAGAACACACTTCTTTTCTTGCATAAAAAAATTATTTGCCGCTGATTAGAGTTAAACCCTCGTTACTTTCAGTATAAACACAATCTCTTATCTTTTCTTTCTTTTCTTTGGATAGCTGTGTTCTTTATGGTCGTTGATCGTACTTGCTCATTGTTGATTTTTTATTATTGAGAGAGGCAAACATAAATTTTGATGACATGTATTGAGTATTGTTTCATACGCAAAAAAAGAACCGCATGGCCAGCAAGAAACAGTATTGCTTGCGCCGTACAATCAGATATAATCTCACCTCCATACTCACACAAATGAGAATCATCATTTGGTTGTCTGCCGTACGGCAGGATTAGACTGCATAGCCCTCCATGCTTCTCTGTCTTTTGCGATCCTCTTCGCTCTTTCGTACCCTCATAGTGGCTTGCTGACGTCATCCAGCATCTGGTACTTTCTTCTGCTCCTTCCTCTCTTTCCCGGAACGCAACCCTCAATTGCCTCTACCAGAAGGCAATCTCGTCTTAAACTGTGGCCTAGCCAGTTTAGTTTCCTGCTCTTTATCGTCAGCGACATCCTCCGTTCTTCTCCAACTCTGTTCGGTACTTCTTCATTTCTGACTTTGTCGATCCAGCTGATCTTCTCCATCCTACGCCATATCCACATTTCGCAAGCTTCAATTTTCTTCTCATCTTGCTTTATCAATGTCCACGTTTCTGCTCCACACAGAGTAATACAGAAAATTATAAGAGGCTTTAACGTGTACTGATTCCAAGTGATGCTTCAAATCAACTAGGAGGAAGCAAAGGAACTCACGTAACCACTAAGAAATACAAATTAGTACGACTCGCCATGTTGTCACTAAATTTTCTTCAAAGCCGCAAAGTATCACAGCATCGTGTGATACACCAGGCGGCACATCAAAAATATTCGTGCTTAACTAAAAATACAAAATGTTTATAAATTTCATGCACATATCTGACTAATGGAAATTTTTTTGAATATCTACCGAATTACAGCGCAGACCGCTAATTAAAATTAAATATGCGGTCGCACTTTTCACGTAATTATTATTTCATTTAATGTTCGTCCATGCGTAAAACACATGGAAATTAATATTAATGTTTATAAAAAATCGTTTTACGCATCATTTGGAATTTATTTAGCATTATTAAACGGGATGACCAGTTTCCTTCGTTTCGTCGCCCGAATGATCGGGAACGAAATTTTTTAATTTAAAACACAAATTACTGAGGTCAGACCGCTTTTTTTTTAATTCTTCGATGACGTTTAGCTACGAAAATCATAATAATGTACAAGAGAGACGAGTGTTTCCGTGATGGGGAGGACGGTGTCAACTGCACTTACCTGAAGATAAAAACAATATTATTTTCTCAAATACGAAAGTGTCAATGATCACTCCGCAATTTTTTCTATAGATTACTTTTTGTCAATCAAACTAAAATCATGAAGTATTTCTTTATAACTTCAGAAATACTCACATGAAATGTTAATAATATCGATCATCGGTCGACAGAGGTTTTCTGAAAATGATACTATTAGCAGTATTTTAGAACACATTTTGACTTCGGTCATCTGTACTTGTTAGCCATCTGAATCATTGCTCCATCTTATTCGTTTCATATTCTAAATTCAGAAAATCCCCAATTCAGACAGACCACCATGTCTAGAATGTAGATAACCTAATTACACGCTGAAATTGTTCAGTCAAACTTCTGATGAAACACTTTTGAATAATATTTGCCTCTTACACAATTTCTTTCTGGTAAATGCAACATAATTTAAGTTCATAACAGAAATGTCACCCTCACTCAGTACATGCCTGTACTCCACCTACAACCTACCCCAACTCAACTTTTTTAAACATTACGACTTCATCGTTCACTTAACGTCGCATTTAGGTTCTAATTTCGCATATTTAAAGCTATATGCTGGTGTCTAGATATTGTAATTTACTCGACTGTCTACTTCAGTAAATTAACTTGTGAAAGTCAAGGGTTTAGAAATGCTATTAGAGTGCGATTTACGGTGGACTAAATAAAATCCAGCATATATATTGTGTACAGTGCTAATACTATAAACTTACCTCACAGAATGCATCAGAAAGAACGCCTGTATTGGCCAATGTTTCCATGAAAGAGTCTGAAACATCTCGTATTGATACTCTGTTTTATTTGATCTCTTACTAAAGTAAGGCCTGATTAGTATTACAAACACTACGAAAATATTCAAGAGGAAGAAAACGTTTACCTAGAAAACTTCATTTTATGGTGACTCATAAAGTTTCCACATCTTTCTCTCAGTCAACTGAATTAATTCATTTACCTTCCTTACAACTAACTTTATACTCTCTTTACACTTTCTCATCTCTTCTTCACATATTCAATCGTTGTGATAGATACCAATATGTTCCTAACGAAAAACCTCTACGTAATTACATTTTGTTTCATACATTAATAACTAAAGAACGTATCTCTGCATAAAACCAATTACGTGCTGTCTTACATCTAGGCCTTTCTAAATTTTGTTACGATTATTCCTAGATACAATAACATCGTAAGGTCATTGACTATGCTACACACACAGGTGACTGTTGTTTTACGTACAGTTCAATTGGAATGATTTGCAATGCGTTTCCCCTATTATGAAATGAAATTATTACTTTTATGGCACAGATACGAGTACTGTTTAAATACAAAATATATGTGATGAATGCGCAGTCCAGAAAGTGAAAACTTTCACTTATTACGAAAATAAAATGCTCATTGCCTGATTTTTCACAGTTCTCTGTTATCAGAGGACCGTGTCATTATCATTAGTGAAGATAAAATTTCAGATAACAAGGGTGATATTTATCTACCAACATCAGGACGACTAAATGAAGGTCCGGTGTATTTATGATACGGCATCAGTTGCTGATTTACCAGGAATTTCACGACTATCTATCTAAACAAGAAGCAGAATTAAGGGCCTTTCGTTTCTCTTGTACTCCCCAGATTAACGTTTCTCCAGATGTGAAATAAAAAAAAAGTGTGAAACAAATGTTACTTACCTACCAGAGGAACATTTGCAAGTGTGACAGTCTTTCTTGTATATTTTCATTAAGAAAGTAATTTCCAATACGCCCTATATTTTGCACTCGTTAGTGCTCTTCCTTTCCGCGTAGCCTGTACAACAAGTACTGTATTGTACAAATCAATAAATAACTACGCTAACACGAAACTGAGTGTACAGATTTTTAATTTTAAACATACATAAAGGCCAATGAAACGAACATAATTCGAAAGGTGGTTTGTCATAGATGTTGGGAATATAAAAAGTATGTATGCACTTAGCTGCTAAGAGTGGAAAAAAGAAGTTTTAGGATGATACTCCAAATTCTCCATACGTTTTGCCGCTTTATTATAGCCCGTTGTAGGTGGCCTATTGAAACAGGTAAAATTAGTTCACTCTGTTAATGATTCGAGTCGCCGGGCGCCGTGGGCAGCGCGCCCGGTTAGAGGGCTAAACGCCCTCTGTAATAGAAAAAAAGCTGAGCCAAAAACAAGTCAAACAACAGCAAACAAATAGGATGAGCGACCGCAATGAACAGAACTACCCATAGATCAAGGGAAAAATGTTCCAATTTTAAGGTCCTCGGTTCAATTCCAATTTCTCCCATTTTTTTAATCCTTCGTAATATTCAATTCTTAACTTTAAATAAAGATATTAAATCTGATTGAACAACTCAGTTTATGAAAGCAGTATTATAATAAGTCTGAAGGACAAACATTTGAAAAAGTTGGGATTCTATTAAGAAAACCAGTTTATGGTGAGTTGTGTGTTGCAGCAAGTGGAGTTCGATCCTTTGTTGGTTTGAAATTATATATTTGTGGACATAGAGAACAAGGACATTTAGCGAATGATGAAAAGATTTTTCCAATAATGTTGTTTATACTGAAGTTTTGTAATGCTAAATTGTGAAATAAAGCAATTAATTCCCTTATTTGTGTCTTTCGTTCTCTCTCGTTTCCTCTTTGTCCTTTCATTAACCAGTTCTCATAGCATTCACATAAAACCTATAAATTTGCAGTTATCAATAAATTCCAATTACATTAATGTTCCTTTTTTTTTCATTTTCATGACTTTGCAAATACAACTGGTCGAATTTCGATTATAGGCAATACAATTTCACTTAAATATGGCTTTTTGTTGACAATGCAACACAAAGTTGTGTTTATACTAGCATACAGATCCGGTACACAGCATAGTAATTAGTCAACTTGCCGAAGTTGTCAGAAAACCAAAGGAAACACCAGAAAAATGCACACTGGTGATTTAGTAAATCGTTTACAGGTAAATTGTGCGGAAGTACCGTTTACGTCTGCGAAGAGGTGGTAGAAATACCTACGCACGTTGTAACCTAGTAGAATAGTAATTGCACTACATTCACATAAATAAAATGAGATGCTGTCCGTTGATAACCTTATCATTTGATCATGAACTATTGCAGTTAGTTGCTTTCTTATAGCTGTTCGTGGCTAAACGCTGCACGGGAAAGGCCGAACGGTGCAGGACGCTTTATTACTGAATGTACGGCCGCTCCCACAGGACGTTCCAGCGACGTCTTGCCCTTCTGGCAGGAGTGTGTGTGACTGGTCACCTTACCACTTTGGTCTCTTAGGTTTACAAACATTTTGATTCCATAGCTACTGTTCCAACTCTTTAATGTATGGTATACGCATGTATTGAATTATATTATGTAAAACATATGTAAGCGATCAATAACTAATATACACTCATGGCCATTAAATTTGCTACACCACGAAGATGACGTCCTACGGACGCGAAATTTAACCAACAGGTAGAAGATGCTGTGATATGCAAATGATTAGCTTTTCAGAGCATTCACACAAGGTTGGCGCCGGTGGCGACAACTACAACGTGCTGACATGAGTAAAGTTTCCAAGCGATTTCTCATACACAAACAGCAGTTGACCGGTGTTGCCTGGTGAAATGTTGTTGTGATGCCTCGTGTAAGGAGGAGAAATGCGTACCATCACGTTTCCGACTTTGAGAAAGGTCTGATTGTAATCTATCGCGATTACGGTTTAATGTCGAATTGTAGCCTATTGCGATTGCGGTGTATCGTATAGCGACATTGCCGCTCGCGTTGGTCGCGATCCAATGACTGTTACCAAAATATGGAATCAGCGGATTCAGGAGAGCAATACGGAACGCCGAGATGACAGGCATCTTATCCTCATGGCTGTAACGATTCGTGCAGCCATGTCTCGATCCTTGAGTCAACAGATGGGACGTTTGCAAGACAATAACCACCTGCACAAACAGTGGACTATCAGCTGCATCACAAACAGGAGCGCCTGCGACGGTGTACGCAACGACGAACCTGGCTGCACGAATGGCAAAACGTCATTTGTAGGATGAATCCAGTTTCTGTTTACAGCATCATGATTGTCGCATCCGTGTTTGGCGACATGGCGGTGAACGTACATTGGAAGCGTGTATTCGTCATCGCCATACTGGCATATCAACCGGCGTGGTGGTATGGGTTGCCATTGTTTACACGTCTCGCTCACCTCTTTTTCGAATCGACATTACTTTGAACAGTGTCCGTTACATTTCAAATATGTTACGACCCGTGGCTCCAGCATTTATTCCATCCCTGCGAAACACTACATTTCAGCAGGATAATGCACGACCGTTTATTATAGGTCCAATCGGGCCTTTCTGGATACGGTATATGTTCTACTGCTGCCCTGGCCAGCATACTCTCCAGATTGAAAACGTCTGCTCTATGGTGGCCGAGCAACTGGCTCGTCAGAATACGCCAGTCAGGACTCTTGATTAACTGTGGTATCATGTTGAACCTGCATGGTAAAACGTTTTAATAGATTTGTAAGTAATTAATGTTCATTCTACCGATACTCATCTTTTCAACATTGCGATGTATGGGGGTTCTGCTCACTGCAACATTATTCCTGGGCCGTCGTGGTAGAAATAAATACTGGATATATACAATTTTTCACTTGTTCTTTAATTTTCATTCAAACTTATTCTCCACCAAAACATTACAGCTTCAAAACATATACAAAGCATCAGAACGGTAGTACTTCCATTTTAAAACAACAGACTGACATAGCTTCCAGAGCACTCGACAAATGACAAAACTCGAACTCTCCCACGCAAGGCGGTGAGGCAAATATATAACATCGACAATAATGACGTTACATTATGCATTGTTCAAAACAATTGAATACACTAATTTACAATTACCAAACACACAATTAAAACATTTCCTGTACACAAGAATAATCACAATATAAAATGAAAACTATGCATACAATAATTTTAGATGCCGCATGTATTTTTAAGACGAAATTTCAGATCTTTCTGTTGACAACAAAGTGTGATGTTAAATGTCAATTAATTTGTTAATGAGTACATCATACATGTTCCTAACATATATTGAACTATCAAATCTCATGGCCATTCTCAAAATATACTCCAAACCTTACGTCAGTCAATATATACAAAGAACTATAATATACAAATCTCGAATTACATTTTTAACACAATTAGCTGGTCAACACAACTTGTTTATGAGCCTGACATATATACAATGCTATTTATTTTCATGTCTTTATGTAGATACAAAAGGTTTCACCATTCTTCTGTCTATTTATTGAAATAACATACAATAACAAAACTATTGTTTACAGAACTGTCTGGAAACGTCTTATACAAATCTCTTAGATTTCATTAATTATCACTTGATTTAATTACGCCGGCCGCGGTGGCCGAGGGGACTGAGGCGCTTCAGTCACGGTCTGCACGGTTACTACGGTTGGGGGTTCGAATCCCCCCTCGGGCATGGATATTTGTGCCGTCCTTAGTATAAGGTAGTTCGTAAGTAGTTTGTAAGTTTAGGAACTGATAACCCCGTAGTTAAGTCCCATAAGCTACACAAACATTTGAACATTTTTTTTTTTTTTATTTAATCACACTATCACCGAGAAACTGTCCTACACTGTTTCCTGTTGATGTTAAATGTCAATTAATTTGTTAATGAGTTTATCATACATGTTCCTAACATATATTGAACTATCAAATCTCATGGCCATTCTCAAAATATACTCCAAACCTTACGTCAGTCAATATATACAAAGAACTACAATATACAAATATCGACTTACATTTTTAACACAATTAGCTGGTCAACACAACGTGTTTATGAGCCTGAGATATATACATTGCTATTTATTTTCATGTCTTTATGTGGATACAAAAGGTTTTACCATTCTTCTGTCTATTTATTGAAATTACATACAATGACAAAACTATTGTTTATAGAACTGTCTGTAAACGTCTTATACAAATCTCTTAGATTTCATTAATTATCACTTGATTTAATCACACTATCACCGAGACACTGTCCTACACTGTTTCCTAGGCTGGCTATATCGTTTTTAACTAGCTTCACACACAACTTTTATTACTATTGAACCACACGATTCCGGATCCGACGCAGACGGTATCGTAGGATGACAATGAGATGAGAGGACCAGGCAGACGGTATCGTACGATAACATTGAGATGAGAGGGCAAGCAGTATCGTCACAATGGGCATCTGTACCTGTACACGCCTTCCAAGCACTGTTTGACTCAATGCCCAGGCGTATCAAGGCCGTTATTACGCCCAGCTGTGGTTGTTGTGGGTGCTGATTTCTCAGGATCTATGCACCCAAATTGTGTGAAAATGTAATCACATGTCAGTTCTAATGTAATATATTTGTCAATGTTTGTATAGCTTATGGGACTTAACTACGGGGTCATCAGTCCCTAAACTTACAAGCTACTATGAACTAACTAATTCTAAGGACGGCACAAACATCCATGCACGAGGGGGGATTCGAACCCCCGACCGTAGTGGTCGTGCAGACCGTGACTGGAGCGCCTCAGTCCCCTCGGCCACCGCCGACGGCAATATATTTGTCCAATGAATACCCGTTAATCTTGTTGCAGCAATTTTAATGGCCAGTAGTGTATAAACAACTACGCCTGAGCAGTGTCAATGCGCCGCAGTCGGTAAGATGACCGATCAAGTCCACTCACAACACCAGGAAGGAACCACATTCTGTTGATTTTAGTTCTGCCATGCGGTGAAGGTCCGAATTTCGAGCCTATCCGCATCGTTAACTTGTGTCAGGAGAGACTCTCATCAATGGGAGTTTTCAGACGCGGTGGAGGGAACCAACGTGGAGGAGGTACAGATACACAGGGTGTATCACTTGCCTCGTTCTGGCCTCCTTAAAGCTACCTGGTCAGTTGGTGACAACTACCTATGAATTTCAGATCGAAAGAATTCTGAAAGGAACGCCACTGAGCTGAATGATTATTTTAGTGCAGCCAGGGGATCTCATGTTTCGACTCAAACTGTACGTAATAGGCTGCGTGAGATATGGCTGTACCCTCCAACGTTCTTGGTGAGAGAGAGCTTTGACACCTGGACACCATACAGTGCGGTACCGACGGGCCCCAACAGCATGCTGAATGTACTCCTCAGAACTGCGATGAAATTTTTTAAAGCAGCCTGGTCAAGCCTGAACGTCTGAGACAAACCAACCAGTGTGTGCAGCAAGGTCGTGGTTCTCTGATGTTTTCGGGTCGTATTATGTGGGGCCCGCACTAGTCAATGGTGGTTGTAGAAGTCAACCAAAGAGCTAATCGTTACAGCTAATCGTATAGTGCAAATATATCGGCAAGGGATTCGTCTTAATGGACGACAGTTCTTGCGGTTATTGTGTATATCTGTTGAATGGGTTCATTCATGATAAAGACATCGTAACACGAATTTCCACCACGTTCTCCAGACATAAGCCATATCGAACCTGGGATACAATGAAAAGGGCTGTTTTTGTACGACACGTCACGCAAACCAATCTACGCCGAATCGCCGTTGACGAGCCCTTGATGATCTAATTGATAGTATGTTGCGACTAATACCGGAAATACAGACATGCATCGGGCTATAGGACGTGTTAAGATTTTAGGGCTTTTAGTGTGTACTGCAATCTGGTACACAAATTCAAAGTGTCTAGATTATTCTCGTATAACTTGTAAATTGTTGTTTTCATGAACAATAAAGTGCAGTGTGATTTCTGTGTATCTCTACTCCATTTTTATGTAAAGAGTGAGGAACTCCTAGAATAAGGGCGATATAAAACTTTTTTAATGAGTGTAGTTTCGCGATGTGCACTACACTTTCTTTGCAACTGTATGACAGATTAGTAAACCATACAATAAAAATTACAGATAAGATTTTTTTTTAATTTCGGAAGAAAAATAATTTATAATGGCTGAAGTGTAGACGGTATCTAGAATAAAAATGGCAAAAAGCATTTCTGAAGAAGAGAGATTGTTAACGTCGACTCTAAGTGTTATAAAGTATTTTCTGAAGGCATGTAAGTAAAGTGTAGCCTTGGACATGAGCGAGACGCGACGATAAGTTGTTGTGACATGAAGTAAATAGAAGATTTTTAAACTCCATAATGGTAATAGGAATACCTGCTGAAGAGAAACACGTGAGAGAACCGAAAGTCGCACGGATTTGGTCGTGCGGTTTAAGGTCACCTGCTACGGATTGCGTGACCACTTCTCATCGGAGGTTCGAGTCCTTCCTCGGTTACGGGTGTGTCTGTTGCTCTTTGCATAAGTTACTTTAAGTATTTTGTAAGTCTGGGGACTGATGATCTCAGCAGTTTGAAGATTACAAAGGTTTTTACATTTTTCATAGAATTAAAAAGAAATAAATGACCAGATCCTGGCGGAATCCGAATTCAATCTACGTGGATTTCTCTGCAGCATTATCACATGATTTAGCTTGCGTTTGGCCCGAATCTGGTCCAGCGCAAAGTCCCAGGTGAGTGGAGTAAAGCAGACGTTACTTCTTTGTAAAAGAGAATGGACATAATTACAGGCCAATAGCAATACCACAGGACGCGTAAAAGGAGAGGGGGAGAGGACCAAAATTGTTTACGTTCATTAATTTTGGCCTAAATAAATATAATACAGTATTTTACCTTTGAAAAACTGTTTTCTGAATATTTGATGAATCATAAATTTTATATAAAACCCTTCCTTCGATAAATAAATGACACTGCTAAAAAGGTTCAATAAATCTCCTGTTAGGCTTACATGCCACACAGATTTCTCATTTCGGCCACATTGCAAGTTGTTTTCTTGTTGAGTCTCATTCTTGGTAAAATAATCAGTTTCTTTTCAGAGGAAGTCACTGTCAATGAGATTCAGCTGTCATTTATATTGTATACTTGTAGTGAGATAAACGCAGTTCGCTGCGGTTCACCACGAGACTTATAAATGTCTAAAAGAATACGTGAGTCATCGCTAGAAAGAGGTCCGAATGAGAATGTATATGGAGATTCCATCTCAGGGAGTGAAAGTGAATATGAATATAGTATGATTCATATCGGGAAAGTGATATAGACGTTAGACAAGATTAATATATCGCAGCTTCAGGTTATGACGTTCAGACTGTGTTTGTGGGAAAGTCTGGGAAAAGGTATGTTATCGCACAGTCTGGACTACCTACGTCTTTCCTAAATATATGAAGGAGCAAGCAGGACGAATTCCAGTGTATGTTTGCCATTCCCCTTGAGAAGCCTGGAGGTTATATTTACATCTGTTTGAGGTAATTAGGATAAATGTTATTTCTACTAATGAGAATTTGTGTGTCTTCAAAGGAACAATAATACTTAAGGTAAAAATGGATATTTCTGCTGTGTTCACGATCTCTGGTCCGACCTAATGAGTCAGCCTGTTAAGAGAACGGTATAAGAATGTTCGATGACAAAACTACAAGGAACCAAAGAAGGAAAGCAGACAAGTTCACAATAATCCGTGAAATTTTAAACCAAGTAAACTACAGATTTCCGCTATTCTATAAACCAGAAATGTGCCTCGCCATTGATGATATACTCTTCTTGTTCAGAGAACGTTGCCCATTCAAAGTGTTTATGAAGGAGAAACTCGGCAAATATGGCATCCTTATACACATAACGTCGGGAGCATTAGACAGATAAGTCATGAATGTGGAACCGTATGTGGCTTAAGCATAGAGTTTTTCCAAGTTCGAGGGAGGATCAGCATAGTTAAACGTCTGGCAGTGCCTGTGAAAATTACAGGTATAAATATTACTACAGACACTGATACTCCACTTCGGTGGAATGGACAGCAGAGCTTAACAGACGCTGCAAAGTTACTATAGTAAGAGCTCTCCAGTCAAACAGGAAGCATATTCCGACCATATGGAAGAACACGTCAAATCGAGTGCTGTGTACGTCAATGTTCTTGCTCACAGACCCAGAAATAGGTAAACCACCAGTTACTTTGTTATCCTGTAAGGTAATAGCAAAACCAAGTAAACACTTACTGATATTATTACCAAACAACAAAGATAATGGTACTGTAGGAGAAGGGAAGAAAAAGCCGTGTTCAGTCTAAGAGGACGAGAAAGAAATGACTAGCAAAACTGAACCGAGGCAAATAAAAAAAAGCAACTTTTCCGCATATTCACCCTGTACACTCAGGCATCTATATTATCTCGTTACAAGTCCTTGAATGACTCTAGCAAAGAAGTACACCACTGACCATTAAAATTGCTACACCAAGAAGAAATTGAGATGGTAAACGGGTATTCATTGGACAAATATATTATACTAGAACTGACATGTGATTACATTTTCATGTAATTTGGGTGCATAGATCCTGAAGAAACAGTACCCAGAACAACCCCCCCCTGGCCGTAATAACGGCCTTGATACTCCTGGTCATTGAGTCAAACAGACCTTGGTTGGCGTGTACAGATGCCCATGCAGCTTCAACGCGATACCACACATCATCACCACCACTAGCGTTACACCACGTGGCTATCCGGGCAGGGGCCAGCTCTTTTCGGTAGAAAGGCTAAAAGTTGACCACTGTACGATACAAGAGCATTGTTTTTATTACTAAAATTAGCAATTAAGGTCCGTGTGAACTACTGGTTACTCCCTGCTATGAGGCCTTGTTCCCTGGCCCAAACTGAGAACCGACTCGTTTCAAATTACTTCAATAACAGGAAGTTAATAATACAGTGGTTAATGTACATAGCAGCTCACACGTTATTACACACAGACATTAATAAGCAAGCCACCACAATTAAAGTTATCTTAGAAAGGTGGCTGAGAAAACATTTATGGTGCAACGGAATTTACACTTGAGAAAATTTGCATCTGAGCTTGTTCTCAGCACTTGTGAAGAACAATATTAAATAAAAGATGGAAGGTGCTCTAAAACTACAATTTATAAGCAACTTACGGATTATGATGAACTTAAACTTTTTTATTCAGGTGGAAAACAAGCAACTGGGGGAACCAATTTTGTTAATACAATAAAATGCATCTCTTACATGGGTTAATGCAGATGGTGCCACCCTAAATTATACATGATTTAACGCTACTGGGGGGAAGGATTCACAAACAACACTCATTCTCTCACACACACGCAATGCCACAGCGAAACGCACCACAATCAGCGTGCTAAGACGAGGCGGAAGCAGGCGTCGATATCGTAGGCAAAATTCAGAAAGTCGGGGGTAGCACAAAACACAATATACAAAAACACTGTGAATCTGGCTCTGACCTGTCGTTCTGTTTTGAGATGGTGCGTGTGTATAGCAAGTTAAATTACAACTGAACAGAAAACTCGAGCAAACACGCTAACGGCGACCCACGGCTACGTTACATGGACGCACTCCGCTGTAGGTGAAGTGGTTGAAAATCGGATTCACTATACTAAATCAGGGTGGATTCTTAAATTGCAGTCTGTCAGCAATCAATCTAGGTACTGGTTTTATATGAGAAGTGGCGTGAACTCAGGCGACGAGCTGCAAACCTCGGAAGTCGGAACTCGGAGCCTCGTGGTTCCGAAAACCGATAAAATTGAATAAATTCAGATTCCGAAAAATAAAGAAAATTAACTACAGTATGGAACCCATAGAAATTCTTAGAATTGTATAAGAAAGCGAATGAAATACAGCTACACGCGATAGGGGGCGATTACGGAGACGGATGAGGTCCTGTCTCAGGAAAACCACAAAAATGAAATAATTACAAAGTCGGAAAAGTAAAAATAAGAATTACGGCATGCAACTCATACAAATGTGTAGAATTACATGAAGAAGCGAAAGAAATGCAGCTACACGAGATAGGGAGCGGTTACAGAGACAGATGAAGTCCAGTCTCAAAAAACTCGAAAAGTGAAATAATTACAAAGTAGGAAAAATAAAATTAAGAATTACAGCATACAGCCCATAGAAATGTTTAGAATTACATAAGGAAGCTATTGAAGGGGGCTGTACAAGGCTCAGAGAGAATTACTGACAAAGACAGTGTGTGTACTACCAGTCGGAGAAGAGACAGCAAGATAGGCGGGGAGAGAAGATCGCGAAATATTAGTGGAAATCAGAAGGATACATAGTTACTTGCCTGATGGGCATGGCATGGAACAAACAAGAGTGGAAGCTGAAGGCTTTGTTCTATGAACCAACCACGTGGAACATATATCACTCATGGAAGGAAACGATGAGAAGATTTTTACATGCACTGTATAAAATGAACATATCACCAATTACAAATAGGGCCCCACAAATCTAGAAAGTATTTACACAGAGTTCATACACCGCCACAAGGTCACAAAAGGTTTTAACATTCCAGGCCGTTATCAAACTGTAACTAGAATCACACACACGGCCTTTATCTATCGGAAATCAGAGTTGAAAAAAGAGAACACATTTCTGCACACGATCGGAGAAAATATTCCCAAAGAAATGATTCTAAGTTCTCGAATCTAAGTTAAACGTGCCAGACAATGAAATGCTACTATCTCGCGGATACCAGAGAAGAACCAACCTACCTCACCAGACGACCAGCCCAGAATGGTCAGACCGAGCGGCCACCGCATGCGGGAAACGACCGGAAGCCTGAAAATCCAAGAAACAGCGGTGGTGGGGACGGACAGCGAGACTCGCGCTAAAGAAGGGTCGCTGACTGAACTGTAACCAAAGGGTGTAGAAACCTCTTTGGTAGTATCAGCAGCTATCGATACTGAGCCAGAGAGAACGATGCAAAGCGAGCTATCACTCCCCACATTCAGACAGCCATAGATTCTCGCACCCACTTAAAAGTAGAACAACTGCACATTCTCACAGGGACACTGACGTAGCGGAAAATCCGTACTTATGCCACATTAATTAATATAACAATAAATTATTAACATAACAAAATAAGAAAAACCTAGCAATATCAACTAATATTTTAACACATGAAATAAAAAGTGCTATTCCTCAAGCCTTGAAAAGAGTTGGGTTCAAGTTTTAACAAAATGATAATCTTGCGACATTAAATAAATTGTAAGTTTACAGAAATATAAAAGAAATATGTAAGACGGCAGACGGTCGTCTTTCAAGGCGAAGAAGCGATATTGGCCGTCGAATTTCGTGTGTTTTATGTATATAAATAAGGTCTTATGAATATATGACATTTCAAAGCAAATAAAAGTAACTGAGTAAATTGAGAATCTCTCGAAAACCGGTCATTAGAAGTACTATTTGTTGGAATAAATCACTGGAGCGTCTTATATGTGGTTAAAAAATATCCGTATTACAGTAATCTGCCGTTTCAAGGCAGGGGGGAACTGACGATCTATTAACACGAATTGTTCGTTACATCATTTGTTGTAATTATATGTCAGCAACCGACATATCTACCAGTAGTGTATACAACACATCTAGTCTAGTATCATCATCGATCACAGATAGTGGCCGTAGCGTGCCGGGCGACGTGGATCAACGCGCCCGGTCAGGGGACTAAACGCCCTCTGTAATGAAAAAAGGTGAGCCAAACATTCAACGAACAACAAGGAACGACCTGAACCAACGATCACAGGTCTACCAGACGAACAAAAAGAAAAGGAAAAAAAGCGTAGGCAGCAACGTCATGGACGATGATATGGTAGGTATCCACCGGCGGTGGTTCGAGGTGTTTCGCATGCAAATATTTTTTTCCTTTTTTATTTCCTGATAGACTCAAAGACTTTCTTATAAATTTCATAGAAATACAATGCATAATATTCGATGGTATGTAAACATAATTGCGCATCCTCTGAGGAGTGAGTTTGTTGGTTTCGTTTTATGAACAAGACAGGTTGCACCTTACCTAGAGCAAAATACCCACTTTATTGTTTCACGTATTGCATTTTACACATTGTTAATATTCTTCTACTAAATAGTAACATGATCGTGGAAGAATGACTTTTAAGTTTTACTAAAAAGCTAGACTATTGCAATAATATTTGTCTTATGTGAAGGCCTAGTCTAATGTTATATCCCAAAGTTTGTCATGAAGTTTTTATATGTTGCTGCATTATTGACAAAACATGCAACTCTTCTAAGAGTGTAAGTTCATAGATATTTCGTTGTTACATATGTAGGCCTACGTCACAGAACATGACGAACGTATGAACAAACGGCAAAAAATAGAGATAAAGCAGAAATTTCATTCCTTTTGTTTCGTAAACATTGTGGTTCCAGGACCTGACGCAGCCGACAACTGTCGCTGGAGCGCGTTGCGATATCCGTGTAGCTCGTTGGGGCACACGTCTCGTATGCACAAAGTTGCGCCGTCTCCGAGCGTTCAGCCGCAAGGTGGACTTGGCACGTTGACCGCACACGTTCAGACACACGCTCCGTGTGCCGACGGCTTTAGGCCACACGGCTAACCGATCGGGTACAATGCACGACTGTCCCCAAACAAAGTACCGCGTCTTTTTTGCTAGGGGTGTACGAGGCTTTATTGTATAATGGGGAAAAATCAGTTACCTTTACGATCGTTCCAGAAACCGATCTTGTATTCCATTTCTAATGACACCTTCGTAAACGATATTTGCTACATTTTTGGGATACCAAAGCAAACTGTTTCAGGAAGGAGGGAATTTCCAGTTACGATTCTACGTAGTGCGGCCATGTTGTTGTTGTCTTCAGTCCGCAGACTGGTTTGATGCAGCTCTCCACGCTACCCTGTCCCGTGCAAGTCTCTTCATCGGAGAATACGTTCGACAACCGACATCCTTTTGAATCTGCTTACTATATTCGACCCTCGGTCTCCCTCTACGATTTTTACCCCACACGCTTCCTTCTAATGCTAATTGTCAAAAGTTTCTCCAAATCGACAAACGCTAAAAACGTATGTTTACCTTTCCTTAGCCCAACTTCTAAGATAAGTCGTAATGTTAGTATTGCCTCCCGTGTTCCTACATTTCTCCTAAATCAAAACTGATCTTCACCGAGGTCGGATTCCACAAGTTTTTCTATTCGTCTGTAAATAATTCGTGTTAGTATTTTGCACCCATGACTTATTAAACTGATAATTCTGTAATTTTCACACTTGTCTGCACTTGCTTTCTTTGGTATTGGAATTACAATATTATTCTTGAAGTCAGAGGGTATTTCCCCTGTCTCATACATCTTGCATACCAGGTGATACATTTTTTTTCACGACTGGCTCTCCTAACTTCATCAGCTGTTAAGACGGGGCCTTGTTTCTACTCAAGTCCTTCAGCGCTCTGTCAAATTCTTTTTGCAGCATCATATCGCCGGCCGCGGTTGCCGAGGGGACTGAGGCGCGTCAGTCACGGTCTGCACGGCCACTACGGTCGGGGATTCGAATCCCCCCTCGGGCATGGATATTTGTGCCGTCCTTAGTGTTAGCTAGTTCATAAATTGTTTGTAAGTTTAGGGACTGATGACCCCGTAGTTACGTCCCATAAGCTATACAAACATTTGAACATCTTATCTTCCTCCATTTCGTCTTCAATTTCTAGAATACTGTCTTCAAGTTTATTTCCTTTGTATAGGCCCTCTATATATTCCTTCCACAGTTCAGTTTTCCCCTCTTTGCTTAGTACTGGTTTTCATATACATCTACATCTACATAGATACTCTGCAAATCACATTCAAGTGCCTGGCAGAGGGTTCGTTAACCACTTTCATAACTTTTCTCTACCGTTCCATTCTCTAATAGCGCGCGGGAAGAAAGAACACCTAAATCGTTCTGTTTTCGATCTGATTTCTCTTATTTTATTGGGATGGTCATGTCTCCCTACGTCGGTGGGTGCTAGCAAAATACTTTCACATTCAGAACTAAAAGTCGGTGATTGAAACTTCGCAAACATATCACGCCGCAATGAATAACGTCTTTCTTTTAATGATTTCCACCCCAATTCGTGCAACATTTCCGTGACGCTTCCCCCCCCTCCCGTAACGTGATAGAACAAAACGAGCTGCCCTTCTCTGTACCTTCTCAATGTCTTCCGTCAGTCCCACCTGGTGAGGGTCCCACAAGGGGCAACAGTATTCCAGGAGAGGACGCACAAGTGTGATGTAGGCAGTCTCTTTGGTGGAGCTGGTGCATCTTCGAAGCGTTCTGCCGATGAAACGTAACCTTTGGTTCGCCTTCCCCACAATATTTTCTATGTGTTCTCTCCAGTCAAAGTTGTTCGTAATTGTAACTCCTAGGTATTTGATAGAATCTACGACCTTAAGGTTTGACTGATTTATCGCGTAATTGAAGATTAGCGGATTTCTTTTAGTGGTCATGTGTATTACTTCACACTTTTCTTTATTTAGTGTCAATTGCCAATTTTCGCACCATGCAGAAATTTTGTCTAAATCGCTTTGTTTGTTTTGTTTTTTGTTTGTTTGTTAAGCTTATGGGACTCAACACCGGGGTCATCAGTCCCTAAACTTACAAACTACGTATCAACTACCTTATACTAAAGACGTCACAAATATCTATGCCCGAGGGGGGATTCGAACCCCCGACCGTAGTGGCCCTGCAGACCGTGCCTGGAGCGCCTCAGTCTCGTCGGCCACCGCGGCCGGCAAATCGCTTTGCAGTTGCTTTTGATCCTCTTTGACTTCACTAACCGATAAACGACAGCATCATCCGTGAACAATCTAAGGGAGCTATTCAGATTGTCTCGTAAATCGTTTATAAACACGAGGAAGAGTAGGGGACCTATAACGCTTCCCTGTGGAACGCCAGATATCACTTCTGTTTTACTCGATGACTTACCGTCCATTACAACGAACTGTGTTCTTTCTGATAGAAAATCGTGAATCCAGCCGCACAATTGGGGGGTTCTTGATATTCATACAGCTGCTTTTCTTGTCTCCAAATATCTCTTTTATTTCCCTGTAGGTTGTATCTTGTCTTTCCCCTAGTTACGCTTTCTTCTACGGTTATGCATTTGTCCTCTAGCCACTCCTGCTTAGCCAGTCTGTACTTCCTGGCAATCTCATTTTTCAGTCGTGCAATAACCACGTCGAGAACCTTTTCACTTGAATTACGGGAGTACAAATGACAGCTGTAGCAATGCTGCGCCCTTTAACACCTAGAGTAACCGGTACTACCGCCTTTTATATAGGTGCACCGTGATTTTGGTGAGGCCAGAGCAGGTGATCTTCTGCCAGTGCCACTGGTAGCGATCGCACGCCCATGCTACCAGCAGACCCGGACGGCAATCGTCCGTCAGCGCTCCGCCGCGGCCCCAGGAGGCGGCGGCTGCCATTAGCAATCTTCCGACGTCCCCCCGGCGCCGTAATGAAGGCCAGCGGGTAATGTGAGGTACAGCCGGCCGCCGGCCAACCAGGAGCGATGGCCGGCACGCGGCGCCCGGGGGACCGCCCTCGCCGCGCCGTAAACACCACCTGTCCCAGCCCTGCCGCCTCTGCCTCTACTGCTGCTGCTGCTGCTGCTGCCGCTACTGCTGGTGGTAACGCCGCCTGCCGCCGACGCCACTGGCGACCAAACACTGCTCTTTCATTGCACAAACTGCTGCACATACCAACATCCGTGCTGACAAGCGCAGAGATTTTCATACACTCTGTTTCCTCTACTCTCTTATCAACGTACACTGTCCCTCATATCTTTCCTCGACCTCAACACTCTTATCTGATCAACATGACAGAACTACTCGTTCCTGTCAGAGCAAAACCTTTTCTCTCCCTATCCATCACTCAGCCGGTTTCTCAAAATCCTTTTCAGTAGCAGGAACCAGGCTCTGGAACAATCTACCTCAGTATATCAGAGAACTGAATGACACTGCCAGCTTCAAACGACAGTTAATGGATTATCTACTAAAGCAATAATTACGCCAGTCTTTATTACCCTACGGTCCAGGTACGTCACACCATACCTCCTCCAAGATATTCTCCGACTGCCATTGCTCCCGCCAGGTACAGCTTCTGTCAGAATTCGCCATGCCTTAACCAGTATCGATATATTCAAAAGTAAATCTTGTATCTTCTAATATCAATGTTGTTACTTTTATTATTACACCAGCAGCAGCAAAAGGTGTCTCAGTGGTACTCCTAGTATTAATCCTGTTTAAAGTTAACACCTTTTATTTACATCCTTTTACATGTAATCAACCTGTATAAATTATGTTATTAACTGTTTATCTGTAAAAATCATTATTATGTTATAGGTAAATACTGTATGTGTAAGACCCTGGTCCGATGTAAGACAGGGCCTGAGGATCTGATCAGGCTAAATAAACAAATAAATAAATAAAAACACCCAATATATAGAAATACACTATTGGCCATTAAAATTACGATACCAAGTAGATGATAAACGGGCAATCATTGGACAAATATACTAGAACTGACATTTGATTACATATTCTCGCAATTTGGTTGCATAGATCCTGAGAAATCAGTACCCAGAACAACCACCTCTGGCAGTAATAACGGCCTTGGTGCGCCTGGGCATTGAGTCAAACAGAGCTTGGATGGCGTGTACAGGTACAGATGCCCATGCAGCTTCAACACGACACCACAGTTCATCAAGCGTACTGACTTGCGTACTGTGACGAGCCAATTGCTCGGCCACCACTGACCAGGCGTTTTCAATTGGTGAGAGATCTGGAGAATATGCTGGCCATGGCAGCATCTTTTCCCGTATCCAGAAAGGCCAGTACAGGACCTGCAACATTCGGTCGTGTATCATCCTGCTGAAATGTAGGGTTTCACAGGGATCGAATGAAGGGTAGAGCCACGGGTCATAACACATCTGAAACTTAACGGTCACTATTCAAAGTTCCGTCGATGCGAACAAAAGGCGACCAAGACGTGTTACCAATGGCACCCCATACCATCATGCCGGGTGATATGCCAGTATGTCGATGACGAATACACGCTTCCAATTTGCGTTCACCGCAATGTCGCCAAATTCGAATGCTACCATCAAAGGTTCAAATGTTTGTAAATGTATCGGACCAAACTGCGTGGTCATCAGTGCCTAGCTTACAAACTACTTAAATCTAGGTAAACTAATCTACGGACAAACACACACACTCATGCCCCAGGGGGAGCAACCGCGCGCTCCGCAGCGAGACGCTTCATAAAAGTCAGAAACGTAATGGTACGCATTTCTCCTTCTTACACGAATCACCAGAACAACGTTTCACCAGGCAACGCCGGTCAACTGCTGTCTGTATGTGAGAAATCGGTTAGAGACTTTCCTCATGTCAGCCCGTTGTAGGTGTCGCCACCGGCGCCAGCCTTGTGTGAATGCTCTGCAAAGCTAATCATTTGCATATCACACAGCATCTTCTTCCTGTCGGTTAAATTTTGCGTCTGTAGCGTGTCATCTTCGTCGTGTACCAATTTTAATGACCAGGAGGGTATCAGTAGCCTTTTGAGGTCATATATACAATTCATAGAATGAAGGCTTTAACGACCGGATGACACTGCTGCTGGTAAACCTACCGGGTAGAACGGCCGTGGTCTATGAAACTCTTCCGTCGTTACGTTTCGCCGAAGACTGGACATCTTCAGCGGCGTAACCCACAATAAAAGACTGGTCTTATTTAAAGTCTTGTCGATAGAGCCAAACAGATTTGCATACCGGAACACCTGAACGCCGCATTACAACATCTGAAACAAGATTTCTAGAAAAATGACTATTCAGGGAAAGAGGCAAATAAAATTTTGCGACCAAGCAGCAGAAGGCCGAAGAATAAGGACGAAACACAATAATGGAAGAACACAGTTTCTGGCCCTTTATTAAAAAAAGTCAGGTATCAGATCGGAAATATTTTACAAAAACGTGAAATTAGTCCAGATTTTATACCAACAAAAAAATATGTCAAGCTCTCCGATCTGTAAACGATAAACGCCCTCCTCTACCGGCATGTGGCGTATATAAAATTCCGTGTACATGTGGTAAAGTTTATATTGGAACCACGAAAAAGATTGTCACTTCACGACTAAATGAACATAAATTTTTTTGCTGATTAGGAAAAATAGATGAATCTGCTGTAGCAGAGCATGCTCTTCAGTCAGGAAGTCAAGAAATTAAATTTTCCGAAACAAATGTTTTATCTACAGCCAAGAATTATTATCCAGGTTTATGTACAGCAGCCTCTGAAATATATAAACAAAAGGATAAATTTAATAGGGAAGAAGGGACAATCAGACTTAGTGACATATGGACAGTAGCGCTGCAGAATCACTAAGCACCTTTTCATCTTTGACCAGGCTACTGTCGATAGTGAAGTTTTTATCTCTGACAAGAATTATTCCTGCTCATCACGTGTGACTTCCAGCACGTCCCCTTTTCTACGCTATACATTTCGCTCCTAGGCGTCCGACCCGTCAGTCGCCAAGACTCAGCGGAAGAGGATGTCGAGCGCAGTCTTGGACGAAACGTAAGGAACCGAAGAGTTTCATAGACGATGGCCACAATACCCGGAGGGAGTACCAGCAGCAGTATACAGTCAGAAAGAACAGACACTTTATCAATATTTGAAGTCTGTTTACAGCACCAGTCACATGCAGCGCTTGCTGTGTAATCATTCTTCTCAAGTCACCAGTCACATGCAGCGCATGCTGCGTAATCATTCTTCTCAAGTCACTGAAGACCGACGCCCATGCAGCACAATTACAAGCGCCAAGTTGCCGTTCAGGCATGACACCATTCACCAAACTTTTTAGACGCTCCAGGGATACATCTGTATTTCTAAAAAGTTTACAACATTTGGTAACATGCGTTACGAAAAACACTTTGACATTGCGAAGGCTAACTCCGGATTTCGCCTGAAATAAGTAATTTCCTACGGATAGGATCACTTACGATACTTGGTCCAGATCTGACGCCACCGATCCAGGTGGAAAAAAACCCTTGTGCGACGACAACGTAGTCGGTCCGTCGGTGGGCGGGCTAAGGAGTCCTTGGGATATAAGTTGGCCGTGTGAGGGAAGGGGGGGGGGAGAGAGTGGATGCTCTTCAGCTCGGATCGACGAAAGTTTTCAGAGCTCGTCAAGGCGGAGGCGGTGCCGGGGGGCGCAGATACCGGCGAGCGACTGCCGATATCTGGGCGGGGGCGGTGGGGGCGGCGGGGGCGGCGGTTCTGCTGGAGATGAAAGCGGCGTGATGAGCTTTGTGCCAGGGTCCGCCTTATCGACAGGCATGAGGCGCGCCCGGTGTGGGCATAATCAGGCGCGCGGGTGGCCATCGCGCGGATTAGCTGCAGGCAGGGGGCCGAGCACCTGCCCACCTGCCCGGGGAAAAACCACTCTGCTCGCGGAATTACGGTGTTAGCTCGTAAGGTGGCCGTCTTGAGGGATTTTGCCGCCCTGTGCGAAAATGCGACCTGACAGCGAGCACGCTGGTGCACCCGGTGGTTATAATTAACACTTTGAGTGCCAGCCATACATGCGAACCGACTTCCCCCAGTGCCAGCCCATTTTCTTAGTCTCCTTCCCCCAGTGCCGGCCATTTTTACAGTATTTCGTCCTGTTGGTACAGATCCAGAAATAATCATTAATATATTTTCCTTGGTCAGGAATAAACCTTATTATTTCCTCTTCCAATACTTGCCCCGTACATTTCCCTGCTTTGTAAACCTTCATCACAACAATTAAAACAAGAAACTCTGTTTTCGGGTAGGTAAAAAATTGGTTTTTTTCGTATTATAAACTATTTATTAATAAACATGGCAATGTTTATGTCATTACATGCAAATATCATGAATATTAAACATCAGCAAACGGCTTTTAGTGCAAATAGTTCTTCTTCGAGCGGTATAGCTGGAAGCAGGGCTGGACACAAAACCCCACTTTGTATCCTTCCTTCTGGCGACTCCTGCTTCTTTCTTGCCACTCTCTGAGCACACTCTACAAGTCTTTTGTGCCTTCTTCTTCCCTGGTGGAATGGGTATTCTTTCCAGGAAATGTGTTCCATCCAGTCGTGAAAGCGCAGCACCACTTGTAGCAGGCTGAAAGTCGGCGGCACACGGTGATGACAAGTCTTTGCATACCGCAATAATAAACTGGCTGGTAGAAATGTTTTTCTTCGTCACCTGAGTGTCTCGGCCTACTGCTTGACATGTTGCGTCTAACGCTCGCCCTGATGTCACACAGCCAACTGACACAAACCCTTGTTTCGTAAAGTGAACAGTTTTGTGGCGCCTCCTAGTGGCAGAGATGTCTACTACAAGGGTTTGCCTCCCTTCTGATAACTGCCGTACGGATAATGATGCGCGCGAAAGCTAGAATTCTTTTGAGAACAGCCGTCCGTAATATTACGGGCGCGGCAGTTCTCGCAAAGACACAGAGAACGTAATATTACGGGCGCAGCAAACTTCGAACAAACGACAGCAACGTAATATTACGGGCATGGCACTCTAAGTGTTAAAGTTTCCCTAGTTAGCGTGTTACAACACGGAAAGTAACTACGGCACGAGTGTCAAACTTCTTGAATAACAGAACGTCTTCATTGCAAATATTTTTTATTACAGTACAATGCAATTTGCTGTGATTGTTTCCAGCATTATAATGAAGTACCTGGGAAGCATATTCATTAGGTAGAGGTTACAGATATGAAAGTAGCAAGAATGATTGCAGGTACTAATAGATGGGAACAATGGCATGACGGT
This sequence comes from Locusta migratoria, assembly GCA_026315105.1. Taxonomy (NCBI): domain Eukaryota; kingdom Metazoa; phylum Arthropoda; class Insecta; order Orthoptera; family Acrididae; genus Locusta; species Locusta migratoria. The sequence goes on along the minus strand of CM048744.1, from coordinate 117,824,400 downwards.
GTCCATAATGAGGAAATCAAAGAAAAGCTGAGAATGAACACAATAGATGAAGCAGTTATAGCGAACAGACTGAGATGGTGGGGTCATGTTACACGCATGGGAGAAGCAACGTTACCTAAGAGACTCATGAGCTCGGCAGCGAAGGGTAAGAGGAGTCGAGGAAGAACAAGCGGAAAGTACTTAGATTCGGTGCAGAATGATTTTGAAGTAAAAGGCATAACATCAGACGAGCCATCAATGTTAGCATTGAATAGGGGATCATGGAGGAATTTTGTTAGAGGTACTATGCTCCAGACTGAACGCTGAAAGGCATAATCAGTCTCTAATGATGATGATGATAACAGTACAATAACGCGTTTCGCCCAGTTAAGGCATCTTCAGATATCTGACAAAGAAGAAAATATTGATACAGAACTTACACTATTTATATGACATTATTTCGAAAATTTTAAGCTACAAATCAATCTGAAACTGTTTTAAGAACTTGTGATAATGTACGGTACTAATCTACTATATCTATAAATGGGAATGTCTTTTCAGTGTACGTTTATCACGTCTGAACCACAAGACATAAAGAGCTAAAAATTTGTACAGTTACTAATGTCTACCCGGGGAAGGCTTTGGGCACGGTTTTATGGCGATCGGATAGCTATTTATCCATAAATATTAATGTGAATGTCTGTTCGGTGTACGCTTATCACGTCCGAACGACAAGACGCAGAGACTTTAATATTTGTACAGTAACTAATTTATACCTGAGGAAGGTTTTAGGCAAGATTTTATAGTGATCTGATATATATTTAGTAATTTTAAGAATATAACGCGAAATGCAGAACAATAATTAATCTTTAAAAATTATATTTACTCTTTGAAAATAATTTTATTGGTTGATTGTTGCTTGAGGGTTGATAATGATAAAAGGGTGAAGTATGTTGGGATGGTAAGTTATCGGTGTATATAAAATTATACATGTGTGTGTGTGTGTGTTAATATTTCGTTCTGCAGCGAAAACTACAGAACGCAAACGAATGGTCTGTGTCTAATTGTTGTCCGAAGTCTCCCGTTGTACACCATAGCAGTTCCATGCCGATAGCTATAAGAGGGTGGAAGATATGGTGGTTGAAAGTCGTCAGATTATTAAAACATTCGGACTGAAGGCCAGCGATGACGTTTGCGACTCTATAGTAAGGAGGCTACATACAGCGAAACGTTATGCCACAGACCATATCTCTGGTCTATGCGTGCTACAATGTCTTCAGCTCTCTCTCTGTAAGGATATGCATACGAATAAAGAAATATAAGAATAAATAAATAAAGCGGTCTCATAGCACACTACTGCAAGGATAAGCATACGAATAAGGAAATATAAGAATAAATAAATAGCACACTACTGGAAGATAGCTTATCTATCATAATCAACCAACACGCGAGTGGAGCGGGTTTAAGCTAGTGTTTTATATACTCTATGGTGGAGGGTGTTTAGATTAAAATGCGGTATCTTACAGAGACAATAATATGTAAACCATTAATATCCGGTAACATTGATCGTTGAAAACAGATTGATACATTATTTAACTCAATGGATATTGCAAGATTTATGTTGTATGATGTCCCTGTAACTTAGGTCGTCAACATATTAATACGACTTGCGTCGGTAGAGGTACAAGTACTGTCTGAGGCAACGTTCACATTTGTGCTGCGAGTAACCGCCAATATAGCTAAGTGTCTACAACACTGTAGGTGTTGGGTCGTTCGGATAACAGTTGTTAATTTAAAATATGGACACCATTTACATAAAATACCAATATCACATGAATGCAATTTATAAGGATGCCCAGTTATATAACAGAATATTACAAATTTCCATAAAAGTGTCGAAATAGGTTTGGTCTTTTAAGGTCAACTGATCGTTAACAAGTCTCGGGTGTTTAAAATAAACCCGCTTAGAAATCTCAAATTCTTCCAGGATGTTTAACTTCCGTCATTTTTGGGCATAATGCAAAATTTCTAAATTATCTAGGGTGGGAGTTTGATGGCCAGAAGAATTTAAATGCTCGGCAAAAGGAGAGTATTTCTTTATTTGCCCCGTTTTTGTTAATAAATGTTCACTGAAACGTGTTTTGAATGCCCTCCCCGTCTGTCCCAAATACTCAGCTGGACAGTCTACACATTTAAGCTTATAAACGCCTGAAGCTGCGTGTGGCTGTCTGATGGGCCCTCCACCACAGAGTATATAAAACGTTAGTACCGTACATTATCACAAATTCTTAAAACAGTTTCAGATTGACTTGTAGCTAAAAAATTTCGAAATAATGTCATGTAAATATTGTAAGTTCTGCATCAATATTTTCTTCTATGTCAGATATCTGAAGATGCTCTAACCGGGCGAAACGCGTCATTGCAATAAAAAATATTTGCAATCAAGACGTTCTGTTATTCAAGAATTGAACTGAACACAGTTGCTGTACCACACCACGTAAAAATGGAATGGGAAGATTTCTAGTGTCACTCTTTGTACCACTAATGTCAAGGACACGAAGAATAGAAATAACGCAGACTCAATTCAATTGAAACACCATTCCACACCGGTACCATTAGTGCCACAATGTTGTCGTTGTTTTCTGTCCGGAGATTAGTTTGATGCATCTCTCCACTCTACTCTATCCTGATCAAGCCTCTTTATCTCCTCATTAGAACGGCTACACATATCCATCTTAATCTGCTCACTATATTCGTCTCTTGGTCTCCCTCTGCGATTTTTCTCCATTCTTCTTTAGCGCTAGCGCTACATTTCAAAAGCCTCTATCCTCTTCCTGTCTAAACTACTTATTTAAGATTTAAAACAAACAAACGGTTTCTGTTGTAATTTTTTTTTTATTTACAAACTAGTTTTCGCCTCATTAGGCGATCATCGGGTAAACTGTTGACAGGCGTCAACAACGACGCTATTGCTTAGGTTCTCAAAGATGGTAAACAAAGATACAACATACAGAATACTTGGTCTCTGCATATGACATTTGCTAGAATTGCAAAAAACCATCTGTTCCCATGTAGACCTATGTTTACTTAATCAATGGCCTCCTTAACATTTTTACAGTGTAATTTGCAAGTGTACAAGGTGAAACACATTACATATCAAATATTACTGAATTAAAAACTATGTCAACATTACTGATATTGTAGCATATGTTGAGATCGTCACATGAGGTGTACATTAAATACTTTTTCTACACATAGTTTGCAATTCACTTATACCTATAATAAATTGTAATGAAATGTAATTTTAATATGTGAACCTTGTCAGATGCTCTCAAATAAATAATTTGTAAGCCTAGGGACCGATGACCAGAGTATTTAAGTCTCATAGATTTACAAACATTTGAACATCTTTTTTATACCTCCGCCATAACGATCAGGGGACTACCCGATGTGCACCCGTATCCGGGGCTAGAAGTGAACGTTCCCCTGCTTTTCCAATCACGTAAATGTTCAAATGTAGCACCTTTAACTGCAGTACACTATGTACCCCCTTCTGCAAATGATTATAAACAGTGAATAAGCATATTTGTTGAAACGTCAGCAAAAGCGTTACGTATGCGGCCGTCCATGTGTTCACTGCCTTTTGTCATTTTCTGATACACCTTAGCTTTTAAATATCCAAAGCTAGAAAAAAAACAGTTTATGGTTTCAAGTCCGGTGCTCTAGCAGTCCAGTTAATACGGACACCTCCAGTCGATCTACCGACGCGGGTAAACGTGGTCTAATAATACAGCGCAAGATTTTCTTGCGTAATGCGCTTTGCGCCAGTAGTGCTTAAAAACCGCATCCATTGCCGAACGTCCAGGGCATCATCATGTAGTAGAATCGGTAGCTTCTGTTCCAAAAAAAATTTCATATTTGCGTCCATCCAACTTGTCATCAATAAAATGTGGACTAATGCGTTTGTTTCCCATGTTGCCACAATGATGTGTTAACCGACCAAGGCTTTTGACTGTCGATTGGTTATAACCAATGGGGATTATCAACACTGTAGTAATGCATGTTATGCCAGTTGAGGCATGCGAAGCTAGATTAATCGGTAAACAGTGAAGAAACGTTTGCATTTGTTGAAGTGGCGATTCGCAAAGTACTATCCTGTTATATAAATCGAATCCATGCAGTACATGGAACAGAAACATGTGATATGGATGATACCTATGAAAATTCAATATGTTGCAAATATTACCGATGGGAATACCACACTCGCGGTGTAATTGGCAAACATCTGTTGAAAGGGTGTACTGTAGTTTCCTTAGCTTCCCCTGTAAACAGTGTGCTTCGTTTCCGCCAGACAGTCTGTAACTGCCACTACGCGTTCCCGCCCTTATAATTAAAGAAACAAGAGGGAACAGTCGCTACAGAACGCTCGTCATACATGGCAATAGCAGCGTCAACGCGTCTCTTACATTCGCTGAAGTTAGGATCAATTCTTTTTATTTTATTTATTTATTTATTTATTTATTTATTTATTTATCTATTTTTTTGTGGTTGCAGTGTGTATCGTCTATTTGTAAGTCTTGTCTACGAATGATAGGTGTGCTGGATGAAAACACTGTACACGTAAATTTTAAAAGTGGGCCACTGTACGAAATAAAAGCTTAATTCTTTTAGGAGGTACCCAGATAACAATTTACTGTTATAAAAAAAAAGTTGATTTTAGCAGTAAAATTAGCGAGAGATCCATGTGAACTACCGGCTACTCCCTGCTGTAAAACCTTGTTCCCTGATCCAAACTGAGAACTGATTTGGTTCAAATTACTCTAACAACATGAAGTTAGTGACACAGTGGCCAATATACGTAGCAGCCCATACGAAATTACACACAGGCATTAATAAACACGCCACCACAATTGAAGTTATTTCATAAAGGTGGCTAAAGAAAAACATTTATGGCGCAATGGAACTTAAACATAAAAAATTGCATTGGAGCTTGTTCTCAGAACTGGTGAAAAACAATATTAAATAAAAGGGGGAAGGTGCTCGAAAACTACTATTTATAGGTAAGTCAACATTTCACTGAACTTCACTTGTTTATTCAGGTCGAACGCAAGCAAAATGGGGAACCAGTTTGTTAATACAATAAAAATGCATCTCACTTACACGAGCTAATACTGACGATGACCAGCATTGAACGCTACTGGGTGGGGGGGGGGGGGGGGGGGAGGATTTACAAACAACACTCACTCGCTCACACACATACGCAATGCAACAGTGAAACTCACCCAAAATCAGCGTGCTGAAACAAGGCAGAAGCAGGCGCCGCTATCGTAGGCGAAATTCAGCAAACCTGGAGGTACCACACAACACAATATACAATAAAACTGCGAAGATGGCTCTGGTCTGTCGTGCCTGATTTGAGATGGTGCGTGAGTATAGCAAAGTTAAGTTGCACCTAGATTAGACCGCGAGCAAACACGCTAACGGCGACACACGGCTACGTTACATGATCGCACACCACTGAAGGTGAAGTGGTTAAAATGGGATTCATTACACAAAATCACGGCGGACTCTTAAGTTGCAATCTGAGAGTAAACTATCTAGGCACTAGTTTATCAGAAGTGGCGTGAATTCAGGTGACTATCTGCAAACCCCTAAAGTCGGAGTTCGGACCCACGTCGTTCCGAAAACCGATAAAAATGTATAAATTCAATATCCGAAAAATAAAGAAAATTAACTACGGCATGCATCCCCGAGAACTGCGTAGGATTTCATAAGGAAGCTACTGAAATGCAGCAACATGCGATTGGGAGCGTTCACAGAGGTGGAAGAAGTCCAGTCTCAATACCCGGAAAAGTAAAATAATTACAAAGATTGAAAAATAAAAATAAAAACTACGGCATGTAACCCATAGAAATGTATATAATTACAAAAGGAAGCGAATGAAGTGCAAAATGCAACTACACACGATAGGGAGCGATTACAGAGACGGATGAAGTCCAGTCTCTAAAACCAGAAAAGTAAAATAATTATAAAGACGGAAATGTGAGAGTAAAACTACGGCAAGAAAGCTACTGAAGGAGGCTGTATAAGGCTCGGAAAGAATTACTGATAAATACTAAGTGCATATTACGAGTTCGGAGGAGAAACAGCAGAATTAAAATAGGCGGGGAGAGAAGATCACGAAATGTTAGTGGAAATCAGAAGGATACACGCATAGTTGCTTGCCTGATGGGCATGTAACAAACAATAGTGGAAGCTGAAGGCTTTGCTCTAAGATCCAACCACGTGGAACACATATCACTCACGGAAGGAAACGATAAGAAAGTTTTTACATGTACTGTACAAAAATGAACATATTGACAGTGAGAAATCGGGCCCCACAAAGCTAGAAAGAATTTGCACAGAGTTCGTACACCGCCACATAATCACAAAAAGTTTGAATATACCAGGCCGTTGTCAAACTGCAACTAGTAACACATACACTGCGTTTATCGGTTGGAAATCACTGGATTGAAAAACTAGAACACACTTCTGCGCAGAATCGGAAAAAAATATTCCAAAAAATGAATCTAAGTTCAAGAGTCTAAGTTAAACATGCTAGGCAACGAATCGATACCATCTCTGCGGACACAAGAGCCGAACCAACCTTATCTCACCACGATCCCAGCACAAAGTGACCACCGAACAGCCAGGAGGCGCGAAAGCTACCGGAAACTGGGCAAAATCCACGAGAACAGCGGTGGTGGGGAGAGATCGTGAGACTCGCCCTGGATAGGGCTCGTCGACTAGCTTGTATCCAAAGGGTGTAGAAACCTCTTCGATCTCATCAGCAGCAGGGGTTATTAACGACTAACTATCGACTCTGAGCCGGAGAGAACCATGCAAAGCAAGCTATTACCACCCACATTCAGACAGCCATTAGATCCTCGCACATCCACTTAAAACTAAAACAAGTACACATTCTCACAGGGACAGTGGCGTAGCGGAGAAGCCGTACTTATTGCCATATTCATAACCACAGAAATAAATTATTAAAATAACAAAATCCTAGCAATATTAACTAACATTTCAGAAACTAACATTTTAAAACATTAGATAAAAATGCTATTCCTCATGCCTCGAAAAGAGTGGGGTTCTAGTTTTAACAAAATGCTAATCTAGCGACATCAAATAAATAACAATTTTATAAAGAATATATGGAAGACGACAGACGGTCATCTTTCAAGTTTACAGTTGCTTTCTGTCCTACGTTTGCTACATACGTCAGCTCCGGATAAAGTGTGCTGCATGTTATGAAACGTCGTAGTTTGCTACACGGCCGTAGCGCCTCAAGTCCGATATGTCAGAGAGACACAACGTTGCGGATGAGGTTTCCAAGTAAACGTTATGAATTACTGGCGTGTTAGATATGTCAGAGGAGCACAACGCTGCGGATGGGGTTTCCAAGTAAACCTTATGAATTACTGGCGTGTTCTACTTTAGCAGAATTAATGTGGGGTTCCTCGTGCCTCTGAATATTAAATGCACGTTGAGCTGCATGTTGTAAGTTACAGTTGTATACTCATTTCGATACCGCTAAGACGCCATCTGTGCCGAAACGGAAAAATGTTTACGACGAAACGTATGTAGTTCTTGCTGCGCAAACGTAATCTTCGATAACATCCGTGGGTTCCTATTGAATATTTGAAAGTTGCCTCCCCACCACCCACGAATGAGATTGGGTGGGTGGATGACCCCCTCCGATGGAAACAAGTTTGTCTCTTCCGGATGCGAACATATTTTGTTTGCGTCTACCAACACAGGGAGACATGATCAACATCATCATCATGATCATAAAATAAGATAAATCAGATCGAAGATGGAAGGATTAAAGCGTGTAATGGAACGGTAGAGAAATATCCTAAAAACGATTGATGACCCCTCTGTCACGTGCTTAAATGTGATTAGCGGAGCATTTATGTAGATGTACGAGGAGTGTTCAAATGAAAAGGTACGAAACGACCATGTGGGTATAATTGAAATTTTTATTCAAAAGTAATCAGCAGAGGCCTGAGCCTGTTTAACAAGCCGAAGGACTCCCTGATCCAGAATTATTGTGGCTGTGACCATAGCCAGTCATCTTATGTGTCCTTCAATTCGACGTCCGACTTGAAGCGCTTCCCTTTGAGATGTTGCTTTAGAGCACCAAACAGGTGGAAGTCACAGGGCGACATGACCGGCTGTAGGGCTTCCACTTGAACTTGGCCAGTACCATTTGTGTCACACTGGAGACGTGTGGATGCGCGTTATCATGGAGCAGAATCAATCCCTCAGTGAGCAGTCCAGGCCGTTTGCTCTTGTTGGCTACGGATTGTTTCACTGTACAGTCACTGTTAATGGTTTTTCCGTGCTACAGGAATTCGATAAGTGTCGGAATTCGGACGTCGAAAAAGACGGTGCTGAGGACACCACCTGCAATTTTTATGGAGAAGTGATGACGCATGCTGATTCACGTCCGTTGATGTCACACTACGTTATCTTGAAGCGGTATATTCAAAATTCATCCAATTTGTTTCTTCAGACGTTTCGTATCTTTACATTTGAACAACCCTCGTTTTTACATCTCCGGGATGTGGCAGTAGAAATAGGTGAGCCCTGGCTATCAAGGATGTGGACAAGGTCTGCAACTAAAAGAGTGATTAGTCGACATATGCTTTTACTACAAATGAAAAGAATACTCAACTTTTATGTGCTTGTCATGTTATAGTTCTGATGCTACAGTTCTGTTATGCTTCACTTCTACATCAGTCAATAGTGTTCCGGCTTGATTTTACGTAGTCTGCTGGTTCGCTGTCGACGGATCATCTAGGACTGTAGCACTCCTAGATGTTTCGTACTCTTCGGTAATCCTGTACTGACTGCTATACTCCGTACTGCTGTACTGACTGCTATACTGAATGTCGTTGCTGTGGTGCGCCGTCATATCTTGACGAGCCCCTGTCTTTCTTTTGGCTGGCGCGAAGCAGGTAGAGAGGTAACGAGACTTCGGGAGCCCTCGGTAGCTGAAGTACTGTGAAACAAGATATCGCTCGTCTCCTACTTGCGTGGCGACATGCGTGGCTTGCCAGCGTTGTGGTAAACAGCGACGCCACAACACTCGTAGATTAGTGTTGAACATATTTTGTTCAGACTTATGTTCATAAATTAGGGATAAATGCAGACATCATGGCACTACACAAAGCTGGCGCTTATAGCATAGGCGCATAGGGAACACGCACGACATCTACACATGTACCCCGACATCAATATGGGATATGATCACCATGCACACGTACACAGGCCGCACAACGACTTGCCATACTCTGGATCAGGTGGTCGAGCAGCTGCTGAGGTATAGCCTCCCATTCTTACACCAGTGCCAGTCGGACCTCCTGAAGTATCCTAGTGGTTTGAAGACGTGCAGCGGTACATCGACCGAGAACATCCCAGACGTGCTCGATAGGTTTAGGTCTGGAGAACAGGCAAGCTACTCCATTTGCCTGATATCTTCTGTTTCAAGGTACTCCTCCATGATGGCAATTCGGTGGTCCGTGCGTTCCATCAGTAGGAAGGCGAGACCCATTACACCCCTGTAAAGGCAGACATACTGGTGAAAAATGAAGACCCCATCCACCTGAACTGTTACATTTCCTCTGTCAAAAACATGCAGGATTGTACGTGCACTAATCATAATCCCGCCCCACACCTTCAAACCACTATCGGGATGGCATCAGATTCCTGGTTCACCCCAGATGAAATACCGGCGAGGATCACTGTACTGACTATACCTGATCTCTTCGGTGAACCTGGGACTACTGTTCCAATGACCATGTACTGTGTTCTTGACACCAGGCTTTACGGACTCTCCTGTGGCCAGGGGTCAGTGGAATACACCTTGCTGGTATCTGGTCGAATAAACCAAGTCTGTTAAGTTGTCTATAGATAGTCTGTGTGGAGACAACTGTTCCAGTGGCTGCGGCAAGTTCCCGAGCAAGGCTACTTGCAGTACTCGCAGTGTTTGTGAGTGTTCATCAGAGACGTGTGTATCGTCAGGCGTCCCCCAGGGGAGTGTGATAGGACCGCTATTATTTTCTGTCTATATAAATGATCTGATGAACAGACTAACTAGTAATTTGCGGCTGTTTGCTGATGATGCTGTGGTGTATGGGAGGGTATCATCTTTAACTCACTGTAATAGCATACAGGATTACGTAGATAAAATTTCTAGTTGGTGCTAAGAATAGCAGCTAGCTCTCAATGTAGAAAAATGTAAGGTGATGCGCATGAGTAGGAAAAACAATCCCATAATATTCGAATTCAGAATTAGTAGTGAGCTTCTTGATCCAGTCGCATCGTTCAAATATGTAGGCATAACACTGCAGAGCAATATCAAATGGAACGAACATGTAAGGACAGTTATGAGTAAGGCGGACAGCGACTTCGGTTTATTGGGAGAATTTTGGGAAGATGTACTTTATCTGTAAAGGAGACCACGTATAAAACTCTTATACGACCACGTCTTGAGTATTGCTCGAGTGTTTGGGACCCGCAGCACACCAATTTAAAGGAAGACATAGAAGCAGTTCAGAGGCGAGCAGCTATGTTTGTTACTGGTAGGTTCGACCAATGTGTCACGGAAATGCCCCGACAACTCAATTGGGGATCGTTGGAAGAAAGACGACGTTCTTTTCGTGAATTTCTGTCGAGGAAATTTAGAGGGCCGGAATTTGAAGTTGAGTGAAGTACGATCTTGCTGCCACCTACTTACATTTCGCGTAGTGATCACAATGACAAGATAAGAGAAATTAGGGCTCGTACGGAGGCATATAGGCATTATTTTTTCCTCGTTCCATTTGGGAGTGGAATAGGAACGGAAATGGCTAGTAGTGGTACAGTGTACCCTTTGCCACGCACCTTACGGTGGATTGCGGAGTATGTATGTTGATGTAGGTACTCCGTGGCCGTCTGCGGGCGCCGAGGTGTTGACATGTTTCCTGTCTGCTGGAATCGTTGCCATAATCTTGAGACCTCACTTTATGGAACACGGAGGGTTCGTGCTATGACTTGCTGTGTTTGACCAGCCTCCAGTAACCCTAGTATTCTATGTGGTGTCGCACAAGTATGAAGTGCGCGCCACCTACTTTCGCCGCGCGCCGCCATGCACGCACGGCGCGGCGTTCTTACGACGTCAGCCACGAGCGCCCTCTGCTGCAACTCCGATCGTGGCCACCACTGAACGACATCGTTCACTTGGGACTGAGATAGGAACCAGTTAACACTTCGGAATCAGATAGGCACCAGTGAAGACTTGGCTATCGGATAGGCACTATGAATCATCATTAGGCAGGCCTCTATCTAAACTATGTATCAGCATTCTGCAGTCAAGAGCTATGTAATCGTTAAGTATTACTAAGCCTCTATGAAATATATATCTCGTTCTAATTTACTGTAGTGTTTCTAGTTTCTGCTGTCCCACTGGCTGGTCACCTCCATACCTGCACACCCGTGCATCCTTTATTCCTGTGTCGGTCTCTTTCCACTCGGCCACCGACACCTCCTACAACCGGCGGATACCGAGACACAAAAGCGGCGACGAGGCTGGAACACAAAATTCTACCCCTCATAACGCTATCAATATGTGTTCTTTGTGGCATTTTCAACACACAGTCACCATTAGTACGTCTGTACACTTACTCGCTGCACCGTGCTCTGACATGCACCATGACACCTCTCCGTATGTGGACTGCTACCAGCGCCACCTTGCGACGACCGCAGGTCAGATGCACCGTCTGGTCATACCCCGAGGTGATTTAAACCAGCAAACCGCCCACCAGAGCATTGTTTCACCATGTATAAGCATTATCCTTAATTTATGATCATGATTGTAGTTTCAGTGATGTCTGAATACCTTCAGTTAAAATGCCCTCTATTTTGCGGAGAAAGAAGGAGCTACTCCTAATTATATGTATGAGACACAAGGAGGCTTAGGATTTAACGTCCCGTCGGCAGCTTGCTCATTAGAGACGTAGCTAATTCTCGCTGGCCGCGGTGGCCGAGGGGACTGAGGCGCTCCACGGCCACTACGGCCGGGGGTTCGAATCCCCCCTCGGGCATGGATATTTGTTCCGTTCTTAGTATTAGCTAGTTCATAAGTAGTTTGTAAGTTTAGGTACTGATGACCCTGAAGTTAAGTCCCATAGACTCTACAAACATTTGAACAATTGAGCTAATGCTCAGAGTTTTGGGTAAGGATGGGGAATGAAATCGACCGTGCCCTTTGAAAGGAACCATCCCGGCATTTGCCTGGAGTGATTTAGGAACCTAAATCTGGATGGCCGGAGGTGGGTTTGAACCACCATCTTACCGGATGCAAGTGCACTGCGTTACCACTGCACCACTTCGCTCGGTGAGACACAGATAACGATGTCAATGTGTGTGTGTGTGTGTGCGTGTGTGTGTGTGTGTGTGTGAGTGAGTGAGTGAGTACATGAAGGGGAACTGAGTTTGCGGAGTGACTCAGCAGACAGCGCGTTGCGCCGCCGTCAGGCAAGTAGCCGAGGCGGTGTCTTGATCCCTGGCTGCAGATTGATGGGCGGCGGGATTAGGTGGGATCGGCTGCGCCGTCACAGCGGGCCGATGCGTCTTCATCAGGCTGGCCATGCCGGCGGTCACGCGCCCTCAGGACGTGGCGGGGTGCGGTCTGTGGGCGGGGCCGCCTGGCCCGGCTTGTTGGTCGCGCTAACTTGTTGAATGGCCCGCCGTCTAACGAGCCGCCGCCGCAACTGCAAAACTCGATTGTCACACCGCGTCTCCGGCCAGCGACGACGTGACGCGCCACGCCAGTGCGGCCAACCGCAAGGGCCAAGCGGCCTGTTTGGTCGCCTGTCACAGGAAGCGCCCTTCGTCACATCTTTCACCCTCAACATCATCATCTAAACTTACAAACTACTTATTAACTAGCTAACACTAAGGGCGACACAAATATCCATGCCCGAGGGGGGATTCGAACCCCCGACCGTAGTGGCCGTGCAGACAGTCACTGGCACGTCGCAGTCCCCTCGGCCACCGCGGCCGGCGGAAAAAGTGTTCAAATGTTTGTAGAACTTATGGGACTTAACTACGGGGTCATCAGTCCCTAAGCTTACAAACTACTTATGAACTAGCTAAGACTAAGGAGGGCACAAATATCCATGCCCGAGGGGGGATTCGAACCCCCGACCGTAGTGGCCGTGCAGACAGTCACTGGCACGTCGCAGTCCCCTCGGCCACCGCGGCCGGCGGAAAAAGTGTTCAAATGTTTGTAGAACTTATGGGACTTAACTACGGGGTCATCAGTCCCTAAGCTTACAAACTACTTATGAACTAGCTAAGACTAAGGAGGGCACAAATATCCATGCCCGAGGGGGGATTCGAACCCCCGACCGTAGTGGCCGTGCAGACAGTCACTGGCACGTCGCAGTCCCCTCGGCCACCGCGGCCGGCGGAAAAAGTGTTCAAATGTTTGTAGAACTTATGGGACTTAACTACGGGGTCATCAGTCCCTAAGCTTACAAACTACTTATGAACTAGCTAAGACTAAGGAGGGCACAAATATCCATGCCCGAGGGGGGATTCGAACCCCCGACCGCAGTGACCGTGCAGATCGTCACTGGAGCGCCTCAGTCCCCTCGGCCATCGCGGCCGGAGCCGGCGGAAAAACCATTAACAGTAACTGTACTGCGAAACATTCCGTAGCCATCAAGAGCAAACGGCCTGGACTGTTCACTGAGGGAGTGATTCTGCTCCATAATAACGCGCGTCCACACGTCTCCAGGTTCACATACATTGTATTGGCCAAGTTCAAGTGGGAGCATCTTTAACATGTCGCCTTGTGACTTCGACTTGTTTGGTCCGATGAAACAACATCTCAAAGGGAAGCGCTTGAAGTCGGACAACGAACTGAAGGACACAGTAGAGGACTGGCTGTAGTCACAGCCACAGGAATTCTGGAAGCAGGGAGTCTTTCAGCTCGGTAAACAGAGGGATTGTTGTGCTCAGGGCCTCTGGTGATTACTTTTGAATAAAACATTCAATTACACCCACATGGTCGTTTCGTATCGTTTCATTTGATCACCCCTCGTACATCTACATAAATGCTCCGGTAATCACATTTAAGCTCATGACAGAGGGTCATCAGTCGTTTTTAGGATATTTCTCTACCGTTCCATTCCACGCTCCAATCCTTCCATTTTCGATCTGATTTCTCTTATGTGGAAACGCACGTGGAAGAGGAAGTAGTGACGCCGCAGCGTGGAATACCACGTTCCACTCCCCTGCGAAGCGTGGAATGAAGGATCCAGTATGTTAGATTTTTGCTTCATGGAGTGGAACGTGGACAATGAGAAACGGCCTGGTTTTCACGTAACAGGAAGGAAGGAAGCTTAGGGCTTAACGTCCCGTCGACAGCTTGGTCATTAGAGACGGAGCTAACGCTCGGAGTTCTGGGTAAGGAGGGGGAAGGAAATCGGCCGTGCCCTTTGAAAGGAACCATCCCGGCATTTGCCTGAAGTGATTTAGGGAAATCACGGAAAACCTAAATCTTGATGGCCGGAGGTGATTTGAACCACCATCCTTCCGAATGCGAGTCCAGTGCGTTACTAATGCGCCACCTCGCTCGGTTTTCACGTAACTTGCAGAACTTTTGAGCCGCCATATTGCAAAAGGAACACCGTATTTAGTGCCTTCTTTCGTTGTAGAGTACGATATTTAAACATAATCTTTTTGAAAGCGTCAAAATATTGAGGTTAATTTTGAAAAGGCGTCATTTTAGATATGATTTGTTACAATAAATTACCGGAAACAGCATTTGCATAGCTTTAAAGGTTCTCGTATTTAACGTGTGTCAGTGTTATAATTTGTACAATGTGAAAGAATATCGTTCCTTTGCTACGGTATAACGCATTCTATCAAAGAAGCATCTTTGTGATACTATCTCATACATAAATGACATATTACAAGATGTTTTAGAAGTGTAGTATATCTGAATTCAGAACCACCTGCCTGACTGTAGGAACAGGAGTAGCGTTGGGTTGGGTTGGGTTGTTCGGTTAGGATAGGGGGACTAAACCACTGAGTTATCAGTCCTTCGGTGGGGAGGGGAAGGAGTGAGGATAGGAAAGGAGGGGAGGGGGAGATGAGATGCAGTCCGGAAAGTAAAGAAGGATGGAAGACTTCATTAGCTTGGGACCCTGTGCTCGCCACGCACGTACTCACGAAAGAACCGTCAGCCCCCTAGGGGGTGAATAGGAGTAGGAGTAGCGTCGCTGACTGTGGTGTAGAGATGATTGTCGGAACAGGTTCGAGTCTGTGCACTTCCGAAATAATTGAAACTGTCCACCTGTTCTAAGTTGCTTCCTCCTATTTGGCACTCAAACCGTTAAAATCTACTTCACAAAGCATTACTTTAGTTTCGGAGATGTTGATCTATACCATAAACCTTACACCGCGATCTAGCTCTGAAATATTAGATTGCAACCTTTCACTCGAATCTGCCATCACTAAGTCATCCCAATATGCAAGACTGATTATTTTGTTTTCACGTATTGTAATCTCACCCTGCCAGTCTATTGTGTTCAACGTATTAATCATAAATAGTATGAATAACAGTGGTGACAGCCTTGTCTTACCCCTGAAACTCCCATGAACTCAATTACTGTGAACTCTAATTGCAGCCTGAAAATCTACGTAAAGATTTTTAATCGCCTGTTGAAGTTTACCTCCTACTACATAATCTTGTAAAACTGATGATAGCTTCCTCCTAGAAACACAGTTAGAAGCATTTTCTATATCTATAAAACTTAGTTACGACTCCCTATTCCACTCCTTTCACTTCTCCGTTATCTGCCATAAGCTAAAGATCTGGTTCTGACAGCCTCTAAGAGGCCTCAACCAACACTGATTTTCATCCAAATTGTCTACTAACTATACTCGCACTCTCCTTTCAAAAATACCTTTCAAAACTAATTTGCTTACAACGCTAATTAAAAAGATACCTCTGTAGTGTTACAATATTTCCTATTTCTATGCTTCTACACCGCCGAAAATAAAAATTTGTACACACTCTTAGAGTTCTATAATTAACTCGACGATTTACTCCTGAAAGACTGCATATAGAATTGATGAAATTATTACGCCGACCGCGGTGGCCGAGGGGACTGCGGCGCGCCAGTCACGATCTGCACGGCCACTATGGTCGAGCGTTCGAATCCCCCCTCTGGCATGGACATTGTGCCGTCCTTAGTATAAGGTAGTTGATAAGTAGTTTGTAAGCTTAGGGACTGATGACCCCATAGTTAAGTCCCATAAGCTCTACAAACATTTGCACTTTTTTTTTTTTTTTTTTTTTTTTTTTTTTTTTTTTTTTTTTTTTTTTTTTTTTTTAGTTATTACACAGCCCGGTAGTATGCTCTCACTCTCGGCGCTTCCCGGAATCAAATGGGGCTGAGATTATCGGCAGAAGTTGATAATTTTGCCGTGCATGGCATTACGCACCGACTGTTCCCCGGGCAAATTATTACTGCAGGCTAGCGGGCTATACCCAGGTGTTTCTGGACTGTGCAAATGTTAATGTCAAAGTCATACGTGATCGTGTGAACTGTAAATAGTGAATAAGTAATATGTGATTTGCTGCATTCATTGTGCTTGGAGATTATCGTCCAACTTAGGTGTCTGTGTAACATTGTTGTAGTACTTGCTTTTGTACCTCAGATGTGTGTGTTGCTGATAGTTTTGAATATTTTCCAAAAACGACTTAAAATTTTGTATTGTCTGTAAGTCTTGTAACTCATTGTGTTGTACGACACTGGCCAAGTTCCAGTCATTATTTTCATTAAAAAATAAGAAATGTAATCTTTTCTCATATATTGTTTTCAAAATGGTGTCTGTAGACTTTTAAAAGCGCCATGCTCCGCGCCCTATCTGGTGAGATCCAAATTTATTTCGCAACGGACATTTTGATTTTCATACTTATGTAGCTGTCACCTCGGGATATACGTCACTCACATGTTTCCATTTTACTCGTATATTGCAAACGATGTATGTGTTTTATAGTGTCGTTTTATGATTGACTGTACAGAACCCTCGTATTAATGACTGTATATTTTAACAGTTTGTCTGAAGATGGGCCACACCCAAAACTAGTAATGAAGAGTTTCGTGAATTAAACCCTTCATGTCCTATTAGCGTTGTTTTAAAATATTGTCTTTTGGATATCTGTGATAAAAGTTCGTTGATAATACGCTTCCGTGACAATACAGAGAATAATTTGAAATTAACGCATTACTCCTGACAGATGCCTTACTGCTGTGTGTACGTACCTAGCAATCAACAAGGGAAAATCAGCGGCAACAGTTACCACGAACTTGTGGTTCGTAAGAAATTAGAGCTGGGCAGAAATAACGATAACTGATAAAATAACCGTTTATTCATAAGGAGCCGTTACTGTAAATAACCTATCATCAAATACTAATAGTTATCGAAATAATTGTGCATTCTGTTCACAGAAGTGGGTACTAAACAGTGATTCGACCACAATATCGACCAGAGGTCCTATCCAACTACTTGTCAGTTCTACATTCCATGAAATTAACCGCATAAGAATCATGGGTAATAACTGTTTAACCGATTATCCATCTGTTGGTGGATGTGCGTACTACGTTCTCGTGGTAAACTTATATAGAGTTACTATTCGGAATTCGTGATACTATGATAACCGTAGACGCTGTAAGGAATTTTGAGTATTGGAAACCCGTACTAGAAATATCAGTGGCAGTTATCGGTATACCACTATAACGATAACGATAACCGCCATACTCTTTACTCACTACTGAGCATTGAAGAGAATTAACCGTTTCAGTTAATTTTCACTATCATTATTAGGAGCTCGAAATTTGCTCAAGCAGACGATTATAGCCTACAGGAGTAAAACGTGGAAAAGTTAAATAGACTGCCGTTTATTAACGCTTCTCGTTTTAATTTGGCATGTTCGTTTAACAGCTAGTTTTAAATACTAAAAGTTATGTTGTTTAAGTTAATAAAATAGTGGTCTCGGTGGAGTAGCCGAACGGTCTATGGCGCCTCGCAGCGGAGCGCGCTGTTGCTCGCCGTCGGAGGTTCGACTCCTCCCTGGAGCATGGGTGAGTGTGTTTTCCTAAGGTTAGTTTACCTTAGTTTACGTAGTTTGTAAGCTACGGACTGATGACCACGCAGATTGGTCCGATAGAGTTACAAATATTTGAAAATTTGAATAAAATAGTGTAAACATGGCAGTTTAATGCGTTTTTCTGGCATAGAATGCGTGTTTCATCCAGTAATATGACACATTTGGCGTCGGTACAGAAATTTGTTTCCAATATACAAGCGCAATACCCCACAAAACGAGTATATGACGTGAGAAGTATGCTTTCGTAAGCAATTTAAAATCTCTTGTACAATATTATTGTCGACACCAAATAATGCTAGAGATTGTTTGTGAGTCTTATTCGCATGTTTTCATCTCATTTGCTCAACATATTGAATTCACGATCGCAAAAATAAATAAATAAATACCGGTGCCTACCTACTTTCTATTTATTAACCTATAAATGTGTGCTATGAGCAACGAAACATGATATGCTATCGTTAGGCGTGTACTGTACATGTCAACAACCAAGTGTTGGCAGCGAAGTGTTGACTTTACGATGATAATTAGCTTACTGACAAGAATACACGCAAGAGCCTGTCATTATTGATGGAGCAGGTACAGAACTAATAATTATTCACCCTCATTCTGTGTATTTGAGCTTTCAAAGGTCGTTGCCACCATCAGCACACTACAGTATTTCTGCTGCCATAAGTAAAATTTTACCGTTAAAAAAGGAAAAGTACATCCTTGAAGATTAGAATTCGTGTCGTATTAGAATGTCAGCGCATCAGTTTCAGTGTAGTTTACAAATCTTACCAATGAAGTGTCATACAGTGTGTGGCCAATCTTAGCATTACACAATCCGTTTTCAAAACAGTTTCGGCAATATGTAATACCACAGATGTCACCAGTTGGTGGTTATGATTGTATTAGTGAGTACTCATGCTGATACCTTCTGCTGTTATTATTTAATGATTGCCAAATCCCTTTAATAGATATATGTTTCTGCAGTCTTCTCCGATAAGAATTTATACTCACACTGTATTGACATATTATCCCATTTCTTCTTTCCTTATATAATACCGTGATGTGTTAAGAAAGTCTCAATATTACTGTCCAGTACAGTCAACCAAAAAAGCAGATTGAACATATACTTTTTTAAAATTGTATCCCTTATTTAAGTGAGCATTTTCTTCCTTTTTTACTGCACCCATTAAGCAATTTTATGAAATCACCAAGTTGCATATTATGTTGTAATACATTGAAACTCCCCCTTATTCTGAATCGTCTTAATGAGAGCAGTTAGTAAACATAGGAAGAAGAATGACATTTTTTCTTACATTAAACAAATATATATTGTACATCTCTGGAATATTTTTGTCAGAATATAATGTGTTAATCATTTTGGGATGGTAGGGAAAAGAAGCAACATGGTACATCTCAATTTAAAAAAAATGTGCTTGAAATCTTTATATAACTGTGAGGAATATCACAAAGTGTATTATCTCGTATGTAGTAGGCCTACACATCTATGAGGTACTGTAAAGAATACTGTATGCATTGTGTTAAATTTATTTTAGGGACTTAGCACATACCAAAGTTATGTGAAGGTGACGTAAAATTGTAAGCAGCCCTAAAAAAAATCTCAAAGCACACCATATGTCTGGTGTTTAACGGGATAGTTATGAGAGAAAATGCCACTAATCATATTAAATACTAGTATATCTTATTCATAACTTCAGAGTACATCTGATTGATAAGTGATTCTATGTTCTGTGAGATTACTGTGAGGAAAACAGTGACAGTGCCTTTCCAAATAGCATACATTAGTTACACGTGGTAATAACGTTTTTGCCGGCCGCGGTGGCCAAGCGGTCTGCAGTGCGCCAGTCACGGTCTGCACGGCCACTAAGGTCGGAGGTTCGAATCCCCCCTCTACAAACATTTGAATTTGATAACTTTTTCGATCTTAGACTTGACATATTACACTATCTTGAGCACATCACTGTTACACAAAAAAACTGTACAATGGCATATTCACACTTAGAACACAGGCTGTGTATGCCAAATTTAGCATGTCATGGAGGGATATTTTGACTGAAAAGTTCCATGTTTACAACATTGAAGACACAAACTGTGATTAGCAGGAAAAGAGATTTGTCCTTGTAGGTAGTACATGTGCATACTACAAGGAATGTTTTTTTCTAGAAAATTCTTTTAAAGAGCTCACTTCCTGCCATGTGGACAGTTACCAGGTTGAAGTTTAGGACTTTATGTATTTGCGGAGAGTTAGGTCATGATTCTGCAATAAAAGAGGTCAAAGTAAGTTAGCTGAGTATCTCATGAGAGTATGTTATTGTTCTTAGTCTTCAGAAGTATATCGGATAAAAAACAACAGAACTCGTGTTCCATATATGAGTTATATTTGTACGTTGAGAATCTCAAAAGCTGAGTTTGCAGAGAATATGAACTGAGTGCAGTAGCAGAGACGTGAATCTAAGGTGGAACAGCTGATTTATGTTGCTAATAACTCGTTTTAAAGTACATGATTTTGACATAATGTTCTTAACCACAACTAGGTTCTACAGACTCTCATTAATTGGCTTCATAAGCTCACAAGAAAAGTGTTGCCTCCCAACGTAGCCTTTGTCTTGTGCTTTGCTCCAGATCAGCCTATTGGCATAACAAAGTTTTTAAAATTTCGTATTTTCCGGGACCATTTGAGTACCATCTTAATTTATGCGCCACCGACATTTGCACTATAAACAATATCAGTGCGATCCAATCTAGTATTTAGCATAAAGTGAGCAATACTGAAGGACCAGATACCAAATGCCGGCTTTGAGCTACGGCGTCAATTAAGTGGACATACCGACGAAAAAAAAAAAAAAAAAAAAAAAAAAAAAAAAAAAAAAAAAAAAAAAAAAAAAAGAAAAACACAGAAAGCAACTTATAAAAACATTATATAACTTAATAATACGAAAAAAAACCTTTATTTTCTCTGACAAGCAGTTGCCATCACAAAGGATGTTTCAAATGTATTGTGTCTTTTTTATGAAAACGTGGGGTTCGGGTAGGAAGATGGGTAAACGTAAATTGCTCCGTTTTTATTGTAAAAAAGTAATGTCACAATCGCAACAAAGAGAATGATCAATGTTTCAAGTCAAACAACAAAACACTGACGTCAGGAATCAAAGCCGACAGGAGGTATCACGTGCTTCAGTTGACTCTAAAGATGTAGTTACGTTTGGTACATTTAAAACTTCCACTCATGTGAAGCTTACACATCAACTATTCATTCACTAGCGTTCTGCATAGCGAAATTCTGAACTTTACAACACTGGGGGCTTGGAGAAACATAGTTACTCACTCTCACACTTAAAAAATGACGCTGTCGTTTATTGAAGAAAATTTTGTAGAAATCAAGCCGTTTTTCAAAAGGAACTTTCAGTTTTCTTAAACAGAATATCTTGTAGAGGAATAAACGAAACTATAGGCCTAGCATTACGTCTAGTTTTATGTTGAATATCAAGATCCTACATTTACCAAAGCACCATTAACAATTTTCACTAGAATATTCATTTTACACGTTATTCAAGCACGTCTTTAATAATCCACATTTATTTACGTACACTTTGATAATTGGTTTTCTATGTTTATGACACTATTCAGACGACATATTTGCTATTACACATTGTCCGCAGTTTTAATTACACATGATACAGTATACTGATAGATTCCACTAAGAACATTATTAGTGCTGAGTGGAAATAACAACTGCCCGTTATTTGTACGAGTACTACTTAGTTGTCCGTTTATTAGTACTGAGTAACAATAACGATAACTGACAGATAACTGTACGATAACTTCACAGTGTCGCTGCCTAGTAGTAATAACGATAACTGCCAGTATTTGCTACATAGTATCAGTAGGTTCGAGGCCAACGAGAAAGACAGGCCCTAGCGCATACGTCATGCCATGTAAGCAAGGCAGTTTCGAGCCGGCGCGATCGCTAGCTCAGTGGCTGGCTCCGATTCTTTGTCCTCTTCCCTCACCTCGAATCGCATCTATCCATCTCCACGTCTCTGCAATACCCAACACCTTTTCTGTAAACCTCCTCCTGTTCACTCTGTAAACACATCTCCTCTCAGCCCATCTTCTCCCCTTCTCCTCCCTCCATCTCTCTCCACATCCTCCTACCCCTCGTTCTACTTCTCCTCTATCCCTGTGTGTATTTCCTCCACCTCTTACTCTCTCTCAATCTCTTCCTCTCCTCTTTGTCGGGTCATTTACTCTTTAGCATAAGCAGCCACGCCTCCTCTCTTTCTGGTCAACTCCTCCTCCTTTTTTTCTGATCATCTTTCTTCATATTGGTATAAAGCATCTGAACAATCAGCGGACTTTCATTTTTGCCAGTCAAACGCTCACGAAGTCTGTTATAAAATATCCTCCGGAGCAACATCCTGAAGAAGGCCCAACATGGAGTCGAATCTAATTGATAATAAGAAGTTAAATTTGCTCTCTAGACTGTTTTTTATGTGCGGCCATTGGTAGGATGGCGGTTCAAGCACGCCTCCGGTCATCATTATTTAGATTTTCTGTGATTTCCCTAAATCACTACAGACAAAAGCCGGGATAGTTCTTTCAAACGGCCTGTTACCTTCCCCAAAATATATCCGAGCCTATGTTCCATTTTTAATGACTACAATGTCGACTGGACTTTAAAACCGAAACTTCCATTCTTCCGTCTTTAGATTCCATTATAACTGTCAATACTTGTGACTTCTTTTTTTCTTCTTCTTCTTTATTTGTAATTTTAAAACTCCTGGTGGGGAAGGCTGGCAGCGGCCTTGGCGCCGCTCTTCAGCCAGTTGAGTGGGCTACATTTGACTAGTTGAAAATAAGGAACAATTTAAAATACAACAAAGGCGAGTGATGGTGAATAACACGACATTAAAAGCAGATTGTAAGGGACAGTTACAATTCCCAGGATGGCTAAAAACACACTGACGTAAACACTATTGGCGAGACGGCAGCACAGATAAAAAATACATGGCAACACATTGTTCTGCCGACACGACGGTCTTATAAATGCACTGCTTTCACTTCTCTCCTACTTGTCTAGTACTCAAAACTCTTTATGTGTTCGTTGTAGACTCCATGTTTCGCAGGTTTTTATTCTTGTTTTTATTTATTTATTTATTTTATTTTATTTTATTTTTATTTATTTTCTTTTTTCAGGTTAGCTCCTCCAAAAATATGGAGAGCGAAGAGCTTGCAGTAGAAGAGATTTGTTTCACGGTGACAAAGCTAAAGAAATGCTCCTAGTGTTACTGGATGACATTTCCGGACTTGAGGTCCTTATCAACTTATATGGGCCTACTCATTTTCCTGTGTCAGTACTTGAAATTTGTTGTTGTTGTAGTCTTCAGTCCGCAGACTGGTTTGATGCAGCTCTCCACACTACCCTATCCTGTGCAAGTCTCTTCACCTGAGAATACGTTCGGCAACCTACATCCTTTTGAATCTGCTTATTATATTCGTCCCTCGGTCTACCTCTACGAGTTTTACCCCATTCACTTCCTTCTAATGCTATGTTGACAATTCCTTGATGTCTCAAAATGTGTCCAACCAAACTATCCCTTCTCTTAGTCAGGATATGCCAGAAACTCCTTTTCTCCCCGATTCGGTTAAGCACATCCTCATTAGTTACGTGATCTACCCATCTAATTTTCATCATTCGTCTGTAGCACCACATTTCAAAAGCTTCTATCCTCTTTTTATCTGAACTCCTTATCGTCCACGTTTCACTCCCATACAATGCTACACTCCAGACAAATGCTTTCAGAAAGGACTTCCTAACATTTAAAATTATATCGGTTGTTCACAAGTTCGCTTCTTTAGAAATGCTTTTCTTCCCATAGCCATTCTGCATTTTATATCTTCTTTACTTCGGCCATCAGAAGTTATCTTGACACCCAAATAACAAAATTCATCTACTACTTTTATTGTATCATTACCTAATCTAATTCCTTCAGCATCACCTGATTTTCTGCCATTGCATCCCATTACCTTCGTTTTATTCTTGTTAATGTTCATCTTATATCTTTCTTTCAAGACACTGTCCATCCCATTCAATTGCTCTTCCAATGTCATCAGCATACCGCAATGTTTTTATTTCTTCTCCCTGCAGTTTAATGTACTCTCCAAATTTCTCCTTCCATTCCTACGCTGCCTACTCAATGTACAGATTGAACAACATTGGGGAAAGGCTACAACCCTGTCTTACTCCCTTCCCAACCTATGCGCCCCTTTCTTGCCCTTCGACTCTAATTACCGCTGTCTGGTTTTTGTATAGGTTGAATATAACTCTTCGCTCCATATATTTTACCCCTGATACCTTCAGAATTTGGAAGAGTGTATTCCAGTCAACATTGTCAAATGCTTTCTCCAAAACGACAAACGCTAAAAACGTAGGTTTCCGTTTCCTCAGCCAATATCTAAGATAAGTCGTAATGTGAGTATTGCCTCCCGTGTTCCTACATTTCTCTTAAATCCAAACTGATCTTCCCCGAGGTCAGATTCCACAAGTTTTTCCATTCGTCTGTAAATAATTCATGTTAGTATTTTGCATCCATGAGTTATTAAACTGATAGTTATGTAATTTTCACACTTGCCTGCACTTGCTTTCTTTGAAATTGGAATTACAATATTCTTCTTGAAGTCGGAGGGTATTTCCCCTGTCTCATACATCTTGCATAAAAGGTGATACAATTTTTTTACGACTGGCTCTCCTAACGACATCAGCAGTTGAGACGGAACACCAGGGGTCTTGTTTCGACTCAAGTCCTTCAGCACTCTGTCAAATTCTTCTCGCAGTATCATATCTCCTATATCATCTTCCTCCACTTCGTCTTCCATTTCTAGAATACTGCATTTAAATTTATTTCCTTTGTATAGGCCCTCTATATATTCCTTCCACAGTTCAGCTTTCCCCTTTTTGCTTAGTACTGGTTTTACATCTGAGTTCTTGATAGTCATACAGCTGCTTTTCTTGTCTCCAAATATCTTTTATTTTCCTGCAGGCGGTATCTATCTTTCCCCTAGTTATAATCTGAACTTAATTGATGAGAGGAGAAAATATAAGAATTTAGCAAGTGAAACAGGAAAAAGGGAGTACAAACGTCTGAAAAATGAGATTGACAGGAAGTGCAGACTAGCTAACCAGGAGTGGCTAGAGGACAAATGCAGAACCGTAGAACTTGAAACTTATAATGGAAATTTCCGAAAACCGTTTATTTCAAACATATACAGCCCATTTTATTACGAACGTTCATCGGTGTTTGCAGTGTCGGTGCATGTGTTCACTGGTTCAGTGAACCCCCGAAAAAAAAACTCGTCCTGGAAAAAAAAAAAAAAAAAAAAAAAAAAAAAAAAGAGGAAATAAATAAAATGAAAAGTTTTTTTAAACTATCATCCTTCGTTTCGCTCTCCTGTGAGATTATTTTATATGCACATTCAAAGTATTATTATCGCATGATAAACGTCTTACTTCGCGGAGATAGCACGTATACGAGTCGTAGCGCGGCCGCTTAATACAGACGGCAGTGCCGCAGCTGAGGTTCAAATGTTCAAATGTTTGTATACTCTATGGGACTTAACTACGTGGTCATCAGTCCCTAAACTTACAAACTACTTATGAACTACTTACGAACTAGGACGGCACAAATATCCATGCCCGAGGGGGCATTCGAACCCCCGACCGTAGTGGCCGTGCAGACCGTGACTAGAGCGCCTTAGTCCCCTCGGCCACCGCGGCCGGTCAGCTGAGGTTCAAATTTTCTCTGAACCCTCTGAAGGCAGCATATGGGCTTTTAACATCGGCATTGGAGCTGCTAAAGATACCAATTCCTGGCTACTCGACCTGTGGCGACTACGCACGAATTGTCCCGATGTAAGACAGTGGAGCTACTGCACACCTCGGTTTGTACATGGGCAAATCTTCCATGAAGTCAACATCCGGCCTTCATATTTATTTTTGGCGCATTGAAGATTCGTCAAAAACTGGTCATATTTGGTAAAACATAACTATAAAGAAAAGACGTTTCAACTGTAAAAACCTTCAAAAGATCCGATCATGAATAATAATGAAATCGCTACTCTCCACCTAGCAAGAATAGTCGTTTGGTTAGCAGCATTGCGCTCCGCTGTCGAAGATAATGGATTCGTGACCGACTGAGAGAATAACCTCTTCTCTTGGATATGAGATTTATCGTCCGACCCACCAACTGACCAACGAACCAAACAAATTCGTAGCAGCCTACACACTTTCCGATCAACTGCACGTAGCGATGGCTCCGGCCGCGGTGGCCGAGGAGACAGAGGCGCTCCAGTCACGGTCTGCACGGCCATTACGGTCGGGGGTTCGTATCCCCCCTCGGACATGGATATTGGTGCCGTCTTTAGTATAAGGTAGTTGACAAGTAGTTTGCAAGTTTAGGGACTGATAACCACGTAGTTAAGTCCCATAAGCTATACAAACATTTGAACATTTTTTGTAGCGATGGCAGCGACTCCGTATTCTGGTGTCGAAGTTTTCGCGTGTACGCTGTGGAGGCAGCAGACGATCGCTGGCAAAAATTGGTCGGAAAGCGCTACACACGGAACAATTTGTTCGGTGGAGTAGTGGTGGAAGGGTGAGGGTCGAATGTCGGACGGGCAAGCCCGACTAACCATCCGACAAGCAAAGTTGATCGGGAAGCGCCAGCACACGTCCAATTTATCGGTCCACCGATAAATTAGTCCCTACAAATCGGAACGTGTGTAGGGGCCTTTTACCGCTGGCGAGACAGAGGAACCCTCACTTCCTGCGCAGCGGTAATGGACTCGGCTCGGATGCGGAAGAAGCCGCACGCGGCACTGGACACCAACAACCGTTTCTCAGTTTGTGAAACAAAAGCAGTAACGCAGAGCCGCAGCGCGCAATGGCAAGGCAGCTACTTTATTCAAGAGACACAGCCCGCGGCGTCATATCTCACGGGGGTGGCCGTAGGTGCCAGGAATCACCCGACAATGAATTACCATTTTAGGCGGCGGCAACCCCTGGGGGATTAAGAGTGCGCCTCGGATTCTTCCGCCACTCCACTCCGCCTAAACAGATGGCTACTCGGCCGGGATTAAAGCCCCGGCGTATTGAAATATTTTTGTTTCCGCCAGGTCCTTGGCCGGCGTCACGCGGTAGCTCTTCCTTGCCTCGCACCTCGGGGCGACCACCCCCGCCCTCGCCGTGTATAATGCACAGTCGCCGGCTCTTTCTCGTTTTAATACAGTGCCCACCCGGCGACCGCCGCCTCCGGGCCGCCGAAATATACGACCTAGAAAGTAATATTAGCCTAGTCCTATTATGGCGGAGTTTGCCGCCCGGGGGTATTTAGAAGGGGTAGCCTCAGGCGCGAGCCGCTGCAATATAGCGCTCATTAATCACACCCGCACAAATAATACGGACAAGCAAAATTATTTGCTCTGTTTGTTTTAAAAGAATGTTATGCACAACGCGGTTATATACAAAAACCTCTCGCCCCTGCTGGAGGACTGGGAGGGAGGAAGGGAAAAAAAAGAGGAATATAAAATATATACGCACGCCGGCGCAACAAAAGTAACACGCCGTTTTTATGCTTTCCTTCTTTTTTTCCCCAGCCCTCGGCAGTGGTCCAGTTCTGTAGGTCTGTTGCCTCCAAGTCCCAGAGACCCACCTGCCTTGATTAGGACACAAGTACTTATGTTGTCGCTCCGTTCCGCGCGTACAGTTGCAGCTGCAGAGGAGGTGGAACACATGCGCCGCTGTCACTTTAATGTCTACATTCTGCCATTTATTTTCAGCTCGAAACAGTTGTTTTCGAAATAAATGAATACAGCAATGACTCCCTAACGAGAAACAGCAAACGTTAAGCCCATTCTACACAGGAAGAGAGAGATTACGAGATTACCCATGATGCACGGGTCACGCCGTCCGCGTTCAGTGTAGACGCGTCCACTAGCACAAGATGCACGCATACGATCGCTAGTACACGGAATAGGATGGATCCTATTCTCACGCGTATGGAAGTGCTTAGCGCATGCGCAGACTACCGAATGGGGAACCCAGCTGACAAACGAAGCCAAGTCGGGAATTTGTTTGAGAATGTGTACTTGTATCCTGATCCGAGGAACGTAGTTTTTCGACTCAGTCGTATTTTAGGAAGAGAAAATGCATAAAAAATTAATATAATCTGTATACATTTTTTATTGAATACAGAGATATAGTTGTTAATATGAAATCCAAACAAACGTAGTGCAAATGTAAATAAAAAAAATTTCACTGATTTATCCGTCGGTTCCTGGTAGTACAACATCACACATACTTAAAAGTAGAATTTTTTTGTATCTTCTACACGTTCATTTCCACTTAGTTACCCGGATTACGGTTTACTAGGGCATATTTAGACTTTAAACTACGTCGAAAACCGGTTATTTTAATAAAAGTCAATATGCTTATCTACCAAGAACCGACGAAAGAATCAGTTAAAATATCCAAATCAATTTTTTGTACATACCAAGAGCTGTATCTCTGTACACAATAAAACTGGACACAAATTATATGAAATTTTAACTGCAGATCGTCTTTATTACCATCTTCCAAAAGACATGCTGTAGTTAACAGATGAAATATTTCTTTTTGGTGAGCATTATTTGAAGCTTAATCAAAGTGAAAGGTCTATGTATAGACACCTGAGTTTGTTCGTCATACACATAGGTGCCTTAAACCGCAGGGACTGGAAGTATGTAATCGCATTTTATAATGAGGACGTTAACACATGTGAGCGACGTAGTTACGCATGAACTGCACGAAAACAATTAAGTACAGTTTCACAGTGGCAGTCTAAAACCAAATAAATATTAATCATCACAACATATCATACAGTTTCGAAAAGTGAAGTTAACGCGGCGATTCATTTGCTGTAAGTTAACAACAAACGAAGCAGACGCGTGAAGCAGTTGACTCAACAAATGAATACCGTTTGAACGCTTCTTTGTAGTTCGACGGTCTATCGCTAGGGGCGCTGAGCTAACGACTTCCTTGTGCGTGTTGCACGTCTCGTATAGAAATGGCTTTAAGTTCTGCGAAAATTCTCCTACTCCTCTCTCTTACCTGCATCCGCCCCGCCCAGGGCCCTGTCCAACACCCCTACAGCTCGTCACGTGACGTCCACACTCGCTACTTTGGAATCGCCGTATTTATTTCACAATTTGTATCTTAGTTTAACTTGCCTTCAATTCCGGTACACCGTTTTCAAGTAATAACTCAATGCAACTTTATGATAAACACATTATCTTCTATATATATTGATGTGAATATCTGTTCGGTGTACGTTTATCACGTCTGAACCACAAGACAAAAAGAGCTAAAAAATTGGTACAGTTACTAATGTACACCCGGGGAAGGCTTTAGGCACGGTTTTATGGCGATCAGATAGCTATTTATCTATGTATATTGACGTGAATGTATGTTTAGTGTACGCTTATCACGTCTGAACGACAAGACGCAGAGACTTAAATATTTGTGAAGTTACTAATTTATACATGAGGAAGGTTTTAGGCATGGTTTTATAGCGATCTGATATATATTTAGTAATTTGAAGAATATAACGCGAAATGAGGAACAATTTGAAAATTATATTTACTCTTTGAAAATTATATTTACTCTTTGAAAATGGTTTTATTGGTTGCATTGTTGCTTGAGCCTTGATAATGATATAAGGGTGGAGTAAATTGGGATAGAAAGTTTCGGTGTATATAAAATTCTACGTGTGTGTGTGTGTGTGTGTGTGTGTGTGTGTGTGTTATATTTCGCTCTGCAGCGAAAACTACAGAACGCAAACGAATGGTCTGTGTGTAATTGTCGTCCGAAGTCTTCCGTTGTACACCATAGCAGTTCCATGCCGTTAGCTATAAGGGGGTGGAAGGAATGGTGGTTGAAAGTCGTCACATTATAAGAAAATTCGGACTGAAGGTCAGGATGACGTTTGCGATTCTATAGCAAGGAAGATACATACAGCGAAACGTTATGCCACAGACCATATCTTTGATCTAAGCGTGCTACAATGTCTTCAGCTCTTTATCTGTAAGGATAAGCATACGAATAAGGAAATATAAGAATAAATAAATAAATAAAGCAGTGAAAAAGAAATTTCTTTCAATACATCTTTAAAAAAAACGATTTGAAGTTTCGCGCATTATCTATCATAATCAACCAACACGCGAGCGGAGCCCCGGGTTTAAGCTAGTTTGATATAAATGAATGTTACTGAATGTAGGTAGACTTATAAACTCCTTCTCAGCGAGTTCAGCTCGTCTTGTGGTTAAAATCACTTGAGTGTAGAGCGAGCTAAAGGCTGGTGGTTCAGATTCTTCAAGATGTTTTTTTTTTTTTTTTTTTTTTTTTTTTTTTTTTTTTTTTCATTTGTAACTCGTTAATATATTTTCTTAATGAAATTGCAATATTTTTCGCAATAATTTGTTAATTACACATGACAGCGTGCTGTCTCTAAGTAGTGAGTTTCATCCATTTCGTAATTTTTCTTTTCATCTTTGTATTCATAACAAATGTTATGACTTCCCACTTATGAAACATTTCCATATTCTTCTATATGTCGTTTGCAAATATGAGCTGCCAGTTCCCAACAATCCTCCTCCCCTCTATCTCCTCCCTTGATACACATCAATTCTTTCTTTGCTTCCTGGAAGAATATAAATGTTCCTTTCGTTTTCCTCAATATAAATGTTAATACAGCATAATCTGCAGTTCCAGGAAAACCACTTCTACTTTAAGATCGGCAACATATCGCACTACTCACTACACTAGAACAGTTCGCATATATCTAACTCACGGTCAAATTCTAAAGAAGAACTAAGTTTAACTGTAAAGGATGTCAGTTTTCTCAAGGACGTAAGATTAGTATGTTTACATACATTGAAAGTCTATTGTGCTGTGTTTGCTGTTATTGAACAGTTTCACACAGACAGTATAGAAGAATCAATTGGTATTTATTTTGTTAGACGAATCACGTACTCAAGTTTGTTTGGTTATATTTTTAAACACAACTAAGAAATATATCAACTCCAAAAGAAATGTAGACCTACATAACATCTGTCTGACTAATAAATAATAACAAACATGTTGATACATTACAGCTTATGGTGAAAAGACACACAACTCATACCAATAGCTGCCACTGATTAGCAATGTTTATTCTAGTAAGAAAACTTAAGTAGATTCTTTGTCTTGCAAAATTTCTGTTTATGTTTGGAGAATGAGGATTTCAGATAAACGAGTTGTCTTTAAGAAATGAAACTATAGAAAACGCTGTTCAAGTGTAACGAAAACACTAGTAGTATGTTGCTCTTGTGAATATCATTAGGAAATCCGCTTTAGATTAAAGATGCTTCTATTTTGTTAATACACAGTATATCTAAAAATGTTATACTTGAAAACTTAAACTGTGCATTACGAACTGTTGTTTTCCTGTAACATGTCTTTGACGTTCAGAGTTCCTTCTGGTTTGGTTGAACCAGTGCCGCCTAGATGGCACTGGATTGAGCGCATTAACGCTGAGGGGTGGAGCTTGAGTCCTGTGGGCGGGGACTAAGGGATGATTTCCGCAGGATTTAAGTTCTTGTGCGAGAAGCGGATCACTGTGCTACACTTGAGGTACAAGAAAGATGGAGCAGGATGATCAGACAGCTCCCAGCCGAATTTCTGCAAAACAGTTGCTGAACGCCGACTGGTATGTGGATGAGCATTGTGTTGGAGCAGCACATTGCCTGAAGTAAGCATCCCAAAACTTGTAATCGACGAAGAGCTACAGTTGGAGCCACGAACGACGGCGAGACTGTTACAAGTGACAGTTGAAGTACACATACGTGGTAGGGCTCTCGCTTCCTTAGATAGACTTTGTTACATGCCAGCAGCACCTTCAACGATGACAACTTACAACAAATAGAATAAAATACGAGCACACTGAATAACTACGATCAAGTTTAATTTTGGCAGTGCCTACCACAGTCACAGCAGAGCTTTCACTGTATTACTTAACGCTCACTGGCTAAGGCTCCTAAAAGTACGAAGTTACTTGAAGAAATATTTAATAGAAAAATCGTCTGTGATATTCGAACCTAAGTTTTTGTTTAGGTCTTTTGAAAGTACTTCCTCTAAACAGAGAAGCGGCCTGTACGGAGTTAGCAGCCGTCAAATATCATAACATAGCAAATATCCCAGAACATACACTTTTTTTAGCATAATATGTGTGCTTTACATAGCATATTGAGAAATACACTACATCAAAAACTTTTGTACTGACGTTGCACAAATTGTTGAAGATTCTTCTATTACGTTATTGAGAGGAAGTATTAAAAACAGTAAAACGGAAAATATAAATAAGCTGGGCAAAAAGTTTAGTTACGGCTGTAGCAGTGTACTACGCTGATATAAGCAACTACCGTTGAATGCTATTTGTGGTATTTCGAAGTTTTAGCGTCATAACTTGTAGTATGCAATTTGAAAGAATATTGCCTGACGTTTTATCACAAAATACACCCGCAATTCAAATTCTTATTAGTAAATGCCAATATTGACGCTAATCTATAAGAGACTATAACATATCAGACACAGAATACTGGGTAAATTTTACTTACGGTACGGCAGCGTAGTGTCCTGATATAGGCAACGAAATGCTTGATTTAGAAGGATTATTAAGTTACTGACAAGACAAGGGTACTGTTACATACAAAAACCTGTCAACCTTAGAGAAGGAACAGAATTATTTATTTATTTCATGGTCAATAAAAAAGGATTATTCCCCTCATTCCATACGGTTAGGTTTTCAATCAGCATTCAACAGTTGCTGCCAACATCGGCACCGTATGGACCTACGATCGAACACTTTAGAGCCTATACACTAATATTCGTGTTCGTTTTAGCGTTTGTAATACATTCTAGAACTTTCTCAATAATGTAATAGAAGTACATTCAGCAGTGTGAATACAAAAATTCGATGTGGTGTATTTGCAACAAACACTTATTGCAAGATGTCAGACAAACCTCGCAGATTGATAGTCATTATTCAAATACAAGCCAAGATCGCTTAAAACATTTATCCAGGTGACCAGTTTCGGCAGAATTAAACGTAGTACGCAATTTTTATCACACGAATATATATGTTTCTTGTGGGTTTCTTTGTTCTTTATTCCGACAGCATAGAAAAGCAGCAATAAGTAAAGAATACGCGAGATTTTTGTGTCTAATCCACATATCGATGTAAACAAGAGCGGAATGCAAGCTCAGAGTAGCACGATATAAGACTCTATACCGAACACTTCTAAAGTAATTTACTAACCTTCAACAAAACAAAACTGTTCGTATAAGCTACGTGTTGTGTTCAGCATTTGCAGGGAATGGACAGCCTGTGTTTTTAGGATCGCGACTCCCTGGCTGTCGACGAATACGTGACGTAGATGCCCACATCAAGCCTAAGTTCGACTGCCGTCATTCGTGGTTTCAATTTTAGTTCTGTTCACAGACGGCTGACTTCCACGACACAGGACTACAAAATATAATTGCATGATATGACCAGTGTTTCAATTGTTTCCGCGACTAAATCGAAAACAGCTCTAATATTGCTGTTCCTGTTGCCAACAAAGTTATTCATGTAACTATGCTATTTTATTTCTTCAAAATAGGAAAATTTACGTTTTGGATTGGCGAATAACTCAAGCCAAAGAAGGAATCGAAGAACGTGAACACAGGAAAGTTATGAAACATAAAACCGCCTTGTACAATTAAATCATCACATATAGTTGATTTAAATTTAGTGAAAGAAAGTTGTATACAAGCAAAACACCTGAAGACGAAAGAAGGTTTGAAGTAGATTATACAATGTGTAGTCAGTGGTTTCGAAAACTGCTTTCGATCTGCAAAACAATGACAGACAAGATTTGCTCTCTAATCTTCAGATAATGGTAATTAATTCTAGATTAAAATTGAAAATTATGTGACATGAAAGGAAATTAAGGCGATGGGACCTTGACAAGATCCGAGAATCATTGGGTCTAAAGTGTTTCAAAATAAGAATTATTCATATATTTACTTAAACCTTCTTCTTTTTCTTTTGAACTTTTTCCGTTTCTGTAAGAAGATGACATGTTAACTGTTGGATTTGGCATTTTAGTATGGAACGGCCAGATGCCCTTCCATTCAGGAAACTGATCACTTGGTTGGGAGTGAGGAACACAATCGGTGACGAATCGGTAGCCTTAGAAAAAATAGTGCATGCATCAGAGAAGCAAATAGATGAAATGGCCAAATTGTGTAGAAATCTTTGCATAACGCAATAATTTAGTTGACAAAATGGGAAAATATACATTATGCAGATTTATAGCAAGTTCACGTAGCAAAGCAGGAATTTCTAGACAAACAAACAAGCATGAGAAACTGGAGCAAATGTTGACACAATTGAAAGACGTTTGGAGAACAGAGAGCTTGGATGAGAAGAAAAAATTAAGTAAAAAAGGTGGAAGCTGAAATGTGGAAATAAAGCGTACAAGTCTATAAGAGGGGAATCGAACGGAAAAATATTACCGAAAGGAAAGAGAAATTAAACGAAGACTAAATACAAAAAGGAATTAATGAAGCATGCTGACAGTCGGCACCAAAATAAATCGACGGAGAATTTTCGAAATTTGTGCCGTGCCGATATTCGAACCCCGGTCCTCAGGCTTACTAGGCAGTAGCGAGTGACCACTGCGCCACTGGGTCAAAAGTAATAACCGCACCAGAAAAGACTACACCTTTCGTCTACGGGCAGACGCAAATTCTCGAACACACAGTACTGACTTATGCCTCATCCCATTATTCCTCATTACTTGAGGCATTTTTCCGATTACAGTAAGATACCAGGCTTAGTGTGAATCCACACTGAGAAAGGGATAGACGGCCGTCTACGTCCTAATTATATGTGTGTATACAAACGAAGTTTGAGGGTTATGATACTGGGGGGAAATTGTCACAGTGCAGTGAAGGACCCAAATCACTAAAAGGTCCCAGAGGTAGAAGACATTCCATCACGAATATGGGAGAGCTAATCAAAACAGGACTTTTGCACCTTGCGTTCATGATTTAAGAGGCTGGCGCAATACCGACAGATTTTAAGGTGAAGATTTTTTTCTTACAGTAATTTCTATTTCAAACATGGAAGCTGCCGACTGATGCACATTTCGCGACCAACAGTTTTACAAATCATGTTCTCAAAATAACGACGCGAATTATTGACACAACAATGGAAAATGTGGTAAAAGCTGAACATGGGGGTCTGTTTTGGTCCCAGAGAAATATAGCGACACTAGACGCAATCTTTGCTCAAAGTTAAGGACAAGTCAGGATACGTTTATAGCATCTGTTGAATTAGGGAAGTTTTTGTTCGTGAGTAGTAGAATACACTCTTTGAAATTATGAATGTAGTGGTAATAAACTACATTGAATGGAAGATTACCTCCAGCTGTAGGTTATCTAATAATGTAGTTATCAATCTCGAATAACAGAAACGAAAGAATTTCACGAGAAGTCTGTGACCACTGGTCGGCACCAGAAATTTGAAATAGTACACAAAGAATAAATAAATCACAACATAACTATAATTTTCCAAGCAGAAGTCAACGTGACAATGGGTTGCCAACGTGATGCCGCCACTGAGAACGTATGCTGCTGTTATGTGAGCGGTTTTAATGCCGCCGCGACCAGCTTTAATGCTGCCGCTATTGTTACTGTATGCTGAATTTATGAGACGATTGTTCATATGCGGCGACCCGCTGCTTAGCAGGTCACCGGTGCCACCGGTTCCAATCTTATGAGCAACAATAGTGTTACTTTATTTCAATTTTTACACATTGAGCTCATTTTAATTAAAGACCTTTTTCTTTGGCTATGTTTAAATCGTAGAAACGGTTAAATCAGACGATTACACTTAAAACCGACCTTCCCCAGTACCGAAGAGGGTGTCTCAAAGTGCTATTCTGTATCACCCTGTTACATTCTTTATTTGATACAGAAGTGGATGATACACGTGGACACAACATTAGCATCCTTCGTGGCAGAGACCATAATTGTATGCGTTTCATATGTTCCGGGTGATCAAAAACTGAGTATAAATTTGAAAACTTAATGAATCACGGAATAATGTAGATAGGTAAAAATTGACACACATGCTTGGAATGACATGGGGTTTTATTAGAACAAAATAAATTCAAAAAATGTCTGACAGATAGCGCTTCATCCGATGAGAAAAGCAATAGTTAGCATAACAAATTAAGACAAGCAAAGATGATGTTCTTTACAGGAAATGCTCAATATGCTCATCACCATCATTCCTCACCAATAGCTGTATTCGAGGAATAATGTTGTGATCAGCACTGTAAAGCATGTCCGAAGTTATGGTGAGGCATTGGCGTCGGATGTTGTCTTTCAGCATCCCTAGAGATGTTGGTCGATCACGATTCACTTGCGACTTCAGGTAACCCCAAAGAGCCAATAATCGCACGGACTGAGGTCTGGAGACCTGGGAGGTCAAGCATGACCAAAGTAGCGGCTGAGCACACGATCATCACCAAACGACGCGCGCAAGTGATCTTTCACGAATCTAGCAACTTTTACGCGCAAGTGATCTTTCACGAATGTACCAACTTTATTTATTAATTTGATCTAATAAAATCTCATGTCATCCCAAGCATGTGAGTCAATTTATACCTCTCTATCTACAGTATTCCTTGGTTTATTAAGTTTTCAAATTTAGACTGACTTCTTGATCACCCGGTATATTATCTATCAGTTTACAAGAAGCTCCAATTATTCCTGATTACAGATAATATAATTTCATTGTTGATTCTTATCACTGCTCAGTTTTCTAAAAAGCTCATGTATGACTAATGCAGTTAACCTATTTTCAGAATGGTGTTGCAGAATGTGCACTATTCCCAATATTCTGCCGTATTCTTTAAATCAGTAGTTCTCCACATTTTGTAAACCGGGGATCACTTTGATTCCTTCGATGTATGCAGGGAACGTGAGGTTCAAGATGAATAAACTGTGTCAAGATAAAACTACACTTTAATCAACTCTTAACATATTCGTTAAACTCAAGAGTAATGTTTATTAACATTACTATTATACTACAAACGTTTAGTAGGAAATTAAATGATTGGCTGAGCATATCAAGGGAATTAATAATTCAAATGCATTAAAGTTAGAAATTTCGTGTCTTCCGCGAACCATATGTTAGCCCTTGTGGTTAACAGGCAACCACTCCTTCAGACGAAACCAAAGGGATTCCATTGAATACGATAAGTTTTTAAACTTTAAGATTTAACATAAAGCAATCGTCTAAGGTTTTTGGAGCTTCATCTGAACAGCAGACTATTCTAGAGAATACACATTAAGTTAATTACGAAAGTAACGAAAAGCTTGATCGTCTTTCGTGGTGTAAGATGATTGTGGTACTACTCTAATAAACTGCGGAAGTTTCCGTTTTGCACCATAATATCGGGTGATAAACGTTAAGTACTCCAATCACAGGGAGGTCGGAAGTGTTTAGGAGCAATAAAGTCGACGGCAACTGATGGCCCTTCTAATAGAAAGCAAATACCATTCAACATCCGTTGAGAACTACTAGCGAAGGAGTTATTGCTTCATTGATCTGTTAGAATTAATCATCTGGACATTGTCAAAGCTAAACGTATGCACAAAGAGATTACCAAAAAAAAAAAAAAAAAAAAAAAAAAAAAAACCCGCAATATTGTTTGTGAAGGGTTTCAGACTCTCTTTTCTCCCTTTCTTTTGATACGGAATCAATTATTGTTAGCAGTGTTTAGTAATGATAAGTGAAAAACGAACAGTTTTGTCTGTCGGTCGTTTTTATCTCCTAATGAGTAGGGGTCTTATTCGTCTGTAACTTTGCTTGCGCGGGTAGGCCTGGGTAACTAATGATTACCTTCTGGCGTGGCCGGATGCCCTTATTGTTACCACTCCATTAACCTCCCACCGTAGTAAATACTTTTGCGTATGTTGTTATTATGCGAAAGAGTGCGAAAATTTTCTAAATGTTTGTTCAAATGTCCAAATGTTTGTTAAGCTTATGGGACTTAACTACGGGGTCATCAGTCTCTAAACCTACAAACTACTTATGAACTAGCTAATACTAAGGACGGCACAGATATCCATGCCCGAGGGGGGATTCGAACCCTCGACCGTAGTGGCCGTGCAGACCGTGACTGGAGTACCTCAACCCCTCGGCCACCGCCGCCGGCCACTAAACGTTTGTGAATCGTGTATCTGGGGCGGAACTTGGATTCCGGCTCGGTTTTCACGCTGTGGGATGGGGGAAACCACCAAAAACCAATATTCAGGTAGGCCGCCCTACTGCCCTATGCCATTAATAGATCAGGAGGATTCGAACCAGGGACGGCATACCTACCCCGTCCTATAAACGAGTGCCTTAAACTTTCAACTAACCGTGAGTTTACTATCAGTCAACAGTATAGCTATAATAAGGGTATAAACATCTTGGCTGTTTCAGGAGCTGAATTAATTTCAACCGCGAAATTGAAATTTTGTGCCATCCAGCGAGCTTTGGCCAAAGCTCGCCTTAACCTTTAGACTATCCGGGCACCCTTTCCGTTCTATCCAAGAGCTACAGGTCAACCAACGATTTTCTGTCGCTCGTATGTATATTTAACAGATATAACAATGTATAACTTTGAGTTACAGTTTTAATTACCACTAATTTACCATTCTTATTTTTAACATGACCATCCTATGGATATATTAAAACAATGTTTCTCTGTACGTTCTAGTTGACAATTGTCACTCACATGACTTAGGTTGTTACAATTTCCACTTCTACTTCGATAATTGAATTATTAATTTTTGAGTGTTTATCATCTACTGTTGATATTGATGGTGCTTTTTGTACACTAAATGCTGTGTTATATGCTCCAGACTAGCCGCACTTGTAAAATTCTCAACGGATTATGGCGCTGTTGTCGACAGCGAAAGAGTGGGTGCAAAAAAGTGTAAAATCTTCTTTCAGCATCACAAATGTTGGCATTGTCTTGGTTTCCTAGGTGTCTCATAAAAATTATGTACATCAAAAGACAAGGCGCTGGCCTACGGTAGTGTACTAAACTTACTTGCAATAAATGTATTTTGTTTTTGCAAACTCAATAAAAAGGAAAATAAAACACTCAAGGGAACTACTTTCCTGGAGACTTTACTGTGCGAATTAATAAAGTGGCAAATAATAAGGAAATACAAAGCACTTCAGGTTCCTAAGATCAGGAGGTGTGGTCTTTCAGTGTTTGGAATGGAAGGGACGGTAAGCAGGGTTGTAAACAACGTTGTAGTTCACGGAACAAGCGGTTAGGTGCAGAAAGTAGACAGGTCCTGATCATTTGAAGGAAGTTTGTGTCAAACATTTGGGCAGCATTGACTGACATAATGCTTGTGCTAAAGAGTAATTTTAGACGTACTGCTTTAATTAATGTATTTGTGAGTTTCATATACAATTATTACAGCGTACCATTCAGAAATGGCATGTATTATTCATTTCTTTACTGCAATATATGTTCACTTTTGTTTGTCTTCCTTATAATAGTTTATACGTGGATATTGTTATAAATGTAGTGCACTACTTCCATGTACAGATCCTGCGTTGTTGGATCGTTGTCAAAGTAACATTGAAACCAATAGTTTGTGAGCAGTCACCCATGTGACTTATAATGGAAATAAATAAACAATTATATAAATCTGGCAGCTACCGCAGGGGCACGGTGGAATTCCCGGGCACCCTAAGGTGCCTTGCTGCGGAGCACGTGGTTGATCCCTGTCGGAGATTCTAGTCCTCCCTGGGGCATCGGTATGTGTGTTGTCCTGAGGTAAGTTTAAGTAGTGTGTAAGCCTAGGAACTAAGAAGTTAAGTCTCATAGCTTTACAACATTGAATTTGA
Organism: Locusta migratoria; assembly: GCA_026315105.1. Taxonomy (NCBI): domain Eukaryota; kingdom Metazoa; phylum Arthropoda; class Insecta; order Orthoptera; family Acrididae; genus Locusta; species Locusta migratoria. The sequence goes on along the minus strand of CM048744.1, from coordinate 117,784,158 downwards.
GCTACTGCAATGTCAACAGTGCATATGAAAGCAAGTTGTCATTTGCTTGTTTGCTGCATAATAAATACAGTTACAGAGAGGATGCCTGTTCTTTCATAAATTTCCAAGGGAAATCGCCAACTCGTCGGTCATTAATGTAATATAACCCACGCGTATAATCCTTAGCAACACAAAATAAACAACGAAAAGAGGCGATATGCACCAAATTGCAACGATTTTGCGATTTTTATTATTATACTGAGTGAGCTGTAAGGAAAAAAAGTTCAGTTTAGGAACTCAAAGTAAACAAACGACATGTCCACGAAAATTGTTAAGTTTTAATAACAGCTGCGGCGGAGTGGCCGAGTGTATTGAGGCGCTATGCTCCGATGCACGAGGCTATTGCAGGTTCGAATCCTAATTCGGACATGGATGTTTGTGTTGTCTTTAAGTAGTTTGTAAGTTTAGGGACTGATGACCCAGCAGTTAAGTCCCAGAAGCTTAACAAACATTTGAACATTTTTTTAATAACATCAAAATATCATTACTAATACATAGAGAAATGCCAGAACAATTTACAGCCTAAACCATAAATAAATGTAAGAAAACTAAATATTGTAAAACATAAATCATGTATATATTCCAGGCCACTGACGATGCCTTGCAAATAAAGGCGAAACGCGATTACAAAATAATTGGATTTATTCAGTTGCATAGACGGTTTACATAAATAAATATATGCATATTATTATAAGAAGCAAATACGGGGAAAAGGAAAGAAAAGAAGTAATAATTGGACATATGCAAAGCTTTCCTTAGAGATAAACACATACAACAGGGTAAAGTAGTGCCCAGAGCTGCGTCATACCAATCAGCGGAATGAAGACTACAACAGCAACAAAAATTCTAAGCGAGCCTTCAACTCGTCGATTTGAGCCCCACCGTTACTATCCTGATATTATAGTCACGTCCTCAGTAACTCGTCCTCGTTCCGCATTCTAAAATAATTTATTAATTCGTAAAAGTGAGTGACAGTTTCAACATTTGCGTCAGATTTGAAATTTTGAATCCAGCCCAGTGATCAAGCTTCGGCTAACTTTGTTGTATCTCGTTTCAACTTGTTTCTTTGTACGCATTCCTAGTGTAAAAAAATGTCGCAAGCGCTAAACATTATATTTTAACAATAGATAAAAAGTGACAGAAAAACGCTGTGCAATAACTGTCTCCATTAATGAAAGACTTTCCTTTCCAATCTACCAGCAATGGTCCGCGGAAATCAAGAATTTAGAGTGTCGCAGCTGTACAATATTGTTGTAATTTTATCGTATTGACAATGTAACAGCTAATTCCTGTCTCTGAGCAGCACGTTGTTCAACGTAACTTACAGAGTATGTTCAAATGTTTATAAACATATTGGACCAAACTGCAATGGTAGCAATATCTAGAGTTACAAACTATTTAAACAAACTTACAGTAAGGATAACACACACACCTATGCAGATGGGAGGACTAGAACCTCCGGCGTGGCGACCACCCAGTACGTAACAAGATGCCTTAGATTACGCTGCCAGTCCCGCCCGGCTTACAGACTATAATCAATAGTATTGTCAACAGCGATGTGCAAGCCTATTATCCAAATTATGCATGCATGACTAGTGCAAAATGGTAATTCAAGTGTAGTAAGTGTATGAACCTTCCTCTGTTTTCTCTTCCAGCTATCTGTAGCGGGGAACCTACAAACGATAGTAGCACTGCGTGCATAGAGAAAGTACAAATAGTAGAAGAAAATTATTATTTAAGGAGTTGTGTTAATAGTTTTTCATCCTACCGATCAATATAGAGTATGTGAAGCAGAATCAGTAAAATACGTTAGATTTCACTAAATATACACAAACTGCAATAGCGTTATGATATTGCGATTACTAGGAAGAGCTTACAATTGAAATATTAACTGAATTGTAGAAGTTTTCTGTGTATACTATGTAATATATTACAAATCGTCGATTATTTCTAAAGTATCGAGCTTTGTTTAATATAATGTGTAATAATAAAAGGCTTGTGCTAAATGAATTATTAGTGCTAATGAAGCGGTCGTCGCCAGATTATTACCATAAAGGTTTTGTACACAACTACTGAGTTAACGATACAATAATCTTAAGAAATAGGTCTAAAGTGATCAAAGTACGCCACCATTATATCTGTGGACGTTTACATAATAGTAATTAGAAATATCTTCAGTGGTGATTGTTTGTAAATCTGTAGGAGTAAACTACTGCGGTTATCAGTCCCTAGGCTTACAAACTACATAAATTAACGTGCCCATGCCCATGCCCGTGGGAGGACTCTAACCTCCGACGGGGAGCAACCGCGTGCTTCGAAGCAAGAGCCCTTAGAGCGTTAAGGTATTCCACCGCGGCTTCAGTGGCGTTACTGTATTTATTAATCCGTCTTCAGTTTGAATCAAATGCGTCTTTTCTACAATAGTGGTTGCTATAAAAGTACTTCTATGCGCAGAGATGGCTGTTTGTTGTTGATAAAGAGTGACTGTATCTAGGTGGTTAGAATAAAGGGAGGTAGTGTTACCTAAGCTGAGAAAAGGCATTGGTTGAAGTCAATGGGTTATGCTTTTGTGCCCAAAACAAGGATTTCTCGTTTAAAATTCTCTTTACGTAAAGCTACTAAAGATCGCAGTATTTACTTAGATGTGACATACATTTCAACGACTAGAACTACTTGACCACGCAGTACAACCAATGTTTTGGGCACTAAGAAATGCTGGAATACGCATTTTGCTGGCTGCACTTTTTCAGTGTTAGGGCATCTCCAGAGATTATGACTTCCTTGGTCTGAATTCATTGCACTGTACTTACGGAAACTGTAGCACAGTCTAACATATAAAGTCACGACACTCCCACAGATTTTTGTAATACACTACGAATGCAGCGCTCCAAGCGGCCGGCAAGCTATGTTTCTGAATACGGTATTGGATGACTGCGAATAGTATAGTTTATATTCATTTTTACAGACTTTTCACTCTAGGGAACATATGTAGTACCATAAAAATATGTAGTAATTTAAAATTAGCACCACATTTGTCTTTAGGTTTACTGAGATCCCTGATGAGGTACGAAACGGTACATTGCAGGAAAGTTTATTTACAATTATCTTGTAACCTATAGGCTTTTGCTGAATAATATCATTTACTATTAAAAATAAGAAATGGCTAAGAAACACCGGAAGACCTGCCTTTGGCAAAAAGTCGTCGCTTTTCTTCTCAGGAACGTTATGGGTTCTTCACTACAATTCTAGTAAAATCGATGAGAGTGGAACGTGGGAAACGCATATAGAATGCAATAACTACAGTATGTAATGTACCAAAGCAGCCACCACAGCTGTAGCTGAAGGAAAAATGTCTCAGACCTGGCAACAATACGGAAAAAGCAACCAGAATGTTTTCAACAAAAAAGAACCCAATTTCAAAATTATTGCTACAACTTAACCACAAACGGCAAGAATCAAAAAATGTTCAGTCAAATGACTGGAGCGCCTTAGTCCCCTCGGCCACCGCGGCCGGCGGGAAAGAATCTTCAAGACATTGTCTTCTTAAGCTAAAGTAATGACACTCAAACGAATATGCACGTATCAGAAGGACGAGTGAAACCTAAAAATGTTCCAATCATTAGACTTCACACCGAATTGATTCGCGTCAAAAACCTCTTACCATAGTAAGAACACACCATAATAGAAATTTATGTTTCTCTTATGTTTATATTCTACTTACTTTCAGCGGAATAAGCTGCAAAATAACACATATTCGTAAGTATTTGTTCATGACGAACTTGTTCATTACACCTCTGTCTCAGTTAAATTCGGCTGTTTTTACATTAATGTCCGTGTTATTATATCTCTTCATATTTTACTAATGCTTGTATCGCAAAAACTATACCAACTATTTTTTGTTAATTACGCACACAAATAATTATAAACAATCATCCCTCCTCCTACGGCGGCTTGCCCACCACTAGGAACGCTAGTGTCGTTGCTACTGTCAGTTGGTAACAACTTAAACAGCAGTGAGTGTCGCGACTGTATATGTTAGACTGTGACTCCAGTCTGCTTGAAACGTGTGCATATGTATATTACAACGCTACTGTAAAATTCTTGTGTTGAATTAAGCTAACAAGCAAATATTAGCTCAACTTCAGAACCCGTTTAAGCTATCGCGAAAAGATTAATATGTCATTTTAGTTCAGAAGTTGACTAAGTACCATAAATTTTTTGACTTTTGTATGGGCAAGATGGCGACGTCAGGCTACACTAAAACCAGCGACTTTGCCAGTCTACTTAATGAATATCTGTGGTGTCGAAACGAGGTAATAAGTATCTGTGGACTGTGGAACGTACCGATGCAAAAAGTAACCAAAATGAAAACAAAAGAGTGTGCTGCGGGAAGAAGACTCGAGCCAATCTGAGGAGAGGAAAAAAACTTCTCTGTAATAATGAAGACCACTCAACGAGCTAAAGGTAAGTGATTGTTTCAACTACAGCATGTTCATGCTATTCCGCATATCTCGTACGAAACCTATGTTCAAAAGGATATCATTTCCTCTCAGTAAATTTACGAAGTCATGGCTATTAAGTAGTGTAGCTTCCGCTACAAGATTTGTGTACAGACCGTTCACATTAGGACAAAATTTTACGACGCTTCAAGCCGGGCTCCAGTGCCTATGTTGGCAACAGATGAACAATGAAGTGTAGAATTGCGTTAATATTTTTCACGAGCTACAGAGTAAACTTTATTGCTGCTCTATGCTAGACAGGTTCTTGTATGTACCCTTTTTCTTTTAGAAAAAAATAATTTTCGTGGTAATTGAAGTTGTCACGAAAAAACATTTATTGGTCATCTGAGTTGCCGTCATTACAATTGGTGCCAACATAACCACTGCAGCCCGGCGAGAAGCGTTGTACAATTTAACCCACATTAGTAGTAAACCAGTAAAACTCCGATTCTATAAAGGATAAAACTGCCATGAACAAAACAGTTTCGCATATTTGATTACTTTCCAACTGCGTTAATTGGTTACGCAGTTAAGGTAAAGAATGTAAGCGAAAAGAATTTCGGAATAGATCTTAAATTATAAGCATTTTTAATCCTACAAGTGGCCTGAGGTGCTTCAGTCACGGTCTGCACGGGCACTACGATCGGGGCTTCGAATCCCCCCTCGGGAATGGATATTTGTGACGTCCTTAGTTGTAGGTAGTTCATAAGTAGTGTGTAAGTTTAGGGACTGATGACCCCGTCGTTAAGTCCTTTAAAAAAATTATTCCCCTCTTTCCATGCGACTGTTTTTTCAAAGCGCTTTCAACGATCGTTGCCAACATCAGCATGCTACGCCGCCGATGTCGTAAGTAAAATTTTACCCCCTTATATGTTAAAGTGCCGATTATAATAGTACTTTTAATTTTAAATTCTGGCTTAGAATTTAATAAAATATTAATGTATTCTCGTAAAGTCGTTATATATGCAACGTACAACCGCAATTACGAACCATGACCGTGTTAGTCGCAGTGTCATAGAGATGTGAACAGAAAATTTATAAATTTTGTTGCTGCAGATAACGGAACGAACCTAACAAAAATGAGATGATTTGTATCATTATAACATAGCGTTTGTCTTAATTGTTGGGTTATTGTGAAACATGCAGGTTTTTTGGGTAGAATATGTTATTAGAAACAAGAGTGATGCAGGGAAAATCTGTAAATATTGATCTAATAACTTTCTTTTTCGTTCACTAGTTCATCTAAATCGATATAAGCTCAATGCTGTGCTGTTTGTAATGATGGATAGGTTTTTTTTTTATCGGAGTTAGTGAACAATGTAGTGATCGCTTTAATATCAATTGTGTGGACCACGAAATAGTAAACTTCATCGCGAGGCCTCGTATGTGTTTATTTTACTAGCGGAAACCCTTCAATACAATACCTTTAGAAAGACGTACACTTTAATATTGTTGACAAAAAAAGTGTTACTCGTGCAGTATATATGAACATTTAGATTCGCAGAAGTACTTTCAAATTTCCATTAAGTAAAACAATGGACTTACTGTACCATACTGTTTAAAGCAAAGTACCTATGCAATGTTCTGATGTCCAGTTGATTAAGAACCTGCAATAGAATTTGAAATCATGTTCTGAATACATTCTTTGTTGACAAGAGAAATTGAAGTGCCTCTAACGTACACTATAATCTCGTTAATCCGGCCCTCACTAGTCTGGCATCTCAGAATCCGGCGAACATCCGATAAAACGCAGACAACAATGAGTTATCGTGCGTAACATTGTTGTTAGCTAAACTACGCTTAAACAATTCCATAAGATTTCGAATTGTGGCATTATTTCTAGTTTTCTGTTATAATGATCGCGTAATCTGATATTTGTGGAGATGGAAGCTGTAATATGTAGGAATAAATGTCGGTTCTGAAGACATGTATCGTGTCATACGTAGCTCTCTCTGTCCGTAAAAGAGACCTAGAAATCAGTAGATACGCGAGTGCCTATTTAGATGGTGTCTTCTTCTTTGTACAGGCAGACTTTCAGCCTAGTTCCACACTGCCGCCATAATAACCAAAATACGAGCGTACGTCAGACCGCGACGTCAGAGATTATCTGTTCGATGTTCCTCCTTGAAAAAGGAAATGACCATTCATTATTGACGCTTAACTCTAACACGGACAACAGTGTACTCCTGTTAGAAAGGGAGCAAGTTCCTTCATATACGTTATATAGAATCATATTTGTATCATTGCTCTCAATAATCCGACACTTATGGTAATCCGGCATCCAAACTGACAGGAATGGCCTGATTACCGAGAGTCAAGTGTATCAAACAGCGAACAATGGCGTTGATATGGGGGATCAACCCCGAAAGAACTTTCTTTTCTTTTCTTCTGTTACTCGTGATAAAATTTTAAAAAAATGACAATAATATGTGTAATGAAAATGAGAGTTCGACTGAAAACTTTGCCAACAAAGAGGGGTACCAGGGTGTCTGTAAGTTGTAATCGATGCTTAGTTGAGCTTTGGTTTTTTACTTGTTGTCGGGACACTTTGTCTCGAATGTCTTATGGGTGGCCTTCGCGAGGCCTAGGTAAGCGTCTCGCACAACTTTTACCACAGTAAATCTAGCCAATTACAAGAAAAAAATTGCTCAGGTAACCGCCACGTAACTAGCTAACAACGAGTATTGTTGAATTTCAGCCAGAAACACGCTCCGAGGACTGTTTAAAGTACCGCGCGACGCTCGCCTAGAGTGTAAGGAAGGCCCCTTTGTCTTATGTTTACTACTGCAATCAACTTCAGTGATCTACTAACTTTATTACTACAGTAGGACGGCGAACGTGTACCTGACACAGACAAATTTATTTTAAGTAGTCATGTTACCATCCTCTGCTTACAAGAAGCGACTTTACCTTCCTCCCACTACTATAAAAGCACACCGATATCACGTTGTAATCTCTAAAGTGTCTTTTCGCCAACGTAGTATTACAAAGAAGCGACGGGCGTCTATCATAAGAGGCGACAGTGGACTTTGTTAATAACTGTCGCCTGTCAGCTTACTCATATTCGTTAGCACTACAACTTCACTACGGCAATCAGGGTTTCCAAAGACCGATGTGCAGGTGCTGAAACGGAGGGCCAACCAGGGTAAGGGCGTCTCACTGGGTAATCGCGCCACTCCAGTTTTATGACGAAACGATTGGCAATATGAGTACGCTTGCCAGTGTTCTGTCTCCGTTACCATGCCGTTACCTACCGCGGAACTAATTCCTGTGGTCGCCGTCCGTGATTGTTGACAGCTTTTAATCGTGTGAAAGAAATTAATAGTTTCGACGTTTTGGTTATAATTTTCGAGCCTTTTGGCCCTAATTTTGTAGCCTCTGTAGGCTGTCAGTGATTTTTAATACTCCTATTAACGTTATCTGTATTAACGTAATCTGTAGATATTTAGCTCCAATTTCGTGTCTCTGACCTACTTGTTTCACAAAATCTTAGGCTTTAAAGTGACGTTCTTAGCCATATTTTGCAACTGGGGCAATGACGCCATGGTGGAAAATTTAGGCTAAGTGAAGTGTAATACAGATGCATACATTTTGTGAAATGGGCACTTGCAGAATGTAGAGAATGTAGTAGTTTTGATGTGCCAAATACTATATTTCTGACTTTTGTGGTGTCTTAATCAGGCATAAATTACAAAATGTATTTTCAGTCCAATTTTACATCGACAAGTACTTGAAGTCTTCTAAATGTCTGATACAGAAGAGTGATAAGTATAAATTACAACAGTTATAACATTTACTACCACTCATTCATCATGTAAGTTTATCCTTGATTTTCAGATGTATGGCGTTATTACCCGGGAACCAAGGGTAACGCCGCCACTGCTTATACTTTCACAATATTTTAAAAAATAAAACAATATACATAACTGAATAAAGTTATTGTAAAGTAATATTAACTGTAGTCTGTACGAAAAAGACAGCCTTTTACTAGGGTAAAATAACTGGTTACTCTTTAGGGTGGCGCCAATCCCGTGGTCTCCCCTATATATTACTTGTCTGAAGGCTTTCGATTTTTTTACCATTGCTTGAGCAAGACGTGGTGGTGAGGAGGGTATTTCTAATTTACTAATCCCTACAGCGATTCCTTTTGTTCTGAAAATTGGACTTATTCTGTATGTAATGTTCAAATAATTTACGGGAATATAGTTAAGCAACGTCTTCGACAACAGCTAGTTATTTCGGCAGGTGAACGCCGGTCATTTTCGGGTATACCACTATACCAGAAAAGACTGCTCTTCATGCCTACAATCTTTTTCAATAACGCTTCATTCTTTTACCAACTATTCGCAAAATTTTGGAAATTAATATAAAAAATTGTAAGTTTGTTTCACCGTGGGGGGGGGGGGGGGGGGGGGCGTCACAGCTTTGGCACCTGTCAACTGTACGAGAGCACCTCAATATGCCCCTGACTCTAAAGCGCCCCCCCCCCCCCCCCGGAGGAAAAATTTATCTTACCAACCTGACAAAAACATGTAATAACTTTACTTACGCATGGAAACAAATACGTGGAACTAATCTTAAACTAATTGTTCATTAATTTATCACTTCAAATAAATAGGTATCCCCTGAGTTAAAAATAACTTTAACATGTAGCTTAGAATATCTTCCTTCCTACTTTTTCTGCTCCGCTTTTGAAATGGTATCATCACGTTACTTACATTTAGCTACACCCATTTTAAGTAAGGAGTTGATCATGACTAATTGTGCACCTAAGATAATTCTTCTATACTTTGAATTTTGAAGAACTACTTTAACAAGACACTACGATACTATCTGCAGAAGTCTCATCATAAGTCTTAACTTCTGTTTTAGAAATCGTACGATTTTCCATGTCTGAAAATTTAATATGGATGATTGGCTATAAAAACAAAATAAAATTTTAAAAAATAAGGAAAAGATATGAAACAGATTCCATGATTACTCCTCGCCTAAACATACGTTGTATAAACTTGGCGATGCAGTTGAATATTGACTGTTTGAAGTTCCTGGTGAAAGGCTGGCGTCTTCTATGCAGCTTTCTCTCCAGGCATCGTTTTCGTCTTTCTCGTACTTTCATCAGCTTTTTTTCTGACAAGAATGCCGATCTCATAATATGTGGCTGCTAGACTAGAAGTGCTTCGTAAAAATATTCTCACTTGTCTTCCGAAATGCTTTAGACTTGTCGTCTTAGTAATAACTGCAAGAATGGGCATATACTGCTGGACATGCCTGACTTCCTCTACGACAATATTCCATAAATAAAAAAAATTAAAAACCTCACAATGAAACCTGACACAGAGACCCATGTTTGTTGTCACCGACATACTTCGGTCAAGGGAGCAGGGAACGAGCTCTTCCATCGCTCATAGAGGGAGATTTTAAGTAAGTGCAAATTTTTCAGTTTTAATATGTTAGAAACGGATGAATTAACAAGGCAATAACAGTCTTGCAATACGGAAGAAAAGTTGTTGTTGTGGTCTTCAGTCCGGAGACTGGTTTGGTACAGCTCTCCACCCTACTCTATCCTGAGCAACCCTCTTCATCTCCTCATAAGAACGGCAAACTACATCCTTTTGAATTTGCTTACTATATTCATCTCTTGGTCTCTCTCTGCGATTTTTACCCCACATACTTCCCTCCGACGCTAAATTCAAAATTTCTTGATGTCTAAGAAAGTGTCCCACCAATCGATCCCTTATATTAGTTGAGGTATGCCAGAAATTCCTTTTCTCCCCAATTCTGTTCTGCACCTCCTCATTAGTTACGCGATCCACCCACCTAATCTTCAGCATTGTTCTGTAACACCACATTTCAAAAGCCTCTATCCTTTTCCTGACAGCACTGTTATCGTCCATGTTTCACTCCCATACAAGGCAACACTCCACACAAATCTTCAGAAAGGACTTCCTCATGCTTAAATTAATATTCGATGTTAACAAATTTCTCGTTTAAAAAAATGCTTTTCTTCTATTGCCATTCTGCATTTTATATCCTCTGTACAGCGACCATCATGTGTTATTTTTACTGCCGAAGTAACAAAACTCATTTACCACCTGTATTGATTTATTACCTAATTTCATTGCTTCAGCATCACCTGATTTTCTAAGACTGCATTCCATTACCCTTGTTTTGCTCTGGTTAATGGTTCATCTTATATGCTCCTTTCAACACACTGTCCATTCCATTCAATTGCTGCTCCACGTCCTTTGCTGTCTCTGATAGAATTACAATATCATCCGCAAAAGGCTTCTCCCAATTTCTCCTTGCTTTCCTTTACAGCTTGCTCATCGTACAAATTGAATAACATTGGGGAAAGGCTACAACCCTGTCTTACACCCTTCCCAACCTCTGCATCCCTTTCAGCCCTTCAACTGTGGTAACTGCTGTCTGGTTTTTGTACAAGTTGTAAACAACCTTCCGTTCCCTATATTTTACACTTGCTGATTTCAGAATTTGAGAGAGTGTATTCCAAATAACATTCCAAAAGCTTCCTCCAAATCTGGAAATGTAGGTTTCCCTTTCCTTAATCTATCTTCTAAGATAAGCCGTAAAGTGAGGATAGCCTCCCGTGTTCCTACATTTCTCCTGAAGACAAACTGGTCTTCCACAAGCTCGGCATCTACCAGTTTTTCCATCCTTCAGTAAATAATTCGTGTTAAAATTTTGCAACCATGAATTATTAAAATAATGGTTCTTTAAGTTTCACACATGCCTGCAACTGCTTTCTTAGGAATGGGGATTATTATATTTTTGTTAAAGTTTGATGGTATTTTCCCAGTCTCATGGCTGGCTCTCCCAGAAACTTCAGCAGTTCTGAGGGAATGTCGTCTACTCCAGGGTCCTTGTTTCGACTTAGGTCTTTAAGTGCTCTGTCAAATTCTTCTCTCAGTATAGTATCTCCTATTTCATCTTCATCTACATCCTCTTCCCTTTCTACAATATTGTATCTTAAGCTCATTTCCTTTGTAGAGCCCGTCTAAATACTCTTTCCACCATTCAGCTTTCCTTTCTTTGCTGAGAACTGGTTTTCCATCTGAGTTCTTTATATTCATACAGCTGCTTTTCTTGTCTCCAAATGTTTCTTTTACTTTCCTGTAGGCGGTATCTATTTCTACCCAATTGATATATTCTTCTACTGACTTGCATTTGCCTTCTAGCCACTAATGTTTAGCTATTTTACACTTCCTATCAATCTCATTTCTTAGTCGTCTGTACTCCATTTTGCCTGTTTCACTTACTGCATCTTTATAATTTCTCCTTTCATAAATTAAATTTAGTGTTTCCTGTGATATCCATGGATTTTTTGTAGGTCTTGCCTTTGTACCTATTTTGTCATCTGCTGCCTTCACTATTTCATCTCTCAATGCTTCCAATTCTTCTTCTACTGTTTTATTTTCCCCCGTTTCTGTCAATTGTTGCCTAAAGCTCCCTCTGAAATTCTCAAGAATTCCATATTAAAATTCACTGGTTTCCACAAGAATGGTGACAGTACCACAAGGAAGGAAAAACATTGGAATTGGGGTGAGAGACATTACACAATTTCAATAAGCATGGTGGCAGAATTATACCTAATAGCAATTACCTTAATAAGGGTGAATAGAAGAAATTGGGTTTGATCACTGATAATTATTTTCTCTGTGGAGAATATCACATTTAATGTCATAAGCTTGACATTAATTGTAGGCATGTTGTGCAAAGGTGGAATCTTTCTTTTTCAGTTTCCAAATCCTCTCATGTTCAGCCAGTCTGTTAGTTACAAAATAAATGTTATTGCAGAACAAATATATAGCGCATCACAGTCATTTAATATGTCTACGATCCATCAAGAACCAACGATAGAGTCCATAAATAATTTTGAGTATATCTGGAATGCCTTGTATTCTTATGGATTTATGGACAACCTGCAGGATGCATTGTGTCAATTTCATCACTACTTCACACATTAGTCGTGTCGATACCATGTCATGTTCCGGCACTTCTGTATACTCTCCGGGGCCCTACACGATATTAGGTAGGTGTACCAGTTTTGTTAGCTCTTCAGTGAATTACTTTTGCACTCTTCTTTTGTGAAAATTTTATCGCCAAAGATGACTATATGCAATAGCTATATAGATGACCTCTTTCGGAAAATTAAATTCAATGATGGCAATTTAATTTGCAGAAATGTGTCATGAAATAGATATTTCTTGGCGATTGTTGGAAAATACAGGTTTCAAATAAGAAGACTCCAGAATTACGAAACTAATTCATAGAGGAATGTTAAAGGCGACTGAGATACATCGAAGAAATATAGCCTCAAGATGATCAGATAGACTATGCATAAAAAAGATAAAAATTTCTCCTCTTCACTGCCTATCGGTTGACTAACAAAACTGATTCGTAAAATCTAACATTGCCAGCAAAGAGATTGGTTGGTATTACAATTAGTTAAAATTCATAAAATTTTAAACAATTTATTTAAAATTAATAAAAATCACCTAGACCGCAAAGTGAAATTTTTATTTACAAATTGGTGACTAGTTTCGACTCGTCAATCATTTACGAACCACTGTGAGTGAATATGTAAACCAGGAGTGAACTTGAGCAATCAAAAAAATGTTAGATCCATCACTACTTTAGATGGAAGTAACATTTTTTGACTGCTCAGATTCACTCCTAGTTTACATATTCAATCACAGTGGTTCGTAAATGACTTACAAGTCGAAACTAGTCACCAATTTGTAAATAAAAAAGTTTCACTGTGCTGTCAAGGCTATTTTTAACAATTTCAAATAAATTGTTAAAAATTTTATGAATTAAAAAAATGATTCGGTTTCATAACAAGTTGTTTTTTCCTCTCCTTGTACAGTTCTACAGGAAAAAATAAAACATGAATACTATGTGCAGTTTTTCACCGCATCCTACTACTAACCATCTCATCTCTGTGGCTTATACAACGTGGTTTCCAGCATGGAGACTGGGTGGTCTTACAATTATTTAAAATTCATAAAATTTTAATTCATTTAAAACTGATAATATAGCCAAGACAGCAAAGTGATTTTTTTATTTACATATTGGTGACTAGTTTCGACTTGTCAGTCATTTACGAACCACTGTTTTTCATTGAATATGCCAATCAGGAGTGGACCTGAGCAGTAAAAAAATATTAGTTCCATCACTACTTCACATGGAACTAACATTTTTTGACTGCTAAGGTTCAATCCTGGTTTACATATTATATCAAAAACAGTGGCTCTTAAATGACTGACAAGTCGAAACTATCCAACAATTTGTAAATAAAAAATTTCACTGTGCTGTCTAGGCTATTTTTATCAATTTTCAAGAAATTATTTAAAATGTTATGAATAAAAAAAACTGATTCGGTTTCATAACAAGTTGTTTTTCCTCTCCTTGTACAGTTCTACGGGAAAAAATAAAACATGAATACCATGTGCAATTTTTCAACGCATCCCACTACTAACCATCTCATCTCTGTGGCTTATACAACGTGATTGCCAGAATGGAGACTGGGTGGTCTTACAATTATTTAAAATTCATAAAATTTTAATTCATTTACAATTGATAAAATAGCCAAGAAAGAAAAGTGAATTTTTTTATTTACAAATTGGTGACTAGTTTAGACTTGTCAGTCATTTGCGAACCACTGTTTTTGAATGAATATGCAAATCAGGAGTGGACCTGAGTAGTCAAAAATATTAGTTCCATCACTACTTCAGGTGGAACTAACATTTTTTGACTGCTAAGATTTCATCCTGGTTTACATATTATATCAAAAATAGTGGTTCTTAAATGACTGACAAGTCGAAAATAGCCACCAATTTTGTAAATAAAAAATTTCACTGTGCTGTCTAGGCTATTTTATCAGCTTTAAATAAATTGTTTAAAATTTTATGACTTAAAAAAACTGATTCGGTTTCATAACAAGTTTTTATCTTCTCCTTGTACAGTTCTACATAAAAAATAAAACATTAATCGCTACTTCAGATGGAACTAACATTTTTTGACTGCTCAGGCTCACTTCTGGTTTACATATTAAATCAAAAACAATGGTTCGTAAATGGCTGACGAGTCAAAACTAGACACCAATTTATAAATAAAAATTTTCACTGTGCTGTCTAGGCTATTTTTTATCAGTTTTAAATAAAGTGTTTAAAATTTTATGACTTAAAAAAAACTGATTCGGTTTCATAACAAGTTTTCTCCTCTCCTTGTACAGTTCTACATAAAAAATAAAACATTAATACCATGTGCAGTTTTTCAACGCATCCTACTACTAACCATCTCATCTCTGTGGCTTATACAACGCGCAGTAAGGGGTTTAAGTCTCTTTATTCCTAGAGAAAAATTCCGGAAAGTTATAGCAGGTACATGGTAGCACATTCGTACTGTCTTCCCCGAGAGCTACGGCCAAGTTGCGCGCGGCGCCACAAAGAATGCCCGCTCCCGGGCTCGCCAGGGCTGGTCTTATTCGAGCCACACGCACGCGCCGCCGCGGCGAAACGTCACTGCTGAATATTATTTCGAGACACATTTCCGAGCAACTTTACGGAGGCTCGCCGTCACTGCAAAACCGGCTGGAAATTTCATTATTATCTTAATTCCGCGCGGAACCGAGCGGCCGGCTAATTTAGAAGGCCGTGCATCAGAGGGCGTGTTGTCTGGGCGGGCGCTGCGAGGGCACGCGAATAAATCGGCGCTCCTCTCTTCCTAGCCTCTAGTTAAAGGCTGCTTGCGCGCACATTCATAACAATTTAACCCAGCTGGCACATGATATTAAAGCGACATCACGTATTTATGGTCAGAGGTTTTCGGGGGCGGTTTGCACAGCGCGCCAGCTACAACGGTATCATCCCCCCCCACCTTTTCCTCCTTCCCCCTCCTCCTCACCCCTTCCATCCGTCGCTACCCCCTCCCCCTTCCCCTCTCCCCTACCCCACCACCCGCCGACCCTTCTCATAGCCGGGGGCTCACGCCCCGCACCACCTCCAGCCGTAATATCTCAGACTTGGTCAAGTAAATAATTTTCCTAACTATGGCACGGGGCTAGTATATAGGGCCCCACACATGGCTCCTAGCGGGCCGTACGTTTGCTGGGAATGCGAGCCGGCGGTCTGGCTGCGCGGGGGGGATTAGTATATTACAGTAGTTAGCGGCGCTGTGCCCGCCTCCTGCGAACATTCCCCGTTACAAGGGGTCGTCGTGTCAGCGACACACCATGCAAGGCCTGCCATACAACCCACGTAGACTTAGTATACTTTAAATATTGACACTACAATTGAGGGAATACTATTAATTTCTTGACTTTAATCCAACCACTTTCTAAGCACATTCCTAATTTACCCTTTTTTGGACCTGCATTCCTCAATGTAGTTGTTGTTTGTTAAGCTTATGGGATTTAACTACGGGGTCATCAGTCCCTAAACTTACAAACTACTTATCAACTACCTTATACTAAGGACGGCACAAATAGCCATGCCCGAGGGGGGATCCGAACCCCCGACCGTAGTGGCCGTGCAGACCGTGACTGGAGCGCCTCACTCCCCTCGGCCACCGCGGCCGGCTCAATGTAGTTGGTAAAGGATGCGAGGTATTTATTTATTTTTAGAACGGCGCACATAATTAGTCACATTCTAACGACACCATCTCTTCCGGAACGTGGATTTAACTATTAAAATTGAAGTTTCCTAAATACCGGATACATATTTCATTTCAACAGTCAGATTTATAGCAATCCACTTAACTTTAGATGGGGAAGATCGAACATAAATATTTTACTTATCTTGGTTCTTCAAGACGGACATCTGCGTTGTTGTTGCTCAGCATTGAGCAAAATAGTAGAATATGTAGGGTTACTAGACGTCCTCTTTTACCCGGACATGTCCTCTTTTTTTTTTACCCTAAAAGTGGTCCGGTCGGGTTTTTAGGAAAATGGGCAAATGTCCTCTTTTTTGCGTTATGCAACTGTTTCAACTTGAAAATGCGTAAATACAAACACTAAGTCTAGATAATTTAACCGTTCTTCAAAAAATGTGATATTTTTCCCCTAGAATTCTCTATGCCGCCGCTGCTCTGAGGTAAAACTGCTTTAAACAGCTGAAAGCCAATTAAGAACACAGGTCTGCAACAATGCAAGATACACCGGCTTCTAAGAATTTCCAGTTAGAATGATTATTTACAACTGCTTAACTCTCAGTTGTCTGTTGGTTGCTGTGAAGGGAAGCAGTGGCCACGTTTCATCGAAATCATGCCAAAACGCAAATGCGTCTTTAGTGAGAAATTACGGAAACGATTTCTTGACTTTGGGGCCGGAAGAAACAGCTCCAAGGCAGAATGTCTTATCTACCTACCTGGTACCCTCGTTTCAATTGTCAACAAAGGTAAGGTTTATGATCTTGCAACCGTCTGGGCGTAAACACCAATTATGAGAGTGGAAATTTGATTAAAATCGTTCAGTGTTTGTGCCCTCGATCGCAGTCTTCTTCAGAATTTCGTTCCTCTCTCGTCCACAAAAATCATCTTGAAGGGCTGTACTCCAGCCCGGCTCTTACTACAGTTACCAGCGAATTCTGTCGACACAAAATTAAGAAGCTTTCTTCCATAGTCAGTCAGCCACAAATTTTGTTGCAATTTATTAAACTAAATAAAGAATAAAAATGACAAAAATGTGGCATGTGACTTAAAAGCCACAAAATATTTTCATGATATAACACTGTAGATATAAACATTATAATTTATCTTAATATCAGTTAGGTAAATATCGAATAACCTATACCACCTTTGAAAATTTTAGTATGACTCTAGAAATGTCCTCTTTTTTGAATGTCGTCATCTAGTAACCCTAAGAATATGTATCAGGAGATTCAATTAAATAATCACAGACATTGTTGATGATAGTTCCATTGTGACGGAAACAAATTTATTTAGTTGTGCAACATTATAACGTTAGAAACATTTAGCCTCAGATAACAGAGATGTTAACATGTTTGTAGCAATGAACTGAGTGACAAAATATGGCTTTTCTCAAACCTCTTTCTACGTAACCGCGTAATAAGATTGATGACAAAGTTCTTTGGTTACCAAATAAATAATACAACGATACTTTATATATGCCAAAATACACAAATTAAAATATTGCATTTATGCTTTAACTATTTATCTCGATGTATGTACGTGTTTCGTGAAATTTGTATTTAATGTGGTACAAAAAATGAAAGTAGTGTTTTGACCAGTGTTTAAAATAATTCAATGTATTTACATTATTTATCTTTTCTAAATGCACACTTATCTGTTTTGTCAATATTGTGTAGGCTTACTATTATTTAGACATGGAATTTTAATGTATTTCAGTTAGAGGTCTAATTTTTTATTAATACGGATTTGTATATGGTTGTCATAGTTTTGTTAATTTCGAAGACAGTTTCTTAGTACCAAACGGATTATTAATTTTAGTGCATGAAAAATGATCAGTATTTAATTTAGGATCCAGTGATATATAAAACATGGTCTGCCCTAATTTATTTAAACAAAAGGTACATATGTAATCACATTGTGCAATAGTTATAACATGTAGTATTGTTGTTTTTATACAAATTCGTATCTATATAGGTTCAGCAATTTCCGAAACTAAGTGTAATGCATTTTTAGTGTTTGCAGGTATTATTTACGGAAGTATTAAAAATTGAAAATTACGTAAAAGGACAGCCAAAGTTATGTTTAAATCAACGTACTATTTCTTAAAATTGTTTTACTAATAGTGTTAATACTATTTCAAACTGAAGGCGAAAATGTGATATTTTACATGTCCGGTAGTGAAGTTTTATTTTAGGTGTCCGATTTTTTTGTGTTTGTAATGTTGGCAACTGATTTTTGTCAGGAGCGTGCAACATACCAGAAACGTTACAACATGAATACAAAGAAAAACTATTAAAGGACTACATGACGACATTTCAACACAGCTTCCCAGTATTATACACTACAGAATGCAAGGTATCCCGAATTTAATTGTATTATTATATTAACTGATTGACTAATACAAGTACTGAGTAATTGCAAAACTAAGCTTCTACAGCCAAACAATGTGGTGACTCCAACCACCGAGGTAAACCTAATAACATTAATTAATATGCGGAACGGAAACTCCCGGGGAAAGGAGAAGTATGGCCCTGTTGAACGTACTCGCGAAGGGTACAACGAAACTGATTAACTTGCATAATCAAAGTGGGAGGCAATCTGACTTCGACAAAGGAAAAAAAAAAGGGAAAATTTGACTTACCTTGTATAATCTTACTACAAAACAGGAAACAGCAAGCAGCTCGCAGAATGCAGTATCTTGACTTCTTTGACAATATTATTAAAATATGCAAAAATATTTGATAGGTAATTATGAAGTCAAAGAATAGACTAATAAAAAAATGAAAAAAAAGAAGGGGAAACTAACTACAAGAAAATGAAAACACGGAAAGCTAATTTAGAAATCAGAAATCGTATGTTATAAAAAATGTAATGTAGGGAAACATTACAGCAATAACAAAAATCATGAATTACAACAATGGCATGCCGCAACACACACGTCATCGGTTATAAATAAAGTGTGTAACTGATGATATCACCAAGATTAATATACTTTAAAGTAGAATAATTCTTCAGATACAAATATACCTATTCCATTCATTCGAACTTCGGCACATAAGCCACATCACAAATTTCCTCTCCATTACAACTCATTACATAATAACTGCCTTCACCAACAGTTTCTCTTGACTGCTACTCACTAACAAGAGGAACACCAGAAGTCACCATCTTCGATTTTGATGGGTCTTAAATATGTATATGGGGGATTTCTCCTGAGTATCTGGTTAAAATGCTAAATCGCACTTCGTCCTTGTTTTCGAGATAGTTTTTTATATTTTCATCGTGCGCTGGATATACCGGCAATTTAGCATATATTCCTAGCATAGCAGCGTATCCCAGTGGTTTTAGTACACGTCCACCATGTTGGTGGTCATGTGTTCGATAACCACGTATACACTTTTAATTTTTTTTCTTCACGGTGCTTACAAATATATTCCGTTTCGTGCGAAATTATTGAAAAATTATTTTCGCGAACATAATACTTTTATTTTATAAGCAGCAAATAGACCTCATAAAAATCTTCCGAAAATAGTTTTATTGCCACAATACTTTTTTCATTTTATGAGGCGGTATATAATCAAATTTCATGACATTGTGACATGATATTTTTATTAATTCACTCATTATCATTGATCGGTATGCCAGGACATTTTTACGGCTGGTAATCGTCGAAGAAACACCGGAAACATAATTCTGACGAGCATCACGCACACATGATGAATTATATGGATGTGCATGTGCACGTTTTTTTTTAATAATGTAACGAGGAAGCATTACTGATTCATGTTCAAAAATGATTCCCCTTCCTCTTTCTCCAACAAATCATAAGCGATCCAGGCGTATTTGAGCATGGGAGCGAAGGCGGGAGCACTTAACTGGTCTAGAGCCAGTGAGTGGATCTGTTGCAGTCCTCCCTTGATGTTATTTCCATATCTTTCTGTAGTAATTCGGGAGCATTCTGCACTTTTTAATGAAAATCTTCAATTGCCGATAAAACTATACATCACAGGGTTGACAGACTGGGGTACACTTTAGTGGTTATGATCTTCAGAGCGCAAGTACTCTCTTCAGAATTATCCACGAACAAGGAATCGTACATGGTCTGATCTGTCTTGCCATACCACGAGTCAATGAAATAAAAATTTGTTTTGTTCTACGTATGGGCGGATCACAGATTTTAAAAAAGTTTTCTTAGAGTGCTTTTGTGAATTTCCCCGATTTCGTACAGGACATTCCTATATCTTTAATATATCTCGTCGATTCTCTTCTGTAGCACTGGGTCGAATTTTCCCGGTGGTTCCTGCATGCACAGTTATACCTTGGGCAGTATCTTCCCCGATGCAGTAAGAGAATACTGTGCGGTGTACGAATGCGTCATCTTGTTCAAACATTTTCTCTTCGCGAAGACGTTTTTTAATCCCCGCCTTGCAAGTGATCTATTGAAACTGATCCGCATTAATGACGTGTTCCAGATCAAAATTCTTGCTTAAGGATCGCGTTTAAACTTGAAGTCTTTTCGCACTCTCCACCGTTACTTCTATAGAGGCGAATTCTTTGCAAGAAACGATTTTCGTAATTTTCTGCTGTCGTATTAAATGCGCTCTCTTTAATAGATCGGCCTATGATTTGCTACTCTTGAAGAAGAAGTTTTCGGAGATGAGTGGAAAAGTCGCATTCATTGCCCACTGCTGCAAGGTCCTTGTTGTTACCTGTTTGTGCAAAAATTTATAAAATTACTATTAACTATTCCTTTTTTCAACAATATACAAATATGATGTATATTTCACGAAATTAACCTGCTCGCCATTCTGTCTCGCTACGTGGACTCGCACGTACGTGCTTCGTCAATGCTTTTGCACTTATTCATACGCGTTCCTCCACGTTTGACGTTCTCTTTCCATTGTCGGAGAGTTTTTTCGCTCTTTATCCGAGCGAATCCCTTCTTACAGAAAGTTTCCAAGGTCCATTTGGGATGAAGTGATGACATAATGACTACTCGTTGCTTGTACGTCAAAGGCACATAATCTGCTGACTGCCGTCCATCAGACTCTTCGGCAGCGTAGTCGTCGTCAGCTTCCACTTCCTATAAAGCGATTAGTGTTTCAATTTTCGAACTGGACGACTCTTGAAGACCTTGATGACTCTGTCGTGCTGTCGACCTCTGGCACTTTCAATTTTGATCCAACTTCGTTGTTACCGTTTCGAAAATAAAGTGACACCGTTGCTTTAGACCGCTCGCTCACAAGTGACTGCGTTTCTTTCAACTGTGAACTCGCCGGTGACGTGGGACGCTTGAGTCCATTTGCTCGGAGGTAAGGTAGGCACGTGAAAAAAGTATGCTATTACAACACCGTCTAGATACAAGGCCTCACATCAAGTCCATGTTACATCGAGAGGCTGCCATCGCTAGCTGAGTGGCTGGCCGCTGGGTCACAGCCCACTGCCTCGAAGCGCTATCCAGTGAGCTTGCGATGGCGGCCTGTCGGTGTGACGTCACACGGACTTGTGAGGCCTTGTATCTAGACCAGGGGTGGCCAACCCGCGGCTTCTAGATTTTGGCCCGCGAAGCTGTCTCATAAGAAAGAAAAATTTAACTTATATTTCATGTTAAACCTGCAAAAGAGCATTCCAATAAACATCTTTCGTATTCAGAATGAAACTTTCACTCTGCAGCGGAGTGTGCGCTGATATGAAACTTCCTGGCAGATTAAAATTGTGTGCCGGAACCGGGACTCGAACCTTTGCCTTTCGCGGGCAAGCGCTCTACCACTGAGCTACCCCGACACGACTCACGATGCCGCCTCACAACTTTACTTCCGCCAGTACCTCGCCTCCTACTTTCCAAACTTCGCAGAAGTTCTCCTGCGAAACTTGCAAGACTAGCACTCCTGGAAGAAAGGATATGGTGGAGACATGGCTTAGCCACAGCCTAGGGGATGTTTCCAGAATGAAACTTTCACTCTGCAGCGGAGTGTGCGCTGATATGAAACTTCCTGGCAGATTAAAATTGTGTGCCGGAACCGGGACTCGAACCTGGGACCTTTGCCTTTCGCGGGCAAGCGCTCTACCACTGAGCTACCCCGACACGACTCACGATGCCGCCTCACAACTTTACTTCCGCCAGTACCTCGCCTCCTACTTTCCAAACTTCACAGAAGTTCTCCTGCGAAACGTGCAAGACTCCTTTCTTCCAGGAGTGCTAGTCTTGCAAGTTTCGCAGGAGAACTTCTGTGAAGTTTGGAAAGTAGGAGGCGAGGTACTGGCGGAAGTAAAGTTGTGAGGCGGCATCGTGAGTCGTGTCGGGGTAGCTCAGTGGTAGAGCGCTTGCCCGCGAAAGGCAAAGGTCCAGGTTCGAGTCCCGGTTCTGGCACACAATTTTAATCTGCCAGGAAGTTTCATCTTTCGTATTTTTTTAAACACTACTGCACGTTGGCAAGGCATGGACGTGCGAGAAGTAACGGGACGGGATAGACCCGTGGAGTGTGGACGCCGCACGACTGTTCTCCCGTTGTAAATTCCTTGGCGGGCAGTTTGCGTGGTTGAAGTGAGGATGGGAGAGCGGTTTCGGAGCTGCGGGTGCTGAGAGGACCGCCGGAAAGCAAGGCAGCTTTGGTACCTGCCTAACCTCCTGGCGGCGGGCGGCTGAGGAGGGAAGATGACACTCGGGTTTAGGGATCCTTAGCATTCGTTTGTGGTGATTGCAGGTTGGACTCACGTAGCGTGCACCTTCATCGCTGCCACATCTCTCCAGACGAATACAAAACGGCGTCTACAGATCCTATTCTACTACCTGAGAGAAGGTAAGAGTTCGCTGTACCGTGCGACAGAACACCCTTCAAACTAATGTAGCTGCCTTTTAACCGCAATCGCTTCATCTACTGTTTTTGCATTTTGTGTTCGGAAATATAGTTTTCAATCGTGTCTAATCACTGAAGGCTACGGTCAGTCGTACAAAGGGAATTACTATTAATTTATTGTAGAAACGATTCAGTAGTGAGTACCACTATTCTCTTTATCTTATAAACCGACGAGTTTACATGTTGATCAGTTTTATTTCCTTTTTTTGTTGAATATAATGAGTAAATTTACATATGATTAAGAAAGTAAATCAAACTGAGTGAATACTTACGTTATCTTTGAAACGCCCAGCATTCGTGCATTTCACAACTATTAATTGACTGAGTTCACATTTCATTCCATTGGATGTCATATAGGAGAATGAATAATGTGGCTCATAATATGGTAATAAGGGCACTATTAGTGATTTAAACAGAGAATTCTGACTTTATCTTTTTATGGTGATCTATGATGCTAGTGTTTATTTTTAGTAGACTTGCTTGTATTTTGTATATTCAGTTATGGCAAGGAGGTACACCCCAGTCGGCATTAGCATTGGTTTCTGCCTCGGTAGCATATTTTAATTTCAGCAGTACAAAATAAATGTTTCATTGTAATAATGTGGTTTATTGGTGACGTTTAAGGATTCCGTATTACAGAGGTAGTGATATGACCCTCCTAATGCACCTGCATTCACCTGTGTGTTATTTACAGCAACTAATAGACTTGAATGTAGAATACTTTTCAGTAACAATCATAACTGTCCAAATTTTAAATTAAAAGCTGCCAGGTTAAGTGAAGCATAAGCAATATCTATATTTACGATACATGACGTTCAAAACTAAAATATCTTTTTCCTAAAGCAGTTGAATACTACGATCCAAAATGCTCGAGAGAACAGACTATGAAATTTCCCAAATACTTATAACACCTCACTTGAAAGAAACACTAATAATTCGGCGAGCAATGTACCTCTGTTGAGCTGAAAACTTGTAATCTTCCCCCACTGGTTATAAATCCCTGTCATGAACACTAAAGTACAGTAAAAATTAAATACGCTATTAAGAGATCGTAACAAAATGTCTATTACCTTACGCATGTGCTAAGGCTGCTGAAATTTTATCAACTATGACATGTTTTTGATAAATCTTCAATGTGAGGAAAACAACTGTGAGGTGTAGATGTTGCCTTCAGGGAAGCTTTGCTCATGCGCAAAGCAAATAAAATGATCTGCCACGAGAATAAATAGAAGAATCATAATTGAATACGAGTTATGTCCACAAAGAAAGTTCCGTTTGCTGCTATAAGACAGACGTGTGCAGATAGAGAAGAAATATTTATTGTACAAAAATCTACAACAGTGCAAATCTACATAGCTTTCGAAACTTTGTACGCACTTGTCATATCGTGGCACAAGTTTTTGTATGTCTTCTTCATAGAAGGTTGGCTCCTGTGTATTCAACTATGTAGTAAAATGTTCTTTCAGTAACAATTTCATGAATTAGTGATAGTGAGATTTGCGGAACTTCCATAGCAGGGGCACTAAGTGTAAACTTACGGTTGTGCTTAATCTTCCCTTCAATTGTGTGAACCAGTTCATCGGTAACCACAGACGGGCGTCCACTTCGTTCTTCATCGTGCACTTGATCACGTCCTTCATTGAAGTCTGACCCATCTCCTAACCATTGAATCACTAGTAACATTTTCTCCATAAACCTCGCAGATTTTTCGGTGGATTTCCTTTTGTTTTACTTTCTTTGCAATTAGAAAATGAATGACAAGTCTGATTTCAGACGCGGCTGCGTTTTCAATTGGGTCTGACATTATAAAGAATCACTACAAAGCACAGGTCTGCTGCAGCGATCTGAAAATGACGTAGATGTCTTCTCCTTGAGTCAGAGTAACTGCCACGCATGCTCGGAAATGCGATTGCAGCGCTGCCGCGGATAGAAATAGAAAGGGAACTTACTTTGTGGACGACCTTCGTATACAATAATTTTCTTTTTTTCCTTTTTTCCTCTTTCTCCCTTTTTTATGGGCAGCTTCTTTCCCGGGTCTTCAATGAACTAGTGAACACGCAGTACCCGCCGCCAATGTTTTGCGGTGTTAAACAACTTCGGAAAACTTTAAATCAGAATTTTGTAGGGAGTTTTTGAGAGTTGCATCGAACTACTTTACATAATTGATATTTGATTCTAAACTTAACGTACCACATATATATTTTTAAAAAATCACAATACTTATATTACCGTTCGGTCTCTCTGGCAGTTTGACTTACGGGGGAATATGTCTCTTTCAGTTCAAGACGTAAACTTGGTATGGCGTTAACTAGTAAAGAAATAGGACCCAAGAAGAGGAAAGTTACAGAGGAGTTGAGAACTTTTCAAGACAGGTGGATAGTAAACTATTTTTGTGGAATATGTCTAATATGCAAGTAATCTAGCTCGGTTCCAAAATAATACAACATGAAGCTTTATTACGAGACTAAATATGCAGTTATCTTTGATAAGTACAAGCGACCATTTCGACAAGATAAAGTAAACGATTTAAAAAAGAAACATTCTACTCAACAACAGTGATTTACAACGGCGAATTACATGTTATGTAAAACCGAGTTATGCAGTAGCTCTGATACTGGCAAAAAACTCAAAGCCATATTCAGACGGCGAAATTGTAAAGGAAATTCTGTGTTCAGAAAAGAAACAGGATTTTTCAAAAACCAGCCTGTCTCGTCAAACTATTGCCAAACGTGTGGACGACATTGGAAGACAATTTGAAGATAATTTAAAAAATCGTGCAGCTGAGTTTATATTTTATTCAATAGCTTTGGAAGAGTGCACAGATATGGGAGATACTGCCCAAGTGGCGATTAATGTCAGAGGTACTGACACGCATTTCAATGAAACAGAAGAATTAGCGGCATTGTATCCACTCAAGGATACCACGATGTCACGAGTTTTGTTCGAAGCAGTTACATCGACATTAAGTAGGTTTCGTTAGAGCTTGACAACCTGTCGGGGCTAACAACGGATGGGGCTCCAGCAAAGGCTAAGAAACATGAATGTTTAATTGAAAACGAGGCCCGCAAAGTTGGCAATACATCGATGTTAAATCTTCGTTGTATTATCCATCAAGAGAATTTATGTGCAAAGTCCCTCAAAATGTACCATGTCATGAAAGTAGTTGTGAAAACAGTGAACTTTATTAAATCGAATCACCGTCAGTTCCAAGAATTTTTGAAGTCTTTGGATTCAGTGCATAATAACATTTAGTATTATACGGAAGTAAGATGGCTAGCTCGTTGAGAAATGTTGAAAAGAGTATTTGATTTGAAGCATGAAATACGATCATTCTTTGAAAGCAAGTCAAAGAGACTCCCGGTGTTCGAAGATAAAGAATGGGTTTCCGCCTTTGCGCTCTTGGTCGACGTAACTAGCCACCTGAATGATCTTAACACTCGACTGCAAGGAAAAGATCAGCTGATTGTCATGCATGATCTTATATTCGCATTCCAAATGAAACTTGGGCTTTGGGAGCAACAGTTACGAACAGAAAACTACACCCATTTTCCAACATTGTCAAAGCAATCGGACGTCATAAAGGCAGCAGCGATGAAATACGCTTCTTTAATATCTGACTTGAAATACAAATTCGAAACCCGATTCCAAGAAACATCATCTGCTTTTTTCTGCATTTGCTACGCTACTGTCTGTAGACATGAGTTCACTACCGGGACATTTGCAAATGGAATACTGCGAAATGCAATGTGGTATACTATTGAAATACAAATTTCATCAGGTTGATTTGGAAACGTCCTTTAAAACATATTTAGGAGAGAAGAAAAATCCAGGCTTTTACAAACATGATGGCCTTAAAAATGATTTCATTATTTGGAAATAGATACATGTGTGAACAGATTTTTATTCGGATGAATTACATCAAATCCCACATGAGAACACGACTTCACGATGTTCAACTGGAAAAGTCTTTGCGTAGAGCAACAACTTCACTTGACATCAACATTGATTCACTCACTTCAACAAAACAAAGTCAAACATCCGACTAGCACTGTATTTCATTAAATTGTTTAATAAATTGTATAGTAAAATTGTATAATAATTTGTACTGTAAATATTCTTAATTCACATTTCATTCATTTTTTTAAAATAAATATTTCTTTTTTTTTTATTCATAAATCAAAAAATGGAAATGGTCCCGCGGCGTAATACCCTCTCAGAAATTTGGCCCGCCTTTCGTAAAGGTTGGCCACCCCTGTTCTAGACGGTTTTGGGTATCAGCGATTCCATTGCACAATGTCTCTAAAGAACTACCAACCTGCGTATAAGCATTGTATTCATATTGTTGACTTATATTTTGTGAAATACAGCAGACAAGAAATGTATTTTCTTAAAGATGGTAAAATTGTGAAGTCAAGGAGTAAATACCTTTTCCAAAGAGTGGTTATTGTTCCAGATTTAGAATTATATTCTTCAAATCATTAAATATCATCTACCTATCGCTGCCAAATATCACAGTATCACCCACTGAGATTTCCTAATGATTTTTTTTTAATTTCTCCATGAGTCGACAAGGACATAAATACGTACATACACAGGGTGGCCACCAAATCTTCATTTTCAAATTCAAGGTTTTTTCCAGGTTTTCAAGGTTAAAAATGATTATTTTCCAGGTTTTCACGAAACTTAATTTTGCTCAAAGGGGTTACATATTTTAAAAACAAATGTTATCCAAGTTGAACCTTGTCACGTTGTAATAGACACCAAGCAGTGATGAATCCATGATTTGCGGGGGAGAGGAGGAGGAGGACAGAGCTCAGAAAAATTGTGTCATTGTACCTCAAACTGATCTAAAAAGAACCAGCTCATGTTATGTTTTCCTCATGGTTATGGGGGATCTGCAGTCCCATAGAACCCCTCCTCCTCCCACCCAAGATTCGACATTGAGACAATGTAAAGTACAGGGTGTACATTTTAAGTTAAACCAGTATATATATATATATACAACAACGGTTTTCACCATTATGAACGGACAGCAGAGGCTTAGGAAATTATACTAAACTTGAACTGTCTCCACCGTTTGGGAGAGGTGTGAGAGACTAGTGTAAAATTTTTAATGGAAACTCCCATTTTTATTGCAGATTCAGATTCTACTGACCAAATCATGTATAGTTTGGTTGATTTTTTTGTTTTTTTTTTCAATTGGCAACCTATTGCACTGTAATGGTAAGAATTATTTGCCATACTGCTGAAGAAATGTACCACCCAGGAAAGAAAATAAAGGTTAATCATATTGATGATGCTTCAGAATCAAACCAAATGATACTAGATGTACATTTAAGTTCAATAAAGTGTTTCTTCGGCAATTTATAACTGGTATTCAGACAAGGGCAATCTGGACTAAGGTATCACTTTGGAAGACTGCCCTGTAAACTGCGGGGAGAGGGATGGAACACTTTTGGTATCATTTGGTAGCGTTCTGAAGCATCATGAATATGGTTTTCATTTATTTCCTGTTTAGTACTTTTCTTCACCAGTATGGCATGTATTTCTTACTATTACAGCGCCATCTGTAGTAAAAAGAAAAACACCAACAAAAAAAACAACAACAACAAAATTATCAACCAGACCATACATGATGTGGTCCTTAGAATCCGAGTCTGCAATAAAAAATCGGGATTCCCATTTCAAATTGACACTCCCCCCCCCCCGCTAAGTAAATTAAGTATCCTCGTAATTGTTACCGCAACTCCTCATTGGCGCTAACTGGGCCCTCATGAAAAACAGTTCAGCCATCAACAACACGTACATGATGACTGTGTTTACTATTTGTATATTACCATTAAGACTCCTATAAACCCGAGCTGAACTGTCCGCCATTTTTCCCCAAGC
The DNA here is from genome assembly GCA_026315105.1 of Locusta migratoria. Taxonomy (NCBI): domain Eukaryota; kingdom Metazoa; phylum Arthropoda; class Insecta; order Orthoptera; family Acrididae; genus Locusta; species Locusta migratoria. The sequence continues at coordinate 117,755,204 of CM048744.1, read as the reverse complement.
TGTAGTAATTGCCACGTTCCGGACGAAGCTCACGCGTTACCTCGCGCTTCATTCAACTCGCTCATACTCGCAAACTACTCGTTGTATGAACCTGCAATTTTCATGAATGTGTTCGTGAATGACTACACTACATTTTCATTTTAATTTCATTTGCGGTAATAGTTTATTAAGAGGATATAGTGACAGTTTAGGAACATGCACTTACTGACGACGTTACGGAATTTTCGACATGCGAGGAACTTTCTTTCAGTTGAAGTTAGGTGAACACATTAAGCGAATGAAATGTTCAAAATACATCAAATTTTCATCGTCTTTAAACAAGAACTCTGTGAGAAATGTATATCTTGAGATAATGTCAGTTAAACGTGCAGCATTGGAATTCGCCAGCCGCGGTGGCCGAGGGGACTGCGGCGCGCCAGTCACGGCCTGCACGGCCACTACGGTCGGGGGTTCGAATCCCCCCTCGGGCATGGATATTTGTGCCGTCCTTAGTATTAGCTAGTTCATAAGTAGTTTGTAAGTTTAGGGACTGATGACCCCGTAGTTAAGTCCCATAAGCTATACAAACATTTGAACATTTGATTTGGAATTCGCTCGCCTGTATAGTAATACCTCGTCTTCAGTATTAGAGCTTAGCACAGGTTGTTACTGCATAACGCACATACTTGAAGCTACCGATACTAACTTCTTAACCCAAACTACAAAAGTGCTGTGTTTCTATGTAATATTTAATTACAATTTTTCATTTGTATCAAAAGGACATTGTAAATATCTCAATACAGAGTGCTTTATTATGTGAGGAAATGAGAACAAGTCAGTTCATTATATAGTGAAGAGTTTCTTGATACTTGTCATTTTTTAGTATTCTCGCATAAAATCCACGTTAGATTTAGTAATTTTTGTTCTATTACTGCTAGGAAATGTAACTCCTATTAGTTTTTGCAAACTGAGTAGTAGGTCTGAAACAAGTTGAACAACAAGCAACGAAAAAAAACATTTGTGACTGATGAAGGAATACCTCAACACTGATTAATAAATCCCTAACATTACTCTTTTCCGTTAAAAAAATTACGTTTCTTTGAATAAAGCGACAGTTAATGAAGTTTTACGTAATAACCATATGGCAAAATACGCCCCTCTTTGCGTTGTTATTTGCCAAAATATCATTTTGATACCTCTAACCGTGTATGAGACGCACTATATTTCATGCTGGCCTTATCAGCATCGGAAATGAGTTCGCTACATAAAATAAATTTTAGCAATTTGATTGATGGGTAACGATCTCCTGCTAAATTTAAAATAAATTTCAATACGTCAGGAAAATTTCATCCGCAGCAACATATGGTGTAACATGCACCCAACGAAACAACATAGCAGCCCTTATTTTTTACTGCAAACTTTTCCTAACTTAGCGCTGTTTCTTATTTCAAAGCCAATATCTTACTAACTATGGCTATTCACGAAATTATGCAGATTTCGTCAAAATGCTGACATATAAAGATTTAAGTAGCGAAAAAATTAAATATTTCTACCCATTAGTTTTCGCGAAATCATTTGTGAAAGATGGCAAGACGTGCGCCTCTATGCTGTTGGTGCAGCGCAATTCCAACCATTTCGGGGGAAACATGGCGGACGGTTCAGCATGGATATTTAGGAGCTCCAATTACCAATGTTAGTCAGTCACAGCAATCATCTATAATTATTACTAATGAACATAGATGCCGAATTTTGAAAATCTTGGGGTATGCTCAGAGGTGTACCCAGGTATTTCTAAATAAATACATAAATACAAAGCAAAGCCAAAAACTTATACAAAACATACACGCTATCGATTCCATATCTCCTTCACCATCACGATAATAAGTCGAAGTCCTTTTTTATTTCACTATATACTTATCCATTTTAACAATTTTCACACGCAAGACATTAACCCTTTTAACTCCAAATTTTATTTATTTATGAACAAAAATATTTCTTTGCGTATATCTATAAATAATGATTGGATTAATGTGTATTTGACAGAATTTTTGATTATTTTTAGATTTTGGAGTGAAATTTGGGATGACTACACATGCCATCAGTGTGTAGGATATGTTTCCTTTGCCGTAGCTAATAACATTTTCAAACTATTGACTACTAATTTAGACATTGGACAATTAGTAATAAAGTTTTTTAATTATTTTGTTTCCTTTACCTTGATAAAATTATTTGGAAGTATTCTTGCATTTACTCCAACTTACACATCAAGCAACAATATATATTTTGACAATACATTGTAGCCAAATGCTTTTTGTTCCTTCGACGTAACGGTAGACAATGTAGTCACAATGAATTATTGGAAGCCCTGCAATGCCATTTACAATCTTTGAACAAATGGTTGCGGCTAAAGGGACAGATAAAGATGAGAGGAGGGAAAGGGTTAAGACGTAATTCCTAGCACAGGTGACACAGGTCAAAAAGAGCAGAAACTAAGGTCCAACTACTACGGTCAATTGAGAAACTGTTGAATCCTGAAAATTCAAATTCAGAAAAAAATCTATCACTAGCTGTTGCGTTTAGAGAATTTTGTAGGACTACAAATTAAAACGCAAAGACCTTCGCAAGTTATGTGTTATGAGGACTGTCTGTTTACAGAATGTTTTAGCTAGAAGGGATAGGGCAGTCTACACAACAAGTATGTCGGCTCACAGGTAAAATATGTGGTTGTCAAAAGGTTACCTCAAAAGATACCGGGAATTAAATTCGTAGCGTAAACATTTTCAATGTATCGTACCAAACCCACTTCATTTCTAGTTATTTAATACCATTAAAAGGTTGTCGCCTTTGGTTTACAATATTGACTTAACGAGCGAAATTCCATTAACATTCGGACTATATAGAAAACGGTCACTTCACTCACATGAGAACGTGGATTTTAATGCCTACGAATTCAATTACCCGTTTAAAATAATCATTTTAGAGCGGTGTCTTACAAAAGCCAGCCGGCCATCAATGGGATGAGAGAGTCGATTTTAATTACAGTCAAGAAATATAACGTAAAGAAAAAAAATTATACCAAAATTTTCAGTGGGGTACGCCTAGCATTCCTACTTATATTTTGGGGGTATGCTTGAGCGACCGAGCATCACCATACCAACTTTTACGGAGTTTATAGTTAAAACCAATAAAATGCTTCCGTGAAGAAATTTTTCAACACGGAATCAGACAAGCGAGATCTGTGTTGATGGGAGGGGGGGGGGGGGGGTATTCGTCAATTACGAAAATTGCTAAAATTTAGTACAAATAAATATCGCCTTTCATTCTAGCTGCGATTTCGTAATCGCGCCTTATGATAACGTCGCGTCTCTGCGAAGTACAGCGAGAGGAATTAAGTCGCGTGGTTGAACAATACTTCGAGATAAATACAGAAATAGATAACGGAATACGTACCCTATAATTATAAAATATTTTAAAACGCCCAGAAATATATTTGAAAAAGTTTTTGTATACAAAAATAAAGCGATGACTATTATTTAATCCGCGGGCACTGGCGATCTGAGCATTTTGCTCTCCGTAATTTAAAAACGACTGGCATTTTGTTACTTTTAAATATTAAACTTTGAGGTTTTATCTTACTAAAACTACAAGGATTACTTATTTACATTTATTAAGTGCATTTCGAACCGGTCGTGTAATCTGAGCAATAGGCTATACACGCGAAAGATCATTTAACTCTTGAAGCCGCGAGATCTCATGGGTTAAAAATCCCGGTTTCTGGATGAAATTCAAGGTTTTTTCCCGGTTTTCCCCGGTTTTTTCAAATTCAAGGCTTTTTCCCGGTTTTCCCGGTTTCAAGGTTCGGTGGCCACCCTGATACATACACATATTTTTATAGATATATACTGTTGTTTATAAAAATACAAATGTTTAATTTGTTAAATGCAAAGGTTGGCAGAGGATTGTAGGAAAGAGTGGTGAATCGAGTTTTAAGGCACCAGTGTACAAGACTGGAAGGAGAAGGGAAAGCAAATGTGAGAACAAGTCGCCGGTGTTGCTCCATTTACACAAATAGAGATCGCAAAATCAGTAAATCTTTGAAGTACCGTGTTATCTCTCAGTGTGTAGATCACGACTACTTATTAAATTACTGAATTCTGTGAATAATTACGTGAAATATTGCCGTAGAAAACGCTAAATAATCCGCCCGCAACAACAGGTGTGTATTACGACCACATTCATGACAGACACGTTCATGAGAGGCAGCGAAAAAGGAGATTTTATATTATAGATTTCCTCCTGGAATCCAGAGTTCAGAAGCTGGTAAGCCTAGGATAAGGTTAGTACTAAGATTAGGTGTTCATTAAAAATTATGAATGTACTAATAATAGGTGTCCATTAAAAATGATGACTGTACTAGAGATAGGGCGTTCGCGAATGAACGGTTGCAAAGGAACGGTTCACAAAAGTGAACTGAAGGACCGAGGAACTACATACGGGGAACGCCGTTAATTTAGGTGTTGCTAGTCGGTCCCATTCGGCGGTCTGGGACCGGAAAGGTAGCGGCGACTTCTGGTTCCTGAAACTGGCGGGCCCGGTCCGGAACAGCAGAGGCGGCTTGTAGTTCCAGGAACCGACGGGCCCGGACTGCAACTCCGGAACGTTTGCGGCGGCTTCCATTTCCGACTGCCGTGTGGCCGCTCTCATTCCGGTTCAAGGCAAGCCGCATGGTCGCTCCCGTCCTGGTCGCTCTTTGTCAGTTATTCTCATTTTGTTTCAGACTCTTTTTGAAGTCTGGACTACTGTGTCTTCGCTTATTCAGTTTAGCGTCCATCACCAGTAATTTATATTTTACAGATATTTTGTAATTTTGCAACTTAATACGCATAAAAATCGCATTCTGTGTAACATACGTTTCACACTGCATCATAAAGGTAAATCTGCTTGTTACTTCGTAATTTTATCAGCGGCAAAGTACGCTTTTAAATTTCATCTCTTGCTGTTGTTGTGGTTTTCAGTCCGCAGACTGGTTTGATGCAACTCTACACGCTACCCTGTCCTGTGCAAGTCTCTTCATCAGAGAATACGTTCGGCAACCTACATCCTTTTGAATCTGCTTACTGTATTCATCCCTCGGTCTCCCTCCTCGATTTTTACCCCACACACTTCCTTTTAATGCTAAGTTAACAATTCCTTGATGTCACGGAATGTGTCCAACCAATCTATCCCTTTTCTTAGTCAGTATATGCCAGAAACTCCTTTTCTTCCCGTTTCGGTTAAGCACCTCCTCATTAGTAGCGTGATCTACCCATCTAATTTTCATCATTCGCCCGTAGCACCACATTTCAAAAACTTCTATCATCTTTTTATCTGAACTCCTTAGCGACCACGTTTCACTCCCATACAATGCTACATTCCAGACAAATGCTTTCAGAAAGGACTTCCTAATATTTAAATTAATGTTGGATGTTAACAAGTTTCGCTTCTTTAGAAACGCTTTTCTTCCCGTAGCCATTCTGCATTTTATATCTTCTTTACTTCGGCCATCAGAAGTTATCTTGCTACCCGATAACAAAATTCATCTAATACTTTTATTGTCTCATTAACTAATCTAATTCCTTCAGCATTACCTGATTTTCTGACATTAAATTCCATTACTTTCGTTTTACTCTTGTTAATATTCATCTTATATCTTCCTTTCAAGAAACTGTCCATCCCATTCAATTGCTCTTCCAGATCTGTTGCGGTCTCTGACAGAATTACTATGTCATCGACAAACCACAAATTTTTTATTTCTTCTCCCTGCAATTTAACGCCCTCTCCAAATTTCTCCTCCCATTCCTTTACTGCCTCCTCAATTTGAACAATATTGGGAAAGGCTACAACCGTGTCTTACTCCCTTCCCAACCTCTGCGTCCCTTTCTTGCCCTTCGATTCTAATAACCGCTGTCTGTATAGGTTGAATATAACTCTTCGCTCCCTATATTTTACCCCTGATACCTTCAGAATTAGGAAGATTGTATTCCAGTCGGCGTTGTCAAAAGCTTTCTCCAAATTTACACACGCCAAAAATGTAAGTTGGCCCTTCCTTAGCCTATCTTCCAAGATAAGTCGTAATGTGAGTATTGCCTCTCGTGTTCCTCCATTTCTCCTAAATCCAAACTGATCTTTTCCAAAGTTGGATTCCACAAGTTTTTCCATTCGTCTGTAAATAATTCGTGTTAGTATTTTGCAACCATGACTTATTAAATTGATTGTTCTGTAATTTTCACACTTGTTGCTTTCTTCAGATTTCATCTGATTAATTAATATTTAGTTTTTTAACGTAATTGTTAATCATTTCCCTAACGTGTAGTGTAAGACTGTTCAAATAAATATATTTTCCCTTCCCTCCCTAGCCGAAATGACACTTAGGTGGCTTCTTTGTGCTACTTACTTGTTAGCTGTTTCGCGGAAAAAGAATTTTGTGCACGATAACGGCTGGATAGAAAAAAGGATTTCCATTTCTAAAGAAGTAGTCTGCAGTAATATCCTTTTTTTTTATCTTAGAAATTTTTCATGAAAGTCATCTTCAATAAACAGCAACCAATCTCCTTTTATGTAGAGTGTTTTTATTATTCTTTTTCCATTACCTATTTCGACATGTCTAGCATACCATCACACAGATGGTAAAACAGTTTTTTTTTTTAAATATAATTATTACATTTGGTGCAGAGTGGGTAACATCAATACATAAACCATTGTGGTGTGGTATTTAATCCACATTGGTACAAATGGTAGCCTCCATGTAGGTTATCGATTCTGGTGTAGCCGCGCGAAATGGCCGCGTGGTCTAAGGCGTCATGCTAAGGACTGGGCGGCGTTCCCGCCGGAGGTTTGAATCTTCCCTCGGGCATGGATATCTGTGTTGTCCTTAGAGTAAGTTACTTTAAGTGTTTTGTAAGTCTAGGGCCTGATGACTATAGTAGTTTGCTCCAATAGGTTTACAAACATTAACATTTGCTTTGCAGATATACAATACACACTTCAGTACAGCTTGCACACGCTATAGGTATGTGGAATAAATAAAACACCAGAATGGATAGCATATATGGAGGCTACCATTTGTGACAATATGGAATAAATACCGTACCACAAAGGATGGTGTCAATTGAATGTAATTCTCACCCTGCAGCAAATCTAATACTCAAATTAATGTTTTTAAGCATGGCCATACCGTACATCCAATTGCCATATAACTTTGTCAACTCATTGCTTGCACTCGCGCGAAGGTTATAGGCATACTAAAATTATGGCGCATGGAGGAAGGTGCTTTACAATTAGTTAATTCGTTTCTTACTCCTTCACGATGAAATGGCTGGACGGATATGAATGGAATTTGGAACAGAGGTAGCTTATACCCTGATTCATAGTATACATGGGCTACCTTTCGTGAGCCACCATAAGGTGCGTGGCGGAAGGTACCTTACAATGGGTTAACACGTTTGTTTCCTTACAGACTGAATCGGATTTAAATGGAAATTGGAATGCAGATAGCTTGTACCCTGAATTAACGCATGCAAGTCAGTGAATTTAGCGTGGTGGAGGGTACTTTGCGACTGTGACACCGTTTGACCAGTCACCACGAAACTTAGCGCGTGTATAATGTATGTATGTGCTTATTTATAGGAGTAGGCGGATAAGAAGACGGACAGAAATTTATTTGTAGTCAAGTTCTGAATTAAATGAATATGTGAATGTTACATATCATTTGTATTTTGAATACTACTTTTCTTGCTTTCGATACTGCACTTACAATTTTATACAATGTGCTAGATGGGAATATTTGTTATATATATCCTTCCATAAATATAATATTTTTAGGATGGTCATAGAGAGAAGTGATAACAAAAGTACTACCTCAAGGTTTGAATAAATAAATAAATAATCGGACGACACCGGGTTTTCAGCTAGTGTAATATAAAAAACATATTTTAGTATCTAATGATATGCTAGCCCAGTGGTTCCCAATCATGTCGCTAGTGGGATCCGCAATGTCACTTGAAAAATTTTCGCGGATTTAAAAGACCACTATTTTGTTCAGATAGAATTCCATACGAATGAATGGCAAACTCAGTGTGTGAGATTGTTAAATATTGTTATTAATGTCACGTTCTATATCACAAGGTTGCTGGTTTTCAGCGAAAATCAGTTTCTGCGCATTTGTTCTTTTTTTACGAAAACTAAGAGGAAACGCATGAGAACTTACTTGCGGATCCCATTAATTCCTTCAAAGAAATATCTGCATGCGTTCTCTACTCTCTTTTCTGATTGAAAATAGATTAGGCTTGAGTCTTTAAACTGTTCAAAAGAGAAACACATTTTTGTTCCATCAGGAAGTCTTTCTCGGTAGTTGTCAGATTTAGATTTTTTTAGGTCGTACTCTACAAACGGATTTCTTACCCATAACAATTCACTGCCAATTCTTTGCAATCAAATACCAAAATAAGAACCAACATTAAATGATACTCCTACTTAAACAATCAAGTTCCGCTCGGAGTAACGTGACAATATTAATCCACAAAAACTTTAAATTTTGCTCCCTAACCATTATCATTTGAAATAAGGAAGCAATAGACTTAATTGTGATTTTTCTTTACATAATGGAAAACGTCATGAAAATACAACGTCTTATAAAACACATTTTCACTTTAATCACGTAAGGTGTGTTGATCTCGCCTGGCGACCCACCCGAATAGATAATGCGACCCAGTAGTGGGTCGCGATCCACACATTGAGAACCACCGTGCCAGGCACACCGAAACTGGTAACGGAAAAAGAATAAATCATCATCATCATCACCATCATCATTAGACACTGATTATGCCTTTCAGTGTTCAGTCTTTAGCATAGTATCTCTAATAAAATTCCTGCATGGTCCCCTATTCAATGCTAACATTGATGCCTCGTCTGATGTTATGCCTTTTACTTAAAAATCATTCTTCACCGAATCTAAGTACTTCCTTCTTGGTCTACCTTGACCCATCTTACCCTCCGCTGCCGAACTCATGAGTCTCTTAGGTAAACTTGCTTCTCCCATTGTTGTAACATGACCCCACCATCTCAGATTGTTCGCTCTAACTGCTTCATCTATGGTGTTCATTCCCAGTTTTTCTTTGATTTCCTCATTATGGACACCCTCTCGCCATTGTTCCCATCTATTAGTACCTGAAACCATTCATGCTACTTTCAAATCTGTAACCAACAAATGTTCAAATGTTTGTAAATCTATCGGACCAAATTGCGTGGTCATCAGTCCGTAGCTTACAAACTACTTAAACCTACGTAAACTAACCTAAGGACAACACACACATCCATGCCCCAGGGAGGACTCGAACCTCCACGGCGAGCAACCGCACGCTCCGAATCTGTAACCTCTACCTTGTGAATAAGGTAACCTGTATCCACCAAACTTTCACTCCCATACAACAAAGTTGGTCGAAAGATAGAGCGGTGCACTGCTAACTTAGTCTTGGTACTTACTTCCTTCTTGCAGAAGAGAGTAGGTTTTAGCTGAGCACTCCCTGCATTAGCTTTCCTGCACCTCGATTCCAGTTCTTTCATTATGTTGCCATTCTGTGAGAAAATACATCCCAGGTACTTGAAACTGTCTACCTGTTCTAACTTTGTCCCTCCTATTTGGCACTCAATCTGTTTAAATCTCTTTCCCACAGGCATTACCTTTGTTTTGGAGATGTGATCTTCATATAATCCTTGCACCTCTGATCGAGCTCTGAAATATTAGTTTGCAACATTTCAATTGAATCGGCCATTACCACTACGTCATCCGCATATGCGAGGCTGCTTATTTTGTTTTCACCTATTTTAATCCCGCCCTGCCAGTCTACTGTTTTCAGCATATGATCCATGAATAGTATGAACACCAGTGGTGACAGGTTGCAGCCTTGACTTACCCCTGAAAGTACCCTGAACCATGAGCTTAATTAGCCATCTACTCTTAATTCTGCCTGACAGTCTACGTAACGCCCTTTAATTGCCTGCAGAAGTTTGCCTCCTATACCATAATCTTGAAGAACTGACAGCAGCTTCCTCCTAGGAACACGGTCATAAGCCTTTTCCAGATCTATGAAACATAGATACAATTCCCTGTTCCACTCGTAGGACTTTTCCATTACCTGCCGTAAGCTAAAGATCTGGTACTGACAACCTCTAAAAGGCCTAAACCCACACTGATTTTCATCTAACTTGTCCTCAATTAATAGTCGCACTTTCCTTTCAACAATACCTGAGAAAATTTTGCCTACAACACTAATTAAAGAGATACCTCGGTAGTTTCCATGTTTGAAAATTGGCCTGATTACCGCTTGCGTCCAGTCTGACGGAACCTGTCCCGATTCCCACGTCTTTTCAATTATCCGGTGTAAATATTTGAGACCTGATATACCACTGTATTTGACGAGTTCCGCCTTAATTTCATCCACCCCAGCCGCTTAATTGCACTGTAATCTACTGACCATTTTCTCCACTTCCTCAAATGAGATCCTGTTTCCATTCGTCTTTCCTATCCCATTCTACCTGAAAATCTGGTACATCATTGAACGTTTCACCTACATCGAGCAATTCTTCAAAATATTCCCTCCATCTGGCCAAGGCATCAACAGGATTGACTAGCAGCTTTCCTGACTTGTCCAAAACACATTTTAATTCCTTCTTCCCCCCATTTCGAAGATTGCTAATTATGCTCCAAAATGGTTTTCCCGTGGCTTGGCCCAGAGATTCTAGCTTGTTTCCAAAGTCTTCCCATGATTTCTGCTTGGATTCTGCAATTGTCCGTTTGGCTTTGTTTCTTTCTTCAACATAACTTTCTCTGTCTCCCTGAAATAAATCTACATAAAAGGTTACTGGTTGCTGTTTATTCAAGGTACCTTTATTCATCACAGTCGCAGTGTTTCTGATCCATAATGGATAAAAGTTTTGATTATTGTTCAGGTTTTATAAACCAAATACCCAGTTTTGATTATCTGTTACTGCACAATAATTGTACAAAAGAGGAACAGTAAACGAGTAAAATTGAACTGCCCCCAGAAAGCAACGAACATCAGTCGATGTAATGATACTCGTTTGGTTGTAAGTTCTGTTAGGTTTAGGACTTCGTTTATTCAAAAAATTATTTTTGCCTTTATAGTAAGTTCATTTCATAGAATCTGTATTAGAAATAAAAGGTATTAATTTCCTATTACGTTTATTGAAATATTTGCTGCTATAGTTTCAAGTCTATGGCCAACTCAGTCAGTTAAAATTTTAGTTAACGGCCCTCAGTTAATACGAGTATCATTACAACACAGCTCCATATAACTTATGACCAATTAAGTTTCATTTTTAGTTTTTTTATTAATATTCGACAAAGCTATATGGAACCTATCCCTGCAACTAGTCTGAGTGCAAAAATCTTTATATATGATCTTTAAGTAAAATTCTATTTTGTTACATAGCACTGAAATTACTACATATCATTATGAATGAAACTACGAGTCTCTGATAGGCTAACTGATCTTACGTAAATGTTTTCAATAAGTTTTTAGTACCACAGATATTTTTTTACTGAATTAAAATTGCAATATTCACATCTACTTTTATTGAGAGAGCAATTTATATAAAAGACACTGTCTTTATCTGTCCACGCGTTTCAGTCACACTTTATTTTATCACTTACAAACCTCGAGATTGCCATTGAAGTCCAGAAGGCTGAAAAATAAATTACGTTAAGGTTCTATCAATCTTACGACCTCCCAGCCCTGATTTCTAAGTTCTGTTACTTTTAAATTTGCCGCGTGATATTCAGCGGCTTATGCAATTTCAATCGCTAGCTGCAAGCTGCGACAACTGGTAACGTTTTGGCTGAAACTTCTTACACACATTTTACAAATGTGAGGTCAGGATAATCTAAATTCAAATAATGTAAATGTACTTTTAAACCCATCAGTATATTATGATCCATTTCGAGAATATTGGAATGTTACACACCTTTACTATAATTGCTTCCATTGTCATCAGAAAAAAAACAATGTAACTGCGCTTCTCATAATACAATGTCTAATAACAAGATACACGAGCGATAATAAGCAACAAGAAGCAACCAGCATGAATTCTTTTTCGTACATACATTTTATAATGACATCAACTGCGATTGGGCAAAGCTGAAAATGTGTACCCATCCGGGATTCGAACTCGGGTCTCCTGCTTTCTAGGCAGTTGCGCTGACCCCTACACCACTGGGGACACAGTGGTCACCGCATCTGCAAGGACTACCTAAGCACGCCTCCCGTCAGATACAAATTCCCAGCTTTGCCCTGCCCACAGTACTCAAACCAGTAGTTTAACTAATTCTCGTAAGAGTAAGGGCTTCAAACTTTGCCCACCCCTCCCCACTAACGATAGGATCATTGCCCGTTACTGGCATATTATATATATACATGTGGCGTCTGTTGCGAGAGAACAGTTGTTGTTATTTAATATTCATGGAATATATGACATCAACTGCGATTGGGCAAAGCTGAAAATGTGTACCCATCCGGGATTCGAACCCGGGTCTCCTGCTTTCTAGGCAGTTGCGCTGACCCCTACACCACTGGGGACACAGTGATCACCGTACCTGCAAGGGCTACCTAAGCACGCCTCCCGTCAGATACAAATATTAAATAATAACAACTGCAGGATCAGAAGTGACGTCTGTTCTCTCGCAACAGACGCCACATATATATATGTAATATGCCGGTGACAGGCAATGATCCTATCGTTATTGGGGAGGGGTGGGGAAAGTTTGAAGCCCTTACTCTTACGGAAATTAGTTAACCTACGAGTTTGAGTACTGTGGGCAGGGCGAAGCTGGGAATTCATCTGACGGGAGGCGTGCTTAGGTAGTCCTTGCAGGTTCGGTGATCACTGTGTCCCCAGTGGTGTAGGGGTCAGCGCAACTGCCTAGAAAGCAGGAGACCCGGGTTCGAATCCCGGCGGGGTACACATTTTCAGCTTTGCCCAATCGCAGTTGATGTCATATATTCCATGAATATTAAATAATAACAACTGCAGGATCAGAAGTGACATCTGTTCTCTCGCAACAGACGCCACATGTATATAAATTATTTACAAAGATAATAAAAGATAATTGTTCTCGGCAATTTCATACAGTCTCTGGTTGCAAACGTTGTTCACACTAGTGGCATGTCAAAACAGTTTGTTGCATACAACAACAGTCAAAAATCGGAAGTACATTACATCAACCAGCTCTCAAAAATGAACTAGTTTGTCCATCTCTAGACTGCAGTGTTTCACAGGGAGCTGAATGAAAAGTACCGCCGTTGCCAGGACCTCGCCCCTCAGTCATCTGGCCGGGGCCATCGCGAGACGTGCAGAGAAAGTGCAGGATTGAGGGTTTCGGGGAGTGCCGGGGACACGGCCAGCATTGCGGCCGACAGCGGGGGCGCAAATCAAAGCCCCGGCCGCCGCCGTCAAGATGTTCCAGCCCGCGTAACTGGGCGGGGCGTCGCGATATAAAGTATATTTTCTCCAGAGTTGGCCATCGCGCAGACGGGGCGCGCACCGCAGACTTTTTGGGGCCGTCTGTCGTCCCCGTCTCTCTTTTTTTTTTTTTACCTCCTTTTTTTTATCTGGAGGCCCGCGTCTTCGCAGAGTCGGCGGCCGTTCCGGCGTCATATATAGATCCCGCCATCCCTCACCGCGCCACCCAATAGCCCATTAGCCGCCGGGGCGCGCGGCCATATTTTCTCGCAAGGCTGAAAGTGATGTCTTTAATCGAAAACTTGGGGGCGTCACAAATCAAGCAAAGGTTGACAGTGTCATTAAGAAATGGCGGCGGTTTGTCAGCCATAGATCACGGCGCGCTCGGGAGGTGGCGGCGCTGTATCGGGCGCTGTCTGCCGGGGATTTCCCGCCCCCGCGGAGCCCCAATGATGGACGAGCATAATCTTAGCGCCGGCCGTGCCCGCCCACGTAAACGTACGTCAATCTCCCGCCCGCTGCCCGGGGAGCTTTTATTGGCAACCGGCGCAGGCCTGCCAACGCTGCCGCCTCAGAATCCTCGTCTCCAGGAGGGCGGCCTTGCACCACTGGGCTTCACCTGCAAAACAGACAAACTCCAGACTTCTTCAAACAACGCTGTTCAACACGCTACAGAGTTGTTTCTTGACTGATACTGTTTCATCATTATATAAATACGCTAACACGATAATTGTGGTAAAAATTACTAATTTATTCGTGCAAGATGGCCAATAAAAGTTACATAATTCGAAAGATTGTTTGTCGTAGATTTCACAAATATAAATATTGTGTGTGCATTTAGCCATTAAAAGTGGTAAAAGGAAGTAGAAATTTTCCTCTCTACAGCTTGGATCAAGTTCTACAGTCTCCAACAATCAGCTCACTGATTGGCTATTCGCCTCCACCAAAGATGCTGTAATGCAGCGCATCTGTAGTATTAAAATAAGCGAATATCGAAACATGGAGCGCTCCCAACTCACTTCCTTGTGCCGTTCATATGGTTCATTTTCGCAGTGATTCATAGTGGGTAATGGAAATGGATGTTTTCATATGAATGCCGATATAAAGGATGATGCTCCTGGAGTAAGTGGTAAATAAGTGGTAAATGTTCAAATGTTTGTAAGTGGTAAGTGGTAAAGTATAAGTAAAAAGTATAAGTGGTAAATGTTCAAATGTTTGTAGAGTCTATGGGACTTAACTACGGAGCCATTAGTCCCTAAACTTACAAACTACTTATGATCTAGTTAATCCTAAGTACGGCACAAATACCCATGCCCGAGGGGGGATTCGAACCCCCGACCGTAGTGGCCGTGCAGACCGTGACTGGAGCGCCTCAGTCCCCTCGGCCACCGCGGCCGGCTATAAGTGGTAAAAGGAAGTAAAAATTTTTCTGTATACAGCTTGGATCCAGTTCTACATTTTCCAACAATTAGCTCACTGATTGGCTATTCGCCTCGACCAAAGACGCTGTAATGTAGCGCATCTGCCAGTGATCTCTATAGCAACTGGGTGTATAACTCTGGCTTCTGAGCATAGAACTGCAGCGTGCCTGCACATTCACATGTTTTGCACACGATTTAGCATTGTCCACCAGGTGTAAATTTGACATACGATTTTCCATTAATTATTACGTGGCAAATAACTGCTTGCTTACCTCTTGATTTGAAATTCATATGAATACGTGGTTAATAGGCTAATATGGATGAGGAATTGAAACGTATTTTCTTTTCGTTTTTTTGTAATACTTCATAACGGCCATATTTAAATTTGGCAAGAAACGAAATATTAACATCTATGGCTGGCACGCTCAGACATCTGAAGTACAACATCCAGGTAGTATAGAGATCAGTGGCATCTGCAGTATTAAAATAAGTGAATATCGAAACATGGAGTGCTCCCAACTCACTTTCTTGTGCCGTTCAAACTTCATTTTCGCAGTGATTAAGAGTTGTTAAAGGAAAGGGATGTTTTCATATGAATGCCGATATAAAGGATGATGCACCGGGAGAGGCATCTAGCGGTGCTCGGGTGGAACTACGAAGTCGAGAATGCTGATATAAATGATGATGCGTCGGGAGAGGCATGTAGCGGTGCACGGGTGGAACTACAAAGTCGACATGTTGTCAACTCTGGAATTTTGAATATCGCAGTATCGAAATAACATTATTTCTTGGCGTTGAATAAATATTCGAACACCGAAATTGTAGTTCCATTTCTGATATCTGGCTAATAAAAGTTATATAATTCGAAAATGGCATGAGAAGTATATACTTCCGTTTTCATTTGTTGTTATTATGTCAGGCAGGCGGTCGCGGTGGCCGAGGGAACTGAGGCGCTCCAGTCACGGTCTGTACGGCCACTACGGTCGAGGGTTCGAATCCCCCTCGGGCATGGATATTTGTGCCATCCTTAGAATTAGTTAGTTCATAAGTAGTTTGTAAGTTTTGGGACTGATGACCCCATAGTTAAGTCCCATAACCTATTTTTTTTTTTTTTTTTTGTCATGTACTTTCCTTAACACGTAAAAGATACCGTTTCATACCTCCCAGTGCCGGTTAAATTTTACCAAATATCGAAGCAGACCCCTATGATAATGTTGGTAACAGATGCTGAATAGTAAGAATCCTGTGAGTCTTTATTTTAGCCAATCGCTTGACAACGCTGATGTTTTCTCATGGATCTTCGCTTTACGACGGCAATTATTTTTACTGAGCGGACGAGGGTAAATACAAGAACCTGTCAACCACAAGGCAGGAACATCATTATTTGTTTACTTCATGGTCTGTACGATACGCTAATCGAGTCATTCTATGTGGTTCGAACAAACGGGCAAAGATTTTCTACCGTGTTGTTGATGTTGCCAACATAATCACGCGCGGCCGCCGACATGATAGGTAAAATTTTAACCCCAGTGACCATTATAAACACAATGGCAATACTAGTATAATTAATTCTCGGTCACCCCATGACGGAATATCATTATAGGAATAAGCGACTACCGAAATTGAAGTAGAAATTGTTACAGATTTTTGGAAACATTTTTCTTTCACTTTTTTGGATATCAGCACTCTTTTATTGAAATTTATCTATAAAACAGTCTAGAGTACAATGATTTTTATTTATATCAACTGGCTTTGGTCCCTTTTTGGACCATCTTCCGGATGGTTCTCTTTACTCTTAACTTTAGTACAATATCTTAATTTTATCTTTTTTATAATTAACTAACAGTTATATGCTTCATTCCATGACGCCATTTGAATTGTAACTCATTATATTTTTGGTATGTCATTCCTAATATTTTACAGTATTATAATATTCATGTTTTTTTGAACAAAAATGACAATCTAAAGCATTGTTCATCAGATTAAGGTCTTTTAAAAATGATTGTTTGCTTTAAACTTTACAATAACGTTGTAAGTTAATAGTAAAATCGACTGATGACCTCCGCAGTTTTGTCCCCCTAAAATATCAAACCATCAACTAGTAAAATCAATCGATCTTTGGATATCATGAAGAGAACAATAGCTTTACACATATTTAAATGAGAAAAGAACATAATGGTTTTGGAATGCGAAGTAAGCTATCTGGAATGGTTTTCTATGTACCTTAAATAAGTTTTATAGTTAATCTTTTAACGCCAGTAAATTTGCATATAACACTGCAGAACACTTGTAGAATAACTCTGAAAATATCAATAAGAAACTAGTGCAATTTACGTCAGTATTTAATTGTTTTAATCTTCATTTTACATATCAGAAAGATGACCATAATCATTTTATGTCAGACATTGACAAATAAATGTATAGTTAACTTTAATCCTATATTTTTCTGGCTAAATTTATGTATGAAGACTTTTCATTGGCTACCAAAGATGGGTGGAGCTGACAAGGGGCAGAGCCTTAGCTATTTAAGAGCAGTAAACCTTCCTCCAGCCAACAGTAACGCACTGGAGGGCTCCCAATCACCTGCCCAGCTCCACAGCATCAATGGGTATAATATCGTTTTATTTTACTTCTCTTTATTAACTTAGGTTAATTTTGGCACTAATGTATGTTGCTTGAAGGTCCTCAAAATGTAACTATGATACTTTCAGACTTGCAATGCTGAAGATGGTCAAAAAACGACCGAAACTAGTTGATATAAATAAAAATCATTACACTATAGACTGTTTTATATATAAAAATAACAATATTTAATATTAATTGTACTAGAAAGTCCATTATACCTATATATTTCTATAGGGGCTCTACCGTAAATGGGCACAAAATAAAAACAATGTGTGTACCCAGCCTTTATGAGGGGCCAAAGGAAGTAGAACTTGTCATATGTAACAGGGGAACTAGATAATGAAGTGTCGCGAGATGTTCAGATCTGGCACGATGCCCATCTAGTTTCTTCATTGCAGCAATGTTTTCTGTATTATCCTGTAGAATAACATTGTGGCCACCTGCTTTTGCTACCAGGGGATTCAAGCAAGTTTCTAATTTTTAAGTACCTCACTTGGAATTGCAACGATTCTCTACTTCCCCTATTCATGCAAGGGGGTTCAAGTAAGATCTGCGAATCTGCTTACTAATAAATTCCAATTACATTTTTAAGAAATTAATTTCGTTACTCTTTGTAAAGATTACTGGTCGAATTTTGACCACAGGGAGTAGTACTAAAATTAATTCTCTGTCCCCATGTAATATGATACAGTAATAAATACAAACCAAAAATTTCAGATTTGTACTCTCGAACTATATTATTGGTAACTGTAGTAAGACGATCACTCACAACACAGATGGAAATCAAAATATTACTACTAGCCTTACATCTTCATGGTATTTCTTTCTTATCCAGCTGATTATATTGTGTGAAGTTAATATCTATATTTAAGTAAAATAATGTTTGTTTCACTACATTTTACAGTACAGGACTGACTCATTTTAATGCAGTAGAATAACATTCGACATGTGTTAAAGCTTTCTTTCTCGTAATGTTTATTAATTTATTTGTTCCATTTTAGGTAGACTCTCAGAGACTACACCAATCACTTACTTTTATTTCACTTTCTTCTCTTGTATCACAAACTGAGTAGCACAAATTTGAGTAATTTGAATACAAAACAAATGAAAACACTTTTCCATATTTCATTATAATTCTTCATTTTAACATTGAAATGTTTTTTGCTTCATCCTCAATACTCAGTTAAGACTAATGTTTTGTATCTTTACAAATAACAACAATAGAAAACAGATAGTGTTCAAATAAACAAAAATATACCCATTTTACTTATAAAACTAATATACTACCCATCAGTAACTTTTTAAATGTATGGAGAGATGAAAAAAAAGTAATATAAGTAGTAAATATTTTGAATATGTAGATTTCGTTTTCTTTATATTCTACAAATAAAATGATTGAAAAGAAACTTATCACCTGATAAGAAAGTCAATATTATAATAAAACATAACAAGTCTTTTGTAACTGAAGTTTTAAGTTTCATAGTGTTAATCAGTAACCAATGTCCTACCAGTATATCATTTCCAAACCTAAACGGTATTTTAATATTCATCAACAGGCTTCAAGTTTGCTTTATTTTTACTAATCATTCGAAAATTATTAAAATCAGGCCATCATTTATTATACAGACTACTTCAAAACAGAAATATTTTCAATCAAAAGTCACCACTAATATGCAAGAAGATCATACTAAAAAAAATTACTTAATATTCAAAAGGTATAGTGGCCACATGAAAGATCTTTTAAAATTCATCATCAAGAGCATCTTGGCTCCTTACTTTTATGAATCATCCTGAAATTACCCATATTAAACCATCGATTATTGTACCCAGTAGTTCAAACAGAATTACTTCAGTCAAAACGGACAATGAACTAATATAGAATAAGATTAGATTGGAAACCTTGAATTATGTGATAAACAAATAGGTATGGTAGCTATATGAATGTAAGTAGAAAAAAAGAACCCTTAACAATAGTTAGCATCTTTACATGAGTCCATACTACAACTGAAGATCATTTCAGTTCCATATTATGAACATATATTTCCAATTTAAGTTCTCATATTTGTTATTGCACTGTTCATATGTCTTAATTATTCTGTTTTAGATAGTAGAAAGAGTGAAAAGATAAGAAACTCGCAACTATAATAATACTGTATATTTCAAAAATTATTACAAAGGAAGAAAGAATTGAAATTATGGGAGCCTAGGTACGAAAATTAACGATTGCAGAAATGTCAGTAAATGTGTCATTAGTATTTATCCATACGTTTCATCCGCCTTAAGCAAATGCTCACAAACTGGTTTTGTACATAGATATGAATACAGCTGGGCATATTGAAATTAACATTATGATCTCGATTGGTAGTAAATGTTTTGTAAAAGTTGAACTCGATTCATTGTGTTCTGAGAGACAAGCTGGCTGTCATGAATATTGTTAGTACTAATAAGTTATAGAATATTAAGAATTTCAACAGGTATAAGGAAGACAAAATATATTTTTCATCAATATCGTGTTTGGAAAAGACAGTGTTAATAATTGAAGAAAGAAATAGAATGGTAAAAATAAAACAAAACTGAGGAAAAAACTTTTGATGCATAATTTTGTGGGGCGTCTCCCGTGTTTGACTAACTGAGTCAATGTTGCAGTTCAGGTGAATTTGTTGCTACATACAAAGAATTTTCCAGCTGACCATCACTAAATTGATGTTCTCATTTGTAACTAACTAAACAAATAACGAAAAATATTTAAAGCCTATCAACAAAACTCAGGACACTTCGTCATGTCCAAATATTTTACATAACTCTTCCTAAACTGATTCGATTTCTCCTTTAACTCTACATCACATAGTACTCCATTTGTAAAATTTTTGGGGTGGATTTGTGTCTGATGAGTATTTTGTAGCAAATGAATTCGTACATCAACTCGGATATGAAATATGTATATTTATAGCATTTACTGATGGCCTGTTGGCATAACCCATCTAGGTTGTAGTTTTAGTTGTTGGATGGGAAATTTTGGAGAATTGAGCTGTAGCCTGAAATTTTCCCTATCTTGTGTAGTGTCATCTGTGACGTTACCTTTTCTCAAATCCCTTGTTGTCTCTTCCAGCCATCCTGTGGAGATCTTCAATTTGGAAATGAAAGAGAATTTTTTTTTTCGTCAGCCTTTTATCATTCATTCTGTAAATGTGTCCATAAAACTTTATTGTGTTTGTGATAGTTTCTATGTTTCTGCATAAATCCTCATTTCTTCTCAGTTAGATTAGATTGGATCAGATTAAAACTTGTTCCACAGACCAATATACGACATTTTGTAATGATGTGGAATGTGTCAGTTTAGTAAATGTTGTCTATACACCACAATCAATATTTTAAGGATTTATATTTTTGTTTTATTTATTTTATTTTTTACATTTTAAGTTTATCTAAAAATTCATCTACATTGTAGAAGGAGTTGCCGTTCAGAAATTCCTTTAATTTGTTTTTAAATACTAGTTGGCTATCTGTCAAGACTTTTGAAGCTACTTGGTAAGTGACCGAAGACTTTTGTGGCAGCATAATATTCACCCCTTTCTGTGCTAAAGTTATATTGAACAATGAATAGTTAATATCACCCTTTCTCCTAGTGTTGTAGCTATGCACACTGCTATTACTTTTGAATTGGGTCAGATTGTTACTAACAAATGTCATGAGTGAAAATATATATTGTGAAGCTACAGAGAAGATCCCTAAATAAATGTCTGCAGGATGATATCGGGTGGGCTCCAGCAATTATTCTGATTGTGCAATGAATACTTTTTTACTCAATGTTGAATCGCCCCGGAATATGATCCCATATGAAAGCAGTGAATGAAAATAGGCATAGTGACCTAATTTACTGAAATGTATATCGCCAAATTTTGCAGTGACCCTGATAGCTTAAGTAGCTGAACTGAAACGTTTCAGCAAATCTTCAATATGTTTCTTCCAATTCAATTCCTCGTCAATGCAAACACCTAAAAATTTTGAATACTCTACCTTAGCTACCGATTTATGTTCAAAGACTAAATTTATTAATGGTGTCATACCGTTTACTGTATGAAACTGTGTATACTGAGATTTATCAAAATTTAATGAGAGTCCATTTGTAGAGAACCGTTTAATAACTTTCTGAAAGATATCATTTACAATTTCATCAGTTAATTCCTGTTTGACAGGTCTGATAGCTATACTTGTATCATCAGCAAAAAGATCTAGCTTAGCATCTACATGAATGTAGTGTAGAATGGCAAGTCATTAAGATACATTAAGAACAGCAAAGGATCCAAGACTGAACCTTGTGGGACTCTATTTTCGTAAACTCCCCAGTTAGAGGAATTAATTGTTTCGTCTATATCATGTGAACTGCTTATTTCAACTTTCTTTTTCCTTGTTCTTTTGTGGTCCTAACATTTTCCTGAGTATTTTCTTTTCTTTCTTTTCTTGTTCCCCTTTATTTTTCAGTGTTAGGCATTCAGAGCCATACAGTACTTTCGGTTTAATTACTGCTATATATGTTTAATTTTTGCCCGGAACGATACTGTTCTTTTATTATGTAAGTTTTGGGTGAGTTTGAACGCTAATTCAATTTTCCTTGAACTTTCTTTACTTGTGGTATTAGTAGGTCCAGTTTATTGTATCCATTCTTCCGAAAACTTAAAGTTCTCAAAATCGTCAGTAAAAGCGAGATATTTCATCTCTCTATCGGAAAGAGCTGCCCCCTCTCCAGCTAAGTGGTGTGACGTGCAGTACTCCCATCCTATTGGTGAATCTTCAGACGCACGTTGCAAATTTCTGACGCGCTTGATGCTGCCCCAAACGTTGCTAAAGCCTCGTCAACATGCGGTCCGCACGTTGTGACGTCAGAAACTCGGTACGTTGGTCATACTCGTTCAGATATACGCTCCGTGTGTTTTACATACCCTCGTGTGTTTACCACTACCAGGTAAGATATGAAATGAGTGACCCATTTTCTCATTATTAGACTCTGGCAGAGAAGCAGACGTATTTGTATTGTTACAGTTGACGATACAGCAATAAGCGGCTCCTCCGGGACCGGAGGTTGAGATTCTGGGCGGCAGGTAGAGGGCGCGGCGGGCTGCATTATTAACCTTTGTAGGGCGTCCCCTGCGAGCCGACGCGGTCGGCACAGAGGAATAGCTAAGCAGACGGCCCACGGCAAGGCGCCTGCAGATTGGACGGCGGGCCAACACTTTGGCGGCCCCGGGAAACAACTTGGAGCCGCGCGGACCGCAGTCTTCATCCAATTCCGCCGTCGCCTTTCCGACTTCAAAGGGAATAAAGTCTTCATCGCTATAATGGACACCGGGCGAGTGTCGTCGGACGGCTTAGCGCCCGGCGCCGACCGCGTCACTGGCGGCGAATAATGCAGCGCGCAAGCCGCGGCCGACACCGGCCCCACACTCAGACTGGCGCTAATCCGCCGCCGCCTCGCCTCGGCACACGGAATTATTGATAAAGATGTTTGCGAGTCCGGCCGGTAAGCCCGGCGGGCCCAGCCCGGGGACTCCAGACGCGCCGCACCGCTCCTTGCCCTTTTCCGCCACTGCCTTCGCTTCGAAGTGGATCACCTGCAGCAAATAT
Source organism: Locusta migratoria (assembly GCA_026315105.1). NCBI lineage: Eukaryota > Metazoa > Arthropoda > Insecta > Orthoptera > Acrididae > Locusta > Locusta migratoria. Next base: position 117,732,042 of record CM048744.1, on the reverse strand, counting down.
TCTCGCCCACTGCGCGGCACGTCCCTTGGTCGCTCTTACCCACAGCGCTTTCGCAGCATTGTTATTTCTGTAGATGTCACTCATATCATATCATGTGGTTGCTGACTAGAGATCAAATACATGTATCATATAGTCGGCAAGGTGGCGCCGGGCGCCGTGGCTCAGCGCGCCCGGTCAGAGGGCTGAACGGCTCTCTGCAATAAAACAGCTGAGCCAAAAACTCATCGAACGACAACGAACCAAATGGATCAACGACCGCAAGGAACTGAACTAACCATGGAACCAACAAAAAAAAAGGTGGTCTCGTGGTAAAGAGCTCGACTGGATACTGACGCCAGCCTGTCGCGGGTTCGAAACCCGGTTGGATCAATAAATGTTTTTGCTCTTCGTTTTAGTCCACTCTTCCCCTCTCAGCGATGTGAGGAGTCGCCAGAAATGACACCTGGTTCGGATTCCAGGTTAATCGGTACGTCCGCTTTCCTGAGTTGGATGGCTGGAGTAGGTTAGGGACATGCAAGTCGCTGAAGTAGTGTCCAAACGAAATTATTTTTATCAGTATCATACCAAAACCGTCTAGAGACAAGGTCTCACAACAGTTCGTGTCACATCGCACCGATAAGCCCTGATTGCTATCTGTAGGGCTGCTACTGGCTGCATAGCGACCAGCCAGTCAGACGACTGGCACGATTGCCAGCTGACTGCCTGGTGGCTACGAGGCAATGGGCTGTGCTCCAGCGGCCAGACAGTTAGCTAGCGATCGCGGCCTACTCGGTGTGAAGTGACACGACTGCGCTGATGCCGATAAGCACTGATTGCTATCTGTAGGGATGCTACTGGCTGCGTAGCGACCAGCCAGTCACACGACTGGCGCCATCGCCAGCTGATTGGCTGGTGGCTATGCGACAGTGGGCTGCGCTCCAGTGGCCAGTCAGTTAGCTAGCGATCGCAGCCTACCGGTGTGAAGTGACAGGACTGCGTTGATGTCTTGTCTTTGAATGGTGTTAATGAGTGCCAGCTCTCGACAAGTGTCGACTCTAGACAAGTGTCTACCGATAGTATCTTTCAGAAGACTCTACTAATTAACTAATCTACCAGTGTCTCTATGGTCACAGATACATGGAGACGACAATCATTAATTTATCACAAACGCCGTTATTGACTGTGTGTATAGGGGACCTGGGGCAACAAAGTGACATGATGCATAGTTGCCGACAATAGGAATATCGATTTGACGACATAAAATTTTTCCATTTAGAATTACTTGCTTTTCATCACAAAAACTAGACATTTTTCCAAGTGATTTTGTATCGTACTACAGTCACTCTAGGACTATACCTTAAGGTACACCACTGCTTAATCAGCGAACAGCCACGGAATGCTTCTCACCCTGTTCATCATACATTTATATATACTTGTCAGTTTCAGTGGTGATGAATGAAGTGAATAAAATCAGTACTATTGCAATATTTTCAATATATATTTATTTGTCACCAAGTGTTGTAAACACTTGTAGAATTCCAAAACGACAGAAATTATACGAATCATTTCAATTAATCCTCTTGGGAAATCATTCAAAAACAGTCCGTAAGTCACCTTCCGATTCTTACGTTTTTCTCCGTGGATTATTTAGTTGAACATGGGTATACAGTTGAAAACCAATCCAGGAATCGATAGAAAGTACATGATTATAAGTGCGTAGCTTTGAGCAACTGTATTAGCCCTAGGGTTACCGAATTTGAAAATAAGACGAAATTTTCAAAATCAAATTGCTGTAACCCGAATTTAGTTGTCTACTGTTAGTTTCTATTATAAGAGTACTGTTAGTAAATATGTTAAAAGTTTTACTTGCAGTTTAGCTTTTAGACTGACATAGTTTATTTTTCTTTGATCTTGTAGTTCCTGTTCACAAAAATAAATGAATAAATAAATAAAAATAAATGTAAAAGTAATTCCTGGTCTGATTTAAATAGAAAATCATAGCGGTTGTATGACATTTATGAGGATGCTCATGATGAACGCTTGCCAAAGAAAACAAATGTGTGTCAGATTTTTTATTTAGAGGTAATGACACCTCACGTGTTCAGAAATTTTTAAATCCAGATAAAGACAGAACTCTAAAATAGTACCTATTTTATAACAGCATTTTAACAAATTTGTACAAATTAGCTACTACTACTACTGAAACACTTCCACTGAATGTGTGATCATGTTCCATTTTGATTGATCCATTAACCTAAAGTGTTTCTGCAACTTTAATCCTATTTATTTGTGTGTTAATTATTTTATTCTTTTTATAAATAATCAATGCCCCATGTTTATATATGCCTGCCCCACATTTATATATGTTTCCACCCGAGTGATTGAGTTTGTGTGTTCATGTGAATCTTAATGTCTGCTCTTGACATTGACTGACTGCCGCGCCATGGCTTACAGTCGCCGCCTCCCGCTTTAGGCCTCGTTTTGCCGTAGTTAAGAACGCATGTATCTGTTTGTCGTCTGTGCTGGCGTCTGCTGCGTGGCAGAGACAAGCTTACTTGGCGAGGTGGCCATGTTGTTAGTGTGGTACCAACCTAATCTTGGACGAAAGAGGTGACAGGAGACCTCTCTGGGAGCGGTTATAGAGGGAATTGTCTTGGTCAGGTAGAAGAGGTTGGTAAACACTACTCTCTGAACGCACTCTGAGCCGCTTTTAGCGCGCTCTACATCCGGTGTATGGTGGGGGGTGGTTTTCCCATGGCTTTAGAGCTTGACTCTTGATGCAGCCTTGGAAGCAAGTTCTTCATTGGATCATGTTGAGGGCAAGGCATGCTGTTAGGACCTTGATTTCTTCTTGATCAGGCAGTCTTGGATTTTCAGTGATAGTCCTTTTGAGTCCTTTCGCTATGTGAGTCGAAGGGTTTCTTAAAGTACAGAACTCCAGTAAATTCAGTGTAAATTTATTATTTGCATTTTCATTCCATTGATGATTGTGTGTCCACATTTGCTCAAGTTTGAATACTCATGTGTGGCCTTCAGCCTTTGTGTAAACTTAGTATGTTTTAATTTCCTTGCTGTTGTAAGCTGACTTTTTGCATAGTTTCTTTATCTACGAGTATGCTAAATATTTCTTAGATTTTCTTGTTTGATTCCATCTTTCCTGTCTTGGATGACCGATTGCACCACATGCTTTGGTAACGATCATTACTTCGGGCTTCAGCCATGCTTTTGTTAATACTAGTTTTCTTCTATATGAATTCTCGCATGTGCTTTACTCACTTATTCTAAATTAATTTCTGTTTGTAAATGTTATGAAATTCGGTATGGTCGTACACCACATGGTACTTAAGAGTAGTGAGGCTCTGCATCACCATGCATGAGTTCGTTTAGTGCACAGTATATTTAAAATTTGTGATCAAGACACCTGCCATCTCATCAAGACGCCACCGACGCCTCAATTCGCCGCTGCTTTCAAGTGTTCCTGGAGAGTAATGTACCGCCTAGCTTTATGTGCATGTCTGTGAATGAATGATTGAATGTGCTTTCAGCTACTCATTGTGTATTTGCAAATTTCCTCCCACATTACCTCCATATTCAAAAAAGGGCAGAAACAGTTTCATTAATGGCTGTAATTTTATGATTTAATTCACATTTGTACAAGGTCTGTGATTATTTTGGTCTCCCCCATTTATTTGCTTGTTCATTTTTCTGAATAGATTATGATTTTAAAAATATCAAACCTCTGCTTTATGATTTCATGCTCCCCATCCCATGTTTAATTATCTTTTCATTCATTTTTAACATTGATTTTGTGTTCGTTAAAATATTGGCTGTTTCCTTAAGGAGTGAGCAGTCAGATAAATTTCTATTGTGCATGTGCTGTGGCCACTCATAAAGTAATTTAGAGCAGCAGTGAGAGTTTTAACTTACATTTGCAGTTCTCAAATGCCCCAGATCTTGTTTATTTTTAATAACAGGCTATTTTCACAATTACTACTACTACTAATAATAATGATAATAAGCGTAACTTTTCTGACAAATGAAGGAATTGTTTTGTGGAATTGTGTTTTTTTATACATAATTATGTACAGTTTACAGCAGGAACGAAATATAGTAATTTATATGATTTCGCTACTCGTTTTTTTAGGTCATATATTAATATTACCGAAGTGTTATTGCTCACAAGTTCTCCTATCCTGAAGTAAGAAATAGCACTTTTTTTCTTTTTTTTATGATATACCCTGTCCACATGTATGTCTGTAAATGTTTATTTAATATTTATACATTCATCTTTAGAAGATACTGCATGTAGAGAGCGTCTCGAACAATTAACTAGTTGTGAAAATAAAGAATAATTTAAAAAAAATGTTTTACTGCTTATTTCACTCACAGCAATCTAAGCTGTAGTAATAGCTTACCGCGTAACCACACCTAAGGTAATCGCAATGTGTTCGAAAATAAAGAGTATATAGTTTTGACAACTGACGAATTATAAACATTATTTAAGCTGTATTCATAGGTTGTTGCCTCACCACACCGTCTGAAATCGTGACATGCTGTAAAATAATTGGGTAAATATTTGTGATAAGTAATTATATCAATGCCATTTGCTGGTCTCAGAATCTGTTTCAAACAGAAACCTAAAAGAAAAGAAAATTAATATATATCAGGACACTAACCAGTGATCATTACGTTTTAAATACCGCTCGCTTTTAACCATCAGGCCATACTGAACATCGCTACCCAACAGTTTTACTTAGTTTAGAACTTGACACACCTTTCACTATGAATGTGTCATTGATTGACGTTTAATTGTAGAAAATCCTAGCAAGAGTGACGTGGTTTTGATAAATACTCTTCCATAAAAGCGATTAGACGCAGCTTTTTGAGAAGGAAAGGAGGCTACAGATAACAGTTTTTCCTTCACTTCAAGCGGAGCTGGTACTTAGCGGTTGAGTTCGAAATGACGGGTGCACATTGTACGCCAGATTTTTTTAAATATACATTTAATTGGACTTTTGGCCTTACGGCCAAACAGCCAGATTCGTATGTATAGGGCTCAAAAGGCATTGACGCCATGCCAGTTGCGCATGCTGAGAAACGACTTAAAAGGAGAACATCAAGGGACGTGCTCCTGACGCTGATCCAAGTTTTACGGAGGCTGGACGAGCTGCGATGTAGAATATGGTGATAGATGTAAGTGCAATTTATTAAGCTAACCTCTTCTATATTACGTTTAACAGCATTCCAAAAAAATCTTAATATATATAAAAATTGAGGTGTTTGTGCCTATATTTCAATCTACAGCCAAAACTACACATCGCAAACAAATAGTGTTTGTATGTGGTAGTCGGTATGAGTCTCCCATTGTGCACTATGATGGTAGAGGGTTGATAACGATAAGGGGTGGAAGATATGAGAGTTGAAAGTTACAGAATTATATAAAATTCTACGTCTGGGTGTTAATATTTTGCTCTTCAACAAAAACTACACAATGGAGACGAACGATCTCTCTGTGCACAAAGTCTCCCATTGTACACCTTAGCAGTTTCGTGTCAATAGCTATAAGAGGGTGAAAGATATAGTGGTTGAAAGTTGTCAGTTTATATCAAATTCGGACTGAAGACCAGTGATAGCTTTTGACACTATTTAATAGCAAAGAGGTTATATACAGCGAAACGTGACAACAAACGTACGAATAAAGAAAAATAAGGGCATCTTGCAATTTGAAAAGTAAAACTGTCAAAAAGATACCGAAGCTTCTGAAACAATTTTCGCGTTCTCGATCCGTTTCTAAAGGACTGAAAACGGCGCTTAATGGTGAATCTACAAACGATAGAAACTTAAAATTTGTAGACGTTGTTTATCCTATATTGTAGGCATCAGCGATTTTTCGATATTCCCATCGGTAAGGGGGTGAAATAGGAGATTAACGGTTTTTTGAAAATACGTTGCTATTCAGGAAATTTTGAAGCAAGAAATACAAAACTTCCGATTTAGATTTTTGATTAGAATTTTAAAAACACGTGTTTCGATATTTTTGGATATTCAACCATTAAGCGGGTGAAATAACGGAAAATCTTTTAAGTATGCTACTTTACTATTTTGATGTTATAAATGCGAAAATTTGGATTTGGAACCATGATTAAATTTAAAAAAAGGGGTATCGGGATATTTTGAATTCTGCTATCAATGGTGCAATAGGGGGTGGCAAGTTGTATCACAGTGCTTCATTAAGAAAGCATTTTTAAAGCTAAATGTATGAAAATTTATATTTAGAATAGTTACCTGACATTATTATTCAGGTTTAGGAGGCGATCTAAAATTTGGTGATGATTCTCCTGTGAGATTTCTTTATTTGTCCAAATCGCTTATTTACGTAATTGCTTGATGACTAGTTTCAGCCGGTCGCGGTGGCCGAGGGGACTGAGGCGCTCCAGTCACGGTCCGCACGGCCACTACGGTCGGGGGTTAGAATCCCCCCCTCGGGCATGAATATTTGTGTTTAAAAGATGCAACACTGTGGTATGATATAAATGGTATGCACATATTTTTCCATCCAATGTGCCTTGGTGTGACTGTATGCATCTTTTAAACATTTTATTACGCCTGGACAATTGAGATTCGAAAATGGCTCTTTAATAAGTTGAAACTAGTCATCAAGCAATTATGTAAATAAGCGACCTGGGCAAATAAAGAAATCTTACAGGAGAATCATCACTTACATTGAGAATTAAAAACAGCCAATGCAGACCATCCAGTCTACGAGTAAGAAACAGCGGTAATTAAGCGAGTAATAAATAAATGCACAAAAAGTCTGAAATTAGTGTTCACGTGTTCTCGTACATTAGCCGACACTTTTTAGAGGGGAAGGCCTAATATTTCAGGACACAAGTAACTAGATGAGAGTCATTTATGAACTCACAAGTTGAACTAAGCAGTAGTGAAAAGCTTTTAAGTTACGCGCTCAAGTAAATTCGGAGACACTCAGCACCCAGCAGCAGATGATTAATTAGTTGCGCAGTTAGCGCGTGCAGATAGGTGCCCGGCGGCAGTGATGTTTTCGCGCTATTAAACAAAAGTTACATTCCGCTCGCTCGGCAGCGCGGCTCGAAATATTCTCTCCTAATATAAATCGTTCCGACTCATTTGTGGCCCAGGATCAATGGCCGGGGGCATTGGCGCGGTGACGAATGAGTCTTTAATAGGAACAAAAGCTCAGGGGCCCGCGAGCTGTGCCAATTGTTAACTTAGCGCCGGGGCCCGGAATTGTGTTTGCAAAACTCCCCCCTTCCTCCTCGAGGTCGCCCTGCGCCAACTCGGGCCGGGAAGCCAACTCTGCCCCCTGCAGCCGACGTGCCGGAATACTTCAGGTTTCATCCCCGAATAATCAAGGCCCGCGGCTCCGTGACGGAAATTAAAGTCTCGTTACCGCGATCTGTTCCCAGCCGCGGTCCTTGTCCCAACTTCTCAGTGGATGAACCGGGTAACTGTGACACTGGTGATCAAATCTATATATATACATTCCTGGAAAATGAAAAAAGAACACCATGAACTCGTCAACCCAGCAGAGCGAAATTTTATTGACACATTCTTGACGATGTATACAACACACGATCACGCAATCAGAACTATACGCACGTCAGTACAGTCACCAGAGCGTGCACAATATCGATGCTAATATCGTGTAGACCCTCCTTTTGCTGCAATGCAGGCTGCAACTATCTCATGAAGACGATTGCAGAGATGCCGAATGAAGTCTTACGGTATGGACTGCCATGCAGTTTCCATCTGATGCCTCAGTTGGACCATGAAGACGATTGTAGAGATGCTGAATGAAGTCTTACGGTATGGACTGCCATGCAATTTCCATCTGATGCCTCAGTTGGACCAGATCTCGTGCCGGTCGAGTAGACCGCGCCAAGATGTTTTTCCCGATTCCAGACATGCTCAATGGGGGACAGATCTGGGGATAATTATGGGCAGGGTAGCTGACGTACACCTAGAAGAGAACGTCGGGTGGTACGGGATACATGTGGATCTGCATTGTTCTGTTGGAAAAGCACATCGCCTTGTTGGTGCATGAGTGGTGGCAAGACGAGTTGAATGATAGTTTCAGTGTGCCGCGTGCTGTTCAATTTTCCCACAACGAACACCAGAGGAGAACGACCAGAGTAGGATATGGCTCCTCACACCATGATGCCAGGTGTTGGCCCCGTTTGCCTCTGTCGCGCACACTCCGGATTTTCGCAGTCCCCTGCACGACACCACACACGCGTACGACCATCATTGGCAGCGACGACTCTCATAACTGAAGACGCCACGTCTCCATTCATCCCTTCCTAAGTGCCTACCAGGACACCATTGGCGGCAGGCTGAACGATGTTGGAGCGTGAGCGGAGGACGCTAACGGCACACATGATCGGGCATAATTTTGAGAGGGGAGGTATTCTACACTCGCCACTCTCCTCTAGTGATCGTCTAGAGAACACGTAACAGAGCAAGGTACACTGAAACAATCATTTAACCCGTCTTGCTACCACTCATGCATCAACAAGGTGATATGCTTTTCCAACAAGAGAATGCAAGATCACATGTATCCCGTACCACGCAACGTTCTCTTCAAGGTGTACATCAACTACACTGGCCAGCACGATCTCCAGATCTCTCCCCCATTGAGCATGTTTGGGACAGCATGAAACGTCATGTTGGGCGGTCTGCATGAGCAGCACAAAATCTGCCCCAACTGAGGCACCAGGTGGAAATTGCATGGCAGGCCATTCCACGTAACCACATTCGGAACCACTACAATCGTTTCCATGAATGAATTACAGCTTGCATTGCTGGAAAAGGAGAGTACACACGGTACTAACGCCAACATTGCCTGCTCTCTGGTGACTGCACTCACGTGCATACGGCTCTGTCTGTGTGATCGTGTGTTGTATACATCAAGAATGTGTCAATAAAATTTACCTCTGCTGTGTCGACTTATTCATGGTGTTCTTTTTTCATTTTCCATGAGTGTATATATATATATATATATATATATATATATATATATATATATATATATATATATATATATATATAGGATTGTGTGTGTACGTGCTGACAGCCTTTTCTCCATGACCACATTCTGCCACCCACTCGTGGTTGTGGTGGTAGATAGCCCTTGGTCTAATGATGTTAGTAAGGGAGTTTGGTGGCGGTGCGTGGCAGTGGGTGAGTGTGACAAGCTAAAATTCGCAAAATATGCAATAAATACTTTTAGGAAAAGCCATATACTCTGTGACTTACAAACTTTACGGTAAGAGTCAAAATCTGTTTATTCTTTCAATCGTCAGATAATGCGCTCCTTTCAGACTTTAATAACGACGATGAATATCAAATACGCAATTTTTTAAATAGATCACATGTTTCCGTCAACCACACATTACCGACTATGAACAGAGACACAAAACAAAGATAAAAATCTAGATAGACTCAAAGATAAAAATACTCGTGGGAACATTGATCACTGTCGTGGAAGCATGGTGGAAACACAGATATACATTAATGATTGTCTCTTAGGCCATAGATATTAACATGCCTGTCCCAGTAAGCTCACTGGTCTGTGCTAATCAGTGATCTCTGATACATATAGCCGCGACACTCTCTGCTGTGAAAGATGTTATCGTTTGACAGCTGGGTCAAGAAAAAGTATGTGACGTAGTCCTTCTCATATCCCGGCGGCCTCCTGTGATAATGTTGGCAACAGATGTTGAATAACGAGAACCACGTGACATCGTCATAAGCCAATCGCGTGACATGCAATTATTTTGTCGTGAAATCAAGCATACAGCAGGAACAGCAGTATTTATCTACACTCTATGTGGTTCGGTCATCTTTGCAACGACTTTATATCGTGTTATTAATGTTGCCAACATAAAAACACGAGGCCGCCAGGATAGAAAGTAAAATTTTACCGAATCAGATACATCCGTAGTTGTCACATCTCATTATGACCAGCACTTTCACGCGAAACTCTTTTGTATAGAGTATCATGAATGGGGCAACATATAGGCATGATTTCATCAAAATCAGATCACGGAAAAAAGATACATAGCAATTTTAAGTGTTTTCAGTAACTGTCTTTTCTTCTATTAGAAATACATAATCTCCTGAATTACTTCACAGATTTGCATGGAGCCACTTCGCTTCATAAAAGCCGGCCGCGGTGGCCGAGGTGACTGAGGCGCTCCAGTCACGGTCAGCACGGCCACTACGGTCGGGGGTTCGAATCCCCCCTCGGGCATGGATATTTGTGCCGTCCTAGTTCGTAAGTAGTTCATAAGTAGTTTGTAAGTTTAGGGACTGATGACCCCGTAGTTAAGTCCCATAAGCTTAACAAACTTTGGAACTTGGCTTCATAAAAGTGGAATCAGGGAAATTGTTTTAGATGAAGGTTATGCTTGAAGTATGGATTGTGTAGTACAGCAAACAAGCGATAGAGGCGCTGCAGTGCACCAAAGAACTAATAAACACCGCTGGTGCATAATAAGTATGGGGTAGTACAACAAGGAAGCGAACGTCTGTGACAGAATTAACCAATCTTATGTTTACGAATACCAACAAACATTTCGCTTTGTGTATTAAATACTTAACGACATTTCTTTGCTTATTTTGGCACGTTTCACCTTTTGTATTAAAACTTTATGAAGATACGTCATTTCGGACAACGAATTTTACTTAAATTGGACACCTATACGAAGATACATCGTTTGGGGCAATGATTTTTACTTACATTTGACATCTTGGCTAGGACAACTGACTTTATTGACAAAGCGATCCAACAAGGATTCTATTTTTTACTGACTGAGGTCCGGAACCCTAAAAAGCCGTGATACACAATAACCGTTGCGAAGCACGGGCATATAAGCTAGTCGATCTAAATAAAATCGCACTGACGTGTTTTACGGCCCACTTTAGATTTGTAGTTTTATAAGTTTTTGCAAGCATTATGGACCAATATAATAATCTAAATAATAACTAATTAATTAATAAGAATGTCTGAAACCCTTTTACGAAAAAAAAATTAGGTAGCGGAGGGTTTCGAACGAAAGACCTTTCGCGTCACAGACCAACACCTTAACCATTACGCCTTTTTTTATTTTTTATTTTTTATTTTTATTTTTTGCTTTATGGGAGTTCTTGTCTTTGCGGACGCTGATTGTGTTTGTTCCGTTTGGTTCTACGTGTTCTTTGGCTCAGCTTTTTTATTACAGAGAACGTTCAGCCCTCTGACCGGGCGAGCTCAGCCACGACGCCCGGCATTTTTAAAATCTTCAAATGTCTGTAAATCTATCGGACCAAACTGCGTGGTCATCAGTCCGTAGTTTACAAACTACTTAAACCTAGGTAAACTAACCTATGGACAAACACACACACACCGATGCCCCAGGGAGGACTCGAACCTCCACGGCGAGCAACCACTCGCTCCGCAGCGAGGTGCTTTAGACCGCTAGGTTACTCCACCGCGAAATTTTTTTTATAAACTAAGGTAAACTAACCTAAGGACAACACACATACACACCCATGCCCCAGGGAGGATTCGAACCTCCGACGGCGAGCAACCGCGCGCTCCGCAACGAGGCGCCTTAGACGCTACGGCTACAAATCAAAGCACGAGTTCTTTAATCTCATACTATTGATGGCCGTTATTAACTGATGTTAATATGGCATACGTAGATATTAGATTATCATATATCGTACGAAGAACGATATCTTTTCGTTAATTCCTCAGTGTGCCGCTGCTTTGAAATGACAACGTGCAATTTACAATAAGAAAATAATCTAATACGCGAGGAATGTCACGTGACATCTCCGAACGGCTGGTTTTTGTTAATTCAGTGGAGGGTGTCAAATCTATTTTTGCAAATATGTCTCAAACGATACGAGACATAAAAAAAACCATAAGGGAGCTAAATTGTAGAGAATTTTCTCTTCTACCAACTAGTTTATTCAGTTATCGTGTCAGATGAACGGTTCGTTTGCAATTACAATTATATTACAAACGGCTTTTTTTACGTTTTACTACCGTATTTTTTGTCCGAAAAATTTGAAAAAGGTAGGTTCTGTTCTCTGGCGGCCTACAATCATGTCTGTAAAATTTGGTGCTGATCGGTGGAACGGTTAGTCTTAAGAACAGGGAACTCGTTACGGAGAGACAGACAGACAGACATCCGAAAATCGCCGTTATTTTTGCAAATATCACTGAAACGCTACGAGGTATGGAAAAAACATAAGAGATCAAAGTTGTAGAGAATTTTCTCCTCTACAAAATCGGTTATTCAATTTTCTTGTCAGATGAATAGATAAGCCATTATTTTCATTTAAATTTCGAGCTGTCAAAAGACGATCGCAAAGGCCCACTTTTAGTGTTACTACTGTAACCTGAGGTGGGCCAATAAGGGACGTCGTCATTCAACAGCACTGTACCAATAGGAAGAAAGGACGAGGAATGAAAGGGGATGGAGTGGTTATGGCCGATCGGTCCTAGGCGCCATTCCAGGCACTGCGAGGATGCTCCCACCAGAGGTTCGAGTCCTCCCTCGGGCGTGGATATATACCGGGTGAGTCACCTAACTTTACCATTGGGAATATCTCGTAAACCACAACAAATATTTAATAACTAATTCCACACCGAAAGTGAGGAGAGGGGCTGGTCTAATTAGTTAATACAAACCATTACAAACACACGTTAGAATGTTTTTTAACACAAACATAGGTATTTTTAATGGAATCCTATTATTATTTTTAGCACAAATGAAAATAGGAAAACATAAGTAATGCCGTTTGTTACATTGTAAAATATTAATGACATCCAGAGTTATTGTAACCTAAAGTTTAACCTTGAGTAATTCCTCAGCAGTTTAGCCGTGTGGTGTAACAAACAAGATCCATGATCAGCGGTCAGCATGTTCGACGGGCGTATCAAAGGACGTGGCGGACGCATAAATTGGCCAGCCCGTTCGCCTGATCTGACACCTTTAGACTTCTTTCTGTGGGATACGTTAAAGGCGAACGTGTACAGTGAGGTGCCTACAACCCCAGAAAGTATGAAACGTCGTATTCAGGCAGCCTGTGGCAACTTTACACCAGATGAACTGCCTCGTGTAAGACATGAATTGCGCAGTAGATTGCAAACTTGTGCAGCAGATGATGGGAATCACTTTGCACATCTATTGGACTCAAATGTCAGGGAACACTCTTTCACATTCTGTAATTGAGAACACAAAAACTAATTTGTCAGGGCACACTCTTTCACATTCTGTAATTGAGAACACAAAAACTAATTTAACTAAATTCTCATGTTAATGTACATTTTCTCGTAACAAATCAGTGCAGTACAGTATTCTTCAGGGTAAAAGACTAGTAAAAATGTTATCATGTGGACGTAATGTGCTGTTCAAGTGTCTTCTGTAAATACGTTACACCACTTTTGTATCCCTAATTAATTCGGTCAAGCGTCACCTTTAGGATACAATAACTCTAGATGCAAGTAACATTTTACAGTGTAACAAACAGCATTACTTAAGTATGTTTTCCTATTTTCAGTTGTGCTAAAAATAATAATAGTTTTCCTTTAGAAAAACATATGTTTGTGTAAGAAAACATACTTCCGTGCATTTTAATGTCTGCGGTATTAGTTATTAAATATTTGTTGTGAATTACGAGATATTTAAAAAGTCTGTAAAGTCTATGGGACTTAACTACGGGGTCATCAGTCCCTAAACTTACAAACTACTTACGAACTAGGACGGCACAAATATCCATGCCCGAGGGGGGATTCGAACCCCCGACCGTAGTGGCCGTGCAGACCGTGACTGGAACGCCTCAGTCTCCTCGGCCACCGCGGCCGGCTTACGAGATATTCCCAGTGGTAAAGTTAGGTGACTCACCCGATATATATATAATGTGTGTGTGTGTGTGTCTCCTTAGGCTAGTTTACGTTTATGTGGTTTGTAAGCCTAGGAATTGATGACTGCAGTAGTTTAGTCACATCTATTTACAAACATATGAATTTGAGTTTGTATTGGTTATGGAATCCCTCTCAGATGGTGCGCTAATGGGAAAAGTGCCAAAGCACTTATTTAGAGATAATCAACGAAATGTTTCTAGCACTTATACAATCACATCGCACGAACTACAAAATGGCTAATGTTGAAATAAATGTCAGAGAGATAGAAGCAATTAAAATGTCTGAACAGAACCACGAGACCTGATGGGTTACTAATTCGATTTTACAAAATGTTCAAATGTTTGTAATTCCAAGTCACCAAATTGCTGAGGTCACCGGTTGCTAGACGTATAAACTCCTTAAACTTACTTATAATGAGGACAACAGACACACACACACACACACACACACACACACACCACACACACGCGCGCTCGCTCGCTCATACCAATGCTTGAGAGAGCTAACGGGGACCGGTCTGCAATCCGTATCAAGGTGTCTAAGACCACGAGACAGTTTCCGCACGGCATTCGATTTTACATGGGGTATGCGAGTGAACCTACCCCTCTTGTAGTGACTGTGTGCCGAAGGTCTCTAGAAGAGCGAAGCGTTTCTAAGAAAAGTGAAAGTCATTCCCATTTTGAAGAAGAGTCGCAAAACAATAGGCCTATTACTCTGATGTCGGCCAATTGCAGAATTTTGCAACACGCTTTATGTTCGAATATGATGACATTTCTGAAGACCAGAAATCTCCTCTGTAAGAATTACATTACTTCCGAAGGCAACGATCATGTGAAACCTAGCTGTCACTACTCATCCATGAGATGGAGATGTCAGTAGATACATGATCCCAATGGACTAAAAAATTTGTAGCAAGCAGAACGCAGTATGTCATTCTCAACGGATAAATGTCTGCAGACGTGAAAGTCATTTATGGCGTGTCCGTGGGAAGCATTACAAGACCGTTGCTTTTTACAATACTCGTATATATCAATTACCTTGGACTGTATGCCGTGGAACGACCTTGTTTGTATAAATGTTAGTGTTGTTCGGATGACCACGAAAACATTGAAAGTAGTTTGCAACACGTCTTCGGAAGATGCGTTTATTGCAGGCTGAAAATTCATGTAGCAGCACAGTAGACTTTTTATAAAGTCGATTTAACGTTTATTTTGCCAAGGTATTGATTATTTGAGTTGCTATATCGACCACAGATAATCCATGTTCTTGCCTGATCTGCTATGCGTAAATCGGCACAATGTTCTAATTTCGCTTATAATCGTAAATGAACTCAGTAGTTTATACTTCAGAAGCAATTTAAACATTTAACCGTTATAGTCACTTTAAATAACCATGAACAGCAGCGAAGACGCTTGTCTATCTCCTGAAAGATATTCACTACGCGTCTTAATATTTGCCGTCAAACCACTCGATTCCGAATCTTAAAAACACTCCTTTGTCCACAAAATGAAAGAGCAGATAATTATACATTTGGTTCAAATCTTTCAAAATCCAAGTCCGGTCTGATTTACAACACTGCGTATTAATAATTAATGTAACTGACCTTGCTTTGTGCTTTGCCACTCACAACCAGAGAAAATACTGTTTTAAGAAATATCGGGAACTTCCAAAATTGTAGCTTGATCCCTTCCTTGTCGCCACAAAAAATTTCGTTTACATGCACAACAAATAAATTTACTTGAACTCTAAGTTATTTTGTTCTATCATAGACATATCCAACACGAGAGATAAATCACCACTGAAATATTTTTATTGGACAATATATCAGTGCTATATAACACGTTGTAATCATTACACTCGAATAACAACATTAACATCATTTAGATATCAACGGAAACCAGCTCTTAGTTTTGACTGAACCTCATTTCGTTTTAAATTTTTTTTTATTTATTTATTTTTTCTTCCCTCGGCGCCCTTCGGCTCGTCAGCGATTGTCGCCGGTGATGTCAGATATTGCATTTTCTGCCGCGACGGGCGAAGACTATGTTGACGCTAGTCCCCCGAATACACCGCCGCAGCCAAAGCCAGAGAAGTCTCTGCAGCTCAAGATCTTTGGAGCAGAACGTTATTCATTTCATTCCTGTTTTGTGCGTTGTTTAGTGAAGAAACGTTCTGTTCTTGTTTTCATGTGTATCGAACATTTTTGTCGTTTCGTATTTCTTCAAGAAATGAGTAATTCGACGTGTTACAACTTCAAAGTTAAAATTTTCCTCCTCG
This sequence comes from Locusta migratoria, assembly GCA_026315105.1. Taxonomy (NCBI): domain Eukaryota; kingdom Metazoa; phylum Arthropoda; class Insecta; order Orthoptera; family Acrididae; genus Locusta; species Locusta migratoria. Next base: position 117,715,829 of record CM048744.1, on the reverse strand, counting down.
TTTCCTGAAACCACTATAAAACGGAAGATTTTCAAACACATCTCAAATGTTGCAAACAGACAAATGACAAACCAGGAATTATAGTAAAATACTCAACGTATTCAAATTTATGAAATGACACACAGAAAACAACATATCACTTTACTTTGAGAGTACATTATCATGTGTAAGAGAATTGTTAAAAAAAAGGATACTTTTGCTGTGTTAGCGAATGGTTGAAGGTTTCTTACAATGAAATGATATATGAAAAGTACTATCAAATCATAAGTATCAGTACTGTACCTATTAATAACATACAGGCAAACTCATTTCGAGCATACATTTACAGTAATACGGGTTAAAGAGCGAGTGTACTAATTTCATGTGACTTGCTATGGTTTGATTTTTAGAAATTCCATTTCCATGTTTTTCAATTTGCCATAATATAAGTCTTGGATTTACGAGCATTTCTTTAACTTCTTGCTTGGGCTAAGAAGAAATATGGATATTTCTTTGTCGCATATCAGATGAAAAAAATGACACATAACATCCAGCATTAGGGTATTAAGCTGCACCACCTTCTCAAATAATGTGTTCGAACTGAGACTGAAACGCGAAAAATGAAATGTAAAACTGGTCTATACCACGTTTGCCTAATTCGTACACAACCTGTGATTACATTGTTGTAAGCATAATAACAACTATTGTGACACTTTAGGAACGTACGTATGAAATGAGATTATTTTACAGGTGAGCTATAAAATTCCGCAGATCATCCATTTGTTTTCGTTTAACAGCTGTACTGCCGATCACGTGTTATGATGTATCTCTGGAGTGACATCTATCGGCATCAGCAGGTACTTCTCATTTCTATTTTGGACCTTTCCGGCGGTATATTCGGGAGGGGCTAGACGCTTGTCGAAGACTACTGCCACTTTGCGATGCTTTCTGCGCCGTACATCCAACATCAGAACAAAAACACAAAAAACACTCTCATATCTAAGTTATTATTAAGTATAAATCATTAACAACAAAGATAATTATCAACATGATTAAGCCTGTGAGTCGTTACTGCGGGAGGTAATTCTTTGCCAGTAACGTTAACGGTACACTACAACCTTTACGATAACAGCGGAAGTCCAATGAGGCTTTATGCGGATGATGATGTAGTTCATCGAGAAGTGGCAACATTGGAAAACGGTATCAGGATGATCTGTAGCATATTGACGCATGGAGCGAGGAATGGCAATTGATCTTCGACATTAACAAGTGTAAAGTGCCGCGTATACAGAAAGATTATCTTCTCTATATAAAAGCGAAAGGACATTCATTTACACACTCACTCACTGACTAAACACGAAATCACGAAAAATACTTCACCTATGAAGCTGAAATTTGGCAGTAATGTAGTTCTTCAGTAGAAGACGTCGCTAAGAAAGGATTTTGCGATAGGGCCGACAGTTCAGAAGATATAAACAATGAAAACTTCCCCGTATTGCGGTGCGTGATAGTGTGACTTTATCAGTCCACTGTTTGATAAGGAGAGCACTTAGCGACTTGCAAATATCTTCATACATAATTTCAAACCTTTGGGAAACTTTTTCTCGCTGACAACCCCAGCAAAATGATGAAAGGAAAAACGTTTGTCGCTTAGTACTTTTTCGGCGTTCGCGCAGTAAAATTCGGCTTTTGGCATGACGTTAAAATTATTACTCTTAAACTATTAATTGTATTCGAGAGAAATGTTACAGACAGTACACACACAAACCACTGAACGCACGTTCGAAATTTTATTACAGTACAACAAACATTTCATGAGATATGGGGTCATAAACAATTAGATTAATGAAAAACCGCCTCATCACGCATGACGTTTTGATTTATTACTACTTAAAGGTCCATACGGTGCATGGGGGAGGGTATTTTGCAACATAAAAATGACTCCCTAAGTACGTTGGTCGCGCCAAAAATTGAGAACGGCCTGACCGATTTCACGTATCTCTCTCAATCTCTCTCTCATTTTTTATTTATTTATTTTATTTATTTATTTATTTTTTTTTTTTTTCGTAATTCTCAGACACGGGTTGTACGAAATAAAACTGGAAAATTTGACAACAACAAAGTGTGTTTTTCAATGTGTTTCTATTGCATACAAATCTAGTTTTGTTCCGATATTTATGCAATTTTGTACACTTCACCATAAAAACAAGAGGAATGTCACTGTCTGTATAGAATTTCGTTCGGTGCACGTTGGAGGGTACTTAAAATCCGGACTTTAACAAAATGCATAGATTTGCTCTGAACTTTATGAATTTTTGCCCATACGACACTTGAACCAAGAGGAAGGTTAGAGGATACATACATGTTCGTATGGTACATGACTGAGGGTGCCTTGCAAAAAACATTGCCGAGAGAGGGAAAGGTGTAAACGAGCAGAGAGATGGGAAAGAAAGAGATGAATGCAGATAGAGGAGGGAAGTGGACGTGTACTACGAAAGTGTAAAATAAATAAATACTCCGACAACGCTGGTTTACAGCTAGTTTATTATATCACTGTGCGATAGCAGACATAAACTACATGCGGTTACTTACATAAAATATGGTGGAGTATTGTTCATCACTGTGCGATCCGTACCAAGTGGGGTTGACGGAAGACATAGAGAAGATCCAACGGGAGGCAGCATGCTTCGTTATGGGCTCATTTAGTAAGGGCGAAAGCGTCATAAACATGACAAGAAACGCCCGTTTCAGAAGCAGCAAGAGAGAAGTTCTGTATCCCGGTTCCGGCCTTTTGTCAACGTTCCGAGAACATACGTTTCTGCAGAAGTCAACCAATATATCTGCTTACTTCTACGTATTCTGAGATGAAGAGGGTAGCACAAGACAGGGTAGCCTGGACAGCTGCATCAAACGAGTCTGCGGTCTGAAGACCACAATAACATCTTCTACGTATATCTCGCGAAACGATCACAAGAATAGAAACAGAGAAATTAAGGCCCACACAGAGGCGTACTGCCAATCTTTTTGTTCCATGAACCATAGGAGGAAGAAGTGACAAAAATTGTTCAAATGTTTGTAAATCTATCGGACCAAACTGCGTGGTCATCAGTCCGTAGCTTACAAACTACTTAAACCTAGGTAAACTAACCTAAGGACAACACACACACCCATGCCCCATGGAGGACTCGAACCTCGGACGGCGAGCAACCGCGCGCTCCGCAGCGAGACGCTTTAGACCGCCGCCTTTTTTTTTTCCATCTGGTAGATCTATGGTTCGCGGTCGTTTGTTCAGTTCGTTCGTGGTTGTTCGTTGAAGGGTTGGCTCAGCTTTTTATTACAGAGGGCGTTTAGCCCCCTGACCGGACGCGCTGAGCCACGGCGCCCGGATCCGCTCGGCTACTCCACCGCGGCTAAGAAGTGACAACCATACACAAAGTACCCTCCACCACACGCCGTGTGGTAGATTGCAGAGTATGAACGTAGATGTAGAAAGCAGTGTAGAAGTTTGGGAACTCTACACAAACACACACAAGTAAATAAATAAAAAATAAAATAATAAATAAACAGTTCTTGTCAAATTATGTTTTTATTTCAAAGCCCCTTTTACACGATCGACATTGTTGTCATAATTGCCTACTCGAGAGGAGCGGGTTTGCTGCAGCGCCCCAGGTGTGTTTCTTCCCGTACTGAGTCATAGACTTTAGTATCAAAAATGCAGAGTTGTCTGTTGTGTAGTTTCGTATCTGAACTATAAAATGAGGTTATGAGAGCACCTTTTACACAGGAGCGAGCAATGATATTAGAGTGTCTTCATTATGAAAGGAAATTACATGGTTGTCACTGTAATGTAGTAAATTGTTTGAACTACCTAAAACCGGAAAAAAACAAAAGTATCATCCAGACATTAGAAGATATGTGAGGACCCTAGAGGTCAAGGGGTCTAAGTGACAAAATCATAGTTTCGAGAAAACAGAAGTCAAAGTTTAACAGTTTTTGAAGAGGGAAAATGAGAATTTCAGCGTTTAGAAAATTTCAAACGATTACTTGGGTTCTTAACATTTTATTTCCAATGATAATAAATAAGTATAGCATTCGCTTTATACTTGATATGTATGAATAATGTACAATCCGCACTGAGACCCCTTTACCTCTTACTGAAAATAGAAAAAAATGATAATGCTCAGATTACATAATCAACATAACAAACATTTATTGTTATAACAGGATACAGTATTGCAGCAATAGTGTACTGACTGATTTCCATAATGAAAAATTTAGAGTTTAACTCTTATCAACATGTATCAAAATCATCATCTGTTTCATAGATATTGTTTCCCAGGTCAGTAGCGACATCAGAATCATCATACACATAAGTACTAGTAGAAAGTGATGCACCAGCCGTCGTTTCATGGGATAAATTTTTAGAAAATTGGTGCTGTAACGGTGGCACAAATTGCAGAAGTTCCATCAGGTCTTCATATTTCTTGTATTTTAGCTTTGGCTTCACAGCAATGGATTGAAGACTGGGAAGTTGTTTAGGCATTCTTCCCGTTCGTTGTTTTTTCATTGGCAGTTTCTGATAAGGCATAATACCTTCAGCTGATGATGTCTTATAAACAGTGTATTTGGGTTTGCCTTCTCAAAATGAAGTATCAGTATTCCTCTTATCCCTGCTACAGTCTTCCTAAAGTTCCGGTTTAGTGGTTGAAGATCGATGAAGTATTCATCCGTCATTTTAGTAACAACAAACTTTTGACTTGCTGTGACAGCCAGATTCTTCCAGTCTTCCGGTATATAAATGTCACGTTGATTCTTCTTTCTTTCAAATACAATGACTCCGAAGTCAAGATGACATTCATTGTATGAATGTGCAGAAATGACGAAATAGTGATCAACTGTTTCAGTTTGGGTGTTCCTAACCATATAACACCAAAACTTTGCTATTAGATGGCTCTTGTTCTGGCCCCCACAGTTGTCACTAAAGGCTGATTTGTGTTTCACAGTGCGAGGAAGTCTCTGAAAATAATTCAGCACGCACGATGCTATGTCCTGGCAACCCCTACTTGCCTGTCCTTCATGTCGCATAAACATATGGGCAGTACCACTGGTTAAGTTGTGAATACTGAGGTTGTATGTCCACAACTGTCGCATATAGAAAACTTTCGAGATCGTGACATGTGGTGTCGGCATCATCTTTTGAAACTCACTGCATATTGCAACATGGTTGTCGCCCTTTAATTCCTGCATTTCCTTTTGTCTTCTTTTGCTGCTTCTGCCTTCCTGAGATGAATTCTTTTACAACTTCAGCTGCATTTTTTCTTTCTTCATCAGGCATACTAAGTACAATTTTTATCTGCAACCTGTCACAAGTTACTCAGGTATCGGTATGAGGCCTGTGAAAACGAAGGTTAAACTCTGTCTTGAATATATGTCTGTTATAACTTTCACTTTCAGGTTTCACTTTTTTGTCTTCGTGGAAAAATATTTCATACTGCGAGGGTGAAGATCGGGGTGAGAGTTTAAAATAGGGAAAGATTAATTTTTAAAACTCACAACCACCAACTGCAAACCAAATTCCTAAACACGCAAAAACACTGGAACTGTGATTACTGGTGTTTGACTCGTTTTCTAGGGGATGATATCACACGTACGCAGCTTTCCTTCCCTGCATATAACTAACAAAACAAATTCATAATAAAGTAAGTTCATGAGAGAAAAGGGTGTACTAACTACTAATTTTGAAAACACGTGGAAGTTCACTTATGTTGTTTATTACACCATATTGAAACCCTGTGGCTGATAAGTCTGTACGTCGACACATTTATCAAATAACGTTATAGCTCGTGAGCTCCCAGACAAAATGAATATTTGTCGCAAATTGTTTTCACACCAAGTGCCTGTCTCAAACACCGTTTATGTTCATGCCTATGCAACGACACGTGTTACATTAAAGAAACACAGTCACTTTAATTCAATTCGATGCACACCTTCTTCTACCGGCTAAATATTCACAACACACAGTAGCACTCGATTCAACTTGGTGCAGTCTACGACGAGCAACCACACGTGGCGATTGCCACACACAAATCTATAACCTCCACCTGGAGATCTACATGCTGACTGCTGCAGCGCGACCCTGCCCGGCCAGCCACAACACGTGCTCCCGCCCTGCAAAAGCTCAACTGCCGGTTTTTTTTCCCCTACGTCATCAACTTCCCCATGTGAGGTGTTGTAACCGATTTGCCAACGTACAGCTCTCAGCCAATACATTTCTAAAACTTTACTTAAAATCAAAATAAATACACTACACATTAAATAAATTGTCTTCTTAGGTTTTTATATTGGTATAAACATCCTTTGTACTATTTATCATAATCGTGCAATTTCTAATGTCACAGATAAGTGATTTAACTGAATACTTCAAGATAAAACACACAATATTAATTGAAAATAAAATGAGAAATAGTTAATATATTATTTTTATAAACAAACATTACCAAGCTAGTTGTGTAACTGTCTTGTATTCATTGATAATTTATTACTTTTCATTGTCAATTAAACATATTACGTCAGATGTGACTATATCAGCTAATGTATTGTTTATTTATCAACAGGCTATTTTGTAATGAGGGCCTAAAAGGTTCCTAAGGTTCCTAACTGCATCGTATTACTTCAAATGCCAGTAGTATTATAATATTTTATTTCACGCTGTGCACTGCACTGTGCCTGGCACTCGCCATTGTCCCTCTCTCCCCTCACCGGAAATGAACCGGAAAATCCTAAGCTGGAACAAGCCACCAACGTCGGCCTGCTCGCTGGCCTCCCGTCAGCTACAAGCACACAGCAAATCTCAACGTGGAGAATTCTACCTATGGCCCAACTATAAATGTTGTCACCCAACTGTGTACATACATTGCTACCATAATAAATAAGGTTAAAATTGTGTAACATTTAGTGCATTGGCATGGTCAATGTTTGCAGTGAACTTCATACTGTTTAATTATCAAATGCTATTAATTACCAATATTTCTATTGGGCGGTAATCTTACAATACATTTCACACATCATTGCCACACTTAAGTTTGAATGTAAGTACTATCGATTTGGAGCTTATGCTCTACTATAATAACCTTAGTAAATCGGAAATTTTCTTATATGCTCCTTGATTATTGCAGTTCTAGTTTGCTGGAATTTTCCTCCCTCTTTTGTCACGTGGGGAAATACCGGATGGGTTTGAATTTTTGTAACTGATAACGTTTCGTATCCTTTATTTATATATGTCAAAAAAATTTTATGACACTCTTTTACAATGGCACTGAATCTGCTTCCACGCGCGGAATCTATCGCACTGTTTGGTGGTAAAGGGGGTCCTAGTGATATTGAACCCATTGTGCACCAAAGCGCAACTACAAACAACCAATCAGTCAAGGGGCATCGCGCTAGATGGCACACACTGTCAATAAAATCACTAGGATGTCTTTACCAGCGAATAGATTAGTAGTATCACCTCCCATTCCTGTACTTAACTCATTTTATTCAAAAATGTCACTTAGACCCCTTGACCTCTGGGGTCCTCATATACATTTATTTGCAGGAGAGAATATATACTTTGCAAATAACATCAAACTATACCAAAAATACAGTAACTACCACCTTTGTATTTGATTTTTCCTATCTTGTTTTCTTGCTAAAGGTCAAATACCGTAGAAAATTATTTTTCTCGTATAATAATTCTGACACTTTCAGTGCTGAAATAGTTTTCATTGCAAGACTTTTATGTTCTCACGTCGAATTCACGCAAAGTTTAGGCGTTTTCCCTATAAAATGTAAATACGTTTTTGCTTGTAGATATTTCGTCTCTTTTGTACGAGAACGCTAGTAGAAAAAATACAAGGCCACCATGCAAGCAGTGTGATAAGAAAACAAAGTAATCAAGAGAACGCATTTCTATAGTTGGAGTGAGCTCTATGAGAAATTGTTATCTTCTGATGTTAGTAGGTGCCGCTACAGTCAGTTGTGCAGCATGATCGACAATTTAGAACTCCACACTCGATACAATCTATTGAGTAGACCATTGACGTCCTAGACGCACTCGCGATGGTCTCGGCGGCTGATTTACACACAGTCACGAAAGGCGCACGCACTAACATCGAGTAGTCGTCTAAAACGAGCTGAAATAACTCGGTTGGTTGAACAAGAAATTGAGAGAAAATTTGAAAAACATAATGTTGTGTATCCAATGACTTTAACAAAAATAATGATCCAAGTGCCGGCATGTCCAATTTCACTCATTTCGCAAGGATTTCGTCCAAAACTTACTCTCCTCTTTCAAATAAGGTATAAATTAATGAAATGCAGCAACCAGTTGCTTGTGGTTATTTATTTGAACTTTAAAGACCGGTTTCGGGAGCTCGAGTGCCCTTCTTCTGGTCTCTATACAGACAAACAAGCGCATTGGTATACAGTAAAGGCTAGAGAACGTACAAAAGTCGGTTACAGAAATCTGAAGCAGTTTCGAACCAAATAGGTTGTAATTAAGATAAGTTCATATAATGGGATAAAATTAACACTTACATTTTTATGCTGTTGCTTAATGAATGTAATATATTGTTGACTCCCACCTACATAAGTAGCAACGATCATCTGAATAAATACTTGAAATCAGAGCTCGAACAGAGAGATTAAGATGTTCTTTCTTCCCGCGCGCTATTCGAGAATGGAATGGGAGATAAATAGTATAAAAGTCCGATGAACCCTCTCTCAGGCAGTTAAATGTGATTTACAGAGTATCCTGTGTAGATGTCTATGTTGTTGTTGTTGGTTTTTGAGGGGACTAAACAGCTAGGTCATCAGTCCCAGATGTCTATCAGTTCTACCGCTACCGAGAGATGACTCTAGATTCTTAACGCTTTTCACTTTCAATAAGAAGTGTGCGCACCTGAAATACTGTTTTTATGTAAGGACTGGCACGTTATTCAACTTCACCTGTTCTACAAATATTACCTTGATATGAAATATGAATATTCATTTATCTGAAAAAGGAAATCTATGCAAATTAATAAACATCGTGCATTTACTTATGCAATAACGCAAACATCTCCCTCATTGTGGCTAATATCTAGTAGATTTTTAAACTTTGATTAGCTGAAGTACATGTGACAGGGCAACACTGAAGTCAGCAAAAAGGAATTTTAGTTTTATTAAATGATTTCGGTATTTCTTGGTCATTTTACTTTTAATAATTCTGTGTGAATTAATTTTATTAAATTATACCAGAAAGATACATTCAGTGAAAAAAAAAGAAAAAAAAAAGAAAAAAAAAGGTCGGTCAAAATTTGCCGCCCTCTAAATTCTGCCGCCCAGGTGAACTGCCCCCTTTGCCCCCCTCTAGATCCGGCCCTGTTCTAGCTGTTCCTTTTGTGAGGTTAATAGTTCCCCATCTTTGGCTTTCACCGGCTTCTCAGATCTAAAACATTTTTCTGTTAGTCTCTCGGTAATGTTCTAAAGGGTCTTACTGCCATTTTTTTTTGTGCTGCCATCTCGGCTTGTGTTTCAAGGTTGTTGATAAATTCTCGTTTGTCACGTCGGAATCGCCTTTTGCCCATTTTGTTGAGTTTGTAGTTCCCTTTCTTGTATTTTTGCTGTATTGAGTATTTTCTTACATTCGTTCCTTTGGTTCACGGCTCCCATGTCACATAAGTAATCCATTCTTCTCTTCCTCTCTCCCTTTTCACATGTATCAATGTAGGTACCCTCTATGCTCTTCCAATTATCTTCAATATCCTGTCCATCTTCTTTTAGCTGTTGGAATCGGTTATTCAATTCTAGTGAAAAACATTGTTGTACCTCTTTATTTTTCAGTTTATTCCAGTTACTCTTTATCCTCCTCTTCTGCTGTGTGTTCTTCAGTATATATCGTATTCAAGCTACAAACAGTATATAACAAAATTACAAATTGTAAAATAATAATGCCTACAAATTTTTACAATAACATATACATGAAACATTATATACAATGTTGGGGGACACAGAAAGAGCCTCCACGAAGTCAGAAATTCCCACTCGGGCATCCCATGAGCAACGACAGCCTGCCGGCAAATCTTTCTAGCCAGCGACTACAAACCTCATGAGTGTGTTCTTCAGTCGGAGCGTAGCTATTACTGAATGGTCACTTCCCACATCTGCCCCCCCCCCCTCCTGTTCCTTACATCCAGCAGCGAGGTTCATCATGTCTTTTTAATAGTGAAATGATTGATATGGTTCTCCGCTCTATGGTCTGAGGAAACCCACGTCACTCTATGGCAATTCTTGTGAGGGAAGATAGTGCCTCCTATCACAACCTGTGGTTACTACAAAATTCAATCAGTTTCTCACCGTTGTCATTTCTATTACCTATACCGTGTTTTCCCATTATATTTTCTACTCCCTGGTTATCACTGCCAACTTTCGTATTGAGGTCTCCCATCACGCCATAATATCCTTTTTCTTTGCCTTTAACAAGGTTCGAGGTAGCTGACCATAAAATTGCTCTTTTTCTTCTTCGCTTCCCGCCTCTGACGGTGCGTAACACTGCAGCACTGTAATTGGTCTAACTCTTGTTGCAAAGCGAGCTACTACAATCCTTTCTGGGACTGGATACCATTGTATGAAATTCTTCTTTGTCTTTTGAGTGATCAGTAATCCAACATACCCTCTATGTTCTTCTTCTCTTCCCGAGTATAGCAGCGTATCCCCTTCTTGGGTCTTTATCTCACTGAACCAAGTCGATCTCGTGTCACTTAAGCCTAGTATCGACATATGAGCATATTATTATTAATTCAACGTAACGAATATACCCTTACACCTAAATACGTAATGTAATTTAGTAACTGCCGGATAAATAAGTTTGTTTCGAACATTCAGCCGTATAGGGGTTTACGCATTCAATGAAAAGAAGGCAGCGTTTGTGGACAGTTCGTTCACTTCATTTCTTTTGGTGTGTACGAGTGAAGTATGTAGGCGACATCCTGGTAAGAATTCTCGCCGCCTGAGGCGTTGTTAGAACTTCTCAGTGGTCGTTGGGACGTGTACTATATTTCCTGCATATAAGCTGTCAGACATATTGAACAACATTGCATAAGTGGCGGTAAATCGTATTAATATAGAAATGCGCCTACTTACAGTTCAATAATCACGTCTTTATAGGAAGGGATACGAGACTCTAGATCGCTGTTGCAGAAGGCTGCTACAGATCCACGTCTTTCTATCCAACATTTTATATAACGATAGTGAGAATTTCCTCAACCAGCATCTATGGACAGAGGGAATCCCAAAGCAATTCAGAAAAGTGGGCATTAACATTGATTGTCAAGCAATGTATGGGTAGGAATACTTGACGATAGATGAAAAGCCGTACGTTCTACCATAAATTTTAATTCTGGACTTTCTCTTCAACTTATTAGCTACCTTGTTGGAGGTTGGAGGCTGCCACAGGTCAAACGGCTATCAACTGCATTATTTTTTTAATAGGTCCCCCATTTTTATTACATATTCTTGTAGTCCGTAAATAAATATGAATGTTTTATTTGCAACACGTCTTTCGCTTTGTGTTAGATGGTGCTGTAATAGTCACAAATTTACAAGTACTTGGTATCGCGTAACATTTCGCCAGTGCGAATTGTATTTGCTTCGTGATACATTACTCGTGTTAAAATGGACCGTTTACCAACTGCAGAAAAGATCGAGATGGAATTTATGTATGACTATTGTGATCAAAATGCCCAACGAACCTGTGCTATGTATGTTGATCGTTATCCTGGAAGACATCATCCAAGTGTCCCAACCTATCGGAGGATAGTTACGTTATTTAAAGAGTGTTCAGCCACAAGTGAAACGTCAACAACGACCTGCAACAAATGATGATGACCCAGTAAGTGTTTTAGTTTCATTTGCGGCTAATCCGCACATCAGTAGCAGACAAATTGAGCGAGAATAGAGAATCTCAAAAACGTCGGTGTTGAGAATTCTACATCAACATAAATTTCACCCGTACCATATTTCTATGCATCAGAACTGCATGGCGAAGACTTTGAACGTCGTGTACAGTTTTGCCACTGGGCACAAACTAAATTACGGGACGATAACATATTTTTTCACGCGTTGTTTAGTGACGAAGTGTCATTCACAAACAGAGGTAACGTAAACCGACTTAATGTGCACTACTGGGCGACGGAAAATCCTCGACGGCTGCGACAACTGGAACATCAGCGATCTTGCGGCATTATGAGAGGAAGGATAATTGGCGCCTATTTTATCGATGGCATTCTAAATGGGGCATTTATGCTGATTTCTTACATAATGTTCTACCGAATTTACTACTAGATGTTTCACTGCATGACAGATGGCGATGTTCTTTCAACATAATGGATGTCCGGCACATGGCTCGCGTACTGTTGAAGCGGTCTTAAATGGAATATTTAATAACAGGTGGCTTGGTCGTAGAAGCACCATTCCACGGCCCGCACGTTCAGCGGATCTTACATCCCCGGATTTCATTCTGTGGGGAAAATTGAAGGATATTTGTTATCGTGATTCACCAACAACGCCTGAAAACATGCGTCAGCGCATTGTCAATGCAGGTGAGAACATTATGAAGGCGAACTACTCGCTGTTGAAAGGAATTTAGTTACGGATATTGCCAATTGCATTGAAGTGGGAGGACATCATTTTGAACATTTATTGAAGTCATGAGGTAGTTACAGGTAATCACGCAGTAACATCATGCGTACTCATAATGTATGATAATTTCACAAAAGTACATATATCACAATGGAACAACCGAAATAAAGTTCAAACGTACCTATGTTCTGTGTTTTAATTTAAAAACCTACCTGTTACCCAGTGTTCGTCTAAAATTGTGAGCAATATGTTTGTGAATATTACAGAGTCATCTATCACAAAGCGAAAAAAGTGTTCCAAATAAAACATTCATATTTATTTACGTACTAGATGAATATGTATTAAAATGGGGGTACCTATTTAAAAATGCAGTTGATATCCGTTTGACCTACGGCAGCGCCATCTAGCGGGCCAACATAGCGCCATCTGTTTTCCCCCTTCAAGTTGGAAAAGTTTGGTTATTTGTAGTTTTTTCGTTTGACGCTTATTTCGTGAGATATTTGGCCCGGTCACTATCAATGGACCACCCTGTATGAGGCAGACATTTCATGATTGCTTTATTCGTCGGATAGGCACTACCTCTTTGTCCCCTTTCCCCAGAACTTAATCCCCTAGACGTTTGGTTATGGCTGGTGTACCGTGTACGCAACTACAATGAACGATAAACACTAACTAACATGCGTCTTCGGGCCCAAGTTCATTGGACTTACCTCTTCTTGTTTTGATAAGTACTTCCATCTCTCAAAGAATTCGACACATTTTTAACACCCAGTATTTTCCTTTTTCCTTTCTCTCATCTTCATGAGAATATCGCGCGTACGTAAATTAGTACCGAAGCACAAGAATATAGCGACACTGCATATACAAAATACGTATTGATGACAAAGATGATAGTATACGCTTACTTCCAACGTTATCTGATAATTCTATTTCGATTTTACACGGAATATGCGAAGAATAGTGCCTTCCTTCTAGCTGTAGAGTACCTTATGTCTGTAGAGGAGCGAAGCGTTTCTAATAATTTCAAAAGAACCACAGGTCGGTCTCGTTTTCAAGAAGGGTCTTCGACGATCTGTGGATTAATTGTAGAATTTTGGAATATGTTTTATGTTTAAATATTACGACGTTCTGAAGACCGGAAATGTCCTCTGTAGAAACTGACATGGTGTTCCGAAAGCAACCCAGCTCGTGTTGTTCATTCACGAGATGCTGCAAGTTTTTTCATCTTCAGATATATAAAGGACTTTAGGCTTCTGTTTTTTTATTTATTTTATTTTTGCCGTGCATGATAGGTTTATATACAAAATAATTTTCTTTTACTATGTTGAAGGATCTGCAAGTGTGTGTGTTATCACTTTTCAGTACTCAGTCCTTCCCAGTTATCAGGATAAAAAAATACTTCTCTGTAACAATACGTTATTCAGCATTATAAATGAAATATCAAACAATACAAAAGAAAACCACAGACTCATCTCACACACACACACACACACACACACACACACACACACACACACACAGAAACAAATTCAAACGCGCATATACCCACCCATCCACCCACCCATCCACACACACACACACACACACACACACACACACACACACACAACACACATGTTACACGAAAAGAATGGAAACATATTCGAAATTTTGCGGTATTCCAACCTAAAGGTAATAGTGGAACAAATTACTCTCAAAACCGCAGAAAATATGTGTATTATACACTGAAAAGGTATCGAAGCCACAGCAATGAAAGCAAGATGTAAATATATCCTAAGAAACTTGAAAACGTGAGTTAACAAGAATAACATATGAAGCATTATGCACGAATAACAACTAAGACCAAAGAATAACAATTCAAATGTTTTTAGAGCTTACGGGACTTAACTACGGGGTCATCAGTCTCTAAACTTACAAACTACTTATGAACTAGCTAATACTAAGGACGGCAGAAATATCCATGCGCGATGGGGGATACGAGAATAACAATTCATTTAATAGTGTTTACAGCAATCCTAAGCACACACAACATGATTGCAAACATTAAACACGTCTTACAAGAGAATAGAAAAGGCGAGCTAGAACTCTGGGATATCATACACAGCAATGCTAAAGACAAGAAGGGGTGAATGCACCAATTTTACCACAACCATAATATTTAACGGTTAAGCTCCGAGGGAATATCGATGTATATAATACCGTACCAACGCTTTTGTTTTTTAGATGGAGAGGTGTCAAACGTTCAAATGTCTGCAAATCCATCGGACCAAACTGCGTGGTCATCAGTCCGTAGCTTACAAACTACTTAAACCTAGGTAATCTAACCTACGGACAAACACACACACCCATGCCTCAGGGAGGACTCGAACCTCCACGGCGAGCAACCGCATACTCCGCAGCAAGGTGCTTTAGACCGCTCGGCTACTCCACCGCGGCGGATAGGTGTCGTAGGCCAGTCTTGTGGCTGATTTTGATTGAAAACTGCAGGACACACACGTTGTAAACGACTGGTAAAATTCCATAGGTCAGTCAAAGTACAACAAAATCCTGTGTAACATTTTACTAACGTAAAGATATTTTATATTTTAAGGATAAGTAAAAGGAAAGAAAACCGCGGAGGATGCCGCAACTACGGTAAAAGTTATTCGCGTGTAAAAACAAAAACAAAACAAAGAGTATACTTGCACAACGGTGTACCAGTGTCCATTTCGCTATTACTTTACTACAAGTACGAATATGGAGCTTACAAAATCTAATATGAAAACTTCGTTTTAAATTCTGTTTTACCTTCATCTCATCTGTAACTGTTTTCCCTGGTTATTTAGTGTAAACTAATAAACCTAAGTATAGACAGCTAGGATACTTGACTGGCTTATAATTATGAGGGCAAAGGTAATTACTAGAAAACGAAACTGTGAAGCAAAGTATACTGAGTCGTCAAATAAAGGAACAGAAGAGTAAAGGAGGAGAAGAAGAAGACGCGGCAGGGAAACTCACAAGGATAGGGAGTTGGGGAGGTTCATCTCAATATTATGAATAAATATCAGCCTCGGCATAGTGGATTCTAATGAGCACCAGTTAACGTCGCGCGAGCTGAGTCATGGAGCTATTTAAACAATTTGTGACTCGAAATAACATTAAAATCTGTCTGGAAGGAAAAACGTAAATCAGGCTTTGCATTCGGCGGAGATCTCCGGGGGCGCGCTCTTTCCGCGACTGAAGCACCCATCCCCTCCCCTTCCCTCCCCCCTCCACCCACCCCTGAGCGCCACCCTCCTCTCGTCATCGCCGCCCAGCAGAGGTGAAGAGGGAGGGGGAGGCGGAAATGGGTGGAGGGAGGGGGTAGCTGCCGGCTACGCGTCCTTGTAATTGCCAGGGGGTTTCAATTAACTGCGGCAACAAATCAAACTGTTCCTCGGCCGAGAGCTTGCTGAGTGTGGTAGGTGAGAGAGAGAAAGGCAGAGCCCGCTGAGTGTGATTGGAGAGAGAGAGAGAGAGAGAGAGAGAGAGAACGGGAGAGGGGTGGTTTGGGAGGTGGGAAGGGATGGCAGCTAGCCGACGAGCCCGCCTGTTTAACTTCACTTCTTATATACACACATCCCTCGCAGATATCAGCCAAGAACTGCTGAGTAACTGCCTCGCTGTAAATTGGACGGATAAAAATGGTGATGAATGTGACCCGGACGTTCGCTTTTCATTAAACAATTAGAGGATACGGCGGTTCCGGTATGAGATCCCGGCGGAGAAAGGCGGGCGGTGTGTTGGCACAGGATGGATACTTCGGAGGGGCGGAGGGGGTGGGGGCGGGGAGTGCTCTGGAGGGGAAGTGAAGAACGGCTCGAGGCGAATGGGATGCGGAGATGGGACGAATCGGCGGTCGGGAGTGCGGGAACGAAAGTCAGCACGCCGCCAGGTCACGCCAGCCGGGGCTGGCGCTGCTCATTTGCATGAGCCGTTTCTATAGACACTCGGCGCCAGCCATGAGAAGTCGCTGTGGGCTCTCGGGTATCCCTCACCGCGTTTTCGCTGGCTGTGAGGGATCACACAGTCGGGTGCGGACCATCACAAATGCCGATATAATTCAGGGCGTCTATAAGAGTTTACTCTGATATTAGTTACAATAATCTTACATCTTATAAAACAGGCTGTTTGTGTGTATGTATGTAAGTATGTATGTTCCACATCTCCTCCTAAACTAATGAACCGATTTCAACCAAACGTGGAAAACATGTTCCTTAATATCAGGCAACAATAGATGTCGGGGTAAGAATCACCTACGACACATAAGTAACGAGATATGACGTCATAAACATTGAGATGCGCGAAAAACGGCCGCATCATGCGAAAATATTCCTCTGCTCCTAAACTAATGGACTGAATTCAACCAAATTTGGAACACATGTTCCTTAATATCAGGCAACAATTGCTGTCGGGGTAAGAACCACCTACGACACATAAGTAACGAGATATGACGTCATAAACATTGAGATGCGCAAAAAACGGCCGCATCATGCGACAATATTCTACATCTGCTCCTAAAATAATGGACCGATTTCAACCAAATTTGGAACACATGTTCCTTTATATCAGGCAACAATCGCTTTCGGGGTAAGAAACACCTACGACACATACGTAACGAGAAATGACGTCATAAACACTGAGATGCGCGAGAAACGGCCGCATCATGCGATAATATTCTACATCTGCTCCTAAACTAATGGACCGATTTCAACCAAATTTGGTACACATATTCCTTAGGTGAGATAACAACTCCTGTAGGAGTACGAATCGCACACGGCTTATGTTTCAGGAGATATAACATCATAAACAATAAGATTTGCAAGAAACTGCCACATAATGTGACGAGAACTTATGAATACATTATATGAGAATGAGAGTACTTAGCGACATGCAACAAACTTTAAACATAATTTCAAACCTTTATTGCCGGCCGCGGTGGCCGAGCGCTCTGCGGCGCGCAAGTCACGGTCTGCACGGCCACTGCGGTCGGGGGTTCGAATCCTCCTTCGGGCATGGATATTTGTGCCGTCCTTAGTAGTAGCTAGTTCATAAGTAGTTTGTAAGTTTAGGGACTGATGACCCCGTAGTTAAGTCCCATAAGCTCTACAAACATTTGAACATTTTTTTTTCAAACCTTTATTAAACTTTTACTCGCAGACAACCACAGAAAAATGATGAAAGCAAAAAAGTTTCTCGCCTACTACTTTTCTGCTGTACATGGAGCAAAACTATGGCATTCGGTATAACGTTACAATTTATAAGTTCTACACTACCAATTTTACTCGCAGGAAATGTTGCACACAAAATACACACTTAAAGCTGAATGTACGTTCGAAATTGTATCACAGTACTACACGTAGTTCATGATATATGATGACGTAAGCCGGCCGCGGTGGCCGAGGGGCCTGAGGCGCTCCAGTAACGATCTGCACGGCCACTACGGTCGGGGGTACGAATCCCCCCCTCGGGCATGAATATCTGTGCCGTCCTTAGTATTAGTTACTTCATAAGTAGTTTGTAAGTTTAGGGACTGATGACCCCGTAGTTAAGTCCCATAAGCTATACAAACATTTGAACATTTTTTTTTTTTTTTTTTTTTTTTTTTTTTTTTTTTTTTTTTTGAGGACGTAAAGAGTAACGTTCATGAAAAGATTTCCATGTCTCATCCCATTGTCCAGAGTAATGAATGATCGTGTAATAAATGTTTTAAATGGCAAATATAACTGATGTATGATGTAAGCTACGTCATATTCATGAATATATGCCTATTTCGAACACGTTTTGCAAACTACTGACTCATTTTCATGCGGTTTTCACAGGAAATTGGAGCTAAGATTGGGGCAACATGTATGCATGATTTCATCAAAATCTGATTACGATAAAATATAAATCGCGATATTAAGTGTTTTCAGTAACTGTCTGTTCATCTATTAGAAACACCTAATCTCCTAAACTACTTCACGGAGTTGCATGGAGGTACTTGGTTTCATAAAAGTGGAATCAAGAAAATTGTTTTAGATGCAGGTTATGCTTGAAGTATGGATTGCGTAGTACAGGAAACAAATGCTAGCCGGCTGCGGTGGCCGAGGAGACTGAGGCGCTCCTGTCACGGACTGCACGGCCACTACGGTCGGGGGTTCGAATCCCCCCTCGGGCATGGATATTTGTGCCGTCTTTAGTATAAGTTAGTTGATAAGTAGTTTGTAAGTTTAGGGACTGATAACCCCGTAGTTAAGTCCCATAAGCTTAACAAACATAAAAAAAGAAAATATGATAGAGACGCTTTAGTGCACCAAAGAACTAATAAACACCGCTGCTGCATAATAAGTATGGGGTAATACAGCGAGGAAACGAACGTCTGTGACAGAATTAAGGAATCTTATGTCTACGAATACCAACAAACATTGAACATAGTGTTACTGATTTCGCTTTGTGTATTAAATAATAACATTTTATTGCTTATTTTGGCAAGTGTCACTTTTTGTATCAAAAACGTTATGAAGATACATCGTTTCGGACAATGACTTTTACTTATATTTGCATCTTGGCTAGGACAACTGAGTTTGTTGACAGAGCTATCCAACAAGGATTCTATTTTTACTGACTGAAGTCTGGAACCCTAAGAAGCCATAATGCATACAGGCCCTCCTTCAACAACCGTTGCGAAGCACGGGCATGTAAGCTGGTTGCAGAATAAAGCAACCCAACAAGTTGCTGTTTCTTTAGGTACTTGATTTGGATTTTTGCACCAACTATGGGTGCCTTCATCAGAAGGTTAAAGTTATTAAATGATATATACAATTATGAGCGGCATGCTCAAGTCGCCGGCCGCGGTGGCCGAGGTGACTGAGGCGCTCCAGTCACAGTCAGCACGGCCACTACGGTCGGGGGTTCGAATCCCCCCTCGGGCATGGATATTTCTGCCGTCCTAGTTCGTAAGTAGTTCATAAGTAGTTTGTAAGTTTAGGGACTGATGACCCCGTAGTTAAGTTCCATAAGCTTAACAAACATTTTTTTTTTTTTTTGATGGACAAGTCGAAAAGATAAATACAGTTAGAACACATACTAGTAAGTCACCTTTACTAAAGAACGGCCTGCTATTAGGCTGCCGTACTACTCGCCAGCCAACTGCGGCGAGGCGCATGCGCCGTATATTGGCGCCCTCTCTTACTGCTTACACTTTTACGTCTAAAATGTTCAAATGTTTGTAGAGTCTATGGGACTACAGGGTCATCAGTCCCTAAACTTACAAACTACTTATGAACTACTTACGAACTAGGACGGCACAAATATCCATGCCCGAGGGGGGATTCGAACCCCCGACCGTAGTGGCCGTGCAGACCGTGACTGAAGCGCCTCAGTCCCCTCGGCCACCGCGGCCGGCTTTTTACGTCTCATGTAATAATTTTAATTTTCTGATAAAGACACCCATATTTGGTGCCGAAATCTAGATCAACTATCTAAACAAAGTGCAACTTGTTGGGCTGTTTTACTCTACAATAATTGTAAATTTAGTACGGTTGCTGCAATTTTTGACAAGTTATGTTTAAAATCGTGTGATATTACTTGATCATTTTGTGACTCAACCTCCAAATCTATATTAATAAAATCGAATTGCCGCATGTATGAAAGCGCATCACTTGAGAATGGATCACCGATTTGGCTGTTCTTTCCTTTGTTCTGTTTGTAGTTCTGAAGACAAGGTTTATATGAAAGAAAATTTTTGCAACATCTACTGGAAAAACCAGAATTTGAGAAAAACTGAAAGTACGCTGCCAGCTAGGATAATTTTTTAGATTGTCCAACAACCAACTTATTCAATCGCTACTCGCGTAGCGCCCACATGCACTATAACGAAGCAAAAAAATACGCCATGAAGGATATGGCGTTATCTATATAGAGAATAGGCATTGCTCAAAACCAGGGAGCAATTGGGAAACTTAACGGAAAATATCAGAATTTGAGAAAAACTGAGAGTACGTATCCAGACAGGCAGAATCGCGTTGTAAAAGTGAGCCTTTGTCATTATAGTACAAAATCCATTCTAAAACTAGCGACAAGGCTATGCACACACGTTTAAAGAAGCCAGATAGATTTAACTTGAAACGCTGTTTCTTTAGAAACCCCTCCCTATTATTCTTACCTCCATGGTGTTATCGGTGGTGATCTTATCTTTGGAGCGTTGTAAATATAGAATTGATGTCAGTTTGTGGTATTTTTGAGTTTTGCAAACAAATTGACTATAGAATGAAACTTTCACTCTGCAGTGGACTGTGTGCTGATATGAAACTTCCTGGCAGATTAAAAATGTGTGCCGGAACCGGGACTCGAACCTGGTACCTTTGCCTTTCGCGGGCAAGCGCTTTACTGACTGAGCTATCCCTACACGACTCACGATGCCGCCTCACAACTCTATTTCTGCCAGTACCTTGCCTCCTACTTTCCAAACTGCACAGAAGCTCTCCTGCCAAACATGCAAGACTAGCACTCCTGGAAGAAAGGACATGGTGGAGACATGGCTTAGCCACAGCCTACAGGTTGTTTCCAGAATGAAACTTTCACTCTGCAGCGGAGTGTGCGCTGATATGAAACTTCCTGGCAGATTAAAATTGTGTGCCGGAACCGGGACTTGAACCTGTGGCCTTTTGGCAAAGGTTCAAATCAAAATTTGAATTTTTTTGCAAAGGTCCCAGGTTCGAGTCCCTGTTTCGGCACACAATTTTAATCTGCCAGGAAGTTTCAAATTGACTACAGATCATCGTTTATTTTTAATGCTTCCATTCCAGCGTCGTAACATCGCTCGGAGTACGCGCAACGAAATCCTACTACGTCATCGTAGAGTCAATGACGCTGACGTTTATCGTACTCAGCGCTCGGAGGTAAACCGAGAAAGAAATTCTGAAGTGCGACTCGTTATGACTCTGGAACAACGTGTACAGTGGAGCTCGACTCGCTCAGTTGCAGCATACGCACAAAACAATTTGCGTCGACGACAAAACAGACGGTCACGTGTGACGATTAGAAATGAACACTTGGCGTTCAGATACGTACGATTCAGCAGTAGATTACGCAGCTGATGAACCAGTTGGCTTCGGAACAATGAACAATGTTTGTTGCTATGGAAATGCTTTGAGATTTCAGCAAGAGCCGTGGGATTATGTTGCGAGGATGGGAAGGTCAAATTACCAGAATTGACACCGCCAACAGAGCCACTGGCATCATTGGGTTCTGGCCAAGATCCTCTGTCGAGGCATTTCTTATACAATATACAAAAATACGACATTTCCTTCCAGATGACACCATTTGGGGCGAATATTATCGAAAACAGTTTCCAGTTGATTTCCCCATCCATTTTGTCTCCTGTTCCTAATCAGGGTCCCGATTGCAATAACAATAAATAAGATCAGAGTGACGAGGCAGGAGGAGATAGAGTATGGAGGAATGAAATGAATTTAAAAAGGGGGATGATACAGTGGCAGAGTGGAGGAGGGAGGAGATGGATATGGTGTGGGATAAGAGCGAGTAGTGTGAATGTGATGGGAAAAGATAGGAGAGAGGAGAGGACAAAGGAAGGGGGGAGGAAGCAATGGGGAAATTGAGGAGGGAGGAAGGGACAGGGAGATGAAGAAGAGAGATTAGGATATTGAAAGACGACCGTCTGTCGTCTTATATATATATATATATATTTTTGTATATTCCAGTAAAGCTATAATTTATTTAATGTCGCTAGATCCTCATTTTGTTAAAACTTGAACCCCACTCATTTCAAGGCTTGAGGAATAGCATTTTTATTTCATGTGTTAAAATATTGATTAATATTTCTAGGTTCTTTCTTATTTTGTTATGCTAATAATTTATTGTTATATTAATTAATGTGGCACAAGTACGGCTTCTCCGCTACACCTCTGTCCCTGTGAGAATGTGCAGTTGTTTTACTTTTAAGTAGGGATTGCGGTTATCGCTGAAACAACCGGTTTTCGGTTATACCGGTTCTTTTCATCTCCAGTAAAAAGATTACCGGTTTTTTAAATAACCGGTTTTAGGTTTTTTATTGCTATTATTTCCAGTAGAGTTCGGCCGAAACAGAAACCGTAATCGACGGTTCTTCTAGTTTCGGCCGAAACCGAAATTTACGAAATGTAGGTAAATTTACGTTATACGAAAAATCACTAGTCCTTCCATATTTTTCAAGATCCCCTCCCAATACTACGCCTTCTTGAGTGTGTGTAAGCCTAGCCAGGAGTCTGTAGAAGATGATACACGAAGCATGCAGATTTACTGGCCTAGTATTGCTATCCGGCAGTTGCGAATATTGAGCCAACCACTCCGTGAGTTGGACGTGTGAGCCAGCGCATACGAATATCTCGTTATATACACAATATATAGTATTTCGAAAAATAAAGTCACAGTTCCGACTAACAGTATGATTGGTGTGCCGGCCGCGGTGGCCGAGGGGACTGAGGCGCTCCAGTCACGGTCTGCACGGCCACTACGGTCGGGGGTTCGAATCCCCCCTCGGGCATGGATATTTGTGCCGTCCTTAGTGTTAGCCAGTTCATAAGTACTTTGTAAGTTTAGGGACTGATGACCCCGTAGTTAAGTCCCATAAGCTATACAAACATTTGCCTTTTATGATTGTTGTCAGTGTAAATCTACGCAAATTGAACTAGGAAAGCTCTGTACCACATGATGAAAGAATTTTCAAATGGGTGTGAGTTCTTATGAGATCTAAATGCTTATACCATCGGTCCCTAGATTTACAAACTACGTAATCTAACTAACTTACGCTAAGGACAACATATACACCCAATACCGAGGGAGAAGGGAGAACTCGAACCTCCGACTGGAGCAGCCGTGCAGTCTGTAACGTGGAGCCTTAGATCGCACGGCTACCACGCGAGGCACCACATGATCAATGTTACCTAAACCCATACTGGTTATTAAAAAAGCCCCTCGCTTTCAAGGAATCACATTAATTAAACGTGTTAGAATAACAATATGATAATTCATTAAAAGTTATTATTCCAAGCATAGAGTACATAACTTACATAACTTACATAATATGTATATGAATCGAATTTACCTTCTCTTCCAAGTAACATTTTGGATGCTTTCTCCTTAAATGACATAGCATGTTTGTAGTACCTCCACCCGTTTTCAGATTTTTAAAGCAAATAGAGCATTGTATCTCACTGCTCTCGTACTTCGTGAAGTACTTCCACACTCGGAATGGTGCATTTAAGACACAACCGATGTCTGGCGACGACAGCAAGGAACTGCCGCGTGACCAGACGGAGGCAAGTCTTGTACACTGCCGGTGCACGCGCGTCGTCTAATAGGCCACGCCACACGGCAACAGGTGCATCGATGCCTCAATAGCTGCACCAGTTTTTAAGTTTTTATGCCAGGCGTTTGTTGCGCGTTTCTGACTGCCGGGATTGTTCTTAAATTATCACTGATCGCTTTTCTTCGTTACTGCGATGACCTAATATTTCACAGCAGTGGAAATTTTAGGAATAGCCCTAAATATTAGGGTTTTAATTTTTTTAATTATTTACAAAACACATTTTGAACCACTACTACAGGAAGTAGTCGTACCGGATTTTTTACTCGGTTCTTGGCAATAACTAAAAACTCGGTTACAACCGACCCCAAATAAATACCGAAAAAGACCGGTTATTCAAAACTAAAATAGCGGTATCGGTTTTAACCGGTCGGTTTTTCCCATCCCTACTTTTAAGTGGGTGCGAGAATCTATGGCTGTCTGAATGTAGGGAGTGATAGCTCGCTTTGCATCGTTCTCTCTAGCTAAGTGTCGATAGCTGCGGATACTACCAAAAAGCTTTCCACAACCTTTGGTTGTGAGCTAGTTAGCGAACCTTCCTTGAGCGCGAGTCTACTCGCTCTCCATCCCCACCACCTCTGTATCTTGGTTTTTCCGGCTTCCGGTGGGTTCCCGCGCCTCGTGGGCACTCGGTCTGGTCATTCTATACTGGGCGTCTGGCGAGGTAAGGTTGGTTCTTCTCTTGTATCTGCAAGATGACAGCATTTCATTGTGTAGCACGTTTAACTTAGACTCGTGAATTTAGAATCATTTTTTGGAATATTTTCTCCGATCGTGTGTGGAAATGAGTTCGCGTTTTTCAATTCAGTGATTCTAGTTGCAGTTTGATGATGGCCTGGTATGTTAAAACCTTTTGTGATCATGTGGCGGCGTATGAACTCTGTGTAAATACTTTCTAGCTTTGTGGGTCCCGATTTCTAATAGGTGATATGTTCATTTTTGTACAGTGCATGTAAAAATCTTCTCATCCTTTCCTTCTGTGAGGGATATGTGTTCCATGTGGTTGGTTCATAGAACAAAGCCTTCAGCTTCCGCTCTAGTTTGTTCCATGCCCATCAGGCAAGTAACTATGTGGGTACCCTTCTGACCTTATTTGCTAATTTTAGTGGTAAAACAAAGCTCTTCTTTCGTACAGTGGTCGACTTTTAGACTTCAGAAATTTTGTATCCCATCCTCGTCACCACTTTTGTATCTCGTTTCCGTCGGTTGTCCTAGGTGTCGGTGGCCGAGTAGAGAGAGACCGACACAGGGAAATAGGATGCACGCGTTTGCGGGTACAGAGTCTGAGGTGACCAGCCAGTGGGACAGCAGAAACTAGAAACACTAAGCTATATTAGAACAAAATACATATTTCGTAGAGAGAGTACAATACTTAACTTTGTTAACTGAAGACTAATGAAATACAGATACATAGTTTAACTAGGTAGAGGTCTGCCTACTGAGGAGAGTCTATTCTGGTGCCTGTCCAAAACCCAAGTGATCGATCTAGTTCAGTGGTGGCCACGAGAGGAGTTGCAGCAGAGGGCGCTCGTTGCTGACGTCGCAAGAACGCCGCGCCTTTTTTGCATAGCGGCGCGCGGCGAAAGTACATGGCGCGCACTTCAGACTTGTGCGACACCACAAGAAATATAACTCAATAAACAAATTCACACGCAATACCGTTACAATAGCACATCAACATTTCCAAAAGAACTAATGCCTAATTGCTAATAATATACTTCGGATTCGCTGGTGGAAAATAACGTCGTATGGGGAGGCATGACTAGCTAGGAGAAGCCGAAGGACAGATGCAATTGTCTCATTAGTATTGGTTTCCTGTTCTTCGCAACCGCAGACACATATCTATTGCAAAGTATGAAACTTAAGTGTAGGTAACTATGATGTAGTGTTGGAGATTATGGGAGAAGGGAGATGGTGAAACCCGGTGCCGGCACACAGCCTATTCCCTCGAAAAGCACCAAGGAGCCAGAGAGTAGAATGTTCCCATCCGACGGACAGATCACCGTCCACTGTGTCCCATGCCCTCACTCCATGAGATACAGTGGACAGGTTTGGGATTTAATGCAGAAAATTAGCGCAAATACTGATGATCAGGAACTCTGCACCACCAACCACCTTGTCGGCTCTGCTGTAAGGCGAAGGGTCAACAGCACGTGGCTTACCCGGACGGTCACCCACCTAAGTACTGGCCGCGCCCAACAGGACATGACTTCGCTGATTCAATTCTACCCTTTTTCTCTCCTTGCTCTTCGATTACATCGCTTCTTTGCGACTGTTAGTATTTGTTTCTAGGTTTTTCCTTCAGTTCTTGGCTCAGTTTTATTTATTTTTTATTTTATTTCGTTTTATTTTTATTATTACTGAGGGCGTCGAGCTCTAAGACGAGCGTGCTGAGGTACCACACCGGCTTCTTCGGCACGACCGTTGACGTCTTCACGGGTTACTGAAGTCTGAGAAATGACGAGCATCCGGACAGTTAAGAAGAAACTGATACCTCATAAAAATCAGCAAAAACCCTACGGAAGAAGAGTCGTCAGATACACTGGATATTTAAACTCATGGTCACCTTTCTGTTTCGTGCTTCTGTAAATATTCTGAATTTCTTATTTCTTAGAATGTTGCGACAACCAACCGTTGTAGTAAGCATCAAGGGACAAAAGCTCTGTTTCCTTAACCATCCAATATTTTATCATTGGGTGAATATGCCTTGAAGAAAAGGTATTTCATCTTTCAGTTGCCTGTTCATGTTCACCGCAGTTTAATCATCTTCAGTGATATTTTTATTCAGTTTCTTGTTATTATATTTTGAAATATTTCTGTTTTTCTATCTTTTTATGAGTTGAGAGTGGATCTGCTTTTACAGTTTGGCATCTTTGTTTGTGTTCTCATTATTTTACAGTGAAGAAAACAACTCTACGAGAACTTCCAAGGAAACAACTCTACTTGAACTTTCAATGAAACAACTCTATTTGAACTTACACTGTCACTGTTCACGAACTGTGAAAACGAGATCAGTCATATCTAAGTAATTATTCACCGTGTAGAATGTATTACTTAACAGTAATCACTTTCATCTCCCTCGCTAACTTATTATGTAGCCTAACTCTCCCAATACCAACGTACAGTACTTTTGTAACGCTGGTTACCAATGGGCGGAAGAACGAGGGGGAATAGTTTGTTTACCTTAAAAAATACAAAAACTGTTAATTGTTGTTCGTTTGTATAAATCGAAGAATTGTTTAACGATGTACTGCCATGTGAGTCACTTCAAGAACCTAAAAGTCTCTGTCAGTACATTAAGAACCAAGAAATATTGTTCGTATGGTATTCACTGTAAAATTTGCATTTAGTACTAAAACTTTCTTTTTTTAAGTTTAACTGAAAAATTTAACATGTTTAAGGAATGTGGTAGAAGATAATATGAGAAGCAATAAATAATTTCTTTCACGAATTTAAAATATAATGTACCTGACTAGATCAACTTATTTTCAGAAGGTGCCCTCTGGTTACTGCTAGCACCGAACCCACCTTGACGCGATGAATAAATGTATGAATCACTGTTTTGCATTGTACATTGTCGAAATATGATGCACTGGGTCTCATACAAAATGCTGTCTTCCGTATCTGACAGTCATAGGATCCTGGGTAATGTCTAGGTGAAGACAGTGGACTCGATAGTGGGAGGTGTTAGGTTCACATCCTGATCTCCAATCACTTTTAGATTTTGTGGTTTCCCCAAACAGCTTATAGTGACGTCACGAGTTTTTGTTTGAAAATGGCACCTTGTTTACTTTCCGATCCAAGACGGTGTACATAACTAGGATAGGGCAAGGATTCAGGAGGCATCAGCTTCCTGTAGGGTAACTTTCTGCCTCCACCCCCCCCCCCCCCTCCACGTCCAAATTTTTGTAAGGAAACCTTGAACATTTTCAATGTGAACGATCTAACTGGGGTGTGAGAGTTTTTCTTGAAAGCAAGTATAACGTCCTGCTGCAGATTCATAGGTATACCAAGCCAATGTGGTATGAGTCCTAATGATACATACAAGGCACAGTTTGAGCAGCTGCGGAGATTAATGTGGAGAGCGCAGAACTTCGACAGAAATCCTGAGCGACAGTTCACGATTTAATTAGTAACGGATGCTCGCTTTGTCACAGCCAGATAATATTATCTCTGCCATGAATTTCACCGACTAATGCCCGACAGGCCCCTGTGAATTGCAATTCGTATTGTAGTTTGCTTATTTGACTCTGTCCCATCACTCTTCATAGCCATCTTCCCTATACCAATGATATATGAAAGTATGTCCCAGACACATGTGAATAGTTCACCTGCTTTGCTGATAAAATTCCATAACAACACATATCAGGACAAATTAAGTTTCTAATATTTTTCACTGTAGTATGAATGTGTGGATTACCATGGGACATTATCATAAGGCGTTATGGCATCACTGATTGCAGCTGTAAACAGGAATATGAAGAAAGGTAGAAAAATGTTTCTGCTTAGCAAAAGCGACTAAAGACGAATTTCAGAGTTTCGTTTCCAAGACTGACAGTGTTGCTCACCAGTAGACAAAGCTCAAGAGCATTATATAATACACTTTCGAAAAGTATGAGCTGAGTATAATTATTAGAAATGGAAAAGATCCATCGTGGTTCAACAACCGACTGAGAAATCTTCTTCGTAAGCGAAGTTCACTGTGAATATGAATATAGTCGAAGTGATCAATAAAAGCAAAAATTATACAATGCCAAAATTAAGGTGATGCATTCAGTGATTTTGAAAGTGAGGTTATATGGATCGAATTTGCAGAAAAATCCAATAAATTTATGGTCTTACCGATCGAAAAACTATGCCCAGACACTCT
Organism: Locusta migratoria; assembly: GCA_026315105.1. Lineage (NCBI taxonomy): Eukaryota > Metazoa > Arthropoda > Insecta > Orthoptera > Acrididae > Locusta > Locusta migratoria. The sequence continues at coordinate 117,686,958 of CM048744.1, read as the reverse complement.
ATGACTTCAATGACATTGACACAGAGATTGATATACAAAGCCGAAATACTCAATCTTGCTTCCCAAAGCTTTTTCACAGGGGAAGATTACTCCATTATTCCTCTTCCAAATCTTCTCACTGGCGTCAAATTGGCAGATGTCAGAATAAATAACAGCTGGATAGATAAACAAGATAAACAACAGAGGAATGATGGGATGAAATTAGATTTCACTCGGAGTATGCGAAAGAACTTGTTCCCCGGCTACTAGGATTGTACCGTAGGTCTCTAGACTAGCGAAGCACTCCTATTAATTGGAAAAGCTGCAAGTCATTTCCGTTTTCAAAAAGGGTAGTCGAACAGATGCGGTATACTACCGGTTCTGTAGAAATTTTGGCAATTTTTGTTTTAACAACCAGCACAAATGACCTAAGAGATTACCTGAGCGATGCTCTTAGGCTGCTTACAGAGGATCCTGCTGTTTACCGTCTAGTAAAGTAGCCAGAATGTCAATACCAATTGCAAAATTATCTACATAACATATAGTATGGAGCAATTGATCCTAAGCAAAGGAAGGTGTGAGGTCACCTAAGGGGCTCGTCCGAACTGGGCAACTTCTACCTGTTGGTGATAAACGGAAGACTCGAACTGGGCAACTGTCCCCAAACTGCCCCCTGAGTGGCACGCACGAACTGGGCAACTTGTACCTGCTCCGGCTAGACTGACAGGCACGCAAGAACTGAGCAACTCCTACCTGCTTCTGGAAAACCGACTGCACAATCACGCAAAATGCTTCCAAATCTAAACTTCACAAGTGCGCAACCTCTGACCCTATTTGTAGAATCCTTAAGGAATAATAATACTGTGCCAAGCAACTAGATATAAAAACAAACACATTATATACAAATACAAAGATTTTATTACAAATTTCACATACAAAAATATTTCCAGTTTTGCTCATTTTCTGTTCTCGACTGCTTGGTATGAAACGCACTTTACAAAGTCTAATTTGCAAATTTCACCATTCTTAAGTCATTTTAATTTCTGTTGTAGAAAAGCGTGACTCTTCCTGGTCTTTGAGTCCGTTGGGATGGTGATATTTTTTTTGTTGAGTTGATTCTTATATAAGTATCAGTTTGTTCAAGCTTCAGACTTTTCACAAACTGAAAGATGGTTAGTTATGGAGATTCACATGAAGCGTGTAATTGGGAATGAAAGCTTTCGCAAGCGTTAGTCGTCCTCTACGAGGAAGCACGATCCGCTGCCCAAACGTTTGGAGGAAAGACTGCATCTTCTTCATCAATGTAGTTTTCAGTTATGTAAGCCGCAAATTTTGTGATGTTGTCGTCTTGTGGTTGTTTCAAACGTGAAAATGTGTGTTCGCTGCCTACTGTACAACACAATCGAACGTTTACCGCAGCATCGCCATCCACGTTCTTCCGTTGCTACAACTCTTCTGTAAGGTTTGAAATTAAAACCGTCACAGATCAAATGCCACGATCACTGAAAATTGTGACTTTTTGCCGTATTATTCGCTTCCATGACTAAATTGAAGTATAAAACTAAACACTGTGTGATTCTACACAGATGTCAGCGAGCTGGTGTCATTCACAGGACTGACAAGTTCAGTTAGGGAACAGAGTAATTACAGTTAGGACCAGGAACGCCTTGGGTCGGAACATCCTGCTACCTACGAGCAGAAGTTGCCTAGTTCGTGTGTGGAATTAACTGTCTTCTCAGAGTGCCCTTCTAATGGCCACTAAAAGTTGCCCAGTTCGGGCCTGCCCCATCTAAGTCAGTACCATAAGAAACCCGTCAAATTCGGTTTCAAGATAAATCGCACGAATCTTAAGAGAATCATGCCAACTAAATACTTGGAAGTTTTATGCAAAGTTAAGACGTCTTAGATAGTGCTGTGGGAGAAGTGAAGCACAGACTGTGCTGTGTCGGCAGCGCGCTGAGAAGATACAAGTCCAGTAGAGGAACTGCCCATTCTACCCTCTTTCTCCTAGTCCTAGAGCAGCGGTTCCCAACCTTTAAGCTGTGCGGACGAGCTATGTGTAAAATAAAATAAAATAAAGCTTAGTAACTAAATATTCGAGTAAAAATAATAAACACACATAAATGGACACACTTCTATGTCTGACTTGTATGTGTATTAAGTAACTGCAGTTTTCACACCTAATTAAATGTGTGTCTAAGGGTCGGTTCGTCCATCTCTCGTTAATCTTCTCGTTAGTAAACGAGAAGAAGCCTTTAACGTCCAGTTAAATGTGCTCGTTAAGTGAGTTGCGTTTGTCATTGCCAGATACACCTCTCGTTTGCTAACCTGGAAAAAAACGAGAAGGTGCGATATATTTCGACTATGTTGGCAATAGAAAAAAATGGAAGTGCCGTCTAAATAAACAGCTTTCGCCATATTTGACTATCAGGATGGAGGTTAGCAGACAGTTGTTATTTGGCGCTATAGAAAATAAACGTGGAAAAAGAGAGAGAGAGAGAGAGAGAGAGAGAGAGAGAGAGAGAGATGACGGAAGGAAAAGGAAACGACATTGTGGCAAATTAATTCAATGTTGTCCTTGGAACTTTTAGAACACCAAATGTGCTAAGTACGATAACATGCTGCCAAGTGCGTAGTACCTTAGTGCAACCAATAACTTGCACAATGGCGAAAGTGCAAACACATTTTAGGCCTTACACTAGGCGTAACAAGCATAAGTAAATAATGAATTAATTAGCTTGCAGATATAAATATATTCTGTTTTCTGTTACGACTGATAACTTACAAAATACGTAACTATCTGTCGGATTCTTCATATGGTCGTGGAGTTTTTCGTGCAGCGTTTCCGAAGTGGCTTTTCGAAGACGAAATCGAGTAACAAATTCTGCATCATCCCAGCATTCAAAATGATTTTGACGAACATAAATACGTCTAATACACCTTATAGGGGGAATGACCTCTAGATCGTCCGAAATATTGACATCGTCGCCATTTTCACCCAGATTTCTTATTCCAGCCATTTTCATCATACCGATTCTCATTTAACTAGTCGTTACTCGTAAGTTTGTATTTTGATATCGCAACAACAATATTAAGTTGCATATATGCAATATATCAAACTCATCTAATCGCTACTGACATGGATGGGGCGAGAAATATGACGATACAATTTTCCAATAAAGCTGCTTTTCACACTAGTTTTTCATAAATGTAGTCCTTCTGATATTCTATTCGATAAATCGGTCTTTATCATCTGAATAAGCTATATTGCGTTATTTTAGCGCTTTGGAATTCTGCCATTTTGATACAGATTCTAACTTAACTGGTCGTTAGCCGTATACGAGCAGAACTTTACTCCTTGACTTAACGGCCAGTTTGAGGTCTTTTAACGTCAGGTTAACTAATAACGAAACATTGACAAACGCAATTCTCCGTTAACGAGAACTTATAATCTTAACTGGAACTTAATGAGACATTGACAAACCGGCCCTAAATGCATAATTTCCTGGCTTTAATACTCCCTCTATTCCAGATCTATAAAAAGAGCGAATAATACACGGACTATCGGAGGTCAGTTATAACAGTGCCACTCTGTATGGAGTGTTCAATCCCGTTCAAGTACTAGTTATTTATTGAAATCAGCACGTAAGGTGAACTATCAAAGTGTTTTAACGATTACAAGTGTAACACAAGTTGCACCATAAGCGCCTAAAAAGAAAGGGAAAGCCGGCAGCAGTGGCCGAGTGGTCTGCGGCGCGCCAGTCACGGTCTGCACGGCCGCTACGTTCGGGGGTCGAATCCCCTCTCGGGGATGGATGTTTGTGTCGTCTTTAGTATAAGGTAGTTCAAAAGTAGTTTGTAAGTTTGTTAGTTTGCTATATAGGAGGGATGTTCAAATGAATAGGTACGAAACGACACTGTGGGTATAATTGAAGAAACAAATCGGTTGAAATATATGTCGATTTGGAATAACGTAGTGCGCCATCTAGGGACGCGAATCAAGCGTCGACACCCCTCCCCCCCCCCTAAAAAAATATGTGCTCTCGTCTCTTTAGACGTCTGAGGTCCGATACCCATCGAATTCCTCGAGCACGGGAAAACCATTAAGAGTATCGTGTAATGTCAGACACAGCGTAGCCTACGCAGGTCCATCAAGAGCAAACGGCCTGGACTGCTCACGGAGAGAGTGGTTGTGCTCCATGACAACGAGCGTCCAAATGTCTGCAGGGACACACGAAGTGTATTGGCCAAGTTTAAGTGGATGCATTTTTAGTATCCGCCCTACATACCAGACATGACACAAAAATGTTCAAATGTTTGTATAGCTTATGGGACTTAACTACGGGGTCATCAGTCCCTAAACTTACAAACTACTTATGAACTAGCTAACACTAAGGATGGCACAAATATCCATGCCTGAGAGGGGATTCGAAGCCCCGACCGTAGTGGCCGTGCAGATCATGAGTGGAGCGCCTCAGTCCCCTCGGCCACCGCGGCCGGCCCGGACATGACGCCCCGTGACATTCATCTGTTCTGACTGCTAATAAAACGTCTGAAAAGGAAGCGTTTCAACTCGGACGACGAACTGAAGGACACAGTAGACACAGCCCCAGGAATTCTGGTAACAATGGAATCCTTCCGCTTCTTAAACAGTAGATGTGTTCACGTCTCGCCTGATTGCCTCGTATTATTAAGGGGGGAGGGGGGGGGAGGCGGTTGGGAACCCCTGTCCATCATCTGAATAGTGGGTAAGTAATGTAATGTAAGTCTTGACTATTCGATGAATACCCTAAGTTTACCCGTGAAGAATGAAACAACTGAGCTATTCCGACACGACTCACGATGCCGCCTCACAACTTTACTTCCTCCATTACCTCGCCTCCTACATCCCTTAGGCTGTGGCTAAGCCATGTCTCCACCATATCCTTTCTTCCAGGAGTGCTACTCTTCCAAATTTCGCAGGAGAGCTTCTGTGAAATTTGGAAAGTAGGAGGCGAGGTACTGGCGGAAGTAAAGTTGTGAGGCGGCATCGTGAGTCGTGCCGGGATAGCTCAGCCGGTACACCGCTTGCCCGCGAAAGGCAAAGGTCCCAGGTTCGAGTCCCGGTTCCTGCACACAATTTTAATCTGCCAGGAAGTTTACCCGTGAAATTTATTGGCCATTTCTATGGACAACCGCTGTCGACGACGATTGTACCACTCCTGTGGAGTTCCAAGGCAAATCGTTTCAGGGAGAAGAGAAAGCAGTGGGTATGTTTATTATTCTTCAAACCACTGCGGTGCAGAAATCACGAATGTCGTTACCTTGATCCCAGATGCCTCAGACTCTGCGTGGCGGTGGCACCGGCAGTGCCTGCGGAAATCTGCGAAATAATCGCGTCACGCGAGACGCACCGCGAGGGCCCGAGGTTTGGAAGCTGACACGCACAGTGACGACTTAAAGGCAGTCAGGCGGCGGGAAAGGCGGCGGCACATGAAAGGCGGCCCTAATTACCTCAGCAGCACGCAGGAGCACGCACCGCGGCCCCGGGGCTCGCCAAGGGCTCCGTCACCCGGAGACGTCAAAGGTCCCGGCCCGGTGACGGCGCCGCCCAGACAAATTAACGGTCTCAAAGCCGGCACGCGGCTGCCACTTACACGGGCCACGGTTGCGAAATTCCATCAACAGCACATTAACGCAGAATAAGCGTCGATCAAGCTACCTGCCGCGCGGAACGGCCGCGTGGTCTAAGGCGCTATTCAGTGTTTGTAAATCTATGGGACTGAGCTGCGCGGTTATCAGTCAGTAGCTTACAAACTACTTCAGTGGCGTAACTAGCACTTGGCTTTGGGGGGAGGGGGGATAGACCTGCATGACGAACAAAATTTTAGTCAGTTTCCAGACAGACTACCATCTACCACTCCAGTGAAAGCTTATGGTAAAACACCCCAAGTTTCCAATTTTTACCAGATTGCTGTTATACGATTTTTTTTTTTTTTTTGGGGGGGGGGAGGTGTTCTCGGGAGTGTTCTGTCCCCCTCATCCCCCCATAGTTACGCCACTGAACTTCTTAATCAAAGGTAAACTAACCTAAGGCTATAAGGCGCTATGCTAGGGCTTGGGAAGCCGTTCCTGTCGGAGGTTCGAGTCTCCCCTCAGGTATAGGTATGTGTGTGTGTGTGTGTGTGTGTGTGTGTGTGTGTGTGTGTGTATTGTCCTTAGTGTAAGTCAGTTTAAATAGTTTGTAAGTCTGGGGACAGATGACAATTGCAGTTTGATCCAATATGTTTGCAACCATGGGAACATTTATTTTTGAAAACAATACGGAATATCAGTCATCTTCTACATCTAGGTCTACATCTACATTGCATACTCTGCAAATCACATTTAAGTGCCTGGCAGAGGGTTCATCGAACCACCCTTATACCATTCATCTCCCATTCCATTCTCGAATAGCGCGCGAGAAGAAAAAACATCTGAATCTCTCCGTTACAGCTGTGATTTCTCGTATTTTATTCTGATGATCATTTCTACCAATGCAGGTGGGAGTCAACAATATATTTTCGCATGCGGAGGAGAATGTTGATGATTGGAGTTTCGTAAGTAGACTACGCCGCAGCGATAAGCGCCGTTGTTGTAATGATTCCCATTCCTGGTCCTGTATCATTTCAGTGACGCTGTCTCCTCTGTATTGTGACAATACAGAATGAGCTGTCCTTCTTTGAATTCTTTCGATGTCCTCCGTCAAATCCATCTGATAAGGATCCTACACTGTGCAGCAATACTCCAAAATAGGACGGACAAGCGTAGTGTAAGCAGTCTCTTTAGTAGTTCTGATGCATCTTTTAAGGGTTCTGCCAATAAAACGCAGTCTCTGTTTCGCCTTTCCCACGACATTATCTACGTGTTCTTTCCAGTTTAATTCTGAATTAATAGTAATTTCTAGATATTTTGTGGAGTTTACGGCCTTCACATTTGATTGATTTATCTTGTAAACAAAGTTTAATGGATTTCTTTTCGTACTCATGTGGATGACTTCACACTTCTCATTATTTAGAGTCAAATGCCAATTTTTACACCATACTGATATCTTATTCAGATCGATATGCAGTTGGTTTTAGTCTTTAGATGATTTTACTAGACGGTAAATGACGTCGTCATCTGCAAACAACCTAAGAGAGCTACTTAGATTTTCTCCCAAATCGTTTATGTAAATAAGGAACAGCAGAGGACCAATGACACTACCCTGTGGAACGCTCGATATCACCTCTGTTTTAGTCCATGCCTTACCATTGATTATTAAAAACTGTGTCCTCTCTGACAGGAAATCCTCTATCCAGTAGCAAATTTGGGGCAATATACCAGAACCACGTAATTTATTAGTCCGTAGCTTACAAACTACTTAATCTAAGGTAAACTAACCTAAGGACAACACAAACATCCATGCCCACGGGGGGATTCGAACCCCCGACAGCGACCGACCGCGCGCACCGCAACACGGCGCTCCATTACGCATGGCTAATCCGCCGCGGCTAAGGCGCTATGCTGTGGCTTCTGAAGCCGTTCCTGTCGGAGGTTCGTGTCCTCCCTCGGGTATAGGTGTGTGTGTGTGTGTGTGTGTGTGTGTGTGTGTGTGTGTGTGTCTGTGGTGTGTGGTGTGTGTGTGTGTGTGTGTGTCTGTGTGTGTGTGTGTTGTCCTTAGTGTAATTCAATTTAAGTAGTTTGTAAGTCTAGGGTCAGCTGAACATTGCAGTTTGGTCCAATATGTTTACAAACATGGGAACATTTATTTTTGAAAACGTTACGGAATATCAGTCATCTTCATGGTTTATTCATGCTGGAGTCAGTGTAGACTGAAAAATTTATTTATTTCTTGAAAAAAAAAAAGAATGTCATGGTTGGAACAATTTTCATTTAAATGACGCTTTTCGCCCGGTTACGGCATCTTCAGATATCTGAGAAAGGAGAAAGACGAACCAGAATTTACAATATTTACATGACAATATTTCAAAAATTTGTAATTTTTTAGCTACAAAACAACGCTCAAATCGGTAATAAGGGTTGTAATAATGGACGGTACTAAAGTTTTATGTACTTTGTGATAGAGGGTGTTTAAATTGCAGCCATAGGATATCTTAGAGAGACAATAATAATTTAATCCTTTGATCTGTGGTGACATTCTTTATCAGCGCGCGGTAAAATGAACATCTAAATCATTCTATTTTCGATATGGTTTCTCCTATTTTATTCAAATATTTGTAAAGATACGGGAGTTAACTACTATGGTTATCGGTCCCTAGACTTACAAGCTACTTAAACTAACCTAAGGACGAAACACTCTCTCTCTCTCTCTCTCTCACACACACACACACACACACACACACACACACACACACACACATTTCAGAGGGAGGATACGAACCTCCGTCAGGGTGCAACCGGATGCTCCGCTGCAAGGCGCCTTAGAGCGCTCGGCCATTCTACTGCGGCACTAATTTTATTGTGATGATCATGTCTCCCTATGTAAGTGGGTGCTGACAAAATATGTTCGCATTCGGAAGAGAACGTTGGTGAAATTAATTTAGCAAATTAATGTCGCCTCAACGGATAACGCTTTTCGCTTAATAATCTCCACCCCAACTTGTGCATCATTTCCGGAACACTCTCCCCCCTATATCGCATTAATACAAAATGATCTTTCCTTCTCTGAACTTTCTCTGTAGTCTCCATCAGTCCCCACTTCGTTGAGATTACACAGTGAGCAGCAATGCTGCAAAATAGGACGCACAAGTGTAGCATAGGCAGTTTCTTTAGTAGAACTGTTTCATCTTTTAAGTGTTCTGCCTTTGGTTCGCCTTTCCTACAATATTTTCTATGTTTTATTTCCATTTGAATTCTTATTCCTAGATATTTAGTTGAATAGTCGTCCTATGAACTCGACTGATTTATCGTGTAACTGAAGTTTAACGAATTTTTTTTTTAGTGCTCATACGTATGACTTCATTATTTAGGGTCAGTTGTCAATTTTCGCACCATACAGGTATCTTATCTAAACCATTTTTAGTCGCTATGGATCTGCAGGTGACTTTATTACGAGATAAAAGGATAATCCACGAACAGTGTTAGAGAGGTGCTCAGATTGTCTCTGAAACCGTTTATAAAGATGAGGAACCATAGGGGCCTTATAACACTTCTCTGGGGAACGCCAGATAGCACTCCTGTTTTACTCGATGACTTTCCGTTCATTACTACGTACTGCGTCCTTGCTGACCAGAAATCGCGAATCCAAACACACAACTTCGGCGATATTCCATAAGCACGCAGTTTGATTACAAACCACTTGTGAGATACAGTGTCAAAAGCCTTCCGGTATGTAAAAATATGGAATCTATTTGAGATCACGTGTCGATAGCACTCATCACTTCATGTGAGTAAGACACTAGCTGTGTTTCGCAAGAAGGAATCCGTGTACGGCCTTCGAATTAGATAGCAAATGAATGAATAGGGTTAATTGTTACTACAGCTGTTTTGAATGTCCCTTGCAAGACTGAATTTGCGACCACAAACAAAGGGTTTATTTAGTTATTTAGTCATTGCCTATAACCGGGTAAAATAACTCGTATAATTACTCTCCGTAGTAGCGGTTCCTAAAGTTCTTTTTGTTTAAAAAAATTAAAACGTATTATTTATTCCTAACATGTTACTTGCTGCCAGTGGCGCAGCCAGGAGTTTTCAAATAATAAAGCCTATTTAATTTATTAATCTATAACATATTTTTACACTTTTTATAATTTAACCAATTATACTACGAAAACAACTGCACAAGAAGTAAAATAAGTGGGCTCGCATTAATTTGAAAAAGGAAGAGGAGGAATGTGTTGGAAATGAAGTGAATATATTCAGCTCATAAAATAATTAAGCATCTACCATGTTACTAGCCAAAGGTAGAGAGACTATTGAATTAAAATAACACTATTGTTGTTCATAAGATTCCACTCAGTGGCGTCGCTGACCTTCTAAGCAGCAGGTCACAGCATATGAACATTGGGCCTTGTAGCTTCAGCGTAGCAGCAACAATAGCGTCTGCTTCAAAGTTGGTTGCGGTGGCATTGAAGCCGCTCACAGTAACAGCAGAACTCCTCAATTGTGCCATCACTTTGGCAACCCATTGTCATGTTATCTTGTGCTTGGCAAATTATAGTTACATTGTGATTTATTACATGTGTGCTATTTCAAATTTCCGGTGCCGAACTGTTTAAAAAAATAAAAAATGAAACAATGAAAAATAATAAAATTAAAAAATCTTTGGGGGGAGGCTTTAGCCCCATTTGTCTCTCCCCCCCCCCCCCCTGTGCTTCGCACTGCCTGCTGCAAATTATCAGGTTATCTCAGAAACCAGGAATTGCGATCTGTGATAAAGAACAATTCCGAGTCAGACATGACACATCAGTGCACCTGCTGTCTTGTGGCGTGCCCTATTAGACGATATGTATGCATGTGCAGTGTGCAAGACTCACCGCCGTCTGGTCGTACGGAAGTTCCTTGTTGTCATCCCCACTAAGGAGCCGGCTCTTTTGAGCGGCTCTTTGTAGTGAGCGAGTGAGCCACGGCTCAGCAAAGGTGGCCCACGATTCTTTGGGAGCGGCCGAGGCTCTTTTGTGAACTGTATCACCAGTGAAGCACTGAGCGGATCTGTAGCTCTTTTGAACCGTTTGGGATCGGAATAGGCTCACTTGTGAACCGTATCATGTGAGTCATCTTCTTCTAATGGGGAATCGACATATTAAGAGAATGTTTAGAAGATTTCGAAGGAAGGAAGGAAGGAGGAAGGAAGCTTCGAGTTTAACGTCCCATAGACAGCATGGTCATTAGAGATGGAGCTTTTCGGGTAAGGATTTGGAAGAAAATCGGCCTTGCCCTTTCAAAGGAATCATCCTGGCATTTGCCTGGAGTGATTCAGGAAAATCATGGAGAACCTAAATCAGGAAGGCCAGAGGTGGATTTGAAGGACTGTCCTTCTGAATGTGAGTCCAGTGTGTTACCACTGCGCCACCTTGCTCGGTCAAGATTTCAAGACTGTAGGTGTAGGTTTTCTATGGATCCAGAGTAATAATTATTTTGCACTTACATATGTGTAGTCAACATTGATTACGATATAATTTCATAACTGATATGCTGTCTAACAGAAAACGCGCACATTTAAGAAACTTTTCCTTATCCTAAGTAAGTTTCAGACATCTGTGTAAAGCATTATTTTCAGTTTCTACATCTGCAAGATTATTCTTGCGAACTACAGTGAAGGGAGTGGCAGAGGGTACTATACGGTACCACTTATAACGATTTCTTTTTGTTACATTTTGTAAATGACTAAGAGAATAATAACTACTTAAATTCATGTGTGTGTGCTGCAAATTAATCTAATCTTGTCTCCATGGCAACTCTCTTTATAGCTCTTCTGCATCACCGAAATAAAGGATGGGATAATTGAATCAAAGTGTCCTAACAATAAAGCTTGCAAACCTCGTAATGTGATTATGCTAATAGACGATATTTGCTACAGGTGTTCTTAGATATGAAATTCCCACAGTAGTTGACAGAATATTCACTAGCAAATGTAAATGAAATACTAGTATTCTGTGAGAGCTTTCATTTTATTAATCAGACTGCAGTGTACATTGTGTAATCAGTTGTCTCGCTTTTTTTTCTTTTTGGCTTTTACATGCACTTATTCAAGAGTATGTGTACTAGTACCGAATTTCATTCTTCAGGTGTGAATAACGTGTATAGTGTTGTTGATATAACTGTTAAATATTATATAGTATGGGTATTGTAACGAACACAGCGTAATTAATTCGAATACAACAGCGACTGAAGAGTTTATTTTTTATTGTTGTAATTTTTATTTCAGAAAACGTAAGACAGAAGAAATAAAAATGTCAATAAGCAGGATGCGAACCCAGCAGCAATGAACCCATGGATCCTACAGCCTAACACTCTAACCACCATACCATATCTCACACTCTGTGAACGAGTTATTTTCATGTAAATAAACTAATAAAAGCGTGAAGTGAATATAATAGTTATCTGTGGTATTAAACTATCACAAATTGCACCAGAAAAACCGCGTTTCTTGCAAAACCTTTTAATCCACCAGTGGCTTGAAATGACATGTTTATGTCGCAAGCAAATTGACCAAAACCCACCAAATACGAAAAGCATTTGTTACTGTGCGCCGTATTTGCGAAGGATGTCACTTCACTAAATTTTGTCGAGGGGAGCCACTGATCCGTTGCAAAGAGCTGGATCTTTTAGATGAGCGCTCAATTATCCGGTCACTTAGGTGAACCGTTTTGCCCATCTCTACACCAGACGTGGGGGCCTTCAACCTTCCACCATCCTCTACACAAGAGATCGCAAAGTAATCTTAGATGGGGTCCGGATACGTTTGAAAATTTTTGTCGAGGTTCAGAAGTAAAATCTCATATTCCTTAATAGTTTATTATTTTAATTTTAGTCACAAAACTAGCTAAACCCGGCCACGCTTCCCTGTGGCTCACTCTCATATGAAACAAATATATACTGCAACTTATGTGAACATGGAATCACCGAGAGAATGCTTCAATCATATGAATATCGTTCGTTCGTTCGTTAGGCTCCTGTGGCTATGAAAATATAGTATGTAAAACGAAAGGTCAGCTACAGAGACACACGTTATTGTAAACCATTAAGGTAGATTACTTTTTTGTCATTCGTTTTCTCCACGAACATACAGATCAGTTTACTGACTCTGGACCACCTTAGTAAAAACCTATTGTTTTCTACATTCTTTCCATCTATTTCCCAACTGCTATGTCTGTTTCCTGCTTTCCCACTATCTACCTCTTCATCCTCACTCTGTCTAATACCCGGCCTCTGTTCATCACTCCCTTTCTTTCCATCCATCTTCAATCTCCTTCTGCAGCTATCTTTGTGCATGTCTCGTCATTCGCTCTTCGTTCCTACATAATAGTAAGAAATTAAAAATCGGGAAATTGCTTCAAATTATGTGTTATCTGCTGGAAACTATCACAAAGTTACTGTTACATAAAATAAAAGGAAATATCGACGCACATAAACAACATTTTGTTCTAATCTAATCTAATACCGAGATTGTAGTTCATGCAAGAAGTCCTGGCCCGAACGCAGAAACGCATTCTCGAGTTTTGCGCAGAGCGTGTCCAATCCTTTGTTTTGGAGGGGCGGCTGGCTCAGTAGCACCGCAAAGATATACAGACGGGAAACCTCCGTAAGGGCCGGGTCACGCGCAAAGCGGTGCAGGGAGGGAAGTCTCCATAAGATGTCCCATGATGGCGCTGCGGTAAGAAGCAGCCCTTTAAACTGGCCAGAGTAGGCGGCAGGTTGAGGCTGTCTCCATCACCACTTCCCATCAAACGCCGGCAAGCCGGACACAGCCGTGGCCTCGTGGCAGGCAGCACGAGCTCTCCCCTCAGCCTCCCTTCCACGCTACCTTCTGATGTGCAATAGGCACCCTCAGAAGCGCCTCTACTGTGGTCTACCGGTACTAAGCCAAGGAACCGTCTGACATCTGCTAGCATCTTACGGAACTACGAGGGGAACGTAATACAGAGGTTTATTGGGGGGGGGGAGGCTTCTTCTCTGTATATGTTACACTGTGGTAGCACATTGCCTGCTGTACTGTACACTTCGTCTATTAAGTCGGCAGTCAACTGCGCCATGCGACCAGTATGCAACAGGCAACTGAGGCGGCCGCCTCTGCAAAACAAAGTAATGGCACAGAGTAACATATACAGAGAAGAACCCCCCCCCCCCCATACCACTGTCCTAGTAGTTCCATAAGATGCTAGCAGGTGTCAGACGGTTCCCTGGGTTACTGCCGGTAGACGACACTAGAGGCGCTACTGAGGGTGCTTTTCGCACATAGAGGGTAGCATGGAGGGGAGGCTCAGAGGAGAGCTCATGGCGCCTGCCATGGACGTGTCCGGTGTGCCGCTACCTGTCGCCGCGCCGGTCTGGCCACTGTTAAAGGGCTGCTTCTGACCTCAGCGCCATCATGGGTCATCTTACGGAACTGATGGACATCCTCCCTCCCGGCACCCCTGTGCGTGTGACCGGGCTCTTATGAAGGTTTTTATCTATGGTAATGGACTCGCTCAGCGCCCCAGTTGAGAAGGCAAGGGACATGACTTCTTACACGAGCTATACTTTACAAATTGTGGTAGCTGTGAGGGTCAGTGACCCATTAGTCTTAAATGGCTGAAGAATGGTGTACTATATTCGTGTGGGGGGTATCCTTGTGGTATAAGGCACCATGCTAAGGTCCCACCACAGGTTCGACTCCTCCCTTGGGAATCTCTCTCTCTCTCTCTCTCTCTCTCTCCCTCTCAAACTCGGCACAATGTGGACTTAAAGGTTGTCGAGTTTTGAGGTTGTCGAGTTTTAGGGAACTTAAATAAAAATAACTAGGAGTTGAATAAAATCGCTTATTTAGAGTATTAAAATTGTACATTTATTGAATTATCATATACAATTATATATTTATATCAACATTTATAACTTATAATCAAAAAATCAAAAATAATTTTGAGACAAAAGGCGTAGTAGAATCTGAAAATGCAGTGTTCATTACAATTATTACTGAAGTTTTTTACGCTGCTTATAAAAAGTCCATCACAGTTAGTTATGGGAAGTTTTATGAACACTAGAAGAAAAGTGTAAAAGAAAACTTACTGAAGTCGTTTGAAAAACCCTGTGATTGAAGACTGATTTTCTGTCTCCACACGACATCTTGCAGCTTGATCACGGAGTCGCCTGAGGAACAGAATCTCCATTCCAGTCGCATTTTGCTGCTCTAAGTACTGCAATATCCCTTCAATAAATTTCACAGCCTCACTGTGGCTAACTTTTCTTCCTCTTCTTCTTCTTCTTCTTCTTCTTCTTCTTCCGAATCGTCCCCTTCTACGTCACGCCCTTTGATAGCTACGAGGATTTCATCTTCTCCTAAGGGTTCTGATGCTCCGTCGAGATCCATCCATTCAATGACATCACCACAGAAATCCCCGAACGTGTGCAAACAATAGCCCGCCTCAGCTGGGCACGTAAAGGGTGCGTTGAACGACCCAGTAACCTAGTCTGAGTCTCTAGCGCTCTCGGTCAGCCTATGTACTGATGGAAACCTTTACGTTAATTCACCAGCCCTGTCGAGTTTTACGGAATGTCGAGTTTTCGGGAATCGAGTTTGAGAGGTTCTATTGTGTGTGTGTGTGTGTGTGTGTATGTGTGTGTGTTGTTCTTAGTGTAAGTTAGTTTAAGTAGTTTGTAAATGTAGAGACTGGAACTGTAGCAGTTTAGTCCAACAGGCTTACAAATATTTGAACAATGGAGGTACTAGAAACTTGTGGTCTGATCTAACGAGAGAGCATACAAATGTTCGAAGGAAAAAAAAAATAATAATATAATAAAAATAAAAAAATAAATAAATAAATAAAGATTCACATTTGTTACTGAAAATAATAGCAACAAAAACAGCAAACCGTTTATTTGAAAAACCCGTTCCGCGGTTTTACAGTAAGGTTAAATTGTGTACCAGTAAACAGGTATAACGAAAAACCGGTCGTTTCTGTGATAACCGAGCTCCTATACCTCCTTGTATGACACCAGTCTATAAAAATAAAAAATAACATTAAAATAAAAACTTTGAATGGCTATACCTTTAAGTAGATTTGTGGCACCGAAGTTCCGCATCTCTTTACTCCGGGGATAATCCCTCCGATGTGACGAGCACACTTCGCTCGCGCGGGGTCGCAGTTAGCACGTTTTTGGTAGCGCGTACTTTTATGTTTTTTGTTTTCGCCATATCGGCGTCCCACAGAGGATTAATTACTCGCCGGTCGTCCGCGCTTAGCCCGCAGCGCCACATATATCTGCTGATATTTGTCACGGCCGCTCGTCGTTTCGAAAAGTGAGGCCCCGACGCCGTAACAGCGGAGCGGATATTTCGCACAATGCGCCACTAACACGCCCGGCAAACGCCCGGCCTCCCCCGCGCCGGCCATCGTACCAATCCATCGCCGTATTTTTTGGCCCTCTGCGAAGCAGGCAGCGGCCGGTGACTGACATGTCAGCGGGAAGTTTTTTTAGCGCCACGCGCGAAGTAGTCACCCTCCCCCCCCCCCCCTCCGCCCGTACCAGAATTAGAGCGCTGGGCGTTTTTGCGCCGGGCATCACCGCCACCGACGGCGTTATATACGAACCGTATCACGAGTGCTAAAATTTTATACACTGTGTCCGGTAAGGCAAACAAACGGCAGTTGTTCTTTATGGCCATAATTCGAGCGGCGGGGTCGCTAATTTCGCGCGCGCGCTGACAATGGCTTGACGGCATAATTTGGCCGAATATGGGGACATTCTTGGGCGCGGCATTCGCGCTTGATGTATGGTCGGCGGGGGCGGCGGGCGCGGCGCGGGCCGTTTTGTAATATTCGCGTGGCAGCCGTTACTCACGGCCGTGGCATAATGCGAGCGGCGATAGGAAGCCGCTTTGAAACACGCTCGCGCCTCGCAAAACGCTGCCGGCCGCCCCGCGGGAAACGAGCATTAATTTCGCGACAGATGGACGCCAAGACCGCCGAAAATTGCGGCCACTATTGTCGCGAAAAGGCGCCGACTCGTACGTTGTTGGCAGTGCGAACGCTTCTAGCTCGTGTATGATCTATACATATTACAGAAACAGCTATATGTGTGTATATGTATGTTCCTCATCTCCACCGACAGTTGAGGATCGATTTCAACCATATTTGGTACACATACTGATTTCAACACGAGAATGAGCAACGTGTAGTTTATAGCCTCCTAGCTCTTATAAGGGCGGAGATACGGGTAAAAATATGTTATGCAGCCCCTACCATAAAGGCTGCTCTACACAATCGCCCCGCGGGAAACGAGCATTGATTTCGCCATAGATGGACGCCAAGACCGCCGAAAATTGCGTCCGGCCACTATTGTCGCGAAAAGGCGCCGGCTCGTACGTTGTTCGCAGTATGAACGCTTCTAGCAAATGGGCTCGTGTATGATCTACACATATTATAGAAACAACTGTATGTGTGTATACGTATGTTCCTCATCTCCACCGACTGTAACGGATAGATTTCAACCAAATTTGGTACACATACTGATTTCAACATGAGAATGAGCAACGTGTGGTTTATAACCTCCTAGTTCTTATAAGGGCGGAGATACGGACAAAAATATGTTATGCAGCCCCTACCATAAAGGCTGCTCTACACAATCGCCCTGCGTGAAACGAGCATTGATTTCGCGACAGATGGACGCCAAGACCGCCGAAAATTGCGGCAGCTATTGTCGCGAAAAGGCGCCGACTCGTACGTTGTTGGCAGTGCGAACGCTTCTACCTCGTGTATGATCTACACATATTATAGAAACAGCTGTATGTGTGTACATGTATGTTCCACATCTCCACCGACACTAGTGGATCGATTTCAACCAAATTTGGTACACATATTGATTGCAACACGAGAATCAGCAGCGTGGGGTTTATAGCCTCCTAACTCTAATAAGGGCCGAGATGCGGGCAAAAACGTGTTTTGCAGCCCCTACCATACAGGCTGCTCTACACAACCGATATGTTGTGTGGGAATAGTTTCAGCCTACATTATCGACCTGCTCTACAGGGCAGTCTACATGTCAGGGGCAAGAAACAGAGAACGAGATGAACAAAGAGAATGGGAAGGATGAGGTGGGTGGTACAGGATGTTTTGGACACACAAAGAGGGGAAGCAGGAGATGAACTAGAGAAAACGAGTTTGGAGAGGAAGTATGAACAAATAGCCATAGACAGCCTTGGGGAGGAGATATATGGAGGAATAGCCAAAGGGAATTGGTCTGAGAAGTTGGGTGAAGGAGAGAATGGTCAGAAAGAGAGAGAGGGTGCGGTGTGTGGAACAAATAGTTGGATAGATAGAGAGGGAGGAAGGGATGCACAGGGAGAGGGGCTGTGAGAAGATAGACAAAAAAGACGAGGAGATGTAACAGAAGAGAACAAGACACGAATACAAAGATATAGATCTGGGTTTAGGGGATGAGCCCAGAGACGATGAGATGGAGAGATTGGGTAGGAAGAGAGACATATTTAAATGAGGGTTGAGATGGAACAGTAGTAGGGAATAGTAAAAATGTGGGTAGGACGACATATTGAGGTAGAAATGGACAGAGTGAAGAGTGGGTGTTGGCATGAAGGATTGGGGAGGAGAAGAATGGCAGATAGAGTGCGGAGGTGGAGAAGCAGAGAGATGAGGGAGGAAGGGAGGATTACAGAAAAACAGGGAAGATGGGCATGAGGGGTGAGATTGAGATGCTCAGATATTAATGGAGAGTTAGATGGATGAAGAGAATGTATAGAATACATCTGTGAGTTGCATGTGCAGATAGACATGCTTGAGCAAACAGAGGTTGGGGGGGGGAGGGGAGAAGATGGTGAGAAGGGGAAGGATTATGCTTACAGAGATAGTGGGAGAAGGAGATGGAAATACGTAACGATGAAATATTTTGCGAATTTTTATCTTCATTTCTAATATAAGATTGGAAAATATATAGCGACGGGACGCCGGGTTTCACAGCTAGCAACCTATGACTATGTACACTGAAGAGCAAAAGTGTAGCCGCGTGGGAATCGCAGTGTGGTCTGGGGCGTCACGTTACGAATCGCGTGGCCCTTGGCGTCGAAGGTCCGAATGCTCCCTCGGGGATGCGTGTGTGTGTTGTCCTTAGTATAAGTTAGTTAGTTTAAGTAATGTAGTTTGTACGTGTAGGGGCGATGACCACAGATGTTTAGTCCCTTGTATGTGTAGGGGCGGATGACCACAGATGTTTAATCCCTTAGCATTTAAAGCGTACGGACCTGTGGTAGGCAACAAATATGTAAAACATCAGGAGCCCAACACAGGCGTTAGAACAGTTATTGCTTCTTCATGTGGCGTCACCTAAAGACTTGCATTAGGAAGGCAAACACAATCCCAGCTGGGGTCTAACGGCCAAAAAATGCTACACGAAATCATCAATCACCATCAGTGGCTAGGTTTCACGATTTAAGTAAGTGTGAACGTGGTATTATAGTATGCGCACGAGATGGAACACACCATCATCGAGTTAGCGATGAAGTGGCGATTTTCGCGTACGACCATTTCACGACTGCACCTTGAAACGAGTAAAACATCCAATCTCCGACAATGTTACGACCGGATAAAGATCCTGCAAGAGCGGGCCGACAACGACTGAAAAGAGTCAATGGTTCAATGTGACAGAAATGGAACACTCCCGCAAATTGCTACGAATTATATTGCTGGGTCCTCAACAAATGCGAAACATTCAACGAAAAACATCGTCGATATAGGCTTTCAGACGTGCTGACCACACCTCACCTTGGCCTGTGAACACTGAAATTGGACTCCTAATGACTGGAAACATGCTGACTGCTCTAACGCGTCATGTTTCCAATAATTGTAGTGAGCGGCAGGACGTACACGGTTATGGATACAACCTCAAACCTAAATGGCCCCCGCATGTCAGCAGATGACTGTTCAATCTGGCGGAGGCTCTGTAAAGGTGTGGGACGTATGTAGTTGGACTGATATGGGACCCCTTATACGTACAGATACAACTCTGACAAGTGACCCGTACGTACGCTTTCAGGCTGATCATCTGCATCCATTCATGTCCACTGTGAATTACATCGGACTTGGACAATTACAGAAGGATAATGCAACATCCCACACGTGCCGATTAGCTATCAAGTGGCTCCAGGAACACTCTTCTGAAGTTAAACCTCCCAGCTGACCACCAAACTCCCCAGACATGAGCATCAATAAGCATATCTAGGATGCCTTAAAAAGTGCTATGCAGAACAGATCTCAACCCCATCGTACTCTTACGGATATATGGACAGCACTGCATAGTGCCATTTCCCAACAGCACTACTTCAGAAAGAAACTGAATGCCAAAATTTGACCTCTTTAGAAGGCGCTCAGTTGACTGTAGGAAGAATGACTGTGTCTGCATGGTATGGAACCTGTTTGGTTCGCACGAAACTCAGTCTGATGTGACTGAAATTTATGACTCGAAACATTCTCTAATACAGGCTACACACAGATGGGCTTTTACCGGCTATGTGACTACGCTTTCTGTTGATAGACGACGTGCGAACTATTGTCACTACATCTTGTATCTTCCAGGTGGTATATACCGTCATGGGATCAAATTCGACGTTGTCTTTCCGGGTATATATTTTTTTTTTTTCTGGCGGTGTCTACGTCTCATATTGTAAGAGTTCAGAGAACTACGTAGTTTCTTACTATATGAACTAGTTCTTTTGCTTTTGGTTTCGCAATTCATGAATGGCTAATGTATCGTAACATTAAAAACCAAGTAACCCCTCTTACTCACACACAGTGTAATACGTAAGACAGTGGAAATATCCAAGCCACAGGGTTAAATGTTTACCCTTTTATAACCCAAATAACTAAAAAAACATTTCAATAGACCCTCAACTGTTAAATGCCAGTTTCCGAGTATGAATAGAATAAGATAAACCATTTCTAAATAAAGCAATTTATAATAGAAGAACCATACATTACTAGGATTACAAAACAAATAGTATTTTATCGTAAAATACGAAAACAAACAAGAGCACACGGCCATGACACTAAAACCTGGCAACATGCATTTTATGAAAACATAAACAAAATTAGTCTGTTTAGATATATATTATATTGTATGTTTGAGTAGGAGCTAGCCATGAAAACACAAAACTGGTAAATATTGCGAATATAAACTTGACCGCTTGGGCACCATTGTAGATAAACTAAACCTATAGAAAAAAGATCCATGTTCTTGTATCCAGTAAAACAACTTATACCTTATTCCATCACTCTGGAAATGTTAGGAACATTTGCCCTTCACTATTTTTCAAGATATTAGTATAAATGACCTATGTATTGTTGTATTTTATAGTTAAGCATATTTACAACATCGGTATTATCATGAATTGATGTAAATACGTTAGTACCTTAATTTTGGGACATAACACTGTTATATTGTCATAACATTGCAAAATTCATTGTTTTACTATCTTTAATAGTTGTAACAATGCATGGCATTGTTCACAAAAGTATATAAAGAGGCCCCACAAAAGCTCCAGATCGCCAGTCTTGTAATACTTTTCTAAGCCGTCACCATGCCAGTTGGGCACCGAAGTATTTATTGTTGTGATGCATTTTAGGGTAAAAGTTATTTTGAATTAAACAGTTTCATTCACATACCTGGTGTCTGCCATGAGTTCTTGTTGTTGTTGTTGTTGTGGTTTTGAGGGGACTAAATACCTAAGTCAACAGTCTCCTCCGAGTTCTTGCTTTAGTTTTGAGATACACATAAAATGGAGAAAATTACTGCAGAAGCACTTATTCTGAATGCATTCTAGGTACTCCTGTAAGATGATGATACAGATACAGTTTTATAAGAAGTTTATACATCCACGGTATATTAGGGTAACACTGAACTTTGATGATTTGGAGATCTGTTAAAACGTAATCGCCACAACCACTGAGTCGGTGCGCAGAACATTTTAAAGTAATTACGTGTTAACGTGGTATTTTTGGACCTATTAGTGGGATGAGATTTGCGAGTCCTACTCCCTTACGTAAGCTTTGCTTTGAAAAGGATTCATGAGATAGGAAAGGAATTTATACATAGTTTATTTTTCATGTGTGTGATATTTTGTGAGACATGATAAAAAATGTTTGTCTGCTTTGTATGTTTCATGGTTGACCGACGTGCCGCAATGAACAGGAGCAGCGACACCGCAGTCCCGTACTGCACTGTAGTTATAATAGCCGACATACCAGCCACGAGGAGGCGAGCGTCTCTGCGCCTTCTCTATTGCGATATATCGATCGTCCTTTCACAAGATTATACAAATTGTTATAAAGAGTTATTTTTTTCTCTCCGAGTCAGTTATCTGTACTGTCAAAATCGAGTATGAGCTAACGTGTATGTTCACATGTTCTATGAATACTAATAAATGTCAAGAACTGGCTTTGGAACACTGTGTATAAATCGTATTTACAGATATCGTGTAAAACCACTAAAATATGACGCGTTTCAAGAGTCAAGCCCTCATCATTAGATAATGTGTACATGAATCTTAAAACATGTTGTTGTTGTTATAGTCTTCAGTCCGGAGACTGGTTTGATACAGCTCTCCACAATACCCTATCCTGAGCAAGCCTTTTCATCTCCTCATAAGAACGACAACCCACATCCACTTGAATCTGTTTACTATACGCGTCTCTTGGTCTCCCTCTGCGATTTTTACCCCACACAATTCCCTCCAATGCTAAATTTACGATTCCTCGATGTCTAAGAATGTGTCACACCAAGCGATCCCTTCTTCTAGTCAGGGTATGCCAAAAATTCCTTTTCTCACCAATTCTGTTCAGTACCTCTTCATTAGTTATGCGATCTACCCACCTAATCTTCAGCATTCTTCTGTAGCACTACATTTCAAGAGCCTCTATCCTCTTCCTGTCCGCACAGCTTATCGTCCATATTTCACTCCCATACAAGGCAACACTCCACACAAATGCCTTCAGAAAAGACTTCCTTACACTTAAATTAATATTCGATGTTAGCAAATTTCTCTTTTTCAAAAATGCTTTTTTTCCCATTACCATTCTGCATTTTATATCCTCTGTACTGCGACCATTATTTGTTATTTTACTGCCCAAGTAACAAAACTAGTCTACCTCCTTTATTGCTTCGTTACCTAATCTAATTCCTTCAGCATCACCCGATTTTCTTAGACTGCACTCCATTACCGAAACCATAAAAATATAAAACGTAATAAAAGAAAACGTGGTTACTTCCCTTGTTACCGTGACTACGAAGAGAGCTCCTCAGCATACTGTGCTACGTCAGAATTCAAACCAGACCCCAACACTGGCGGCGCATAACTCTACCGAAATGCACCGAGTCAACAACACGGCTGGGGCACACGTATGTACATGAAAACAAATTCTAAAGATCATCACAATGTAGTGGGTACATTCAGGTGTCACGAAATCATTTGCACAGTATGACAGAGGTTGACATTCAAAATAAACGACTTCTGTTATAATAGGTCCACAAAGTTTTTAAAAAAGCTGTATGTATTACCTTGAATTTGTTCATTTAATGAAGCGTCGCTTTTAGCGTTATTAATTATAACCTCCAGCTGTTCTAGCAGATCTAACTTTCTTCCCTTATCCTGTCTATGCAAAATCTTAAGGTTTTCTTCAATCCGCTTTAAAGGGTGGCCAGTTTCGCGGATATGCATAGATACAGCGGACTTGTCAAAATCATTAAGTCGGAAGGCGTCCATATGTTCCTTGTACCTAACTCTAAACGATCTACCGGTCTGAGCAATGTAGTTTGCAATTCAACTATTACACTGTATCTTACAAACCCTTCTATGTCATATTTATCAGTATCTTGGTTTAAGCTATTCCGTAATTTATGACATAACGTATTATAAATTTTAAAAACAACTTCGACTTCAAAAGGTTTTAGTATGTTGGCCACTTTCTGAGATAGATGACCAAAATACGGAACCATTACTCTCTTGATATTTTTACCGTGCCATTTTTATTTGATTTCGCACGCTGTTTCCTTCTTACTTATTCACTACGTTTTCCTGGTAAATATTCACCCTAGCAAGGTGTCTTATAATGTTAAATTCAGTAGTTCTGTGTTTTTCCTTCATTGGCACTTTATAGCCTCTATCGACTAAACAGCGTAGGGCAGAAAGTTTTTGGCCATTGGTGTGACAAGAGCTGTCATGAATTAGAATGTCGGTGGTTGCAGGTTTCCTGTATACTTTAAATAAGTGTCTACCATCCTGCTTCGTAATGTTAAGGTCAAGGAACTGCAGTGTACCATTCTTCTCTTGTGCAACGGTACATTCGATTTTCTCATGTAGGCTGTTAAATTTATTATTTCAGTAATTTCAGTTTTTCCTCCATCTATCAATAGCAACGTACGATTTGTCATAGACAGGAATGGGAAGATAGTTAGATCTGCTAGAACAACTGGAGATTATAATACATAACGCTAAAAGCAACGCTTCATTAAATGAACAAGTTCAAGGTAATAGATACAGCTCTTTTTTTTTTTTAATCTTTGTGGAACTATTATAACAAAAGTCGTGCAAATGATTTCGTGACACCTGAATGTACCCACTATGTTGTGAATGATCTTTGGAATTTGGAGGTCATTGTTTTCATATGCATACGTATGCCCCAGTCGTGTTGTTGACTCGGTGCATTTCGGTTGTGTTACGCGCTGCCAGTGCTGGAGTCTGGTTTGAATAGTGACGAAGCACAGTATGCTGAGGACCTTTCTTCGCAGACACGGTTGCAAGGGAAGTAACCACGTTTTCTTTTATTACGTTTTATATTTTTATGGTTTCATGTTTTAAGATTCTTGTAAAGATTATCTGATGATGAGGGCTTGACACTTGAAACGCGTGATATTTTAATGCTTTTTAGACGATATCTGTGGTTGAGCCTACTTGACAAAATAATTAAGTAATACAACTACGACCTCACATCCATTATGTGTGGTGTCGCACAAGTACAAAGTGCGCGCCACCTACTTTCGCCGCGCGCCGCCATGCACGCACGGCGCGGCGTTCTCACGACGACAGCCACGAGCGCCCTCTGCTGCAACCCCGCTCGTGGCCACCACGGAAAGACACCGAGCACTTGGGACTGAGATAGCAACCAGTGAGGACCTTCGTAATCAGATAGGCACCAGTGAAGACTTTGCTATCGTACAGGCACTAGGCAGGCCTCTAACAACTATGTATCAACATTCTGCAGTACTATGTAAAAGTTAAGTATTGTTACATTCTGTGCAATATATATCTCTTTCTAATTTACTCGAGTGTTTATAGTTTCTGGCTGCTCCCCTCCGTACCTGCACCAGCGTGCTGTCTTTGTTCCTGTGTCGGTGTCGTTCCACTCGGCCACCGACACCTACGACGAGGCTGGGACACAAAATTATGAATATAATTAAGTCTAGTTTTTTGTGTTATGTTAGGTGTTGGGGACTTCGGAAACTAGTTCAACCGCACGTTTCAGGTTTGTTTATGAAGTTGCCTAGCAACCTACAGACTACCCCATAGCAACTGACTGTGGAATGATTCTAGATATACTTTTGAGGGGAATATGAGAGTTATTATGATTCTCGAAGGATTTAATGAGAATTTTTCATGTATTACCCCGTCCCATCGCAACCTCTCTCTACGAATTTTGACATGTCGTTAAGGGTGGAGGAGAACAGAAACCCGCCTGAGGTCTCGCAGCGATTCTGAAGACAACGTGTCGGTGACACTGCTCGTGGACGCAGTCGAGGTTGAGCAATACCATCAGACAGGCGACAACGTGACCGGCCGCATTTACAAGCGTCGATGGGCGGAGAGGCGGCAACACCTAGCCGACAGCCTGCTGGGGGCTGTGCGGCTGCGGCTGTGGCGATACGCCTCGGCAATATCCAGAATGCGATGGCCAGATGCGGCAGCCGGGCCTTACGTGGCCAATTGTCTGATAGAGCGGCATTAAGCGGCCCGCCGGCGGAGCTGCAGCCCCGTGACGCAGTCTTAAATATGACACTAGTCTGCCGAGAGCCTCCCACATGGCGGTCGCCGGAATTGTCCTATAGCGCACGGCGCCGGCTACTTTTCGCGATACCCTTTCACAACTGTCGCACAGCGAAACAGCCGTCTACGAAAAGACATGTTATTTTCTGAGGCGCTGGATCGCTCCAAGCACGTATTCCGTTAATGGCTGATATTCTGTCCTCCGATAACGGTGGAAACACGTGGGAGCAGAGGAGGAAACCCACGAGCAACACAACGACGCAACACATGGGAGGAGACAAGTTCTTGGACAGAAACATGTATACATTAAAAGTTCATCTCGAAAAAGACAGGCCAACCACATATGTTAGAGGAAGGCCACGGTCTAGTCACGACATTCTCTGCTTACATAAGTTATTACCGACAGACTGTCGCAACGACACTAGCGCTCTTAGCGGTGGGTAAGTAATGTTTGTATATAATTATTTTTCTACTTAATTATCTGAATAGTTACCATAATTTTTGGATTGCAAGTATTACACTCCTGGCCATTAAAATTGCTACAACACGAAGATGACGTTCTACAGACACGAAACTTAACCGACGGGAAGAACATGCTGTGATATGCAAATAATGAGTTTTTCAGAGCATTCGCACAACGCTGCCGCCGATGGTGACACCTACAACGTGCTGACATGAGGAAAGTTTCCAGCCGATTACTCATACACAAACAGCAGTTGAAACACGTCCACTGATTTTGTGGTCGTGTTCCATTTTGATTTATTCATTACTCTTAAGTGTTTCTCCGCCATTAATATTATCTATTTGTACGTCAATTATTATACTGCTTTATTAATAATCAACGCCCCATGTTTACGTATGTTTCCACCACTGTGATTGAGCTTGTGTGTTCGTATGAATGTGGAAGCTTGCATTTAATATTGACTGACTGCCGCGCAATGGCTTACAGTTGCCGCCATGCGTTTAGGCCTCGTTTACTTTAGTTAAGAAGCCATGGCTTCGTATGTCGTCTGTGCTGCGGTCTTCTGGGTGGCCAGAGACAACCTTAAGTAGCAAGATGGCGAGGTGGCCTGTTCTTAGTGTAGTATCAGCATAATCATGGACGAAAGAGGTGACAAAAGAGACCTCTCTGGAGCTCAGGATTGGTAGACAGTAGGCTCTGAACGCGCTCTGCATCGCTTTGAGCGTGCCCTACATCCGGTGCGTGGAGGGGAATGCTTTGCCCGTGGCCTGAGGCTCCACTCTTGCCATTGAATCATGCAGAGGGGATGGCATGCTGTTAGAACTTTCTTTTCCTTGTGATCAGGCAGACTTGGTTTATCTGTGATAGTTTTCTTGAGTAATTCTTTCACTGTGTGAGGCAAAGTGTTTCTTAATTTGCAGAACACGAGTAATTCAGTGTAAATTTAGTATTTGCATTTTCATTCCGGTGATAATTTTGCGTCCGGTTTTTTCAAGTTAGAATGAACTTTTGTGGCCTTCAGCTTTGTGTAAACTTAGTATGTTTGTATTTCCTTGCTGTTTTTAACTAAGTTTTTCGTGTTGTGTCTGTATCTGGGAGTATGCCAAATTTTTCTCAGATTTTATGGATTGATTCCGTCTTTCCTGTCTTGGTATGACCGACTGCACAACATGCTTTCATAACGGTCACTACTTCGGCTTTCAGCTATGCTTTTATTGATATTAGCATTCTTCTATATGAATTCTCGCATGTGCATTATTTGCCCTATTCTAAATTTATTTCTTTTTGTAAATTCTACCACGTGGTACTTAAGGATAGTATGCTGCTGCCTCCCCGCACATGAATTCGTTTGGTGCACAGTTTGATTTTAATTGTGCTTGAAGACACTCACCATCTCTTCAAAACCTCCACCGACGTTTTGTTGCTATGAAGTGTTGCCACATGAGTAATATATCACAAGTATTATGTGCATATCTGTGAGTGAATGAACGTGCTTTCCTTTATCCACTGTGTATCTGCAAATTTGCTCCCAATTTACCTTGATATTCATAAAGGGTAGAAACAATTTCATCATGGGCAGTAACATTATGATTTAATTCACTTTTGTACAAGATGTGTACTTTATTGTGATTATTTGCTTGTTCGTTTTATTGAATAGATAATGATTTAAAGTATCAAATCTATGCTTTATAGTGTCATGCTCTCCGTCCAATGTTTAATTATCTACTGCTATTTATATATATTATTTGTGTTTGTTAAAAAGGTGGCTGCTCCCTTAAGGAGTGAGCAGTTACATACATTTCAGTTGCACAAGTACTGTAGCCAATCGTAAAGTAATTTACAGCAGCAGTGACTGTTTTAACTTGCATTTACATATCGCTACTGCCGAGATCTTATACAGAAAATTTAAAAAGCTACTTTCAGAGTTGATCAGCGTTGCCTGGTGAAACGTTGTTGTGATGCCTCGTGTAAGGAGAAGAAATGCGTTCCATCATGTTTCGGACTTTGATAAAGGTTAGATTGTAGCCTATCACGAATTCGGTTTATTGTATCGAGACATTGCTGCTCGCATTGGTTGTGATCCAATCACTGTTAGAAGAATATGGAATCGGTGGGTTCAGGAGAGCAATACGGAGCGCCGTGCTGGATCCCAACGGCCTTGTATCACTAGCAGTCAAGATGACAGGCATCTTATCCGAATGGCTGTAACGGATTGTGCAGCCATGCAGCCATGTCTCGATCCCTTAATCAACAGATGGGAACGTTTTCAAGACAACAAATCTGCATGAACAGTTCGACGACGTTTGCAGCAGCATGGACTATCAGGTTGGAGACCATGGCTGCGGTTACTCTTGACGCTGCATCACAGGCAGGAGCGCCTGCGATGGTGTACATAACGACGAACCTGGGTGCACGAATGGCAAAACGTCATTTTTTTTTTCAGATGAATCCAGGTTCTATTTACAGAATCATGATGTTCGTCTCCGTGTTTGGTGATGCACATTGGAACCATGTATTCCTCATCGCCATACTAGCGTATCACGCGGCGTGATGGTATGGGGTGCCAGTGGATACACGTCTTGATCAGCTCTTGTTCGCATCGACGGTGCTTTGAAAAGTAGCCGTTACATTTCAGATGTGTTACGATCCGTGGCTCTACCCTCCATTCGATCCCTGCGAAACCCTCCATTCCAGAAGGATAATGCACGACCGCAGGTTGCAGCTCCTGTATGGGCCATACAGGGTACGGAAAATGTTCGACTGCTGCCCTGGCCAGCACATTCTCCAGATCTCTCACAAACTGAAATCGTGCAACTGGCTCGTCACAATTCGCCAGTCACTACTCTTGATGAACTGTGATATCGTATTGAAGCTGCATGGACATCTGTATCTGTACACTCCATCCAATCTCTGTTTGACTCAATGCCCAGGCGTATCAAGGCCGTTACTACGGCCAGAGGTGTTTGTTCTGGGTACTGTTTTCTCAGGATCAATGCATCCAAACTGTGTGAAAATTTAATCACATATCAGTTTTTGTATAATATATTTTTCCAATGAACACCCTTTATCATCTGCATCTCTTCTTGGTGTAGCGACTTTAATGGCCATTAGTGTATTAAAATATCAACGGACATGAATAACCTAATGTAAAAACACTGAAAATTGTTAATAAAAATTGTAAGGATTGTTGTTGAACAGATAAATCTTTAATGATTGGTATTGTAGTTCAAATAGTGCTGTTTATTATTGTTCTCGCAGCTTGTCAATAAAAATTGCTTGACTGTACTTTAGTGATTTGTCAAACAATTGTGTCGTATAAATGTGTGTGTATAGGTAGTTATAAATGAATCTTCAATTCTAACTTGCCTTATCAGACTGAACACTTTATCCAATTAGATAAGCACTACTTTGAAGAAAAACCAAATACGCAATGAAAACCAATTCTGACCCTGTGACTTTATTCATAGAATGAGCAATTTGATCTCCAGTAGAAAATAATCTGTTGCATTAAAGATTGCAGTTGTTTGGACAATAGGATACTAGCTTCTTGCAGAAGTAACTGATTGCCCATTAGATCTGAATTTGATAATTATTCTTGAGCTTTATCACTAAAGGTTTTGCAATGATTTTATGACCTACCTGTGCGCAAGGAAATATGTGCAACTGCCCTGAGAATTACTGGCAAAAATGCTGCTGCTGCAAGGTCAAAAACTAACTACGGGATTTGCAGGTGTGCATTGCGAATCCATTAACTACACAAATATTAATTTCCTCTATCTCTCTAGCATTTAAAACAAATAATTAATTCGGTTTCGGAATGAATGACTAGCACGAAACAGACCTGAGGTTGAAGTTTAAAATGAAATACTTTTATTTTTATTTTATTTTACTTTATTTTTTATTTATTTTTTACATAAAAGGAGAATATGAACTTAAACAATATTGCACAAAAATGATGATTACAACTTGGGAATGCGTAAACCCATCTTTTCCAGAAAGTCATTATATCTATTGTCAGTATTCTATAAAGATCAATCTCTTGTTACTAGCAACAAAAGGAAAAAACAGCTTGTACATTATACAATATAAAAAAAAATCGAAATTGTCTACATCACATTTCCTCAGGTGATTTTTACACTAAAAACCCTCTAAAGTCCTGCAGTATACTTTTCTTTATCCAACGATTGAACATAAAAGACTAAAATTATACTATGTTGAATGTCTGTTAGAGATGGACTAAAATTACGCGAAGCGCCTAATACTGAAAAAAAGACTCTCCTTACCTATATTCTTCATAATCTCAGAAAGTTTTCAAGTATTTCTTAGCAATATCACACGTAAAAACATTCAAATGGTTCTAGCTCATACTGCAATTTGAGACTTCATTCCATGGCTGCTTGCACAACACTACTCCTGTCGGAGGTCGGCAACCACTCTCAGTAAGCTCAAACACGGGACAGCGGTCACCAAAGATTGTCCTCGCGGAGCAAAAGATATGATTTGAAGAAATTCAACGTTACTGACATTGCATACCTGCGTTTCAACTGCCAAATTTCACTGATTATGTAATTGTTACTTTGTAAGTTGTCTTTTCCAGTCTTTCGTACGACTTGACAGCTCTTAATGTTACAAGAGAGCTGCCACTTAGGGAACATGAGTTGCAATTTCCTCCACAAAAACCGGAAAAACTACGCGAGGTAAACACAAAAGACAGAGAACGCACCTCGTAGCCGCCTCACTATTGGCTTTGTTGTCAGTCGTGCACCAAGTTTCATTTCTCCTGAGCGTTCGTCGGGTTTTGAGTGTATTTGTGCCCACTTTTTCTGCTACTATTATTAGTGGAATAAATAATGCCTGTTTTACTCTCAAAACCATCACTAAGAGCCGCCGCCATGTGGCCGAGCGCATTGAGGCGCTATGCTCCGATGCGCGACGCCGTTCCACGTCGGGGGTTGGAGTTCTCCCTCGGGTATGGATGTTTGTGCTACCTTTAGTATAAGTTATTTTATATGTAGTTTGTAAAATTAGTGAGTTAAGTCCCATAAGCTTAACAAACATTTGAACATTTTGTCACTAAGAGAAAAATGAGTGAAGATGTTTCCAAAAAATACGTGGAAAGAGTAGTCTTTTAAGTGTACACAAATAAGGCGCTGCTACTTGCTTAATTTGCTGCGATATAATTGTAAGAGTGAAGAAATACCATTTATTTCGCCTCTACAGAAATAATCACAATTGATTTACCATTCGTCATCAACAGTACTGCTGTTGGCAGCAGTTGGGCAAAGTAATGTCACAAAAGCATCCTACCAAGTACGTATTATTCTGGGAAAAATTATGAAAATTTTCACTGATGCTGAACTAGTGAGGTCATGTAGGACGACTGTTTCATTCGCCATCAACAGTACTGATGTTAGCAGCAGTTGGGCAAAGTGAATATGTCACAAAAGCATCCCGCCAAGTATGTAATATTCTGGGAAAAATTATGAAACCTTTCACTGATGCTGAACTAGTGAAGTCATGTAGGACGACTGTTTCTGAAACGATGTTTTAAAATGTTTCCGACAGTAAACAAATATTAGCTGAAATAGAAAAGCTCACACTTTCAGAATCTACACGTCGACACCGTGCAGAAGATATTTCAAAACATATGTTCGAGAAAGTAATTAATAAAGTAAAACTTTGCAAATATATATTTTAATCAATTGGAACCATGAAAGGTTGTACAAATGTTTGTGATTTTATAGATGCAATTAAAGAATTTCTAGGGAAATGAATTAATTACGAGCAAATTAATATAAATATGCTGTCTGGCAGTGACGACCGTTGACAATTATATGATGACAAAAATTAAGAAGGAATGAAATTTTCTTAATTTACATTCCATTCACCGCTTACTGAATTAGGAAAGTTTCTCAAATACCAGATTAAAAAATGATATGTGACGGCTATAAGCTTTATATATTTCATACGTTCCAGTTAACACAATGACTGGAATTTTACAGAACTACAGGAGGAATAGCAAGCTTGTTACACAGATTATCCTACATACTGCTGTCAGATTGCTAGGCAAAGGAAAAGCGCTTGATAGGTCTGCCAATATGAAATCTGAAATTATTTTAATCTTACAATAAAGTGGCCAAAAATTTCTTAAAAGCGATGATGATGATGATGATGACCAGCACGAGCTTTCTTGACTAATATTACATAACAACTTATTTTGGAATTACAATGACCAAACAAGATAATTGGGCAAATGACTAGCAAAGTATCTGCATTTGAAGCCAAACTACAATAAATGAGCTCTAAGAAAAATATGTGTGTAATTTTGCAACTTTTTTTGTGCTTTGATCAGACATAATTATCTTAACTATAGCCGAAACCATTTACCAAGACATGGAATAATATTTGGAAGCCTATTTTGAAGAAATAAGCAACAGTTTTGCAGATGTTAGAAATATTCAATGATGTTACATTCTCGTAGAGTAACTTTTGCATGTTGAGCGTTATGATCTCAAATTATTCAGCCAATTTGCATTTCCTAAAACTAGTTTGCTAAATGAAATAATCGAACTTCAGTGTGACACAGCTTAAAGCTGTGTTTACAGAACATTGAATCACATCCACTGATTGTGTCTTCGTGTTCCATTTTGATTCATTCTTTAACCTAAAGTGTTTCTGCACCGTTAACGTTATCTGTCTGTGTGTTAATTATTTTATTCTTTTTATTAATGATCAATACCCATGTTTTTGTGTGTCTGCCCCATATTTATAAATGTTTCCACACGTGTGATTGAACTTGTGTGTTCATGTGAATGTGAATGTGTGCTCTTCATATTGACTGACTGCCGCGCAATGGCTTACAGTCGCCGCCTCCCGCTTTAGGCCTCGTTTTGCTGTAGTTAAGAACGCATGGCATCGTTTGTCGTTTGCGCTGTCGTCTGCTGGCTGGCCAGAGACAAGCTTACTTGGCATGGTGGCGAGGTGGCCGTGTTCTTAGTGTCACACCAACCTAATCTTGGAAGAAAGAGGTGACACTAGACTTCTCTGGGACCGGTTGAAGAGGGAATTGTCTTGGCCAGGTAGCAAGGGTTGCTAAACACTAGTCTCTGAACGCGTCCTGCGTCGCTTTTAGCGCGCTCTACATCCAGTGTATGATGGG
Organism: Locusta migratoria; assembly: GCA_026315105.1. Taxonomy (NCBI): domain Eukaryota; kingdom Metazoa; phylum Arthropoda; class Insecta; order Orthoptera; family Acrididae; genus Locusta; species Locusta migratoria. The sequence continues at coordinate 117,653,655 of CM048744.1, read as the reverse complement.
GGGAGGTTTTTCCGAGGCATTAGAGCTTTAGTCTTCAATCTTCATTTCTGGTTCCGACGATTGAGGAAGTAAGTACTCCTCTGAATCATGCTGAGGGGAAGGCATGCTGTTATTTGTGATCAGGTTCTTCAGTGATAGTTCTCTTGAGTAATTCTTTCGCTATGAGAGGCGAAGCATTTTTTAATTTACAGAACTCGAGTAAATTCAATGTAAATTTATTATTTGCAGTTTCATTCCAGTGATGATTGTGTGTCCGGTATTGCTCAAGTTGGAATACACGTGTGTGGCTTCAGCCTTAGTGTAAACTTAGTGTGTTTGAATTTCCACATGTTTTTAACCGACTTTTCGTGTTATTACTGTATCTGTCAGTACGATAAATAATTCTCAGATTTTCTTGTTTGATTGCGTCTTTCCTGTTTTGTATGACAGATTGCACCATGTGCTTTTGGCCTTTCAGACATGCTTTTATTGATACTAACTTTCTTCTATACAAATTCTCGTGTGTGCTCTATTTGCTTATTCTAAATTAATTTCCTTTCTTAATTCTATGTAATTCACCATGGCCACATACCACGTGGTACTTAAGAATAGTGTGCTGCTGCCTTGCGACACATGACTTCAAATGTTGAAATGTTTGTATAGCTTATGAGACTTAACTACTGGTTCATCAGTCCCTAAACTTACAAACTACTTATGAAGTAGCTAATCCTAAGGACGAGACAAATATCCATGCCCGAGGGGGGATTCGAACCCCTGACCGTAGTGGCCATGCAGATTGTGACTGCAGCGCCTAAGTCCTCTCGGCCACTGTGGCTGGCACACATGGCTTCATTTAGTGCAATGTATGATTTAATAATTTGTGAGCAAGACACCTGCCATCTTGTCAAGACGCCAATGACGCTTCGTTTCGTCGCTGCTTTCAAAAGTTCCAGGATTGTAATGTACTGCCAAGCATTATGCGCATGTCTGCGAATGAAAGAATGTGTTTTCAGCTACCCATTGTGTATTTGAAAATTTCCTCCCACATTACCTCCATATTCATAAAGGGCAGAAACAATTTTAATACAGGCAGTAATTATATGATCTAATTCATTTTTGTATGAGGTGTGTGCTTCATTTGGTCTCCCCACATTTATTTTTTTGTTATTTTACTGAATAGATTATGATTTTAAAGTATCAAACCTCTTCTTTATGATTTCATGCTCCCCATCCCATGTTTAATTATCTATTCATTTATTTTTAACGTTGATTTTGTGTTTGTTAAAACGTAGGCTGCTCCCTTAAGGAGTGAGCAGTTAGATAAATTTCTGTTGTGCATGTACTGCAGCCACTTATAAAGTAATTTAGAGCAGCAGTGAGTGTTTTAACTTTCATTTGCGGATCTCAACTGCCCGAGATCTTGCTTTTGTTAATAACAGGCTACTTTCAACATCGTGAATCACAACAGTGCACTAAATTTTGGAAATGTGAACCCAACAATTATAAACATCTACGAGACTATGCACATTTCATTTTAACGTTATTTTCTACAACTTACATTCGTGAAGCATTATTTTAAAAAAATGAACTGCATAATTAGTTGTCGAGTCATTTAGAACAAGCTATGAGGATTCCATGCAGCACAAATGACGTAGATATAGACGAGATAGCCAAAACATTTCAACATAAGAAGTAAAATTATTGAAAATTTTTGTATTTTTACTTGCGTTTGTTTTGCAACTATAATCAATAGAAATTCAGAATCAAGAACAGAACTGTAGCTTTCTTATATAGACTTTTGCATATGCAGTATACCTGTCCTTTTCTTTTTTATATTTCTTATTTATTTATTCATTTACTTTGAAAGTTTGCTATTAATGGAATTACAATAACGATTTTGTGGCCATTTGAGTAATGTGATATTTCAATAATACATCTGGCTCACCTGGCACAAAAGCACTTTAAAATCAACTTCAAGAACAACACTCACTGATTCCAGGCTTGTTTCTGGAAATGACTCAAAATGACTAATTATTTCCTTCCTTTCTTTCATCCTTCATCCTTCAAGGCCAATGACTTCTTCTAACAGCAAGTATTCTTGAGCCAATAAAGATTTTCGCAAGATTTGAATAGTTTCGGCCAAAGGTACGTTTGTGTATAACTGTTTGATATCTAGGGAAGCAAATAGCTATTATCGGGTAGACATGTGCCTTGCAGGCAAGAAAACATTTCCGGTAACGTAACGAATGATCTTCGTCAAAGGTGACATTGTCTTTTAGAATTTGAAGAAAAAATTTAGCTGCTTTGTAAGCAGGATAGTCTGTACCATTTACGACAAATCGCCATGGATAGTCAATTTTATGGGTGCGGAGCTACATGACTTTTAAACTGTATAGTCGCTGCGGCAGTATTATAAAAACGCAGCTGTCAAGATAATTTTTCAGAACTTTGTCAAAGTCTGCTGTGGGATCTACATCAACCCGATAGATACCATTTTCGACATACAAACTTTAAAATTTTGCTGATGTACTCGTTCCTGTAAATAATTACACCCGAGTTACCCTAGAACTGCATCAGCACCTTCCATTTTTTCCTTACTACTGCTCAGGACTTGGTGTTGTAATGGGATTTTGTTTACTACTCTGTGGCTAATCTCACTGGCTTTGGCCACTATACGAATAGTTTCGTCTTTTTCAACTGTGGCTTCATCCAAAGTAAATTTAACTTCAATGGCAAGAGAGGTGGCCTCCCTAAAGTTCACCTAGTTTTTTCAAAAGGCTCGCGCGTTTAATTTAGGTTCGGATTCAGCATTGACTTCGTTTCTCCCCACTTTCAAGCAGCAATTGCTACATCTATTTAAATGTTCTGTTTGAATTTTTTATAATTTGACGCCCTGCTACTTCAGTAAAAATAGGTAGTTTTATTCGTTAAACCATTTCCTTCAGCGGTATTATATTAGTTCAACACTGGCCAAAGTGTGAATGTGATCATATGGCCTGAATTTTTATCAGCCTGCAACTTCCCTATTTCTAGTATTTCTTGCTTAGGGAAGATTTTCCTCATTTTTTAAGTTAACTCAAGTCTTTCTAACAAGTTTGTAAATTTCCCCTTAAATGTCTGATGATGCCGAGAAGAGGCGAACGCGTCGTGTGTTCATAAGTGAAACATCGCTTTTGTGCACCAAAGACTGTGTTTTTTTCTGACCAAAATAGCTATTACAGTTGCTGTGCCAGCGCCACACAAATATGGAGTGGTATGATTTCAGTTTCCTACGTTATGAACTTGTTATACTCTTATTTGGCCCATCTTCTCCTCCCCCCCCCCCCTCTATTTCTCTCTTCATCTTTCACACCCTCTCTGTTCACCTGCTCCTATCACCTGTCCAGCATATCCTTTCGCCCCCTGTTTATCAGTCTCACGCGAACGTTCATGTCATGAATGTTAATTTTTTTTTCTCGGTGACTTTCACATTCATATGATCTGAGAAGCTGTCATTAAATTGTACTGCTTAAAAAACACACAGACACAAAAACAATTTAATAAAATATATGTGCATCTTTTACAGCCAAGACAAATACTATCTTAAATGTATAAAAAGTACTAATCTTGTCTATCGTTTCTCTTTAAAGTACAGCTGCACGTGAAAAGATAACGAGACATGTCTGGTAAAAGGGACTACAAATATTAATCGTTTCGCGCACTGCATGCGTGGACGGCCGCTCAGCAGGCTGAATCATGTACAAAAGGCGCGTCCGTCCTTTTGCCACCTATTTTAGATTCCTGAGATTGTATGTAATTTCATGTCTCTGCTTTTTCGGCGAACACTATACGTAGCGTCATATCAGAAGGCGCTTCCGCGCATAGAAGCGGAGCGATAGGGGAAGCGAGGAGGGGAGGAGCTACGGCCGAGCGCCAACTGTTTCGTCTGTGGGAGAAACATTGCGTAACTCGCGGCCAGCCTCGCGCCTACAGAATGAACATTATTGGCTGTCATTGCGGTAATGGAGGGGGATGCGCAGAACAGCTGAAAACTGGGCCGCCTTCCTACGTGACACCGACTATAACTTGACGTTATACGCGTATCGTGCTATATTACATTAAAGAAAGCTCTTTTGCCAGATATTAATCAAACTGATATGTGTGGATACTTATGTATGACAAAACAACATTTCTTGCACCGTTGTTTCAATCTTTATACTCCTTACTTCTTGTAACACTGTACCATTTTTATGTAACTTGTGTAAATAACTTGGTTTATGGCCTCGGCCGCTGCCACTTCCAAGACAAAATGGAGGCAAGTGATGTATTACGATTTATCATTCTTTTGTCCGCCTTATTCTTTTCTTTTCTTAACATTGATTGTCATTTATTCCTCTGTATAAAAAAGAAGAAAGCGATGCATTTGTTCTCCATCGGCCATTGTTCTTCATAGTATTAGCTGTACGGCATAAACTAGGAATATTTTCAGTAATTATACTGGTTTTTTTTCTTTTTTTTTTCGTCTCAAGTGGGTTTATGGTATTGTGTTTGTTGCTATTTGATTAAATATTTCGATTAAGTTATGAAACAGAAATCTACATTTTTTTAATACCACAGCATTTCCATGACTATGATCTATAATGATCGCCTGGACGCCATTACGAGCGATCAATAATTGTGAGCAGTAATCACAATATGTGTTTAATAAATTATATTTACCTGTAATTACTGTTCACGTTATGTTTGTAAGAAACTAGAATCATTCCTTTGTTGTAACGAAATCTGATTTGTGCATAGTTTTATTCCGGAAGTGACACTCAAAATAATTTCGAGACAATATCACGCATGATCAACTGCTCATACTTCATCTTTCTATACTACGTGCAAGCATAAATTCATTAATGGTGCTCTCAAATTGTAGGACATTTTTCGGATTCTTTTACGACAGGTTCCAACCTGAAAATTAACAAATGCTTTATCACTGTAACTGTCTTTTCAAGAACTATCGAATGCAGCAAGTATACGGTTCCATGACAAAACTACCCGTTTGCTTCAGTTGATATCAGAACTGAAAACCATTAACCAAACAAGAAAAGTACGTGCCCCTCAGTACTTGCACATTTACCGTAAAACGAAATTAGAAAAGAATGAAAAAGAAAGAAAGAAAATAACAAGCTTCTAGTAGCCTCAAATTTGGATGCTTCCTTCAGGGTGTTGAATATTACGTTAGCTAAGCGTGTAGCTCTGTGGCCTGCTGCAAGTCTTTCAACACTGAAGTCTAAATAGTATTTGGTATTATCTACTACTATTGGAGCAAATGGGAGTAAATGAGAGGGGCTTATCAGTTCCGGCATATGCCTTATAAATAAGGAAAAACTCCCGGAAACCAAGGTCGGAACCCGGGGAATGGAACGATAATAATTCATTTCTTGGACATTGTCCGAGTGAAAAAAAAGTTAATATCGGGACAGCACCAATGCAGCCTCGACAATCAGAAATTGGAAGGCAGAATTATTCTAGTATTTGATGCAATTTATTATATTATAATCAGCCAATAGCTGCGAATATTATGTAGGGTGTCTCATTCATCTTGCTCACCCAAAATATATCTGGAACAACAACAGCTATTGTAAAACGACTTTCACCAGTATCAGTGTAAAGCTGGGGCTAATAAATTTACATATTTGTAAACATTCTAAAACGAAATCATATATTTTTAACACAAACTTATGTTTTTTTAATGGACACCGTATATTATTTTTTCAGTAATCTATAGCATGACAAATCACATAGTCTATGGCGTTGATTGCTTCGCAATACGCCAATTACATCCCGAGATATTGTGAAGCGAAGTCGACGCTTGAAATCCGCGAAACGCTCGGCTAGCTCAAGTCCTGAACAGCATGGGGAGCAGCATATTTACTGAAAAATAATATAGTGTGTTCATTCGGGGAAAAAAAGTTTGTGTCAGAAAACACATATGCTTTCGTTTTAGAATATTTCAAAATATGTACATTTATGAGCCCCAGCTTTACATTGATATCGTTGAAAGTAGTTTTACAATAGCTGTTGTTATTTCTGAGATATTTTGGGTGAGTAAGATAGCTGGGACACGTTGTATATACAGGGTGGTCCATTGATAGTGTCCGGGCCAAATATCTCGAGATATAATCATCAAACGACAAAACTACAAAGAACAAAACTTTTCTAGCTTGAAGAGGGAAAACAGATGCTATGGTTGGTCCGCTAGATGGCGCTGCCATAGACCCAATGGATATCAATTGCATTGTTTTTTCAAATAGGTATCCCCGTTTTTATTACATATTTAGTACGTAAATAAATATGAATGTTTTACTTGGAACACTTTTGTCGCTTTGTGATAGATGGCGCTGTAATATTCACAAACATATTACTCACAATTTTACATGAACAGTGGGTAACAGGTACGGTTTTAAATTAAAACACAGAACGTAGGTACGCTTGAACTTTATTTCGGTTGTTCCAATGTGATACATATACTTTGTGAAATTATCAAACATTATGAGAACGCATTCTGTTACTGCTAGATTGCCTGTAATTAGCTCATGACTTCAATAAATGCTCAAAATTATCTCCTTCAACTTCAATGTATTTCGCAATACACGTAGCGAAATCCCTCTCAACAGCGAGAAGTTCGTCTTCAGCAATGTTCTTACATGCATTGACAATGCGCTGACGCATGTTTTTAGGCGTTGTCGATGAATCACGATAACAAATATCCTTAAATTTTCGTCACAGAAAGAAATCAGGGAACGTAAGATCCGGTGAACGTGCGGGCAATATTATGGTGTTTCTTCGACCGATCTAACTGTCATTAAATATTCCATTTAAGACCGCTTCAACTACACGCGAGTCACGTGCTGGACATCCATTATGTTGAAAGTACATCGCCATTCTGTCATGCAGTGAAATATCTTGCAGTAAAATCGGTAGAACAATACGTAAGAAATCAGCATACATTGCACCATTTAGATTGCTGTCGATAAAATAGAGGTCAATTATCCCTCCTCCCATAATGCCGAACGATACATTAACCCGCCAAGGTCGCTGCAGCTATCGTGGATTTTCCGTTCCCAATAGTGCATATTATGCCAGTTATCGTTACCTCAGTTTGTGAATGACGCTTCGTCACTAAACAGAACGCGTGAAAAGCTCTGTTATCGTCCCGTAATTTATTTTGTGCCCAGTGGCAAAACTGTACACGACGTTCAACGTCTTCGCCATGCAAATCCTGGTGCATAGAAACATGGTACGGGAGAAATTTATGTTGATGTAGAAATCTCAACACCAACGTTTTTGAGATTCCTGATTCTCGCTTAATGTGAGAATTAGCCGCAACTGCAACTAAAACACTTACTTACGCATCATAATTTTTTGCAGGTCGTGGTTTACGTTTCACTTGTGGCTGAACACTTCCTGTCTCTTTAAATAAAGTAACTATCCGACGAAAGATCTGGAGACTTGGTTGATGTCTTCCAAAATAACGATCAACATACATAGAACAGGCCCGTTGGGCGTTTTGATCACAATAGCCACACATAAATACCACATCGACCTTTTCTGCAATTGGTAAACGGTCCATTTTAACACGAGTAATGTATCACGAAGCAAATACCGTCCGCACTGGCGAAATGATATGCGATTGTACTATAGGAACCATAAAAACCGCAATAAAAATATAATGAGATAGATAAAAAAATTTTAAAAAGCACTAGAGGGATATGACAATGAAGCATTAAATTATAAAAGTCATACTATAAAAGTTGATAAAATCATAGTTTGTAACTGTCGAAATATTAAAATAGCCTACAGAAATTAATTGCTCCTGCTTCTGCTTGGTGGCGTTGTGTGACGCGCAGTTTCTGCTATATGTAGAGAAGCAGTTTGCACGGCGTCCATTTACTATACCTGGCGTCAAATAAGAAGGCGCTTCCGCGCATAGACGTGGAGCGATAGGGAAAGCGTGGAGGGGAGGGGCTACGGCCGAAAGCCAACAGTTGCGCCCTGCGGGAGAAACATTGCAAACTCGCGGCTTGTCACGCGCCTACAGAATGAACATTATTGGCTGTAATTGCAGTAATGGAAGCGGATACAGAGAACGGCTGAAAACTGGGCCGTCTTCGTAGCTGACGCCGACTATAGGCAGCACCACCTAGAGAGAGAAGGCCGCGGCGCTCTCGTGAGACGTCCGGCAGAATAGGTACACGCGCATAGCTGACTGGGTAGCCGCTGGGGCACGGCTCACTATGCCGAAGCAGCGCGCCAGTCAGCTATGCGCGCGCAACCTGCTCTGCCTGACGTCACACGAGAGCGCCGCGGCCTTCTCTCTAGGTGGTGGTGCTATAGGACGGAGTGTGAGCCAACACGCTGCCGCTGTCACTTCTGGGTGAGTGAAGCCGCCAGTCGTATCCCGGTAACAAACTGAATCAACAAAGTTCACTTTGTTGTTTCAACGTGTTACCGCGATCCAGCAACCGCCGTGTAAATATTTCAATTTCTTTCTGCGTTGTCAGAAGGCGCCCTTTAGATTACCTATGCCACATTCGAAATGCGTATCTGCAGCGCGAAAGATATTTTGCAAATGCTGATTTATTATTATTAGATCATCTCGACCAAATTACAAGCGACAGGCCTCAATCTGGAGGAACGGCACTCAGGAACAGGGTATCACCTAAGTCCTGGCCCGAGTTCCAAAATGGCCAGAATATATACCTGAACGAACGTTGCCGGCAGAGTTGGAGTTCGACCTACATTTCTACCGTTGGAGCAGTGAGCGCACTTGGAAGACACGTAGCCAGAGCACGGCCAGTCATGCTCGTGAACAGAGACGCTCGAATTGTGGGTGGAGGCGTAGGAGTAGCAGCGGTGGCGGATGAGGAGGTGGCCGTGGGATGGGGGGGGGGAGGAGATGCCATCGTGGCGGGCAGTAAACCTGGGGGCGCGCGCCGGTGGCGCCGTGGCGGCCGTCGCCGGAATTAGCGGGTCCGTCGGCCGGCATCGGAATGCCGACATTAGCCGTCAGCGGGCGCCTCGTTGGCGAACGTCGTCACGCGCGGGCGTGGCCCCACAGATAAGCCCGCTAACTGCCGCCAGGACGAGCCGCAGATAAGTCTCGTCACGCCGAGACTTAACGCGTCGCCTCTCCCGATGAGCTATCCGCTGCTGCTGCTGCTGCTGCTGCTGCTGCGCTGTATACGTTTACCGTTCCCGCCGTCCAAGGCGCAGCTGATCAGTCGTCCACAGTTTCTAACGTCCTCTACCTCGTTATACAGGTACAGCACTTCATGAAACACGGAATATGGGATTTCTCGCGTTAATGACGGAATAAAACGTCAAAACTAGTACCTCTGCAGACACCGCGCCAAAGTAAAGTGCCGTGGCATTCTCACTCCCACGACGAAGGTTAATGCTTCATGTAATGACAAATCAAATGTTTGTAGGACTTATGGGACTTAACTACGGGGTCATCAGTCCCTAAGCTTACAAACTACTTATGAACTAGCTAAGACTAAGGACGGCACAAATATCCATGCCCGAGGGGGGATTCGAACCCCCGACCTTAGTGGGCGTCCAGACCGTGACTGGGGCGCCTCAGTCCTCTCGGCCACCGCGGCCGGTCATGTAATGAAAAAAAAAAAATGAAGACCTACATTTAGGTATTACGTCTGGTGGAGAAACGAGTGAGTTAATGTTGTATCGACACCCAATCCTCCTCCCGTATTAGAGGTTTGACTTTTCTCGAGCTCGAGTCCCACACAGCTGGCCATGCCAATCCTGTCAAAAATGTTCAAATGTTTGTAAATGTATCGGACCAAACTGCGTGGTCATCAGTCCGTAGCTTACAAACTACTTAAACTAAGGTAAACTAACCTAAGGACAAAAACACACACACACACACACACGCACACACACCCATGCCTCAGGGAGGACTCGAACCTCCGACGGTGAGTAAGCGCACCAATCCTGTCAGCTGGACAAGGCCAGTAAGGCTGAGCGACGCATTTGACTGGGGTGTGCTACACGTCTGGTGTAGAAACGAGCGAGTTAATATTGTATCGACACCCAGTCCTCCTCCCGTATTAGAGGTTTGACTTTTCTCCAGCTCGAGTCCCACACAGCTGGCCATGCCAATCCTGTCAAAAATGTTCAAATGTTTGTAAATCTATCGGACCAAACTGCGTGGTCATCAGTCCGTAGCTTACAAACTACTTAAACTAAGGTAAACTAACCTAAGGACAAAAAAAAAACACACACACACACACACACACACACACACACGCACACACCCATGCCTCAGGGAGGACTCGAACCTCCGACGGTGAGTAAGCGCACCAATCCTGTCAGCTGGACAAGGCCAGTAAGGCTGAGCGACGCATTTGACTGGGGCGTGCTACACGTCTGGTGTAGAAACGAGCGAGTTAATATTGTATCGACACCCAGTCCTCCTCCCGTATTAGAGGTTTGACTTTTCTCCAGCTCGAGTCCCACACAGCTGGCCATGCCAATCCTGTCAAAAATGTTCAAATGTTTGTAAATCTATCGGACCAAACTGCGTGGTCATCAGTCCGTAGCTTACAAACTACTTAAACTAAGGTAAACTAACCTAAGGACAAAAACACACACACCCATGCCTCAGGGAGGACTCAAACCTCCGACGGTGAGTAAGCGCACCAATCCTGTCAGCTGGACAAGGCCAGTGAGGCTGAGCGACGCATTTGACTGGGGCGTGCTACATTTAGATATTACGTCTGGTGTAGAAACGAGCGAGTTAATATTGTATCGACACCCAGTCCTCCTCCCGTATTAGAGGTTTGACTTTTCTCGAGCTCGAGTCCCACACAGCTGGCCATGCCAATCCTGTCAAAAATGTTCAAATGTTTGTAAATCTATCGGACCAAACTGCGTGGTCATCAGTCCGTAGCTTACAAACTACTTAAACTAAGGTAAACTAACCTAAGGACAAAAACACACACACACACACACACACACACACGCACACACCCATGCCTCAGGGAGGACTCGAACCTCCGACGGTGAGTAAGCGCACCAATCCTGTCAGCTGGACAAGGCCAGTAAGGCTGAGCGACGCATTTGACTGGGGCGTGCTACACGTCTGGTGTAGAAACGAGCGAGTTAATATTGTATCGACACCCAGTCCTCCTCCCGTATTAGAGGTTTGACTTTTCTCGAGCTCGAGTCCCACACAGCTGGCCATGCCAATCCTGTCAAAAATGTTCAAATGTTTGTAAATCTATCGGACCAAACTGCGTGGTCATCAGTCCGTAGCTTACAAACTACTTAAACTAAGGTAAACTAACCTAAGGACAAAAACACACACACACACACACACACACACACACACGCACACACCCATGCCTCAGGGAGGACTCGAACCTCCGACGGTGAGTAAGCGCACCAATCCTGTCAGCTGGACAAGGCCAGTAAGGCTGAGCGACGCATTTGACTGGGGCGTGCTACACGTCTGGTGTAGAAACGAGCGAGTTAATATTGTATCGACACCCAGTCCTCCTCCCGTACTAGAGGTTTGACTTTTCTCCAGCTCGAGTCCCACACAGCTGGCCATGCCAATCCTGTCAAAAATGTTCAAATGTTTGTAAATCTATCGGACCAAACTGCGTGGTCATCAGTCCGTAGCTTACAAACTACTTAAACTAAGGTAAACTAACCTAAGGACAAAAACACACACACCCATGCCTCAGGGAGGACTCGAACCTCCGACGGTGAGTAAGCGCACCAATCCTGTCAGCTGGACAAGGCCAGTGAGGCTGAGCGACGCATTTGACTGGGGCGTGCTACATTTAGATATTACGTCTGGTGTAGAAACGAGCGAGTTAATATTGTATCGACACCCAGTCCTCCTCCCGTATTAGAGGTTTGACTTTTCTCCAGCTCGAGTCCCACACAGCTGGCCATGCCAATCCTGTCAAAAATGTTCAAATGTTTGTACATCTATCGGACCAAGCTGCGTGGGCCTCAGTTCGTAGCTTACAAACTACTTAAACTAAGGCAAACTAACCTAAGGACAAACACACACACCCTTGCCCCAGGGAGACTCGAACCTCCGACGTAGAGCAACCGCGCCAATTCTGTCAGCCGCACTCGCCCAGTGAGGGTTAGCGGCGAATTTGGCTGTGGCGTGCTAGTCGGCAGCATGCTATAGAAATGTTCAAATCTCGTAAACCAATTTGACCAAACTGTTATGGTCATTTGTTCCTTAGTCTTAATCAACCACTTAAACTAAAGACAACCTACATACCAGAAGCGGCGCGTCCTATGCGTTAACTGGTTCAGTGAACCCCCGGAATAAAGCTCGTCGTGAAAAAAAGGAAACATATAAATAAAATAAAAAACTGTGTTTGAACTTTCATTCTTCGTTTCGTTCTTCTATCAGATCATTTTATATGTACAATAAAAGTACTTTTATCGCATGAGAAACTTCTACGACGCGAGGACAGCACGTATACGAGTCGTAGCACAGCCGCGTAATATAGGCGGCAGTGGTCGCAGCGTTGCAAAGCGCTTGCGCGGCTCAGGTTCAAAATCTCTTCTGAACCCCTTGGAAGCAGCATATTTGCGCTGCCGCGGCAAGGAGGGGCGATGGGAAACGACGCTTTTAACATTGGCGTTGGAGTTGGTAGAGAAGTCAGCTCCTGGTTATTTGAGAACTGGCGGTTACGCACGAATGCTCCCGAAGCAAATGAAGCTACTGCGCACCCAGCCTTGCGCATCGGCGAATCCTCCATTAAGGCAGTATCCGCCCTTCATATTTGAAGATTCATCAAACACACGTCATATTTGGTAAAATATCTTAACTATAAATTAAAGATACATCAACCGTAAAAGCCTTTAGGCGATCCCATCACGAATAATAATGAAGTCCTAACTTTCCACCTAACAAGAATAGCCGTGTGGTTAGCAGCATTGTATTGCGCCATCTAAGGTTGTGGGTTCGAGACAGAGGGGAAGTAATTTTTATTTTCAAACCCAATCTTCTTTTTAACAAATACGGGACAAACAATGACTTTTGTATTGTTGTTGTTGTTGTGGTCTTCAGTCCGGAGACTGGTTTGATGCAGCTCTCCACAATACCCTATCCTTAGCAAGCCTCTTCATCTCCACATAAGAACGGCAACCTACATCTATCTGAATCTGCTTACTGTATCCATCTCTTGGTCTTCCTCTGCGATTTTTACCCCACACACTTCCCTCCAATGCTAAATTTACAATTCCTTGATGTTTGTATTGTTACTTGCCGCTTATCTTTGGACGTTTTAGCAAGTTATTGGCGATTTTGAGGGTAAATGACATTTATACTTTCCGTTGTAACAAATATTTAACTATTTGCGTACTAAAAGGGGCTATCGAGATCAAACTATCTGAAAATTCTCTTAATAAAGACGGTGGCTTGCGGCCATCGGACGGTTGAAGTGGGCGAGGCAGGTACGCGACCCAAACAGTGCCTTATATGGGGATGTGGCTGAGCATCAGTGACTTCATAGTAAGCCGCGCAGGGATATAAGGACGGCGGCAGCAATGATAAGACAGTCACCTCTTGACAATGGCCGAGGAGATTTCTGCCAAAAGCTCGTGGATATCAAACCACTAGACGCGGCTAGAAGCCCGAGAGAATTTTATCGCCATGACTCGCCGCGAAACTATGCATTCTTACATATAGTTACGTTGTTATTTATTACATGTGTACTATTTCAAATTTCCGGTGCCAACCTGTTTAACGTACATGGTTTTCAATCCTGAAAGACACCGATTTGATATTGGACTAGGATCCATGTATTCGGCCCTATTTAATTTTTAACCAATTGACGGATGTTGGGAAAATTGTAAGTAATATCTTGTTCAATTCATGTATCGCGTTTATCAAGTAATTTTAATTATTGTTTTGTTGTTTAACTCAGTAACACCTGAAGATGCGTCTCTAATGACGCGAAACCGGTAGTGGACCTGTATAAAAAAAAAATCTCAATAAAAACAGCTGACGCGGCCCCAGAATTTTTTGGTTGTTTCCTGAGAGGACATTTTTAAGTCAATCTTGAAAAAAGTGTTTCTTCTACTACATAAAGTCTTACAATCAATTTTTAAAACAATTGATAAATTTTTTAAAACAATTGCTAAATTGAAAAAAGAAAATCTCTTTAAAAATAATATCAAAGCAATCAAAAATAATAAAATTAAAAAATCTTTGGGAGGTGCTGGGAGGGTGGAGGGCTCCATCGCATTAGTTCCCCCGTGACTGCGCCACTGGCGGGATAGGCCTAACTGTCCTGTCCATTACAGGAGACGCTAAGATTTGGCAGCCGCGCTATGACAATAACGTGACACCTGAGTCGATCGCTGGCAATTGAACGTGTAACTGTATATGGAACAACGCAGAAACAAACCACGGCAGCCGGCCGCGGTGGCCGTGGCGACTGAGGCGCTGCAGTCACGGTCTGCACGGCCACTGCGGTCGGGGGTTCGAATCCCCCCTCGGGCATGGATATTTGTGCCGTCCTAGTTCGTAAGTAGTTCATAAGTAGTTTTTAAGTTTAGGGACTGATGACCCCGTAGTTAAGTCCCATAGACTATACAAACATTTGAACTACCTCGATGGCGTTTAATTCACAGTGGTATGGGGGAATTCGAAGAACAGTTTTCCCTGAATTCTTCGCCATTTCATCTATCGTGTATTCTTTGTGTTCTGTTCTGTGATTTTTAACTATATCTAAAAGTTCTTTCTTCAACATACTGTGTTCAAAATACATAATTCTAGATTTTAGCCATTCTCATATTTCGTGCTTATCGGAATTAGCATTGAGAACATTTTCTTTTCTACGATAATGCTACGGCGCGTTATCAAGAACAATAACTGCGAGCCGGCCGCGGTGGCCGAGGGGACTGAGGCGCTCCAGTCACGGCCACTACGGTCGGGGGTTCGAATCCTCCGTTGGGCATGGATATTTGTGCTGTCCTTAGTCTTAGGTAGTTCATAAGTAGTTTGTAAGCTTAGGGACTGGTGGCCCCGTAGTTAAGTCCCGTAGACTATACAAAAATTTGACCATTTGAAACCGCGGGACCTACTTTACCTTTGCGTTACTTTCATCTCTCGTACACGGAGAGATTTTGGTCTAGTCTTATTGAAAAAAAGTATTATTCTCTCCAAAAGACAATATTTGTGATTTACTTTCGTAAAATTGAATTTAAAAAAGAAAAATCCTTTCCGAGACTGGCCGCAATCCGCAAGGCAGTAAGCCGTATCGCCGCGACGCAGACGCGGGGCTTTGCGAGTGGCAGAAATTCTGCGACCACTTCTCCCCCCTTTCGGCAGGTCGGGCAGCAAACGGCAGAGGCCGTTTCGGTCCGAGCGAGCGAGAGAGAGAGAGAGAGAGATAGAGGGAGGGAGAGATCCCTTCGGCCGCAACAAATCATCCCAGCAGCGGTCGGCGCCTCCCGGCCTTTTCCTCCTTCTCCGAGAGGGACGGGGAGGGCGAGGCGGGCGCCCTCCGTGCACAAAGGTCCCGCTCACCTGTTCGTAATAATTACGGCGGCGGCATTACGCGAGGATTTCGCCGAAGTGACCGCCGGCCGGCTCGGCGCCTCGTCCTCGGCCTCTGCCTCTGGTAATCTCCTTATAGAGGGGGCCGGGCCGGGCGTGCTTTGACACGGTGACGCGGGCGCACTTTTAATGCCCTGATTCACGCGCCTAATGAAGATTTGTGGCCGGCGGGGCCTCGCCTCGCGGTGACGGCTCGACAAACACCTTGCCTAACTGCCGCCGCCGCCGCCACCGCCGGCGCTGCGAAATAAAATTAAAAAGCTCCTCCTCTGGCGGCGCGGCAACAATCCCTTACCTAAGCTCTCTTTCTCTGTTCCTCCGCCCGCCCCCGCCTGCCCCCTTTTCCGCGTCTCTTCTCCCTAGCCGTCCCGCGCGCCGCCGATAAATGCATTCTGACGTTGGCGAGATATATGGAAGAGGGGTTATTAAAATACATGGCTCCCAGTGTCTATGGTAATTGGGAGCCGGGAATAATAAAGAAAGGTTGTTACGGCTGAGGATGCCGCGCGCCGCTCCCTGCGCGCTGCTGAATTTATGTTGGGGAGGAAAGGGTAAAGTTTTTTCGTAAGCCGGGTGACAAATGCTGCTACAAGCGGGCCGCGACTTGAAAGAGAGAAACAGAGAGAGAGCGGGAGAGGCCTTCGACATTTGGCTTCACGCGAACTCAGTGCAAAGAAGGCTTGTGTAGACGAATTCGTTAGGCTTCATTCTTTACCACCAAAGGGGTCCCGGAAGCTGAGGTCCCGCGACGTAAATATATAAAAATAATAATAATAATAATATAACGAGGTCGTTCCGAATGTAATACCTACTATATTCTGTGGTGACTTGGGTCTCCGCACCAGTTGTCGTTGCCGTGTCGTAGCCACGGGGAGGTGTGCGGGGCTTAAGGAACTGAAGCCCCCCCCCCACACCTCTAGCACCTCCCAAAGATTTTTTAATTTTATTATTATTATTATTGTTATAGGTCGGCACAAGAAATTTGAAATAGTGCACATGTAATAAATCGCAGCGTAACTATAATTTCAGCCACGGCAGAGTGGCCAAGGAGCATTGACATGCTGTGATTTGATGTGCGAGGCCACTCCCCGTCGGGGGTTCGAATCCCCCCTCGGGCTTGGATATTTGTGCCGTCCTTAGTATTAGTTAGTTCATAAGTAGTTTGTAAGTTTAGGGACTGATGACCCCGTAGTTAAGTCCCGTAAGCTATACAAACAATTACAATTACATTATCCCGTAACTACGAAGTTGAAGCGGGCGCGGCCAAAACATTGCCATATAGGGTCAAAGAACTGGGCACCAGTGACGTCACTGGCGGCGCAGTTATATAAGCACGGCAGCGGCCTCGAAACGACAATGTCAGACGAGTTCTCTGTCGAAAGCTCGGGGGCAGTAAACCACTTGACGCGGCTTGTAACCCGCTAAGATTTCATTAATGGATATCGTCGAGAAAACATGCACTCATATATAGGTCATAAGTTGTTTGTAAGTTTCAAATGTTCAAATGTTTCTTAAGCTTAAGGAAATTAACTGCGAGTTATCAGTCCCTAAACTTACAAACTACTTATGAACTAACTTATACTAAAAACGGAACAAACATCCATGCCCCAGGAGAGATTCGAACACCCGACGGGGAACGGCCTCGTGCATCGTAGCATAGCGACTCAATGCGCTCGGCCGCCCCGCCGCGGCGTTTGTAAGTTTACGGACTGATAAATGAAATGAGCGTATGGCTTTCTTTGCCTGGCTTTCTTGGCCTGGATTGTTTGGCCGCCTGAGTTTAAGTATTTTGATTTGACACCGTTTGGGCAACTCTCGTGCCAATGATGATGAGGACAACACACAACACCCAGTCCCCTGCCGGAAATCGAACCCGGGTCCCCTGCGTGGGAGTCAGTGACGCTGCCTTTGAGCTACAGAGGCGAACTACGGACTGATGAGCCCGCAGTTAAGTCCCATAAGCTTAACAAACTTTTGAACATTTTGAACTATTATTTCCCAAGCACTAGTGATTGTGAAAATGGGTCGCCAACGTGATGCCGCCACTCAGAACATGTGCTGGTGTTAATGTGACAGGTTTTAATGCCGACGAGACTCCACAGCCAGCGTCCGCACCTCATCTTGCGCATGCGCAAAGCTAGTTCTCCCGCATATCCCTGCGCATACGCAAAGCCTTTAGCGCATTCCCAGCGTCTGCTGTAGATACCTTACGTACGCGAAAATCTTGCCCCCTCTAAGCTCACGCAGCTAAGAGTTTTCTGTCTTGTTGTTGACGGCGGGGCTTGTATTTTAAAAAAGGCAGGGAGGGAAGATCAGTGTCTAGTTGACAAAGTTCCTAAACACCTATCCTCGGCGATATTACTATCACACTTCGTGCCAGTGCGCTGCTCGCGAGGTGCCGTGTCGATATGCAACTTCAGTGCTTGTCTGAATTCACTCTTTTACTAACCTTGTGTCTTCTGTCGTAGTTGATGTCCCATTGCGCAGGTGAAGCACACAGGTCGCACGTCCGTTGTACTTGAAGTGATGCTAAAAGAGGTGTTGAAATGTTGCTAGGAAGTACTGCACTACGAATAACTTTTGCTTTTGTAGGATGCAAGTGCTTGTTTTTATTGAAGAAATTCCAGTGTATATCCAAGCACAAATATACAGACTGAGTAATGTTAAAAATATAAACGTTGCATAATGTATAAACTGTCCCTGGCCGGCACTGAACTAGCATGAATGTGCAAGGTATCGCGGTCGGCGTTCGACTGACTGCCGCCGCCTCTCGCTGCGCGCCACAAGCTACCGTTTTGGCGCCAAGCGAAACTTCTAGACTAACATTGTTCAACTTATTACAAAATATTCAAATAATTAAATCTTGGAATTAACCGAAATATAGCTTAGCACAAAAGCACTACAGAAAGTATTAGATAATTTTAATATACATAGGAAAGTTAAATATTAATAAGAGAAGCTTAAAGTTTTGGCGGACAACTAGTATAGGCGGAGGCCAATCAGATCTCAGGGGCTGAGCTTTCCCACGGGATACAAGCTCATCTACTGTCCCTCTCTCACACCCTTTCTACTATTGCGTAACATAGTACTCCAACCAAGAAAACTTCTTTAACACCTAATATTTAGATATGCGAAATAAACGGCTTCATATCAGCCCCCTCACATGTTGCATTTTCTATCCAGTTGATGCATTACCATCCCATACACAGATGTTCGAGATTCGCTTGTTATTTTGTTATGTCGTGTATTAATAAAAATTATATGGCGTTGAATGTCTGCCTTTGCTTCTGACCCTGATTTGAGGAATAAAAGCTCCACATTCACTAAGCAAAAATTCTGTAAACTGTCCATTCAATCAGTATTGTGTAACATTATCGCACAACAGACGATTTTGGAGGTCATAGTCCTGAGGAAAATAATATTTATATCGCTGTAAAATGAAATGCAAGTAAAATTGTGCAAATAATACCATTTCAAAATAAAACTTTAAGAAACCTAGTTGGATTTCGCAACTGTATTCGCGCGTTCGCCAGCGTCTGTTAGTTCTTTGAACGGCACTGTTGTCAACCACGTGGTATTGTTGGTGGTAAAAGTGTAGTGACAACTTTACATATCCTCAAGCATTCGAATGAAACTTTTTCAGTACCTATGAATCGTTTGTATGTGGCGCCGTGTTATTTTCATGCGCTAAGCGAGTCCACACAGTTATTTGTGTGTTGTGTTGAGACTCCCGTGTGTTTTTATGCTCTACATATCTACAGAGTCATTAGGTACCACGAATGAATGAAACTTTCAAAATGTCATTTATATGCAGTTTGTGTGACAAACAATTTGAAAGGCGTTTTACCCTTACACGTCATTTTCCAACATCATGCCGGTCAAGAATTTGAGGATCCATCAAAGAAAGTGAGAAAATTATTTAAGTGTGCTATATGTCTCGAGAAATTTGGGATCTCAACAGTTTCAGTGATCGTGTGCGTGATAATCGTGACATTTATTTGAAAACAGAAAGACATGTTTTCGATAGTGAAAGTGATTTTTACAAGTATTAAAAAGACACCGAAGAGCTGAGTAATGCTTCATTTGTTAAAGCTAGGGCAGGTAAGAAGGTAGCCGATAAGTCTGTGGCATTTACATTGTACTGCTTTAGGTCTGGGAACTATACAACTAAAGTTTCCTCGGATGTTAGAAAAAGAGAAACAAAAATTCAAGGAATATCTAAAATTGACGGATATTTTCCAGCTAAAATGAAAGCAGATTTCCACAAAGAGGGATTATGCCGCCGCGACAAGCTTTGATGCTGCATTTGTCGTTACTGTTATGCTGAAGTTACGAGTCAATTTTTCATATGCGGCGACCCGCTGCTTAGCAGGTTAGCGGCGCCACCGAGTGAAATCTTATGAACAGCAATAGTTCAATTGTTACACATAGAGTTTCAAAAAAAAAAAAAAAGTTTTATAGAGTCTATGGGACTCAACTACGGGGTCATCAGTCCCTAAACTTACAAACTACTTATGAACTAGCTAGTCCTAATGACGGCACAAATATCCATGCCCAAGGGGGGATTCGAACCCCCGACCGTAGTGGCCGTGCTGACCGTGACTGGAGCGCCTCAGTCCCCTCGGCCACCGCGGCTGGCCGTAGAGTTTCATGTTAATTAAAGTGTTAAGTCCTTTCTCTTTGGCTAGGAACATGGAAGCTGCTTACTTATTTTACGAGCTGATTATATACATTTCATTTCCACCACGTTGCTCCTCTTCCATTTCAAATTAATGCGAGGCTACTCATGTCATTTCATGTACAATTGTTTTCCTAGTATAATAGGTTAAATTATAAGAAGTCTAAAATAGGTCATAGATTAATAAATTTAATAAGCTTTATTTTTAAAAAATTAGCCCCCTGCCCCAGAACCAAATCCTGGCTCTGCCAAGGTGTAGAGTTAATGCTAGAAAATTTATCTTTATTTTGAAGGTGGTTCCGTTGTTTTGCGGTAGGTGGCGTCAACATCAACGTGAGACTGTATTCTTCATGCGGAAGAAATCTACATCTACTTTGCAAGTTACATTGAAGTGCACACTATGTAGGTGCAACCTGTGTAGGTGGGTACTAACGAAATATATTCGCATTTGCAAGAGGAAGATCTCGCCGCAGCGAATAACGCCTTTCTTTTAGTGATTTCCACCCCAACTCTTGCATGATTTCCGCGACACTCTCTCCCCTGTATCGCGATAATACAAAACGAGCTTCTCTGAACTTTCTCTACGAGACCATCATGCACAGCTGTTATCCCGAGCAATGAAGAGCGTCATGATTAACTCACCAGTGTTAATTGCTGGATAACTACCAGAGAATTATATGTTAATTAATTCAATTACCTGAGACACGCAGTGTCTCAATATATCAAAGATACCTTTAATAATTGGATCCGCAACAGTTGTTAATTTTATACTTTTTTACGTGTACGCTCTACCCGAGTTTCTAGACATACATCTGATCATCAGGTGCATCTGCAAATTACAATCAAATAAAATAATGACATCTGTCATGTAATAAAATGGCTACTCTACATCTTTACTAAAATTATTCAGTACAAAGTACACGTACTTAGTGAGCCTGTAAAACTGTTACATGTAGGAACAGATTAAAATAGTAATTCTCTATTTTAATCTGTTCCTATATTAAACAGTTTTACGGACTCACTAAGTACGTATACTCCCCTCCTGGATAATTTTAGTAAAGATGTAGGGTAGCCATTTTATTACATGACAGACGTGACTATTTTATTTGATTGTAATTTGCAGATGCACCTGATGATGAGATGTATGTCTCGAAACTCGGGTAGTGAATACAAATTAAAAGGTTTGAAATTAACAAATGTTGCGGATGCAATTATTATAGATGAAGATGCCCGGTTGTAGGTGTCCCGAAAGAACAAAACAGTGTTATATCAAAGACACTGAACATAAGGAAAGGCGTTGATTAATTTTTTTCCTTTTTTGCCGCCGCCGGTATTCGAACCAGGAACCTCCTTACTACCCTTACGCTTTAACCACTCAGATAATGCGTGGATAATATTTGATAATATAATGGGACAATATATGTCTCAGGGCATTGAATTATTGTTTGACATGTATATTACGTATACCTGAGGTACAACGCAGGATTGTCCCCGTTTCAAGTTCATTGCTGGGTTGGTATTCCAATATTGGTCAGCCTCGGTAACATTGATACGTATTGCATAGGGGAACATCAAGGCAGAATTAAAATACGTGTTGTGGAGGAACATATGCTCTAAGACAGTTCGTGCAGCCATTAGCTCAGTCAGTCTGCGGCAAGCAGCGAAGCAGTGAGGACGGACCTTGCACTTCAAGGTATTTTACGTGCTTAATCAACTTTCGCGCTAGTAAGTGATTTTCGATGTTCACAGCCAAATCATACAGGAAATCGACACTGAAATTCACCTTCTCGACCTAATATGCACGACCGAAAGTACTAGAAGTGGAACTATTTCTTCGAGAAGATGTAAAGATCCATTGTAACGATCTTATTGGTATCCACCTCTTCATTGTGAGCAGCGTGGTTTACGTTGAACTAGTAAATGAAGCTGCATGTAACGCGATGTTAGAGCAGGTGATAAACTGACTTAAATTTCGACATTGTGATGGTAATATTGGCCTGGTGAATGTGTATCATGCGGGTCTAGGTCTCCAAACGATCCGTTTATTCGAACTCCCATTCTAACTTCCGGCAGAAGAAGTGGAGATTGCTCTCAGGCCTTATGGAAAAGTCCTCAACCACGTTGTAGAGACGTGGACACAATTTACCTCCTACCCGGTGCTAAATGGAGTGCGACAGGTGCGCTTTGAACTCACTAAACTTGTTCCATCGTACCTTAACATCGCAGGATGTAGAGCCATCGGTATATACGACGGACAACCAAAGACCTGCTCGGGTTATGGCAAAGAAAACGATATACGCTCTGAGTGTTTACAACGAAAGATTGCCCAGCCTCAGTCTGCCTGCTATCACGCCAATCCCGCCTCTTATACATCTAGCGGAATTCCGAGCAGACGCCGGACAGATCCAAGAGGCTGAACTACCACAGGATCTTTCACAAATCACGGTGTCAGGACGAAAAGAGGAGGAACGACTGTCAACCAGCACAGTCTCCCTCCCGCTGCACCGGTGCAGGAAACGGTCGAAGAGAAGACCTATGGCAAAATGGAAGTGGATCAGATGGTAATGCCCACGGTGGCCTTTGTACCTCAACGGCGAAACTCAATCCCGTCGTCTGACATGGAAATACATTCTAGGAAACAGAGGTCTCCGAAGTGTCAAAAGAAGCGAAAGAAGGCTTCATCCGATGAACCAATGATACAATCACAAGACAACGAGACCTCTCCCTACCGTACTGAACTAGTAATCAATGCATCGCCGATGAATTGTGACATGTCTTCTACGACAGGTCCTGTTACAGCTCAGCACATGCAGAGTGCGCAGGGGACGAGTGACAATCAACACGACGAACAATGCCTCTAGTGCAGCGAAGTACCACTAAAGAGGCAAGGAAAGGCCTTGGAAGACGCAAGCACTCATCCCGTAGCATGGGCAGACGATCTTGACCCTGAGTCTTCTGCTGAGGATGCAACGTCATCTGCCGCGTCGGTCACACACGACAGACAGAACGTTTAGCCCGGTGAGGGGGCGACTTGACGTAGTCGTTCTTCTGCTGCGACTACGCCGATTCTACGAGTAGTAATGAATGTCCCACTATTTTCAGACCTACCATAAGCTTACAGAATTGCTTCCATCAATCTTAACGTGATCAGCACACGTGTCAAAATTCAACTACTACGTGATATGCTCAGGGCGGCTGACGTGGATGTTGCGTTGATGCAAGAAGTTCGAGTGGACACTCTACAAGACTTTTATGGTTACACTGCTTATCTTACCCCTGCTGATCCGAGAGGCAGCGGAACGGCTGCTCTCGTTCGAGATGGTATAGAGGTCACCAATGTAACGTTCTTGCCGTAGGGGCGAGGACTGGCCTTCGACATGTAGGGAAGACGAGTTATTAACATCTAGGCTCATTCTGGTGCGGATAAAGGTCAAGAACGCTCACAGTTTAATGCAGAAGAAATAATGCCTCTCTTTTTGGGACGCTACAATAACCTTATCCTAGGTTGAGAGTTCAACAGCGTACTCTCTCCGAAAGATCAACAACCCAACTACAGTCCATACTTCGAATTGCGCCTTTTGGTACAACACCTACGTTTTGCTGATACTTAGGTGATACATGGTGACCGCCCTGGTTTCACTTATGTGACCAGCCACTCAGCCCATTCAGTTGCTATTCCAGATCCTGTACTATCTCTAACACAATAAATATATCATCGGCAAACCGCAAAGTTAATATGTCTTCTCCCTGAACTTTAATTCCCTCTCCAAATTTCCCTTTGCATTCCTTCCCAGCTTGCTCAATGTATAGACTGAAAGACTACATCCACTGCGACCCTTTCATGCCCTTCGACTAATAATTGCGGTCTGGTTTATGTATAGGTTGAATATAACTCTTCGCTCCCTATATTTTACTCCTGCTACCTTCAGAATTTGAGTGCGTGTTCCGGTTGACATTGTCAAAACTTTCTCCAAATCTACGAATGCCAAAAGCATAGGTTTGCCATTCCTTAGCCTGTCTTTTAAGAGAAATCGAATGTGAGTATTGGTTCCCGTGTTCCTACATTTCTCCTAAATACAAACTGCTCTTTCCCAAGGTCGGAGTTCACAGATATTTCAGTTCATCTATATATAATTCGTGTTAGTATTTTGAACCACGACATATTAAACTGATCTGTAATTTTCTCACTGTCTGCACTTGATCACAGTCTGCACGGTCGAGGGTTCGAACTCCCCTCAGGCATGGATGTTTGTGTCGTCTCTAGTGTAAGGTAGTTCATGAGTAGTTTGTAAGTTTAGGGGCTGATGACCCCCGCAGTTAAGTCCCTTAAGCTTAACAAACATTTGAATATTTTGTCTGTACTTTATTTCTTTATCATTGGAGTTACTACATCTTCTAGAAGTCGGAGGGTATTTCCCCTCTCATACATCTTGAATAGCAGGTTGAACAATTTGTGCATGACTGGCTCTCCTAACAAAATCGGCAATTCAGACGGAATATCATCTACTTGAGGAGACTTGATTCAAATCTTCCAGTGCTCTGTCAAATTCTTCTCGCAGTATAGTATCTCCCATCTCATCCACCTCTACGTCGTCTTCC
Source organism: Locusta migratoria (assembly GCA_026315105.1). Classification (NCBI taxonomy): domain Eukaryota; kingdom Metazoa; phylum Arthropoda; class Insecta; order Orthoptera; family Acrididae; genus Locusta; species Locusta migratoria. Next base: position 117,628,810 of record CM048744.1, on the reverse strand, counting down.
ATTTCTAGAATACTGCCTTCAAGAGTATTTTCTTTATATAGACCCTCTATATATTCCTTACACATATTAGCTCTCCCGTCTTTGCTTAGTACTGGTTTCCCGTCTGAGTTCTTGATATTCATACATCTGCTTTTCTTGTCTCCAAATTTCGCATTTATTTTCCTGTAGGCGGTACCTATCTTTCCCCTAATTATACATTATTATACGGCCTTGCATTCATCCTCAAGCCACTCCTGCTTAGCCCGTCTGCACTTCCTGTCAACCTCATTTTTCAGACATCTGTAATTCCTTTTGCCTGCTTGCATCTTTAGTATTTCTCTTCTCATCAATTAAGTTCAGTATATCCTGTATAATCCAGGCATAACATTACAGTTACAGGGGGAAGCTGATTGTTTCCATGTGAAAGGCGGGTTTTGTCGGGATATTGGGTTCCCCAGCCGGCGGTTAACAGTTTGGACCTAGTGAATGGAATACAGGTAGTTAGGGAAATCCTAATCTGCTCGGAAACAGGAAACGTCGGCCTTGGATGAGCGAGGGCAGTCCCAGATTGCAACTAAAATACAATATAGCCACACATATTATTCTAAAAATCCATATAAAATCAGGGAATGATCATACAGCAAATATAATTATATAAATGGATTCAGAATCAAACGCCTTAATTACAATTTCAATATCCCTCACACATAAAAAGCCGACAAATTTCAGCAATATAATAATAATAGTAATAATAATAATAATAATAATAATATAAGAGTTATAGTTACAATTATTAATGCATAATGTTTATCAGTAACAGTTTAAGAAGCAAATTGGCAGCGTTGCACCACGCTACCTATCTTAAAAGACGCACCACGTTATTTTCGTATTCTTTCAATAAACTTTGTTTTACTACCTTGTTCTGCTTTTCGTTGAGGTAGTAATATTCTTGTATCAGAACATGAATTCCATCACAGATACACAAAACATGAACCCAGCAAAGCGCATTACATTTATGTATTTTATTATATTTAATATTATTCTTAGTAACATTCGTTTTATGTTGTAGACTGCCACTTAAATATAGTTATAAAATAGTAGATATGCAGCAGATAATTTATACATAAACAATTATATGTATTTGTGGACAATAACTGAATATATATGCATAAAAAGCCATGATAAATATTAATTGTGTAACTATATTTCGACGGCGGCAATATCACTTAATAGCTACCTGAGCTAAGAGCTTCAGTCTTAACCGTTTTTAGTATTGTTAAATATATATTTGTTTGTTAAATGTGAACATTTGTAGGGAGGTGGTCAAAGCATTTATTTCTTTCATATTCAAATGTATAATATTTTGGAAGGGAAATTGTATTTTAAAGATGAGGCGTTAGGTTGCGCGGAAGGATACAATTCTGAGAGCAGGTATAGCACGCTTTCGAACGCTAGGGAGGGGACTCGTAACTTGGACACGGTGGTGAAAGGTTGTGACGCTGGGCGGTCTGAAGCCGCTTTACGAACTTGTGATTTGAAGAGATAGGCATGTGTGGAGACTGTGACTGCAGAAATTAGTGTCTGGTTGAAAAGTGGTAAACTATGCACGGTAGTAGGGCTGTGGAACTGTGATAATTCAGACATCGTGTACTCGTGTGATGAGAAACTGTGTTTTATAACAGTACTGTAATTAATTGCGGATTAATTTGGAACTGCAATGTTCAATGGACTTCATTAATTTACTTGTGATAATATGGAACTTTTACACTCGAGTGCGTGTGATACTTATTGTAGCTCTCATGAACAATAGTTAGGGAAATATTCAGTTGTTTACCGATGTATAAAGTAGGACCACCACCGCATTTTCATGTCCAAGAATAGTAATAAACGCCATTATCTTAGAATCCACTTTGTTTGTTCTTCAGAGCTTTCATTTGTGTTTGTATAAATATATTTTTCGAGTCCTCATCTGGTGATTGATAGACTAGCTAAACTACAGATTAATTATTGAAGTTATTTAAACAGTTTGGGTAGCTGTTAAGGGCATAGAAGCTGACATACATATCTCACCCCTATGAAGAGTAGGGTGGGCCACACTCAGGCTGTAGAAAGATGTGTAAAATTAGTTACAGAGGCTGCAGAAAAAGTATGTGGGCAAGATAGCAGAGATGGATTCATTAGGACGACTCTGCTGTCAAGATCAATAATTCCAAAATTTGGACACAAATCAGAATTTAAGCCAACTACATCTTTGACTTGTATGCAAATAAAGGTATAAAAATGTAAATAAATGTGTATATTGTAAATATAAATATATAATTGGTATGACCTCCTTGGGCGGTTGGTTGGTTGGGCAGGGTGTGGGTGGAACTCGAATTGCAGCCACCTCCTCGTGGTGAGTTCTAGATCATTTAGCCAAATTTGCTGGTGAAATGGGCGAAGAGCTGCAAAGTTATGTTATCTCTTTAAATAATCAAATCTCAATAAATAAAACCAAACATATTTAAAACATAGATACAAATACGAGATATTAGGAAATTTCCGTAACATTTTCAACATTTAGAAATGTTCTCATATTTCGATAGTTAAGTCCTTTAGCGCGAACTGATTACATAAGCTAGGGCTATCAAAAATATTTTTATGTTAAACTATACATGGATACGCAGTTTTTGAGTCCTATTAGGACGTGATACTGAAAGATATATTGCTATATGACCTTTCAGAAATTCTATAAATTTATCGTTTTTTTAGAAACTTTAAGCCCTTTGCGCGAACTGAAGATATTAAGTTAGATTTTTTAAATTATTTTTTCGTTAATCAGCACACAAATACGCAACTTTCGAACCCTATTACAACTGGATACTCAAAAATTCACTTTTTTCGGCCCACCCTAATGAACAGAGGCAATGAGCCTTAAACGTTTTACTACCCTGAGTTATGTATTGCCCAATTGGTGAGTTCCTATAGGAACGTCACACAGGGATTTCTATTAGGCCTTGTCCTTCTTCCTATATCATCCTCTGCGGCTCAAAAATGTTCAAATGTTTGTAGAGATTATGGGACTTAACTACGGGGTCATCAATCCCTAAATTTACAAACTACTTATGAACTAGCTAAGACTAAGGACGGCACAAATATCCATGCCCGAGGGGGGATTCGAGCCCCCGACCGTAGTGGCCGTGCAGACCGTGACTGGCGCGCCTCAGTCCCCTCGGCCACCGCGGCCGGCTCCTCTGCGGCCTTCACTACTCTGTCTCTCAGAGCTACACCACATTCTATATTACTCCCCCCCCCCCCTCATTCCCCCATTTCAGCCAATCCTTGACTAATGCTCCCTCTGAAAGTGTCAACGTCCTCTGGTTTCTTCAATTTTTCTAGTTTCCATCTCCTTAGTTTTCTACCTTTTTGTAGTCTTCTTTCATGAGGGCTATACAAGTGTTGCCGATCACTAAATTGTACTCTGAGCAAAATTCTATAAGACGATCTCCTCCTTCATTCATTTTCCCTAGGATAGCACCGCTCGGCTGTAATTGCCACTTGTCAGCAATATAGTTACTTCACTGTGCCACCCTCTCCCTTGCACACGCACAGCGCGCTTCGTCACACAGCTTTCTTTACGCAACCGACCGGCCTCCGCGGGTACTTTCCGCTGCCTCAGTACTGTCTGCTCAGCTGCTTATTCTGCAAGGCTGTACCTCCAGCCGCACGCGAATGTTTACCAGACACCAGCACGCCGGTGACTACACACTTAGATAGGAAACTCACTGCCCTCTTTCTCACTGAGACAACCGCTAATTCCTGGGTACAACAGAGGGTTGATAACGATAAGGGGCTGGAAGATATGGGAGTTGAAGGTTACCAACTTACATAAAATTCTACGTGTGAGTGTCAATATTTTGCTCTTCAGCAAAAACTACTAAATGCAGACGAATCATCTCTCTCTGCAACAGAGGGTTGATAACGATAGGGGGTGGAAGATATGGGAGTTGAAGGTTACCAACTTACATAAAATTGTACGTGTGAGTGTCAATATTTTGCTCTTCAGCAAAAACTACTAAATGCAGACGAATCATCTCTCTGTGCAACAGAGGGTTGATAACGATAAGTGGGTGGAATCTATGGGAGTTGAAGGTTACCAACTTACATAAAATTCTACGCGTGATTGTCAATATTTTGGTCTTCAGCAAAAACTACTAAATGCAGACGAATCATCTCTCTGTGTTGTTGTAATACAAAATCTCTCGTTGTACACCATAGCATTTCCATGTCGATAGCTACAAGAGTGTGGAAGATATAGCGGTTGCAAGTCGTCAGCTTATATAAAATTCGCAATGACTTGATGTTACAAAAGCACAGATGTTATATATAGCGAAACGTGATGCACATTCTTCAGTTGTTTCTCTATAACAAGCGTACGAATAAAGAAAAATAAGTGCATATTGCAGTTTGTAAAGTAAAACTACGAAGAAAGATGGTAAAGCTTAAGAAAGAAATTTCGCGTCCTCGATCCGTTTCTAAAAGACGGATAACGGCGCTGAAAAGTGAGTATACAAACGATAGAAACTTGACATTTGTAGATGTTGTTTATCTTACACTGTAGGCATCAGCGATTATTCGATATTCCCATCTCTAAGGGGGTGAAGTAGAGGATGTACGGTTTCTTGAAAATACGTTGCTATTCAGGCAATTTTGAAGGAAGAAATGCAAAGCTTCGGATGTAGATTTCTGATTGGAATTTTACAAAAATGTGTTTCGATATTTTTGGAAATTCAACCATTAAGTGGGTGAAGTAAGGGAAAATGTTTTAAGAGTGTTACTAACACTACTTTGAAGCTAGAAATGCGGAAATTTGGATTTGAAACCATGATCAGAATTTTAAAAAATCAGAAACGAATTGTTTTGTACACTTGTGAGAAACATAACCTTTATGTGTAAACAGAAAGATGTAAATATTTCAAGACACCCACTGATGATGCCTTGTGTCAAAGGCGAAACGCGTATGGGTGAATTATAAAAATAAAACCCTTCATTTGCAGTAGCAAAAGGCGTTTTCTTTAAAAACATTACAGTGAAATAGATGGTATTCAGCTGCTGCTCAAATGGCCTCTACAAGCAACGTAAAAAAATTGTTTTGGGATGTTATGAATTCTGCCGTCAATTGTGCGATAGGGGGTGGCTAGTGATTCATAAATTATCTGACTTTGATCGTCTTCAGTTCATCACTTAATAGCTATCCACCATAATTTCAGCCTCAAGAGCACGAGTCAACGCACTGCGTATTGTTTTCAGTGCAGGGACAATTACTGAGGAAGGTTGGTTTGTGAAATAAAGTTTAGAACTGACGCCTGAGGTAGCAGCAACTAATCACCTCACGTGTTCTGTAGTCTTGTTACAACCAAGAACGGGTTCACGGTGATCATAGTAATATGGAGAAGGTTCTGTTAAAAGAAATTTAAGAAGGGAACAGTTAATGGTGTTTGCCTATGGTGAAAGTATAGAGAGAACTAACAGCTAGCTCTCGACATCCTAGGTCAAAGTTAAACCCACCCCAATACCAATCATTTAATTTTTTTCTTATACTCGCGCTGCGGTGGGACAGTCGAGCGGTCTAAGGCGCCTCGCTGCGGAGCGCACGGTTGCTCGCCGTCGGAGGTTCGAGTCCTCTCTGGGGCATGAGTGTGTGTGTTATTCTTAGATTAGTTTCCCTTAGTTTAAGTAGTCTGTAAGCTACGGACTGATGACCGCGCAGTTCGGTCCTAGAGATTTACAAACATTTGAACAGATCGGTGGAGCAGCCGAGCGGTCTAAGGTGCCTCGCTGCGGAGCGCGCGGATGCTCGCCCTCGGAGGTTCGATTCCTCCCTTGGGCATGGGTGTGTGTGTGTTATCCTTAGATTAATTTACCTTACTTTAAGTAGTCTGTAAGCTTTAAGTAGTCTGATGACCGTGCAGTTTGGTCCGATAGATTTACAAACATTTGAACAGATCGTTGGAGACCTTTCCAGTAATACCTGCGTCTGATTCTGTCTAGGGTCTTCACGAATCACAGATGACTGGATATTGGAGCATCTAAAACCCGCCGTACCCGTTTAGCTTGTTCCATCTTATTGGTAAACATTCAGACGCAAGTGGATAATTACTGACGTGCTTCATATAGCCCGACAGAGCCTCACCAACGTTGTGACGTCAGAAACTCGGCACGTTGACCACACACGTTCATACGCACTCTCCGTGCACCGACAGCTTAAGGGAACGATTTGCGGAAGCTGAGTTCCGTTGTTTTATCTGACAGTCTTTTCGCGCCCTGCAAGTGTTGGCAGCCTCCTCACAGAGACGTCTTCCTTTTCCGTGACGAAGTGGCCGCAGAAAGCGAACAATACATCACGAGATTAAACGCGCGGAAAAAAAAACTCCTGTTTCCGAGAGGGAAGTAGCATACGAAATAAGAAAAATAAGTGCATATTGCAGTTTGCCAAAGCGTAAGAAAGAAATTTCGCCTCCTCGATCCGTTTCTTAAGGACGGATAACGGCGCGGAAAAGTGAATATACAGACGATAGAAACTTGAAATTTCTAGACGTTGTTTATCTCACACTGAAGGCATCAGCGATTATTTGATATTCCCATCCCTAAGGGGTGAAATACAGGATGAAGGGTTTCTTGAAAATACGTTGCTATTCAGGCAATTTTGAAGCAAGAAATACAAAACTTCGGATTTAGATTTCTGATTGGAATTTTACAAAAATGTGTTTCGATATTTTTGGAAATTCAACCATTAAGTGGGTGAAGTAAAGGAAAATCTTTCAAGGGCGCTATTAAGACTATTTTGAAACAAGTAATGTGGAAATTTGGATTTGGTACCATGTTTAGTATGTTTTTTAAATGTGTTTTGGGATGTTTTGAATTTTGCCATTGTTTTGTCTTCCTGGCCAGCCTCTGTTTAGTTATTCCCGGCCTGTCCTTCAAGAAAAGTTCTGTTCAGGATGCGTAGACATTTATAACAGCTACACTGTTTAGTAATAACAGTTTTATTTACTGAAATAAACAATACTCGACTTTTATACTTAGGTCTGTCTCTTCTCGCAGCGTCGTCTTCTGTACGATGCTAGCTGCGCTGAGATCTAGTGACTGCCTATTTCGGAGCCGAATTCAGACGGGCCAGTCGAGACACATGTCGGAATGGATTTATCAGCTTGTAGAGGGCGCTCTTCTCCGGTTACTCCCTCCGGGATGCGCGCCGCAGACGTGTGATTGGCTGCCGGTCGTCCGCCGTCTGGGGTGTTGCGCTAACTTTACGCCACAAGAGTCATCAAAGGTGCGATAGAGGGTGGCTAATGATTCGTAAATTACCTGGCATCTCATCATTTTAGTTCATCACTTAATAGCTATGCACCACAATTTCAGCCTCAAGAGCAAGAGTCAACGACCTGCGTTTTGTTTTCTGTGCTGGGACAATTACTGAAGAAGGTTGGTTGGTGAAATAACGTTTAGAACTGACGCATGCTACTCAGAGAGTTAGCAGCAACTAATCACCTCACGTGTTCCTTAGTCTTGTTACAACGGGTTCACGGTGTCCATAGTAATATGGAGACGGTTCTGTTAATAGAAATTTCAAATGTTTGTAATTCTATCGGACCAAACTGCGTGGTCATCAGTCCGTAGCTTACAAACTACTTAAACCTAGATAAACTAACATAAGGACAAACACACACACACCCATGCCCGAGGGAGGATTCGAACCTCCACGGCGAGCAACCGCGCGCTCGGCAGCGAGACGCTTTAGACCGCTCGGCTACTCCACCGCGGCCAATAAAAGAAATTTAAGAAGAGAATAAGAAAGGGTGTTTGCCTATGGAAAATTAGAGAGAGAATGAACAGCTAGCTCTCGAAATCCTAGGTCAAAGTTAAACCATCCCCAATACCAATTTTTTTTTTTTTTTTCTTATACTCGCGCCGCGGTGGGACAGTCGAGCGGTCTAAGGCGCCTCGCTGCGGAGCGCGCGGTTGCTCGCCGTCGGAGGTTCGAGTCCCCTCTGGGGCATGAGTGTGTGTGTTATCCTTAGGTTAGTTTACCTTACTTTAGGTAGTCTGTAAGCTACGGACTCATAACCGCGCAGTTTGGTCCGAGAGATTTACAAACATTTGAACAGATCGGTGGAGAAGCCGAGCGGTCTAAGGCGCCTCGCTGCGGAGCGCGCGGTTGCTTGCCGCCGGAGGTTTGAGTCCTGCCTTGGGCATGGGTGTGTGTATGTTATAGTTAGGTTAGTTTACGTTACTTTAAGTAGTCTGTAAGCTACGGAGTGATGACCGCGCAGTTTGGTCCGATAGATTTACAAACATTTGAACAGATGGGTGAAGACCTTTCCAGTAATACCTGCGTCTGATTCTGTCTAGGGTCTTCACGAATCACAGATGACTAGATATTGGAGCATCTTAAACCCGCCGTACCTGTTTAGCTTGGAGTGACGTAGGTGGCGTTGTTCCATCTTATTGGAAACAGTCAGACGCACGTGGATAGCCGGCCGCGGTGACCGAGGGGACTGAGGCGCTTCAGTCACGGTCTGCACGGGCACTATGGTCTGCGGTTCGAATCCCCCCTCGGGCATGGATATTTGTGCCGTCCTAGTTCGTAAGTAGTTTGTAAGTTTAGGGACTGATGACCCCGTAGTTAAGTCCCATAAGCTGTACAAACATTTGAACATTTGAGCACGTGGATAATTCCTGACGTGCTTGATATAGCCCGACAGAGTCTCCCCAACGTTGTGAAGTCAGAAACTCAGCACGTTGACCACACACGTTCACACGCACTCTCCGTGTACCGACGGCTAAAGGGAACGATTTGCGAAAGCTGAGTTCCGTTAGCTTTATGTGTCAGTCTTTTCGCGCCCTGCAAGTGTTGGCAGCCTCCTCACAGAGACGTCTTCCTTTCCCGTGACGAAGTGGCCGCAGAAAGCGAACAATAAATCACGAGATTAAACGCGCGGAAAAAAAACCTCCTGAGGGAAGTAGTGTCTCCCGCGGCGGCATAATCAGCGTAGAAGCGCCTCATCCTGTCGCGTCGGATGCGTCTCCGCGCGGACTCAGCTCCAGCCTGGCTTTCATCCGCGGGGCGAGAGATGAGCAATCCGGCCAGCGCCTGTGCGCGGGCGGCCACAAAAGTAGCCGCGTCTTCCGAGGGTGCGGAGGCGTCGCCCGCGGCCGCCGGCGTCGGCGCCTTTGAGCCCGCCTGCTAATGAAGAGCCGAGGTGTGACTGACAAGTGGCTGCCGACTAATTACCCGCTCTTTTAATAACGCCGCCGCGTCTTTGGCGAGCACTGCCAGCTCCGCCCTGCAAATGAGTCCGCGTTTCGCACTTCCCAGCCCCCCCCCCCCGTCCGTGCTTGCTACCAATACCAATTTTCACGCCTCCTTTGACTCGCGCTACAATGCGCACAATACGTGCGTGCTGTTTCTTTGTTTGCCGCGGCAGTGTGTCCCACCACGTGCGGTGCGAGATTTTTTTGTTTTGTTTCGGAGCGAGAATAATTCCCTCCCGGCCCGCGAATGTGGTGGTGGATGAAGCGACCCTGTTCGGGGCTCGTCCATATTTTCACACCCGGGCCTCCACAATAAAGAGCCGGAGAGCTATTTAGGAGCCTTTAAGGCTCTTTCAGAAAGCACGCGCTCGTGTGTGTGTGTGTGTGTAGGGGACGCGAGACATATAACTACAATGAAACATTCAGACAGAATTTTTCCCCTCTACTTGCCGCGGCGGTGTCACTTCCATTATCATGGTGACGTCAAGGCTATTATCACCTGTAACTGCTACCGTCATCGACACAAAAAACGAGACTGACGCGCTGACAAGTCTCTTCACGCCGCGTTCTATACGATGTCAGTTGTGTGCCGGTCGAATTTCGCCACACAGAGATCATCTATTGTCTCGCCAGAGCTGTTCTTTACCGCAACATTAGACGGAAAATTATTTTCATATTCTCAAAATAGAAGGCTACACGGGAGGAGGGTCTCGTAGATATTCCCCGATCTATCATCAGTTACTATCGTTGTCTAATTCACTATATATATTTGTTCCACAATAATATTTATTTTGTTGTGAACTAGCTTTCGGCTTCTTAGGCCATCTTCAGATAACTTGATACTGCAGATTATCCACATCTAGGGTTACCATATGTTCATCACCAAAAAAGAGGACAGTTCATATAAAAATGAGGACACTTTATTTTTAACATAATGTAATTTGCAACTTTATTCATGAACCACGTAAAACTACTACAAACTAAAACAGTAACCCTGTGTGGTTATTGGAAAACGAAATATTATGAACCTTGACAGTTTATTCATTATCACTAATCTCAGTTGTTGCATTCTTGTCTTATTCACTTTTGAACCAACTATCTTTGGAGGACGACGAAATCTCTATCAATAACTTTTAGTTTTTTAACAAGTACTGATAAAAACTTAGGCATTTCAAATATTTGAAATTATACTGTACACACTGAATATCTTTTATATTCTCTATTTAAATCTATTCCTGTCTTTTGTCCGCTGTGTGTTGGCAAGAGAAAACACACGTTATGTGTAGGCATTATGACTAGGTATAGTACAAAGAATTTTACAATTTTCAGCAGTTCAGAATAACTAACAACACTAGATGACGGAAATATGTACAACACACTTCAGCTGATGGTAAGTTCTGTTTCCTTTGATAATCTTTCAAAAACATTATAAAATTACAAAACTGATCATAGCACAATGTATCATTAATTCTTACATTCGTTTGATCATTCTCTTGAGTGATTTGTATTTCTCCAGGAGCACATATTTAACACTGACTTTCTTTTCGACATTATGTATTTGTATTTAAGTTCGTAATTTATTTTGAAGAAAAAGCTACCTACGATCTAGAATACACAATACAGCTTTACCTAAACCACAGAGTATATCAAAAGCAACACTAAAGAACATAATTCAGAAAAATAATACACTGGTTGAATACAGGGTAGACAACCGGGTTCCTTCGCAGAGAAGTTCTGAATCGTTTGCAGCTGTCAAACCCATGCGGAGTACGAAATGTGAACGGCAATTTCCCTCTGTGTATACGCGTGACAGTTTCGAACAGTTTGGAACTGCAGTGCGAACGAACCTGTTATCGCCAATGATACAAAAATAAACTTTCTTTCTCGGAACCCAAAAAAGAGGACATTTTGTTGAATTTTATAAATTCCGCCCGGACACATTTTCTTGTCTCAAAAAGAGGACGTGTCCGGGAAAAAGAGGACGTATGGTAACCCTATCCACATCACATCAGCTGCTGTGTTTCGAATACAAAGATTTTACAAAGATAATTATGAGTCATACACTATGTAGCCTTTAAGTATTTTATAAATAGAGTCGTTCAACCAATTAAAACAAAACTGTAAGTAAGAAATAACTCGACATTAATACTGTTTTGTTTTAATTGGTTGGACGTCTCTATCTATAAAATATCTGACAAACATCTCTCTAAAATTTTTGTCTCGAAACTCAGCAGCCGGTGTGTTGTGGATAATCTGAAGTATTAAGTTGTCTGAAGAACACCTAAGAAGCCGAAAGCTAGAACATAACAAAATAAATATTATTGTGAAACAAATATATAGTGTATACAGTTATTTAATATCTCTGTGTTCCATCAAGTACCGACGGAAGAGTCCATAAATATTGTGTACGTGCTTTCTGAAAGAGCCTTAAAAGTTCCTAAATGGCTCTCCGCTCTTTATTGTGGAGGCCCGGGCGTGAAAATATTGTAAGAAATGCGTCTCCTTGCGGAAAATAGATAAAAAATTCCTGTTCAGGAAAAGAAAAGGCCCACTGACAATTTTCCTAGAAAAAAACTTGCTCATCAAATTGTTCGTTCTAACAATCATAGCTCAAAGGTATATACGAGGCTCGTCCAGAAAGTGAGTTCCGTTTGGTAATTAAATGAAATTGTACACAGATACAGAAGAAATTTTTATTGCACAAAATTCTACATCTCTTAAACTACTGTTCCACATAACTGCCGAAATTTTATAGGCACTTGTCATAGCGTGCCACAAGTTTTTGCATGCATCCTTCACAGAAGGTTGCCGCTTGTATATTCAACCATGTGGTAACAGCTCTTTATCATCGTTGAAGTGTTGACCACCAGGGGCAGATTTTTGGTGTAAGAAGAGATTAAAGTCGCTAGGAGAGAGGTCCGAGTTGTATGGAGGATGATCAAACAGGTCCCATTGAAATTTTCGTAAGAATTGTTTGGTCACATCCGGTGTGTGAGGTCAGGCATTATCGTGAAAAAAAAAAAAAAAATCTTTTGACAGTAATCCTCTTCTTACACTTAAAATCTGTTTGGTGGACTTCAACGATGATGACGAGCTGAAAGAACATGTTACCACATGGTTGAATAGACAGGCGGCAACATTCTATGAAAAAGGCGCACAAAACCTTATGCCATGCTATGACAATTGCCTACAGAATTTCGGAAGCTATGTAGAAAAGTAGTTTAACAGTTGTAGATTTTTGTACAACCAATATTTTCCTGTATTTGTACCCGTTCGTTTTATATACACAAACGGAACCTACTTTCTGGACGCGCCTCGTATTATAAAATCAAAATGCAATTTATTCGATGCTGAATGTCTGTCACTTCATAGGAATCGTTGCATTGTTTTGATTTGCACACGCACTCTGACGGAGTTACTGAGCTGCTTGCCTTCAAGTAGTATATACTGAATATCCAACGTTTTAGGAGAAGTGAAATGCAAATTTTTATTTCGTAAAGAAGGAAAAGCAGTAAACAATCCGAAGATTGGTTTGAACACAACAGTGCTTTACTAGCCATGGACCTGTTTGGAGGTGGTATGCCGTTGCCTTTCTCCGAACTTTCGAACTGACTTACTCTAGGGGAACCTAGAGTTTAACGTGGGTTGCGAACCACGGTGCTACTCGGTATTTTTCCCATCAGCAACTTTGCAACTTGTGCAAGAAGTGGAACGTAACAGGTAAAAAACGTAAGACCTGACGGGGATCGAACCCGCGACCTTTGAATTTGTAATCCGGCACTCTTCATCTATGCTATCGTATCAACTGAATTATCAGAGAAGGATAAAACTTGGACGATGATGATCAAGAGAATGGGTTATTTCCATAATAATTTTTCACAAAAAGTTTGTGTTTGTGGTGCGTGTGTAGGGCACATAACTCACTTTTTTCCATTAACCTGGTGACGTTAAGGCCATTATCACTTGTAAATGAGACAGCCATCGACATAAAAACGAGAATGACGCCCTTACAAGGCTCTTCACACTACGTTATACACGTTGTTAATTTTGTGCTGGTCGAATAACACCACGCCGCTACAGATTTCATCCATCCTACGGCAATATAGGAAAATTATTTTCTATCCCAGAAAATTGAAGAGTACGCGGGAGAACGAGCTGATCAACTAATCCCGATCAGACTACCACACCAGTTTCAGTCACTGTCCGTTATGGAGTACTCTTATTGTTAGAAATATACAGGTAAAGAAAGGGCCTACTGACATTTTTCTTGAGAAAAACTTGCACGTTACATTTTTAATTCTAACAATCACAGCTGAAAGATGTGTATTATAAAATGACACTGGAATTCCTGTGATATTGCATGTCTGTGATCGCGTAGAGATCCCTGCATGCAAGAAGATTAGGATCTCTGGAGATGCCCTAACATTGAAAACTTGGAGCCAGCAAATAAGCCCTCCGCCACAGGGCCGGCGAAGGCCAAGTGCCGCCACGCGCGAGCTGCTAAATTGCCGCCCTCCCCCCTCCGCGATATTTTTTTTCTTCCAAAACTTTTGTGAACTTTTATTTAAACAAATCTGTAGGGAAAAAATCAGCAATCAATCGCAATTTTTGTTTTTACTTTTAAGATCTACCTAGGTTTCGGCCACTGAGTGGCCAATTTCAAAGCTTTTAATATGTGCTTACATCTAAAATGTCATGTTGCCAGTGACGTTCAGCACGACGGAATACATGTAAACATAAAGCACTGAAAATAGCCACTCTGTGCCAGAAATCTATGAAGATCTTGAAAATAAAAACAGCAGAAATGGCCAAAGAGTGGGCGGAAGACAATGGAGATAGGAATAATAAGGAGATAGATAACATAATAATGCAATAAATGCACACTCGGGAATCGACGGTGCCGCGGTGGAGTAGCCGAGCGGTCTAAAGCACCTCGCTGCGGAGCGCGCGGTTTCTCGCCGTGGAGGTTCGAGTCCTCCCTGGGGCATGGGTGTGTGTGTTTGTCCGTAGGCTAGTTTACCTAGGTTTAAGTAGTTTGTAAGCTACGGACTGATGACCACGCAGTTTGGTCCGATAGATTTACAGCCTTTTTTTTTTTTTTTTTTTTTTTTTTTTTTTTTTTTTTTTTTTTTTTTGAATCGACGGTCACTGATGCTACTCAAAATATATTAACTTATTGCACTGCGGTTATTCATCTCAAAGAACTGAGCTGGCCGCGGTGGCCGAGGAGACTGAGGCGCTTCAGTCACGGTCTGCACGGCCACTACGGTCGGGGGTTTGAATCCCCCCTCGGGCATGGATATTTGTGCCGTCTTTAGTATAATATAGTTCATAAGTAGTTTGTAAGTTTAGGTACTGATGACCCCGTAGTTAAGTCCCATAAGCTTAACAAACATTTGATGTGAACAAAGAACTGACACGCCATCTGTCGTAATTTGCATGTGTCAGTTGTATCGTGTCTGATTATGGAATAAGGGATAACAAATTAGTCATCGCCGTATCAAGTCACTTTTCTGCGCTTTATTTTCATTGTAGCTATTGGGGTGACACGTGCTTATTTTGAGTTGCCAATTTTTTAAATATCAGATCATAAGAAAAATAAATTTTCCTATTCTGCATTCTTGAAGGAGAAAAATTCTAACTTATGAGTAACGTACATGCGCAATACTAATTGTAGGTTATATGAAAAATACTTACCTATTAAATCCCAAGTGCAAGAAATTCGGACGCAAAAAAAAACAAAACAGACTGCTTCCGTTCCGTCCGGCGTAAACACGACGGTGCTGCCACAGTGGCGAGGAAGAAATTAGCCCTCCTCCCTCCCCTAGTTCTACAGGGGCGGCCTGCAGGTAGTCGAGGCGCCATGCCTCCAGGCACAGAGTAACATATTTGTCTGTGCTCCAGGTTTGGTTTCGAATTCCCTCTTGGACATGAATGTTGAGTGTGCCCCCCCCCCCCCCCAAAAAAAAGGGGGGGGGGGTCGGAAGATTTGCCGACCCCCGGAAAGTGCCGCCCCGTGCGGCCGCACGTTTCGCACGTGCCTTGCGGCGGCCTGCTCCGCCATTTTTGTGTGCCCCAAACAATGATTTTCGGGTGTCTGTATTATAGTCCTAATCATTGAGATACGCGTCATATCTATGTATATTTTCCGATGTGACTGTAATTTTAGTGCTTTTAAATAAAATTGGTTTTTAAGGCAGAAATCCTTTTAGGCGCAAACGAATGGCTCCTTGGCTTCAATCAATGTCTATTCTCAGTATAGGTCGGTAACGCTATCTCCCTTTTTTCTAACCTACTTGGTTACATTGCTCTGGTACATGCGCACACTCTGTCAAAGATAATGCGCTGCTTGTTATATTATTATCTGTGCGGAGCTGGGAGCAGTCGCTTATAGTAGTCTGTAGAGCTGTGAGAGTAACGAAAAGAAGTTTATCCGTATGCACGCGTTACTAAAAGTAACAATACTCGTAACAAACTTATCGTTACTCGCTACTCTCGTTACCAGTGTTAATTGGAAATACGCCCGCTACAATGGCTTTGGAATCGTTCGTGATGTAAGCTCTTTGAACCATAAGAAAGGATGGAACATGATTTTGTTTCTCTGTAGCGGTGACCGATCATAGTTACAGCACAAAATTTGCGAGCAGCGTGACTGTTGTACTGTATCCTGTCACATCATCAGTAACAATTAAGATAATACCGTCATCAATGAAAATTATCACTTGTGTGCATGAAAACATTTCAGTACTTTCACTAAACTTTTTTATAGTAGACCAGATCAAAAACAAATAATGAATCACTAAACTGAAACTTTTACAGGTAAATGAAATTTTCATGGACATTAATACGTGGTTCTTAGCCAATTTTCTGTCGCTAAACCTCAAAAATCCACACTATATGCATTTTAGGACTTGTAAAGGTTTGCTGCCAATGTATGTCTAGAGTATGACAACAAGGAAGTAGAAGAAGTTGAAAGTGTCAAATTCTTAGGATTACAGCTGGATAATAAATTTAACGGGGAGGGTCATACCACAGAACTGCTGAAGTGCCTAAACAAATCCCTGTTTGCTATGCGAATATTGTCAGATATAGGAGATATAAAAATAAAAAAGCTAGCATATTATGCATACCTTCACTCCATAATATCATACGGGATTAACTTCTGGGGCAACTCATCAGGCCAAGCAAAAGTTTTCAGAGCATAAAAACGTGTGTTACGGATCATTTGTGGTGTCAACTCAAGAACATCATTCAAGGAACTGGGGATACTTGCTACTGCTTCCCAATACATTTATTCTCTAACGAAATTTGTCGTTAAAAATATATTTTTTACAAACCAATAACTCAGTCCATGGGATCAATACTAGAAACAAGAATAACTTGCATAAAGATTTAAAGTTACTTACTTTGGCTCAAAAAGGTGTCCAATATTCAGCAGTACACATTTACAACAACATGCCAGCAGCCATAAAAATATAACTCACAATAAAGTACAGTTTGAAAAGAGTCTAAAGGATTTTTTGGTGGCCAACTCCTTCTACTCCACTGATGAATTTCTTACCAGAAGTGACTGATGTAAGTTATTGTATATAATATTCACAAATATGAATGCTGTGTCCAGTTTGACTTTAGTACAAGTTTTGTGCAGCAATGTGATCATTGTGAATCAGTGCTGTAATAAATAAATAAATAAATAAAAATGCTATGAATTGTAATATGCACCTTAATATCAGTATGAAGTAATAAGTTCTATGTCCTTCAAAATGTAAGTATTCTTAAGATAATTATTTCTCTTGACCAATTCCACACCCATAAGGGCAATTACATTTGGAATCTGTAGAAGGTACATTAACACATATGCTCTCTTTTTGTAAGTATATACTGTGTATTTTGTTCTGACATCCAAGAGGATTTCCTCAATTCGGATATACCGGAACGAAAAGTACATCTAATCTAAAAACAATATATAATAAAACGTTTGTTTGGATTAAAAGCGGACATCTGATCGTTGAGGATTAATCTGAGAACACGGACAAGAACTATAATCTAAAATGCCTAATAACAAAAATAATCCTTTAAAATCGTAGAGCTACACAATACGTGCTTGATAATCGTCAGAGACGTCAAGAGTTTAGAATAAATATTATCACAGAATAGTCCAATTCTTCCAAAAACGTTATTTAAAATGAAACTAAATTGAGACGTGCAACAGAGTTTGTACACCACAAAACCATTGTTCTCCAAAAACGCGTGCAGATCCCTAAATCTTCAGAAAACGGCCGAGTAGAATCGATTGAGTCAATCCGATCGCAAAGTAAGGTGCCGTGACGACTTTATGTATTGTATAGTCACGTTTCGGCACCGTACTTTGTGATAGGCTCGGCTGTTTCCCCTGTAGCGCTTATTTGCAATTATATTGCGCACGTCCATGTTTACAATTCTAAAGGTACAAACCAATTTTTATGAGTTTTTTATTTATAAATAATTTTAAAAAATTTCAATAGTAATCTTTACAAAATTTTGGAAAAATGCATCCACCCCCTCACACATACTTTGCTGCCTGTTTCCTTCTTTTGAGAAATGGAAAGTGTTTTGCTCTATTCCCTGTTTTGAATTTCCTTTAAGTAGACTACTCATTTATATGATATTAACATTTTTGTTCAGTTTCCTTTGGAAGCTACTTAGTTCCTTCATGCTAAGAGGCAGTCTAACATTTACAGAGTCACTATCCGTCAGTTTCAGTCTTTTGCTAAGTATATAATAATTTTCTCTATTTCTAGTATTGTGGTCATGAATGTGTGTGTTTCGTGGTAATCACAATTACTCATTTGAAAAAGTAGGTCTATTGTTTCATACGAATAAACTGGTACAGTTAATATTTTTAATTCTTTGTTTTTGAATGAATCACATGGCGTTAATTTCGCTATCCGTTTAATAGCTTTATTTTGTGTTTCATCTTGACAGCAAATTTTGAACTCTTCTACTGTACAAAATACCTTTTTAAAGCCATTTTTGCATGGCGTTTTTAAATATCGCTATTGCCGAATCGAATGGCAATGCCGTACATTTCGTATCCGTTCGATTCGAATCACATTCGTCGTTGTTGCATTCCGGTATAAGCATTCTCCGTATTGGTTTTCAATACCGAGTTCGTATCGATAAGATAGGTGGGACTGATTTCGTATAGATACTGAGAATTGAGTAATTTCGTATCGATACGGTCGATGCAAGTAACGAAATGTATTCATGAGTAAGTTCGTAACGATGCGAGTAACGAAATGTATTTTTTTAGTAACGATACAGTATTTCAAGGCAGCCAAAGTATTCGTTACTCAGATGACCAGTTTACATGGATATATTACTTTTTACAAGCTATTAAAGGAACATTTCCATATCTAACAAGTGTTAAAATACCGTAAGTAATGTACTAACATATAAATGTGAATATTTTGTCTTAAAACTCCGTGATGATCCCCAAAACAATGAATGTTATGTTATTGTATTACTGTCAAAACGTGTTACACAAGCTAACATTAAGTATTTGGTGATTGATGTTACGACATCTACATCTACATGTACATCTACATGGGATACTCTGCAAATCATATTTAAGTGCCTGGCAGTGGGTTCATCGAACCACCTTTATACTATTTCTCTCCCATTCCATTCTCGAATAGCACGCGAGAAGAACACCTGAATCTCTCCGGACGAGCTCTGTTTTCTCGTATTTTATGCTGATGATGTTTTCTACCTATGTAAGTGGGAGTCAACAATATTTCCGCGTTCGGAGGAGAATGCTGGCGATTGGAGTTTCGTAAGCAGCCCACGACGCAGCGATAAACGCCGTTGTTGTAATGATTCCCATCCCAGATCCTGTATCATTTCCGTATCACTGCCTCCCCTGTATCGTGACAATACAAAACGAGCTGCCCTTCTTTGAAGTCTTTCGATGTACTCCGTCAAACCCACCTGATAAGGATCCCACACTGGGCAGCAATACTCCAAAAAAAGGACGGACAAGCATAGTGTATGCACGCTCTTTAGTAGTTCTGTTACATCTTTTAAGGGCTCTGTCAATAAAACGCAGCCTCTGGTTCGCCTTTCCCAAGACATTATCTACTTGTTCTTTCCAGTTTATGTCTGAAGTAATAGAGTTGTGGAGTTTACGGTCTTCACGTTTGACTGATTTATCTTGTAAACAAAGTGTAACGGATTTCTTTTCGTACTCATGTGAACGACTTCACACTTCGCATTGTTTAGAGCCAATTGCCAATTTTTACACCATAGTGATATCTTATGTAGATCATTCTGCAGTTGGTTTTGACCTTCAGATGATTTTACTAGACGATAAATGATGGCGTCATCTGCAAATAATCTAAGAGAGCTACTTAGATTTTCTCTCAAATCGCTTATGTAAATAAGGAAGAGCAGAGGACCAATGACACAAACCTGTGGAACGCCCGATATCACCTCTGTTTTAGTCGCTGCGTTACCATCGATTACTACGAACTGTGTCCTCTCTGACATGAAGTCCCATATCCAGTCGTAAATTTGGGACGATATACCATAACCATGCAATTTGATTAAAAACAGTTTTTGAGGTACGGTGTCAAAAGCCTTCCGGAAATCAAGAAATACTGGTATCGAACGTTTTAATTGAGTTTGATGGTATCGGTTTCTTAATATTTTGTATTGGATTACTTGTTACAACTGAGATTTTTTTTTCCTTCTAAATATTGTAATGGTTCTTTCTTTTATGTTTCGAAGTACACTGTTTGCAGCGTGTGCCCGCTACTGCATTTCCGGATAAGCCACGTCACATGCCAGTAGCAGCCGCAGCTGCAGCGAGACACCGTGGAAGGCGCGTCAGTCGGCAGCCTAGGGTCGCCTCACCCCTGGCGAAGATTTGGCTGCAGGGTTGGCGGGGGGAGGGGGGTAGCGCCTGACTGGCCTAGGAATGGCCGCGATTTGCGCGCGCAACGTCACGTCCCGGTTTGAAGGGCGGCGGCGCCGTGTAACTTCTCATAGCCACACATCACGCCCACGCCCGCTAACCGCCCCCCCCCCCCTGACTGACTCTGCCGCGCGCGGCCGTGCCCGGAATGCCTCCCCTCTGCGGGCGTCGCGTCTCGAAGAGGTGTTGGCTGCAGGTTTTCAACCACCCGTCTCCACGGCTCACAGATTGCGGCAGGTGGCTACCACCAGGGAAACGTTTCGTTCTCAAAATGTTCACATGTTTGTAAAGCTTATGGAATTGCGTGCTTATGCAATCTCTCCCCAATTGTGCGATTGGATTCACGATTTCCTATCAGAAAGGACACAGTTCGTTGTAATTGACGGTAAGTCACAAGTAAAACAGAAGTGATATCTGGCGTTCCACAGGGAAGCGTTATAGGTCCCCTACTTTTCCTCGTGTTTATAAACGATTTAGGAGATAATCTGAATAGCTCCCTTAGACTGTTCGCGGATGATGCTGTCGTTTATCGGTTAGTGAAGTCAACAGAGGAACAAAAGCAACTGCAAACCGATTTAGACAAAATTTCTACTTGGTGCGAAAATTGGCAATTGACACTAAATAAAGAAAAGTGTGAAGTAATACACATGACCACTAAAAGAAATCCGCTGTACTTCAATTACGCGATCAATCAGTCAAACCTTAAGGTCGTAAATTCTACCAAATACCTAGGAGTTACAATTACGAACAACTTTGACTGGAGAGAACACATAGAAAATATTGTGGGGAAGGCGAACCAGAGGTCACGTTTCATTGGCAGAACGCTTAGAAGATGCACTAGCTCCACCAAAGAGACTGCCTACATCACACTTGTGCGCCTTCTCCCGGAGTACTGTTGCCCCTTGTGGGACCCTCACCAGGTAGGACTGACGGAAGATATTGAGAAGGTTCAGAGAAGGGGAGCTCGTTTTGTTTTATCACCTTACGGGGGGGGGAGGAAGCGTCACGGAAATGTTGCACGAATTGGGGTGGAAATCATTAAAAGAAAGACGTTATTCATTGCGGCGTGATCTGTTTGCGAAGTTTCAATCACCGACTTTTAGTTCTGAATGTGAAAATATTTTGCTAGCACCCACCTACTTATGGAGACATGTCCATCCCAATAAAATAAGAGAAATCAGATCGAAAACGGAACGATTTAGGTGTTCTTTCTTCCCGCGCGCTATTAGAGAATGGAACGGTAGAGAAAAGTTATGAACTCTCTGCCAGACACTTAAATGTGATTTGCAGAGTATCTATGTAGATGTAGATGGGACTTAACTACGGGGTCATCAGTCCCTAAACTACGGCACAAATATCCATGCCCGAGGGGGGATTCGAACCCCCGACCGTAGTGGCCGTGCAGACCGTGACTGAAGAGCCTCAGTCCCCTCGGCCACTGCGGCCGGTTTTCGTTCTCAGACAGTCTTGCGAACTACTGAAGATGCTCATTCGCACCTGGTGTTCATTATGCCCTTTTCAGCGTAAATTGTCCCCCAACGGCAAAAAAAAAAAAAAAAAAAAAAAAAAAAAAAAAAAAAAGTGCGACCGACGAGCAAAAAGAGAGAAAAATAAAGATTACTTTTCCTCACACTCCTATATCGCCTCTTACAACTCCAGCTAACTAGGGTTACCAAACGTCCTCTTTTTCCCGGACATGTCCTCTTTTTGAGGCAAGAAAATGTGTCCGGCCGGAATTTATAAAATTCTACAAAATGGCCTCTTTTTCGGGTTCCGAGAAAAAAAGAAGGAAGGGAGCTTGTAGTTTAACGTCCCGTCGACAGCGTGGTCATTAGAGACGGAGCTTACGCTCGGAATGTTTGGGTAAGTACATGGAAGGAAATCGGCCGTGCCCTTTGAAAGGAAGCATCCCGGCATTTGCCTGGAGTGATTTAGGGAAATCACGGAAAACCTAAATCAGGATGGCCGGCGGTTGATTTGAACCACCATCCTTCCGAATGCGAGTCCAGTGTGTTACCACTGCGACACCTCGCTCGGTTCCGAGAAAGAAAATTTATTTTTGTGTCATTTGCGACAACATGTTCATTCGCACTGCAGTTACAAACTGTTCGCAACTATTACGCGCATATACAGAGTGAAATTGCCGTTCACAATTTCGCACTCCGCGTGGGTCTGACAGTTGCAAACGATTCGGAACTTATCTGCGAAGGAATCCGGTTTTCTCTCCTGTATCCAACCAGTGCATTCTGCATTACGTTATATGGCGTTGCTTTTGATATACTTAGTGTTTTAGGTTAAAACTGTATTGTGTGTTCGAGATCGTAGGTAGCCTTTTGCTTCAAAATAAGTTACGAACTTAAATATAACATAATGCCGAAGAGAAAGTCAGTGTTAAATATGTGCTACTGGAGAAATACAAATCATTCAAGAGAATGATCAAACGAGTGTAAGAATTAATTATACATTGTGCTCCGATCAGTTTATTATTTTATAAAATTTTTGAAAGATTACCAGCAACTGAAGTGTGTTGTGCATATTTAAATCAGTCTTCTAGTGTTGTTAGTTATTCTGAACTGCTGAAAATTGTAGACTCCTTTTTTTCTATAACTAGTCATAATGCCGACACAGAACGTGTGTTTTTTCTTGTGAACACACAGTAGACAAGAGACAAGAATAGAATTAAAATATACTGTATGTGTACAATATAATTTCAAACATTAGAAAAAAAGGGGGAGGGGGGCTTCAGAGAGATTTCGTCGTCCATCAAATATGTTTGGTTAAAAAGTGAATAAGGCAAGAATGAGACAACTGAGAGTAGTGATGAGGAATAAACTGTCAAGGTTCATAATATTTCGTTTTCCAACAACCACACAGGGTTACTGTTTTAGTTTGTATTAGTTTTACGTGGTTCATTAATAAAGTTGTAAATTATATTATGTTAAATATAAAGTGTCCTCTTTTTTATATGAACTGTCCTCTTTTTTGGTGATGAACATATAGTAACCCTACGCCTAACATACAGCCATGTTCAGTGTTATGTTCAAAATCTTATATCTACAAAATGAGGCCGCGCCACCCTCGTACCACTTCCGTGCGTCATTTGTGAAGTATTGAGAGAAGCCGCAAATCTCCAAAAGTTCTTCACCGAATGTTTTGAAATTTTGACACAACTTTCTACTAGAATAGAACAACAATGAGTTTTGTTTTCTCTTGTGAACACACAGTGGACAAAAGACAGGAATAGATTAAAAATATACTGTATGTGTACAGTATAATTTCAAACATTAGCCCTGAAAATCCGCCCCAATTCGGTATCAGAAATACAGGAAGCTCTACAAGAGATGGTAATTCAAAAATGTTCAAATGTTTGTAAATCTATTGGACCGAACTGCGTGGTCATCAGGTCGTAGCTTACAAACTACTTAAACCTAGGTAAACTAACCTAAGGACAACACACACACACCCATGCCCCAGGGAGGACTCGAACCTCCACGGCGAGCAACCGCGCGCTCCGTAGCGAGACGCTTTAGACGGCTCGGCTACTCCACCGCGGTAGATGGTAATTGCCGACGAAAGACAGGATGAAATTTAGAAGCCAGTAAACGAACATAATTTTTCAGAGAAACGGAAAAGGAAAAATACAGACTGTTCAGAAACACGCATATAGAAAGGCAGTTAACGAATGAAAATATATTGGGAGGAAAAAAAGGAGAAACACTGTGCAAAATAAGTTCAACCGCGCTCCATAGCTGGAAACAACGAATAATAATTTAAAAAAATGGCTGTTCTAGTATTGCTCCCGCGTCCGTATCATTTTTTATGTACTGCCTGCTGTTACATTCCCTAGGAGCCTACACAACTATTTTCATACCTTTGCATGGCGCTCCTCTCCGACGAGAACAAAATATTAGTGAAGAGTTCTGTGTCGTCCCAATTGTTGCATTTAGATATACGATTTTGCCACGTGTTGGCTGCAGGTTTTCACCCACCCGTCTCCTCAACTCACAGATTGCGGAAGGCGGCCATCACCAGGGAAACGTTTCGTTCTCAGCAGTCTTGCCGAATTACTGATGGTGCCTCATTCGTGTTTGAGAATTAACGTTCACGTGATCGCGCAGGCGGCAGATTACCGCACCTGGTGTTCATTGTGCCCTTTCTACGCGGGAACTGAGAGCTCACAAGATTTCCCATGATGCACCGGTTACGTCGGCCGCGTACCATGTAGACGCGTCCATTTGCACAAGAAAACGCTTACGATCGCTAGTAGACGAAATAGGATGTTGGTAGAACAAATTACAGCAAAATCGAGACAAAAAGTGTTTTTTTTAAGCTTATGGGACTTAACAGCGAAGTCATCAGTCCCTAAACTTAAAAACTACTTATGAACTAACTTCTACTAAAGACGGCAAAAACATCCATGCCGGAGGGGGGATTCGAACCCCCGACGGGGAAAGACCTCGCGCATTGTTGCATAGCGCCTCAATGCGCTCGGCCGCTCCGCCGCGGCGATAAGAGGTGTATATGACACTCCTCTACCATCCAGTTAACGGATGAGCGCTTGCAATATACATGGAACTTGCAAGGATGTTTGTTCAGTTACTATCAACAATTCCCAAATTCATTCTTGAATGAGACAACAGAAGCTGCAACGAATACAACTTTCTCCAGTGACTTCTACTATGAGGTCCACAGGCAGGTTCATAACATGACACATGGCAGTTATTGTAAAACCTAAGTCCGCTCTGACTGCAATAAGCTATAATTAATAAAGCATACCGGTTTCGCGTCATTTTGATGCATCATGACAACATTTGGCTGCAGACACTAGCATTTGAAGCGCTGATTGCACCAATAATCACTTCAGCCATCATACTTACCCTCAACACCTCAAGATACCGGCCCTTCTCTTCAAACACTCAGTCTCATCTAATATAATCTCCTACATGAGTAATGCCTAAAAATGTCCTCAGCAACACATTCTAGTGTCACCTTAACGCTGCATTTCAGTTTCTTTTGAGCTTGAAGTTTACATCGCTGCTTATCTCCAGAGTACTTCTATAGTTCCATCTGGAATAATGCCCAGCTTGTCAGCTCGTGCTCTTTATTTTTGTGCAGCCCTATATTATCGACGGAATACCGCCAGAATAATATTTAGCAGACACAGGCGCCAATCAAAAGATGTGAGATCACGGCACAGCCACTATGGGGAGCAGCTACCTCTATGATTAGGATTTAACCAGACTGTCTGCCTCAGTACTTGCTAGCACGAGCCAGAAGAATCAGGAGGAAGGATCCAGCCCACTTTATGTTTGTCAGCATTCTTTCTGTTGCCCCACTTCACGCCAGAACCAGTTAAGTATTTGCTTATGTTGTGTACATAAATTGTTCTATTAATAAGTATAACTGTTCTGACGGCATCATGCCAGTAAGTTGAAGGTATTGGGGTGATCAATCTTTGACGTCCTCAAAGTTGCAACTACGTTACTGAGCATAAGAGATTGCCTCAAGATGTTTTCTGGCTGATCAGTGTGCACTCATCTAGAAACAGTTACAATCAAAAGGACTTCCAGAAAATAGATGACTTCTAGGAATTACTAGAAGGAAGTACAGCCAAAATTCCAAAACATCATGTCAAAATTCTGCTGAGAGACTTCACTGCACGAATTGAAAAGAGAAGAAATTTAGGGACACAGTAGAACTTTACGCTGCTCACAAATGAATCAATAAAAAGTGGGGACATTTAATAGCCTTCTGCGAGACTTTCGATCTAAAATTGATGTCAACCAATATCCTGGCACTTCCACGAAAGAAAATAACATGGAATTCCCCTAACATACATCTTGAAGAATTTCATTTAGAGTAAGTAAGAGTAAGAAAAACCAAAGAGAAATTATGAAAGTTAAAGTAAAAAAGGGAATTATTGAACCTGATCACTACTTGCCTCTTGTTAAAAAAGATTCAACCCAATCGCAAAAAAGCAAAACAATCAGCAGTCCAAAAACCGACTCTGAATTTCTGAGATAGAACTCGGACAATTTCCTTACGAATATCACCAGCGATGCTCCTTCGACCTGTCAAGAACTCAAGGACACACTCTTGAAAGCTTCATAACACATCAACAAACCTCAAGGCAACGCAAACACAGGTAGTGAAATGACACCTGTGACAAAGCCATGGAAATCAGAATTAGATCCTGGCTAAATTGGAGTTTCCATAAAATTGATCAAAAGCGTCATCAGTTATTGAAAACACGGGAACAAACCTCAAAAATCATCATATCTGAAAAACGAAAATATGATCAAATCACACTGATATAAATGGAAGTCGATTTCAAGAAAAAACAAAACACAGAACTTCTACAGAACATTCAGAGAAGAATTATCCAATTTCCAGGCATCTAGTTTCCATTTCAAACGTACGGATGGAACTTTGGAAAAATAACTGTGCTCTCCTAGCAAACTATTTCAAGGTACTTTAAATTGTGAATCACCGAAAGAACAATTCCCCAAAAACCAACACTTAATCCAAATTCAGAACCCTCTTCTCCTACATTACAAGAAGTGAAACAAAGAATCAGAGATTTAAAAGTCAGCGAGGAAAAGATGGAATAATAGCTGAAATGTTGAAAAAAGTGGTGACAAAATGGCCCATAGTATTCAGAAAATCTACTGGCTTGCTGAAAAAATTCCGGAGTATTTGAAATGTAATTTGATTCACCATCTTCACAAGAAAAGGGACAAATCAGATAGAAGAAAAAAAATCCTGATGGGAGGTTATGAGGCTGGATTCCGAAAAGGGAGATCATGTGCGGAACAGATCCTAAACTTAAAAACCATACTACAGATTTGCAAAACCAATCAAGTAGTTATTACCTTTGTTGACTTAAAAAAGGCGTATGAGTCCATAGATCAGCAAAACCTATTCATCATATTACATGAATTTGAAGTCGACAAGAAATCGACGGAATTGATTATACAAACTCTGATCAACACAACATCAAAAGTTAAATTCTTGTGAGAAATTTCTGAACCGTTCGAAATCAGAACTGGTGTCAGACCAGGAGATGGACTATCCCCATTATTATTCAATTTAGTTTTGGAAAAAGTAATTCGTCAATGGAGGAAACGAACTAGATGTATAAAAATTGACAGACTACTTAAAGACAAATTCAAGGTAATTGCTTAGCTTTTGTAGATGATCTTGAGATCCTTTAGAACAGTAGACAAGAAGCAATCAATTCCATAGAATAACTGCTTGAATCAGGTGAAGAAAAAAAACCAGACTACAAATTTCGTTCGAAAAAATGCAGTTTATGGAAAGAACTAAATCAGGAGTCGACAATCAACCATCAATCATCAAATATGGAGTAGTTTCCGAAGTAGACAAATTCAAGTATCTAGGCGAAATTATTCAGCCAGAAGGGAAAAAATCAGGAAGCTAACAAAGAAAGAAGTGCAAACTGCAAAGGGCATACAGAATCACAAGACAGAGACACTTTATGCATCTAAAAAACTGATAATTTGCGGCAAGTCACAAATGAAAAGCTTCGAAAGACAAGAGAGGAAAATTCTCAGAAAAATCCTAGGACCAATGTTCAAAAATAGCATTTGGATAGCCGAGCGGTCTAAAGCGACATGTTACGGATCGCGCGGCCTCCCGCGTCGGGTGGTTCGAATCCTCCCTCTGTGTGTGTGTTGTCCTTAGACTAGTTTACCTTAGTTTAAATAGTTTGTAAGCCACGGACTAATAACCTAGCAGTTGACTCCGATAATAGTCAAACATTTTATTTTTAGAATTTGGATGAAAAGAAACCATATGAAATTTTTCAATTTACAGAAAAAATCGCAGATACCAACAGAATAAAAAACAAATTCTACAGACTTCTACACAAAATGAATAAGAACAGGCTGACAAAGGAAATCTTAAACCTAACGTCAGCCATGAAAATCCGCACCAATTCGTTATCAAAAATACACGAAGCTCTACAAGAGATGGTAATTGCCCACGAAAGACAGGATGAAATTTAGAAGCCAGTAAACGAACATAATTTTTCAGAGAAACTGAAAAGGAAAAATACAGACTGGACAGAAGCACGCAGAATGAAAGACAGTTAACGAATGTAGATATATTGGGAAGAAAAAAAATAAAAAATAAAAAATAAATAAAATAAAATAAAATAACCACAAGGAAAAACACCGTGCAAAATAAGTACAAGCGCGCTCCATATCTAGAAACAATGAATAAAAAAATATGACTGTTCTAGTATTGCTCCCGCGTCCATATCATTATTTATGTTCTACCGGTTGTTGCATTCCTTAGTAGCCTACACAGCAATTTTCATACCATTGCTTGGCGCTACTCTCCGACAAGAATAAGATATTAGTGAAGAGTTCTGTGTCGTCCCAAGTGTTGAACTTAGAGACACTATGTGCATATTGATGTTTTCGCGGCGCAAAGTCTGTTAGTCTTAAAATAAATTTAGGACATGTAGCCATCGTCTTCTCCTCTCCCAACACACCCGCGCTTTCTGCCCTTCAAACAATGACTTACAGGCGGGGGAGGAGTTCTTGCACCCATGGCAGGGAAAGCCAGAAACTGACAGCAACCTTCCAAAACGCCGAAACCGTACCGGGTGTACCCTTGCTTCTTCAGGGCGTACATCACGTTCATGGCGGCCACGGTCTTGTGCTTGCCGTGCTCCCTATACGTCACCGTGTCGCGGATCACTTTCTCCAGGAACACCTTTAGCACTTGGCGCGTCTCCTCGTGAATCAACTATAAAACTTTTTGCTGCCTATATTATACCCTGCTTTCGTCAGAATTTGTAAGACTCTGAAATATTCCAGTCAACATTGCCAAAATATTTCTCCAAATCTGCAAAATCTAAACCGTAGGTTTGTATTACCTTAACCTGTCTTCTAAGATAAGTCGTAAAGTGGGTATTGCCTCCCGTTTTCCTACAGTTCTGTTAAATTCCAAGTGATCTTCCTAGTTTTGCCATTTCCATGTAAATAATTCTTGATAGTACTTTGCAACCATTACTTATTAAATTGAGAGTTCTGTATTTTTCACACTTATCTGCACTTGCTTTCGTTGAAATTGGAATTAAATATATTCCTCTTCAAGTCTGACGATATTTCCCCAGTCTCATACATTTTGCACACACAAGGTGGAACAGTTTCTTTATGATTAGTTCTTCCAACATTGTCACCAGTTCAGAGGCAGTATCATCTACTCCAGTGGCCTTGTTTCGACTCAAATATGTCAGTGCTGTGTCAAATTCTCCTCATCTTCATCTACTCCCTCTTCCATTTCTACAATACTGCCTTCATTTCCCTTGTATAGGCCCTTAATATATTCCTTCCACCTTTCAGTTTTCCCTTCTTCACTTAGAACTAAGCTTTTTATATTCATACAGCTGCTTTTATTGTCTCCAAATGTCTCTTTCTTTTCCTGTGGTGGTATCGATCTTTCCCTTATTTATAAATAACTCTACGGAATTGCATTAGTTCTTTCGATTTACTTAGATTCCATCTCCTTACTTTTCTGTTTTGCAGTTTAAGTTTTAATCTACAATACGTAACCAATAAGGTATGGTCAAAGTCTCTCATTGTTTCTTGATGTGTCTGACAGCTTAAATCCTGGTTTCGAAATCTATGAATTATCGAATTAAATCAAGACGGTACATACTGGAATACGGCATAATTCGAATTTTCCTGTATTGCACTATTTTATGAACATTCTATATATTGAGCTGCATTACTACAAGGATTTAACATAACATTTGGATTTGTTACAAGCGTCATGCCACAAACAACAGTACAATGTAAATACATTCTTGTTTGTCAAATATCAGTGCATTTTAAATTCATATTTTTATATCCGTACTGCAAAAAGTTTATTCAGGTTTGTCAGTGGTATGGGTAACCTTGTTGAACATAATGACTGCATTACTAGAAAATGACCTAAGGTTGAAATTCCAATAGTGAATAATGTAAAAAAAAAAAAATTAAGTTACAATAGATGTCGAATTCAGATTTCATTATTTAAATCTTCCGTTGTATGATTTAATCTTTGTTTTACGTTAAGTTCTGTAGTAAAATTTGCTCTGTACGAAACTCTAATACCTGAAAATACTAGTATTTTAATTACTTAATTAGTCTCGCTTGATCTCTTGCCTATATAACGATATAAACGTAAATTATAAAAACTAACTGCCAAGTTACCGGTATGTACGATGTAAGCTACTGCAAGGATCAATTGTTTTTCCATTTCCGTTAATGAACAGCACTGAAATTGTGCTTTATTTCTTCTTGTGTTACCACAGGGAGGTGGAATTTCCTACGTTTTCTCTCGGTATAGTAGAGTTTCAATAAACATCTTGCAATACAGAGGCAACGCATAGATGTAGTGATCTCAACAATGTATTGTAGATCGGCCCGTTGCCAAGCATTTATCTGTATGACAGTCGGCTTCTTGAACATCAAGCGTGATGACTTCCCATGATAGAGCGCGATATGTGAAGACTGCAATTAAAATGGGATCAGCTGGAAGGTATGTAAAGCATGAAGTTTATGTTTTGTTCTTTGAGAGGACCTGTAATAGATTTCCTCTGATACGAACTTTGTTACAATTGATTTTGCATTCTTTGATTTATTCTGAGATCTTAAAGATCAAGCGACTGGAAGAGTGATACACAGAAAGAGATTTTAAAATTGCGAAAATCGGAAAGAAGTGCATAATCATGGGATTTTTACGGGAAATAATATTCTAAATATGTAATTTCCATCACTATAAGATTTCGCTACTTCCACATTCATTCTCTGTTTTAGATGGTTAAATTGTGTCAACAGCAAGACGTATAGCGACGTATAGCGACAAAATGTATTTACTGGAATAATTACAGAGAATGTAATGAAAGACCTTGTTAAGCATAAGGTTTACTGTTTATGGGCTATATTTCGAATGAATTGTGTAATTTGTTGCTGTAAATTTCGAGTTTTATGTTTTATAACTGCCTGAATAGTTTCATTGTTAGACACAGTTGTTCGTTGAAGCAGAACGCTCTGCTTTTCGAAAGTATACCAGAGCACTCGGCAACTAATTTCAGTTGTGTCGATTGCAGAAATATCATATGCTCAGTATTGTCTGTTAGTCATTAGTTAATACGGTCACAATTAATTGAGTAGCTGTTAGTCATTTAATTCCAATGTCGCTATTGTTATTGTTATTGTTATTGTGCCTTCACCTAAACCACATCCTTCCTGAAGTAAACAGGTTTCAGTGTATATTTATATGCCACACTTTTCCTTATGTAGAGTGGATTGCAACTCTGCTACAATACAGTTATCTTGACTGAATCTTTTAGTAAGTGATATTGAGCTTCACGTGATTCTACTAGTCGGTGTACGACAGCAACGTCTTCAAACACTCCAACAAACTGTATACGAAAGTTCAGTTCAACAAATACTTCTTCTTTCAGTTTCACGTATAATAAATGAAGCAGCATCTCTCAGAGATATTTCAAAATTTTCTACATAACTAAGGTAGTAAGTGTAAAGGGCAAGTTCTGTTGAGCTGACCGTGGGGACACGTAAAACACTGTTATGCGAAATAACATATATTTCAAAATTTGTTTCGCATATTCATTGGCTTATATTTCATGTAATTAGCCGCCTATAGTCCAGCATATGTGTGAAAAATACGTGTAAAAGATATACTTTGTAGGATAATCATAAACACGGAAAGGTTTCATTTTACAATCGATGACAAAGGCGTAGCCTGCAATGTTGGCAACGGCAGTTGATTTCCGGAAATTTTTTTAGCCAATCGGGTGATAGTATTTGATATCCAATGAGATTTGTCGCTTTATTTTCGCGAAATATGAAACAAACGGCGATTGTTTTGTTTCGTCAGTCTCGATGAAGACATTTATCTTTATTTTCATTGAATATCTGTGCCTCTGTGCCGCCGACACCGTAAGTAAATTTTTTACCTTGCCCGTGGTTCCAATGAAACGCTTTTACGCCTTCCGTTAGATGTAGATTTTTTACTAAAATAAAAAGACATTGAAGGGGAAATGTCTGTGAGCCGAATGAAACACACAGCAGTAGGCATCCGTGATTTTTTTAAATACATCATATTGATCCGGGTAGATATTAATAGTTAATTTATTGCTCGCACGACGTTTCGAACAAGAACCTCTTATCCATAGAGGTGGAACGAAACGTAGTGTACGATTCGATTTCCAAAGAGTAGTATTATGTCGTCAACGAATTTATAGCGTTTTGTTGATTATCTACATCTACATATATATAGGATACTCTGCAAATCACATTTAAGTGCCTGGCAGAGGAGTCATCGAACCACAATTATACTATTTATCTCCCATTCCAATCTCGAATAGCGCGCGGGAAGAAAGAACACCTGAATCTCTCTGTTCGAGCTCTGATTTCTCGTATTTTATTCTGATGATCATTTCTACCTATGTAAGTGGGAGTCAACAATATATTTTCGCATTCGGAGGAGAATGTTGGCGATTGGTTTCGCAACGTTATAATGTTGGCTTCTGCAAACGTTTTAGTGTATTCTTCTCAACGCCCTCTCACTTACGAATACTAATTACTATACCGTCGTGACGTAAGGAAATAACAATGCATTAAGGAGTAGTGTTACGTCTTTCGTTCATGGAAAAAACAGAATATTCTTGTGGAGACGTGTATGCACACAGGCTCTCCATTTCGGTAATTTCAAAGAATGCTTGCAATCGAAGTAGCTCGGCGTGAAACGATATATATCGAAAGTGCAACTCAAAATCGATAACGCGAGCATTGGCGTGCGAGATGTCACAAATATGAATGTGAGGAAAGCATAATGACGCACAAATCATTTCAACGAGTGGTGCTGTAAATCTACATTTGACATGAGTATTTTTATAGCAGAATCTTGACACATTCGTAAGAAACAGCTCACTCTTCCTGGCGAAATTCAGAGTAAATCTCATTGCTCCAACTTTCATTGACATAAATTGACGATGTGTAGTACGTATTTACGTAACAACGTATTCGAAAATAATGACATTTTCGTAGAAAACTTTTGAATGTTTCTGATAATATACACTGTAATGTAATTTGGGATAAGCTTTACCGCTTTAGGATATCTTCAGAAGAGTATAGTAAGAATCATCACTTCATGAGTGTTACAGCATCTTAATTATGTATCACAAATTGAGTGCAATTCATTCGTCAGTAATATTTATTATAGACTGATTCTCGATGTACTTCTCTGAAAATCTTTCGTAGCGATTTTAGAGATGTGGATCGAGAATCTGTCATTGCATGGATGTGATAGTTTTCCTTTCCGTAGCTCTGACTGTAAAGTCTTTTAAATCTCAAGGAATAAAAAAAGAAACCAATAAAATACGTTGCCGTGGCTACGAACAAAATACACTTATAAGCCGCGCGTAATTAGTAGCATGAATTCCTGTGAATGTGTCACGATTCTACTGTATAAATATTCATGTCAACGCAGCTTTACATTACCACTCGTCAAAATAATTAATATCTAAATAATCATACTTTTTCATCTCGCGCATCAGTGTCCGTATAATCGATTTAGAGTAGCACGTTCGATATATATTGTTTCAGGCTGAGATACTTCGATTGCAAGCGTTCTCTTAAATTACCTCCATTTCTCTCGTTTACATTAAAAACATCATCTTCCGCGTCAGTTTCAAAGTGTCTGAAACTAAGTTACTATGCGTATTTTGAAAATAATGTTTTTTACTATGAACAGAAAACTGCTGTCGCTGTCTAAAATTTTATTGGCTATTTCGGTTTCATCCCGTGATTCGACAGCTGTTAGTAACAATGCCCCCTAGACCTGTGTCATCGATTGTAAAATTTTAGCCACAGAAAACTTTCAGTAATCAAGGTTATTAACTGTCAATACTAAGTATATAAAAATAGACATGCAATTATTGAATACGAAAATAAATACGTTACTGGTACATCTATGTAGAGCGAGATGCAATTTATAACTGGAAACTAACTGAAGTTTTAGTGTTCATTCAGAAGCTAATCAGGATGGCAAGTGACCGAAAATTGCCTGTAACCTGTGTGAGTGCGAATCTAATTATATGTTCGTCGTCATTTTGGGAGCTATTCAGACCTTGACTCTTCTTGGAAAATAAACTCTCGGTAATTTAACAGGAAATTATTCTTTGATGGAGAACGCCTCTCTTGTAGCCTCTGCCAGTAGATTTACGAGTAGATAAGCGTCTCCTTGACTCATTCACGCTTATTGAACAAAGCCGTGACTGTAAGGACCCTAAATTGAGAGGCATAGTTGGGTATATTAAGTTTAATTCTCTCAACTTGAGAGTGTAACATGAACAAAGCAAGAAATTTACGGCTACTGGTTTTAATGGCTACCCAATCCAAATGTGATTCTAATAATAATCACACAACGGGAGCCTGAAGATGGTGTAATGTAACACCGAAACCGGTCGCACAGAATTTAATAAAAATTTTAAATACGGCTGCTGGTATTTTTGAAATTTACGGCTACTGGTTTTAATGGCTACCCAATCCAAATGTGCTTTTAATAATAATCACACAACGGGAGCCTGAAGATGGCGTAATGTAACACCGAAACCGGTCGCACAGAATTTAATAGAGATTTTAAATACAGCTGCTGGTATTTTCATCCATCTATATAATTGGGTATAGGTCGTGAACGGTTTCCATAAGCTACCCGTGACTTGGGCGGACGTACTTATTGACGATTCTTCCAAGTCTGTAGTAAGAGAGCCTGCTACAAATCACATGAAATTATGCTTACAGTACTATTCAATCATAATAAAACAGTGGTTTGTGTCATTCCTATGAAAAAAATGTTTTCTTTCACAAGTGGAATTTTAATAAAGCGAAACAATATAGCAGTAAAATATACTTAACGCAATGACGTAATTGTTTCACTACATTTAAAGCAACAGTGCCACAATGCTTCTGCTTCGAGTACTTATAACAGCCTCCCTGATGCAAAACATACAAATGATACACACCTGATACTGGTTATATTAATCTTCAAATTGAAGATGCAGGATTTCGATTAATGTTCTTACAACAATATTGACTAATTTGTAATTACTTTTGCATTAAATAAGTCCTATAGAAAAAGCCTGCTACTTGCATTTTCAAATGATGAAAATGTCATAACCTCACTATGATCAAGCATATTGTATCGTAGTTTTATACTTTGGTGGCCAAATTGATTGTAAACTACAGTGTGCATTTTGATCATGAAATGACAGTCGTGTAACATCACATGTAGATAGTTACTTTATAAAACTTCCTGGAAGATTAAAATTGTGTACCGGAACCGGGACTCGAACCTGGGACCTTTGCCTTTCGCAGGGAATCTCTCTACCGAATGAGCTATCCCGACACGACTCACTATGCCGCCTCACAACTACCGCCAGTTGTGAGGCGGCATCGTGAGTCGTGTCGGGATAGCTCAGTCGGTAGAGCGCTTGCCCGCGAAAGGCAAAGGTCCCAGATTCGAGTCCCGGTTCCGGGACACAATTTTAATCTGCCAGGAAGTTTCATATCAGCGCACACTCCGCTGCGGAGTGAAAGTTTCATTCAGGTACATTATAGTTTTACAGAATCAGTAGTTCTTCTGATACGGAGCTTACGTTACCTAAAGATATAAACTTCAAGAGTATGCAAAATCTTTTATTGTTTTCGGTAGTGATATATTCTGCATAGCATTTTTGTATTGGAAAATTCCGTCTAGAAGGGTACGATTCGTATGACCTGACCTGGAATTATACAGCTAGATGGTCGTTTCATATGTTACTTGTTCACAAAAGGATTGAAGTTAGCCGAACATTTAATGTAATCGTTAGTCATTTTTTTCACATTGCTTGCCTCCACATGAATGTTTCGTGGACTAGCTATTTAAAGTTTCTTTCTAATATTTGAACCTAAAGTGTCTTGTTCGTTAAAATAAATAAATAAATCGCAATTTGCGATCACTTATGGCTTTACTGTACTAGATTTAGATGTAATACTAATGTGCGGCGAATGAAAATGTGCGTACAGCTGGGATTCGAACCCGGGATCGCCTGCTTACTAGGCAGACGCGTTGACCACTCCGCCACCGAGGACATAGAGACCAGCTCCACTGCAGAGGACTCTTCCCTGCACGTGTCCCGCCACACCCAAATCTCCATTCGCCACGTTGTCTCTTTTTCTATACCACAGCGTATTTGTTCTGTAATGCTCGCAGCCACAATACTGTATTCCCGCATCAGGGAGAACAGACCATGAGGTATCGAGACACAGTTAATTGTCGTCAGGAGCCCAGCCTCGGCTTGTCTACAATTATATATTTTTGCCG
The DNA here is from genome assembly GCA_026315105.1 of Locusta migratoria. Lineage (NCBI taxonomy): Eukaryota > Metazoa > Arthropoda > Insecta > Orthoptera > Acrididae > Locusta > Locusta migratoria. The sequence goes on along the minus strand of CM048744.1, from coordinate 117,592,179 downwards.
ACGTTACAGCGTTCATTTTAATGAAATAAATCGCAATTTGGGATCACTTACGGCTTCACTGTACTAGGTTTAAATGAAATACCAAAATGCGACAAATGAAAATTTGTGCGTTTACTGTTATTGCTGCCATTTAGCGAAATATTAACGTGATCGATTTTACCCTCAGCTATCGGTTTTACCTTCTTGTACGGTAGCCTCTGTGTCTCTTGTGCTGACCGAAATAACAGGCACTACACCAAGATATCATTATATAAATACGCTAACACGAATATTGTGGTGCAGATTACTAATTTATTCGTACAAGAAGGCCAATGAAAGATTGTTTGTCGTAGATTTCACGAATATAAATATTATGTGAGCATTTAGCCATTAAAACTGGTAAAAGGAAGTAGCAATTTTCCTATCTACAGCTTGGATCAAGTTGTACATTCTCCAACAATCAGCTCGCTGATTGGCTATTCGCCTCGACCAAAGACGCTGTAATTCAGTGCATCTGCAGTATTAAAATAAGTGAATATCGAAACATGGAATGCTCTCATCACATTTTCTTGTGCCCTTCCAATGTTTCATTTTCGCAGTGATTAAGAGTGGTTAAAGGAAATGTATGTTTTCATATGAATGCCAATATAAAGGATGATGCACCGGGAGAGGCATCTAGCGGTGCTCGGTTGGAACTAAGAAGTCGAGAATGCCGATATAAATGATGATGCGCCGGGAGAGGCATGTAGCGGTGCACGGGTGGAACTACGAAGTCGACATGTTGTCAGGTCTGGAATTCTGAATATCGCAGTATCGAAATAACATTATTTCTCGGCGTTGTATAAATATACTAACACCGAAATTGTAGTTCCATTTCAAATATTAGGCTAATGAAAGTTATATAATTCGAAAATGGCATGAGAATTATATACTTCCGTTTATATTTGTTGTTATTGTGTCAGGCATTTTCCTTAACACGAAAAAGATACCGTTTCATATCTCTAAGTTCCCTTTAAATTTTAACAAATATCCGAGCGACCTCCTATGATAATGTTGGCAACAGATGCTGAATAGTGAAAATCCTGTGAGTCTTTAATTTAGCCAATCGCTTGACAACGCTGGTGTTTTCTCATGGAATCTTCGCTTTACGAGGGCAATTATTTTTACTGAGCGGACGAGGGTACATACAAGAACCCGCCAACCATAAAGCAGGAACAGCATTATTTGTTTACTTCATTGTCCGTACGATATACTAATCGAGTCATTCTATGTGGTTCGAAAAAATGGGCAAAGGTTTTCTACCGTGTTGTTGATGTTTCCAACATAATCACGCGAGGCCGGCGACATGATAAGTAAAATTTTATCCCCAGTGACCATTGTAAACACAATTGGTCGATCCATATATGGCCACCTTCTTCGGCGGGAAGACGCACCACAGTGTGACTGTGGCGTCCCCTTGACAGTGGTCCACATTCTGGCGGACTGTGCACTTTTAGTTTCTTTATGACAATCTTTTAATCGGCCAGATGCGCTTTCTTTTATGCTAGGAGACAATGCTGCTATGGTTGACCTTGTTTTCGATTTTATTCGCGCATCTGGTTTTTATCATGTGATTTAATGACGGTGGGTTTTCTCCTTCGTTTTTACTTGTATCCTTTTCTCATATTGACCATTGATTTTTAATATTTGACTTGTTAACGCATTTCCTTAGGATCTCTTAAGACAACGTTTTATCTTTCTGATAACCGTTGCTGTTTAGTCCCTTCAAAAATCCAACAATAACAACAACAACTTCCTGGCAAATTAAAATTGTGTGCCGGAACCGGGACTCGAACCTGGGACCTTTGCCTTTCGCGGGCGAAAGGCAAAGGTCCCAGGTTGCAGTCCCGGTTCCGGCACACAATTTTACTCTGCCAGGAAGTTTCATATCAGCGCTCACTCCGCAGAAGAGTGAAAGTTTCATTCTGGAAACATCCCTTAGGCTGTGGCTAAGCCATGTCTCCACCATATCCTTTCTTGCAGGAGTGCTAGTCTTGCATGGTTCGCAGGAGAGCTTCTGTGAAGTTTAGAAAGTAGGAGACGAGGTACTGGCGGAAGTGAAGTTGTGAGGCGGCATCGTGAGTCGTGTCGGGATAGTACAGTCGCTAGTGCCCTTGGCCGCGAAAGGCAAAGGTCCCAGGTTGGAGTCCCGGTTCCCCGGTTCCGGCACACAATTTTACTCTGCCAGGAAGTGTCATATCAACGCAAACTCTGCTTAAGAGTGAAAGTTTCATTCTGGAAACATCCCTTAGGCTGTGGCTAAGCCATGTCTCCACCATATCCTTTCTTGCAGGAGTGCTAGTCTTGCATGGTTCGCAGGAGAGCTTCTGTGAAGTTTGGAAAGTAGGAGACGAGGTACTGGCGGAAGTGAAGTTGTGAGGCGGCATCGTGAGTCGTGTCGGGATATTACAGTCGGTAGTGCCCTTGCCCGCGAAAGGCAAAGGTCCCAGGTTCGAGTCCCGGTTCCGGCACACAATTTTAACCTGCCAGGAAGTTTCATATCTGCGCACACTCCGCTGCAGAGTGAAAGTTTCATTCTGGATACTAATATATTATCTATTGCTTCGGACATTTCCGAAAGAACAGACACCATGTCAATAATTGTATATATGCTCCCAACAGGCAACTGACAATTTCAGTGTAAAAACGCGCGATCCTCTTCGGTAATCCAGTAGAAGCTGCGAGAAAAAGAAACTAACGGGCGGAGGGCACTACCATCGTAGTGTGCTTTAATTCGAGAATTTGGGAAGGAAGTGAAGCATGCCTGGATAACACATTTCGTTAAGGCAACGTTCTATTTTACCACAACAAGAACAACAACAAGATTTTCGGCCGCAGGAAATAGTAGTATATGTAAAATTTTATGAAGTGTAAGATGGCTGGCGCAGTACAGGCGCAGGGCTGGTAACCACAGCAGGAGGCTGAGGGTTCCGGTGGGCGGCATGTGGGTTCGCGGGCTTCCAACAGGTGTGGCCGCGACCGCGGCGGTCAGCCGGGGCGGCGGCCGGCGGTGTGCCGCGCAGAGGCGGCGGACGCGGACGCGGCGCGCGCCTGCGGTCTCCATCGCGTCACCTCGCAACGCCGCCGTGCCTCGGTCTGGCAGCAGACCGAGCTGCGGCTGCGGTGTCTGCGCGGCCGCCCGCCCCCAGCCACGCGGTCGTGCCCGCTGCCACCGCCGCCGCCGCCGCCGCCGCCGCCGCCGCCGCCGCCGCCCCCGCCGGCGTCTTGGCAGCTATTGCCTTTAATTTGCAAGCGCCGAGACTCCTCCCGAGAAGGTGAACGAGGAATGTTAATTAAAAGCCGCTTTCCTCCCGGCCGCCTCTCGATCTCTCGGTCGTCTCGTCTAATTAGTCGAGTAAAACTGGTACCGAGCGGCGCCGAGAGAGAGGAGAAGGGCAGAGGGGACGAGGGACCGCCGCCGGACTACTGTGTAGCGAGCGAGGGATGCGATGGCGCAGTGGCGGATCCGTCACCGCCCGCGACGCCCAGATAATGGCCTGGGGGTGGAGAGGCTAAAAGTGCAGCCGTCGCCCTGGAAGAAATCCTCAAATCGGGAAGGCGAGCGCCCAGATGTTTGTCGCGCCGAAGGAATGTCGCAGAATAACGCCGGCTTTAATTAAAAGAAGGCCTAATCAGCGGCAGTGCGGACTCGGGCTAATGACCGCTATCTGCGAATCTGGGCGCCGCGACGATTCGCTGAGCCGTGTTCTGTTCCCAGCTGCAGAGTATCGCCACGGTGTTTGGTGTCACGAGGGTGATCCGCGGAAGAGAACGGCCGTTTCGCTTCGATGAATTCGATAATTGACTTTGCCGGCGAAAAATATAGTTGTTTTGTGGAACAGAGATTAGCATTTAGTAGCTAATGGAAAAGAAGTTGTTGTTGTTATGGTCTTCAGTCCGGAGCCGCGGTGGAGTACCCGAGTGGTCTAAAGTCGCCTCGCTGCGGAGCACATGGTTGCTCGCCGTCGGAGGTTCGAGGCCTCCCTAGGGCATGGGTGTGTGTGTGTGTGTGAGTGTGTGTGTGTGTGTGTGTGTGTGTGTGTGTGTCTTTGTCCTTAGGTGTTTGGTGTCACGAGGGTGATCCGCTGAAGTGAACAGCCGCTTTCGCTTCGGTGAATTCGATAATTGACTTTGCCGGCGAAAAATAGTTGTTTTGCGGGACAGAGATTAGCATTTAGTAGCTAATGGAAAAGAAGTTGTTGTTGTTATGGTCTTCCGTCCGGAGCCGCGGTGGAGTACCCGAGTGGTCTAAAGTCGCCTCGCTGCGGAGCACATGGTTGCTCGCCGTCAGAGGTTCGAGTCCTCCCTATGGCATGGGTGTGTGTGTGTGTGTGTGTGTGTGTTTGTCCTTAGGTGTTTGGTGTCACGAGGGTGATCCGCCGAAGTGAACGGCCGCTTTCGCTTCGGTGAATTCGATAACTGACTTTGCCGGCGAAAAATAATTGTTTTGCGGGACAGAGATTAGCATTTAGTAGCTAATGGAAAAGAAGTTGTTGTTGTTATGGTCTTCCGTCCGCAGCCGCGGTGGAGTACCCGAGTGGTCTAAAGTCGCCTCGCTGCGGAGGAGGTTCGAGTTCTCCCTATGGCATGGCTGTGTGTGTGTGTGTGTGTGTGTGTGTGTGTGTGTGTGTGTGTGTGTGTGTGTGTTTGTCCTTAGGTTAGTTTAACTTATTTTAAGTAGTTTGTAATGTACGGACTGATGATCACGCAGTTTGATCCGATAGATTTACAAGATTTTTTTTTCTTCAGTTCGGAGACTGGTTCGATGCAGCTCTCCACCCTACTCTATCCTGAGCAAGCCCCTTCATCTCCACATTATAACGGCAAACTCTTATCCATCTGCTTACTGTAGTTGTCCCTTGATCTCCCACAGCGATAAAAAAAATGTTCTTATGTTTGTAGAGCTTATGGGACTTAACTACGGGGTCATAAGTCCCTAAACTTACAAACTATTTATAAACTAGCTAAGACTAAGGATGGCACAAATATCCATGCCCGAGGGGGGATTCGAACCCCCGACTGTAGTGGCCGTGCAGACCGTGACTGACGCGCCACAGTCCCCTCGGCGACCGCGGCCGGCTGTTGCAGGTCAGACTTAAAGTCTTGATGGAGGTGTGCAGCCATAATTATCAATGCAATAAGAAAGAAGTTAAAAAAGCTGATTGGCTGCTGAGAATAAAACCATGCAGGTGACGATTAAATCTTTATTCCTTTTGTACTGACGTGTTCAGTCACATCATCTTCAAAGTACCTGGTAAGCGTAAAAACTATGGTAATACGTTTACAGTCAAACAAAGTAAACTTGATACAAAAAGAGAAATGACATCTACCCATTTAAGTAAAGACAAAACGCAATGGCCAGTAGAGGCTGGCCACTCATCAAACACTGGTAACATTAATATGTGAGTACAGAACTAGTACATTCGTCGAAAGCTAAAAGTAAACTGAACTCAATTTCTTTTTCAGTGCCGTTAGGACGAAAACAAACCACGTGATGGTAGCACCTCACCTAAGACGTCATAAAGATATATGAATACAACAGTCCATATATACAAACAAAATAAAATATTTAGTCTTGAACAGACATTTCCATAATATGACAGGCGCAGCGTATTCACCAAACCATCGTTAATGTTCCTCAAGTGGTGATGTAGTCGTCCCTTTGTCTCCATCTGCGATTTTTTTCCTCACGCATTTCCCTCCAACGCTCAGTTTACGATTCTCCGATGTCGAAGAATATGACCTACCAATGGATCCCTTCTTTTAGTCGACGTATACCGAAAATTTCTCCCCAATTCTGTTCAGTACCTCTTCATTAGTTACCCGATCTACCCAACTAAACTTCAGCATTCTTCTGTAGCACCACATTTGAAAATCCTCTATCGTCTTCCTGTCTGATATGTTTCGTCCAACTTTTCACTTCCGTACAAGGCAACGCTCGCCACACATGCCTTCAGAAAAATACTTTCTTATATTTAAATTAATATTCGATGTTATCAAATTTCTCTTTTTTCAAAAACGCATTTCTTTCCAATGCCATTCCGCATATTATATTCCCTTCTCTGCGACCGTCGTATGTTATTTTACTACCCAAGTAACAAAACTCAACTACCACCTTTATTGTTTCGTTACCTAATCTAATTCCTGCAGCATCACCTGATTTTCTAAGACTGTATTCCATTACCTGTGTATTGCTCTTGGCAATGTTATTTTTACACGCTCTCTTCAAAAGATTTTCAATTCCATTCAACTGCTCTTCCAGGTCCTGGCTGTCTCTGTCAGAATTATGATGTTATGAGCAAAACGCAAAGGAAGTACCAAATGTAAACGTAACCTTGAGCGTCTCATAAATGATTTTGTATCATTACTGTTCATCTGCATATATAAAGATATTCGAATACCTGTTTCAGAGGAACATCTCCCATGACCGTCTGACAGATCACCATGGAATATATATATATATATATATATATATATATATATATGTGTGTGTGTGTGTGTGTGTGTGTGTGTGTGTGTGTGTGTGTGTGTGGTAGAGTGCCAGACTACAAAGATTTTTATCTGTCACTTTCCACTTCTTTCACCTCTGACAGTATTGCTCATGTGAAAAATATCGAGTAGCACCGTGGTTCGGAGCCCACGTTAAACTGTAGGTCCGTCTATAACTGGCTGGGTAAGTCAGTTCGAAGGTCGGAGGAAGGCAACGGCATATCACCTCCAAACACGACCATGGCCGGCCGCGGTGGCCGAGGAGACTGAGGCGCTCCAGTTACGGTCTGCACGGCCACTACGGTCGGGGGTTCGAATCACCCCTCGGACATGGATATTTGTGCCGTCTTTAGTATAAGGTAGGTGATAAGTGGTCTGTAAGTTTAGGGACTGATGACCCCGTAGTTAAGTCCCATAAGCTCTACAAACAATTGAACATTTTGAACACGACCATGTCTAGTAAAGCACTGTGGTGTCCAAACCAATCTTCGGATGGTTGACTGCTTTACCTTTTAGGTGCAAGGAATACGTTCTTAAGCTACCCACTTTGCTGTTGGTCGGCATGAGATGACTGCAACGCAACAAATTGCGTACCCTTCAACGAGCCGCCATGAAAATCTCTCAAAAAAATGTTCAAATATTTGTAGAGCTTATGGAACTTAACTCCCGGTTATCAGTCCCTAAACTTACAAACTACTTATGAACTAGGTAATACTAATGACGACACAAATATCCGTGCCCGAGGGGGCATTCGAACCCCCCGACTGTAGTGGCCGTGCATAACGTGATTGACGCGTCGCAGACCGCTAGGCCACCGCGGCCGGCTGAAAATCTCTATTCATAGGTACTTCGATACGAATTCCACACTCTTTTCACAACTCCTATTACGGACGGAAACAACAAGAAAAATTCAGTTACCCATGGGCTCTAAAGTGCATACCTTAAGACTTAAGAGCCTTGGATAATGGATAATTGGATAATACATCGTTTCTACAGCTAAAGTGCTCGTATCTCTTTAAAAGCGCGCTTTAGAGTCTACAATTACTAAACATTTTTGGTTGTTTTGGTCCATAATACCTCCTCCCAAAATATCCAAAACGAGGAGTTTGCCATAGAATAGATTTCTTTTATACTATCAAAGATTAATAGGTAATCATGGCGAGCGTCGTTGGATGACATATTCAGACATGGATTCCCATAAAAAAACTCTATCAACTATCTCCTCTCTACAACCTGTAGAAGTTTCGAACATGAGCTGTGAAATACCCTGTAAAAGTAGCTGCAACCTATTCGCCGTAAATAGTGCTGCTGATAGGAGAGTGCGCCGTGTTGGCTTTGCTGTTAAGAGCAGTTTATCCTTTATTTGTATAGTGCAACGTGCGAACTATAGCGCGACATGAGCACTGCAGCGAGCAAATAACGTTCAGTTTAGGTATAGCGACCTAATATTTTGAATATCGTGGATAAATTTAAAAGCGTATGTGGCGTGTCCATTATATATCGCACACTAATAAGTTTAACATTTCCTTCTAATTCCCTGGTTAGATTTTATCCAAACTGATTACATCTGTTACTTATTATGTGGTATGTTGGTAATATGAGGGTGATTCTGAGAGAACGGGAGAGATAGGACGTCAAGAGAGAGAGAAGGGGGAAGAGTAGGTGGACAGAGACAAGGCATAGGGGAATGAAGTGATGTACAGGGAGAAGGAGAGAGAAGGAGGATTTGGACCTGTAGAGCATTGGAGGAAGAGGTAGACAGAAAGAGATGGAAATAAGAAATGGGCAGAGAGAGGGAGGAAGAGAAGCTGGACAGACGGGGATGGGGGTATGAAGACCATGAAAGAGATACGAAGGAGATGGGCGTCGTTAGTTGGAAAGGATACTGGTGATGGAGGAGGACCAGGGTCGAGAGAAGGAGGTAGAGGAGAGGAGGAGAAGGAAATACACGAAGAGAGCGGGTGAGGAGATAGAAAAGAATTGGACGGAGGAGATGAGTGATCGTAAGAGCAAATGGAGTATTATATATATATATATATATATATATATATATATATATATATATATATATATATATATATATATATATATATTTGCTTGTTCTGTATTCATTACGTATACAATTCATCCGATTGTAATGACATTTGGTGATTAGTTGTGCGCACACCGGAGAAGTTTTCTGGACTAGTACGTGGTCTCGTGGGAGTGAGGGGTGAAAAGAAACAGACATATAAGCGTAATCAAAGAACATCTGGATTAATTTCAATCAAATATTTCAATTATTTCAGTAGAAAAACTGAAGGAGTAAATTCGTGTACCATCCCTATCGGTTTGAATGGCGCTAAGCAGTCCACAGCCGAAAAATTTCGACGGTAAATCTATACTTGCGGCCTCACTAGTGATGGTTCCACTCCCAGAAGAGAGGGATTGTAAGGTGATGAATGTGTTCGGACCTCTTGATTTCGCGGTTTACTTGTGCTGTTGTCTGAACTTTGATTTTTGCCCTGTGGGTTCGCTTCCGGCGGCACAGTTGACACAGATATTTAGGAACTCTCACTATGAGCATTTGCACTTTGCGGATCGCGCATATATTAAGATTTTGTGTCGCAAGTTTGACTTGGTGATTTGCACTTGTGAACACTGTTTAACAAGTACACTAGGATCGTCTTGTCTACTCGTGATATAAAGTTGTGCAGCCATTGTCTATCTAGCAGCGCGGACGCTAGAGAAGCTGTTAGGTTAATATCGTTTATGCTGCAGAGAACGAAATGAGTAAACGGTCGCGTTTTATTTCAGCTCTTGTCTGCAGTCATCACCTGTCGCTGCCGACTCCTGTGCTTACCAATCTTCTGCTCCAAAAATTTGTTAATGTGTCACCTGCATCATTCTAGGGCCAGTATATTGCTGTTTTTGAAGGATTTTCCCTTTATTTTCATAACCGGGGTTATTTGTTCAAATTGGGATACTTCATGGGCCATTTGAGTTTGTTTATCTGCGGTTGTAGTTTGGATAATTATTCTTCCTGAGTAGGTTTCCTTCTTCCTTGACTTAGCCAGTCATTTGTTGATGCTAATACAGCCAATGGCACTTCTTGATGTTAATTTTCAATTTCTTAAATTGTGAATAGAGGACTTTTTTATTTTAACCCTTTATTTGGCATGCACAGAAATCACGTGTAGAAAAAGTATTATGTTATTTAAATTAAACGTGTAGGGCCATGTGAACAGATTTATACGATTCTTTTCAATATACTGTTTCTGGTTTGTAAGTAACATTGCCGGAAAACTTAGCATGGTGTTACAGTATCAATACTACAGTTTTGTTCTTTGTACTCGTCGAGGGGCTTCACGTTGGTTGTCTTGTATTTTGGTTTTAGCTTGTGACTTGTAGATTCTGCTTGACTCATACCTCGGTATGAAATTTAAGTTGGTAGACCTGGTACTTCTTCGTAATTAATAAAATTTATATCTTTGTTGAATTTTTCATACTGTAAATATTGGTTCTGTGTATCATCTAAAATTAAAGACTTTTCATAATGTTTGAGCATGAAATTCCGTTTCTCAGGGACTGATATTTAATAAACCGAAAAAAATTGAATCATTCAGTCCCGATAGTTCAGACAGTTTGAAGCCCGTCACAAAAGATATTATTTGTGCCTGATTCCTTTCTATGGAATTATTCTTTAGAAAAAAATTCATTAGAAGTTTCTTCTAATCAAAACTGTTAGATATTTTATTTCACATTTCACATATTAACTGATTCATTACGAATTTCACAGATATACAGGGTGTCCAGAAAAGGACTTCCTGATTTCAAAATTAAATATCTCGAAAACAAAGATCGATAGAGGAATGCAGTAAACGGTATGTTACGCATTCGCGTATGATCACGATATGAAAGTTTATATTAATAAATAAATACTTTTTTCGGGTTCTTTCCTATCCTGGAAATAAACCGCGTATGATACTGATACTTTGAAACTAATCACGGAGAACTATCACATAGACGGCCGAGTGCACCAACCTCGGTCAAAAGTTAATAGCGGTCAAGTCGGCATTTAACCGTGGTCAACTCAAGTTTCTGGTGCACCGACACCGATCAAAGTTACGAGAGAGGTGATCGCGGTTAAATTTGATCGCGGCTGACGCCTGGTTTTGTCGAGATGATCAGGGTTATAGGAGTGTATAGTATCGAGATGGCGGCGCATTTTGCTGTTTTAGACGGAACTGACAAAGATTTATTTTACCTCAATCGTTTAAATCGGGATCAAAACCGGAACGTCATGATTGTGGAAAGGGGGACTCTTTCGAAGATTACTGTGACAAAACGTTCGAAGAAAGATTTTGTTTGTCCAAAGAAAGTGTGGTGGTTGTTAAACCAATCAGTGACAGGTTAGAATTTCCTACTGATAGAAATAACCATATTTCGCCTATGAACAGACTATTGATTACGTTAAGAGCACATGCAACTGGTGCATTTAACATACTTATTGGTGACAACAGTAACATATATCGCGACGACACATTGCCAGGAAGAGCAGTTCGCCGCGCCATAATTAATGAATATTTTCAGTAAGGTAACTACCAAATTCAGAAAAAGTTTTGAATAAAAAATTACGATATGTTCCGTAACTATAACCGTAAAGCTTTCGTGTTATTAAAACATGTTATCTGTATATTTCTGTTACCAGGTGAACATGCGGTGCATGGGAAAGTACGCTGTGAACAACAATGACATTTGAGTTGATTTGTTCGAAACAATAAATCATAATTTAAGTAATTATATAAATCTGTCATAGGGTGTTTTTTAATAATCATTTCACTTTGCAATATGACTGGATTCGGTAAAATTTTACGACGCTGCTCCAGTGCTTATGTTGGCAACAGATGAACAATGAAATGTAGAATTGCGTTAACATTTTTCACAAGCTACAGAGTAAATGTTATTGCTGCTCGTTTCACTCGCAGCAAAATTAATACTGTACCTGCTCTATGGTTGAAAGGTTCTTGTATGTACCCTTGTCCGTTCAGAAGAAAATAATTTTCGTTTTAATTGAAGTTGTCACGAAAAAATATTTAGTGGTCATCTTAGTTGCCGTCATTACCATTGATGCTAACATAAACACTGCAGCCCGGCGAGAAGCGTCGTACAATTTTACCGTATTTACAATCTTGTACACACAAATCACGTGGTACTGTTGTCATTCACCAAAGATAGTCGAGAATACAGATGTAGGTAAGCTCAACTAACACCTTTGCATCACTTGGCTGCCTTCCATTGCGCTACACGGACTTGATCACGATCAAATGTACGATTGGCTGACGACGGTTTGCTGACCGGTGATTAACGTTGGTGCACCGCAGAGACGTTTTAACCGCAGTTAACTTTTGACCGTGTTCTCGGAACCCTTGATTATCATGCTTTTTGACCGAGGTTGGTGCACTCGGCCAAGAGAGTTAAACACTTTGAGATCTAGAAATATAGAGAGCAAGTAACGTAGAGAGAGAGAGTAATTCAACTGCGGGTACTGTTTATAATAGCAACTTGACAAATGATCTTTGGTATACGAGGTGTTTTGACCTACGTATTTCCTGGATACTGTTATTCTGAATTACTCTGATCGAATTTGAATTTACTAGAAGAAAAAAACTTTAAAATTCCTTTTTGGCCGATAATCTGTCAAGTGACAACGTATTGTCATATCTGTCATACCGTACATCATTGACTTCTACAGGAGATGCTGTTTCATTCTTCTTTTAGACTTATTGCCCATTTTGTAGTGGTCTACCAGGCCTCCTCTTCCCAATAAATATAAGTCCATTTTCAGTCTCCCATATAAGAACTCGTCAACAATTTTCCATAATAATATAAGTCCAAGGCTTCCATCTTTCCCTTTTATAAGCAGTTTCCATGTACCACGAAAAATATCGTCACAAACATGTACCTCGGTAACGTGTGCTTGGCGTGTCCGGTAAAGATTCAGTTTATTGCTTGACTTTTCGCAGAAGACAACGAAATATCACTTTATTAGAGAGCTTAAATGTTAGTTTCAAGCAATGTTGCCCATCCAAGGATGAAACTTCAAAATATTTCAGAAAACCACGCGCAATTTTCATGTTGCTTGAGAGCAGCATTGCCAAATAAAGGGTTAAAGTATGTGCAATGTTTTGTTAGCCTTTTCATGTGACAGGATGAATTGTTTATGATAAATAAATTGCACCTGATGTATGTATACTGTTTCAATTAAAAATTATCCAGTTATTCTTACTTTTGGAGGGGCAACCAGTTGTTAGTTAACGTGAGGATGTACCAAATAACTTAAGTCTTCATTGATGGTACCTCTCATTGTGATATTGGTTAGGAATTTATAAAAAATAAATGTGTTTGACAATATCATACGCCACCGACAATTGATGTCAATAAACAAATAATTTTCCATGTTTTTTATAAATATGTTGGCAGCCCATAATTAATTACAAATATATACATTTTTCATATCTGCAGTGAAAGAATTAATGTAGAATATCGTATCAAGTGGGGAATTCGCATAATGAGTATTTTGTCGCAGTCGACAAAACTCGCACACATACAGGTTACAGTATGTAGTGTCGGGGATAATGGAATCATAAATCACGACACTGCTATCGAGTAGCGTCACAGTAAGGGCCGCGGGGACAACGACAGTTGACGATAACAGTTCCTGGATTCATGTCAGTGTTCGCTCATTGTGATGACGTCCACGTGTGTCAAACCTGATTGGCCGAACCATAGTTATATATGACTATTCCTGACCTAAGTATAAGACAGACTCCATTGTACACAGTCTGTCTTACACTTAATCAGCAAGAATCATATTTTACCTTTTAATCTAATATGACGATCCATTTTGGTGGCGTATTTTTTAACATGTTGACCATGCTAGTTTATTCATTTTATATCTCGACGAGAAACTCTTTGTTTGGCATGTTCTCCTAAGTAAAGACGTTGTAAACCATTTTGATGATGATGATTTAAATCACTGAAACCGGTGAAGGAATAAAATATATTTTATCGGCGATCTTGGCGTAACATCCTACAGAAGGTGTATTTTTATTAACTTTTAAACAAATCGCTCTCCATCGGCGTAACATGCCAGGTAACCATAACGTATTTTGTGATTAACACTCATTTGAATGAAAAGTATAATTTCCACTTTTCTTCTGTAAGACAAAATCAAACTGTACCATAGAGAGTCGTGTTTTCGTCAGGACTAAAAGCAGAGAAAATACGTCAGTATATATTTTTACTAGTGGGTGTTCCTGAAATCGTAAATCTTAAGTTTCTTACAAGTTTGTTCGGGATAAACTGAGAAACTTCTCAGATGCTTTTATTTGTAACAGCACACAGGATGAAATGTTCCAACCTAAAAGATGGGATGGTTTTTGTCTCGATTAATAACCTCATTTTTTTTTAAGTAAACGTTTTCATCTTCGTTTGCAAACTATCTGAGAAGTGGTGCCGATCTCCAGCTTGTACTCTGGGCCTCTTGCGACAATAGGCTCCGTTGGAAAGCGAAATGTCACGGGTTCGAATTTTGCTGGGATCAAGCACTTTTTCATTCTGAGTTTTAACATCGCTTTCACCTCTAAATGATATAAAAGTCGCCTGAAACGATACATGGACAGGATTTCACGCTTAAATATAGGTTCCCGTTTCCTAGATGGATAAAAGGGGGCCGCAACGGATTAGCCGCGCGTACTGGAGCGCCGTGTTGTGGTGCGCGCGGCTGTCCGACGTCGGGGGTTCGAATCCCCCTTCGGGCATGGATGCTTGTGCCTTCCTTAGTATGAGGTAGTTTAGGGACTGATGACCCTGCAGGTAAGCCCCTTAACCTTTACAAGCATTTGAACATTTGGCTAACCGGGGTCGGCTACGGACACGTTAGTCGCGGAAGCAGTGTCTACTTGAAAGACTTCTACCAAGCTCCTGAGCCACAAGAATTTATTATTACATTCCATTTCCGACGTCTCCTTGATGCTACACTTTATTTCACATTACATGCGTTTTCCACTTTTACATGAGACTTAACCATGGGTTTTAAATTTTTCGTGTATTCTGATTGATTTCAGTTGTCCTGTGTATTTCTTTCGAAAATGGCGCAGATTAAGAAGAAGAATGTACAGTCTTAGACGAAAAAATTGATCGCCGGCCAACCGATGCAGAGGGTAAGTCCAGAGTCGTTCGCACAGTTTGGACAATAAATTCGATCGCCCGTCAGAATTCTAAGTCCGGCGATAGGCAGCGGCGGAGTGGTCGAGCGCATTGAGGCGCTATGATGCGAGGCCGTTCCCTATTGGCGGTTCGAATTCCCCATCGTGCATGGATGTTTGTGCCCTCTTTAGTATAAGGTAGTTTATAAGTAGTTTGTAAGTTTAGGAACTGATGACGCCGCAGTTACGTCCCTTAAGCGCATGGGCTAGTAGTGTGCCGGCCGCCGTGGCTCTGCAGGCCCGATCAGAGGAATTATCGCTCTCTGTAATAAAAAATCTGAGCCAAAACCTTTTAGAACAACAACGAAAAAACACTATTAGCGACCGCAAGGAATAGAACAACCCATAGAGCAAAAAACAAAAGTGGTAAAAGTCGTTTTTATAACCCTATATATAAGCAGTCGCGATATCGAATATAACAACCTTCAAATTTTTAACTGCATATCGGCTGTCTTTGTTATCACTGTGGAAGAGCCTCAAATGTAACAGCGAAAACTCCCAGAAATAATTACAAAAAAGAGCTCGCTGCTGCATCAAAACTGAACTGTTTACCCTCGGGAGTAGTGGGCACCGGCTACGGCGACGCGCCAGCGGCCGCATCACGGCTGCCGCCTGCGGACTCAGTGACAGCGGCGCGCCGCTGTGAGTCTATTTACTGGCTGTTATATCCTTACTTCAAGTTGCAGTTCTTTAATTCAGGTGAAGTATTGGATTTTTCTGACTTTATATATATGTATGAACATAATGTAAACGTCGTAAAGTAGAATCGAAAAAAAAAAAATGTACGAGAGGTTACTATTACTACATTATTCTTGAACGTCATCAGGTCGCTCATTCAGAATTCCTGTTCACGATTGTTACTAGTGACAAGTAATGGTGCCCTCATGCTGACATATTAAGAAGAAATTAACGACTGAGTACTAAAAGATTTTTTTATACTGAGCAAAGTGCAACCACAACGCCAGGGCTGTGTCCATTTATTGCAAACAACTATGACACCATTTAGTCGCATTGTAAGATCAAACGACCTAAAAACTACATCATGTGTTAGTACTACACCATAATAAAAATGTTCAAATGTTTGTAAATCTATTGGACCAAACTACGTTGGTCATCAATCCGTAGCTTACAAATTAATGTAAACTAACCTAAGGACAATACACACACCAACGCCCCAAGGAGGACTCGAACCTCCGACGACGACTACACCATAATAGTTCTTGCTAATTCACAAACAAAACATCCAATAGTGTGCTTTGTAAGTCACTCATTTCTCACTCTTTCGATCATATGTTCTCAAATGTTTATCTTTCCTGCCCCTACTCGAATAACCTTCCTCAAATATTTATCTTTCCTGCCCCTACTCGAATAACCTTCGAGAAAAATTATTCCCGGGCGAAAATACACGCCGAACGTCGATTGGCGGCATCATTAGCTTGGAATCTATTGGTTTCTACAGAGACGGATTCTTTAAACTACCTGAACGTTGTCAGACTTTACCATAATCTGAGAGAATAAAGCAAGTAACTACAAGACTTTTCTTGTGATTTTCGATGTGGATTCGTGTAACTCCTGACACAATAACAGGAAATAAAATTCTACCTCCGTGAGACTGGAACCGTGGGACACAACCACTTCTCCATCACAGGAGACTACTTTACCACAGAGCTAGCAGGACTGTGCACGGCAGCTCTTTCCTACTGCCTCATACATCAGTAGAACATACGACTCGCAATCTAAGAGATGAAATTAGTTGCAATTAAGCCGTGTAAACAATTTTCTGGACCTAAAAGCATGAACTAATAGCCTTTTGTCGCCCCTTGAGTGAGAAACCAGTCAGATTATTCAATGGAAATTACAGGAAACATCAAGTGAATTTATGAGCGTAGTTCTGTGCCAACCCGGAAATAAGACGTCGGTACCAGCGTTGACAGATTTATACTGCGAAGTTGCCAAGCTTCTACTATCAACAAGAAGAATAAGAGCCGAGGCTTAGCTCTCGTCTCGCACGCCTGCTGAGGGTCCGAACACCTGAAGTATATGTCAGGGAACCCTGCTCGCATTTCCGTAACTAGCTTTAAGAGTCCAGCGTAGTCACTAATAAAAATACACAGATGCATCGACCGCTAACATATTAATAAGTGTCTCAATTATTTGCGTTTTCTGTCTGAAGCCCAATGACAATAAAAGGGCATTCACCTGTGCTGTTTAACTTTTCTTAAAGCATTTTCATTGATTATACTGAAAACATTACATGTAAGCAACAGTTTTCTTTATATTGGCACAGTCCCCAAACAAGGGCGAACAAACGAAGAGAAATCAATTCAGCGTTGTTTTCAAGAGGTGAAGATCTCTGGGAAAGCTTCGTAACATGGAGCTCAAAGTAATAAAATCTTCTGTTATCCGAAAGTAGAATTAGGGACAGTAATGTATAGATTAATTTGTCTTTAAGTGAAATTATCATCCAGTTATCAAATATAGCAAAAAATGAAACGTATCACCTGTTTATTAGAGTACCAATATATCCGCTAACAAAAGCGAGCACTACGGTCGGGGGTTCCAATCCCCCCTCGGGCATGGATATTTGTGCCGTCCTAGTTCGTAAGTAGTTCATAAGTAGTTTGTAAGTTTAGGGACTGATGACCCCGTAGTTAAGTTCCATAAGCTTAACAAACATTTGAACATTTTGAACAAAAGCGAGCAGTGGATATACTGAAAACCTTTTGACTGTGCAGAACATTCAGGACAGAGAGAACCCAAAATAACTATGGATTAACAAAGCAGAGCATGGTGATAACATTATATGCAGCAATTGCACAGTTTTTTTTACCCCATCCGTTTTCATATGTATACAAGCTCCGGGCTCCCACAATATTCATACCGGTACCATCGAGCCGTAATTTGATGACACAGTTGATCAGATGCTTATAGAAATTGCTGCCATTGGATAACGCCAAATTGTCCATACATCAGATTATATCCCAGATTGAGTTCTGTCTGTGAAAGAATTACTCAACAGTTGGTGAACAATATCAACACCCCTGCACGAAACAAAATCCCACCCGTTGCCAATTACGCAGCAACATTTCATGACTTTCGTATGTACGAACGATTTAATTTCTTTCACAACAGACTGTCATCATTTACTGAAAGTGTTCAACAAGCATGAGTCTGTCACTTCATCGTTCACGTCCACTTCCTGCTCTTATCCCTAAACCCACTGTAGATTCTAATAAATTATGACACAAAATACAGACTTATATCTACATTAATGAGGTTATTGATGTCAGTATTCCTGACAGTTCAAATATTCAAATGTTTGTTCTGCTTAAGGGACTTACCTGCGGGGTCATCAGTCCCTAGCCCTACAAACTACTTATGAAGTAACGTACACTAAAGACAACACAAACATCCATGCTCGAACTCGAAGGAAGATTCGAATCTCCGACGCGAGAGGCCGCGCGATCCGCAATGTGGCGCTTCAGACCTCTCTGCTAATCCCGCGCGGCTTCCTGAGAGTATTCTACCATTGTTCTGAAGATGAATACTCAACGTAAATACTAATATTCAGTTGGATGAATATCAGACGTGTTAATTTCAGTTCCACAAACAAACAAACAAAAAATGGTCGAACTAGGCGAATAAAAAGCGTCTATATGCCAATAAATAAAAATGAAATAACAGTTATTGGAAGTTTACAAACTCCAACGGAAGAACAAGAAAAACACTTTCTTCATCTACACACCATTGCAATACAAATTCTTGAATCTCGCAGAAATGGTTTACTTAGGCCCACTTTTTTTTCTTTGGTCTATATGACTTGCACTAGAGAAGGGATAGAAGAAGCGAATATTTCATCAGGATTACAGGTCCTGGAACTCCGTCGATTATCACCGAGTTGACAATCACTTTCCGTATGATAATTGTTCTTTGAGACTGATTAAAGGGCCTTTACGACATACTTTTTTTAGTCGAATTCTAAATGTTTAAATTTCTCGGTAGTTGTAGGATAGTGAATTCAGATGGTCTGCGTTAATATTAAAAATTTGTGGCAGAGCGGGACTTGAACCCTGGTTTCTTTTCCCTAGTAGATCTATTCTTTGCGGTCATTGGGTCGTTGTGCGCTCACACCTGTGGTCGAGCGAGCTTCAAGAGTCAATATGCTTCACGTTTTTCAAAACATATTGTTGTCATTGGGTCTCATATAGGTATGAAGGCAATGATGAGTTGACCATCGTGCGACGTCTTTACTAGTCAGGCAGGAATCAAAAGTTGGGAGCAAGAGTACTGCACATTAGTTTCAAAGCGACAAAATCCAAATTATTGCATTTTTGCTTAAACGTCATTAGTTCACTTATTAAGTATAATTATAACTCTGTTATTAGTGACTTATTTTGTAGCCTTATGATATCTTCTTAAATGACTGAGCCCAAACGAAAGGCAATGGCATTGTGAACGTGATGCTTTACATCAAGTGATTCAAAAGAATGTCGTGCACTGTTTGTCAGTGGTGTGTCCATCGCAGTGGTGTGTTCTGACAAAAGAGGGTTAAAATTCTAATCTACAGAGGGACTGGAACAATGACATAAGCAGCACTCGCTTATGAAGCAGAAAAGTCATCTCAGCGCTACTGAAGCGTTGCTACGTCTCTTTCTGATTATTCCATTGGAGCACTATTCGTCAGTGGTATGTCCATCGCAACTGCCTGCAGCTCTGTCAAAAGAGGGTTAAAATTCTAATGTACAGAAGCAGACACGTCATCACAGAGCTACTGACGCACTGGTATGTATATCTTCCTGATTGTTCCACTGGTGGCTACAGCTAATCGCCTACAGTGTAAGAGGTGCATGCTATGACCACCTTGCACTTGATGTAGAAAGTAATGCGCCGAAGTCACACCTTTAAAGAAAGAAACTTAGATTATTCAACGAGACGGACAGGTAAATATTAAGTGAATTTACAATGACTGTGTGAAGTGTATTTAATCGAACACAGAAGTTATTGGCGGCGTTGCGCTGCTTTCCCGCGTATTTTGTCTTCTGAGGTTAGCATCACTGCAACAATCCATTCTTGTGTTCACAGCATTGTACGTTCAAATAATAGGTCATTACTGTCACATTCAGAAGCCACTTATTTGTCGAGGTGTAATTATGTCTGCGTCTTCTTCGGACTCTGAAATGCCTGCTATAGGCAAGAAACGGACAAGAACTGCTGATAAGTACAAAAGGAATATTATTCATGATTCAAAAGTAAAGGGAGTGGACTACGTGAATTGGAAAAGTGAGATAATTCAGCGTCGGAGTACAGGAGATGACTGCAAGTGAATAAAATACGTGTACTTGATTTCTGTATGGAAGTAAATTCATATATCTGCATAGTATGCAATTTAAGCATTATCGTAATTGATAACTTCGACTCTTTTAGGTGCAAAAAGGACTGATTTTCTTTGTTTGATGATGACGCGAAGATAGATATCATTGTTCACTTGAATAGTTTCAGTGATAAGAATCAACAAGATATCTTCCTGCAAGGGCTAATCGAAGTTCAAGATGTCAAGAGCAGAAGACCGCGAAAAGAGGATCCTTAATTAAGAATTTTTTGGCATACATAATATGAAAACCAAGCAGTCACACTTTTATGTGTACAATGAAAGCGAAGAGAAGAAAGGCACAAATGAGGTTTGCTCATTTCTGTATAATTACATCGAGAAGTGTATCTCAAAAGATGTGAATGAGCTCATCTCTTCTCTGACGTGTGTGCTGGTCAAAACAAAAATCACCCAATGATTCGCTTTTGTTTAACACTTGTATCAACTGGGAGATTTAAGAAGATGAAACATTACTTCCCTATACTCGGGCATAGTTTCCTTCCAAACGATAGAGATTTTGGGAGCATAAAAAATTTGTAAGACGTCATGACCGGATCTACCTACCTGAAGAGTATGCCATAATGATCAAAAAGGCATCAAGTAAATACTCAGTGGAAACTATTGATAATGTTGCTGTATTAGTCTTTGGAAACTTGTGGCCTGCCTATTTTGAAAAGGCTTGCCTCTCCGAATCAAGCGTGGGAATAATTCCCAAAGAACAAAAAGTTTCTTTTTCTCCTTCAAAATGGATGACTTTTCAGTATGATGCACACTATCCTAGGCAAGTAAAAACAGAGCAATTAATCGATGGGCTCATGAGAGAGACATTCCAGCCCCTCTAAAGCTTCAACAAGCATCCTGTACTTCCCATCGAGGTCGCGTATCCTGGAAGCAAGTGCCGATCAATGTCAAAAAATACAAGATTTATTGAAAGTGAAGAGGTATATTCCAGCTGAATACGTGGAATTTTATGACCAACTGCAAGAATGGGCAACGGAAGGGGGAACAAATAATGAAGATGATGATCAAGAAGATTGACTTGGTTTATTGTACTCTATTTTCATGTTACAAAACACACAAATGTTGCGAAAAATGTTACTGCAGATAATAATATTCAAATTTCATTTTACTGTGTTAAATATTAACTAGTTTTTCAATGAAATAGCCACTTATTTGCAAGTAATGCTTTCATTTGTTGCAACACACGGTCGTTCATTGCAAAAAGGACATAAGTCAGCAATTTTTAAATTAATATTGTGTTTAAACTATTAATTACAAAACAAAAATACACAGTGCAACACAGTGCTTGGCACCTCACTAAACATTGATATTAAAATAACAATAAAAAAATAAATGGTTTATGCTGTAGAACGTTTTTTCCTTCTCCTATAAAATTTTACTTTCATGACTAATGGCCTTTTTGAAATGACCGATTCATTTGTTAACACGTTTCTGTGTCATCCCGGAAGTAACTCGGTGGTCACCCCGGTGCCAAAGAGCTCCCAAACTTGCACAGTGCTCAAAGCAGAGACTCACCGAGATTACAATATGTTCAACGAGCTGTACGTTGAGCTCATTATCCATAGAGTGCTTCTGAGTCGGTGCACGGTGTAGTTCAGTGATTCCCTGATGGCGCCAATTATGAACAATGTCTCCATCCTGTCAAATATTCCAATGACAATTATAGGCGTTTAGTACGACGGCAAAGACAGGCAGACGGAGCCGGCCGCGGTGGCCGAGGGGACTAAGGCGCTCTAGTCACGGTCTGCACGGCCACTACAGTCGGGGGTTCAAATCCCCCCTCGGGCATGGATATTTGTACCGTCCAAGTTCATAAGTAGTTTGTAAATTTAGGGACTGATGACCCCGCAGTTAAGTCCCATAGACTATACAAACATTTTGAACAGGCAGACGGATCTTGTTCTTGTAGAGACTATCCATACGCTACTGGTTCTTGACGCTCAACTACGTCGGACTGTAACACTTATTTTCTGCCCGTAAAAGAGTTTCTCAGCATTGGGTGAATAAGCATCCACATCCTTGTACCACACACATAACCAGACAAATAATATGCCAGTTAATCGCAGTGAAATGCAATATGACCGTGTCTTTCTGGCAGCGACTATCTTTTCCGTTTTTATATTGTCTGATTTGCTGTAGACTGTCACCTCGTTTTGGAAGTGTACAACAATTGTTGCAGTTCACCACACCATAGTTGACACCAACTACCTTCCTGGACAATGACAATAGCAGCCGGAGATGTTTCATAAAATATTACACTGGATGCAATTTCATATCTACCCTATCTGTTTCTCGTTGTCAGCTTGTTTTGAGAGGTTATTCTACTGTTCTAAAAAAGCGCAGGTGAAACAGACAACACATATATTAACTTATACAATTTGACGATGACGGGCAATGATCCTTTCTTCAGTGCGGAGGGACTCCTAGGCCCTTACTCTTATGGAAATTAGTACTAAGTGACTACGAGTTTGAATTCTAGTGGGCAGGGTAAAATTGCAAATTTGTATCTCATGGGAGGCGTGCCTGAGTAATTCCGTGCAGGTGCAGTGATCACTGTGTCCCCAGTGGTGTAGGCGTCAGCGCAACTGCCTAGAAAGCAGGAGAGCCGGGTTCGAATCCCGGATAAGTATACATTTTCAACTTAACCCATTTGCAGTTAGTGCCATACATTCCGTGAATATGAATAGATAATAACCGCGGATCAAAAGTTGCGACTGTTTTTTCGGACAAGTCCGACAGAACAGAGACCACATATATATAACTTATCTAAGACTATTGTTCAAGATTTCGCGCCGGCTGCGGTGGCCGCGGGGACTGAGGCGCTCCAGTCACGGACTGCACGGCCACTACGGTCGGGGGTTCGAATCTCCCCTCAGGCATGTATATTTGTGCCGTCATTAGTGTACGGTAGTTCGTAAGTAGTTTGTAAGTTTAGGGACTGATGACCCCGTAGTTAAGTCCCATAAGCTTAAAAAACATTTGCACATTTTTGCAAGATTTCGCTCACCAAACGATCGTTGTTGCAAATTAAACCGCAAAGTGTCGTTTGTGTGTGTAACCTCCACTACAATATTGGTTTCGCCTCTGAAAACCTTATCCGAGTAATTAATTCATTAGTCACACGGATCAATCTGAAGTCTAATTACTCGCGATTTTCGGTAGCGAAGACCGGTAAGATTACACAATCGGCACAATATTTCGGCGATTATACATGTCACTATCGTTAGGTGCACTGACGGTCCGTCAGTGCACATACGAAAGGTGACAGGTTCAATAACCGAAAAAATACGTCCCAAAACTGACAAAAGGCACAGGCATAAACAAAAAAGGTGGACTACTCCATATGCCATGTAGCACTTGTGATGCGAGATATACAGTACAAACAAGCAGACCGCATGATATCACATATGATGAACACATTATAGCCTGTAAGTAACGAACAAACAACTCCACACTTTCTGATCACTTAATAACACACAACCACAAACAAACATCCAGAGAAGAAGACATAAAAATAATTAGAATAAACAACAGGAAGGACCTTCTAACACTATAAGAAAATTACAACATTCAATAACCAAATGAAGGAAAGAAAATCCTGTAGAATGAGCTAGTACACATATCAAACAACTCATTGCTCATATTAATAGATGAAATAGAAGAAGGCCTACTGCCTTCACTTTCCCATTAATCCCCCTTCACAATACATTAAAATAGATGCTAAAATCATCAAAACACGACAATATCTACTTCTATCTGCGACACACACACACATACACATACACACACACACACACACACACACATACACACACGCGCGCGCGCGTACATACATATTTTTCTCGTACACAGAAAATACAGACGCCTCATACAGATACACATTGGCAACACGTGTAAACAAACGAATTCCTAAACGAAATACAACTACAAGTCCGTGAAACAGTAAACATTAAAAATGATAATTACTGGAAATAACACATCGTCCGCTCGCAAACAATTTTGTTTCTTAATTACTGATCGATTTCGGCTACGTAATTTGCCATTATCAGTGTCATGTGGTAGATATATTTAGGCCGTTCCCCGTCGGGACTTCGAATCCTCCCTCCGGCATGGATGTTTTGAGTGAGAGAGAGAGAGACTGATAGTGACTGCTCACCTAGCCTATATCTATATGTAATTAATAAACAGATTAGCTGTGTTATTCCCAGTAATTATATATGAATTGTCGCTGTGCATAACAATCCAATTGCGGATTCAAACGTAGCTGGAAATGTGATAAATTGAAGAAGGAAAAACACCAGTTGTGGTGAATCTTTGTGAATTCAACCAATGATCAGGTGGGAAGAACACCATGAAACTTGGTAGAAAGCAATTTTTGTAGCCTATATCTATTTCGATGAAAACGAAGTGAACTGTTTGTAATCTGTTGAGGGTACATCAGTAAATAAAACCGGCATTTCCTGATATAGAGTCCACGATGATTCTCTGAAGTAAAGGGCGAAATTCGTATGGGTGAAAAAAAAATGCAACAACAAAACAGTTGTTCATTTCCTAAAACAAATATTTCTTTACGTTCTGTGGAAGATGGCCACACAAACGAACTTGTTAATCTTCAACGGCATGAAAAATTCCATGTTAAATGACATGCCATATTAAAAAAGGTTCCTTTCTCGTCATTACATTCAATGGCAATCAAAATTCGACATTCATTATCGAACTGTTTTTGTATTATTTTGTTTTTATATTAGCCATTAGATGTTTACGAAGCTGGAATTAATGTTAGCCATGATCAATCAACGAGTTACGTTTTGTCCCAAACTGCCACTTTGTTTTGCTCAACGATTTATTTTCTTTATCATATTGTAATTATATCTCTGTTTGTTATTTTGTCGAAAACTGACATTTTGAGTTCGTGGTTATGTATGAAATACAGGATAATTCTTACAATAAAGAAACAGCAACCAACCACATTTGATTACGCTATTCATTTACTAAATAGCGCCGTTACCCGTTTCAGACTTTTCGGTTCATCATCAGACGGCTGTTCACGTCCACGTATGTATTTTTTAAATTTCGTTTATGGATATAATTTAGCTTGTGGCAAAAAGTCCTTGGTTTTGTGGTGCCGTTGAAAAGTCGGTTCCATTACGATGTAGTGCTGATTACTGCAGTTGTTGATGCAATAAGCACTTTGTGAATCACTTATATCTCTTTTCTGGAGCAACATATCGCGATTAACCACATATATACACACACAAACCAAAAAGTTTTTTCCACATAGTATACAAAGATGGTGATACCATTTTGTATTCAGTTTGTATTCCATATGGCAAAAACGGTAATCAAATGTGGTTGGTAGGTGTTTCTTTACTGTAAGAATCGTCCTGTACAGTTCTGTTTTCTCTCTCTCTCTCTCTCTGTCTGGTTTTTTTTTTTTTTTTTTTTTTTCCTTGACTATGATTTAGAGTGATATTCCACCGTAATGTGCCAGAGGAAAAGAAATGACTGTCATTTTTTTGTCCTGAAATCGCTCTTCCCTTCCCTGTCTGCCTTCGACCCTATTGGATGCAAGTAAGTAGTAAGTAGTCATTTGCCGATATTTAATGAATTATTATACACTTATGAATTTTAAATTAATGCACAATGTTTTAGATTCGCTCACATGCGAACAACGGGACTGTGGCATCTTATTACACAGCAAAATGATGGAACCCTAAATGTTCAGTCACTACTTATTAATTTTACCAAACCGTCATACAGCACTGAAGTTTATGTCGAATGCTTTTGTCTATTTTCCTCCGCGAATTACTGAGCTACTTCGTAAAATAAATGGGATTATGTCATTTGCTTCGTATAATAATTAGGCCCTACGTAGCCGTGCTTCGAATCTCATTGCACAAGAATCACTTTTGATGCAAGTACAAAAAATTATTCTTTCAACAAATGGTAAATTAAAGTACCCGCTTCTAAACTGAGATGTTGCCTTTTGTTTCGCGGCCACATAGAATCGTTTGGTAATAACTTTCTATTGCAACGTGTTAGTTGGTCTTTGGCATGACAACTTTTGGCCATCATCGGCACTAGAAAATTTAAATTATTGTTACAAGAGAACCTTTCAATCTTAATGCTACGTCAAATCGTGTTACGAATCATATTACTTTACAAAGGCGCCAATATTTCATTTCCTTTTAAAAATGTTTTTGATGTTGCCAGATGGATAGAAAAGCTAATACATTATACAAAAATTGCACTTTGTTGTGCTGACATACAAGCAGTTTTCTTTCTGGTTACTATAAATCTCATAAATTTAAGTAAGATAGATTGTGATGCGATTAATGACTATCTATGTATGCATGTCGTTTGTGGAAATGATGAAATTTGCCCGATGTGAAAAATAATCGTTAATGAACTGCGCGTATAAGATCGTCTTTCGCACAAGAGGCTGCAATCAGACGCCTTTCAGAACATAATTCTAGGACTACTCAATCATAAAATGTTTCCTGGAGTAGAACAAGTAGGGAAGAAATGAAAAATTCGAACAACTAGATTTTCCCGGACTTAAGATATACTTTTTATTACTCTTAGAATTTTTCCACAGTTTTCACGAGACACTTCGAGTATATACAAAGTTTTTCAAATTTTACCATATGGCACTGACGTCTTACATATAATACAAACATTAGTGTTCTATGTCGTGTTCCAGTTACGTGTCGACATCATAGCACCCACGACATATGAAATATATTTGCATAATGAACTTGACAACTAATATTTTCCCCAGTGAAATTTGGGTAATATATGAACTACCTAGTGCAACGTAACTTCCTTTCACCTATCAATATTTCTATGTAGTAAGTGCGTTTTAGAAATCAAGTCAGACTGAAATTATGTATCAAAAATAATATTATGTGCAATTTTTGGTACTTCTGTAACTGCTGTAACTATGGGAAGCTGAGCTTTTATTTTTATTTTTATTAGCTTCGATGTAAACAAATTGTGCTTTTCAATCTAACTGGATTCATCAGTGTGAAATATACGACATTGTTAGAAGTTTTATCCAGGCTGGTCATATGAAGCGTGTCATCTATCGCTGACACAGAACATTTCATTTATATAATAGCCGCGCAGGAATGGCTGAACGGTTCTAGATGCCATATCAGGGGCTGCGAGATCATTCCTGCCGGAGGTTCGAGTCCTCCCTCGGGCTTGGGTGTGTGTGTTGTCATTAGGTTATTATGAGATATTAAGTAAGTAATTTGCAAGCCTTGGGACTGATAACCACAGTAATTTGATCACAAAGATTTGCAAACATTTGAACATTTTAATTTTCATATTATACTAAATGTTTGGGAACTACTTGGTAGGGTAATTTAATTTACGTACATGTTGATACCGTTAGTAATACTGCTTCTCACATAATTCAATGCATCTACTTGCGATCAGACTGATGAGTATTCATTACAAATTTTCGGCCTGTTAAGCAGTGGGATTGTCGGTAATGTGTATTTCTGCTCTATAGGTTTTACTTCAACCCAGGTTGCGACAACTACATACACACATACTTTAAAACAATAACGCGTAATTAATTTATGATCGATTGTGATTATAGTTATGCAGACAATGCGTATGAAATACATGGTAATTTTTGTTTACTGAAAATTGACTCACATTTACAATTTTAGAAAAAACATTTCTAGAGAAACAGCGATCGTTAATGAAATTGTATTTTTAAAAACACTGTCTATATCGCAAGAGAATTTTTTTATTCTTGTTAGGCAACAGGTTGCAGTCTGCTTATGAGTCCATTTCAGGCCGACTGCAATACAATTATATTACAAATATTAATAAGGTGGTACAGAAGATGATATTGTGGTAATTAACAGTAAACTAATAACAATGTGAAATGTTTTATGGCCGCTATGTGTATAACATTTTACGTTGTTATTATTTTACTGCTAAATACCATAATATCATCTGCTGTACATGCTTCTCAATATTTGTAATATTATTATATTGCAATCGGTCTGAAGATGGTCTCACAACCGAACTGAAACCAGTTGCCTAACAACAATAAAAAATTCTCTTGTGATCGAGACTGTGTTTTTAAAAAATATCATTCACATTTAATACAAAAAGAAACGTAAAGTGTCAGATGATTAGCTGGAAACGGATACCTGTCCATAATGTCGAATATAGCGTATACAAGGAGAATCACCTAACACTTGCACCGCAAATATTGCTGAAACGGAAAGTGCGATTGACGTGCGGTTTTCACAGACTGGATTGGTAGCCCGAGGCTCGTATTTTTAGTCAACAAACAAATTGTAATATTACTTAGAAAGTGTGTTTTTAGGAACACATTTTTTCAATGGACAAATGTTTGTTTCTATCATGCACTTGAATTTTTGACACCAGCTGTGTACAAAGAATTTTTAATGATACTTTTATCACGTTTAGCTTGGCAACTATAACCGTTTAAAATTTCGGGGGCGGAGGCTGCGATAGCGTATCTGACTGGCCGAGTGGCTAGTCCCAGGGGCTCGGCCCATTGTGTTATGACCACAAGTCAGTCAGCTACGCTTTGAATGGTTGTAGCTGCCAAACTAAACGTGATAAAAATGTAATTCAAAATTTTTTGTACACAGCTGGTGTCAAAAATTCAAGTGCATGTTAGAAATAACCATTGTACCATTAGAAAAACTATATGTTTGCATAAAAAATACACTTTCTAGGTAATTTTAAAATTTGTTTATTGGCTAACAATACGAGTCCTTGACTACCAATCGATTCTGTGAGAACCGTACATCAATAGCACTTACCGTTTCCGCAATATTTGCAGTGCAGGTGTTAGGTGATTCACCCCGTATTTTCTGGCGTGGAGGGATTTTTTTTTGGGGGGGGGGGCGGAGTGGGGGGAGGGGGAGCAAGTCGAATGTATCTCAAACTTATGACTGTAGAAAAACTTTGGATATCTTGATGCAAGATACCGTACCTTTTTTTCTGTATATTCATAATTTAGGAAGGGGGGAGGGCTCTCGACTCGTAAATAGATAAAGTCGTATATTGTGTTTCACACACATGCCAATTCAGCCTTTCATATCTAATGCCTGTGCACATAAAAGCCAGTCTGAGATTCGCCCTTTCAAAAATTTGTCGTTCAACTTCGTAACCTGTAAGAAAGCAGGCAATCCCACACTTTTCGGCAGCGGTAGCGAAATAAGTTGTCCTCCTTTGATGAAAGTCAATAGATCCGAGATGGCCTTACATAAAGACAATCCCCTTGCCGCGGACGTTTTTATGAAAGGCGTCCAGCGGCGAGCGCGCGCGAGGGCAATTCCCTCCCTGCCAATAAAAACGGACGGAGGTAACGGAAAGCTGCCCAAGTAGCTGTTTTTGATGGTCACAACCATTGCAATCCCTCCATTCGATTACATTGGCCGAATGCTCCATGTAGATAAATGCGTTCCGCGGCCGCGGCGGAAGAGACGAAAACCGCAGCCCGCCGTCGCGCGGAATGTATTTTTATGGCCGGCCCGCCTCCCTCCCCGCTGGGCCGCTGGAAGATTTGTGCAGAACCGACCGCAGGGGGACGGACCCTAACAAGTGTCCGCCCGTCCGCCCGGAACCAGGAGTGATGAGTGACGCCTGCCCTCGCACGCTTCCCGCAGCACCTCGCCGCGCGGTGGGTTGCCGCCCTCCCAGGCGTACGCCACAGCGAGGCGTGTTGAAATGTTTCTATACAAGCCAGCGTTTGTGTAACACATCATTTGTGTTTACACGTTTAGTTTTTCATTCTGTTCAGCATCAATGTCAATGAAACACCACCATACACGTAGGGATTACATACTAGTAAAGTACTGAGACGAAACAAAAATGACAATTAACAGTGACAGAGGAGCTAATAAACATGAAATATTGAAACTTGTGGCGTCCTAGCAAATAAAATAAAAACCTGAATAAAAAATTAAACTATACCGCACTGTACTTGAACTCAAATTTATTGAGTGTACAAGACAGGGTTAGTGTAACACACCAATTGTATTTACATGTTTAGTTTTTGATTCTGTTCAGCGTCAATATCAATGAAACACCACTATACACTTTGGGATTACATACTAGTAAAGTACTGAGACGAAATAAAACTGACAATTAACAGTGACAGAGGAGCTAATGAACATGAAATGTTGAAACTTGTGGCGTCGTAGTAAATAAAATAAAAACCTAAATGAAAAATTAACTGCCGCGGTGGAGTAGCCGAGCGGTCTAAAGCGTCTCGCTGCGGACCACGCGGTTGCTCGCCGTGGAGGTTCGAGTCCTCCCTGGGGCATGGGTGTGTGTGTTTGTCCGTAGGTTAGTTTACCTAGGTTTAAGTAGTTTGTAAGCTACGGACTGATGACCACGCAGTTTGGTCCGATAGAATTACAAACATTTGAACAATTTTTTTTTTAATTAACTATACTGTACTGTACTTGAACTCAAATTTACTGAGTCGTAATTGACTGTATTAAGTTATGTTATTCTTTTTATTCCAAATAAATAGCAGAATCCAAATAATTGATCTTAATAAAAAAGTGTTTAAAGCTTTCCTTTACCTTAAACTATAATGGAAAATGCTGACGAAAGTTTACAGTGGAAAATTAAATAAAAGATTTCACTAATCACTGGTTAGTCTCACAAGGAAAGTACATGGGCTCGAACAAACATATCTGTATGAACGTTTGGTTGCAGGTTCTCTACGTACACCTCAATATGCTGGTGGGTGTCGTTTTTATGCAAAACTCTGCAGTGATGCTCTAGATAGCACTGTAGATGTAATTGTAGACGCCATACGTAATGCAGATTTCTTAACTATAAGTTATATAATAATCATCGTACATGTTCTCTAGCGAATTGTCATCTAAAGCCGTGATGATAGTTGCAACTTTAACCTTCTTCCCGAAAGACTGTTGGTATTCACTGCCGCTGCTTCCATCGCCTCTTCCCGCACTTACCGTAGCACTACCACTTGCAATGAGTTGTTCGTCATTATCATCTCTATTATCATTATTATGAGTTTGTAACTAATGCTCATATTTCTGTACCATAACAGGTACTGTACGAGAAAGCATGCAACTGATTCATCTTCTACACTGATACCATCTTCACGAAGAAGGATTCTTCGTAATTCCATCTCAACTAATCGCAATACATTAGCAGGATTGATTAGCAATCGCCGCCCCATCTGACGCTTCACCACACAAATAACATCACAAAATGCAACTTCGGAGGCACACTGCACCGTCCCTACTGGCGAACCGACCGGTCAAAGTGCAATGCGGCATGGCACACGCAGAGGCCTCTAACGGACGACTGCAGAGTTTTACAGATGCGGGAGTATCACTAGTGCAATAAGGGATCTTTACATTATCTCTCATACCATTTGGGTGTATATGTGTTTGTTCGAGCCCAAGTACTTTCCTTGTCAGTCTGTAAATTATGGGAGTTGTCTATCAGTTATCTAATTGTTTTTAACCCACTATCTGTTCTACGCAAAGAAAGAAAGAATAATAAATAAATAAAAGTAAATAAAAATATAATTCCATTGCGAGGGGCCTATCCCTGATATCGTAATTTCAATTCACGTTCATGTTATGTATATTATGTTTCCTGTTAGCCTTTTTGACTTACATCTAAATATTAGATACTTTGATTTAGATTCCACCTGCATTCCATTTATACTATGTTTCTTGTTAACTTCTTTGTCATATATCTGTGGATACCGGAGAGTATATTATTGTCTCAGTCTGTCAGTAGCATTCGCCAGTGAGTCTTGTGCGGGAGCTAGTGTTGTGCAGTTGTTAGTCTGTTGGAAATGTTTGGAACCTAAATTCTGTGTAGATTTACATCAAACTGAAGAGATCATTACAAAGCTGTGTATGTGAGCTGTGACATGGAGTAAGGTAAATATAACTACATAAACGTATATGTTTTTTTAGTAATTCATCCTTATCCTCGAGATTAAGCAATGTGGGAGAATTTCAATTTCTAGATTGCACTTCACTTACTTTACTGTCTTAATTCGAAATATGATATGTGTGAAGGGTAATTTGAAATGAAACAATAAGCTATATTTTTCTTGTGGTACCTGATTCAGTCGTCTGTTGGTTCATTCTCGCAATTGAAATTCTCCTGGTACTGTTTGTTCATTTTATATTTAACATCTTTTTCTTTATTAATTTCCCAAATGGCATAACTAACAAAAATTAGGATTTCGTTACAAAGTACTCCAGTGGGTAGTCGGATCTATATTGCAGTGCACAGTAATGTTATCCATTACGCACCTACAGGTATATCTATACCTATTATAAATTTGTATGTAAGCATGTGTGTACGTATGTATGTATGTATTATGTAAATGTGTGTATGTGTGTGTGTGTGTGTTTGTGTGTGTTTGTATTCCACTTCTACTTCAAAATGTTCAAATGTTTGTAAAGCTTATGGGACTTAACTACGGGGTCATCAGTCCCTAAACTTACAAACTAGTTCTGAACTACTTACAAACTAGGACGGCACAAATATCCATGCCCGAGGGGGGATACGAACCCCCGACCGTAGTGGCCGTGAAGACCGTGACTGAAGCGCCTCAGTCCCCTCGGCCACCGCGGCCGGCCCACTTCTTCTACTAAACTACTGGACCGATTTCAACTAAATTTGGTACACATATACCTTAGTTTTAGAATACAATTTTTGCCGAGAGGCGAACCACTTGAGACATATAGTTAGGGAGATATGACGTCATAAACATTAAAATTCGTGAAAACTGTCCCATAACGTGACAATGTTACACATCTTCCAAACTACTGGTCTGATTTCAACAGAACTTGGTACAACTATCCTTTACCGTCAGCAGACAACCGCTGTGTGGGTAAAAACAACCTATGACATACGTTTCAGGGGACGATACGTCACACACAATAAGTCGCAAAAAGCTGCCTCATCATGAAAAACGTGTAAAACTAGAATTTATTCATAACTATTTGAGAATTAGAGCACTTCGCGAGTAACAAAAAACTGTAGACATAACTTCAAACCCTTACGAAACTTTTCTTGCTGACAACTTCAACAAAATAATAAAAAGAAATAATTATATCGGTTACTACTTTTCCGCTGTTCCTACAGTAAAATTACAGCATTCGGCATGGTGTTACATTTTATTACTTCTACACTAGTAATTGTATTAGCGAGACATTTTATTGTCAGAATTCACACATGAAACTGAATGATTTTTAGAAATTATACGGGATGATTTTTTCAGGTTAGCAAACAGAGATTTTTCCCCATATTTTATATTTTGCAAGTAGATGTCATGACTACGTAACTCAAAGATGTTGTCACATCATTGCAAAAATAAACATTTTATTGTAATAAGTCAGTATATGATGAGGCTCTTGTCACGAACAGAACTCAATTCGAATTTATATACTCGTATTTTACATTATGAGCACGTGGTTGCTCGCCGTCGCAGGTTCGAGTCCTCCATCCGGCATGTGTGTGTGTGTGTGTGTGTGTTTTACTTAGTTTAAGAAGTTTGTGACCTTAGGGATTCATGCTCCAAGAAGTTAAGTCCCATAGATTTACAAACATTTGAACATTATGATCATTTCAACCTTTTTACAAAGTACTGCTCAACGATTTAACCATGACTTCGCGATGCCGCGGTGGAAATGCCGAGCGCTCTAAGGCGCATTTTTGTGGAGCGCGCTGTTTTTCTAGTCGGATGTTGAAGTCGTCAAAAAATGCTCAAATGTTTGTATAGCTTATGGGGCGTAGCTACGGGGTCATCAGTCCCTAAACTTACAATTTACTTATGAACTAGCTAACACTACGGACGGCACAAATATCCATCGCCGAGGGGGGATTGGAACCCCCGACCATAGTGCCCGTGCAGACCGTGACTGGAGCGCCTCAGTACCCTCGGCCACCGCGGCCGGCTTGAAGACGTCCCTCGGACATGTGTGTGTGTGTGTGTGTGTGTGTGTGTGTGTGTGTGTGTGTGGTTTGTTTGTTTGTCTTTAGGTTAACTTGAGTAGTTTGTAAGGCTGGCGACTGATAACTAAAGTACCTTACATTTACAAATATTTGAACATATTTTGAACTCCGTGAACACCGCCAACCGTCGTCTGCATTTGATGTATTGACGTGGACTGCCGAACTGAGTCGAAGGAACACAGCTGCCACTCCTTGTTAACCTCGTTCTCATGTAACGTGAAACAAATTAAGACAAGATCAATTTTTTAGTTATCACACAATGAAATGAAATACTTCCAAAACTGACTTTCTCTGCCTTACATGACGTTGCTCAAGCAGGCAATAAAGAAATGTGACCATCTCATTCGGGAGCACTACAGAGTTTGAGAACTGTAGCGTCGAAGTTTCTTTGGAATGTGTTCGGTGTCGAAAGTAGCAACTATTTATGCAAACAATGTTCCATTACTGGAAGGTTAGTGCACAGACTACACCAAACAGCCTCTCTGTGTGCATGTTCTGCAACTTTCCATAGTTCTATGTTCTCATAACGCGGGGGTAGTTGCCATACGTACCATTTCAGTAACGTTAAAAAATCAAATGTTTTTAAATCTATCGGATCCAACTGCTTGGTTATTAGTCCGTAGCTTACAAAGTACTTAAACTAAGATAAACTGACATAAGGAGAACACAATCACCCATGCGCGAGGGGGAACTCGAAGCCCCGACTGCGAACGACCACGCGCACAGTAGATGTTCAGATGTTTGTAAAGCCTATGGGACTTAACTGTGGGGTCATCAGTCTCTAAACTTACAAACTACTTACGAACTAGCTTATACTAAAGACGGCACAAAACATCCATGCCCGAAGGGGGATTCGAACCTCCGACGGGGAACGACTTCGCTCAGCGTAGTACAGCGCCTCAATACACTCGGCCGCTACGCCGCGGCGTGCACAGCAGCACTGCGCCCCAGTGCGCACGGCTAATCCGCCGCGGCAATTCAGTAACGTTGTTCATAGCATTTATACATGTATCCCATACACTTTCTACGTACAATGTAGTTGACCGCAACCCGAGAGAGGCAGTACAGTTGTTTCCCACAACAATATTCCATAATTCAATGTTCCGCACAGCTGAAATACATCTAAGTGTGTCTGGGAAATTGCAAGTACTAGCACCTTTTCCAATTTGAGTGATTTTAGAATTGTCATGTTTATACACTGCGAAATATAGTTTCTGAATTTATGTTTTATTTTTATTCACTTGTAGTGTGTAGTATTGAGGAACTTTAATGTTTAGGCATAAAATATTGTGTCAGTCCATAAAGATTTCTGTCTGTTATTAGAAGTAGAAATGGCTTTCGGCCGTTTATTCTCACTCCGAAGAATGGCCTTCGAAGAGATACTTTGATAGGAATCTTACCCAAAGTTTTTCTTAAAGTTAAGTGACTATTCCGACTTCTGTTTGAAAAATTAAACTTTTTCTCTTCTGCTAATCACTGTCGGAACAAGCACCTTACACATTAGACATATTCTCTACGTTTTCAATCAGTGAATTGATACATATCAATAGATTATTCCAAAGACACCATTAACCACGAAAAATTTTTCAACTTGGATATGGATGCCTACAATTCTTCACCGACAGGTTTACTGCTGCTGAACATGTATATTGGCCACATACTGTGCACTTCTGCGAAACTTAGCTACAGTTTTAGTCTGACGTCATTATATTGTTTCGTCAACAAGCCCGGTATTACTGAAGCACGACATGCAACCCGTCGGCTTTGACCAATGACGTCATAGGAACAGAAGTTATTAGTAAATAAACGCATTCAATTTACATTACGAAAAACACCACTGTTACACCAACGTACTGACTGATTCTTGGTGTACTTTTCTAAAACACTATTTGGCAGCAATTTGAATTCCCAAATAAATTTCATAAACTTGTCTGTGACTGTGATATGCCGTCATTTGTCAAAGGTGACGGGCTGTATTCCGTACGTCAGTTGACACATAAACTCAGTATGTATACTACTGCTATTAACTTTAGTTTTTCTGAGGTAATAAGTGAACAAACAATGATGCTAATAAAATGGAAATATCAGCCTTGTGTGCAATCTCCAACGTGCACTGTATAGAAATGTATGTTCCATTTGAGAACAGAACCTGTAAAGTGTACCTAGGTATATACTAGAAAACTTCCCTTTTGCTTTTCAAAATCATAGTTTTTATTGTCGATATTATAATCGTCAAGTTTCTCACTTCATATGCTCTGCTGATCTGCAGATTCACTTGCAGTTATTAGATTATCTGTACTTCCCCAAGCATCTGCTCCTTCCTCTTCACTTTTTTCCTTGAAGTTTGTTCAAATCAAATGATCGAATATTTGTAATCCTAATGGTCAAACACGCTGCTTAGATCATCGCTTTCTAAATTTACAAAGCACTTAAACTTTCTGTTACGAACAACACACACACACACACACACACACACAGAGAGAGAGAGAGAGAGAGAGAGAGAGAGAGATGCCCGAGGGAGGACTCTAATCTCAGATGGGGAGCGACCAAGCAATCCATAGGAAGACGTATTAGTTCGCAAGGACATTCCAGCAGGGCTAAAAGTTCCTGACCATTTTCCCGATTTTCCTGTGGTATGGACATCAGGAGTTATCAAAATCTTATATGTGATGTGTTTTCCTTATTTTATCCGTTCATACATGATGGCGATCGATGTAGCACAGATAATATGTTTCACGCATTTTACGGTATCATGGTCGTGTTCTTTAAGGGTGTTTTTTTTTTTTTTTTTTTTTTTTTTTTTTTTTTTTTTTTTTTTTTTTTTTTTTACCGTATCATGGTCGTGTTCTTTAAGTAGGAAACAAATAAATAATTCCACACTGCCGGCATTAGGTCCCATTATGGTACCGTTATGGGCTACTTGTTTATGATATCGAGTTAGTTTTCAAGAATATGACAAGTGATCCTATACTTGATGCTTGACTGCGACGTTCCGTCAAAATTTGAAAAAATTGTATAGTACGTTTGTGTCTTATGCTCACTTTTGCATTGACTGTGTGATGTTTTGGTGTGGTTATCGAAACTTCAACTACACCATTAAGGCTGAGAGGAGAATCGTGTTGCAGTTTTAACCTATCACAAAAAGACAATTAAGTAACATGGAAATATGAAATCTTCGGCTCCACGAGTGCAGTTCGTTGTGGCTTCCAGTCACGTCTGTACATACATCTAAATTACATTCTAGTTCACTCCCCACTCTTTAAAGGACATCATGTATGTGTAACTAGTCATGTGGGCCGGGAATATTCTCAGTGGGAAGGAACTTATAAAATGGGAATATTTCTTCGGCCCGGGAAGATTGCAAAATATGAGAATTTATGAAAATTTTTAGATTTTGAAAGTTTTAACAATTACGAACAGTTAAGGACCCTTATAACTAGGTCAACTAAATAAATTCATACATTTAATCCGAGACATATTCTCTGCCGCAGCAGAGTGGCCGTGCGCACTTAGGCGCCCTGCTACAGTACACCTGGCCGTTCCACGTCAAGGTTCGAGTCCTCCCTCTAGCATGGGTGTTTGTGTTGTTTTTAGGATACGTTAAAGTAGTTTGTAAGTTTAGGGAGCGATAGACACTTCAGTTAGGTCTCATAACTTTACAAACATTTGAACACATAAGTCTCTACATTAATTTCCTCGCTAATTCCATGTAGAACATCATATACTTTAAGTCTGGTGGAAAAAAAATAATGTAAAATATTCGCTAGTGCTACAATTTATCGGCAAGATGAAACCCCACATTTCTCTAAATGAAGCCTAAACTTTCAAAATATTTCTCTGGAGGCGTAAGTCTCAACCGGCTGTTATCCGAAGTATTTTGTAATTTTTCGAAACGAATAATTAGAGGTGTTTCACTTTCAGAATTCAAAGACTCTTCAATTGCTGAGATGAATTTATTTTCTAAAATATCGCTATCAATTTCAGTTTTAGAATCTTTTATTAATGTTTTACAATGTTCTATGTTAATAACATCACTTGTAGTTTCAAGTAAATCATCAATCTCGGCCGGTTTATTTGCATAATTTTTCCCCAAAATGCCATTTCAATTGATAATGTTTACAAATTTCGAACCAGTTTATTTTAAACTTTGTAGCCTAAAATATCACTAACATCGACAGAAAACAAAGTTAATAAACAAACCCCCTGTGTATTTTAGTATTTAGTAGCTACTCACTAGACGGTATATCAATATTGTAAATTCGGTTTCTCTAAATGTTGATTATTTCGGAGTTGGCAGTTCTAAAAAACGTAAGAATCGCAAATTTCGATGCTTCGTCGTTCTAGGACTAATTGTTTGATATTTAAAATATTGAAAACCAAAAATTGTGTTTATTTCAAACAAGGTGGTTAGGTCCAGATCTATATAAACCTATCCAAATATTTTATTTAAATTTTAAAAGAGAAAGTAAGAGTGCTCAATTTAAAAAAAAGTACTAAAATAAAAAAAAAGACTAAATAAGAAAAGTTGCTGTATTAAACGTTTTGCCTTTTAGTACTTTTTGATTTTTATAACATTTTGCATTCTGGCTATTTTTCTGCACTTTGTGTTCAAGCATAATTTTTTTTCAACATATAAGAGTGCTAGTGTTTGTTTTAATAACACAATTACCACATTGTCCTATTAATTTGAGCGATTTCGTTTTCAAATTATATTCCCTATAAATTTATTTAATTATAATTTTTTCTTAATATGTATTTCAGTTTTTGTGTTTGGTTTAACTATATCATTACTGCCTTAAACGTATTAAGTTGTATTGAGTAATCTGACTAATTAATCATAAATTCCTGGGAATGTATGAACTTTGGGAATATTGCCGGAAATATTCCCTGCTAATATTTCCTCGATTTTCAATTCCCGGGAATTTCACAACAGTATGTGTAACACAGAGAAAGAGCGTGTGTGATTTTTTCCTTTAATTTCTCAATGTCGTTGATATGAACACTGTAAACGAGTTGATCAATATAAACACAGAGGAGAGAGTCTGGGGGCCTCGAATCGGGGAATGGTGCTGACCATGCTTAAATCCAGCCTCCCTATCCACCGCTGGCACAGTGTAGAGGAGCGCCGTCACCTTCACCTTCATCTTCAATTTGTGGCACTGCATACACCTGCAACATGTATAAGTATTTGTTTGAGTTCACAGTTTGCTCTGCAAATAAATACGGGTCTATAATTTTATCTTGTGTGAGGGCACACCAAATGGTCACCTTAGGGGAGTTACGATATTATTGTAAATAAGCAGATTTTCAGAGACATATATTGTGACGTTTTAGTGACGAATGTGACAACATGCATGGAATGTGACCTCATCACTAAACACTATCCTGTTTAGAAACTGAACTTCGCTATCTACATCTACATGGGACATCTACCTCTACATGGGATACTCTGCAAATCACATTTAAGTGCCTGGCAGAGGGTTCATCGAACCACAATTATACTATTTATCTCCCATTCCATTCTCGAATAGCGCGCGGGAAGAAAGAACACCTGAATCTCTCTGTTCGAGCTCTGCTTTCTCGTATTTTATTCTGATGATCATTTCTACTTATGTAAGTGGGAGTCAACAATATATTTTCGCATTCGGAGAAGAATGTTGGCGATTGGAGTTTCGCAAGTAGCCCACCCCGCAGCGATAAGCGCCGTTGTTGTAATGATTCCCATCCCAGATCCTGTATCATTTCCGTAACGCTGTCTCCCCTCTATCGTGACAATACGAAACGAGCTGCCCTTCTTTAGACTCTTTCGATGTCCTCCGTCAAACCCACCTGATAAAGATCCCACACTGGGCTGCAATACTCCAAAAATGGACGGACAAGCGTAGTGTATGCAGTTTCTTTAGTAGTTCTGATGCATATTTTAAGGATTCTGCCAATAAAACGCAGTCTCTGGTTCGCCCACGATATTATCTACGTGTTCTTTCCAGTTTAGGTCTGAAGTAATAGTAATTTTGTGGAGTTTACGGCCTTCACATTTGATTGATGTATGTTGTAAACGAAGTTTAACGGATTACTTTTCGTACTCATGTGGACGACTTCACACTTCTCATTATTTAGAGTCAATTGCCAATTTTTACACCATACTGATATCTTATTTAGATCGTTCTGCAGTTGGTTTTGATCTTCAGATGATTTTACTAGATGGTAAATGACGGCGTCATCTGCAAACAACCTAAGAGAGCTACTTAGATTTCCCCTAAATCGTTTATGTAAATAAGGAATAGCGGAGGACCAATAACACTACCCTGTGGTACGCCCGATATCACCTCTGTTTTAGTCGATGCCTTACCATCGATTACTACGAACTGTGTCGTCTCTGACAAGAAATCCCCTATCCAATCGCAAATTTGGGGCGATATACCATAACCACGCAATTTGATTAAAATCTTCAATCTCATTAAGTACCGGGTGATCAAAAAGTCAGTATAAATTTGGAAACTTAATAAATCACGGAATACTGTAGATAGAGAGGTAAAGCTTGACACACATGCTTGGAATGACATGGGGTTTTACTAGAACAAAAAAAGTTCAAAAAATATCCGACAGATGGCACTTCATCAGATCAGAAAAGCAATAATTAGCATAACAAATTAAGACAAAGCAAAAATTATATTCTTTACAAGACATGCTCAATATGTTCACCATCATTCCTCAACAATAGCTGTAGTCGAGGAATATTGTTGTGAACAGCACTGTAAAGTCTGTCCGGAATTATAGTGAATTATAGATCGGAAGATTCACTAGAATGCCAGTCTTGTTTAAACAACTGTATTACAGCACCACTGCATACACCGTTACCGAAACATTCAACACCAGATTAATTGAGGGTAAAACCTATGACACAGGAGGATTTTAGTAGTGAGACCTTGTCACCTGATGCGACTCTCATTAATGTTTTTAATCCAACCTCTTTTCCTTTTTTTTTAAAAAAAAAAGAGCTGTGTGTTTTTTGGTTCTAATAAAACCCCATGTCATTCGAATCATGTGTGTCAATTTTTACCTCTCTATCTACGTTATTCCGTGATTTATTAAGAATTCAAATTTATACTGACTTTTTGATCACCCGGGATATGTGGAGCAAGATACAAATAATTTGGGCCTATCAGATGGGTGGAGAGCGTGTAACAACTGCAGTCTGTAAGCCGTTAAACGGAGACGTTTCTATAATTTCGTGGGCTGAAGTCTTCTTTAAATGTAGTTTTCGAGCACATGTACGCACCGATTGCATGGGGTTCCTTAGATTAGTGTCCAATATAGCTTTCATAGTTTCGTCACTGACCGAAGGCATATCAAAATTTGTTGGTCCAATGCACTGACTGTTTCTTCAGCTGCCGGTCCCACAGTCCTATGTTATTCAGCAAGCCACAAAACTCACTGAAATTTCCTCTGCACTCTTCCACATCTTTACTGAAATGGCCTGACCTGTTGCATAAATATAGTTTACTTTATTTCATTACCGTGCACACAGCGGTGAAAATTATGTGACATGTACTTTGAGAGATTTTATTTTATTTTGTGAAGGTCTCACATTTTTCTGCCTTGTTTCGTTGCCTTTTTGTGACCGGTTAAAACTGCAGCATAACTTTACGGACACAATATATACCAAAATTAAATTCTCGCGTCTGTAATATACTTCAAATTAGGAACCGGTGTTTTAATTAGGTTATATAAAAATAATTTACTATTCTTTCGTCGTCATTTATACCATTTGTGACTTACACGTCAAATAGTTTTGGATAATCTTGAAATTTCTTCACATGTAGATGGAAAGCACTGTACCAGCAGTTATAATTTACAAAGTATAAGGACAATGCAATTCTCACATGTTCTGTGGATTACTTTGCGCGGTATATTGCGATGTTTTAGAACTCGACAGTGTGCAAGAAATAAGATTAATCAGTGCTTTATTGTGGATAATTGGTTAATAACAGATATATGTACCGGACTACACGGAAAAGTCTACGTTTTTAAAGAAAATTAATTCATCTGAGGAATAGGAATTGATGATACGAAACTGTTGCGGCTTATTTCAAACTCAGCTGCAAGATTTCTAAGGCTTTTAATGTAGTTATCTTTCAAGAAACAGACGTGTTTTACTTTGTCTTTCTACACCAACGTTTCCTTCCTTTTCCGTTACTAAAGCGTATGTGTAGAAGCGAAGCCACTAATCTTCACTGTAACTCAAATTGATTTTTTCTAATGCTGTGGCTCTCTGTGTTCGATTTATTAAAAAAAACACAATTTGCTTACTTTTTTTAAACTTTTAGACCAGTTAAGAGTTTAACACAGAACATATAGAATCACAGAAAAACAATAAAATACTTAAATAAAAGAAAGTATTAAAATTCATACGATAATATTGACTCAAATTCAATCCACAGGGACGCATGAGTCGTCTTAGTCACTACGGGAACCAGTATATCCATATGATTTTTCAATAAAATCATCTGCTCCTTCAACCTTCGTCTGACTCAGCCCATATAACCCGCTCTCAATTGCACACAGAGCTGCATGTCTTGTATGCTATGCTATTTATTCACATTTTCCGCGTGCCACATGCAGCACTGCTCCATTGCTCTCATTTTATTGCCTAAACCCACGCGCAAT
This sequence comes from Locusta migratoria, assembly GCA_026315105.1. Lineage (NCBI taxonomy): Eukaryota > Metazoa > Arthropoda > Insecta > Orthoptera > Acrididae > Locusta > Locusta migratoria. Next base: position 117,549,339 of record CM048744.1, on the reverse strand, counting down.
TTTTAAATGATGATCTATCTTTATAGATCTATGTGTGTAAGGAAAAAGGTTCACACGGTTTTCTTCATACGTTACAGTAAAGACAACAACGTTGCACCTCATACGTAGAAAATACCATGACTAAATGGCATAGCTCACAGATAACGCACTTAAAAGTGGGAAGAAGTTCTAGAAACATATCGTGTAAAATGTAAATAATAAAAAATGTTGACTGGTCGTAGAAAAATTGTTTCATAACAAAATTTGTTAAATTAGATCATTTTAAGCAGAACGTCTGTAATATGTGAATATTAAAATGTCAAGATCGAGGTATTTCGTCTTTATTTATAACAGACGACCGGTTTCGATGTACATAGACATCATCTTCTGGTCTCTGCACTAAATTATAACATTATTACATAAACGCACAGTATAGCCAGTTGGATAGTACTGGTGGGTTGTCACACATTAAAATATGCCGTTTTGTTGTCAGATATAAAACTCGTCTAGTTATTTATACATATATACATATAGTCATATGCATTATGACTACACGAGTTTTATATCTGACAATCAAACGGCATACACATTAAAATATGCTGTTTGGTTGTCAGATATAAAACTCGTGTAGTCATAATACATATGACTATATGTATATATGACTACACGAGTTTTATATCTGACAACCAAACAGCATATTTTAATGTGTGACAACCCACCAGTACTGATCAACTGGCTATAATGTGCATTTATGTAATAATGTTATAATTTAGTGCAGAGGCCAGAATATGATGTCTCTATCCATCGAAACCGGTCGTGTGTTATAAATAAAGACGAAATACTGTGATCTTGGCATTTCATTATTCACAAAATACATTTATACGATCGCTCACTGCCATGAGCAAATTGTACGTCTGTAATACTGTCATTCGCACGAACAGAAGATGTGGAAGAGTATGAAAGATTTAGTTCAAATATGTCAAAAACTAAGTAAGGAGTACTGATTGTGCGTCGTTCAGGAGACCACACGTGTTTCGCAGGCAGGAGTCTTTCCTTGAAGTAGTGCTACAGTGACGGACATCCCTTATAAACGCGCGTGAAAAGAACGCTCGTGTGGCTACAGCCGAGCGCATTGTCCTCGGCTTCTATTCACGCAGCTTGACGTGACAGAGGCGCTCTGTTGCTGCCGCGAATGTTGAGTTCCAATTCCGACAAAAACGCGCGTGTGGAAAAAGATCGTGCCTCCTCAGAGAAACAATCGAAGGGCTATTGTGTCACTATGTGATGTTTACATCACTGCGATAAATATTATTGTGTAGAATTTAGGCGTAAAATATGTTATCTCGCAGCTATACACTCTTTATCACGAAAAAAAAATTACGTGAGATTTGTCTAGACTACCCACTTACCCACCTGAGATTTGGTGAGATTCCGGCCGATGCCTCCCCCCCTCCTCCCGGAAACCTCACGTAATTAATGGACGGCCCCTTAGAAACATGGACAATGAAGAGAGGAGGAGAGTAGAATCCAAGGCAGTGAAATGAGGTTAGTCAGAAGTATCTTCGTGCAGTGGTTCGCAATCTGTTTGTCGCGTTATCCAGTCAGGAGATTCGCGAGGCGACTATGAAGTATTAATGTAAAGTACCTTACGGACTGAAAAAAGCTGTAAGTGTGTTATGTAAGGTTTATTAGTTTCATGATATTATTTTTCATCCGATAAAGAAAAGGAGCAATTAAACTGTAAGATCAAAAGGAACAACTACCTGATGGTGATCACATTGGTAAACTCGAAATTACAGACCTGCATTTTACAAAACAAACAACATTTCAAAGTAGTCTATTTATTCAATAGTAAAGACAAAATTTAACCAGTAGCACAGAGTGGTGTGTACAAGATCACGTGGAAACACTGTGCCGGCCGCGGTGGCCGTGCGCTCTGCGGCGCGCCAGTCACGGTCTGCACGGACACTACGGTCGGGGGTTCGAATCCCCCTTCGGGCATGGATATTTGTGCCATACTTAGTGTTAGCTACTTCATAAGTAGTTTATAAGTTTAGGGACTGATGACTCCGTAGTTAAGTCCCATAAACTCTACAAACATTTGAACATTTGAGCAAACATTGTGCGGATGTGTATGTTTGTCAGTCCGGCAGAACTGTTGCTATTAGATTGTCAGAACACGAGAGAAGCTGGAGGTTAAAAAAGACAGATTCAATCTTTGCTGAACACCTGCTCAGAGAAAAAGCATGTTTACGATGTAAAATTTGAAATTGCCGCGGTGGCGTAGCCGAGCGGTCTAAGGCGCCTCGCTGCGGAGCGCGCGGTTGCTCGCTGTTGGAGGCTCGCGTCCTCCCTAGGGCATGGATGTGTGTGTTGTCCTTAGGTTAGTTTACCTTAGTTTAAGTAGTTTGTAAGTTACGGACTGATGATCACGCAGTTTGGTCCGATAGATTTACAAACATTTGAACAATTTGAAATCCTACATTTCCTAAAGAAAACAGAAAGATGGCACTTCTGAAAATACTGGCGCGCGGGAGTAGCCGAGCAGTCTGGAGCGCCATGTTGCGGATCGCGCGGCCTCGCGTGTCGGAAGTTCGAATCTTTCCTCGGGCATGGATGTTTGTGTTGTCTTTAGTATAAGTAAGTTCATAAGTAGTTTGTAAGTTTAGGGACTGATAACCCCGCAGTTAAGTCCCATAAGCTTTACGAAAATTTAAACATTCTTGAAATACTGCAAATCAATAAACATTATGCTCAGGATGCCAGTTTAGTATTAAACGATTAAACCCAGGTCCTATTTACACATCTACTAGAATAAATTTTAGTTTCCAACTTTCTTTTTCAACAAAAATAATCATGTCAGTTTTCATCTTTTACATTTAGACCTTCTTATCATATTCTAATATAAATGTTAGTAACGCTCATAAGAATGTTGTAATGTACTTTCCTGTGAACTAGTCAGTTTTCTGTGATAACATTTTTCTAAATTGTAACATCTTTGAAAATAAGAATACTACAATCAGTTGTCACCTAATGATGGAAGGAGGCGAAAGCCGGTTAGTGACCAATAAATAAGTGTTGCAGAACATCAGGAAATTGTTCCTTTTTTATATTATTTTCATGTTCTGTCAAGCACCGACGGAAGATTCAATTAATTAAAGTCTACATCTTTTTTTTATTTAGAGTGCTGTTGGTACGGATTAACGTTTAAAGTTTTTATGAACAAATATTTTCACGTTAGTCCCAATAAATTATTATATTTTGGTACTTGATTTACTATTTATTATTTTATTACTTACTTTTCCACAGTCCCTTATGAATTTTCATTGGTAAACAACCGTGTCTAGAAGATAACCTTAAAAAGCTAAAACTATCTGCATCTTATGAAGACTTTCTGACAGAACTATCATGTGATTCTTCTTTGTAGAATTTCTTTAAACACTGAAGCCTAATTTCATTTTAAGTCAGAGAAGGGATAGTTTCGAAACCTTGCAAATACAGCCTTGAAAGAATTAATGGTGTTCACAACTAGTTACTTATGCGAGCGCCCATTCTCAATTTTTTAAAATGAGTATAAGTCTAAACTGCGTAGAAAACATTTTTCTACTAAAACCAACAAGCTTGAATCTAGATATGGGGAGTCTTGTTAACACCAAAAGTCAATAAATTAAGAAATCTTAAAATTTAATTCATGTAATGCAAATGTCGTATTGAACAAAATAGTGGTCTTTTGGACAAGTAATGTGTTCTGTTATTTGTATCCGCCGTCCGCATATACTGGGTCACGAAATTGTATCAAGAAAGATTGTGGATCACACTATAAAAAAGATTGGGAACCACTGTCTTAGAGAGTAGGAAATTAAGTTCGAAGGGAAATATCAATGAAGTGTACCAGATGTAGTTTACACTAATACTAAAATACGAATAAGAAGTATGTTAGGGAAAAGAAGAGGCAGAGTGAGAAATAAAGGTGGAAATGGGAGTAGAGAAGTTGAATGATAGTATGATAGAATAGAGAAGAGGTTAAAATGGTTTTAACATGTAATAGAGTGGAATACAGAAGGATACCGAAAAGAATGAGGAGAGACAGAGTGAGAAATGAAGGTGGAAATCGGAGTAGAGAAGTTGAATGATAGTATGATAGAATAGAGAACAGTTTAAAATGGTTTGAACATGCAATGAGAGTGGAAGATTAGATACCGGAAAGAGTGATGGAGAACAAAATTGCTGGCACGAGGGTAACCTGTAGGGAGACCTAGAACCAAATAATCGGCCCAATAAAGAGCAGTTTAAGGAGGAGCAATTGGGCAGTTATGAAGAGGAATGGTGGGAAGTCAGGGATAGAAGCCTGCTGCTGGGTGTAGGGGAAATGAGGACGGCGTAGTTTTAAATACGATTGTGGCTCTACTGAAAGACAACGGAAGCGCCATGACACGCACCTGCGCGCCGACGCCTCCCCCACTTCGCAGGAGGGGCCAAGTGGTGCAGTGCTGCAAACCTCCGCCTCCATACGGGAACGAAATTATACGAATCAGAGAAAGGGGAAGGGCCGGTAACTGCGTGCCGGCAATTTATCGCGGCCGCCCTAATTGCAGGCGGCGTTGTCTGCGCGCAGTTAGAGTGTCTCGCTTATGAGGTACACAAGTGCGCCAATAAGGACGCATTATTTCAGGCGACACGCGCTTATTGGAAAGCCCGCCTCGGCTCTGCGCAGGTGGCGCCGTGCGATTGCCGTGCGGCTTCCTTGCGCGCCCTGGCGGCGGGCGCCCCAACTACTTGATTAGCCTGCAGCGTGTGCCAGTCCCGGCGTTTGCCGCGGGCAGGGCTTACGGCCCGGGCGCTGCTGCGATTTCCGCCAGCTACAACTGCTGCACACGCTATCGCTTGGCACAGTCAGCGCTCGTTCCGGCCCGGTCGCGTCTGTGTGCCTATACGGTCGCAGTGCTGTTTCTCTCTCCTTTTTCTCAAAAATTTTTCAATACCCCCATCTGGAGTGGTCCATCGAATTTCTCTCTCTCTCTCTCTCACTCTCTCTCTCATTTTTTCTTTTTATTATTTTTTTTAATGCTTAAATGACATTTTTCATCGTTTCGTACTTAAGAGCAGTCTGTGGTACCCCTCTTAGAGGGTGTCTGTTAATTACGTTAGGTGCTTTGGGGGAGGGAGTTGATCCAAATCTAAGTGGGGGGAGACGGGGTAGTCTAGTGACGTAGCCATGATATTGTCCGAATGGTTAAAGAGAAAACCGAGCGAGGTGGCGCAGTGGTAACGCACTGGACTCGCATTCGGAAGGATGGTGGTTCAAATCCACCTCTGGCCATCCAGATTTAGGTTTTCCGTGATTTCCCTAAATCGCTCCAGGGCATATGCCGGGATGGTTCCTTTCAAAGGGCACGGCCGGTTTCCTTGTCCATCCTTACCCAAATACTCTGAGCGTAAGCTCCGTCTCTAATGACCACGCTGTCAATGGGACGTTAAACTCCAAGTTTCCTTCCTCCAAGCTTCCTTAAAGAGAAATTTAGAAAGTTTCATGTTTTCCATTTATTCTAAAGACAAACTAAGGCTAATATTTATTGTATTGGTGTGGTGTCTGTTCTGTCGGACGTCCGAAAGAACAGACACCACACCAACACAATACGTATTTAAGCGCGACGACGGCGTTAGCTTCAGTTATTTCACCGCATATGCGGTCATACGTCCGACCTCGCATGGGAATCCGTAATGGCGAGTGTAAGAGGGCATGGATGATAGGGGCGCTACAAACATAGCGTGGGACATGTGAGAATTTGAGACGGACGGGAGGCGAGCACGGTCGGTCAAGTGGTTGCTGGTCTAAAATATGGCTAAATCTTACTCGATAATATTTATGGCGGTTATGCAAACATAACAAAAAAAAAAAAAAAAAAAAAAAAAAGAAAAGAAAAGTGTGGTTAAGGCGACCGCTGGCCCAAAGCGGAAGACCCGGGTTCGGTTCCCGGCCCGGCTCACATTTTTACTTGTCGCCATTGCTTAATATCAATGCCAAAATGCGGCTACTGTCAATCCTTTCTTTCCTATCCTTCTTCCTTCCCTTCCTTTATCATTGCTAAGGCTAATATATTTTTTATATTTTATGAACATAGTTTGCCTTTGTAAAATCTTCTTATAAATACTGCAATATTTTATATACAAAATCGAGGAAAACATTTCTTAAAAATTGTTTCAATACACGCCAGCAGAACCTTCCGTTGTTATTCCAAACGAAGTCAGGGTATCAGAATGGAAAGTGTTTCTTTGTATTTGAACACGCAACGACACGGTTGCATGTCACCAAGCTGGCTGCCCGTCAGCCACGAGTGTAGCATGGTGTTTCGCAAAATCTGCATTAATTTTTGCATCAGTATAAACACCTTCATATTGATTTGGGAAGCGTAAGGATATAATTTTATTTACAAGATTATTGGTTTTTTTTACTCTTGTTGGCATTGCAACGTATCCATCCTCTAGTAGATAAAATATTACTCTTAAACCTAACTTTAAAAAGTATTACAGATACTGACTGAGGTGCCTTATGATATACTGAAATATTGCCACTGCAAATAACGACTCCACTGCTGTAAATACACAAAACTTATCTTAACAACACAAAAGAGATAAACAGCAGTGGCAGCATTCCACTGTAGTGCTAAACATAGCAGTAATGGACAACGGCTAAAGAGGACTGGGCAATAGCCGATGCTGTTATCGATGTATCGATAATTAAAATCTATAGATGGCTTTGTTGACTGTCGATAGTGCGAATCTCTTTTTCGGCGTATGACTGATAACAATCTCATTCAGTTTCATTACACGGCGCTTTGGAGGTTCGAGTCCACTATCGAGCATGGGTGTGTGTGTTGTCCTTAGCATAAGTTTGAGTAGTATTTTATCGTTTAGGTGATAGGGAGGGGGGGGGGGACCGTGACCCTCAAGACCCCCCTTTGGCTACGTCGTTGGGAAGTCTCGCAAATTCTCACGTAATTTTTTTTCCGCAAGAAAATAAGTAAAACTGCGAGATAACTGGATTAAATTAAGGGAAACATGTTGCACGTCTAAAATATTGCTAAATCTTACTCAATAATATTTATCGCGGTTATGCAAACATTACATAGAAACAAAGTAGTTCCTGGATTCTTTCTCTAAGGATACGCGATTTTTTTAAATTATTAATATTATTATCGATAAACTCCAGTGGAAGACTCTGCAAGAGAAGCTCTGTAGCTCGGTACGGGCTTTTGTTGAAGTTTCGAGAACTTAGCTTTACCGAGAAGTCAGGCAGTATATTGCTCCCTCCTACGTATATCTCGTGAAGAGATCACGAGGAAAAAGTCAGAGAGATTACAGCCCACACAGAGGCTTACCGACATTCTTTCTTTCCGCGAACAATACGAGACTGGAATAGGAGGAAGAACCGATAGTGGTACTCAAGGTACCTTATGTCACACACCGTCAGGAGGCTTGCGGATTAAGAATGTAAATGTAGATAAAACGCGATTTGTCGGTATTCAAAGGCAACAAATAAGGCAAAAACAGTGCTGGCCACCCGGGCGCAGATCTCACGTGAATAGAAGCCTAGGCCAATCCCTTCTTCTATAGCTATACGACTGTTCTTTCCACGTACGTTTAAAATGGGTGTCCTTTACCGTAACACTGCTTCAAGGAAAGACTCCTGCTCACGAAACTCATATTGTCTTCTGGGCATAACTGTAGACTGGGTTACTACCCGACTGATTTGACCCATGATTTCATCAAGATGTCGGAAAACCAGTATACGGGATATCTTAATACTTCTGTATTGTAGATACAAATAATCTGCAGAGAAAAGTCCTCTGCGGTCGGGTTGGTCAATGTGACCTCGGTGGCGGAGTGGTCAACGCGTCTGCCTTCTATGCAGGAGATCCCGGGTTCGAATCCCGGCCGGGTACAAATTTTCATTCGCCACACATTGGTATTACATTTAAACCTAGTACAGTGAAGCCATAAGTGATCTCAAATTGCGATTTATTTCATTAAAAATGAACGCTGTAACGTCGTCAAAAATATATAATTATTTAGGGATCTAGGAATCTTCAAAGTAGCTTTACAATATATATCCACTTATGAAATATTAATTAATAACCCGAACCCATTTCAAAAGAAATATCACTCTGCGTAGCTATAAGATTAGAAAAATGGTGATCTACACAATGGAAGGTTAATTCTAACTTTATCACGTAAGGGAGTACATTATGCTGCCACAAAAAATTTTGGTCATTTAACAAATAATATCAAATGTCACACAGGTAGCCGACCAGGATTTGAAAACGAACTGAGAGAATTTCCGAGCCGGCCGCGATGGCCGAGGGGACTGAGGCGCTCCAGTCACGGTCTGCACGGCCACTAAACAAATTTTCACATTTGTTATGTAATAACTGACTTCTGTGAAACCAGCTATGGTGCTGCCACCTTGCCCCAAAATGTAAACTAGAATTTTCAGAGCTGTCAGTATTTTGTAAGCTGTCATGTTTTTAAGTTATGTATTTTTTTTATATAGTGACTAAGTGCAATGTTGCACTCGTTTCTTTATACCCAATTTTTTTAACAAGTTAGGTTAAGTGCCTCTTAATCACAAATGTATGTTATTTTTTATGTTTTTCTACATCGACATCTACGTAGATACTCTGCAAATCACAATCAAGTGCCTGGCAGAGGGTTCATTAACCACAACTTTTCTCTAACGTTCCATTCTCTAATAGCGCGCGGGAAGAAAGAACACCTAAATCGTTCCGTTTTCGATCTGATTTCTCTTATTTTATTGGGATGGTCATGTCTCCCTAAGTAGATGGGTGCTAGCAAAATATTTTCACATTCAGAACTAAAAGTCGGTGATTGAAACTTCGCAAACAGATCACGCCGCAATGAATAACGTCTTTTTTTTTAATGATTTCCACCCCAATTCTTGCAACATTTCCGTGACGCTTTCCTCCCCGTAATGTGATAAAACAAAACGAGCTGCCCTTCTCTCAACCTTCTCAATATCTTCCGTCAGTCCCACCTGGTGAGGGTCCCACAAGGGGCAACAGTACTCCAGGAGAGGACGCACAAGTGTGATGTAGGCAGTCTCTTTGGTGGAGCTGGTGCATCTTCGAAGCGTTCTGCCGATGAAACGTAACCTTTGGTTCGCCTGCCCCACAATATTTTCTATGTGTTCTCTCCAGTTAAAGTTTTTCGTAATTGTAACTCCTAGGTATTTGGTAGAATCTACGACCTTAAGGTTTGACTGATTTATCGCGTAATTGAAGTTCAGCGGATTTCTTTTAGTGGTCATGTGTATTACTTCACACTTTTCTTTATTCAGTGTCAATTGCCAATTTTCGCACCATGCAGAATTTTTGTCTAAATCGCTTTGCAGTTGCTTTTGATCCTCAATTGACTTCACTAACCGATAAACGACAGCATCATCCGCGAACAGTCTAAGGGAGCTATTCAGATTGTCTCCTAAGTCGTTTATTAACACGAGGAAGAGTAATGGAGCTATAACGCTTCGCTGTGGAACGCCAGATATCACTTCTGTTTTACTCGATGACTTACGTTATTTCTTGCATGTCTTTTATATTTTTGACAGATGACCAGATTATAACATATATGTGACCAGATGATGGTGACACAGTGCACCGAAACCGGTCGTCACTTAATAAATTGTTAGTTTGCGATCTTGGCTTTTCATTTGGTGGATTTGAACCACATTCCTCCCGAAAGAGACCCCAGTGCGCCACCTCGCTCGGTTATATTAATCGACCATTATGCCGAGAGAGATAGATAACATAATGGTCCTCACATCGCCCAAACTGTCTGATCAAAACTAAAATTTACAGAAGTGACAGTAGTCCTTTGGTTGTTGTTCACTTAGAGCAGGGCCGCACAAACACGGAAAACCGCACGCGTGCAAAGCGAGGTGCAGAGAGTGTTTGCACAGTGCATCGGTTCAACTCGGCATACTTCGCCTCGACTCGGCTTGCTGGGTGAGGCCGTCGCTGTACGCTGCCGAATGCGCTGCCAGACGGCTTAGTCAAAATTGGATAAGTAAGCGCAAGAGAATTACTACAATAATGGAACGACCTGCTAAAAAAAAGCAAAAATTCCCGAAAGTCAATTTAAACCGGAATGGGAACTCTCTTAATTTTTTGTTCGTTTGTGACGATAAAATCAAATGTCTAATCTGCTGTACACTAATTACGTGTGTCAGAAAATCGTCTATTGAAAAGCACTACAGCAAATGGCATTTAGAAAAGTATAGTGATATCACATGGGATGCTATAGACGATGAATTAAGGAAGTTGAAAACTCTTGCAAAAGAGAATTCTGCATCTACAAACGAGGTTGGTTTGTTATTGTTTCAGGAAATTACCAACCTGCAGCCAATTCTCGATGTTTTTGTGAAACCCTTTTCGATGGATATTGAAAGTGCGCCTCCAGATTTACATTTCGAACTGATTGATTTGCAAACCGATGTTCACCGAAAGGATTTGTTTTACAACACTAAAAGGTTTGCTCCAGTTCTACCAGAATTTGTCGAATGAAGAATTTCCCAAGTTACACAGAGAAGCAGCGAAGATTATTTCTATGTTTGGCTCCACATGTGTGTGTGAAAGGTTTCTTTCTGTTTTGTCTTGTACGAAAACTAGGTTGCGTGCAAGTATTTCTAATAGTAATTTAAAAAATGCTCTCAGAGTTGCTGCCAGCCGATCTCTTGTTCCAGATATTAGTATCATAATTGCAAATAAAAAAAAAAAAAAAAAAAAAAAAAAAAAAAAAAAAAAAAAAAGAGAACATAGAAGAGATAAATTTGTGTTGAAACCAAATTTAAAATTGTTATTACAATTATTACTATTATTTAAATATCATTTATACCGGTAATCGTGTTCCACCAAACTAAGCTCTTCGCCTAGTGTACATACGTATTTGGCAATGAAGAAGGCCGGCCGCGGTGGCCGAGGGGACAGGCGCTCCAGTCAGAGTCTGCACGGCCACTACGGTCGGGGGTTCGAATCCCCCCTCGGGGATGGATATTTGTGCCGTCCTAGTTCGTAAGTAGTTCATAAGTAGTTTGTAAGTTTAGGGACTGATGACCCCGTAGGTAAGTCCCATAAGCTGTACAAACATTTGAACTTTTTTGATCCTTTAGATATCCCCACAAAAAGAAATCTACTGGTGTTAAATCTGGCGACCTTGCGGGTCGTGTTTATGTCACTGAACCCACATCCCCAGATGATCTAAAACGGCGCATCAAGGATGCATGTCGCTCCGTCACACCGTCGATGTTACACCTCATCCGCAGATCCTTTCGACGGCGCATTGCATTAAGCATTGAGGAACATGGACACACATTTGAATATCTCATGTAAATCAACTTCCTACCGCCATAACATCCATCACCCACAACACAGCCATGTATTATGTACAGCGTGTGGTATCTGCTCATGAAACTTTGAAGGGTTGTAGCTCCCAAACTAACAGTGATAGGATTGTAGTTTAAATTGATTTGGATGCAGCTGGTTTCAACGAATCCAATGCACGATAGAAAAAACTATTGATCCCTTTAAAAAATTATATCTTTGTGCGTTAACTCTTTGGAACATGATACAATGAACTATGTTCATAGCTCCTCAACAAGTGTAATATTTCTTGTGTTGACCTACCACATTAACATTTCCCGTCACCTATTATTTTATAAGTTACAGAGGCAAACACACTTAGTGAAACACCCCTGGATGCTGGATGGCCGGAGGTGGATTTGAACCACAGTCCTCCCGAAAGCGCCACCTCGCTCGGTTATATTAATCGACCATTATGCCGAGAGAGATAGATAACGTAATGGTCACCACATCGCCCAAACTGTCTGATCAAAACTAAAATTTACTGAGGTGCCAATAGTCCTTTAATTGTTGTTCACTTGGAGGGTCCCATACGTAGACCCCGGGCTCACTTTCTACTGCTGCATCCGACTGTTGTCTGCAGTCTCTGTGTAGGCGCTCCGCGGCCCTGAGTCCGGCATCAGGCCCAGGTGGAGTGTGCGTTGTCTGGCAGAGGGTCCAACGGCAGATTTGCAGCTCACAGCGCGCTCCGAAACACCTGCGCTTGTCCGCAACGCAACGCAGCGCGCCTCGCCGCTCAGGTGCTCGCGGCCAAACTATCGCAAATTGCGCGTCGCAATTCCCCGCGCGGCCATCGACGTTAATAACACTTTATTACTCATTTTTGTCAATAACTATACAGATTAGCCCGGCAAAACGGGCGCAAATACATAATTCCGATTGGCCGGCGAGCGTGCATCAAGCAACGCTAATAATGTTGCTCGCCTGAGTAATTTTGGGCCCGGAATATGTTACGCGGCAATATCGGTAAAAAATTATCAGCGGCTAAAGGCCGCAACACAAATAAGTATTACGCCTGCCACTATCAATCCGACTTTGCCCTAATCGTAATAGGCGCTAACTGTGAAATAATGTACGCTATTGAAAGCCCGCGCGGACTTGCGCACACGGTGCCGCATCGCGCTCCCTAATTGTGATTCATAATTAAGGAATAAAGTACTGCAAAACAGATTCGCCGGCGCAGTTTTGAATTGCGACCAATACTGGGAAGCGTGTTAACGTTTCTATTAACTCGTTTTTGGTGGCGTCAGCTAGGAGCACATTTTCCTCTCACCTTGCCCAAGTGTAGTACAAAATTTTGTATGTGTTTCATATGACAATGTACATACGATCGAACAACAGTGTAATTCGCCAACAACCTAACTAACATAGAAATGTGAATTGTGTTTGCTTCCGATTTTACCACTTAACCTTTGAACCCATTTCGTTGAATCCTGATATGCTTTTACTGATCAAATATCAAATGCTCTGAATAACTGTACATCACTCGTTGTGATTTTTTGTGATCTCTCAAAGGCATTAGATTTTTTTTTCAATCTTGGAATTCTGCTAGATAAGGTTAAGCATTGTGTTGTTGGTGGAGCAGTGCATGAAGGTTTAATTCATACTTAAGGAAGAGTGCAAAAGGTTGAAATGAGTGGTCCAGGTAAACTGCAAAAATCAGCTGATTCCTCAAACTTGGTAGCAATCAAGTATGTAGTCCCACAGATTTCGGTCTTAAGTCCTATGCTATTCTTGATATATATGTATTTTCGTTCTATATTCACAAAGCTTCAAAGCTATTTCTTTTTGCTGATGATACAAGTATAGTAATCACGTCCGACCAACAAGAAATAACTGCTGTAATTGTAAATTTAGTCTTCCGGAAAATCATTAATTGGTTCTTTTTAAATGGTTTCCTATTACATTTTGATAAAACATAGTAAGCCCATATACAGTTCCAAACGCTAAATGGCAGACATCATTAATAAATATATGCTGTAAACAGAAGTCTCTAACTTAGGTGCATTATTCAAAGGTCTTTGGTGTGTGAATTGATGACATAATGAATTGGAAGGAATGATCTGTTGAAACATCTGAGTCCAGAAAATTATGCTATTAGGGTTATTGTAGATTTTGGTGACATACACCTCAGTAAATTAGCCAATGGCTATTTTCATTCACTGATTTCATCGTATATTGGGTAATTCATCACTGAACGAAAAATGTATTCATTGCACAGAAGCGACTCTTTAGAGTAATTTCTGGAGCCCACTAAGATCAACCTGCAGACACTTATTTAAGGATCTAGCGATCTTCACAGTAACTTCACAATATATGTAATCTCCACGTATGAAATTTGTTATTAATACCCCAACACAATTAAAAAATAATAGCACTGTACATAGCTACACCACTAGAAAACAGGATGATATACACTATTCAAGGTTAATTGTAACTTTATCATAGAAGGGGGTGTGTTATGCTGCCACAAAAGGTTTGGTCACTTACCAAATAACGCCAAATGCCTGACAGATAGCCAACAGTATCTAAGAATGAACTGAAAGAATTTTCGATTGACAACTCCTTCTACTCAGTGGATGAATTTTTACATAAAATTAGTAATTTCACAAAAAAGTAAATAAATAAAAAATAAAAAGTTGTATGTCACGTAATGTTATCTTACACTAAATTTACACGTTCCACATCATTACGATGTTCATGATCTATGGAACAAGCTTCAATCTAATCTAAACTTAAAAGAGAGAGAGAGAGATAGGCTACTTGTAAAAAGTTTATTCTTTGGAAAAGCTGTTTTATCTTTGACTTTTGAAATTTATCACATTTGTTTAAATACTTTTAATTGTTGATGTGTTGTACATAATAAGATTCAATATAATGAAAACAATTCTTACAGAAGGCCTCGATGTGTTCAATTCGTTTACCACAGTAATGCCTAAACATGGTGTAACAAAGATTGTCGCGACAGTCCATCCTGTGAATCTTCTCATCTTCTGGCACTTGGAGCGCCACTAGCGGAGAAAAAGTCAGCTGTAAATTAACGGTTATTTTATTATACTTCCATTTAATTAAAGCACAGCTAGTATATTTTGGCGTTCCAAGCGTTACAAAATTATCTGTCTGATTCAGTGAGATAATCTACAACAGTACGTGGATAAACACTTTTGAACATGGTAATGATTGCAGCTTATAACGCTCAAAACGATAAAAAAGGAGCATGGTATTTTATCTGTGGTGAGAAACTATTTCTGTTGCTGTTTCTTCTCATTGTGGTACCACTTCTGTTGACACGTAAAAGTTTTGCACAGACTATAATATTTCGTTATACTTCTGCCGACTTTTTACTAAATGAATGTTTCTCTACGCGTAATTTGTTTTTCATCAAAAGTCGATTGTGTTGAAGTCTTACAGACATTTTCGTTAGTGGCTCATAGGTAGCAACAAGAATTGGTTCTTTAGGGGTTGGGAAACTTTTACTGATTTTGACGTTGTCTTTTTTATCACTTTTGTGTGGTTTTCATTTCAGCTATAGCTATAGTGATTTATTTGGTGGGCTACATATTGTGGGTATTGCATTCTAAGCAATTTTCCTACGTTCCACTTTGATTTGGGTGGAGCATAGCGAACGAAATGCAAGGTTGTTGGGTGGATGTATTGTGTCTCTCTCGCCACAGTGTCTGTCCCTATCTCTGCATTAATTTCCTACAATTAATTCATATTTATTTGCCTATATCAGTAATAATTAAAAATGTTACACAGGTATTTACAAGTTGAAGCTCTGGTTGAGCAATTTATTTTATGTGAATATTAACTGATGGATTTTGTTATAGTTGTTCACTCATAAGTTCAAAGTTTTTAAGTGTGTTTCTGGTTTGTTCCCCAAATTTACAAAATATCCATCAACAACTCGGCCGCCGCAGTGGCGCAGCCGAGCGCATTGAGGCGCTATGCTCCGATGCACAAGGCCGTTCCCCGTCGGTGGTTCGAATCCCCCGTGGGGAGAGGATGTTTGTGCTGTCATTAGTATAAGTTATTTCATAAGTAGTTTGTAAGTTTAGGGACTGATGACCCCGCAGTTAAGTCCCATAAGCTTTACAAACATTTGAACATTGAACAATTCAGCCAGTAATTTATAAATTGAAATTGTTAATGAACATGTAAAACTGTTCAGTTGACATCTACAGTTTTATTCCATCATATCCATTACACCCCCCCCCATAATGTAAGTTATTTATAATATTTTTAGGCAGTCTCTCAAATAATTTATTCATTGGAATGGTTAATTGTTTCAAATGTTTTACACTTTGATTTTGGGGATTAAAATTAAGTTTATTCCTGGTTCCCCCTCCTGTAGGCCTATATTTGTTAATGATTGTTTTATTGGATTATTTTAATTGTACTACCACAGTAGAGCCAAGGATGAGAATTGATTTTTATGTTCCTGAATATACGTGTAATGAGTAGAATATCTTTCAAGTCTTTACCAAAACAATGTAACTTCTTTGAGATAAACAGTAAAGTCTGAAGATAGCCTTATAAGCCAAAAACCGATTCACGAATTGTAACGAACTTGTGGAACTTACTCAAAATTGCGATTTTTAACCCACAATTCTTTTATTCAAAATTACATCGGGCGTGGAAAACCTACGAACTTATATATTTTGTATGTTATTAGTGCATACTAACAAGAGGTCTGATACACTTCAGGTGACTAAAATTTGGAAAGGCAATACACTGATAATTTTGCTGTTGTTTTATCTAAGATTGATTTGCCTTTTTAAGAATCTAGTCATTGTCTGTGTTTTGAAATTGTATTAAGTGATTATGTTCGAAATTAATACCTTTCAGAAATTAGAAGTGTTGCTGGTTTTAAAACTGTGGCTAACTTATCAGAACATCGCCACGTTAAATATATGATTTTTTTAAAAATTATTTTGAACTTGCTGCACTGGCTTTCTGTTATTTTAAAAAACAATTTTGGGGCATTTTAAGAATATACTCATTGGTGGTATTTTGAAACTGTATATCTAAACTTTAAGCTGGTCCTTTAAGATTATTAGAAGAACTTTTGCTTAAAACTGAGACAAAATTACTAGGGCATTGGTTTTTTGAGATTCCTTTAGACTATTTCGACTGGTCCATAAAGTCTATTTTTCGGTTCCTCGTGAGTTTGAAATTGGAACCGTAAGGACTATTTATTTTAATAAACTGTTGCTTAAGTAGAAATTGATTTTATTGGTCCACTCAGGCCTTCCACATCTCACTTCTTTTCCAATCACTGTTACATTTGACGTCTCCCTTTCCTACATTAAATAAAGTGTGCTTGAAGTCGCAACTGAGGATGTTTTTATTGTTGGATGGATATGTATTGGCTCATGCCCCACTGGCAACACACAAAAACGAAGAATCATATGCAACTACAAGACCAAAAATCTCGGCTGTGTCACAAATTTCAATTCAGGGCGTCTCCTTCTATTCAGTATCCTTGATGTAATGAGACAAAATATATCTCTGTACATTGATTTAGTATTTGATAATTATTGTTTCAAGTCTTGTATTATACATGCTCTATAAAATATACTACTGAATAGTTCCAGTTTTTCGAAGAAAAATGTCCTTCGAGTATTGTATTATGGAATTAATTCTTTCTTACAATGTTGATTGGCTAAATACATAATGAGTAATTAAAGTTCGGAAGTGGTTTCCGTCCGACTTTCACGGTATGTCCCTTAATAACGGTAAAAAAAACGTAAAAGATATTACATCATTTCTCTTTCAATGTCTGTTCAGCGTATTAATTATTCTTAGGCGGCGCACTGTTATTCACTGTGCGTCGCTTCCGTTTCCGAATGTCATCACTTGTATTCTTCTTTTAACATTTTTTTGCACCCTGCAAACAATATTACCGTCGCACAGTTTTCTGTTTCGGTAATAAATGTTTGATAGCAACTATCGTCTGTCGGGAATTTATAACTTATGTAAGGCCCATTCCATCGTTACATTACAGTACCAAGTTGCGCAAAGGCGCTTTCAGAGGATGATCAATACAGGTGGTGATTATGTAGGTTTAATTCGGATTTACTAACATTTCAATGAATGACGTAGTTTACTTACAGCTCCACATCAGTGTTGGGATATTACTTTCCGCCAGCAGCCCCTTATTATTTAACACGTTGGCTGCCGTGTGGCCGCCGGCGGCCACAGCAGGCGGCTCTGACCAACACCGTCTAAATACAAGGCCTCACGGTGTCCGTGTGATAGGCAACCAACGTAAGCTCACCGGATGGCGCTACGAGTCAGTGGGCTGTGCTCCAGAGGTCAGCCACTCAGCTACCGAAGGCAGCCTATCGGTGAGACGTGACACGGACTTGTTGTGATGCCTTGTATCCAGACGGTGTTGCTCGGGAGCGTCTCTGACGTCATCGCGGCAGTCAATGTGTTTAATCCAGTTGTAATAATTCTTTCAGAATTATTGCTTGGCTATTTTCTGGCCGCATTTTCATTTCTGTGGTGTTGCACAAGTCTGACGTGCGCGTCACGTACTTTGCCGCGCGCTGCCATGCAAGCACGGCGCAGCGTTCTTACGACGTCGGCCACGAGCGCCCTCTGCTGCAATCCCGCTCGTGGCCACCACTAAACTGTATCGGTCATTTGGAAGTAGGACAGGCACCAGTTAAGACTCATCAGTAGGCAGGCTTCTACGTAGTTAAACTATCTATCTGCATTCCACTAGTCTGCTGCCCTCCAAGTTAAGTATTGTATTATTTCTACGAAATATCTCTTGTTCTAATCTAGCTTAGTGTTACTAGTTTCTGCTGTCCCACTGGCTGGTCACCTCAGACTCTGTACCCACACACGTGTGCATCCTATTTCCCTATTTCGGTCTCTCTCTACTCGGCCACCGACACCCAGGACAACCGGCGGCAACGAGACATAAAGTGGCGACGGGGATGGGATACAAAAATTTCAATAGAATTTTATTCATTCACAGTCTTCCACCAAACGAGGAAAGTAATATTTCAGCTTCTCTTATCATACTGTTAAAGTACTCCCTTTTCTCCCGTCTTAAGATTCTAGAACAACATAACTTACATGTGCAGAAGACCGAAAATGCGTGTCTTATTAAAGCTAAAGCAGGAATGTCACCTTGTCCATTTCGTAAATAATCTGATTCTAGTACCCGATTCAGCCTACAACTGTACCTGGAGGCCGCTGCGATCGTGTATAGTACATTAAGGCACACGTCTCGTATGCACAATATCTGACCCAACTGCAGTACGGCGAACTCGGTACGTCGATCGTACACGTTCAGATTTACGGTCCGTGTGCCGACGGCTTGAGAACGCGCCGCAGCCAGTGGTGACATTTGGGGCTCCGCCCCCTGCGGGACGGCTGACACACGGTGCCATCTCGCCGCGGCCACCGCGGCACTCGCGCCGGGCATTATACACACTTGCAGGCGCGCGTAAACAATCGACCGATACGGCAGGGGCGCTAGCGGCATATTAACGCGCTGCCCGGGAACCACCTTGCCGTTACGGCCTGCCGGAATTGCGCTGTAAACAAAGGCGCGCGGGGGCGTGGGCACGTGACAACGGCGGGGGCGCAGGCGTCGCGGGCCGGACGTGTCTCAGCGAGACCGCCGTGCCGCCGTACAGCTGAATGAGTCTCAAGGCGGCGCCTACCTGCTGCACCGAGACGAGCACCTGAAGATGACACAATAATGACGAAACGCACTGTTGTTGATGAGGTCTTCAGTTCGCAGTTTGGTTTGGTACAACTCTCCGAGCTACCCTGGCCTGTAAAAGCCTCTTCGTTTCTGAATAACAGCGGCAACCTAAATCCTTTAGAACCCGCTTACTGTATGGCCTCTCGGTCTCCATCTGCGATTTTTACCGCACACACTTGCCTTAATGCCGCGGTGGAGTAGTCGAGCGGTCTAAAGTGTTTCGCTGCGGAGCGCGCGGTTGCTCGCCGTGGAGGTTCAAGTCCTCCCTGGGGCATGGTTGTGTGTGTTGTCCTTAGGTTAGTTTACCTAGGTTTAAGTAGTTTGTAAGCTACGGACTGATGACCACGCAGTTTGGTCCGATAGATTTACAAACATTTGGAACATTTGGAACGATTCCATGATGTCTCAGAATGTCTCCCACCAAACCATCCCTTCTCTTCTCTTAGTCAAGATTGAAAGACGACCGTCTGTCATCTTCCATATATTTTTTTTATAAAATTGTAATTTATTTGATGTCGCTAGATTAGCATTTTGTTAAAACCGTAACCCCACTATTTTCGAGGCATGAGGAATAGCATTTTTACTTCACGTTTTAAAATATTAGGTTCTGAAATGTCAGTAAATATTGCTAGGATTTTGTTATTTTAATAATTTATTATTATCTCTGTGAGAATGTGTACTTGCTTTACTTTTAAGTGGATGTAAGAGAATCTAATGTCTGAATTTGGATAGTAATAGCTCGCTTTGCATGGTTCTCTCTGTCTCAGAGTCGATAGTTAGTCATTACCAACCCCTGCTGCTGATGCGACCAATGAGGTTTCTACGCCCTTTGGTTACAAGCCAGTCGACGAGCCCTTCCCAGCACGAGTCTCGCGATCTTCTCTCCTCACCACCGCTGTTTTTTTGGGTTTCCCAGTTTCCTGTAGCTTTCCCGCCTCCTGGTCACTCGGTCTTCACTTTGCGCTGGGATCGTGGTAAGGTTGGTTCTGCTCTTGTGTCTGTGGCGATGGTAGCGATTCGTTACCTAGCATGTTTAACTTAGGCTCTTGAAATTAGATTAATTTTTCAGAATATTTTTTTACAGTTGCATGCCATAGTTAATTTTCTTTATTTTTCGAAAATTGAAATTATCCATTTTATCGGTTTTCGGAACAACGTGTGTCCGAATTCTGACTTCAGGGGTTTGCAGCTAGACACCTGAATTCACGCCACTTCCCATTAAACTAGTGCCTAGATAGTTAACTCTCAGAGTGGAACTTAAGAGTCCGCCGTGATTTTGTGTAATGAATCCGATTTTTAACCACTTCACCTTCAGTGGAGTGCAATTATGTAACGTATTAGGGTGTCGCCGTTAACGTGTCTGCCCACGGTCTAATCTAAATGCAACTTACCTTTGCTATACTCACAAACCATCTCGAATGAGGCACGACAGACCAGAGCCATCTTTGCAGTTTTATTGTATATTCTGTTGTGTGGTACCTCCGGTTTTGCTGAATTTCGCCAACGATAGCGGCGCCTGCTTCTGCCTCGTTTCAGCATGCTGAATTTGGTGAGTTTCGCTGTTGCATTGCGCGTGTGTGTGTGAGCGAGAGAGTGTTGTTTGTAACTCCCCCCTCCCCCGCCCAAGTAGCGTTATGTTCTGTGTACTTTACTTTACACTTTACAGATGCATTTTTATTGTATTAACAAAATTGTTTCCCCCTTCTGTTTTGTAGTTTCCGAGCAGCTTCCCCTTTTATATTTAATATTGTTTTTCACCAGTGCTGAGAACAAGCTTAGATGCAAATTTTTATGTTTAAGTTCCGTTGCGCCATAAATCTTTTTTCTTAGTCACCTTTATGAAATAACTTTAATTGTGGTGGCTTTTTTATTAATGCCTGTGTGTAACTTCGTGTGAGCTGCTACGTATATTGGCCACTGTATCGTTAACTTTCTGTTACTAGAGTATTTTGAACTAAGTCAGTTCTCAAATTGGGCCAGGGAACAAGGTTTTTCAGCAGTGAGTAGCCGGTTGCTGAAACTGACCTTTTGCTAATTTTACTGCTAAGATTAAGCTTTTTATAACAGTAAACTCTTATCTGGGTACCTCCTACCAGAATTAAGCTTTTATTTCGTACAGTGGCCTACTTTTAAGATATACCAGAAATCCCTGTTCTTCCCAATTCTCTTCAGCACCTCTTCATTATTTAAGCGACCTATCCCTCTAATCTTCATCATTCGTCTGTACCACTACATTACAAACGCTTCTGTCATCTTTTTGTCTGGATTCCTTATCGTCCACGTTGTCGTGTCCCACCCGTGTCCTTAGAGGGATCGAAAGGACTGCAAGGATGCGCGTCAATGTACGTGCTAGGCAGAATGTCTCGTGGTCGTGGGCTGCCTTCTGTTGACTTGCTCCATTGAAACGAGGGCTGTAGGACGAGTTAGAGTACGGTACTCGGCTGGGATCAAATGTTCAAATGTTCAAATGTTTGTAAAGCTTATGGGACTTAACTACGGGGTCATCAGTCCCTAACTTACAAACTACTTATGAACTACTTACGAACTAGGACGGCACAAATATCCATGCCCGAGGGAGGATTCGAACCCCCGACCGTAGTGGCCGCGCAGACCGTGACTGAAGCGCCTCAGTATCCTCGGCCACCGCGGCCGGCTCGGCTGGGATCTCAGGGGACATTGGCTGCAATCATAAATCATTGGATGAGGATATGTACATTGGGAGCAAACCAGGTACATCCGTTTAATATAAAGTTCTATATACAAAGCTCACTATCTGACTACTTACAAGGGAACCTCCCCATCGCACCCCCCCTCAATTTAGTAATAGGTTGGCGCAATGGATAGGCCTTGAAAAACTGACTGAACGCAGAACAGTCGAGAAAACAAGAATAAGTTGTGTGGAACTATGAAAACAACAATCCAATATATAAAACAAAGTGTCCGTAAGTTTGTACGCGTTGCATACAAATCTACAGTTTTGTTCCAATCTATGAAATTTTGTACACGTAAGCTTCAACCCATGAGGACGGTCGCCGTTAGTATAAGAATCACATACGACATATAGTTCACGAGATATGACGTCATAAACAATGAGAAGCGCGAAAAACTGCTGCATTTTGCGATTATGCTGCTCATTTTCTCCTAAACCATTGGACCGATTTAAACCAAATTTGGTACACACATTCCTTACCGTGAGGTAACAATTGGTATATGGTTACGAATCACATACGGCACAGGGTTCAAAAGATATTACGTCATAACCAATAGAAATCGCAAAAAATTCCATATAATGCGACGAGACTCTCGAAATACACTGTATGAGAATGACAGTACTTAGCGACTTGCAACAAACTTTAAACATAATTTCAAACCTTTATTAAACTTTTTCTCGCTGGCAACCATAGTAAAATGATGAAAGGAAAATAGTTTCTCGCTTACTACTTTTCCGCTGTTTATGGAGTAAATCTACCGCTCTCAGTATGACGTTACAATTTATAATTTGAACACTACAAATTGTAGCGACAGGAAATTTTACAGAATTATACACACATCCAGCTGAATATACCTTCTAAATTGTATCTTAGTACGACACGCAGTACCTGAGATATGAGCACATAAACAGTAACTTTCCGCTGTTTATGACTAAAAGTACAGCATTCAGTATGACGTTACAATTTATAATTTCTACACCACAAATTGGAGCCACAGGAAATTTTACAAACAGTATACACGCATATAGTTGAGTGTACCTTCTAAATTGTTTCACAGTACGACATGTAGTTCATGACATATGAGCTCATAAACAGTAACTTTCGTGGAAAACCGCTCCATCATGCACAAGTTTTAATCTATTACTTCTTTACTACTAATTGTATTCGCAAGAGATTTTTAGAGACATACATCCCTTATAAAATGAATATATACGTCAAAAATATAAAAACCGAGCAGTCCATGCGAAACAGAAGGAACATCGTGCAGATTGCTCACACAGGAGCGTTGTGGTTCTGTGGGTAGCATGAAGGACTGCGAAACGACAGGTTTATGGTTGGAACCTTCCCACAGCCGAAAATTTTCATTATCAGAAAATTATTATCTGTCCTTCCTCTTGATGTGTTTGGTTTTCGGCAAGTGAAATACTTTGTGAAAAGATTCTATGATTTTGCAAAGCTGCATAGGTACACAAAGCAGTATTGTTTACGTGATCGTATCTCTATTATCAAAGTTCAGTCTCTCACACAGAATCAACTTCAGTCTGCGAAATTCTTGGACATATTCAGATTTATTTGGAAATATGCAGGATGTTACAATTGGAAAACGTTAAAAACATATGTTTTGGCAAAGCTCAGGGAAAACTGTTCGGCTGTGAAACTGTTGCATTCATTTGTTACATTTTATGTGACATTTCGGGAGTGATAACATCCACAAGAAAACCTTAAATCGGGCAAAGTAGAATCTCTTTATCCATTTACCAAGTGTACAAGTTAGGTGGGTCGACAAGAGATTCCTGTCATATGACGCACATACCATCACCAGTGTAATATAGTATACATCAGATGTGTTTTCCTGTAGAGGAATCTTTTGACCTATCACCTTGCGATGTTTTAGGTTCCCATTGGAGAGGCACTTCCTTTCGTCTGCTAATCGCACGGTTTCGCGGTGCGGTCGCAAAACACAGACACTAAACTGATTACAGAGAACAGAGACGTCAGTGAACGGACGAACAGATCATAATTTTTCGAAAATAATTAAAAGAATTAAAATTTTCATTTGAGGAAGGCTCGAACCAAGGACCTCTTGTCCCGCAGCGTCTCACGCCAGCCACAGAACCACGGCGCTCCTATGCTTACACTCTGCTCGCCATTGCATATCTTGCACTTGGACCGTTTAGTTTTTCTATTTTGCTTATTTTTTCATAGTTCTATACAATTTCTTCCACTTTTCTCGTCGAATGATCTGTGATCAGTTTTCCATGGCCTATCCACTGCTCCCTAAATCTGAGGGGGGGGGAGGATGTGATGGGGAGATTCCCTTGTTAGCAGTGTAACTTCTCATTGCTCCCTGAGTCTAAGTTCCAATACAACAGAGGCTGCCGCACCATCGTGGTTACTCAGTGCTGCCATGCAATCTCACAGCATCATAACTGTAGCTAACACGTACTGACCAACTGACTAGCTGCTCCACACTCCGCACACTATGGGAGCTAGCCCTATTCTTCGCGATAGTGCACCCGGCACCACTTGTTCCAGATGGTCCCCATTGCGTGTGTGTCGGCTGGTCACGTAGCAGCAGGTGATTTTCAAGCCTACATATTACTTGATTTTTAACCCTGTTTCCTACCATTCGCGACAACGTTCCACCCTGTTCAGTGCTACACTCCAGACACATATAGGCTTTCAAAAAGGACTTCCTAAAATTTAAATTAACATTGGATGTCGACAAATTTTGCTTCTTCAAAAACGCTATTCCTTCTATAGTCTTCCTGCATTGCATATCTCCTTTACTTTACCCCAAAATTGTGGAGTATCCGCCCTCTTTTACTGTTTTGTGTTGTGGCGTCGCCATTTCGGTCCGCGCAAGTCGCCGCGCAAGTAGACGATGAGCGGTAAGTCGCCCCACGGTACTTCGGCCGCCGGGGGTGCCTCCAGTCTCCAGCTGAAAGGTGGAAGGAATATATAGAAGGCTTGTACACAGGAAATAAAATTAATGGCAGTAATCAAGAAATGGAAGACAAAGTAAAGAAAGATGAGATAGGAGATACAATACTGCGAGCAGAATTTGATAGAGCACTAAAAGATTTGTGCAGAAACATGGCTCCTGGAGTAGATGATGTTCTGTCTGACCTGCTAATATCGTTAGGAGACCCAGTCATGAAGAAATTGTTCCACCTGGTATGCAAGATGTATGAGACAGGGAAAATACCCTCAGATTTCAAGAAGAACGTATTGATTCCAATTGCGAAGAAAGCAAGTGCAGACAAATCAGAAAATTAGAGAACTATTAGTTTAATAATTCATGGTTGTTAAATACTAACACGAATTATTTATAGACGAATGGAAATCTGTTGGTGAAGATCAATTTGAATTTATCAGTAATGTAGGAACTCGCGAGATAATACGCACATTACGACTTACCTAAGAAGATAGATTAAGGAAAGGGAAACCTACGTTTGTAGCATTAGTCGATCTGGAGAAAGCTTTTGGCAATGTTGAATGGAATACACTTTTTCAATTTGTGAAGGTAGCAGAGTTAAATACAGGGAGCGAAGTGTTATATTCATCTTGTACAAAAACCAGACAGCAGTTATTAGAGCCGAAGGGCATGAAAGGGTCGCTGTGGTTGGGAAGGGAGTAAGACAGGGTTGTTGCCGTACCCCTAAGTTGTTCAATCTGTACATTGAGCAAGCAGTCAAAGAATGCAAGGAGGAATTTGGAGAGGGAATTGAAGTCCAGGGAGCGGGAATAAAAACCTTACGGTTTGCGGGACGACATAGTAATTCTGTGGGAAACAGCAAAGGACCTGGAAGAGCAATTAAACGCAATGGACAGTGTCTTGGAAAAAAAGTGTAAGATGAACATTGAGTCAAACGAGGGTAATGGAATGTAGTGTCAGAAAATCAGGCGATGCTGAAGGAATTAGATTAGATAATGAGACTATAAAAGTAGTAGATGAGTTATGTTATCTGACTAGTAAGATAACTTCTAATGGCCGAAGTAAAGAAGATATAGAATGCAGAATGGCTATGGGAAGAAAAGCGTTTCTGAAGAAGCGAAATTTTTTGACATCCAGTATTAGTTTTTATGTTAAAAAGTCCTTTATGAAAGCATCTGTCTGGAGTGTAGCATTGTATGGTAGTGAAACGTGGACGACAAGGAGTTCAGACAAAAAGATGACAGAATCTTTCGAAATATGGTGCTAAAGACAAATTTTGAAGATTAGATGGGTATATCACGTAACTATTGAGGAGGTGATCAACAGAATTAGGGGGAAAAGTAGTTTCTAGCATATCCTGGGGAGAGGTTCGTGGGACACATTCTGAGACGTTAAGGAATCGCCAACTTAGCATTAGAAAGAAGTGTGTGGGGTAAAAATGGTAGAGGGAGGTCAAGAGACGAATACAGTAAGCGTATTCAAAAGGACGTAGGTTTCCGTACGCATTCTCAGATAAATAGGCTTGCACACAACAGAGTAGCGTGGCGAGCTGCATCAAACCAGTCTGCGGACTGAAGACCACAACAACACAACTATTAAATTCCAACTGAACTTCCCTAGTATTACCATTTCTATGTAAATAATTCTTGGTAGTATTTTGCAACCATTACTTATTAAATTGAGAGTTCTATAATTTTCACACTTGTCTGCACTTGCTTTCTTTGGAATTGGAATTAATATATATTCCTCTTGAAGTCTGACAGTATTTCCACAGTCTCATATATTTTGCACACACAAGGTGGGACAGTTTCTTTATGATTGGTTCTCCCAACAATGTCATCAGTTCAGAGGCAGTGTAATCTACTCCAGGGACCTCGTTTCGACACAAATATGTCAGCGCTGTGTCAAATTCTTCTCATCTTCATCTACTCCCTCTTCCATTTCTACAATACTGCCTTCATTCCCCTTGTATAAGCCCTTAATACATTCCCACAAAAACAACAACTACACAACAACAACAACAACAAGAACAACATGTGAACTGATCACTTCTCTCAGTTTGGGATCCTGTCCACAATCCTTTACTAGCCACGCCCACCTTTCGACCCTAAGCATACCGAGGAGACAAAATGATGTCCCTCATTCCATCATTCAGCAGTTGGTCACACTACCTACCATCATGCATCCGAAGATTTTAGTGCAAGTTTCGGCTCGCCTTCGCTGAGAAACTGCACACATCCAGCGCGATATTTGTCGTGTTCTGGTGCTCGTGATGGCCGGTCGCCACGAGAGCTGGTATGTGGGAGGCCCCTGCAAGAAGTGTCGGTTGCGCCCTCGCCGCCTTGTCTTCACGCCGACCGGGCGCCTCGGTATCGCAGCGACGGCACTTCATCACCGCTAGACCAAAAACCTGCTCGGCCGCACTTGCCAGCTAGGCAGTACGTCACGGCACCGCACTATGCCGCCCGTCTCATATCTGCCTAAGCCCCTCCGCCCTCACTTCCACCGCCGCGCCTCTAATTAATCTCATTTAACACCCGCACCGCGCACTTTAATTAATGCTTTTTACCTGCTTAGAACAATGCGGCGCCCACCCCACTTCTCTGGCTCCTCGCAGCACGTGTCCAATCCCTCCCAGGCAGAAAAGGGTAGCGGAGAGTCCGCCTGTGCTTGATGACCGCCAAAGTAGCGGGATGAAAGGGTTTGCGGCGCGTAGAAGGACAGCACCACAGAAAAAAATAAAAGAGGGGGAGCGTGGAGAAAAATAAAGAAGTGCCGGGGGAACCCCACGACTATTCAGGGGCAGTCCGCTATCTAACACATTCCGCGTCGCGCAAGAAAGGAGGAAAGGGTCAGAAGACTCCGCGCGAAACAATTGCAGGCGGGCGAAAAGTTGCCGGCGAGGTGGGGGGTGGGGGCGGCGCCTCAAACGACGCGTTTACAAGGGGGACGCCGGCGCTGAAAGGCGGGGCGCCCGGCTGAAAGGAAAAACCTGCCCGCCAAGACGAGCCGCGCGCATTTTTCTGGCGCCAGTGGCGCTGGCGCTGATATAACATGCGCCCGGCCCCAGCCGCCCTGACTGATGTCTTCATTACGCGCTAAATGAAGGCCGACAAAACACTTGCCGGCGGAGGCGGCAGCGGCGGCGGCGACACAAAAGCAAGACAAGTGACCGCCTCCAGGAGGAGCGGCGGCGGGGGCGACGCCAGCGCCCTCCTTACCACGTGCGGCAGCTGCGGCAGTTGTCGCCCCTGTCGCGCGCTCGGAAAGAACAGATGTTATTGCCGAAAATTTCGAGATTTTTTGTCTCCTAATAGTTTCGCGAAATTTCAATATAGTCCTTAAAAAATAGAGAAGTTCCAAGGTTTTTTTTTCCGGAACAAATTGATTAATTTTAGGAAGGAAAAGAAGAAATTAAGTTGCCTATAAATTTTCCTATTTTCTATGAATAAACATAGAAAACAAGACTGACGTGGTCAGATCAGATCACTGTTGCAGAAGCAAAGAAAAACGCATGCAAAATTTAAAAAGACATAGAATCCACAAGACTGGCAATCTTTTACTAAAACTCGCAACCTAGCACGAACTTCAATGCGAGAATGCAATGGCAATAGCGAGAATGGCAATAGCAATGGCAACACTACCGATGACAGTACTGATAAGGCAGAATTACTAAACACAGCTTTCCGAAATTCGTTCACCACACGAAGTGAACACTCCACAACTCAATCCAAGAACAGCTGCCAGCAAGCGAAACATAGAAGTAGATGTTCCTGGAGTACTAAAACAACTTAAGTCACTAAACAAAAACAAATCTTCCAGTCCAGATTGTACGCCAACTAGATTCCTCTCAGAGTATGCTGATGCAAAAGCTCCGTACTTAGCTATCATTTACAACCGATCACTCAGCAGAAGTTCCTTACCCAAAGACTGGAAAGTTGCGCAAGTTACTCCAATATCCAAGAAAGGCAACAAGAGTGATCCCCAAAATTACAGCCACATCTCATTGACGTCGATTTGCAGTAGGATTCTGGAACATCTGCACGGCCACTACGGTCGGGGGTTCGAATCCCCCCTCGGGCATGGATATTTGTGACGTCCTTAGTTGTAGCTAGTTCGTAAGTACTTTGAAAGTTTAGGGACTGATGACCCTGTAGTTAAGTCCCATAAGCTCTATAAACATTTGAACATTTTGAACGACATATTAACCAATAGTCAACACGGATTCAGAAAGTATCGCTTTTGCAAAACACAGCTTGCCCTTTATTCACATGAAGTGATAAGTGCCATCGCCAAAGGATCTCAAATCGATTCCATATTTCTGGATTTCCGGAAGGCTTTGACACTACTCCACAAGCGGCTTCTAATGAAATTGCATGCTGGCCGCTGTGGCCAAGGGGACTGAGGCGCTCCAGTCACGATCTGCAAGGCCACTACGGCCGGGGTTCGAATCACCCCTTGGGCATGGATATTTGAGCCGTCCTTAGTCTTAGCTAGTTCATAAGTAGTTTGTAAGCTTAGGGACTGATGACCCCGTAATTAAGTCCCATAAGTTCTACAAACATTTGAAAATTTTTGAAATTGCTTGCTTATGGAATATCTCCCCAATTGTGCGTTTAGATTCACGATTTCCTATCAGAAAGGACACAGTTCGTAGTAATTGACGGTAAGTCATCGAGTAAAACAGAAGTAATGTTCCCCAGGGAAGCGTTTGGGTCCCCTACTCTTCCTTGTGTTTATAAACGATTTAGGAGACAATCTGAATACCTGCCTTAGACTGTTCGCGGATGACGCTGTCGTTTATCGGTTAGTGAAGCCCACAGATGATCAAAACCAACTTCAAAGCCATATAGACAAAATTTCTACATGTTTCGAAAATTGGCAATTGACGCTAAATAAAAAAAATTGTGTAGTAATACACATGGCCACTAAATGATATCCGCTGAACTTCAATTACGCCATAAATCAGTCAAACCTTAAGGTCGTAAATCCTACCAAATACCTAGGAGTTACTATTACGAACAACTTAGACTGGAGAGAACACACAGAAAAATATTCCATTCGCAGAACGCTTCGAAGATGCACCAGCTCAACCAAAGAGACTGCATACATCACACTTTTGCGTCCTCTCCTGGAGTACTGTTGCCCATTGTGGTACCCTCACCAGCTGGGACTGACGGAAGATATTGAGAAGGTTCAGAGAACGGCACCTCTTTTTATTTTATTACGTTACGGGGAGGAAAGCGTCACGGAAATGTTGCACGAATTGGGGTGGAAATCATTAAAAGAAAGACGTTATTCATTGCGGCGTGGCCGGCCGCGGTGGCCGAGGAGACTGAGGTGCTTCAGTCACGGTCTGCACGGCCGCTGCGGTCGGGGGTTCGAATCCCCCCTCGGGCATGGATATTTGTGCCGTCTTTAGTTGTAGGTAGTTCATAAGTAGTTTGTAAGTTTAGAGACTGATGACCCCGTAGTTAAGTCCCTTAAGCTTAACAAACATTTGAACACTTTTTTTTCATTGCAGCGTGATCTGTTTGCTAAGTTTCAATCACTTCTGAACGTGAAAACATTTTGCTAGCACTCACCTACTTAAGGAGACATGACCATCCCAGTAAAATAAGAGAAATCAGATTGAAAAAGGAACGATTTAGGTGTTCTTTCTTCCCGCGCGATATTAGAGAATGGAACGGCAGAGAAAAGTTATGAAAGTGGTTAATGAATCCTCTGCCAGGCACTTAAATGTGATTTGCAGAGTATCTATGTAGATGTAGATGTTAGAGTGACGCCGAAATACCCCCAGACTTCAAGAAACACGTAATTTCCAAAGAACGTACGTGCAGACAAGTGTGAAAATTAGAGAACCATCAGTTTAATAAGTCATGATTGTAACATGCTAACGCGAATTATTTATAGAAGGTTGGAAAAGCTGGTAGAAGCTGACCTCGGGGTCGATCAGGCAATACTCGCCCTAAAACTTTTTTTAGAAGATAGATTAAGGAAAGGCAAACATACATTTCTAGCTTTTGCAGATTTGGAGAAAGCTTTCGACAATGTTGACTGTAACATACTCTTTCAAATTCGGAACTCAGCAGGGGTGAAATATAAGGAAATGAAGGTTGTTTACAATTAGTAAAGAAACCAGACAGAAATTATTAGAGTCGAAGAATATGATAGGGAAGCATTGGTTGGGAAGGGAGTAAGACAGGATTGTAGCCTTTCACCAATGTTATTCAGTTTATACATTGAACAGTATGTGAAGGGAACAAGGAGGAGGGGTTAAATTTCGTGGCGAAAAAATCAAAATTTCGCTGTTTGTTCAAATGTTTGTAAATCTGTGGAAGTCAACTGCTTGGTTATCAGTCCCTAGCTTACAAACTACTTGAACTAACTTAATCTAACCTAAGAACAACATAGACACCCATGCCCGAGGGTGGACTCGAACCCCCGATGGCGAACGTCAGCGCTCGCCGCAGCACGGTGCCTCAGTGCGCACGGCTATTCCGCCGCGGTTTCGCTGTTTGCCGATGTCTTCGTAATTCTGTCATAGACAGAAAAGATCCAGGTAGAGCACTGCAATGGAGTGGACAGTGTGTTGAAAGGAGCGTATAAGATGAACATTAACAAGAGCAAAACAATGGTAATGGAATGCAGTCTAAGAAAATCGGGCAGTGCTGACGGAATTAGATGAGGTTACGAAATAATAAAGGTTGTAGATCAGTTTGTTACTTGGGCAGTAAAATAACATACGATGGTCGCAGTACAAGTGATATAAAATGCAGAATGGCACAGGGTAGAAAAGTCTTTCTAAAAAAAGAGAAATTTGTTGACATCGAATATTAATTTAATTGTTAGCAAGTTATTTCTGTAGGCTTTTGTGTGGAATGTTGCCTTGTACGGTAGTAAAACAAGAGCAATAAATAGTTCAAACAGGAACAGGAAAGAAGTTTTTGAAATGTGGTGTTACAGACAAATGCTGAAAATTGGGTGCGTATATCGCTATATTGCTTTAACTAATGTGGAGGTACTGAATAGAATTGGGGAGAAGAGGAATTTCCGGCATTCCTTGACTAAAAGAAGGGATCGATTAGTAGGATACATTCTTAGAACAAAATAACAACAAATCCTTTCTTTCAACATGCTTCTATTACAAAAAACATTTCTGCAATTCTTAGAATTGAGTCACAGTTATTTTATTTTTATTTATTTTTTACAGAATTCTCATATTTAGAGGAGCTTATAAAATATAAATCTTACATATATAATATTGTATAATTATGTACAAGTTGTATTTTGTTGTTGTGGTCTTCAGTTTGGACACTGTTTTGGTGCAGCTCTCCACCCTACTCTATCCTGAGCAAGCCTCTTCATCTTCGCATAAGAACGTCAACACACATCTATTTGAACCTGCTTACTATATTTATCTCTTGGTCTCCCTCTGCGATTTTTGCCCTGTACACTTTCCTCCAATGCTCAGTTTACGATTCCTTGATGTCCAAGAATGTGTCCTACCAACCGATGCATTCTTTTAGTCAAGGTATGCCAGAAATTCGTTTTCTCCTCAATTTGGTTTAGTTAAGCGATCTACCAACCTAATCTTCAGTATTCTTCTATTACCCAACATTTCAAAAGCCTCTATCCTCTCCCTGTCTGAACTAGTTATCGTTCATGTTTCACTCCCGTAAATGCCAAAACTTCACATAAATGCCTCCAGAAAAGATTCCTTACACTTAAATAATTATCTGATGTTAACACATTCCTCTTTTTCAAAAACACTTTTTACCATTTCCATTTTGCATTTTATATCATCTGTACTGCGACCGTCATATGTTACTTTACTGTCCAAGTAACAAAACTCATCTACCACCTTTATTGTTTAGTTAACTAATCTAATTCCTTCAGCAACACCTGATTTTCTTAGAGTGCATTTCATAACTCTTCTTTTCTTCTTGTTAATGTTCACCTAATTATGAAAGCATAAGACTGTTTGTAATACATAAAAACAAATAAACATCACAATAGATAAAAACTGATAACAAGTCTTTAAAAAGAATTAGTCGTTATAAAATAACTAGCAATGGCAACAACAGCAAGCAGCTAACCAGTTTCAATAAAACACCTGCCACGTAGTAGTATCATCAAACAAATAAAACGTCATCAGCAATAATGGAAGTGATGTCCTATGGACCCCACTTGGAAATGACCATTGAGGTGAAATGTGTTCATCACAATAATAATAACGTAATAAAGCCACGAAATACAGCAGCATTACTGCTTTTAGCATCTTTCATGGTATGACTGCAACACATCTACAATGATGCAGGCCCGCCAGAAGTGAAAGAGATGAAACAGCCGCTACACCGTGGAAGCTGTGAAGTATGTGGGGAACTGCCTAACAAAGAAGCAAATGAAAGTTAAGCAGATGTGTCTGACAATGTGCGTCAGCTGAGTAGCATACCTTCACTGCTAAAAGATGAAAGACGACCATCTGTCGTCTTCCATTTTTTTGTATATTTCTGTAAATTTATAATTTATTTAATGTCGCTAGATTATCATTTTGTTAAAACTTGAACCCCACTCTTTTCAAGGTTTGAGAAATAGCATTTTTATTTCATGTG
The DNA here is from genome assembly GCA_026315105.1 of Locusta migratoria. Classification (NCBI taxonomy): domain Eukaryota; kingdom Metazoa; phylum Arthropoda; class Insecta; order Orthoptera; family Acrididae; genus Locusta; species Locusta migratoria. The sequence continues at coordinate 117,515,935 of CM048744.1, read as the reverse complement.
TTAAAATATTAGTTAATATTGCCAGGTTTTTCTTATTTTGTTATGTTAATAATTTATTATTATATTAATTATCGTGGCATAAGTACAGCTTCTCCGCTACAGCACATTCCCTGTGAGAATGTGCAGTTGTTTAAATTTTAAGTGGCTGTGAGAATCTATGGCTGTCTGAATATGGGGAGTGATAGCTCGCTTTGCCTCCTGCTCTCTGGCTCGATAGCTGCTTGTATCACCAAAGAGGTATCCACACCCTTTGGTTACGAGCTAGTTAGCGAGCCCTCCCTCCAGCACGAGTTTTGCTGTCTGTCCCTACCACCGCTGTTTCTTGGATTTTCCGGCTTCCGGTGGGTTCCCGCGTCTGATGGCCGCTCGGTCTGATCATTCTGGGCTGGTCGTCTGGTGAGGTAAGATTGGTTCTGCTCTTGTTTTTGGAGATGGTAGCGTTTCATTGACTAGCACGTTTAACTTAGATATTTTTTTTTAAATATTTTCTCCGATAGTGTGTGAAAAATTAGTTCTCGTTTCTCATTTCAGTGATTTCCCATAGATAAACGTGGTCTGTATGATTGTAGTTGCAGTTTGATAATGGCTTGGGATGTTAAACCTTTTGTGATCATGTGGCGGTGTATGAACTCTGTGTAAATACTTTCGAGCTATGTGGGGCCCGATTTCTAATAGGTGATATGTTCATTTGCGTACAGTGCATGTAAAAATCTTCTCATCGTTTCCTTCTGTGAGTGATATGTGTTCCACGTGGTTGGTTCATATAACAAAGCCTTCAGCTTCCACTCTTGTTTGTTCCATGCCCATCAGGCAAGTAACTATGCGGGTATCCTTCTGATTTCCACTAATATTTCGCGATCTTCTCTCCCTGACTATTTTAATTTTGCTGTTTTTTCTCCGTCAGGTAGTACGCACTCTGTTTTTGTCAGTAATTCTCTCTGAGCCTTGTACAACCTCCTTCAATAGCTTCCTTATGTAATTGTAAACATTTCTATGGGTTGCATGCCGTAATTCTTATTTTATTTTTCCGACTTTGTAATTATTTCATTTTTGTGGCTTTTCTGAGAGTGGACTTCATCCGTCTCTGTAATCGCCCTCTATCGTGTGTAGCTGTATTTCATTCGCTTCCTTATATAAATCTAAGCATTTCTATGGGTTACAAGCAGGAGTTAATTTTCTTTATTTTTCGGAAACTGAATTTATTCAATTTTACCGGTTTTCTGAACCTCGTGGGTCCGAGTTCCGACTTCCGGGGTTCGCAGCTAGTCGCTTGAATTCTCGCCACTTCCCATATAAAAAGCAGTACCTAGATCTACCGATTTCTAACAGACTGCAACTTAAAAATCCACCGTGGTTTTGTATAATGTATCCGATTTTCAGCCACTTCACCTTCAGTGGAGTGCGTTTATGTAACGTAGCCGTGCGTCGCCGTTAGCGTGTTTGCTCGTGGTCCAATTCAGATGTAACTTAACGCACCATCTCAAAACAGGGACGACAGACCAGAGCCAGCTTCAATGTGTTTTTGTATATTGTGTTTTGTGCTACCTCAGACTTGCTGAATTTCGCCTACTATAGCGCCGCCTGCTTCCGCCTCGTCTCAGCACGCTCTTTTTGGCGAGTTTCGCTGTGGCATTGCGTGTGTGTGAGAGAATGAGTGTTGTTTGTGAATCCTTCCCCCCAGTAGCGTTAAATCATGTATAATTTATGTTGGGCACCGTCCATATTATTCCATGTAGGAGATGCATTTTTATTATATTAACAAACTTGGTTTCCCATTTTGCTTGTTTTCTATCAGAATAAACAAGTTCAAGTTCAGCATAATCCGTAAGTTGCCTATAAATTGTAGTTTTAGAGCACCTTCCCTCTTCTATTTAATATTGTTCTTCACAAGTGCTGAGAACATGCTCAGATGCAATGTTTCTTACGTCTAAATTCCGTTGCGCCATAAATGTTTATTTGCCCTCTTCCTAAGATAACTTTGTCTGTGGTGGCTTGCTTATTCGTCTGTGTGTAATAACGTGTGATCTGCTATGTATATTGACCACAGTAGTATTAACTTCCTGTTACTGAAGTAATTTGAAACGAGTCAGTTCTCAGTTTGGGCCAGGGAACAAGGCTTTGTAGTAGGGAGCAACCAGTAGTTTACACGGACCATATTTATTAATTTTAGTGATAAAACAAGGCTCTCGTTTCGTACAGTGGTCGACTTTTAACGTGGATGGTAACATTCGAACAAAGTAAGCTTCTATACTGCATTACAAGAGCGCGCATTGCCTCTTATACTTCCTCACAGAAGGACTTAGTTCAGGGAGGAGTTCGAGCGTGGTCTGTGTTGAACAAGTCCTCGGAGTAAACAAAATCCATCGGATAATTTTATGAGTGAGACCAAATGATTCACATTTACTTCATTCGTGGGACTCTGGCATCTGGACTGAACATATGTAATGTAGAAGGCGTGTGTATGTGTGTTTGCTGGTGTGTCGCGGTTGGAGGAGGCTACGAGCTATTCCTTCAATACGCACGCGTGTAAGTTCTTCAGTAATCTACCGTTTTTCACTTAAGGACGCGCTGCAGCGAGAAGGCATTGAACTGGAGCTGTTCGTTAGGCACCGAGCGCTGATTCGCAGACATTACCAATAGGACTCTCACTTCTCTGAAATAATGCCTCCACTGGGCGGCGATTTGTGATTGACAGGCCAATTAAATAATAATACTGCTGTTTTATTGACTTCGCATCTGTTTTTAATTAAATTTGTAATTTACCGTTTTTTGATTAACTCTTCTGCAAAGACTCATAACTGAGTTGCTCGGAGCTACAGCGATATTTGAAAAGCCCCACGCCTGTTGGCTTCCCCTTCGTGAGAAATCGATAGATGACGCGCTTGGGGCAGAATGTAAGAGTGGTTTGAGTAATTAAAATATCAGCTTCCCGATATTTCGATGTCTCTATGTAAACAGACTCTTCATATAAATGCACTGTACTTTCTCTTTTGCTTAATGTACCATGCACGTAACTGTCAGATGTACGATAAAGAAGTTCAAAAAAATTCAAATGTTTGTAAACGTATTGGACCAAACTGCCAGACGGCCGCGGTGGCCATGAGGTCTGCGGCGCGCCAGTCACTGTCTGCACGGCCACTACGGTCGGGGGTTCGAATCCCCCCTCGGGCATGGATATTTTTCCGTCCATAGTGTTAGCTAGTTCATAAGTAGTTTGTAAGTTGAAGGACTGATGACCCGTTGGTAAAGTCCCATAAGCTCTACAAACATCTGAACATCCAAACTGCCATGATAATCAGCCCCCGTGCTCGAGGAAGGAATCGAACTTCCGGCGGAAGCGGCCGCGCAGTTCGTAGGGTGATACCATTGACCACGCTGCCAGTCCGTGAGGCTAAAGAAGTCTCTTCATATAGAAACAAAGACTGCGCTGACACGAAAAGTAATAATTCCTACCCTAAGCTTTCCCCGACTCATACCTCCATGCCTTCATCGCCATCTGGCTGCGATGTTAGACAATTTGAAATAATCAAAATTTTTGAACCAATCCTTTCTGTGCAGACCTATGAGAACAACTGCATAGCAGTAATAACACGCGAAACCAAAACCTCTGGTGTTTTACAGAGTAGATTAGATTAGATTAGATTAGATTAGAATTGTTCCATAGATCATGTATACGACATTTCGTAATGATGTGGAACGTGTCAATTTAGTAAATTGTGGCTATACGTGACAATATTTTAGGATTATTTATTGACTATTTTTTAAGTTTTTTCTAAGAATTCATGTAAAGTGTAGAAGGAGTTTCCATTCAGAAATTTCTTTAATTTCTTTTTAAATACCAGTTAGCTATCTATCAGATTTTTATGCTACTTGGTAAGTGACCGAAGACTTTTGTGGCAGCATAATTCACCCCTTTCTGTGCCAATGTTGGATTTAACCTTGAATAGTGAATATTACCATTTTTCCTAGTGTTGTAGCTATGCACACTGCTATTATTTTTGAATTGGGTGGGATTGTTAATAACAAATTTCATGAGTGAATATAGATATTGTGTAGCTACCGTGAAGATCCCTATTTCCTTAAATAAATGCCTGCAGGATGATCTTGGGTGGGCTCCAGCAATTATTCTGATTACACGCTTTTGTGAAATGAATACTTTAGTGTGAATTGCCTCAGAATATGATCTCATATGAAAGCAGTGAATGAAAATAGGCATAGTAGGTTAATTTACTGAGATGTATATCACTAAATTTTCCGGTTACCCTGATAGCATAAGTAGATAAACTCAAACGTTTCAGCAGATCTTCAATGTGTTTCTTCGAATTCAATCCCTCATCAATGCAAACACCTAAAAACTTTGAATAATCTATCTTAGCTACAGATTTATGTTCAAAGAGTAAATTTATTAATGGTATCATTCCATTTACTTTATGAAACTGTATATACTGGGTTTTATCGAAGTTTAATGAGAGTAAATTTGTAGAGAACCACTTAATAATTTTCTGAAAGACATCATTAACAGTTTCATCAGTTAATTCCTGTTTGTCAGGCGTAATAGCTATACTTTTCTCGTCAGCAAAAAGAACTAGCCTAACATCTTCGTGAGTATAGAATGTCAAGTCATTAATATATAAGGCCTATTAAGAACAGCAAAGGGCCTCAGACCGAACCTTGTGGGACTCCATTTTTGATAACTCCCCAGTTAGAGGAATTAATTGTTTCTTCTGTATCATCTGATCTGCTTATTTCAACTTTCTGCACTCTTCCAGTTAAGTCTGCTTCAACCATTTGTGCACTGTTCCACTCATACCACAATACTTAAGCTAATCTAGAAAAATCATTGTAGGTGTCTCAAGTAACACGATTCCAGAGACACAGAATTAAGCAATTTTCCTTCTTTTAGTTACGATAGCTACTTTAAACAAAGTAACAGATGACCAAACATCTTTTATCTTTCTTTGAATCAAAAATCTAGATTAACCAATGGTACTGAATTGAAGCTGAAAATACTTTAGTATTGTAGATAATCCTTCAGCTGCAGCATCACATTATTACGACGCGTTTCGGATTTTATATATCATCAGGTATTCATCTGTTAGCGAGCGACAACTATACTTAGACATATAAAAGATGTAGGTACATAGATATCCAGTCAGATGTCATTGTTTGTAGACTGCCAATGTCTGTACAGCACACATGTTATTGTATATCTATGTAGCTGTCACTCACGAGCAAATGAATATCTATTGATGTACAATATCCGAAACACGCCATGATAAAGTCATGTTGTGCCTGATGTATGGTTTTCAATACTGCGACCTATACAGCTTCTTGCAGTACCACTGATTAATTTAATTATGGTAGCCTGCCTTGTACACGACCTGATGTCACAGTAAAGAAAATCTAGATGTGGACACGATTCTTAGCGCGGCATTGCGGAAACGTTTGTCTTAAATCGTCCATAGCAAAGAATTGCAGCAACGCCTCTTAACATTGCATAGCAATGCACAGTAGCCACAAGAGAAGTGATACAACATGAGCTAAAGGTAGTGTCCGTGCGCTTTCCTAACAGCTATTAGTACACATTTTGTCGAAATGAATTTGAAAGCAATGTAACAACCTAGGCTTTCGCCGACATAGTTATTAAAATTGAAATTCCTCTGTGATATTTTCCGCATTATGATGATATACTTCTTCCCTGAGGAAGGCTCCTGTAACGGATCCGAAATGTTGGAGAAATATATCATCATAACGCGGCAAATATCGCAGAGGAATTTCAATTTTAACAACTATGACGGCGAAAGCCTACGTTGTTACATTGCTTTCAAATTCATTTCGACAAAATATGTACTAATAGCTGTTAGGAAATAGCTTCTGAGCTATTTGCCGCGTCATGATGGTATATTTCTCCAACGTTTCGGATCCGTTGCAGGAGCCTTTCTCAGGGAATACTTCCCTGAGGAAGACTCCTGTAACGAATCCGAGAAATTTATCATCATACGCGGCAAATAGTTCAGAAGAATTTCAATTTTAAGAACTTCAAAACTCTTTCTGAGGATCCTTTGAAACCCAGATAATTTGGTGAGTACCGCTATCTATATTTACTTCTTCATCCAGACTTAGCGGAACAGTACTGTGTGTTAAAGTTTACATCGCAATCAGTCAATTGGCGGGAGGTTACCGTTCTCATAAGATTTCGAACGATGCATGCGGAGTGTACTTTATTTACGGATTTTAGCAGAATGTAGAGTTTTACTCCTATCTTGATGAACTTTTGCACAGATGGCCGTGAAAGGCGAGGCAGATTTCCGTCTGCCTAAAATGTTGTGTGGTGCATGGCAGAGGGTACTTTAGCTACAAAATTCGACAAGATCTACACTTTTAATCCCATCTTGAAAAAAATTCGCACACTTGATTAGCAAAACAAGAGGAAGATCACTGCCTAGGCTTACATAATGTTGCGTTGGTGGATGGGAGAGAATTTTACACCGTTTTACGAATTACGATGAAAGTTAGCTTATGTGTGATTTCTTTGGGAAGGTTTTTATAATACGCAAGTCGCCGCATAGCAAAGGGTACCTTGCTGTGTACTTGACACTGTTTCACTGAGCACCATGAAAGTTATCAGATATACTTGATTTTACAGAGATAGAGAGGTAGATATGAGATGAAGTGCCGAAGTTTAACATAGAGAGGACAAGGAGACGAAAACGCTCAAATGCTTGTAAAGCTATGGGACGTAACTGTGGGATTATCAGTCCGTAAACTTACAAACTACTTATGAATTAACTTACACTAAAGACAACATAGACATCCTTGCCCAAGGCAGGATTCGAACCTCTGACGTAGGAGGCCGCGCGAACCGCAACGTAGCGCTCCAGACTTCTCGGCTACTCCCGCGCGGCAGGAGGAGATGACGTGGTGGAGGGGGAGGGATAGGCCGTAGAGATAAGGGAAGATGGACACGGAGAGAGGAAAGAAAAAGAGATGGAAACAGACAGAAAAGAGTAGAGGAGAGATGGATTAAAGAGAGTATGGGATCTATACAATCCCAGGCAAAGCCAGGATTTCAACCAGTCATTTATGTAAACAAGAAACAACAGCGGCCCCAGAACAGATCCTTGCGGCATCTACAATTTACTGGACCCCATTGTGAATTAATAAGCCATCTTCTATATTTGGTGTACCAATCCTATCTAGCAAGCGTTCCAGAACGACATCCAGTATTCAAGCATCGGTTGAACATGTGCTTCCCGAGCTACCTACTTAAGTCATTCCAGCGAAATCTATTGTATCTCAACCTCCCCTACGTTTAGTGTAGTGTCGATGACGCAACCTTTGTGTCATAGCAGAGGCGTAGCCCACGTATCGACCCTGGAGATGTCTAGGTGGAGACTTGGGGCCGTCGGCCACAAGTATTCCTCCCTCCTCGGCCGCTTTTCGAGAGTCGTGCGGCCGCAGCGCGGCGGCGTGGGCGCGCCGCCATCTTGTGCCTCGGGCCGTCTTGGGAGTGTCCGCTGAATTTAGTGTCGGTCCGGCGGTATAAATCCAGGGCCGGCTCTGTGTCGCTAAGAGGTCAACCGAGTCGCGTCCGCGCTACTTTATGAAATATGAGCCACGCGCGCCGCCCACCGTCCGTATATTTCATGCCATTGGCAACGACTGCGCCGACCCTCTCTGGCTGTCGGGCAACCGTCCGGTCGCTGCGGCGGCGACCTGGCCCCTGCGTCATCCGTGGGAGGCGCCGCGCCAACTGAAGCACGCGATACCAAGCGTCGGCTTTGACGACTGACGTCGGCGTGTTACGTAATGCGACTCTATACATTGATTATGTTTCTTTTGCTACGATGAGTCTAGCCATTTATGCCCTGGATATGATATAGACCAGATCTAAAGCGTCTCGCTGCGGAGCGCGCGGTTGCTCGCCGTGGACGTTCGACTCCTCCCTGGGGCATGGGTGTGTGTGCTTGTCCTTAGGTTAGTTTACCTAGGTTTTAGTAGTTTGTAAGCTACGGACTGATGACCACGCAGTTTGGTCCGATAGATTTACAAACATTTGAGCATATACACCAGAGGTGAGCAATGAGCGAGCCGCGCTCTCGGAGCCGCCTGCCTGAGCGGGAGCAGAGCCGCGAGCAGCTGGCGTCCATCGCGTAGTTCCTGCTGAACAAAACTAGATGGCGTTATGCGCAGCCAACGCGCTAACGTAGCCGCAGAAATGCACCTGGCTGCGCTATAAAATAACTTATAAAGATAATAGTCCAAACTCTTTAGTATCCAACTCGAATGAACAGATTCCACTGCTAGAGGTACCTCCTGAAAAAATGCTATTATGAAACTTTCTGGCAGATTAAAATTGTCTGCCGGAATCGGGACTCGAAACTGGGACCTTTGCCTTTCGCGAGCAAGGGCACTACCGACTGTGCTATCCAGACACGACTCACAATGCCGCCTCACAACTTTACTTCCGCCAGTACCTCACCTCCTACTTTCCAAACTTCACATAAGTTCTCCTGCGAAACTTGCAAGACCAGCACTCCTGGAAGAAAGGATATGGTGGAGACATGGCTTAGCCACCGCCTAAGGGATGTTTCCGGAATGAAACTTTCACTCTGCAGCGGAGTGTGCGCTGACATGAAACTTCCTGGCAGATTAAAATTGTGTGCCGGAACCGGGACTCGAACCTGGGACCTTTGCCTTTTGCGGCCAAGCGCACTACCGACTGTTCTATCCCGACACGACTCATGAAGCCGCCTCACAACTTTACTTCCGGCAGTACCTCCCCTCCTACTTTCCAAACTTCATAGAAGCTCTCCTGCGAACCATGCAAGACTAGCACTCCTGGAAGAAAGGATATGGTAGTTGGGAAGACAAAAAAAGGGCAATGTTAATATTAAACTAGAAGATGATGTTCTTGAGACGGTTGAGAACTTCTGTTAGTTGGGGAGCACAATCACTGACGACAGTATCACAGATATAAAGAGAAGAATAGCCATAGCAAAGCAAGCTTCCAGAATAAAAGTAATTTACTAACAGACTATCATATAAGCCTAGAAAGTAGGAAAAAGTTTGCCAAAACCTTTGTTTGGAGTGTCTTAACATACAGATGTGAAGCGTGGACTATGGGAAAGGCAGAGAAAAAGAGACTGGAAGCAATGGAAATGCTGATATGGAGAAGAATGACGAAAACAAGCTGGGTAGATAGGAAAATTAATCGACAGATCTTAAGAGAAGTAAATGAGAACACAACTGTGCTAAATTATATAGGAACAAAGAAATCAAAAATGATAGGGCACATAATGAGACACAACCAGTTCCTAAAGAATGTTTTTGAAGGAAAAGTTTTAGGGGAAAAACCAAGACGCAGGCCAAGAGCAACGTATTTTAATAACATCAAAGAAGATATGGGGATAAAATCGTATGAAGAATTGAAGAGGATGACAATGGAGAGAGGGACATGGCTAAATCGACAAGGCATAGCCTTTAGTTTATGATGTTGACGTTACGATTATCTCATTACTTTTTGCAATACATACTGATCAATTTACTTTCACCCGTCCACCTACCCGATCGACATTACTTGATTAAAAATTACTAATCACTTGAAAAACTATCATAATGCTAACTGCTGGGCAGAAAACTCTGGCAAAGGAAAGTTCCTTTTTGCGTAATGGGAAGTTCTATTTATGACTATTATGTTTCGGAATGCTTTCCACGCTTTTCCATTTAGTACATCTCCGCCAATGTCGTCATGGGTCAAAGCATCGAGCCCTTCAGTATGCCAGGCGCCGCCAAGATGGTACAGAACTACGGCGCACAACTCTCGCGATAATGCCACTATGTTGTTGTTGTGGTCTTCAGGACAATATCAGGTTGTTTATTGATTTATTTATCGTATGGAAATATACATGCAATTTACAGTGACAGTTGCTAAATACAAAATAAATATCTGTATATTACAAAAGAATGTACAAGAGTTTCGGTAACTATGTATATCACAATCTGATACCTAAGGAGTCTACCCATTCCAGTGCTGTTGGTGAGTCGTTGATTATGTCGTTCCAGCCTCCACTAAAACTTCTGTTGGTACATTCCTCACCAATGTGTTGAACAGTTTGTTCTGCTGCTCCATAGTTGCACAAGGGGCAGTCTGAGAGTTCCCATTTGTACATGTAGGACTTACTTCTTCCATGAGCACATCGGATCCTGTTGAGTGCAAAAGCTTTTTCTAGGAAGTTGGAAGCCTGGTATGTATGTAGGGTGTTGTTTTTCTATGCCTCATTCTACACATCTTCAGTCTTGAATGGTTCGGGCTCTCGAGCTGCCCAGAATGGTTTTTTTGATTCGAGACACATGCAGGGTGGATTGAGCAGTATTTCCTCGGTGGGTAGCCTTTTGGAAAGCTTCACTTTTTTTTTAAAATCTCTTCCCATTCTTGGGTCGCTGCTTCTTGTCGTCTCAAGTGTAGTGGCCGGCCGCGGTGGCTGAGGTGACTGAGGCGCTCCAGTCTGCACGGCCACTACGGTCGGGGGTTCGAATCCCCCCTCGGGCATGGATATTTGTGCCGCCTTTAGTATAAGGTAGTTTATAAGTAGTTTGTAAGTTTAGGGACTGATGACCCCGTAGTTTAAGTCCCATAAGCTTAACAAACTTTTGAACATTTGATTCAAGTGTAGTGGGGCCATACTACTGAGAGCAGACAGCCAAGGTAGTGGGGTTGATCATAGGATGTCCGTTACGATTCTCATGGCCTCATTTAACTGAACATCAACTTTACTGGCACGTACACTCCTATACCAAACAGGTGCACAATATTCAGCCGCAGAGTACACAAGACACAGGGCCGCTATACGGAGAGTGTCAGCTTGCGCAACTCAATAAGTTCCAGTTCCAACCTTTGGTTTAATCCAGCTTTACACGCTACTCCATCATGTGCAGTCCTCTTCAACCTACAACCGTTTCAACCTACTACCTGTATTAGTCTCCCGCTCTCCTACTGCGACGTTCACCACACAAACTCCTTCCAACACTACACTGACACTTCCTTGATGTCTCCGAATGTGTCCCACCAATCTATCCCTTCTTCTAGTCAAGATATGCCACAAATTTCTATTCTTCCCAATTCTGTTCTGTACGTCCTCATTAGCTACGCGATCTACCCGTGTAAAATCCAGTATTCTTCCGTACCACCAAATTTAAAAAGCTTCTTTCACTTTTCTTTGTGTACTCATCGTTCACGTTTCACTCCCATAAAAGACAATACTCCAGAGATATGCCTCCAGAAAAGGCTTCGTAATACTTACACTAATATTCGATGTGAACAGATCTTTCTTCTTCAGAAATACTTTCTTTCCATAGCCATTCTGCATTTTATATCTTCTCTATTTCGGCTATTAGAAGTAATTTTGCTACATAAATACAAAACTACCAATACTACTCTTATTGTCTCATTACCTTTAGTAATACCTTCAATATTGCCTGATTTTCTTAGAATACATTCCATTAACTTTCTTTCACTCTTGTTAATGTTCACCTAATACTTTCCTTTAAGCACACTGTCCGTTATGTTCTATTGCTCTTCTACTTCATTTGCCGTCTTTGACAGAATTGCAATGTCGTCGTCAAACAGCAAACGTTCCCTCCTTCTCCCTAAACTCTAAACCACCCGATTTCAAGAAAACTGTAAAATTTCCAATTCCAAAGAAAATGTGAAAATTACAGAAATATTAGGTTAATAAGTGAGGGTTGCAAAATACTAACACAGATTATTTACAATTGGTAGAAAAACAGGTGGAATTCGACCTCAGAGAAGATCAGTTTGTAAACTCAAACTAATGTAGGAACACGCCCTGCAATACTCACAAAACGACTTAGGCTAGAAAGTAGGTTAAGGAAAGTAAAATCTAGGTTTTTAGCTTTTGTAGATTTGGAGAAAGCTTTTGACAATGTTCAATGGAACACTCTTTTTCAAATTCTGGAAGTAGGATAAATAAAATATTAACAGTTGAGTCCAGTCCTTTATTATTATTTTTTATGTTTCATTTATTACAAGTCTATTTGCTTTCGTTTTTCGATTTTTGAAGATAATAAACTAAATCAGTAGAACAGCAGTTTTTATTTTACTGAGACACCGCTTAATACCATATTCCTGTATCCTGTGAGGTCATTTAGCAGTACCTATTTTCTACTTACAGATTAATCCTTGCGCGAAATACAAGGTGGAAAAAATCGTCTATCAGTTTTCTGAGACAAGCTGATATCAAGTAACTTGAACGCGCTAGAAGATTAGGTAATGAGATAATAAAAGAAGTAGATGAATTTTGTTGTCTAAGTATCAAATTAATCTGTGATGAGCGAAGTAAAATCCATTTTGGCTATGGGTAGGAAAGCATTTCTGAAAAAGCGATAGTTGTTGACATCCAATATTACTTTAAATGTTAGGACGTTCTTTCTGAAAGTATTTGCCTAGTGTGTAGCATTGTACTGGAGTGAAATACGGACCATAACGAGTTCAAACAGAAAGGTAATAGAAGCTTTTGAAACGTGGTCTACAGACGTTTGGTGGAGATTAGGTGGGTAAATCACGTAACTAATGAGGAGCTGCCGAACAGAATTGAGGAGAAATAAAATTTCTGGCATATCTTGACTGAACGAAGGGTTAGATTGGTGGGGCTTATTCTGAGACATCAAGGAATCGTCAATTTAGCACTGGAGGAAAGTGTGTCGTCTTAAATCCGTGAACGGAGACCGAGAGACGATACTGTAAGCAGGTTGAAAAGTTTACTTAGAGATGAATAGGCTTGCACACGACAGGCAGGATAGTGTGGGGAGCTGCATCAAACCAATCTGTAGACTGAAGAACATAACACAACTAATTCTAATTCCTTTTCCAAACTTTTCCTTGCATTCCTTTACATCTTGCTCGATGGACAAATTGAATAACATTGGGGAAAGGCTAAATTCCTGTCGTACTCCCTTCCCACCCATTGAATCCCTTTTATGCCGTTAGACTCGTATATCTAATGTCTGGCTTTTGTACAAGTTGAATATAACCTTTCCTTCCCTATATTTTACCTCTGCTGACTGTAGTTTTCAAGACTGTATTTCAGTCAACATTGCCAATAGCTGTCTTTAAATTTACAGAAGCTAAAATTAGGTTTGCGTTTTCTTAACCTGTCTTCTAAAATATTTCGTAAGTGAGTACCATTTCGCTTGTTCCTGCATTTCTGCTAAATGGAACTGGTCTTCTACGATGTCGGATTCTACCAGTTTTTCCATTCGTGTGTAAATAATTTGTGCCAGTATTTTGTAACCACGACTTATTAAATTGATATATCTATAATTTTCACACTTGTCTATACTTACTTTCTTTAGTATTGGAGTTATTATACTCTTCTTGCAATCTGAGGGTATTTACCCAGTCTAGTACATACTGCACACAAGATGAAACAGTTATCAGATATCAGCATTTCGGAGGGAATATCGTCTACTGCTGGGATCTTGTTTCGACTCAAATCTTTTAGCGGTTTGTCAAATTCTTCTCGCAGTATTTTATCTACTGTCTTATTTTCATCTTCTTCCTCTTCTATTTTTACAATAATGCTTTCAAGGTCATTTGCCTTGTTCAGGCGCTCTGTATGTTCCTTCTACCTTTCAGCTTTCCCTTCATTGCTTAGTCCTGTTTTTCCACTTGAGCTGCTTTTCTTGTCTCCAAACGTCTCTTTCATTTTATTGTTGGCGCTGTCAATCTTTAACCTAGTTATACATTCTTCTATGAACTGCCAATTCTTCTTATCCAGTATCCACTTCCTGACAATCTCATTTTCTAGCTTTCTGTTCACCCTACTACTACTTTTTAATTTGCTTTTTTTATAATTTCACCTTTTAAGTTCAGTATCTCCTGAGTTATCCAAGGATTTCTATTAGGCCTTGTCCTACCTTCATGATTCTCCATGAGCTTCAATTCTTCATCTATGAAAGCTACCCATTCTTCTTTTGCTGTATTAGTTTGCCCGTTTCGTTTAATTCTTGTCTAATGCTACCTCTGAAACTCTCGATAACCTCTGAGTCCTTCGGTTTATCCAGGTTCCAGCTCCTTACTTTTGCGCCTTTTTGTCAGTTTCTTTTTAATCTACAGTCATAACCACTAAGTTATGGTCTGAGTCTGTATATGCCTCAGGATATGTCTCAGAGTAAAAAAATGGTTTCGGAATCTGTGTCTACCCATTGCAAGCTTCTTTCACGAATTGTAACCAAGTGTTTTTGATGATTAAATTGTGCTCTGGCAGAATTCTACCAGGCGACCACCTATTTCATTTCTTTTCCCCATTCCATATTCACCTACTATGCTCCCTTCTCTTCCTTTTCCAAATATCTAGTTCCAGTCCCTAGTCACAGTCAAGCTTTCCTCTCGCTTTCTTGTCTGATTAACTTCTTTTATCTCATCATACAATTTTTCAATCTTCTGATCATTGACATAGCTAGTTGTCATATAATCTTGTACAACTGTGATCGGTGTTGGCTGCTTGTTTATCTTTGCTACGATAATGCGTTCACTATCTATTCATAGAAACATTGCCACATTCCTATTTTCTTATTCATTATTAGAACTGCTGTACCACCGATAAGATTTTGTATTTATAACCCTGTACTCTCCTGACTAGAAATCCTGTTGATCCTGCCACCGAACTTCACTAATCCGCATCATATTAAGTTTATCCTATAAATTCGTTTTTTCAAATAACTAACTTACCTGCCCTATTAAGGGATAGAACATTTCACGGTCCGATCCGTGGAATGCCAATGTTGTTTTTATAATTCCTAGTAACTAAACGTGGCGGTGAATTTTGTAGTACAAATATGAAACCGTAATTAAGGTAATATCAGTACTTTTGTTAATGGCAGTCAATGCTCTATCATATCAAAATATCAGTGTAGTGTAATGCATACAGTTCTGAATAGCAGAGGCATAATAGTAAGGGACTGTGTTCTTGTCGATGCAATATAGCGATTCAATCTCTGTGTTCAGGAGATCTTCGGACTATGATAATACAACACACTTTTTGATTTGTCTAAAAAACACTAAAGAATTACATTTTTAAATTTTTTGAATGATTGAAGTGTAATGTATTGAACTGACGTCACAGAATCCTGACATCATGTCGAGATCGGTAACTGCGTAATACTGGAATAAAACAACGCATTTCACATGTAACAATTCCTAAGATTGTACCCCTCTTAACAATTGTTAGAATGAATAAATAATGACACAAAAGGTCGCATCAAGAATGACTTGCATAAACTGCCACTGTGAAATATATCTACCAAGTTAACTAATATATTGCGTGACTGATAACCCGTGTACATGAAAGACAGTAGTGTCTAAATTTCATCAAATTAGCGAGATTAGATAAAGCACAAATGTTAATTCTAGCCTGCACACTTTTTCAGATGTTTTATATAAATATACCTACCTTTAACCAGTTTTGTTTCTAATCGATTTTCAATTACATCTGCTCCTACAGCATTAATTAATTATGCTGGTTTTTTAAAAAAAGAAAAAAAAAGTACTGTTGTAGCCAGTTTCGCAGACTACTGACTAGAAAGTAGAAGATTCTGTGTATTACAAAAATGTTTAATAAAATGTGTTGGATCTAATGCTTTTGACCCTAGTGCAGATTACGTATTACGTGAATCTTTCTATGACGTACTCGTACTACGAATACTTCAATACCCAAGTTGATAGAACGTACAAAGTAAGAATCATCACATCTCTACAACTTTGCAACATGAAATTAAGCTTCGACTGTACAAAAATCAACCAATGTATTATCCAGTTTGAATTTATCAACGACCAAATAGAATAAATTATATACGTGCAACTGAACCAAGGACAACGCAGTTCTTTTCTCTTGGTCCTGATAAAGCAGTGTTAATTTTTTTTTTAATTTGTACTTTAAGGATATTTCTGTGACATATCGTGTTCCAATGTGAGAGAAAAATCTGGGATCAACATCCTTTAGTCATAAAAAAAAAGAAAAAAGAAAAAAAAAAAAATATGCCAGCTTCCTCTTCACACAAAGGCCAACCAGCCACCTCAAGTCTTTCCACCGTACACTTAACACACGAGCGCTGTAGACGCTCTGATACATCCACTGAGCTTTCCGCTCGCAATAAGCACAACTCCCCCACCTCACAAATATGCTACTCAGAAATCAAAGAAATTCTTCGACGCAAATCTGCCCGAAGACGGTAGCCTCTCATCTGAGATTTCTTGTCAGACAATCGTTTCTTCTTTCTCATATCTAGCTTCTAATTTGACCCAGTCGTCAGAAACTCCGAATCCTGTACAGTATGTGGATGCAATAGCCAGATTCTAGATCAGGCTTCTATTTCTCGCGTGTTTCTACATGAAGTGATCGAAAATATCCGGACCCCCCCCCCCCCCCCCCGAAAAAAACATACGTTTTTCATATTAGGTGCATTGTGCTGCCATTTACTGCCAGGTACTCCATATCAGCGACCTCAGTCGTCATTAGACATCGTGAGACAGCAGAATGGGACGCTCCGCGGAACTCACGCAGTGCGAAGAATGTCACGTGATTGGGTGTCAGATGTCTGTGCGCGAGATGTCCACACTCCTAAACATCAGTAAGTCCACGTGACAGTGAGGTGGAAACGTGAAGGGACACGTACAGTACGAAAGCGTATAAGCCGACCTCGTCTGTTCACTGGCACAGACCGCCGACAGTTGAAGACGGGCCGGCCGCAGTGGCCGAGCGGTCTGCGGCGCGCCAGTTACAGTCTGCCAGGCACTACGGTCGGGGGCGTGGGTGTTTCTGTTGTCCTTAGAGTAAGTTATTTTAAGTTAGTAAAGTAATTAGTGTGTAAGTTTAGCGACTGATAACCATGAAGTTTGGGCGCATAAGACCTCACACACATTTGAACAGGCACATATCCAGACCATCACACAGGAATTCCAAATTGCATCAGGATCCACTGAAAGTACTATCGCAGTTACGCGGGAGGTGAGGAAACGTTGATTTCATAGTCGAGCGGCTGCCCATCAGCAACACATCAATCAGGTCAGTTCCAAATGACACCTCGCATGGTGTAAGGTGCATAAACATTGGACGAATGAACAGTGAAAAAAACGTTGTGTCGAGTGACGAATCATAGTACACAATATGACGATCCGAGGGCAGGGTGTGGGTATGGTAAATGCCCGATGCACGTCATCTGCCATCGTGTGTAGTGCCAACAATAAAATTCGGAGGCGATGGTGTTACGGTGTGGTCATGTTTCCGTGGAGGTGGCTTGCAACCATTGTTATTTTGCGCGGCACTGTCAAAGTACAGACCCACACTGACGTTTACCTTCTTACTTCCCATTCCCCCCAGGGGCTCATGGTTCTTTCGTGAGTACGTGCGTGCCGAGCAAATGCAGTCGTCCTTCCGTTTTACTTCCCAGACTGCATTTCCTTTCCCCCTCCCCTCCTTTCCTATCCTCCGTCCTTCCCTTCCCCACCGGAGGACTGATAACCTCAGTAGTTTAGTCCCCCTATCCCAACCAAACAACCTAACCTAACCTTACATCCCATTATTGAAGAGCAATTCGGGGATAGTGATCACATCTTCCATCAGCTGTTCATAACGCACGGCCTGTGGTGGAGTGGTTACACGACAATAACATCGCTGTAACGGACTGGCCTGCACAGAGTCCTGAGTTTAATCCTATAGAACACCTCTAGGATGTTCTGGAGCGCCGACTTCATGCCAGGCATCACCGACCTACATCGATACCTGTCCTCAGTGCATCACTCCGTGACGAATGGGCTGCCATTCCCCAAGAAACCTTCCAACACCTATTGTACGGATGTGTTATGTACACAATGTGGACGATGTTCGGCCAGGTCAACTCAAGGGCACAATTCATGTAACAGAAATTAGTAGCACCACTCTTAGACACATTTATTAGGTATGAACACGACAATTCGAAAGATGAATTCAACTTAACTTTCTTTGCTCGTAGTTTCTGAGCAAACAATGTCCAATGCCTTAAAGCAGTCTTCTGTAAATACAATACTGTCACCATTCCATAGTCCACAAACCTACGCCAATATATCTCTAGCTTCATCGAATAAATTTCGGGCGTCCAGCCGTGCAAATTCTATGTCTTCTTCTAATGTTTCGGCCGCGTATCGTCCGGCCATCTTCAGAGTGAGTCCCACGACTGCCGACAAGTTGCCAAGCGCGGCCTTATATACACCATCGCGGCGTCACTGCGCATGCGGGTCTCAGATGCTGGTCGGCGGCAAAGAGCTACACTTGGCACGCGCGCCCCCCGTGGCGAAAGGAATCAGGAGTTCGATTCTGTTATCGATCTGTGTGTTGTGGTGGCAACACCTTGTCGAAATCTCTGTAATTTTATTACATTAAGTGCAGGATTCCACGCCTTGTCCAAATTAAAACCACTATCTCTGTTTATTAAATTTTCAGATATTCTAATTTCTACTGCTTTTTTAAAAATTGCGTCCCAAACTGAAGATATAGGAGTTAAAATCTTCACATCACTATAATTCATTGAGTGCCCTTTATCTAAACAACTTAATCCTGCACTTAATGTAATAAAATTACAGAGATGACGACAAAGTGTTGCCACCACAACACACATATCAATAACAGAATCGAACTCCTGATTCCTTTCGCCACGGGGGGCGCGCGCGCGCCAAGTGTACCTCTTTGCCGCCGACCAGCATCTGAGACCCGCATGCGCAGTGACGCCGCGATGGTGTATATAAGGCCGCGCCTGGCAACTTGTCGGCAGTCGTGGGACTCTCTCTGAAGATGGCCGGACGATACGCGGCCTAAAATATTAGTAGAAGATATAGAAATTGCATGGCTGCACGCCCGTAATTTATTGGATTACTCCTTACGCCGTGAAAAGTTGAAAATGCATATCCCTAGCTTGTCTGTAGGTTACTGTGACATGCCTAAAGATATCTCGACAGTCACTTTTTAATACTGGCTATCCCATACAGACGTGGATAACGGACACGGTCCAACTATCGAGGACGTGCGAAGACTGTCTGGTTTACGGGCACGCTGAGACTCCGACTTCCGACTGTAGACTCCGTAGACTGCTGGCGTCGGATTGACGCCCGCCTATATCGCGGGCGGCGGAGGGATCTCACATCGATGGTCGGATGCGCGGAATCCGATTGTCGTCGTCTCGATTGGCTGCCTCGCGCGGAAGCATAAAGTGGTGCGGCGGCAGTGGCTCCCTCTGCTGGTGCCCGTTGCATCCGCGTCGCTGCACTGCCCCTCGAGCGCTCTCTAGCGGGAGCGCGCACTCTTCGAGGACGGACACTAGAGGTCTGCACCTCGCTCGGTTGCTCGCTCGAATCGCCCGATGCATGTCGTTCTATGATAGTCCGGCAGGTGTCGGTACTGCAGCTTGCGACAAGGCGTGTGGCTGCGCTCGACTTCCTCCGCGCTCGTTCGAGCGGGGCACGCTCGACCGGCCCGACCGTCCACACTGCCCGCTCGCCACTCGGTCGCCCACCGCAGCGCCACTCGAGCACAAGGCAAGTGTCAGGAGCAAACTAGACGCTACAGAATACATCCCGACTGCGAAATTTGGAATTCTTTCCTTTCCCGAGTGCTTCGAAAGCTGTTCTCTCGATCCACTTGAACTAGCCATTCAGTTTCGAATTTTGTACTTTACCATACAAGTTATTATACGTGATTAATATAAAGTTTCTGTGTTAAGATCATTTACTAAATGAGTTATCCATGATCTTTCTTTCTTCCTTGTTACCATATTGTGGACTGTTAGTGCCTGTTTAGTGGTAGGTGTAACTTGCCGACATAACGAGGAAATGATTGTATTTAATATCCATTTCTCTCATCACTCTCAAGTCCTGGAATACTTTGTGCGTCTTCTATATTGATATTAAATACACGATATTGCTGTACACCTGTTAGGTTAGGTTTGTGCATCCCTCTCTCTGTTGCACCCCGTTAATATGTATTCCCGTAGCATTTTGGCACAGTGCGTGGTTGCTGCACCTCTACCTTTTCCAAGTGAGTCCTTAACGGGAATTTTTCCAGTTGCAACATTCCTATAACCCTACTGCCATTGTCGTCTTTCTTATCTACATAGTAAAGAACGCATGCAAGCTTTTGTACAATATATAGGATCCACCCTTTCTTCCGTCGTCAGGGTCATACGCTGGTCTAATGCTCATATATCCTGTACCTATTTTAAATCCTCTTACTCCAATTGTTTACTTTACACAGCTGCACGAATTTATGGTGCTCCTGCTGTTTCAATGATGTCTGTATTATATTTATTTAGGGCCGTCTGAAGAATGTCACCCAGGTGCACCAGCCAAAAGAATGAACAGCATGTTTTCGGAATTGCGGGATAAGAGATCGGCCTAGGTATATTGCAGGGGAAGTGACAATTGGAGGGGCGGCTACCCCTTAAGTGACCAATTTTTTGTGCTCAAAAAATTGTTTTGATTTAATCGAAGTTGAATCTATGAAATTTTTCTTATATCAAAAGATACTTTCATACCAAAAATCATTAAAATCGCTTCACTAATCTCTAAGTTATCGCCATTTTTCTATTTTAGCCCCAATTTTGGAGGACCGTTTCACCCCTTAAATATGATTTTTCCACCGCTAAAAAAATTACGTGTCCCATAGTTTTTCATGTATTATACGCAAATTTCATAAAAACCGGAGAGTGACTTGGGTAGGTTTCCTTGTGAGTACAGCGGCAGCACTACGCTGTGCGGCCTCTGTCCGCCTCGCCCCGCCCCACGTAGCGTCGTTCCAGTGTCAATACGCTCGCTGCGAGCGTAACACACTCGCCGCGCCACTGCCGAGCGTTGCGCACTCGACCGAGTACGAGCGAGCGAAACCGGCGATTTGCGGACCTCTAACGGACACAACAGTATGCTTGCGAGAGTCGAAGCTGTCATGAAGGCTCAGGGTGCTCCAACACCACACTGAATTCCAACATTACCGATGGAGGGCGACACGAACCTGTGAGCCATTTTCAGCCTGGTGTACGGCTACTATTGATGACATAGTGTATGTTTTTGTCCAATCCCCATACCCATCCGAGTGATAGTGCTGACGCCAGAGTAGCATAAATTATGAGTCTGTCTTTGCCAGATAACAAGCGACTCTTGGATTGGTGGGAATTACGACCGAAGTCGACTTAGGGGACTAGGGGATCAGGGTGACGCGAGTGAGAGAACCAACGTTCGACTGCCAGTGGCGAGGAGAGAGAGAGAGAGAGAGAGAGAGAGAGAGAGAGAGAGAGACGGTAATTGCGCAAGGTGGCACGCATCAGTCAGTGGGGAGGCGTGTGACAAGTGCCAATTGCCGTCTGGTCCCTGCTGCCTCAGCAGTGGGCGGGGCCGCCTGAGCTATGGACGCGCCGGGCCTGGCTGCCACCCACCCCTCCCCTCCCACAAGCTCTTCAGTGCTCCTCGCGAGCTGACCGCCAAGCCACGCAGCCATAAAACTCCGCTAACGGCCTCCTCCAGGCGTCTTTACTGCTCTCGCCCTGGACGGCGGACCACAATCTATCACACTGA
This sequence comes from Locusta migratoria, assembly GCA_026315105.1. Lineage (NCBI taxonomy): Eukaryota > Metazoa > Arthropoda > Insecta > Orthoptera > Acrididae > Locusta > Locusta migratoria. The sequence continues at coordinate 117,494,322 of CM048744.1, read as the reverse complement.
TCCAGATGCCTCGTCTCAGCATCCTTCATTAACCTGACTGGCGACACTGAACGAGGAAAGATCGAAAAGTATCACACAGTAGTTTTGTTACTGCAAGCCTTAATAGCTAACAAATGAACACGCAACAAAGAAAACAGAAATGAAATATTTTACCTACATTTCTACATAGCCACCAAGGCTCTCAACACGTTTCTACCATCGTGGTACCAGTTTCAAATTAGCCTATTTCCTTCCGGTTGGAGTATAGCCATCCGCGGATTGCTAATTTGACTTCATCTGCATCTACATACATACTCTGCAAATCACATTTAAGTGCCTGACAGAGGGATCATTAACCACTTTCATAACTTTCATCTAACTTTCCATTCTCTAATAGCGCGCGGTAAGAAAGAACACCTAAATCGTTCTGTTTTCGATCTGATTTCTCTTAATTTTATTGGTATGATCATATCTCCCTAAGTAGGTGGGTGCTATCAAACTATTTTCACATTCAGTAGTAAAAGTCGGTGATTGAAACTTCGCAAATATTCAAATGTTTGTAGAGCTTATGGGACTTAACTACGGGGTCATCAGTCCCTAAACTTAGAAAATACTTATGAACTAGCTAATACTAAGGAGGGCACAAATATCCATGCCCGAGGGGGGGGGTGATTCGAACCCCCGACCGTAGTGGCCGTGCAGACCGTGACTGATGCACCGCAGTCCCTTCGGCCACCGCGGCCGCTGAAACTTTGCAAACAGATCACGCCGCAATGAAGGTCATTCTTTTAATAATTTCCACCCCAATTCGAACAACATTTCCGTGACGCTTTTCACCCGGTAACGTGATACAACAAAACGAGCTACCCTTCTCTGAACCTTCTCAATATCTTCCGTCAATCCCACCTGGTGAGTGTCTCAGATTAGGCAACAGTACTCCAGGAGAGGACGCACAAGTATGATGTAGACTGTCTCTTTGGTGGAGCTGGTGCATCTTCGAAGCGTTCTGCCGATGAAACGTAACCTTTGGTTCGCCTTCCCCACAATATTTTCTATGTGTTCTCTCCAGTCAAAGTTGCTCGTAATTGTAACTCCTAGATATTTGGTTGAATTTACGACCTTAAGGTTTGACTGATTTATCGAGTAATTGAAGTTCAGCGGATTTCTTTTAGGGCTCATGTGTATTACTTCACACTTTTCTTTTTTTAGTGTCAATTGCCAATTTTCGAACCATGTAGAAATTTTGTCTAAATCGCTTTGCAGTTGCTTTTGATCCTCTGTTGACTTCACTAACCGATAAACGACAGCATCATCCGCGAACAGTCTAAGGGAGCTATTCAGATTGTCTCCTAAATCGTTTATAAACATCACTCGCAAGTTGACTGGACAGAAATTTGTTCAGACAACCAAATAGGTGAAAATCCGATAGTAGAAGATGTGACGGTACAGTCCATATCCTCACGCGCCGTCATAACTGTGGTAATGAAAACTCCTGTGCTCCTCGAAGTAGCTGGTGCGGGCACCCTAGGTCAGGCCGGCACGAGAAGTCAGTCGTGAGCTATTATGACATTATTATTTGACAAGTTCATTACAATGTTACATTTTGAAAAGGCAAAAAAACACTAAATGTTTAAGGAGTACACGACCATACAGGGTAAAAACAGAGCTTAAAAATAATAAAAAAATACCTGAATTAATCAGTGAAATATATTTACCTAACATTTCTCAGCGCCCTCAGGCGAGTATCTATGAAACTTTCCCTTAATACATCAAAAGTTACTTACATCAAATGTTAAACTTTAAATTGTACTGTATATCAGGTGCATTTTTAAAATAAAATCATCATTGTATCATGAGGAACTTAGTTTGGTCAAAACTTCCTCTTGATAAATAATACCTTTCATTAAAATATGCACCTGATATACTGTAACCTTTAACGGTTTACGTAAGTAACTTTTGATGTTTTAAGACACGGTTTCATAGCTACTCTCCTTAGGGCGATGAGGACTGTTAAGTTCAGTTATTTTTTAACTGTTTAACCCAGTTGTCTTTTTTATTTTTAAGCACTATTTTGACCGATTAATATTCAGCTCTAGTTTGCAGCCGGATACCATCGTCAACTAGACACAACAATTCGGCAGACCAACTGGCTGCCATCTTCAGCTAAATGCCCTGATTATACTTACTCGCAGGAGGCAGAACAGAAACAGCGGCCCCTTCATAACCGATGACAACCCGCCGATCGTGCGCGAAACCGAAGTAGAGGCCCTCCAGGCGCAGTTTGTGCGCCGGTAGAGAAAACCGGCGAAACGATGGCTCGAAACAAGACTAGTTACAAGAAACTGCAGATCGAAATGAAGACCGTTGTTGCTTAATATCAGATAAGATTGGGTTTCAAGTTTTACTTTGAGGGAAGCCCTTGTCTCTATTAATAATATCATCGGCCATACGAATTTCCATTGATTCTTTAAGAACACATTCCCAGTAACGGAGCCGGAGCAATCATTATTGTTTCATTATATAACGTCTTGTGTCCCTCATTCAGACAATGTCCAGCAACAGCTGACTTTTCAGGTTGAAGTTAACGAGTCGACGATCATGAACTTTGCGGATCGTTTGGCTGATGTAAGTCTTACCACAATAACACGGAATTCTATAAACACCAGGTTTCCTCAGTCCCAAATCATCTTTAACTGACTCTAAGAGGGCCCTAGTCTTTGCTGGTGGTATATAAACACTTTAAATGTCAAATCTTCTTAAATTTTTGAGGAAATAATCCCGACAAAAGGCAAAAAGGCAATAGATTTGTAGTTGTCTTCGAATGGTTCACCTTTTGGACCAAACTGAAACGCGCGAAACATTTGTGGTGTGCTACTTATTGCTGGAGCTCTCCGTTTCCGAGAGAAATAAGTTTCTGGAATGTGGATAAGAGACGAAACCATCCGTAGTGCAAATTTCACTGCTGTCTTCACACAGAATCGATTTGTACGTGTACTATTTGTTGTCAACCATGCTTATATAACTAAAATATAGTTTTTGACATCCAAAGGATCTAATTACAGGTAACCTTCTAGGCAGTAAGCTTCTAGATTGTGGGGTATTCAGATCCCAGCTTGTTACACAACATTGATTATTCAGGCTTGGTATTTTGAGGTTTAAGTGTGGTGGATTTAACTCAATATTGAAATGAAAGTTTGTCTGTTTGAACATATGATGGAGCTATATTTTGGCACGCTGGTGGAAGTGTGTCCGTTATCAGACTTCCAAAGGCAGTGCAGTTATATAACGAATTTGAAGCACAGAAACATCTCGACAGTTTCAGGGCATTGAAATAAATTCAGTGGTAAAGTAGAACATTTGTGCTGGTCCGGGATTTTACTATTCGGGCCAGCGGTTGACTTAACCAAATGTGCTACCCAGGCATGCTTCACTTCCTGCCCAAATTCTCGAATTAAAGCACACTACGATGGTAGTGCCCCCTACCCATTAGTTTCTTTTGCTCGCAGCTTCTACTAGATTACCGAAGAGGATCGAGCGTTTTTACACTGAAATTGTCAGTTTCCTGTTGGGAGCATACATACAATTATTGATATGGTGTCTGTTCTTACGGTAATGTCCGAATGAATAGATAACATATAAGTATCCAGAATGAAATCTGCAGCGGAGTGTGCGCTGACATGAAACTTCCTGCAGATTAAAATTGTGTGCCGGAACCGGGACTCGAACCTGACACCTCTGCCTTTCGCGGGCAAGCGCACTACCGACTATGCTATCCCGACACGACTCACGATGCCGCCTCACAACTTTACTTCCGCCAGTACCTCGCCTCCTACTTTCCAAACTTCACAGAAGCTCTCCTGCGAACCATGCAAGACTAGCACTCCTGGAAGAAAGGATATAGTGGAAACAGGGCTTAGCCACAGCCTAAGGGATGTTTCCAAAATGAAAATTTCACTCTGCAGCGGAGTGTGCGCTGATATGAAACTTCCTGGCAGATTAAAATTGTGTGCCGGAACCGGGACTCGAACCTGGAGTCGTGTCGGGATAGCACAGTCGGTAGTGCGCTTGCCCGCGAAAGGCAGAGGTCCCAGGTTCGAGTCCCAGTTCCGAACCACAATTTTAATCTGCCAGGAAGTTTCATATAAGCGCACACTCCGCTGCAGAGTGTAAATTTCATTCTGGAAACATCCCTTAGGATGTGGCTAAGCCATGTCTCCACTATATTCTTTCTTCCAGGAGTGCTAGTCTCGCATGGTTCGAAGGAGAGCTTCTGTGAAGTTTGGAAAGTAGGAGGCGAGGTACTGGCGGAAGTAAAGTTGTGAGGCGGCATCGTGAGTCGTGTCGGGATAGCACAGTTGGAAGTGCGCTTGCCCGCGAAAGGCAGAGGGCCAGGTTCGAGTCCCGGTTCCGGCAAAAAATTTTAATCTGCCAGGAAGTTTCAACATATAAGTAATTTCACTTATTTAATTGGAAATCTATAGCCGGAATGACTGAACCAGTTATAGAGGAATATTCCAAGACAGATAACTGCTCACAGAAAGAGACTCCTCATCAATCAAAAAACTTGACGAAAGTTGGTGCAGCATATTTTACGAATACGAAATCAACCTACCAGAACACGTCCGTTTGATGAATTCATGAGATTTTTTTTTCTATTGCCGTACTGTGGAACGCGACCTCGTCCTGACCTGTTACCTACACGACTGGTACAGATGGAGACAACCGTGAAATATCTCTCATCGCGCCCCGTCGTCCGCGGAAGGTACGACCGTGAATACCGAAACTTTATTTGAATTTCAGGACCCGTGGAATATTCCGCGACAAATGAATAATGCCGCGCACGTCAGTCAGAGTGACGGGTGAGTAAAATATCTCCTGCGAGGCGGCTGCCGCCCACCCCGAAAGATCCCCCGCAGTTCAATATCGGTGTCTGCCGTGCCCAGGAGCGGACCTGCCATCTTTATGAAGTTGGCGTGACAAATGAAGCAGCCAGAGGGACAGCGGCGCCGCGCTGCGACGGACGGGGCCGGACGGCCACTTTGATTGAATCCCGTCTCCGGCCTGATTGGCCTTCCGCGACGGATCGATCACCTGCCACGGCTCGACCTGCCCGCCGTCTCAGACGCTTCTTCCGCAGGGCTCGAGACCGTCCTTTCGCCAACTGACTCATCCGTCAACTCTGTGTAAGTATCGCGTGCTGATTTTTATAGAGCTCGCGTTTCTTAATTGTCGATTCCAATGGCGACTGGTTCCTAGAATGGCTTGGGTTTCACTGCTTTTATTCCATTATACTAATTTACCTTCCCAATGTAACAGTGACCTCGGAAACCAATCGTCTAATCTATTTTTTTAACAAAAATAAGTCAAGGATTCAATAAACACTACTGACCATTAAAATTGGCCGCGGTGGCCGAGGGGACTGAGGCGCTCCAGTCACGGTCTCCACGGCCACTACGGTCGGGGGTTCGAATCCCCCCTCGGGCATGGATATTTGTGCCGTCCTAATTCGTAAGTAATTCATAAGTAGTTTGTAAGTTTAGGGACTGATGACCCCGTAGTTAAGTCCCATAAACTATACAATCATTTGAACATTTTTGAACCATTAAAATTGTTACACCAAGAAGAAATGCAGATGATAAATGTGTATTCATTGAACAAATATACTAGAACTGATATTCGATTACATTTTCACGCAATTTTGATGCATAGATCCTGATAAATCAGTTCTGCTCGTAAAAACTGCCTTGATATGCCTGGGCATTGAGTCAAACAGAGCTTGGATGGCGTGTACAGGTACAGATGCCCATGCAGCTTCAACATGATACCACAGTTCATCAAGAGTAGTGACTAGCGTATTGTGACGAGCCAGTTGCTCGGCCGTCATTGACCAGACGATTTCAATTGGTGAGAGATCTGGAGAATGTGCTGGCCAGGGCAGCAGTCGAACATTTTGCGTACCCAGAAAGGCCCATACAGGACCTGCAACATGCGGTCGTGCATTATCCTGCTGAAATGTAGGATTTCGCAGGGATGGAATGAAGGGTAGAGCCACGGGTCGTAACAAATCTGAAATGTAACGGCCACTGTTTGAAGTACCGTCTATGCGAACAAGAGGTCACCGAGAAGTAATGGTTGCAAAATACTAACACGAATTATTTACAGAAGAATGAAAAAACTGAAGGAATCCGACCTTGGGAAAGATCAATTTGGATTCAACAGAAACGTAGGATAACGGGAGGGAAAACTCGCATTACCACTTATCTTACAAGGAAAGTACTTGGGCTCAAACAAACACATATACACCAAAATCGTATGAGAGATAATCAAAAGATCCCTTAATGCACTAGTGATACTCCTACATCTGCAAAACTCTCAGTCGTCCGTTAGAGGCCTCTGCGTGTGCCATGCCGCTTTGCACTTTGACCTGTCGGTTCGCCAGTAGGGACGGTGCAGTATGCCTCCAAAGTTCCGTTTTGTGATGTTATTTGTGTGGTGAAGCGTTCGATGGGACGGCGATTGCTAATCAATCCTGCTAATATATTGCGATTAGTTGAGATGAAGTTACGAAGAACCCTTCTTCGTGAAGATGGTATTAGTGTGGAAGATGAATCATTTGCATGCTTTCTCGTATCTGTTATTGTACAGAAATATGAGCATAAGTTAGATACTGTTGTTACAAACTCATAATAATAATATTAGGGATGATAATGACGGACAACTCATTGTAAGCGGTAGTGCTACGTTAATTATGCTAATTTACTTTCCCAAAGTAACAGTGACTCCGGAAACCGCTGATAGAATCCGACCTTGGGAAAGATCAATTTGGATTCAAGAGAAACGTAGGAACACGGGAGGCAAAACTCGAATTACCACTTACCTTACAAGGAAAGTCCTTGGGCTCGAACAAGCACATATACACCAAAATCGTATGAGAGACAATGTAAAGATCCCTTATTGCACTAGTGATACTCCCACATCTGCAAAACTCTGCAGTCGTCCGTTAGAGGTCTCTGCGTGTGCCATGCCGCTTTGCACTTTGACCTGTCGGTTTGCCAGTAGGGACGGTGCAGTGTGCCTCCGAAGTTGCGTTTTGTGATGTTGTTTGTGTGGTGAAGCGTCAGATGGGGCGGCGATTGCTAATCAAGCCTGCTAATGTATTGCGATTAGTTGAGATGAAGTTACGAAGAACCCTTCATCGTGAAGATGGTATTAGTGTGGAAGATGAATCATTTGCATGCTTTCTCGTATCTGTTATTGTACAGAAATATGAGCATAAGTTAGATACTGTTGTTACAAACTCGTAATATTGATGTTAGGGATGATAATGACGGACAACTCATTGCAAGCGGTAGTGCTACGGTAATTATACTAATTTACTTTCCCAAAGTAACAGTGACTTCGGAAACCGCTCGTCTCCTCTATTTTTTAACCAAAATAAGCCATGGTATGCAAAATACTAACACGAATTATTTACAGAAGTACGGAGTAACTGGTGGAATCCGACCTTGGGAAAGATCAATTTGGATTCAAGAGAAACGTAGGAACACGGGAGGCAAAACTCGCATTACCACTTATCTTACAAGGAAAGTACTCGGGCTCGAACAAACACATATACACCAAAATCGTCTGAGAGATAATGTAAAGATCCCTTATTGCACTAGTGATACTCCTACATCTGCAAAACTCTGCAGTCGTCCGTTAGAGGCCTCTGCGTGTGCCATGCCGCTTTGCACTTTGACCTGACGGTTCGCCAGTAGGGACGGTGCAGTGTGCCTCCTAAGTTGCGTTTTGTGATGTTATTTGTGTGGTGAAGCGTCAGATGGGGCGGCGATTGCTAATCAAGCCTGCTAATGTATTGCGATTAGTTGAGATGAAGTTACGAAGAACCCTTCTTCGTGAAGATGGTATTAGTGTGGAAGATGAATCATTTGCATGCTTTCTCGTATCTGTTATTGTACAGAAATATGAGCATAAGTTAGATACTGTTGTTACAAACTCATAATAACGATTTTAGGATGATAATGACGAACAACTCATTGAAAGCGGTAGTGCTACGGTAAGTGCGGGAAGAGGCGATGGAAGCAGTGGCAGTGAATACCAACAGTCTTTCGGGAAGAAGGTTAAAGTTGCAACTATCATCACGGCTTTTGACGACTATTCGCTAGAGAACATGTACGATGATTATTACATAAGTTATAGTTAAGATATCTGCATTGCGTATGGCGTCTACAATTACATCTACAGTGCTATCTAGAGCATGGTTGCAGAGCTTTGTAGAAAAACGACACCTACCACCACATTGAGGTGTACGTAGAGATCCTGTAACCAAACGTTCATACAGATATGTTTGTTCGAGCCCATGTACTTTCCTTGTTAGAAGATAAGGAAAGGGAAATCTACGTTTTTATCAATTTTGCATCTGGAGAAAGCTTTTGACAATGTTGACTGGACTACACTCTTTCAATTTCTGAAGGTAGCAAGAGGTAAAATATCGGAAGTGAAGAGTTATATTCAACTTGTAGGAAAACCAGATAACAATTATTAGAGTCGAAGGGCATGCAAGGGTCGTAGTTGTTGGAAAGGGAATAAGACAAGGCTGTAGCCTTTCCGCAATGGTGTTCAGTCTGTTCATTCAGCAAGCGGTGGAGGAATGTAAGGAGAAATTTGGAGAGGGAATTAGAGTCCAGGGAGAGGCAATAAAAACCTCGCGGTTTGCTGAAGACAGTAATTCTGTCAGAGACAGCAAAGGGCATGAAAAAACAATTGCATGGAATGGACAGTGTCTTGAAGGGAAGGTATGAGATGAACATTAACAAGAGTAAAACAAGGGTAATGGAATATATTGCCAGAAAAGCAGATGATGCTGAAAGAATTAGATCAGGTAATGAGACGATAAAAGTAGTACATGAGTTTTGTTATTTGGATAGAAAGATAACTTATGATTGCCGAAGTAAAGAAGATATAAAATGCAGAATGGATATGGAATAAGAGCGCTACTGAAGAAGCGAAATTTGTTGATATCCAATATTAGTTTAAAAGTTCATTCTTAAAACATTTGTCTGGAGTGTTGCATTATATGGGAGTGAAACGTGGACAGTAAGGAGTTAACACAGAAAGATGATAGAAGCTTTCGAAATGTGGTGCTACAGACGAATGAAGAAAATTAGGTGGGTAGATCACGTAACTAATCAGGAGGTGCTCAACACAAATTGGGAGAAAATGAGTTTCTGACGTATCCTGACTAAGAGAAGGTATGGGTTGGTGGTATACATTCTGAGATATCAATGACTCGTCAACTTAGCAATCGAAGGAAGTGTGTGGGATAAAAATCGTAAAGTAGAGGGATGAATACAGTAATCAAATTCAAAAGGATGTAGGTTGCAGTTCGTATTCTCAGATGAAGAGACTTGCACCGGACAGGGTAGCGTGGAGAGGTGCATCAAATCAGTATGCTGGCTGAATATCACAACCACGCGTTTCTTAAGTGTCGATTCCAGTGGCGGCTGGGTCCTAAATGACTTGGGGTTCACTACTTTTACTCAATTATGCTAATTTCACTTCCCAAAATATCAGTGATCTCTAATACCGGTCGTCTCAACTTTTCTTTTTACCAAATATCACACCGTAACATGGTGAAGAACTGAAGAGTGTGTGTGTGCTGTATAAGCAGTAGCGTTGTCTTGCTGTAAAAATGAATGATTAATCTCATCTTCATTCAGCAGCGCAATAAATGGATAAATTATCTGGGAACAATAGATTTAAGAGGTGACGGTAGTTTCGAAAAATATTGGCGCTATAATTCGCACTCGTGTTATAGCAACCCACATCCCCTTTTCACTGTGTGCAGTTGCGTTTCTCTTTAAGGCATGTGGATTTTCGGATGACCAATATGGAAATTTTTAGAATTAACTAGTCGACCTGGTAATCTTCGCAATTGCTAATGTGTATGTACTCTGGCTTTGAACGTCAAATGTACAAAATTTTACAGCAATCGTACAAATGATATTGATATCCCAAAGAAAAGAGCTCTTTCAGTATCCCACAAATTATCCTTTTCTCTGGTCAACTATTCCAAACTTTTACTTTTACTTGAACGTGGAATGTGAAAAATTTTATCGCAATCAGATGAATGGTGTTGATATTTCACAGTAAAATCTCTACTTTTTCTGAATTTTCCAATTTCCCGGAAAGCTTTTCCAAATTTTTATTTCAGAAGAACGTTACTCTTGCTTTGAACGCCAAATATGTAAAATTGTATCGCAATCAGACGTATTATATTGGTATCCTATTGAAAAGAGCTCTTTCAGTTTCTTGCGAATTTTCAAATTTTCAAATTTTCCTGGTAACTTTCCCAAATGTTTATTTCATAAGAACGTTCATCTTTCGTTGAACGTCAAACATTCAAATTTTTATCGCAATCGGATGATCGATTCTCAACCTATAGTGTTGAGTAAATTTAGGAACACGTTGAAAGGGAACTTGGTTCGAATTTTGTGATTTTTCTTTTTAACTGTCCCTATTTCTTTCCTTTTTTTTTTTTTTTTTTTTTTACTGAAAACTTTTCACAAAAAAAAACGTACCGCTCTCCGTCGTGCTAATAGTCATGTCACTCAAAATACAATGAAAAACGCACTTTTAGTTTTTCTCAAATTTTACAATTTTCCGGTAGATTTTCCAAAAAAATATATTTCATAAAACTTTGTCCTGTCAAGCCGTACTCAAGTGATGCTCTTAACAACCACGTGGCAATTTATTTTTATTCACAGAAAAAAATCGCTTTCGGTTTTTCCTAAATTTTCCTACTTTCCGGACGAATTTTCAAAAATTTTATTTGATGCGCTCCTTCCTCTTGCTTTCAACATGAAATGTACAAAATTTTATCGTAATTGGACATACGGTATTGATAGCTCACTGGAAAAAGCTGTTTCAGTTTTTCCCGATTTTCCTCTTTCCGAGACAAATTTTCCATATTTTATCACCATTTAAACCTTCCCTGGACTTACACGAATATTTCAAGACTCGAATTAGCCAAATCAGTTCACAATTCATACACACACACACACACACACACATTATATATATATATATATATATATATATATATATATATATATATATATATATATAATGTAGCCAGTTAGGCGAAACAGAGCCTCATCAATGAAAAATGTTCGATCTAAACCACCAAATCCATGTCTGTTAATACATCGTTGAAAACATTCACAAATATACTATTCTTTTAGTGAGATCCATACAATATAATTCTAGCACTGTAGTAATTTTATACGGATACAGCCCCAATTCTTTGGTTACGGCCTTATGTGCTGTTGTGCAAGACACTTAGAGCCTCGTGATAATTTCCCTTCTAGTTTTATTGGACTCCGCAACATGGAGTCCAAAATGTGGTCGATCTTTCGTTCCGTTAAAACCGTGGGCCTTCCAGTTCGTGGTGCATCATGAACTGAACCTGTTGTACGGAATTTAAGAATAAAATCACGTACAGTGTCGCGATGTGGACACCTCGAAGTAGGAAAACGCAATCCAAACTGTTGTCTCACTTTTCTGTGAAGTTTCCTCCTGCCCAGTAAACCTCTTCCACTAAAAAGGCTCTCTCTGCAATAGTAAGAATTCTCACTACACTGAGCGTATACAAAACAATAAAACAGGTAGGCCTAACAGCTGTAGTGCACACACAACACTACCCACACCCTACCACCACTGCAGGTCCTCGGAATACTTGCAGGTACGCTTTGTCTGTGCTGCCACGCTTACACGCCCCGCAAAGCGAGACCCGCGGAAATCGCCGCTGCGGAGAGACTTTGCGGACACACTATCCCCAGTGCGCATCTGTCGACATTGCATCTGAATAGACGTCGTCTTTCCAATTATTGTTTCCAATTTGTTTTTCCAAGGCTCGTCGAGCACTGTTACTTGCAGTGGTAAATGATGCCCCAATTATTTTCGTCCGTACAATTTGCGCACCAGAGTATAATTTTCCAAATGAGGGGCTTCTCTCACACATCATATGCCGCAGTTGGGGCGCTGGTCAGTGCAGGGTTGCCAACTCGGCGAAGACTCCGACCGACGAAGCCGCCAAGAGTGATGCAACGACTTGTGCAGACTGGGCCGGCGTCCGCGGTCAGCTCCCCCTCACACCTTAAATTCAAGCGTTGGCGACACTGGAAGAAAGGGCGCGCCCGAGCACGGAGGGCGGAGAATAAATTTAATTCCAGTGGGACCGCAGGCGGCGCGTCTGTTACTTAAGTTGGCAAGACTCGCCGCGACCGCAGCCGCCTTCACGCCGCCCCCCGACCCGCGCATGCGCACACCGCTGCGTGAAATACGTCGCCGCCGACGACGCGATTCGTCACCTTCGCCACAAGCCCGAGAACTCGCACCTTCTCACTCTGATGAACTTTCTGCCCAGTGGTTACCAACGTATTTGTTATTTGCTCTTCTCCGCTCCGCAGTACGTCTATGTCATCACACGTTCGAACAGCCGTCCGTGTTATGCCATCGGCACAAGGAGCTTGTACGAGGAGGAGTTGGGAAAATAAGTTTCCCTGTCGACTGTGGGCAGAGTTTCGCACGAAAGAAAAAAAAAGTAGAATGAGATATTAAAAGATAAGACATATATTTATTTTTCTACATAATTTATAAGTACCAGAGACACTTCTCATGCCACTTTATAAGCTTAAAAAAACCGTCGAGGAAGAATTCAGAGCCGCGGTGGAGTAGCCGAGCGGTCTACAGCGCCTCGCTGCGTGGAGGTTCGAGTCCTCCCTGGGGCATGGGTGTGTGTGATGTCCTTAGGTTAGTTTTTCTAGGTTTAAGTAGTTTGTAACCTACGGACTGATGACCACGCAGTTCGGTCCGATAGATTTACAAGCATTTTTTGAAGAATTCAGAGCGTTGCATACGGAAGAAGCGTTGAACGGCTGACATAGCAGGTCAACGCGCTCGTGCAAGACACCGATACACCATTGGGTAGAGGTCGACCGTGAATATGGCAATAACTTTCTGTTTCGGATTGTGACAGAGGATAAAACGTGGGACGCGGAGTCCTCAAATTATCGACACAGACCGGCCAATAGCATGTTTATTTATGCAAGTTAATTTACGTAAGCAGAAGCGACAGATTACGTGCAGAAGCGCAGCAGTACCTTCAGAATTGCAACGTAAATAACTACCCATTTTCACTGCTGCCTGCTTTTGGACCCGCTGTATACAATATAGAGGATTGGATTTGCCACAGTCGGTCTCTTAGCCGCCTCACTGGTTCACGTGGAGGTGAACCACTTGTTGTGAAAATCGGCAGTAATGTCTGTTTTTGGCAGGTTTATTAACTTTTAACATACAAATAAAAATTTTACAAAATAATAATCATTATACTAGTAAAATTTACATTAGTGTCATAACAGTAAAAGTTATGTAAGTCAGTTTGAATAGAACAACATTAAAATTTCCAGTCGTGTTACTTTTCAGTTTTAGTACCACAGTTATTTTTCGGCACTTCAAATTGTTTAACAAACAAAAGTACATCATAGGTGAACGAAATTAGTTTGAACAATACAAAAATTTCCACTTGTGCTATTTCTCAATTTAATTTCACAATAATAATCAAATACGTTAAAATGTTCGTAAAGCTTAAGGGGCTTATTTTGTGTCCCAGCCTCGTCGCCGCTTTTGTGTCTCGTTTCCGTCGTAGGTGTCGGTGGCCGAGTAGAAAGAGACCGACACAGTTATAAAGGATGCACGCTTGTGCAGGTACGGAGGTGAGCAGCCAGTGGGACAGCAGAAACTAGAAACACTAGAGTAAATCAGAACGAGATCTACATTTCTTAGAGACTTAGACTAACTTTTATATAGCTCAGTACTGCAGAATGCTGATACATAGTTGAGCTAGAGGCCTGCCTAGTGCCTATCCGATAGCCAAGTCTTCACTGGTGCCTATCTGATTCCGAAGTGTTAACTGGTTCCTATCTCAGTCCCAAGTGAACGATGTCGTTCAGTGGTGGCCACGTGCGGAGATGCAGCAGAGGGCGCTCGTGGCTAACGTCGTAAGAACGTCGCGCCGTGCGTGCATGCATGCGGCGAAAGTAGGTGGCGCGCACTTTAGACTTGTGCGACACCACAAGCTAACTGCGGGGTCATCAGTCCCTAAACTTACAAACTGCTTATGAACTACCTTATAGTAAAGACGACACAAACATCCATGCCCGAGGGGGGGGGGGGGGGGGGGGTATTCGAACCCCGACGGGGAACGGCCTCGCGCATCGAAGCATAGCGCCTCAATGCACTCGGCCGCTCCGCCGCGTCAAATAATTTTCAGCACTTCTGGTTATTTAAGAAAGAAAAGAACATCCTATGTGCACAAAATAATCGGGAGTTATCCGTGAGCCAATAAACAATTTTAAACTAAAAGTTTATCTAAATGTTATTTGTGGTACAATTTTGCACAACAGTTAAACAATTAATTTGTATAATATTAACTTTATTAATTGTGGTATTAGAGATAATTACTTGATATAATGTTTGCAATAGAAACCTCAGTTATGTACTGTAAATATAATGTAAATAACTGTAGAGACGCAACAAGCACACACAATTCCGTAAGCGGCCGACTGCGAACAGCGGCCAAATTGAAGAGAGCCTCGGGGGCCATTGTGGTGGCAAACTTCCACGCCAACTTTAAATGTGCGTAAGACATTTTTGATAAGTGTTTGTATTTATTCGACTTAATTCGCGAAAACTATGTCTTATTCAAATAATAACTACAAAACAGCTTCAGACTCTTTGAATGTACAGCAACTACCGGTTGTGTGCAAATTTATTACACATACGGTATGGAAATCGGCCAACAGCGTTTCTTCTTCCTAACGAAACCGAATAATAACATTTAGTTTTTAGCATATGAACGGAATTTATCGTCAATCACGTTTTTTTATCACTTTTATAGCATATTCTACGATGGTGAAACTTTTGTACAAACATTAATTTTGAAAGAGTTTCACAAACTTTACGTCTTTGCTCGAGTATTTAGATATTTTACAAAATGGAATAGGACTGCCTAAAACAGCTAATGTTAAAAATCTATGCTGAAAATGAAATATTCCTTCATATTCATAACTGTAAAATAGCGTCTTACCTTGTGAATATAGCAACCAGCCACTACCAAATTCTTTTAAAACCACGACGTATCCCATAACTTTTTCTTACCTAAGTGCATGTAACATTAGCATTAGGTACCTAGCACGAATATTAGCATTTTAATGTTGTAATCCAAATACCTTACAGTAGCCTGAACTCTTCAAAAGTCAGCAACTATCGTCGTATGGTTCAAATTGACAATGTGCATCCAGTGTGGCTATGTGTCATTCATATATGGAACTATACACACTTCTGCAAACCCCTTTCAGTTGTTATAACCTATACGTATAGCGAATGGCCTTTAAATCCTGTGTTACAAGTTGGTAATAGTAATTTCATAAACAAAAATTTGAACTGCAGTGAGGCAACTTATTTCGTGCCCCCAATAGTAATTTTACACAATCATAAAATGAAACTTTTTTAACTTCCTGTGCACCAGTACCACCTGAAGCAGCTCATTTCGAATAGCTACCAGTATAGTAAAGGCCTGTTATTTATTTCATTCAGTCCTGTATTGTCTTGACTGACAGCCTGTTAAGCAAGAGTAACTATCTCGGAATACAAGTAGTAGCAATACTTGTATTTATAAGAAATATAAATGGGAAGACAGTATTCGTTCTTTTTATTCCTTTCTTAAATCGATTTAAGAACGCTGAGCAGCTCTTCAGGATCATGGTTCCTGTATACAACAATAGTCAAACAGTACAGACGTGACTCCTAAATGAGAATATATACCGTAGTAGCTATATACAGTAAAACTTCGTTAACACGAATCCGAAGGGACCGGAAAATCAGAATCGTGTTAAGTGAAAAATACAGATTTTAATAAGTACACATGTACAGCGGTACACTAACGTGTAATACACTATACTGTCAATCACGTTATTGTAGATTAATAACATTATAAAGTGATTGTAAAATTACAGGTACTTACAAATTATGTACGTTACTTTCTTGGAAAAAATTCAGTCATGGTTCGCTAACGTTCATGGGAACGATAACATTTTTTAATTTCACAACCAACTGTAGTGATAGCGTTCGTAAACCCCGCAGTGACGTCGTATGTTGATGCGAACCGTTCTAAACAGTCCAGGTCAGTAAACATCTCCTGACGGGTTGGTGGAATGGTATCTGTATTCTCTTCCTCTTCACTCTGATGGCCCTGCTTACACCTCGTTCACATCTTTTTGCACATCCGATTCGACAGAAGCCATACAGCAACATCGTCATCTACACTATCTAATTCTTCGAAATTAATCCCAGGGTTCGCAACGTCCTGCAGAACTGTCCATTCATCAGGTGAAGTGGCATCTTCTAACTCGTGGTGATCTTCAGAGTTGCTATGTCTCCAAGCTCTGTTAAAGCACTTTCCTATATGATGTGGCGATACTGAGTTCCAGGCTGCTGCGATAGCTTTTAATGCGTCAAGTAGATTCCAATTTCGGACTGCACTATTGTTTTCAGCAGCACGAATTTCAGCTCCTACAAGTAACTTACGATAAGTTCTTTTTATGAGAGAGATTATGCCTTGGTCCAAAGACTGAAGGCGGCTTGTGGCGTTGGGTGAAAATACTCAACCTTTATGTTGGATAGTTTCAGGTCATGTACGTTATGGACAGTACATTTGTCCAATGTAAGAAGAAAATGTCTATTTTTGCCACCATTCGACTGTTGAAGCGAAGAAGCCACTTGCGAAATAATGTGTCATCGACCCAAGCTTTCTTGTGGTGAGAGTGGATGGAAGGTAAAGTATCCATATTTAAGTTTTTAAAACAACGTGGTTTCTCGGACTTACCGATAACCCAGGGACGAAACTTCACACTGCCATCAGCATTACAGCACAGTACAACAGTCACACGTTGTTTTCTTCGTGCTCCACCGTGATCACCTTTCATCTCCAGGATGTGATTTGGAAAAAGATTGTAGAACAGTCCAGTTTCATCCATGTTAAACACATCACACGAGTCATACTTTTCCGTCACTTGGTCGAATTCATGCAACCAGCTGTTCGCACTTTCTTCATCAACTTTGTTTGCTACACCACAAATTTGTACAGATGAAATTGAATGTCTCTTTTGCTACCGATAATAGCAACCAGTAGAACAACGGAAGTCTTCAATGCCCATATCTTTAGCAATATCATTTGCATTTGACTGAATCAAAGGGCCAGTTAAAGATATGTTAGATGCAGGCATATGACTGAACCATTCTAGCAATAAAGTCTCGATGTCTTCATACTTGGCGGTGCGAAGTCGTTTAGATTTGTTTCCAGAACCTGATGCTGCAGCATTAATACTTTTTTCTCGATTCTTAATAGCCGTAGATAAAGTAGATTTAGGTATTCCATACTGCTCTGCAATTGCTGTTTTCTTGGTACCACGGTCCACTTCAGCTTTAACTTACATTCACAGTGCTACGGTACCGGTTGTAACTCTAGTTTTTATTCGGTATTCCAACACGATACGACTACGACTAACAGAACGCCTGTCAAATCTGACACTGAGTACGTTCCTAAATGCTGCTGAATACATTATTGAATTATTACAATGTACAGCATACGCAGATTGTTGAGGTGATAATCGCGTCTACTGACCTACAATACGTTAAAAACGAGTCAACAGTTAGTTTACGGGCACGCTTTAGAATACTCTAAGATAGGAAATTTGTGTTACAATGAAATTTAATTACGCTAGGGACTAAAACAGAGTTCGTAATTCGCCTTAACCGAAACTCGTGTTAACCGATAAAACATACCATAAGAACTAACGTATTCCTGGTGGGACCACTATTTTTTCGCGTTAACCGCGAGTTCATCTTATGCGAGGTCGCGCTAACGGGGTTATACTGTAATACATGATTTATCTCCACTCGTATTTATCGGACGCTAGGCACTATTATGGAGGCCTGCCGAAAGTTCAAATTATCCCGTGATAGCAGCGTCATTGGGAAGTCTAGTTATTTTTACAAGGTCTTTGATACACAAAGACAGCGATGTTGGGTAAAAACATGGTGTCCTAAACTCTCAGTCAATCAGCAGCGGTATCACACGCGACACTCTCTCGCTATATAGAACATCAAACCTGTACCTTTCACGGCTATTCGTCGTGTAATACCCAGTTAAGATAGCAGTGGTCGCGATCGCCCTCTGCAAAATACAGTGGGGTGGGGGAGCAGCCAGATGGCGCTTGGAGGGGGGGGGGGGGAGAATGCCTCGCCGACCTCGCTGTTATTCTTGGACCCTCTCCTGTCGTCGCCCACTTCTTAACACAAGCGTTCGCTAATTCTTCGGGATCTGCTCGGTAACCCAATTTAAAACCGCGGATGGGGAAGCTCTTAGTGTATGGCGGAGGAGAAGGGAGGAGCAAAACGAAGGGGCAAGCAGATGGGAGGAAGAACGAGGGGTGGAAGAGGCCCCTCTCAAATTGACGCCAAAACTTCGCGGAGGAGCTGCGATATCATGAAATTAAATGCAAAAATTATGCTACGGGGAATACCGGAGCATCAATTTCTCCCTGCCGGAAGGTCTTTCGCGGCTTTTCGTTCAACATATTGTCCTTACCCCTGCCTTCCTACTTGCTAAATGGGGCTCTTGTAATCATATTACGCGAGATGGAAGTAAGGATGTACTTGTTTCATTCTAGAAGCAAAAAAATAAAACAGAATAAAGTAAAAGGTTACGTGAATTTTAACACGCATATGGTGCTCGTTTCCAAAAACATGACTAACAAGATATTAACACATTTACTCATAATTCTTATTTATTATTAACGCTATTCTTTAGAACATCAAGCCATTTCGGGGAACACGGAATGGAGTACAACACAGCGAAATAAAATTGGGACGAAAGCTTATGATGTACACATCATGGTACATTTACTAAATGCGCGTAAATGCACTGTACAAGAATCTGTCAACTTTCTGAGTGATAAATAAACTGTCGCCAGGTCAATTAGGCAATGAAAAATTTATATATGCATCCACAATCTGATTCAATAGTACTGTAACTTTTAGTATAAAACAACTGTAAACAGACATTTAGGAAATCTCAAATTTATGGTTAAATAAGCATTCACTGTCACTGTAGAAAGTAATATTAATGGCAAGGCAGTCCAAAAAAAGATAGTTTACCATTGAAATTTGACTCTAAATATGTAATGAGGCTTTGCATTTTACTAATAATTAAGAGTAATTTGGTCATAGATTCCCCTGATGCAGTTAATCTTTGAATCAAACACACAAATTTCAAAATAGTGACAACACGTTCGGTCAAATATACTGTGCATACTTTAACTAGATTTTAAGGGTGTTTTTCTTTTAATTCTGGTTGCAGATCTGAAACTGTCACAGCACACTTTCCTTTATCTTGCCTGAATTTCAGCAGCAATAAATATTCTGTTAAGATAATTTAAACTGGATCAAAGAATGAAATCATTTGAAAGAAATATTATAGCTATTCATTACATACACTGGATAAATAGAAGAAAAATTGCTAAGCTTCATGAATTTTAAATTTGTTCTTCTGTCAAATATTAAAATTATTAAATTGTATCTGCAATTTTCAAAACTATTTTTATTTTTAACTGAAAATATGTATTGCATTTGATGACTAATGTTGCAGCTTACTTAAAGTTACTAAACAATTTCACTAAAGTTCACTGCTCCAAACACATAAAAGATTGTTCAATTTTATTACTGATTTTCATTAAGGACACTCGAATATTAGCACTATAGCACAGAATTTTCCCAAGATGAATGATTAGGATAAATAATAGGTAACTACAGTGTTCATCAAATACGATAATTATTCAAACTGTTTTTACATCAGTTTCGGACTGGTCCTTACATGAATCACAATACGGTATTTTCCTGTGTTAAAAATAAGGTTCGAATTGTTGTTATTCTGAATGATTATAACATTCAGACAGCATTTTCGCTCATAATTCTTACAAAACATCTGTTATTTTTACGTAATTAAAGCTTAAAAATTATCAAATTTCACGATTACATCACGTGATCGAAAACGCTCCGTTATTGGCTGAAGTACTGGTGACGTCATAGAACACCTACAGCGCGGCAACTAGAAGTCGGAGCTGTATTATTGTACGCGTTTCCTCCATTTCGCAGCTTTAAGTCCAGTTTTTATGTGATCTAAAAACGTTTACAGTTTTTATGCCACAATGGAAGATGGTTATGTGAAGGCTGACAGCGGAAACCTCCCTAAAGTTGATGCTATTATGGTGTCTTCATTCTTTAAAAACAATCCAAATTTTTACGTGCCAGAAATAAGAAACGTGAAAACTGCATTGTAAGTAACGCATACCTACATTTTAAAGCTAATTATTTCGAGATATTTTATGCCGTTGGAAAAAGTACCCTATTTGTTGATGTCAGCAGACTTAATCTGAAGTCACCATATTATTCAATAAAGGGTGAAATTTTATCTTCTATCCAAGCGGCCTTGAGTAATTATGTTGGCAACATCAACAACACGATAGAAAATCTTTGTCCAGATGTTCAGACCACATAGAATGACTAGATTAGTGTATCGTACAGACCATGAAGTAAATAAATAATGCTGTTTCTGCTCTTTGATTCTTGTACGTACCCTTGTCCGGTCAGTAAAAGTAACTGCCCTCGTAAATCAAAGGTTTCACGACAAAATATTTGTGCTGTCACGCGATTGGTTAATGGCGACTTCTCATGATTCTCGCTATTCAGCATCTGTTGCCAACATATTCACAGGAAGCAGCCGTATAGTTAGTAAAATTTAACCCAGTAAAACACGCAGTTAAGGGAGTAATTTTATTTTACTACTTCAATACTGGTGCAAAGTGAAACATCAAAACCTGTAAAATACAGCAAAAATGCCTTGTGTATAGTTATACAATATATCTGTAGTCTAGAACAGGGAGAGCGGGTTGCGTCGGCGGTGTTTTCATATCGCTCGTAGGTTGGCAACGCACATTTCGCGTAGCCAAAGACATGTCACTTTCACGTAATCATTGCGAACGAGAAACGATGGAATAAATTTATAGCGCCTAAATTACAGCGCTTTTCTGGTTTGTTGTTTTTGTGAGTGAATGTTTGCGATTGTGTGTAAACTTTCTGCCATGCATATCAGTATTTTCCTTACATATTCAAGATTTGGTTTGATATGAATGTGTCATTACTTTTGACACTACAAACTAATCCTTTTAAGTTTACTCGTCCACATACGAAGCCCCATGCTTTAATTAAAAAAAAAAAAAAACGCTAATCAGTTGAAACGTTATTTACTTACAATGAAAATTGCTTGGTAGTGCCCTGTGCAGAAGAAAAGGCTTACGTTATTTTATTTGTGTTTACTAAAACTTTTATATTCCATCATATTTTTCGTCGAAACACTGTGTCCTGCTGCCTTACTCAGTGGACATAGTCAACTAACTCACAGAAATACACACTATTTCAGTTGGATCTCTTCGCGCCAGTATCAACCACGTTTTGCGTATCTTCTCATTTTTTGGTACTTGCGAGAACAATTTTTCCGAGTCTTGACATGTATTGGTACAGTGCGAAACTAAGCAATATTTGTAGGTCATTATGCAAACGTTAACGCCCAAACACGAGGCCTCGGCCCAAACAAATATACAGGTATTTGTTTATCTTACGAGAGCAGCAGCGTGTTGTATGACGTCACAGGCATCACGTGACTCAAATGTAGCGTTTTAGCGGGCTTTCAAATTATTTGAATTTCATTTCTTCTTTTTAAAAAAAGTACTGAAATCCACGAGGTAAAAAACCATGTTCGGACCATAATATGACATAATTAACAATTTAAAACGATTTCCAGAAAACAGTCAAATACCCTATTGTACCTAACCTGAGTCTGAGTCCCGTGCTGCGTGCAAGAAGTGGTGTAATTGCCAAACATGAGGCACACACATTGCCATACTTAGCGCTTGAAGAATGACACAATATCCTCTACTCAATGACGTATTGATAAGTTGCAATCTAATTAGAGTGCCATGCCACGCTTAATTTAATTTTTCTATCAATCCATAATTCCTGGCGCACTTGTTGCAGTTGGGTATCTCCACACATGTAGGCAGTGCTACCACACGTACGTCTCGCCACACATTCTGACTCGCACTCGATAAGCTGCTTGCATCAGAATCTTTCCTTGCGCGTCAGAACTTGGCGCGTTCCATCTCGGCAACGGAAAAGACTCTCTTGTTTCCAAAGACTATATAAAACGTACCTCTGGACCAGAATATGTATTTTTACATTTATGCGTACATAAGGACCATTATTATTACAAATTTGTCAAACAGTTAATACCAAAACCTATCTTTCAGTGGAGAAATTTCATAAAATTATATATATATATATATATATATATATATATATATATATATATATATATATATATATATATATATATATATATATATAGCACAGATTATAATTCATAACGAGAGTCTACAATAATCGGATATTACTTACTACATCATGAATTAAAATTCTGAAAAAAATTACGAATTTGTACATTAATGATATAAAATGTATTGTTTTTAATAAAATAATAGTATCAACGATTAAGTTAGGGCTCGTAACCTATTCTCATGTGTACTAACAGTCTCAAGGGGAGACGGAAGGCAACTGGGCTCAAAAATTCGATTTTTAGATTTTAGCGTAATTGAAATGCCTGGTATTTCATGCGTGAAACAGTTTATCTTTTATATAAATTCGACAAATTTTTCGTGAGTTATGACAGTTTTTCTGACGCTCTGTGCAATGTGGCCACGCCTTCCGTTTTGCACCATGCGGAGAAAATGCACACAGCATTCTTTTCCTGATTGTATATTATTTCATGCTTCTATTGTTTTTATCGCTTCAATGTTTCCTACCCTGTATCTACTATCGATACTTTTAGTTCCGATCCTTGTTTGTTACTGTTTTCGAACGTTACCATAATCTGTATTTGTTCAGATCACAACCCTCAAATTTGGTGTTTATGATGCTATTTTATGCTTCAATGATTGTGTAACTAGAAAACTGGATGTTTCGGAATTATTGGGCATACAATCTAATGGAAATCATTATATAAATACTCTAACACGAAAATTGTGGTACAGATTACTAATTTATTCGTACAAGAAGGCCAATGAAAGTTACATAATTCGAAAGATTGTTTGTCGTAGATTTCACGATTATAAATATTATGTGTGCATGTAGCCATTAAAGTGGTAAAAGGAAGTAGAAATTTTCCTATCTACAGCTTGGATCAAGTTCCAGATTCTCCCACAATCAGCTCACTGATTGGCTATTCGCCTCGACCAAAGACGTTGTAATGCATCACATCTGCAGTATTAAAATAACGTATTAAAATAAATGAATATCGAAACATTGAGTGCTCCCAACTCATTTTCTTGTGCCGTTCAAATGCTTCATTTCCGCAGTGATTAAGAGTGCTTAAAGGAAATGGATGTTTTCATATGAATGCCGATATAAAGGATGATGCGCCGGGAGAGGCATCTAGCGGTGCTCGGGTGGAACTACGAAGTCGAGAATGCCGATGTAAATGATGATGCGCCGGAAGAGTCATATAGCGGTACACGGGTGGAATTACGAAGTCGACATGTTGTCAGCTCTGGAATTCTGAATATCGCAGTATCGAAATAACATTATTTCTTGGCGTTGTATAAATATACGAACACCGAAACTGTAGTTCCATTTCAAATATTAGGCTAATGAAAGTTATATAATTCTAAAATGGACGAGGGTACATACAAGAACCTGTTAACCATAAAGCAGGAACAGCATTATTTGTATACTTCATGGTCTGTACTATACACTAATCGAGTCATTCTATGTGGTTCGAACAAATGGGCACAGATTTTCTATCGTGTTGTTGATGTTGCCAACATAATCACGCGAGGCCGCTGACATGATACGTAAAATTTTATCCCCAGTCACCATTGTAAACATAATTGGTCAATTTCCGAGGCAATTTCAGAGGCAATACTAGTACTGCAAAATCCTTGGTGCAAATAGATAAAGAGAGAATCCGCAAAGCCGATATTGCTAATTTAAAATGCACAAATGAAGAGAGACAGAAAAGAAGATGCAGCAAGGGAAGAAATGAAGATCAGTATGATTCAGAAGATGCTCAATATGGTGCAGGAAAATATTAGTGGTAAGTAATTCTCATCAATAACTGTACTAGAATTGCAATATTAAACTTGATTTTTCTCGAAACTACATATCTTTTTACTTTCAGGTATCATTATTTGATAAACTAATGTGGTTAGAAATTTGGTCTTTTTGTACTGAAGATAGTAGTAAATCATTACAAGTAAATTGAGAACCACAAAACAATCATCAACTGTTTTATAATAATTAATGCACTTATAAAGTTAAATTTTACTGGTGAAAGAATAAATTTTTTTTTAAAACCATTAGAGTTATTATGTTCATTTTACTTGTAAATTGAGACATAGATCTAATATATAAAGCAGAGTGTCCGTATGTTTGTACGTGTTGCATACAAATCTACAGTTTTGTTCCAATCTTTATGAAATTTTGTACACGTAAGCTTCAATCTATGAGGAAGGTCACCGTAAGTATAAGAATCACATACGATATATAGTTCACCGAGATATGACGTCTTAAACAATGAGATGCGCGAAATACTGCTGCATTTTGCGACAATGCTGCTCATTTTCTCCTAAACCATTGGAAC
This sequence comes from Locusta migratoria, assembly GCA_026315105.1. Classification (NCBI taxonomy): domain Eukaryota; kingdom Metazoa; phylum Arthropoda; class Insecta; order Orthoptera; family Acrididae; genus Locusta; species Locusta migratoria. The sequence goes on along the minus strand of CM048744.1, from coordinate 117,469,472 downwards.
GATTTCAACCAAATTTGGTACACACATTCCTTACCGTGAGGTAACAATTGATGCATTGTTAACAATCACATACGGCACATGGTTCAAAAGATATTACGTCATAACCAATAGAAATCGCAAAAAAATATCATATAATGCGGCAAGACTTTCGAAGTACACCGTATGAGAATGAAAACACTTAACGACTTGCAACAAACATTAAACATAATTTCAAACATTTATTAAACTTTTTATCGCTGGCAACCATACTAAAATAATGAAAGGAAAAAAAGTGTCTGGCTTACTACTTTTCTGCTGTTTGTGGACTAAAACTACGGCATTCGGTATGACGTTAAAATGTATAATTTCTACACTACAAGTTGTAGCTGCAGGAAATTTTACAGATAGTACACACACATACAGCTGAATGTTCCTTCTAAATTGTATCACAGTGCGACACGTGGTTGATGAGATATGAGCACATTAAAAGTAAACGTCCATCAAGTACCAAGTTTTAATCTATTACTTCTTTAGCACTAATTGTATTCCCAAGAAATTGTACAGACATACAGCCCTTATACAAATGAACATATATCTGAAAAACGGCAGGAATAAATAAATAAATACCCGGGCAACGCCGGGTTTTCAGTTAGTACTCAGTATAAAACAAACGACACTGCACAGACCACAATAGCTTGCAACGCGTAATATTGTCGTGTTGAAATGGAAGCAGGCTTGACTTCTAAAGCAACTGAACGCAGCACTTATACTGAAAGCACATTTATTACGAACTTAACATACACGCAGCACTGACTACCTCTCGGGCAGAGTGCTCTGCTATTTATACACGGACAGAAAGTACCAGAAATTAGAAGAACAGTTAACACAAGAAACAAGAATAATTTACAAGTGAACATAAGAAAGATGTAGAACATTCTGGAATTGTTAATTACAAAGAAATAAATTTTCACCGGTTGGAAGGCTTGAACCGGCGACCTGCCGCACCGCAGTCGGTGACGCTATCCTCTGCGCCACGCCGGCAGTTGATTTACTTGGTGTCTCGCGGCATTGCTTCCTCTCCGGGAAAAACAGGACCCGCTGTTATGTTCCCCATGTCCCCCACATTCGATTGTGGGCCCTGGATCGAGACTCTGAGAGGGGATCTCCCCCCTGTCACTTTAACTGTTGTGTGGAGTACTTTGTAATTGCACGTTTATAACTTAATCATGCTCTTTTCAAGCTGTACTTTAACGTGGTATGAGAAGGTATAAATTTGATACGGTAAACTTCATTTATAAAATTATTTTACTTAAAAATGAGACTTTACTTATAATGGTCACAGCAGGCCCATAGTCAGAATTTGGTTTGAGAGGGGGGGAAGGCGGAGGGGGTCAGCCAATTATGACGTTTATTCTAACTTGCTGATCTAAAGGCGCAGATGTATTTCAATACATACAATATTAAATTTTATTCAATACAAATCTCGAAGGATGTTTAATTACTGTATCAGGAATTAGTTGAATAGTGTGGCTTTTCGTGGGGGGGGGGTTGATCCCCTTCATCCTACCACTGGCTACGGCCCTGGGTCACAGTAAGCCCTAGTTTAGCTTAGCAGAACACTAGTTCGTACTTCTGGAAGACGCTGCGCCAGGTAAGGCGGAATTGCCCTACCCGAAATTGTCAACTACGCAGGAAGTTAGTGAAAAGAAAAAAAATATCACTACATTACACAGACAGCTGATCCAACAATTCCTTTTCAAGCCACGGCAAAGTAACGTCAAATTGCTGCGCCAACGGCATGACTTGAGAACGAATCCCTAAGCGGTATGACAACTAGAGTAAAATGCGCAAAGGAACTTATTATATCATGTTTTTAAAGCTGCTATCTAGTCTACTTGGAGTTGAACTAGAAGGATCACATGCAAGCTACTACGTATGAGAACTCTTGGGACCAAATTGGCCCCATTCAGTTTTATTGCTTCTACGCCGAGATTGTGAAAGGTAATTCAGTGTAACCATCATATGTACTTTTCTTGATTTTTTTACAATGGAAGGTCCATATTTCAATGTTGATAATATAATCATAGCTAGCAACTCACCAGAAAGATGATCGCTGAACTGTGAACAAACTCATATTGACATTCATACAACTTGTAAATTTTCGGCCATGACCTTCTTCAGAAAAGATAACACTCACTCACACAATCAATCAGTCAGGCATAACTTATCCATACATGACCGCCATCCCCAGCTGCCCTACCACAATCAGTGCTGGAATGAATGGTATTGTTGTCGCATATTGAAACAACAAGGAGATAACAGTTTTATTTCATACATAGTAGTACAAGGAAACATGCCGAAAATACAGAGAAACGCTATGAGGGGCCAAATTGGCTCTGCGGTCTTTCTAGGAAGTCATCTTAATATTTAGGAATCTATTTGAAGTAGAACACTCTAAAAGAGGATGCACAATACTTTGCTCATCTTAGTAATTACACACATACAATACCAGTGGCGATTACTAAGAATCGAAGTAATCGTTTAAGATAAGCGGTTTATCAGAAATATCTACTGCAATTGCTTGTAGAATCTTCTAAAATTTCGTTGGATGTTGTTTTTAATTTCAGTAACCAAAGGATTGAATCATTTAGGCCTGGGCTCGGGCCCCCTTTAGCACCGCGCCCTGGACCCATGTGTCCACCTAGCCCAACCAGTGTGGGAGCCATGATGTTCCCTGTGGAGTCAGCTGCAATGTAATGGATCTTGACCTTGTGTTATATATATGCAGTAAAAATGTCGTTGTTTTATCACATAGTTCCTTTGAAAATTCAAAGGGTAAAATAGCATTGGCAGAATAGGGATAAAAATTGCCTTCCGTCTGCCCTTAAGTTCTGTTACTATGGTGTTAGCACCAAAGCCAGAAGTAGAGGCAGAAGTATTGGTGTGGCCCCCATAGCGAGCAGCCAGCCGGGCTGCTAGCCGCCGATAGTCGCTCGCCGCTAACTCGGCATTAATAACGGCGACGTGGCAGCCAGCGCAGCCTAGCGGGGCGCCCGCGAACTCCTGGCGGCGCTATTTTTGCGGTGATTGGTGCTCGCAATATGCGGCGTTCATTATCTGCCCTGCCCGCCCAGGATCTCGCGGTCCCCGCCCCCAAACCACCCCTCCTCTCCCCCAGTCTTCAGAACAGGCACTGCTCACACGTACTCTTTCCCCTCCACCTCCCCCACCCCTCCCCTAAACACACCCCCTCCCCACCTCTTTCCTTTTACTCCCCCCCTCCCCCTCCTCCCACCAGCCTACCCGTCTTGTCTATACCCAGCATCCGCCTCTGAAAATTATGACTGTAACGTTTTCCTCCCCCCACAAAAGTTAAGAAACTTTTTCTTTTCAACGTCACGTATTTTGCTCGGTTTATCACAAGAACCGTTCCCCAATTTAATGTACAGGCGCCGGAGGAGGGAAAGGAGAAAAAAAAAGAGAGGAAGTTGAGATATTTAGCACACACCTAAAGAAGAACAGGGTAGTCTTCCGGCGTAGAAAATTGCTTTTGGATGAGAACTGATTCGCAGCAGAAGCGGTTTTGGTACCTTTCCTTCGCCTAATTTATTGTTATTTCGGTTTATGTACCAGTGTTTGAAAGAAGGGTTTAAATAAAATAAGCTTCTTGTTTAATAGACAACAAATTCTGTTTTCTTTTCTTGCACTGCACAGTGCTTGAAAATAACGTGGAATATATTTCATAGTTTAAAAATGATTTCATAATCTTTTTTGTCATTTTTGACACCTACAATGGGAAAACAGAGAATAATTCGAACAATTCTCCTTCCCTCCTCATTTAAGAATACCTGAAGTATCAAGTGACGAAACGCATCTATCGTAAGTACCTATTTATAGCATGTCTGATAACATTTTTCAGAGTGACTCATGCATAAGAAGTATTGAGATATTTACCAAGCACGTGATTCTCTCTTTAAAGACAGTATCCTAACTGTAAAACAAGATTGTTGATGGACGTGTTACATGTAAGATCTTTGGCCATCTGGACGAAACAAGAGTAACCACTGTAGTGAAGTGCTATCATGGATGGGCATTAGCATTTATAAGACCGCCTACATTCCTGTGGTAGTATTACTAATATATGCCTTTCTTTATACACCAAAACACACACACACACACACACACACAGTGTGTCGGTTGTGATCGTATGGTCTTTGAGTTAGGGAAACCAGGTCCAGAAATTATTTTGTCTAAATTCACTAATGAAAATTATAAAATACCCAAATTCTCATTGAGAACAGAACGATAATAGTAGGTCTAATAGACACAATTTACTAATAATTTTATCTCTCTCTCTAAAACTTTCACAACTTCTCTTCATAGTGGTGCCTACAATTTATATTTTGCGTGAGCACATCTTCATAACTATCTGTCTATTATGGTTTGATGTTCTATGAAACGTGTCCATAGAAAATGTATATTGTTGAATTTGTAAGAAAATGTGTAATATTGTGCCTCCTGTTTTGTGTCGAGTAACTTGCTTGCAAGAAAATGTATAATACTGCTTCTACTGTGTGTATCGATATGTGTACATAAATCTGTGAAGTTTCATCTTTGGCAAGGATTACGTATCGCATAGCATTGTACCTCGTGCAGAGAGACAGTCAGACTTTTGGTTCAGCTCGCTTAGAGAGCAGTTGTGTAGATGGCTCCGATTGTAGAACAGTGCTGCTGTCCCAGCAAATATATATATTGCACTTCATATAATTAACCTACATCCTTCATTTGATAATTATTTATTTGTGGATTTAAAGTGCAGTATTGATTTTGGTAATCTTGTTGAACAGATTCTTTATGGGTATGGTAGTAAATGATTGCTATGCAACACTGCAGTTAATTGAGTATGATACTGAATTTTGATAATCAAGTACTGATTTGCATACAATTCTCGTAATCGGACATTAAGAAAGTGGTTTGTGTTTTTAATATCTTTCTCGCAGTCAAATTTTTTGAGTATAGTCAGTGTGTCTTCCATGCAGGTTACGTGTCACTGTTGATTTGTTAAAATATCCGTTGCGCACATGGTCAGTTTAATGAACTGTTTCTTATTTAACAGTATATACATCACATATAATTAAACCAAATTACTGTGTTAATGAACAATGTGTTCAGTTAAATTTCTATGAAGTTATCTGATGACTTAGTGATCATGACTGTCAAATATCAATATATGATAACTATTTGGACTGGAACTAATACCAGATCAGGTTTTGAATGACTAACTTTAAAATAAACTACTTTGTTGTTTGAGTAAACGATAGATTCAACATGAAACAACACGTACAACTTTTAACTAATGTCATTTATACCTTATTTAATATTTAATACCTCATCGAAATGCATATTAGATGTCCTGTAAATATGCGGTTCATTGATGCTCTTTGAAACTTGCCTTATATATTGTTGTTATTACGTAGGTGAGACTGCTTCACGGTCTTGGATATCATATCACACAGAAATAGTATGTATGAGCTGGTTTACGTCAGTACAGGAAGCTAATGCCATTAAAACTACCCGAAACAAGTTTTCACCATCATCATAACTTGCATAGATTTTTTACTTTAATTGAAATTTGATTACAGATATACGTGAAGTACAGCTACCGGTGTAATGTAGGTAAAACGTACTTAATTATCTTTAAGACTATTAATGTGCATCAATTTTCATTTTACCAAAATAAATATTCTCAGCAGGGAGAATTGTCAGTGTAATTGGCATTTACCACAGCGATATCAATCAAACAACCGGCTCCTACAGTGAGACGCGTAACATTCAAGATCTTGTTGTCAGTGCCAAGGCTTATGAACATCAGCCAGTATTTACGTTTAAGCTTTATACGTTTCCTGCGCCGACAGGAACAGAACTGATCGCTATGGGAGAGAAGAGGGAGATTATGTGTCCACCAAAACAGTGCGTGATCGTTGTACACTATCAGTTTTGCTGCTAGGGGTCATTTACAAGTACCCACAGCCCCAAAAACTTAGAAATAAGAGTCTTAAAGGCGAGGAATAGCACCTGGATTAACGGCGTTGGATTTTCTTCACTAATAAAGGTAGTTTTTGATGTGCGCATTCAGTCTCTCGGCGTTGAATCATACGAGTGTCACTCCAAAAGAAATGCACACTATTTATTTATTTATTTTTTATTTTTTATTTTTTTTTAAACAGAGTTTTCGTTCTGCATGTTTGAAAGTTTACAGTGTGTAGAGACATCCTTCCCGCTTGTTTTCAAACTTAGTTCAACTTGTTCCCGTGAGTGGTGGCGTCACAGCATGTCTTCAAGATGGCTGTTACACTCGACGTTCGTCAGAAGAAACATGCTGTCATTGAAATCCTGTGCTGTGAAAACGAGACAGTGGGAAACATCCACAAGAGGTTAAAAAGGTGTATGGAGATGGTACTGTCGATCACAGTACACTTAGTCGGTGCGCAAGCACATTACGTGATGAAAGGGCAGGGCAGTATTTAGCATTGTCCTCGCAGTGGCAGGCCCCATACTGCACACACTCCAGACAATGTGCAGAGAGTTAAAGAATTGGTGACAGCTGTCAGACGTATCACAGTGAACGAATTGTCACGCTACATTGGGATAGGGTTAGAAACAGTTTTCAGAAAAAGGTTTGTGCCAGGTGGGTTCCCAGCTTGTTAACAGTGGCTCACAAAGAAACAGCGAACTTTTGGAACAGTACGGGAATGGTGGAGTTGAATTTCTTGGAAGAACTGTGACAGGTGATGAAACATAGCTCCATCATTTTTCACCTGAGGCAATCAGTGGAGTGACATCATGCAAATTCACCAAAGAAAAAAAATTCAAAACCACGCCTTCTGCTGGAAAAGTTATGGCTTACGGTGTTTTTCGATTCCGAAGGACTCTTGCTTGTGGACATCAGGCCACGTGGAACCACCATAAATTATGATGCATATGTGACGCCACTGAAGAAACTTCAAGATATACTGAGTCTTGTTCTACCATATTGGCAGAAGCAGGATGTTTTGCTGTTGCACGTCAATGCACGGGCACATGTTAGTCAAAAAAACAAAACTAGGATGGACAACACTGAAACACTCACCTTACAGTCCTGACCTGGCTCCACGTGACTATTATCTCTTTGGGAAAGTGAAAGGCCGGCCGCGGTGGCTGAGGGGACTGAGGCGCTCCAGTCACGGTCTGCACGGCCACTACGGTCGGGGGTTCGAATCCCCCCTCGGGCATGGATATTTGTGCCGTCCATACGATAAGCTAGTTGATAAGTAGTTTGTAAGTTTAGGGACTGATGACCCCGTAGTTAAGTCCCATAAGCTATACAAACATTTGGACATTTTGGAAAGTGAAAGACTCTCTTCGTGGAACAAGATTTGAAGATGATGACTCCCTCGTGTACGCTGCCAAACAGTGGCTCCAACGTGTTGGTCCAGAATTTTGCCGTGCAGGTATACAGGCATTGTTCCAAGATGGAGTAAGGCAGTTGAGAGGGGTGAGGATTATGTGGAGAAATGAAAATATTGTTCCTAAAGGAAGTATCTACACACTGTAAAACTTTCAGACCTGTAGATATTTAAAAAAATAGTGTACATTTCTTTTGGAGTGACCTTTGTACATTAATTTATACCTGGATGAATAACGATGCACCAAGGTCGAATTAAGCTTGCAAAAGTTTACTAGAAGATTTGAACAGTATATTTTCATACTTTGTTGCTTGTGAATATACAGTGTAGAATTTTTGAATTGATGCTAACGAATGTTGTACATATTGAAAGCGGTAAATATATACCGGTTGCTTAAATTATAAACTGTCTGCTGTTTTTCCCCCATCATCAAATTGGCATTGCAACCACTACTGCAAATTACCTTCCTCCACACCCTGAGGCAGGCTACTTGCAATAATGGCTCTAAGAAATTTAAAATGCAGTTACATAGCCTGAAATTTTTAAATAACAATGACAGTGACCACAGAAGCCTATTATTAGAAGTTCAAAATGCTAAATTTTCGAAGTTCATTTGCAGATCTCACGTAGCTCTAGCGATAAGCTCCAATCTCGTTCACATTTGGTGTCTGTGGAGGGAATGCTGACCAGCAGTCGGTAAGTGTATAATGCTGTAAGACCCCCATTCTCTCGTCAATATTGCAACAGGAAGGTGATGCGTTCTTCCTACACGATAATAGAGTCCCACATACAGCGCGTGAATCTCAACATACCCTGCAAGATGTGAAGCAGCTTCTGTGCACAACATCATCTTTGGACTTGTCTCCATACCAACACTTATGGGATATGATGGGACAACAACTGACAAGTTAGACTCGTGAACTCGCAGATCCTGCAGAACAATGTGACAGACCGAACAGTCGTGGAATAATATGTTTTGTCCTACCTGGTCTATATTTCAGGAGGCACGACGCCAGCGTGTGATTGGCTGCCGGTCATCCGCTGCCATGTTCACGATCGTTCTCGTGCGTCTGGCGTGTGTCGCTGACCTTAGGCCACAACATAATATATCCCAAGGCAGTGTATTCGCCATTTGTTTGATGGAATGGATGGCAGAATCAGTGCCTATGGAGGCTACACAGTATACTTCTACGGGTAATGCAGTATCAATTCACACCTGGTACCTCAGTAGCGCTTCAGCTACAGATATGAAGATGTGAGCATTTAATGTTTCTTAATGTTTGTAAGAGCCTCGGTTGCACAGTGGTAGAGTGCCAGACTACAAATCCAAAGATCGCGGGTTCGATCCCCGCCAGGTACTAGGATTTTTATCTGTCACTTTCCACTTCTTTCACCTCTGGCAGTATTGCTCATGTGAAAAATACCGAGTTGCACCGTGGTTCGGAACCCACGTTAAACTGTAGGTCCCCCTATAACTGGCTGGGTAAGTCAGTTGGAAGGTCAGAGGAAGGCAACGGCGTACCACCTCCAAATAGGACCATGCCTAGTAAAGCACTGTGGTGTTCAAACCAATCTTCGGATTGTTGACTGCTTTACCTTTTTTTTAAATGTTTGTAAATCTATGGGACTTAACTATGGTGCTCATTAGTCCCTAAGGTCACACACTACTTCCACTAACTTAAAGTAACTTATGCTCTACTTCCACTAACTTAAAGTAACTTATGCTAAGGGCAACAGAAACACCCGTGCCCAAGGGAGGACTCAAACCCCCAATGGTGAATGGGGAGCCTTGGTGTGTACTACTATTCTGCCATGGCTGTGATCATTTTATATACTCCATAGGCACTGTTTCAACAACAAATCTTTACTTCATTTTCTCATCATAGGGAGCGATTTTATTACACAGTGTGTTTGCAAATTCTCTCCGCAGATGCGAGCTCCGTGTGTTGCGTTTTGCAGGCCGCGTAGGGGTGGCAGCATATTCATGTCATTGTATAAGGCAGCAACTGGGTTTCATTGATAGAGTGCACACAGGATAAATTGGCCGGTAGATGCGCAGACCGCTGGGCAAGCGTAGGGAGAGTGGTAGTGGTGGGGGCGGCAGCGGGAGCGATGAGCGAGCTCTGGAGGGGGAGTGCCCAGCTGACTGGCCGGCAGGCGGAAGTGGACTGACGCGGCCTCCCCTACCAAAAGAAGAAATGAACTCACCCAGTGCTTTGGACGAAAACTCGTCTCTGCGTATCGTCCACCTTATCCAAGGCGGACACTACTGGCTGCAGGTATGTTGCGAGATGGGATTCAACATTATTACAATTAAAACAATGAAATTAATTAGTTATATTAATTACAAGAAAATACACTGTACTCACTATTACCACAGTAGGTGCTGGAAATGATTTCCTCTTTCTTGGAGGCATAGTTCAACAAGTTTACATTTATTTACGAATACCTTTACATCTACATCTACATACATACTCCACAATTCACCGTAAGGTGCGTGGCGGAGGGTACACTGTACCACTACTAGGCATTTCCTTTCCTATTCCACTCCCAAATTGAACGAGGAGAGAAAGAATGCCTATATGCCTCCGTACGAGCCCTAATTTCTCTTATCTTGTCTTTGTGATCTTTACGCGAAATGTATGTAGGCGGCAGCAAGATCGTACTACACTCAGCTTCAAATTCCGGCCCTCTAAATTTACTTAACAGAAATTCACGAAAAGAACGTCGTCTTTCTTCCAGCGATCCCCAATTGAATTGCCGGAGCATTTCCGTGACACTCGCGCATTGGTCGAACCTACCGGTAACAAATCTAGCTGCTCGCCTCTGAACCGCCTCTATGTCTTCCTTCAAACCGATCTGCTGCGGGTCCCAAATACTTGAGCAATACTCAAGACGCGGTCGTACAAGCGTTTTATACCTTTTTTATACCTTTAGCAATGTTTCATGTGTTATCGAATGTAGAAATTAAATTATCGCTGTCTTAAGTGCATGTATTGTCTTTAGGTTATTTTGATACATAAATGTTTAAGCTGTATCAAAAAGGCAATAGTCGGGAGGATACAAATCCGACGAGCCATTGGGCCAGAGACGTTTTGTAATTATTCTCTCTCCCAAGATTCCATCTAAAAGTCGTAGGCATTGGTGTGTTGTATAAGGAGTAGCGTTGTCTTTCTGGAAAAGTAAACGATTGAGCTCATCTTCATTCAGCAGCACAATAAATGGATAAATTATCTGGGAACAATAGATTTCGGAGGTGACGGCATTTTCGAAAATTATCGGTCCCATAATTCGCGCTCGTGTTATGGCAACCCACACCCCGATTTTCTCTGCATGTGGATTTTCGGATAACACAATACGTGAATTTTTAGAATTAACGTAGCCAGATAGATGAAACCGAGCCTCATCAGTGAAAAATGTTCGATGTGAAACACCAATTCCATGTCTGTTGATAAACCGCTGAAACCATTCACAGCCGGCCGCGGAGGCCAAGAGGTCTGGGGTGTGCCAGTCACGGTCTGCACGGCTGCTACGGTCGGGGGTTCGAATCCACCCTATGGCATGGATGTTTGTGTCGTCTTTAGTATAAGGTAGGTCATAAGTAGTTCGTAAGTTAAGGGACTGATGACCCCGCAGTTAAGTCCCTTAAGCTTCACAAACATCTGAACATTTGAAACGCCGGCCGCGGTGGCCGAGGGGACTGCGGCTCGCCAGTTACGGTTTGCACGGCCACTACAGTCGGGGGTTAGAATCTCCCCTCTGGCATTGATATTTGTGCCGTCCTTAGTGTTAGCAATTTCGTAAGTAGTTTGTAAGTTTAGGGACTGATGGCCCCCTAGTTAAGTCCCATAAGCTATACAAACATTTGAACATTTTTTAACATTTGAAACCATTCACAATATTCTATTCTTTTAGTGTGGTCCAACAATGTAATTGTTGCACTGCAGTAATTTTATACGGATACAGCCGCAGTTTCATGGTTACGGCCTTATGAGCTCTCATACAAGAGATCTTAGCCTCTTGCGTTAATTTTCTTACTAATTCTGTTGCACTCAGCAACATTATGTCCGAAATGTCGTCGAGCTCCGTTCTATTAAAACCATGAGCCTACCATTTCATGGTGCATCATGAACTGAACCTGTAGTCCGGAATTTGCGAATTAAATCAAGTACAGCGTCGCCATATGGACACCTCAACGTAGAAAAACGGAACCTAAATTGTCATCTAACATGCTCCGAGAAGATTCCTCCTGCTCGGAAAACCTCTTCCACTAAAAAGGCTCTCTCTGCCGCAGTAAGCATTTTCACTACACTCAGCGTATACAAGAACATGACAGTAACACAAGTAACAGCTGTAGCGCACACGCAACACTACCCCCACCCTACTACCACTGCAGGTCCACGGAACATGTGCAGGTGCACTTTGTTTGTGCTGCCAACCTTACTCACCCCGAAACGCGAGACACGCGGAAATTGAAACTGCGGAGAGACTTTGTGGACACACTGTATTAATATAAAGTGAAATGCCAAGATCGCAATTTTATATCTTTATTTATTTAAGATGACCAGTTTCAGCACTCATTGGTTCCATCTTCTGATCTATTGGAAACATGTACAAAAAGTGTGGTACCATTTAATAATTACAAATACAATTTGTGTAGTAGCTAAAACAAAAAGTAATCTCAAAATTTCTAAAAAAAAAAAAAACAGTTACATACCTCCAACAATTGACATTACACTACTTATTAAAGCGCTGCAAATAAAATTTGTAAGGTGTTCTGATTGATAGATATGAAATCTTGTGCTGGTGGATAGTCATACGAGTATATAAAATGAATGGCTGGTCAAAATTAAAACAGCAAAATAGACATAAAATACGTACCACCATAGTGCACATGTCTGATTGTGCACTTGCTTAAAATTGATAAGCGGCGTCACAAATATTGCAGAGGTTTCTATGAATGTTGCTAGAGTGCGCTACTATAAGTGAACCTGTTTCTATCGATATTGTACTTAACTTGTTATTACTGCATGTAACCATATTTTTTGTACTTGGTTCCCACAGACCAGAAGATCACACCATTAAGTGTTGTAATAAATAAAAGATGAAAAATATCAAAACTCTAAATCGGTGTACCAATTTTTATTTCTTACAGTGTACATTTTACATTTTGAAAAACTTGCGTATCATATATTAATCTATCATGGCTTTACTACAATATTGCAAGCAGTTTGTTATCCATCTTTGCAGTAAGGGAAATTATAGGAAGTTTCGTTAATGAATCACGATAGTCGAGTACAGCTGCTCCAAGCGAACAAAGCGATTACATGACATTAACAACTGTATACACGAATCAGCATCAGCTATAGAATTTGTTGGTGACATATGAAATTAATACCGGAACAGGACTCGAACCCGGATTTCCAGCATTCTCGTTAACGATTATGCTCCACCTAACCACCTCCCCCCTCCCCTCACTTCCACGCACCGCTCCAAACTTCCATATGCTGTACACTGTCAGCTATCAATGAGTGCTCGTACAGTTTGTGGTGATGATTCCCGCACCGAGACATTTACTAAAAAAGCAGCCTTTCTTGCTGTGGCTTAAATACGATGTGCTATACCAATGCAAATTACGAGCAAGCATGGGTAGAAGGCAATGTGTGGCATATGGATGTTTGGGTCTATTCAGAAGATGTACACAATAAGCGTAATGGTTAACGGAACCGCTATGTGGTACATAGTTTCACATCTTCATCGTCAACCAATTCTATAAGTTAGTTACGTAGCGTCTTTGAACGGCATGTAACATAGGATACCAGTAGGTTCTTTCATTTCTGGTGATCCTGAGCCTCCTGTCGCCAAATGGATAAACTGTATTTTAGCTCGCTGACACATCTGTCTGGTGGTCATTCTCTTGGTCTTTGTTTCTCTCTTTTAGTTATTTATTTACTTTGGCAAATTGTTTCCTGCCTATAACTTGTTTTTACCATCTGCCTTTTGTTCGTCTAAAATGACCAGCCTACTGGTATTCCAATATATTTACTCTTTTCATTATATTGATGACCTTTGTTATGCGTCTGATCTCAGCTGCTCTCTTTATCTCTTCGTGTAACGCAACATTGATCATTCAATTCATCTTTGGATTACTATTATACAATCTACTCATTTAATGTCCAAGTTTTACTGTCGTAAGTTATTACTGGAAGTATACATTGGTAAATTATTGTTTTGTTCATCTCAGCCGACATCTTAGAAAAGGAGTTTCTTTCATGAACTTAACAGATCCATTTAATACGTCGAAATATGGTTTTAAATAGCCTATCGTGTTATCTGTCAATCTTTGTAGTTGGTTACTTCCAACACATATACTATTCTCAGGTGTCCATTCATTGATCGTGATCTTGGTTTTATCTTTCCGTTTCAGACCCAAGCTTGTAGGTGATATGACATTATAACAGTTAGAGACGTTTAAGATCCAAAATACATACAGTACTTCATTACAAAACAGAAGATAAAGTTATTTTCAAGAATTTTGTCCCCACACAATTGCCTGTTTTGGGCTTTTACCACAAATGTTTATGACCTACGACATCTAACAGCAACTATCCTTTGAAATAAATGACATAGTAACATCACAGGATCATATAAAGTTAAGTGTCTGACAGATATGATAGCTTCACATGTCACAACAAGCATATGAACACCTTGTCAACAAGACTATCTTGTCACCATTGTAAGTTTAGAAGAATTTTTATAGAGCTTATGGGTCTTAACTACGGGGTCATCAGCCGCTAAACTTACAAACCACTTATGAACTAGCTACTACTAAGGACGGCACAAATATCCATGCCCGAGGGGGGATTCGAATCCCCGACCGTAGTGGCCGTGCAGAACGTGACTTGCGCGCTGCAGACCACTCGGCCACCATTGTAATTTTACTGGACGTTTGTCGACTTTGTCAACTGCTGGTGTCACCCAGTATAGAAACGTCGAACTAAAACACGTTGTGCACGCTACCACAGTCTATCGACGATTGTTTGATGCAGCCCCGAGCTTCCTAGCGTGAATCAGAAAGAAATAAAGTGAGAAAAATCAGAACCGCACAGTTGTGCGTGTAGGGCCTGAAAGGACTATGTCCATTTTAGACCTAATTCAAAGGATACTAATGCAAGTTCGCTAACGAATATTTGAAGTTCTTCTGTGTCATTTGGAAATAGAACAATATCATGTGCAAACCACGAGTTCAATATTTTCCATAGAATTTGAACTCCCTTTTTTCCCAATTTAACGTATACGTAGATTCTCTAAGGTTGTTGTTGTTGTTGTCTTCAGTCCGCAGACTGGTTTGATGCAACTCTCCACGCTACCCTATCCTGTGCAAGTCTCTTCATCTGAGAATACGTTCGGCAACCTACATCCTTTTGAATTTGCTTACTATATTCGTTCCTCGGTCTCCCTCTACGATATTTACCCCACACGCTTCCTTCTAATGCTAAGTTAACGATTCCTTGATGTCTCAGAATGTGTACAACCAATCTATCCCTTCTCTTAGTCAGGCTGCCGAAAATAATTTGGAAAACACCTAGTCACCTTGATTTGCTCCGTTTTCAAATGGAAATTCGACGGTTTCTTCAACAACGCTAACTATTTTCATATAGCCCTTTCCTATTCATTGTTCCTTCAGAGCCTCAAACACAGCTGGGTGACTGATCAAATGACTCTACGAAATCTGTAAAGGCAGCGGTGGTTTTCCAGTAACCTGCGATCCTTCCGATTAGTAGCCTGATATCTTTTGTGTGGGCACGTGAAATGACCGCGTGGTGCAAGGCGTCATGCTACGGACTAGACAGTCGTTCCGCCGAAGGTTCGAGTCCTCCCTCGGGCATGTGTGTGTGTGTGTGTGTGTGTGTGTGTGTGTGTGTGTGTGTGTGTGTGTGTGTGTGTCTTGTTCTTAGTGCAAGTTAGTTTAAGTAGTTTGTATGTCTAGGAACTGATGAATATGGCAGTTTGTTCCAATAGGTTTACAAACATTTTTACATT
Organism: Locusta migratoria; assembly: GCA_026315105.1. NCBI lineage: Eukaryota > Metazoa > Arthropoda > Insecta > Orthoptera > Acrididae > Locusta > Locusta migratoria. Next base: position 117,454,005 of record CM048744.1, on the reverse strand, counting down.
TGATTTGCTTTAGTGCGGTGAGCATTGTAGTTTGATATTTACTCGTATTTTGGTCGTGGAGGATGTGAGAATTGAGCAATGTACCCAATTGATAAAAAGTTATTACAAAAACAGTGAAATTCGCATGGCAACCATTCATAAATTGCCCATGACCATCGGACCTTATGCTGCTGCAATTATCAGTTCGGAAATTGATTCGCAAGTTTAAACCCAGTGATTCTGTTTCAGACGTTAAGAAAACAGGACGGCCGCATTCTGTTCGATCACAAGAAATAATTGCTGTTCTGTAAAGCGTGACAATGTGAATGCAAGCCCTAGAAAATCCGTTCGCTGACAAGATCAACAATGTGCTACATGTAATAGATTCCGTGGAACTATTACCTTGCCGTTTGGAAACCTTACACCTTGTGATTTTCTGGGTGGGGAAAGGTGAAACCAAAATTGTTCGTGAACAGAACACAAAAAATACACCAATTGAAAAATGATATTGTAAAGGTTATATTTGGCATCCCATCAGATGTAAGTGAACATATCATCGAGAACTTCAATGAACGCATTGGTTGTTGCTGCGCAGCGTTTGGTAATCATATGGGGAATATAATTTTATACATAAATGATTTTAATTAATTTTCAATTTTTAAATTAAAAAAAAAAGGCTGGCTGGCAGTGACTGGGTTCCCACTATTCACTGGCAGAACGCTTCGAAGATCCACCAGCTCCACGAAAGAGACTGCCTACATCATATTTATATGTCCGCTCCTGGAGTACTGTCGCCCATTGTGGGACCCTCACCAGGTGGGACTGACGGAAGACATTGAGAAGGTTCAGAGAAGGGCAGCTCGTTTTGTTTTATCACGTTACGGGGGGGAAAGCGTCACGGAAATATTGCACGAATTGGGGTGGAAATCATTAAAAGAAAGACGTTATTCATTGCGGCGTGATCTGTTTGCGAAGTTTCAGTCACCCACTTTTACTTCTGAATGTGAAAATATTTTGCTAGCACCCACCTACTTATGAAGACACCACCATCCCAATAAAATAAGAGAAACCAGATCGAAAACGGAACGTTGTAGATGTTCTTTCTTCCCGCGCGCTGTTAGAGAATGGAACGGTACAGAAAAGTTATGAAAGTGGTTAATAAACCCTCTGAAAGGCACTTAAATTGATGGAGAGGTACGATTGGTGACACCAGGAGATGAAACTGTTGAGGTGTAGCTGGAAAGAACATTGCCAACAGTAGAGTTAAGGAAGAACGGTCATGAAGGCTGTGTTGTCAGCACATTGAAACAGGTACACAGGAGGAGTTGCTTTTGGACGTCATCTGTATAGAGAAGACTGAATTATGTATGTTGTATAGCAGTTTAATATACAACGGTTATATAATTTCACCTGTTACTATCCTTCAAAATAGTCACCAGCGTTGTGTAGAACTAGTTGCTAGTGATGTCGTATTATATTGTTGCAGAGATTGTTCTGTTGATGGTGCGAATGGAGCGGTATACTGCCTGTGGAATCTCTGGATCTCTGAAGCGAATGCCACGATGTGGTTCCTTCATGTTCGGAATCAAATCGAAGTCACAAGGACTCAAGTCCGAAAAGTATGGTGGATGGTACAGTATTTCCCTGTCTCATCGACCCAAGAGAGCAGCCGCAGCTTGTGCTTTATGCGCCCGCGCAATGTCGTGCATAATGATAGGTGGGTTGCGCAGATAGTGTTGCCGTTTCGTTCGCAAAGCTGGTCGCCGGTGATGTTCCAAAAACGAACAGTAATACTATGCATTGATCGTGTGCCGTGGAGGAACATAATGCGTTAGGATAACACCATTACAGTCGTACACGAGAATCATAAAAAGTTTCACAATATTGGGGATCGTGAAGACCTTGGTGACACTTGTAAGACGGGGCCTGTAATTAGTCTATTTTTCATACTAACCTTGTGTTACTGTACCTTTCTCTTTACGCTAATTATTGAAATATATAACATTTTTCTTTGTAGATCTTTATTATTTTGATTTCTGTCCCTTTAGGGACACATCAGGGGTGATGGGCTCATGGGATTGTAGTACATTCTATGCTTATATGAAAATTTCGGGCTTGACCTGTTTGGCGCCGACGCTACAGGCAGCGGGGTATGTGGAATACTTTACAATGCTGGCCCGCGGTTTACGGTGGGCGATAGCGGAGACTGCCTTTTTAGTCATTCGGCCGTTTCGCAAGAGAAGAATTTGCCGGATACAAACAATAGCAGAGTGCTCTGTGCCCCGGGCTGTTTATGGGGACGTATTGCCCTTAGGCATTATCTAAAAAAACTTCCTAGAAAGCAGCAGACTTTGAACACAGTTAGTATGACAAATGGTTAGGTTGAGAGGAAGGCTCTCTGCCCGTCTGGCGCCCCAGGGGTTTGGCTCCAGCGGCTGTATTTATAACACAACGTTAACATTTTTAGGTCGTGTGACCGTAGCTAGGAGCAAGGTGAAATTCCTTGCAGAGCATTCACCCTGGGAACGGTGAAATCCGCGGGAAGCTTTGGTGGCGTGGGCGGAGCCTCTTTGCAGCCGCAGAGAACGCGTCCTGATTCGGCAAATTATTTTAGAATGACAGCTAAACAATTGTCAACGGCGCTACGCCATCCGATTGGTTTGACTATTAGCCGTTAGCAGATATTGGTGCATCTTTTCGCGCGTGGGTGTTGCCGCCGTCACTTGCCGTGAGCTGCGGCAGAGCGCGAGGAGAAACAGTCTCTCGTGTCTGAGCGTCCTAAGTGTACGGACCTCGCTAGTCTCCTGTTTGAGCGTCCGAAGTGTACGGACCTCGGGAGACATGGAATACTCCGTTTAGATTCGCGGGGAGGACATCGTCTTAAACGGTCCTCTGGTTAGACTTTGTGAATCCGAAGATTCGGACCTTGTGTTTACTTCACGGACGTTACATTGTCCTGTGGTTACGCTGTGAGTGGCCACAGTTTAGTTTTCGTTTTGCTAGAAGTCTCTATTTGAGCATTCGCGCCTTTGCGAATCGGGCATTGTTTTTACAGATCTTATTACGCAAGTGCCTGATCGATTTGTGCCAAGTGGCCTTTGTGTCATCTATGCAAAATATTGATTAGTCTACTAGCGTGATAGAATCGCACAGCAACTGCCTAGCGACGCCGACGCCAGTGACGCTGTGTTAAGTTACATGTCGACCCTGCTTAACAGGTCGCAGCTGCCTGCCTGCGAGCCTGAGACGCTACCGTCAATGATCATCTGTGTGGGTAAGGTGACGCACTTGCTGGAGGGTAATATCAATCAGATATGTTGGATTCTGTCCCTTATTTTATTCTTTTGAGATCTGCCTATTTACTTTGGGGAGCTTAGGGCTAACGATAATTTCAACCCCATGTGTAGCCAATCTAATAGCATTCTGTTTTACAAAAACCTTTGACTCAGCCAGTCATATTTTGTGTCTCAATGTTTTAACATTTGTAAAAGATTGTGTGAATACCAGTATCTGTTTTACATGATAGGAAATGTCCATCTCAATGTTTAATTATAATAAATTGATTTTGAGCAGATCGTCTTTCACTTAAGAACATTCCTTTGTCACTATTTTGTAGGGGAAACAGTAGTTAAATTCCACAGTTTACCCATAATTTTTTCAAGTATATTTTTGTTTGCTTGGTACAACTGATACATTGCAATCGAGTAGGAATATTTATTATATGTTTGAAAATATGATCAGTAACCTTTCCATTTTCATTTTGACTGATTCTTCCGTCGCTTCTTGGTAGAACATAATCAAATAAATTAAAAACACAATTTTGTGTGTTTTCTACAAGTTTATTTTTGCTTACTTAACCGATTTTCGGCTTATTAGGCCATCTTCAGAGTATTTACTGTTGTGGCAAAGAGGTTACATAGTTTAGATACAGTATGGGAAGAGATGACAAATGACTACACTTAGATCGACATACATAGTATAACACTTCTTTGACATTGTGTTATTACAGTTATGAACTTAAAAACTAAACTGTAGTACAAGAATATACAATGTGTGGAGGATAAAACAAGGAATAAATTTGAATATAACCAGGGAACTGAAACTACCTGCTATTACAAACAAACTGATAATGCTGATAATATATATAAGTGCCTTGTTAATAATTCTGCATTATAATTATAGATGGTGTTGCATATGACATTTGTAAGGCCAGGTTTGGAGTGGAATCCAGAACTTTAAATGAATAGTTACATCATTAGATTAAACTAAACAAATCTGTCTAATGAAATTAATACTCTAGAAATTCAGGTAGATGAAAATGTGAGTTATGTTGTAAGCTACACTGGGACCAAATTTTTCAAAACTTAAAATAAATCATAATAAATAAATACACAGGAGTTTGAAACTGTGGAGGTAAACAAGGAATCCAGTTTTTTGAATAAAATAAATAAAATGCTAGGTCTACATTTAAGGTTTTTGTTTTTGTTTTTTGTAATGGAGGAATTTGACAGCCAGTGTGGGAGTTGATGGAAAACTTAGGTAATTGACTGTACTACGAGGAAATGTATGAAGAGACTGGAACTGACAGGATAGGAGGTAATGTGACTCAGGGATGAATTAAGTGAAATCTAATAGGGGTGAAGTGTTTAGTTGTGTTTTATCATTTAATACTAGATCAGGGCTATGGGCTAGGTGTTTATTGATTTCAAGAGCTTCTAATAAGTTAAGTTTTTGGCCCTTGTTTGCTAAGTGAAGGACTTGAAACAGTGGCTGGTAGCTATGGCCCTCACTCAGTACAAGCTCAGCAAATGTGGACTCCTGATTCTGTAGTCTCCAGCTGCGTTGATGTACAGCTAGTCTAGTTGCTATGCTTCTGCCTGACTGACCAATATAAAACTTATTGAAATCTTTACAAGTAATTTTATATACACCACTGTTGTTTAGTAAAGGAGTCTTGTCTTTGCTATTAAAGATACACTGAGCTATGGTGTTTTTCATGTATTAGGAACCCTGTAGTTGCAGGATTTCAGGGGTTTAGATACTTGTTGTGACATTTGTCATATGTATGGTATTGTACACCATTTCCTGTATTCATTGGAGTGGAAGTCAGGGGGAGCATAGAGGAGGGGTATAATTTTCTTCTTTTGTTTTTTGTGCAAAATTCCATCAATCAGGGCTGGATTTTATCCATTGGTTGTGGCAATAAATTTTATGGTGTCTAATTCTGATCTGAAATTCTCTTTAGACATACGAACAGATATGAGGCGATGCACCAAGGAGTGGAAAGCTGAGTGTTTGTTTAATTTATTTCCATTTTCCATATTTTGGAGAAATATGGTGGCGACCCAAGATAATTAATTGCTGTCATATATATATATATATATATATATATATATATATATATATATATATATATATATATATATCTAAGGACATAGTTCACACATAGCAACTCCTGCCATAGAACAATAGAATAATCGACTACTTTACACACTGTCGTGTTGTACTGCCTCTGGGACATTAAATCTTGATCCAACTCCGTTGTTCCTGTTTTGAAAACATAGTGACTCCATTACGTTAGACTGCTCGCCCACACGTGAATATGTTTCCGTAGATTCTTACGTGGGACGCTCGAGTCCATTTGCTCGGAGGTAAGGTAGGTGTGACAACAACGTACGCTATCAGTGACAATAATAGATTCCATTGCATACTGTCTCCATAGCACTGTTGCCATTTTTTTAAGTTCCAACGCTCATACATACCCACTATGCGTACAACGTCTATTTCGTCTCGATCAATGAGGAGTGACGACCGTGATTTTTATGTCGCCTTTCACTCTGGCCAGTGCATGTGGGCTGGCAACCGCTGTTCTATTTGTTAAGGTGTGAAACGTTAACTTACCTTTCCAGTTTTTAATCTGAATTTCGACCCAGTGGTGGCTGATGCTTCATATGACTGGGGAGGTCACTTTGAGTGCCGCTGGGCGTCCAAAGAGAGTTGCGATTGGCGCCGAGGGAAGAAAGCACCCCCGTTTGCCGCCCCTCCCCCTTTTGATATATTTTCGTTAAAATATAAGATCTGTTGCAGAATGTCTTACTTCTACTTGTTTGCACTTGCTTCAACTCGAGCTTAGGCGTCGGCCTAACAAGCTTCTTTATGTCACAATTTTGTTACCAGCTTAAAGCCGAGTAATTTGTTTCTAAAGATACTCAACGTTGTTAATTTTTTTTATAATAAACAGCAAGAACATATGAATATGCACAAGGACACTAAAAGATAGTAAGTACCTGATTATACTGTTAAGGTACTGTAACAAAACGAATCTGTTATGAGGAAGAGAGAAGCTACTTTTTGGTTACGTGACACTAAGTGGCACTCCCTCCTAACCTTATGCATGCGGAAAGGCTGCTCTCCCCCACATCTTTTTAAACAGTTAAATATTTGTTACAACGAAGAGAATACATGTCATTTACCCTCAAAATCGTTAAAAGGAGATCGAGTTTAAAAGAATTGCTTGGAGTCGGACTCAAACGTAGTACCTTCGATGTCGCACCGTGATTCCACTAATCACAGTGCAATTCTTGCTAGGTGGAGAGTAGCGACTTCATTATTATTCATGATCGGATCTTAAGAAGGCTTTTGCAGTTGGCGCGTCTTTAATTTATAGGTATAAGATATTTTACCAAATATGACATGTTTTTGATAAATCTTCAATGCACCAAAAACAAATATGAAGGGCGCATGTTGCCTTCATGTAGAATTTGCGCATGCGCAAGGCGAGGTGCGCAGTAGCTCCATTGCCTTGCTTCGGGACCATTCGTGCGTAACCGCCAGAGCTCGAGTAGCGAGGAACTGGCGTCTCTACCAGCTCCAACGCCAGTGTTAAAAGCGGCGTTACCCATCGCCCCTCCCTGCCGCGGAAGCGCCCATATGCTGCCTCCAGGGGTTTCAAAAGAGAATTTGAACCTCAGCTGCCCATGCGCAATGCAACGCTGCATCCACTGCCGCCTATATTAAGCGGCCGTACTATGACTCGTCTCCGCGAAGTAGAACGTTCCCACGCGATAAAAATACTTCGAATGTGCATATAAATTGATCTGATGGAAGAACGAAACGAAGAAAGACAGATTAAAAACACTATTTGTTTTATTTACTTTTTTCCCTACGAGCTTTTTTCCGGTTATTCACTAAACCAGTGAACCATTAGGTAGCACCGCCACTGCTCTCAATGCGGCAGCCAGTAAAAGAAAGACTCTGGAATTTCGGCGGCTTTTCCCGTAGGAATAGCACATACAGTGCCGTCTGTCACTGGTAGCCACCTGACACCACTGCAGAACATCTTCATACCGTATGCTTCTGCTTGCTATGAATAAGTCAAAGGATTTCATAATATAATGGCTGTCAGCCAGAACTATTACAATGCCCTATAGCTCTGTGATATTCATCCGTACTTCCTTTTTTTTTTTTTTTTTTTTTTTTTTTTTTTTTTTTTTTTTTTTTTTTTTAAATTGCTATTATTATCTCGGTTTCGACTCTCCTCAGTGCTTGTGGGCTGGGAACTAGTCTTCTGTAGTGCGCGAACGAACTAGTTCGGAAGAGCGCTCCCACAGGTGAACTACGCGAACTAGTTCGCAGATCCCTCGCCTCTTAGTTCGTCCGCTCCTCTTACGAAGACTGACGGGCAGTTACCGTCATTTCGAGGTGAAATGCAGTTTCATAGTTCACTGCCATAAATTTTCTTCTCTAAGGTATTCAGCACTGCTGTAGCGGTAGCAAAAAGCGGAGGAGCTAAAAAGAGCGCACTACTTCGCGGCCGAGCTGGGAACTAAGAGGAGAGTTACCGGTCGCAAACTAAAATATGCGCGATCGGTCGCGAACTAAAAGTGCAATCGGTCGCGATCTAAAACATGCGTTACCGGTCGCGAACTATTATGCCAAACGTATCTCGCTTCTTAGTTCGTTGGGTTCTTTTCCGAAGACCGACGGGAAATAGCGAGAGAGCGCGCAACAGAATTAAAAATCACGTGTTTGCCTTCTGCTGATGAGAGCCATTTCGAGATGAGCATCTGCCTGCTAGATTACATAGTTCAGTGCTACAAAATTTCTGTTTTTAATATTCTGCACTCTGCAATATCTAACTAATAAATTTCATAATGCCAAAGAAATCCGCTGAACTTTAATTACGCGATAGATCAGTCAAACTTAAGGTCGTAGATTCTACCAAATACCTAGGAGTTACAATTACGAACAACTTTGACTGGAGAGAACACATAGAAAATATTGTGGGGAAGGCGAACGAAAGGTTACGTTTCATTGGCAGAACGCTTCGAAGATGCACCAGCTCCACCAATGAGACTGCCTACATCACACTTGTGCGTCCTCTCCTGGAGTACTGTTGCCCCTTATGGGACCCTCACCAGGTGGGACTGACGGAAGACATTGAAAAGGTTCAGAGAAGGGCAGCTCGTTTTGTTTCATCACGTTACGGGGGGGGGGGGGGGAAGTTTCACGGAAATGTTGCAAGAATTGGGGTGGAAATCATTAAAAGAAAGACGTTATTCATTGCGGCGTGATCTGTTTGCGAAGTTTCAATCACCGACTTTTAGTTCTGAATGTGAAAATATTTTGCTAGCACCCACCTACTTAGGGAGACATGACCATCCCAATAAAATAAGAGAAATCAGATCGAAAACGGAACGAATTAAGTGTTCTTTCTTCCCGCGCGCTATTACAGAATGGAACGGTAGAGAAAAGTTATGAAAATGGTTAATGAACACTCTGCAAGGCACTTGAATGTGATCTGCAGAGTATCTATGTAGATGTAGACGTAGATGTAGGAAGCACGCAAATGGGCAGCGGAACCAGAGAATAAGTACCAGATGTGACAAGGGTCGGATGGAGAGTCCATCGAGGAAAGGAGTACGAGTGAGAGTTACGGCTGGAAGGAGTGGTATATTTCTGGGATGAATTCATGGTCAAGTAGTGGAAGGTGCTTTATTTACTGTTGAGAAAGATACAGAAGGGTAAGGATGATGGGAAGGAGGGATACATTCATAGAGGCGCAGCAGCTGTTCAGGATTCTCTGGCCCAGCATGGTGGCGCAGTGGTAACACACTGGTCTCACGTCAGTGGTTCAAATCCACCTCCGGGCATCAAGATTATGGTTTTCCGTCATTTTTCCTAAGCCACTCCAAGCAAATCATGCGATGGTTCCTTTGAAAGGTCACGGCCAATATCCTTCGCCATCCTTATCCAACATCCGAGCTTGTGCTCCGTCTGTAATGTCCTCGATGCCAGACGAGGTGTTAGACCCTAATCTTCCTTCCAACTTCCAGGAGTCTCCAAGAATGGGGAGAGGAATGGATATTGGGAATCAAGTTTACGGGACACATACGAGAGTCTTAGGTGTTATGTGTGCTTGAGGAAATATGGAAAAATGATTAATTGGTGAAGGAGACAGTTATGGAAAGGGTGGTTGGTGCGGCAGGCAAGTTGAAGAGCATGGCGCTCTTCGATTTTGGGTGGTGCTAAAACGTTGGGGGAGTTGCAGTCCAAGCATGATTGGTTTAGGTGAGGGAGGGACTGTGGACGATGTGTGGAAGTTTAGATCTCCCTGTTAATAATTTTTATGATTAGTAGGTGGGGTGTCCAGGCTGTTAGTATGAGGAATTTTATTGTGTTAAACTTCGTGGAGGAGAGTCAAAGGACTGGAAAGATCGAATTTTTTCCCCTATATTACTGACTGGGTTTTAGTGGGATTGATGGAGAGGCACGGTTGGTGACAGCTGGAGATGAAACTGTTTAGGTGTAGGAATAGTACGTACAGTGTCATCTGTCCCTGTTGTCTGACACTACTGCACAACATCTGCATACCGTATGCTTCTGCTTGCTTTGAGGAAGACAACGGATTTCATAATATGATGGCTGTAAGCCAGAACTATGACAATGCCCTATAGCTCTTTGATATTCATCCCTACTTCCTGGACGACGTCTATTTCGTTCTGTTCAAAATGTTCAAATGTTTGTATAGCTTATGGGACTTAACTACGGAGTCAACAGTCCCTAAATATACAAACTACTTATGAACTAGCTAACACTAAGGACGGCACAAATATCCATGCCCGAGGGGGGATTGGAACCCCCGACCGTAGTGGCCGTGGAGACCGTGACTGAAGCGCCTCAGTCCCCTAGGCCACCGCACCCGGCTTTCGTCCTTTACTCACTGTTCTTGATGGATGAGGACGACTCTGACTTTCCTCATATCTTTTTTAAGTCGGTTTCGTCTCTCCTCACTCCTGGCACTGATGATGATGATCGTGTGGCATTTATGACCGTTAGACCCCAAACGGGGTCGTGTTCGGCCTCCTGGTGCAAGTCTTTTTATCTTTTTTTATCCCCACTTCGGCGACTTGCGTGTCAATGATGATGGAATGATGATGAGGACGACATAACACCCAGTCCCCGAGTGGAGAAAATTTCCAACCCGGGCCCCCTGCGTGGCAACCAACCACGCTGTCCACTGGACTACGGAGGCGGACTACTCCTTGCACTGCTTGTGGGCTGGGAACCACTGTCCTATTTGCTGACGTACGAAACGTTAGCTCACGTTTTTGGATTTCGAGCCGAATTTGGCCCGTGTAAGGTGTTTACCGGCTGTCCGCTGTCCGCCGGCCGCTGGGGTGAGTCAGCCGGTGGACCCCCTCCTTGCCGCTGGCGGCCCCGCGTCAGGCCGCAGCGGGCTTAAACCGGGCCGGGCGGTGATTGAGTTTGCCTGCCTGTTGCCGTCAGCGCGCCGGACCCCGCCGTAAACAGAGGCTGCGATCCCGCGTGACGGCCGGCCGGCGAATCGAATTAAAAGCCTCGCGTCAGCCGCTGTTACAAGAGTCCGGCCGCGCCCAAACCTGATTAGGAGCCCGCCGTCCAGTCGCCATTAGCTGACGGCCAAGGAGGCGAGGGAGCGACGTAATGCATGCCTAATGGCCGCCGTAGCGACAAGTGCCGGACAGCGGCGCCCCTCGCGGCTGTCGTCGGAACTCAGCGGCCGCGTCTCGGCCGTGCTGGGCTGTGCTGGTCTGGGGTGGGGGATAATGCGGGGCCCGCGCTGCACCACTTACGAGCAAAGTTAGGTGTTTCTGGTAATGAGCCGACCTGCCACCATAAACTGTGGCCGGCCAAGGAGGGAAGCAGCTGTCGCGCCCCTCCCCCCTCCCTCTCAGCTGCCATCGCACGAGTTTCGCGAGGCCAGAGTTGCCAACTACAGCGGACGAATATTTATAGAGCACCTACCTAAAAATCTGGGCATGGCCGGAATATTTATTTCGGACTCGTGTTAGTCCACCTCCTCTATCTGTCCAGTTCCTCCTGTCCCCTCTTTATCTCCTCCTGCCGCTCTTTCGGCCCATGTCTTCCCACCAGAGTTTGTACGGGGACCGCATGCAGAGTTTTCGCACGTGGCTCTACCGCATCTTCCCGTCCCCGCTTCCAGCAGCGGTTATAAACCTTCGTATATTATTAAAACTTTAATGCATAGTGTAGGTGTTCAGCTACGTACCCAATTTTCCCCATTATCTCTCAAACTGATCAACACTTTACCACAAATTCATTTGTAGCTGTTTGTATTTGTGGTTTCGCACAAGTGCGCGCCACCTACTTTCACCGCATGCCGCCATGCACGCACGGCGCGGCGTTCTTACGACGACAGCCACGAGCGCCCTCGGCTGCAACTCCGCTCGTTGCCACCACTGGACTACATCGTTCACTTGGGACTGAGATAGGAAGCAGCTAACAGTTCGGAATCAGATAGGCACCAGTGAAGACTTGGCTATCGGATAGGCACTAGGCAGGCCTCTACCTCAACTATGTATCAGCATTCTGCAGTACTGATCTATGCAAAAGTTAAGTATTACTAAGTCTCTAAGAAATTTATATCTCCTTCTAATTCACTCTAGTGTTTCTAGTTTCTGCTGTCCCACTGGCTGGTCACTTCCTACCTGCACAAGCGTCCATCCTTTATTCCTGTGTCGGTCTTTCTACTCTGCCACCGACACCTATGACGGAAACGAGACACAAAAGCGGCGACGAGGCTGGGACACAAAAGTATTCATAGTGTTACATATGCTAATAGCTCGTTCTAGAAATTATAAATTGGAGAGTGCTACTGATTCATTTCGACATTTAGCTGCATTGAGTTACTCCTAAATGTGCGTTTGTTTACATTAATATTCCTCCTTTGTCATGTAAATTTATTTATTTAGCGTATGGCATTTAAGTACATTTCAGTGTCTGATTACATTATGGTACATATCATTACATACATTACATTACATGTATTCACAGACAAACATCTAGTCCTTGTATGTATTCAATAGCTGTTTGGGTTGTCATGAGGAATTCTTCAAAGTCCCCACTAAACGGTCTGGCCCTGCATTCTTCCCTGATGTGTTGGATGGTCTGCTTAGGCGCGCCGCAGTCACATGCTGGCGAAGACAGCAGACCCCATTTGAAGAGTGAGTCAGCACATCTCCCGTAACCTGTTCTTAGCCGCTTCAGAGGTGACCAGATCTTGCGGGGCTGATCAAACCCAGGAACTGCCTCAGTGATACAAGGCATTAGGTGGCAAGTTGTCGGGGCGATTTGCAATCATTATGCCATCACACGAGTTTCGCGAGGCCGGAGTTACTAACTACAGCGGACGAATATTAATAGAGCACCTACCTAAAGAAATTTGGGCATGGCCTGAATATTTATTTCGGACTCGTGTTAGTCCACCTCCTGTATCTGTCCAGTTCCTCCTGTCCCCTCTTTATCTCCTCCTGCCGCTCTCTCGGTCCATGTCTTCCCACCAAAGTCAGCCCTAGTTTGTACAGGGGCCGCATGCAGAATTTCCGCACGTGGCTCTATCCGCATCTTGCCCTCCCCTCCCCCATCCAGGTTATACACCTTCGTATATTGTTAAACCTTTCATGCATAGTGATGATCAGGTACATACCTAATTTTTTTCCCATTATCTCTCAAACTGATCAATGCTTTACCACAAATTCATTTGAAGCTGCTTGTATACAGTGTTACATATGCTAGTAGCTCGTTCTAGAAATTGCAAATTGGAGATTGCAGCTGATTCATTTCGACAGTTAGCTGCATTGAGATACTCCTAACATGAGCGTTTGTTTACTTTAGTATTCCTCTTTTGTCATGTAATTTTATTTATTTATTTATTTAGCGTATGGCATTTAAGTACGTTTCAGTGTCTGATTACATTATGGTACATATCTTTACATATATTACATTACATGTATTCAGCCGGCCGCTGTGGCCGAGGGGGCTGAGGCGCTTCAGTCACGGTCTGCACGGCCACTACGGTCGGGGGTTCGAATCCCCCCTCGGGCATGGATATTTGTGCCGTCCTAGTTCGTAAGTAGTTCATAAGTAGTTTGTAAGTTTACGGACTGATGACCCCGTAGTTAAGTCCCATAACGTATAAAAACATTTGAATTTGAACATGTATTCACAGACAAACATCTAGTCCTTGTATGTATTCAATAGCTGTTTGGGTTGCCATGAGGAATTCTTCAAAGTCCCCACTAAACGGTCTGGCCCTGCATTCTTCCCTGATGTGTCGGATGGTCTGGTTAGGCGCGCCGCAGTCACATGCTGGCGAAGACAGCAGACCCCATTTGAAGAGTGAATCAGCACATTTCCTGTGGCCTGTTCTTAGCCGCTTCAGAGGTGACCAGATCTTGCGGGGCTGATCAAACCCAGGAACTGCCTCAGTGATACAAGGCATTAGGTGACAAGTTTTCGGGGCGTTTTGGAACCATTATGCCATCGCACAAGTTTCGCGAGGCCGGAGTTACCAAATACAGCGGAGGAATATTTATAGAGCACCTACCTAAAAATCTGGGCATGGCCTGAATATTTATTTCGGACTTGTGTTAGTCCACCTCCTCTAACTGTCCAGTTCCTCCTATCTCTTCTTTATCTCCTCCTGCCGCTCTCTCAGCCCATGTCTTCCACATTCCAAGAGGCCAAGGTTCAATTCCCGGCAGGGGACTTGGTATTGTGTGATTGAGTCATCAACACTTTCATCATCCACACGCAAGTCGCCAAAGTGGCGTTAGTCAAAAGAGTTGCCGCATGCGCCCCTACCCGATGGGGATATCCCAGTCAATAAAAGCCATAAGGTCATTTAAGATTCTATTTCCATAAGGCAGCATGTCGCTATGTCATAACTGTTAAGATTAGGAGTTTGTCGCTCATATAAGGCACAGTGCACAGGAAAAAACCTCGCCATTCCAGCTGCGGTATTGTGCCAACTGCCTTGTAGTCCCATTTGACTATTCACAGTGAATGGAGCAGGGAGCGCTATGATTTAAGCTGAAGGTGGAACAGCCTGTCTAGTGGGAAACACCTGCTAATGGACGAATTCATAGTCTGCGTCACGTAGGAAGGCGCCCAAGTTTTCAGCCGTTGTGCGCATCTCCCTCCATTACCGTACTGGCAGCCAGTAATCTTCATTCTCGAGGCGCACAACTGGCCGCGAGTTACGCAATGTTTCTTCCACAGGCTCAACTGTTGGCGATTAGCTGTAGCTCCTCCTCTCTATGCTTTCTCTATTGCTCCGCCTCTATGCGCGGAAGCGCCTTCTTACATGACGCCCACTATAATGCTTCATTATTATAGTCTGTGTCACATAGGAAGGCAGTCCAGTTTTCAGCCGTTCTGTGCACCCTTCTCCATTAGTGCACTGCCAACCAATAATAGTCATTCCCTAAGCGTATGGCTCGCCGCGAGTTATGCAATGTTTCTCCCTCAGGCTAAACTGCTGTCGCTCGGCCGTAGATCTTCCCTTTCACGCTTCCCATATCTCTCCGCCTCTATGCACGGAGACGCCTTCTTACATGACGCCAAATATAGTCACAACTATGAGCAGAAAGGGCGCGGAGAGGCGGTGGGAAACAACGAATCGCCTAACTCATCATTTAAGCATGAACAATAGGTATGTGTTGATACTGGATATTACTGTAGTGCATCAGTATCATAAAGCTCTGGTTTCTTTGACTCCGATACAGGCATAATTTTCTTAATCTGAGACGTACTCCAGTGGCCATCATCGTATCATAATGGATACTTACTTGAATAATATTACATTATCGATAACAAATTACGTTCTAATGTTTTCCTCGAGGCGCCTAGAAACGTGGAGCCATGTGCGATAGTACATGCCCAAGCCCGGCCCTGTTTCTCATCCTAATTTATTCATCTTGAAATACTCCTTTCCACGGACGGGTAAAGAAACCTACGTTTGAAAATGACTTTAGAATCAAATGAGTCCTGACATTAACCAAGGAGAAAGTTTTGAACGAACAGACCAGAAAACAAAATTATTCAACACTGGCCGCTGTTGGAAAGTGATATTCCAACACTGCCAGCATACAGTTCCCGCTCCATCTCCACTTGCTTGATAACATCGCTTGGGTGCTTACGCGAGCTCGCGAAGTCTCCCCTGTTCACTTCGCGTCATTAGTATTGTTTTAGTGCTGTGGACGCCTACTTCCCGCTCGTGATAGAACAAAATAAGTGAAAGGTAAGAAAAAAAACAAATACTTAACAAAAATTTCCCTCAATAAGAGTTTTGATAGCTGTTTAGACTAGCTGATCGAGTTTGCAGGATGTTCGGAGGTAAATACTTCTGTGATTTCTTTTTTTTTTTTAATGACATTAACGAAATTATGGTCGGAAGTAATCTTATTGATGTTAGAATGACGAAAGCTACGTGGTTGGTGACCAGTAATCTCACTACAAAGATAGAGATGATAAAATAAACAAATAAAAACACCTAGAAAATATTGTAGAGAAAGCGAACCAAAGAATACGTTCCCTTAGAAGAAAGCTTAGATTATTCAACAGTTCTACTAAAGAAACTGCCTACACTACAGTTGTGCGTTCTATTTTGTAGTATCGTTGCGCATTGTAGGATTCCCACAAGTGGGACTGACAGACGATTTAGAGAATGTTCAGAGAAGGGCAGCTCGTCTTGTACAGCCGCGATGTAGAGGAGAGAGTGTGACAGAAATGATGCACGAATTGGGGGAGGAAATCATTAAGAGAAAGTCGTTATTTGTTGCGACGAGATCTATTTGCGAAATTTCTTTCACCAACTTTCTCTTCCGAATGCGAACATATTTTGTTAGCACCCACCCACATAGGAAAACATCATTATGAAAATAAAATAAGATAAATCATATCGAAAATGGAAAGATGTAGGTGTTCGTTTTCCCGGGAGGTATTAAAAATGGAACTGTAGAGAAATATAATAAAAGCGGTTCGATGAACCCTCTGCCAAGCACTTCATTGTGGCTTGCAGAGTATTTATGTAGCTGTAGATGTATGGTACAAGTACTTCGACTTGAGACAGTGACTCCCGAACAAGACTGAGACCCCCCTGCGAGTCGTGACCCACAAGTTGAAAAACACTGCAGTAGAGCAATCAGGGAAACGCAACATGGCCCCTTGCAGAACTGTGCCGCTGCAGAGATATATGGCAGTATAAATTAAAATGGAGAACGCTGTATCATGTCAATAGCAAACCACATGCAAGTGAGCGTGTTGCGTGCACACAGGCTTGCGGACAGCTAGGAGCAGCGTACTCGGGAGGCGGAGCGCGGCGGTGCGTGCGACGTTGCGTAGCAGAGGGTCGGGAGCAGCAGCAGGAGGAGTGGTGCCTAATTGGGCGAGAGGCAGGCAGGAAGCCGCGGGGCGCAGGGTCGTGGGTCGGCCTCTGGTCAGGTGGCAGAGCTGCGCTAGACACCGCTTGCTCCGTGTACCGGGCACCGCAAGGCGTGCACCTGACGAGGGTCACTGCGTGCTAGGCACTTTGCCGAGAACAGCGCGAGTCCAGGCTAGGCGCCGAATGGGACGCGTATAGCACTCAGAAAGCTACGAGACGCTACACCGCGACGCGTCAGTCGGACGCGTGCTGCGCCGGACTTGACCGAGTTATTCTGTGCCCGAACGAGTGTTTACGATTCGCATGTCACGAAAAGGGAAGTTATTATTTATTTTATTTAGCGTAGCCGGCCGCGGTGGCCGAGGGGATGTCGCGGTGGAGTAGCCGAGCGGTCTAAAGCGTCTCGCTGCGGAGCGCTCGGTTGCTCGCCGTGGAGATTCGAGTCCTCCTGGGACATGTGTGTGTGTGTGTGTGTGTGTTGTCCTTAGGTTAGTTTACCTAGGTTTAAGTAGTTTGTAAGCTACAGACTTATGACCACGCAGTTTAGTCCGATGGATTTACAAATATTTGATTTGAAGAAAATTATTAAAAAAAAAAAAAAAAAAAAAAGGGACCGAGGCGCTCCAGTCACGGTCTGCACGGCCACTACGGTCGGGGGTCCGAATCCCCCCTCGGGCACGGATATTTGTGCCGTCCTTAGGATTAGCTAGTTCATAAGTAGTTTGTAAGTTTAGGGACTGATGACCGAGTAGTTAAGTCCCATAAGCTATACAAACATTTGAACATTTTGTAAACGAAGGCTTCCGCGGCCGCTATTGAAGCGGCCATCTTCTGGGTGTTAAACGTAACACCCAGAAGATGGCCGCTTGCAATAGCGGCCGAAACGTCGGTGAAATATTTGATACACTGACGATGCGGTCTAATACCCAGAAGAGTTTTATCAACATTTGAACATTTTATTTAGCGTATGGCAGTTTGAAACATGTGTTATAGATTACAAATCGTTCACGTCCGTGGCACTCCTCAAGCTACATGTGTCCCCTGGGTGGTGCTAAAGAACGATCACTTCCAGGAAAACAGCTAACGCCAAGAAGTTAAGGCAGCCAGACAATCTCAGCGATCTCCTGGCCAAAAATAATGCTTAGAATGTCACAAAATGTGTCCTTCTAAAGGCCCCCTTGCCAAGAACCTTGGCCCAATTATCAGCATTTACCAGATTAACAATGAAGGAATAAGTTGATCCAAATGCCAAGTTCTTCACCAAATCGTATCACGGAATGAAATCGACGTTGTTGCTATTCAGGAAACCCATGCTGCAGATGAGACGCAGCTTAGTCATAGAGGGAAAGTTACAGGCTATATGACCTACTAGGAGCAACATACCATCATGCTTCTGGAGAGTGGCTACATATGTCCGAACAACAATCGAAAATGTCAGCCTCTGTTCATCCTCCGATGTCAATGACATTCATGAAGTAGCAGTTAAAATAGGTGATGTAACCATAACTAACATATACAAACCTCCACTTACATCGTGGCCTCCCCAAGTTATAGCTACCTCACAACATCCTGCAGTGTATGTTGGAGACTTCAACAGTCATCATACTCAGTGGAAGCACAGGGACAGCGACGAAAATGGTGAAAGGCTAGTAAATTGGGTGGAAGCCAACAATTTATACCTGGTATTTGACGCGAAAGATAGGGGTACGTTCAAGTCAGCAGCATGGAGACAGGAGTACAACCCAGACCTATGCTTCGTGAGAACCAATGAAGGCAGACTGCCAGTGCCGACATCACGCCAAGGGAAGTGTTTGTGACAAGAAACGTAAGCGACGATGTACAGTGCTCACAGAACCTCATCTCGATGACATTGCTTACCGCTGCCAAAATTCTCCCAAAATGTCACAAGCAGACGATATCGCTATCGGGGTTTAGAATTTCTTTATATTTATGGTACGTGAAGTTCAGAACATAAACAACACTCAGTCAAAGCCATTCGACGTAACTCTAAACAATTCTCTGGAAAATCGACTTTGAAGTTCTGCAAAGTATAAGTAAGTACCAATAGTTGAAACAGCTGAGGCGTCTGTCGGTGTAGCTCAGGTGGTAGCGTGCTGGCCTCACAACCATGAGTCAGTGGTACGAATCCCACCACGACAGATATTTTTTACCGTTTTCGAAATCGGTTATATAAAACATTTTGGGATGTCTAATTACACGTATTGCGTCAGTTTTTATTTATGTGTTTGCAGACTCACCTGTAGACGGGGATACTGCCCGTCAGCTTTGACCCGTGACGTCATCGCAACGCGGTAGTTTTCAGGTGCGTACGTGTTTGTAGAAGGCGTAAGTGATTATGTTGTGGTTGAGTTAAGGACGATAGTTTGTTTACAAACAAAACAGATTAATATTTTGTGTTTAAAAAGTGATCTGTAGCTTCTCTCTGATGGTTAGGTGTAGGTTAACCGAGTGATTTTTATTTATTTATTTATTTATTTATTTTCGTATGTGAGTGCTGAAGTCGCGAATTACTGGGGTAAGACCGGTGAGGTGGCCGCGGTGGCCGAGGGGACTGAGGCGCTTCAGTCACGGTCTGCACGGCCAATACGGTCGGGGGTTCGAATCCCCCCCTCGGTCATGGATATTTGTGCCGTCCTTAGTTGTAGCTAGTTCATAAGTAGTTTGTAAGTTTAGGGACTGATGACCCCGTAGTTAAGTCCCATAGACTCTACAAACATTTGAACATTTTGAACCGGTGATCGATGGTGCATTCTATTATCTATAATAACTAAAGATTATTTGTATCTACAACACAGAAGTATTAAGATATCCCGTATACTGGTTTTCCGACATCTTGATGACGTCATGGGTCAAAGTAGACGGGTCTACAGTATACAGTTATGCCTGTTTGCAGACGAGCTGGAAACCTTGTGTCACATAAAACGATGTTTGAGTAGGTTAGCTGTTTGGAAAGCCATTAGTGACTATGGAGATGACTTTCCAGAAACAGTGTCGTAGCTCTTCACAAACTGAACAATCAAAGATTATCGACGTCAACTAATAGTGAAGCCAATACTGTAAAAAGTGTAACATATGATTTTTTGGTTGAAACCATCATTATTAATAACTTTTTATAAAATATAGAAAATTACGAATATATAAAAGCACGTGCACTTTTCGTAAAAAATTACCATTAGATATTAAAATTGTGTAAGTATTAGAACACAAAAGAAACTCCGATATGACAGGATTCGAACCACTGCCCATAATGTTGTAGGCCCAGAATGCTAAATTATTATTATTATTATTTTGGCGTGCTCTATGGGTAGTTCTGCTCCTTGCGGTCGCTGATCGTGACTGTTCGTTGTTGTCAGATGTGTTGTTGGCTCAGCTTTTTTATTACAGAAGGCGTTCAGCTCTCTGACCGGGCGCGCTGAGCCACGCCCTCCGGTACATCTGCGCAACACCTACCGATGCTGAAATTTATTTAATGATTGGTACATATGCTTATTTGCAAAACTGAAAAGTGGATTTTGTTGAGATTCATTGAGTGTTGCGTCGAATGGCTTTGGCTGATTATTATTTGAGTTCTGAACTTCACCTACCATAAATATAAAGAAATTCTAAAATCCGATACCCATGTATCTCCTTGTGAGACATGTCTGACATTCCTACTCTTCAGCCCGAGTAACACAGAGACGGCGTTCGTTAGTCATGACAGTTACTATGAACGATCAACGTAAGTAAAGAGTGTGAAGTGTGTAAGATCCACCTCTTGATAACCAACTAAGCTGCAGTATTATTTGTCTTCTAGTTTACGAAGACCTGTTCTATAAAGACAGTCACGCTTCAGATGGCAAATTTGGTGTGAACAACAAATAAAAAAAATAATAATAATAATAAATAATTAAAAAAACACGTAACTTGTGAAGATCTCTTGATATGATGCTGCGTTGTGGCTGACACTTCTGCGATCCTCATCTCCTGTAAATTTGAGGCTTTGGCTCCTTTTAAATGACAATATAGCTACTTATTAAAAAAAATTATAATACATTTGCCGTGACAATTCGGTCGCCACAGTGCGAGTATTTGCATGCTAGCGGTTAGAAAGTTTCACTTCATGCACTTTCCGGCGATCTCAAATGTAACAACAAGGTAGGTGCATTCAATACTGTGTAGCTGCGTTAACAAAGCTTTGAGCTGAAATATAATTTCGATAATTCGTCTAAGAGTAACTTTCTTAAATTGTATAATGTAATACTGTGCAATACAGTATTTGGTCTGTAAACCGTTATACATCAGTTAAAGCAAGCATCTCTTATGCATCTACTCATAATTTTCTAATATTAATACAAAAATGAGACTATAATCGTTTTTATTTTCGAACTTAAAGAATACATATGAACAGTTACACTTTAAATAAAATTGCGTACCTCAGTTGAACAGAAGTGCAGAAATGAATTTCAGAAAAAAGGGTATGATCGTTTTATTGATGGCAAACATTTTCAAGCATCACATTGAAAATAGCTATGGGTAGATTAGTTACATGTTATGAGTCGTATGTAGAAGACTTGAGAATTGGTCTTTCACTCTCGACTACTAATATTTTAAAGCTGTGGGACATGTAGAGAGCTGAATTCACACAGCTGTCTTTCAGAAAAAATGCACTTACAGACAGTGTCACAGAAATATACGTCATTTGTTGTTTTAAGGTCGTTCCACGTTAAGTGTCCCAGCTTAGACGAATCTCCCAGCTCGACCTTCTTCAATTTTGATGAATTTTGTACAGTACGTATATGAGGGCCCGACATGACCGTATGCAAAGTTTTAGGCTCACCTGTAACTTGGTTCACGTACTAGAGCCATTTTTGTGACGACCACTTTTACCGAAACCGAAAAGTCGCGAAGAAGTCTTCAAGTTCAGCATTCCACTGTTCCCAATGTAAAAGAGCAAGACCCTTGGTTCTTGGTATAGCGTTTTGTTCTCTACACGCAAATGATGCGGATAGAGTTAAGAAAGCAATGCATTTTGGCATAATTTCAGTTCAAAATGGGCAACAAATCTTGTAGCGAGGAATTAATTACTCTACTACCATCCTGTAAACTTGCTAAAAATCATGAATGTATCAAAATATACGCGTATTGAAAGTCATGTAACTCACAACAGACACCTACCACATTATATTCAGTAACACCATTCAACAGAGCACATTTCACTCTATTAGAAAAACCGATTTCTTTGACTAAGGTGCAAAAGTATTACCTAAAAATTTCAAATCTTTGTAGGAGTATAGCTTCATGATGGAAGCACATTTGAGCACTTTCAGTAGAGTGTAAACTACTCCGTCTAGCTATTAATTCTTGTTCTTCTAAGGGAAGTTCCTTTACTGCTTTTAGTCCTTTTGTGGCACTTTATGTCGTTAAATGGCCTGGGAAATCAGTATGTCACTGCACAAGCAGTGATTGTCTCCGACATGACACAATAGCAGTGCATGTGTTTTTAACGTACTTTATCAACTCGCTGAACTGCAATTTTAAAAAATTTAGGCGTATTCATTATTTTAGCGACGGTTCTTCTGCACAGTGCAACAATTTTCAGAGCTTCCTAAATCTTTGCTATGATAAAAATGATTTTGGCATTACTGCCGAATGGAATTTTTTCGGAACACGCCATAGGAAAATATCGTGTGATGGAACTGGAGGCACAGTTAAGCTTTTAGAAGCAAGAGCTAGCCTTCAGCGCTCAATTGACAACCAAATCTTAACACCAACTCATCTGTTTGAATATATATATATGCATGGTATTGGATTTATTTATATTAAAATGCAGTTATTGAATATGAAAAAACTGGTCAGAAAAAACGTTTTGAGGATGAATATACAGTGTCTGGTAAAAGAGATCATTATCCTTTTGCGTCAATTAATGGAAAACTACTTCAGATTCATAATGAAATGATTCATTGTTTTTTACAGAAGATGTTAAGGGATATGCTGAAGTTGCTACTAAACATGTTGTCATTACTGAACTACAACCTGGCCTGTATGTCACTTGCGTTTATGATGGAAAATGGTGGATAGGAAATATCTATTAAGTTTCATGTGAAGAAAAAGATCCCTCGATTAATTTCATGCATCCTCATGTAGCTGCGCAATCATTTCATTGGCTTGCTATAAGAGACATATGCTGGATCCCAAATCAACAGATAATTGCATTCATAACAGTTCCAGCGGCTTCAATGATTGGACGGCCATTCAGTTTGCCAGAAGCAATAGTTTTGGACATCAGCAACAAATTTCAAGCATTTACCCAGTGAAGAATTCTGTATTTTGGTTTGGAACCACAAAGAGATCCAAATAATACTTGGGAAATCTGTTGGATATCCACATTCAGGCTTGGAACCTGCTATATACTCATACTCCGGTTTGGGAACCTGTTGGACTCTACATTCAGGGTGGGAACCTCCGGTAAAGAAACTCACACGTACCTGACCTTGCATGGCTATCGGGCATGGCCCCTAGGCGATGGGGCTACGAGTCACTGAGTCTAGTAGTGGCATAGCCACTATGAACAAACGCAAGAATTTTTCTCGAATTACAAAAAAGTCAATAGTTAAGGCGAAATATTTGCACCTTACCCAAAGAGACACCAAAATGAAAGTACGTTTTTTAATGGAATGAAATGAACTATGTTGTGTCATGTCAATGAAAATAATGTGGTAGGTGTCTATTTTGAGATACATGACTTAGAACGCGGGTATATTTTGACACATTCATGATTTATAGCATATTCGCAGGATCGTAGCACAGTAATTAAACACAAACGCCAGGTCCAAATTTGTGATATAATACAGACCCAGACAGACAATAGTTTGACAAAAGACCAGGTCTGTAGAACAGTTTCTCCACCACTTATGCCTCCTTAAACAATGGGGAAAATTCCTCGCTGCGTGATTTGTTGCCCAATTTGAGTGTAGTTTATGCCAAATGCATTGCCTTCTGAACTCTGTCTGCACCATTTCTATGTAGAGCACAAAACGTTGTACCACAGTACCAAGAACCAAGGGTCTTGCTCTTTTACATTAGGAACAGTGGAATGTTAAACTTGAAGACTTCTTCGCGACTTTTCAGTGTCGGTAAAAGAGGTCACCACAAAAATGGCTCTAGTACGCGAAACAAGTTACAGGTGAGCCTGAAACTTTGCGTAGATTCATGTCGGCGTTTCAGTTACAGACTATATAAATTTCTTCAAAGTTGAAATTTTTATTAAAAAATAATTAGGTAAGACTTGAGTTAGTACGGTTTGTGATGTACTGTAGAGCATACGATCAAAGTGACGTGCCTTCATTCCGTGGATGCTTCACTACATCGTCGCATTACAACTACAATAGCAGCACTGAAGCGCACAAATATTTCTTGTGCGACTCTAGTCCGACTTATTTGTGAACTAGCTATAAGCCCGGGCTTAGCAACGGATGTTAAAGAAAGGCCTCTCCATGTCATCGCTTCTAGGGGTTACGGACTCAGTCAGTAAAAATGGAATCCTCGTTGGATCGCTTTCTTAATACAATCAGCTGTCCTCGCCAATCCTGAGCCTTGAAGCCACTTTTGTGTACTGCGAAACAGTCGATCGTTTCCTAGGCGTGGTTATTCAAAAACAGAACGGATTAAATATCTTATAATTGCATATCTAAATCACGAAATATACTACATAAAATCGATCGTCTTTTTAGAGAATACTAATGTAAATGAAACCTATCGATAAAAGCGAAGAAACGTCGCTATGTTTTAAATGCATATTATACCTATCTAAAGAAGCATAGAAATTTCGTTAAGGTTTCAATGCACAACACAAAATCAGTTATCCTTTGTTCAATGTTAGTTCGTATTCGTGGAGTTAAGATTGTGGCACTTAATTCAGTCACTGACGTAGGCTTACAAAAGTGCTTCTGTTACTGAGTCCATACACGCAACAGGGCCATCTGATGTTTTCTTCGTGCACTACGTAACTAAAAGCGCCCTTTATTGTTCTTTTCTGCACTACGAAATACTTAGAAGCATAGCATATACCTAAAATTTCAAATTACGATAACTTTTATTTCCTGATCCAATTTTTATGAAATAAAGTTTTTATGTTGACCAAGTTTACCTATGAAACCCCATGAAATTTCCTGTATGTAGCGTGTACACAAGATTGTTTTTAGACAAAAGTTTAAATACCTATGAAACCCCATGAAATTTCCTGTATGTAGCGTGTACACAAGATTGTTTTTAGACAAAAGTTTAAATTGTGATATCGTTACTTTCTCCGATACGATTTTCATGAAATGAAAGGTTTAACTCAATGTACCTGAAAATATCCCTCGAAAATTTGTCGAGTAGTTTTGATGATCAACACTTTCAAAGAGACAGACATGACGGTCGTAGATAAAAATGTAAATTATGGTATCATTTTTCCGTGATCCGATTTTTATTAAAGGACGCCTAATGTTGCCCAAAGATAAACTCAGGTTATATATGAAAAACCCCTGAAAATTCGTGGAGTAGTTTTGGAGATAAGAGTTTTCTAACAGATAAATAGACAGAGACGAAGGTTACTGAAAACACTTAAAATTGTGTTGTTTTTTTTTTCCGTGATCGGTGAACTCATGATTTATGTTGAGACAAATTTCATTCAAGTTCCCTGTGTAAACGGCACGAAAATTCGTCCAGCGGTTTTTAAAATTGAACTGTACAATGACAGGCTCACATTTAGTTTTAGTATAGATAAACTGCCGTTTACGCCATAGCTACGTCAAAAGAAAAAAATCATAAATATATGTACGTGTAGTAACAGTTAAACAACTACTTTTGATATGTTAGAATACTACATAAAGGAATAACAAAATCATTATTTACGAATAGATGAAGAAAAGTTGAACCACGCATGGTCAGGCGAGCCACGTCTGCATGAGGTTAGAGTTCTGTCTTAGGTATGGGTGTGTCTTTCGTCCTTTCCGTAAGATAGTTTCAGTAGTTTTTCAGCCTAGGGATCGATGACCTTAGCTGTTTGGTGCGTTATGTTTACAAACATTTTTTTTTTAATTGAACCCCATTGTGTATTTTCTTTTTCACAAAGAATTGTTTATTTAAACAACAGGGAAATTAAACAAAATTTATGGTCAGTGAAAACCAATAGTATGATTGAAATTTAATCAACCTGAACGAAGCCAAAAAGCATCACCACCTTCATTCATTTCATAGATATGAACAATTCCTAATTTCTTGATGAATTCTGATGCAGTTGTAGGAGTTAATATAGATGCAAAATTTTAAAATGTAATGAAAAAATGTTATGAATTCTACTTCTCAATTTCATGAAAAATCTGAGAACCAGTGCCAAAATGACAACCCCAATTTTCCCACCACAAAAAGTCTAATGACACCTATTTCATCAGCTGTATTCGCATTAAATAGGATATTTTTTCTCTATAGACCTTTTGTTGATGGAGTTAAGAATAGCTTCAACCATAATTTAAAAAGTAACCAGTATCGGGATTTAAAAATATATTATTTCAGTTTAGTGTACCTAAAGAATAATGGTGTCAGACATACATTCTGAAAGGTCTGTCAGACAATGTAGAAAACAGGCACAAATATCTGACAAACAGAGAACCTATAAGGACCAAAAAGGTCATTCCTAAAATGAGATAGTCACTAACAGCAAGATCGTCTAAAGGAGTAGCAAAAAGATAATCACAGATAGCTTGATAAGAAATATAGTCCCCACCCAGGGGGCTCACGGTTCTTTCGTGAATACGTGGATGGCGAGTACGGGGCCCCGAGCTAATGCAGTCTTCCTTCCTGCTTTACTTCCCGGACTACATTTCCTTTCCCCCTCCCTTCCCTTCCTATCCTCACTCCTTCCCCTGCCTACCGGGGGACTGATAACCTTAGCAGTTTAGTAACCCTGTCCCAATCAAACAATCCAACGCAACCAAATATAAACTTTGCATTAATCCATCATAAATAAATAAATATCTATGAATATTAAAAGCGATCATTGCAAGACAATAATATTTGCATAAATACACCAGAAATATTACTTTTAGGATCAATAAAAGCAAATATGGAAATCGGAAAAAGAGAAAGGCAAGAAATTTACTGGTCAACATTCCGTCAGTGACAATGCTATGAAGGAGACAACAAAGTCTGATTAAAATATCGTCTGGAAGGAAATAGGCGGGGCCCAGCAAAGACATCATCCGTTATTGCCCTTAAGCGGTTGACTAAAGAATGAAAAAGTTAGATCAGATTGCTCAGGAAGGAATCTGTATATTATTCTCATTAACGTAAGACCAAATGCATCACCCCTCTTGATACAAAAAAAGAACCAAAAAGTGTTGTATGTTTTAGGTGAAAGAGCAAGAAGAGAAACAGTTTAACCCTTTAATGTATTGTGTAGCTGATCAGCTACATACTGATCAACATTTCACCATAAACTCATATGTAGCTGCGTCTATACATAGTGTTACACATGCAGGTAGCTCGTCCTAGAAATTATAAATTTCAGAGTGCTACTGAATCACTTAGATAGCTGAATTGCATTACTCCTAACATGTGCGTTTGTTTACTTTAGTATTCCTCCTTTGCCATGTAAAAATAGTCAATTACTTACTACTGTTGCCTTATGACTTACTTTTTGAAAGATGAGAGGCATAATTAGTGACCTGTACTGCATCGGGTGCATCTTGGAAGCACTATATAGCTGACCAGCTATGAACTTTTTGTTGTAGTGCGTAATAATTTTAAGGAATTATTTTTCAATATTTGTTCAGTATATACGCACTATACATTAATTGTGGCAGTTTTTATAGCTTCAAATAAAAAGTAATCCATTAAAGAGTTAAAAGGAAGAAAGAGATTATTAACTTAAAGCCGGCCGCGGTGGCCGAGGGGACTGAGCGCTCCAGTCACGGTTTGCACGGCCACTACGGTCGGGGGTTCGAATCCCCTCCTCGCCTCGGGCATGGATATTTGTGCCGTCCTTAGTGTTAGCTAGTTCATAAGTAGTTTGTAAGTTTAGGGACTGATGACCCCGTAGTTAAGTCCCATAAGCTATACAAACATTTGAACATTTATAAACTTAAAGAAATAGTAAAAGAAGGTTAATATTCAGTGACCTCATTCAGAAAGACTTTTAGATATTTTGTAATTTTAGTATGTTAACATGTCTGGTTTAGGGAAACACATTAACACCAAGAAATAACATAAATTAAGAAGTAACAAGACAAAACCAAATTCGAAAACCAGATGATTTCAAACAAGAAGATGTTCAAAGAATGAAAGGAAATGAACAGTAGGAGATGATTTCGAGCAAGAAGATGTTCCAAGAAAGAAAGGAACTGAACAGTAGGAGTAAGGGAAAAAAATTGAAGCGATGTAAGTGTACTGAAGATCTTACAAGGTCAGCTTCAACAAGGTCCTTAGCTTACCGGAAACAAACGGGGAAGAAACATACATACAGATTTTAACTGCATAGCAATTCCAATCCATCCCTGATGTATAGATACGAAAAGAGGGCCATTTAAACAGGAATTGCCCATGGGTCAAACAAAACATATGTTAAGAAGAACATTACTAATTAAAGAGTAGTGAATGATAACGGATCAACCAGTAGATGAAACTCATTTTAAATACTGCTTGGTGCCAATGTTATTGAAGAAATTTCCAATATAATATCAATTTATGCTACCTTAAAATGCACCAGTAATCCATTAAGTGATATATATCAGGACAGGGATTTTTTCCAGACAGATTTTAATATACAATTATTAAAATTCCTCATGAGGAAGGTGTGAGAAAAAGCATAAAACAATTGTCGTACTAACGATATATTTTGGGTATATGAAAAAAATAATGTATTCACAACAGTTACCTTACCTCATCACAATTTGGATTCCAGAAGGGTTGCTAGTCTGTGAGTATATGTACAAAATGTTACAGAATTAAAGGAAGTCGACAGTTGGTAAATTGTGGTCCCTCCCAGGAGTTAGATTACAAAAAGAGTAATGATTGTATTCACTTAAAAAAATTACGTGTTTTGAGATTCTTGCCTTTACAAAGAAAAAAAAGTTTTTTAATCATAAAAGTTTTTCATATTTGGGAGGCGATCTGTTCAATCAATTTATTAAGGAAAACAGACTAAATCGCTTATAATTTTTATTTAGATTACTTGTTTTCGGCAGATTAAACTGCTATATTCGGATCTTTATTTTTATTCACAACATCACAAATAAATTTCTAAAACATACTTATACACCAACACTATTTTTGGCTTGATGTTCTTAAATGTTTTTATTTGTGATGTGACGAACGAAATGAAAGATCATAAGATGGCAGATTCCAAAAGCTGGTAATGTAAGTAAAAATGATAACTGATCTTGGCTGTATTCCTTAATAAAAATGTTTTAATCATATTTAACTAATTGAATACAAAATTTTCTACTGAATAAGTGCAGCCATATTGGAAGGACAGAAAATTTTAGGTACTGGGGAGATATCATATAGGAGTATTAATAGTGTTCAACTTTAAGTTCAAAGATGTTCGTTATATAGGTTATATATGTGGTCAATACCAGCGGATAAATCTCACGAGGGGCAAATAGAGATCTCTAAATTTTCAGAAAACACACGAAATTCTGTTATGCAGAGTCAATAGTCATACAAACAACCGATATAGAATATGATCAGGAGTCAATATACAGGATAATATACTCCAAATATTTATAGTAGATTAAAAATTAAAATCGAATAAAGTTACAGACAGTTGTTAACTGATCCTTTATTAGAAAACGTAGATGAAAAATTGTATTGGAAGCAGGAAATTAACGTCCTAATCAAAGAAATTTAGTTAAATTTTACACTTCGAATAATTGGCACACTTGAAAACATGCACACTCAAGAGTATTTAACACGTTTTCATTTAATAATGTCTTGTAGACTAATTTTCTGGGGTAAATCGTACCTTAACAAAGAAAGTATTGATTGAACAGAAGCAAGCATTGTGTATGGTCTTAATTTGCGTTAAT
Organism: Locusta migratoria; assembly: GCA_026315105.1. Taxonomy (NCBI): domain Eukaryota; kingdom Metazoa; phylum Arthropoda; class Insecta; order Orthoptera; family Acrididae; genus Locusta; species Locusta migratoria. The sequence continues at coordinate 117,424,233 of CM048744.1, read as the reverse complement.
CTTGTAGATTAATGCTTTACCCACCCCATTTATTCTAACTGCGATTTTGCACCATTTATAAACTGACCAATAAATCTCATTATTAGTTATCCATTTATATAGTGACATCGATACCAGCTAAACATGTCTAAACATTTGTATGATTGCCCTTTAATAGCAGGTCAGTCGCTCACTAGCGAATTGAACACGGAGGAACAGAAGTTTTTAATCATTTATCCTGTAGCATGTAATGTCGGACAGGTAATAAATAAGTTTTATAGATAATTTTTTGTGGACATACTTAAGTTCTGGAGCAAAACGTAAGGCAATTTCTGAAACGTTATTGTGCGAAGTTGCTTACTAACAACAAAAATGTTGAACACGATACATGGAAATATGTAGTTTTGCAATTAAATAAGTGTTGGCAAGACTCATAGGCAAATGGATATGTTTAAAATAGTGCGGATTTTATCCTCTTCCGGCGGTATCAGTGAAGTCAAGATATCGTGCTCATACAGCGCCTAAACAAGTTACTGTTTTCTATGCGAATGTTGTGAGATATAGGTATAAAAATAAAAAAGCTAGCATATAATGCATACATTCATTCGATAATAAAATATATACAGGTACCCTTAAAAAGTGATTTAAAACTTATAGAACTTTTCAGTCTTCATGTTGGAGATTAAGTTCACACAGAGCCAGCTGTTACAGTTGTTACGCAACTTTCTTCAATGAACGTCATTTGCTACTATAGCGCGCTCTTTACATTCTTTATTTACCTTTACATTTTTCTTGCTGCCTCTTCCTTGTGTATTTATTTGTTTTAATTCCTATTACGTTATTTATATTTAAAATTATGTTACTGAAATCCTTAAATGTATGTAGTTTACCGCCAGAAGTGGCGGTGGTGGCCTTATGGACTACCTGGTGTCTTTAGACTATCTATGTAAATAACACAAAAAACAGCATTTATCCATTATAGGTGATAAACACTGCGACTATTTTGAATAAAAGTAATCTTTAAAAGCCACAACTATTCTCCTGGTTGTTGTTTTTCAAGATACCTTTATGTAAATAACAGTTTGATAACAATATAAAGTTGTTTAAAATTATAAATGTAATTAAAATATATTAGTAATTTGGTTCAAGTATGCATTCTGATGATTTACAAATTCCTTCAACTACGCGATCGAAAACTGGATATACAATAACAAATAAATATTTTGACTCATTCTTGTTCATCATCCACACACCTAAAATATGTGCTTTAGGCGACTCTTTCCATTCCATATGATAATTTTAATTAAGTATTGTATTGTGTAAATAATCCTGCTATGTGTTTATTCGCATGAGTAAGACTGAATGATGATAGGTTTCTTAATGTTAAGTCTAATCATATATTCATAACGCGTAAAGAAACGAATTCCAAATCATTTTTACCAAATAACCGAGCAAGTGTTCTATGGCACTTGTACAGAGGTTATGTAACGGGGGGAGGGAGGAGGAGTGCAATTTCCTCGGCCTCCCCCGCCCCAACTTCAACCCCAAAGCCAAATGCACGAACATTATTTTTCCTAAAGCATTAACAATAAAACCACTGTTCCAAATTTAAACGTTGAAATAGTTTGACAGTTCAGCTGTGGAGATTTTCGATAATGATCTGAATGAATTTATTATGAATTAGTACCGAACCCACTCTCCAGAAGACATCTGACTGAATCCTCGCAGAGGATGAATATCGCCACAGTTGTGCGATCGGATTCGTGATTCCTTGTCAGAAAGGTGACAGTACGTTGTAATTGATGGAAAGTCATCGAGTTGAACAGAAGTGATATCTGGTGTTCTCCAGGCAACTGTTATATGGCCCCTACTGTTCCTTATTATTATACACGATTTAGGAGACAATCTGCGTAGCTCTTTTGCACTGTTCGCGGATGACACTGTCATTTATCAGTTAGTAAAGTCACCAGAAGATCAAAAGCAACTGCATAATTATTTAGATAAGATATCTGCATGGTGCAAAAAAGGGCAATTGACCCTTAATATTGATAAGTGTAAAGTCATCCCTATGACAACGAAAAGAAATCCGTTAAACTTCATTTACCCGATAAATCAGTCAAATCTACAGGCCTTCAATTCAATTAAATAACTAGTAGTAACAATTACGAACAACTTAAATTGGTAAGCACACACAGAACATATTGTAGGAAAAGTGAACCGAAGACTACGATTCGTTGACAGAAGATTGAAGACGCAACAGTTCTAAAGAAACTGCCTATACCACACTTATGCGTCCTATTTTGCAGTATTGCTGCGCATTGTGGGACTGATAAACGATTTGGAGAAAGTTCGGAGAAGAGCAGCTCCTTTTGTATTATCACGATATAGGTGGGAGAGTGTCAGGGAAATGAAGCACCAGTGGGGTGGTAATCATTAAAAGAAAGGCGTTATTCATTGCGACGAGATCTATTTGCGAAATTTCTTTCACCAACTTTTTCTTCCGAATGCGAACATATTTTGTTAGCACCCACGTACATAGGAAAACATGATCAGCAAAATGAAATAAGAGAAATCAGATCGAAAACGGAAAAATGTAGGGGGGGGGGGGGGGTCCTTTCTTCCGCTAGCTTCTAGTGGATGGAACTGTAGAGAAACATCATAAAAGCGGATCAATGAACACTGTGCCATGCACTTCAATGTGACTTGCAGAGTATTTATGTAGATGTAGGTTGTAATGTAACGGCAGAAGTAGATATTGAATTATACCTTACCGATTACGTCCTTTAATCTACCACCTGATACCTAATCCTTATGTAACTACCCGATACCAATTGTTCTGTCCTCTGTTCATTCCAGTTTATACCATTATATTTATAGCATGACCTAACATAGTTCAATCATTTGTATTAACAGCATATCCTATTTCATTTAAGAAAAGTATAATGCTCATTAACTTAAAGAATTCAGCATCAGTATCATTGCTTAATTAAAAATCAACAGTCAACAATATAGAAAGATCCAGAAGATGTTATAAGTACCACATTGTTATAATTAATACTTTTGTCAATTAAGCAAATCATAAAAAAATAATTCAGTCCCAGAATAAGATCACAAGTATAACGTTAAATCATCTCTTTATATTTTCGTGCTGATGATAAACATTGCTGAAAGTATATCCAGATAATTATTAATGTCATAATTAGATTATGTCGTACGAATATTTCAAGTAATTTCTGGTATATATAATTAATAACTCTGGAAGAAATAATGTCCGTGTTATACAACAGATAATGTATTAATGAGAAATTGGACTGTAACTTTTGTGTCCCAGCCTCGTCGCCACTTTTGTGTCCCAGCCTCGTCGCCGCTTTTGTGTCTCGTTCCGTTGTAGGTGTCGGTGGACGAGTGGAATGAGACGGACACAGGAATAAAGATAGCACGCTGGTGCAGGTACGGAAGGGAGCAGCCAGAAACTATAAACACTAGAGTAAATTAGAATGAGATATATATTGTACAGAATTTATACAATACTTAACTTTTACATAGTACTGCAGAATGTTGATACATAGTTGAGCTAGAGTCCTGCCTAGTGCCTAACTGATAGCCAAGTATTCGCTGGTGCCTATCGGATTCCGAAGTCTTTACTGGTTCCTAACTCAGTCCCAAGTGAACGATGTCGTTCAGTGGTGGCCACGAGCGGAGCTGCAGCAGAGGGCGCTCGTGGCTGTCGTCGTAAGAACGCCGTGCCGTGCGTGCATGGCGGCGCGCGGCGAAAGTAGGTGGCGCGCACTTTGTACTTGTGCGACACCACAGTAACCATTAACTTTCATTGTAATTAAAAAATACTAATTGTAATGAAACAATTATGAAAATGTATTAACGCATCGTATTGTCAAGGATATATAAATAGACTTAAGTGATTGATGTAAGTTACTTATTGAGTGCGAGTGTGAGAGAGAGTTCAGTTCCGTATTTATTCCAGTTTATGTCAGTTAGTTCTGTTGGATGTAGACAAATATTAAAAATGAATTGGAGAGAAACAGTAACTCAATTTTTTCCCCTTTTGTCAAGATACGTATCAAATGAATTAAGAATAATTTATGTGTACAGAACTTAATTTAATTTTCAATGCAACTATATTGTAGTGTTCCCAAAAATTAAACAAAACTAGAAAGGAACATTACAAGGTGTAGATGTAGGAGAAAATTATCCACGTCGCTGAATTTTAATAATCCAACTATCTAAATCACTGCATACGATTCCGTTTCTTCTAATACCTCCAATTGAGTATATGGAGGATAGTAGAGGAAGAATACGCTTTAGTGGCACACTTGCCCTATTATGTTACATACGACCAGTTTCTGGTGTGTTAAATCCCATCTGCAAGTATAAGCTATAATTAAATCAATAGCCCTGCGCATTCAGTGGGATTGGTTGGACTCTCACTCCTCCCGTTGGAAACCTGCTTAGTCCGGTGGCTGTTGATTTTAGTATACACCTGATGATGGGATTTAACATGCACGAAACTGGTCGTATGGAACACAATAAAACAAATGTGTCACTGAAGCGGATTCTTCTACATCTACATAGATACTTTGCAAATCACACGTAAGTGCCTGGCAAAGGGTTCATCAACCACTTTCATAACTTTTCTCTACAGTTCCATTCTCTAATAGCGCGCGGGGAGAAACTACACCTAACACCTAAATCGTTCCGTTTTCGATCTGATTTCTCTTATTTTATCGCGATGGTCATGTATGCCAAGTAGGTAGGTGCTAGCAAAATATTTTCACATTCAGAAGTAAAAGTCGGTGACTGAAACTGTGCAAACAGGTCAGGCCGCAGTGAATAACGTCTTTCTGTTAATGATTTCCACCCCAATTAGTGCAACATTTCCGTGACGCTTTCCCCCCGTAACGTGATAAAACAAAACGAGCTGCCCATTCTGAAGCTTCTCAATGTCTTCCGTCAGTCCCACCTGGTGAGGGTCCCACAAGGGGCAACAGTACTCCAGGAAAGGACTCACAAGTGTGATGTAGTCAGTCTCTTTGGTGGAGCTGTTGCATCTTCGAAGCCTTTTACGAATGAAACGTAATGTTTGGTTCGCCTTCCCCATAATATTTTCTATGTGTTACCTCCAGTCTAAGTTGTTCGTAATTGTAACTCCTAGGTATTTGGTTGAATTTACGACCTTAACGTTTGACTGATTTATCGCGTAATTAAAGTTCAGCGGATTTCTTTTAGTGGTCATGTGTATTACTTCACACTTTTCTTTATTTAGTGTCAGTTGCCAATTTTCGCACCATGTAGAAATTTTGTCTTAATCGCTTTGCATTTGCTTTTGATCCTGTGTTGACTTCACTAACTGCTAAATGACAGCATCATCCGCGAACAGTCTAAGGGAGCTATTCCGATTGTCTCCTAAATCGTTTATAAACACAAGGAAGAGTAGTAGGCCAGTCGCCAGGTATGTTTAGGTCCAAAAAAATTGCAGGAAGCTGAATTTTTGGTAGTTGTTAGGACATATTAGAGTACTATTAAACCAATGTTGCAGCTTCGAAATACTTTAGCTTAACTTTTAAAAGCCAAAAAACCTAGAAATTTTCGGACCTTTTTCTGATTTTGACTTATAAATCGTGAAGGGTGGTTTTTTGACGAAAATTCACTCACACCTCTATTAATGTAGATAACATATTCTAAAATTTAAGCCCAACTGCAGCTCTAAAGTCCAATAGTTCCCGAGATGTTGGAATTTAAAAAATGACTTATTTCTCCAGAAAGTTCAAATTTTCAATTTCAGTCATCTTTCGGCTAGCATACTGGCCTTAATGATCACCTCACGGGGAAAGTCACACACAAAAAGTTACAGAGCAGTTATTTAGCTTTAATCTAAGTATAGAACGAAGTCCATAGGCCCAGTAGATTTCTAGTTATCGTTAAAAAACGAAAAGTTGAAAAAATCGGAGTATTCAATAAACTGACCCAGACGAATTGCAGTGGTCTTATCCTATATATGTGTAAGAAAAAGGAGAAATTACTCATTGACGATGGTTATTAACGCATTGTATACAAAAAGGAATTTTTAAGCACTGTTTTCAGCAAATATTGAAGTCCAGTTTCTTGAGCTAAATAACTGCTGTATAACTTTTTTTTTGTATGACTTTCCCCGTGTAATGATTACTAGAGCCAATATTCTAGCCGAAAGATGACTAAAATCTAAAATTTGAACTGTCTGGCGAAATAAATCTTTCTTTGAAGTCCAATATCTCGGGAACTATTGGACTTACAGAGCTGCGGTTGGGCTTAAATTTTAGAATATTTCATCTACATTAATAGAGGTGTGAGTGACTTTTCGTCAAAAAACACACCCTTCGCGAGTTATAAGCCAAAACCAGAAAAAAGGCCGACAATTTCGAGGTTTTTTGGCTCTTAAAAGTTAAGCTAAAGGATTTCGAAGCTGCAAACTTGGATTAATACTACTCTAATATGTCCTAAAAACATACGAAAAATTCAGCTTCCTGCAATTTTTTTGGATCTAAGGCCATTTTTTTGTCTACGACGACTGGCCTCTAAGGCGGCCGAACAAACCTGCAAGGGATCTCCCGGCCAAGAAAGCAATACGCTCATTTCCATTTTTACTCAACATTATAAGTTGAGAACCGTTCATCCAAATGGGATAAAATTTTGGTCATTTGACATTCAACGAAAGATGAATGTTCTTATGAACTGAAAATTTGGGAAATTTACCCGGAAAATTTGAAAATTCGTGTGAAACTAAAACAGCTTTTTCCAATGGGATATCAATATCATTCGTCTGGTTCCCATAAAATATTGCATATTTGACGTTACAAGCAAGAGTAACGTTCTTATGAAATAAAAATGTGGACAAGTTTCCCAGGAAATTGGAAAATTCAGAAAAAATAGAGATTTTTTAAAAAAAACGTTCAAACGTTTGTTTAGCTTATGGGACTTAACTACGGGGTCATCAGTCCCTAAACTTACAAACTACATATGAACTACCTTATACTAAAGACTGCACAAATATCCATGCCCGAGGGGGGATTCGAACCCCCGACCGTAGTGGTCGTGCAGACCGTGACTGAAGCGCCTCAGTCTCCTCGGCCACCGCGGCCGGCGAGATTTTTCTATGAAATGTCAATACCATTCATCCGATTGTGATAAAAGTTTGCACATTAGACGTTCAAAGCGAGAGGAAGGTTTGGGTGAAGTAAAAGTTTCTAAAAGTTGACCAGCAAATTGAAAAATTTGTGGGAAACTGAAAGAGCTCTTTTCTTTGGGATATCAATATTATTCGTACGATTGCGACAAAATTTTGCACATTTGACGTTCAAAGCAAGATTACATACATATTACTAAATGCAAAGCATTGCCGGGTCGACTAGATAGCACAAGAACCAAGACATTATTTTTCGTGTTTTAAATCTAAATTTTCTTCGCAATTTTTCCATAACTTATCACCGTTTAAACCTTCCCTGAACTTCCATGAATTTGACATGAACATTATGATCGACATGTGAGCGTGGTCTGCCCATCGCCGGCTGCGTTGGCCGAGAGGACTGAGGCGCTCCAGTCACGGTCTGCACGTCCACTACGGTCGGGGGTTCGAATCCCCCCTCGGGCATGGATATTTGTGCCGTCCTTAGTTGTAGCTAGTTCATAAGTAGTTTGTAAGTTTAGGGACTGATGACCCCGTAGTTAAGTCGCATAAGCTCTACAAACATTTGAACATCTGCCCACCCTTTCCGCCCACTATCGAGCCGATACCTTGACTATCTGATGATGCCTTTATAAAGCTACTGGGTCTGATTTAAATTAATATGGTTTATATTGAGAGTGATACGAAGTTCACCGGGTCATCTAGTCGTTTATAAACACAAGGAAGAGTAGGGGACCTAGAACTAGGGTTGCCAGATGTCCGGGCGCCGCCCGGAGTGCCCGGGTTTGGAATGAATTCTCCGGGTCTACGGGCCAATGACTCTCATCTCCGGGCTTGAATGTAACCTTCATCTTAACTTTTTTTTACGACGCTTTTTAAGTACTATACTATATAGCGACGATCTACATCGAACTTAACGTAACTTAAACTAAGGACGAACACAACATCCATATCCTAGGGGGGGGGGGGATTCGAACCTCTGGCGGGAGCAGCTCGCGCACCGTGGCAAAACGCCTCAGTGCGCTCGGCCTTTCCCGGCCGGCTCCTCTCTAGTAATTATGAATAACTTTATATAAATGTCAATTTCTTATTGCAGCAAAACGCTACTTTTCTATTCTTCCTCTGAAAACTTTTCGCTGTTGCGTCGGTAGTAATCGGCTAAGCATTATTAAGCAAACATTGTTGCGACAACGTGTCAACTGGCGACGTCTATTATTAGTGTTCGTTCGTTCATTGTTTGTTATCAGTTTACCGGCAATTTTTGGAATACTCGGATCGTGTGTGAACAGACAAGCTTACATTAACTCAGATTAGTGAGTAATAACAGTGAAATGAAGAAATGATATCTAAGTTCGTTCCGTGAAGAATGGTTGCAGGAAGAAAATTATAAAGAGTGGCTACAAAAGTTTATTAGGTATTTGGCGCTCTTCTTGGTGACCAGTTTGCGTAGCCTCAAGCGGCAACTCTTGGAAGGCGCAGCTGTTGATGTGAGTAGCTTCGATGCTGCCGCCACTTCTGCTGCCACGCCGAATGAAGTGTGCCGATCGTTGATCCACAGCACTGGCGGCCTGGCCGGTCAGCTGCGGCACGTGATGGCCACCCCTAGCAATGTTCCACCGGCGGAGGGGGGGGGGGTAGGAGGGGGAATACTTGCTGGGAGGGAGGAGATGATTAGGGTCTTTTTTTTTTTTTTTTTTTTTTTTAGAATATACGTGTAATTCTGGTTGGGGGGGGGGGGGAAGGAGTTGGTCGCAGCTGGGGGGGGGGGGTTGAGTCATTGGCCAAGGGGGAGGGGGGCACGTCTGGTCTCCGGGCCTGCCTCGAGTTCAATCTGGGAAACCTACCTAGAACGCTTCCTTGGGGAACACCAGATATCACTTCTGTTTTACTCGATGACTTGCAGTCAATTGCAACGAACTGTGTCCTTTCTTCGTCCACTATACATAAATTACAATGCGAGTCCAACGACAACAGCTTTCTTTCAGAGGAATAACCACTTCAAGATCCGATTAAGTTTAGAGTGACAGAGCCTTTAGGCGCCCTCACGCTTCACTCGCACTATTATCCGGATAACGCACGCCGAGGCGCGATTTGTCCGGGCTCCCCGAATGCCATCTACTGATAAAGCCGAGAACTTGTTGCGCGACGCGGGGCGGCGGCCCTGCATCGACCCGGCCCCTCACCCCTCGCCTCTCGCCAATCTCTTTTGTCGCTCTCTTCCGCGTGATTAGTCCCCTCGAAAGGCGCGACAAAAGAGAGAAAGAGAGAGAGAGAGAGACTGTGCGGCCTCGAGGTGGGGACAAGAAAAAGTAGAAAGTAAGAATGCGGGGAATGAAAAAAAAAAGAAAGGGGGGAAGGGGGAGCGACCTGAAAGCGGCAAAAGCACCACAACAGACACAGCGGAGAAATAGCTCCGCCTGTTGCGGCACGCGGCGCAGTGGATTACCCGCGCGCGGCGGCGAAGTGCCTCGGGAGAGGACGGACACCTGGCCAGCGCGTAGCTGTAGACGCGTCACGAGGTGATCGATCGGATTTAAAACGCTGTCGCCGTCAGGGTGGAGCTAGCCCGCAACCGGGGGATGCTACACGCCGAGTTACACGCCAGCCACCGCTGGCCGGGGGGAGGTCAGGAAAGCGAATGGCAAAGTAGCGTGGGCGGCTGGTCCAGCACGTATCACGGCACGGGTAGGGGGGGGGGGGGGAAGCGTGAGAAAACGCCGTCCCGCGCTGCGGCTGCGCCGGGAACAGCTCTTAAACCGGGCTTATGCACATCAACGCCAGAGGCCACGTACGTAAATCCGCTTGTCGCCCTCCCTCTGACACTCGTTGCCGGCAGCTTAAAACTCAGACGGGCTGAGTGCGCCGACCGGCGTATCGCCCCGCCGGACGCGAGAGGCCTGTAAAAACCTGCCGGCCCCGACTCGCGCATTTTATCGCGAGGGTGGGGAGGGGGTTGAAAGGGGGGCGGGGCAGGCGGCGGCGGCGCGGGGACTAAACCGGCTGCCGGCGGTAAGTCGATTTTCGCTGCTTGGGAAATCCATTACGCCCCGCAGTTCCCCGAGTTCACGTGTTAGTCTTGTGCATGCGTCGCTATTTACGATCTGAAGTGACGAATGGGATGCTGTTTTAGAGAGTGCTGTAACACGCTTAGCTTGACCGGTCCCGGCTTTCCCTTGCAAGGGAAAGGGGTGGCGGGGTTGGTAGAGAAGCTCGGTTCCGGCTCCGGATGACTCTGCTCGGCCCGTATAAACACCGTGTCTTTTGTCCGGAATCACACTATTCGTAGAGGCGTTGCTACTAGTCTTGTGTAGTTCGCGAACGAACTAGTTCGGAAGAGCGATCCTACAGGCGAACTATGCGAACTAATTCGGAGAACCCTCGCCTCTTAGTTCAAATGTTCAAATGTTTGTATAGCTTATGGGACTTAACTACGGGGTCATCAGTCCCTAAACTTACAAACTACTTATGCACTAACTAATACTAAGGACGGCACAAATATCCATGCCCGAGGGGGGATTCGAACCCCCGACCGTAGTGGCCGTGCAGACAGTGACTGGAGCGCCTCAGTCCCCTCGGCCAACGCGGCCGGCGGTTGTTCCGTTTTTCTAGTCTGACTTCACGGCATTCAGAAGAACCTGTCTTTAAAGGCAGCTTCTAAGCGGCGACCGCATCTTCCTTTAATATACATTTCAATGGAAGATTTAAAAGTTCATTTTTCAAGTCTCGAACATAATCAGACTCTTTAAAATGTTCTGAACATACACGACCAGTATCAGGGTTGAGAGCGCTTACGTGCGTTTATCCACTTTAACCTTATCTCTCGGAAATCTGTGAAATATCGCATTCTTCTGTCTGCCTTGGTTCGTACAGCACGCAACAGCGCAACACACCATCGTCACTAATAAGCCATCACTTAATACATACACAAACGATAAAGAGCTAATGGGAAACCATTTCTGTGGAGATACACTCATAATAGCAACGCTATGGTCGCGCGGAAAACTGTGCTGGTCTCATGGTGGCGTCAGTTTCGCGGCATACGACCGCGCATCCGGCGGTTGACCCCTAACGTCTATTCTAGTATAGATATCAGACAGCCAGATCGGTACCAAACGTTGTATATCGATACAGCATCATCCAAAACTTCAGTATAATTCGTGCTATGTACTGTCATCCAGGAGAACGTGCATTAAATGAGTAACACCTTACCTATGGAACATAGCCGGCGCAAGCCTGTCGCCCCGTGCGAAATGCAAAATTGCCGCCCCCTCGGTTTTTTTTTAACTTGTTAATATCAAACACAATTATTTTTATGACATTTCTGCTTCACGTGTTTTGTTACAAAAATATGTTTGAAGGTTATGTAAAGGATATAAAAGTGTATATGTAGGCCTAATATACAAAGTTGGAAACGCTTTTATCAAATATCTCGAAAGTTCTCGACCGAATTGTTACAAGTTTTAAAACACACAATGATGAGTATTCAGATCATGGGCTGTATCTTTTTGAAATATAAACGGTTTTCGGAAGTTCCCATTATTAATTTCGAGGACTCGTACAGGAGAGTGAGTACATATTTTAATAAAGACTTCACATCAGGAAATGTCATCCAGGCTGACAACAGCATGTAGACTTGGTACGATAACAATCCATGATGGGTAAATCATTATGTAATATTTTAATGGGATTATGTTCACCCAAAAATCAAAAAGATTATCCTTAGTCAAATTTAGTCCTGTATGAAATCAAATTACCTACTGAGAAACAACGTGAACTGACTGTTTGAAAATTGTGCTGCAGAATAAGTGTGTAACACCTCCCATTCCCAAAAATATAAATAAATTCAACTGATTTAGTTATTCACGGTCCTAGTATGAAAAATGTTTTTTCATTTTAGTATGGTTAACTCAAGCCAACACAAATTTTAAATTCAAAGCACATCTGAGCAATTGTAGGTGCACAATGGATAACATTACTGTGAACTGCAATATAGATCCGATTACCCAATGGAATACTTCGTTACAAAATCCTAATTTTTTTGTTAGCTTTGCCATTTGAGAAATTAATAAAGAAAAAGATGTTGAATACACAATGAACAAAACCAGAGAATTTCAACTGCGAGAATGAACCAACAGTGGACTGAGTCAGATACTACAAGAAAAATATATCTTATTGTTTCATTTCAAATTACCCTTCACACAATTCATATTTCGAATTAACTCATTAAAGGAAGTGAACTGCGATCTAGATATTGAAATTCTCCCACACTGCTTAATCTCGAGGATAAGGATGAATGAGTAACAAAGCATCTACGTTTATATAGTTATATTTACCTTAGTCCATTGCACGTCTCACATACACTGCTTTGTAATAAAACTCTTCAGTTTTATCTAAATCTACACAGAATTTAGGTTCCAAACATTTCCAAAAGACTAACAATTGCACAACACTAACTCCTGCACAAGACTCACTGGCGAATGCTACTGACAGACTGAGACAATAATATACTCTCAGGTATCCACAGATATATGACAAAGAGGTTAACAAGAACATAGTCTACATGAAATGCAGGTGGAATCGAAATCAAAGTATCTAATATTTAGATGTAAATCAAAGAGGCTAACAGGAAACGTAATATACATAACATTAAAGTGAATTGAAATTAAGATATCGGGGATAGGCACATCTCAAAATACTACTCGTAGATATGCCTGTTACTGACACTTAATTACAAAATAATTATACTAAGAATACGTTTTGAGAGATATTCAGTGTGCAGTTGACATGAAACTGCAGATTTCAATCATACAGTAAATCTTTTACCAGAAAAAAGTTCAAATGTTTGTATAGCTTATGGGACTTAACTACGGGGTCATCAGTCCCTAAACTTACAAACTACTTATGAACTAGCTAAGACTAAGGACGGCACAAATATCCATGCCTGAGCGGGGATTCGAACCCCTGACCGTAGTTGCCGTGCAGACCGTGAATGGAGCGCCTCAGTCCCCTCGGCCACCGCGGCCGGCGACATGTTTCTGTCGAACGTTCAGACGCACCTTGTGATGTTCCTGCATGCTTGATACTGCCCCACACGTTGGGAAAGCTTCCCCGAAGTACGACTCGCACGTCGTGACGTCAGAAACTCGGCAGGTCTTAGTGAACTAACAGTGAGTTCAAAGCAGTGTGTGATCACATTTCCCGTCCGTAGTTCTGGCGACTTTCCTCCACCTCTCCTCACTGAAATGAAGCCGTATGATCCTCCTCGTGGCTACTGAGACGTGAGATCTTGTAGCCTCTCTTACAGGTACTGTGTGCCGCCCAGCTATTCCAAAAGTCCCCATTACCGTTGTTGCCAAGTCGGCGAAAACCAATTTTCCCAAAACCCACTTAAGAAGTTACGGTTTTTAATCAAAATATCTCATATTTAAAACAAATATCTAAATAAATTAAATATAAAATTTTGCTGAAAATTTATTGATATATTTAAAGGAAACCGAGAATGATAATCAGTTAGAAACAAAAAAAGAGTCTTTTTTAAACTCAGATTAAGTCCTCATCCTCACTTCCATAATCCTTCATCTTGAAGAATTCTGATTAGGTCCGGTGTAGCAGTACAGAAATTTTTTGGGGTGCATCATGACTTCTGGACGATAGCAAAACGAGAGTATATTGCATACAACTTAGGTTGACGAAATTGTTTGTTTATGTGAATGGTATATTTATACCTAGTAATTTTTATTGTTGCATGTTTTCACGTGAACGCACTGGAGCAGCGGGATTTAACCACAGTAAGATGGCGTACGCTTCCCTGGGCATACTAACAGCGTGGAAGCAAAGGATAAACGGGTCGCCCGCGGAGCATAGAAGCGTGTTACAAAAAAAAAGAAACTCTATGTAAAGGAAAAAAAAAAATGAATGTGTCCTTAGGTCAAGGTTTTGCTACCAAAAGTAATGTCGATTATTATAAAGAAAAAGTAAAACAGCCATCTAATTGTGATTTACATGATGAATTGATGCATTCTGGAGAGCCGAACGGCGAATTAACGGAAAAGGCAGCCACTTTAAGATGAGATATCAAGGGTAAAGTGCCGTAATTTAATGCTTATCGAATTCTTGTTGCATGCTGGAATGCGCCAGTTAGTAATTTATGCGGTATCTTATGTGGTTTTATTCCACGATTAATTAATTAATCAGTAATAGAACATATCCTTCGTCTTATTTTTACGAGAATTTACTCGTAAATCAAGGAAGTATCTGGTCATGAAAGTTATATTTCATGCATATGGTTGAATTTCTTTTGTTATCAGTTTGATGGTCCACAGAATAACTTCTCTTAGCCAGGTGTATAATTACGATCTATTCGTAATGGAATTTAATAGTTACCCTGTATAAAACAGTGGTAAGTTGATTTTATTAAAATTTTTGGACATAGCAGATAGTCTGATTTTTGTAGTTGGGAGTTAGTGTGGATGGTAGATACTGTCGGAGGCTGCGTGTTGTCCGAAGTATCGTGAGTGTGACGGAGTTCCACTCATATTTATTATTGATAAGTTGGATCTATACTGCTTATGGTCCATATTTGAAAAAATAATGCGTGGAAATAGTATGATTCACCGGCTAAGAGCAAGAAGAGCAATTAAATGTAAAGCGACTTTCATGACCATACAAAGCTTTTCTTATTAAAGTGAAAGGTTGTTTTTGTTTATTAGATGCCGCATAAGGTCTACAGAACAAAATAACAGTGATTATTCTATTCGAAGTAATTACGGTACTCCATTTGGGTGGTAACTAAAGTAAAACCTTACCTATTGACGACTACATTCATTTATTTCCTAGGCTGTTATTAAAGATCAACAGGCAGACTCTATGGGTTGTGGGAAACCAGACCTTTTGAAAGATTAATTTCGCCCACACCTGAAAAACGGCCCTCGCCTTTATTTTGTAATTTTAATTATGAGAGGTGTCCGGAAAGTGGTGGTGGCACTGTAGGTTATTTTCTGTTTTTGTTGTAAAAAGATAGCATAACCAGTGAGGATAGGTATTTGCAAATTTAGAGTCTGGCCAGGATTTGTATTGAAAAATGTAAGACTTTTCTTTTAAATAAATCGATCCCTGTGGTCGAATTTAAAGTAAACTTGCAGTGTAACTTATTGTATTAGTTTACAAATAATTGACCTACGATCGCTAATGCTACGTGGAAGTATCATTAGCGAGCGTAATTTGTAAAAGTAATATTTCTTGTCTATATTAAAAGTTTATTATTATTTGTTACTGCGATCGAGCAGTATTACTGGTCGACCGCAGCAACAATAAAGTGTGTCGAATTTCAGAATTTTTCAACTTTATTAGTATATATTACTCTTTGAAGATAACGACTAAATGAACTATGTTCGAATGATTAGTCACAATTTTTCTGGACACACGCTGCGACCAAAAAGGCCCACTGAACTGAGTTCTTCTGATTATATATTTTGTTTATCAGATGCGTTGACTTTTATTTGGGTGGCGCAGCGATTTATATCTATGTGTTCGCTGAAACGAAAGACTATCGGGATGGCGACACAGGGCTGAAAACTTTACCACCTAAGTCGAGCAACACCTTAAGTAAATTTTACTCCACTCAGCAAGGGTAACGGTGTATTCGACCTTGGGAATAAAAAATAAAAAAAAATATTTTCTCCCGATTGTTAAAGCGGAACAGAGATTGTAGGAGTTCAGAGATTTGTACCACTGAACAATATGGACAATACTTATTAACGTGAACTGAGAGTCTATGGTAGTGAACTTTATCCTACGATTTCTAGTACAGGTCACGACGAACTGCTACATATTTGACGACCCTGTGTGTCCAGGATTGTGAGAATCGTACGAACATAAGAGATATTTTTTAATTTTAATTTTTGGTTATTTAGGCAGGTATAGTATAACTATACATCCAGTTCTAATAAATTTTGTTTAAGAGGGTGTGTGTTTAAGGCGAAGAATTGAGACTATTAACGGCTAGTGAACCATCCTGAGTGTGGGTGAGCTGACAATTCTTAGGACTGTGAGCACAGAGAGCAACAGAGAGAGACAAAGTGGGGTAGAGTGCTGCTAAACTAATCCAAGGGCAACACTTTATCTTTCAAGACTACGAGAACGCATGTGCTGTTTATCGATTTTGTGAGTAGACTGAGGTAAAAACAAGGTACGAGGTTTAGTGATAAGATTTTTTTTTTGTGTGTAATTGTTTTATAAATTATTGAGAAGGTAACATGCAATAGTGAATGTTATATGTTTAGGGTTTATGGTGTATTAGCGTATCTAGTTGTGTATAAACTTGGAAGGTACTGACTACAGAAGTGGTTTTTTTTTTAGACTGAGGTAGAGTGTTATAAGATTATTTTTTATTGTATTAGGGTGTATATTAATTACTATAACCATGAACGAGGAAAGTTTAAGAGTGTTATTGGAGAGGCTTGATAGTTTAAAAGATGATATTTTGGAACAGAAGGGTGATCTTTCAAAGCAGATTCAAGAATCTAAGGATGAATGTAAAGCGGGTTACGAAAGATTAGATAAACGTTTAGCAGAGAGTGAGTCTAGGCATGATGAAGCTTTGGAGAAGGTAACGGAGGAGTTAAGGATGAGTAGAAATGAAATGAGGGCTAGACTTGGAGTAATTGACAGAGATATAGAAGCTATCAAGAAGGTACAAGAAGATGTTACTGAGAGTTATGTTAAACTAGATTCGAGATTGGGACAGGTAGAATATACATTGAATGATTTGGGAGTGCTGTCTGACGTTGGAGGAAGGTTTAAAGAAATGAAACAAGCCGAGTATGACGGGTTATTAAAATATATGGACAGAAAAATACATGAGAAGACCGAAGTAGTCTATGAAACAGTTGTTAAAGAGGTGAAGGGAGAAATGAGTGAATGTAATTCGAAGTTGAAATCGCAGGTTCAGGCGTTAAGTAAGGAAGTAAAGGAAAATATTTTTCCAGTGCAGAGGTGGTTAGCGGAACGGTTAAGAGATGTTGAATTGAAAGATGGTAAAGAGGTGACAGATTCTTCTGTGAACACTGATCAAGAGGAGGTCAACTGGTTGGGAGCTCAGGTTAGTTCTGATCAAATAACCCCAGTTAAAACTAAGAGAGATATGGGAGTTCAAGGAGATGTACATAGTCAAGAGGTATGTTATGTGGTATCACCAGATAAGAGTAAAGATGTTAGATATTGTAGGGAGATAAACAAGTATGACTTAGCAGAGGAAATAAAAATTGGAATGAAAACAGGTGGTCAGCAGTTCCCAAAGTTTAAACCAAAGGGGGAAGTACATCCTGTAATTTTTCTTAAGGCTTTTGAGGATTCACTTCCAAGTAGCTGGGATGAAGAAAGAAAAGTAAGATTCATCATAGGACAACTTGAAGGAGATGCTAGTCAGTGGGCTATACTGAATCGTCATAGGTTTAAAACAGTGGAGGCATTTTCTACAGCTTTTAAAGCAAAGTTTTGGTCAGAGGAAGAACAGAGAAAGTTAAGAATTGATTTGTTTAGTCCAGTAGCTTATAGTGAAAAGTGGGGAGGATGTAGGAATTTTATGGAGTATCATTTAAATCAAGCTTTATTTTTAGATAAGTCTGTTGGGGAAGAACATTTAATGGAAGTTCTAATTTCTAAGTTACCTAATAGAATGAAGGAGTTGTTAGCAGGGAGAGACTGGTCGAAGGTGCAGGAGACTTTGGAATATATAGGGCAACTTGACCATGTGAATAAGGGAGAAAACACAAAAGTGAAGACTGCATGTTGTGTAAATATAAATGATAATGTTGATGGTGATAAATGTGTCAATAATGGCAATTTTATACATCAGAATGGGAGACAAGAGAAATGGAATAATCATAGAGGTGGTTACAGAGGATGTTGCAATAGTAATGGTAGAGGATATTATGATAACAGTAGAAGAGTCAGAGGAAATGGAAATGGACAGGTTAAAATGGGTAGAGTTCATGAGGGGTCTACAGGAGATTCTGGCAACAATAGTAATAAGGGTAGTACTTCAGAAGTGAAATCAGAGGTACTGGAAAAAAAGGTAGGATCAAAGGAAATGGATCCAAAGAATTATAATCCGTTGACTAGTAACTCAAGTAATGAACAAAGATTTAAGACGGCATTTCTTAGATACCAAGGAGATTTACCAATAGAGGAGGAATTACTTTTGGAAAAGGAGGAAAAGGAAAGTAACATATCAACTTTAGTAGTTAAGGGAGATGTATGTGGACAAACAATGGAATTTTTATTAGATACAGGTAGTCAAGTGAGCTTATTGGCAAAAGAAGTGTGGGAGAAAAACAAACATGTGTGGCAATGCCCCACATTCCCTGTTACCAATGTACAAGTAATTGGTTTGACAGGTTCAAAAGGGAGAAAGGTAGAAGAAGAGGTACTGTTAACATTTAAATTAGGAGGAATTACGATACAGCAGTCAATGCTAGTTGTATCCAATATCAATTTACCTATATTGTTAGGTTTGGATTGGTTTGTGAGCAAGAAGGTTATGCTTGATTTTCTAGATAATAAAATGAGGTTATTGGTAGATGATAGATTGGTGTGGATTAACATCAATCAAAGTGATAGTTGTGAAGGTATGAAGGATAGGATAGATTCATGGCAAGTACAATTAGATACACGTAATTTGTCTGTATGTTATTCAGAGAATTTACAAGAGGTTAGTTGTGAGGAACGGTCGGACTGGTCAGAACAAGTAAGGAATAGGTGTCAGGAAGCCAGTAGTTTGACTGATATTGAGAAGGAGGATTTAGAGAAGGTTTTATTAAAATATGAACAGCTCTTTGATAGTAAACCTGGTACCATTAAGGATTATGAATGTAGGTTAAAGATTAAAGAACATGTGCCATTTTTCAGACCACCCTATCCCATAGCACTTAGTATGAGAGAAGCCGTACGTAAAGAAATAAATCGTATGGTGGAATGGGGTATAATTGAGCGTTCAACTAGTGCTTATGGAAACCCCATCGTGGCGGTGAAGAAACCCAATGGGGATATCAGGTTGGTGTTGGATGCTAGAACTGTAAATAAAATTATTGAAATTGAGAGAGATAGGCCATTACCAATGGAGGAGATCTTAGCAAGGTTTGAAAATGTGAAATACATGAGTTCTGTCGATCTTACTTCGGGGTACTGGCAAATAAGGCTTGCAGAAGAGTCAAGACCATATACAGCTTTCTTATTTGAGGGAAAATGTTATCAATTTAAGGTTCTGCCTTTTGGGCTTAACATATCTGTATCAGAATTTATACGGGCATTAGATTCAGCAATAGGACCCGGATTGTTAGAAAAGGTTTTTATATATGTTGATGATATCATGGTGGTGACAAAGTCATGGTCAGAGCATTTATCGTTGTTGGAAGATCTGTTTGAACGGTTGTTAGAGAAAGGAATAACTTTAAAATTTGGGAAGGCTCAATTTGGATGTAGTGAAATGAAGTTTCTTGGACATGTAATAAATCAAGAGGGAATCAAACCCACTGAGAATAAGTTAAAGGCAATTAGGGATTGTCCCACTCCAAGGAACAAGAAACAATTGAAATCAGCTATAGGGTTGATTAATTTCTATCGACGGTTTATTCCGCCTGAGACTATGAATTGCATTCATTTGAATAATTTATTAAAAGCAAGAACTGTATGGGCATGGACAGATGACTGTCAGAAGGAATGGGAATCTTTGAAGCAGGCAATGGATAATCCTAGAATTTTAGTATCAGAATTTATACGGGCATTAGATTCAGCAATAGGACCCGGATTGTTAGAAACTTAGACAAGGAATTTTGTATAGCAGTTGATGCATCAGGATATGGAATTGGGTGTCATCTGTTTCAGGAATATAGGAAAGGAAATGATATAGAAGTAGTTACCCTCGGATTTGCAAGTAGAATGTTAAACCCATGTGAACGAAATTATTCAACTACGGAGAAAGAAACATTAGCAGTTGTGTGGTCTGTGAAGAAATTTAGGTATTTGATTTATGGTAGGAAAGTGATTGTATACACAGATCATAGAGCTTTGTCATTCCTTATGACAAGTAAATTGCTTCATAAACGGCTGATTCGGTGGGCGTTAGCATTACAGGAACATGATATTGAGATTAAATATATTAAGGGATCTGAGAATACGATACCTGACGCTTTATCTAGATTACCAGTAGGTTTTGAAGAAGAGGGATTGAGTATTGATTTAGATCAGAATTTTAAGGTTTATCCAGTAATGGTAAAGACAGCGAATAAAGAGCTAAGGAAAGTGTTTAGAAACATTGGTGTGGAACAGAGAGAAGATCCATGGATAAGGAAAGTCTTAGATAGATTGGAGAATCCAAATCATGTGAGGAATGGTTGGAGAAGACAGTGGGTATTGTATAATAATGTGCTTTTCCATAAATCAACGAAAGATGTGGTTAGATGGCGAGTGTGTGTGCCCAGCAAGTATTTGAGAGAACTAACTTGGTACATACATAAATTATTTGGACATTATGGAGCAGAAAAATGTTTAATGCATATGACAAAATTTTATTACTGTAAGGGTATGTCCCGGGTAGTAAAACAAGAGTTACGAGGTTGCTTGGTGTGTCAGCAAACCAAACCTGTTAACTATGGAATAAGAACCCAGTTGTATCCTATAGTACCAAAGAATATGTGGGATATCTGTGCTATGGATATAATGGGACCTCTTCCGAAGGGTGCTGGAGGAGTGAGGTTTATATTTGTTATATTGGAATTATGGTCGAAGTTTGTCAAATTTTATTCCATTCGTGTGGCCAATAGTAAAACAATTATCAAAATTTTAAGTAAAGATTATTTCCCGCTGGTTGGAAAACCTCGGAGAATAATATCCGATAATGGAAACCTTTTTACATCACATGAATTTAAGGATTTTTTGGCTGAGAATAACATACAACATCTTCTAATCGCCTATTACCACCCTCAGGCAAATCCTTCGGAAAGGGTAATGAGAGAAATAGGTAGATTAGCCAGAACTTATTGTTACAGGAGACATACATCTTGGCCCCAGTATGTTAGTTATTTTGAAAATATTATGAATGAGATACCACATGGTAGCACTGGATTTTCTCCAAAGGAATTGATTAAACAACAACTAAAGTGTGATAAGTTAGTGGAATATGTTAATTTTCCTCCAAAGGGAATAGATTTTGAAAATAATCTGTTTAAGTTTACGGATGTAAATTTACATAAAAAGGCTCAAGCGAGAATTAGAAAATGCTCAGTTAATGGAAAACAAGATCAATTAAGAGAAGGTGATTATGTCCTGATAAGAACTCATTATAAGAGTAGCAAATTAAATAAAAGGATGAAAAAATTTGAACATTTATATGAAGGACCTTACGTAGTTAAAGAGGTAATCCATCCCACAACGGTGATTGTGAAGAGACCGAATTCTGACCAAGTATTAGGAAAATATAATATTAAGGATGTGAAAATATATTATCCAGTGAAGAGTAGTTTTTGTAAGTTAGATTCTGATAGCGTGTTAAAGAATATGAAGATATTATTTACTGATATGGGTGAAACAAAAATTCAAGATAGAAAGAACACAACAATGAAAAAGGAAGATAATTTACAATGTACATTTAATGTAATTAATAACAATATGAATCAGGAGATGTATTATTATTGGAAGGCTAGTAAAAATTTGGTAGATTGTGCCACATGCTGTGATATTAAGGACAAAAATGGCATTGTGAAAAAGAAAAAATAAAGATATCATAGGCAAAATGGGCATGAGAACACAAATTATATGTATATATGTATAGTTGAAATACTATAGTAATTTTTTGATAGTGTCAGACTGTTAGAAACTGAGAGTTCATTTCTTTGTACTTAAGTGTAAGATTTTTTATGGAATTGACTGCGGTGATGTTTTTAATTTAGAGTAAATCATTTCATGTATAGGAAAAACTGATTACTTTTAGCAAACTTGGTCAAGAATCAAGTAAAGAATTTCTTTATATCATAAAAACACAGTGTTTCCTGTCAACCTAAGTTGATGCTAAGGGGAGGGCACTGTAGCAGTACAGAAATTTTTTGGGGTGCATCATGACTTCTGGACGATAGCAAAACGAGAGTATATTGCATACAACTTAGGTTGACGAAATTGTTTGTTTATGTGAATGGTATATTTATACCTAGTAATTTTTATTGTTGCATGTTTTCACGTGAACGCACTGGAGCAGCGGGATTTAACCACAGTAAGATGGCGTACGCTTCCCTGGGCATACTAACAGCGTGGAAGCAAAGAATAAACGGGTCGCCCGCGGAGCATAGAAGCGTGTTACAAAAAAAAAGAAACTCTATGTAAAGGAAAAAAAAAATGAATGTGTCCTTAGGTCAAGGTTTTGCTACCAAAAGTAATGTCGATTATTATAAAGAAAAAGTAAAACAGCCATCTAATTGTGATTTACATGATGAATTGATGCATTCTGGAGAGCCGAACGGCGAATTAACGGAAAAGGCAGCCACTTTAAGATGAGATATCAAGGGTAAAGTGCTGTAATTTAATGCTTATCGAATTCTTGTTGCATGCTGGAATGCGCCAGTTAGTAATTTATGCGGTATCTTATGTGGTTTTATTCCACGATTAATTAATTAATCAGTAATAGAACATATCCTTCGTCTTATTTTTACGAGAATTTACTCGTAAATCAAGGAAGTATCTGGTCATGAAAGTTATATTTCATGCATATGGTTGAATTTCTTTTGTTATCAGTTTGATGGTCCACAGAATAACTTCTCTTAGCCAGGTGTATAATTACGATCTATTCGTAATGGAATTTAATAGTTACCCTGTATAAAACAGTGGTAAGTTGATTTTATTAAAATTTTTGGACATAGCAGATAGTCTGATTTTTGTAGTTGGGAGTTAGTGTGGATGGTAGATACTGTCGGAGGCTGCGTGTTGTCCGAAGTATCGTGAGTGTGACGGAGTTCCACTCATATTTATTATTGATAAGTTGGATCTATACTGCTTATGGTCCATATTTGAAAAAATAATGCGTGGAAATAGTATGATTCACCGGCTAAGAGCAAGAAGAGCAATTAAATGTAAAGCGACTTTCATGACCATACAAAGCTTTTCTTATTAAAGTGAAAGGTTGTTTTTGTTTATTAGATGCCGCATAAGGTCTACAGAACAAAATAACAGTGATTATTCTATTCGAAGTAATTACGGTACTCCATTTGGGTGGTAACTAAAGTAAAACCTTACCTATTGACGACTACATTCATTTATTTCCTAGGCTGTTATTAAAGATCAACAGGCAGACTCTATGGGTTGTGGGAAACCAGACCTTTTGAAAGATTAATTTCGCCCACACCTGAAAAACGGCCCTCGCCTTTATTTTGTAATTTTAATTATGAGAGGTGTCCGGAAAGTGGTGGTGGCACTGTAGGTTATTTTCTGTTTTTGTTGTAAAAAGATAGCATAACCAGTGAGGATAGGTATTTGCAAATTTAGAGTCTGGCCAGGATTTGTATTGAAAAATGTAAGACTTTTCTTTTAAATAAATCGATCCCTGTGGTCGAATTTAAAGTAAACTTGCAGTGTAACTTATTGTATTAGTTTACAAATAATTGACCTACGATCGCTAATGCTACGTGGAAGTATCATTAGCGAGCGTAATTTGTAAAAGTAATATTTCTTGTCTATATTAAAAGTTTATTATTATTTGTTACTGCGATCGAGCAGTATTACTGGTCGACCGCAGCAACAATAAAGTGTGTCGAATTTCAGAATTTTTCAACTTTATTAGTATATATTACTCTTTGAAGATAACGACTAAATGAACTATGTTCGAATGATTAGTCACAATTTTTCTGGACACACGCTGCGACCAAAAAGGCCCACTGAACTGAGTTCTTCTGATTATATATTTTGTTTATCAGATGCGTTGACTTTTATTTGGGTGGCGCAGCGATTTATATCTATGTGTTCGCTGAAACGAAAGACTATCGGGATGGCGACACAGGGCTGAAAACTTTACCACCTAAGTCGAGCAACACCTTAAGTAAATTTTACTCCACTCAGCAAGGGTAACGGTGTATTCGACCTTGGGAATAAAAAATAAAAAAAAATATTTTCTCCCGATTGTTACAGCGGAACAGAGATTGTAGGAGTTCAGAGATTTGTACCACTGAACAATATGGACAATACTTATTAACGTGAACTGAGAGTCTATGGTAGTGAACTTTATCCTACGATTTCTAGTACAGGTCACGACGAACTGCTACACCGGCTGCATAGTCCAGTCAAATAAGCCGAAAAAAGGCGTCAACCTCGGAATGAGAGGTAACAAGCTGAATATTTGCATAAACCTTTGTTTTGGCATTCTAAATGATGTGTCAAAAGTCTCATAAAATCTCGTGTCCGCATCGTAAGATATTAAAGGTCAAAGGTCGAGAAAATCAGTTTTTCGCAAATATCTCGCTTCCTATGCGTTAAATAGTATTTGCATCTCCGATGAAAGTTGTAGAAATGAAATTCTCTACAATTTTTGTTTTAAACATTTTTTGTGCAATTCACCGTTTTTTAGATAAAGCGCGGAGAGCGCACAGGTCACAGCGCTCAGACATATAAGACGTAATGCAAGTCAATCGCGAATCCCAGTCAATGGTAGGCTGTTTAAAGTTAATAAATCATTGCAACAATTACAATAACAAACCTTCACTTTTTTATGAATTATGTTCAATATTTCATAACATTATTCATAAATCAAAAAGATTTGTTTAATAATATTTACTTATTTCATGAAATTATAAAGTTATGAAGCCAAATACTTCAAGTATATTTTAATTATATTCTAATATATCTTAATTATGTTTCATGTAGAAAAGAATAAAATTAACTATAATTAAGACTTAATTATATTTGAAGCAAAAATATATAAAATAAACGAGGATATACGTTATATGTAAATCTTTATTTAGTAGTCATGTATGATTCATTTATTAAAATTAGAAGTTCAAACATGAGGAAGATTTTTATTCACTTTAATTATTAATCATACAGAGATCTCAATTTTGATCTTCTTGATCACCATCGTCGTCTTTATCCGGTCGCTCGAAAACGTCCATTTCATTATCATCATCGTCGTAATCGACGATCGTCGCCTCTAAACCTTCCAAGATTTCGGGGTCATATGCACTTTCTTCATCGAGATCGTTCTGGTGTGATGACGCATTGAGGCAAGCTTGCCCATTACACTGGCCACAATCTGAAGAACATTGCATCCCCGATTTCCTGCACCCGCAGCGCGAACCACAACGATTTTTGCAGTTGCAAAATGTTGTATTCGGGAGCTCGTCTGGTGCAGGTAGTAATATTTTTAATATTGGCTCCAAATGGTCATTCTGCAGCACCCAACCCCATTCCTGGGGTTCTATATAGTTTCCTAACCACGTTTTATACTGGGTAGTAACCACGATTGATATGTTGATGAGTTGCTGCACTAGTTGGTGGCAGATTTGATAGTTGCACAGGTTTATTAAGTTTTGTCGATTTAATGAATTGCGTGTATCGAAGATGATCTATATTGTCTTCAGATTTTGGAGCGTTATATATTGCCAACAAGATACGTACTCCATTTTCAAGTAACGTTTGCGCAGTGCAATTTTCTTGTTGAAATACTTGAGCTAGCTGATCCAAATCTGGAAGTTGCTCCAATATTTTAACAAGTTTTTTTGCCTTTTTTAAACGACGCAGATGTCGTGTCACAGCCACTCAATGCGTGCAAAAGTAAAACGTGTTTTTTTACAACGGGGATAATGTTCAAAACTTTTGGAGGAGTATATTTGTGTTTCAACATTGCCTTTACCAACTTTTTTAAAGAAAATTTCTTGTTGATGCGATTGAGTACGTCCAATTAAAATGACAAGCAATTCAATATCTTCTCCTACGATGACTGCAGTCCTTTGGTGGTCTGATTCTTCAATACCTGTTTCGATTATACAAACATCAGCATCATCTCTGGCTTGTTTTGTAGTGATATTAACAGTTTTTAATTTCTCAACAAGCTAGTCAATTAGCTTTTTTTTATTAGATCGATTTGATAAAAATTTCTCTTGGCTGATTGGCACAATCGTTGTTTCCTCAAAGCAAACTTCATACGATTCTGAAAGAACAGAAGTTCTTCTTAGTTGTTCCATTGCTTTAGTATTTCTACTGTAGTCCGATTATCCGTCAAATATAACAACCATTCTTGAGCCATAATGTGTTTGTAAATACTTTATATATTTATCTAAAACAACGGTGAAAGTATCGTCATTGCTCCATATGACGCGATGCAGAAGAAATCCACCATCGATAATATATGTTACATTACTTTCATCAAGATCGATATTGATAGGTCTCATTTTGTCATATAATGTCGCTTTCGTGGTTTTCCTCATGCCATTATTATCAAATAAAGATGTTGGGTACGGACTTAGTTCGTATTTAAGATATTCTTGAAGATTACTTTCAAACATTTTGCCTGCAGCTATTCTCTGGAAGGGTAGTAACGGGCCTACAGCAACTTTAAATTGTTAATCGTGACAGATTTGTTAACAACTGAAATCGGTAAAACCCTATCAGCACGTTTAAATTTTAATCTCGTTAAAGTTCATACCAGTTATCTTAACCATTGATTTTAATCCAATTTCATAGGCTCTGTGACAATTAATTTGGTCATTTCCAACGATTCCACTAGCTAAAGATACCAACTGTTTCGTATTTGGAAATGGGGTATGAAGCGTCAACCAATCAACTAGTTTACTGACATTATTATCTCTTTTTACTCGGGAATCACTAGCGTCTGTTGTTCTGAAGAATCTAAAGATATGTTACAAAATTTCTCAATCTCCTCACAAATTGTATTCGTGGCATACATATCATACACCCACGTATACAGAATACTTTGTGGCGTACTTCTACCTCGAGATATTAATTCGGAATTAATGAAATTTTATTTACAATTATAATTGTTTTATTCAACGTACCATTGATTGTGATTTGCAGCTGACCTCGTATTACGTCTTATATGTCTGAGCGCTGTGACCTGTGCGCTCTCCGCGCTTTATTTAAAAAACGACGAATTGCACAAAAAAATGTTTAAAACAAAAATTGTAGAGAATTTCATGCTCTACAACTTTCATCTGAGATACAAATACCATTTAACGCATAGGAAGCGAGATATTTGCGAAAAACTGATTTTCGTAACCTTTGACCTTTAATAACTTAAGATGCAGACACGAGATTTTATGAGACGTTTGACACATCATTTAGAATGCCAAAACAAAGGTTTATGCAAATATTCAGCTTGTTACCTCTCATTCCGAGGTGAAACCCTAATTGGACTGGACTAGCACCATTATCAGGAGCAGACTAATGTTGTAATTTGACATTATACTAGTCAACTTCAACACGGAGTTAGGTGGTTCATATGAAAAACAACACTTTCCAAACCCCTTAACACACTTCGTAATATAAGAATTGATTTCAGAGTATCCTATTACCCCAGCTTCATTTGTTATGCTCATTCCACTGGAAAGACCCTCAGTTTCTGCTTTTGAATGGGTGAATCCTATCACTTTAAATACGAGGCACCATAACTATTGAAAGAGATCTATTCCTGAAGAATCATTATAACCACATATTTCAAACCAAAAATCCACTTAACTGATGTTTTGCCACTGAATAATGATGGATTCAGTTATGTCGGGATTATCGTAACCAAATATTTCAGACAATACAGTAGTCTATTGTTTGACGAACTTGACAAAATTGTTTGCAGAAAAAAATGTTAATTTTTACACAATATTAGGAATACTGTTTCTTAGTTATTTAGTTAGTTTTATTGTGAAACTTTGCATCGTGTACCAAGGAGATTTTCAGTTTCACGCCTGAATTTAATTTCTGAAATCGTTTTCTCAAATTCATACCACATATATTGTTTAGGATCTACATGCAAATCAGTATCACATCTCAGGATATCTACCATTGCTGTAGGTATTATAATTCTCCTTCTCACAGATTAGACAATATTTGCCAAATCCTGAGGTAATGTTATACGTTCGAAATTTTCATTTTCAAAAGCCCTGGTAAATTTTTGCACTTTCTGTGCTACTAGTTTTAAATAACACAAACATAACTCCTTTGATAAAAATCGTCCAACAGGAAGCAACGGACAAGATCGCAGCTTTATATCAAAATTTTCTGTTTGCAGATTAATAGTTTCGATGAGTCTTAATCATCATCTTCAGATCTGTTTACATATAGAGAATACACAGTCTCTGTCTTTGTGTTCAACACTTGTACAATGTAACCTACATGTCCTTAAAAGTATTTTTTGTGTAAACAGTGCACGTGTTTGTGTACTGGTATATCCATGCTGTTTGCTGTGCAACGTGTGGAAGCATGTCCATTTACTAAGCAAAGCGCTTGGTCTAGCGTCAGGAATACGCTAAATTAAGGAGTACTCACCACTTACAGTTGAAAAAATGTCCCTTCTTTCCCTTTACGCACTAGAGAACCCACAATTGCTTCAGTATTTTCGATGTACCCAGTTTTTCATAGGCCTCTCTGCATTATTCAAAAAGTATTACAGAAGTGCTGAATGTAGAGCGTAATTTGGGAATTTTGATAATGAGAAATCTTCATATTTTCCATAATATATCCAAGGAGATTGGAAATTCCGAAAATGAATCGCTGTTCTGCTTGTCAAATTACCCACATTTAGTGAATTCCCCACCCCCCTCAATCCAAAATTGGCAACATTACCTGTTATAACAGTGTTTCCAACCTCTGGGTCGCGACCCCCAGGGAGAGGGGGTCTCAAAGCCTTGGTGCAACAGATGAAGATAGACGATTTGATTTTTGATTCTGGATTCTCGAAAATGGCCAAGTAATCCCTGTTTTACTCTCTACTGATGAAGCCACTTCACTCGTGACGCGTACGTAATTCACATCATTGGTTCGAAGAAAAGTCATATGCCATTGTGGTGACATATTTTCAAGAACGTTTCACTGTAAATGTGTGGTGTGATTTCAAAGACAATAATTTGTTTGTGCCTGTTGTTTCCACATCGTCTTACAGGACTGCGTTATCTGCACTTTCTTGAAAATGAGCTTCCAGCATTGTTGGAAGAGATTTCTTTGGCTACAAGGATGTGTGTTCTTGAAGTATGATGGGTCTCCTGCAAACTTCAGTCGTCAGGTGACACGTCATTAAAACATTGCATTCCCCTGAAGATGGATCCGTAGATATGAGCACATTTCTCGGCCACCGAGGTCATCAGAGCTTAACACTTATATGTTTTCCAGTGGGGATGGTTGAAAGGCGAATTCTACAAGGAAAAAGTGTACACAAAAGCCGATTTGATCGTTCCTATTAGGGATAGTGCAGCCTTCATAAAAGAACGGGAAGAGCTAGACGTGATGTTATCAGGAGACAAGTGCGAAAGGGCGTGGAAGAATTTTTGAAAATCTTGAAAGTATTATTGCTTTGATCTTAGTTTGTTTGTGTTATATAGTAACAGCTGTATCTCTGTAATCAAAAATAAAAATTTGTCGCAGGTTGTACGGCATTTTTATTTCTATTCATCTATAATCTACAGCAGGGTTTTTCAACGTTTTCGAATATGCGACTGCTTTCCAAATAAAAATATTCTGGCGATTCCGTCCCCCTCACGATTCGTAACGAAACAAATTTCTTCTTCTTTCTTATTCTTCGGGTTTCTTTTAAATGTTTGACCAAAGTTGTTTTGTGTATTTTTAGCACATAACAATGTATTTTTCTTAACGAGTGCTCCGCACTTCAGACAAGACTCAGAAGCGAATTATTCTCACTAACCCTTGCAGTCCCACATTGTGAAATCAGCTTTGTTAAAATTAAAATTCAGTGTTTTCTGTATTAATACAGCGCAGTAAACCTCAAAATATGTGTTATAAAATTTTTGGCCGAACTATTGATTTTTATGTCATGTATTTCTTGCACAACACAGACGTTTGTATCGAGGTATTTTATTACTTGGGCGTTATTTTGTTGGTTATTACCAGTAACAGGTCAATAATGCAAGAATAATCTTCGCCACAGCACCAAAGACAAGACAGTTCACTGCTGGAATAAAATAATCGGAGCCACACTCACGCTCACACTCTCAGCCACGTACAGACGGCAACGCAACACAACCTCCAAGATAGACACGCCATACCAAGCGGCAAAATGTTGTACTAGAAGCATGTTGTTCATCAACAAAAATGCAACATTAAGGATTGATGCACAAAATACGGTATAAATCAACTTTTAATACGTTGTCGTCGAGGAACAACACTGGGAATTAAAGAGTTAAGAAACAGGCCACTGTACAGACAATTTGTAAACAAGTAGATCTTTTTCGAATTTTTCAGAGCCGCGGTGGAGTAGCCGAGCAGTCTGCCGGCGGACGGCGAGGAGGAAGGTTGTGCCGTGCTGTACGCTGCGCCGACGCTGTTTACGAGTGGTGAGTCGCTGCGCTTGCTGTAGCGGTATTCGTTGTGCTGTACAGAAAATGACAACGATTTCGTGATGACGCAACCGGTTGTAAAGGATAGGAAAGACACCCTGAGGTTCACGTTTGATAAGAACTT
This sequence comes from Locusta migratoria, assembly GCA_026315105.1. NCBI lineage: Eukaryota > Metazoa > Arthropoda > Insecta > Orthoptera > Acrididae > Locusta > Locusta migratoria. The sequence continues at coordinate 117,393,404 of CM048744.1, read as the reverse complement.
GACTCGACCAAAATCATTCGAAGTTGAGGAATGGTTAGAGACTGAATTTAAACTAGGACTAGATGACATAATTGGGATCCATCTGTCGATTGTAAGCAGCATGGTTTTCGTGAAATTATCCCGATCTGATTTATGCTTATAAATTGTCGAATCTTGTGGAGGTGAGGCAAAATTTAAATACAGTGACGGAAAAGTTGGCACTGTTTACGTCTCTCATGCTGGCTTTGGAATACGGACAGTTCGCATATTTGAACTTCCATTTGAAATAACTAGTGAAGAGATCGACGACGTAATTTCGAAGTATGGCAGGGTTATCAGTAACGTTGGCGAGAGATGGTCCAACTCCCATAAATTTCCGGTTTTAAACGGAGTGCGCCAATTGAAAGTCGATCTACGGAGACACATTCCATCGTACATTGAGGTTTGTGGTTACCGTGCGATAGTTATGTACGATGACCAGCCTAAGACGTGTGCAGCTTGTGGCAAAACAGGCCACGTGCGAGCCGAGTGCCTGCAGCGGCGCGTGGCGCAGCTGCCCGCCGGCGAGGCAGACAGGCCCTCCATGTTGACATCCATGCCCGTGACGTACGCCGCCGCGGCGCGCAGACCAGCTGCTACAACTGCGGCCCCCGAATTGAGTACGTTTTCTGAAGTACCTGAGGCAGATAACGTTATGGAGACTGTAGAAATCTCACAACAAAATCCCTCTACGCATATTGAAACTCCAACATCTGTTGTAGTCGTGGAGGAACAGGCTTCAGGTTTAATAATGGACACTAGTCCAGCGATAGTAGGAAACCGTCAAGAAGAAGAGGCTACTGCTGGTACTCAGACGGCACCGAGCGCAGAGCCTAATATTAATCTGAAGGACTTGACCGGAGAAAAAGACAAAAAACTAGAGGTTTCAACCACAAAAGCCAAAGATCATGTTCGAGAAACAACTGTCGCTACGGAAGACAGTGGAGCTTCTCCACAACGAAGTCCTACAAGAAGAAATAAGAAGAGGAGACTTGCTGCTAAGAATGCTGAAGAACTAGCACGTCCCTTGAGAGAAAAAGCTAAGGAGATCAGCAAGAAGCAACGTGAGGAATCACTAAAGACCTCGGTTGCGAGCACGCAGCACAGTTCATTGTGTCACATCCCACCGGAACAGCTGCCACAAGGAAAAATGCAGCAGAAACCCCCTTTCGATGTAAAGGTTTCTTCCACAATACGAGATTCTAACTCGGACACCCTGAAGAGCAACCAGCACAAAAGCTGGGCAGTGGAGTTGAATGAAAGAAGTGCAGATGAAGACATGGCGGATATTGTTACAACCGCGAAGCCCATTTATCAGCAAGAAGATGAACTGAGAATGATGGATACAACTTCCTTGGAACAGATGAGTGGAACAGGGGATGTTTCCGACAGTACCTCATATGACGAATTTTAACATAAATTAGTAACAATATGAACGCAACAAAGGTTTCAAAGTCGCCACGTTAAATATTAATAAGATACGTTCTTCCATCCGTCTCCAACACGTGAAAGATTTTGCGCACGCAGCCGATATTGACATACTTCTTTTGCAGGAAGTATCAGATATCAATCTCGATGCGATACAGGGCTATAACGCAATCACCAACCCTGGAAACGGTGCAGAACTAGGAACCGCAATTCTAACGAAAGAAGGCATTCGAGTCGAAGAAATAGAAAAAACTTGTAAGCAGCAGAGGAATTGCGGCAACTGTCAACAACACGCGCATTATCAATGTGTACGCACCATCCGGAAATAATAACAGGCGTGCGAGAGCGGAATTTTATAGAAGTGACATCGTTCCTCTTTTCCGTAACCATAAAGATCATATTATCCTAGCCGGTGACTTCAATTGTGTGCTTCACCCCAAAGATCAGCTACCGAACTGTAATAAATCCATCGAACTTGAGCGTATAGTACATCAACTGAAATTAACCGACACCTGGGAGCATACCCACGGTGCGGCACCTGGGTTTACTTACTTTACTAGTCATTCAGCCAGCAGGCTGGATAGAATTTATGTATCAGCTGATATGAAGGACCACATTCTCCAGTCTGAAGTGTGGCCCACCTGCTTCTCTGATCATGCGGCATACATCTTAACAATTAATTTGCAGAAACAGGAGACTTACCGAGCTAGAGGCTTATGGAAACTCAACATCTCACATCTGCAAGATGAGGAATGTCGCGTGGTGATCACCAATGTCTGGCAACAATGTGAGAACAGAATACCGTCATACAGCTCGATCACAGCTTGGTGGCTGCAGTATGCGAAGCCAAAGATACGTAAAACGCTGATTGAATACTCACGACAGAGGAACTTTTGGTATAAAACAACGACTGAATTTTATTTTCAATTTCTTAGGGATTTGTACACCATGGATGAACAAATGATAGACAATTACACAAGGATTCAGAAAATCAAAGCAAAAATTTTAGCTCTAAAACGGAAGCAAGCGGAAGGTTTTAAAATACGGTCTAGAGTGCAGAATAATATAGACGGGGAAGAACCGTCAATATTCCACGTTATGCGTGAAAACAAGAGAGGGAGTAGAAAAATCCTGACAGAACTTAAGTTACCTAATGGACAAACTCTTACGAAACAAAATGAAATTAAAGACGCAATTCATAACTATATATCGGAACTAATGACGCATAAATCCACTGATGAAAATATGCAGGATGAGCTGACAAGGAACATAACAGGAAGACTCACTGTGGAGGAACGAGGACATCTCACAACGGATATAGAAGAGGACGAGCTGAAAGATGCAATAGCACGGAGTCCTAAAAATAAATCCCCAGGACCTGATGGGATCCCCATAGAATTTTACCAAGTGTTCTGGCCTATACTGAAGAGCAAATTACTACGTATGTGTAAAGAACTTCTGACCGGCAATGTCGACATCCCAAAAGAATTCCCGGAGGGCGTTATAGTCCTAATTACAAAGAACTCAGCAAGCAAAGGAATTGAAAACTTACGTCCGATCACACTATTGAATAGTGACTATAAGATTTTTGCACGCATACTGGCAAGAAGAATGAAACTGATTATGAATTCAATAACTGGCCAGTACCAAAAATGTGTCGGTAAAGAGAGAAGTATATCACAAAATATATGCGAATACCGGGATATCATATCAACTGCGGAAGTCTGTCGAATAAAGTGTGCAATAGTGTCGTTAGACTTTGAGAAGGCATTTGACAGAGTTAATCATCAATATCTTCTTAATACCATGAAAGTAGTGGGGTTCTCTCCGGGTTTCCTGTGGATAATTGAACAAATATTACGTTATAGCGTAGCACGTATAATGATAAATGGACAATTAAGCCAACCGACTATGATGGATTCCTCTGTAAGACAGGGATGTCCCATGTCAATGGCGTTATTTGCCATTGCGATCGAACCTCTGCTTTCCACGCTTACACAACAACTACAAGGATTGCAGATAAATAGCCAAAAAATAGTGTGTAACGCTTATGCAGACGATGTTGGTTTTCTGGTTATGAACCAGCAAGAACCGGCGCAAGCTCTGCAGATGGTGCACAAATATGAACTGGCATCCGGAGCGAAGCTAAACAAAAGGAAGTCAGGCATTATGAATATAGGTAAAGGGAAATGTACGCCAAGCCTAGAACAGTTACCAGAAGTAGACCAACTCAAGTGCTTAGGGATTGAATTCAGGAATAATATCCAGCATACCATCGCTATAAACTACAGACAACTACTTGCTAAAATACGTGCAGTTATTCAAGAAAACAGACTGAGGCACCTTGACGAACTTCAAAAAACCACGCTTGTTAATGTCTACATGACATCGAAACTTAATTATGTTGCACAAGCCTTTCCCGTACCGCACGGCATCGCCAACAGAATCATGTCAGCATTGGGGAACTTTGTCAGCCAAGGCAATATTTTTAAAGTGAAGTTCAGCACACTCACACTTCCTACACAGAAGGATGGACTGAACCTCACAGATGTCACCTATAAGTTAAGATCTTTGTATGTGTGCAAGACGTACAAGCTATGGAAAACGTCGCCCAACAGCCTCACAGCCCATCTGCTAAATGAAATAGCTCCTGTCAGCATACAACCTCCAATTGATGTACATCACATTCCTATTGGCTTTTATCATTTTAGACACTTTTTAGTCGAATATAGCTATCTATCTTCGACAATAACAGGACAGAAGATGATGATCGTGAAGGAAGTTTACAAAGAACTCATGAAAAACAAGGGAAATAATGCCATCGAACAAAAATATCCTGTTTACGACTGGCCAATAATTTGGAAAAATATTCACGACCCCAACCTTCCTTCTAAAGTAAAAGCCACATGGTACAAAGCTGTAAACCGGAAAATAACAACTAACGACAAACTTCATGCCATACATCTCGTCAACTCTCCCTTATGTACATCATGCCATCTTACGGATACAGAAGAACACAGGCTGGTATGTGACAGCGTCAAGGACATTTGGCAGTTGGTCTCACAGAAATTAGCAATTATCAACAGGACGACGCCTAATGTCTACAAACCATCTGATTTTTTGAATCCACAGGCAAATCCTTACCCCATGACCAAACGAAATGCCGTCAATTGGATAATAGGACACACAGTGCACTATATCATGACGCACGATAAAAAAAGCAAAGAAGATTACTGGCTCTACATCACGACCCAGCACCATACACTAACTCGAAGAAAAAATTACAAAAAGCATTATGCATGTTTTCTGAGAAGAACAATCATCTGAAACGGTGATTGTAACAATACAATCTTAATGAAATATTAAGCGCTGAAATTTTCGGCCGGTTGCAGTATCGGAGTTAAGAGAAGCCCCAGTTTTGCAATAAATATTGATTATATGAGAGGATGAAAATTTCGAATTCGATTATCAACGGTAAACTACAAAATAAATTTCGAGAAGACGAACTCCGAGGGCATACACCGTGCTGGAAAAGGAACGCCTGTCTAAAATGATGTAATTGATATATCACCCTTCTTCAAGACCCCTTTATTTCCAGCTCATGTGCATCCATAGAAGTTCAGGAGGAAGGAGAAGGATCAATTTTATTTATTTATTTTAGGTCCTGTTTATATTTAATTTAACTTTCGCAGAAGAACGTTAAAAACAAAACCTTCAACGAAGAAGTTTCAATTTCGTTTCAGAAAAGCATTTTTTTTTTTTCACAGACTCTAGAAGAAGGAGTCACCACAAAAAAAAAAAAAAATAAATAAAATAAAATAAAAAATAAAAATAAATAAATAAATAAATAAAAAATAAAAAAAGGGGACTAAGGCGCTCCAGTCACGGTCTGCACGGCCACTACGGTCGGGGGGTCGAATCCCCCCTCGGTAAAAAAAAAAAAAAAAAAAAAAAAGTGGTCTAAATCGTCTCGCTGCGGAGCGCGCGGCTGCTCGCCGTGGAGGTTCGAGTCCTCCGTGGGGCATGTGTGTGTGTGTGTGTGTGTTTTGTCCTTAGGTTAGTTTACCTAGGTTTAAGTAGTTTGAAAGGTACGGACTGATGACCACGCAGTTTGGTCCGATAGATTTACATACATTTGAACATTTTTTTGAATTTTTCAGAATTACTGATTATATAGCCGCGGCGGAGTGGCCAAGCGCATAGAGCAGCTATGCTCCGATGCGCGAGGCTGTTCGAATCCCCCTTCGGGCATGGATGTTTGTGTCGTCTTTAGTATAAGGTAGTTCATAAGTAGTTTGTAACTTTAAGGACTGATGACCCCGCAGTTAAGTCCCTTAAGCTTCTCAAACATTAACACTTAAGGTATAACGCTGTTTTACCTATTGATTGGTCCCTGAAAACTGTTTTGAGACTTAACGCTTATTCATCATTAACACACTGTTTTGTAAAACAGTCTACGATCTATTCTACTGATAATGAATGTTATTCAAGGGACAGCGTAAGCTGGCCGCGGTGGCTGAGGAGACTGAGGCGCTCCAGTCACGGTCTGCACGGCCACTACGGTCGGGGGTTCGAATCCCCTCTCGGGCATGGATATTTGTGCCGTCTATAGTATAAGGTAGTTGATAAGTAGTTTGTAAGTTTAGGGACTGATGACCCCGTAGTTAAGTCCCATAAGCTTAACAAACATTTGAACATTTGATTTGGACAGCGTAATTTTAATAGTAAATAAAATTCACTTAGGCATACGTTTTTGTATTACTGAATCCCTAGTTATTTCCTACTTTGACGGCGAACCCTGGAGCAAGAATTTGCGACCCCCCAGGTTGAAAAACACAGGTCATTAGTATCACCTATTAAAATATTTCTTATTTTCCCTGAAACACTCTATCATGGCCCCTAAAAAGAGAAACAGTGACGTCACAGGAGGCACTGCGGTTATAAAACGACGGCACCAGCAATTAGTTCACTCACAACATGAAAATGACCGACGAGAATTCGTACCAAATACCGAGGATTTGAAACCAGTCCACGCGCCTTCACACTCGAAAACATGTTACCGATATTCTGTTCAGATTATTTGGTTTCTAAGCTAGGAGGGTGTGATAACCTAGTAGCTTAGTCACTCTAATTAGTAAAGCAACCAATCAATCTAGCTGTTTTCTAGTCTTGCATTTATCATGTATGCAGTTATTTCATAAACAATTAAGAAATGGAGTGTGTGATTCTGCATCTGCTGTGAATATGGATTTAGTCGGGGTATTTTTTGTCTCAACTGTTGTTAGCTGCTGTCATCAAACAACCCGGGTACATGAATATTGTACCGGGACGAGGAGTCGAACGAGGTTCTCCGGCTTACAAGTCAGGTACGCTAATTCTTGTCATCCAGACACATGGACATCATACACTTGCACGGACATAGCCGAAAGAACAGTGAAGGCAATTTTTCATTATACTCTACCTTGGCGATAATTGCTTCTTCATTTAGTGACGTTGCATTTCAAGAGCGGAATCATGGCGGAATACAGGATTGCCGCGCAGAGTGGCCGTGGGCGTCTAAGGCGTCATTAACGCAGTGGAGTGGCCGAGCGTTCTAAGCCGCCTTACTTGCGGAGTGCGCGTTTGCTCACCGTCGGAGGTTCAAGTGCTCCCTCGCGCGTGGCTGTGTGTATTGACCTTTGTGTGAGTTAGTTTTAAGAAGTTTGTAAGTCTAGGGACTGATGACCATAGCAGTTTGGTCCAATAGATTTACAAACATTTTATCATTTTGAATACAGGGTTAGCTGCTCGGTAATACAGTACAATGTTCAAAATGTTCCAATGCTTGTAAATGTATCGGACCAAACTAAGTGGTCATCCGCTTACAAACTACTTAAACCTAGGTAAACTAACCTAAGGACAACACACACACCCATGCCCCAGGGAGGACTCGAACCTCAACGGCGAACAACCGCGCGCTCCGCAGCGAGATGCTTTAGTCCGCTCGGCTAGCCCACCGCGGCTACAATGTTCAAAGTAGGAGGGCATATGGGAACTATAATCGAAGAGGGTACGTGCTTGAATAGTGCGTACTGGTGTCTGAAATCATTGTGCCTAGAATACGTAAGGGTTAGCGCTACTGGCGAGAATGTGAGACACCCAGGTTCGAGTCCCATTTTGGCTCACTTTAGGTAACGTAGTAACACTAAAAGTGAGCCTTTGCGATCTTCTTTTGACAGCTCGAAATTTAAATGAAAATATGAAAATAACTGCTTAACCATTCATCTGACACGAAAATTGAGTAACCGAATTTGTAGAGGAGAAAATTCTCTACAACTTTGCTCTCTCTCCCTTTTTCAAATTTTTCGGACAAAAAATACGGTAGTAATACAAAAACGCCGTTTGTAACATAATTGTAATTGCAAACGAACCTTTCATCTGACACGAAACTTGAATAACCTAATTGGTAGAGGGGCAAATTCTCTACAACATCTCTCTATTAGGATTTTTTTCATATCTTGCATCGTTGCAGTTATATTTGCAAAAATAACGGCGATTTGACGATGTCTGTCTGTAACGAGGTCCCACGTTTTAGGTCGAACCATTCAACCGATCGGCACCAAATTTTACATTCATAATTCTTGGCTACCAGAGACCAGAACCTCGCTTTTTGAAATATTTTGGACAAGAAATACGTTAGTAATACCAAAAAATCCGTTTGTAATGTAATTTTAATTGGAAATAAACCGTTCATCTGACGCGAAAATTGAATAAACGAATTTATAGAGGAGAAAATTCTCTACAACTTTGTTCCCTTATGTTTGTTTTCATATCTCGTATCGTTTGAGAGATATTTGCAATAATAACGGAGATTTGACACCCTCAATTGAATTAACGAAACCCAGCCGTTCGGAGATGTCACGTGTCATTCCTCGCCCAGAGCCAGCACCCCCTATAGAAGAAAGCCTGCGGACGACCTCAAAACATGGCGGCGGTGAGAGGCTGAGAGTCCTCTGAAAGATTGTAAACATTAGCAGTGCACGCTGTTTATACTGCATTCTTTCGTTCAGAAGTGTATTTTTACGTAAATTGGTGTTGTGTACGGTGTGATCGCTACGCTGGACGATTTGTGCGTATGAGAACAACGTGTGATCTCTTTTTTTACTGACAAAATGCCGTTTCGTTGTTCTGTGCCGAAATGTAGAGGAAATTACGACTGTGGCCCAAAAGTTACCGTCGCGCCGGGCGCCGTGGCTCAGCGCGCTCGGTCAGAGGGATAAACGCTCTCTGCAATAAAAAAAAAAGCTGAGCCAAAGAACACGTACAACCAAAACACACGAACAGGATCAGCGCAAGCCGGGCGCCGTGGCTCAGCGCGCCCGGTCAGAGGGCTCAACGCCCTCTGTAATAAAAAAGCTGAGCCAACATCAGACCGAACAAGAACGAACAAAATTGATCAGCGTCCGCAACGAAGAGAACTACACCTAGAACAAAAAAAAAAAAAAGTTACCGTCTTTAAACGTCCGTAGAAGAAGAAATGGATATCAAGAATTCCCAGGATAACTTGGCTCCTTCTTCAAGTTAATGAGTAAGATTTCGTTTTTGTTGAACCTTATAAAAGAATTTTAAGTCAGGACTATTTACAGTTGGATATTGCGATTCATTTTTTTTTTTTTTTTTTTTTTTTTTTTTACGTAACCAGTCCCATTTGCTTATTCTTCTCCGGACGTTTAAAGACGGTAACTTTTGGGCCACAGTCGTAATTTCCTCTACATTTCGGCACAGAACAGCGAAACGGTATTTTGTCAGTAAAAAAGAGATCACACGTTGTTCTCATACACACAAATCGTCCAGCGTAGCGATCACACCGTACACAACAGCAATTTACGTAATAAATACACTCCTGAACGAAAGAATGCACTATAAACAGTGTACACTGCTAATGTTTACAATCTTTCGGAGGACTCTAAGCCTCTCAACGCCGCCATGTTGTGACGTCGTGCGCAGGCTTTCTTCTATAGGGGGTGCTGCCAGAACTCTCCCTGGCATACGCCATCTTTCGTTGCGTATTTGATGATTTTCTTATTGTAACCTACACGTTGTCATTTCAGAGCAATGGCGCACTGACAAATTAACAAAAACACGTCGTTCTTCGTACGATGAATGATAATCTAGTGTCTACAAATCCCGTATTAGCGTCAGTTAACAACGGCCATCAATTGTATGAAATTAAAGGACGCGACTGTTATCTGTTTGCTGTAGCCCAGTGGGCAATGCGTTGGATCGTGACGTTGAAGGTCAGTGGTTCAGAACCCGCCACTACCTACTTTTTTCCCCTAAAAGGGTTTCAGACACTCTCATTAATTAATTTTTTATTATTTAGATTATTATTTTGGTCCAAAATGTTTGCAAAAACTTATAAAACTACAGATCTAAAGTGGGCCGTAAAACACGTCAGTGTGATTTTTTTCTTTCATATTGCCTTGTTGTCTGATTACAAACCTACCAGCAGCTGGAACATACAGTCCCAACTAAATCAATTGTAACAGTAAAGAGACGTATGGTCAGACTAATATGAGTCCTACAAAACATTGTCGTCAGCAGAAACAGTCTTGCATCACAGCTGTAGGTAGACTAATTCAGAACGCGAGAGAAAAAAAAAAGAAATTGCTTCCAAGTCGAAAGCGTGTCAGCTTCTAAATCTGGTTAAGCTACTTCCAGATTACAGTAATGGGATAATAACAGAAGCAAAAGCGAGTCCGTTTAATTTTCCTCCCGCAGGTGGCTTCGAATACTGTTACTCCGCGGACGAACAGATTCCGCAGCGCGGCAAAGCCCGCTATTACCTGCGAATAAACCGAACGGGGCGGCCGGTAGCAGCAAGTGATTGATACTAGCTCCGCAGGAGCGTAACTCTTCGTTACCGGAGGACTAACGGAGGTATTAAAACCACCGCGCTTCCGAATACTTGCACACGACGATTCTTTCTCTCTCTTTTTTCCACCCCCCCTCTCCCACCCTCCGCAAATATCGCACCTCTGCCGAACCACACACACACATCTTAATCAAGCCGGACCGAACACCGGCCTCCGGAAACGAGCCCGGGGAAGGTACCTCCTGCGCTCCGAAACAAATTAAAAATATACGCTTTTCACAAAGATGATAGCATTGCCAATAATACGGCCCGGGGAAAAGCGCTTTATCCCGGATCGCGGTGGCGGAGCGAAGGCAATTACCTAATAACCGGGCGGTGGAGGCGGCGGGACCGCAGGCGAAAGACCGCCGCGGTCCTAAGTGTGTGTGACACGCGAGATTATCAATATGTAATGGCCCTCGCCGCGGCGGCTAAGCCCGCGCGTGCTTCCTACCGGCAGATATATCTATATGTATATGCGGGCACTTTTATGGCGGCCGGCAGTATTAGACGCGGGCCATGCGTTACAATTACGAAGACGAGGAAGACCCAGCCTGCGGCGCCATCACCGCTAATAAGTAATAGCCGCCTACCTAGTCGCTCCCTCGCCCGGCTCCTCCAATCCCCCTACCCTAGGCGTACAACCTGCTGTTCCGCGAGCTCCAGAAGAGACCAAATGATTACGTCGCTATATAGGAAGCCATTAAAACTCGTCGCCCCGCTGCTAAATGGACGCGCGAGCCGGCGCGCACCTTACACGGGGAAGCCGCCGCCGATACTTCCGAATAACGCGCAATTACCGGAAATGGACGGAGCAGGGGGGGAAGTGGAAGGAGCGAGACACACGCCGCCTTTCCTAGCCGCCGCCGCCTCGCACCGTATAAAAGTCGACATTAATTTGGAAATCGTGCGATATACTGGCCCCCAGTTATGCTGATTTCAGAAAATGGGGACCCCTCGCGCTTGCTGCTATTCGGAACACGCTGCGCGCAGTCTCCTAAAAACCCTTTGCTCGCCCTTGCCCCGTTCGCAATCGAAACAGCCCCCTACCACGTTAGCCCCTTCCTACTACCACCACCCTGTTCTTCCCTCCCCCCTACCCCACCCTTTTATTTTTTTTTTTTTTTTTTTGGCTGGACACAGACGCCGCCGGCCGACCCTCGTGCGCCATAAAGATAGCACATGTTTTATTTAGCTAATCGTGAAATAGCGACTTTGAAGTCCATTAAAAACAATGGTTGATTGCTGCGGCCGGAGATAGGCCGGGCGGCGTTCCGTCATATTTCTGCCTCCCCCTCCCCCCCTGCCCCTCCTGTAAGGCCAGGATTAGGAAGCGGCGCTGGTCCGCTAGCGACGCCCCGAATATCCTGGCTGATTTACGGGGCGCGCGCGACGCGTGCGCGCCTCAGATATTCTTTAATGACTTTTTTCTCCCCCCTCTCCTGTCTTCGTTCGGCGAGACTAGCAATACTACTCGGCCGTCTGTGGACGCGCTGTGGCTATGTCGTCTCTCCGCGCCAGACTCGGTTATTAGTTTTGGAAAGGTCGGCGGGATCAGTGTTGCCAGACGTAGGGAATTTTCCCTACACGTAGGTACTTTTAAGCATTAAAATCATGTTGGGAATTTTCATCCAAAAGTCCCCAACGCGTAGGTGCTTTGGTAAAATTTATCAATCGCCGACAAAAAAAAAAAAAAAAAAAAAAAAAAAAAAAAAAAAAAAAAAAAAAAAAAAAATTGTAAATCTATCGCACCAAACTGCGTGGTCATCAGTCCGTAGCTTACAAACTAGTTAAACCTAGGTAAACTAACCTAAGGACAACACACACACCCATGCCCCAGGGAGGACTCGAACCTCCGACGGCGAGCAACCGCGCGCTTCGCAGCGAGACGCCTTAGACCGCTCGGCTACTCCACCGCGGCTCGCCGACACAGGTCTAATGTTGGCAACAGAACAGTTGTCAGCACGCGTGAATGAAGCCGACGAATTGTGGCAAAGTTTGAAGCAGCCAATGATATTTTCGACGGCATAGTTGTTTTCTGTTCATAGTAAACAATATTAATTTGAAAACTTTTTTTCAGACACATTAAAATTTATGCGAAATATGCTGACTCCGTGCGGCTCGATAGCACAGTGGTAGAGTGCCAGACTACAAATCCAAAAGTCAAAAAATGTTGAAATGTTTGTAAAGTCTATGGGACTTAACTACGGGGTCATCAGTCCCTAAATTAGCTAATCCTGAGGACGGCACAAATATCCATGCCCGAGGGGGGATTCAAACCCCCGACCGTAGTGGCCGTGCAGACCGTGACTGGAGCGCCTCAGTCTCCTCGGCCACCGCGGCCGGCAATCCAAAAGTCGCCGGTTCGATTCCCGCCAGGTCCTAGTATTTTTATCTGTCACTTTCCACTTCTTTCACCTCTGGCAGTGCTGCTGATGTGAAAAATATCGAGTAGCCCCGTGGTACGGAACCCACGTTAAAGCGTAGGTCCCCCTATAACTGGCTGGGTAAGTCAGTTCGAAGGTCGGAGGAAGGCAACGGCATACCACCTCCAAACAGGACCAAGCATAGTAAAGCACTGTGGTGTTCAAACCAACCTCCTGATTGTTGTCTGCTTTACCATTTTTTTATGATGATTCCAATGTATATCAGTGGAATGGAGAGTCGGTTTCAAAATATTGTTAGAAAATTGAAATGTTTGTTAAGCTTATGGGATTTAACTACGGGGTCATCAGTCCCTAAACTTACAAACTACTTATCAACTACCTTATACTAAAGACGGCACAAATATCCATGCCCGAGGGGGGATTCGAACCCCCGACCGTAGTGGCCGTGCAGACCGTGACTGGAGCGCCTCAGTCCCCTCGGCCACAGCGGCCGGCATGTGTTACAAATGTCAGCACACGAAAAATTCATTGTTTCCATGAACGAAAGAAGTTTTATTACCTTGACTAGAATTATTTATTTACGTCAGGACGATATACTAGTTGGGATTTGTAAATGAGAAGGTGCTGACACGAAACCGCTAAAACATTTGCGACAACCAACGTTATAATGAACAATTCGTTGTCAACATAGCATTACTCTTTGAAAATCGAACCATGTAGAGTGACTGACTTCCTTTTTTGTGCTGATTGTGAACTAAATAATTACTGCTGTTCCTGCTCTATGGTTGATAGTGTCTCAATGTATCCTCGTGCGGTCAATAAATCAGTTATCGCTGGCCGCGCTGGCCGAGGGGACTGAGGCGCTCCAGTCACGGTCTGCACGGCCACTACGGTCGGGGGTTCCAATCCCCCCTCGGGCATGGATATTTGTGCCGTCTTTAGTATAAGGTAGTTCATAAGTAGTTTGTAAGTTTAGGGACGGATGACCCCGTAGTTAAGTCCCATAAGCTTAACAAACATTTGAACATTTAAATCAGTAATCCTCTTGTAACGGAGCACTTGGAATTGGCGACATAATCTACACTTGACTGCATCAATCAGTAACGATCAGTCACTGGAAAAACATTTCTAGCTAGTGGATCACGATGCCAACTACTTATTTTAAAGTTTTTCAAAATTGTAGCATGTCACATTAATCAACTGGTTAACCTCTGCTGGCCGGACTTTATTGAACTCATAGGTACATGGCATTAAATTTATTGCATCCCATACTAAGTATACTACACTGGGATTATTCATTTGAAAAGCAAGATGTATAACGGCGAGTCACGGGCTGGCGCCTGACCAGTCTGACTGAGAACTCCCCTCTTGATTCAAAAACCGGGGGTTTTAACGGCCGGTGTGGACGCACGTCTTTTCCCCACTTTCCGACATTTAACAATTTCCTATTGGCTGCTGCTTGGTTCAACCAATCTAAATTGTGGCTTCTCCTCTCTCTAAGTCCTCTAGCGAACCACATTTCAGCCCTGTCCCTTCTGCCATTCCCCGGGTGGGGAGGTGGCTTGTTTGTGCATTAAAAAAATCCATACTTGATAGCAACATTGTTCATCTGAAAGGAAAACTTCACGGTGCTACCCAGTATGGGAAACAACAACAATGTTTTAGGTCAATTGGCCACGCCTTAGGGGAGCTGCTAACTTGCATCTTTTCTTCTTTACTCTCTCACTCTAGCCTCGTAAAACCACTGACGTTGCTGTTCCCAAGTGACTGGTATCAACTTTGCTACGTACATTAAAACGTGCCTGTTGTCCAACAAGTACGAATGTAACGTCTTACAGCAGCATCTAGACGCTTTAAAAGTTACGCCCATCTTCTCCGAAAGGTAACCTCCACCGTGGGACTGTGCCTGAGGGCATCAGCAGTTCGCTAGGAGATTTCTTTAGTGCCTACATCCCGTAAGATATACGTGTCTGTTTTAGCCTATTATCTGCAATGGTCTCTATTTCTCAGCCTGGAGTGCGTCTCTGTGGCTCACACAGCCTCGTAACAATTCCAACAGTAAAATCAATATATGACAGCGCACCAAGTGGGCAGCAAGAGACACTACTGAGTTGGTGGTACTTCGTGAGTTTTACGTCGTTTTCGCGATGCTTTCCGGAAAGGGAAACACTTGTAGAGCAATAAAATGTAGCAACAACCATAAAAAATATACCTCATTCGTCTGTTTTCAAATTTCCTAAGGACACTGAGAGGTTATGTAACAATCAAATATTTGTTCAAATGTTTGTATAGTCTATGAAACTTAACTACGGGGTCATCAGTCCCTAAACTTACAAATTACTTATGAACTACTTACGAACTAGGACGGCACAAATATCCATGCCCGAGGGGGGATTTGAACCCCCGACCGTAGTGGCCGTGAAAACTTTGACTGGAGCGCCTTAGTCCCCGCGGCCACCGCGGCCGGCTATGTAACAATCATTCTGCTAAAAGTTTCCGTGATTCTTTGACCTATTTAGGAGAAGAAAGTGGCTCATAATGTATAAAGACAACTATGCACTGCATTCTGGATGTCCAAATGAACAGAAAAAAGCGTATGATAGGCCTGAAATAAAAAGTAACATTCTAAAGAATATGCTACAAAACTGAAACCTTGGCCTGTATTTTAGTAAAAAATTGAAAGTTCGGAAAATAAAATGCAAACAGTATAGGGAGATAGGCAAATATACAATATTTGTAGAAAATATTTACACCAAACTCAAATCTAGTCGTCAGTGGTCATACTCTTCCTTTTTTTTCGGAAATATGCACGTAAACCTAAAGAGAACAGTTCGTAAACGCAACTAAGTTTTCTGCGTATTTCAACTGTTAGTTGGAAGCATCTCGTTCGACACGGAACAATAAGAAAGGCGAAAGTTGTAGTTATGCTAATAGTTGTCCTAAAAACTAAAACACAAAATGAGATGAAATTGTGTGTCATACGCGTTTACTTTGGAACTATACGGTACGCTTCTTAGGCTTACATTACTTCTGTTTCGATGGGGAAAGCTGCAAAAATATTCGGAAACACATGTTTCTGTGTGAGAAGGTTCTAGTTTTTATCATTTGTTTTAGTTCCACTACTGTTTATTTATGCATCATCCGTTTCGTCTGATATTAGACAAAAACCTTTGAATCTGAAATAAAACAGTCGTATCGTGAATTACGTAGAAAAGGGTGCGAGATATTCGAGAATAAAGTGTTGTTGATACTATATATATATATATATATATATATATATATATATATATATATATATATGACTGTAACAGGCGGCTCCCTTGCTCACCGCTTGTAACGATAGTGTCGTGTTAGCTGTCAGGCGGTAACAGATTTTACACAAGTCAGTGTTGCGACTGGTGTGTTAGACTGTGGTTGCAATGAGGCACACTTATGTGACTGGATCACTAACTATATAACATACATGCAATAATCAGTCAAATGGATGACTTTGTCATTTGCTATAATAAGTCCAAAAGCTTTGTGGCGGCGCCATTTCGCCACAACGGCGGCGGTCCGCGCAAGCCGCGGCGCCACTTGATGAAGATGCGACAACTCGCGTCACGGTACTTCGACCGCTGGGGGCGCCTCAAGTCTCGTACCTCTCTGCCTTGCACAGCGCGCCGGCCAATCAGAAGAAGAGATCTCGGCCAGACAGGCCGGCGCAACACAGCCACGAGCAGTTTATCGGAGGACAGTTGAGTCCAGCAGTCAACGAGTCAACGGAAGAGAACGTCAGTATAGCAGAGATCCGTCTACAGCCAGCCGACAGTCTACGTTAGCTCTATCAGGAACAATACTTCTGACTGTAGCTACGACAGTAAGGCAGAACTATGTATTAGACAGGACCTTACATCAACAATAACACAATAGTTAAAAGTACGCCCCTGTACGAAATAAAAGCTTAATTCTGGTAGGAGGTAACCAGATAAAAATTTACTATTATAAAAATCTTAATTTTAGCAATAAAATTAGCAGAAGATCCGTGTAAGCTACCGTCTACTCCCTGCAGCAAAACCTTGTTCCCTGGCCCAAATTGAGAACTGACTTCAAATTATAATATTATATTGAAGGTATTTCACTTAACTGTCTATGCAACTGATCTAATAAAATATGCTATAGCCATATGCATTTCGCCTTTATTTTGGAAGGCATCATCAGTGGACTGTAATATATACATGATTATTTTTATATTTACATTTCTCTGTATTTTTTAGGTTATCAACAGTTCTTACGCGTTATTTTGGTATAGTATTGATATCTGGATATTGTACTTACAATATTTCATGGATATACCTTTATATCTGGTTCTCATTGGTTGCTTCCAGCTGTTGTGCTTCAATTACGTGCATTTTGCTGTTTTTGATGTTCCAGCACTTCACAGTTCGCACCACTAGGCACATGCCATTTTTGTTTGTGTTGTGTTTTTGTTTTTGCTGGTGTTGCCAACTGTTGGGTATGTGTTTGTCCTATCTTTGCTTTGTGTCAGTGTGTGTGTGTGTGTTATGTGATTACATAGACAACAGCACCAGATACTGATTTATTAATTATTGATTTCTTTTGTTCCTCATTATTATTATTAAATTTTTCGTTTGTGTGTGTGTCTGTGTGTGTGTGCCAATTCTTTTCTCTCTTTGATTACTGTCTCATGTCTTTGACTAGATTTAGCAGTGAGTTTTCATTAATGTTTGTCTGTTCATTTATTACTTGTTTGTTCTCGGCTATCGCTTTCTGGATATGGTAGTTTTCTTGTGTTTGGATCGTGTTTTGAAATCTCTGTTCGTCATTCCTATGTACTCTGCATCACAACTTTGGCATTCAAGTTTGTATATCCCTGATCCTTGGAATGTATCTTTCTTGATTGTAGGGATTGGGCAGTTTTGTATGCTATGTGGAGTCCTTGTTTCTTCAGTATGTTTGTCACTCTGTGTGTTTGTTTGTGTATGTCATGGTGTACCATTTGGTTTGTTTTTGTGTGGTGTTGTCATTGTGTGTGTTTGTTGTTTGT
The DNA here is from genome assembly GCA_026315105.1 of Locusta migratoria. Taxonomy (NCBI): domain Eukaryota; kingdom Metazoa; phylum Arthropoda; class Insecta; order Orthoptera; family Acrididae; genus Locusta; species Locusta migratoria. Next base: position 117,375,631 of record CM048744.1, on the reverse strand, counting down.
GGTTGTGTGTTTTGGTGATGTGTATTTTGCTGTTTGTTGGTTTTATTTGAGATGTGTTGTTTGTTCCGTATTTGTCTTTTAATTTTCTGATTGAGTTTTTGTATTATTTGTGTGTCGTAACCATTGTTCCTTGCTATTTGTATGATTGTGTTCATTTCTCTTTGATAGTTTTTCTTGCTGAGAGGGATTTTGTTTATCCTATGTAACATGTGTCTAAATGCAGCTAGTTTTTGGTTTTGGGGATGATTGGAGGTGGAATGTATAATCATGTCTGTTGCTGTTGGTTTCCGATAAATGTTGAATGAATGTTTACCTTTTTCTTTTTCTATTGTTATGTCAAGGAAATTTATTTTGCTGTCATATTCTTTCTCAACCGTGAATTTAATGTTTTTGTGAGCCTGGATATACAAACTTGAATGCCAAAGTTGTGATGCAGAGTACATAGGAATGAGGAACAGAGATTTCAAAACACGATACAAAGAACATATCAGATGTTGGAAATATGAAACAAACCACTCCACATTTGCCTAACACTTACCACCATCACCCAACCAATATAGACCAAGATATGAAAATTATCAGGACCAACAACCACAACAAACACCTCATCCAAACACAAGAAAACTACCATATCCAGAAAGCCATAGCCGAGAACAAACAAGTAATAAATGAACAGACAAACATTAATGAAAACTCACTGCTAAATCTAGTCAAAGACATGAGAAAGTAATCAAAGAGAGAAAAGAATTGGCACACACACACACACACACACACACACACACACACACACACACACACACACAAACGAAAAATTTAATAATAATAATGAGGAACAAAAGAAATCAATAATTAATAAATCAGTATCTGGTGCTGTTGTCTATGTAATCACATAACACACACACACACACTGACACAAAGCAAAGATAGGACAAACACATACCCAACAGTTGGCAACACCAGCAAAAACAAAAACACAACACAAACAAAAATGGCATGTGCCTAGTGGTGCGAACTGTGAAGTGCTGGAACATCAAAAAAAACAAAATGCACGTAATTGAAGCACAACAGCTGGAAGCAACCAATGAGAACCAGATATAAAGCTATATCCATGAAATATTGTAAGTACAATATCCAGATATCAATACTATACCAAAATAACGCGTAAGAACTGTTGATAACCTAAAAAATACCGAGAAATGTAAATATAAAATTTGTAAAAAATAATCATGTATATATTACAGGCCACTGATGATGCCTTCCAAAATAAAGGCGAAATGCATATGGCAATAGCATATTTTATTAGATCAGTTGCATAGACAGTTAAGTGAAATACCTTCAATATAATATTATAATATAGCAATTGTGGTAAAAACAGGACAAAAGGAACTAAAAATGACTTCAAATTATTCTAATAACAGGAAGTTAAGGACACGGTCGCCAACATACGTAGCAGCTCACACGATATTACACACAGACATTAATAAACAAACCACCACAAGTTATTTCATAAAGGTGGCTAAGAAAACATTTATGCCACAACGGAACTTACAAATAAAAAAATTGCATCTGAGCTTGTTCTCAGCACTGGTGAAAAACAATATTAAATAAAAAGGGTGAAGGTGTTCGAAAACTACAATTTATAGGCAAGTCAAAATTATACTGAACATAACTTGTTTATTCAGGTCGAACGCAAGCAAAATGGGGAACAAATATTTTAATACAATAAAAAGCATCCCATTTACAGGAAATAATAATGACGATGCCAAGCATTGAAATTAACATAAATTACACAGAACGTAACGCTACTGGGGGAGGATTTACAAAAAACACTCACTCATTCTCACACACGCAATGCAACTTTTGTGTCCCAGCCTCGTCGTAGGTGTCGGTGGCCGAGTGGAATGAGACCGACACGCTGGTGCAGGTACGGAGGGGAGCAGCCAGAAACTATAAACACTCGAGTAAATTAGAAAGAGATATATTTTGCACAGAATGTAACAATACTTAACTTTTATATAGTACTGCAGAATGTTGACACATAGTTGTTAGAGGCCTGCCTAGTGCCTGTACAATAGCAAAGTCTTCACTGGTGCCTATCTGACTACGAATGTCCTAACTCGTTGCTATCTCAGTCCGAAGTCCGAAGTGCGAAGTGGCCGATGTCCTTCAGTGGTGGCCACGAGCGGCGTTGTACCAGAGGGCGCTCGTGGCTGTCGTCGGAAGAACGCCGCGCCGTGCATGCATGGCGGCGCGCGGCGAAAGTAGGTGGCGCGCACTTTGTACTTGTGCGACACCACACCCCTCCCCCCCAAACCGCCGCGCCGTCGTGGCGTAGGGCTGAGGGCCACGGCGACGGCACTGGGAGGAGGGCCTGAGCGGGGGCGTTACTGGTGGGACGGGCGTCGTAGCTGAGGCCGGGATCGAGACGCCGTCCGCGCCCCGGCATCCGCCTTGCGATCCTCCAGGGAACCCGCCGAAACCTGGGGAAGGGCGCCCGCCCCCGCCCAGAGGGAGCAGGTCATCTTCTTCTGAGGTGCGTGGCCCAAGCTGGGGGGGCCCGCACGGTCCCGGAGTCCCTCTCGGTGACGCTGTCATCTGCGGCGGCGACAGCGGCGGCGACGACTGCGTCGGATGTACGTCGACGTCCATAGGGATCTCGTAGTCCGGGGACGAACGATGTGGTTGTGCTCCCTGGCGCAGAACTGGGTCTGGAATCAAGAAACCGGAGACAGGATCGCGCGGTCTGTGCAGGCGCAATTGGTTTGCGTGGCGCCGCAGCTCCGACCCTGTGGAAGAACGTACAATAAACATATTGCTACCAAGCACGCGCTGAATGGTGCCCGGCAACCATGTCTTCTTGTTTCCAGCAAACACCCTGTACAGCACCGGCGTGGAAACCTGAAAACGCGTAGCGCCATACGAACCGACTCGGTGCGTGGGAGGCTGCAGCAGGTGAAGGAGAGTGCGGTGACGGCGGCCGTGTAGCAGCTCGGCAGGAGACGGGCCGTCACGTGGCATGCATCGATACGTAGACAGGAAAATTTGAAGAGCTTGCTGCCTGGAGTGCTGACCTTTCATCTTCTCCATGTGAGACTTGAATGTTCGAACGAAACGTTCTGCTTCACCATTGGACTGAGGGTGAAAAGGTGCGGTGGTTATATGCTGAATGCCATTCACACGACAAAACTGTTGAAATTCCGCACTAACAAACTGAGGTCCATTGTCACTGACGATAGTTTCAGGCAAACCTTCGATGCAAAACACTGATGTTAAGGCACTGATTGTACTAGAAGCCGTCGTTGAGTTCATGGCAATCACGAAAGGAAACTTGCTGAAAGCGTCTACAACAATTAACCAGCGCGTATTCCAGAAAGGTCCGGCAAAGTCAATGTGTAAACGTTGCCATGGTCCCTTGGGGCGTGGCCAGTCTGCAAAACGTTGCGGAGGAGCCGCCTGATGCTCCGCACAAACAGTACACTGTGATGTCATGCTCTCTATCTGAGCGTCCATACCAACCCAGGTACAATGACGTCTGGCCAATTGCTTTGTCCTAACAATGCCCCAATGTCCTTGATGCAGGAGGCGTAACACTTCTCGTTGCAGGGAACGAGGAACAATCACTCTTGCTTGGTCGTTGTCGGTATGCAACAACAGTACACCCTGACTTAAAGATAATGCATGACGTTGTGCAAAATAACGTCGAACCAGAGGCCGATCAATGTCTTTGGCTCTGGCAGGCCACCCTGAGCGAACAAAACGTGCTACCACACTTAAGTCTGCATCCGCAGCTGTTTCCTGTGCAACCCGACGAGAGTTCAAAGGAAAGTCTGCGACAGCGGAAGCATCTCTGGAGTCTATCTGACAACATGCCATTTCTGAAGAATCAAACGAAACATCCTGGCCAACCGGAAGTCGGGAAAGTGTGTCCGCGTTGGCGTGTTTAGTGGTAGGTCGGTACAAAATCTCATACTGATAATTAGACAATATCAAGGACCATCTCTGAAGCTTTTGTGCCGTACGTGGCGGAATTGGCTTTGTGGGTGAGAACAACGACGTGAGAGGCTTGTGGTCAGTCAACAAATAGAATTTTCTGCCATAGAGATAATGATGAAACTTTGTGACGCCGTAAATGATTGCTAAGGCCTCCTTTTCTATCTGACTGTAATTCTGCTGCGTCGGCGTCAGTAGCTTGGATGCAAAGGCAATAGGACGATCGTGACATCCAATACGATGCGACAGAACAACACCCAGACCGTACGACGAGGCGTCAACTGCTAACACTACAGGCTTCTGTGGGTCAAAGGGAATCAAACATGCATCACTGAGTAGTGCAGACTTTAATTTGTCAAAGGCAACCTGACAATCTTTAGACCATACAAAAGGAACATTCTTCCTACGTAAGTGATGCAGTGGAGCTGCAATCTGAGAGGCATTGGGAATAAATCTGAAATAATAGTTCAGCTTCCCCATTACTGCTTGCAATTCGTGCACATTCTTAGGAGGAGGCAAGTCTTTGATTGCTCGAAGATGTGACTGTAAGGGATGTATTCCTTGGGCATTAATCACATGGCCTAGGTATTCTATTTCAGTTTGAAAAAACGAACACTTTGCTTTATTGCAACGTAGACCTGCTGCAGTCAAAACTTTGAAAAGGCACTCCAGGTTTGCTAAATGTTCTTCAACTGTACGTCCGGATACCACAATATCATCTAAATAGTTCGAACAACACGGTACAGAAACTGTCAGCTGTTCCAAAAAGCGCTGAAAAATAGCGGGAGCGGAAGAACTGCCAAAGGGTAGGCGTTGAAATTGAAAAAGGCCCATGTGAGTATTAATGACGAAAAACTTTTTTGACTCGTCATCAAGTGGAATCTGTAAGTATGCCTCTGCTAAATCAATCTTGGAAAAGAAGCGAGACTGTCCTAATTTGTCCATTAGTTCGTCAGGTCTGGGCAGGGGATAAGTGTCTACAACTGTTTGACTGTTCACTGTTGATTTGAAGTCCGCACAGAGACGAAGTTTTCCTGACGGCTTGGGTATAATTACTATAGGCGAGGCCCACTGACTCGCAGAAACAGGAGAAATCACCCCACTATCTTGCCAACGTTTAAGTTCTTCGGCAACTGTATCACGCATTGCGATAGGCACTGGTCTAGCTTTACGAAATTTTGGAACTGCAGATTCTTTTAAAGTTACATGTGCCACGAAGTCTTTTGCACAACCTAGTTCCGGCGAAAACAAGTCACTATATTTCTCACACAATGCATTGATTTTATCCTGAGGCACTATTGACGAAATTTGAAGTACATCTCTTTGAATTGATAAACCAAACAAGTCAAAAGCATCTAGTCCAAAAATGTTCTGTGTTGATTTGGCCTGAAGAACAACAAAAGCAACTGTTTTTGTAACACCTTGAAAAGAGGCAGGCAGGCTACATGTTCCTAGCACGGGAATATTTTCACCTGTATAAGCTGTTAACACTTGCTGTGACGGCGACAATTTTGGCGAACCCAGAAGTTCATAAGTATCTTTATTAATTAATGTAACAGCGGAACCAGTATCAAGCTGAAATTGCACAGTCTTATTTTCTATAGAGAGAGTAACAAACAGCTTGTGCTTCTGGCGCACGACCGGTGCGCGAATGTGGGCAACGTCTAATACATATTGTTTTCTGCGCTTGCGCGGGTTGCGTGCGGTAGGAAGCGGCGCATACTCGGCACACAGGGGAGTAACCACACTGTCACTAGATGACACTACCGCCGGATCGGCGTCCGCGCAATGCGAGGCTACTGCACTAAAATTACTTTGAGTAGCTACACCAATTCTACTGTCACTAGCTACACAGTACTGGGCACTATTACAGTTAGTAGTTGCAGAAGGCACTATTTTCACTACAGGAATGCCCTGTTCATAGTCATTTTGCTTGTCCCGAACCCTTTTCCGTTGCACTGTTTTACGCGCTCGTCGGCGCTTGCTACGTGGTGCACTATATAGTTTTGCAATAGGTGCAGAAGAACTTTCTTGTAATTGAGAACCAACTAAAGCACTGTTCAATTCCACAGCCCGTATAACATTTACAGAATGAACTGTTCTCGCACTCTGCGAAGCACTGTTTCTAACGGTACCGTTCTTTGAGTTTTTAATTTGCATACACACAGACTGCACATGTCCTGATTTGCCACATTGATAACAGGTTGCGTTGCGACTAGGGCAATGAGCACGCTTGTGGCGAGACACACACTGGGGGCAAGATTTACGTACATTTTTCTGAAATGAGCGTTGGCGCCCGTTATTCAAATCACTGTTTCTAACACGACGGGGCGACCTTTGTGTCGCACTTTTACACTGGCTACTACTGTTCACTGTCTGTTCAGCACGGCCTGTACTATTGTAAGAATCACTAGTGCTACACTGAGAACTACGGCTAGGAAAGCGACCGTTGCGGCGCACTGAATTAACACTGTGGCTTTGCATTTCTACATCTGCTAAGTCAAAAGTATCATGCGCTTCTATAAGCTGCAGTACACTGTCTAATGAAGGGTCAGATTGTTTTAGAATTGCTGCTCTAATTCTGGGGTCCTGAATGTTCTGCGTAATCGCATCCCTCAACATCACGTCACTATACGAAAGTCCACAAGAGCAAGTAAATTTACATTGGCGGGTTAAGCCCTTCAATTCCGTAATCCACTCTTGGTGTGACTGCTGCGGTAATTTTTTAAGTCTGAAAAATCGGTATCGTGCAGCGGCTACAAGAACTTTTCTCTCATAATGAGCATTCAGTGCATCTACAATTTGTTCAAAGTCTACATCACGAGGAGATGCGTGCGGGAATAGTTTTTGCAGTAACACGAAAGTTTTGGGGCCCACCACAGACAATAAAAGATGCTTAACAGTCTGACCTGTAAGTTGATGTGCCGCAACGAGTTCTTGAAACTGCGCCAGATAATCACTCCATTCTTCCTCACGTTCGTTGTATTGGCGAAACGTAGGAAGTGTTGCGGCGGCAGGTGTGGGCTGCTGAAGCGGCGGCTGTTGTTGTTGGTTAGCTGCCTGCGCTGTGAGCTCGGCGACAGCTTTGAGCAACTGGGTGATTTGCGCCGTCTGTAACTGAATAATTTCCATTAAGTTTGGGTTCGGGGTAGTGGCCATGCTGACCGATTAGGCGCCGCGCATACAAGTAAATTAGTACAAAACACAAATGCAAGATAAATGAGGACGCTCTGCAACAAAAAAAGTCCACAAAACACGTAACAGAATATGTTCCCCCAAAAATCTTATAATAAGGGTGGGTGGGCGGGAGCAATTTCTGCGTACTCCGACTACTGCTGTCTGGCTGCTGCAAGCGGGCTGGTCCAAGGTTCTATCACTCCTCGTCGCCACTTTTGTGTCCCAGCCTCGTCGTAGGTGTCGGTGGCCGAGTGGAATGAGACCGACACGCTGGTGCAGGTACGGAGGGGAGCAGCCAGAAACTATAAACACTCGAGTAAATTAGAAAGAGATATATTTTGCACAGAATGTAACAATACTTAACTTTTATATAGTACTGCAGAATGTTGACACATAGTTGTTAGAGGCCTGCCTAGTGCCTGTACAATAGCAAAGTCTTCACTGGTGCCTATCTGACTACGAATGTCCTAACTCGTTGCTATCTCAGTCCGAAGTCCGAAGTGCGAAGTGGCCGATGTCCTTCAGTGGTGGCCACGAGCGGCGTTGTACCAGAGGGCGCTCGTGGCTGTCGTCGGAAGAACGCCGCGCCGTGCATGCATGGCGGCGCGCGGCGAAAGTAGGTGGCGCGCACTTTGTACTTGTGCGACACCACAGCAACAGCGAAACTCACCAAAACGGGATAGAAGGAAACGCCGCTATCGGCGAAATTCAGCAAACCCGGAGGTATCACACAACATAATATACAATAAAACTGGGAAGATGGATCAGATCTGTCGTGCCTGATGTGAGATGGTGCTTGAGTATAGCAAAGTTAAGTTGCATCTAGATTAGACCGCGAGCAAATACGCTAACGGCGACACACGGTGCGTTACATGATCGCACTCCACTGAAGGTGAAGTGGTTAAAAATCGGATTCATTGCACAAAATCACGGCGGACTCTTAAATTGCAACCTGAGAGTAAACTATCTAGGCACTGGTTTTATGAGAAGTGGCGTGAATTCAGGGGACTAGATGCAAACCCCTGAAGTTGGAGTTCGGATCCACGTGGTTCCGAAAACCAATAAAAATGTATAAATTCAATTTCCGAAAAAATGAAGAAAGTTAACTGCGGCATGCAATCCATAGAAATGTTTAGAATTACAAAAGGAAGTGAATGAAATGCAGCTACGCGCGGTAGGAAGCGATTACAGAGACGGATGAAGTCCTTTCTCAGAAAAACCAGAAAAGTGAAATAATTACAAGACGGAAAAGTGAGAATAAAAACCACGGCATGCAACCCTTAGAAATACATGGAATTTCATACGCAAGCTACTGAAGGAAGTTGTACAAAGCTCAGAGAGAATTACTGACGAATACTAAGTGCATACTACAAGTTCGGAGAAGAAACAGCAAAATTGAAATAGGCGAGGAGAGAAGATCGCGAAATGTTAGTGAAAATCAGAAGGATACACGCATAGAGCATGGACATGGAACATGGACATGGGCATGGAACAAGCAATAGTGGAAGCTGAAGGCTTTGTTCTAAGAACCGACCACGTGGAACACATATCACTCACGGAAGGAAACGATAAGAAAAATTTACATGCACTGTACAAAATGAACATATCGTCTGTTAGAAACTGGGGCCCACAAAGCTAGGAAGGATTTATACAGAGTTCGTACACCGCCACATAATCACAAAAGGTTTGAATATACCAGGCCATTATCAAACTGCAACTAGTAACACATACACTGTGTTTATCTGTTGGAAATCACCGGATTGAAAGATTAGAACACATTTCCGCGCAAGATCGGAGGGATATTCAAAAAAATTAATCTAAGTTCAAGAGTCCAAGTTAAACATTCTGGACAATGAATCGCTACCATCTCTGCAGACACAAGAGAAGAATCAACCTTAACTCACCACGATCCCAGCACCAAGTGACCACCAAGTGGCCAGGAACCGCGGGAAAACTACCGGAAACTGGGAAATCCAAGAAAATGGCGGTGGTGGGGAGAGAAGATCTCGAGACTCGCCCTGGAGAAGGCTCGTCGACTGGCTTGTAACGAAAGGGTGCAGAAACCTTATTGGTCGCATCAGCAGCAGGGGTTGGTAACGACTAACTATCGACTCTGAGCCAGAGAAACCATGCAAAGCAAGCTATCACTACCCACATTCACACGGGCATTAGATTCTCGCACATCCACTTAAATGTAAAACAAGTACACAATCTCCCAGGGACAGTGGTGCAGCGGAGAAGCCGTACTTATTGCCACATTCTTAAATACAGTAATAAATTACTAAAATAACATAATCCAAGCAATATTAACTACCATATCAGAAACTAATATTTTAAAACATGAAATAAAAATGCTATTCCTCATGCCTTGAAAAGAGTGGGGTTCTAATTTAACAAAATGCTAATCTTGCGACATAAAATAATTTACAATTTTATAAAAAATATATGGAAGACGACAGGCGGTCATCTTTCAAAGTTGAGTATTACTTTCTTTTGTAATAAAAGTGTATGTGAACTAAGCCACGGCCCACGTCCTGAAACTAACGTACATAGAGCAGAATCTCGAGGAAACATAAAGAAATAGCTACTTATCTTGGGACCCGCAGCATAGAACTCAACAAACGGCATTTTAAACTTTTATTTCTTTGAGTGATGCACTTTTACTTTATCTATATGTGTTATTAAATGACGACAATTGATCCGGCTTTTTGCCATTCTCACGTCAGAGTATAATGTCCTGGACTGCTTTTCAAATGAGCTTTTCTGTATACTAGCTGCAAGTACCCGGCTTTGCCCGGGTTGTAACCTTCATCTTGTTTTCAAAGTCAAGTGTACAAAATTTCTTCAAGATCGGAGCAAAACTGTGGATTTTGGCGAAATCCATAAGTACCCTCCACCACGCACTGAACGAAATTTTATGCAGACAGTGCCCTTCCTCTTGGTTTCAAGGTCAATTGTGCAAAATTTCATCAAGATCAGTACAAAGATATAGATTTACACGGACACATTGAAAACTCTAAATATTCTACTCCACTTATTTAAAGTTCATTACGTACCCAACGCTTAAAGAGAAATATATTTACATTACAATTTTACTCAAAGTCATTAATCAAACACTTAACCATTTGTATTAAAATAATAAATTAATTTATATAAAGTTTATTTTATTTGAGGGACGCCACAGAGAGAATTGAGTGTGGGAGAGGGGGTCCTCGCAGAGGGAGACCGTGAGAAGAAGGTTCAAAGGGGTGGAAGTTTCCGTTCTTATTCAGAACAGATGAAGAGGCTTAAGCGGGGTAGGGTAGCGTGGAAAGCTGCATCAAACCAGTCTTCAGACCGAAGACCACAATAATGACTTGGAATCGATGGACTATTCCACAAACTACTGATTATTAATATTAGTATTCTCGTTTCAGGTACACACATGTGAATAGTTTCCACAATGGTTGACAGATAAATATAATTTATACAGTCTTTGACCAACTTTTGGCACTTTTAGTGCACTTTCCGTTACCTCGTGGAGATCATCTTGTGTGCAGGTGGCTGGACATAGTCGCACTGAAGAAAGTGTTGAACAGTCTGTTCTTCCACACAGTCACAGTGAATATTCTTTTTTTCAGTGCATCCCCATTTTGACAAGTTAACCGATGATCTGCCCACTCCTCAATAACTTCTACATCTACATGAAATACTCTGCAAATCACATTTAAGTGCCTGGCAGAGGGTTTCATCGAACCACCGTTATACTATGTATCTCCCATTCCATTCTCGAATAGCGCGCGGGAAGAAAGAACACATGAATCTCTCCGTTCGAGCTCTGATTTCTCGTATTTTATTCTGATGATCATTTTTACCTATGTAAGTGGGAGTCAACAATATATTCTCGCATTCGGAGGAGAATGTTGGCGATTGTAGTTTCGTAAGTAGCCCACGCCGCAGCGATAAGCGCCGTTGTTGTAATGATTCCCATCCCAGATCCTGTATCATTTTCGTAACGCTGTCTCCCCTGTATCGTGACAATACGAAACGAGCTGCCCTTCTTTGGACTCTTTCGATGTCGTCCGTCAATCCCACCTGATAAGGATCCCACACTGGGCAGCAATACTCCAAAAATGGACGGACAAGCGTAGTGTATGCAGTTCCTATTGTAGTTCTGTTACATGTTTTAAGGATTCTGTCAATAAAACACCAGTCTCTGGTTCGCCCTTCCCTCGACGTTATCTACGCGTTCTTTCCAATTTAAGTCTGAATTCCTAGGTATTTTGTGGAGTTTACGGTCTTCACTTTTGATTGATTTATTTTGTATACAAAGTTTAATGGATTTCCTTTAGTATTCGTATGGACGACTTAACACTTCTCATTATTTAGAGTCAATTGCCAATTTCTACACCATACTGATATCTTATTCAGATCGTTCTGCAGTTGATTTTGACCTTCAGATGATTTACTAGACGGTAAATGACGGCGTCATCTGCAAACAACCTAAGATAGCTAATTAGATTTTCCCCTAAATCGTTTATGTAAATAAGGAACAGGTTGGCCAGTTCTCATCATGACCAGGGGGTGAAGAGTCTGAGAATCTTTTCCAAACAGGAGAGTGGGATGTGTGTGCCCTGCATAGTTGCATCCTGGCTTCTCCATTGGTTGTTATTAGTTTCTATGATGTTCAGGGGAAACTTTTCCTTAACTAAAGTCGTTGTGGATAGGGTTCGTGGTCATGCACGGGATGCCTGTTCCACATTCGTGCTTTCCCTATTTGCTGCTATTTCTCTTCGGGCAGGAAGTATTGCAATTTCTGAATGGTGATAGAGCCATTAGACTGGAGTTGACTTCAGGCAGTCTGTTACAATTTTGTATGTGTCATTTAGGCCGCTATCCACCTATTTGGCATATATTGACTTACACCAAACTGGAGTGTTGACTACTTAGGGATGTAACATCAACCCTTGCTCATATAATGATATGGATGTGGAGTGTAATACAAGAACAACCATACTGATTAATAGAACAATTTATGTACTACACAAAAGCATGTACTTACCTGCTTCAGACTTGAAGCATGACAACAGTGCGAAGACTTCTGACAAACATAAAACTGTGCTAGATTCTTCTTGCTGATTATTCTTGGTGCTGCTTGCTGGTTCCGTGGGCAGCTGTGTGGTGCAACCAGCAGTCTGCGGCTATTTCCATCAGCGCCATAGAGAGCGCTCGTGTTCTCGTCGGCCGTGTGCATAGCTGTGCGTCTTCTCATAATTGGCGCGTGTTACGGGTCCTGATAAATGTCGTTCTGGCGTTGCTGAGCTGGTTGGTGTGCAGTCGCTACGACAGGACCGCACACAAACAGGACAAGCCTATTCTGTAACAGAGTAGCATAATGCCATTGGCAGATGTTGTAGTGTAACTGTGTACGTTTACTATTATCAAACACCATCGAGATCATAAGCCAACTTATACAAAGTTATATATTTTGTAATAACTCCTGAAGTGGGAGGCCCAGCTAGTCTGTTCCTCCTATAGACCCAATTTTTTCCTTTCTTGGCATCAGTCTGTTCGTATCCAAAGTCGTTCAGGGCCAATTCAAGAGGAGAAGTCTTGATATTATTATTAATTAACTGGTTAAAGTGAATAATAAATAGTTCCACTGTATGAAATCAATCAAGGAACAATGTTTATTGTACCGGGTGATGAAAAAGTCAGTATAAATTTGAAAACTTAATAAATCACGGAATAATGTAGATAGAGAGGTAAAAATTGATACACATGCTTGGAATGGCATGGGGTTTTGTTAGAACAAAACAAAACTAAGCAAACCAAAAAGTTCAAAAAATGTCCGACAGATGGCGCTTCATCTGATCAAAAAAGCAATAATTAGCATAACAAATTAAGACAAAGCAATGTTGATGTTCTTTACAGGAAATGCTCAATATGTTAACCATCATTCCTCCACAACAGCTTTAGTCGAGGAATAATGTTGTGAACAGCACTGTAAAGCATGTCCGGAGGTATGGTGAGGCATTGGCGTTGGATGTTGTCTTTCACCATCCCTAGAGATGTCGGTCGATCACGATACACTTGCGACTTCATGTAACCCCAAAGCCAATAATAGCACGGACTGAGGTCTGGGGACCTGGGAGGCGAAGCATGACGAAAGTGGCGGCTGAGCACACGATCATCACCAAACGAAGCGCGCAAGAGATCTTTCACGCGTCTAGCAATATGAGAGGGGGGGAAGGGGGGGAAGGGGGAGGGGCGCCATCCTGCATAAAAATCGTACGTTCCAGCATGTGTTTATCAGCCAAGCTGGGCTTATTTGCAGCCATACCTTTCACCCGTCGCGGTAGCAGTTGCAAAACCAGAATCACGAAGTTCCTTGAAGAAAAAAGACCTGATAACGGTAGATGTTTGGTTCTAATAAAACCCCATGTCATTCCTAGCATTCGTGTCAATTTTTACATCTATCTACATTATTCCATGATTTATTAAATTTTCAAATTTACACTGACTTTTTGATCACCCGATGCTTCACTTCCTTCACTTCAGTACAACGCAAGGCTTTCAGCCAGATATAACATAACAACCAAGTCCAATTCAAGATTTCTCTCTCACAAATACATTACAACAACAACAATGTCATTAACTTTTTTACATCCCACAGACTTCATTGACCTAACGTCTACAAGGATCTTCTTCGATACAGTTAAGTTATCGATGAGCAAGCACCATGTTATTCTTATCTTTGCTCACAGCAAGCGTCTACCCGGACGTCCAACTGGACAAACAAAAATCCGAAGCACAGCTTGCTTTTCTAACACAAATAAATCCCAAAATAAAAGAATTTGTTCGTCTTGCGTCGTTAAAAGGAGTGTAATGAGAGATGAATTTGACAGAGCACTGAAAGACCTAAGTCGAAACAAGGCCTCTGGAATAGATGACATTCCCTCAGAGCTACTGAAGTCTCTGAAAGAAACAGCCATGACAAAACTGTTTCACTTGGTGTGTAAGATGTATGAGACAGGGAATGTGCCCTCAGACTTTAAGAAAAATTTAATAATCCCCATTTCAAAGAAAGCAGGTGCAGACAGGTGTGAAAACTAGAGAACCATCAGTTTAATAAGTCATGGTTCAAAATAGTAACACGAATTATTTACACAAGGATGGTAAAGCTGGTAGAAGCCGACCTCGGGGAAGATCAGTTTGGGTTCAGGAGAAATGTAGGAACACGGGAGGCAATACTCACTTTACGGCTTATCCTAGAAGATAGATTATGAAAAGGCAAACCTACATATCTAGCTTTTGTAGATTTGGATAAAGGCTTATGACAATGTTGATTGGAATAAACTCTTTCAAGTTCTGAATCAAGCAGGAGTAAAATATAGGGAGCGTAAGGTTATTTACAACTTGTACAAAAACCAGACAGCGGTTGTCAGAGTTGAAGGGCATGAAAGGGATGCAGTGGTTGGAAAGGGAGTAAGACAGGGTAGTAGTCTTTCTCCATTGTTATTCAATTTGTACATTGAGCAAGCTATAAAGGAAAGCAAGGAGAAATTTGGAGAAGGAATTAAAGTTCAGGGTGAAGAATTAAAAACATTGCGTTTTGCCGACGACATTGTAATAATCTCAGAGACAGCAAAAGACCTGGAAGAGCAATTGAAGGGAATGGACAGTGTGCTGAAAGGTGCATATACGATGAACATTAACAAGAGCAAAACTAGGGTAATGGAGTGCAGTGTAAGGAAATCAGGTGATGCTGAAGGAATTAGATTGGGAAACGAAGCAATAAAGGAGGTAGATGAGTTTTGTTACTTGGGCAGTAAAATAACAAATGATTGTCGCAGTACAGAGGATATAAAATGCAGAATGGCAATGGGATGAAAAGAGTTTTTGTAAAAGAGAAATTTGTTAACATCGAACACTAAGCGTAAGGAAGCGTAAGGAAGTCCTTTCTGATGGCATTTGTGTGGAGTGTTGCCTTGTATGGGAGTGAAACATGGATGATGATCAGTGCGGACAGGAAGACGATAGAGGCTTTTGAAATGTGGTGCTACAGAAGAATGCTGAAGATTAGGTGGGTGGATAGCATAACTAATGAGGAGGTACTGAACAGAATTGGCGAGAAAAAGAATTTCTGGCATACCTTGACTAAAAGAATGAATCGATTGGTAGGACACATTCTTACACATTAAGGCATTGTGAATTTAACGCTGGAGGGAAGTGTGTGGGGTAAAAACCGCAGAGGAAGACCAAAATGTTCAAATGTTTGTATAGCTTATGGGAGTTAACTACGGGGTCATCAGTCCCTAAACTTACAAACTACTTATGAACTAGCTAATCCTAAAGACGGCACAAATATCCATGCCCGAGGGGGTATTCGAACCCCCGACCGTAGTGTCAGTGCAGACCGTGACTGGAGCGCCTCAGTCCCCTCGGCCACCGCGGCCGGCGAGGATACCAAGAGATGGATATAGTAAGCAGATTCAGACAGATGTAGGTTGACGTTATTATGTGGAGTTGAACAGGCTTGCTAAGGATAGAATATTGTGGAGAGCTGCATCAACCAGACCCCGGACTGAAGACCACAACAACAACACAGTGTAAATTGTTACAGCCGGCCGTGGTTGCCGAGGGGACTGAGGCGCTTCAGTCGGTCTGCACGGCCACTACGGTCGGGTGTTCGAATCCCCCGTCGGGCATGGATATTTGTGCCGTCCTTAGTATAAGGTAGTTGATAAGTAGTTTGTAAGTTAGGGACTGATGACCCCGTAGTTAAGTCCCATAAGCTTAACAAACATTTAAACATTTTTTAAATTGTTACACTACAATATTTGGATAGTTTCAGCTTGACTGTCCCGCTGTGATCGGACCAGATTTTCTCAGTAAGGTGTTCCTGGTGGAGACTTTTGATTTGACAGTCGTGCAGTGTTTCTCGAAGGTTACAGCGCTCGTCAAGTGTCACTCCTAGATATTTTGGAGTGTCAGAGTGTTGCATTTCAATTCGAGACAATTATATCCTTAACTTGTCGGTGGCTTTACTATTTCTCAAACGAAAAGCCGCCGATGTGGACAGTCTTCTCACGCAGCACTGACCGTTAACCCCGCCGGCCACACTATAGGCCTCTGAGGCCCAGATGTTCGCTCAGTCCTGTCTAATCCCACTCCAACACAGCTGGAGAGGACGTGAATCGCATGTAAGCCTCCTCTAGTTAGTGTACAGTGCACAACACTTCCGCCCAGGTCTGCCCGTTCAGCTAAACAACTACGCCTCCGAGACCTCGACACCTTTACAAAAAGCAAGGGAAAGGGAGAGACAACGATCAAACAAAACCATTGCCCCCATCTGAGTTGATCTTGACGCTATCTGAAGACCTTAAAGCACCTTGGATGAAGGCTAGGCTTGACACATCAATTCCCCGTGACCTACAGGACATTATTTACAATGCCTACACATGACCACCTGGAGAGGCAGCTCGTGAAGCAATTGAGCAAGGAGCTATTCCCAAAAGAACTTATTGTAAGTTTTGTGACTACAAAAAACAAAGGAAATAAAATATTCAGTGTGATTTCTGTAAGTTGCCAGTGTGTGGCCAGCACCACAGACAAATTTGTCCATATTGTACAGGTAAAAAATGAGAAACTTCCGCTGAATTTTGTGATACCGATGTTAGTTCTAAAACATTATTAATTGTAGGTGGTTTTCGAATGTGAAGTTTTTTTGCGTTATATGAAGTTTAGACTGTTGTTGTTGTGGTCTTCAGTCCGTAGACTGGTTTGATGCAACTCTCTACGCTACCCTGTCCTGTGCAAGTCTCTTCATATGAGAATACGTTCGGCAGCCTACATCCTTTTGAGTCATGTTACTATATTCGTCCCTCGGTCTTCCTCTACGATTTTTATCCCACACGCTTCCTTCTGATGCTAAGTTGACAATTCCTTGATGTCTCAGAATGTGTCCAACCAATCTATACCTTCTCTTAGTGAGGATATGCCAGAAACTCCTTTTCTCCCCGATTCGGTTAAGCACCTCCTCATTAGTTACGTGATCTACCCATCTAATTTTCATCATTCGTCTGTAGCACCACATTTCAAAAGCTTCTATCATCTTTTTATCTGAACTCCTTATCGTCCACGTTTCAATCCCATACAATGCTACACTCTAGACAAATGCTTTCAGAAAGGACTACCTAACATTTAAATTAATATTGGATGTTAACAAGTTTCGCTTCTTTAGAAACGCTTTTCTTCCCAAAGCCATTCTGCATTTTATATCTTCTTTACGTCGCCCATCAGAAGTTATCTTGCTACCCAAATAACAAAATTCATCTACTACTTTTATTGCCTCATTACCTAATCTAATTCCTTCAGCATCGCTTGATTTTCTGGCATTGCATTCCATTACCTTCGTTTTACTCTTGTTAATGTTCATCTTATATCTTCCTTTAAAGACACTGTCCATCCCATTCAATTGATCTTCCAGATCTTTTGCGGTCTCTGACAGAAGTACTATGTCGTCGGCAAACCGCAATGTTTTTATTTCTTTTCCCTGCACTTTAATGCCCTCTCCAAATTTCTACTTTCGTTCCTTCTCTGCCTGCTCGATGTACAGATTGAACTACATTATGGAAAGGGTACAACCCTGTCTAACTCCCTTTCCAACCCCTGCGTCCCTTTCTTGCCCTTCGACTCTAATAACCGCTTTCTGGTTTTTGTATAGGTTGAATATAACTCTTCGCTCCCTATATTTCACCCCTGATATTTTCAGAAGTTGGAAGAGTGTATTCCAGTCGACATTGTCAAAAGCTTTCTCCAAATCTACAAATGCTAAAAACGTAGGTTTCCCTTTCCTTAGCCTATCTTCTAAGATAAGATAAGTTTAGACTACTATTCTTTAATTTATGAGAGGTTGGTTATTTTGTTTTGTGGTTTCTTGAGGAAATACATATTTCGTTTATGTTATTCAAGGTTATCTAATGTATTATACCCTCATCCTTATCATGACATTGAATTTCTTAAAGAGTTTTCCATTATTATACGAGGTGGATTCGAGTTCTAAGTTCTCCGATGTTTTTTCTCCGGACTGGAAAGAGATAGAAACATGCGCATTGTTTTAAAATGAGGCCGCGTTCATTATCAATATGTCCCAGAGGTGGCAGCACCGTACGGCAGATGGAATTTTACCGCCTGCGGTGAGAATGAGAACTTTTTAGATACTTAAAATGGCGACGTTTTCCTTACTTGAAAAGCGTGCAGTCATTCGTTTTCTGAATTTTCGTGGTGTGACACCAATTGAAATTCATCGACAGTTGAAGGAGACATGTGGTGATGGAGTTGTGGATGCGTCGAAAGTGCGTTCGTGGGTGCGACAGTTTAATGAAGGCAGAACATCGTGTGAAAACAAACCGAAACAACATCGGGCTCGCACAAGCCGGTCTGACGACATGATCGAGAAAGTGGAGATTTGGGGATCGCCGAATGACTGTTGAACAGATCGCCTCCAGAGTTGGCATTTCTGTGGGTTCTGTGCACACAATCCTGCATGACGACCTGAAAATGCGAAAAGTGTCATCCAGATGGGTGCCACGAATGCTGACGGACGACCACAAGGCTGCCCATGTGACATGTTGCCAAGCAATGTTGACGCGCAACGACAGCATGAATGAGACTTTCTTTTCGTCGGTTGTGAGAATGGATGAGACGTGGATGCTATTTTTCAGTCCAGAAACAATGCGCCAGTCAGCTCAATGGAAGTACACAGATTCACCGCCACCAAAAAAGTTCGGGTAACCACCAGTGCTGAAAAAATGAGGGTGTGCATGTTCTGGGACAGCGAGGGCGTAATCCTTACCCACTGCGTTCCAAAGGGCACTACGGTAACAGCTTCATCCTACGAAAATGTTTTGAAGAACAAATTACTTCCTGCACTGCAACAAAAACGTCCGGGAAGGACTGCGCGTGTGCTGTTTCACCAAGACAACGCACCCGCATATCGAGCTAACTTTACGCAGTAGTTTCTTCGTGATAACAACTTTGAAGTGATTCCTCATGATCCCTACTCACCTGACCTTGCTCCCAGTGACTTTTGGCTTTTTCCATCAATGAAAGACACTCTCCGTGGGCCACACATTCACCAGCCGTGCTGCTATTGCCTCAGCGATTTTCCAGTGGTCAAAATAGACTCTTGAAGAAGCCTTCGCCGCTGCCATGGAATCATGTGGGTCAGCATTGTGAAAAATGTGTACGTCTGCAGGGCGATTACGTCGAGAAGTAACGCCAGTTTTATCGATTTCGGGTGAGTAGTTAATTAGAAAAAAAATTGGAGGCCTTAGAACTTGAATGCACCTCGTATATCGTATGGGGCTCTTGGGGCCTACGGTGTGGCCCAGACGTAGGAGCCTGGTGGTGTGGCCCATAGGGTTAAGTTCACCTGGCTGAGCGCAGTAAACTGGATAAGGAGGCGGTGCGCGGACGGAGCAGGCTTTGGGGTCTGGTGTGTGCTTCCCGGCTGGGGCTGGCTTATGATGTCCTGCGAGGCCCTCCGGCGTCTCCGGGGCCCAAATCCTCGGCGATCTTGATTTACTGGTATTTACCGTAAGGTTTAATACGGCCCGCGGGATTCATTGTAACGTCTAATTCTCGGGGCGGGCGGCCACTCGCCGTCGCGGACTAGGGGTCCCGGGGCAGGAGCCGGCCGGCCCCGAGGCCAAAGCCGAACGCCGCGTGTGTCTGAGTTTTGACTTATGCCGCCATCGGGGAAGGTTTGCGCTTAAAAGCCCCGCTTTAATTTACGGCGGCCGCGGCGGTCTCCAGGAGCTCCTAATGAGCGAGGAGCCGTTGTCTCTGGCGCGCGGTTTGCTCTTGCTCTCATCCGCTGAGTTACGGCGTTCTTTGCCCGCGCTAATAAACTCGACGCCCCGCGCCGATTACTGCCGGGGTAAACAGTCGCAAAGTCCGCCAAGGGGCGCAGGGTGGGGCGAGCCGACAACGGTCTTTGTGATATTCCTGGCCTCTGGCCACTTCATATTTCTGGCCGCTGGCCGTTTCTTTGCTAACATTGTACGTGTCTTAAAGGCGGAAGAAAGACAGAAGTGCAGCATATGTTGAAATGTGGGGTGGGGAGCAGTAGCATCTAGCACAGTAGATGCTGGTTCCCATGGGAAAGCCTGTCTATGTTACTGGTACTCTCCTCGCATTGGCTGCTGCATTTCGCGTCACGTGATTTCTTTTGAAATTAGTTCTGTTTATTATATACTAAATATTAATTATTCAGAGGGACTGAGGCGCTCCAGTCACGCTCTGCACGGCCACTACAAATGTTCAAATGTTTGTATAGTCTATGGGACTTAACTACGGGGTTATCAGTCCCTAAACTTACAAACTACCTATGAACTACTTACGAACTAGGACGGCACAAATATCCATGCCCGAGGGGGGATTCGAACCCCCGACCGTAGTGGCCGTGCAGACCGTGACTGGAGCGCCTCAGTCTCCTCGGCCACCGCGGCCGGCACGGCCACTACGGTCGGGGGTTCGAATCCCCCTCGGGTATGGATATTTGTGCCGTCCTAGTTCGTAAGTAGTTAATAAGTTTAGGGACTGATGACCCCGTAGTTAAGTCCCATAAGCTTAACAAACATTTGAACATTTGAATTATTCATAGCTGAGAATTTGTGATAAATATCTCTCAACGACAGGCTAGGTTTAGACAGTTTAAAAAGTTTAAGGTGCCTTCTCTTATTGTAACAAGAGAAGAGCAATTTTGCAGAAGGCGCGCGACGGCGCTGTTTTGGCGCGAAATAGAGCGTCAGGTGCCCTCTCGCAACTCGCCGCAGTTTAAGTCTCGAGCTGACCACTATACTCGCCGGACCGCACCGGTAATGAGTAAAGTTTTGTATAATTGTGATTACAGTCGAGGTCTCAACATGAACTATGGGCAGCATAGGCCGTGTCGGATTAACAATATTTGTTCATATTTTATTGTTTATTTAATAAATGGCATCCCTAACAATTAAAAATCTCACGAGTCGCTTCTTATGCTTCCATTCTACAGAACTTATTTTAGCCTCACTTGTATGCTGTAGAAGAACCAACGACCTGTGTGCTGTCTTCTGCGCTGGGGACACAACTATAGAAGACAACAGGTTAGTCAGAACTCTATGCTTTCCATAAAGACTTGGACAGCAACTACGGCACCTCCTGCGTACTGTAGGGCGGTACAAACGTACACTGCTACGCAACAGCATCAGCAAGGCTGTGGAGGTTTTAGGGGACTTGTGGAAGGAAGCAGTACTAACTTCTCCGTCCACAAATAAAAAACCCTAGGAAGCTTGTATCTTCCGTGAATTCTTCTCGTACTTCCTGCAGTTGAAAGGCACAATGAAATATCGTTTTCTACACCTGGCGGGTAGAATATAAAGGGGGGGGGGGGGGGAAAATCTGACAAGTGCAGAAAAGAGCACTGTTCGTGCCCGAGTTCAGGAGTGCCAGTGTTGCCAACTCAAGCGGTCAGTGGAGCTTGAGATAAGTGGACATCTATGTAAATACCCTCCAAATCACATTGAAGTGAATGGCAGAGGGTTTGGCGAATCACGTTTATGATACTTCTCTACCGTTCCACTCTCTAATGTGTGGCTCGGTTCAATAAAACAACAAACTTTACGCCGGCCGCGGTGGCCGAGGAGACTGAGGCGCTCCAGTCACGGTCTGCACGGCCACTACGGTCGGGGGTTAGAATCCCCCCTCGGGCATGGATATTTGTGCAGTCCTTAGTATAAGGTAGATGATACGTAGTTTGTAAGTTTAGGGACTGATGACCCCGTAGTTAAGTACCATAAAAAAAATAAAAAAAAACTTTACGGTTGTTGGTAAATACAAATATTATTTGGATTTAAAAGTAGACCAGCGGCAGTCCCAATTCCAGAATAAGACGGAACTACATTGATATTTGAAGTAACGTTACTTCAAATATGTACAAGAAAATTACCAATATTTGTAGTAAGTAGGAGTAACGTTACTTCAAATATGTACAAGCAAATGATCGATATTTGTAGACAATGCTGATAGATGAGCACTTAATTCGTCGACACCGGTGGTCAGTAAACAATAGACTGTTAAAAAGCGATCTGGGCTATATTTCCGTTTGGGAGTTGTTGTTTAAATCAAGGTATGTGCTTCAGTCGATTGTGGGAGGTGTGACATGGTAGAATTATCAAAAATATCGAAAACTCCATTTTCATTTTCCTAATCTGATATATTTTGCTTAAGATATTACAGTTTTTCAATAATATTCAAGTCTTCTTAATTTTAATTATGAATGGCAGTGATTTTCCGTCTTTGCAACTACAATAAAATGCGACTTTTTCACACCAGACGCGTTTCGTTTTATTGAATGTAAAACATCATCAGTGGTGGAAATTTTGTCTCCTTTTCGCTTCACATCATGGAATGCCGGTCTGTTTAGTGCAATACCGCCAGTTCTTCATGCTGTGTCGTTTTCTCACTACTTTCACTGTCACTGTTTCACTGTTTATAGTTGCTTTCCACAGATCAGAAGTGTTTGTTTTTGCTTTTACTGATTCTGCTCAGTGTGTTATTGGAGTGTTCCGATAACACACTGAGCAGAATCAGTAAAAACAAAAACAAACACTTCTGATCTGTGGAAAGCAACTATAAACAGTGAAACAGTGACAGTGAAAGTAGTGAGAAAACGACACAGCATGAAGAACTGGCGGTATTGCACTAAACAGACCGGCATTCCATGATGTGAAGCGAAAAGGAGACAAAATTTCCACCACTGATGATGTTTTACATTCAATAAAACGAAACGCGTCTGGTGTGAAAAAATCGCTTTTTATTGTAGTTGCAAAGACGGAAAATCACTGCCATTCATAATTATGAAAGCAACTACGGACATTATGGCCACACAAACGAAGAATTTTTCTTCTTCATTTTAACCGATTTCAGCACCACCTATCATCAAACGAAAAAAAAATGTTTCGTACAGGAATTACATATTTTTTCACGGAGAATACAAACTCGCAATAAAAAATAGGGTTGCCTATTTACGATTTAGAAGTCAACCCCCATCTCACAAGTGGGGTGGTAGAAGGGGATCAACCTTTCTGTTAATGGGTGTCCCTCTTGAAGTTGTACAACTTTAATATGATTTGTATTTTTCCAAATATTCCAAAACCTTTAAGTGCGTCACCCTGTACATACAACTGCGAACCATCAAAAAGCCTTTGGAATAGACGCATAATAAAAACTACCGTCGCAACTGTGAAGCACACATTTTTTACTGAACAAGTTTCCATATACAGCTTACATCCTACATTTATTGGACGTCTTTGCTTCCAATGATATATCCTGTAACATCTTTCCTTTTGGATCACCATGTACGTACAGGAATACCGGAACAGTGATTGGTTCCTGATTTTTTTTAAAAGGCCACATCACTACGTTATCAGTCTCTCTTGTCTCCAATATCTAGAAGTACTCAAAATGCAAAGGAGAATGAATGTTCGTAAATCAGTATAACAATCACATTTTAAAACTTTTCTAGTAATGTCAGTTTTGTGTCCCAACTTCGTCGTAGGTGTCGGTGGCCGAGTGGAATGAGACCGACACGCTGGTGCAGGTACGGAGGGGAGCAGCCAGAAACTATAAACACTCGAGTAAATTAGAAAGAGATATATATTGCACAGAATGTAACAATACTTAACTTTTACATAGTACTGCAGAATGTTGATACATAGTTGTTAGAGGCCTGCCTAGTGCCTGTACAATAGCAAAGTCTTCACTGGTGCCTATCTGATTACGAAGGTCCTAACTGGTTGCTATCTCAGTCCGAAGTGCCAGTCCTTCGGCGGTGGCCACGAGCGGAGTTGTCGCAGAGGGCGCTCGTGGCTGTCGTCGTGAGAACGCCGCGCCGTGCGTGCATGGCGGCGCGCGGCGAAAGTAGGTGGCGCGCACTTTGTACTTGTGGGACACCACAGTCAGCTCATAATCACCTCGATTACTTACAAGAATCAGTTCTTCAGTCTCTATGAGACTCCTTTTTCCGGCCTTTTTGACACGAAAGGAAAAACAGCGAGTCTTTACCTGAAGAAGATTTCCGCTACTTACAAGACACTTTCCCTGCAGTTTTTCACCCCGATCCTTACAGCAATATGTGCAGTCTTCAGTGGTCTTATACAATGAATTTCTGAAACATTGTTGTTATCAGTTGCATTAATTGGTTTGGGTTATATACATTGTGGTCTACATTATTTATATTCATTAATGGACTGGTAAGTGTCCACATATGTCTTCACGTCAGTTTTCGTAAAGCTTTAGAGTTTTGGCGTTTATAATTGAGCTTTTTTACTTCTGTAGCGAATTTTTTTAGAAATGAAGTAGGTTTAAAGGCATATATTATACATTTAAAAAATGAAAACTAAAGTACGTTGGTCACGATATTGTTTCCAGCCGAATTTCTTCATTTTTGTTTTAAACGAGAGGTATTAATCCACAGATTTGTCATTAAGTATCAAAATTCACTCCACTGTCGCCTTCCTTCATTTATACTCAAACGCTATATAGTTCTGCCCTTGCTGGGAATGTTTAAATAGGCTTGTTTTACGATATTTTCCGTTAAAAGAAAGGGAAGCAGTTATTTTTGGCCTACGAATACTCAGCCGATCAAGTTCTTTCATTTGCGTTTCTAAACACTTGTATTTATTGAGTCTGAAGAAAGCTATGATTGCACATAGTGCCTACACTTTAGTTCCTGCCATCAGCAAACAACAAACAATTAAATTTATGTATACTGTTCTATTCGATTGGAGATTACTGTGCTGTGGACTATTAGGCTGTTGAACACCTTACTTAGATTGTCTGTGCTATGATGTTATTTTCTTTGGTTTCTGTCTAATTGATACGTTTATTCTTAGGTTGTTTTGTTATTTTTTAGTTTCTGCATTATTCGGTATAAATGTACCATATTTATGCCGCCATTTTACGTGGTGTGTTTCGTAGCGTGTTTGTAATGAGTCGTATTTGAAATGGTGTGAATTTGTGTATGTGTGTATTTGTGTGCGTGTATGGTGTGTGTGTGTGTGTGTGTGTGTGTGTGTGTGGAGAAAGAGAGAGAGAGAGAGAGAGAGAGAGAGAGAGAGAGAGAGAGAGAGAGAAAGATAGACACTAACTGCATGAGGTGTTATTAAATGACAGGTTGAGTGATTCGTGTAAAGAATAGGGGAGAGGGTTTATTCATAAGGGTGATACGTTTGGTATAGAGGTAGGAATTATTATGAAGTTTTTCTGGTGACAAACTGGATTTTATTGCACAGTGGTGATGTGTATTCGTTTAGTACTTTCTTTCCGTGGGCTATTTATTTGTGAACTGATAATTTTCTTCTACACTTTAGTTTTGGAATTAGATGTTACCAGTTTTACGAATTTATAAGTTCAAATCAAATGTTCATATGTTTGTAAAGCAGTGACACCCTCTTGCAGTGGTCATCAGACCATAGACTTTAAACTACTTAAACTAACTTATCCTGAGGACAACACACAGAGCCATTCCCGAGGGAGGACTCGTACTTCCGACGGGGAGCAGCCGCGCACTACGCAGGAAGGCGTGTTAGAGCGCTGAATTTGTAATTCAGTTTTTGTTTGCTAGTAATTCAGGAAACTGACTTACAGTTTCTCATTTTATAGAACCAAATGTATTTCCATACTCAACACCAATCACTTTACTCGTCATTTCATAACACATCAAGGGGACACACACACCTACCAAAAAGATTAAACACTAATAATTATTAGGGAATTGTATAAAACCGACTGAAGATGGCACGTAAGTGCTGAAACATGTGTGGGTGAAAAACTACAAAACAGGTATGTTGCATAAGGCTGAATTGCTCTTCAGTTTATCTCAGAAAACATGGAATCAAGCCGCGACGGAATAGCCGTGGGCACTGAGGCGCCGTGCTGCAGTGCGCGCAGCTGTTTGCCGTCGGAGGTCCGAGTCCTCCCTCGGGCATGTGTGTGTCTATCTGTGTGTGTGTGTGTGTGTGTGTGTTGTCCTTAGGTTAGTTTAACTCGAATTAAGTAGTTTGCAAGCTAGGGACTAATCACCAAGCAGTTAAGTCCCATGGATTAACAAACATTTTGAACACGTAATTGCGAAAAACGGTAACATCCACAAGATAATCACAACGGGTCATTTCTAGCGCACCGAACCGCAAGGAGGCACAGGACAATGTTCGCATTGTAGTGAGAAACGTTTTCAGGATAGTACTTTCAAGCACAATCTATTTAAACCAGAGGGGGCTTTGGATGGAAAAAATACCCGTTAATTTCCTCTAAAGTCGTTAACTGCAACTCCCATATTATGCAGTACTCTTGTGGTGAGATCCGGTTCTCGTTCTTACTAATATGTGAGATGAAAAAGTGGAAAAATTGTTGCATCAGTCCTTGTCATTCTAAGGAAGAAGAAACAGAACTCCATATCTGTGCTTAAAAAGTTGCCAGGTAGTATACTGAAAGAAGTTGGCAACGTTCTGTATTTTAACCCTTTCATTCCCAATGTTCTTCCTCGACAACAACGTATTAAAAGCTGATTTATATCGTATTTCATGTATCAGTTCTTACAGTCGCATTGTTGCTGACGAACAACATGCTTCTAGTTCGATGTTTTGCCACTTGGCACGACAGTCACTTCCGAGGCATTAATCTGTTCGTCTTGGAAGTCGTGTTACGTTTCCACCTGTACGTGGCTGAGAGTATGAGCGTGAGTGTGGTTCATGTCATTTTATTTCAGCAGTGAATTGTCTTGTCTGTGGTGCTGTGCCGAAGATTATGCTACAATTATTAATCTGACAGTGTCAACTACCAACAAAATAACGTCCCAAGTAGTAAATCACCTCAATACAAATGACTGTGTTGTTTATGGAATACTTCACCTAAAAGAATAATAGTTGGTTCAAACATTTTAAAACACATATTTTGATTTGGAAATACATCGTGAAGATGGGGCA
Source organism: Locusta migratoria (assembly GCA_026315105.1). NCBI lineage: Eukaryota > Metazoa > Arthropoda > Insecta > Orthoptera > Acrididae > Locusta > Locusta migratoria. Next base: position 117,348,452 of record CM048744.1, on the reverse strand, counting down.
GGATCAGCAACTGGATACGTAATGAAAACCATTTATTTTTATTTTTTTTTATTTTTTTCGTCACAGATGCACTATTTAGAAGTTGGTAACTAGTTTCGGACTTGTTCGTCCATTTTCAAACCATAGGCCTTATTCCAACTGCAACAATACCCTGCATGAAGCAAACGACTGATAAAATCTGTACGTTGTTCACTGTGACTACATGATGTACACGTTGGAGGCCCGTGAACGCATCTATTTTAACCTATTTTAAATCTGAATGAAATCATGTATTAACAGTGGACAACATACAGATTTTATCAGTCATTTGCTTCATGCAGGATATTGTTACTGTTGGAATAAGGCCTATGGTTTGAAAATGGACGAACAAATCCGAAACTAGTTATCAACTTCTAAATAGTGCAACTGTGACGGAAAAAAAATTGTTTTCATTACATATTTTGATGTATAGTGCACAGTATTAATACGGAAAACACTGAATTTAAATTTTTCCAAAGCTGAGTTCATAATGTGGGAATGAAAGGGTTAAGTTAGAGGGGGCTTTGCATGGAATAAATACCCATTCTTTCCTGTAAAGTCGTTAACTGCAACTCACATATTATGCACTCTTCTTGTGGTGGAGCCGGTTCTCATTGTTAGTAACATGGGAGATAATGAAGTGGAAAAATGCGGGTATCAGGTCTTGTTATTGTAAGGAAGAAGAAACAAAACTCTATATCTGTCCACAAAAGGTTGTCAGTTGTTTTAGTGGAAGAAGTTGACAACATTGTGACTGTCTTTTAATTGTACCAATCTGTTTACTGAAGCACAATGCGTATGTTGGCTACGGATTAAATAATACGCGAGTTCGACGCCGACCCGCGCGCTCAACCAGCGCAAACTGCGCACACCGCAAATACGTGTTTGCGTGAGAGGCGCAGAAGTAATCGGAAGGCGCGCCAATTCATTGTGCTGACAGCCGGCAGCACGAAGGTGAAAGGCAATGAAACGGTAAATCGCCGCTTATCCGCTGCGCCAACACGGCCGGACACGGCCGCACATTCATCAATCACGTGCCATTAATTTGGATGACGTCACTTGATGACGCCCGCAGCAGTAGTTACGGCTGGCGCTGGGGAGGGGTGGGGGGGAACAGCATCTCCAGCGGAGTGACTGGCCGCCGGCCCCGTGACGTCATATCACACGTCGCGGCAACGGCGCCGGCGTTTTCCGTGCGCGTCGCGTGTTTACCTGCCACGCGGCGTTCTGGACACACTGCAGCCGCACACGACACATTTCATGCTAATGCCCTCCCTTCTAGTTACGTGTCCTCCTGACTCTTGTATCCTCGACGGAGTCCTTCCCTTCATGTAACGCCTAGTTAGCGGAGCGACAAAAACGAAACTGTACCGCAGTAATTCTGCGTCTGGCTCAAGTCTTAAAACTGTGCAGGTGCCGTCCTAAGCATTTGTCATGGTTTCACTGTAGAAAACGGCTCATTCCAGAACTATTATTTGTTCTTTGGGAGAATGGGAAGCATTCATCTGGCGAATTGCTGCTTATCTGGGACGAAGTGTTTCATCAGTGCAACAAGTGTTCATATACAAATGTTTGTAAATCTAAGAGACTTAACCCTTTCTATCCCAAGTTTTATTAATTGGCCAACAAAAGTAGTTCTTTTTATATTTCTATACGTAATGATCGCAATAATGTATATTTGACAAAATTTTTGATTATTTTTATTTTTTGGAGGGAAATTTGGGATGACTACATATGGCATCATTGGGCAGGATCTATTTCTTTCATCGTAACTAATAAAGTCCTCAGCAGAGCCACTATATTTTCTTTTTGGACACACTCTTATGATGTGGTCCAGCGTCTGTTCAGGTGCAATACAATCATAACTTGGGCTGTCCATGAGTCCCCACTTATAAAGCATGGCATTACATCTGGTATGGCCACTTCTGATGCGATTGAGCTTAGTCCAGTCTTTTCTTGCGAAGTTGAAAAAAATGTTCAAATGTTTGTTAAGCTTATGGGACTTAACTACGGGGTCATCAGTCCCTAAACTTACAAACTACTTATGAACTACTTACGAACTAGGACGGCACAAATATCCATGCCCGAAGGGGGATTCGAACCCCCGACCGTAGTGGCCGTGCTGACCGTGACTGGAGCGTCTCAGTCACCTCGGCCACCGCGGCCGGCGCGAAGTTGAACCCTTTTAGTTTTTTTGATGGATCACTTATGAGGTGATGATTACAGACTGAATTCTCCCACTCCTTTTTCCAGTTGTCTTTTAGGTTGAAGGTGGCCTCTCCTCCTATATAGCAGTTATTCCATATCGGCTTTCATAATTTCAAATGGTAATTTGGCAAAATTTTTATTACGTCCTGCATAGGTAAACATTTTCCTTAATTTATTTTTATTATTTTTTCCCATTCTTTAAAGTATGCTTTTTGTCTTCTTAATTTTGGTGGAGCTATATTAGCGATGACGGAGAGCCACGGTGTTAGAGTAGACTTTGATGTGTAGCTTGTCTCACATGACACATGTCGTAATTCCAAGTGTTCTGTCATAATATATCATTGATCACTCACATGAACCGAAAGTGAGCTCTTGTACAATCTTTTACAGATATTTGTATATATATTCTTGTTCTTTGTTTAATTATATTTGTATATATGCTGCTGTTATATGCCATACGATAAATAAATAAATAAATCGTAACTAATAGAATTTTCAAACTGTTTAGTACTAATTCGGACATTGGACAATTATATAGTAATGAAATTTTTTAATTACTTCGTTTCCTTTACCTTGATATAATTGTTTGAAAATCTTGCTGCATGCACTCCATCTTAGACATTAAGCAACGATACATATTTTATCAATGCATTGTAACCGAATGGTCTCTGTTTCAACAAGATAATGACAGACAACCTAGTCACAATGAATTGTTGGAAGTCCTGTTTACAATCTTTGGACAAATGGTTGGACTGGAGGAACAGATAAAGATGACGTTGCCACATGGCTACATCAGAAGTGAAAGAGTTAACAACGGTGGTCATTAGTCCCTAAGCTTACAACTACTTACACTAAATTGCAACTTATGCTAAGGACAACCCAAACACCCATGCCCGAGGGAGGACTCGAATCCCCGACGGCGAACGGCCGCGCTCACTGCAGCTGGGGCCTTAGCGCGCACGGCAATTCTGCTGCAGTGTAACGAATGTGTCCTGAATAGTTCATGAAAGGCTGTAGAAGACGCTGCTCATGATGCCCAACACTGTGTCGCATGAACTTAATCTCTGAGTGGCAGTCAACGACTCTAGTTTTACTATGCGGCGTTTTTACGGTATCTGGTAGTAGTACAACAAGCTAAAGACCGAGCAACTGCGATTTTCTGTAGCTCTAGTAGTGTGGAAACACAGGTAGCTCCTGGCTCACATGTACCGTTGACTGTTGTCGACGAGGGATCTCAAATCGATTCAATGTCCGTATTTCCGGAATGTCTTTCACCCAGTACCTCACAAGCGTTTTCTAATCAAATAGCGTGATTATGGAAAATCGCCACAGTTGTGCTACTGGAATCGAGATTTTTCTGTCGGAAAGGACACAGTACGTTGGAAATGACGGAAATCCATCGAATAGAGCAGAAGTGATAACTGGCGTTCCTCAGGTAAGTGTTGCAGGTTCCCCACTGTTCCTTATTTCTATTAATTGTTTAGGAGACAAGGTGAGTAGCTCTCTTTGACTGTTCGCGGATGATGTTCTCATTTATCGGTTAGTAAGGTCACCAGAAGATCAATATCAACTGCAAAATTATCTACGTAAGATATCTGTGTAGTGCCAAATTTGCCATTTGACCATAAATAATGATAAATGTCAAGTCATCCATATGAGCACTAAAAGAAATCCGCTAATCCACATTTGCACGATATATATAAGTGAAATCTACGTGCTGTAAATTCAACTAAATACCTAGCAATAGCAATTACAAAGAACTCAAATTAGAAAGAACACACAGAAAATATTGTAGGGAAGCGATCCAAAGGCTACGTTTCATTGGCAGAACAGCTAGAAGATGCAACAGTTGTACTAAAGAAACTGCCTGCACTATTTTGAAGTATTACTGCGCTTTGTGAGACCCCCCACCAAGTGGACCTGACGAAGAACACAGAGAAAGTTCACAGGTCAGAGAGACTGCAAAGGAAAAGATGCACGACCTGGAGTCGAAATTAAATGAATGTAAATGACTTATTTCCGTTTTGAATGCTGCTAAGTAATTTTATTTATCTCCTACAGCTATTCCACCATTATGGCATTCTCAAGTGGTCTACAAAAGAATAAATAATGAAAAAAATTGAAACGAAATATAGTACATTACCAAAATTTTAAATGTATTACTTACATTTTATGGATTATTGTTACATATATTATCTGTATCCCTATATTATATGCGGATGCATTTGTGAGAAAGTGGCTTGTTCAAAAAATGTTTGTTAAGTTTATGGGACTTAACTACGGGGTCATCAGTCCCTAAACTTACAAACTAATTAGGAACTACTTACGAACTAGGACGGCACAAATATCCATGCCCTAGGGGGGATTCGAACCCCCGACCGTAGTGGCCGTGCTGACCGTGACTGGAGCGCCTCAGTCACCTCGGCCACCGCGGCCGGCAAAGTGGCTTGTAATTGTTTATTCGTGAAATGACGTTTCTGTTTACAGCTGTTGTGAAGCTATATGTTTACAAAGATTTTATATTCTAAACTTCGTAGTTTCTCTGCTCATGGTGTACTTTGTATCTCTGGTCTCTGACATGTTTATTTTCGAATTTTGTGCTATCTTTTACTGCGAATATGCTTACAAAGGTTTTGTATTCTCAATTTTGGGGTATCTATGGGTGTGAAATAGTGTCTCTCTGCTCTCTGAGGTATTGTATGCTATTCAGAATTTTGCATTATCTTTGATTACGAAATAGTATTTTTCTGTGCAACAGATACTATTTGTAACAACAAGCGATAAAATGTAAGTAATACATTTAAAATTATGGTAATGTACAATATTTAGGTTCGAAAAAAAATTGTTAAAAAAACTTATTTATACTTTTCAAACCATTTGACAATGCCATAATGGTGAATCACCTATAGTGGATAAATAAAAATACTTAGCAGCGTCCAAAAATAAAATAATTCATTAAAATGACGTATTAGGAAATGTTCCACGCTGGATATAAATCGCCATTCTGTTTTATATATATTTCAACAACTTTCTCATCCTAATGCGAACATATTACGTTAGTACCTACCTACTTAGGAATACATGATCATCATGATAAAACAAGAGAAATCATATCGAAAACTGGAAGATTAATGTGATCATTTTTTCTGCGAGCTATTACAGAATCGTATGGTACAAAAATATTATAAAAGCGGTTCTATGACCCCTCTTCCATGCAAATGTGATCACATTTCAAACACCTCTATCCTTTTCCTGTCCGCACTGTTTATCGTCGATGTTTCACTCCCATACAAGGCAACATTCCTTCAGTATCACCTCATTTTCTTAGACTGCACTCCATTACTCTAGTTTTCTTCTTGTTAATGTTCATCTCATATGCACCTTTCAGCACATTGTCCATTCCGTTTAAGTGCTCTTCCAGGTTTTTTGCTGTCTATATAGAATTACTATGTCGTCGGGAAAACGCATAGTTTTTATTTCTTCACTCTGAACTTTAATTCCTTCTCCAAATTCCTCATTGCTTTCATTTATAGCTTGCTCAATGTACATATTGAATAACATTGGAGAACGGCTACAACCCTGTCTTACTCCCTTCCCAGCCACTGCATCCCTTTCATGCCCTTCAACTCTGACAACCGCTGACTGGTTTTTGTACAAGTTGTAAATAACCTTACGCTCCCTATATTTTACTCCTGCTTGCTTCAGAACTTGAAAGAGTTTATTCCAATCAACATTGTCAAAAGCCTTTTCCAAATCTACAAAAGCTAGAAATGTAGGTTTGCCTTTCCTTAATCTATCTAGGATAAGCCATAAAGTGAGTATTGCCTCCCGTGTTCCTACATTTGTCCTGAACCCAAACTGATCTTCCCCGAGGTCGGCTTCTACCAGCTTTTCCATCCTTCTGTAAATAATTCGTGTTAATATTTTGAAATACTACTCATATACTCGTAATGCTGAACCTAATAAATTTCAAATCCACAAATTAAATCCACTAAAATTATAAGTATAAATAACAGTTGTCTGAAGTAATATTACCAGCGGTTATATTTGTTCATACATATATCGTAAACTATGGAAGTTATACTGATACTTACCGTCTGCATAACTTGTTGAACCCAATTATAGAAATTATCTATACTTCCTTAACTTAAGAGCTAGTACTCAAGTTTTAGTTTAACTATTTTAACCTGTTTCAACTGTTAGTTTAACGTTTATATAAAAACTTCATAATGTCATCATTTTCATGTTTACACAGTCTTTGCTCACATGGCCAACAGACACCCATGTTAACACACTCTGCGACCGTCTGTCTCGGTGTGCGCTTGCTTTTCTGTACCAAACGCTGTTTCCGTGTCTTGTTATGTACTTCAACCAATTATAAAGTTTTTTATGTGATTTTGGAAAAGTAATTGTCGTAAACCCAAATTTTTGTGTCTCGTCGTCGCCGGTTGTCCTAGGTGTCGGTAGCCGAGTGGAGAGAGACCGACACAAGGAAATAGGATGCACGCGTGTGCGGATACGGAATCTGAGGTGACCAGCCAGTGGAACAGCAGGAACTAGAAACACTAAGCTAGATTAGAACAAGATATTCCGGACGCAGTGGCCGAGGGGACTGAGGCGCGGCACTCACGGTCTGCACGGCCACTACGGTCGGGGGTTCGAATCGCCCCTCGGGCATGGATATTTGTGCCGTCCTTAGTGTTTGCTAGTTCATAAGTAGTTTGTACGTTTAGAGACATGACCCCGTAGTTAAGTCCCAAAAGCTATACAAACATTTGAACGTTTGAACAAGATATAAAATGTTCAAATGTTTGTAAAGCTTATGGGACTTAACTACGGGGTCATCAGTCCCTAAACTTACAAACTACTTATAAACTACCTTATACTAAAGACGGCACAAATATCCATGCCCGAGGGGGGATTCGAACCCTCGACCGTAGTGGCCGTGCAGAACGTGACTGAAGCGCCTCCGTCCCCTCGGCCACCGCGGCCGGCAGCAAGATATATATTTCGTAGAAATATTGTAATACTTAACTTTCACAAGTTTCATGACTGCAGGCAAGTGAATTGCTGATACATAGTTTAACTAGGCAGAGTCCTGCTTACTGATGAGAGTCAGTTCTAATTGCCTGTCTTATTGCCAACTGACCGACGCAGTTCAGTGGTGGCCACGAGCGGGGTTGCAGCAGAGGGCTGGCGTAAGAACGCCGCGCCGAGCGTGCATGGCGGTGAGCGGCGAAAGTACATACGTGGCGCGCACTTTAGACTTGTGCGACACCACACAAATCATTCTTCGAGTTAGATATTTTACTAGCACCGAGAACCTGGAGCAAGGTAATGACGAGATACAAACTGTCCTCAGAATCAAAGTTAAGTGGAATTCATACTGTATTTTTGTATCCGCCACTTTCTTGTGTCCTGCACATTAAGTTAAGACCGGTCTTATTTTAGTATTTATTTTTTTATTTTTCTTTATTATTAGCATAACTTCTGTGGATACGAACAAAGAGGGGGACGAAAGGGTGTCGTCATAACAACAGTTGCTCCACAAGAGATGAGCCAGCTCCTCACCAAGAACATGATCAGATTGTTATCCATGTAGATCGAAACCGGTCATCATAAGTAAATAAAATAAAATATCATATGCGATCTTGACTGCTTCAGTTATTGTATTATTAATTTTTTTTCAGATCGCTGCTATCTTCATTAAAAACAATGTTCTGAAAATACTTAAAGTAAATTAAACTAACCTGATGAGAACACACAGACACACACACTCACACACACACACCCATCCCCGAGGGAGGACTCGAACCTCCGACGGCGAGCAATCGCGCGCTCTGCAACGAGGCGCCTTATACCGCTCGGCCACTCCACCACAGCTAAGTAATAACAATCATCTGGCCACGAATGACGTACAGAACAACGTCACTAGGGACAGGTATGGCATCAGGCAGTGTTTTCGGAAGAATTCAAGTTGTGTTTGTTTGCAAATGAAGGCCGCCTTCCGGTTTGCTGCAGACAAGGGGAACGGCATCACATTGAGTGCTCACGTACGAGAAATACAGCAACTCCAGGCCATACTGAGTGCGTTGATATTGTGTACAGACACGATTCATAGTTGGTGGCTGTCCAGGTCACTGTGACCAGTTTGGCCCATGTCAATGACACCCTGTGCCCTGTAGCCGTACACTATCTGCAGGACACCCTTGACGTCATTTTTCAGAAAGGCGATGCGTAACTATTATCCGTTTCCTTTACAATTTGCGAGGCGGAACGCGGAATTAAACTTTCTGTAAGGCCACATGGAGCCGAAGGCGTCCGACAATTCACAACGGAATACGATCGACGCACGTGGCTCGATCAACACCACCTAGAAGACAAGGCCTTACAACAGGCCGTGCCTACGTCACACTTAGAGGCCGCGGCCGCCATCTGACTGGCCGGCCGCTGCGCGGCGGTGGGCGTGCCCCAGCGGCCAGACAGTGAGGTGGCGGCCGCGGGCTCTAAGTGTGACGTAGGCACGGCCTGTGGTAAGGCCTTGTCTTCTAAGTGGTGTTGGCTCGATACTGTAGCGTCACGTTACTGTCATAGTACGGCTACGTATACTTAGCGTCTTCTGCAGTAGTCAAAGAGTACTTTCGAGTGGAAAAGCTCGAGTAAATAACGTTTGTTCCGTTCTGCCGTGAAGAAGATCGGGAAGGGTTGCTAATACCGTTAGAAAAATCTATGTGGAAACCAGCAGCTGTAACATTAGCAGCAGGAAACAGTGTAAAGCCAGTGCGTAATATCTTGGACGATGTTAAGAAGGCCAGACAAAGTGGTCATTATTTATTTGAGTACTCGTGTGTGAAATTTTAATTAAATTTACGTATTAACTTCGATTTAATTATTGTTAATTTTGTTATTATTAAAAATAGAAAAAGATAATGAAATCAATTAACTGTATACAAATCTTGATCAAAGTCATTTCGATAAAGAGTTGGAAATGAAAAATAATGAGCACGTAATGAGATCAAAATGCATGTACCCTGGCACGAGAAGCAGGCAGACTATCCACTACGATATAGCTGCTGACAAAAATACGGTTCTGAATCAAAGCCCTCCAGTATCAAGTGAAGTTCCGAAATTGGTTTTCGGCGATTAGTAGTACACAAAGAGTTCGCCCGATGAAACTTCCTAGCAGATTAAAATTGTGTGCCGGAACCGGGACTCGAACCTGGGACCTTTGCCTTTAGCGGACAAGCGCACTACCGACTGTGCTATCCCGACACGACTCACGATGCCGTCTCACAACTTTACTTCTGCCAGTACCTCGCCTCCTACTTTCCAAACTTCACAGAAGCTCTCTTGCAAGAGAGTGTCGGGATAACCCAGTCGGCAGTGCGCTTGCCCGCGAAAGGCAAAGGTTCCAGGTTCGAGTCCCGGTTCCGGCACACAATTTTAATCTGCCAGGAAGTTTCATATCAGGGCACACTCCGCTGCAAAGTGAAGTTTCATTCAGTTCACCAGCTATCTGAATGTATTCTATTTTAAGCTTCTAGGTTCGCGAAGTTTCTTTGCTCATTACTCACCAGGGTGAATGACACAGATCTACAACATCGTAGCCGGCCGCGGTGGCCGAGGGGACTGAGGCGCTCCAGTCACGGTCTGCATGGCCACTACGGTCGGGGGTTCGAATCCCCCCTCGGGCATGGATATTTGTGCCGTCCTTAATCTTAGCTAGTTCATAAGTAGTTTGTAAGCTTAGGGACTGATGACCCCGTAGTTAAGTCCCATAAGTTCTACAAACATTTGAACATTTGAACAACATCGTAAAGTATGCGTTATCAAACCGTGGATTCTCGTAGCAGATATCTCCTGTTCTCGGGTATTAGATAGTACACCAAAATTTATATTTTATTTTAATTTCTTGCGCTTTGCTATAGACTAAGGTATAAACAGGTACTGTATTTTTATCAGCTATTAAACGTTCATACACTTGAAAACCAAACAGATGCCCTTTCCATTTGAACAAAGTTTTATATCACTCAAATGTAAATACATATTGGTCGTTACTATGTACTTGGTTTTCCTTTTAAAATTCGAATCTTACAATTCAAGGCATAGATAAAAATACAGATGAACAAAAATAATTTAAAAAAATAGAAATAGAAAACATATTTCGTCATTCGAGCGCCGTCTTCCCACAATAATTTACATTTCACACAATATGAGTAACATAAAAATAAAAAAAAGTCTACTAAATCTAAAACAACTTGGTACTTTTATAACATGAAAGCTGATGCTTTAAAATTTTCATAACTTGACATTTTTGATTTGGAGTAGCCGATTTGATTACAGTCGTTGGAAGCGACTTTTTTGCCAAGTTAAAAAAACTGACTGAACGTTGAAAACTGATTGCGGTCAAATGGTTGTAATGGTTTTGACATTTTAATATGTCATTCCATTTCATTCCACGCAAAATTTAATCCTCTTTTATTTAGGATAGCATAACATCTTCAGTCGTATGCATAGTTTTCGAGTAATAGGCAAAAATTTCGCAGACTTTTGGCCGCAGAAAGTTATTCCGACGATCTTGAAGGACGAAAACTTGGATTCCACATACTCTCAAACATATACACGAGTTAAAAAATACTATATTCTCCCTCGTTGTTTTGCAAGCAAAAGGCCATTTTTGTGACTCAGTTTCTGGACTATGCAGTTCGCTCTGGACTGTTTTTATGCATTTTTTATTGTATGGCGCTGTTTCCCAAAGGAAATAACAATGTTTCCAAAATATATCAAAGATTTTGCAAGTGCGGGCCGTCTATAATATTTCCAGAGAGAACACGGGCCGGTCTGTCCCGTTCCCCGTTTCCAAAGGCTGCTCACCCGCTCGCCCTCTCTAGCTCAACACACTACGCTCTTGCACGATTCACTTTAACAATAGGTTAGTAATTGCAGAAAACAATCCAACAGATTTTTTCCTTATTAGATAGATATATCTAAAATAATATTGAATATGTTTAATTTTTTTGAACAAGTACTCTATTGAATTAGTTCGTGCCACACTTGCGGAAAATAATAAGTTTGGGGACGTGATTATTGACGACTTATAAGGAATCTAGTTTTTATAGGTTTTTAAGTATTTTTTGAACTATCGCGAAACGTAACAAAGCAATCGCCACGTACAAAAATCTACAGATACCCCTATGAACCACAGACATTGCTGAGGTGGGGTGGCCTGCGTGCCTCAACGATAGAAATAGCCGTACCATAGGTGCAACCACAGCGGAGGGGTATCTGTGGAGAGGCCAGACAAACGTGTGGTTCCTGAACAGGGGCAGCAGCCTTTTCAGTAGTTACAGGGGCAACAGTCTGGGTTATTGACTGGGCAGGCCTTCTAACATAAGATAATGTGGCTTTGCCACAAAGTTACTACGAACGGCTGAAAGCAAGGGGAAACTATAGCCGTTACTTTTCCTGAGGACATGTAGCTCTACTGTATGAATGTATGATGATGACATACTCTCCGGTAAAATATTCCGGTGGTAAAATAATCCCCCAATCGGATCTCGGGGTGGGGAGTACTCAGGAGAATGTGGTCATCAGGAAAGACAAAATTTAAAGAAAAAAGTATGAGTTGAAGTTAGACATAGTGGAGAGTAGTGAAGTTCGGTGGAAAGAGGAACAGGATTTCTGCTCAGGTGAGTACAGGATTATAAATACAAAATCAGTTGGGGGAATTAAGGAGTAGGTCTGGTAATGAATAAGAAAATAGGAATGCGGGTAAACTACTATAACACAGTGATAGCATTATCGTAGTCAAGACAGATACGAAGCCAACACTGACTACAATAGTACTGGTTTATACGCCTACTAGCTCTGCCGATGGTGAGGAGAACGAAGAAATGGATGAGGGGGTAAAGGAAATTATTCAGATAATTAAGGGAGCGGAAAACTTAATTGTGATGGGAGACTGAAATTCGATAGTACGAAAAGGATGGGAAGGAAAAGTAGTAGGTGAATATGGACTGGACAAAAGGAGTGAAAGAGGAAGCCGCCTGGTAGAATTTAGCACAGAACATGATCATAACAAATATCTGGTTTAAGAATTACGAAAGAAGGTTGTATACGTGGAAGAGACCAGGAGACATCGAAAGATACACGATAGATTTTATAATGGTAAGACACAGATTCCGGAACCTGGTTTTAAACTGTAAGACATACCCAGGGGCAGATATACGCTCTGACGATAATTTCTTGGTCATGAACTGTAAGTTGAAACTGAAAAAAATTGCAGAAAGGTAAGAAAATAGGGAGATGGGACTTTGATAAATTGAGGGAACATAAGTTCTTGAGAATTTCAATGGGAGCTTTAGGCAACAATTGACAGAAACGGGGGGAAATAAAAAAGTAGAAGAGAACTGGGTAGCATTGAGACATGAAATAGTGACAGAATTGCAGAACAAACAGGTAGAAAGGCAAGACCTACAAAAAAAACCTGGATGTCACAGGATATACTAAATTTAATTCATGAAAAGAGGAAATATAAATATGCAGTAAATGAAACAGGCAAAATGGAGTACAGACGACTAAGAAATGAGATTGACAGGAAGTGCAAAATAGTTAAGCAGGAGTGTTTAGAAGGCAAATGCAAGTCTGTAGAAGAATGTATAAATAGGGAAAAATATAGATTCTGCCTACAGGAAAATAAAAGAGACATTTGGAGACAAGAATATTAGCTGTATGAATATAAAGAACTTAGATGGAAAACCAGTTCTCAGAAAATAAGCTGAAAGGTGGAAAGAGTATATAGAGGGGCTCTACAAAGGAAATGAACTTACAGACAATATTGTAGTAAGGGAAGAGGAAATAGTTGAAGATGAAATAGGAGATACTATACTGAGAGAGAACAATTTGACAGAGCCCTGAAAGACCGGAGTCGAAACAAGGCCCCTTGAGTAGACGACATTCCCTCGGAACTACTAAAGTCTCTGGGACAACCAGCCATGACAAAACTATTTTTTTACCTGGTGCGTGAGATGTACGAGACAGGTGACATACCCTTGGACATTAAGAAAAATATAATAATCCCCATTCCAAACAAAGCAGGTGCAGACAGGAGTGAAAATTACAGAACCACCAGTTTAATAAGCCATGGTTGCAAAATTTTAACACGAGTTATACACAGAAGGATGGAAAAGTTGATAGAAGCCAACCTCGGGGAAGATAAGGTTGAATTCATGAGAAATGTAGAACATCGATGCAATACTCATTTTATAGCTTTCTTAGATTAAGGAAAGACAAACCTACATTTCTAGCTTTTGTAGATTTGGAGAAAGCTTTTGACAGTGTAGATTGGAATGCACTCTTTCACATTATGAAATCAGCAGGAGTGAAATACTGCGATGCACGCAAAGACCAGTATTTGGCTAATATGACAACAAACACGCGCCAAAACAAACCGTTCTTCAACTAGCACAAGCACGAAAGTGATGTCAACTGAGAGCACGCACCGTCACCCCGCTAGGAGCAGCGTACGACATCCTTTCTCATGTGTCTGCCCATCCACTCACACCGTAGAGAGAGAGAGAGAGAGAGAGAGAGAGAGAGAGAGAGAGAGAGAGAGAGATCGCTCCGCTCGTCACCTAGCGGTCGTGGCCCTGGCTACCAGAATCGCAATTCCAGGGTTCCAGGACCCTCGAGCTGTCGGTGCCAGGTATGCGAAACGCGAGAAGATCGCTGCGGCAACTTCAAACGCGGGAGCCGCCACAGCTGATGGGACAAAGGCGGATCCCAGTTGGGAATATGTGGGAGGAGCTTACCACGTCCGCCATACGCCTTATAACCAAGAGAAACATCCCAAAGAAGTTTGTAAGCCTAGAGACTGATGATCAGAGTAGTTAAATGTCATGGAATTAGAAACATTTGAATTGAAATCACATTAATTCGTTTCTGCGTTATTGTCTTCCGTTGGAAACGTTCCCTTGTCAAAAAATTTACTATCTGCACAGCTTACAAGCAAAGTAGGACGCCTGAGATTCTCAAATTACGAGTACTCGCAGAGATCATTTCGCCGCGGTGTTGTAGCCGAGCGATCTAAAGCGTCTCGCTGCGGAGCGCGCGGTTGCTCACCGTGGAGGTTCGAGTCCTCCCTGGGGCATGGGTGTGTGTGTTTGTCCTTAGGTTACTTTACCTAGGTTTAAGTAGTTTGTAAGCTACGGACTGATGACCTCGCAGTTTGGTTTGATAGATTTACAAACATTTGAACATTTAGATCATTTCGACCCAATTGCAATGGACGAGCCTCTAGTTATGCCTGTTGCAGGAAAGCGTCTGTGGGCCGCCTGGTTGCCTACACCGAAGGCGTACCTCAAGCCAGAGACGTTCAACCAAAGCATGGTTATTTTCGGGTACGCAAAGGATGACAAATCAACAAGATATCTACTTCTTGCTGGTGGCGCTAGAGGAAACAGAGCCCTGCAAAACAACACTGCAGCAAGTATTAATACTCTCACACCGGATTGGCTAGAACCGGCCTTATCTAGGAACGCAGCCTGTTCCAGCATGGTACTTCTGCCTGGCGTCTAAAATAGTTGCATACTGAGCCGGTACTTTCCGGATACTTGGAAACTGGCAGAAGTGGTGTTCTCAGGTACAAGGTTCAAGACAAGCAACGATAATTGATTAGTAAGAGCAAACTTTGAATTTAATGCAAAATATGAAAGATTAAAACTAATTAAAGGAAAAAGAATAATTTTAAATATTAAAAATGTTGAGGAATGGTAAGAGGAATTTCGAGAAAGAATCAAGAGCAACTTAAAAGAATGTGTGGCAGAAGAAATAGGGAAGGTACTATTCACGACAGCTGAAAAGAAGTGAATAGCTTTTGTAAATTTCAAAATCAACCGAAGAAACTGGCAGATAAAATAATAGGTTTGGTGGACAAGAGAAGAAAAATGAAACTTGATACAGACGAAGATAAGACAGAATATGCAAAGCTGTACAAATCTCTGAGAAAGAGCATAAAAGAAGACATCAAGAAGTAAAAAGAAGATACGCTAAAAGCCACTCTTGAAAATAAATCTAGTTTAAAGAAAGCCAAGCGAATACTTATGATTGGATATTAGTAGAACTAGGCACAGATCATGGCAGGATTATAGAAAAGAAAGAAATACTCGAATATATTGGGAATTTATATGAAGCGATGATATAATGCAAAGCCACAACATGTAAATTTTTCAGGAGAGCGTTTCAAAACTTTGAATAAATCTATAAGTCATATTTCAACTTTTCTGGCTATCCAACAAAAGTAGTTTATTTCTCTTACATGTTAATATACATGTTTTCATATTTATATTGTGATCAAAGTTAAACACTATTAATAAAAAAATATTTCTTCGCTGGGTGACATAACATTGGGCTTTGGTCTGTCTCATACCAACTGAACACAAAGTTTACAAAAATTTAAACATCAATACACTGCATAACTTACAATGATTGCAACTACAATATTTCAAACAATATAGCTAATATTTATCACCTCTGTGTCATTTTCACCACTTTCTTCATTTGTTTCACTGAGACTCTTGAAGTACCCCTTCGAAACGTCTGGTACATATAGCATTAATGGCATAACATCTTTCAGTTTTTTCGTCGCAAATTGGAATGGGTTTTAAAAATTTCATTTATAGCTGGAACGGACCAACTCCTTACCCAATCTACAGAAAGGCTTGACGAAGACGTAGAACTATCAACATATCAGTCTCCTCAGGTCACTGGGCAAAGTGTTCGAACGAGTTATAAAGAATAGGATCGAGGGACCACACATAACAGGTGACGTCATTCGAACGGAGCGATATGGCTTTCAAAAGAATGCAGATGTGCAAGTTCTCCGACTGACAGAATACATCACCGACGGTTTCATCCTAACGCAATCGACATTCGCTGTGCATATACAAAAAGCCTTCGACACAATGTGGATTGCTAACTTGTTGCAGAAGTTGCGGCGCCGAACCCTGGTTCCATCGTGCTACATTAAATTATTGGCCATTTACTTGCTCAATTGGCGGACGATGCGGCCTTCTTTACCAAAGGCAATCGCCACTAAACATAGACTTCAGGTCCAACTGGCTAGCTTAGTGCGATGGTGTCGCTTCAACAAGATGAAAATAAAAACAGAGAAGATGATGACACTGCACCATGAAGAGACTCGACGACCGACTAACCTTACGACTCTACAACAGGAACTTCTCCTGAAGCCTATAGGTACGCTGTTTCTCGGTGACGATCTCTGCAAGAAGGCGACCGGGATGGCCAAGGAAACTGTCACTTTCTTACAGGGAAGCTCTCTATCCATATGAAAATATGAACAATCGTTACAAGCTAAAATCCTCTACGGAATCACGTCCTGCGGAATGGCTAGCCCCACCCAACGCTGACAAGTTGTTCAAAACAGGTGTATTCGGTGGGTACTGCGTGCCTCCCGCTATACACACATAACAGGCATGCATGTGGAATTACACGTGCCGATGTTGGACGAGTTAGCGCGAGGGAGGTAGAGGAAACGTCATACCAAACTTGATCACCTACTAAAATCAAACCGACACTTGGAACATTCGATCCACAGCCCTGACATAGATTCCGGGTCCCGAATTCAATTACGGAAATTGGATTATGGGTAATTAGAGAAAGACTTAAGGGTCCTAGTGAGCCCCGAAATGTCCCCTTGATGAGACAAAAATAAATTGTGCCCTGAAATGTCAACCTTACCTTACACAAAAAGGTGGATCACCTTTTGTGATGGTCCTTCGCCACAACATACACACACGATCCCAGCGTCAGATCGCCTCCATACACTAATTATGGGAAGATAAGCCTCAGGACTATCTTGGACTCACACTCTGGATCTTCGTTCGGATTCTTGTGGAATCTGACTCCAGCGGTACTAACGTCTTCACCTCTAGACTCTCTATGGATAAAATTCGAAAATTTCTTTGGTATTTCTAAAGTAGACCTTGTGAATAACTTTTCATGTGCCATTTCACGATACTATGGTGTCGTGGTAGAAATTTTGTTCTACTAATGTCATAAGAAACTTAGTTAATCTTTGATTGATTGATTGATTGATTTTGTCAGGGAAGCCAAAACAGTTTTGGTACAACCCGCCACTGCCCGCACCGAAACTAAGTTTATTGTGCGGTATCGCTCCCTGTATATCTAGTAAAGCCAACCAATGCCCTTGAACAGTGCAAGGAGTCCCTTTACTAGTTCTGTATTAGACACAATTTCTGCGGGTCTGGTTGTCCCAAGCGTTCTGTCCCTTTTGCTCTCCAATGCAATGCATTCGAAGATTTGATGTGATGCAGTTTCATCACCGTCATCACAGATCCTACATTTAGAGGCCTCTTCTGTTATTCCCATTGTATGTCGGGGTTTTTTCAAATTCTGCTGGCCTGTCAGCAATCCAGCCATGAGTCTAATCTCTCTCCTGTTCAAATCCAGGATTACAGAGCTTCTTTTAAAACATGGCTTTGGCATCATTACCTTGCCATGTTTTTGTTGGTAGACTTTGGTCCAATATTCTTTTGAGTCAGTTACGTAGCTCCAATTTGTTCAAATGTTTGTTAAGCTTATGGGACTTAACTACGGGGTCATCAGTCCCTAAACTTACAAACTACTTATGAACTACTTACGAACTAGGACGGCACAAATATCCATGCCCGAGGGGGGATTCGAACCCCCGACCGTAGTGGCCGTGCTGACCGTGACTGAAGCGCCTCAGTCACCTCGGCCACCGCGGCCGGCTAGCTCCAATTTGATCATTTCCTTCGTGATTGTTAGAACAGATTCCGGTCCAATAAATGGAGTCTCTGCCCCCATCCTGGCTAATCTGAAGGCATGTTCGTTACCACTGATCCCCGAGTGGCCAGGGACCCACAATAAGTTTACCCTATTGCTTTCCCCTAGCTCCACCGGAACCCTGTGACATTCTACAACAATTTTAGATCTTGATGCAGGAGCTGCCAGTGATCACAGGGCTGCCTGGCTGTCTGAATAGATGTAGATGCAACTGTGTTTGTAGCACCTACGAAAATTCTCCTCCACACACACCCTGGTGGCAGTGATTTCGGCCTGGAAGACTGAGGCCAGTTTCCCTAGAGAGATGACACCCTCCAGTCTTGGCTACACCACGTATACCCCGGCCCCAACGCCTTGGTCTGCTTTCGACCCGTCAGCGAACCAGACAATGGCCCCCGTACGTGTCGAACTATTTCCTCCCACTGCTCCCTACTTCCGATTGTTATACTGAAATGCTTGTTGAAGCAGTATGGGGTTATAATATAATCGGCCGCCATTTCCCCAACCTTTCCTATATTTACCTTACTCACTATTTTACAGTCTGTTTCTGGATATCCCAAAGGGTTCCAGTGTTTGCCAGATTTGAGCTTGTATGCACCAGCCGCTGTCTTCATCTTGACCCAAAGGTGTAATGGGGGCATATCCAGCATGGATTCCATCCAAGCAGTTGGTGTGTTGCTAATTCCGCCTGTTATGGCTAAGCAGGCTAATCTCTGCACCTTACCAAGCTCCTTAGTAGCAACCTTCTGTTCTACCTTCTTCCACCACACGACCGCCCCATAGGTGATCACCAGTGTTTTATCATTTCTTTTCCTATGTCATCTCGTCAATATATTACTCATCGACGACGTTGAAATGTATCTGAACTATGTAAATAAATTTGTGTTCTGCAGACTTGAGTGTTCTTCAGTCAGTACACCTCATCCTGCAGGAAATGCAGATATCCTCTGTGTGACTGAACTGCCCTGTTAGATGTACATGTACCTCCAACTGTATATCTGTACATCGTTACGGCTTTTGTCACCCTAGCACGTAGCAGTTACCAGCAAGTGCGCCAGTTGCAGAAGCGGACACTGTTCTTCAGTCACTACACCTCTGCAAGGTAATCTCTGTGTCACTGAACCGCCCTGTCACACGTACATGTCCCTCCACCTATATCCCTGCACATCGTTACCACTTTTGTCACGCTAGCATGTAGCAGTTAGCAGCAAGTGCGCCAGTTACAGAAGCGGACACTGTTCTTCAGTCACTACACTTCTCCATGTAGAAACTGCAGGGTCATCTCTGTGTCACTGAACCGCCCTTTTACAAGTACACGTACCTCCAACTGTATCTCTGCACATCTTTCCGGCTTTTGTCACGATAGCATGTAGCAGTTACCAGCAAGTGCGCCAGTTGCAGAAGCGGACACTGTTCTTCAGTCACTACACCTCTGCAGGGTAATCTCTGTGTCACTGAACCGCCCTGTCACATGTACATATACCCCCACCTATATCTCTGCACATCGTTACGACTTTTGTCACGTTATCATGTAGCAGTTACCAGCAAGTGCGCCAGTTACAGAAGCGGACACTGTTCTTCAGTCACTACACCTCTGCAGGGTAATTTCTGTGTCACTGAACCGCCCTGTCACACGTACATGTACCTCCACGTATATCTCTGCACATCGTTACGACTTTTGTCACCCTAGCATGTAGCAGTTACCCACAAGTGCGCCAGTTGCAGAAGCGGACACTGTTCTTCAGTCACTACGCCTCTGCAGGGTAATCTCTGTGTCACTGAACCGCCCTGCCACACGTACGTGTACCTCCACCTATATCTCTGCACATCGTTACGGCTTTTGTCACCCTAGCATGTAGCAGTTGCCAGCAAGTGCGCCAGTTGTAGAAGCGCACACTGTTCTTCAGTCACTACACCTCTGCAGGGTAATCTCTGTGTCACTGAACCGCCCTGTCACACGTACGTGTACCTCCACCTATATCTCTGCACATCTTTACGACTTTTGTCACCCCAGCATGTAGCAGTTACCAGCAAGTGCGGCAGTTGCAGAAGCGGACATTGTTCTTCAGTCACTACACCTCTGCAGGGTAATCTGTGCGTCACTCAAACGCCCTGTCACACGTACATATACCCCCACCTATATCTCTGCACATCGTTACGGCTTTTGTCACCCTAGCATGTAGCAGTTGCCAGCAAGTGCGCCAGTTGTAGAAGCGTACAGTGTTCTTCAGTCACTACACCTCTGCAGGGTAATCTCTTTGTCACTGAACCGCCCTGTCACACGTACGTGTACCTCCACCTATATCTCTGCACATCGTTACGGCTTTTGTCACCCTAGCATGTAGCAGTTGCCAGCAAGTGCGCCAGTTGTAGAAGCGCACACTGTTCTTCAGTCACTACACCTCTGCAGGGTAATCTCTGTGTCACTGAACCGCCCTGTCACACGTACGTGTACCTCCACCTATATCTCTGCACATCTTTACGACTTTTGTCACCCCAGCATGTAGCAGTTACCAGCAAGTGCGGCAGTTGCAGAAGCGGACATTGTTCTTCAGTCACTACACCTCTGCAGGGTAATCTGTGCGTCACTCAAACGCCCTGTCACACGTACATATACCCCCACCTATATCTCTGCACATCGTTACGACTTTTGTCACCCTAGCATGTAGCAGTTACCCACAAGTGCACCAGTCGCAGAAGCGGACCCCGGTGTTCAGTCACTACGCCTCTGCAGGGTAATCTCTGTGTCACTGAACCGCCCTGTCACACGTACGTGTACCTCCACCTATATCTCTGCACATCTTTACGACTTTTGTCACCCCAGCATGTAGCAGTTACCAGCAAGTGCGGCAGTTGCAGAAGCGGACATTGTTCTTCAGTCACTACACCTCTGCAGGGTAATCTGTGCGTCACTCAAACGCCCTGTCACACGTACATATACCCCCACCTATATCTCTGCACATCGTTACGACTTTTGTCACCCTAGCATGTAGCAGTTACCCACAAGTGCACCAGTCGCAGAAGCGGACCCCGGTGTTCAGTCACTACGCCTCTGCAGGGTAATCTCTGTGTCACTGAACCGCCCTGCCACACGTACGTGTACCTCCACCTATATCTCTGCACATCGTTACGGCTTTTGTCACCCTAGCATGTAGCAGTTGCCAGCAAGTACGCCAGTTGTAGAAGCGTACAGTGTTCTTCAGTCACTACACCTCTGCAGGGTAATCTCTGTGTCACTGAACCGCCCTGTCACACGTACGTGTACCTCCACCTATATCTCTGCACATCTTTACGACTTTTGTCACCCCAGCATGTAGCAGTTACCAGCAAGTGCGGCAGTTGCAGAAGCGGACATTGTTCTTCAGTCCCTACACCTCTGCAGGGTAATCTGTGCGTCACTGAACCGCCCTGTCACACGTACATGTACCTCCACGTATATCTCTGCACATCGTTACGACTTTTGTCACCCTAGCATGTAGCAGTTACCCACAAGTGCACCAGTCGCAGAAGCGGACCCCGGTGTTCAGTCACTACGCCTCTGCAGGGTAATCTCTGTATCACTGAACCGCCCTGCCACACGTACGTGTACCTCCACCTATATCTCTGCATATCGTTACGGCTTTTGTCACCCTAGCATGTAGCAGTTGCCAGCAAGTACGCCAGTTGTAGAAGCGTACAGTGTTCTTCAGTCACTACACCTCTGCAGGGTAATCTCTGTGTCACTGAACCGCCCTGCCACACGTACGTGTACCTCCACCATATCTCTGCACATCGTTACGGCTTTTGTCACCCTAGCATGTAGCAGTTGCCAGCAAGTACGCCAGTTGTAGAAGCGTACAGTGTTCTTCAGTCACTACACCTCTGCAGGGTAATCTGTGCGTCACTGAAACGCCCTGTCGCACGTACATATACCCCCACCTATATCTCTGCACATCGTTACGACTTTTGTCACGTTATCATGTAGCAGTTACCAGCAAGTGCGCCAGTTGCAGAAACGGACACTGTTCTTCAGTCACTACACCTCTCCATGTAGAAACTGCAGGGTAATTTCTGTGTCACTGAACCGCCCTGTTACACGTACATGTACCTCCAACTGCATCTCTGCACATCGTTACCACTTTTGTCACGCTAGCATGTAGCAGTTACCAGCAAGTGCGCCAGTTGCAGAGGCGGACACTGCGGACGGCGTGAAGCCGGTGGCAGCCGGTCTGCCGGCGCCGGTGACAGCGGCGTGGTCTCCAGACGGCCATTACTTTGCGACGCGACGTCACTAATATGACGCATTGCACGACTCGGGTTTCGGCCGCGGCGCGGCGCTGCCATCCATCACGGCGGCCAATTCCCGGCTGGTTTGTCGGCGAATGATCTGCGAATTCCGCTAATATCTGGCAGACGGCCTCCGCTTGAGTGATTAGGCTGGCGCCGCGGCGCTAATCACTGTGACATCGTCCGATGGGTGCCGTCCATTCACAGCCGCTCTCCGCGCGTCCGCCGTTTCATTTTTCCCAAAAAGAGGGAACGTGGGGACACGTGTCAGCTACTTGTTACCAGAGACTGTTGAAAGCGTGACATTCGCTGTATCACCTTGCAAAATAATGCATACTGATGAGACTTTTTATTAACCTGCCAGCAGGAAACCCGTCATTGTCCAGGTATTTATTTGATTGAGTCATCTGTTTGTCCATCTCCACTTCGTTTTTCTCTCTCTCCATCTTCCATTCATCTGACATGATTTCAACCACTCATTACTTCCTTTTTCCCGCTCTCTGTTCACCTACTTCTCAACTCGCGTCGATCTATTTCCTCCTCTCCCTCTTCCTGTTCATCTCATTCTTCTCGATTTCATAGTCAATCTGTTCAAATTCAAATGTTTGTAGAACTTATGGGACTTAACTGCGGGGTCATCAGTTCCTAAGCTTACAAACTACTTATGAACTAGCTAAGACTAAGGACGGCACAAATATTCATGCCCGAGGGGGGATTCGAACCCCCGACCGTAGTGGCTGTGCAGACCATGACTGGAGCGCCTCACCGCGGCCTCACGGCGGCCGGCATTGTCAATCTACTTTCCCCCTTGCTCTTCGCCAATCACCGCCTTACCTCTTCTGACAGTTTCCTCATTGTAATTATTTGGTATATTTTGTTACACTGAGATCTATCTGCAGTTGCTAGTAGTGTTGTTGTAGCCTTAACACGGGAGACAGGTTTGATGCAGCTCTACACCCACTCTATCTTGAGCAAGCCTCTTCATTTCCTCAAAAGAACGGCAAGCTACATCCATTTCAACCTGCTTACTTTATTCGTTTCGTAATCTCCCTCTGTCCGTCTGCGATTTGTACCCCCACACACTTCCCTCCAACGCTAAATTGACGTTTCCTTCCATGTCTAAGAACGTGCCCTACCAATCCATTATTTTAGTCAAGTACGCCATAAATTACTTTTCTCTCCAATGCTGTTCAGTTACGCGTTCTACCCACCTAATCTTCACAATTGTTGTATCACTACATTTGAAAACCATTTATGGCCCATGTTGCACTCCTATAAAATGCAACAGTCCACAGAAATGCCTTCAGGAAAGACTTCTACATCTACATCTACATTTGAAAACCATTTATGGCCCATGTTGCACTCCTGTAAAATGCAACAGTCCACACAAATGCCTTCAGGAAAGACTTCTACATCTACATATCTACTCCACAGTCCACCGTAAAGTTCGTGGCGGAGGGTACATTGTACCAGTACTAAGCATTACTTTTCCTATTCCACTTCTAAATAGAACGAGGAAGAAAAGAATGTTTATATGCCTTTTAAAATGTTTGTGGAATTTATGGGACTTAACTACGGGGTCATCAGTCCCTAAGCTTACAAACTACTTATGAACTAGCTAAGAGTAAGGACGGCACAAATATCCATGCCCGAGGGGGGATTGGAACCCCGACCGTAGTGGCCGTGCGGACAGTGACTGGAGCGCCTCAGTCCCCTTGGCCACCGCGGCCGGCGTATATGCCTCGGTACGAGGTCTAATTTCTCTTATCTTGTCTTTGTGTTCATTATGCGAAGCGTAAGTAGGCGACAGGAAGATTGTTTTACACTCGGCTTCAAATTCCAACCCACTAAATTTCCTCAACAGAATTTCTCGAAAATAACGACGTCTTTCCTCTAGCGATCCCCATTTGAGTCACACTTAAATTAATATTCGACGTTAAGAAATTTCTCGTTTTTCAAAAACGCTTTCTTGCCATTACCCTTTTACATTTTATATCGTTTGCACTGCGACCAACGTATGTTATTCTATTACCCACGAAACAAAACTTGCTACCACCTTTAGTGTTTCGTTACCTAACCCAATTTCTTCAGGATCCGCTGATTTTCTAAGACTGCATTTCATCACGCTTATTTTGCTCTATTGTTCATCTTATACGTTTCTTTCAGCACACTGTCCATTTCGTTCAGTTGCTCTTACAGGACCTTTGCTACATCTGGCAGAATTACAACGTCATCAACAAAACGAAATGTTTTCATTTCTTCACCCTGAACTTTATTTCCTTCTCCAAATTTCTCCTTGTTTTTCTTCACACCTTGTTCGATGTACAAATTGAATAATTTAGGAGAAAGGCTACAACACTGCCTTACTCCCCTCCCAAGCAATCCTCCGACGGCGAACGGCCGCGCGTACTGCAGAAAGGCGCCATAGGGCGCTCGGCTATTCCGCCGCGGCTATCTGGTTTTGTACAAGTTGTAAATAACCTTCCGTTTTCTATATTTCATCCCTAGTAATTTCAGAATTTGAAATAGTGTATTCCGATCAACAATATCAAAAGCCTTCTCCAAATCTACAAAACCTAGACATGTAGGTTTGCCTTTCCTTTATCTTTGTTCTAAGATAAGTCTTAACATGAGTACTGCCTCCCTTATTCCTACATTTCTCCTAAATCCAAACTGACCTTCCCCGAGATTAGCGTCTATCAAATTTCCATTCTTCTGTAAATGAAATGAGTTAACGTTTTGCAGCTACAACTTATTAAATTGATTTTTCTGTAATTTTCGCACCTATCTGCACATGATTTCTTTAGAACGGAGATAATAACATTTTTCTTAAAGTCTGAGGATATTTCGCCTGTCTCATACATCTTACACACCAGGTGAAATAGTTTTGTCATGACTGGCTCTTCAGAGAATTCAGTACCTCTGAGAGATTGTCGTCTACTGTAGGGGCCTTGTTTCGATTTAAGTCTTTCAATGCTCTGTCATATTATTTGACTAATAATATGTAAACTTAATGTAAAGGATTGTTAGGCCTTAAACTGAAGTAATTATTTATTTTAACAACTGGTTTCAATTATGTTAATCGTCATCTTCAGATTTGTAAAAATTACTGTCATATGTGAACTTTTTAGATTTCTTTGTACAAACATGCTTGCAAGGAGTGTGGTTGGTGGATGATGACGTGATCTAGTCCGTCTCCCTAGTACATCCCAGGTATTCTGTATGGGATCCAATTCAGAAGAACGAACGGGTCACGTCAAGCGTACAACACCTTCCGTTTCCCATCGTCTGTGAGGTCAAGCATGATCGCCCATCAGTACTAAGTATGAGCTAGTCTCAAAAACCACAAATGAGATCCCAAAGTCACTATACCTGATAGCGGTTAAATATTGCTGATTCACCCATGTAGAGATGTTCGAGTGGCCAACATAATCCCTTTGTACAGCATAGGTCTATATCCACAATGTTGCGGCGGGAAAGGGAAAAGTATAAGGAAAAGTACTGTCGATGTGAAAATATCGTGAGAAGTGGAGGTTCAAATGTTCGTAAAGCTGATGGGACGTAACTGCAGGATCATAAGTCCCTAAATCTACAAACTACTTATGAACTACCTTGTACTAAAGACAGCACAAACATCCATGCCCGATGGGGTATTCGAAAACCCGACGGGTAACGGCCTCACGCATGGGAACATAGCGCCTCAATGCTCGCGGTCGCTCCGCCGCGGTAGGAGTGGAGGGCAGGATGATATACAGACAGATTTCTGGTTTACAGTGGAAAAAATCAGGCAAAAGTGTAGACATTTCAAGTGAATCACAACTCATACCGTCCCGCTTCTTCTTCTACTATCTTTCATTTCCCCGCACCTTGTTACTACAAATTATGATTTCATTAATACTGAAACTGCAGGGCATGCGAAGGGCGTAAGTCCACCTCGTGACGATGTAACACTATGATTAAAATTACTGTACGTTCTCGCCGGAGTTTCGAGTCCTTCCTCGGGCATGGACGTGTATGTTGTCCTTAGTGTTAAATTAGTGTAAGTAGTTTCTAAGACTGGGGACTAATGACCATAGTAATTTAATCCAATAGGTTTACAAACATTTGAACTTTTTTGAAATTACTGTCCTTCCCAGTTGATGTCAGTCACGTGGTGCCACATAGGCTGCGACACACAAACACGGTGCGTCACTTCACAAATGCCGCCGACAAGTGTTGGAAGCGATCTTTGCGAATTCTATTGGAAATACGTCAGCTGATTTTTAATCAGTGATAGTTCAGTTGTGGCCCAGGACACGATTCAAAATATTGAATTTCAACTTCTTCTTAACCTAACCACAACCTAACGATTTGCAATGTATCCGAGGAGCCGGCCGCGGTGGCCGAGGGGACTGAGGCGCTTCAGTCACGGTCTGCACGGTCACAACGGTCGGGGGTTCGAATCCCCCCTCGGGCATGGATATTTGTGCCGTCCTAGTTAGTAAGTAGTTCATAAGTAGCTTGTAAGTTTAGGGACTGATAGCCCAGTAGTTGTGTCCCATAGGCTTTACAAACATTTGAACTTTTTTTTTTTTTTTTTTTTTTTTTTTTTTTTTTTTTTTTTTGTATCCGAGGAAACAGCGGTCTCTAATATGCGGCAGGACTAAGATCATGATAACTTTCTTCACGGCGATTAAAGCTGCCCTCCTGTGCAGCGCTAAAAGCGAACTGTAACTTGTCGCTATCATTGTTTACACTGACCCTTTAACGCATAGTATAGCTGATCAGCTACGTAATTATATTTTCCCCATTATCTCTCAAACTGATGAAAATTTTACCACAAATTCATTTATAGCTGCTTGTATACATAGTGTTTGAGTCGGATCGTTGGTCGACTGTCAACGATCGACTCCTTATTTTTGATCGGTCTCTGTATGGATCTTTGTACGCCGGTGTGGGCACGTGACTTTGACGGCAGTTGTGCCGCAGGGGCCGATGGAAAGCGGACGAGTACGTAGCTCGGGACTGTTGACGAGTGACGGCTTCCCTCGGCAGGCGAGTGGCCGTGTGGATGGGCAAGGGTTGTCCATACGGAGTCGTGCCGGCCAGGTGTAACTTCTGCTCCGAGTGCGGGCAGATGTTGAATTGCAGTTGCTGTACTGACTGAAATCTGCGCGGTGCCCGGAGGAGTGTGTGTGCCGCCATGAGTGCGTCCGTTTGCTGACAAGCATTTTTCCTTCCGTGGCCTGAGAGGAAGCACATCGGATGGAACTTGTTTATTCTTCAGAGCAGTGGAGACGACGTGGCAACGTGTAACTGAGAGTGATAGTGGGTGAGCGCTGTTTGTTTGATATCGGTTTGACAACCCGGTATTTGTGATTGACATTTATGTGTCAAGTTCTCGGTAGTTTCACTTCGTGGACTCGAATAAATTAATAAAAACGTTAAGTTTACTTCTCCGACCCAGATTCCCTATGCCCTGTTAAATTTTTGCACGTTCGTACCCTGTATATCAATGGTGTGGTGTCTGTTGTTTTGGTCCTTACATGAAATTACGAATTGAATGATATCGCTCACTGGCTGATCGGCCCAGTACTTTACAAGTAGTATAAATGAATTGCAGATTTAATCTCATAAAGTGAATTTTCCGCGATAAGTAAGAACCTCCACAGGCTTGGCTGACACCTTGAGTGGGGGAGGATTTATAATTTTATCAAGTGCCATTTAATTTATACGTAAATGAAGCAGAATGGCTTACTCTTAAAAGGCCCGTTTGACCGTTAGTTTAAATTCGCTTCTTCCTCACCAACGGCGTAGGGACACACGCCCTCGTGCCGTTTGGCTGAAGAACCGCTATTTCAGGTGTCCTAATCGCCCAGGGCGCCGAACCTGCCCACACGGGCCCAGGGAAGGGCACAGAAGGCGCGTTGTCAGGTTGGCTGCAAGCCCCACTCCTTCTCGGCGGAGCGTTACAGTGTCCACCCCAGTCGTGGGCAGTTCTAGCCAATGCTAGTTGAGCGCAGTCGTTATTATCGTCCACAGGTGCTTTGAGAATGTTGAACAGATGGGGCATAACAGTTTCGAGATAATTGCAGAACGACATATTGACCATAGCTGTTTATTTTTTCTCAGTGCTACCGGTTTCAAGCTTATCAAGCTTAGCAGAGATTAGCTAAAAGCTTAACATGTCGTTATACAAGAATTCAAAATTATAACATAAGTATTTGCTGTCATTGCTCTAGTCACTGATAATACCACAGTGGCTGACTGTTACAGACTGACATGTGCTTTTCCACCATGATGCACAGGAGCGCACACTAGCAGTACCTAGTGATCATGAATCGTACTTCGCGCTACGGTTTGGTGTAATATCCAGTTCGGGAATATTTATGGACTATGTTTCCACCTGGGCTAGGAAACGCGTTCGTCAATCAACTGGCGAAAGTGTGCATAATGTTACCGATAGGACTGTAGCCGTTGCCCCTGCTTGGGTTGTTCAGTTAACGCTCATCACTACCAATCTATGTAATGTGATTCTACAATTTTTCCAGGCCTATTTCATGATGAAATAGATGTCGGGAAATCAGCCTGGTTTTTGTGTGCATAGGACACAATATTTCAGCAATCGCCCATGTTGCCATTATCAGATGTGCTGATGTACTGCACACCTGATGATAACATCGTCGATTGCCGAAATATTGTGTTCGATGCACACACATACACACCAGGCTGCTGTCCCTAAACCTATTTCATCAATCTACGTAATGTTTCTCAGCGCACTCTCTCTGCTAGGGGTTGGGCTATTCCAGTTTAAATGATTTCACTGTTTAATTGACTTTCATTTTGCCTTGCTCCTGCAGCGAGACTAGTTATTATCACTTCTATATTTGATTACAAAAGTAAGCGTCTTTCATGTGTAACAGGTTACCTCTCATTCGTCGTGCTTAATGGAACAATACAGATAATTATACCAGGTAAACCTGTTTCCTGACTTGGTCTGTAACTCCTCCACTGTTGACCTATTACTAACATCAGTAGCACTGAAACCCTGCTAGAAGTGACGGAGTTGGATGCCAGCCACGGTCAGGCAGCAGCAGAAGTACAAAGCCGTTATTAGGGCCACAGGTGGTTGTTCTGGGTACAGATTATTCAGGATCTATGCACCCAAATTGCGTGAAAATGTAATCACATGTCAGTTCTGGTATAGGGTAACATGGGGTGAGTTGGACCACTGGGTGAGACGGACCAGTGACGTATTTCGTGAATCCGCCGCTAGAGAGCAGCACCGTTTACTTGTGAGTAAGCTCTTTGGTGAACGAACGCCGTGCAAAAGTATTGATTTCACTATCGTCTTTGTTCTGTTTTGGTAAGTCGAAAAGTTTTATCATGTAGTTACGTTCCTTTGTATTATGGCACAGTTTGCACAGTATTCCCGCAGTTTTATTACTAAAAGCTTGACAAATGTGTTGGCTTGTACCTGACCTAAAAGGCCACCGAGCTCTAAAACTGCAGACTGAAATCGGGGTGGTCCATCTCTCCCAGACAATCGGAATAGATGGACCAGTTCTATTTGTGAGTGATGGACCATGCATTTTAATTAGGGAGAGATGGGCCACATTGAAGTATATCATAAGTGACCTTGAAATTACATTAATATTTTAAACATTGATCGCATAAAATGTTTTTGTATAGTTGGTATTTTTCTCAAACAAGCTGTTTAGAGACTTCAGAGTTTGCAGAGGAACAAGGGATTATTTTAATGAGTCTACCTCCCACTGGTTAAAACCGTTGGATCGAACATTTTTCAAATCACTGAAAAACTATTATTTACAAAGATTGCAACAATTTCTTGATAAATAATCCAGGAAGGAAAATAAACCGTCTTCATGTAAACGAAGGCTTACGCGGCCGTTGTCATTGTTGATAAAACTCTTTTGGGTATCGGACCGCATCGTCAATATATCAAATATTTCACTGACGTTTCGGCCACTATTGCAAGCTGCCATTTTCTGGGTGTTATGTGTTATCAAGAAACCGTCTTCAATTTGGAAAACTACTAAATTCAGCATGGGTTAAATCAGCTACCGTCGAAAGTGACACAAGTAGCTTCAAGGCATGCAGAGTAATTGCACTGAGTATGTCTGCAATCGTCGACCATGCTTTTTTGTCGGAAGTTAAGTCAGTGCTAACAAATATAGGAGCTGAATCTAGCACTCAAGCCAACCAACCAGTTCACAGATGCCGGCCGCGGTGGCCGAGGGGACTGCGGCGCGTCAGCCACGGTCTGCACGGCCACTACGGTCGGGGGTTCGAATTCCCCCTCGGGCATGGATATTTGTGCCGTCTTTAGTGTTAGCTAGTTCAGAAGTAGTTTGTAAGTTTAGGGACTGATGACCCCGTAGTTAAGTCCCATAAGCTATACAAATATTTGAACATTCTTGAGTTCACAGCTCAGCAACAAAGCTTGAGACCCCAAGCACTTCAAAAGAGCTGCGTTCCTCCGCCGACACAACTTCAAGCACCACTGCTACGAAATCTGAGACTTCCACAGGTGAGGTGTTGATCGCCTCTTCTCCAGGGGGAACAAGTAGCAAGCAGCCGTTTCCATCAAATCGAACATTCCCACCAGACACCCAGTCTACTACACCTC
Organism: Locusta migratoria; assembly: GCA_026315105.1. Taxonomy (NCBI): domain Eukaryota; kingdom Metazoa; phylum Arthropoda; class Insecta; order Orthoptera; family Acrididae; genus Locusta; species Locusta migratoria. The sequence continues at coordinate 117,317,485 of CM048744.1, read as the reverse complement.
TAATATCACGGTATGATGCAGCTCATGTGGAGTAAAACTTGTGACGTGACATTATAGTTAACAGGGACGGACCTAGGCTCTTTGGCGCCCGGGGCAAGATTGTCATTTGTCGCCCCCCCCCCTTCCCATCGTCGCAATGACGAAGTATGAGAATAAAAACAACTAAAACTGGATTTATATTGAGTTCTTTTATTCACAAGCAGGAGAACATGTACCTTATGAATGAAGACATAAATGAATACTGATAAAAATGTAAATAAAAAATTAATTATAAAATTTCAGGTCTAGACCTAAATTAAGGAAGAAGCTTACCAATAGATGTTCACATACAATTCAAAGTATTTAGTATTAAATAAAAAGTAAATGTAGATTAAAAAAGTCAAATTTTCCAAATGTAAAGTGTGATAGAATATTATCTTGAACTATTTACTGAAAAAATGAATCAGTATGAACAAGAACTGTTCCTTTAATTTTTATTCCACTTTATAATGGCTGGTTTGAGAGGCAACAATGTATAAATAGTTTAAATTGTGAGCAGTCTCAAATTTGTAATTGACTATTATGTTCGGTTACACGTTTGGTCCGTTACAGATGTAATGATATGGGGTTTCGGATGTGCAGCGGTGAAAGCAGTTTCAGCATTTTTATAGAAGTTATCGTTACGCTCCCCATATCAGTTGGAAGACATGGTGCCACGGTAGGTCCATCATGGGTAGGCTAATACTTCATATTTAGGACAACAAAGAAAACATTGGCGCGATTAAGTCGATTACAACAAAGAAAGTCGCAGTCGTACGGCGCGGGTGTCGCAATACTGTACTGTACAAGCGTAGTGAATGGTCGGTGGTCAGCGCATTCGGGATAACTTGACTAATACTTTGTAATCCAAAAAGCACGGGTGCAGAGGCAGCCGAAACGTCATGTATTTAATAGTTTCAAACGAAAAGGAATGCAAATAAAAGTACTTATTATTACTTATTGCTTATGTAAGTGTGACTCGTAATTAGCACCGTAATTAGAGTGCCAAATTATGATTCCAAAGATCGTGGGTTCGATTGACGCCAGGACGTAAGATTTTCATCTGTCACTTTTCACTTATTTCACCTCCGGCAATGTTGCTGATGTGAAAAAGGTCGAGTAGCACCGTCATTCGGAACCCACGTTAAACTGCAGGTCCCCCTATAACTGGCTGGGTAAGTCAGTTCGAAGGTCGGAGGAAGGCAACGGCATACGGCCTCCAAACAGGACCATGCCTACTAAAGCACTGTGGTGTTCAAACCAATCTTCCCATTGCTGACTGCTTTTTTTATTATGTAACGAAATTCATACTATTATAGCTTACAGTAAAGTTGATTTAGTCCATGAAATTTTCTCTTCAAAAATCATGATAATTGTACTAAAACGTTTGCCCATTTTGGCACCCCCTGAACTCTGCGCCCGGGTTAGCTTGCCCCCGCTCCCCCCCCCCCCCCCCCCGAAGATCCGTCACTGATAGTTAAACGTCCAGGTACTCTGTGTCTACATGGATGCTGATCGGAGCTCCAGATGTGAGAATGTTGGGCGGACGGCGAGAGGGGCGGCTTTAACCGTCGGACGCGGCACCTCCTGGCAAGGTAAGGCGGGGGAGGGGGGGGGGGGGGGTTGGCCGGTGCGTGCCAGCCCAGCCCAGACCAAGGCGGGAGAGGCGTCCGTCGGCCGTCGGCCGGTATTGATCAGCGCGCTGTCCGTCAGACGCCTTCTCGCCGCCTCCTGCCAATCAGTTGGCGCCATCTGCGAGCCGCCAGCGCCGGCTAGCGGCCGCTGCCCACACCACGGCAAAGGCTGCCGCGCACCGTCTGCTAAGACTCCGATATTCAAGAAAGGCAGTAGCAGTGACAGGCCCAGCTCATTGACGTCGATTTGCGGCATGATTTTGGAACATATACTTTGTTCGAACACTATGAACCCTCGAAGAAAACGACCTATTAACCATTATTACTGTACTTCAAGCACCAGTTGTCAATAATAAAATATATATGGTATCCCAGCTATCTTGTCCACCCAAAATATATCCGGAACAATAACAGCTATTGTAAAACGACTGTCACCGGTATCAATGTACGGCTGGGGCTCATGAATATACATATTTGGAAACATTCTAAAACGAAAGCAAATGTGTTGTTAACACAAACTTTTTTTTCAGCAATCCATAGCATAATAAATTACATAAACAATGGCTTTGATTGCATCACAATATTCCTATTACATCCCGAGATATTGCGACGCGAAGTTGACGCTTGAAATACGCGAAACGCGAGGCTAGCGCACGTCCTGAGCAGCATGGGGTTCTCGCCTGTGTTAAAAAACACATTTGCTTTCGTTTTACAATGTTTACAAATATGTAAATATGGATTCACGATTTCCAATCAGATAGAACACAGTTCCTAGTAATTGACGGTAAGTCATCCAGTAAGACAGAAGTGATATCTGGCGTTCCCCAGGGAAGCGTTTTAGGTCCCCTACTCTGCCTTGTGTTTATAAACGATTTAGGAGACAATCTGAATAGCTCCCTTAGACTGTTCGCGGATGATTCTGTCGTTTATCGGTTAATTAAGTCAACAGAGGATCAAACACAACTGCAAAGCGATTTAGACAAAATTTCCACATGGTGCAAAAATTGGCAATTAACACTAAATAATGAAAAGTGTGAAGTAATACACATGACCAGTAAAAGAAATCCGCTGAAATTCAATTACACGATAAATCAGTCAAACCTTAAGGTCGTAAATTCTGCCAAATACCTAGAACATCTTAGACTGGAGAGATCACATAGAAAAAATCGCACTGACGTGTTTTACTGCCCACTTTAGATTTGTAGTTTTATAAGTTTTTGTAAACATTTCGGATCAAAATAATAATCTAAATAATAAAAAATTATGGTGATATGATTACGACTCTAGTATTTTGGTAATATCTATGCACCCAACACGTGTCTGGTCATAATAGTTCAGAGTTTATTTTCTTTGCCGGTACTGGTTGCGAATGACTATGCCCTGGAACGAACGTAGCTCACTGTCTGGCCGCTGTGAGACGCTGGGCTGTGCCGCATCAGACAGCCAGTGAGCTACGCGATTGCGAGCTACTCTGCGTGACTTGACGTGGCACGCCAGTGCACAGGCGTTCTCTTCAGACTGTGTTGGTTCAACGCCATCTGTAACACAAAACTGAGTAAATTTCTCAACGTACAACCTAGAACGAATATGAACAAACGACCGCATATATATGCTCTTTCTTCCTAAAAGGTTTTCGCACACTCTTGTTAACTGAACACAACTATATTTTGCAAGATTCAGAGTTGTTCAAAGGTAAGAACGCTTTCTCTGAAAAGTGCATTTGTTCTGTTTCGAGAACATGCCATAAAATGCATAGCAACGAACTGTAAACATAGAGTTCTTTATCACATCTTCATAAGCTGGGGAGATACTGTTAAAATGACTGTTGTAAATATAACAATAAACTTTGTATATATGTTAAGTACTAGAGTTATGTGGAATTCAGTATTGCCACACTTATTCCGTTTGTGATGTTAGCTGTAAAAGAAAACGTAATCACGATTTGAAATAGAATATTTGCTATTGATTTTACAGAGTAACATGAACGAAGTCATATGTGAACTACATGAAAGGTAATAACATCTACGTTAAAACCGACCATAGCAACCTTGTCAAACATTTTAGTATATGCAATGATTCTAATTACAGACTTTCAATATATTCCACAAATAGTGAATAACCGCTTAGGAAAACAAACAAAAAGAACCAAGGTAATTTGTTGCCAAGTATACACTCCCCTGTCGTTTCAATAAGGGACTACACTTGCCACAGAAATCTAGAACTTCCTTTATATATACGAAACTACCTGTGTCAGCACGTTGTTCAGAATGTTCATTATTACAGTATCCTCACAGTTTACGGGCATATGATTCAGAAGACCATTCTTCAATTATTTGTTACGTATTTCACGGCATGTTCACGAAATAGCAAAAACACGCAATTTAGAGGGAGCATTTTTACATACGTACAACTCTAAACATTGAAGAACATAGTTCTATTTAATTAATAAGGATGCCCGAAACCCTTTTAGAAAAAAAGGAGAAAAAACGTCTTTCAGTAGTGGCGAGTTCCGAACCACTGGCCATGAGCACTACAGTCCAACGCGCTACCCACTACACACAGGTAACAACTGGATTATGTGACCTTATTTCTTGTCCTATTAATGGCAGTTAACTGATACTTATATGGCATTTTTAGACACTAGATTATCATTTATCGCTCGAAGAACGACACGTTTTGGTAATTCTTCAATGCGCCACTCTTTAGAAATGACAACGTACAAGTTAACAATAAGAAAATCATAAAATATGCAACGCAAGATGTCGTATGCCAGAGACAGGTCTGGGCGAGGAATGTCACGTGACATCTCCGAACGGCTGGTTTTCGTTAATTCAATAGAGGGTGTCAAATGTCCGTTAATTTTGCAAATATCTCTCAAACGATACGAGATATGAAAAAAAAAACATAAGAGAGTAACGTTGTAGAGAATTTTCTCCTCTACAAATTAGGTTATTCAATTTTCTTGGCAGGTGAATTGATAAGCCGTTATTGGTATTTAAATTTCGAGCTGCCAAAAGACGATCACAAAGGCACACTTTTAGTGTTACTACCGAAACCTAAAGTGGGCCAATATTGCAAGTGCTGACAAATGTGAAAATTACTGAACTATCGGTCTAAAAAGTCATGGTTGCAAAATACTAATACAATTATTTAAAAACGAATGGAAAATTTTGTGGAATCTGACCTCGGGGAAGATCAGTTTGGATTTAGGAGAAATGTAGCAACACGTGAGACAATAATCACATTACGACTCATCTTAGAAGATATGCTAAGCAAAAGCAAACCTACTTTTTCAGCATTTTTAGATTTCGAGAATGCTTTTGACAATGTCGACTGGAATACACTCTTTCAAATTCTGAAGGTAACAGGGGTAAAATGTAGGGATCGAAGAGTTATATGCAACCTGTACAAAAACCAGACAGTAATTATTAGAGTCTAGGGACGAGAAAGGGATGCAGAGGTTGAGAAGAGAGTAAGACAGGGTTGTAGCCTTTCTCCAATGTTGTTCATTCTGTACATTGAGCAAGCAGTGAATGAATGCAAGGAGAAATCTGGAGAGGGAATTAAAGTTCAGGGAGAAGAAATAAAAACTTTGCGGTTTGCCGATGACATAGTAATTTTGTCAGAGACTGCAGAGGATCTGGAAGAGCAGTTGAATGCAATGGACAGTGTCTTGAAAGGAAGATATAAGATGAACATTAACAAGAGTAAAACGAGGGTAATGGAATGTAATGTCAGAAAATCTGGCGATGCTGAAGGAGTTAGATTAAGTAATGAGACAATGAAGTAGTAGATGAGTTTTGTTGTTTAGGTAACAAAATAACTTCTGATGGTCGAAGTAGATAAGATATAAAATGCGGAATGGCTATGGGAAGAAAAGCATTTCTAAAGAAGCGAAACTTGTTAACATCAAATATTAATTCAAATGTTAGGAAGTCCTTTCTGAAAGCATTTGTCTGGAATGTAGCGTTGTATGTAAGTGAAACGTGGACGATAAGGAGCTCAGACAAAAAGATGATAGAAGCTTTCGAAATGTGGTGCTACTGAGGAATGATGAAAATTAGATGGGTAGATCACGTAACTAATGAAGAGGTGCTTAACTGAATTGGGGAGGAAAGGAATTTCTGGCATATCCTGTCTAAGAGGAGGGTAGATTGGTAGGACACATTCTGAGACATCAAAGAATTGTCAACTTAGAAGGAAGAGTGTGGGCTAAAAATCGTAGAGGGAGACCGAGGGACGAATACAGTAAGCAGTTTGTAAAGGATGTAGGTTGCCGAACGTATTCTCAGATGAAGAGACTTGCACAGGACAGGGTAACGTGGAGAGCTGCATCATACCAGTCTGCGAACTGAAGACCGCAACAACAACAATCACACCTATATTCTTGTTTGATTTGAGTTATAAATGAGAATATTGTTGCTCGTAATGTCGAAAATTCCGTCACATGACGTGTGCAAATCAGAGTTGGAGCGAAAAGGTTAGATGTTGGTTTCAAACCGCAACACGGCAGAGATAGGGAGACGCCATTGATATGGAAGTCACGCACTCTAAGTTATCTATGGTCTGTGCCGTAGAGTAGAACCTCTCTGGAGTGAGTATTGCGTTGTTTTCTCTACGAGGTTCAGGTTCTGCTCATGTTATCAACATTAAGCTCAGATTGTCACGTGATATCCTTATATAAATACGCGAAATCGAAAATTGAAGTACCGTTTTTCTATTTTATCAGAAGGCCAATGTTGTTTCTGTTGTTGTCTTCAGTCCGGAGACTGGTTTGATGCAGCTCTCCACAATACCCTACCCTGAGCAAGCCTCTTCAACTCAACATAAAAAGCCGGCCGCTGTGGCCTAGTGGACTGAGGCGCTCCAGTCACTGTCGGCACGGCCACTACGGTCGGAGGTTCGAATCCCCCCTCGGGAATGGATATTTGGGCCGCCCTTAGTATTAGTTAGATCATAAGTAGTTTGTAAGTTTAGGGACTGATAACCACGTAGTTAAGTCCCATAAGCTATACAAACATTTGAATCCACATAAAAACGACATCCATCTCTTGGTGTTCCTCTGCGGTTTTTACCTCACACACTTCCCTCCAACGCTAAATTCACAATTACTTGATGTCTAAAAATGTGTTCTACCAATCGATCCCTTCTTTTAGTCAAGGTATGCCGAAAATTCCTTATCTCCCCAATTATGTTCAGTACCTCCTCATTAAATACGCGATCCACCCATCTAATCTTCAGCAATCTTCCGTAGCAGCACATTTCAAAAGCCTCTATCCTCTTCCTGTCCGCACTGTTTATCGTCCATGATTCACTCCAATACAAGGCAACACTTCACACAAATGCCTTCGGAAAGGACTTCCTTAGGCTTAAATCAACATTCGATGTTAAGAAATTTCTCTTTTTCAAGAACGCTATTATACCCATTGTCATTCTGCATTTTATATCCACTGTACTGGGACCACAATTTGTTATTTTATTGCTCAAGTAACAATACTCATATACCTCCTTTATTGTTTCGTTGCCTAATCTAATTCCTTCAGCATCTCCTGATTTTCTTATACTGCACTCCATTAACCTTGTTTTGCATCTTGTTAATGTTTATCTTATATGCATCTTTCAGCACACTGTCCATTCCGTTCAGCCGCGGTGGAGTAGCTGAGCGGTCTAAAGCGTCTCGCTGCGGAGCGCGCGGTTGCTCGCCGTGGAGGATCGAGTCCTCCGTGGGGCATTGGTGTGTGTGTTGTCCTTAGGTCAGTTTACCTAGGTTTCAGTAGTTTGTAAGCTACGGACTGATGACCACGCAGTTTGGTTCGATAGATTTACGGACATTTGAACATTCCGTTCAACTGCTCTTCCAGGTCCTTTGCTGTCTCTGACAGAACTACTATGTCGTCTGCAAAACGGAATGTTTTTAATTCTTCACACTGAATTTTAATTCCTCCTCCAAATTTCTCCTTGCTTTCCTTTATAGCTTGCTCAAATGTAACTTATATAAATCGAAAGATGGTTTGCTGTAGCAATGTACAATACAATAATCAAGCGTGTACATAGCCGTTAAGCGTAGTAACACACTACACACTACAGGAACATATCCCTAGACTGGCACTACCGAATACAGTATTACTGGTCTCCCTGTACTTTAATCAATGTATCAACAATTATTTGTGTACGGATGTAACAGTCGTAAGAAATAGGGATAAACTGAGATAATTTTGCCACATGAAGTTTGACGTAAAGGTTAAATTTTAGTTACGGCGGTGGCGTAGTGTGCAAATGTTGGCAACGAAATGTACGCTGTTAACTACAGAGCAGGAACAGAATTAATTATTTACTTCGTGGTCAACACGAAAGACTATGTCCCTCATTCTATGTAACTGGTTTTCCGAAGTCTCTTCGTCAGTCTTTGCCGTACGCCACCACTGCCGTAAGTATAATTCTATAGTAAACTAGACAAACTTGTTATTTGTGTAATACTAGTTCACTTATCCGCAACTTCGTTTGTGTTATGAAGTTCACAAACCGATAAGAAATACAGCACTGACTTGTATAATTTTGTTTATATTTCATTCTCTGAACAAGTAATTAATCAGCATATATAGTGCTGCCTTCTAGCGCATTTTGTTTTAAGTGACTTGACGTTAAATATCGACTAATCGATACAAACTTTGTTTTGTAGTCCCTTTTGTTTAGTGTGGTAGCCTTGTGATCACAGTGAAATTATGTCGCAAAGTGCTGTGTTGTGGGGCTAGCAGGCCCAGAAGTGTATGTGCTATGCATTCAGTCTAAGCAGCAAGAGAGCTCCTCAACAGGAATGGGAGTGCTTAAAACACTCCTTTATAGTCTATGCCCCAGCCCATAAAGAGACATAACCTTACATAGGTCATATTTCTGCGTTTACAGGTTCATTGCCACAAACAACAAGATGTTGTCAAAAAGGAATAATGTAAATACTGAGGTAAAAATTGGCACACAAGCCTGGAATGACATGTGGTTCTATTAGAACAAACAGATAAATAAGAAGTTCAAAAATGTCCGACAGATGGCGCTCGTCATCTGATCAGAAAAGCAATAATTACCATAACAAACAAAGACAAAACAAAGATGATGCTCTTTACAGGAAATGCTCAATGTATTCACCATCATTTCTCAAAAATAGCTGTAGTCGAGAAAAAATGCTGTGAACAACACTGTAAAGCATGTCTGGAGTTATGGTGAGACATTGGCGTCGGATGATGTCTTTCAACATCGGTCGAACACGATACACTTGCTACTTCATGTAACCCCAAAGCCACTAATCGCACCGACTGAGGTCTGGGGACCTGGGAGGCCAAGCATAACGAAAGTGGCGGCTGAGCACACGATCATCACCAAACGACGAGCGCAAGAGATCTTTCACGCGTATAGCAGTATGGGGTGGAGCGCCATCTTGCATAAACATCGTACGTTCCAGCAGGTGTTTATCAACCAGGCTGACAATGATGCCATTCTGTCACGTATCAGCGTACCTCTCACCTGTCACGGCAGCAGTTACAAAACTAGAATCACGCGCCATCTGTCAGACATTTTATGAACTTACTTTTTTTCTTTTTTTTTTTTTTTTTTTTTTTTTGTTCTAATAAAACCCCATGTTATTCCAAGCATGTGTGTCAATTTTTACCTCTCTATCTACATTATTCCGTGATTTATTAAGTTTTCAAATTTATACAGCTTTTTGATCACCCGTAGATTAATGTACGCCTTTAGGAATATATTTTGTATGCCTGTAGCCTGATGATGATGATGCACAGCACGGAACACGTCGCTGTTAAATACTTTTTAACATTCAAATCGTAGTTGTGACTGTTGGTGGAAATTTCAAACAACCTTTTAATTATTTAGTTACAGTCACTGCCGATACAAAGTCAGCATTTACTGATTACTAATATTGCCTGTGGTCGAAAATCGACCACTTGTGTTTACAATGGTCACTGGGGGTAAAATTTTACGTATCATGTCGGCGGCCTCGCGTGATTATGTTGGCAACATCAACAAAACGATAGAAAATCTTTGCCCATATGTTCGAACCACATAGAATGACTCGATTAGTAGATCGTACAGACCAAGAAGTAAACAAATAACGCTTTTCCTGCTTTATAGTTGACAGGTTCTTGTATGTACCCTCGTCCGCTCAATAAAAATAATTGACCTCGTAAAGCGAAGATTCCATGAGAAACATCGGCGTTGTCAAGCGACTGGCTAAAATGAAGACTCACAGGATTCTCACTATTCAGCCTCTGTTGCCAACGTTATCATAGTAGGCCGCTGGGATATTTGGTAAAATTTAAACGGCACTGGGAGGTATGAAACGGTATCTTTTACTGACACAACAACAAATAAATAAAAACGGAAGTATGTACTTATCATGCCATTTTCGAATTATATAACTTTCATTAGCCTAATATTTGAAATGGAACTACAATTTCGGTGTTCGTATATTTATTCAATGCCAAGAAATAATGTTGTTTCTAAAAGAGATATTCAGATTTCCAGAGCTGACAACATGTCGAGTTTGTAGTTTCACCTGTACACCGCTACATGGAAGGAAGGAATCTTGGAGTTTAACGTCCCGTCGACAGCGTGGTCATTAGAGACGGAGCTTACGCTCGGAATGTGTGGGTAAGGATGTGTAAGGAAATCGGCCGTGCCCTTTCAAAGGAACCATCCCGGTATTTGCCTGGAGTGATTTAGGTTAATAACGGGAAACCTAAATCTGGCTGGCCGGAGGTGGATTTGAACCACCATCCTTCCGAATGCGAGTCCAGTGGGTTACCACTGCGCCACCTCGCTCGGTGCCGGCCGCGGTGGCCGAGGGGACTGAGGCGCTCCAGTCACGGTCTGCACGGCCACTACGGTCGGGGGTTCGAATCCCCCCTCGGGCATGGATGTTTGTGCCGTCTTTAGTATAAGGTAGTTCATAAGTAGTTTGTAAGTTTAGGGACTGATGGCCCCGTAGTTAAGTCCCATAAGCTTAACAAACATTTGAACATTGAACCTCGCTCGGTACCGCTACATGCCTCAACCGGCGAATCATCATTTATATCGGCATTCTCGACTTCGTAGTTCCACCCGAGCACCGCTACATGCCTCTCCCGGCGCATCGTCATTTATATCGTCTTTCTCGACTTCGTAGTTCCACCCGAGCACCGCTAGATGCCTCTCCCGGCGCATCATCCTTTATATCGGCATTCATATGCAAACATCCATTTCCTATAACCACTCTTAATCATTGCGAAAATGAAGCATTTGAACGGCACGAGAAAGCGAGTTCGGAGTAATCCGTGTTTCGATATTCACTTATTTTAATACTGCAGATGCGCTGCATTACAGCGTCTTTGGTCGAGGCGAATAGCCAATGATTGAGCTAATTGTTGGAGAATGTAGAACTTGATCCAAGCTGTAGATAGGAAAGTTTCTACTTCCTTTACCACTTTTAATGGCTAAATGCACACATTATATGTATATTCGTGAATTCTACGACAAACAATTTTTCGAATGATGTAACTTTCATTGGCCTTCTTGTACAAAGAAATTATTAATCTGTACCACAATTTTCGTGTTAACGTATTTATATAATGATATAAAAGACAGTATTTACAATATTATCAGTTAATTGTTGTTTTTCAGCTGTGATTACATTATGATTACACATAATGGGCATGTGATAAGTGAGACTGAACAGTTCAAATTTCTAGGTGTTCATATAGACAGTAAGCTGTCATGGAAAGCCCATGTTCAGGATCTTGTTCCAAAACTAAATTCTGCTATATTTACCATTAGAACAATATCTGAGATAAGTGATTTTTCAACACGAAAAGTAGTCTATTTCGCTTACTTTCACTCACTTATGACGTACGGCATTGTTTTTTGGGGTAACTCGCCTGATGCAAAAAGGATATTTCTGGCTCAAAAACGGGCGGTTCGAGCAATATCTGGTGTAAGTTCGCGAACGTCATGTCGACTCCTTTTCAGTAGTCTGGGAATTTTGACTCTGGCGTCACAATACGTTTTTTCTTTAATGTCGTTTGTTGTTAATAATATCAGCTTATTCCCACGAGTTAGTAGCTTGCACTCGGTGAATACTAGACAGATGTCTAATCTACATTTGCACCGCACCACCTTAACACTTGTGCAGAAAGGGGTGCAGTTTCTGCGGCATCCATTTTCAATAAGCTGCCACAAGAACTTAAGAATCTTAGCACTAATCCACATGCTTTCAAATCTAAATTGAAGAGTTACCTCGTGGCTCACTCCTTTTATTCTGTCGAGGAACTCCTAGAAAAGTTAAACAATTAAGCTAATTTATTTTTTCTTTATTGATTCTTTTCACTTTTTCTATTACCATTATTGTGTAACAATTAATGTATTGACTTGTTCCATGACCATGGAGTCTTACTCCTGAAGTGGGTCCTATGGAACAGAATAAATAAATAATAATAATAATAATAACTTTATTGTCAGAAAATAAGTAAGAGCGCAGTGTTTTGTGGTGGTGGAAGCTGTGGAGCACTGGATGGTAGGTGTGCATAGCGGGCGGCTCCGCATTCGCTGGGGGTGCTTTACGGGCAGGCAGGCGGTGTAATCTGCGGAAGGCCGGTGGGAACAGCCAAGCAGCGGCGTACGTCTGCCGCCAGGGCGAGGGCCGGGGCGGGGGCGTACCTCCTGATTACACGGACGCTCTTCTTGCCGCGCCGCGCCCGGCTTACATACCGGATTACCGCTCACACGCCCAGGGCACGGCCGGCCGAGAGAACAGCGCGGAAAAAGGCTGCGGGTCTGGTAGCGGCCGCTGCTCGTCTCGTGTGGCAGCCAACGCTGCCCCCTCCTACCTCAATGACCACAAATCTTTGTTGTTGCTGTTGTGGTCTTCAGTCCGGAGACTGGTTTGATGCAGCTCTCCACCCTAAACTATCCTGAGCGAGACTCTTCATCTCCTCATAAGAACTACAATCCACATTCATCTTGAAACTTCCTGGCAGATTAAAATTGTGTGCCGGAACCGGGACTCGAACCTGGCACCTCTGCCTTTCGCGGGCAAGCGCTTGCTCGCGAAAGGCAGAGGTCCCAGGTTCGAGTCCCGGTTCCGGCACACAATTTTAATCTGCCAGGAAGTTTCATATCAGCGCACACTCCGCTGCAGAGTGAAAGTTTCATTCTCGAAACATCCCTTAGGCTATGGCTAAGCCGTGTCTCCACCATATCCTGTCTTCCAGTAGTGCTAGCTAGTCTTTCAAGTTTCGCAGGAGAGCTTCTGTGAAGTTAGTAAAGTAGGAGGCGAGGTACTGGCAGAAGTAAAGTTGTGAGGCGGCATCGTGATTCGTTTCGGGGAAGCTCAGTAGGTAGAGCGCTTGCCCGCGAAAGGCAAAGTTCCCAGGTTCGAGTCCCGGTTCTGGCACACAATTTTAATCTGCCAGGAAGTTTCATATCAGCGCACACTCCGCTGCAGAGTGAAAGTTTCATTCTGGAAACATCCCTTAGGCTGTGGCTAAGCCATGTCTCCACCATATCCTTTCTTCCAGGAGTACTAGTCTTGCATGGTTCGGAGGAGAGCTTCTGTGAAGTTTGGAAAGTAGGAGGCGAGGTACTGGCAGAAGTCAAGTAGTGAGGCGGCATCGTGATTCGTGTCGGGGTAGCTCAGTCTGTGGAGTACTTGCCCGTGAAAGGGAAAGTCCCAGGTTCGAGTCCCGGTTTCGCCACACAATTTTAACCTGCCAGGAAGTTTCATATCAGTGCACACTCCGCTGCAAAGTGAAAGTTTCATTCGGGAAACATCCCTTAGGCTGTGGCTAAGCCATGTCTCCACCATATCCTTTCTTCCAGGAGTGCTAGTCTTGCATGTTTCGCAGGAGAGCTTCTGTGAAGTTTGAAAAGTAGGAGGCAAGTTACTGGCGGAAGTAAAGTTGTGAGGCGGCATCGTGAGTCGTGTCGGGATAGCTCAGTCGGTAGAGCGCTTACCCGCGAAAGGCAAAGGTCCCAGGTTCGAGTCCCAGTTCCGGCACATAATTTTAAAGTTGCCAGGTAGTTTCATATCAGCGCACTCTCCGCTGCAGAGTGAAAGTTTCATTCTGGTCACATTCATCTTACTGTATGTCTTGTGCGAATGCAGGGCAATACTGCAGGATCCGATACCAGCTGGCTGGTTTGACCGATGACGTCACGGACGGGGCATATTTAACAGGGAAAAAACCGCGCTAAAAAAAATTCCGAAACGCAAGACAAATCTCATTAAATAAAACTTCGCATTACACACAATAGACACTTTCCCTCGCCACAGTGGAGCGCCATGGAGTTACTATTTCGATCGTTTGTAATACCAAATTGCTTGACACACCACTGTGGCAAGGGGAATGAGAATTTTGTGCGTAATGCAAAATTTTATTTTATTAGTTTTATTTTGTTTTTCGAAATGTTCTTTTCTTGCTGTTTAGTATCACCCCGGTCATGATGTTATTGGTCAAAACAGACGGGTATTGCCATACGGGTATTGCCATATGGACAAAGCCGACGAGTGGTATTGCGTGTTTTATTTGACCCAGCTGAAGATTTATAGCAAAGTACATAGCCACAAGACTGAGGGAGGATGATCTTCAATATTCAAGGTTAAATTTAACTTCGGCACACGAATGAGTGAATTACGTTGCTACAAAAGTACTCAGACAATGTCACAACTGTCTGTACACACCACACTTATGATTGATATTAGTGATCGCGTCATAAACAAAGTGTAAATTTTATTCAAGAATCAAAAATAATCGATAAATGTGTATGCTTGACAATCTACTGAACCACCGCCCTGCAATAAATCATGTTGTTGTTGTTGTCGTCTTCAGTCCGGAGACTGGTTTGATGCAGCTCTCCACCCTACTCTATCCTCAGCAAGCCTCTTCATCTCCTCATAAAAACGGCAACCTACATCCATTTGACTTCACTTGCTGTATTCATCTCTTGGTCTCCCTTTGCGAGTTTTGACCCCACACATTCCCCTCCAAAGCCAAATTTACGATTCCTTCGTGTCTAAGAATGTGCCCTACCAATCGATCCCCTCTTTTAGGCAAGGTATGCCAAAAATACCTTTTCCCCCCAATTATGTTCAGTACCTCTTCATTAGTTTCGCGATCTACCCACCTAATAATAATATGGTTTTTTGTTCCATAGGACCCAATTGAGGAGTGAGACTCGATGGTCATGGAACAAGTCATTACATGAATTTTTATACAAGAATGGTAACAGAAAATTTTTAAGTAGTCTTATGCACACGACAATCTTAAGACAAAGTGAAAAGAATCAATAAAGAAAAAAAATGAATTAGCTTAATTGCTTAATTTTTCTAGGAGTTCCTCGACAGAAGAAAAGGAGTGAGCCATGAGGTAACTCTTCAATTTAGATTTGAAAGCGTGTGGGTTAGTGCTAAGATTCTTTAGTTCTTGTAGCAGCTTATTGAAAATGGATGCTGCAGAATATTGTACACCCTTCTGCACAAGTGCAAGGTGGTGTGATGCAAATGTAGATTCGACTTTTGTCTAGTATTCATCGAGTGAAAGCTACTGAAGTGTTACATGGTCCTATTACATTTGTTGGAGCCAGATTTTATTTCAGTATTAGAAGTACTGAAGTTTTTGGTGGTTCTGGATGGCTTACAGTTGCTTTGATACGAACAAGTGATGCTAAGAAACCTGGATTGGAATCTTTCAACGAGGGGGATATTATATGTTTTCGTACATGGAGTATTGGTGAAGTACCTAACAAGCAACTCGTGGGGTGGGAATAAGCTGATATTATTAACAACAAACGACATTAAAGAAAAAACGTATTGTGAAGCCAAAATTCCCAGACTACTGAAAAGGGGTCGACATGTCGTTCGTGAACTTACACCACATATTCCTTGAACCGCCCGTTATTGAGCCAGAAATATCCTTTTCGTATCAGGCTAGTTACCCCAAAAAATAATGCCGTACGTCATAAGTGACTGAAAGTAACCGTAATAGACTACTTTTAGTGTTGAAAAATCACTTATTTCAGATATTGTTCCAATGGTAAATGTAGCAGAATTTAGTTTTGGAACAAGATCCTGAACATGGGATTTCCACGACAGCTTACTGTCTATCTGAATACCTAGAAATTTGAACTGTTCAGTCTCACTTATCACATGCCGATTATGGGTAATCAATATGTCAGCTTTCGTCAAATTAAGTGTCAGAAATTGTAAAAATTGAGTTTTACTGTGATTTAACATCAACTTGTTTTCTACAAACCATGAACTTATCTTTTGAACTGCATTATTTGATACTGTGTCAATATTACGAGCAACCTAATATTCAACATTCTTCTGTAGTACCACATTTCAAAAGCTTCTATCCTCTTCCTGTCTAAACTATTTACTGTCCAAGTTTCACTCGCCTTAAAGGCAAAACTCCACACAAATACCTTCGGAAAGGACTTCTTTACACTTAAATTAATATTCGATGTTAACAAATTTCTCTTTTTCAAAAACGCTTCCTGCAGTTTTTGGTGACGTTCAATTTGGGGATGCGAGCGGTCTAGTTTTTATATAGTAAGTCTATGATCACAACTGAATGTTCAAGACATTAGTTTTATAATCACAAGTAATTATACTCAATGGTAAATGGTAAATGGGTATACCACAAACATGAGTGAAGTGTAAAGATGCTCGAATCATTAGACTTCATATCGAATTTTTACATGTTAAAGGAAGTTCCTGTCATGTACGAACAGATAATAACAGGAATTAATGTTTCTCGTTTGTTTATATTCTCTCACTTTCAGCGGAGTAGGCTAAAAGTATACACATTATTCGTGTTTCCTCATGAAAAAGTTGTATCTTTATATCATTGAATCAGGGAAATTCACCTGTTTATACATTTATTTCTCGATTATTTATGTCTCTCGATATTTTACTAATGGTTGGAACACAAAAATTTCAGAAACTATTTGGTTAATAGTAATTACAAACAAACATTTCTCTTACCGCACCTTCCCACCACTAGGAGCCTACTATCGTTGCAACTGTCAGTTGGTAACAACTTTCACAGCAGTGAGTGTCGTGACTGTGTATATTGGACTGTGATTGTACTCTTGCAAGTTGGGTTGGGTTGTTTGTTTGGGATAGGGGGACTAAACAGCAAAGATTATCAATCCCTCGCTAGGGAGGGGAACGAGTGAGGACAGGAAAAGAGGGAAGGGGGAAAGGAAATGCAGTCCAGGAAGTAAAGAAGGAAAGAAGACTGCATTGGCTCGGGGCTCCGAGCTCGCCATGCACGTACTCATGAAACAACAGTGAGCCCTCTGGGGGGTGTACTTTTGCCTTGGCCAGTGATGTATATCTTTGCTTTCCAGGAAGTGTTACTAGTTTAGTTCTGCAACGTTCGTGTCACGAGGACTTCTCAGTGCACTGGAGCCTCCTGCTCTGGATTCTTTGGACCTTTCTACGACTTTGGAAGGCCTTGCTGATGATGACTACACCTACCTAGACATGCATAAACTTTGTGTGCTGTGCCGTGTCAATAAATAGTTGAGATATTGTATTATAAATTTATTGTGTTATCATTATAACACATTGCTATTTTCTACTAGGTGTTTCATACTGTAACCACTCAGTAAATGATAATGAACAATTTAGTTGCATTGATTTCATCTTACAATTTCGTTATTATTTTTAAAAAAATAATTTCATGAATTGCAAGAACAGGACACAAGTGGAGGAGATCATAAAGGAACGCATTTCCTTTCGTTTGAGTCTACATTTACTCGGTGGCATTACCTCCGATTTGTAAAAGAGTCCATAGTATTCAGTGGCCATTTTTCAGCGTTTACTTCCTCTCAATATGGCGTCGAGCGCGACGCTTATCTGCATACATATCAAAGGATCCGCCACCTGCCTTCCCTTCTGTGAACTTCCTATTTTGCGCTTGTACCTCTCGCAGCGCATCGTCGTGTAATGCCCTCTCCTACTTTGTTAAACCACTCTTTAACTGTCCAGTACAGTGGTACAGCTATAGCGGGACGGGGGGGGGGGGGGGGGGAGGAGGGATCGCCCAAAGATTTTTAAATTTTCTATTTTCTATTGCTGTAACTTTTTATTTATTTATTTTTTAAACAGGTCGGCACCGGAAATTTTAAACAGTACACATGTAATAAATCACAACGTAACTATAATTTGCCAAGCACAAGTGAACGTGATAATGGGTCGTCAATGTGATGCCGCCACAGGGAACGTGTGCTGCTGTTATACTGTGAGCGGTTTTAATGCCGCCACGATCAACTTTGATGCTGCCGCTATTGTTTGTTACTGCTATGCTGAAGTTACGAGCCGATTGTTCATATGCGGCGACCCGCTGCTTTGCAGGTCAGCGGCGTCACCGAATGGATTCTTAGGAACAATAATGTCATTTTAGTTCAATTTTTACACATAGAATCTCATGTTAATTAAACTGTACAGGCCTCTCTTTTTGGCTAGTGACATAGGTGTTGCTTAATTATTTTACGACCTGATTATATACACTCCATTTCCACCCCGTTGCTCCTCTCCACTTTCAACTTAATGTGAGCCTACTCATATTATTTCTTGTGAAATTCTATAATTGGTTAAATTATAAAAGTGGAAAACTAAGTCATAGACTAATAAATTCAGTAGGCTTGAAACGTGTCTGTACAAAGTCAATAATATTGTTTCGCCTGACTTGTATCGATATTTGGATGTAAAATGTTATATGAACTTATTTGAGTAACTACGTCTATGGTTTACTCTGTTGTGTAACATCTCTGTCAAAGACTACGTATGTGAGTAGTAGCTGAACAGAGAGAGAGAGTCGGTGTGTAGCTCTGGTGTTGATCGGACGTGCTTTGCTTAGCTGCTTTTGTACGAGCTGATGGAATAATTTTGAAATCTGATTTTCACAGACACAGTTCGTTCTTTATAAGATTTTGTATCATTCATATATGTATCTGTCTGAGAAGATTTTTGTTGTTCTTCAACCATAAGGTAATGTAATCATTATTGTTAATAATAATTGAGACAGTTGAACCTCTTTACCTGTTTCACTTTTGTAGTTAGAAAGCTAACCCTCTTCCTTTCATTGTAAGTTATTGGCTATTAAAATCAAAGCATAATATTGACTAAGCTGAGTTTGATTAACATATTTATTTATTGGTGTGATGTTTAATAATAGTAGTGATTGTTGTGCAATACTACACAGATGAACAAGATACTAAGTTTCTGCAAATAGTCAATCAGCGAAATAAATTTTTGTAGTTACATTATTAGAAAGTGTTTTGTGTTTTTCCAGATTTCTCTCGCAGTCCAATTTATACTGTAGCCAGTATGCCTTATGCAGAGTACGTATTGTCCTTGCTGTGTTCAAAATATCCGTTGCGCTTTCAATCAGTTTAAACCCACTGTTTCCTAATTAACTAATATTAGGGCCATAACTAAACAGAATTATAGTGTTAATGAATAAAAAAAATGTGTTCATCTAATCTTTAATCAGCTTGATTGGAAAGTTAGTTATGTTGAGTGTTAACTATCAGCTGATGACAATTGTTAATGCTGCATTTAACAGCAGAATTGTTTTGAATGAGTATCTTTTGAAACAGACCTTTAGCTAGCTCACTATTGCCAAATCTTTTTAAGCGGCCCTGTTTTTCCAACCAATAGAACAGTCTTACCTGTATTCCACCAAACAACATACAAGTTTTATTCAATACGCTTTCCTTTTTTTTTTTTTTAAATTACTCCCCCCTTCCCCCCCCCCCCCCCCCCCACACACACACACACAGAACCAAATCCTGGCTGCACCACTGAGCCGATAACATTAGCTCTGGTTGATAAAAAAAAGTCAATTTACAGTCATATCAGTGGCTATCCCTTCACGTTTACTCCCTCTCAATATGGCGTCGAGCGCAACGCTTATCTGCATATAGGTCAAAGAATCTGCCCCCATCGTTCCCTTCTGAGTACGTTCTACTCTGTACTTGTCCCCCTTCTGTTTGGTTAAACCACTCTTAACGCCCCGTACACACATAATTTTTATTTTATGCACATCTATGGCAAAGCCCTTTTCGAATATTATAAGTTGGCCTCCTTTAAAAAAAAAAAAAAAAGTACGTCAATTTTCGAGTTCGCGTATTTATACATGGATGAACTAGATGTTGGGTAAGCGCTGGCGTGCAGGTCGCTGCCATTTTGGTAGTAAATCGCTGCAACTCTGCCAACCTGCAGATCCCTGTGGGATGACACACGGCTCGCTGACACGATAACGGCACTCGACAACGCGCCTGATGACGACGAACGGTACGACGTGCGAAGCGCCGCCACCGCTAGCCCAACCGCCGCGCCGCGGGCCGAACAAAACACGGAGCAAAAACAAAAAGCGAGCGCGTGGCGGGAAAACGAGGCCAACGCGCGAACGAAGCGAAGCCCGGAGCCCGCGACGCGAGACCCGAAAACCGCGGCCGGCGCCGCTGCCGCCGCACCGCCCCGACATATCCATATATTGAATGATCCTGGTGTATTGTGCCAGGGATTGCCAATGGTTGCTAACTAATCTGGCGGGCCCATTCTATCAATCAGAGGCGCAGAGGCGCGCGGGCTCGTTACACCTAATTGATGGCTGGCATGTGCCTTTGTTAATTGCTTCCGGGATTAGCACATCCTCGTATATATCGCGCAACTAAACCCATCATCATGCGCGCGCCGGCGCGGGGATCGGTGCGAGCCGCCGGCTTGGCGCGGATAGAGGGCAGCACCGCCGCCGTTTGACGTTCTTTTTATTTCGTACGCGCCGTCGCTGCCCCCCACTCCGCCCCCCTTCCCCCCACCACCAGTCGCGCAAACAACTGACGAGCGACGGCGCGGACGCGATGCGCGGCAGAGCTCGGCGGGTTCATCCGAAATGTGACTTATTGGGATGGGCGCCGATCACCCAGCTTACGCTACAATACGGGCCGCGCAATATATTTTAACCTGAATCGCGACGATCCAGTCCGCGCTAGCCCCGCCACTCTAATGTAATAACGACGGTGCTGCACTGCTCTCGCGGCTTGCTGTACGCGGGCGGCCAGTTACCACCGCAGAGGGTAATTTTCTCCAATTTCATCATTTACGTTTTACGGCAATATCGGCGGGCCTTTCTACCGCCTGCCCTCCACCTCTGTATTCCGAACCCATTCCTCCTCCCCCCCCCCCCCACTTTCCCTCCCTCCTCGCGGGAGCTGACGATTACATTTTAATCGGATGTTAATGAGGCCCCGCCCGCAGAACAGCGAAGCGATGTGTTACGCTGCAGTCCCTGCGGGCAGCGAGGCGCTCATTTTAATAAACTATCGAGTATCTAACTCCCCGACAAACTTCCTGTCCGGTCCGCTCTGCCCATGTATCAAAATAACATTACTGTGTTTTTTGTTTCAATAAACATGACGCTAGCGACAAGCCTCGGGCAAACGTCCCCGTCCACCTGAACAGCAGCAAGTCCATGGCATTCGGACCCATATTACAGAGGGTGAACATGGAGTCTTTTCCTGTTAACAAAAATTTACTTTCTTTTTCTTAACCCTTAACTGCCCTGGCGAATGTAGATAACTATCATTCCTTGGCGGGGTCATTTTTGACCCAAATTTTTTGGGGTAATTTTTAAATGTAACTGTAAATAACTTTATCAATGTACAGCATTTATTTTCTAGTTAATATGAAATTGTAAGCTAAACAAATTAATTTGAACCCAGAAGTAAGCACAAAGAAACTATTTTCACAGAATATATGACATCTACTGCGAATGAGCAAAGCCGAAAATGTGTACCCAGCCGGAATTCGAACCCACTCCTCCCCACCAACGAAAGGATCATTGCCCGTCACCGGCGAAGTCTGCTCCGAAAGAACAGACGTCACTTCTGATCCTGCAGTTGTCATTCCTTTATATTCACAGAATATATGACATCAACTGCGAATGTTAGCCGCGGTGGAGTAGCCGAGCAGTCTAAAGCGTCTCGCTGTGGAGCGCGCGGTTGATCGCCGTGGAGGTTCGAGTCCTCCCTGGGGCATGGGTGTGTGTGTTTGTTAGTTTACCTAGGTTCAAGTAGTTTGTAAGCTACGGACTGATGGCCACGCAGTTTGGTCCGATAGATTTACGAACATTTGATCATTTTGAGAGAATGTTAGAGGGGAGGGGTGGGAAAGTTTGGGATCCTTACTCTTACGGGAATTAGTTTCAAAACATGAGTTTGAGTACTATGGGCAGGGTAAGGCTAGGAATTTGTGTCTGACGGGAGGCGTGCTTAGGTAGTTCTTGCAGGTGCAGTGATCACTGTGTCCCACCAGTGGTACAGTGGTCAGCGCAACTGCGTATAAAGCAGGAGACCTGGGTTCGAATCCTGTGAATATGAAAGAATAACAACTGCAGGATCAGAAGTGACTTCTGTTCTTCGGTACAGACGCCACATTTATATATACAAACAAACTATTTTAAAGATTTGAATTTATCTGACATTTTTTAAACTGACATAAAAATTTGTTTTCATTCGAAAGATATTTTCCTTGTTTTGTACTTTTGAAGGCATGGTTCTTGCCATATGAAAACAAAAAAGATGATTTGCGAACCATATTTGTTGAAATTTCTATGCTGAATATTGATTTATATTTTTTTCTAATTTTTCAAATTTATACATTTTTTAGACTTGGCAGCTTTCGCAAAAAACTTCTTGCAAACACCATTCTAACACTTGGAACATGAAGTCTAGTGTTTTTGGTCACGATTTCTTGGTACACACCTATCAGATACCCTAACCACAGGACCATTTACAGCGTCTACAGATTGGTCATCATGTTCCTTATTCGATAGTGCATCACTGCCAGAACTGAAATGTGCATCAGATTCATCTTCTTGTTCGTTTGGGACAAAATCAGGATCGTCATCGGAATTGGCATCAAACCATCATCGTCAGTGGAAGGAACACCTTCATTTAAAATATTCGCTGTTTCTTCAGACGATAAACTATGTGACCTATCAGCCATATTATGTCGTTCTATAAAACATTTGCACGATTAACTTGGAAAATAAGTGTCATAGAGAACGTATATCACTCAAAATCTGAAGTACGGTACTGCAACACAATAAAATGTTTACACTCATACCCTGGCGGGGCCAAATTGGACCACAGGGGACACTGTGCAGTGAACGACACACGGAAATGGGCCACCGAACTGTAAACTACCACTGCCGGTGTGCAATTGAGATAACATGAACGGGTAGCTCCCCAGTTGGTGTTAAATTTGACGCCGTCAGGGCAGTTGAGGGTTAAAAGTCTTCGTTGTAATAATTTACTTTGATTAACACGTTTCGACTTTTTGGGGCATCATCACAATTTGGGAAATAAGTTGGGGAAAACTTTACAGGCCAAGTCTTATCATGTCTGACTTTAAAATAATACTTTACATCGGTCGGCGTTAAAAACAATTTCCTTCTAAAGCCTGTTGTCGTCAGTATTTCAAAATAGAAATGGGTGCAAGGCAAACGTCAAAAACCTATGTAAACAACTAAATACGGGAGAACTTGGAGTGTGGACCTGTTCTGCACAGTCATGAAAGAAAGAATTTTATAGAAATTTCAAAGAATCACAGGTTTCAACTCTCCTGATACAGCGTCTTATTAAATTAGCTCATTTGCCGAAACCAGATACGCGTCATAACAATCTAATCAAAAGAGAAGCGCACCAATAATCTGTGAAATTAAATGAGAACATAGATTTTCTGGAATTACAGGGCCAACTACCAAGATTCAAAACAATTGTTTAAGAAAAAATTTACGTAGTTTTTATTTTTTATGTATAATCTGATTCTGCAATAAAATATTGGTTCACAATTGAAATTTTAAAGTTGCCTCCCACGCCACCCTCAGGTGGCTGGGATGTCGGACTAATTTTAGCACAAGAAGATGACCGAAAATAATCAACTTTGGATTCTACACATTTTTTCGTGTGAAGCTTATTTTTCGAGTTATTCTGGTTTGTCAACTTTAAATTTACGCCCTGTATATAAAAAGAATTGCATAATTGTTTTTGAGTGATTATTCATTAGTTGAAAGAATAACTGAAGTAATAAACTGCCCCGTATGAAAATTTTTTAATGTACTTGTGTCATTATTGCCGACGGCTTTGTTCGAGGAAGAGCTTGCTGTCACGAGCCCTGGAAGGGTCGGGTGCAGAGAACCGTATTGCAAGGTGGGAAATCGATCTGAGAAGCCCCCATAAAGCAGCAATAGAAGAACTGGCACCTGGTGGAGACCTGCCATACACAATCTGGAGAACCCTGAACCGTATGAGGGTAGAAGTGACAAAGTGCAAGACAAACTTGCGGCGATGGGGATTCCTAAAAGAGAAGAGAACACTCTCTGCCTGTATGTTTCTGTACAGGAACCTCAACACCTGTATCTGTCCATGTTTAGACCAGCCCTGTACAATGGAAGACTTATGGGAGGCTAACGACAAAGCCATATCGGCTGCTAATTTTTGGAAATTAGCAGTCTAGTTCCGGACACGGAAAGTAAGTAACTGCCCTCAATATATGGCCGACTATATAAATCTTATGTGTCTGTAGTAATTTCGACCTTCGTAGATCCGTACTTTTTTTTACCGGCCGGTCATTGTACACTGAATCTAAATAAACTTCAAACACTAGTTAACATTTCTATACATTATATATTTCACAATTTTAAAACAGACTATACATCTCGTCTAACTCAGCAAACAAATAGTAGCAGACTAACTTTATTCATCTACCCCAAAACATTTGAGAGTCGAAAAACGCTTTCTCTTGTTCAATCAGAGTTACTTAATGCTAGATATGTAATTAATCGATACATTTTTTGTTTACATCATGTACTGGATCAAATGTAATATATCGCATTTTTCGAATAAAATAAATAAATATTTCGTTTTAAAAATTGAGAGGAAAAATTAATCGCCGTACTCTCCTTCCTATTCCTTGTCTCCTACTATATGTATCATAACACTAGAAAGCCCTAAATTCGGAGGGAAACATATCTCTCGAGAGAAAATATAAATTACGTCAACGTTCTTGAAGACATTAATGAAGACATTCCGGACAGCGTTCAACGACGCTAACGATAACGTCAGGTCAGTTATCAAACGGTTTGGTAGTTTGGTGGTTAGTCGCACATCCACAACAGCTATCCACACAGATGATGAAATGTGGCACAACGAAGACCCACAAGACCCTCTGTGATGGAGGGCTGTTGGAAGAATGGAAGCGAGACTGTCTCAAACCGATGTGCCGCGATAGTTTGAAATACTCTGTTGCTGCGATTTTCTGACTTTTAATAATTTCAGACGTTGATTAATGTTTCTTAATAGTTTTGCTTTGTAGCTACAGATTTATAAGATAATCACACATTTACCGTTGTTTCCCGACAGCGATCAATTCATGTTAACTATGCAAGTTAACCTGGTATATTTGGTGCTTTTGGTAGCCAATAGCCGCGGTGGAGTAGCCGAGCGGTCTAAAGCGTCTCGCTGCGGTTGCTCGCCGTGGAGGTTCGAGTCCTCCTTGGGGCATGGGTGTGTGTGTGTGTGTGTGTTGTCCTTAGGGTAGTTTGCCTAGGTTTATGTAGTTTGTAAGCTACGGACTGATGACAACGCAGTTTGGTCCGATAGTAGCTCTCTTAGGTTGTTTGCAGATGACGCCGTCATTTACCGTCTAGTAAAATCATCTGAAGATCAAAACCAACTGCAGAACGATCTGAATAAGATATCAGTATGGTGTAAAAATTGGCAATTGACGCTAAATAATGAGAAGTGTGAAGTCGTCCACATGAGCACGAAAAGAAATCCGTTAAACTTTGTTTACAACATAAATCAATCAAATGTGAACGCCGTAAACTCCACAAAATACCTAGGAATCACTATTACTTCAGACTTAAACTGGAAAGAACACGTAGATAATATCGTGGGAAAGGCGAACCAGAGGCTGCGTTTTATTGGCAGAATCCTTAAAAGATGCAACAGAACTACTAAAGAAACTGCATACACTGCGCTTGTCCGTCCATTTTTGGAGTATTGCAGCCCAGTGTGGGATCCTTATCAGGTGGGTTTGACGGAGGACATCGAAAGAGTCCAAAGAAGGGCAGCTCGTTTCGTATTGTCACGATACAGGGGAGACAGCGTTACGGAAATGATACAGGATCTGGGATGGGAATCATTACAACAACGGCGCTTATCGCTGAGGCGTGGGTTACTTGCGAAACTCCAATCGCCAACATTCTCCTCCGAATGCGAAAATATATTGTTGACTCCCACTTACATAGGTAGAAATGATCATCAGAATAAAATAAGAGAAATCAGAGCTCGAACAGAGAGATTCAGGTGTTCTTTCTTCCCGCGCGCTATTCGAGAATGGAATGGGAGATAAACAGTATAATTGTGGTTCGATGAACCCTCTGCCAGGCACTTAAATGTGATTTGCAGAGTATCCCATGTAGATGTAGTAGATGTAGATGTAGATTTACAAACATTTGAACATTTTGCTAGTCAATAATTATCAGTTCTATACACCTTTGCGTCAGTAGCAGTTGGACTGGCGGCCACAATAGATCGCTAACGCAGTCATGGCGTATCTAAAGCTGAAATTATTGGTCTTCAGATAATTCCAACTCAGTTCGAAACAGAAGAGTTTGAGAGTGAGTACGATGAAAGTGGCACATCGGAATTTTAGTAGAATAATCCCGCGCATCTAACTACTGATTCGTCTAGAAAGCATCTGAATGCCTAATAGTGCATGGACAGTTATTTCCAACGAATTGCCGATGTCCATTCACACAATATGTGGGTGGCAAATCAGGTATTCACGGCATAAAGTATTGGTTTCTCACAAAGTTACTTAGGTCCTAAATGGTTAGAAAAACAACGAGATCTGGGGGTAACTAGCCTGGAACGTTATATCTGATAGGAAAGGGGAGAAATATCATAACATAAAGCTTCTTCTCTTCTCTCAAGCTGGCAGAAAGAGGCTTACAAGAGGAACACAATAATTGTTCTCATTTTGGATAGGAGTAGAAGGGTATTGTCACCATCTCAGATGGAAGAACAAGTGCTGCTTGTAAGCCTGACTGTATCATCTTGCCAAGGAAGGAGTAAGAAAAATGTGCTTATTCTTAGAAATATGCACTCCAGTGTAACAAACAAAGATGATGCAGAATCTAACACATCGGAAACAGCAGATTTTCGTAACAAGAAATTCAGTGTCAGTACGTTACATCTAATGTCATAAAAAAGTCACAAGGGCCATGACAAGGGTTGACGCTTTCAGGATCTGCCTGTGGTAAACTCTCACAGTCTGTACAAGTTGATAAATCTTACTACCCACCTCCAGACAATCTTTTATAATCAAAGCTTCAGCAGGATTAGTGGTAGCAGTGAGAAATTACCGCCATCGGAACCCCCAGACTACACCTATTTTGAGTCCTCATTGAACGAAAAACGTACCAGTTTGGACTCAGCAGCGAAATCAATTATAATTATATATTGTTTTGTGTGTAAAAAAATCAAAAATGAAAAAAATATATAAGTAAATAAAAATGATTAAAAATCGTATGTCGTTAATATCTAATTAATCGGTTGGTCAACAAGTGTAGCTTGGTGGTTTAGTAAAACGGTACTTACTTATTTCACGAAAAAATAACATAAGAATGTAATTTATCAGTTTATATGTGTCCACATTATTATTATACATGAAAAAGTTGTCAACTCTTACAAAAAATGCGAAGTCCCTGGCTGGCCGTCGTCTCGACCACATTCACAGCAAAGAGAGCACACCCCCAATATGTAAATATAACCGGCTTCACACTAGAAACGACATATATTGACTTTTCTGTAACGTTCTATCTTCAGTTTCTTAAATTTATTGTGTTTTCCTGAATATTTTAGATTCAGATTCGCGTTAAGTATCTGGTTGTGTATTCTTCCCCCATGTGAATCACGAAAAACCCACTATTTTGTTTTCTTTGGAATAGTACCAGCAGTAGTCGTCTTTCTCTACCTTACTTTGTCACTCTCGAGTCTAAATTGCGTCTTTTTATTCGTTCATACTGGGTACTATAGACATGAATGGGACTACTGTGTGCTGATTCAAACTGAGTTGTTGACAATTTGCTCTCAGCTTTAGGCTGTATTAACTTCGGTTGCACAGCTGGAGGCTGCAGTCGAGGGCGTCGTCGTTGTGGGCCGGCGAGTCGACAGATCAGCCGTCGACAGTGACAAGTCCTGTCACTGCTCGCAATGAGGCAGACACTCCAACCATGGTTGTGTGGGACATCGCTCCGCCCGTGAGTGCCAGGCAGCGAAAGTCATTCCAGGGGACCGATCGTGAGGCCTCGCCCATTTGTCTTTCTAACAGGTTTTGAGGCGCTATCTTTTCCGAATAATGTTCCTGAGCCAGATGGTGTCGCTTATCCTGATCTCACCATGCAGCCTGCAAGATCCTGGCTATCACAGAGGGCGGGTCTGCTTGTAGTTGGTAGATCCAACGATAGGCGGGTAATGGAGCCCCTTATGGATATGTTTACTAAAGAGGTGAATAATACAAACGTGCACTCCGTATGCATACTGGGTGGGGTTATTCCAGATATGGAACGGGTCCTTCCGGGTGCTATAAACAGTATGGAGCGGAGCCAACTGCAGTTGGCTGTTCTTTTCGGTACCAACGAAGTGTGTCACTTTGGATTATTAGAGATTCTCTCCGGTTTTGAGCGTCTATCTAATGTGGTGCTTGTAACATGAAGGCAGAGCTCACCATCTGCACATAGTTGACTAGACTAGTTATGGACATCTGGTACAAAGCCCAGTGGAGGATCTGAATCAGAGGCTCTGAAGGTTCTGCGATTGTGTAGACTGCAGACTTCTCGACTTGCGACATCGGATGGTGAGGTTCAGAGTTCCGCTGGATCAAGAGTCCACTATGCGCAGGAAGCGGCTACACTGTAGAGGGTTGAAAGCAGAAAAATATTGGAAATTTTCGTATTTACTTATAAGACATCCCCCCCCTTCTTTTAATTTCCTATTTATCCAGCCGTACATGGCATCCGTGGTGGGGAAACCTTCAAAGATTAAGCTCTTCGGCGACGGTTTTTTTTAACAAAAGATAGTTTAACCCTGAAAGTTTGCACACTCGTCTAAAAATATTGTTTTTCCATATCGTTCTGCTGTCATATTCCTTTGCTGTAAGTTCTTACAGGAAGTTCGAAGAATGATTTGAGATTGATATTTCATGTGACGTGATATATATGGCAGGAAAATGCCACTTTATAAAAAAAATATAAAAAATAATGAATCTTAATTAATACTCATGCTTCGTGATTACTGAGGTTCTTTTCGTTATTTTCCAAGGTGCCCCCCCCCCCCAATGTAAGAGACCTTCCAAAGAGGCTGATCAGTAAAACAAATTACAATAATAAAAATCGTACTGGCCTGTTTCTCGCTCCACTTTTGCAAATATTTCGGAGGAAATATGATAAAAATATACCTAATATAAAATGAAATATATAAAAGTATTATATTATTTTTGTACATTTAATATTATATTATTTATATTTTTGCCCGAGATATTTACAAAAATCATACAACTACAGGAAACTTAAAGAGGGCCGTAAAATACTCCAGTGGAAATAAAATGTGGATAGAGCGTTTGTTAAAAGTGATTGGAATGTTTATAAATCTGTGTCTCTAACACTTACTCTGCCACTTTTCCTCTGAGGTGTTACCACCCCACGTGTGCAGATGTCGTAAAATTTAATAACGTAGCACTGAGCGTGAGGCCCATAGAACTACATGCATCGTCAGTACTTGCACTAACCTGCCTTCTTCTTTTCCGTTGTTGTCCCCACGCTGAAGCAGCGCTCAGGTCGTTGATCCTTCTATCTTGAAGTGAAGTGCTGTGGAACCTTTAATGCTGTGGCTGTTTTTCAAATAAGAAGGGATGCTTGTTCTTTCATAATATTTATTTATGTGTCGCGAAACAACACGCGACATATGTAATACTATTTGCAAATGATTGATAAAGGAAGGGAAGGAAGAAGGATAGGAAAGAAAGGCCGGCCGCGGTGGCCGAGGGGACTGAGGCGCTCCAGTCACGGTCTGCACGGCTACTACGGTCGGGGGTTCGAATCCCCCCTCGGGCATGGATATTTGTGCCGATCTTAGTATTTGGCTAGTTTGTAAGTAGTTTGTAAGTTTAGGAACTGGTGGCCCCGTAGTTAAGTCCCATAGACTTTACAAACATTTGAACATTTTAGGAAAGAAAGGAAGGATTGACAGTGGCCGCATTTGGGTATTGATATTAAGCAATGGCGACAAGTGAAAATGTGAGCCGGACCGGGAATCGAACCCGGGTCTCCCTCTTTGGGCCACCGGTCGTCTTAACCACTTGGCCACCCGTGCTCGCCTCCCGTCCAAGTGGTTAAGGCGACCGGTGGCCCAAAGAGGGAGACCCGGGTTCGATTCCCGGTCCGGCTCACATTTTCAGTTGTCGCCATTGCTTAATATCAATGCCCAAATTCGGAAACTGACAATCCTTCCTTTCTTTCCTAGCCTTCTTCCTTCCCTTCCTTTATCAATCATTTTCGAATGCTATTTGGCTGCCAAGCAGGTGTGGTGTCTGTTCTTTCGGACTGTCCACGATTTTCGTACACTGAATTATTATTACAGTAGTTGAAGAATATTAAGATTGAACTGCCTGACACACTATTTTAAGAGCGCGATTGTCGTAGGTGTTCACGTGAGAGCCGTCTGTTCTGGACTGCCTGAAACTGGCAGTACTCGTCCCGCGAACAATTTCTAGAACTTCTAAATTCAACTGCTTTTATTGAGTATCATTACATAAACAAAACTTACCGTAATAAAGCTTCATGTGAAAACATCAAGAACACAAAATCACGTTAAGTTCTATAGAATAGTTTATCTAATATTTATAATTTAAAAAATCAAAGAGGGGATCTTATACGCGGACTCCCGCGTCGTAGGTTCGAATCCTCCCTCTGGCATGGACGTTTGTGTTGTCTTTAGTATAGGTTAGTTCAGTTAAGTACCATAAGCTTTACAAACATTGACATTGGACCTTAGACTGACAAGGGAACTCCACGAACCCGAGGCGGCAAAATTTTTTGAAAAGTTGGGTTTCTGAAGTCCTTACCATGATAAAATTTATGGAGCATTGAAAAGCTGCGGAATTTTATTTTAACCCTGCGGAATTAAGCGTTAAAAATTGAACAAAATCGGACTATCTCAAAAACTATCAAAGATAAAAATTTCGAACTACTTTTTTTCCTATGTAACCGGTAAAAGAAGAGCCATCGGCGAAAATTTCGAGCATTTTGCGATATCTCCAGCCGTTTGTGAAAAAACTTGAAATTTGTACATTTTTGAACCTCTTTTTGCTTGTAAAAATTATAATTAGTGATCATTTTAAATATATACCTTCCGCTTGGTATGGTAACTGCACCGATTCAAAACCAGAATTTACGCTTGGCCCCCTGGAGTAGGCAAAAGTCGATGCACGTCCGCGGTCATAATCTATCTGTACTGTGAGAGACACGGAGCCCAGTGGTCCGCTGTGGCCGACGGTTCATCACTCCACCTTTGGGATCAGCATGTCGAGCTGATGCGTGGTTCGAACCCGCCCCGCTCTACCTCATCCCCCCCTCCCCCCCCCCCCCACTGATACATTTGCTCTTGGCCTCCTGACATCGGAAAGTGGTAAAAACGGGAATCGGCTCTTTCGAGATTCGAACCCGAGCAGGCAGAAGTGTATAAACGAAGTTGTGTTGCGCTTGTTCGAGTGAGTATCAACCATTTCTTTAAACTACCGTGCCCCCCACCCTTTTTAAAAACTCCATGCACCAGCTGGTATTTTGTTTTCCTTTACTAGTTTCTTTGGGGATAATTTCCAAATACATGGGCGTTGTACAATAGACTATACGAAGGACTTTTTCGAGGTCGAATCACAAACTCTTTTCGTTTTTACAAAACCACGTTAACTGTTCACAATGACCAAATTTACCGGTGTATGCGTATTCGCGTTTCAAACACACAAAAGTGTCAAAGCTCATTTGCAGCGACAATTTTATCGCTACTTCTGGAAGTGTAGTCGCCATAGCAAAGGGACAGGCAAAGTTGTTCAAAGAAAAAATGAAAAATAATCGACAATAACCAATTTATTGGAGTTTTTTGCGGGGTCCTATCATAACGTTTTTCTTGAACATAACGGTATTTTGTGATGATTGAAGATTACAACTTCACGGGGCGTGTTAATGAGGCCGCTGTAGACACCTGCCGGTGCGGCGCTCGGCAGGAGAAGAGTCGGCCCCCTTTAGGCGGAGACAGCGGGCAGCCTGGACGCCTGAGTGACAAGGCATTGATCCGTCGCAGCTCCGAGGCGACGCAGCCCCCCCTCCCCCCCCCCCCCACCTCGCCAGCGTCGCCTGGCCGGTCTCCCAGCGTCGGCGTCGGCGTGCAGACGCACACATGCACACGCCTTACCTCGCGAGCAGAGCGCTCCGGGGCCCACGCCTGCCCGCCGAGGGACTCCTCCACTGGCCGCTCCGGCCACTCCACCACCACGTGGCCGCATGGTGACGCATGATTCAGGGTTACGACGCGAGTTCAAAGCCGCGCAACACCCTTTTGGCCCACTTTAGGTTACGGTAGTAACACTGAAAGTGGGCCTTTGCGATCGTCTTTTGACAGCTCGAAATTTAAATGAAAATAACAGCTTAACTTTTTTTTTTTATAACAGCTTAACTACAGAAGAATGCTGAGGATTAGGTGGGTGGATCGCGTAACTAGTGAGGAGATGCTGAACAGAATTGGGGAGAAAAGAAATTTCTGGCATACATTGACTAAAAGAAGGGATATATTGGTAGGACACATCCTTAGACATCAAGGAATTGTGAATTTTGCGTTGGAGGGAAGTGTGTGGGGTAAAAATCGCAGAGGAAGACCAAGAGATGGATACAGTAAGCAGATTGAGACAGATGTGGGTTGCCGTTCTTATGTGGAGATGAAGAGGCTTGCTCAGGATAGGGTATTGTGGAGAGCTGCATCAAACCAGTCTCCGGACTGAAGACCACAACAAAACAGCTTAACTACTCATCTGACAATTGAATAACCGAATTTGTAAAGGAGAAAATTCTCTACAACTTTGCCCTGTTATGTTTGTTTCATATCTCGTAGCGTTTCAAAGATATTTGCAAAAATAACGGCGGTTTTGGGATGTATGTCTGTCCATCTGTCTGTCTGTCCGTAACGTGTTCCCTGTTTTTAAGACGAACCGTTCAACCGATCAGCACCAAATTTTACAGACATAATTGTAGGCCGCCAGAGACCAGAACCTCCCATTTTCAAATTTTTCGGTCAAATAATACGGTAGTAAAACAAAAAAAAAGCCGTTTGTAATATAATTGTAATTCCAAACGAACTGTTCATCTGACACGAAAATTGAATAACCTAATTGGCAGACGAAAAAATTATCTACAACTTACCTCCCTTATATTTTTTTTCATATCTCGTATCGTTTGAGATATATTTGCAAAAATAACGGAGATTTGACACCCTCCATTGAATTAACGAAAACCAGCCGTTCGGAGATGTCACGTGACATTCCTCGCGTACTTGATGAATTTCTTATTGTAACTTACACGTTGTCATTTCAAAGCAACGGCACACTGAGGAATGAACAAAAACACATCGTTCTTCGTACGATAAATGATAATCTAATGTCTACAAATGCTATATGGACTGTGTTATGCATCATCCAAGCCCCATATGTCATAACTCACATAATGCAACCTAATTTTACATGTTATTAAAATATATTTATTTATGAATGTTTGTCGACTTTTTGAACAAAAGAAGTGTTAGTGTAGTTTCACTTAGCAGTGAAATCTCACTGTACATAACTACTAAACTGCACTAATTGCGCTCACATCAGAAATATAAAGTAACGGCGCTTGGTCTTGTGATGCATAACACGGTCCATATTAACATCAGTTAACAACAGCTATCAATAGTATGAGATTAAAGATTTTTTTTATTTATAGCCGTAGCGTAGTGGGCAAGGTGCTGGACTGTGACACAGAAGGTTGATGGTTACAAACCCACCACTACCGAATTTTTTTTTCCTAAAAGGGGCTTCAGACACTCTTTTTAATTAATTTATTATTATTAACATTATTATTTTGGTCCAAAATGTTTGCAAAAACTTATAAAACTACTAATCTAAAGTGGGCCGTAAAACACGTCAGTGCGATTTTTATTTCAAAAACTCCGCAGCAACTACGAAAGACTGAATATTCCAGTAGGAGATGGAACAAATGGTCTATCTCTCACGGCATACACCGAATATGTACGCTATCTTGAAATAGGCCATCTAGAATCTAGTTCATTTTTTATGGAAACGGGATAGTGTGGCAAACCAGACAACATCAGCATTTTCTGACAACGTCATTCCCGTAAACAAATGACTGTTACGGTCCAAACGTGTTTTGCAAGTGTTGAAGTTAGCCCTAATAACTATAGAGGGTGCTAAAAAAAGGTACGGCCAAACTTTCAGGAAACATTCCTCACACACAAAGAAAGAAAATATGTTATGTGGACATGTTTCCGGAAACGCTTAATTTCCATGTTAGAGCTAATTGTAGTATTTCTCTTTAAATGTAAATTGAAATAATTCGTGCAGACAATTGTCAAAATACCCAATTGTTTCGTTAGTGTGTACTGTATTTCATCGATTCACCTCCAGTTGGCCCAATTGAAGGAAGGTAATGATGACTTTAGTGCTTGTGTTGACATGCGACTCATTGCTCTACAGTACTAGCATCACATCAGTACGTAGCATCAGCTGGTTAGTGTTCATCACGAATGTGGTTTTCAGTCAGTGCAATGTTTACAAATGCAGTGAATCGAAGAAGTACAGTACACACTAACGAAACAATTTGGTAATTTGACAATTGTCTGCGCGAATTATTTCAATTTACATTTAAAGAGAAATACTAAAACGAGCTCTAACATGGAAATTAAGAGTTTCCGAACACATGTCCACATAACATATTTTCTTTCTTTGTTTGTGAGGACAGTTTCCTGAAAGTTTGGCCGTACCTTTTTGTAACACCCTGTAGATACTGGACTGATCCACAATGGATGGCACTTTTAAAGGTAGTTGGTGACGTCACGATCATGGCGAGGAGACGAATATAGGATACCAGTGTAATGACAACTATTTTCATTGATCAGAAGATAAATGCTAAATGTTACCTGGAAATGAAAATTGTAATACACAATTTTGTGTTTGTTCTACAGGTTTGTTTATTTTGCGAATCGATTTTCGACTTCTTAGGCCACCATCAGATATTTACTGAAGTTTAGTCAAAGAACGTGCAAACTAGAAGAGATGTTACGTCCAGAGAAATGAATTATATTCTTTGATGAAGCAGTTACAATATAAATAAATATTTAAATGAAAATTAGTAAATTATTGGTATAACAAAAAGGAAACGTTCATACTATACATCGAGAAACACTGCAAACATAAAAATATCTTAACAACAATTACCACAGTAAATAAAATTAAATTAAAGAACAATCTAAAGTTTGAAGGATTGTTCAAAACACAAGGTGACACAAAACGGTAAAAATATAGAATAAGTATTAGAGACCTAGGAAACTATTATAATTAAATAAACAAATAGACACAAATAGAGGGGCGGGATAGGAAGATATAGAAGGGGTATATTGGAGAATTGTGAAGCTTACCAAATCGTAAGTATGTACTCCAACTGAAAAACGGTGAAAATAACCATATTCAATTTTAGTGACCACAGTTAAATAAAGAATTAATCTAAGGACAGAGTACAAAATAATTTCTTTCTTTCTTACTACTAATATTCCAAATTCCTCCAAATATGTATAGTATCAATGTTTCCTTTTTGCAGTACTTTCAATTTACAAATTTTCATTTAAATATTTATGAGTGACGATGGCCGAAGAAGCCGAAAATCTAAAAGAAACAGACCTGTAGAACAAACAGAACATTGTGTATTTTAACTTGAATTTGTTCTACCAAGAACAGACGGAACACTCAGTTACCTACTTGGAAATGCTGGAAGTAGTGGTGTTTCCCTTAGTTCTGACTGAATATGGCATCTTTCCCTTTTATTTTTAAAAGGATTCGGCTCCACCACGCTACAGAACAATTGTTCGTCATTGGTGCGATGGTCAATTTCCTGTTCATTAGGTTTCGCAACGTGGTTTTGTGCAATGGCCAACCAGATCACCTGATCTTACCACCAATTGACTTTTATCGTTGGGGCCGTTTAAAGCACTTTCAATGACCAGTAAACTGAGCATCTAACCACTGGCAAACAATTGCTCTTTAGTGTGGTGGATCTCCATCCACTTGAAAATGCGAGGTATGGCCAGCACCTTCAGTCATAAATAAAGGAAAATACCACTTCTTGATACATTTTCTGGCAACTTTGAGCATTTAATTTCTGACCAATGAAAATGGGCCACATTAGACGGGTACCAGAATATTCCACACTGCACCACAACCTTTACGTCACTGCCCTTCAAGGTTCCACCCAGTGTAGTTTCTGGTCATTCCAGAATGTGTGGTTGTGACGGTTGACTTCACCGCTTACAAAAATGTTTGCCTCATTACTAAACAAGATACCTTGTGCAAAAGAGCAATGTTGTTGTAACTATTGATCCGCAACTCCTAAGTAGCATGTGTTTACAGGAATGAACTAGTCAGATAATATTCTATCTATTTGTTATATAACACCACTCCTTATCCATTAAAAAAATTGACTTACATTGAATATCGCAAGCTGCCGCCCATGTTCGGTACATACCGTAAAAAGTATATCATCTCGAACATCGGATTTTAGAAGTTCTTTATATTTATGGTACGTGAAGATCAGAACTTAAATAACAATCAGGCGAAGCTTTTCGACGCAACTCTCAAACTTTCTCGAGAAAATCGACTTTGAACTTTTGCAAATGCACACGTAGTAGCAATAATCAAAACAGTTGCAGCGTCTGTCGTTGTAGCTCACGTGATTGCGTTCTGGCTTCACAAGCATAGAGTCTGTGGTTCGAAACCCCTGTGACATATTCTTTTTTTTTTTTTTTTCGAATTCAGTTACACAAAACATTTTAGGATCTCTAATTCCACGTGATGTGTCAGTTTTTGTTTATGTATATGTAGACGAGCTGTAAACCTTGTCGTCACGTAAAACGATGGTTGTTAGGTTAACTGCTTGGAAATCCATTGAAAATGACTTTACTAAAAAAAAAAAAAAAAAGGCTCGTGATCCACGTTACTGTATGGTCATTTCTTTGCACTTCTCCAGAAAATGGTTACAATTTCCATGAACATTACACCTACTCCTCCCACCCTGTTGACATCCAACTGCCTAGTTCCCACAGCGACGTTATCCAAAGTTGTACTCTCGTAAGTTTACTATTTCAGCTGTTGTTTAGGCAACAAGTGTCGTTTACGCATATGTCTTACGTATGTAGGTTGCTTGTGGTAACGAATTCTGTGTTTCAGGTATTAATTTCAAACGTTTTGTCCGTTAAGGTCAGTTTGATGACTGACATAAAAGGAATACTCCTGAAGCGGAGATCTGCCAGAGAGGCCTCATTTTGTACGTTGTTTTGGAATCCAGGCTTTTGAACTGAGTAATCTGTTTTATTTATTGTCCTGCTGTAAGTTAATATCAATTGCTGCTTTGCTGTTTAAAGATTTCAATAGACAGTCGTTAGTTCCCAACCGAAGTCGTGATATTGAATTGTTTAAGTCAAGTGTGCTACAATTCTGTAAAAGGAGTTCAGGAAGAAGATACTATTCAAAAAGTTTGCGGAGTTTGTAAATGCGCGTGTCAGAAGTAAAGGGGTATAAATACACGTCATGTAGTTTTGATAAAACTGAAGGTGATTGTAAAGGTCACAATGTTCCACAATTATCTTGAGACTAAAAAATGGAATTTCAAATTTGTGTGTATTTAAACATTAAAATACATTGTATCATGTTCCGTTTGCATGTCACAAAAAGATATTAATGAAAATGATCTGTTTTATAACACTACTCTTAAAAGTATGTATGTGCTTGTATCCTTTGCGTCCACAACACTCGTATTGTGAATCAATAAGAGTGTAATTTACTCTGCTCTTCCTTTTGCCTAAGGAGCCTTCATATGTGGAAGTGTTGGAGGTTTCAAATGCAACATATTCCTCACCACTGCCTTTCCCAAAAATATCATATAAGCCTGAAATCACAATCATCCACAAATAACTCATAGCAGTACAGAAACACGCTAACTGTAATAGAAAATTCATCAATATTATTACGTTAAAACTATTTATATTCCGTAACCTACAATAAATAGAACATTCTTTTCATGAGACAAAACGTGTAGCAAAAATTAGTTACTTCCGTCACTCATCTCGAAATCTAGAATTTACTGGAGTCGATGAAATTCTCGTTGATACCCGTAAACACAACAGAATTACACTACAGTCATATAACGTACGCACGGAAACAGATGATTCATGTGAGCCTTCAGAGGTAAGATGATACAAGTGCACTTCTATATCTCTCATGCTGCTTTGTGACTATTTTGCCTTTCAGTCACTAAGGATTGCTTATATCCCGTTGCCTCAACAACTTTACATGCTTTAGCATGCTATAGACGCACTTACCTAATTTCTCCAAGAAATGTCACTGGCATCCTTTTGATTCTAACCACCTCAAATGTTGTTTGACTTAACCAGTTGAAATTTTTTAAGGTGGTTAGTTCTTGGCTGTGTAATTTTTTTTTTTTTTTTTTTTTTTTTTTTTTTTTTTTTTTTTTTTTTTTTTTTTTTTAGGTTAGAGCATGGGAGCCTTATATATTCACCACACTAAGTCTGGTATGGAATGTACCTTGGTGAAATTATTGGTTGTTGCTGTGAATTCATGTGTCCTAATTAAATTTTGTCGAGTTTGGTTTATTTCCAAGGTATCTTGGTTTTCACGGTAATTTTGACTCAGGTTATTGCTGTTGTTCAGAGACAGCGGTATAAATTATAATCTAACTATTGTAATAAAATAGTTCCTGTATATGTTTAATATATTTCTCGTGCAGTACATTATCATTTCCGCACAGCTCCCACACCCCATAGTGTACACCTACTGTCCCACTTTCGGTGCCTGGTTACTCAGTTCTACCCGCAAGAGTTTTCTCACTTAGTATCCGCAAGCTTCCTAATACGATGTAATTCATGGATGATGAGTAATAGTGGGTGAACCAATAGTCGCATTTCAAAACTTCTGCAGGAACTGGGAAACCTGAATATTCCACAACCAATGAGACCACATGGGTATCGGATTTTGTATTTTTTTTTTTATATTTATGGTACGTGAAGATCAGAACTCGAATAACAACAAGCCAAAGCCATTCGACGCAATTCTCAAAAATTCTCGAGAAAGTCGACTTTGAAGGTTTGAAAGTAAGTGCAAGTAACAATCATTAAGGAATTGCAGCATCTATCGGTGTAGTACAGGTGGTAGCGTTCTATACAATTCTAGGGTTGTGATTCGAATCCTGTCGTAACAGCTTTTGTGTGTGTGTGTTTGTGTGTTTCAAATACTTACGCAATTTTAATATCTAATGGTAATTTTTCTGAAAAGTGCAGGTATTTTTGTTTATTAGTAATTTTCTATATTATATACAAGGTTGTTAATAATGATGGTTCCAAAAGAAAACATAACTTACATTTTTTACAGTATTGGCTTCACTATTAGTTGACGACGGTAGTCTGATTTGTAAGTACATAAACCGATCATTTTTATTACTCTCTTTTTGTGACACGCAAACGGAAAATGATACAAAGTATTTTATATCTAATATACACACAAATATGAAATTCTATTTTTTAATCTCAAGATAATTCTGGAACCTTGTGAACTTCACCATCACCTTCAGTTCTGTCAAAACTACGTGAAGTGTATTTATACCCCTTTACTTCTGACACGCCCGTTTATAAACTCGGCAAACGTTTTGAATAGTATCTTCTAAATGAACTTCGTTTACATTATTACAAGAGACTTGACTTAAACAATTCAATATCACGATTTCAGTTGGGAACTAACTAACGACTGTCTGTGGAAATCCTTAAACAACAAAGTAGCAATTGATATTAACTTACAGCAGGGCAATAAATAAAACAAATTACTCAGTTTAAACGCCTGCAATAGAAAAA
The DNA here is from genome assembly GCA_026315105.1 of Locusta migratoria. Taxonomy (NCBI): domain Eukaryota; kingdom Metazoa; phylum Arthropoda; class Insecta; order Orthoptera; family Acrididae; genus Locusta; species Locusta migratoria. The sequence goes on along the minus strand of CM048744.1, from coordinate 117,277,478 downwards.
AGAAATAAAATAATTTAAAAAAAAAAAAAAAGTACAAAATGAGGCCTCTCCGGCAAACAACAGCTGAAATTTGGCACCACTTGGAAGTAATAAACTTACGACAGTACAACTTTGGATAAAGTCGCTGGGGGAACTAGGCACTCGGATGTCAACAGGGTGGAAGGAGTAGGTGTAGTGGGCATGAAAATTCTAATCATTTTCTGGGGAACTGCAAAGGAATGACCACACCGTAACGTGGATCACGAGCTGACTGAGGTTATATGTGACCAGCAGCGGCTAGCAGATGCCGTAACTGTCCTTAACTGTCAGCCGCAATGTCGGTAAGTGATTGCGACTGCCACAACTCTCCATGCGCAGAACTCTGATAACCACACAGCCCTTGGAACAGTTTTCTAGGCACTGACAAGACTTTTCACGGCATACGTGTTCCTCGCACACACAATCGTTCGACAGTGCAATTCAAAACGGCCAACACTTCTAACACAGCCAGCCGACAGCCATAACTATCGTCCCAGCACGCCACTAGCGGCCACCTGCTCTCTGGCGGTAAGTCATGTTTTTACCATTAATCCCACCAGAGAGATACAAGTACAGCGAAAGGTTTAGCGAAACTATCCCGGCAAGGCAACCATACTATTTGTATACGAGTATCCGGACCCCTATTGCTGGACCTTAAGAAGTGGTGAGTCCACTCTTCGATTTTATGTTGGCTTGAGGTCTGATGAAAACACATTCAGTGAAGTGTCAATATCTGAACAGGAATGGCAGTCTATTCCCCTCCCCTCTCATCCAGTCTCCTCCCTGCATCTCCTCTACCTTTCCATCTTGTGCTACCTTTTAGAGTCGTGAAAATACGATTTTACTATGTGAAGTCGGTGACTTTTTATTTGTAAAACTTGGTTTTATCAGTGTGTTGACTATTATGCTTATCTAACAAGTTTAATGTCTTCGAAGATGCCTTCTTAAAGAGTCTGCTAAAATCCAATAAATTTGCTACCTTGCCTTTGAGGCATTCATCCTTAGTATGCTTATTAGTTCAAAATGATTGCTAGAAAATGAAACCTCCTATTTTCACAGCACAATACAGCATGTCTGCCTACTTGTATTTCGGATCATCCTGCAGGAAAATCGGAGACATTGTTGGACACAGCCAAGAGCTGTGTTGCGGATCTGTTAATATAGAGGAGATCAACGGAACCGATTGCGCCCACTGTGTTACAGCGCTACTCGTGATAAGACGCATTTCGTGCTTATGGCAATGAGAGACTACTCCCCCACAACACGAACCATACCACAATAGAATGAAACTTTTCACTCTTCACCGGAATGTGCGCTAATACGAAACTTCCTACGATGCTGCCTCACAACTTCACTTCCACCAGTATCTCGCTTCCTACATTTCAAACTTCACAGAAGCTTTCCTGCGAAACATGCAAGACTAGCACTCCAGGAAGAAAGGATATGGTGGAGACATGGCTAAGCCACAGCCTAAGGGATGTTTCCAGAATGAAACTTTTCACTCTGCAGCGGAGTGTGCGCTAATATCAAACTTCCTGGCAGATTAAAATTGTGTGCCGGAACCGGACTGAAACCTGGGACCTTTGCCTTTCGCGGTCAAGCGCTCTACCGACTGAGCTATCCCGACGCGACTCACGATGCCGCCTCACAACTTCCGCCAGTGCTTGCCAGCCCTTGCCCGCGAAAGGCAAAGGTCCGAGGTTCCAGTCCCGGTTCCGGCACACAATTTTAATCGGCCAGGAAATTTCATACCACAATAGGTTAAGTCTTCAGCATAACATGCAATATTCTATCCTGCCATTCCACGTAAGTGTCCGCAAGGAGTGCATTGCCCCGTAAACCCCTGAGGTAACGCCACATGTTTATGTGTGCCGACAATTTTCCATGAATGACGGATACGGACAATCTAAAGGAACGACATTATTTTTACTGATGAATATGTGCGTCAAGGAGCGACAACACACCGTCTGCCTCTACCTTCATAGTGAATTTCCTATTCTACATCTACATCTTGTCTTTTTGATCGCTACAAGAAATATAAGTTGGCGGCAGCACGATCGAACTACACTCAGCTTCAAATTCCGGCCCTCTAAATTTCCTCAATAGAAATTCACGAAAATAACGTCGTCTTTCCTCCAGCGATCCCCAACTGAGTTGTCGGAGCATTTCCGTGACACTCGCGCATTGGTCTAACCTACCAGTAACAAACCTCGCTGCTCGCCTCTGAACTGCTTTTATGTCTACCTTTATACTGATGTGCTGCGGGTCCCAAACACTTGAGCAATACCCAAGACGTGGTCTACAAGCATTTTATACGCAGTCCTTTACATATGAAGTACTTCTTCCCAAAATTCTCCCAACATACCGACGTCGGCTGTCCGCCTTACTCACAACTGTCCTTACGTGTTCGTTCCATTTAATATCGCTCCGAAATGTTACGCTTAGATATTCGAACGACGCGACAGCATCAAGAAGCTCACAACTAATGCTGTATTCGAACATTATGGGATTGTTTTTCCTACTCATGCGCATCACCTTACATTTTTCTACATTGAGAGCTAGCTGCCATTCTTCGCACCAACTAGAAATTTTGTCTAAGTCATCCTGTATGCTATTACAGTCAGACGACACCCTCCCATACATCACAGAATCATCAGCAAACAGCCGTAAATTACAACTTACTCTGTCCATCAGATCATTTATGTAGATAGAAAATAATAACAGTCCTATCACACTCCCCTGGGGCACGCCTGACGATACACGCGTCTCTGATGAACACTCGCCGTGATTGTGTTGTTGATGTGGTCCAAAAAAGTTGTAAATAACCTTCCGTTCCTTATATTTTACTCCTGATGACTTCAGAATTTGAAAGAGTGTGTTCCAATCAGCACTGTCAAAAGCTTTCTTCAAATCTACAAAAGCTAGAAATGTAAGTGTGCATTTTCTTAATCTTTCAAATGTTTGAAAAGATACAGGACGAAACTGCGGTGATCATCTGTCCCTAGACGTACAAACTACCTAAACTAACTTACACTAACGACATTACACACACCCATCTCCTAGGGAGGTCTCGAAATACCGACGGGGAGCAGACGCGCACTCCGCAGCTAAGAGCTAAGCGACTTACAGCTCAGGGCTACTCACGCGCGGCACTTAATGTGTCTTGTAAAATAAGTCGTAAGGTACGTATTGCCACCCGTTTTCCTACATTTATCGTATATCCAAAGTGATCTTAATCGAGATCTGTTTCTACCACATTTTCAAATCTTCTGTAAGTAGTTCGTGTTAAAATTTTTCAACCATGACCCCTGTCTACGACTGTTTTCTTTGGAATGGGGTTTAATACATTTTTCTTAAAGTATGAGGGGATTACGACTGTCTCATACATCTTACACACTAGGTGAAAAAGTTTTGTCATGGATGTCCCAGAGATTTCAGTAGCTGTGAGGGAAAATATCATCTATTCCTGGGGCCTTTTTTCAACTTCGGTCTCTCAGTGCTCTGTCAAATTCATCTCTCAGTACAGTACCTCCTATTTCATGTTCTTCTTCTTCCTTTCCTACAATATTTTCTCGAAGTTGATTTCCTTTGTAAAACACCTCTATATATTATTTCCACCTTTCAGCTTTCCCTTCTTTGCTCAGAATTGGTTTTTCATCCGAGTTCTTGATATTCACAAAGCTGCTTTTCTTGTCACCAAATGTCTCTTTTACTTTCCTGTAGGCAGTATCTATTTTTCCGCTATTTATACATTCTCCCACAGACTTGCATTTGCCCTCTAGCCACTCTTGCCTAGCCATTTTGCATTTCCTGCTAATCTTATTCGCCTGTACTTCATTTTAACTGCTTCATTTAATACATTTTTATATCTTCTCTTTCATAAATTAAATTCACTGTTTCCTGTGATATCCAAGGCGTGGTTTTTTATTTTATATTTTATTTATTTCTTGCCTTTCTATCTATTTGTCCCTCTTCTGCTTTCACTATTGCATCTCCTACATCTACCCATTCCTGTTATTTTCCCCAGTTTTTTTCAATAGTTGCCTAAAGCTCACTCTGAAACTCTAAAACTTCAGGTTCCTTCAATTTATGCTGGTGCCATCTCCTTATTTTTCTACCTTTATACAGTCTATAATCCATAACTAGTAAGATATATATCTGCCCCAGGATATGTCTTACAGTTTAAAAACTGGTTCAGAAATATATGCCTTATCATTATAAATTATATCTGGTACCTTCCGGTGTCTCCTGGTCACTTCCTCGTGTACAACCGTCTCTCATGATTCTTAAACCACGGGTTTATTATAATTATGTTCCTAACGAACTTCAAGCAGGCGGCTTACTCTTTCGTTTCTTTGCCGTAGTGTATACTCACCTACTAGTTTTCCTTTCTTTCCATTTCTTACTACCGAATTCTAGTCCTCTGTTACAATTAGGTTTTCCTCTTCCTTAACTATGTGAATAACTTCCTTTACTTCCTCGTTTCTTCGATCTCCTCATCATCGGCAGAGCTAGTTAGCATATAAACCTGTACTGCCACGGTGGAGTGGCCGAATAATCTGAGGCGCCTTGCTGCGGAGAGCGTGGTTGCTCGCCTTCGGAGGTTCGAGTCCTCCCTCAGGCATGGGTGTGTGTATTTTCCTTAGTTTAAGTAGTTTGTAAGCTTAGGGACATAATCGCAGTGTTTACGTCCCTTAGATTTACAAACATTTGAAACTTGTACTACTGTAGTTAGTGTTGGCTTCATATCTGACTACGACAATGCAATTACTGCGCTGTTCATAGTAGTTTACCCGCATTCCTATTTTCTTATTCATTATTAAACCTTCTCCTTAATACACCTATCGATTTTGTATTTACAACCCTATACTCACAATACCGGAAATCCTGTTCATCTTTCCACCGAATTTCACTAATCCCCAATGCCAATGTATCTAACTTCAATCTACGCATTTCCCTTTTTAAATTTTCTAACCTCCTTACCCCATTAAGGGCTTTAACGTTCCATGCTCCCCTCCGTAGAATGCCAGTGTTGACTTTCCTGATGACGGCATCCTGCTGAGTAGTCTCCACCCGGAGATCCGAAAGGGGAACTATTTTACCTCAGAAATATTTTACCCAGGAAGACGCCATCATCATATATTCATACAGTAGGGATGCATGTCGTCGGGAAAAGTAACGACTATAGTTGCCCGTTGGTTTAGCACTACCCAGTTACTGTGTGGCAAAGCCATTTAGCTGATGTTACAAGTCCAGCTCAGTCAATCATCCAGACTGCTGCCCCCTCAGAAACTATACATTTGTCTGGTCTCTCCACAGATACCCCTGCGGTATGGTTGCACCTTAAGTCGGGCTATGTGTATCGTTGATGCATGCAAGCCACTATACTTCGGCAATGTCTGTGGTTAATGGGGGTAGCCATCTAAAGCATATATAGCCATCTACACTATATAATAATTTCGTGTGGCTCAGTGGCCTGGTGCAAGTCTTTCAACTAGACACCACTTCGAAGACTTGCGTGTCTCTATCCTACCCCAGTTACCCAACCAATTGCGATTGGTTGAGATGAGGTTACGAATAACCTTCGTCGTGAAGATGGTATTGATGTAGAAGATGAATCATTCGCATGTTTTCTGGTATCTATTATAGAGCAGAAATATGAGCATATGTTAGAAACACATACTAACAGATAACGATGATTACACGGATGATAATGACGATATTGGTGAACCCGTGGACAACTTCGAAGTGTATTTGATGTGATGTTCAAAACTGATATTATAGAATGTTCAAATATGCCATTCGATCAACTTGTATTTCTTCACTGTCCGTTTTGTAATCATTCATATTGCTCGGAGCATGTTATTAATATTCCCAATTTACATTTATAGCTAACACTTCTGCATTGTGTATAGCGTCTACAATTATATATACAGTGCTATCTAGAGCACAATTGCAGAGTTTTGCAGAAAAACGACGCCCACTAGCACAATGATGGGCACCTAATGGTCCTGTAACCAAACGTTGATACAGAAATGTTTGTTCGAGCCCAAGTACTTTCTCTGTAAGAGCTGAAAAACTGCTCAAGATCACCATTTGCAGCGGGAAAGGCAGCTCCTTTCCAGGTCTTTGAGCTAAGGTTTGGGAACCGGAAATGAATTTTAGCATCGGAGACTAAGCAAAACAAGCGCTCACGCGACGTTAGGCGCGCGCAGAAGTGTTAGAGAAGGAATACATCCAAATACTGTTTACTCAACGCCGAGGCGTGTAGCATCGATTATAGCAAGTAATGGCGACAACACTCACTACTGCTGTCGCCATCTTCTTCACACCGAGCGATGTGTCGCAGTGGTAAAAAGCTAGAATCGCGTGCGTGAGGACAGTGGTACAAATCCATTTCCGGCCATCAAGATAAATGTTTCTCATGATTTACGGAAATCACTCTAGGCAACTGTCAGTATGGATCCTTTGAAAGGACGCGGAAGATTTTCTTCTTCATCCGTGCCCCCACGAAAATAAATAGCTAAACGAATGAAATAAAATTAAAAAAATCGAATGTTATCTCCGCCGATTATGACCACGCTATCGACAGGTTGTTGAACCCTAATCTTACTTACTCCATCCTTCCTTTCCATGGGGATGTAGTTTCAACATAGCCATCTTTGTACAATATGTTAATCTCCGGTCCTTCTTAGAGTTGAACCTCTGACAATAAAGTTCGGTGAAACGTCCTGTAAAATTAACGTAGATGAACTACGAACTACAGTTGCCTTATTGCCCGTCGAAGTATTCGCCTCGCATAACTATGCAACGCTTATCTCTGCAATAAATGTCCTGGAAACTTTGTACGAAGTCTTCTTTTGGGATGGTGTTCAAAACCCTCGTAACGTTTCATTGGATATCAGGAATATCGTCAAATCTCTTTCCTTTCAAAGTGCGTTTGAGCTGAGGGAATAGGAAGAAGTCTGGAGGATTAAGATTCGGTGAGTACGGTGGATGTTCAAGTCGTATAACAACTCTTCCCGACACACAGCCAATATCGTCCATCAGTTCCAGGCAAAAACGCGGGTGTTGCAACTTGCACATCCACCATACTCGCGGAACCTCAATCCTCCAGAGTTCTACCTATACCCTCGACTCAAACTCGCTTTGAAACGAAAGAGATTTGACGATATTTCTGAAATCCAGCCAAACGCGACGAGGCTTTGGAACAGGATCTCAAAGAAAGGCTTCTGCAAAGTTTCCAGGACATGTATCCCAGAGCTCAGCAGTGCATAGTTATGGGAGGTTACTATTTCGACGGACAGTAAGATAACCGTAGATTATAGTTCATCAGCATTAATTTCACATAACTATTCACCTAATTTTATTGACAGAGGTTGTAGTATGTTTTTTCAAGGTTTAGTGACAATTCGCTAGACGCCATTCATTAATGTCCATGAAAATTAGGTAAGCTGACCTTTAACAAGAACCTCGTTATCCGGCCCAGGTGGGATAGGATTTAATCCGGATTATCAAAATGCAGATAATCCTGAAATGTTACACTAAATAGAAAAACAAGCCATAATTGTAACGCAATAGTTACACCTCTCGAAACCCCTCGCCTAGTCATCTACTTTGTAAGCCAGCGTCTTACTGGGTAGTAATTGATTTCTTCAAATTCTTTTTCTGCACCCTTTGTATTCTCCGAAAAAGTTTCACCCGTTGACGTATTGCATGACGTGCAAGCAACGTTGGCTCGTAGCTTGATACAGTGTTTCATTTATCGCTTTCATCATTTTACCGTGGTTCTGCAGACTATGTTTAGTCACCATTATGCAGCAGACATCTTCATTCTCTTTTCGATTCGTCTTCCAATCTGTTAGAGTTGTTGTCCCTACACTATACTGTGTGCCTATGTTTTTCAGCAGTTGTCATTTATCTGTTCTCATTCTTTGTTTCAACTTTTTGTCCATTCGTTTCGTAGCCATTTCTCTCACTACGCTAAGGCACAATACTGATAGGAAACAGATCAACAATAACCATAGTAAATTTAACTGAAGCGTAAAATCCGTGATTTCTTTGCTGCCTGCGGTGCCAGTACAACAACGGGGCATACAGTGTATCGTACTACAATAATTATACAACTTACTTTCGCGAAAAAAGAAGAAAAAAATTTAGGATAAAGGAAAATGCGGATAAATGTGGGGCAGATAAACCAGATTCTCATGCAGTTGATTTACTTTTTATTGGAATGTTTTTGTTATTTGGAGACAACACAAACTTGGCATCCTCTAATGTTATAGCCTGCAAATGACATTGATACCATCGTCTTCATCGTATCACATGACACTGTTGTTTCAATAATGTGACCTTTTTACAGTGTGTTGTTCGGCAAACAAATTTCGGCGGGATAACTTTGTTATGATTTTGAACATGGCTTGTCAGGCATTTGTCTCTAGATAGATTATATTCTAAGAAAATCAAACGATGTTGAAGGAATAGATGGATGAATAGATGAATTTCTTTTTTGGGTAGTAAAGTAACATCTGATAGACCATGTAGAGATATAAAATTCAGAATGACTGTGGGAAGACCGGCCGCGGTGGCCGAGGGTACTGAGGCGCTCCAGTCACGGTCTGCACGGCCACTACGGTCGGAGGTTCGAATCCCCCCTCGGGCATGGATATTTGTGCCGTCCTTAGTGTTAGCTAGCTCTTAAGTAGTTTGTAAGTTTAGGGACTGATGACCCCGTAGTTAAGTCCCATAGACTATACAAACTTTTGAACTTTTTTTAGATTTGAACCTAATTCAGGATAGAGTAAATTTCTAGCATATCGCGACTAAAAGAAGGTCTTGGTTGCTAGGGCACATTCTGAGAAATCAAGAAGCCGTCAATTTAGCGTTGGAGGGAAGTGCAGGGGGGGGGGGGGGTTATAATCGCTGAGTAAAGTCGAGACACGAACACAGTAAACAGATTAAAAAGAGTGTGGGTTCCCGTTCTTTTTCAGAGATGAAGAGGCTTGCACAGGACTGGAGAGATTTACATCAAACTAAAACCAAAAGAAAGCACCAAATTATGAGAGAAGGTAGACGCCCAATTGAACTACTAAGGCGCTCTAATTGATTTACCCGTTTGTAAATAATAAATACACACCTGGCCATTAAAATTGCTACACCACGAATATGACGTGCTACAGATGCGAAATTTAACCGACAGGAAGAAGATGCTGTGAAGTGCAAACGATTGGCTTTTCAGAGCATTCACACAAGGTTGGAGCACCTACAACGTGCTGAGACGAGGAATATTTCCAACCCATTTCTCATACACAAACTGCAGTTGACCGGCGTTGCCTGGTGAAACATTGGTGTGATGCCTCATGTAAGGAGGAGAAATGCGTACCATCACGTTTCCGACTTTGTTAAAGATCAGATTGTAGCCTATCGCGATTGCGGTTTATCGTATCGCGACAATGCTGCTCGCGTTGGTCGCGATCCAGTGACTATTAGCACAATATGAAATCGGTGGGTTTCGGATGGAAATTCGGAACGCCGTGCTGCATCCCAATGCCTCGTATCACTAGCAGTCGAGATCACAGGCATCTTATTCGAATGGCTGTAACGATCGTGCAGCCATGTGTCGATCTCTGAGTCAACAGATAGGGACGTTTGCAAGTCAACAACCATCGGCACGAACAGTTCGACGTTTTCAGCAGCATGGACTATCAGCTTGGAGACCATGGCTGCGGTTACCCTTGACGCTGCATCACAGACAGGAGCGCCTGCGATGGTGTACGGAACGACGAACATGGGTGCACGAATGGCAAAACGTCATTGTTTCGAATGAATCCAGGTTCTGTTTACAGCATCATGATGGTCGCATCTTTGTCTGGGGACGTCGCGGTCAACGCACAATTGAAGCGTGTATTCGTCATCGCTGTACTGCCATATCACCCGGCGTGATGGTATGGGGTGCGATTGGTTACACGTGACGGTCACCTCTTATTCACATCGACGGCACTTTGAACAGCGGCCGTTAATTTTCAGATGTGTTACGACCCGTGGCTCTACCCTTCATTCGATCCCCACGAAACCCTACATTTCAGGAGGATAATGCACGACCGCATGTTACAGGTTCTGGTCGGGCCTTTCTGGATACGGAAAATGTTCGTCTGTTGCCCTGGCCAGCGCATTCTCCAGATCTCTCACTGACAACGTCTGGTCAATGGTGGCCGAGCAACTGACTCGTCACAATAAGCCAGTCACTACTCTTGATGAACTGTGGTGTCGTGTTGAAGCTGCATGGGCATCTGTACCTGTACACACCATCTAAGATCTGTTTGAGTCATTGCCAAGGCGTATCAAGGCCGTATTTACGGCCAGAGGTGGTTGTTCTGGGTACTGATTTCTCAGGAGCTATACATCCGTGTGAAAATGTAATCACATGTCAGTTCTAGTATAATATATTGGTCCATTGAATACCAGCTTATCATTTGCATTTCTTCTTGGTGCAGCAATTTTAATGGTGAGTAGTGTATATATGTCCGAAAATCGGTTTTTGTATATTTTATTCTATTTTAGATGACCGGTTTCGACAATCTTGGTTGTCATCCTATCTGTTCTGTGTTTTTTCTCTCTCTGCTGTGCAGCTTCGAGGTACGCAAACGAAAACTATCCAAAGGAGTAAACTAAAAGACAATCTTAAAATGAGAGTGTTCTTAGAGCCAAACAAATACACTGCCAACTGCAGAGCTGCAACTGTTTTAACGTATTGTACTGATGAGTAGTCTTGTGTAGTTCGCGAACAAACTAGTTAGGAAGAGCGCTCACCCAGGCGAACAACGCGAACTAGTTCACAGATCCCTCGCCTCTTAGTTCGTCCGCTCCTTTTCCGAAGACTGACTGGTAACAGCGAGAGGACGCGAGAGCGCGCAGAATAGCTTGATTCCCTTCTGCCAGTTGCCGTCATTTCGAGCTGTGATGCAGCTCAGCTGTAGTTTTAGTAGCGGTAGAAAAAGCCAAAACGAGCGGACGAACTAAAAAGAGCGGCCTACTTCGCGGCCGAACTGCGAACTAAGAGGAGAGCTTCCGCTCGCGAACTAAAATGTACGCGATAGGTCGCGAACTAAAATATGCGCGGTAGGTCGCGTACTAAAATATGCGCGATAGGTCGCGAAGTAAAATATGCGTGATAGGTCGCGAACAGTATTAAAATCACTTGTTTGCCTTCTGCTGATGAGAGCCATTTCGAGGTTAGCGTCTGCCTGCTAGATTACATAGTCCATTGCTACAAAATTCCTGCTTTGAAGTATTCTGCACTCTGCAATATCTGACTAATAAATTCCGTAATGCCAAAATATAGAGATAACTCTAAACTTAAACGCGAGAAATTATCCACAAACTGTTTCTTTTGGTTTGCATGATACCGTTAGCGGCTCAAGCAGCAAGCGCATGAAACAGCTAGGTGGGGAAACTTCTCCCTCCACCTGCATGCGCAGACCATGCCGCTCAGCCGTTACTGGGAGCGGACGAACTAAAAGAGCGAACTAGTTCGCGGCTGAGCCACGAACTAAAGTGAGCGCTCCTAATCGCGAACTATTATGCCCAAGTCTACTGATGAGAATTCAGCGCCACAAGTTACTGTAAAATAACTGAACTTTATCCAGATTTTGACTATCACTAAGGGTGTCTTCATCAGAAATATTCGGTTCTTCTTTGTGTTGCATTTTGGGGACATCGCTGCCGGATGATCCACGGAGCGACATCCCATGCAAAGCTTGAACTGCCGTCAAGAAACCCTCAGAGATGGCGCGGCGCCGCCTTCCCAGTGCCTCCACGACGACCGCCCCCGCCTCCCTTCCGCGCTCCCCTTTGCCCTTTCGCTGGCGGCCATCCTGCGGCCGCGGTGGCGGCGTGCCGTCATGGACACGGCGTTATACTGCCGCAGCAAGGACATTATCTTGCGAGGGCGGCGCAAGTGTCCGCCGGCCCGGGACATTAACTGTAGATTGAAACCGGAGTGACACATGACCCGCTGGGGTTGAGGTGCGCTGACTCACCGCCACGGAGCACAGAGAGCCGCCCACCCTCGGACCCTCCCCGGCTCATCCCGGCGGGCCGAGCGCTCGATTTATGGCCATTCCTGGGGGCCGGTTATTACGGCGCTGCATAAACCGGAGGAAACCGCCCGCCACGCGGCAATAAAACAAGTTTTAAACCCCGCGGCGCCGCGCCGCAAGGGGTGTCGCCCGAGCACCCTGCCCAAGCGCTGCCCGCTGCCCACCATCACTCTTGGAGGCCGAGACATCCCTCGGCGAGGTGCGAGTGGTCTCCGAAAATCCCCCGCAGGTTGTAGGCGAGCCGGCCGCGGTGGCCGAGGGTATTGAGGCGCTCCGGTCACGGTCCGCACGGCCACTACGGTCGGGGGTTCGAATCCCCCCTCGGGCATGGATATTTGTGACGTCCTTAGTTGTAAGTAGTTCATAAGTAGTTTGTAAGTTACGGACTGATGACCCCGTAGTTAAGTCCCATAGACTCTACAAACATTTGAACATTTGTTGTAGACGACTCGGTGGTCACGCCCGCCTCAGCGGTAGCAGCCTATTTTTTCTTGACAAGAACAGTGGGGCTATGGAGTTGGAGGACCCCCCCCCCCACCCTCCCACAAAGTATGACGAAAACCACCTACTATGTGAACGAAACATCCTAGCAGATTAAAATTGTGAGCCGGAACCGGAACTCGAACCTGGGACCTTTGTCTTTCGCGAGCAAGCGCTCTACCGACTAAGCTATCCCGACACGACTCACGATGCCGCCTCACAACTTTACTTCCGCCAGTACCTCGCCTCCTACTTTTCAAACTTCACAGAAGCTCTCCTGCGAAACATGCAAGACTAGCACTCCTGGAAGAAAGGATATGGTGGAGACATGGCTTAGCCACAGCCTAAGGGATGTTTCGAGAATGAAATTTTCACTCTGCAGCGGAGTGTGCGCTGACATGAAACTTCCTGGCAGATTAAAATTGTGTGCCGGAACCGGGACTGGAAGCTGGGACCTTTGCCTTTCGCGTGCAAGCGCTCTACCGACTGAGCTATCTCAATACGACTCACGATGCGGCCTCACAATATCCCTTAGGCTGTGGCTAAGCCATGTCTCCACCATACCCTTTCTTCCAGGAGTGCTAGTCTTGCATGTTTCGCAGGAGAGCTTCTGTGAAGTTTGGAAAGTAGGAGGCAAGGTACTGGCGGAAATAAAGTTGTGAGGCTGCATCGTGAGTCGTGTCGGGGTAGCTCAGTCGGTAGAGCGCTTGCCCGCGAAAGGCAAAGGTGCCAGGTTCGAGTTCCGGTTGCGGCACACAATCTGCCAGGATGTTTCATATCAGCGCACACTCCGCTGCAGAGTGAAAATTTAATTCTACTATGTGAATATTAGAAATCTGGTAGACACTGCTCTCAATGAAACCCGCAGATTGATCACTGTTTGTTTAAAACCTACTACAACCAAGAAGCTTTACTATCTGGCTGGAATAGCACCACCAAGTGTACGCAGAGAAGTGGCTGCCGACAAGGAGAGACTGAACGTGGAAGTGAACAGTGCCCACCCACTGCACGGATATAATCCACCACAGCAACGGCCGAGCTCGCGAAAGAACTTCCTAAGGTCATCTGAGAAACTCACCGTTTCACCAGAGAAGATGACGCCTCACCTGGACACAATGAAAACTGGCTCGTGTGGAAAGCTTTGAACAGATTACGATCAGGAGTTGGACGATTCCGAGACAAATTGAAGAGAAAGGGTTTCAAGACAGAAGACACTTCCTGTGACTGTGGAAACCACAAGCCATATGCTCCAGTGCCCTTAGGTCCCTACATCCTGCACAAAGACTGATCTCCTGCAAGCCACTCCAAACGCCTTGGAGGTAGCGAAGTATTAGGCACATGTAATATAATTACAATTGTACCTATTTATCAATTTATGATATGAATGGCTACTGTAAATTTGTATGTTTCTGACTCGAGAATAAATAAGGTACATTATTTTATGCCTCTTACTTTAGATATCAGTTTCTGGTACAGTGTCACCACATTTCTTTTAGTTAACTCCCCCTCCTTTCCCCAGCCCAAAATCCTGGATTAGCCATTGAACAAGAACTGCAGGGGGTAGAGGGGTCGCTGGTGTTCCCCTTGGTGGGCGTGCACACTCAGGTGGGGTTGGAGAGCTGGTTATTTGTCAGGAGACCAGACTGTTAACCGCCACGGTATGCCCTGCAGGAAGAGCTAGGGGCGGTTCTGCTGCCACCGTTGGCGTAATCAAAGAATATTGTTCGGTAAACATGCTGGGAGTATAATACCGACATGCACATGCTCTTTATCGACTTTAACAGCATAGACAGGGGTACTATAATCAAATATACCAAAAGTGTTGTAACAGTATAATTTATTGCACACACAGGACGGTACAACATATACATCAAATGAACAGTACTACGGTTGCAAGTCACGGACACAGCTAATGTTTACATGTGAAACCGGCGAGAGCTACAACATGACTGAGGCACGCCTCGCACACCGCGTGCTCGCCCGGTCGTGACGGTGCTGCAGGCCCTCAGAGGCGGCGCCATCGAGCAGCGGACTCGGCCGTGGCGCGTCTTTCTGATGCCGCGGACGGACGGGACGCGGCTTACAGTGGCGCGCTCCAACAAAAAGAATTCCAGTTTCCATCTAAAACAATGCGCTTGGTAGCAATGTGTCTAGAACAGACACTCTGTAAAGTGCGGACAAGTGCTGGTCTATCAGAACAGTTTGACGTTCTAACTGTCCTCAGACAGAGGGATGCACTCTCCCCTATATTATTCAACCTTGTGCTATAAAAAATAGACCGGGAATTTATGAAAACTGGCCCCATTGGAATACCCTTACACAACACATCAGTGACTCGACTGGTTTATACGGATGATATAATCCTAATCAGCGGCAGTAGGGAAGAGCTGAAAAGAATGGCAAGCCCGTACTGGCAGATTGCCAGTAAAGCAGGCATACAAGTCAGTGAAGACAAGACTCAATACATGGTCCTAAGCAAGTCGGCTAGTGGTGGGGACCCGCTCACGGTGGACAACCTCCGATTCAAAAGGGCGAGTACTTTGAAATATCTCGGTAGCCTCTTAGTGATCAGTGATCAAAACCTCTGTGAAATTGAAATAAATGCAAGAATTGTTGGAGGCAATAGAGCATACTTTAGCCTTCAGGACGTGCTAAAGAGAAGGTCCCTGACAAGAAGTTTCAAGAGCAGGTTATATCAAAGCATGCCAGTGGTTACGTACGATTGTGAAAACCTTGCCCTCAGAAAAACAGATGAACAGAAACTACTAGTTTTCGAACGAAAAATCATCCGAAAAATATATGGTCCTGCGATAGATCCACAAACAGGAGAGTGGAGAATTTAAAAAAAAAATTAAGAAGTAAAAGAGCTTTACCCACAGCCGGACATTGTAAAAAGAATGAAGAGAAGAAGGTTGACCTGAGCTGGACATGTAGCAAGTATGAGCGAAGGGAGGATACCCCATGACGTGTTGCTGAGAACGGTAGCTGGAAGGAGATACCGGGGACAACCACGGACCAGATGGAAAGACAATGTTGATAGACACCGAGGAAATGAGACTAGGAGCAGGTGATTGGTTGCAAGGGTCTCGCAACCGGGAGCGATGGAGGAGGAGTGTAGAGCAGGTCACTAAGGCTCAAGCCACGGATAAGAAAAAGAAGAAGTGGTAAACATTGCTGCGTACGCCAAGCGACCGGGTTGAGAGCGTCAGCAGCTTCCTGCCATACTGTGCGCTGACAGTGCGGCTGCGTCCGCACTAGCTTGGCGTGCGGACGAAGGCGAACCCTCTGCCGCGCCGTTGGTTGTGGAACCGTACGGAAGTACGGTGGAATGTGTGAATGAGAGATTCACACGTCTGGACTGGTGATTCTCGGTCCCCACCCTAATTGCTGTCTCGCATCATCTTCATACTGGACCGCGTTGACGATTGTCGTGTGGTCGCGACGTGCGCTGACTCCTGGCCTACCGGCAGGTAGGTGTCTTCCCTATGAACGCTGGAGTACTGGTGTGCAGGACATGGAAGTCCTTCTAGATACTTCCTCTGTGTCTGTAGTTGGTTGTAGCGCAGGAGTCGAACTCCGAGCTACGCAGGAGTCGACATCTCGCAGGTTGTCAGCTGATCTAGAAGAGTGCTGGAGTTCTATAACAGACTTGTACCGACGTTAGAACATGTCACGGAATCGAGTGCTACGAAGTGTAAGCCATCGATTCATCTGCACGACTGACTGTGAACTCGAGTGCTGGAGTATATATAGTGTGTATGAAGCGACTGATATTTCCCCTACTCGCTCTGTTATGACAGCATCGGTCCTGTCAAACGAATGTGTCGGCTTTTACATCTTGCGTCTTCACTTCAAAGGTTAGCTGGTGGTTCCAGAAGGCTTCAGATACGCGTTGTTGCGTTAGCCTTAGGCGTTGTTTCCTCCCGTAACGAAGTGACGTGATACTGCAAGCTCGTACTCTTCCATTTAACTTCCACTGATGCATGCTATTCAGTCCGGCGCGTGTGCGTCCATTCCTGTCAGCTTGACCCAGTAATTATGACGCAGAGTAGCTGCTGCTCCCGTTCTCCGTTCTGTGCACACACCGCAGTGTTTCTACAGCAACCAATACTTGGAAAAATTTACCGCTGTACTTCCGCTACAGCACTGGTGTGCAACATAACATCGCAAAGAAATTTAAACTTACTGGCGGACTACAACTGAGTGCTTGAACCGTGTTTCCACGCCGGGACCTTTGCGGGCAAACGCTCTACCGAACTGTAGTTTCGTAGGCTTTCCCGGCGTAATAGTTACAGAGTTCATGCTGCAGCACGTTTTTTATGTTATTTATTTATTTATTATTTTATTTATTTTTGCTTTTTACATAATTATGACTTTTTGTCACCGCACAAAATTGAATTAAATACCATCTCCAACCGCGCTGTCTCCCACCGCATGTTTTTTCTTCAATGGAAATTTAGTAAATAAATAAAACACAAAATCGGTTAGAAAAGAAAACAGCCACCAGTTGCAAGGTTCCAGATTTATTCACAACCGGTTTCGAGCAATTATTGTCCTTCTTCAGGTATCTGTACAGGAAACACTTAGGAATATATACAAATACAAATATTACGTAAAATTCGTAGTCGAGTTACAGAATTAAAGGGGCAAGAAGTACACTGTATATAAAGCTTTCTCGAAAAGTGACAAAATATGAATACGCTCTTCTGTTGCATATTAAAATAATAAACTGTACAAATTATTAAGTTCATACATACAAAAAAATTTTAGTTACTTTCATTAATTGTGCCCTATAGGTTTACACAGAGCATTGTGTAATAACACTAAACATCAAGTGAAGAGATTATGCACATATTAACAAGTTTACAAGTTCTAGCATAATTATGCAAGACTAGCACTCCTGGGAGAATGGATGTGGTGGAGACATGGCTTAGCCTCAGCTTAGAGGACGTTCCCAGAATAGTATCTTAACTCTGGAGAGGAAGCGTAAAATGACCTTTAGTATGTGTGTGTTCAGAATCCGTCCAATTTTCGACGACAGGCTTCCTACATATGACAGAAATGCCATGGCTTTAAAACTTTCTGCTTAATCTTTTCTATTTAAGCGTACCGTTGACTTTATTTTTAGTGCTCAAAAATGAAAACATAAAGATGTACATCAAAAACTCTGCATTTTGCCGATGGCATTGTAATTGTGTCAGAGACAGCAAAGGCACCTGGAGGATAAATTGAACAGAATCAACAATGTCTTGGATGGGTGGTATAAGATGAACATAAATAAGAGCAAAAAGGGTAAAAGGATGTACACTTCTGGCCATTAAAATTGCTACACCAAGAATACATGCAGACGATAAACAAATATACTAGAACTGACATATGATTACATTTTCACTGAAATTGGATGCATAGATCCTGAGAAATCAGTACTTATAACAACTACCTCTGGCCGTAATAACGGCCTTGACACGCCTGGGCATTGAGTCAAACGGAGCTTAGATGGCGTGTACAGGTACAGATGCCCATGCAGCTTCAAAATGATACCACAGTTCATCAATAGTAGTGACTAGCGTTTTGTGACGAGCCAGTTGCTCGGGCACCATTGACCAGACGTTTTCAGTTGGCGAGAGATCTGGAGAATGTGCTTGCCAGGGCAGCAGTCGAATATTTTCTGTATCCAGAAAGGCCAGTACAGGACCTGCAACATTCGGTCTGCATTATCCTGCTGAAATGCAGGGTTTCGCAGAGATCGAATGAAGGATAGAGCCACGGGTCGTAACACATCTGAAATGTAACGTTCACTGTTCAAAGTGCCGTCGATGCGAATAAGTGGGGACCGAGACATGTAACCAATGGCACCCCATATCATCACGCTGGATGATACGCCAGTATGACGATGACAAATACACGCTTCCAATGTGTGTTCACGGCGATGTCACTAAATACGGATTTAGATCATCATGATGCTGTAAACAGAACCTGGATTCATCCGAAAAAACGACTTTTGCCATTCGTGCACCCAGGTGCGTCGTTACGTACACCATCGTAGGTGCTCCTGTCTGTGACGCAGTGTCAAGGGTAACCGCAGCCATGGTCTCCGAGCTGATAGTCCATGCTGCTGCAAACGTCGTCGAACTGTTCGTGCAGATGGTTGTTGTCTTTGAAACGTCCCCATCTGTTGACTCAGGGATCGAGACATGGCTGCACGATCCGTTACAGCCATACGGATAAGATGCCTGTCATCTCGACTACTAATGATACGAGGCCGTTGGGATCCAGCACGGCGTTCCGTATTGCCCTCCTGAACCCACCGATTCCTTATTCTGCTAACAGTCATTGGATCGCGACCAACGCGCGCAGCAATGTCGCGATAGGCTACAATCCGACCTTTATCAAAGTCGGAAACGTAATGGTTCGCATTTCCCCTCCTTACGCGAGGCATCACAACAACGTTTCACCAGACAACGCCGGTCAACTGCTGTTTGTGTATGACAAATGGGTTGGAAACTTTCCTCATGTCAGCACGTTATAGGTGTCGCCACCGGTGCCAACGTTGTGTGAATTCTCTGAAAAACTAATAATTTGCATATCACAGCATCCTTTTTCTGTCGGTTAAATTTCGCATCTGTAACACGTCGTCTTCGTGGTGTAGCAATTTTAATGGCTAGGAGTGTAGAAAAGAAAGTCAACGATGCTTCAGGAAAAGATGAATTTCATTATTTGGGTAGTAAAATTACGTCTGATGAACGAAGTAGAGAATATATAAAATGCAGAACGACTATAGGAAAGGAAAGCATTTCTGAAGAAGAGAAATTTGTTGACTTCAAATATTAATGTAAGTGTTTAGGAACCCTTTTTGGAGGCATTTGTGTCTAGTGTTGTACTATATTTGAGTGAAACGTGGACGATAAGGAGAGAAAAATCATAGAAGCTTTTGAAATTTGATGCTTCAAGAGAATACTGAAGATTAGAATAGCTGGAGTAGCTAATGAGGTGGTGCTGAACAGAACTCAATTCTGGTAGATCTTGACTAAAAAAGGGCACAGTTGGTAGGGCACATTCTGAGACAACAAGGAGCCGTCAATTTAGTACCGGAGGGACGTGCCGGCGGGTAAAAATCGCCGAGTAAAGTCGAGAGATGAATAAAGTTAGCAGGTTAAAAAGAGTGTAGGTTCCCGTTCTTATCCAGAGATGGAGAGGCTTGCGTAGGATTGGGTAATGTGGAGAAATTTACATGAAACTAAAGCAAAAGAAAGCATCAAATTATGAAAGACGCTTGAAATTCATTTGAACTTCTTATGCGCTCTAAGTGGTTTACCTGTTAGTTAATAATATACATGCCAAGATCGCTTTTTGTATATTTATTTTATTTTAGATAGCCGGTTTCGACAACCTTGGTTCTCATCTTACCTGTTCTGTGTTTATTGTATCCTCTCTACTGTGTAACTTCGAGGTATGCAAACAAATTGTTAACAATCCAACGGAATAAACTAAAAGACGACCTTAAAATGGGAGTATGCTTAGAGCCAAACAAATACACTACCAACTTATTTAAAATAGTTATGCTAAAGATACTGAATCAGCGAGTTGTCCTGGTGCTTAAATAAATTGACACTGGGTCTCATATTCCTAATTGTGCTCAATGCTGATAACATGGTCTAATAAGGTTTACCCGGAATTTCGTTCTATACCATATTCGTTCGTCCATCCTATGTCTACCAAATCATTTCCCCCTTGGCTAGCAGCTAACTGTCCATAAACCATTCAACTGATACTGTTCATTATTTCACTGTACGCAGCAAATGTAAACCGTTAACTCACAGTTAAAGGCGGAATCCAGCAACGCCTTAATGAGATATCATACAACAGAACGAGATGCTGAAAGGACTGTACGCCAGTCGCAAGACGAGATCTTACAGCCTAACAGACGGAGTTCACAATCATCCTTTTAAAAACGGCAAGATTCAGTCGTAACCTTACCGTGCTAATACAAGTTCTGTCTAAGTAATTTTAAATGATATTAAATACACCCCTGAAAAGAAATGTAACGTTCGGGGTTTGCACATTCTTCTTTATTCTATTCTTCAAGTTCTATACAGGAAACAATAAAGCAACATTCTTAAATTAGTTATAATAAGAGAAGTGAAGGAGGAAATTTACAGAGTGAGAGAACGGGAAATAAATCGACAGAGTGTAGAATACGGCTGTTTTTCTAAAAGGGTAGTTATAAGTCACATGTTCCACAGTCAATAAAAGTAAACCGACAAACAAAATATTATTTAATCTGATTAGATCGATTATATTAGATTAGCTTTTCGTTCCATAGATGCGTACTGAGAAGATCGTGGTGGATGTGGTACATGTAACTTTCGTTGCAGTTAGAAATAATTCTACTAATAATATGAATATATACAATACACCATTTGCTTCTATTAAGAAATTCGTCAATTGAGTAGAAGGAGTTGGCCACTAGTAAGTTTTCCAGGCTCGTCTTAAATAGATCTATATTTGTAACTAATTAATTTTGATGGTTGCTGCCAAATTGTTGAATATGTGTATTCCCTTTTCGAATTAAAGTAAGTGATTTTAAGTCCTTGTTTTGACAGTTTTTGTTCCTAGTATTGTACATATGAAATGAGCTATTTGTTGGAAAAAGTTATGTATTATTTAAGACAAATTTCATCAAAGAATAAATATACTGAGAAGCAGTAGCTAGTATACCGAGTTCTTTGAAGAGGCTCCTACAGGATGTCCGTGTATTTACTCCACGAATAATACGTATTACACGGTTTTGGACTCTTACAACTTTTGCTTGACTATAAGAGTTACCAAAAATATTATACCATGAAAAAAGGTAAGTATGTAAGGTTTTTATTATTATATCTCTTACGTCTCATAACACTCGTGCTGCAAACAGAGATTTGTTACGTAGTTTTTGTAGTTCTGTGATACGCTTTTCCGAACTGAATTTATTATCAAGCTGTAATTCCAGGAATTTAATACTGACAACCTCTTCTATCTACTTCTTCTTCGTACTTCATGCAAATACCTGATGGAAAGCTCTTATATGTTCTGAACTGCATATAGTGAGTCTTTTCAAAGTTTAATATCAATGAGATGGCTTTAAACCATTTATTAATGTTAATGAAAATATCATTATCACGCCTTTGTAGAACTGGTCGACATGCAATTTTTTGCAGTACTTGTATCATCTGCAAACAAACAGAACTGTACTTCTGGCAGTGTATAAAAAAAGAAGCGATGACCCTAAGATGGATCCTTGTGGGACACCACATCTAATTTCTTCCCAGTTAGATGATAATGCACTGTAAGTTAACGACCAAGTTTTCGTATATCTGTTTGCACTGCAGTCGCCTCGCAGTATTAAAACGTACCGTATACCGTAATAATACTTGCAACAAGATATAGTTTACTGCGTGCTGGTCGTATTATTTTGGGTAACCCCTGTATCTCTCCCATACCAAGTACCTACGAAACGCCCTGTGTTCGTAATGATTTGGTTCCTTTCGTATGCAGCCTTCAGACCGCTCGAGGCAAAATCCTCCATAGCTGTGGACACGAGGCCGTACTTTTTCTCTCAGTGATATAATCCATGAATACTCAGATAGTTTATGATTTGTCAATGTCCGTAGAAATTATTTCGCCTCTATCGCATGCGAATGCTGGTGTCGGCTCCCCGCTGTTTCCGTAATTGGACAGTTGACACGCCACGGCGAGCTGTTCTACATATAGATGGATGCATTACTCTTGTGCTGTTTGAAGACAGCTAACTGTCAGGCACTCCGTTCAGGATGTTGCCTCGAGTTTCTAAACGTAAGAAGAAGATGCGAAAGACTCGTAGCTCCTTCACGCTCATGTTTGATTCTTATGCTCATAAAAAATAAATAAATAAATAAATAAATAAATCCCGAAACAAAAATATGTTCCTCATATCTGTTTCTTGAATAAGGAAACATTCTTTCTGTTTTCTTTCAATATCGCCCCCTTATGGAAGGCTGATGATTATCAGGAAGCGTGCTCAACTGTTCTCTTTAGAATTTCAGGATGCTATACACTGAACATCTCAGTACATTAAAATGTAATAGTTTACACCTAAGTTTTGAAGGCCATCTAAGGACTCGTCACGCAGCAAATATAAAAACGATTTAAAATTCTCAAGACCAGCAATAGCCTGTCCTAGTAATCAACAACAGAGGAGAATTATCACATGCAAAAGTCAATAGCACAGGAAAAACTGTACTCAATTGATAACTTTCACTCTACAACAAAACAATACTTGTCACAATAGAAGATATGTACAAAACACCAACACACCGACCTTCAAATTCACATGTTTGTACATCTCTGAGACGAAACTACTGTGGTCATCAGTACCTAGGCTTACTACTTAAACTAACCTAAGGACAACACAGACGCATCCATGCCCATTGGAGGACTCGAACCTCCGGCGGAAAAAGCTTTGTAGTCCCTGACAAGGCGTCTTAGAACCGTCCTCGACCACTCCTCACCCACTCTTATACTCTTATCTCGGCGTCTCTTTCTCACACATAACTTTTCTCTCTCTCTCTCTCTCTCTCTCTCTCTCTCTCTCTCTCTCTCTCTCACACACACACACACGTATATAGGGTGTCCCAGCTATCTTGTCCACCCAAAATATCTCTGGAACAATAACAGCTATTGGACAACGACTTTCACCGGTATCAATGTACGGCTGGGGCCCATGAATGTACATATTTGTTAACATTCTAAAACGAGAGTCTGAGTCTCAGGACGTGCGCTAGCCGCGCGTTTCGCGTATTTCGAGCGTCAACTTCTCGTCGCAATATCTCGGGATGTAATTGGAATATTGCGATGCAATCAACGCCATTGTTTATGTGATTTGTCATGCTATGGATTGCTGAAGAAAAAATATAGTGTGTCCATTAAAAAAAACATAAGTTTATGTTAAAAAAACACATTTGCTTTCGTTTTAGAATGTTTCCAAATATGTACATTTATGGGCCCCAGCCGTACATTGATACCGGTGAAAGTCGTTTTCCAATAGTTGTTATTGTTCCAGAGATATTTTGGGTGGAAAAGATAGCTGGGACACCCTGTATATATATCAAAAAGGATATATTTATATATTCGTTTCACGTAAATATTTATGAGAGTTATTAACATTTATATAAAAATATAATAAGTATATCTAAAGGATCAAAAGTGACATGATTATTTTTGTTGAAAGGGAATCTTGGAAAATAAAACTTATTTCAGTAGGTGTAAAGGGGAAATGCGTCTGATCATTTAATACTAAACTGGCATCTTGAGCAAAATGTTTATTGATTTCCAATATTTCCGGTAGTGTCAACTTTCTGCTTTTCTTCAGGGGGTGTAGGATTTCACAGCGTACACAGTAATCATGGTTTTCTCTGAACAGATGTTCAGCAAAGCTTGAATCTGTTTTTTTTTTTTTTTTTTTAACCTCCTGCTTCCCTCGTGTTCTGACAATCTAACAGCTACATCCCTGTCAGACTGACCAACATACACTTTCCCACAATGTTTGTACGTGATCTAGTACACGCCACTCAGTGATAGGGGTTCAATTTTGTCCTTACTATTGAATAAATACTTTAAAATGTTGTTTATATTGTAAAATGCATTTACAAGTTTTATTTTACAACTTTCCCTTTCAACAAAAATAATCATGTCAGTTTTGATCCTTTACATATACTTATTATATTTTATACAAATGTTAATAACTCTCATAAATATGTACTTGTAATGTAATTTCCTGTGAAATAGTCGATAACTTCTTTGTAAATTGTAACATGTTTGAAAACATATATTCTACAGTCAGTTGTCACCTTATGATAGCCTAAGAAGCCGAAAGCCGGTTTGTGACGAATAAGTAAGCATATTCTGTCAAGCACCGACGGATATATATATATATATATATATATATATATATATATATATATATGTGTGTGTGTGTGTGTGTGTGTGTGTGTGTGTGTGTGTGTGTGGTGTGTTAAGGGGCACAGGCTAAATGTACGTTCCTTCCCAATCCACGTCTGTTTGCATTTGTTTTGCCACAGTTTGTTCGTGCTCCTAGAGCAGTTTTACATCAGCGATTCGCAAACAAATTGATCGGGCGTCAATGACCGACAACGTAATCTGTTCGTCCTTCCGAACTAAAACCATTAGACTTCTATTTATGGGCTAATTTGAAGGTCATTATGTGTGCCACACCTTTCCATAACGTGGAATTGCTGCGTCGGCGCTTAGAACAAGGGTTTCAGCAGATGTGACAGACACCTGCATTGCGGGAACGAGTGATACGGCGCATAGATGTCTGCATTAAGCTCGTGGAAGCCATTTTGAGCACCATCTGTAGAGTACTGTACATAATAAATTACACTTTATCTACATAAATGACCAAATTGCATAGTGACGTGGTCTATGTTATGTACGCCACAACAAATGCCTGGAACACGATAGCGAAAGGAAATACAGCAAATGTGCAGTGGACATGTTCTGATTGGTATTAGGTCCTCTATAGAATCCCCGGAGCTTTCCATTTTCTCTGTGAACATATATCACTACAGCCAACCAGAGATTAAAAGATCCCGAATATCAGAAAACACTTTAAATTCTCTCATACATACACACACTCACTCACTCTCTCTCTCTCTCTCACGCACACTCACTCACACTCACACACACACACACACACACACACACACACACACACACACACACTCACACAACATTAGTACACACTGCTTGAGTCTTACATTCTCTGTCAATAGACAGCATAACGACCAAACATACACTTGAAATTTGCGAGCCACCCAACCGACAAACACACACCAAAAAAAGCATCCTCTACTAATCTACTACTATACCCCAAACGGCAACAGTAGTCCAAAGTGTTACTACAGAGAAACACGTGATAAATATGCAATAATCAAGCCACATAGTAAAATAGCATAGCAAAACACAAGATACAAAGAGCCAAAAGAAGTAAAAACTCATAAGTAACAAGATAATTATCGCATTTTTTATCCAAAAATACAATAGCAATTAATACAATTTGTTGGTTTTGGTTTTTAGGCGGCAGTCTTTATTAAATTAGAATTGCAATCCCAAATTCAGTCCCTTTATCATAATGTAACACATATCAAAAAATGTGTAAATGTGTATCATTATGAAATTAATATTCCAGATTAATTTTCTAAATAATAAAACCACATAATTTTCATGTGCCAAATGAGATACACAACGAATCCAACATGTAAACCAATGAATATCTAATCATCCAGACGTATATATTTTAATTTTTTAATGATTTTGTAGAGTTTCACGATAATTATCAGAATGAAATAACATTATGCCACTGATAATGGCACAGAAAGTGCTGCAACATTTATGGACACAATAATAACATTGAAGTGTCTTTTGTATGGCGGAATAACGTCACTACTTATTAAACTATGGCCAAGATGTCGAGTTTTTCGAAAATTCTGCAACCACAACATTATTTTCGTCTTACTTCATTTTCCCCTCTACCTTTTTTTCTGTGCATGAAACTTCTACTTCAATTCGAAAAAATTGTTCAGAATACTGGTCTCGTCTTTATTTGATTATAGTATTTATGACTTAAAGATTTTCACCATCGTAGTGTGAAGTACTTTGTCACAGATCACAAAATCTTATCATGAACTTCCTTACATATGACGATATACCCACATTTGAAATGTCAGACTCTGCTTGGGAGAGTTTTTTGTTGTCCAGGCCTCTGTATAGTCGTTCTAATAAGATGTGACATTTAGTGATTTCTCCTGGAATGCTAAATTGAAGATCACAACTGTACAACTAATCTATATGATTCCGGAATATTATCAGCGCAATTGCAACTTTAGTTTTTATACTTCTTCTTCGCGACCACCAGCTTACACAGAAGGTTGCCCTCTGAGGAATGTGCCTATTCCTGTTAACTTTTATTCAGCAACAAAAACTGTGACATCATTTCATTATAACATCAAATCCCAAATATATGGAACACCTTTACTCGTATTTTGAGGACAGACTGAATAATTAATTCAACAAAGATACATCCTCTTAAAAACATGAAGATGTGGAAACAACATAAAACGACAATCTCCCAGACTTTAAATTGCAAAGATTTTGAGTCGGATTTTCTTCCGAATGAAACCCATGTGAATATCGTAGCAAGACAATCATGCATTTTCTGCGTAGTAAGAGATCCACGAAGAGCAGCCTATTCTGTAAATCGAGAAGTAAGTGTGGAATTCAGTTTCTCGTCGACAGTGAAGTCACTGCTCCCTGGACTGTCCTCTAGGAATTGAGTTCTAGCCCACAGTCGCCTACATAGGGGAACCCGTTCAAAATATATGTAGTGTTTTATAGACATGGAGTTAGATGTCAATATAAAGTGTACCGTTCTGTTGATCAGGGGGATCATGTTACTTGACTTATACCATTCACCAGTGATGTTTGGGTATTCGAAACAACAGTTTCTGCATACACCACATGATTCTAATTGAATGAAGTAAATTTTGTTGCCCGGTTTTCCACTTCCTGGCACTTCTGGCACTTTTTGGCATTATCTTTCATTTTTAAATCCTCATGATTTTTCAGGTTTCCTGCTGGCCATTTTTATATATTGGAATTCCTTTGCTAGCTATGCCTATTTTATTATTTTTCCTTCTCTTAGGACATCTGTTTGAGAGAGAAAATAATTTCTGACAAATTTTAATGCGTGTGGAATATCGTTAACATATACTGGCTCCAGCTCTGATGTCGGTCAATGAAGCAATACTGCACGCAGTTAATGAAATATTCGTGGCTATCATGCCGGTCAGATGGATTTTTTATTCAAATACAACGTTTCGTCCCCATCTGCGGAGGGCAATTTTCAAGGGGGGATCGTAACTTGGTTTACTATCCGAATCACACCCTGGATCGCAACTGACTGAATCATAATTGCGTTTCCGCGTGGTCCATTCCAGAGGCCTGACGTTACGTTTTACGTTTTGAATATTCGAGCGCAGTTCGTCAATGTCAGTTCGTCCGCTGTTTCTATCGTCCAGCTCTGGAACACTGGTACACATCTTGAGGTATGAACAACTCTTCAATGTTCATGTTTGCTTACAAACAAATTTGCTTTTTGGGTATCATATGGCTTGATCAAACAGTTGTTTTAAAACTTCCTGGCAGATTAAAATTGTGTGCCGGAACCGGGACTCGAACCTGGAACCTTTGCCTTTCGCGGGTAAGCGTGATAGCACAGTCGGTAGTGCGCTTGCCCGCAAAAGGCAAAGGTCCCAGGTTCGAGTCCCGGTTCCGGCACACAATTTTAATCTGCTAGGAAGTTTCATATCAGCGCACACTCCGCTGCAGAGTAAATTTTTCATTCTGGAAACAATTGTTTTAGTTTTTCCCAAACATGTTTCGCTGGCGTTGCAGCATCATCAGTGGGATTTTTATTGTATAGTGTCTGTCAACTGAAGAATTGAAGAATTGTTCAATGACTATAACAGTAGGAACGACATCGAAAAAAAAAAATAACTAAGCTGTGAACATCAAATGTCAAACAAACATTGCATAATCTTTCTCTATTTACGTTTGTAAATTGTGCTACATAAAACAACTATATAGGAACATACTAGTAGCGAGATGTATATGGCAGAAAAATCCACTGATAAATAACGTAGGGAAGACCGGGGCACGTTGGCCGTATTTTTATAATTTTTGTTAATATTAATTTATTTGACATATTTGAATTTATGAAATTATTGTTAAATACTAGGTAGGTCTTTACTGAATCTGGGTGGCAGTTATTGAGCTTGAAAATATCAGTTGAAGTAACAGAAAAAAATTACTGGACATGTGTCGAGTGGGCCAACTGCCCCTACCTCGGGGTAAGTTGACCCAGAGGCTGGGGCACTTTGACCCATGTACTCTTTTCGTAAGTATAACTAGGAAATCAAAATAAAAATAACAGTTATCAAGAAATATACTTTAATGTACATAATATCAAGATGAATACTGAGTTAAATGCTTAACACTGAGGACTGTGACATCAGAACAGGTTAAACTTATTACAATTTATAGTGTCTTAATACAAACCAGTCAAGTTTAATCAATGTCCAGCTCCAAAGGATCAGCACAATTTTAACACTCATAAAATAGTCCATGGATATAACTTTTCACGCATCTCTGATGAGCCCAAAGCTTACAGTTCGTGAACTGGATTCCTTGTTCTCCAGTTGACTGTTTCAAAAATGCACTGTGACTCTTCCTCATCGTCATCATTATCACCAACTGTGATCTAATTTTTCTTCAGTATTTCTTTCCATTGCTTTGGTCCAATGGGAAGGGTTAAAATTCAGTTTCTGTTTCCTGAGTTTCAATTACCTGTGCAAACTGACATGAGGTCTTTCTGTACTTAGCAGAGTACCTTCAGTACGATTTTCTTGGAATCCCAAAGTCTTCGCTAAACAGTCCTCACAGGTCTTTCCTTTTCTTTTCTTCTAAAACTGCTCTTAGCATCGTATCTTCAGAAATCATTCCCCTTTCATTCTTTTAAAATTTCATATCATTTTTATAATACTACAACCAAAACAAAGGTTTTAACTAGAGCCGTAAGTCGTGTTTTAAAAACAAGGAAATGAAAGAGATTCTGACTTCTCAGATCACTGTTTAAGATTAAGATAAAATTTACTAATTGGCATTTATTCAGCGCTTTTTTTCTCGTGAATATGACGATCTTTTGACCTCTGAAGCGTGTGAAAATATGTTGAACTTCAACAATTATGTTAATAACTTAAAACTCGAAGAATTATAAACGTTGTTATCATTAAAAGTAACAAAAATTTAATCGAGTTTAAAGAAGTACAGCTCCTATAGGACGTGACGGATTGTCTCGGCTGGCCATCGTGCCCCGTCCTCTCTGGGCCAACCTGCCCCATCGCCATCTTTACAATAAATTCTGTTGTATATAAAACTCACTGAAGCAATTCTGTATAACATATAGCAATAACCCTTAAACTACGACCTTTAATTACACTACTCACCCCGTTGCGCCTAAAGCGAGCAACAGTTAAAAAACACACATTAACCGGCGAGTAGAATTTTACTGAAACACGCACAAAACAATTAAGATTTACTCCTTGTCCAAAACTTCGCCGCCTGAGATACTGGCCCTGTATGAGGAGAGAGACAGTGCTACCTACTCTCTGATTGATTCCTAAGGCGATCTAGCGTCTACTGTATGAAATAATTTGACTGGGCCATCCTGCCCATACGGCCGACGTGCCCCGGTCTCCCGCACATGAAAAAAGTGGCAAGGAGCGAATGGAAGAATGGGAGATTAGGATTGCGATGTTTATTCATGACCAGGAGACAAATTATAATTAAATATGAGATGATATTCATAGAATATATGACTTCAACTGCTATTGGGCAAAGCTGAAAATGTGTACCCAGCCGGGATTCGAACCCGGGTCTCCTGCTTTCTAGGCAGTTGCGCTGACCCCTACACCACTGGGGACACAGTGATCACCGCACCTGCAAGGACTACCTAAGCACGCCTCCCGTCAGATACAATTTCCCAGCTTCGCCCTGCCCATAGTACTCAAACTCGTAGTTTAACTAATTCCCGTAAGAGTAAGGGCCACATGTATATATAAAATATGAGATGGTAAGATTAAAAATCCCAAAGATTACATGTAAAGTTTTTTCTGTTAACAATAGTACTTTTACAGACATCTTCATAACGTATTTGTGGTCAGCGTAAAGAACAGAAACAATCAGCAGCACAACAGAGAATTAATTCGCATGCAACCTAAGAAGGAAAATGTGTCATTACAGTACAAACATCTCATACGTTGCTAAAAAGAGAACTATTTTTTCTTCTTCTTCCTCTCTCGCTCACGCGGACAAATTAAGATTTTTTTTTTTTTTTTTTTTTTTTTTTTTAACAGCGCTTTACAGCGCTGAAAAGAAATGTGATTGTTCACATGAACCTGCCACCGTAGAGGACATCGTCCATTTATGAGAGCCGCCTTCATAATTCGTAGGCTTACAGCTAAAAATCACATAACTAAGGCGATCTAAAACGGAAGAACCTCCCTATTGCAAACAGTAACAACTAACATTCGTACCCGTATAGCCAAATATATGATACTTTATTAAGTTAAAAGAGAAGTTAAAGTCATAGTTCCTATCTCTAAAAATTAACGTCAAATAACTCTATATATGTGACAATTGTGTAGGCACCTTGAGAAACACATAGAAGGGCTGAAAAATCATCAGCCCTAATATCTAAGTACTGATACGAAACCAAGCCTGCTCACTTCACAAATTTCAACGTAAACGCTCGACTTGGATTAGCCCACAAAAGTTTACAGTCCTCCGCAAAGTTCTCTTGGGGTTTGATGTAACTTCTAGTAACTCAATATCTGAAATCACAGATAGCAACGACTAGGGTAACCAAACGTCCGAATTAATCCGAACATGACCGCTATTTTAACTCTTTGTCCGAATCCTGAAGGATTTTTATATTGTCCTCCTTCTTCACATAGTTGTGCGTAATAAAATAACACAATTGGGGCAGTTCCGTTGCTGTTTTCTTACATACTTTATCTATAGCCACTGCCTTTGTCATAATTACGCACGATGGCCGTGATTACAAGTGGCAGCAGGACCGCCGATTTCATCATGGATCGACGCATAAGCGAGTCCATATAACAATCATTTAAAATTTCCGTTCCGTGTCTTCAGTTACTGATTCACATTGTCTTGGCTTGGCAGTAGACATTATAGGTTTCATGACGTGTGCGTGTGACTTGTGAGTGTAAATTACTGTTCATTTTAAGCGAGTGAGTCTCATAAAATATCTGGCAATACCTAATTGCAACTGTACATTAACCGTATGAAGACCCAAGCGATAAATCAATGACAAAATACAATCAACTGTAGTCTGGACATCTCAGAACGTACTAGTCTTAGCACAACATGAAACCCAGATAACTCAACGACGGATAATTATTACTCGATAAAAATAATCGTTTTGATGTTACACAGCTTACTTACAGTTTAAACGGAACCATACAAGTTTAAGGTGTGGTGCGATTCTCCAGAGAATTATTTTTCTTTTTTATTTTGCATGTAATTTCCGAAAGGTGCATATTAGAATGGTTCCATTAGCTAATTATTAAAGTCAGCCTAACTGATATCTCTTTGCAAAGAGAACTTTCCGATTCGCTTGGAGCCCGTAGGTGAGCTACAACTGCAACTAGAGTCCTACAAAACGTAGTATTCTAGAGCAGTGGCTACCAGTCTGTCGTCCAAGATCATAAGTAACCCGCAAGAGCTAAGATCTGGTGCTGAGTGATACAAAATTTCAATCCTTTATTTATTTTAAATTTTTAATTCCTTGTAACGTGGTCAGTCGTCAATCGTCAATATGTTTTTCGTGTACATTATTATCTTTGGTTATTGTTGCACCATCGTCATAGTCTAATATGACAACTTGGACGATTCCGCTATTTCACTTTAGGTGACATAATACCTTGTCAAGGACGTGTACTTTCATGTAGGAACTTGCATATCGATTGTAGAGCAATATCAATGGATGTTTTGTTCGTGTATTGATTTTTGGCAAATAAGGAATATTATAACCTTAATAAAATATTAATAAAGTCCTTCCTCATACAAACAGCCGTAGGCCATCCTAGAAAATGGTATCGTGGGTAAGGACACCTCCTATATTATAGGGTGAATAAAGTAGGGAAATAGGTATAACTTCACAACATCCCTGGTGATAATAGAAATGGATAAGATCGGTGTCATTTGAAATATATTCATTATTTCCTAGTGTTCGGAATGTTCATTGAATAGCAAAATGATAATAAACTGTCATAACGCATTTGAAATGCCTCCTTCTGGGCAGTTTTGTTTTAAAAAGGCGAAATCATAAAATAACTTCCAGAAATCGTCTTCTGCCATCTTACTATTTGATCCACGACTTATTTAGGTGCACAGGGTTTTCTGCTTAAAAACAAATCCAGGAATGGATTAAAAGTAAATGATGAAATGATTGAAGCTTTTAGCAACAGTATTAATCGTTGGTTTACCGAACCTGAAAATAATGTGAAGTCTCTAAACTCACTTCGCTGCAGTCAGAATTTTCTATTACAATAGTACTCTTAATACACAGGCCTATTACTCTTGCTCTTATCGAACATGTTAAAAGTTTTAATCAAGGTTATTTTTTTAATCGACACAGTTAACTTTTCTTGTTAACTCACAACATAGAAATGAAATTGGTTCTTGGTCTAAAAAGGTAGCTCGTGAATTCTGATATTGACCTCCCAATACATATCTTCTTGAATCTCGTTTATTTCCAAGAGTTAGCAGCTTTGATTCAGTTAATGCTAGACAGAAATCCAATGTGCATTTGGATCACACCTCCTTGATTCTTGTGCAAAAAATGTGTGCAGTATATTCTGCTGCATCCATTTT
The DNA here is from genome assembly GCA_026315105.1 of Locusta migratoria. Taxonomy (NCBI): domain Eukaryota; kingdom Metazoa; phylum Arthropoda; class Insecta; order Orthoptera; family Acrididae; genus Locusta; species Locusta migratoria. The sequence continues at coordinate 117,244,332 of CM048744.1, read as the reverse complement.
TAATAAGCTGCCACAAGAATTCAAAATGCTTAGAAGTGATTCACACGTTTTGAAGGTTAAACTGAAGAATTCCCTCACAGCCACTATTTCCTCTGTCGAGGAAGTCCTTGGAAAATTAAACTAATTTCTGTGTCACGTTGTTGATTTTTTTTACTTGTGCTTAGTTATGCTGTGTGATATAGGATTGCTATACATTTAATTGTATCTATTGTTGGTATAATTTTATGTACTGACTTGTTTCATGAACATGAAGATTTGCTCCTCAGTTCTATCCTACGAAACGTATAAATATCAATAATATATTTAAAAGAAGGTTACGAACAATTGTTCTAGAGGATGAAGTAATAATAATGTGAAAATTACAAATTGCAACTTGATTTTCGCTTCATTTCATTTGTCAGAGTAAAAATACCCGCTGATGATGAAATGAAAGTGCCAAAACATCTCTGCGCTGTAGAAACAGTATGGAAGGATAGATGCCAAGGTCGCAATTTTTTATTTTATTTATTCACGAGGACCGATTTCGACACTCTGTGGTGTCATCATCTGGTCTCATTGACAAAAAACTGCTTATAATAGGAGTGCTCCACATAAAATCTGGTAGGTGTAGGTTGATATTTATATATAGAATCATGTGCTGGTGGGTAGTCAGAAATAAAATATATAGCAGGTCAAACTTAAAACAGTAAAATATACATAAAATAATGACCACCATAGTGCACATGTCTGGTTGAGCACCTACTTAAAACTAAAACTTAACATAAAACTAGTTTTTGTACATGCTCAACCAGACATGTGCACTATGCTGGTCATTATTTTATGTAGATTTTACTGTTTTTACTTTGACCAGCTATCTATATTATTTCTGACTACCCACCAGCACATGATCTTATATATAAATGTCAACCAGTACACCTAGCCGATTTCATGTGGAGCATTGTTATTATAAGCAGTTTTTGTCAATGAGATCAGAGTGTCGAAACCGGTTGTCGTGAATAAATAAAATAAAAAATTGCGATCTTGGCATCTACACTTCATCATCGTCATCATCATCATCATCATCATTAGAGACTGATTATGCCTTTCAACGTTCAGTCTAGAGCATAGTACCTCTAATAAAATTCCTCCATGATCTCCTATTCAATGCTAATATTGATGCCCCGTCTGATGTTACACCTTTTACTTCAAAATCATTCTGCACCGAATCTAAGTACTTTCTTCTTGGTGTACATCGATTCTTCTTACCCTCCGCTGCCGAGCTCATGAGTCTCTCAGGTAACCTTGCTTCTCCCATGTGTGTTACACCACCCCACCATCTCAGTCTGTTCGCTCTAACTGCTTCATCTATTGCGTTCATTCCCAGTTTTTCTTTGATTACCTCATTATGGTTCATGGTGTGGGTTCCTGTAGTCATGTCCTAGTTCATGAACCGCAGGCTGTAAGAGTGGCCAAGTAAGTGGACCTGACAGTTGGGATACCAGTTACTTTGAAATAAGGTGGGGCATCTCTGACATATTCTGAGTCGTGGTCACCTTTGTGCTCAGACAGCAAAGATTACCAAATCCACCGGTTAGTCCCTCAACCGTTATGGGTAAAACCCAGTGGGGCCCTGGGCAAGTAAGGCTAGCAACCTGCTTCCCAGATACTTCAACATCATGCTGAAAACAATCAGAGCATCTACACTTCCATTTAAAAAAATACGATCGCTCCCTAATACGAGTAAATTATGTGTTACAAACAACAGTCGCTTGTCTTAGGAGCTCCTGGACATACTGTAACTTGATAAGCTGAAATGACTTCTGTATCGCATCATAAGCAACCGGCAGTCACTAATATCTAGGTTACTGTTCAGTTCCGAGTAAAGTCATATTTCTTGTTCACCAAAGCTGGGGGAAAAACTATTCAGAATCGTTCGTTAATCCTTTCTAAAACTGAGACCCGTTGGGAATCTGGCAAAAGGGAACAAGAGTCGGAGGAGTAGGAGACAGACGGAAAAAAAAGAGAACAGTAGAGCGTGATGAATAGTCGCTACTGTTCTGAGGGCAGAATGGCTGCCGAGACATAACGGAAAGGGCAGGGGGTGGGGGGGGGGAGGAGAGGGGGGCTGCAGGGGGGCTGGTAAGGAAGAGGGCGGCTAGTTCCAGAGGCGGCCGCCAGGGGCGCGGGTTGCATAAGTCGGGGGCGTTTGTAATTGTTGAGCAATAAGTCATCAAAACGAAGACAAGTAATGGCCATTGAGGATGAGGAACGGTTTACAGTAATCTCATTCCGGCGGCGCGGCGCCGTTTGCCGAGACAAAAGACAGCGGCGAGCGCAGTGCAGCGCTACAATTTTAAACATTAGCCGCGCGCACATAACTCAGGCCGGGCCGCGTCACCGACTTGAAAAACAAATAAATCGCAATCAAGACAGCGCGCTTCGGCTTAAAAGCGATGACGTCTCCACGGCGCAGTAGTATCTTTGGCGGAGCGAGAGAGAGAGAGAGAGAGAGAGAGAGAGAGAGAGAGAGAGAGAGGTCGTTCGCAGTGCGCCGGTATTAACTCTTCTATTGATCCGGAAATCGGAAAGGAGTAAAACATTGCCAAGTCTCTGAATTCTTAATTTTTTTCCTCCATATCGATGCCTTTCCCGTTGCCTCTTTAAGTTCGACGCAGATCACTTTTACGACGACGAACAGTCGCAGATTTTAAAACAAAGAAATCAGAGAGCAACAAGGATGACGATAATACACTCCTGGCCATTAAAATTGCTACACATCGAAGATTACGTGCTACAGACGCGAAATTTAACCGTCAGGAAGTAGATGCTGTGATATGCAAATGATTAGCTTTTCAGAGCATTAACACAAGGTTGGCGCCGGTAGCGACACTTACAACGTGCTGAAATGAGGAAAGTTTCCAACCGATTTCTCATACACAAACAGCAGTTTACTGGCGCTGCCTGGTGAAACGTTCTTGTGATGCCTCGTGTAAGGAGGAGAAATGCTTACCATCACGTTTCTGACTTTGACAAAGGTCGGATTGTAGCCTATCGCGATTGCGGTTTATCGTATCGCGACATTGCTGCTCGAGTTGATCGCTATACAATGACTGTTAACAGAATATGGAACCAGTGGGGCAATACGGAACGCCGTGATGGATCCCAATGACCTCGTATCACTAGCAGCCGAGGTGACAGGCATCTTATCCGCATGGCTGTAACGGAGCTTGCAGCACGTTCGATCCCTGAGACAACAGATGTGGACGTTTGCAAGACAAATATCTGCACGAACAGTTCGACAACGTTTGCAGCAGCATGGACTATCAGCTCGGAGACCACGGCTTGCGGTTACCCTTGACGCTCCATCACAGACAAAAGCGCCAGCGATGGTGTACGCAACTACGAAGCTGGGTGCACGAATGGCAAAACGTCTTTTTTCCGATGAATCCAGGTTCTGTTTACAGCATCATGATGCTCGCATCCGTGTTTGGCGACATCGCGGTGAACGCACATTGGAAGCGTGTATTCTTCATCGCCATACTGGTGTACCACCCAGCGTGATGGTATGGGGTGCCATTGGTTACTCGTCTCGGTCACCTCTTGTTCGCATCGACAGCATTTTGAACAGTGGCCGTTACTTTTCAGATGTGTACGAACCGTGGCTCTGTCCTTCATTCGATCCCTGCAAAACCCTGCATTTCAGCAGGATAATGCACGACCGCATGTTGCAGGTCCTGTACGGGCCTTTCTGGATACGGAAAATGTTCGACTGATGCCCTGGCCAGCACATTCTCCAGATCTCTCACCAATTGAAAACGTCTGGTCAATGGTGGCCGAGCAACTGGCTCGTCACACTATGGCAGTCACTACTCTTTATGAACTGTGGTATCGTGTTGATGCTGCACGGGCATCAGTACCTATACATGCCATCCAAGCTCTGTTGGAGTCAATGCCCAGGCGTATCAGCGCCCAGAGGTGGTTGTTCTGGGTACTGATTTCTCAGGATCTATGCTCCCAATTTTCGTGAAAATGTAATTAGATTGAATCTTTCTGCGTTCTTGACGTCAGAATTTCTTTGAAATCATAGATTATTATCACACAAAGAAGAGTAAATTTCTTGGGTTAATATGACGTAATTCTGCTCTGAGGTGTGAAAAAGATATTGTTCAAAGGAATCGAGTGGTTGGCCCCTACGTGCTTCAGCCTAGTACCGCCGATAATAACACCAAAACGGCAAAAATAAACTTCGAAACGAGCTTCCACAAAACAAATTACCTTCATCAGGTAAGTTTAGAGGAAAAGGTTATAGAAGGGACAGTCGTTTTGGGTTGTAACCCTAAACCACTTTCCCTTCTATACCCTATACGTTTGTAAACCTGTGGGACTTAACAACTTTGTTTGTGTGGCCAATTCCGCAGCAAGAGCCGAAATTCTTCCTTTTTGAAGGTGAAAAAACGCCTAGTGTTTGCTGCAATTGATTTTATTTCTCGCAGTCGCGTTTTGCCTTTTATTTTAAAGGCATCTTCTGTGGTATCTACAGGTACTTTTTTTTTTTCTTTTCTTTGGTATGATGTATTGTTTTCACGTATTTTTTTACATTGCACATCGCACAAATAACAGAATTTCGCACATTTGTACACATTTTGGAGGTGTTTAGCAGATACGATTTACTTTCTGTATTTTCGGGTAATGTTGAAATGTTTGTTGATTGATAACCTTTGTGTGTGAACACAAATGAAAAAGTAAAAATGTTATTTGAAGCAGAAGGAGAGAGAAAGAGGGAGAGTTTGTGTGTGTGTGTGTGTGTGTGTTTGTGTGTGCGTGTGTGTGTGTGTGTGTGTGCGCGCGCGCGCGCGCGCGTCAGAAAGAGAGAGAATAGTCTTATTTTGTGTGTGTATGAAGGTATTAGAGATTTTGTTTATTTAAATCAAAACAAAAATCAACTAATCTGTGTTCGAAAAGAGCAGGCACCATATCAATAATTGCGTACATGACCCCATGACCCCCCATATGAATGCGGACGCATTAACACGCTCGATACTTTTCGAGTATCCAGTATAGGCTGCGAGCAAAATAAACGACTGTGCAGGGGCACTATCATCTTAGTGTGTTACAAGTAGAAAATTTGGATTGGAAGCGTGTCTGGACCGCTGTCTCGAAGCGGAAAATCCGATTTCGAATACTGGTCCATTACAACATTTCAACTTTGCCTTTGGATTTATTTCAGTGCCCTGAAACGGTCAATATGTTTAAATATTCGAATTCTGTGTAAGTCAGTTGTGAAACCACGGTGTATCTTTCCCATCTCTCATAATTTTACGTTTTTGCCTAAAGCGTATGGTATAATGCTCTTGAACTTTTTCCACCGAAGCTCAAAATTGCCAGTGCTGAATATGTGATTTTCTTGTTGAACTGTCTCGTAATTTGAAATCTTTTTCTCGACGCTCTTACTGAACAGAAAAATCATCCTCCATTCCTATTTACAGCCGTATTCAGTTAATAAAACTGGAGCGCCACGTTGCGAATCTCGGGGCCTCCCGCGTCGGAGGTTCGAATCCTCTCTTGGACATGGATGTGTGTGTTTGTCCTTAGGCTAGTTTAACTTACGTTAAGTAGTTTGTAAGTCTACGGACTGATGACCAACGTTGTTTGGTCCCATAGAATTACAAACATTTGAACTTTTTTTTAGTTAATAAAAACACTAATGGAAGTTTCTGGGACTACATGAGGCTTCAACTCTTCTAAAGCAGAGTAGATGATGAACAGTTTCGCCGGCCGCGGTGGCCGAGGGGACTAAGGCGCTCCAGTCACGGTCTTCACGGCCACTACGGTCGGGGGTTCGAATACCCCCCTCGGGCATGTATTTTTGTGCCGCCCTAGTTCGTAAGTAGTTCATAAGTAGTTTGTAAGTTTAGGGACTGATGACCCCGTAGTTAAGTCCCATAGACTACACAAACATTTGAACATTTTTTGATGAACAGTTTCATAACACTACAAAATCTGTATTTTCATAAATTTTTACATGTAGTTCAAAATATATGCCATACAGTACTGGTATGAGCTAATTATCTTCCTTTTCGTCCAGCCTCAGAGACATATGTAACCATACAGGAGAAAATTTAGGTGCATCTTGACTGCATCGAGGTATTTCGGGACAGAACAAAATAAAGGTTAGTATCTCAGTTAGAAAGTAAATAGATTCACGCAGAAAAAAGAATGACTGCAGCAGGAAGAATTATGTGGAGTGTAACAGACCTATGAAAGTGAGAGAGATGAAAAAAGTGAGGACGTAAACTCACAGTCATTGCTCCATAGAATTTTCGATGATCAGTTTATAAAAGATCTTTCGGCCCAGTTAACTGCTTGAAGTAAATTTCCAGTTTCTTTGGTATAACACATGTGCGTTTTAACAGTGCAGAAGACAGTTTGGTAAGCCAATGAATTTCGTATTTTGCATTCTTTTTTCTACTGTACTGTAGATAAATACAAGATCACCACTGCATGTCCAGTGTAGAAATTGCGAGTAACCTGAATCATTCAGGTATTCTTTTCAATTCTTCAAAAGTATTACATCCATTTTATAAAACTTTCAAATCTGGGAAAAATTATTTAACGAGATAAAAAGAAAACTTTTTCAGAGCCAAAAATATCAGAAATTGCTTATATAAATTTTGAATATCCAATGCTTAGCACAGAAACCAGTTCGCCTTGGAACACAGTGCTTTCGAGTACAACTAGATGGAATTCTGAATCGTACCGATCGTGGTTGTATCACTGATTGTTCGCTTATTCACACCCCACTGAGGAACACTGGCTTTTCAATTTGAAAAGTAATGCTACGTGCTAGCTTGTGTAAGTCCAATCGACTTTGCTTTGAAAACTAGTAATTGCAAGTAATGCTTTAGAATGCATTACATCTGCAAATTAAAAGATGAGTCATCCGCGAAAGAAATGTTTATGGCCTTGAAGAACAGAGATGCCTACACAGTTCCCTTCACAGACTTAGCACACTAAAGCAAATTTTTCAAAAGGAAGGTTTGAGGTAATTAAAAGATATTTAGTTTTTGTAGCACCCCCAGTATTGCAAGAAACTGTGCAAGATATTTTTATATGAAACATTTACTACACGAAATTTAATACATCGTCATTTATTTTCTCTCAGCCTTCGCTCCTCCTCTTGATTCTCGAATCGTTCCATTACCAACGAGTGGAAATTACCGTAAGATCTGTATCGCCACGTTACGGATCGCGTGATTGCTTTCATCGAAGGTTCGAGTCCTCCCCCAGGCATGGGTGTGTGTCTGTGTAAGTAAGTGTGTGTGCTTTCCGTTAGCGCGAGTTAGTTTAAGTAGTTTGTAACCCTAGAGGCCGATGTGCTCAGCAATCTGGTCTCTTAGGTCTACAAACATCTGAACATTTGGATTTTTGAGGAATATAGCGATATGCGGAACGTTTTAAGTGGCTGTCATTATTGCTTCTATTGTAGAACAGCTTTTATCCACGGGTCGTAGCTGGGGCTAGCTAAGGGAAGCTACTTATGATGAGGACGGAGACGTATACTGGCATCTGTCAAGCATATTTCTTACGTACAGGATGTTAACGTAATTCTCTGTTCTCAACATTGGGGCTAGATACTTAAGAAATTTTTTAACAGTATCGCCACATTTTCCTCGAAAACAAGTATAATCACAACAGGAAATGAGCATATTCATGGGATACGGCGCTCACCAACAATGTCGTACAGTTTCAAGACCTTCGCGTTACTTTATTGAAAAATGTCCCTACGACGTCATAACGCTTGTGCCGATGCATATCATAGCATTCGTTAAAAATTTGGATGTTGCCGTTGTTTCTCTACATCCTCATAAAATACTTGGAAAAATGTTTGTAGAGCTTATCGGACTTAACTACAGGGTCATCAGTACCTAAACTTACTAACTACTTATTAACTAGTTAATACTAAGGACGGCACAAATATCCATGCCTGAGGGGGGATTCAAACCCCCGACCGTAGTGACCGTGCAGACCGTGACTGGCGCGCCGCAGTACGCTCGGCCACCGCGGCCGGCAAAATACTTGTAGTCTGATACAATGTTCACCTGTCTTTAACTTGGTGACTCGATATTCATTTCACTGCTCAAAAGAAGGTAAACTGTAAACTCCATCTTAAAATCGAAAACAAATAATTCCCTTTGTTTGTCAAACCGTATATGGTAGAGAGCCAAATGGTCATTATTTAATTAGTATACTCAAAACAAGTACTGGATCAGGTGAGATGTCATGCACAGTTTACATTTGGTAACGTATTTTACTCAGATTAGGCTACAATTGTAATTGTGATACAGTACGTTATTTAGCTGTCTCAACTCTTTACTTCAGGTTTAATTGGTGTTTTCTTAGAGCGAGGCACCATGAGGCTATCTTAATAGTGAAAAATCATTCCCTTTGCCTTCTGTGTAATCACTTCGGACGACCAGTAGAGTTGCACACCTGCGTGGCATGGACAGTATGAGGTTATCAATCAGCTCTTGAGGAATATTTGGCCATTCTTCCTTAAGTGCAATACCCTGGTCTGCAATCGTTTGTGGGAGATGCTGGTCTGCCTACAATGCGTATACGAAGTGAATCCCAGACACGCTCAATCGGATATAAACCGGTGAAAAATTTGGCCACTCCATTCGTTCAGTTTACAACAGGAAAATTTCTACAGGGGGTATGTTAACCGGTCCTATATCATTTTCTTTCCTCCTCCATGTTTCCATGGATGACGCACAACGGTTTGCGTTTGTACCACAATAACAGTGTACACGAGGGATGTAGTAAGAGTAGAAACTCTAAAAGTTCACCAACCTGACATCTTCTATAGATGTTCCCACGCATATGATAGCACGCAGGTCGGAGTTCTTGAATGAGGCTGAAATTGCTAAACTATTGGCAGGAACTGATCTAATTACGGAATAAAACTGTGGTAGTTCAGAATGCCACCTGATTTATTTAAACCTGTAAACTGCATAATAACATCAACTTGACACACATTAATTTCATTATCTGTTCCTTGTATCAGCATCAATGTTTCATCAACGAAACGGAAGTAATATATTATTTTATTTGTTAAATGAGGGTTAGTACTAAAAAATTTCGTTTCTGATTGGTTTAAAATATATCTGCTAAGATTCCCGCTATTGAACTTCCCATCACTACACCATCTGATTGGTTGCATATTTTTCCATTAAATTGAAAATAATTTTGGGATAAGATTAGTGTTAGCATATGTATCAGTTCTTGTGTTTCTGTTACTGATGCTTTTTTGTATATGAGTAGGTTTGCTTCTATAATTTGTATGGTCTCTCTTATTGGGAAGTTTGTATACAGGTTTGTTATGTCAAAAGATACAAATTTACTGTTTAGTGGGATAGTGATTTTTTTTAATGTGTTTGCAAGAATACGTGAATTTTTGATTGTGTATCTTTTCTTGTATGTGTATAGTTAGGTAATTAGCGTGTTTATTTTTTGGCTTATAAGATATGCTGGGCTATCTATACAGTTGACAATAGGTCTTAAAGGGATCGATTATTTATGTACTTTGGGTTGCGCTCAAAGTTTTGGTGTTTTAGAGTTGATAATAATTAGAGATTTCTTTTCATACTCTGTTATTATATCAGAATTTTTGATACATTTTTTAATCTGAGCAGCATATTTGTTAGTAGGATTTCGCGGTATTTCAATTATATTATTATTACAAAACAAATCTATAACTTTTTGTATGTATTCATTTTTTTCACTATGACACTACTATTACCTTTGTCTGAGTTTAGTGCTATTGCGTTATTTGATAATAATTTTTGGTTTATATTAGTTAATGTTTTTATTTCATTCTTATTTTTTGATAGTGTGTTTTGGCTATTTCTTTTTCAATAATATTGGTCATATTTATGGTAATTTCATTTTGATGTCTAATTGGTAGATTAGCATTATCAACTGGAATTTTACCTGTAGTGTAATTAGCTTAATAAATATTAATAAAAATATGAATGCGTTTTGGCGCGTAACCGCCAGTGCTACAGCCTATCGGCGTCCAGTGCCTGCCTCTCGGGCACTTCCCTAGTAAGTAGTTTGTAAGTCTAGGGACTAGTGATCGCCGTAGTTAAGTAGTCAGATTTACAAACATTTGAACGTTATTAAAACCCAACCGTTATGTATCCCTTACATGTTTGATTGTTATTTATCAAATACGAATTTAAACTGTACTGTTTGAAACTACTGAAATACATTAAAACTGAAATACGTATAGCGTCTCGGTAAGTGTATGAGAGGGCCTCCCAAGTTAAATAAATAAGTTAATTAATTGATATGAACTATTATTACGTAAATCAACGTTTCATATATATTTTTCTGGCTTTTATGTACTTACTGAATTAGCGGCTTATGAATTCCGTTTCATAAATTATAAGTACTAAGTAGATGATTTTTTGTTGAAAATTATCTTCATGTATAACACATAATGTAGTGAAGGCAATGAGATGTAAAGTAGTGTTAGGGTGATCTGAGTAATGTGTAGCGATTCGCAGACACTTGTAGAAGAATGAGCTGTGCAATTTAATGGTGAAATACGTAAATTTGTACCAGGCCAGGACTCGAATCCGGATTTCCCAAGCGACCGAGTTAATTATTATGCTATCCGCTCACGCCTATCGGTCCTATTCAAACTTCCATATCCACATATTTCCTGCTGTGCATGGGTTCTCGTACATTTCACAATGTAAATCCCACATTGGGAGATACGTTTACTGCAATTGTCGCAGTTCTTCCTTTTATCATTTAAATTCGACGTGCAGTGTCCGCAACTGCGAATACAAAAATGTTAAAATGTTTGTTAAGCTTAAGGAACTTATCTGCGGGGGTCATCAGTCCCTAAACTAAAAAACTACTTATAAACTAACTTATACTAAAGACAACACAAATATCCATGTCCTAGGCAGGATTCGAAGCTCCGACAAGGAAGGCCGCGCGATCCGTAACGTGGCGTTCAAGACTGCTCGGCTACTCTCGCGCGGCTACGAATACAGTTATTGAATTTAATTTGACAGCTATGTGGTTACACATGCGCGCATGTCTGAATAAAGTTTCCATCGGTTCGATCAGTCAACACAGAAACCGAACGTGGTACCAGGGGGAGTCAGTAACTAGTGCGCAGAAGAAGACGCATTTCTGTCGTAGTGCGCATGACGTCACGAAGGAACACTTCCCAAAACCCAGACCTGTCTATTCGAGGCTTTGTGATTTCGTGTTTGATGAATGCCATCTATTTCGCTAAGTTACTGTGGTTTAGTGAGTGATTTGCCTGTGAAACTGTTTTAATGCCGTTATTAGTTGAAATTCTCATAGTCGAAACAAAAAAAAAAAAAGAAAAAAAGTTGAAATAATTGTAATCCTAAAGGACGAAACTGCTGAGGTCATCCGTCTCGACTCACAAGACTCACAAACTAACTAAACTAACCTACCGAATTGAATTTGTGCTTCACTGTTTCCCAAGTGATGCAAATCTGCAAAAAAATTTGCTATTAAATATTCCTTCAAACCGTCTTGATTGCAAATTATTTTATTAATTAATGACGCGTTTCTCCCATTAGCAGGGCATCTTCAGATTATCTGCGTGACAGAACTTACACAAAATTACAAGTCGGAATTACAAACGGGTATAATGGTACATGGGCTTACTTTGTGTTAAGAAGACAGTATAACAACGAATTACCTGATCATTTGTAGGGCGACAAGAAAATCTAAAAATTCCAGTAAAATAGAAACACGCAAAACAACTTACGGTGCCATACCACGGAGAGCGCATTGTAATATTTTTACCATTTATACTGTCTTCTTAACACAAAATAAGCCCACGTACCATTATACCCGTTTGTAATTCCGCCTTGTAATTTTGTGTAAGTTCTGTCACGCAGATAATCTGAAGATGCCCTGCTAATGGGCGAAACGCGTCATTATTTAATAAAATAATTTGTAATCAAGACGGTTTGAAGGAATATTTATTCTTACTGATTGCTGTACACCATGGAATGGAAATTATTTTATAAAAATTTTGCCTTCCAAGTGATATAGGAAAGACCATGTAAATGTTGAAAATGCCAAGATATTCTCTTGTCGCTTTCTAGGCACAAATTATATGAAAACGGCTGCCTAAGAGAGATGCATATCCATCCCGTAATTTGCCTTTGTCGTGTGATAGTACTGCCAGTGATAGCCCCTCAAGTGTAACAAGCTAGGAAGGAACGTTTCAACAAAAGTGATATCCGGAGAAGGATGTTGACAAATGTGCTTTTACGGAAGAAGATGTTTGTAATGATTCAGATGAAGTCCCTTTACAGTATTCGATTGCTTCATCGGAGAGGAGAAATTCTCATCTTATAACGTGTGCATGCAATTGCGAGCACGTATAAATTCCTTCGAAGTCAATTGTCGTCAATGAAACGACGTCTGCACGAAGAGGAAACTGACAAAAGAGTTTTGGGTCGTGAAATTAATCGTATACTAGGCAAAATCGTTTTTACCGAATCAAATCAGTAGTCCTTTACACGTTTCAAACCAAATTTTATGGAGAAAACAGTACGTTTGTAAATTTGACCACATCACGTGCAGTTTCGCAGAAATTCTATAATTTTTTCCAAGGAAAAACTCGAATAACCTTTACTTGCAGAGTTAGTCTTGCTATATTCCTTTCTGTTACAACTCAGGTATTTTAAATGACGTTTCAGTGATGAAAACGCAGGCTTAAGCAATGGAGTGAAAAAGACAGATCTTGTATACTAGTTAACTTCTTCTCAGAGCCAAGTCAGCGAACGGAATGCTTATTTACAACATTTAGTTTGGCACACAACTGCAAAAAACAAAACAAAACAACAGGCTACACTTTGCATTTGTTTTTGTACGTTTCGATTCAATAGATGTTTGAACTTCTGAAGTCAGAAGTGTCTTAAGGCTAGATAAGGTACAGAATTTATCAATAGCATTCGAGCAATGACATAACATCTACATGGCATCCTCTGCAAATCACATTTAAGTGCCTGGCAGAGCGTTCATCGAACCACCGTTATATTATTTTATCTCCCATTCCATTCTCGAATAGCACGCGGGAAGAATGAACACCTTAATCTCTCCGTTCGGGCTCTGATTCTTGTATTTTATTCTGATGATCATTTCTACCTATGTAAGTGGGAGTCAACAATATATTTTCGCATTCGGAGAATAATGTTGGTGATTGTAGTTGCGTAAGTAGACCACGCCGCAGCGATAACCGCCGTTGTTGTAATGATTCCCATCCCACATCCTGTATCATTTCCGTAACGATGTCTCCCCGGTATCGTAACAATACGAAACGAGCTGCCCTTCTTTGGACTCTTTCGATGTCCTCCGTCAAATCCATCTGATAAGGATCCCACACTGGGCAACAATAATCCATAAAAGGATGGACAAGCGCAATGTATACAGTTTCTTTAGTAGTTCTGTAGCATCTTTTAAGGGCTCTTCCAGTAAAACGCAGTCTCTGGTTCGCCTTTCCCACGACATTATCTACGTGCTCTTCCAATTTAAGTCAGAAGTAATTGTAATTCCTATGTATTTTGTGGAGTTTACGGCCTTCACTTTTGATTAACTTATCATGTAAACAAAGTTCAACGGATTTCATTTCGTACTCATGTGGACGACTTCACACTTTTCATTATTTAGAGTCAACTGACAAATCTTACACCATACAGATATCTTGTTCAAATCGTTCTGCAGTTGGTTTTGATCTTCAGATGATTTGACTAGACGGTAAATGACGGCGTCATCTGCTAACAACCTCAGAGAGTTACTTAGATTTTCCCCTAAATCGTTAATGTAAATAAGGAACAGCTGAGGACCAATAACACTACCCTGTGGGACGCCCGATATCACCTCTGTTTTAGTTGATGCCTTACCATCGATTACTACGAACTGTGTCCTCTCTGAGAGGAGCAAATCTACTTATCATCGTTTCAATAAAAAGGGAAATACACCACAAACGCACCACTCAAATGCGCGGGCCACATACTGTAAAGCCGTTCCCGAGGCAGCCGCTGTTCCCCCGTGACGTCACAGCGTCAACCAATAGCAGCACAGAACGCTTACTGCTCAACGTTATTTGTTTTACTGACCTTGCGTCGTACTATCCAATGATTTTTTTAAAGTAATATTCAGGGAATGTGTGTACAGTTCTGACTTCGCGATAATTTAATGAAGTGCGTATTAGTATTTCGTAGAAGAATCCACACAGCAGTTACTCCGCATTTTATCGCTAATATTGACGTCGGATATTGCCGCAGTAATAAATGGAGTGCCATTGCGAACTAAAATCGACCGACAATTTCCACTGGACATAGCTCGCGCGGAGGGCCAATTCCACACTAACTACGACTACTGCAGCGATCGGCAGCGAGAAGCTTAATGGCTCAAGTTGGCGAGAAGAGTGGCGTCCTATCAGCAGGACGCAGTTTGTGTGACCAGAAGACCGCCCAAGACATTCCGCGGCAAGATCAGCCACGGCTGCTTTCACGCACACACACACAGATAGTTCCAAGTTAGTGGCGGTGCCAGCCAGCTATTGTGCAAGGGAGGCATCGCGGGTGGATGGAGTGTGAACGGCGACGATGGTGGTGGGGGCGAGGGAGGGGGGGGGGGGCGGAAGAAGCGGGCTACGAAGAGAGATAGACCAGTTCCGCACAGAAACTAATAATTACTTTAGGGCAGGGGCAGTCAGATGAGCAAAGGAGGAGCTGTAATTATTAGGTAAGTGTGCCCGGCCGCGCGAGCGGCGCGGAGGCGGCGGAGGACTCAACCCGAAAAGCGCCATAAATAACGCGTCCCGGCCGAGTTTATTGCAGACGTGCTCGCTGCAGTCAGAGCCAGGAGATTTAGGGCCGTCTGGCTGTGAGCGCCGCAGATCGCTATCGGCGTCTGATTGCGCGTCCGCTCCGCCGGGGGAGGCCGGGGCTGGCGCGAGGACGACGCCTGCGAACACCCACGCGCTCTGGCGGCGACACCGCGGTGGTCTTCCGGGTGAGGCGAGAGAGAGAGAGTTTGACCGACAAATCTGACAAGTCACTTCCGTGCCAGATCAACGTCAGTCAGTAAAAGTGTGTGGCACATCTAAACAGTCCTGTCACGGTCGCCATTTCATATATTAAGGCCAACAACCGATAGCTTCCGTTCGTCAGATCTTAAGAAAGGACAAAAGTGGACCTAAAACTGATCCTTGTGGCGCTCCAGATTGAATATTTTTGTCAGGAGGACTTTTCATTCTTATGGACAACTCTTTGCTGTCTGAATTTTATGTAGCCATTTCATACATTAAGGCCAACAACCGATAACTTCCGTCCGTCAGATCTTACGAAAGTACAAAAGTGGACCTAAAACTGATCCTCATGGCGCCCCAGAAAGAATTTTTTTTGCCAGGAGGATGTTTCGTTTTTACAGACAACTCTTTGTTGTCTAAATTTTATGTAGCTTTCATACCACTTAGTACACTATTTGAAAACTTTAGTTACACACGCCGCCATCGACACTGAAGGTCTTCTGGGTGAGGCAAGAGAGGGCGACCGATGACAACAAGTTACTTCCATCCAGCACCACCTGCCGCGGGCCATTTCGCAGCAGTCGACGTTCGCAACAACAGTCTCCATGATGTCACAGTACTGACGTCACGGAGATACACCAGCAGTAGCGACTATCAGTGGCGTGAAATATTGGAGTTTCCTGTTAGTCAGAGAAACAGATACAGATGGTGTTTGTCTCGAAGTAGCTACGATTATTTCAGTCAGATAGGAAGATACACGACCTTGTGGCATGTCTCCTAAGAGCTGTGGTTTAGCGAGTCCATCCTCTGAATGTCAGAGGGAAGAATGACATTGTATCTTTAGGGAAAAAAGTAAAACTGCATTCAGTGTAAGACACCTCTCCTAATAAGTCAAGAATACAATAAAAACTTTTTTTCAAAAATCAGTCCATACGTAATTTTCTATTGGTCAAGAACTATGAACTACTCCTCTCCACTCCGTTCAAATCACCCCTACTAGTACCTAAGGAGACTAACTCCCTCTCACTCTGTTAAAAGGATTATTAGTTGCTACCACCCACAATGTCGTCAATGTCCAGCACTAGGGACACGACAAAGCTAAAGTGGGCCATAAATCATGACAGTACGATATTTTTCCATATAGTTCCTATACCGATTCATTGATTTTTGTGCATTGAATTTGAGCAGCTCATCTACATCTACATCGATACTCTGCAAATCACATTCAAGTGTCTGGCAGAGTGTTCATTAACCACTTTCATAACTTTTCTCTACCGTTCCATTCTCTAATAGCGCGCGGGAAAAAGAACACTTAAATCGTTCCGTTTTCGATCTGATTTCTCTTATTTTATTGGGATGGTCATGTCTCCATAAGTCGGTGGGTGCTAGCAAAATATTTTCACATTCAGAACTAAAAGTCGGTGATTGAAACTTCGCAAACAGCACACACCACAATGAATAACGTCTTTCTTTTAATGATTTCCACTCCAATTCGTGCAACATTTCCGTGACGCATCCCCCCCCCCGTAACGTGATAGAACAAAACGAGCTACCCTTCTCTGAACCTTCTCAATGTCTTCCGTCAGTCCCACCTGGTGAGCGTCCCACAAGGGACAACAGTACTCCAGGAGAGGACGCACAAGTGTGATGTAGCCAGTCTCTTTGGTGGAGCTGGTGCATCTTCGAAGTGTTCTGCCGATGAAACGTAATCTTTGGTTCGCCTTCCCCACAATATTTTCTGTGTGTTCTCTCCAGTCAAAGTTGTTCGTAATTGTAACTCCTAGGTATTTGGTAGAATCTACGACCTTAAGGTTTGTCTGATTTATCGTGTAATTGAAGTTCAGCGGACTTCTTTTAGTGGTCATGTGTATTACTTCACAATTTTCTTTATTTAGTGTCAATTGCCAATTTTCGCACCAAGCAGAAATTTTGTGTAAGTCGCTTTGCAGTTGCTTTTGATCCTCTGTTGACTTCACTAACCGATAAACGACGTGAGGTGGAATTCGTCCTGCTTATTGTGGAACCCCTCAAAGAACTGTCTTGGCTTCATCGTTAAACTGTCACGCCACGGAGCATGTGACTGAACTTGTATGGTAAAGTGTCGAGTCCACTGCCAACACTGTCTAGCGACAAGGTCTCACAACAGTCCACGTGACATCACATCGAGTTGGCCACCATCACTAGCTCACTGGCTGGCCGCTGGGGCACAGCGCACTACCTGGTAGCGGTCAGGCAGTCACCTAGCAATGGCGTGACATCACAGACACTGTTGCAAGGCCAACGAGAGAGACAGGCCGCGGCACGCACGTCATGCGACGTGAGCAAGGCAGTCCTGAGCCGGCGCGATCGCTAGGTGAGTGGCTTTCCGCTATGAGGCAGTGGGCTGTCCCCCAGTGGCCGGCCAATCAGCTAGCGATCGCGCCGGCTCAGGACTGCCTTGCTTACATCGCATGACGTGCGTGCTGCAGCCTGTCTCTCTCGTTGGCCTCGGACTGTTGTGAGGCCTTGTCTAGGCGACGTTGGTCGAGTGCAGGTGGGACCTCGCCTTTGGCTGCAGTGGTGTAGGCCGTCGCTAATGAGGCGTTATTGTGGCCCGGCCCACAACTGCGCGGCGACCCACTCCTCCGGCAAACCCCCACCGCGCCCGCCGCCACCGGAAATGGCGCGATTTGTGGCCCGTATTGTGGGTGGGGGCGAGTTATCGTCGCCCACAACTCTCGCGGCTAATTTCCTGAACACCAACTTGGGATAAAACTGGCGCCAGCCCGTGCCGCAGCCCTTATCTGGCGCCAGCGGCATGCCCGCGGACTGCCTGCCTGCCTAGAGGCCCAGGGGCACCGGCCGGGAACCGCGTCATAACCGTCTACCTCGAGTGCCAATGCGTCTACCGCCACAACATGGATTAGCGTCAGCGGCAGTTAACAGATGCACAAGATTTGGTATCAATATCTGGTCAACCTCGTGGTCATTAGAGACAAAACACGTGCTCAGATAGTTTTTGTAAGTGATGGCAAAGCAAATCGGCCATGCCCGTTCAATCTGTACCATGTTGGCATTTGTCTGGACTGATTTAGGGAACTCACGGAATAGTAAATTAGGATGGCTGAAGGTGCATTTGTCGCCGCACAGTGGAGTGTTTTCTGTTGTGTTGTTTGGCTCCCGGTGGGAAGGGGAAGGAATGAGGATAGGAAAGGAGGGGAGGCGGAAAGGAAATGCAGTCCGGGATGGAAAGAAGGAAGACTGCACTCGCCACGCACGTACTCATGAAAGAACCGTGACCCCCTGGGGGAAGGGGGGGGGTGTTTTCTCCGACAGCATTGAAAAATAGGGGAAAATTTAAGTTTTCCCAACAATAACTGGATTGTATAATATCTAGTGGAAGGTAATTCTACACATTGTTGAAAATGGCTATGATGTGTGGTCACAATGGGGCACAGTTAAGTGTTGGATGCCCCAGGGGTCTGTTTTGGGACTTCTTCTGTTTCTTATTTAGATAAATGATATGACTTCGAGTATAACAGGTGATTCTAAGATATTTCTGGTAGTTGATGAAACCAGGTTGGTAGTGAAGGATGTTCTTAGTAATATTGACACAGTATCAAACACTGCAGTTCAAAAGATACCTTCATGGCTTGTAGAAAATAGATTGATATTACATCACAGTAAAATTTAGTTTTTACAATTTCTAACATACAATTCAACAAAAATTGACATTTTTATTACACATAATGGGCATATGATGAGTGAGACTGAAAAGTTCAAATTTTTAGGTATTCCGATAGATAGTAAGCTGTCGTGGAAAGTCCATGTTCAGGATCTTCTTCAAAAATTAAACTCTGCTTTATTTACCACAAGAACAGTATCTGAAATAAGTGATTTTTCAACACGAACAGTACTCTACTATGTTTACTTTCATTCACATATTATGTACGGCGTTATTTTTTGGGGTACTACTTTAAGGTTTTCTGTTACCATTCTTCGGTTACACTTCATGTACTGACATACGCCTCAATTAGGTCCTGCAGAACAGGCAAGGATATTTTTCATAAAATGCATTTTTATAAAAACCATCAGCTGTTTATTAAAAACCTTATTCATCTACTAGTTTCGGTCATGGACCATCTTCAAGGATAAAAAGGTGTTAACAGAGAATGTTTATCTCAGTTTTATTATTTTATTTGATGTATTTTACCATTCTCTGTTTACACCTTTTTGTCCTTGAAGATGGTCCATGACCGAAACTAGTAGATGAATAAGGTTTTTAATAAACAGCTGATGGTTTTTATAAAAATGCATTTTATGAAATATATTACGGCTGTTGACTCTCGCCTCACCAAAGCATTCAAGGATATTTTTGCCTCAGAAATGGGCAGGTCGAGCAATATAGTATGTCGTCGTGTCGACAACTTTTCAGTAGTCTGGAAATTCTGACTTTGGCGTCGCAATACATATTTTCTTTAATGTCGTTTGTTGTTAACAATATCAGCTTATTCCCACGAGTTATCGACTTTCACTCGGTGAATACTAGACAGAAAACTAATCTGCATTTGGATCACATCTCCTTGACTCTTGTGCAGACAGGTGAGCAGTATTCGGCAGCATCCATTTTCAATAAGCTGCCGCAAGAAATGAAGAATATTAGTACTAACCCACGCGCTTTCTAATCTAAATTGAAGAGTTAGTTCATGGCTGACTTCTTTTATTCTGTCGAGGACGTCCTGGAAAAAAATTAATCTAATTCGTTTTATTCGTTATTGATTCTTTTTAATTAGGCTCAAAATTGTCATGTGCGTAACACTACGAAAAGTAGTCTACTATGTTTATTTTATTCATATATTACGTACGGCGTTATTATTATTATTTTTTTGGGGAGGGGGTACTAATTTAAGGTTTTCTATTACAATTTTTCTGTTAAACGTCATGTACTGCCATGTTCCATGACCATGGAGTCTTACTGCTCAATTAGGTCCTGCGGAACAGGAAACCATATTATTATTATTATTATTATTATTATCGATTAATAAACTTTCAGGCCCCTGACACGTACCTAGCAGCTCCCAGCCTCGTTTGAAGAACGGCTTTCTCTAGCAGACGATGCGTTTCTAGATTGCGTTGTCAATTTAAATTTCTGTTTCTTGTGACTTTGCTAACAATTGAACCTTTAGCTCTTGGAAACTGAGTTTGGAATGAGACTTCGCTTGTTAGTGGTATACGTCAACGGTGTCCACTCACAGAAGTTATAAAGTGCACTACCCTGATAATTCCGAAAAAAGGGCACGAAGATTTGAGCGCAATTCATATGTACTTATATATTAGTAAATGGGTTTTATGCAGCAGTATGGCGAAAAAGCTCAACCAAGAACGTGCGTGACGGTCCTGTTAATGAGCGGGGTTCGATCCTACTGGCTCACATTGAGACAGAATCCCCAAAACATTTCCAAATCCCCATGAATACGTTTAATTTACACAAAACTCATCGCACGGTGGTTTTTGAGGACGCTGATTACGAATTTGATGGTAAAAATTATCTAAACACAATGGCGTAGCTAATATAAAAGCGTGACCCATGAAAATTTATAATAATTTATTAATAATAACGTATATGTAGTATTTAGACAGTAATAATTAATACACTGCAAACGTGATTTGTTTATTATAACAAAATAACAGAATATTTGTCGAAAATATATCGGAAAAATATTCTTCCCTTCCATACACATTGTAATTCAATAATATAATGAAAAAATCTTAAACGTCGGTGACAGAACAAAAATAATAAATATAATATGATCAACGATAGAAGTAATAAGTGTAGCTAATAAAGACAATAGTTCTTAACATTCAACGCTGCATCGACCATGTTGTGGTATATGCTACTTTTGCTCTAGTTGAGAATGCAAGGTGGGCAAAGCATGGTCGTTTTGGACAGAATAAAATATAAAACAAATAGAATTCATTGCGGCGAGATCTGTTTGCGAAGTTTCAATCACCGACTTTTACTTCTGAATGTGAAAATATTTTGCTAGCACTCACGTACTTAGGGAGACATGACCATCCCAATAAAATAAGATAAATCAGATCGATAACGGAACGATTTAGGTGTTCTTTCTTCCCGCGCGCTATTAGAGAATGGAACGGTAGAGGAAAGTTATGAAAGTGGTTAATGAACCCTTTGCCAGGCACTTAAATGTGATTTGCAGAGTATCTATGTAGGTGTAGATAACCATGAAATTTATAGCGATTTAGTGTACGAACGTTTTGTACAGACCTGTAGGAGCCGTTTCCATCTTGTAGAACTGAAATTCTTCACTTCACTACCAAACTATTCACTCACAAACCGAGAGTAAATGTTCCTCGCTTTCACAGCGCCGTTGTGTGCTCTCGACGAAGGTCACTTTTCAACTGACGTAACTCGGTAGGTATCGAAGGTGGCAACCTATTCTTTTGGAATGAAATGCCCCATCCTTTCCCTAACCCACCCATTCCTAATTCCGAGAATCGAAAATTCATTTTCGGGATTTTGGCCAAGTTTTGGGGATTCCGTCTCAACTGTATGATGGGAAAAGTTTTAATTTTTATAATTTTTTTTAAAATTGTTGTCGTTGTTCGATGCAGCTCTCCACTCTCCTCTATCCTGAGCAAGCCTCTTCATCTCCTCATAACAACGGCAACATCCACTTGAATCTGCTTACTTTATTCGTCTCTTGGTCTCTCTCTGCGATTCCCCCCCCCCCCCACACACACACACACACTTACATCCAATTCAAAATTTACGATTCCTCGATGTCTAAAAGTGTGTCCTACCATTCAATTCCTTATTTTAGTCAAAGTATGCCAAAAATTATAACAATTTTAAATACATTTAATACATCTTATCAATTATATTATAAAATCTCTATTATGTTTATGAAATGACGATTGCAGCAAACTAAAGTATCAACCGAATTATTTTCTTTTTAAATGCATTATACCACAAACTTAGGTAGGTTAAATTCTGTTTAGATACATTCTCAATGCATTTTTTTTCTAATTAGATACATACTAAATACATTTTTTTTTTTTTTTTTGCAAAATTTGTGTATATTGTAAGGTGTTAAAAAATTATAAATATTCATTGTAATTTCAAGGATCCGGTTTCTACATCCAAAAGCAAATTATAGCTCTTGTTATAATGAATTCATACCAACAGACAGACGGTCAGGAAGAGCCGAATAAATAATAAAAATAAAAGAAAATCATTTCTAGGCATTCGTGTGAACCTGGATTGTCCACAGGAGACCCGAACACGCTACCACCTGGGTTATATGACCACGCTGTAGCTTCAGTAACATGTACATCAGTTATGTACGCGCTGCCCTTAAAACTTCAGTATCCTTTTTCTTGGAATTTTCTGGATAGTGCCCCTTAGGACTTCTGTGAGTGGACTCCCTTCAGGTATACTACTATCCTGCGAAGTCCCATCCAGAACTGAATTTCCTAGACCGGAACCTCTGCTTGTAAGTGATAGTTCGAATTTTCAACACGGAAACGTAACAGATTTTTATACATATGTATTAATTTAAATATGTTTAACATAATTTTACAACATTTCATACTTCAGTTAAACAAGGTTTTGGATCATCTGCCATTTTGATAAACGTTTGTAAAGATGTGCGCACTTTTTCTCGCCATTCTAAATTACAGTCGTTGCTGGTATAGCAATATAAGCAAACATGCCCCATTTTTTGTTTATAACCGTTTAAATGCCACGAAACTGTCTTATATTCCCAATACTTTAATTTGTATTTACCTTAAATATGAGCTTACTTCTAAACATCTAGTCTGTGTAACTGACGATAACGTAAAAAAGCATTATCTATTACTATTTTTTTAATTTTATTACATAAATTGAAAGGATGTGTTCAAGGTAATCACACAAGAAACACCAAGCATGATGTAAAAATTACTTAGTACGGGAAACAAAAATTCTGATGGGTGGAAGTATGGAATGGATCGACATTTACCAGTTACAACACCAGTTTTCATTTATTTATTTCATTTTCTATTTTTTATCTTTTTTTTAATTTTTTATTTATTTATTTGTCAAATGGAGCGACAATATCCTGGTAAGTGTTACTTCAACTCAACGCTGCAGTTCGCCCATCTAGTGTATTATTTAGGTTTTCAGGGTTTTCAGTTTCGTCGTATTCAATTCAGTGGAAAAATACTCAGTAGCCTTGCGGCATTAGTAAAATTTTTCTTTTTGAGCTAGTGCGTCCGAATAGTCGATATATTATAATCATAAATTCACTGCTGAACTGCAGTTCTGTTTTGTTTCGGTTTCCAGCCACAGAAAACGGAAAAAGCACTTCCTAGATTTGCCTTATGCAAACTAAGTCTTCTGCTAGATCAGTCGATAAGAAGATGAAGAGCGCAGAAAACAAAGGTCCTGAAATAAAAGAGGTTCGCAAATGCTGAGAGAGGTTCACTAAATCGGTCGCTCAGACATTTCATATCTGAATATAAAAGAAATGGATTTTAGCGCCGTATGAAGACAAGACTTATATTTCGAGAGATTACTTAAAAAAAGTAATGCCTGACATGGTGGAAAACCAGTTACTTATGAAACAAACGTATACGTAACAACGCATCTGGCTACCTTAAGAGAAACACTACTGTCACCACATGTTCATCAAAATCTATATAGCAAATTATGGGTATCTTAAGAGTCGTCGTTGCAGTTTCCAGGCCCAAATATTTAAGATTGTGGAAAGTATCGAGGTTCTGAAAGAAAGAAAAATTAAGAATGCATACCTAGTTAGCCCATAAGCCTCTCTGAGGTTGGCAGTGGGGGTATTTTATGGGTATTTACACTTACAATTAAATTAAAAGCGAATCTTAGTGTTTTAAACGTTGAAAACTATCAGAAATAATTTTTGTTAGGATTTCGGTACAAATACTCCGTTGTTCGTTTCGTTGTCCTCCCAATGCGTCACCTCGCTCGGATACACCTAGAATTGCAGTCTCTATTCACAACTGAATATAAGGCCTAAAATGCATATTCGCAAGGTACCATTAGTTTATTTCTGCTTTTATATTCCTTACCAGATGAATACCACATATTTCCTGTCTACGTATTTAGTTGACTAATATTTGTCCATTTCGTCTTCTTCCTTCTTTCTACCATCGCCCCTCTCTCTCTCTCTCTCTCTCTCTCTCTCTCTCTCTCTATTTCCCCACGTCACCCATGCCCATCCTCACTTGCTGTCCATTTCTTCGTTTTCTTCTTCTTACACTTTCGTTTCTCTGTCTCTTCTTGAACCACGCACCTCTCGCCTCTCTGTGTCAAACCTCCTCCTGCACGCTCCGTCCATTTCCTATTCTACCTTCTACCTTCTAACTGTTCCCTTTGTCCATTTACTTCTCGCTCTACATTCTGCGCAACTCCTTCCTCTTCCCCGTCTGTAACGAACGCCGTACAGGTGTACAACAACAAAATGGCGAGTAATCAGCTTATCCTATTTTCGTTGTCCTTCGATACGATATATATCGGTATATATGACGTCATAAACATTGAAACGTATGTAAAATCATACCATCACGCTTGAGATTGTAATTTATTACGTCTCTAATAGGGATGGTATTCGTAACTTATTTTGTAAACAAATTTCCTGAGGTTCCACTCTGACGTTTCTGCAAATTATACAAAAATAAAATAATAAAGTTGTATCACCTTGGTTCCAAGGTCTCCTAAACACCGACTCAGAATGTGTAAATTGTCCATAGATGTCACACAACCCACACAAAAATGTAAATAATCAGGAGTGAACAGTGTCATTGTCACAGATGTCGTGTTACACGGGCAGTATTTACTAACGGTATCACATTCATTACGAGAAACTCCACCACTTTCTGTCTTCATCATATATCGGTTTGACAGGACATGAGAGCTTATGTTGCCTAGCGATTTATTCCAAAGAGCTTCCTATCTGTAGTGCGTCACTTTTCAAGTTCCCCATAATAGTGTGTCACATTTCAAGTTGTCCGTAATCCAACTTCAAATCCTATACCGCATCACTCACAGACACAATTAAATTAAATTCGTCATAATAATAGTTAATAGTGCTTATTATACAATCTAATAAATTGTCCCAACGTTCATTTACATCCTATGACTATCTGAACATCAACTTCATGAAATTTCAGTTGGCTGTTTTATCAATTGTCAAAACATGTGATTGTCACTTCTTCTCATCATGTATCAGACACACTTCATTTCATTAGCGGACTAAGGGGGAGGGGGGGGGCAGACGAACCGACACGGGCCTCTCGTCTTGGGGGGGGGGGGGTTGCTCCAAATACCTCGAAAGGACGCATTTTTTTATTTTTCTTAGATTGTTCCGTTCCTCTCATTCTGGGGAGGAGGCCTCCATATCTCATTTTGTTCTGCCGCCGCCCCGGGCCTCCGAGAACCTTAGTCTCTCCCTCATAATTATAAACTGCAATTTACACAAATTAATAACGTTGACTCTTACATATAGAAACACATAATAAGTTAGTTGCAGGCAAATAACTTTGAAGACGTAGTTTTATAAACACCAGTAAACTGTAGAGAAGGCAGCAACAGACTAACTCATCAAATATTTTACAATAGTGTAAAACAATTTCTTTACTTGTTCCGGGGATCGATGAAGCGTTGCAATCAGCAAGGCGCAGCATTCTTTGTCGCCTCCTTCCCTGCGGCACAGAATAATTGTTGGCCCGCAAGTTTTAGTTCAGACCTCGGCTGCGAAGACGCTGCTCCGCCGAATTACAGACCTCGATCGTACATGAAACAAACAAAAATCAAACACGGTGTAAAAATAGTCGGACATACTCACTTCCGTATCAGGATAAGGAAGAATCATTTCTTTTAATCGTGAACCTAGAAACTCAGACTGTTGTTTCTACAAATTTAAATCACGAATATCTGCTTCACACTCCCTTGAGGAAAACAAATGTGGCGCAGTTGAATCAGAAGCAGTATAAAATATAATGGTCGGTATCCATATTTCCTTCTCTGTCTCCTAACTGTTCGTCTTCATATTCATCTTCACTCACTGTCGCATTCTCAGGAGCTTCTGGTACAGACAATTCTTCGCTATGACTTATCTCTTAAAGCAGATGGTATATAATGAGCAGCTTTCCTTATTTTACAAGTGTGATTTTTTAAAATTCAGTATGATGATGTTTCACCAAGAACCGACGAAAGAATCAGAATGAAAAAATATAAATAACTGAGTGTCTCATCAAGTCGCTCATGGTTCTGTTCTTAATATATATTAATGACTTGCCATTCTATATTCATGAAGATGCAGAGCTGGTTCTTTTTGCTGGTGACAGAAGTATAGTTATCACACCTGACAGACAAGAACTAACTGAAGAAATTGTAAACGGCTACTTTTAGAAAATCATTAAGTGGTTTTGATAAAACACAGTACATACAGTTCCGTACAGTAAATGGAATGACACCATTATTAAGCATAGACTTTGATCAGAAATCTGTAGCAAAGGTAGACTATTCAAGAATTTTAGGTGTGTGCATTGATGAGGGGTTGAACTGGAGAAAACACATTGAAGATCGGCTGAAACGTTTGAGTTCAGCTACTTATGCTATTAGGGTAATTGCAAATTTTGGTGATATACATCTCAGTAAATTAGCTTACTATGCCTATTTTCATTCTCTTCTTTCGTATGGCATCATTTTCTGGGGTAATTCATCATTTAGTAAAAACGTATTCATTGCACAAAAGCGTGTCATCAGAATAATTGGTGGAGCCCATCCAAGATCATCCTGCAGACATTTAACCTTTAACTGGGGTTGTGGGGTGTTCACAGCATCCCAGCCGTAAAAGTTTACTGGTACTTAGTGAAGCATGTTGGTCACACTGATGAGCGCTTGTTACCTTCGTTCAAAGGGATGTACATTGTTGTGAAACCATTGTTCGTGCTTTTAAAACTACGCAACACTGTACACAACAAGTTTTATACACAGGGGTGCTGCTAGCACCCCACCTACCTAGTAGTGCGCCGTTCTGTGTCGATTGGTGCACATCATGTTGTCATATGTGGAGGACCAAAAACTTCTTAGAACGATGTTAGAGAGAAAGTTTTTAATGATAATGAAGTCTGTGAGATTCCAGAGTTTGAAGATTCCGATGACAATGAAGACGAAGAGCAGTGTGAACTGAAAGTGATCCTTCTCATGAAGATGCTGCTGAATATATGGCATCCTCTTTTTCAGCAACACCGGAGAGGTTTATTCTTAGTGACGATAAAGTAACTAAATGGATGACTATACCGAAGCCTAATAATATCAGGAATCAAAATATAGTAACTCAGCTTTCTGGTACCAAACTAATTGCTAAAAACTGCAAGACTAATGTAGAATACTTTGCTGTGCTCACAAATGCGCAAAGAATTCTCTAAGTAGCAGAGTGCACCAACCTTTATATTTATCCTCAGGTCTTAAAAAGAGCTACAAATTCGGCTGTACCAAGATCCATTCCACTGAAGGCAGCTAAGTTCTCAAACATAGAAGAGTTTATTCTAGCAATTCAAAGAAATAAATGTACATCAGGAAGATGCAAAGTTTGTCCAAGAAATGCTGACAAAAGAAAAAAAAAAAAAAAAAAAAAAAAAAAAAAAAAAAAAAAAAAAAAACCGAATCTCTTCTGTTGCAAACATAACTAATTTTTGTGTTTCATTTATATGAAAATCATCCACAGTCAATTTATTAATTCCGAATCTTCTTCCAGTGATGATGAAATGTTCAATGTGGAAATGAGATTTTTCTCTAGTGTTTTGACATGAAAGATTGTTTTGAGTTATCTAAATATGAATGATGCTTTGGCTGTTAACATCTCTCTATAATTTCAAAATGGTTAAAGCTTTTCTTATTTGATTAATTTGAAAAATAGTATGAATACGAACATTTGAAATCATTACACACAAGTTATTCATTTATTAGTGATGGATAATTATTCGAGTATCTCAGTGATTAAAATTGTTCTTAAATGAATTAATGAAAGACTAAATGCTTTGTTTATTGTATAATAAACAGTTTAAGAATAAATTGTAACCTTAATATCATATTTGTGTACTGTCCTGTGAACACACCACGTCCCTAGTCATGTTATGAATGCTCACCTCCCCCGTTAAATTTTAAAAGAGCTAGGGATCTTCACAGTAGCTTCACATTATATATATTCACTTATGCCATATGTTATTACCAATTCCACCGAATTCACAAGCAATAGCAGTGTACATAACTACAACTCTGTGGTGTCGCACAAGTCCAAAGAGCGCGCCACCTACTTTCGCCGCGCGCCGCCATGCACGCACGGCGCGGCGTTCTTACGACGTCAGCCACGAGCGCCCTCTGCTACAACTTCGCTCGTGGCCACCACTGAACGGTATCGTTCACTTGGGACTGAGATAGGAATCAGTCAAGAGTTCGGAATCAGATAGGCACCAGTGAAGACTTTGCTATCGTATAGGCACTAGGCAGGCCTCTAGCTCAACTATGTATCAGCATTCTGCAGTACTGATCTATGTAAAAGTTAAGTATTGTATAAATTCTGTGCAATATATATTTCGTTCTAATTTACTCTAGTGTTTCTAGTTTCTGGCTGCTCCCCTCCGTACCTGCACCAGCGTGCTACCTTTATTCCTGTGTCGGTCTTCCTACTCGGCCACCGACACCTACGACGGAAACGAGACACAAAAGCGGTGACGATGCTGGGACACAAAAAACACTAGCTTTGGCACAGAAATAGGTGAATTATGCTGCTACAAAAGTCTTTGGGCACCTACCAAACAGCATCAAAAGCCTGACAAATAGCCAACTAGCATTTAAAAATAATTTCTGAATGGCAATTCCTTCTACACTACAGATGAATTTTTAGATATAAATTAGTAAATCTAAAAAAAAAAAAAAAAAAAAAAAATATGAAAAAAGTATTGTGTCATGTAATATTTAGTTGTTGTTGTGGTCTTCGGTCCGCAAACTGGTTTGATGCAACTCTCCACGCTACCCTGTCCTGTGCAAGTCTCTTCATCTGAGAATACGCTCGGCAACCTACATCCTTTCGGTCTCTCTCTACGATTTTTACTCCACACGCTTCCTTCGAATGTTAAGTTGACAATTCCTTGATGTCTCAGAATGTGTTCAACCAATCTATCCCTTTTCTTAGTCAGGATATACCAGAAACTCCTTTTCTCCCCGATTCGGTTAAGCACCTCCTCATTAGTCACTTGATCTACCCATCTAATTTTCATCATTCGTCTGTAGCACCACATTTCAAAAGCTTATATCATATTTTTATCTGAAATCCTTATCGTCCACGTTTCGCTGCCATACAATGCTAAACTCCAGACAAATGCTTTCGGGAAGGACTTCCTAACGTTTAAACTAATATTGGATGTCAACAAATGTTTGTATAGTCTATGGATGTCAACAAATTTCGCTTATTCAGAAACGCTATTCTTCCCATAGCCATTATGCATTTTATAGCTTCTTTACTTCGGCCATCAGAAATTATCTTGTTACCTAAATTACAAAATTCATCAACTACTTTTATTGTCTCATTACGTAATCAAATTCCTTCAGCATCGCCTGATTTCCTGACATTGCATTCCATTACCTTCGTTTTGTTAATGTGCATCTTAGATCTTCCTTTCAAGACACTGTCCATTCCATTCATTTGCTCTTCCAGATCCTTTACGGTCTCTGACAGAATTACTGTGGCATCGGCAAACCGTAATGTTTTTATTTCTTCTCCCTGCTTTTTAATGCCCTCTCCAAATGTCTCCTTCCATTCCTTCACTGCCTCCTCAATGTACAGATTGAACAACATTGGGGAAAGGCTTCAACCCTGTCTTACTCCCTTCCCAACCTCTGCGTCCCTTTCTTGCTCTTAGACTGTAATAACCGCTGTCCGGTTTTTGTATAGGTTGAATATAACTCTTTGCTCCGTATATTTTACCCCTACTACCTTCAGAATGTGTAAGAGTGTATTCCAGTCAATATTGTCAAAAGCTTTCTCCAAATCGACAAACGCTAAAAACGTAGGTTTCCCTTTCCTTAGCCTATCTTCTAAGATAAGTCGTAATGTGAAATGTTCAAATTTTTGTAGAACTTATGGGACTTAACTATGGGATCATCAGTCCCTAAGCTTACAAACTACTTATGAACTAGCTAAGACTAAGGACGGCACAAATATCCATGCCCGAGGAGGGATACGAACCCCCGACCGTAGTGGCCGTGCAGACCGTGACTGGAGCGCCTCAGTCCCCTCGGCCGGCCGGCTAGTTATGTGAGTATTGCCTCCCGTGTTCCTACATTTCTCCTAAATCCAAACTGATCTTCCCCGAGGTCGGATTCCACAAGTATTTCCATTCGTCTGTAAATAATTCGTGTTAGTATTTTGCAACAATGACTCATTAAACTGATAGTTCTGTAACTTTCACACTTATCAGCACTTGCTTTCTTTGGAATTGGAATTATGATATTCTTCTTGAAGCCGGAGGGTATTTCCCCTGTCCCATACATCTTGCATACCTGGTGATACAATTTTTTCATTACTGGCTCTCCTAGCGATATCAGCAGTTCAGACGGAATATCATCTACTCCAGAGGCCTTGTTTCGACTCAAGTCCTTCAGCGCTCTGTCAAATTCTTCTATCTCGTATCTCATCTTCCTCCACTTCGTCTTACATTTCTAGAATACTGCCTTCAAGTTTATTTCCTTTGTATAGGCCCTCTATTTATTCCTTCCACAGTTCAGCTTTCCCCTCTTTGCTTAGTACTGGTAATAATTTAGTAA
Organism: Locusta migratoria; assembly: GCA_026315105.1. NCBI lineage: Eukaryota > Metazoa > Arthropoda > Insecta > Orthoptera > Acrididae > Locusta > Locusta migratoria. The sequence goes on along the minus strand of CM048744.1, from coordinate 117,213,409 downwards.
CAAGTAATAATTTGTAAAGACACCTTTCATTAACCTGACACGTTCCACATCATTACGAATTGTCGTATTCATGATCTATGGAACAAGTAGTAATCTAATTTAATGTAATCTAAAGATCACGCGTTTCTATCTCGCCTTCCTTGATCTGCGACCAGAGCGTTGTAGCGGGCGCAGTGGGAAATCCCGCGTGGCGGGAAGCCGTGTCGCCCGTAACGCAGGCGTACGTTATTAACACTGCCCTCCATTGATCCGCACAGCTGGTGTGTTTGAATGTGTGTGTGTGTGGGTGGGTGTGTAGGTGGTAGCCACACGCGACGTGGCCGGAGGTGTCAGGCAGTCACCCCTGGATCGACCACCGCTGCACGTCTGTTTGCACTTGACGGCTGCGGAGGTGTGGTCGCGGTGCAACTGTCCGCTCAGTCGGTCATCCCACACCACTACCAGAACTGAGAAGTCACAGTACGCCCTTTTTCTTAAAAACTGTAGGAATGGGGGAACCTCAATACTCCAAAATGTTCAAATGTTTGTATAGTCTATGGGACTTAACTACGGGGTCATCAGTCCCTAAACTTACAAACTACTTATGAACTAACTAAGACTAAGGACGGCACAAATATCCATGCCCGAGGGGGGATTCGAACCCCCGACCGTAGTGGCCGTGCAGACTGTGGCTGGAGCACCTCAATCGCCTCGGCCACCGCGGCCGGCTCAATACTCCAATAATGTGTGGGTGAGCTGGTCGTTTACTGTGTGTGCGGAGCAGGGGAGCCATATTGAAATCGGCCATCTTTAATCTATGTCATTGTTTTTAAATGGAAAGGGGGTAATGACCATTTTTTGACAAGTTAATTCCAATTATAATATGGAAACGAGGTTAAATTCGGTGCGAATCTTCCCGGGAGTGGAGGAATATAGAGACAATACTTCCCTAGGACCAGCATCAAGGTGAAGCACATTGCCACCTTTATGACAAATAGTAAGCCTATAAATAAAACAATTCTTACTTTTCTGACGACGAATTCAAATAGTATGAAAAATGACGATTCGTTCGTTATATTACGAAGTACCAGAACTGAGAAGTCACAGTACGCCCTTTTTCTTAAAAACTGTAGGAATGGGGGAACCTCAATACTCCAGTAACGTATGGGTGACCTGGTCGTTTACTGTATGTACGGAACAGGGGAGCCATATTGAAATCGGCCATCTTTAATCTAGGTCACTGTTTTTAAATGGAAAGAGGGTAATGACTATTTTTTGACATGTTAATTCCAATTATAGTGTGGAAACGAGGTCAAATTCGGTGCGAATCTCTCGGGAGTGGAGGAATATATCTAAATAACATATCACTATGTTGTAAAAATTGGCAATTGACTCTAAATAATGCGAAGTGTGAAGTCGTTTACATGAGTACGAAAAGAAATCCTTTAAACTTTGTTTACAAGATAAATCAATCAAACGTGAAGGCCGTAAAATCCACAAAATATCTAGGAATTACTATTACTTCAGACTTAAACTGGAAAGGACACGTAGTTAATGTCGTTCGAAAGGCGAATCAGAGACTGCATTTTATTGGCAGAACCCTTAAAAGATGCAGCAGAACTACTAAAGAGACTGCATACACTACGCTTGTCCGTCCTTTTTTGGAGTATTGTTGTCCAGTGTGGGACCCTTATCAGGTGGGTTTGACTGATGACATCGAAAGAGTCCAAAGAAGGGCATCTTCTTTTGTATTGTCACGATACAGAGGATACAGCGTCACGGAAATGATACAGGACCTGGGATGGGTATCATTACTACACTGGCGCTTATCGCTGCGGCGTGGTTTACTTCCGAAACTCCAATCGCCAACATTCTTCTCCGAATGCAAAAATATATTGTTGACTCCCACCTACATAGGTGGAAATGATCATCAGAATAAAAATCAGAGCTCGAACGGATACAGATGTTCTTTCTTCCCATGCGCTATTCGAGAATGGAATGGGAAATGAATAGTATAACGATGGTTCGATGAACCCTCTGCTAAGCACTCAAATGTGATTTGCAGAGTATTCCATGTAGGTGTAGATGTAGAGGAATATAGATGTGATACTTCTCTAGGACCATCAGAAAGGTGTCATGTCCCACATTGACAACCTTTATGACAAATAGTAAGGCTATAAACAAACAATTCGTACTTTTCTGACGACGGATTCAAATTGTATGAAAAATGACGATTCGTTTGATATATTACGAAGTTCGGTATGATTAATATGCAGGTTGTTGCTAAAATTAATCGCCAATTAAATCATATAAAACTAATTGCTTGACCAGAGGACTGTTTCACAAAATACAAACATTGTACAGATACCATTCATTGTCATTTTGAAGAGAAACCCTGGAAGTGGTTTTTTTTTCATGTATACCGCCACAGCGTAGTTTGGTAATTTACCGATAGTCAGCACTAGTCGAAACAGGTGCGTTAAGGTGCTATACAGGCCATGGAGCGGCCCATGTGGACGGGCAACACTTACAGCACAGTGGTGTACCGGAAAACATACTCAACAGGCTGCAACATGTCCAAGTAGGGATATCCAGTGACAGTGTTCTCGGCGAAGAAGAATGGCCCGTGTACTTTTTCACTTAGGTTGCTCGCGGATGATGCAGTCACTTATCGGTTAGTAAAGTCATCAGAAGCAACTGCAAAATGATTTAGATAAGATATCTACATGGTGCAATAATTGGCAATTGATCCTTAATAATGATAAGTGTGAGGTCATTCAAAGACAACTAAAATAAATCCAAGTTATTTTATAATTGGGGCATCCGCAGCTGAGTAAATACATTTTCGTTTATGAATTTAAAACAATTGATTGTATGACTTTATATAGTAAAAGAAACTATTTTGAAAATTGAGTTAAAAATGTCCTCTCATAAAAGAATCAATAAATTCTAGAGCCGTGTCAACTGTTTTTATTGAGATCCTTTTATAGACAGGTCCACTACCGGTTTCGCGTCAATAGAGACGCATCTTCAGGTGTTAATTTTTTTCTCTCGTCATAATTCGTTACTGAGTCCCATCATTCTAGTTGTTTTCATCCGTCAATTGGTTAGAATGTTGGAACTCAGTAACGAATTATGACGAGAGAAAAAAAATTAACACCTGAAGATGCGTCTCTATTGACGCAAAACCGGTAGTGGACCTGTATATAAAAGAATCTCAATAAAAACAGCTGACGCGGCTCCAGAATTTATTGATTGTTTTATGAGAGGACATTTTAACTCAATTTTCAAAATAGTTTCTTTTACAATGTAAAGTATTACAATCAATTTTTAAAACAAATCATGATTTTTTTAAACAATTGATAAATTCATAAACGAAAAAAATCCGTTAAACTTCACTTACATGAAAATCAGTCAAAACTAGAGGCCGTATGCTCAACTAAATATCTAGGAGTAACAATTACAAACAACTTAAATCGGAAAGAAAACATAGGAAACATTGTAGGGAAGGCGAACCAAAGACTACATTTCGTCGGCCGAACACTTAGAAGATGCAACAGTTCTACTAAAGAAACTGCCTACACTAAACTTCTGCATACTATTTTGGAGTATTGCTTCGCGTTGTGGGATCCACACCAGGTGGGACTGACGAACGCTTTAGAGAAAATTCAGAGAAGAGCAGCTCCTTTTGTATTATCGTGATATAGGGGGAGTGTGTCACAGATATACGAGTTGGGGTGGAAATCATTAAAAGAAAGGCGTTATTAGTTGTGGCGAGATCTATTTGCGAAATTTCCTTCACCAACTTTCTCTTCACAATGCGAACATGTTCCTTTTTCCCGCGAGCTATAAGGGAGTGTAACTATAGAGAAACACCATAAAAGTGATTCGATGAACCCTCTGCCATGCACTTCAATGTGATTTGCAGAGTATCGCTGTAGATGTAGACATAGATATCAGTAATCAGAATGAAACTTTTCACTCTGCAGAGGAGTGTGCGCTGATATGAAACTTCCTGGGAGATTAAAATTTTGTGCCGGAACCGGGACTCGAACCTGGGACCTTTGACTTTCACGGGCAAGTGCTCTACCACTGAGCTATCCCGACACGACTCACGGTGCCGCCCCACAACTTCAATTCTGCCAGTACCTCGCGTCCTACTTTCCAAGCTTCACAGAAGTTCTCCTGCGAACCTTGCAAGACTAGCACTCCTGGAAGAAAGGATTTGGTGGAGACATGGATTAGCCACAGCCTAAGGGATGTTTCCAGAATGAAACTTTTTCACTCTGCAGCGGAGTGTGCGCTGATATGAAACTTCCTGGCAGATTAAGATTGTTCGCAGGAGAACGACTGTGAAGTTTGGAAAGTAGGAGTCGAGGTACTGGGAGAATTGAATTTGTGGGGCGACACCGTGAGTCGTGTCGGGATAGCTCAGTGGCAGAGCGCTTGCCCGCGAGAGGCAAAGGTCCCAGGTCCGAGTCTCGGTTCCGGTACACAATTTTAATATGTCAGGAAGTTTCATAGATATCAGAATTTACGACTGTTTGCACAACATCTAATAATAAAAAGTACAGGTTGGAATTAACAACATAGTAATAGGACTGTTTACAAGTCACAGCAAAGATGTGACAATAAGACGTGACAGGCACACAAAAAAGACACACACACACACACACACACATACACACACAAAGACACACACACATTGAGAGGGGGCTGACATGGAGCCATTTATTTCGCATATCAATATACTAGGTGTTAAAGAAGTTTTCTTGGTTGGAGAAATGTGTTACGTAAGGCAAAGTGTGTGAGAGAGAGAGACAGTAGATGAGCTTGTATCCCGTGAGAAAGCTCTGCCCCATTGCTAGTTGATATCTGATTGGCTCCCGCCTATACTAGCTGTCCGCCAAAACTTTGAGCTTCTTTTATTAATATTTAACTTTCCTATGTCTATTAAAAATTGTCTGTATACTTTCTGTAATGTTTTTGTGCTAAGCTATATCTTGGTTAATTCAAAGATTTAATTATTTGTATATTTTGTAATAATTTGAACATTGTTAGTCTAGAAGTTTCGCTTGGCGCCAAAACGGTGGGTTGTGGAGCGCAGCAAAGTGCGGCGGCAGTCAGTCGAGCGCCGACCGCGATACCTTGCACATTCATGTTAGTTCAGTGTGGGCGAGGGATAGTTTATACGTTATGTATTGTTTATATGTTTAATATTACTCAGTCTGTATATTTGTGCTTGGATATACACTGACATTTCTTCAGTAAAAACAAGCACTGGCATCCTACAAAAGCTAAAGTTAATCGTAGTGCAGTACTTCCTAGCCATATTTCAACACCTCTTTAAGCATCACTTCAGGTACAACGGATGCGCGACCTGTGTGCTTCAACTGCGCAATGGGACATCAACTACGACAGAAGACACAAGGTTAGTAAAAGAGTGATTTTAGATATGCACTGAAGTTGCATATCGACACGGCACCTCGCGTGCAGTGCTGCCCAGTTTACAAACCAGGGCACTGGCACGAAGTGCGTTGATAACATCGCCGAGGGAAGGCATGGAATAGGGGAGGTGTTTAGGAACTTTGTCAACTATGCACTGACCGACCCTCCCTGTCTTTTTAAAATGATGCCCCGCCGTAACATAAACACACACACACACACACAACACTTTCAGCTATCGGCGATGCCCCTCCTCAGAATACAGAACTTTAATGCAACCACACAGGCACACAACGCAGTCACATAAGATTAGATTAATACTTGTTCCATAGATCATATATACGACATTTCGTAATAATGTAGAACATGTCAGTCTAGTAAATGTTGTCTACACTTATCAATCAATATTTTAAGGATTATATATTACATTTTTGTTTTGTTTTATATTTTAATTTTTTTTAAAGTTTTATCTAAAAATTCATCTACTGTGTTGGAGTTGCCATTCAGAAATTCCTTTAATTTCTTTTTAAATACTAGTTGGCTATCTGTCAGACTTTTGATGATACTTGGTAAGTGACCAAAGACTTTTGTGGCAGCATAATTCATCCCTTTCTGAGCCAAAGTTAGATTTAACCTTGAATAGTGAATATCATCCTTTCTCCTAGTGTTGTAGCTATGCACACTGCTACTACTTTTGAATTGGGTCGGATTGTTAATAACTGATTTCATTAGTAAAATATATGTATTGTGAAGCTACAGTAAAGATCCCTACATCCCTAAATAAATGCCTGCAGGATAATCTTGCGTGGGCTCCAGCAATTTTTGTGATTACACGCTTTTGTGAATTGAATACCTTTTTACTCAATGTTGAATTGCCCCAGAATATGATCCCATATGAAAGCAATGAATGAAAATAGGCGTAGTAAGCTAATTTACTGAGATGTATATCACCAAATTTTGCAATGACCCTGATAGCATATGTATCTGAACTCAAACGTTTCAGGAGATCTTCAATATGTTTCTTCCAATTCAGTCCCTTGTCAATGAAAACACCTAAAAATTTTGAATATTCTACTTTAGCTACAGTTTTATGTTCAAAATCTCAATTTATTAATGGTGTTATGCCATTTACTGTATGAAACTGTATATACTGGGTTTTATCAAAGTTGAATGAGAGTCCATTAGTAGAGAACCACTTAATAACTTTCTGAAAGATATCATTTACAATTTCATCAGTTAATTCCTGTTAGTCAGGTGTGATAGTTATACTTGTATCATCAGCAAAAAGTGCTAGCTTAGCATCTTCGTGAATGTAGAATGGCAAGTCATTAATATACAGGGTGTCCCAGCTATCTTGTCCACCCAAAATATCTCTGGAACATTAACAGCTATTGGAAAACGACTTTCACCGGTATCAATGTACGTATTTGGAAACATTCTAAAACGAAATCAAATATGTTTTTTATCACAAACTTATGGTTTTTTTTTTTTTTTTTTTTTTTTTTTTTTTTTCAAATGGACACCCTATATTTTTTCTTCAGCAATCCATAGTATGACAAATCACATAAACAATGGCGTTGCATCGCAATATTCCAATTACATCTCGAGATATTGCGACGCGAAGTTGACGCTTGATAAACGCGAAACGCTCGGCTAGCGCACGTCCTGAGCAGCATGGGGTTCTCGCCTGAGTCTCAGGACGTGCGCTAGCCGCGCGTTTCGCTTATTTCAAGCGTCAACTTCGCTTCGCAATATCTCGAGATGTAATTGGAATATTGCGATGCAATCTACGCCTTTTTTATGTGATTTGTCATGCTATGGATTGCTGAAGAAAAAATATAGTGTGTCCATTAAAAAAAAAAAAAAACATAAATTTGTGTTAAAAAACACATTTGCTTTCGTTTTAGAATGTTTCCAAATGGACACCCTATATTTTTTCTTCAGCAATCCATAGTATGACAAATCACATAAACAATGGCGTTGCATCGCAATATTCCAATTACATCTCGAGACATTGCGACGCGAAGTTGACGCTTGATAAACGCGAAACGCGCGGCTAGCGCACGTCCTGAGCAGCATGGGGTTCTCGCCTGAGTCTCAGAACGTGTGCTAGCCGCACGTTTCGCTTATTTCAAGCGTCAACTTCGCTTCGCAATATCTCGAGATGTAATTGGAATATTGCGATGCAATCTACGCCTTTTTTATGTGATTTGTCATGCTATGGATTGCTGAAGAAAAAATATAGTGTGTCCATTAAAAAAACATAAATTTGTGTTAAAAAAACACATTTGCTTTCGTTTTAGAATGTTTCCAAATATGTACATTCATGGACCCCAGCCGTACATTGATACCGGTGAAACTTGTTTTCCAATATCTGTTATTCCTCCAGAAATATTTTGGGTGGACAGGATAGCTGGGACAGCCTGAATATTAAGAACAGCAAGGGACCCAAGACCGAACATTGTGGGACCCCATTTTTGATAACTCCCCAGTTAGAGGAATTAATTGTTTCATCTATGTTGTGTAAACTCCTTATTTCAACTTTCTGCACTCTTCCGGTTGAGTATGATTTAAACCATTTAGGCACTGTCCCTCCCATACCACAATACTTAAGCTTATCTAGAAGAATCACATGATTTACACAATCAGCTCCGGTGCCGCTCTTCTGTTACTATATTATTTTAAACAACAGCTCGACCAGCCGCTGTCCCGAACTCCACAATACAGAGCTACATGGAGTAGTGTAAAGTGGCACGCAGTAGTCCGTATAGAGACGGCGGCCGGCAGGTGTGAGTGGGCAGGTTGGCAGCGCCGCCCCCCCCCCCCCCCCTGCCACCGCGGCGCCATCCGTCACCGGCATTAGCCACAGCCGAGCCGGCGCCGCCAACTGCCCGCAATTGATTCGCAACTGAACCGTCACTCCGAAATTAATACGCGCCGCTCAGCCGAGGGGCAGTGCCGGCCGGAGAACGCCTCCACGTCACGGGGCCCATTACCGCGGAGATCTGTGGCGGCGCTATATCAAAGCGTCTCATCCGTCACCACTGTGCGCAGCACATGGGGTCCAACCCGGGGCTCGCAGTTTAAAATATGGATTCCAATTTCAAAATTGACTGAAATATTCCGCTTGAGTTGAAAACCGTCGGGTCTTCAGCTTGTCTGAATCTTAATCCGTAACTGGTTATGTTGGGTGTCAAATACCCGGCTAAATCTTTGAAACCCCATTGTTACCAGATTGTTGTGAGTACGTCTTTGCTGGTTCCTATACATTGCCAGTCGGCCTAAAGATCGGTACTCAACAGAGCGCCGGCCGCGGTGGCCGAGGGGACTGAGGCGCTCCAGTCACGGGCTGCAGGGCCACTACGGTCGGGGGTTCGAATCCCCCCTCGGGCATGGATATTTGTGCCGTCTTTAGTTGTAAGTAGTTCATAAGTAGTTTGTAAGTTTAGGGACTGATGACCCCGTAGTTAAGTCCCACAGACTCTACAAACATTTGAACATTTCAACAGAGCGATGATTCTATACGCGAGTTTTTAAAATACCGAGTATTTTTAACCCAACCTCACCAGTTACGGAACTTTTGTGGAATATTCTCGTATGCTATTTTATAGGTAGTATGGCATCTGGCAGGTTTCCTTTGATAACTATTACCTCTGGACGCAGGCCTCATCCAAGCAGTGAGTTTATTTGATTCATTATTACTAGAAACTCTGATTATTGATAACCACGTCAGTTACCTATATTTTTCAGTCTCATGAACATTACTCTTGTGAATTCCTACGTTATCTACCGTGGATTCCCATGGAAACCAGAGCTAACCAGATTGGAATATACATCAAAAATCTTGCCAAAGAACTTCTAGATCCTCATCTCGATTGTCGACTTCAAAATAACCATTTGCCCTGTGAATTACGGCTAAACTTCAGTAGAATACTCCAGATACCAGTTCCATATGAAGTCAGACTACGCGTGGGCAAACAAGTGAAAGAAAATGTTCAAATGTTTGTAAATCTTATGGGACTTAACTATGGGGTCACCAGTCCCTAAACTTACAAACTACTTATGAACTACTTACGAACTAGGACGGCACAAATAGCCATGCCCGAGGGGGGATTCGAATCCCGACCGTAGTGGCCGTGCAGACCGTGACTGAAGCGTCTCAGTCCCCTCGGCCACCGCGGCCGGCACAAACAACTGAGGTGTAAGAACTGACCACTACGCTCTGACAGAAAAACAAAACAGATCTTTAATAGCAGCAATGTACCGATTTGCAGAGCCTGCACAGTTCCTGTATGCTGAGAATGCGTAGAGTAAAGGCTTGCAAATTCTTGTGCGTGTATTAATTTGTCAAAGAATATAACATTTGGTTTACTTGTTTATAAAAAAAATAGCATATACCTATATGGATTATGTAACACGTACAAAAATTTTTGTGGACTTTCATACATTTGAAAATTTGCCTACTCTGTTAACGGTAAATAATTTTCTGCTGCCAAAAGTTATTCAGTGATGTCAATAAAAGTTACTTTTGAAATGTAAGATGAAACCTTCACCATTGTTGTTTGAGAGCCATGTCAATCATTGGGTATCTATAGCCCGACCTCACCAGTTGCGTTACAAAAATATCACCTCACCAGTTACTTGTTAACTAATATGTATAAAAATTGAGGTGTTTGTGACTATATTTCACTCTGCACCCAAAACTACACATCGCAAACGAATAGTGTTTGTATGTGCTAGTAGGTATCTGTCTCTCATTGTGCATTATCGTGGTTGAGGGTTGATAACGATAAGAGGTTGGAAGATATGAGAGTTGAAACTTACCGACTTATATAAAATTCTACGTGTGGGTGTCAATATTTTGCTCTTCAGCAAAAACTACACAATGGAGACGAACGATCTCTCTGTGTTGTTGTTGTAGAACAAACTCTCCCGTTGTACACCATTGCAGTTCCGAGTCGATAGCTGTAAAAGGGTGGAAGATATATTGGTTGAAAGTTTTCAGTATTTATAAAATTCGGACTGAAGACCAATAACGACTTTTGACACTATAATAGCAATTAGGTCATATATAGCGAAACGTGCTTAGACCATAGATTTTAGTAGACCGGGCAAACAGCAGAGTGGCCCTACTCATGTCGTGGTCCTGCTAGCAACGTAGCACCACGTGAATATTGGCAAACATTAGCCGTATATATCGAAAGGGGTCAATTGGACCAACTTTCAACTATTGTCTATTTCTTTTATTACTCAACTTCAGTTATTGTGCTGGCAATTTGTTATGCCACCGTGTTTCAGTTCATGTTTGCGTATTGCCTCTACCTTCGGTGAAGGAAAGTAAAAGGTTGGTTGTATCAATTGTTTAGCGTACTTGGGTGATACAGTTCGCTCCCTACTTTATCGTAAGGGGAGACTCAGTCAAGAGTTGTAGTTCACAGGATTCAAATTCCCTCCAGTAGTCGTCAGAGAGGCTACGTCGTACGCATGTTCCCCTACCAAATTCACAGTACAGTCGTTTGATTGGATGCCAACAAAATCCTAACAATATTAACTAACATTTCAGAAACTAATATTTTGAAAGATTACATAAAAATGCTATTCCTCATGCTTCGAATAGAGTGGGGTTCTAGTTTTAACAATATGCTAATCTAGCGACATCAAATAAATTACAATTTTATAAAAAATATATGGAAGACGACAGCCGGTCGTCTTTAAAGATTTACAAACATTTGATTTTAACTTCATAATTAATCAATTTTTCTCTTGGAACTTATTGCACAAAATATGAGTCAAAGCTATAAATAATCGCCGGCCGCGGTGGCCGAGGGAACTAAGGCGCTCCAGTCACGGTCTGCACGGCCACTACGGTCGGGGGTTCGAATCCCCCCTCGGGCATGGATATTTGTGCCGTCCTACTTCGTAAGTAGTTCATAAGTAGTTTGTAAGTTTAGGGACTGATGACCCCGTAGTTAAGTCCCATAGACTATACAAACATTTGAAAAAAAATTTTTTATAAATAATCCAGAATTTTTCTTTTCAGGCAGTTACCTCCGCACATTTAAGTTTCATATCACGTAATGTGTAAAGGGTTATTGTCCACCTTAAGAGCCAATACTCACGTTCGCGTTATTATTTCGGCTCCACAAAATAAATCCACCGTAATGACTCTTAATGGTGTATATCGGCGAAACGAAGTCTAAAATTCCGGAAGTTTATGCTCACACACACACACACACACACACACACACACACACACACACACACAAGGTTTCATAAGGCTTCAACTGAAAATTTAGGTTAGTGTTGAACCTAGTGTATTAAACATTAAAAGGAAGTCCTTCCTTTTCACTTCTCTAATTCATAAATCTGCACAGACAAGAATTTTCTAGGTAATTTATTTGGTGCTTATTGTTAACTGTATTGACTATATTAATAATTGTAAATATGCCCACAGCAGGCAATAACAATTTATTTTAATGCGAACGCATTCTAACGCTCGATCCCTTGAGGGAATCCAGTGTAGGCTGCGAGCAAAAGGAATCCGTGGGCAGAGGGCTAGAAGTTGAGAATTTACGTTGGAAGGGAAGCGTGCCTGGGTAGCCTCATTGGTTAACGCTCTCGCTGAGCCGAAGCCGGAAGTCTTCGAATCCCGGTCCACAAATTTAGAACTTTATCGCTGAATTTATTTCAACCCTCCGAAACGATCGAAATGTTTCAAAATCTCAATTTCGTGTATTCATCATATTGGTGGTTCGATCTACTATTCATGTGTCATAAGTACTTGATCACATGTCGATTAATTAGCACTGAAGACAACGATAAATTATTTTATTATAATCATAATCATTTATTGATGCACCTATAATCAACTAAGCAATCATTACAGTGTTAACAAAAGCGTTAGTACTAATTTGTTTTATTTACTCTGGAGAGAGTAAGAAAAGTATAGGCATATGTATGCAAACACAGAGGTGTGTAAACACTCAGAGGACATCTCTGTGACCAGCAACACCTTTATAAGACAACAAGTGTCTAGAGTAGGCGCTATATCGGTTATCAAGAATCAAGTGAGTTTGAACGCGGTGTTATAGTCGTCCAATGAGATATGAGACACCGCGTCTCCGAGGAAGCGATAAGGTCGGAATTCTCCTGTACGACCATTTGATGAGTGGACCGTGAATATCAAGAATGCGGTAAAACATCAAATCTCCAACATCGCTGCGGACTGAAAAAGTTCTTGCAAGAAATAACCCAATTAAAAATTAAAGGGAATCGTTCAACGTTACGGAAGTGCAGCTCTTCCGCAAAATTCTGAGGATTTCAATGCTGGGCGTTTAACAAGTGTCAGCGTGCGAACCATTCAACGAAACATCTTCAATATCGGCTTTCGGAGACGAAGTTCAACACTCATACTCCTGCTGACAACACACGACAAAGCTTTACGCCTCGCCTAACCGGTCACCACCGACATTGGACTGTCGAAAACAGGGAACACGTTTTCTGGTCTGACGACTGTCGCTTCCAATTGTATCGAGCGGATAGACGTGTACGGTTTGGAGACAGTCTCAGGAATCCATAGACCCTTATTGTCAGCAGGCGACTGTTCAAGTTGACGGAGTTTCAATAACGAAGTAGCGCGTATGCAGTTGGAGTGATATGGGACCATATACGACTATGACAGGTGAGACGTACCTACGTATTTGGCTGATCACATGCATCCATTCAGGTCCATGGCCCATTACGTCGGACTTGCAATTCCATCGGGATAATGCGACATCCCACACATCCAGAATTGCTACATAGTGGTCTGAGGAACACCTTTGTGAGTTCAAACACCTCCGCTGGCCACCAGTCATGAATATTATCGAGTATATCTGGGATGCCTTGCAACGTGCTTTTCAGATTAGATCTCAACCCACTAGTACTTCACGGATTTTTGGATAGCCTTGCTGAATGCACAGTTCCCTCCAGCACTGCTTCAGATGTTATTCGAGTCCAGCCGGCCGCGGTGACCGAGGGGACTGAGGCGCGTCAGTCACGGTCTGCACGGCCACTACGGTCGGGGATTCGAATCCCCCCTCGGGCATGGATATTTGTGCCGTCCTTAGTGTTAGCTAGTTCATAAGTAGTTTGTAAGTTTAGGGACTGATGACCCCGTAGTTAAGTCCCATAAGCTATACAAACATTTGAATTTGTTCGAGACAATTCCACGACGAGATGCGTCACTTCTGCGTCCTCGCGTGGGCCTTACACGTTATTAGGAATGTGTAACCATTTCTCTGTCTCTTCAGTGTACTTATCACACTTAAGGCAGCGCCACCTCAGAAAGATTTAGACTACCCGTACACGAACAAAGAGAGGCAGTGGGAAAAAATGTATGCCTATATAGAAGGTGAGCTTATAGAGTTACTTGCTAATATTCCATATATAATATCATCAACACTGATAGGTTCCCATCTTCCTACAAACATAAGTTTTTCTCGTGTATTTCTTCAAGTTAATAACACTTTTTTTCTTTTTGCTTTACGGTGGACCAATATTTTTCCTGTCGTAACAACTTCTCTCGACTCTCTACATGTCGCGCCAGCACATTACTTTTTTTCCGCCTGGAAACACTTTTACTTGGTGCTTATCGTGGAAGTCACTGAAACCACCATTATTTTCTAAGGTTGCTTGGATTTTATAAGCTCGTCCCTCAGGCTCGTTAAAAGCCGCCTTCGACTGATCGTTCCTGAACTTTTCTCATTATGAACGGCACGCCCTTCGATCGTGCCGGAGCGTTAATTTCTCGCCGTACTGGACTGTCGAGAAATTATGTGCTGCCGACTATCTCCCCTCTCTGCGGAAAGGAATACAAAGTAAGTGTTTATAGAAAACATTATACGGATTCTTTCAGGCTAGAAAATTGTGACGAAGTTGGAAAATCGTGTTCCGTTTCTTTATTATAGAAAAATAAGCATAAGTCTTGCACAGTAGTGAAATTTTTTTACTAAGCAAAACAATATTCTTTGTTTCTAAGGTATATCCGAAACATATATTTCAGTTAATGATATTGTTCGTTTGAATAAAACAGAGCGCATCTACTTATGTACAAACACTAACTATAATTATGCGATCATACAATAAAGGCTTTCACGACCTGATGTCATAATTGTTGATGATTCGTCGGAGTTGTATGGCCTTATTCCATGAGACATTTCTGTTCCTATATCGGAACTACGAAGAGAAGCGTCAGTACAAGACTAAAAGAACAGTAAACTTTACCGCTTAGGAAAAACTGAAAAAAATAGCAGTGGCTGAGCACGCACTTCAATAAGGAAATCATGAATTAAAGTTTTCCTAAACTACAATTTTAACTACAAGACGATCTATTGTAGACGTATATACAGAGAAGCAATTGAAATAATTAGCATGAAGACAATGTTAACAGGTAGGAAGAAGCCATGATGCTTTATAAGTGAACTGTGGCTCATTAGAACATTTATATATGTTTTTATCTTTGACTACTGGCAATCGATAGTTATGTTTTATCTTTGACAAAGATTATCCTTGTTGATCATGTGGAAACCTAACCAAAGCAATTTCAGTATTTATGCCGCTCTGCAAAAGTGCGACTCATGAGTTAGCAAGATTCAGCACAGTCAGGAGCATCTCTGAGAATGCCTAGAGCATCTCTGGGCGAAACGCTAGGTACAGAAGTGTTTCATGGACCAATCAATACAACCCGGAAGCATCATCAACAATTATTATTTTCTTATTTTATATGAAACATTTATTTCCGCATTTAGGGTGAGTATTCATCAAAGACTATAATATCGCCAGGAAGTGTGATAGAATCACTATTATTTTCTATCCATGTAAATGATTTAAGCAATAGATTTTATAGCAGTATGCGGCTGTTTACTAATGACGTTTTGGTGCAGGGGAAGTTATCGTCATTGACTAATTGTAGAACGATACCAGATGACTTAGACAAAGTTTCTAGTTGGTGTAATTAATGGCAGATAACTCTAAATTAAATTTGAGATGGTGCAGATGTGTAGAAAAAAGATCCCATAATATTCTAATACAGTCAAGTCACCTAAATATCAAGGCATACCATTGCAGATCGGTGTGAAATGGAACGGGCATGTGCAAACATTAGTTGTGGAATTCACCTGTAAAGGATACCGCATATAGAATAGCAGTGGGTGTCATTCTTGAGTAATGCTGAAGAATTTGGAATACCCCCAACGCCAGTTCAAGGGGAGTTGGAACGCTCCCGCCTGACGTTAAATTTAGAGACTAGGCCTCCCTGTATTTCAGGAACCACCGTAGTCATTGACATGAAACTTTTACAGGACATTAAACTGTATGTTATGAGTCCACTGAACTGAAATAATTGAATTTGGGCACTGATTTCGGAAATTAATTTTTTTAATTACATGGTTGAAATTTTGTGTACGTTTTTGTACTTTATCCAAAGTAATTTTAATTATACATAACATTAGGATCTTCTTTTAGTTCAGTAGACTCAGGATACGTATGTTATTACTCTTTGAAAATTTTAATACTCTACTCGAAGTCGTTTGTGAGATTTAGGGGAAAATCTAATAGAAATTTTCGGAAATACCGTCAAAAGATTCAAAAGACTGTAACTCACTTAATAAATCCTTTATTTTTTACTTTTAGTCCCTCAGAAGCACCCTTCACCATACTGTATATCATTCTCTTCATATGTTTCCAAATTTTTTCTTGTCTTCTTCTTTCTGGACTCCTTAGTGGCCAACTGTGCTGCATATTCTGCTTTCCGTTCAAGTTCTCTGATGCACTTTGCTCCAGGATGAATTCCCATTAATTCCCACCCTACCAATGATGCCATCATTAAAAGCAATAACAGCATCACTGACCCCCCAATTTGGTGTCTCCAATCCAACAAAAACTTTTTTCGGTAAGCGAGTCCATATAAGATTATTAAACGACTCATTGAGATTTTGAGCCTTACCATGAGAGACGTCGCCTATTTCAACGCTCTCTCATTTTTATCTATAATTTATTTTTAATAATTGTTGCGGTCTTCATGAGATGTTGGGACGTGCAGTAGCATTTAGCTTTAGTCTGGTGTTGGTTTGTTGGAGAAATAACGTTCCCGGTGGTCTAACGGAAACAGGCGGTCAGAAAGCTGAGGCCCTGGCTGAACGTGGCAGGTGGTACTGAGAAAACTGCGGTCGAGCACACACTTTTCAGTAATTCAGGAGTTTCCAGATCTCTGTAGATAGGTTTTATGACTGCTGATGGGATGGAATGTTTATGGCTGTTTGCACTGTTTTGCTACTACACATTGCGGTAACTACATCATGCATTAGGTGCACTAGGGCAGCTGTTGTGTACTGGTTTTCCGTCAGTTGACAGTCAGTGGAAGAAGGTAGCCCATACTGACTGCTTCATTTTCATCAAATCCTCAGTGTTATTTCTAATGGCCACCCCATAATACTGCTGCAGTTAAACAATCATTTTGTCTGTCAGCCTGCCTCTTATGGTTTTACCATCTGAAAGTTTCTTGTCTCGAACTTTGTTTCAACTTCCTCAATCTGGTGCCCAACCTCTCCTGGACATGACCCATTCCAGTTTCGTAATAATGGTCACACAGCAATCCACGGCCACCTATACAAAAAAATTATCGATTTTATTACATCTTGAAGTAATGCATGTAAAAAATTTAACATTTTAACCTGCGTAGATTATATTTAAAAAAATAGCAAAATACATATATGCCATTTTATTTGGAAAATTTCCAATTTTATAATAAGATAAGAAACCGAAAATGTGAAAAAAAAATCCGTTGTAACTCACCTTTAAAGAAGACGTAAGAATCTGTCGTTTTGGACCCGCTGTCTATATAATATAGCGGGTCGGGTTTTCCACAGCGGTCATTTAGCCGCCACACTAGTCGTCCAGACATTTAAAGTATGGAGGACCGCTGTGCCGTTGCCCGTGTCCCACCAAGTGGAGGTGAACCACTTGCTGTGGGAAGCCGGCAGCTACTACATACCTTTATTAAACTAAATAGAAAAATACAAAAAAATGCAAGTAAATATTCAAAATTTAATAAAACACAATTGGATGCAATACCATAGCTAATAACTTAAAGGATTGTAATTTTGCAATTAAGTGTACTAACGTTCAGGTACATTTCAGAAGAAGTAGCGAAACTTATAAAATATATAAAATTACAATGAGGTACCAGAGTGTAGCTATTACTATAAAAGAACTAGCTGCAAAACACGTCATTGTCCGAGAATACATATATTTTTTCAGTCTTACATTAGAAACGTCATGCGCCATGGGATGGATTTTCCATCCACTTAATTCTTTTCGACGTCATACCTCCTTAACTATGTGTCTATTATGATGTAATTTCGATTGTATGTTCAGGGGTGTATCTGCATACTGTCTTGCAAAATATGTCGCGAATATAGTAGTAAAGACGTAATATACCAAACCTCAAGTGTGATGTGGTGGTTTTGTGTCGTCATATCTCATGAACTACATGTATTTATTCTTTTCTAATTTTAGTCCATCTTGTTCTCCCTTTTTGTCGATTGATTTCTACCTTTACTATCTGTCCATTTAAGTTTCGTTTTCATGCAGCTTACATCATGTATCCTCATCGCTTACAATAATACAAATTTCCAGATTTTTAGAGTTTAATATTAGGAAACTGTCTGCGATGAATAAACAGTGAAGGAATGAAGTATCGTAAATCTCGCGTCGCGTGATTGGAAGGTTTTTGTGACTCACTGTTTACGACTTCGTATCTCCTGAACTGTGCGTCAAATGTCAAATTGTTGTGAAGCTTGTGGGACCTAAAGCGGGGTCATTAGTCCCTAAACTTACAAACCACTTATGAACTACCTTATACTACAGATAGCACAACATCCGTGTCAGAGGAGGGACTCGAACCCCCATCGGGGAACACCCTCGCGTATCGCATCATAGCGCCTTAATGCGCTCGCCTGCTCCGCCGCGGCGAACTATGTATCGTAGATATCTTTTAACCCCACAGAGATTGTTGTCTGATAGTAAGCAACAAGTTTAGTTGAAAGGGGTCCGTTATTGTAGGAGGATAGGTGGGAAAATAGCGTTTGATGTAGCAGTTATGCGGAAACTTCATTGTTTATGACGCTATATCACGTGAAATGTGTGTCTTACTATGATGTAAACTTGAAGCTACATTCAGTGGTATATGTACCGAATGTCTGCAAAATATGTCGTGAATGGTCTGAGCAGTAAAGAAGTAATAAATCGAAACCTCATGCGTGATGATGCGGCTTTTCGTGAACCAAATTGTTTATGACTTTATATCTCATGAACTATATGTCGAGATGTGATATAGTATCGAAGCAACATTCAGTGCTATGTATGTGTACTGTGCTATCTCGCGAATACATTGTAGAAATAACTTGTAACATGATGCCAAATGCCGTAGATATACATCATTAACATCAGAAAAGTAGTAAGCGATAATTTTTTTCCTTTCATCATTTTGTTGGTTATGTCAGCGAGAAAAAGTTTCGTAAAGACTTGAAATTAAGTTTAGAGGTTTATTGGAGTCGTTAAGCGCTCTCTCTCTTTCTCAAATAATTAACGAATAAAATGACGCTATCACGCGCTACAAGATGGGGCAATTTCCATTGTTTATGACGTGATATCGTATGAACTATGTATCGTAGGTGGTTTTCTCAACAATAGCAAATGATTCCCGACCTTAAAGAATATTTCTACCAAATTTGGTTCAAATCGGTCCATTAGTTTAGGAGCAGATGTAGAATACTATCGCTTGATGCGGCCATTTGTCACGATTGTCATTGTTTATGACGTCATTGCTTCTGAAGTATGTGTCGTAGTTGGTTCTTACCCCGACAGCGATTGTTGCCTGATAGTACTGAACATGTGTACCAAGTTTGGTTGAATTCGGCCCAGTAGTTTAGGAGAAGATGAGGAACATATGTACACATGTAGAGCTAATTTTATAAGATGTATAGATGTAATTGTGCATTTAATCTTAGTGAACTAAAGTTACGCTTCAAAATAGAAATTACAGAAAATAAAACTTGGGTTTTTTTCATTGGTAAGTCCTAGCATAATGGTTAACATATATTGATATTGGTGTATAAAAAACTTGTAATATTGTAACATATGGAGTTCATTATAGAATTTCTGCAACTGTCAAACTGATAAAAATGTATTATAATAATTCAAGTACAATAGCAAACCAACAAACAACTCTAAAACGTTGCTAAAAGTATTACAACTAAATACATTAACTATTTACTCAAATAATCTGGTGTAGGACCGTTTACATTGTCAAGCCATGAGAAAAGTGTTTACCTAGAAAAATGAAATATTAAGGAGCATTTCTCTACTGTTCTGCAGTGAAAGACACAAAAACTTAAAGTTTTTAGCAACGGTATTTCAAATACTCTGTATTCACCTGCAGCAGTATGAACAAAATCTAGACGTCACAAACTTTACAGCTGCTGAAGAAAGTCCTAGTACTGCTTATGGCCATCATGTAGCCTACTGAACATTATTTTCTTGTCGAAAACAATTTCATTGCCGGCAAATTCCATTATTCGTAATTATTACTGTCCAAAATGGGAACATTTTTTTTTAAATTCCACATATATTAATTCAGCATTTTAAATTGTGCATTCGGTCAGTAATTGTAAAAAAATTTAAAATCAAAGTTTTTTTTTAATTTTTTTTTTTATTTGATAATACAAATAATACCAAAATGCTACTGTAGGTAATAGTTTTTATTTACAACAGCTGTAGGCCTAGTTCGACCCTGTGGCCATCATGAGGCTATCTGCGGATAAAGACTTTCGGTTAAAATTATTAAAAATATAGTTTCTTACCAATTTTTCGTGACACATTTGTACATACTTACGTCCACATTGCATCGTGGAATTCTCGGTTTTATTTATATAGCTACATATAATTGCAGCCTGATTATTCTTTTGATTTTAATTATGCAATTTAACGTTTGTCAGATAATAAATGTATTGGTTATTTTGCTGACATTCCTCAACCACTTAAAAACGGAAAATCGTATAACAAACGCAATGAAA
Organism: Locusta migratoria; assembly: GCA_026315105.1. NCBI lineage: Eukaryota > Metazoa > Arthropoda > Insecta > Orthoptera > Acrididae > Locusta > Locusta migratoria. The sequence goes on along the minus strand of CM048744.1, from coordinate 117,192,872 downwards.
ATACGACACATAAAACCAAAAGGTTATCGCTTGAACATTCCGGAAGAGATCGAAATTTATACACAATCAAAGACAAGACTTAAAAAATTTGTAATGAACAAACAGAGCTAAATCACAGAAGGTAGCTAGATAAATTTATTTAAATTTTAGATTTGAGATAAAAACAAAGACCATAACAAACATAGCAAAGATCACACAACCATGCCGCAGATTCTATCATACAGAGAAATAAACAGACTGTAAGCATACAGTATCGCTGGATGATTAGTGACTGAAAAATGTCAGAACAGTAACCTATAAATTCATGATCTGAGAAACATTAAGTTATATAAATAAGATCGGAAGAAAACTCGGGGTGCAATTATATGCAGCTAGATAAATAATTTTTTAAACTCCACGATGCAATATTGACCTAAGTATGTACAAATTTGTCACGAAAATTATACCAAAATTATAAGTAGCTTCATTTTTACTAATTTTAACTGAAAATGTATCCGCAGATAGACTGACGATGGCTATAGAGCCAAAATTGGCCTATAGATGATCATAGAATAAAGTCTTTCACGACCGGATGTCATAATTGGGATCGTATGGCCGTCGTCCATGAGACATTTCTGTTTCTAACTTTTCGTCCAGAGCTGTGCTTGACATCCTCAGAGTTGCTTCTTGCGGTGCTGCGTCTTGCCAACAAATAGTCCAGTCCATAGTAAAACATACAACCACTTTACACCTGATACACAGGTTTTAATTCCATATCATTAACTTATCCACCAACAGCCGTAAAGTTTATGTTGTTTCGTTTAACGACCGGTTTCGGTAATCCATCAATCCCATCTTCAGGCCCTACACAAATTACGTTGCAAATCATGTTGTATCCATAACATCATGCTGTACGTATGTCATACAGAATATAAAGAAGAATTAATGTAATACCTAAACCGGTCGTTAAATAAAACAACACAAACTTTACGGCTGCTGGCGGATAAGTTAATAATTTGGAATTAAAACTCGATCAACAGCCGCACTCCAGTCCAGTCAATAGTCCAGTCAACTTGTGCTCAGTAGGGCTCCTAGCCGGAAAGTTTTGGGGTAGTTTTCATTTCTTCGATTCCGAATGTTTTTTGGGATGCTGAATTCGAATCTGACATTTCCCAACAAATTTTCGTGACGCAACATTGAAAAAAATGCAAAAATTCGAAAAAATAGCACTTTTCGGCGGTTTTTTGCTTATAATTCGGAAACTATCAACTTTTCACAAATAATCTCCCAGTTCAAAACTGAAGTCCATAAAATTTCTTATAGATTTCACTTTACATAATTATATGAACTAAAGAAGGTGTGCATAGAGAACTGGGAGAAACAATCGATACCAGTCAACATTCTATACGACGTAGAACTTGTAGGAATTCACTTTCACTAAATGTCAGCATTTAATAATTAATTAGACTTCTTGAGTGGAAAAAGTGGATTTTAACGGAGACAGCCGAAATACGCCAATTTACAAATAGCGCTTAATTCAGAACGGCTCGTCGCACTGGAAAACATAAAGAGTGAAAGCTGAAGGAAGTTTTATGGACTTCAATTTTGAACTCCAAGGCTATTTGTGAAAAGTTGATAGTTGCCGAGTTATAAGCAAACCCCCGCAAAAAAATACTATTTTTTCGAATTTTTGCATTTTCTTTTTCATTGTTGCATCACGACATGTTTTTGGGAAATGCCAGATTCGGATTGAGCAACCAAAAGAACATACGGAATCGAATAAATCAAAACTACCCCAAAACCTTCCTCACAAAAGTACATATTGACTAGACTAAAAAGCATGAACAGAAATGATTCATGGATCATGGCCATACAAACCGGAAGAATCATCACCAATTAGGCCTATAAAGCAATAAATAACATCTGGCATCTAAAATAGCATTATGTATCAATATGACCTTAAAAGTTATACAGTCAGCTACAGACCCAAGAAATGAAACTTTTTGTTATTGGAAACCGTTAAAAAGACGTCCGTACTCCGAGTAAGCCGTTTAGTTAGTGCTTGTTGACAACTATCACGTTATTCAATACGACTTGGTAGTAATCCTTCACAGACGCAACACCTGCAGAAAGCGAGAGTTTTTTTTGTTTTTTTTTTTTTTATGAACTACCCCGGCGAGCGCCTGCGGCAGTTTAATCGGAGCTGCGGAGCGTGCAGAGGCGGCGCGGCTGCTGGAAGCGCTGGAACGGCGGTCTGGAGCGGCTGCAGCTGTAGCTGGAACGCTCCTTTCGCCCCCGGAGCCCCGGCGTCATCAAGCGGGCCGCGTAACCTTGTTGTCCGGCCGGCCCGCGGTGATTGCTGCGTATATTGCCCCGTGTAATTGCGTTAATACACATAAACGTGCACGCGACCACATCAACAGATCATAATGTGCGCGCAATATAACCGATTGATTGACTGACAAATATATCAACGGGCCATCATAATCATATCTGTCGGCACGGCGCGACGCCCCCCGCCCCCCCCCCCTCCCCCTCGGCCCTTTACCGCCCCTCCGCCGCCTCCCCCAGGCGCCGTGCCGGCCCTGCCAGGCTTGTCAATCAATACAGCGGCAACATTATCTCTGCCAAACAATTACAGGGCCACTGCATTCAGCCGCCCGCACAGCCTGGCCCGCAAGTCGAGGCGCTGCCTTGCGCGAGATGGCGCTGCGACCACGCGTGCTGTGGGGATACAGGGTGTTCCAAGAGCAACACTAAATATTTTAACCCGTTAACCTTCCTATTGTGAATGGGTGTAACCAGGGCCGTCTTAAGCGATGCAGCAGCCCCTGGGCACTCAGTGATTTGGGGCCCTTAAAAATTAGAATGACGTACATTTATTTAGTAACTTAAATGGTTAAAATATTAGAAACCAAATACCAATGATTAGTTCCACGAATTAGTCTTTCTTTAAAATTAATGATATCTTTAAAGATTTCCTGAGTACGAAATATACAATTTTTGGAGTATGTCTTTTTCTATACAGATGACTGGCACACAGGTTAGGGGACGCTACAACAAAACAGTAAGTCCCTTTGAATGAACTCATCAGAATGATGTACATGTGTTTAGTGAATTAATTGTTCCTTATGGTTATAAATACACAAATAAAATACTAGTGATTACTGTTTCGCAAATTGGACTTGTTAAAGGTTTCTTTTGGGATTTCTGAAATTCAAAATCTTCTATTATGTCTTTAAAGTCCAACTGTTGAAACACGTCACTTTCTACGCACGTGAATGACAAATTAGAAGGTCGTTCTTGTAGCATAGTCGTTCGTAAATCATTTTTGATTCTCTTTAACTCGGAAAATGAGCGCTCTGCAAGAAAAAGCGGAATAAGAAGTAGAGTTCTTACATTTGTTGAGAGACTGACACGCAACTTCGACATGACAAGCAGCGTCCCACAATAAAGACACTTCTTCCGGAATAAGAGAAAATACGTCTTTTAAGTGAAGTACCTACTCCACATGTTAGATTTCAAGTATATCAGATCATATTTTTTAATGTCCATCTATTGTTTACACTTTGAAATCTTAGTATAAGTAACTCTTCAGTTATTTACCAGATGTGCTCAAAGCTACAAAAATAAATAAATAAATAAAAATAAAAAAATAAAAAATGGTACAGTGCTTGTGAAAAGTGTATATGTATGTAGTAAATGCATTGACTAAGTAAAATAAATATGTACTCTGAACAGGGTACGTATATCGTATATGTCAATGAGACATATTTGGGCAGTTCACAAACTATACCCTGTGAGTGTAGTATAACGTCTAATTAGAGCACATGTAGGTAACAAAAACTAATTTACTTTCAGTGGCCACGAACATTTTATAAATGCGTTAATAAAAATTGTAGGAAATGTTCTTGTATCAAATTACTGAATTTCATTAAATTTAGTAGTTCTTGTGCTACACAAATTTTAAATTTTCAAATTCGGAGCTAAAAGGGAAGATTACCATGAAGAGATAAATGCTGCAAATCCTTCAAGTGAATTGTTTTATCCTTCACTACCTTACTGAGGTACACTTATACAGTGTGTTACAAAAAGGTACGGTCATACTTTCAGGAAACATTCCTCACACACAAAGAAATGAAATACGTTACGTGGACATGTGTCCGGAAACGCTTAATTTCCATGTTAGAGCTCATTTTAGTATTTCTCTTTAAATGTAAATTGAAATAATTCGTGCAGACAATTGTCAAAATACCCAATTGTTTCGTTAGTATGTACTGTACTTACTCGATTCACGTCATCAACACAGATTTTCTGTGAATGTTTGGGCAGGAATTGTTGGTGATGTCTTGATTGGGCCTCATGTTCTTCCACCTACGCTCACTGGAGTATGTTATCATGATTTCAGACGGGATACTCTACCTGTGCTGCTAGAACGTGTGCTTTTACAAGTACGACACTACATGTGGTTCATGCACGATGGAGCTCCTGCAAATTTCAGTCGACGTGTTCGTACGCTTCTCAACAACAGATTCGGTGACCAATGGATTGGTAGAGGCGGACCAATTCCATGGCCTCCACGCTCTCCTGACCGCAACCCTCTTGACTTTCATTTATGGGGGCATTTGAAAGCTCTTGTCTACGCAACCCCGGTACCAAATGTAGAGACTCTTTGTGCTTGTATTGTAGACGGCTGTGATACAATACGCCATTCTCAAGGGCTGCATCAACGCATCAGGGATTCCATGCGACTGAGGGTGGATGCATGTATCCTCTCTAACGGAGGACATTTTGAACATTTCCTGTAACAAAGTGTTTGAAGTCACGCTGGTACGTTCTGTTTCTGTATGTTTCTATTCCATGATTAATGTTATTTGAAGAGAAGTAATAAAATGAGCTCTAACATGGAAATGTTTCCGGACACATGTCCACATAACATATTTTCTTTCTTTGTGTGTGAGGAATGTTTCCTGAAAGTTTGGCCATACCTTTTTGTAACATCCTGTATAACTGTTACACATCGACGTAACAAATATGCCTAGAACATAAACTGACACAAAACTTGCCGAGAGACTCCGCTGTTGTTGTTGTTGAGGTTGGTGTGAAAAAGCAGCAATAATACATAGGGGGAAAGATGAAATGCCATATTGGCTAAATGCTCATAATTTTTGATGTGACTAGGAAATCACAATGATATCCAGTGAAACATCGTTTATACGTTTTTGTATGGGGATGCTAAAACAAACATACAAATGAGATTAATGCTAAAATGAAACTTTCAGTACAGCGCTCCAAACAGGTTTGTTAGCTGCATGCTTTTGTCCAAAGCTAGTCTGAAGGCATTATTCCACACCTAAAATCCTTCCTTTCTCATCGTTTGGCCTGGTTTTCAAAGCATAGGATCTTTCATTTTTATGAACTGTTCATTTTCGTGTGATTGAATATTGAAAACTACTGTACTCTAAAATATTGAGTTCACCCTTTACAAAATGACTCCTAGTTCCAATTACTGGCTCTACCATCCATTGCCACCGCTCTATACATTGTTAAACATATGTCGTTCACGAACGAACGGCTCCAAAGGAATGGTTCACAAGAGTGAACGGAAGGACCGAGGAACTGGTTACAAGGAACTTTCAGTTCGGCGTGGCCGTTCACGTTCCAGCTCTAGAGTGGCCGCGCGGCCACTCCCTTTTCGGTCGAACGGTGCAGTTCCAACTCACTTTCGAGATGTCGATTTTTTTTCAGCGATTTATACCGGTACTCCATCGACTGTAGGGAATTAACTTTTGTAAAATCGCTGACGTCTCGTGACGTAAGCGCCTGGCCGCTGCTTGGCCGGTCAACAGCAGCCCTGTGTGGCGTCGTGTGAAGGCCGCTATTGGATACAATGTTCCGCCAAGTTATATCTGAAACGGACTGCCACAAGGTCTACTACAATAGTGTCGCCGTGTATTCTGTAGCTAAGGCCCGCAGTAATAACTACGATTTTGCATACAGGCTGCAAACCATGTCACTTGCCACACCATATATGACACGTTTCGAGACAATTTCTGGGTCTTTACAATGAATAACTGCGACAAAAATTCACTTAAAAAACGTCATTACATAGGAGAAAGGAACAAGTCTCTCGGGGCCCCCATCAGACTGGGGGCCTGGGCCTGTGCCCCTTGTGCCCCTATGGTAGAGACGGTACTGGGTCTAAATTACTCAGTTCGTTTGTTCAAATGTTCAAATGTTTGTAGAGCTTATGGGACTTAACTACAGGGTCATAAGTCCCTAAACTTACAAACTACTTATGAACTAGCTACTAATAAGGAGAGCACAAATATCCAGAGGGGGGATTCGAACCCCCGATCGTAGTGGCCGTGCAGACCGTGACTGGCGCGCTGCAGTCCCCTCGGCCACCGCGGCCGGCCCAGTTCGTTTACTAAAATTAACGTAAACACCTAAATGTTATTTATTTTGCAACATGGCATTATGTATTCCTCAAATGTTATTTAGTTTCTACGAATGAATTGTTAGAAATACTTGTGACTGGTCTAAAATGTCTCAGAGGCATTTCAAATTGTTGTGGGACTCTGTATATAGGCGTACAGTCTGATTTTGTTTGTCGGTTTGTAAGTGATAAACATTTTGAAAAGCTTGTAAATGACTCATAAGATGAAACAGAAGATTATACTGTAAATGATCTAGATTCTGTTGACAGTACAAGTGATGTTGTAATGTATCGATTAGAAATGAGGAGAGTGATGTGATCGAAGGAGACGAAAGCGTGGTTTTGTTGTCTAAAGAAACCAGCGTAACAGGAAATGTATATGTACGTCGCGCAATGGTACATAGTGGTCTACACATCCTCCAGCTGTGTCAAAACCAAGGTGAGCATAATAAATTTCTATTACAAATCTGGAAATGAAGGCTTATTTGGGACTTCTTATATTAGCTGGTGTATAGAGATCTGCTGGAAAATCTCTCCAATAGCTATGGGACAACATGAATGGTCGGCCAGTTTTTCGCGTAACTGTGTCACTTCAGCGTTTCTGTACAATCAGAATTCTCAGATTTGACAACAAAGAAGATCGACCAGAAAAAAGGCGACGCCTTGATAAACTGGCTGTCTTTGAAATGTTTGTGGAACAGTTTCCTAAAATGTTCATTCCTTATGAAAATGTCACAGTGGACGAGTTACAGGTTCCAATCAGAGGAAGGTGTCCCTTCCGTCAGTACATGACTTCAAAACCAAGAGGAAAATATGACATAAAATTATGTTTGTTATCTGATGTGAAATCAGCATGTGTTTGTGCAGCAGAAGTATATACAGGAAAGCCGGAAAATGGACCACGAGAAGTAAATCAAGGTGGAAATGTTGTATTGAGGCTTGTGGAAGGAATTGAGAAAACTGGGCGAAACATTACCACTGATAATTTCTTTACGGACTACACTCTGGCCAAATAATTTCTGCAGAACATTGCTTGACTCCTCAAAAAGAACAAAGCTGAAATTCCGAAAGAAATGCTGTCAAACAACAGTAGACAAGTGTTTTCAACAATCTTTGGATTTCACCACTGGATTCGTACGTGCCAAAAAAGAATAAAGCTGTCGTATTACTCTCTACCATGCACCATGACTCTACCGTGTCTGCAGAAGAGCATAAGAAGCCGGAGGTAATACTGCATTACAACAAAACGAAAGGAGGTGTTGACATGACAGATACACTCGCCAGTGCTTATTTCTGTAAAAGGTGTACTAAGCGATGGCCTGTTTATTTTATAACGTGCTAGACATTGCTGCAATAAATGCTTATGTGTTGCATGTACACACTAACCCAGGCTACTATTGAAACAAATTGTACAAGAGACGCCTTTTTCTAAGAGAGCTAACAAGAACAATGCAAGAAAACAGAATGTCCAAAATTGTAATTTGGAAAATATTGCAGGAGCAAAGAAACAGAAAAGGGGCCAGTACAAAGAGTGTGGACCGAAGAAAGATCGAAACACAAATAAGAAATGTAACATTCTTCAATCATTCCTATGCCAAGATCATGCAGATATTTACTGCAATAATTGTGTAAGCTAATACAATACGCATATATTGAAGCTAAATATTGTTCTTCAGAAATAATTATCATATTTCATTGTAATTTTAGGTTAATTAGTGTTTGCAATAAGTTACAAAATTTAAGCTTTAGCTTGCAAAATGTTCAAATGTTTGTAGAACTTATGGGACTTAACTACAGGATCATCAGTCCCTAAGCTTACAAACTACTTATGAACTAGCTAAGACTAAGGACGGCACAAATATCCATACCCGAGGGAGGATTCGAACCCCCGACCGTAGTGGTCGTGCAGACCGTGACTGGAGCGCCTCAGTCCTTTCGGCCACCGCGGCCGGCTTTAGCTTACACTTTTATGCAACAATTCACTTATAAAAACTTGTATGAACATTGTTTCACAGCCTAAAATGTTATAATTTTTTACACTAATTACGTTCAATAAATGCTGGAAAGCTTCAATATCTGTTTTTCCACATGAAAAAACTACATGTAAAATATATTTTGAAGTAACTTCGAAGAATATATATATATATATATATATATATATATATATATATATATATATATATATATATATATATATATATATATATACATTAAATTGCGGGTCTAACTGACCCATTCACAATATGTGTGTCTCTGTTTAGGACATAATAGGAAGGTTAATGAATAGTGTAGTTTATCAGATACATACCTTATTTTTTCCATTATCTCTCAAACTGATCAAAATTTTAGCACAAAATCATTTTCAGCTGCTTGTATAAATGGTGTTACATATGCTAGTAGCCAGTGACGTAGCCACGATATTATCAAAAGGGGGGGGGGAGGGTCCGAATGGTTAAAGAGAAATTTACAAAGGCGACTGTAGCTTGGTGTTTCGCAAAATCTGCATTAATTTTTGCATCAGTATAAATACCTTGCAAACTAATTTAGGAAGCGTAAGTCTATAATTTTATTTCCAAGATTATTCGTTTTTTTACTGTTGTTGTCATTGCAACGTATCCATCCACTAGATAAAATATTACTCTTAAACCTAACTTTAAAAATTATTATACATACTGAAATATTGCCACTCCAAATAACGACTCCACTGCTGTAAATAGATAAATAAGCTGTTATAGTAGTACGTATTTTAACTTACCATAACGCCAGTGGACAAATGAAAGCCGGTTTTTCTCTTTTTTCTTGTCATGAACTTACTCATGACAGCACAAAAGAAATAAACGGCAGCGGCAGCATTCCACTGTAGTGCTTAACATAGCAGTAATAAAGTAAGGCCAACAATGGACAACGGCTAAAAGAGGACTGGGCAATAGCCGATGCTGTTATCGACGTATCGATAATTAAAATCTATAGAATGATGGCTTTCTTGACTGTCGATAGAGAGTATCCCTTTTTCGATGTATGACTGATAACAATATCATTCAGTTTCACTACACGGTAGCTAGGTCGTCTCTTATTTCATTTAGTCCCTTCGGAGATTCGAGTCCACCATCGAGAATTGGGGGGGAGGGGTTTTGTCCTTAGCATGATAGGTCCGGTCCCCAAGACCCCCCTTTGGCAACGTCCTTGTACAAAAAATGTTCAAATGTTTGTTAAGCTTATGGGACTTAACTACGGGGTCATCAGTCCCTAAACTTACAAACTACTTATGAATTACTTACGAACTAGGACGGCACAAATATCCATGCCCGAGGGGGGATTCGAATCCCCAACCGTAGTGGCCGTGCAGACCGTGACTGGAGCGCCTCAGTCCCCTCGGCCACCGCGGCCGGCGCGTCCTTGTAGTAGCTCGTCCTAGAAATTATAAATTGCAGAATGCTGCTGAATCATTTCGATAGTTAGCTACATTAAGATACTTCTAACATGTGCGCTTGTTTACATTCGTATTCCTGGTTTGCCATGTAAAAGTAGTCAATCACTTACTACTGCTGCATTATGAGTTACTTTCTGGAAAGATGAGAGGCATAATAGTGACATTTACTACATTGAGTACATCATGGAAGCACTATACACCTGACCAGCTATGAACTTGTTGCTAGTAGTGCATAATAATTTTAAGGAATTTACTTTTCCAGTACTTTTCTCAGTATATATGCACTTTAAATTAATCGTGGTAGCTTTTATAGCTTCAAATAAAAAGTCATGCATTAAGGGGTTAAGCGGGGATAGTACAGACGAATTACCATAAAAATGTCATGTGTGTACTTTTTATTGACTACAGAATACAGGTGTATGTAATTCAAACAAACTAAAAGCAAATGCAAATGAGGGCCTGAACACTGATATTTCCGTTGGTTCAATTAAAACCTTAGTTCTGGGCATGTTCAACGAGTAATATAGTTAACGGTTTCAGGCTTAAACTCTCAAGGCGGCCTTCTAAGCTGAATACCGGTTAACTAAATAAAAATATTCTTGCAATTCATCTGTACCACCACATCCTAAAATATTTACTATTCCTCCTGAAACATCCTGTATGATAAAGGCATCTTTTCACTACATCAAGTAGTAGAAGCAACTCTTAGAGGTTCAATTTGTTTTAAATACTCGATTCCATTTAATACATTTTATATGTTTTGTACGCAATTGCTAAACAGTTAACATACCCTGGTAATATTTAGCAACGAATTTATAAAAACTACACCTAAAATATCGTTATGTTTACCTAAACAATTCATATGTTTCTGTATGTAATATTACGATACCGCACGACATACAATTGAAACTGTACACGACCCTCTCGTTGTTTCAATCTTTAAAAAGTATTCTACCTAACAACACTAACTGTATAATCTACAAACTTGTCAATAACTTGTAAATTATGATAGCACATTTTATTTCAATTCAAATATTTGTAAGTATAAGGGACTTCACTAGTTTCGTCGTCAGCCCCTAGGATTACAAACTACTTAAACTAACTTATGCTAAAGACAACAAATACGCCCATGCCAGAGGGAGGACTCGATAATCCGACGGCGAGCAGCGGGGTGCTCCACAGATAGGCGCCTTAGAACGCTCGGCCACTCCATCGCGGCCATTTTTTATGAGGAAAACCACATTATGAAGTTACGAAAACAAGATCCCATGTTTTACTGCATAGGTCGGTAGCTTAACTATCCAAGAATACGCTGTCAGAGTTTCAAAGCGAAATTCGCAATCGTTTAGATATTACGAGTTGGCGCGAGTGGAAGAAACCAATTGGCATTGAGCATGAACCACACCGTACCCCATTGCAGCCCGACGTACAGAAGGAAATTTTCCAATCTGTGAAGATTCAACAAGATGTTTAGGTGGCAACATAAAATGCGAATGAAAGTTTCAATTTCACTATTTGGCATTTAGCACCTAAACACCTGCACTCCGGACTAAAAGTCTTTCAATTGGCATCGTATTTGGCTTTGTGCGTTTCAGTGAATGTAATCCATTCCTTTTGATGGTCATGAACGAGTCAGGAATTGTAGTAGGCACACAAAGCTTCAGTTGTGCCGAACAAATCGATAACCAGTGCTTGAGCCGGCAGAATCGACGTAGTCCATTGGCATCGAAGGAAGGTCGTCATGTTCGGAAAGCACTGCTGCAAGCGCAAAACGAAGCCAGTGAGCAAGACGAGGGATTACTGTATGGTGTTGGAATCGCAGATTATTTTTGATGTTCAAATGCGTTTATCTCAAAATGACGTTTTACACATTTGCGTGCAGTCTAACCCGAAAAGTATAGAACCGATCATTATGAAAATTGATAGTAGGATTCATTATCAAGTACGAATTATATGAACCAACTTGTGAGATGACATTATTTTAAGTCTTGTTAGTTGTATAATTAGAGACAAAAATTCGTGAATATCGAAGTAAATTGTTTCAATGCCTGCAACATAAGTACTTGTCATTATTATCACCTGGATAGAGGTTCATATTCTTAGAAAATGCCTTATTGATGTAAACCCAAATCCTTTTTCATTTCAGATTAAACTCGGAGTAGCTTGTTGCACGCATTTGGGGACATATGCTCACAAGCTTCGGTGGACAAAGCAGAGTAACGGTTGTTATATATGGCTGAAATTATTCACATAAATTCACACAAACAGAATTATGAATGAAAGGATGTCAGAATGTGAGTAAATTCTCATTACTTCTTCCCACCCAAAATAAATCCCACAACATCAGTGACAAACAACCTCCTAATGTGGGTTTCTTCCTTAATGCAACAGGACCAATCATATAATAACTGTAATATGGTGTCTTCCTATACCCACGTAGCGCCACAAACCTTGCAATTTTATTAAGCAGTTTCAGTTTTATAGTAATAGCGCTATCTTTTAACCAGAAAAAATATTTTAGCTAAAATTACTCTACTCCATATTTTTGTGGCGCTGGTACAGCAACCGTAATTGGTATTTTTGGTAAAAAAAAAACAGTGTTGGTAGCATAAACTTGACATGACAGGTTTCGCCTCTTCTGGGCATCATCAGATGTTTAGGGGGGGGGGGGGAGAGATTTACAATTTTTTTTAAACACAACTAAAATATGTCAAAGCTTTCCTAAGCAAGAAATATTACAATAGAGAGGGTGGTCTGTTTCTGATGATGCCCAGAAGAGGCGAAACGCGTCATGTTTAAGTAAATAAAACATAAAGTTTATGCAACCAAGACTTTTTTCACCAAAAGAAAAAAAAATATGTTTGTTACTTATTACAGCATGTACTTTCTGTTTCATTTGCTCAAATCTGTTGGCATTCAAATATTTAAATAATATTTTTTACAGTAAAAGAAAGAGGATGCTAATAACGTCCAGACACAGAGCTCAGCTACGTGAAATCTGCGAGCTCAGTTTAAATTTGTACCTGACACAATTAAATCAGTAGAATGTATGTATACATCCTGCAACATACTAATATGAATAATAATTTCATATGTGACCAACTTCATATGAATGGTATGAATGTGCGATAAATTTAAAAATATATTAGGAATGTTTTCTATTTTTTCTTTATACACAACTCTGATTTTGTTATTTAATATTGTACTCAGCTTGAATATCTGCACTGATAATGGTCACTCTGTGACTGAAATCGTTTTGATATTAATAAAGCGTGTTATTTTAATCATATATGTTCAGTCCTTGTTGTCAGTCCGTCTGACAGACTTTATCCATGTGTTAAAACCCCTTTTATCATGAACTATTGGAGTTATCGAGTTGAGTTTTATGTAACATGTTAATGTCTCTGGTCGCTTGGCAGTTTAAAAAAATTTAAGCTCTCAAGTCAATGCAGTCAAAAGATACAGCCACTTATGATACTCGAACTGACTCGTTAGAGCCCTTATTATACTGTCCGTTGACCTAGAGTCATGCAAATGGACAATTTGCGTTTCACAGGAAAGCTATAATAAAGATATGCCAAGATTAAATGGTCCAATGATTAAATTATAGACTCGTATGTCAAGTGTACGGTTATGATCGTGAATCGAAGTGCATACCCGGATTCTGTGACTCTACCTTAAAGTGGCTCGAGAGTATTTGTAATTTATTGTAGTATTATATGAGCACTTGTATAAATTATTGTTGTCAGTATAGTACTATGTGACTTAAAATGTGGTGATTGACTTTGTAGATGCCCAACCAGTAATTAAAATTATTTTCACAGCGATAGTGTTTCACTTTATCCTATCTTAGCGAATTCACACCAAATGCTTGTAAATTATACACAAAAATATTCCTCATGCCTCAGTCTACATGTTAATGAAAAACAAATCCCTGCCGTAGTTCCTAAGATTTCTACATAATGAATCCTATTTAACTTTTTCTTATCAAAACATTATGTCGTATAACGACAAACTAATTTTTGGGTATTTTCCTATATGTGTACCGTAAAGTCTAGATTAATGTCCATTTTCATGATACTACAACAACGAAAAGCACACTTTAAGCTCTGACGAGTCAATTTACATCATAAGTGGCTATATCGTTTGATTTGTATTGACTTATACGCTTACAGGTTTTACACTGCCAAGGGACCCACGACCTTTAAGTGTTACACAAGGCTAGCATTTTTATCGACTGAGATACGGCATTTTAAATTTTAAAAAAAAATGTTTGTTAAGCTTATGGGACGTACCTGCGGGGTCATCAGTCTCTAAACTTACAAACGACTTTAGCTTATACTAAAGACGACACAAACATCCATGCCCGAGGAAGGATTCGAGCCCCCGACGAGGGACGGCCTCGCGTATCGGAGGATAGCGCCTCAATGCGCTCGGCCACTCCGCCGCGGCGCATTTTAAATACTGAACAAAAAGCTCGATTCGAACCCCCAACGGGGAACATCCTCGCGCATCGGAGCATTGTCCGTGTTGACAGACCCAGGCAAGGCTAAAGCTTTGGGTCGTGCAATCAACAGGACACACTATTGGCCCTTCGGTTACGAAAGCCAATATCTGTGATGTTTCGTTGAATAATTCTCACGCTGACACTTGTTGATGGCCGGGCTCTGCGAGCCGCAGCAATTTGCGAAAGGGCCGCACTTCTGTAACGGTGAACGATTCTCTTCAGCGGTCATTACTCCCGTTTTCGCAGGATTTTTCCCCGGCCGCAGCGATGTCAGACATTCGATGTTTTATCGGATTACCGATATTAGCGGCGCCCTCGTGAAACGGTCATACGGTAAAAACCGTACCACATCGATACCTCGGAGATGCTGAGTCCCATCTCTCATGCGCCACCTATAACGCCACTTAAATAATGATAACCAGCCATTGTAGTAACAGAACGCGATTCAACGCTTGCTCCAGACAACAGAACAACAACCTTTGACCGTAATAACGGCCTTGATACGCCTGGGCATTGAGTCAAACAGAGCTTAGGTGGCGTGTACAAAGTACGGATGCCCAGCCACCTTCAAAACGATACCACAGTTCATCAAGAGTGGTGACTGGCGTATTGTGACGAGCCAGTTGCTCAGCTACCATTGACCAGACGTTTTCATATAGTGAGAGATCTGGAGAATGTGCTGGCCAGGGCAGCAGTCGAACATTTCCCGTATCCAGAAAGTCCCGTACAGGACCTGCAACATGCGGTCGTGCATTATCCTGCTGAAATGCACGGTTTCGCAGGGATCGAATGAAGGGTAGAGCCACGGGTCGTAACACACCTGTAATGTAACGGCCGTGTTCAAAGTGCCGTCGATGCGAACAAGACGTGACCGAGACGCGTGACCATATCATCATGCCGGGTGATACGCCAGTATGGCGATGACGAATACACGCTTACAATGTGCGTTCACCGCGATGTCGCCAAACACGGATGCGACCATCGTGATGCTGTAAACAGAACTTGGATTCATCCGAAAAAATGACGTTTTGCCATTCGTGCACCCAGCAACGAATAAAGCCTTTCTTTTAATGATTTCCACCTCAACTCGTGCATTATTTCCGAGACACTTTCTCCTCTATGTCTCTATAATACAAAACTAGCTGCCCTTCTCTGAAATATTTGTACATCATCCTTCAGTCCCTTTTGGTGGAGATCCCACAATGGATAGCAATTCTTCATAATTGGACGCACAAGTGTGGGGAAGGCAGTTTCTTTAGTAGAGCTGTTGCATCTTGTAAATGTTCTGTCAAGGAAAGGTAGCCTTTGGTTCGCCTTTCCGACAACTTTTTATATGTGTTCTTTCTAATTTAAGTTGCTAGTACTTGTAATTTCTTGGTATTTAGTGCAACTTAAGGCCTAAAAGGGCCCCACAAACGAGCGACGAATCGCAGCAATCCGTCGCATGGGGGACCGATCGCTTCGTAGATCGCACGTATGTGAACAAATCGCAGCGATAGGTCGCCGATCGCTGATCGCATGTAAATCCCAGGCAATCTGGCAGATCGCATGCGATTCGTGGATGCAATATGGCGGCCTCGATGCTTAGCAGCGATGTCTGCCAATATACCTGTGACTCGTTTCTCTAGTTATCAACCGAGTTTGTGATTCGCTTCGCTTTACCGCGTTCAATAATAACATAAAAGTCCCGTAAGCTATACAAACATTTGAACTTTTTTTTTTTTTTTTTTTTTTTTTTTTTTTTTTTTTTTTTTTTTTTTTTTTTTTTTTTTTTTTTTTTTACTGACGGTGTTCAAAGACATTACTGTCACCAATCACTGGATTTGTCTCGATAGCCGCTATCAGAAAATAAGTACCAAACTCTATCACCCCGTTCAGATTTTTACTGAGATGTGTGTTAACAGCCGTAACATACTTTAAAAATGCATATTGACAACCATTAGCTGTTTATTGTATTTACAAATGTTCGTTAAGCTTATGGGACTGCCGGTTCATCAGTCCCTAAAGTTCCAAACTACTTATGAACTTGCTTACACTAAAGACAACACAAACATCCATACCCGAGGGAGGATTCGAAACCCCGACGGGGAACGGCCTCGCGCATCGGAGCGCCTCAATGCGCTCAGCCACTCCGCCACGGCTTTACAAATTTTACCGGTTTCGTTTATTATACATCATCAGAAAACTAAACATATTGATTACGTTGGTACATTTTCTGTCTGTCTATGCCAAACAATAAAATATACGTAAAATGGTGACAGAAAAGTACCAACGTAATTAGTCTGTTTAATTTATTACTCTGATGATGGTTAATAACCGAAATCGGTAAAAGCTGTAAATACAATAAACAGCTGATGGTTGGCAATATAAAGGATAGCATCTCATTAAAAAAAATGTTGACATTTGAAATGTGCTTATTTCCGTCAATAGTTCCACGTATATTTGTTTAGTTATATGTTTCGATCACTTAGATCATCTTCAGTTCTAAAAAAACAAAAGTAAAATAAAAATGTACAATTTGATAAACTTTCTAAAGGTTAATTGAACAACAGTTAAATTATACAAAAATGGAGATATTTTTCTTTACCTTATAGTTGCGTCCACAACTCGTCTGGCTGAATACTAATTGGTACTGAGTTTTACAATTTGAAGTAAGCACTTAAAAGTTGGTTCCAGGTGGTGGTGGGGAGGAAAAGAGAAGTTGGGGGGGGGGGGGGATTGGAGGGGATGGCTTGAGCACTAATAAGCTAAAGTCTTATGCTGAACAATTGTTTGTTATATAAATATTTTCCTAAAATTGGGGTTCTTGAATATATCTTAACATAAAAACTTTAAAACTCTATGTGGTATAAGTATAAAAATATGGTAATCTTATAATTTTTATGTTTGGATATATTCAAGGATCCCACTTTTAGGAAACTATATAACAAACAATTGTTCAGTATAAAATCCTAGCTTATTAGGGCTCAAATCATCCCCTCCATCCCCCCTTCTTATCTGCTCTTTCCCTCCTCACCACCATCTAGAAACAAATTTTAAGTGCTTACCTCAAAATTTAAAACTCAGTACCAATTAGAACTTAGCCAGACGAGATACGGACGCAACTACAAGGTAAAGAAAAATCTCTCCATTTATGAAGTATTTTATCCATTTCAGCAACTGTTCAGATTATAAATTAATGAAATGCAGCAACCAGTTGCTTGTGGTTATTTATTTTTAAATTTAACGACCGGTTTCGGGCGCTTGAGTGCCCTTCTTCTGGTCTATTTTTGTACTGTTGCTTAATGAATGTACATGCTAGTAGGAGAATCAACACTAAGTGAAGAGATTATGCAATGAATTATTCAGGTCCCAGGTTCGAGTCCCGGTTCCGGCACACAATTTTAATCTGCCAGTAAGTTTCATATCAGCGCACACTCCGCTGCAGAGTGAAAGTTTCATTCTGCACCATGTATATGTTTGTTCGTTTTGTGTCCCAACTTCGACGCCGCTTTTGTGTCCCAGCCTCGTCGTAGGTGTCGGTGGCCGAGTGGAATGAGCCCGACACGCTGGTGCAGGTACGGAGGGAAGCTGCCAGAAACTATAAACACTCGAGTAAATTAGAAAGAGATATATATTGCACAGAATGTAACAATACTTAACTTTTACATAGTACTGCAGAATGTTGATACATAGTTGTTAGAGGCCTGCCTAGTGCCTGTACAATAGTAAAGTCTTCACTCGTGCCTATCTGATTACGAAGGTCCTAACTCGTTGCTGTCTCAGTCCGAAGTCCGAAGTGCCCGATGTCTTCCCGTGGTGGCCACGAGCGGGGTGGCAGCAGAGGGCGCTCGTGGCTGTCGTGAGAACGCCGCGCCGTGTGTGCATGGCGGCGCGCGGCGAAAGTAGGTGGCGCGCACTTTGTACTTGTGCGACACCACAGTTCGTTGTCCCAGTAAACCATTTTTCAAATTATGTTGAGCAGACAGTGCTTGAGGTCAACTGGGACATCTGCTCCGTCCCTGTATCGATTTGCAAGATATGGGGGCGCAATTGGTACAGCAGTGGGCCAACGTGCCTCAGGGGAAGGCCCGCTAGATGGGAGAGCTTCTCCCTCGCGTATCGCTTCGGTGCGTGATGCACACCCCAGTGGCATGGGGGCGCTAATGTGTCGATACTGCCGACGTCACTGAACGTAATCACATCACGCTAACATCTTTTTTCTATTTTCTTACACTCCTGATTCTCGATTGATTCACGGATCTTTTAAAGTATTTGAAAGACACCTTGGCTGTAGTACAAATCGCCTGTATTTATTTGCCGATCAATTAATTTATAACCAGTTTGGAAAACATGGTTTCCTTCCTTATTTGGAAAACAAAAGTGAACTTATAATTATTTAAAGATAAAAATAACAGTAAAGTTCGCAAAATATTACAATTTATTACTACAAGTAACCGGTTTCAATCTAAGACTAGGTCATCTTCAAACCGCTTGGATATCTACAGCGAGAGGTCTGAAGATGATCTAATCTTAGATCGAAAGCGGTTACCTGTAGTAATAAATTGTAAAATTTTGCGAACTGGACTGTTATTTTTATCTTTAAACAATTGACTTCTGATGCTTGCCGTTTTACATTACACACTTCTATACTCATATATTTACCGGCACCAGTTTTGGATGTATAAAAATGTACATCTCTCAGTGTAAGTTGAGAATTTGGGCAACATGAGAAGCGTGTCTAAATGGCATAATTTCTTGCTGAAGCGATAGTTAAATGTTCAAATGTCTGTAAAGTTGTGGAACCTATCTGTAGTGCTCATCTGTCCCTAAATTTACAAACTACCTAAACTATTTACAAGAAAAAGTTGCCAACCATCGACTGTTCATTATAAAAATGTTCAAACGTTTGTCAATCTATCGGACTCAACTGTGTGGTCATTAGTCTGTAGGCTACAAACTACTTAAACTAAGGTAAACTAACCGCTATTACCACACACCTCAATAATTTTTTTTTCCTTCCTAAACTAACTTATCCTAAGAACAGGTCACAGGCGGATTCCCGAGCAAGGACTCGAACCTCCGATGGCGAACGCCTTACTGCGCAGCGCCTTAGTGTGCATGGCTATTCCACCGCAGCGGGGCGGTAGTTGAGCACTTGTGGCCAGAGAGCTGACTGTGTAGTAAAAATACTGAGTCAAGAACTCAACAATCAACATAGAACAGACTAACCGGAAAAAAATTGCAACCTCTGGCCCGAAAAGTGAAATCCGCCTTTGGATCCCGGTTCGACCCAAAAATTTCAACTTCGCCATTGAATTTATTTCACTGCCCTATAGTAGTCGAACTAGATATATGCAAAGCACAGAAAACATAAAATATTTACGTGCTCAAAAGTCGCTGCTTTTCAGGGGAAATATCGCTCAAATGTCGACAGTCACATTAGCTTCTTAAAATTCTAACTTACCAAAGGTGAAGCAGTGAACAATTCGAAAATTGGTTTTGAACACCACAGTGCTTTACAAGTCATGGTCCTGTTTGCAGGTGGTATGCCGTTGCCTTCCCCCGACCTTCGAACTGACTTACCCAGCCAGTTATAGTGAGACCTACAGTTTAACGTGGATTACGAACCACGGTGCTACTCGATATTTTTCACACCAGCAACATTGCCAGAGGTGAAACCAGTGGAATGTGACAGATAAAAATCCTAGGACCTGGCGGAGATCGAACACGGGACCCTAGAATTCATAGTCTGGTACTGTACCACAGTGCTATATATATACGTTAAAACATTTTCATCCCTTTGTTAATTCTAGTTTTCTTGCTGTTGGGTAGTTCTTTCGTGATTTACTCCTTTGCCTGGTTAGGTTTTTGGCGTACAGTATAAGGAGTTCCTTCAACATGTGCTCTGCACAATATTATTGAATTCTCTAACAGAGTTTAAAATACTTCTGTGATATCAATCTAATACGTTCACGTATAAAATCGAATGGAGTTAAAAACTGCCTCTGTTGAGGTTTTCGGTAGGGTTCTTTACTTCCGGTGGAGGCAATTTAGGGATTTTTTCTTTGTGTTATTTAACCAACATCTGTCCTTTCAAATACAACTTTCAACATATTCGCGTATTGTTTTTTGTGATTACTATATTTTTTGATTGTGTTGTATTCACATAATATGTATGACTTGAATTCTATTATGCTGTCGGTACCTAAGTTGTTAATCACGTAGCTGACATATTTGCCAAGTAGCCAGTGGATTGGATTGTTTTTTTGTTACTGGGTAGTACAGAGTTTGGGGCCTGTAAATTATGTCAGGAGATATATATTCAGCAGACGATCTTGAAGGAGGTGCTATCCTGCTTCTGATCCACTTCCAGTTTTCGACGTTGCCACCACAAGCAAATCTATGTTGTAGCGTATCTGCTAGTTTGCATTTAGAACAGAGGTGAGTTTCATTTATACCAATAGCATTCTTACCCAGCCAGTTATAGTGGGACCTACCGTTTAACGTGGATTACGAACCACGATGCTACTCGATATTTTTCACATCAGCAACATTGCCAAGGGTGAAAGAAGTGGAATGTGACAGATAAAAATCCTAGTACCTGGCGGAGATCGAACCCGGGATCCTAGAATCCATAGTCTGGCTCTGTACCACTGTGCTATCGAGCCGTACAATTCTAATTAAGTAGCCCAAAAGGTTACATATCGCGCCCAGTGGCGCATAGCCGAGATCCCCTATCCCCTTCGTACAACTTCTGAAGCACTCTTAACTGTTCGTTAAAGAAATCCCAATCTAGTTGTTTATAAATCTATGATTAAAGAAGATGATATGGTCGTTGCTTAATTTTGTTGACCCCTAGTCTGCTACTAAGGTCTGTATGCCACAAAAGTATTACTATGGAAAGTTATTAATGAAGTCAATGTGCCTAATTCACACGATAGTTCTAGTACTTCCCCAGTATAGTAGCCCTTCCTTTGCAACGGCTATTCTCACGGGACAGTTCTCTGGAGAATTTTACCCTCTCCTTTGCGTTGCCTAGCGCCATATGACACCTCTCACTCATTCTCTGCCGTGGGAAACTATGATTGATTGCTGGCGAGCGGCCTAGCTGTTCTCAGCTGAAAAGTATTTCTGCCGCGTGTTCTGGCATGAAAATCTGCTAATAAAATAGAAAAATAAATAAAGTTCTGCGCACATAACAGAACCCTTACAAATTCAATGTGTATGGAAAATCCTGCGCCGGCAACATTTTCGAAATTATGGACGGCTATGGCGAGGCGGCCAACTTTTCCAAAACTCAATGCGGTACATTTCGAGAATCTAAAGGAGGGTTAAGATCACGTGACTAATTGTGCCAGTTATTCTGAAATCAGAAAAGAAATTTAGGCGCGCAAAGAAGGCCTCCTCATTTACTTTTAAAGTAACATTTCTTAATTTTCAATATGTATTTGAAGTTAATAAATATTTTTTCATGCTCTTAATTGAATTTTGGAGACTGACAACTTTTACATATTCTATCTCCGTTATGTTTTCCGATCACATTCGTTGTCTGTACTACTTTTATTTCTTCCAGCTCTTGGAGCTTTCAATGAAGTGCAGAGATTAAGTGTGCCTTAGTACATGGAATGCTCACCCACTTTCGTTGTTGTATTTGCATATCAGATAGGAAAAAAAAGTTTATACAGACTGTGATAATATTACATCATGTTTGCCACCATGAGCACCGAAAAATTTTCCATTACACTTATTGAAATGTACTTAAGAAGACACAGAAAAAATGTCAAATAATTCATCCTATCACCAAATGCAGTACCATCTTAAAACAAAAACAAGGTCCACTGCTAGCGAAAATGGAATTTCGAAGTAGAGTATGTGTATCTCTTTTTCTAATGTAAGAAAACCGTCATTTATTCGCAGATACATAGTGAAGTTGACTTGTAAGCAGTGCCGTACACAAATAGTTTCGGCGTGGGTTCTTAGACCAACAATTTCAAAATTACTGGAATGCAGAAATGCAGGACGCTTTTGCCGTTGCGGGACATTTTCAGTAATTATCCCAATGCGGGACAAGTCCAAATGCGGCACTGTCCCGCAGAATCCGGAACGACTGGCCACCTTAGGCTATGGCGTCAGCATCGCTCTTTATTCATGTATGGGACTTTGACGACTTGCTTACACACGACAAAAGTGGTCCGCACAATATTAGGAGGTATCACATTACTTTTATCGCCTCATTAAATGTTTTGTTTTACACGGCGTCTAATGCAATTATTACGTTTTGCGTTCAAATGTTCGTGAACCCGTTTGATCAAACTTAGACTTATAAACTACTTAAACTAACTTACACTGAGGGCAAAACACTCATCCATTCGTGAGGGAGGACTCGAGCCTCGGACAAGAGTGGTCGCCCAGTACGTAGTGGAATATCTCGACGAGTAAGCTGAACACTTCATGCAAATACAACTGTAAACACTCACAAAAAGTCAACTGTTAAAATTTTTTTTGCTAATGGGATAAAACTACCAGGTTCTTCTACCAACACTGCATTCATAAATGTTCTTCAGAAAACAAAACATTTATTTAAACACCAATGGTACATAAATAAAATTATCTTCTTTGTTTGGTCCATATTACAACTTTTAATTGACTTCCTTTCAAGCAGATATTACCTCAATAGTCCAGAATATTTTTCGTATTGAGTTCTGACATCAGGTAACTGCTCACAGCACTGGCACGTCACCTATTTGAGTAACGTAAAATATTCACTACAAGTTTAGCTCACGTATACTGACAAAATACAACTTCCACAACACAGACATCCAGCGTTCGCTGTACCAGTGAATACAGGGTGTTACAAAAAGGTACGGCCAAACTTTCAGGAAACATTCCTCACACACAAATCAAATAAATATGTTATGTGGACATGTGTCCGGTTACGCTTAATTTCCATGTTAGAGCTTATTTTATTACTTCTCTACAAATCACATTAATCATGGAATGGAAACACAGCAACAGAACGTACCGGCGTGACTTCAAAAAATTTGTTACAGGAAATGTACAAAATGTCCTCCGTTAGCGAGGATACATGCACCACCCTCCGTCGCATGGAATCCCTGATGCGCTGATGCAACCCTAGAGAATGGCGTATCACAGCCGTCCACAATACGAGCACGAAGAGTCTCTACATTTGGTACCGGGGTTGCGTAGACAAGAGCTTTCAAATGCCCCCATAAATGAAAGTCAAGAGGGTTGAGGTCACGAGAGCGTGGGGGCCATGGAATTGGTCGGCCTCTACGAAAAGCGTACGAACACGTCGACTGAAATGTGCATAGATCGTGCATGAACCACATATTGTGTCGTACTTGTAAAGACACATGTTCTAGCAGCACAGGTAGAGTATCTCGTAGGAAATCATGATAACGTGCTCCAGTGAGCGTAGTTGGAAGAACATGAGGCCCAATCAAGACATCACCAATTCCCAACATTACCTTCCTTCAATTGGGCCAACTGGCGGTGAATCGAAGAAGTACAGTACATACTAACGAAACAATTGGGTATTTTGACAATTGTCTGCACGGATTATTTCAATTTACACTAAATACTAAAATGAGCTCTAACATGTAAATTATGCGTTTCCGGACACATGTCCACATGTGTGTGAGCGGAATGTTTCCTGAAAGTTTGGCCGTACCTTTTTGTAACACCCTGAATATATATAATACTGTTCACGTCATAATTACGTGACGTCACGTGACACACAAATTAAGAAATTTTCAAATGTTTGTTAAGCTTATGGGACTTAACTGCGGGGTCATCAGTCCCTAAACTTTCAAACTAGTTATGAAATAAGTTGTACTAAATACAGCTGAAATATACATGTCTGAGGAGGGATTAGGACCCCCGACGGGGGCGGGGAGCGCATCGAAGCATAGCGTCTCAATCCGCTCTGCCACTCCCCAGCGGCAGCATATTAAGCCTCAAAATACCTCAGTATATTGCAAGAAACAACATCGTTCGCAAACTAGCGGGCACTACATGGGGTCAAAGCCCAGCACACTGAGGAACACAACTCTAGCCTTGTGTTATTCAGCTGCGGAATATGCATGTCCTGTGTGGTACAACTCAAGCCATGCTAAACACGTGGACATACCGCTCAACGAATCCTGCCGCATCATCACAGGTAGCTTAAAGCCAACACCGACGGTTAAACTGCACTGCCTAGCTGGTATTGCACCCCCTAGCATTAGAAGCAAAGTGGCTGCCAGCAAAGAGAAGCTAAAATCAGTCACGTCTGCGGCGCGCCCACTTTTCGGAGAACAACCAGCCCGTCGTCAACGAATCTAAAGGAGGAGTTTCCTCCATACGACAGAATGTCTCACCGATACACCACAGAACACAAGGACAGAAATGTGGCGAAATAAATATGTTCATCTCCATGGCTGGTTTGTACCAACGGAAGAACTTCCCCCAGGACACGGTGAGAAGAGGAGATCCTTGAATAAACTGCGTTCCGGAGTTGAAAGAACAAAGAGCAACATGCATAGATCGGTTGAATCGGTGTTGTGCGATTGTGGACAAGAGCAGACTACTTCCCACCTCATGCAGTGCGAATTATGCCCAAGCACCTGCACAGCCGACGAGCTCATGAAGGCTACTACCAATGCTCTGGACGTGGCCAGTTTTTGGTCAAAAATCTCCTAACATTACAATTATCTATTGTACATGACATTTATCCTACATTTTAGCTTATAAATTTATTACTCTCTGGATACGGCCAGCTTTAGCGGAAAAGTCTTAGTCCTACAAATTGCATGTCCATGTAATATATATGAAGAGCCTATTTATCCGATGTCTAATGTACGTATAAAGTTTGATGCTTCTGACACGATTAAATAAATAAAAATACCTCAGTGACGTATCTAAATCATCAAAATACACACCAGATGAGGAAAATCAAAGTACAGTTTTTCTGTTTCTGTTAATGCTATAGCGTGACATCTCCCACAATCGAATGAAACACAAGTTATGACCATGCTATCAGTCCGCGGCCAGACAGTTTGTTGTATTTCAATGATTCGGACTGTAACCACCTCTATGCAATAGAGGAGAGTAGATATCGTTTCCTGGTACTACGAGGCCCACAGAAATGCTGAAGAAGCTCGTTGCAGCACCATTTATCATAAAACGAAAAGAAAAAAAAACCTATGTTTCATATGAAAGTTACATATTTTTTCAATAAGAATCCAAATCTGCAATAAAAGGTAGGCCTTCCTATAAAAGATTTCAAAGTTGCCTCCCAACGCCCATCATGCGTTTCGGTGGGGGCCGGGGGGTGGAGAAGGCGATTATAGTGTAATTGGATGTTTCCCTCAACGCTTTAACATTTGCCGGTAACCGTTTCTTCGATTGCTGGTAATTTCTCAAGATATTTGGCACTGTCACTATCAATATCTCGGAAACAGAGCAAGTTAGCGATTTTTTTTTTCGGCACAACCGTAGAAATTGAGATAGTATTGATAGTCCAAGTTATAAACACAGCATACGCCACAGCAATACCTATATATAATTATCTGTGTTAAATGGAGTCATTCTAAGTATTTTGTGAATATAATTTTAATCATAAGAAAAATTGTTAATATCATTATTAGTTGATGATCGACAAACATATGATCGTCAAAATCATTTTCTCTTAAGAATCTTTGAAATACATCGACTGAAATAGTAATCATAATACAACATGATACTTTCTGGCAGATTAAAATTGTGTGCCGGAACCGGAACTCGAACCTGGGACCTTAGCCTTTCGCGGGCAAGTCCTCTACCGACTGAGCTATCCCGACACGACTCACGATGCCGCCTCACAACTTTACTTCTGCCAGTACCTCGCCTCCTTCTTTCCAAACTTCACAGAAGCTCTCCTGCAAACACGCAAGACTAGCACTCGTGGAAGAAAGGATATGGTGGAGACATGGTTTAGCCACAGCCTAAGGGATGTTTCCAGAATGAAATTTTCACTCTGCAGCGGAGTGTGCGCTGATATGAAACTTCCTGGCAAATTAAAATTGTGTGCCAGAACCGGGACTCGAACCTGGGACCTTTGCCTTTCGCGGGCAAGTCCTTTACCGGCACTCCGCTGCAGAGTGAAACTTTCATTCTAAAATACAACATCGTCCGATTCCGACCATAAGAAGAAAGTTATACTAAATTTAATGACACGTTCAACCTGAAATATACATCAATAATAGTAATAAGGTGTGTTGTAGCATATTCCGTTTTTAACTACAAAACAAATAATTAGATAAAAACTTCAAAACACAAACTATGATCATGCTATCTGTCCGCGGCTAGACAGTTTCTTGCATTTCAATGATTCGGACTGTACCAACCTCTAACGTCGCAGTAGCATGATGCCTCAGACCACGCGTCTACTCCCGCACAGCTGTACTTCTCGTTTTCCCTAAATCACCCCAAGGCAAATACCGAGCTGGTTTCTCTTAGTTGGCGCGGCCGATTTTCTTCCCCATCCTTAAACGAAAACACCCCCAGTTTCTGCGCCGCTTCTAATGACCCCTGCCGACGGAACGTTAACACCCTAATCTCCCCTCCTTCTTTCCTAGCCTCGCACATATGGATCAATCGGCCTTAGTTACATCACGTTCTTACCAGGGAAAGAATTTCGCGATAAATGAGGAATATATAGAGCCTACACTTCCCCCATTATTTAGATGACGAGACGGAAATTTATTTACACACCGCTTGCCGCTTGCCGCATACGTTAATAACAAATTGAAATCCGCGAAGATAAATGGAAGGACGTGTACTCCAACATCGCCTACTCTCGCGAGTACACTGTCAACGGTAGAGTAGCGGGACAAGAAAAGCGCAAGTGTTAAGCTCGATAGGATTTGCATGACGCCCGTGCGAAATAATGACTGATGACAGTATTCGAGCGACGCGGGCACTGCTAAGACAAGAGCGCGTGACAAACCGGATAATCCTCGTTCGGGAGCCGTTCTGTCTCTGCTGGGAAGAAAAATGGCGCGCACTCGATACGCGGCACCAGCAGCGGTATAGGTAGGTGTGTGCTGGGCGGTCGACAGTAACTGACAAATGAGCGTCGGCCAGGGCGGCTGACGCCTGCATGGCGGCGCGCTGGGCCTGACTCGCTGATTGATTGATTGATTGATTAATTCGACTGCATTTGTCCCGTGGCGGACCGCATTCACAGCTCGTTTCCATTCTGAGGCTCACCCCGGACCCCGATTTGTCAGTCCGTCAGCGCCGCGTGTTCGCTAATGTAGCTGTCAGGCGCAAGCGGCAAATATTGACTCCTAATGTCCCGGCAGAGGCGGCGTATTCATAGTTTTATCATCCGCCGACAGGCCGTAGTGTGTGTATGTGTGTGCACGTTTTGAAACGCACCCCGCTTCCTCTTACAATCTGCTCGGCTCACTCATGTAGCGGGAGGTGTGGCGAGTTAACACCGCATTTCGAGGGTGAAAACATCGAAATATCACAAACAAAGAAACAACTTTTTTATTATATTAAGCATCAAACAAACCACAATATCACAAACAAAAAAACACCTTTTTTCTTATTGTGAAAAATAGGGAATCAGGTGAGATATAATATACATATGCTAACGTATTTTATATTCACAGAATATATGACATCAACTGCGATTGGGCAAAGCTGAAAATGTGTACCCAGCCGGTATTCGAACCCGGATCTCCTGCTTTCTAGGCAGTTGCGCTGACCCCTACACCACTGGGTACAGTGATCACCGCACCTGCAAGGACTATCTAAGCACGCCTCCCGTCAGATACAAATTCCCAGCTTCGCCCTGCCCAAAGTACTCAAACGCGTAGTTATGAAGGTAATTCCTGTAAGAGTAAGGGCTTCAAACTTGCCCGTCCCTCCCCACTAAATATAGGATCATTGCGCGTCACCGGCATATTATATATATACATGTGGCGTCTGTTCCGAAAGAACAGACGTCACTTCTGATCCTGCAGTTGTTATTATTTAATATTCGCAGAATATATGACATCAACTGCGATTGGGCAAAGATGAAAATGTGTACCCAGCCGGGATTCGAACCCGGGTCTCCTGCTTTCTAGGCAGTTGCGCTGACCCCTACACCATTGGGGACACAGTGACCACCTCACCTGCAAGGACTACCTAAGCACGCCTCCCGTCAGATACAAATTCCCAGCTTCGCCCTGCCCACACTACTCAAACTCGTAGTTATGTAGCTGACGGGAGGCGTGCTTAGGTAGTCCTTGCAGGTGCGGTGATCACTGTGTCCCCAGTGGTGTAGGGGTCAGCGCAACTGCCTAGAAAGCAGGAGACCCGGGTTCGAATCGCGGCTGGGTGCACATTTTCAGCTTTGCCCAATCGCAGTTGATGTCGTATATTCTGAGAATATTAAATAATAACAACTGCAGGATCAGAAGTGACGTCTGTTCTTTCGGAACAGACGCCACATGTATATATCTAACGTATTTTGTTCAGATATTGGTTGCACTCGTAATTTCTGTGTGATACAGTACGATATTTTTGCTGTCTCAAATCTTTACCTGAGGTTAACATGGTGGGCTAAAGTGGGGGACGCAGTCCTAGCGATAGTTCACAAGTTTCTTACGTTGGCAACGCAGTATATTTCGTGCAGCCAATGGCGTGACACTTTCATGTAACCAATGAGAGGCGAGAAACGATTAATTAATTTATTAGCGCCGAATTTGAAGTCAGTTTGTGGTTTGTTGTGTTTACGAGTGTGTTTTGAAATACTGCGTCGGCATGGCAGGCAATTCTATTACATGGTTAGACTTAAGTGACATAATACTTCGCGGCGACATAATTGAATGGTGCATGTCGCGTGGTTTGATTGCGCAACAATGCCGCGAATTCCGAGTGCCATGTTAAAACTTATCAAATTCAAATGTTTGTAGAGTCTATGGGACTAAACTTACAAACTACTTATGAGCTACTTACGACTAAGGACGGCACAAATATCCATGCCCGAGGGGGGATTCGAACCCCCGACCGTAGTGGCCGTGCAGACCGTGACTGGAGCGCCTCAGTCCCCTCGGCCACCGCGGCCGGCTTAAAACTTATCCATTTAAATTCGCACATCCACCTACCGAGCCCCATGTTTTAATCAAAAAACAATAATCATTTGCAATACTGATCATTTTCGATGGAAATTATAGTATAGTGAATTTTTGGTGGAGATGTGTTATTTATGAATCGTAAAATACTCTGAAAGGTAAGTGCGATCACCACTAATTCTCGAGTCTTAACCACTTTTACATACACTGTAGATGTCTATTCTGATTGACAAAAGTACTATACTATTTTTACGCATATGTCATGATTTTAAAGAATGTGGTTAGGGCAGGAACCTAGGAGTACAGCTTAAATCGTTGCGAGTAAAAAAAAACAGCGATGATATCTACAGTCTAACTTGTCAAAAGTACTTCATCCTTTTCTACAAATATCTAATATTACGACTTATTATACGATAAACTTGAATAAAGGCACATTGTTTGTATAGTCTATGGGACTTAACTACGGGGTCATCAGTCCCTAAACTTACAAACTACTTATGAACTACTTACGAACTAGGAAGGCACAAATATCCATGCCCGATGGGGGACTCGAACCCCCGACCGTAGTGGCCGTGCAGACCGTGACTGGAGCGCCTCAGTCACCTCGACCACCGCGGACGGCGGTACATTGTAGCTCCACTCTGAAGATAAGCTATCGGTATGTAATTTACAAAGATTATTTATTACCTACAGTACGTAAGTATTATTATATTATCCCGTTCCTGACTTGCCACACGTAAACAAACGACACGCTCCTACGTCGCAGCATGCCGCGCTACTGCTGCCAACATCGCCGCACTATGACGCCTAAGTACAGCACGTCTCCGACTGTGTCCCGGAGTTTTACCACATGGTGTTTATAGCGAGGCACCACAGGGCCATAATACTACAAAATAATCATCCTCGTTGCCCTCTAATATGGTTGTGATCACTTAGGACCGTAGCACAGTTGCACACCTTTGTGATACAGACAATACGACGTTATAGATAAGCTTTTTGAGGGTATTTGGCCATTATTCCGTGAGTGCAATACCCACTGCCTTCGTTCAGTTCTCTCAGCTTCAAACACGTTGTCCACTAGTGCAGCTCTGTGTCGGGCAAAATAAGCCGCCTGTTGAAGAGACACAAGATCAAATCAGTCCTTAGGCCCCCGACAAAAATCCGGCAATTACTGAGACTAGTTAAAGACGCAGTAAGTCTCAGAACACCTGGAGTCTACGAGATATCTTGCAAGTGTGGCCAGTCTTATGTCGGAACGAACTGTTGAACAACGAAAGGAAGGAACCCAGACAAATCTGCTTTAGCTGAGCATGCTTTAGTAAACGGTCATGGCATCAAATTCGATGAAATTGCCGTCGTGGCTCGCACGAACGGCTTCTGAGAAAGTATTATTAAAGAAGCCATCGAAATTGAAACAGCTGATAACAACCTTAACAGAGACGGCGGCCTGCAGCTCAGCGTGGCGTGCGATCCAGCGATCGCGCAGTTAAAACGGCCGCATCGAACACCGACTCAAAGCATGCCCATATATGGCGATGTCGCGGAGCACCAATGACGTCACAGCCGGCAGCTAGTGTATATAATCCCGTACTTGCAGCCACTAGGCAGTCAATACCACTTGACAATGGCCAAGGAGTGCTTGGCCGAAAGCTCGTGGAGCTTTAACCACCTGACGCGGACGGAAACCCGCGAACTTTTTATTCATCATAACAGCGGTTCGATGAACCATCTGCCATGCACTTAAATGTGACATTTCCTGACATCGCAGGTTGTACAGGCAATGTGATAGATTAATTATAAAGCCAAGATCGCAAATTATTTATTTTATGAGTACCGGTTTCAATGAGCTATGCCGCCACATCTGGTCATATAAAATTATGCAAGGTGGTCATATTACTTTAAAAAAAAATGGAGGTTAAATAGTACGTGCAACCTATCACTTAGTGGAAATGTCAGTTACATAAGTTCAAACATCAACAGCTTGTAAGAGACATTTTGTATAATTTTATACGACCAGATGATGGTGACATAGCCCACTGAAAGTGCTCGTCATAAAAAATTATTTTGCGATTCCGGCGTTCTGCTTTTAAAGATACTGATATGTGATCTGCGGAGTATTTATGTAGATGTAGTAGAAGGAGAAGGAGAATGAGGTAGGAGAAAGGGATGAACAGACAGAACGGGGGGTGAGGGGGAGAAACGAACAGAAGAATGGATTAGATCAGGCTTTTTCATCTCGCGCGCTCGCCCGTGTGCTAGGGAGCGCTCACTTCCTCGCGAGGCACCGCTTTTCGGCCGTGAGCTGCCGTCGGGTGGGACTCAAAGTTGCGGCGAGCGTATGTGCAAGTCAAGCATCAGGATAGGCTGTGACCGCGGTGGAGTGGCCGAGCTCTCTAAGGTGCCTCGCTTCGGAGCATGCGGTTGCTCGCCGAAGGAGTTTCGAGTCCTCCCTGGTACGTGTGTGTGTGTGTGTGTGTGTGTGTGTGTGTGTGTGTGTGTGTTGTTGACCGTAGGTTAGTTTACCTTAGTTTAAGTAGTTTGTAAGCTACGGACTGATGACCACGCAGTTTGGCCCGATAGATTTACAAACATTTGATAGGCTGTGACGTCACCAATTCCCGGCCGGCCGCGGTGGCTGAGGCAATGTGGCGCGAGTTCGTGACACTTGCGGGGAGTGACACTTGCGAGGAAAGGGAATGTGTAGACACTTGCGGGGAGATCCGGACGCTGCAGGTAGCGAACAGGGTGTTCCAGAAGTAGGGATACACCACCCCAACTCCACACCCTCCAGCCGCTACCTCTGCCGTATTCAGGGAAAGGCCCACCGGACCGGCCGCGCAATTTGTGACACAAATTACATGTTTGATAATATCAATTTAATGCATATAAGTATGAAATCACATCAAGACTACTTCCTGAAAACATTTCGACAAAAAAAATTGGCACTTAGTTTAGAGAAAACTAAATTCTGGTATATTGGATTTTAACATTTTATCAAAAAATGAATGTTACTACAAGAGATACAGCAATTCAAATTTACGGGCACCATAACGTTTTCCATTCCTGAGTAAATGAGCTGCTTCTTGTAGTTTCAACATCAAGGTAGCCTTCTTCTTGAATGTTCTGAATATAAATCTTCACACAGACTTCTTGAGAGAAGAGTGATACGGATATCTGATTGTAAACCACTGCCTATTACCTTAGACCTTTTTGACTGTACTGAACAGGAGTTCCGCGTATTCCGTAATTTATATTTATACAGTTAACAGGCAATGGAATTTATAACCAACTATTGGCTGCCAATTTCGCTTCATTTCTCCTGGAAGTGTTGCAACTTGTTTCTCCCTGTTGTTTTATACCAAGTTCGGAGTAAAAATAGTTCTTTATGACGGTGATAAAAAATTTTAGCATTTTTCGGTGTGTGACATTCCGTATTTCATACATTTATTAGATGTATTTGTAATTCGAATACAGCGAAATCGTTTTGGGGTCTCGAATAAACGCATCAAGTATGTATAATACTCATTGACTTATTATTAACGTTTCTTAATTGAAGTATTAAGGTTGCGTCTCCTATTAAAAAGCGTAGTAGCTATTTTTAAAGAGATGGAAGTTGCGTGATAGTGGGGTTAACTACGTAGCGGTCAATTACATCAAACTATCTGTGCAGGATGCCTAATATATTTATTGCTTGCGCAGGTATCTTGATATGCTTAGTGTTCTGAATCATATGCTTTTAGGAGGTATGACTGTTGAAAGTCATCGTCTTGTAGTAGCAGAGAATGTCTTAATAACTCTCCAACGCTGTTAAAATACCGTTTTGTTTTCAGGAGGAACACACAACGAATTAATATGTAGTTAGAACAAGTTTCGTGTTATGTTGACAGTGCTAGACGTCTTGGTGTGCCTGTACCCAGGAGAAGCTATTAGCTGCCCCAAGAGCCCCGGGTTCCCCGCAAGTGTCACTCCCCGCAAGTGTTCCAACCCCCTGCGGCGCGCCAGTCACGTTCTGCTCCGCCACTCCGGTCGGGGGTTCGAATCCCCCCTCGGGCATGGATATTTGTGCCGTCCTTAGTATTAGCTAGTTCATAAGTAGTTTGTAAGTTTAGGGACTGATAACCCCTTAGTTAAGTCCCATAAGCTGTACAAACATTTGAATTTGAACCTGCCAAGGGCACAATTTTTTCTGAAATAGCTGTAACTGAGACTGCCGTTTTTCTCCGTGAAAATGCGCGACACGAGACAGCACGTCAATCCTCGTGGATAATATGATGCCTTTCGTTATTATGATCAATGTAAAATGACTTGATTTCATGAATGAAATTTAATAAACCGTGTTTGTTGTTATGGTGTTCAGTCGGGCAGACTGGTTTGATGCAGCTCTCCGCGCTACCCAGTCCTGTGCAAGTCTTTTCATATGAGCATACGTTCGGCAACCGACAGCCTTTTGAATTTGCTTACTATATTCGTCCCTCGGTCTCCCTCTACGATTTCTTCCCCACACGCTTCCTTCTAATGCTAAGTTGACAATTCCTTGGTGTCTCAGAATGTGTCTAACCAATCTATCCCTTCTCTTAGTCGGTATATGCCAGAAATTCCTTTTCTACCCTCCAGCTAAATGTTCAAATGTTTGTTAAGCTTATGGGACTTAATTACGGGGTCATCAGTTCCTAAACTTACGAACTACTTATGAACTACTTACGAACTAGGACGGCACAAATATCCATACCCGAGGGGGGATTCGAACCCCCGACCGTAGTGGCCGTACAGACGGTGACTGGAGCGCCTCAGACCCCTCGGCCACCGTGGCCGGCCTACCATCCAGCACCTTCTCATTATTTGCGTGATGTACCCATCTAATTTTCATTATTCGTCTGTAGCACCACATTTCAAAAGGTTCTATCATCTTTTTATCTGAACTCCTTATCGTCCACGTTTCACTCCCATACAATGTTACACTCCAAATGCTTTCAGAAAGGACTTCCTAATATTTAAATTAATATTGGCTGTTAACAAGTTTCACTTCTTTAGAAACGCTATTCTTCCCATAGCCATTCTGCTTTTTATATCTTCTTTACTTCGGCCATCAGAAGTTATCTTGCTACCCAAATAACAAAATTCATCTAATAATTTTATTGTCTCATTACCTAATCCAATTCCTTCAGCATCGCCTGATGTTGTGACATTGCATTCCATTACCTTCGTTTTACTCTTGTTAATGTTCATCTTATATCATCCTTTCAAGCCACTGTCCATCCCATTCAATTGCGGTCTCTGACAGAATTACTATGTCATCGGCAAACCGCACTGTTTTTTATTCTCCCCCCTGCACTTTAATGCCCTCTCCAAATTTGTCCTTCACTGCTTGCTCAATGTACAGATTGAACAATATTGGGAAAAGGTTACAACCCTGTCTTACTACCTTCCCAACCCCTGCGTCCCTTTCTTGCCCTTCGACTCTAATAACCGCCGTCTGGTTTTTGTATAGGTTGAATCTAACTCTTCGCTCCCTATATTTTACCCCTGCTACCTTCAGAATTTAAAAGAGTCTTTTTCAGTTGACATTGTCAAAAGCTTTCTCCAAATCGAAAAACTCTGAAAACGTAGGTTTTCCCTTTCCTTAGCCTATCTTCTAAGATTAGTCGTAATGTGAGTATTGCCTCTCGTGTTCCTACATTTCTCCTAAATCCAAACTGATCTTCCCCGACGTGGATTCCACAAGTTTTTCCATTCGTGTTTAAGGTGTCATTATTTTACATTTTTAAATGTCTGATGTAACCAACGTATTTCTTATGGAATATATAATTTCCCATTATTTTTAATGAAAGTTGTAGAAGTTATTGCTAAAGTATGAAAATAAGCCAAATTATGACGCTGAGCCGGATCCCAGTTTCTCAATGTCAGTCGTAAATAAGCCAATACGAATTTCACAGTAAACTTCATAAGTATGATTTCTGTCTTCGAGAAAAGTACGTTTTCCATTTAAGTACAAAAAGTAGTACCTTTTCGTATACACATAATAGCTTACATCATGCAAATGAGTAACACACTCCCTTGACTGTGAATATGTAGGAGAACCAAACTTCGTCCGTCTAAAATGTTCACTGTACTCAGTGTAAACAGTGGCAACAATTTGTTGCATAACAAGAACTGGCACAAATACTACGGGTTTCAATTTAGGAAGCAGTAAAACAAAATACGAATCCAGTTTTCATCATGTTGGTTTTGCTGTACTCGTTTTTCCTTGCTGCAGTTAAATAAATGGGAAAGGGGGCGCAATTTTTTTTTTTGCGACCACTTATGTTTTTTACTTATTCCCAATCATGTTTCGGAACCTTTGCTCCATCATCAGTGGGATATTTTTTAAATCTGTAAGTATAAAATATTTTTAAAAAATTCATGAAAAATGCAAGAAATATGGTTCACCTGGCGTTTTTACATTTTATGTTTCCGAGTGAAACATTCCAATACTTTATGACCTCCTATCTGCCAACAGGTTACGTTTTTGAGGGATGTAGGCTTTTGAAAACTGAAATTTATTTTTCTGACCATGGAAGACGTGTTTTGGAATGGCGCAAATATTTCGAAATTTTCTTGGTGTTACAGTTGCTCACAGTTTTGCTTGGGAAATGTTGCTCTCTTCTGTGGTAAATGCGTTTATTTTCGGCTACCCCACCGCGGCGGTAAATGCGTCCAGATATATTTTCATAAGTGTGGACGCAGAACTGTGAGTAACAAGAAGAAAATTTCGAAATATTTACGCGATTCCATAACACGTCTTCCAAAATCCTACATCCTTCAAAAAACGTAATCTGCAGATGGCAGGCCATAAAGTATTGGAATGTTTCACTCGGAAACATAAAATGTAAAAACGCCATGTAAACCATATTTCTTGCAGTTTTCATGATTTTTTTCGAATCTTAAACTGCAGTGTTCATTGTAAATATGTAATACTTACAGATTTAATAAATATCCCCCTGGTGATGGAACAAAGGCTCCGAAACATGTTTGGGAATAAGTAAAAAACATTATTGGTTGCAAAAAAAAAAACAAAAAAAAGGCGGACCCTTTCCCATTTAGAATCCAGTTTTGGTTCCTCAAAAAAATTATAGGATGTGACATGAATGTAATGATGATGTAAATTCATTTTAATTAATTAATTAATTACTTTTCCCATTTAATTTTTCCCTATTAATGGAGAGTTTCAGTTCTTTTAAAGAGCAGGACACTGGGCTTTCGCGACTAGGCATTTTTGGTGTTGATATAATTACGTAGGCTTCTGCGGCTAGAGTCAGATGACATAAAAGTTTTCTGAGTGTTGTACTGCGACATGATGTAAGAAGGTTATACCCAGATGAAGGCCACTGTGACGTTGGCCGAAACTGGCGAGCGTGACGTCAGCTTGCCCCACCACCGCAGCTCCGAGCTGGGTTAGTGAGTGCTCGTGTGCGCTCCTGCTCGGAGAGCAGCCTCTTGGAACAGCCTGGATTAGATGATTAACTGGGCAAAGCCGGCTTTTTGGCTCGTGTTACAAGCCATGGAAAGATGGAATCACTGTCCGGTCGAACGTGTAAGCCAAGCGATACTGCGGTACCAAGATACTCAACATGGCGTGATTTCGCGCAATATACGAAACTAACAAACCGCGCAACAGTTCAGTTAAACGACCGACTACCACGGAGGTAGGTCACACTTGCGTTTCCCAGAAACGACCAACACTCGTATTAATTACGCGGACTGCCCCAGGGCGTCCAAATATATATGGTCAGCCCACCGTTAAAGTGTGCGTGTCTTTCTCCCTCGCTGCTCCAGCCCAAGGCGCCCCCCAAGGAAAGTTGAGGTACGTTTGCTGCTAGAGCGGTATCTACGGCCCTCCCGGGTGATAACAATTTATGCTTCTTCTAAAATACTTGTTTTTAATTGCCTGAGCGAGAATTAGTCCCACCGGCGAGAGGAATAAGATACGGCCCTAATAAAGAGTGGGGGCGCGTGAATGCGGCCAAGTTGGCGGCACCGTCTGAGTGCCTGGGGCCGTTATGAGGCTCGGACACTCCGTTATGAGGCCTCCTGAAGAGGAGCGCGCCCCCTGGGAGCGGCCGTTCCGCACTGGACGCCTTCATTACTCCACAACTTTCTCCATCCCTTAGGCAAAAGGGCGGGTGGTCGGCAAGAGGACATACTCGTCGACACTCCAGCACCGCGCAGGGCCAAAGCGAGAGCCGAGGGGAGAAATGGCTCTGCAGACCGACGACCAGGTGGACGTGTACGGTGGGGTGACCAGACGTCTTTGTCCGGAGTCCTAGCGCTTGGGAATAAGTAAAAAACATAATTGTTTTCAAATAATAATACAGTAGAACCTCTCAAACTCGATTCCCGAAAACTCGACATTCCGTAAAACTCGACAGGGCTGGTGAATTAATAATTTTGTTTACATATAGAAAACATACAAAGTACAAATAAAATAAAACAATATATACATAAACAACTACAATACAGATAATAAATAAATGACAGAAAATGTTCACAGTTAAGTTACCTACATACATCGTACATCACGATAATTAATTAAGTCACATAAAAAGTTAATTACTACATATTCACTATAAACAGGTTCAAACGAATAATATGTTTCAAAATGAAGCTCATTCCTCGTTATAATGTAAGGCTTAACTTAAGGGTTACCTTACAATTCCTCACACACAAAGAAAAAATGTTATGTGGACATGTGTCCAGAAACGCTTAATTTCCATGTTAGACCTCATTTTATTACTTCTCTTCAAATCACATTAATCATGGAATGGAAACACACAGCAATAGAACGTACCAGCCTGACTTCAAACACTTTGTTACAGGAAATGTTCAAAATGTCCTCTGTTAGCGCGAGGATACATATATCCACCCTCCGCCGCATGAATCCCTGATGCGCTGATGTAGGCCTGGAGAATGGCGTATTATATCACAGCCGACCACAATACGACCACGAAGAGTCTCTACATTTGGTACCGGGGTTGCGTAGACAAAAGCTTTCAAATACCCCCATAAATGAAAGTCAACAGGGTTGAGCTCAGGAGAGCGTGGAGGCCATGGAATTGGTCCGCCTCTAGGAATCCATCGGTCACCGAATCTGTTGTTGAGAAGGGTACGAACACGTCGACTGAAATGTGTAGGAGTTCCATCGTGCATGAACCACATGTTGTGTCGTACTTGTAAAGGCACATGTTCTAGCAGCACAGGCAGAGTATCCCGTATGAAATCATGATAACGTGCTCCAGTGAGCATAGGTTGAAGAACATGAGGCCCAATCAAGACATCACCAACAATTCCTGCCCAAAGGTTCACAGAAAATCTGTGTTGATGACGTGAATCGAGGAAGTACTGTACATACTAACGAAACAATCGGGTATTTTGACAATTGTCTGCACTAATTATTTCAATTTACATTTAAAGAGAAATATCAAAATGTGCTCTAACATGGAAATTAAGCGTTTCCGGACACATGTCCACATAACATATTGTCTTTCTTTGTGTGTGACGAATATTTCCTGAAAGTTTGGCCGTACCTTTTTGTAACAACCTGTATAAAAGTGAAAGGAGTCTCATTCACTCACTCATTCACTCACTCACTGACTAAACACGAAAACTCGAAAGCTACCTCACCTATTAATCTGCAATTTTGCCGGTTCGTAGTTTATAGGTAGAAGACCTCAACTAAGAAAGCATTTTGCGATATAACGGAATTAAGGTGCATGGTGGAGGATACTGAGCCATGCCGGCTCGCCTTCTTCTTTCGTATCTTTTCGAACGCCGATCTATCGACCCTTTTTCCGTTCTGCACCGCGGGTGTCGCGACTCTCTCTGGCCAGAGGGAGTTACTAACGGTGCGATTGCGGTCGTTTGTTATTGACAGGCAAGTACTTAGACTAGAAAGGTACGCCAGTTTGGGCTTTTTCAGTGTCATTGGTTAGCGCTGTATTACGTCTCTCGGCAGCAAGCCGCTGTATTATAAGGCCGCCGTGAACACTGAAAGGACTGAAAAAGAAAAGCCTCTAACATTATTAACAACTAGCTAACCCGTTCCGCTCCGCGACTTGGCACGGCTAATATTTAAACGTCTTTACCTCGAGAACCACTGAACGTATCGTCATGAGGCTTTTTTAAATGGTAGACCTCATAAAGATCTAAAATAAAGTCCGCGAGAGCACATGTCTAAGTTTTATAGATTGACCAGAATCACTATTTATGTAGTCTGAAGCCATCCGGCGCCAGCGCTTTAGGAGAGAAATTGGTACATATGCTTCACTCCTAAAAGTTAGACATATGCTATCACGGATTTTTAGACATATGCTATCACGTTTTTTTTTTTTTTTTTTTTTTTTTTTTTTTTTTTTTTTTTTTTTTTTTTTTTTTTTTTTTTTAAGACATTTGTGAATCTACAATTTAAAAGAAATCTCATCACGATACGTTCAGTAGTTTTCGAGTTATAGAAGGTTAAAGGGACAGACAGAGAGAAAAATGTGCTTCTGTTTTATATAATATCATCATTTCACCCCCGTAGAATGAGAATTTCGACATTTTACTATGTCTATAACCGTGACGCTAGTTCATGCAATAAGTTGAAGTTTTATCGCAGTCGACTGAATGACATTGACAAGCATAGCATACGGACAAATAGAGGCCTTCATTTTTATATATTAGGCGTAGATAAAGAAAACTTTCGTTACAACGCAAACTTAGCAGTCGATTTTCGCATTAATTCTCTTGTTTTACTCATTTAATTACTATGAACATCGTACTGCATACTACTTTCATACATACAATTTTATCAATCGGCTTCATAAAAATAGTCGGAACAAATTCTAGCATTTTTTACATTTATCTCGTCTTGTCGTTTACAGCGAGAGATCCATATGCGCTGAAGTTTTTTTGGAAACCGATGGTACAAAATGGCTTCCGTCTTGCGTCCAATGTTATTGCATTCCGCAACAGCACAACACGAAGTATTCTTACTCATAATTACAGGAAGAATACACGAAAAAATTGTTCCCTAATATCAGAAAGCTACTTTCTATTCGAACACTTAACAGGTCACAAAACGAGCGAGCGCAAAACACAACTTCCTGCTTGCACGTTTCATAAGGGTACTGCGGCAACTGCTCGGCGCTTGCTGCCAGGTGATGTCACAGAAGCAAAGCGCGCGAGTCAAATTTACACCCCCCTGATTGAGAGGGACGGACGGCCGGGGCGTGAGCTGGGCACTGCTGGCCGCGCTGAGCCAACACCTCCTAGAAGACAAGGCCTTACAACAGGCCGTGCCTACGTCACACTTAGAGGCAGCGGTCGACATCTGACTGGCCGGCCGCTGCGCGGCGGTGAGTGTGCCCCAGCCAACAGGCAGTGAGGTGGTGGCCACGGCCTCTTTAAGTGTGACGTAGGCACGGCCTGTTGTAAGGCCTTGTCTTCTAGGAGGTGTTGGCTCAGCGCGTGACATGTGCTGGGGCTGTTTACGGACTTCGTCTGCGACTCCGGCCGCGGCGGCGTGCTCCGAGGGATGTGCACTGGGAGTTTAAGGTGATCATCGCCATGGTCCACGGACAGTCATTCTGTTGAAGTTTCATCTGGTCTCCCGGAATACCTGCCCGCGTTTAGCATTCACGAGATCTTTCCGACGTGGTGGCCGATCTGTCGGTACATCTTTGATGGTGCGTCGGACGGTCGGGAAGTCAGCACAAAAATGAGTGGTTTTCCTTGGTTGTTGTTGTTGTGCGTTTAGAGGGGACTAAACTACATGGTTATCAGTCCCCTGTTCCTTACGAAGACAATACATCCAAGTAGGAAAAAGTAAAATATAGCTCAATACCCAGAAGAGAAGAGTAAGGGCACACAGTGCCAATGAACTTGATACTCTCAACAACACTGAAGTAGACGGGAATAAGAGAGACCAAATGTTGGACTAAGCTAAAATAGAGCAGGGAACAGTGGCTGGCCGATCACAAACAAATACGATATGAGCCAGTCACTCTGCACAGACTAAAAACTGAGGTAAAAACAGGGTAAAAGTAAGAAAAACATCAGAGTAAAATATGAGGGGTGGGGACCTGAGACACCAGACAACGAGCCCACCACTAAATAGATAAAATCCAGCTGCGCGTATAAAACCTAAAACTCGGTCAGCCATAAAGGCATTGTCACATAAAATCAAGGCAGGCGCAGTAGGTAGATTAAAAGACTGCCGCAAGGTGGTGTTTATGGTGGTTGTGTTAACTTGTTCTTGTGTGTGTTCTTGGCCAGGGTTGACAGCCGTCCCGAGGTGTTGTCTCCTTCTATGTCTTCCGTTTATGTCCTTGTTTTTGTTGTTGTTGTTGTTGTTGTTGTTCTCAGAGGTTGCAACTGTGCTTCCGTTCGTTCTCTTCAAGAGAGATCTTTTGGCCTTTGCCTTGCGCGAAGCGTTATTGTAATTAAACAAAATTGCTAAGTGTCACTGAAGAATCCTGGTTCGTGCCCTTCCGTGTCCTCGTCAACTGCCCGGGGAATCGGTCCTATGTCATTTGGCAGAATTCTTTCTTTCTGCGCGGTGAGTTGCCTACCGTAGTTGCAATTAGACCAGTTTTTTATTTATTTTTTTAATGCATGAAGTTCCGTATATTAGGGTTGGAGTCCTCGTCTTGCACTGGTCCTGTAAGCTTTCCTTTCCACATCCTGAATTCCCTTGTGGAGTCACCTCAATGTTTGTGGGCCTTCCTCGCCATCACGCTGTGCTCAAAATGTTCAAATGTTTGTAAAGCTTATGGGACTTAACTACGGGGTCATCAGTCCCTAAACTTACAAACTACTTATGAACTACTTACGAACTAGGACGGCACAAATATCCATGCCCGAGGGGGGATTCGAACCCCCGACCGTAGTGGCCGTGCAGACCGTGACTGGAGCGCCTCAGTCCCCTCGGCCACCGCGGCCGGCACACGCTGTGCTCTTGCAAGTTAATTACCAAAATTGATTAGTTACCTCGTGCCAAACTGATACGTAGTAAGATCTGAAGCGTGATTGCTAGTTCATTTAGTGTAACTGATTTGATATTGACATTAAATCTTCAAGGCACATGTACTCCCAATTGTTGTCGCTTAGAAAATTAGGCCAGCTTCTCTGGTGGGGCAGTACACTGTAATTGTTGGTACAACTAAATGAGTGAAAAGCCACGGCTTGCTATTTTAAACCGCACTAGATTCTTGTTGTTCAAGTAACCTCTCCTGGTTAATGGACTAATGTTACTGCAAATTGTCGAGCTTGTGCCCGTGTGTTTCTTATGAGTACGCCCTTATGTGCCTTTAAGAGGCAGTTTCACTAAGTATTGAAAGAATCTTGTGCCTTGTTTTTAACTATGTCATTTCTTAAGTAATCAGGATTCAGATTTGAAAAATTGGTTTAATATTTTTTAATTTTTTATATTAAATTGTCATATTGAGGAGTAAGCTCTGGTGTGCTTTAAATTAATGAACTATTCCACTAAGTATTGAAGGAATTTTGTACCTTGCTTTTAATTATGTCATTTCTTAAAGTAATTAGCATTCAGATTTGATAAATTGGTTTAATACTTTTTTTTTAATTCTTAACACTAACATGTCAGATTGAGGGGTAAGCTCTTGTGTGCTTTAAATTAATGAACTGTTTCACTAAGTATTGAAAGGACTTTGTTGTTTCCCTTTGTTTCAAACTATGTGATTCCTTAAAGTAAATAAACCAGTATTGTTATTTGACATTTGAGTTGAAAGTCTTGTCGCAGTCCTTCCATACCTATCTGTTATTGTGGTTCCTTTCCCTGCCCACACTCTGTGAGCTATTAGATACTTTTTATACAGACTGACGAAATCTATAGTTTCATTCCGATTTTCACGAAATTTTACACACTTGACATTCACAACAAGAGGAAGGTCACCGTCTACCTAAAGTTTCAAACAATGCATAGGGGAGAGTACGTTGCAACATAAAAATGGATCCCGAAATACCTTGTTCGCGCCATGAATTGAGAATGGCTCGGCCGATTTTACAGATCCTTTTATTATTATTATTATTATTTTATTTAGTTATTTATTATTTTCGTTATTCTCAGAACAAGGGTTGTATGAAATTAGAAAATTTGAGAACAACAAAGTGCGTTTTTCAACGTGACCCTGTGTTTCTATTGCATACAGAGCTACAGTTATGTTCCTATATCGATGAAATTTTGCTCACTAGATCTTAAAAACTAGAGGAATGTCACTGTCTGTATAAAATTTCGATCGGTGCATGGTGGTGCGTACTTAACTTACGAACTTTAAGAAAATGCAAAGTTCTAATCAGAACTTGATGAATTTTTTCACACACGACATGAGGAAGGTCAATGGGTACTGCGAGGGTGAAGGTCGGGGTGAGAGTTTAAAATAGAGAAAGTTTAATTTTTTAAACTCACAACCACCAGCTGCGAACCAAATTCCTAAACATGCAAAAACACTGGAACTGTGATTGCGACTGTTTGACTCGTTTTCTAGGGGATGATATCACACGTTCGCAGCTTTCCTTCCTTGCATATGATTAACAAAACAAATTCATAATAAAATCAAGTTCATGAGAGAAAAGGGTGTACTAACTACTATTTTTGAAAACACGTGAAAGTTCACTTTATGTTGTTTATTTCACAATATTTGAACCCTGTGGCTGATACGTCTGTACGTCGACACATTTACCAAATAAAGCTATAGCTCGTGAGCCCACAGACAAAATGAA
This sequence comes from Locusta migratoria, assembly GCA_026315105.1. NCBI lineage: Eukaryota > Metazoa > Arthropoda > Insecta > Orthoptera > Acrididae > Locusta > Locusta migratoria. Next base: position 117,148,668 of record CM048744.1, on the reverse strand, counting down.
TATTTGTCACGAATTGTTTTCACACCACGTGACTGTCTCAAACACTGTTTATGTTCATGCCTATGCGACGACACGTGTTACATTAACAAATCACAGTCACTTTAATTCAATGCGATGCACACCTTGTTCCACCGGCTAAATTTTCACAAACACACAGTAGCACTCGATTTAACTTGGTGCAGTCTACGACGACACGTAGCGATTGCCACACACAAATCTAAAGTCACCACCTCGAGATCCACATGCCAACTGATGCAGAGCGATGCTGCCCGGCCAGCTCACCACGTGCTCCGGAGTCCTCACTTCCTGCCCTCGCGGGCGTGCGCGCGCGCGCCTAAAGCTCAACTGCCGGGATTTTTTCCCCTACGTCATCAACTTCCGCATGTAAGCTGTTCTAACCGATTTGCCAACGTACAGCGCTCAGCCAATACATTTCTAAAACTTTACTTAAAATCAAAATAATTACACTACACATTAAATAAATTGTCTTCTTAGGTTTTTATATTGGTATAAACATACTTTGTACTATTTATCATAATCGTGCAATTTCTTATGTCACAGATAAGTGATTTAACTGAATACTTTAAGATAAAATACACAAGATTAATTGAAAATAAAATGAGAAATAGTTAATCTATTATTTTTATAAACAACCATTGCCAATGCTAGTTGTGTAACTGTCTTGCATTTATTGGTAATTTATTACTTTTCATTGTCAATTAAACATATTACGTCAGATGTGACTATATCAGCTAATGTATTGTTTATTTGACAACAGGCTATTTTGTAATGAGGGCCTTAAAGGTTCCTAACTGCATCGTATTACTTCAAATGCCAGTAGTATTACAATATTTGTGCACTGCACTGTGCCTAGCACTCGCCATTGTCCCTCTCTCCCCTCACCGGAAACGAACTGGAAAATCCTAACTTGGAACAAGCCACCAACGTCGGCCTGCTTGCTGGCCTCCCGTCAGCTACAAGCACACAGCAAATCTCAACATGGAGAATTTCTACCTTTGGCCTAACTATAAATGTTGTCACCCAACTGTGTACATACATTGCTACCATAATTAATAAGATTAAAATTGTGTAACATTTAGTGCATTGACATGGTCAATGTTTGCAGTTAACTTCATACTGTTTAATTATCAAATGCTATTAATTTACCAGTATTTCTATTGGGCGGTAATCTCACAATACCCCCACTTGCGGCATCCAAACCATGTGCAGGATGGCGCAAGTAGCACCAAAATTAATACATTCAAATGAGCAAAATTTAAATTTACAAAAGTATTGAATCGGATTGACTCAAACAATGTGCCAATTATTACCTCAACTAATGCAAAAAAAATAGATAAATTAAAAATAAACAGGCCAGTGAGAAAATTTCCCAATATTTGTACCATTAAGACCACTTATAGTGTGTGCATATTTTTAAGAAAAGAATCCTTATAACTAATTACATCCATGAAATTTAAGTGTGCCTGTTTTTTATATACAGAATTGGCACCAAATTTATAATATTATTAAAGTTTAGTCTTTAGAGAACCTTGTCCTACATGGAAAAACTAGAATTCTCACTATAAAAACTTTTTACGGTGTACACTCCACTTGTTTAAAGGAAATCTCTCACCACTTTGACACTGAGAACCCCAGAGTCATCGTTGCAGCAACTCTGGTCCATGGTGTACGGACCTATGTCTCTGTCATTTCAACCAACATGCTGTTGCAGCTTAGATTCATGGTACTGGATCAAGCGTTCTTGTTCACACACGCCATATGCACCCTACATGGAACAGGAAAAGCAGAAGGCACTCATGAGTCAACGTAGACAAAAGTTTGTCTGGACACCAGGATTCGGTTGGATTAGTATCCCACCCCTCTGCCATCCAGACTTGGTGCAATTGAGACTAAGCATTGAGACATGTACAGTAACATGCAAATCAACAGAATTAAGAACTCAAAGTGGCTGGTGTTAGTCATTATCAGATCAACCCAAACCACCATGCCTGCACTCTCATCAGCCATAGCTTCAGATGAAACAGACACGAGAATATGTGGCCTACTTGGAGTATTACTCCATCAAATATGTGTCAAAAATATATCTTAAAGTTCAAATAATACTACCAAACGAATGCAATCATAGAGAATTTTCTCTTCTATTAAAATAACACCTACAAGCATAAATAAAAATCCTACCCCCTCGCTCCAAAAAAAATTATTTTTGCTGGTGTGAGATTTAAATTTGGATCCCTGTCATCAGCCTCATGTGCTTTCCACAAGTACTCCCCACAATAAAATATCTAAGTTGAAAGTCTAATTTCAAAATTAGCTAACCACAAAACATCTACATTTTTTTAAAAATAAAATATCACCAAACCCTATTGATACTCAGGCTAGACAGAAAAATAGTTCTCATCAACTGTTGTTGCAGAAATTGTTCAGTCAACAGTTGAGCACCATTAAAGAAACCAAAATGTGTTATCAGAATTAGTTTAATATAACAATACAGAGCATTCCCTATTAGACACGTTACCTACCAAACACTCAAAGAGACAGACATTAAAGAGCAAACACTTTCTCTCATTGAAACATTTCTCAATCCAATCCACCTTTAGCCAAAACAGCCACAACAAACATACATTCCTCACTTCTGACCCATATGGTCAGTCACACCCACATATGCAACACTGTCAGCTGACATTTTCATCACAATTTATCTAAGCCACAGACCCCACTGCCTGCATCAATGACCTCCACTTTCTCATTCTCCGAGTCACCCCACAACTCACACCATATAGCCAGCCCTGCTCACATATACACACACATAAACAGTACACTCCCACTTCCTCTATCCTTTAGTGTTGGCATGCATACAAACATATTTACCTCATGTACCACTGTTGAACTGCAAATCTGATATAAGCACATGTTTTAACACAAACAACAAAAGAAAAACAATGCTTAAATCTAAACACACAAGTAGATACTAACACAGACCACAGAATAAATATACACAAATTCTTAACCTACTATCTACAATGCATTGAATCTCATACTTCATGATTTACACTGGTTTATGGCAGTTACTTGTGTAAACATGCCATTAAATCTTTATCACTTAAAAAATTTTTGAATTTCACCCTCTTCATGCATTCCTCCAGACTCAATTCTAACACTTTATCTTTATACTTCAACTGAGCTTCATATTTGCATGGGAAATCACTTCCTAACATTAGATTTGAACAAAGTCCCTTTATGACAAATAAATCTTGAATAAACAGTTCCTCCTCAATGAGTACTTCAAATTTTGGGTTCCCTTTCATATAGTTTGGTTCGTTCAAGAATTCATTTTGTATCTTAGCTTGCTTGGCCTCCCCCCAATGCTTATTTAAAAACAACTTTTCAAACGCCTCAAAAGTTACAAATTTATCAGCACACTGATTTGCCCAAGTTTGAGCAGAAGAGTTAAGCATTCTCTTTACTAACTTCATTTTACACTGGTCTGACATACCAGGCACAAATTGGTCCTTGCATGCAGCCAAGAAATCCACTGGATGATAATTACCCACTCCTGAAAACTTTCTTCCATTAGGTGTCTGCACCATGGACCAATTAGTGTTTCCTGATGCAGTACACAATTCTAGACTATTTATTCTAGTGTTCACCTTCTCAATCTCAGTATAGTTTACTGTCACTACTTGTTCTATCTTTTTCCTAAAGTTACATTCTGTATTCTCTAATTTTCCTGACAACAAAGTTTTTGTTTCCTCAATACCTGCCACCATCCTCTTGTCAACCTCAGCCAACACCTGCATAGTGCCCTCATTCCTGTGATCACATATTTGTTTCACATCACCTAACTTGCCTCCTACCTCAGTCTCAATAGCACCAATTCTGGCATGTATCTCCTTCTCCCTGTTTTCAAACTGTACTGTTAGACTTCCTATCTTTTGTCAATGTCTGTGATTATTTCTGTCTTTAATCCAAGCATTGAATTTTGTAGTGCCCCAATGTCTGCCTTAAAGTCTGCTTTCAATTCTGATTTTACAGTTTCTATTTCTGATCTTATATTTGATTCTAAATTTGAGTATGAATTTTCTATTTTCGATTCTAAATTTGAGTATGAATTTTCTATTTTCGATTCTAAATGTGAGCTAATACTCGCTAAAATGGCTGCGAACATCTCCGGTGTCAACAACATTCCCCCAGTATTTACCCTCTCTGGACTTTCTGGTATGCTACTCTCTGAAATTACGTCGCTTGGCGACATTTTAAAAACCCTATCCATTATCGGTATCACAAGAATGCTTGATTAACACACAAGAATCTATAGCGCCAGCTGCTTTACTTATCTTTTAATCCAGAAGTTGATGCAACGAGCTGCGACGTCCCCAACGCTCGCTGCTGTCTGTTGTAGAAACTGTGTCTGGAATATGTCCTCACTGCATTCCTTATCCTTTGTAGAATCGAAGCTGCTGGGCCCCGGCGCTCCGTTGGCGACTTGCAAAGTCCCTACGATCACTGCCGTCTGTTGCAGAGGATGAAATTTGAGTGCGTTGAACCCACGCGCCACCGCTCACTGCTGCCGGTCCGATGCGCCGTCGATGGCCGGTTACGGATGCCCGCGCCCGAACTCTGCGTCAATAACCGTCGTTAACCGCGCGACGCGATTGCGTATCTGCTTGCAACCGTTCGTAACTGTTCACTGTCCTATACACACCCTAATCTCTCCGTCCGAGCAAGTCCAACGTGAACTTATCCCGGACGAGCCCCCAAATGTGAGGGTGAAGGTTGGGGTGAGAGTTTAAAATAGAGAAAGTTTAATTTTTTAAACTCACAACCACCAGCTGCGAACCAAATTCCTAAACATGCAAAAACACTGGAACTGTGATTGCGACTGTTTGACTCGTTTTCTAGGGGATGATATCACACGTTCGCAGCTTTCCTTCCTTGCATATGATTAACAAAACAAATTCATAATAAAATCAAGTTCATGAGAGAAAAGGGTGTACTAACTACTATTTTTGAAAACACGTGAAAGTTCACTTTATGTTGTTTATTTCACAATATTTGAACCCTGTGGCTGATACGTCTGTACGTCAACACATTTACCAAATAAAGTTATAGCTTGTGAGCCCACAGACAAAATGAATATTTGTCACGAATTGTTTTCACACCACGTGACTGTCTCAAACACTGTTTATGTTCATGCCTATGCGACGACACGTGTTACATTAACAAATCACAGTCACTTTAATTCAATGCGATGCACACCTTGTTCCACCAGCTAAATTTTCACAAACACACAGTAGCACTCGATTTAACTTGGTGCAGTCTACGACGACACGTAGCGATTGCCACACACAAATCTAAAGTCACCACCTCGAGATCCACATGCCAACTGATGCAGAGCGATGCTGCCCGGCCAGCTCACCACGTGCTCCGGAGTCCTCACTTCCTGCCCTCGCGGGCGTGCGCGCGCGCGCCTAAAGCTCAACTGCCGGGGTTTTTTCCCCTACGTCATCAACTTCCGCATGTAAGCTGTTCTAACCGATTTGCCAACGTACAGCGCTCAGCCAATACATTTCTAAAACTTTACTTAAAATCAAAATAATTACACTACACATTAAATAAATTGTCTTCTTAGGTTTTTATATTGGTATAAACATACTTTGTACTATTTATCATAATCGTGCAATTTCTTATGTCACAGATAAGTGATTTAACTGAATACTTTAAGATAAAATACACAAGATTAATTGAAAATAAAATGAGAAATAGTTAATCTATTATTATTATAAACAATCATTGCCATGCTAGTTGTGTAACTGTCTTGCATTTATTGGTAATTTATTACTTTTCATTGTCAATTAAACATATTACGTCAGATGTGACTATACCAGCTAATGTATTGTTTATTTGTCAACAAGCTATTTTGTAATGAGGGCCTTAAAGGTTCCTAACTGCATCGTATTACTTCAAATGCCAGTAGTATTACAATATTTGTGCACTGCACTGTGCCTAGCACTCGCCATTGTCCCTCTCTCCCCTCACCGGAAACGAACTGGAAAATCCTAACTTGGAACAAGCCACCAACGTCGGCCTGCTCGCTGGCCTCCCGTCAGCTACAAGCACACAGCAAGTCTCAACGTGGAGAATTTCTACCTTTGGCCTAACTATAAATGTTGTCACCCAACTGTGTACATACATTGCTACCATAATTAATAAGATTAAAATTGTGTAACATTTAGTGCATTGGCATGGTCAATGTTTGCAGTTAACTTCATACTGTTTAATTATCAAATGCTATTAATTTACCAGTATTTCTATTGGGCGGTAATCTCACAGTGCATAAATGTTTGTATGGTTCATGACAGAGGGAACTTTAAAAACAACTTTAACCAGAGAGGAAAAGATAGAAACGGATAGAGAGATGGGAGAGAAAGAGATGGATGCAGAGAGAGGAGGGAAGGGGAGGTGGACTACAAGACTGTAGAGACTGCCAGTCTCTATCTATATAAAAGCGAAATGACATTCACTCATACACTCAATAACTAAACACGAAATCTCTAAAACTACTTAACATATGAAGCTGAAATGTGGCAGGAATGTAGTTTATAGATAGAAGACGTCAGCTAAAAAAGAGTTTTGCGATAGGAGCTGTACGTCATAAACAATGAAATCTCCCTCGTCTTGCGGCACGTGATAGTGTGACTTTATCAGTCCACTATTTGAGAAGGAGAGCACTTAGAGACTTGCAACCAACTTTTAACATAATTTCAAACCTTTATGAAACTCTTACTCGCGGATAACCCCAGCAAAATAATGAAAGGAAAAAAGTATGTCGCTTACTTCTTTTTCGGCGTTCATGCAGTAAAATTACGGTATTTGGCATGACGTTACACTTTATTAAACGTACACTATTAATTGCATTCACAAATACCATTGAACGTACGTTCGAAATTTTATCATGATACGAAACTCAGTTCACGAGATATGAGGTCATGAACAATGAGATGCGAGAAAAACTGCTATATCACGCGACAATATTGCACATTTCCTCCTAAACCACTGGATTGATTTCAGTCAAATCTGGTACACATATTCCTTACCGGGAGGTAACAGTTGCTGCAGGGTTAAGAATCACATTCGACACATGGTTCAGGAGATATGACGTCATAAACAATAGGAATCGCAAAAAATTGCCGCATAATGCGACAAGACGTTATTCACACTATGTATGAGTATGAGAGTACTTAGCGACTTGCAACAAACTTTAAACGTAATTTCAAACCTTTATTGAACTCTTTCTCGTTGATAACCATAGCAAAATTATGAAAGGCAAATGTTTCTCGCTTACTACTTTTCCGCTATTCATGGACTAAAACTACGGTATTCGGTATGAAGTTGCAATTTATAATTTGTAGGTGCAGGTAATTTTACAGACAGTATATACACATATAGCTGAATTACCTTCGAAATTGTATCACAGTACGACACATAGTTCACGAGATATGAGCACATAAACAGTAACGTTCATGTAAAACTGCCTCATCATGCATCACGTTTTAATCTATTATTTCTTTATTACTAAATGTGTTGGCAACGGATTTAGTATTGCACTTATGCAAATGAATGTATACTAGAATAATTATACAATTTTACAACATATAACTCAATAAATAACAGATCATACCAGGTTTATATGTCATTGGTATTTTCATTACTATCTTTCTTTCTTTGGGTACTGCACTCATAATTTTGTACATTATGCAAGTTAGCCTTTAAAAATATTCTCCCATAAATATAACATGCTTTTAGAAGAAAAAAGAGATTGACAGTGAGAGAGAACGGATAGGAGACGTTCTAACTCAAGGCTGGAATAAATAAATAAATACCCGGGCAATGACGGGTTTTTAGCTAGTCAAATTATATTTACAACTAACTGCAAAACCTGGCATTGCCCGGGTATATATTTTTCTACTGTTATACTGGAAACGAAAAGAAAAATACGAAAATTGACCCCTCCCCCGCTTTTTTTCTTCCCATATCCCCCCCCCCCCTCTATGTTCAACCTAGTCATCTGCACATGTAACTCATGATGTGTTTGTACGCATTTCCTCTTCCCAACTCTTCATCCATCTCATCCTCCCTTAATCTACGATTATCTCATTCTCACCTCTCCTCTCCATCTCCATGTCTCTTTCTCCAACCCTTCTTCCCTCCCTCCATCCTCTCATTCCGTGTCTTCTCCCCTTTCCAGCCTTCTCCTCCCCAACTTCTCATGCTGACACCCACTCTCTTGTCCATCAATACTTATGACATCATATATCCTTGAATATCTGTTCTACAATAATATAATTTCCTACATTTGTTGAGTGTAATACTAGAAAACTGTCTGCAATGAATAAGTAGAGGATGAATGAAGAATCGTAAATCACGCATCACGTGATGAGAGGTTTTTGTTTATTCATTGTTTACAACGTCATAGCTCCTGTACTGTAGTAAGTAGTTTTTAACCCCACAGCGATTGTTGTCAGATATTAATCAATATGTGCACCACGTTTAGTTGAAATTTGTCCATTACCTCAGGAGGAGATGTGCATAAATTGCGCATGATGTAGCAGTTTTTTCAGAAGTTACATTTTTTATGATGTCATATCTCCTGAAATATGTCGTACTGTGATGTAAATTCGAAAGTACATTCAGTGGTATATGTGCCTAACGTCTGCAAAATATGTCGTGAATGGTGTTAGCAATAACGACGTAATAAATCGAAACTTCATGCGTGATTATGCGGTTTTTTCATGAACGAAATTTTTTATGACTTCATATCTCATGAACTATATGTCGATCTGTGATGCGGTAACAAAGGAACATTCAGTGGTAAGTATGTGTACTGTCTCGCGAATACGATCTACGGTGTAGAAGTAATATTTTGTAACGTCATGCCCAATGCCATAGACATACATCATGAAGTTCGGGAAAGTAGTAAGCGATGAACTTTATTCCTTTCATTATTTTCTTGGAATTGTCAGCGAGAAAAAATTTCGTCAATATTTGAAATTATGTTCAAAGTTTATTGCAAGTCTCTAAGTGCTCTCATTGTCAAATAGTTGCTGTGGTAATAGGAAAGAGACACTGTGGCGAATGGAGATTTGGGTGTGGCGGGAGACGTGTAGGGAAGAGTCCTCTGCAGTCGGGTTGGTCACTGTGTCCTCGGTGGCGGAGTGGTCAACGCGTCTGCCTAGTAAGCAGGAGATCCTAGGTTCGAATCCCAGCCGGGCACAAATTTTCATTCGCCGCACATTTGTATTACATCTAAACCTAGTACAGAGAAGCCATAAGTGATGGCAAATTGCGATTTATTTCATTAAAATCTTGCTATCAAGCGCCGCAAGATGGGGCAGTTTTCATTGTTTATGACATGATATCATATGAACTAGTATCGTACGTGGTTTTTGCAACAATAGCACATGATTTCTGACCTTAATATTTGTACCAAAATTTGGTTGAAATCAGTCCATTAGTTTAAGATCAGATGTACAATATTATCGCATGATGCGGCCGTTGTTTCACGAATGTCATCGTTTATGACGTTTTATCTCCTTACATATGTGTCGTAGATGGTTCTTACCCCGACAGTGATTGTTGCCTGATAGTAAGGAACATGTGTACTTCGTGAAAAACACGCAGGGACTGCTGGTCTAGCACTTTAGTCCCCTCTAAATACTCTCAAACACATACGAAGATCGATCGACCTATAAGCGAGTGCAGATATCGATTATTTAACATTTCCCCTCCGTATTTTCAGTTCCGGTTTCTTGGCTTAGCAGTTGGCATTATAGGTTTCATGTCGTGCACGTGTGACTTGTGAGTGTAAATTGCTCTTCATTGTAACTGAGTGATTTTCAAAAAATATGTGGCAATTTCTGGAACAGTATAATAATGAGCCCGAATTTAATGGGTTACCTTGTAGCAAATAGTGGGCAAAGTTAGTATTTTTATTATTATTATTTGAAAGCAAGTCTGTTGATTGTCATTCAGAATTGTTAAAACATGTTGAATAGTGTTTCAGTATATCAGAGCACAATGCAAATGGGGAAAGAATATTTTCACTACTTACTACACAGTGGACTAAGGAATAGGTTGCACCTTGAATGCTAATTTAGGTATGTTCATGGACCAATATATGTTATAAGAATTTTCATATGTATCTTTTTCCAACTCTTTGCTAAAAGACCCTAAAAGTCTGCAGAAAATTGGATCTTCAGAGCAGTATCAGTACTTGTTAAGGAACGTCTGTATTGTCTGAAGATTATAAACTCATTTATTAAATCTGAACGTACATTTAATGCGTCCTCTTTTTCCTTTCTTTGTCCTACTTTCTAAGGCTATATGTCCTCTTTTTTTACACGATTGCGTCTGCTCACCATAGTATACAGAGTGTTCGGAAATTCCCGTTAACAGACTTCCTATGATTTATACAGGAAAGCGATTTAATTCTGAAATGTTCTGAATACATGGTTTCAATTTACGTGCTTGCAACAGGACTTCATTATTATGAACTACCTCAAAGAGAATGACTTACTGACCCACTGTCAATACCAATTCAGAAAGTACTGTTCTTGTGAAACACTGTGAAACACTGTATCAAACACATGATGTGATGTATGCTATCGACAAGGGATCTCTCAAATCGATTCCGGAAGTTTTTTGGAAGGCTTTCGACATCATTAGCGACTTGCAATGAAATTATATGATTATGCAATATCGCCATAGTTATCCGACTGGATTCGCGATTTCCTGTCAGAAAGGATTCAGTACGTGGTAATTTAGCAGCTCTCGTAGACTCTTCGGGGATGATGCTGTCGTTCATCGGTTACGTACAGGCACCAGAAGATCAAATACAACTGCAAAACGATTTAGATACAATATATCCATGGTGCGAAAATTGACATTTGGCCCAAAATAGCGATAAATGTGAATTCATCCATATGAATACTTATAAAAATCCGTTAAAATTCATTTACACGCTAAATCAATCAAATCTGCAGGTCATAAATTAAACTAAATACTTAGGAACTTTCACACAGTTAAAATGTAGGTGTTAAAATAAAATTGAAGTTGTCTCAGTGACTTCAATTTTATTTTAACACCTACATTTAAACTGTGTGAAAGTTCCTTAACTACGTATAAATTTTATAGCTGTTGTTGCCCTTCATCTAACATTCTTTGTGAAACAACTAGGAATTACTATTACGAAACAGTCAGATTTGAAAGAACACACAGAAACTATTGTTCTGAAGACGAGCCTAAGTCTATGTTTCATTCGCACAACAGAATATGCAACAGTTCTACTAAAGAAACCGCCTACACTGCACTCTCCCGTAATACTGCGCATTCTGGATTCCCCACCAAGTGTTTCTGAGGGAGGAAAAAGAAAGTTCATTGAAGGGCAGTTCGTTTTGTATTATTGCGATATAGGGGAGGAGTGATGCAGAAGTTCGGGTGGAAATCATTACAAGAAACGCACTATTCTTTGCAGTGAGACCAGTTTGTGAAATTTCTTTCACTAACGTTCTCCTCAGAATGCGAAAATATTTTCTTGGCATTAACCTACATAGGTAGATATAATCATCATAAACAATAATTGAAATCAGAAGGAAAACGTAAAAATTAAGTACTTCTTCCCATGTGCTATTAGAGAATGGAACGGTAAAGAAATATCTAAAAGTGGTTCGAAGAACCCTCTGTCATGCACTTAAATCTGATTTGCAGAGTAATTCTGTAGATGTAGATGTTCAACATCAATTCAGCTTCTGGAACGGAATTAGGAGTGACACAGTTATTACAGAACTTTGTATGTTCATCTTGAACAAAGATGATTTGGGACAAAGTCTGTAATATCAATGTTATGAATACATCACCTTCGCCCTATGCTGTTATTAAACTTTTCATTTGACAAGTTTCAATAATCAAGTACTATCATCTCCAGACCCTGTGCAAGACAACAATAATGACAGTTCAGAACAACTTAAGTGTACAAAAATGATTAAATTACGTAAACATCGTACGGCAACTGTAGTGAGTTATATGTTAATATCAGCTTAGATGGATTGGTACAATAAATCAGCGACTGATAAGATGGTGAGTATAAAAGCAATTATCCAGTATCATCTAATACGACAGTAACGGTGACAAAGCTGTCAGTTGTCGGTTGTATGTAAGGCCAAGTGCTGTAAATATAGCTATTTCATGAAAGTGGTTCTACTTAAATACATCTTATGCCATATTTAAAATAACGTAATAGTATTCCTGCTTGTCAAGTTTCAAACAGTTCATATGGTAAATTGTGCAACATCTGGTGACACGAAATTACCTACATAGCTGTATTGATATCTGAAAAGCGCTTTTAAGGGCAAAATAAAATACCAGGTATTACTAAAACACATATAGTAAAAATGGAGAGCAAAGGTAAGGTAAAGTAATATAGTGCAGAACCAAAATTCAACTGCCCACCGATAATTTTGGTACCATTATTATCATACCCTAAGGACTCTACATAGTGGAAATTCTTTGCGATATAACACATAATTCAACTTTGATTGTATTACAGATATGACACTTTTGACTGCCCTAATGAATTTATGTTAAGTCTGCATTTGCTTCTTTTTAATAATGTATGCATAATGCAAAAGCTTTAATAGACATGAAATATAGCCACCAACATTATTTCTTAATATTAGATGAATGTGGATAATTGCATGTTTTGTATTCACCATCCTATCAGTCATAGATATAAGCTGACATTAGCATTTAATTCACTACAGTTGCCATATGATTTTGTGTATGTAATTTAATCTTTTGTTGTGTGCACTTACATAGTTGTAAACTGTCATTATTGTTGTACCGAAACTGTCATTGTTGTACCGAAACTGGTCAAATTGTAAGCTTCATATCGTAACAGATAGAAAAGAATATTCCGAAACACAAAATGAAACTCATAAAATAAAAACGCACAAAAGAAACTTTCCCTTGCCACAGTGGTGTTGTCAAGCAATTGCCATTACAAACGATCGAAATAGTAACTGCTTGGCACTCCACTGTGGCGAGGGAAAGGGTTTATTGTGTGTAATGAAAAATTTTATTTAATGAGATGTGTCTTATGTTTCGGAATTTAGCTTAACGCGTTTTCTTCCCTGTTAAATATACTCCTTCCATGACGTCATCGGTCAAAGCAGCCAGGTGGTATCGGATCCTTCAGTATTTCCCTGCATTCGCACAAGACATACAGCGCCAACCTAAGGCCTTACGTAGTTAGGTTATATTCGGTACCACCTCAAAGCACAGTCGGTGTAGGCAGACCCGGCGATTCATATATTTTAAGAGTGGCTAGTTGGCCAAAACGTTGTACCCATTCTAATTCACCCCCCCCCCCCAAAAAAAAGACGTTGTATCCACTCTAATTTCCCCCCACCCCCACCCGAATCCGCTGTCAGCAATCTCTATAAATAAGAAAAGTTCTGTTGTTTTGTGTACAGCCGTTATTCCCCAAAGGTCTTGGCCGATTGCTTTGAAATTTGGACACATCGTTGCATTGTAATACATTGCATTGAGGTGTCCAGTCCCCCCCCCCCCCTCTGTGCCCATCCACAACACTGTATACCGGATGATCAAAAAGTAAGTATAAATTAGTCAAACTTAATAAAACACGGAATAATGTAGATAGAGAGGTAAAAATTAACACACATGCTTGGAATGACATGGGGCTTTATTAGGGAAAAAAAGTCCAAAAAATGTCCGACAGTTGGCGTTTGGACAGCAAAACGTCAGTGACTGCGCGTGAAAATCGTGTATAAAAGGAGCTGTAATGAGAGAGAGAATCAGATGCTCCAGCAGCTGCATTATGTTGATGTTACGTGAAAAGGCGCTTTTACTGAAGCTGTGTTATCAGAATGGGAAATGTACTAGTTCAGCGTGACGACTCTATCGCCATAGGAAGGGGATTCGAACGGGTCAAGGTCCGTTGACAAATGAAGCTGTGGCGAGAATGATTTCGAAGTACATTTCATTAGTCTTCAATTAACGGCAATCTACTGTTTATTGCCGCATGGCAATTATTTTTCATTCTCTACACAACTTTTCATGAAAATGATCTAAATCTAAGACCTTTTCTCTCTATTCCGCTTATTACCAGAGTAATGGTATTTTTATCCCCTCTTTTGCCTCTTCCAACATAAATTTACTTACACTCTCGTGTCTGGCTATGCATAACTCTTCTTGCACCTATAGCGCTTGGAGATGTGCAGCCATCCCGTTTATAGCGTTGCGCTCACTGGATGTGCACTGGCACAGACAAATATATACAGACGGGAAACCTCCGTAAGGTCCCGGTCCTACGCTCCGGGGTGCGGGGAGGGAGGGTTTCCAGCAGTTCCGTAAGATGTCCCATGATGGCGCTGCGGTCAGAAGCAGCTGTTTAAACTGGCCAGAGCAGGCGGCAGGTAGCGGCTGCCCCCACCACCACCTCCCCTCAAACGCCGACACACCGGACACAGCCATGGCCTCGTGGCAGGCGGCACGAGCTCTCCCCTCAGCCTCCCTTCCACGCTACTCTCTGACGTGCGAGAGGCACCCTCAGAAGTGCCTCTAGTGTGGTCTACTGGTACTAAGCCAGCGAACCGCCTGACACCTGCTAGCATCTTACAGAACTACGAGGGGAGCGTAGGACAGTGGTTTGGGGTAGGCTGCTTCTCTGTATTTGTTACTCTGTGGCACTGGCGCGGCCTCCCCTTCCGAACGAAAGAATGAACTCGTCCGGCGCTTAGGACGAAAAATCGTCTCTGCGCATCGTCCACCGTATCCTGCGCGGACTATATCAGGGACCATAAAGGACGCTGTACCTACTGGCTAACATGACACATGCTGAACCAAATCGATTAAAATGCTAATGACTATTTCAGATCATACTAATGAACATGTCCTGTGAATATAAACTCCCTACCTGTAGTTCTTTCTGACCACGAATTCGCATTGTTCCTCCAGGCAGGCAACCCTGTTACCAGTGCGGCACAGTGGACCGTCACATCACTGGCACCACTACAGCGGCGTCCATTTTGCGGGCTTCGAGCCTAATGCCCGGCGCATTAAAAACCACAATCGAACCTCTGCGCCGGCATTTCAGAGTCGGACAAACACGGAATTTATGAGGCGGGCCCCAGGAATATTCTGTTAAACACACGCCGCTGACAAATGGCTATATAACTCTCGCTGGCTGTGATTTAAAAATTCCGCACCAGTATTTCAGAATTATTGAGTAGGAGTAAATTTAATTCATCAACGTCACGCTGATTCACGTTCAATTCCGAGCGCGAATTTTTATGATCTATATAATGTCTCTGCTTATATTTTTTCCAATAACCGCGGTGGCGGCGGCGGCGGCGGCGGCGGCGGTGGCGGTATCCATAATATTTTTTCACACGGGGTGAAGAATAATCGCGCAAATATATCGCGCAGCGGTTGATTGCAGTCGCGCCTGGTGACTTATTTGTGTACTGCGCCAAATATCGCCCGCTGCCCCCGCGGTGACGTACTGTCGGGCGCGCGCTCTGCCGCTGGATTTGCGTACGTGATTGGTTGACAGCTACCGTGTCCGGATAAAAGTGCGATTTAGTGGACCGGCTTCGTCCACTCGACCTCCAATTTATGGCCTTTTCAAAAGAAATGTTTTTCCGTTCTTTATGCTTTGCGCGCCGGCGGACTAAAAACAGAAACAAAACAAAAAAAATCGCGCTTGGATAACGCTGCAGTAAAGTTTAAACAAATTGTCGCCATCCTTGCGGAGTGCCACAGTTTTGTCACGGGACATTCATTCCGCGATGGAACGGCGTGAGTTCCTTGATAGCCGGCGAGAGATAAAATTCGTCGCGCTTTTCAGAGTTCTATCGCTCTATAAACACAGCCGTCACGATCGGGTTGTTTATTTTCGTATAAAGCGTCTCTACACAAGACTGTTTATGGGAATCAGTATCACATAGTGGACGAATATAAACCATGTTGTTCCATTAACGATTAACAAAAGATAATAATACACACGACAAAGATATTCCTATCCACTATTGTAAAAATGTAAATGTAAATGTAAATGTTTGTATAGCTTATGGGACTTAACTACGGTGTTATCAGTCCCTAAACGTACTAACTACTTATGAACTAGCTAACACTAAGGACGGCACAAATATCCATGCCCGAGGGGGGATTCGCACCCCGGACCGTAGTAGCCGTGCAGACCGTGACTGGAGCGCCTCAGTCCCCTCGGCCACCGCGGCCGGCTATCCACTATTCCCGCCCTTCCCACCCCCTACCACCTAACATACGTCATATATTATACCTATTGTCTTACTATATTCACCCTATAATATAGGTGTCCTTACCCACGACACCATTTTCTAGGATGGCCTACAACTGTGTGTCTGAGGAAGGACTTTATTAATATTCTATTGAGGTTCTAATATTCCTTATTTGCCTGAAAACAATACACGAACAAAATATCCAGAGATATTACTCTACAATCGATATGCAAGTTCCTACTTGAAAAGTAGACGTCCTTGACCAGGTAAGACGTCACCTAAAGTGAAATCCCGGAATGCATTTACTTGTAATACTAGAGTGGTTGCACTGCAACAATAACCAAAGATAATATAGACGACAAAGATTTATTATTATTATAAAAACCGAAATATACAAGAAATATATTCGTAATTGCGAATATTAATCAACATCAGCTATAAGATTTAATGGTAACAAATGAAAATTTGTGCGGGACCCGGACTCGAAGTCGGATTTCCAGATTTTCACGAGCGGTCACGTTAACCATTACCCTACCCTACCCCGTATCGACCATAGACTTCCATATGCCACACATCTACATTCACATAAATACTCTGTAAATCATATTGAAGTGCATGACAGAGGGTTCATCGAACTCATTTTATGATATTTCTCTGCCCTTCTATTCTCTAACATCATCATATCATCATTAGAGACTGATTATGCCTTTAAGCGTTACGTCTGGGGCATAGTACCTCTAATAAAATTCCTCCATGATCCCCTATTCAATGCTAACATTGATGCGTCGTCTGATGTTATGCCTTTTCCTTCAAAATCATTCTGCACCGAATCTACGTACTTTCTTCTTGGTCTACCTCAACTCCTCTTACTCTCCACTGACGAGCTCATGAGTCTCTTACGTAACCTTGCTTCTCCCATGCGTGTAACATGACCCCACCATCTCAGTCTGTTCGCTCTAACTGCTTCATCTATGGTGTTCATTCCCAGCTTTTCTTTGATTTCCTCATTATGGACATCCTCCTGCCATTTTTCCCATCTATTGGTACCTGCAATCATTCTTGCTACTTTCATATCTGTAACCTCTACCTTATGAATAAGGTAAACTGTATCCACCCAACTTTCACTCCCATACAACAAAGTTGGTCGAAAGTTAGAACGGTGCACTGCTAACTTAGTCTTGGTACTTACTTCCTTCACTGCATTAGCTTTGCTGCACACTCTAACAGAGTGTGAGAAAAAGGGAAACCTAAATCCTTTCGTTTACGATCTGATTTCCTTTATTTTATTATGATGAACATGTGCTCCTAAGTTAGAATGTTACTAAATCTATGAGACTTACGCGGTTATCAGTCCATAGGCTCACAAAACTAACAGAACGACACATAGTTTTGAAACATTTTTATTAAAAAAAATGTTTATTAAACTTATGAGACTTAACTGCGGGGTCATCAGTTCCTAAACTTACAAACTACTTATAAACTAACTTATACTAAAGACAACACAAACAATCATGCCCGAGGGAGGATTCCAACCCCCAACGGGTAACGGCCTCGCGCATCGGAGCATAGCGCCTCAATGCGCTCGGCCTCTCCGCCGCGGTTTTTGTGTCACTTTTTGGGATAACAGCACTCTTTTATTTATATATAAAAACAGTCTAGAGTTCAATGATTTTACACTGTTTCATAGCCATGTTGTAAATAGCCTTGTGTAATCAGAAATGTTTGTCTGCTTAACAGATATAAATTGTAATGCCTCATTTTACTAGTTATAAAATTCTTGTGTAGTCACAACTGTTTTGGCTGCTTATGTGATATAAACTTTAATGACTTTTCCTACTAGTAACCATAGTTTAATTTAACCAGTAAAAAAAATTTAACATATATTTACAGATGTTTCGTTCAACTTTGTCACATGATTCCATGTTCCAGAGATTGTACCTGTTTAAGATAATTTTTGGTCAAGTTTAATTTAACCAGTTAAAATTTTAACATATATTCAGAACGCTTCCATGTTTCTAGACATTAAACCTGTTTAAGTTAAGATACGTTTTGATCAATATTTTTTCAGCCAATTTCTATTGTTTCACTTTATATTTCTTAGGATAACGTCATAATCTATTATACTGTCACGTATTTTATCAATGTCAGGAATTTCCACCACAACTTGAATTGTAATATTTCCCGCAAATTAGTTATAAACCAAAAGACTAGTTAGTCTCCTTTAAAAGTTATATACCTAGCAAGTTAAGATCTTTGAAACTTAAACTTTTAATATTTACCTATGATGGCGTAACAACGTAAAACCTGTTCGCAAACCAATAAATTTACAGAATATCTCACAGTTATCTTGTGTATTTCATTCATAATGCAATGATTTATATTTAATCAACTTGCTTGGGTCCTTTCTTTGGGAAATCTTCAGGACTGCAACTCTGCACTGTATCCTAGTTACATACATAGGACCTTGAAGCAATATACATTTGTGTCAACATTAACCTAAAGTAATAAAGAGAAATAAAATAAAACGATGTTATACCCATTGATGTCGTGGAGCTGGGCATGTGCTTGGGAGCCTTCCAGGGCGTCACTTCTGGCTGGAGCAAGGTTTACTGCTCTTACATAGCTAAAGCTCTGCCCCTTTGCCAGCTCCACCCAGCTTTGGTAGGCAATGAAAAGACCACGTACATACATTTAGCCAAAAAATATAGAATTATAATTAACTATACGTTTCTTTGTGTTTGTCTGAGATAAAATAATTATGATCATCTTTCTGATATGTAAAATGAAGATTAAAACATTTAAATACTGACGTAAATTGCACCATGTTCTTATCGATATTTTTGGAGATATTCTATAAGTGGTACGCAAATTTACTGGTATTAAAAGATTTACTGTAAAACTCATTTAAGGTACATAGAAAAGATTCGAGATAGCTTACTTTTCAAAAACTATTACGTTCTTTTCTCATTGAAATGTGTATAAAGCTATTGTTTTCCTGGTCATATTCAAAGATCGGTTGATTTTACTTGTTAACTTTTTACAACGCTATTGTAAGGTAAACAGAAACATTATATTTTAAAGTCCTTAATCTATTGTGCAATACTTTAGGTTGTCCTTTTTGTTTAAAAAAACATACTGTATTACAACATTGTGAAATATTAGGAATGGCATGTCAAAAATGTAACGAGTTACAATACAAATGGCGTCATGCAATGAAACAAATAACTGTTATGAAAATTCATCGTGAAGATGACGCATGATAAGCAGCTGGCTATGTAATGAAAACCCTTTATTTTATCGTCACAGTGGCACTGTTTAGTAGTTGGTAACTAGATTCGGACTTGTTCGTCCATTTTCAAACCATAAGCCGTATTCCAACCGTAACAATGCACTGCATGAAGCAAAATTTTTGCTCCGTGCAGTGCATTGCATGCAATGTTTGAAAATGTACGAAGAAGTCCGAAACTAGTTACCAACTTCTAAATAGTGCAATTATGACAAAAATAGAAAAAATAAATGGTTTTCGTTACATAACTCTTAGTTAATCGTAAAAAAGATAAAATTAAGATATTGTACTGAAGTTAAGAGTAAACGATAACTATTGTTTAAGAAACGTGTTGTACTATAACATTATGAAAGATTAAAATTGACATGTCAAAACATAGAAAGCTACAATTCAAATGACATTTAAAAATGATAGTAATATATAAATGAAGTTCATAGTTGTCAATTAACAGTAAAAAAGATAACCTTAAGGCATAATACGTTTATGTTGCTTGAAGGTCCTCTGAATGTAAGTATGATACATTTCAGAGTTGCAGTCCTGGAGATGGTGCAAACAAGGACCGAAACTAGTCGATTAAATAAAAATCATTGCACTCTAGACTGTTTTTATATATATTAACATAGAAGAATACATATACGCATGCCCAAGGGATGACACGAACCTCCGACAGGGAGCAATCGGGCGCTCTGCTCGGCCATTCCAATGTGAGTGCAGTTATAATTTAATGCTTGGTTCTTCAACACAGGTTCATTGGTATGAGTTCTTACACTATACTCAAATGTTGCTATTTGAAGATAGCTCGATGGTTCATTGATGTTTGCCGCAGTATGGTCACTATTTGGTCGGCGTATAGCGCAGGCCTCTTCTTCGTAGTCACTGACTGCTGACTTCGGAGCGAAGCGAGAGCTGCTAGGGCAGTCGTCTGGCTGGGCCTATGTAGTGGTCGGAGACCAGGCACAGGCAGGCGGACGGATCTGCAGCTATGGTTGGCACAGCGATCTCTGCAAAAAATGCTGCCTATTAGGATCGCGAACATTCTGTTTATTTACCTGCTCTGTGTTTGTGGATGTTGAATCGCCTACAGACGAGATTGTATGTTGTCCCGCCAAGGCATCGTGTTAGCGGTGCTGCCAGCTTGACAGGAGTTCCCTATGGCTGGCAGTACACTAACAACATATGTTAGCATTGGGAGGAGAAAGTTGGTGAACGAAATTTCTCAAATAAATGTCGTCGCAACGAATAACGCCTTTCTTTTAATGATTCCCACCCGACCTCGTGCAGCCTTACCTTGACACTAATCTATATCGTGATAAAACGACTTGCCTTTCTACGAACTTTCTCTTTATCGTCCGTCAGTACCGCTTGGTGAGGATCCCTCAATGCTCAATAGTACTCCAAAATAGGACGCACAAGTTTGTGGACGCTGTTTCTTTAGTAGAACTATTTTCTGGCTTCTAAGTATTCCGTCAAGGAAACGTGACCTCTGGTCCAGCTCCCGAACATTTTTTTTTTCTTCAATGTAAGTCTGCCTAGTACTGACGAGTGTTCGCACATTACATTGTGCAAGTTCTGCACAGCGAGAGACGTTTACTACAAATGAATTCACGGACTCTTCCGACGGTTCTTTGTGGAGTATTTTATGCATTTTGAATGAAACCCACGAGATAAATGTGTAATATTCTGCAGATACATTGTTTTCACAAACTGGCTTTCGATTATTTCACCATCATTATGTAAACACTTCAGACGTGCACAATGCAGCATCGAAGTTTTACGTTCAAAGATCTTTAGTTGGTTTATAGATAATACATGTACACTAATTTTTTTTAGAAATATTCTTTGAAAATAAATGTACAAATATTATATACAGCGAGTCCCATTTATCTTTACCACCCAAAATATCTCTGGTACAACAACAGTATGAAAGTAAGGCAAGGGCTCATGAATGTTAATATTTCGAAACATTCTAGAACGAAAGCATACGTGTTTTTTAACATAAACTTATGTGTAAACGTAGGCTTTCGCGGCCGTTGTCACTGTCAGACACAGACCCTGATGAAGGCCGTTTGCAACAGTGGCCGAAACGTCGGTAGATTTTATAAAAATGACGACGCGATCTCATACCCAGAAGAATTTTATTGACAACAAACTTATGTGTTTTTAAATGGACAACCTATAATACTCCATCAGTAATATATAGCATGATAAATCACATATATAATGGCGTTGATTCCATCGCAATACGCAATTATATTTCGAACATTACGAAGCGAAGTTGACGCTTGAAATACGCGAAACACGCGCCTAGCGCATTTCCTGAACAGCATGGGGTTCAAAATGTTCAAATGTTTGTATAGCTTATGGGACTTAACTATGGGGTCATAAGTCCCTAAACTTACAAACTATTTTCGAACTAGCTAACACTAAGGACGGCACAAATATCTATGCCCGAGGGGGGATTCGAACCCCCGACCGTAGTGGCCGTGCAGACCGTGACTGGAGCGCCTCAGTCCCCTCGGCCACCGCGGCCGGCTATCCATTAAAACGGCATGTGATGTAAAACATTAATTTAATTCAAAACATGACTATAAACAATATTTGTTGATTCTTGTTATGGGAAAGTTTTTTTGACTCATTGTTTATGACGTCATATCTCCTCAACTATGTGTCGTAGCTAGTTTTATCCCCACAACCGATTGTTTTCTGTTAGTAAGGAAGATGTGTACCAAAAATAGCGCATGATGTAGCAGATATTCGAAAATTTCATTGTCTATGACGTCGTATCTCCTGAAATATAGTCGTACTATGATGTAAGTTCGAAGGTAGATTCAGTGGTATATGTGCCTAATATCTGCAAAATATGTCGTGAATGGTATTAGCAGTAAAGACGTACTAAATCGAAACCTCATGCGTGATGATGAGGATTTTCATGAACCAAATTGTTCACGACTTCATATCTCATGAACCATATATGATATACTATCGAAGGAATATTCAGTAGTATGTATGTGTACTGTCTGTGAATTGTCTGGCGAATACAATTTTCAGTGTAGATGTAATAACTTGTAACGTCATGGAAAATTCCGCAGATTACATTATGAACATTAAAAAAGTGGTAAGCTATAAACTTTTTTCATCATTTTAGTGGGGTTGTCAGCGAGGAAAAGTTTCGTAAAGATTTGAAATTATGTTCAAAGTTTATTTCAAGTCGCTGAGCGCTCTCATTCTCAAATAGTTGACGAATAAAAATGTTTGTGCAGCTTACAAACTACTTATGAACTAACTAATACTAAAGACAACACAAACATCCATGCCCGAGGGAGGATTCGAACCTCCGACGCGGGAAACCGCGCGATCCGCAACGTGGCGCTCCAGACCGCTCGGCTACTCCCGCGCGGCAGTTGACGAATAAAATCACGCAACCATGCATCGCACGATGGGGCAGTTTTCATTGTTTATGACGCGACATCGTATGAACTACGTGTCGTAGGTGGTTTTTGCAACCATAGCAAATGATTCCTGACCGTAATAAATATATGTACCAAATTTGGTTTAAATCGGTCCATTATTTTAGGAGGAGATGTAGAATATTATCTCATGATGCGGCCGTATTTATGACTGTCATTGTTTATGCCGTCATATCTCCTTCCGTATCTGTCGTAGGTAGTTCTTCCCTGACAGCGATTGTTTCCTGATAGTAAGGAACATTTGTATAACTTTGGTTGAATTCGGTCCAGTGGTTTAAGAGAAGATTTGAAACATACCCACATACAGCCTATTTTATAAGGTGCAACCCGCAATTTGTCGTTGTACCAACATATGCAAACTCTGAGGAAAATATTAGCAGCACACACAAAGTTATTTACGACGCTAGCCGCCAATGGCTACTGAAATAATCAATGGGTAAGTCAGAAATTTGTGCCCAGCCGGGATCATAACGCAGTTACTACTGCTTATAAGGTAGTCGCGCTGAAGACACGCCTCTGGGGACACAGTGACAACATGGTCGCTTTTGCAACCCTTGCACGTCTCCCGTCAGACGCAAATCCTCAACTTACCCACACACTACTAACTTTAGTACACCTGCCCAGCGTCTAGCACACAAGTCATGAAACTCCTAGGTAATTTCTGCAACTCCGCAACTCCAGCACTGCGAATCGTCTGGGTCGTACAAACATACCGCGAAACGACTGTGTATTGAATTTGTATTTGGAGTGAAGCAGCACATTCAAAATACCATCGTATTTAGGAGCTTCTCTAACGCTATAAATTGTAGCAGCTATCAAAAATATAATGCGGATCTCTCTCATTTCTGTTTGCGAAGGTTTCTGAGGAATAAGAGAATAATGGATTTGTTCTTAAATAACAATACTGCTACCAGTCACGATGTTTTATTTACTCAACACGACACGTTTTGAGAAATTATTCCCATCTTCAAGTGCGTTTTTCGTGCTGTTTCATATTATTTGTGATGTTTTGAGTGTGTGAGTTCCTGCTTCATTCTGCTGTCGTTGCTGTAATATAAAAAACACGTGATTTTACTTTATGGGTTATCTTCTTATGGAGTTAATGGCGGAATATTTCGAAAAGCTTTTTACTTACAGTTTTCGTCTGGTCCATCTGTGGCAGCTCTCACGCATGTCAAACATCACTATAATATTTTTGAACATGTAATATGTTTAGTACCTTACGATGGCATGCTAAATCATTACAAAAATGGATTAGAGTAAAAGTCCTACATATGCTACAGGCTTTATCATAACTTCCCCTAAACATAAATAGGGACTCTCTATGCCTCAATCAATCAAATCAAACTCACTGGGACTTAATTTCAAGGAGTATGGTGGATGGTACAGTATATTCCAGTCCCATCGACCGAACAGAGCAAGCGCAGCTTGCGCTGTATACGCCAGCGCATTGTCATGCAAATTGATGGGTGGGTTGCGCAGAAAGTGTTGCCGCTTATTTCGCAAACCTTGGAGAATGCATAGGACAATTGCCTGAGTCGTGCCTCTTCCTCATGTGATTTCAAGTGTAATAACCTGGGCATTAACTGCAACAGGAGCCAAAAAATTAATTCTCCCATCTTCTGTCGTTACTTGTTTCCTTTTGTTGGTTGACTTGTCACTCGTTTTCTTCTGCTACGTTGTCTAGGTGTTACACTACTACATTTACATAACTGCTTGAAGAGGTTGATAAAGAATTGCTCTAGTGGGTGACTTCTACTGGGATATGTTTCCCCATACACTGTTCAATCACGAACTGCATTCTTTCTACTCTCCATTCACCATGAGCATGTCGGCCTTTTATTCATTACTAAATCCCATCGTAGTGTGACAACCTACTACTTAGATTGCCACACACTAAAGAATTGCACTCGAGGAACACACAACCACATAACAAACATAAAATTATCGTACCTAGCAACTGCGCAGGTTACATGGGCAAACAAATATGGGATCGGAAACTTTTCACAATACGATATCTCGTAAAGTAATGGCACTATAGTTGTGAAAAACATAACTGACATTTTAACTTACCCTACTTTTAGTTTGTTAGTGCCAATAGGGACTATTACATTTAAAAAATGTATTTTGCACAAAAAGTACACTTTATGAATTATTAAAACATGTTAATTCGGTAATAATACTAGACAATACTAGACCCTCATTAACAATACATCCTGTGGGAATGATATTTTCACTCTGCTGCGGAGCGTTCTCTGATATAAACTTCCTGGTGAATTAAACCTGTGTACTGGTACTGGGATTAGAACCTGGGACCTTTGCCTTTCGCGGGAAAACGTTCTGCCGACTGAGCTATCCTGGCACGCTTCACGGTCCGTTCTCACAGCTTTATTTCCGCCATTATCAACTCAGCTATCCCAGTATGTTTCACGGCCTGTTCTCTTTTTTTTTCCAAACATCATGGAAGCAAATATCTTATAAAGACAATAGCGGAAACGCTGTGGCATTTTTTTAACTGCAGGGCAGAAGAAACAAAAGCAATCATCTCTTCCATGAATTGCGTAACACGTCGGTGCTTCATGATGTCAGGCGAAAATCTATGAATATATTTTCGTAAATAAATAAATCAATATTTTATAATATTGTTAACGAACTGTTTTCGATCAATGAAAACAAAACTTATTGTAGATAGTTCTTATTTCAGACCACTGAAGATGTGTTATATTCAATGAAACGATTGAATATCATTTAATTGTGTGGACGGACAAACAATATCCTCCATAATTTGTACAGCTGTTTATTGGGATAGAATTCGAACTCAAAATAACACAATACCTGCCGTAAGTTGTTTTAACCACATGCATGAACGCACTTTCCATGAGCAGTTAGGTAGAAGAACGGAAGGTACCTTATACTGGAAAAGGAAGAATTTATTTATATATAGCCTTATGATTTTTTTTAACACGAAAGGTATTGTGATGATTTTTCTAAAAGATTCCTCTACCCCTGAAATAAAGGGAAAATGAAACTTGCTGTTATAAATTTCCTGTTATAGTACATTAACCATTATTCTTAATAAACAATATGCAAGTAACAAAATAAATCATTTATCTTTCGCTTTACAAAGTCTTATTTCTGAAATATTTCTCAACAAAGTGACCTGGACGTAATACATAGCTATTATTCAAATTCTCTGGGCTCTTTTTTTTTTAAATTTTATCCAAGTCAGCTCTTCGCTTCGAATAACCCACTATCTATAAACTACTTATAAACAAGATTAATCAATGCGCCAAAGACACTGTTCATTAAAAGTAAACGATCCCAGTTTACCCATCTTAAACTATCATATTTAGAATTCTCTATTTTTCAGTAGCCTGAAGAAAGATTTCGGACTGAATCGATATTTGTAGTTAGCTATTAAAGCTCTGTGTAACACATACACTCCCTCCTCCAATCATTTGCTACTTCTATAAAGTACGACGACGAACGAGGTTAAGTGTTCTGAGTCTCGCAGTGTTAATTGGCCATTCAGTCGCCATTTTAGTTTACAACTCATGCCAGGATGTGCTCGAGAGTGCTGTCGCACGTTTCAGCATAGAGTGATAAGCTATTTGACAGAAGTTCTCCTGCGAACCTTCCAGGGCTAGCACTTCTGGAAGAAGGGATATGCTGGAGACATGGATTAGCCACAGACTGGGGGATGATACACTCCCGGAAAATTAAAAAAATAACACAATTAATTCGTCAACCCAGCAGAGTGAAGTTTTATTGACACATTCTTGAGAATGTATACAACACATGCAGTGAGAACCATAAGCACGTCAGTACAGTCATCAGAGTGTACAGAATGTCGACGCTAGTATCGTGAATACCCTCCTTTTGCAGCAATGCAGGGTGAAACTTTCTCATGAAGACGACTGTAGAGGTGCCGAATGAAGTCTTACGGTAGTATGGCCTGCCATGCAATTTCCATCTGATGCCACAGTTGAACCATATCTTGTACCAGTCGTGTAGACCGCGCCAAGATGACGTTTCATCCGGTCCCAGACATTCTCTATGGGGGACAGATCTGGTGATAATCATGGGTACACCTAAAAGAGCACGTCGGGTTGTGCGGGGTACTTGTGGACTTGCGTTGCCCTGTTAGAAAAGCACATTGCCTTGTTGATGCATGAACGGTGGCAAGATGGGTTGAATGATGGTTTCAATGTACTGTGTACTGTTCACCTTTCTAACAACGAACACCAGATGAGAACAGCCAGTGTAAAATTTGGCTCCCCACACCGTAATGCCAGGTTGTCTCTGTCGCCTACACTCCAGATCTTCGCACTTCCCTAGATACCACCACTCACGCATACGAGCATCATTGGCACCGAGGCAACGACGACTCTCATCACTAAAGACGACACGTCTTCATTCGTCCCTCCATAAACGCCTACCATAACACCATTGGAAGCAGGCTGAAGGATGTTGGATCGTGAGCGGAGGACACTATAATGGTACACATAATCGTGCATCATTGTCAGGGGAGCGATATTCTACACTCGCCATTCTCCTCTAGTGATCGTCTAGAGAACATTCAACAGTGCACGGTACCACTCATGCACCAATATGGTGCTATGCTTTTCCAACAGGGCAATGCAGATCCACATGTATCCGTGCTCTTCAAGGTGTACGTCAACTACCCTGTCCAGCACGATCCCCAGATCTCTCCCCCATTGAGCATGTTTGGGACCGCATGAAAGCATACTGTTATAATCGGTGGCGACTTTAATTTACCCTCGATATGTTGGCATAATTACGTATTCAAAACCGGGGGCAAATATAAAACATCGTCCGAACTAGTTCTGAATGCTTTTTCTGAAAACTACTTCGAACAGTTAGCTCATGAACCCACTAGAATAGTACGTGGTTGCGAAAATACTCTTGATCTCCTAGCAACAAATAATCCCGAGATAGTAAAGAGCATCAAAACAGATACAGGGATTAGCGAACATCGAGTTGTAGTAGCGAGACTGAATATCGAAATTCCCAAATGCACCAAAAATAAACGAAAAATATATCTATTCAATAAAGCAGATAAAAATTCATTACGTTTCATTGGCAGAACGCTTAGAAGATGCACCAGCTCCACCAAAGAGACTGCCTACATCACACTTGTGCGTCCTCTCTTGGAGTACTGTTGCCCCTTGTGGGACCCTCACCAGGTGGGACTGACGGAAGATATTGAGAAGGTTCAGAGAAGGGCAGCTCGTTTTGTTTTATCACGTTACGGGGGGGGGGGGGGGGGGAAGCGTCACGGAAATGTTGCACGAATTGGGGTGGAAATCATTAAAAGAAAGACGTTATTCATTGCGGCTTGATCTGTTTGCGAAGTTTCAATCACCGACTTTTAGTTCTGAATGTGTAAATATTTTGCTAGCACCCACCTACTTAGGGAGACATGACCATCCCAATAAAATAAAAGAAATCAGATCTAAAACGGAACGATTTAGGTGTTCTTTCTTCCCGCGCGCTATTAGAGAATGGAACGGTAGAGAAAAGTTATGAAAGTGGTTAATGAACCCTCTGCCAGGCACTTAAATGTGATTTGCAGAGTATCTATGTAGATGTAGATGTAATCGTGTGTTGTATACAACCTCAAGAATGTGTTAATAAAATTTCCCTCTGCTGGTTCGATGAATTCATTGTGCTCTTTTTTTATTTTTTTTATTTATTTATTTATTTATTTATTTATTTATTTATTTATTTATTTCATTTTCCAGGAGTGTCTTTTCTAGAATGATATTTTCACTCTGGAGCAGAGTGTGCACAAAGGCAAAGGTCCCATGTTCGAAACCCGGTTTGACACTCTCAAGGGGAACACCAAGTATGGTACCAACGAATTTTGATGAGGCACAGGTATATTGTGCGGGAACTCCTCCAGACCACCAAGCTAAAAGGATTTGTTCCAATGCGCTTTAGTTTCCACGAAACTCGCGATCAAAGTCCAGCGCGTTACAGCTATACCATACTGAGTCACCAGAAGCATGTGAGCCAGCGTGGTGTAATTAGCAAGGCGCTAGTCTGTAGCGCATACGACCGAAGTTCAAATCCAACTTGAAACCATTTTTTTTTTTATTTGTCGACGATTGATTGTGCATAATTATATGCTTAAATATCCACTCATATGTTAATGCTTGAGTAATTGGTCATGATATAGCTTATGTTTATTGCTCAATATCTATTGTGCACGATTATTTTATTTTATTACTTATTTCGAAGAATACTTTTACGGCGACTGAAAGATCAGTAAACCGTCTGTAGTTACCAGCTGTAACATTTGTGCAGCATTTGCTAGTTGCGTTTACAGTCCCCGGCCCCACTGTTGTTACACCGTCGAATGCAGTGTGTTCCAATTTACGCGTTCCAGCGACTTATTATGCTTCGGCCAGGCGGGTACTCATCCGTAGCATATCGTACATATGTAACTGTAATTACCTGATATAACCTTATCGTTGCAGTAAGAAATGAGGAATATAATTATACACAGTCAATCACCGGACAAGTGTAAAAATAATAATAATAATAAAATAAAATAATAAATTTCGTGCAGTCGAACACCTGGATAATTACACAACGCTGGCTTACCTGCTCACGATGACTCAGTACAGGTATAGCTGTTAGACGCTGGACTTCGATCGCGATTTTCGTGGAAACTAAGGCGCATTGGAACAAATCCTTTTAGCTTGGTGGTCTAGAGGAGTTCCCGCACAATATACCTGCGTCTCATCAAAATTCGTTGGTACCATACTTGGTGTTCCCCTTATCATTTTTAATACGCCAGGAAGTTTCAATCCATCCTGTGAAAATCATGTGAGGATACAGGGTTTTAGCTTAGTACCCTCTTTGGTACGTTTTGGTCGAACAGTAGTTATCGTTACCGTGCAGCGATAGTTGCTGGGCGACAATGCTTAGGTTTGAACCTTTCTTGTTGGTTGGCCGGTGTGCGTCAGTCTCCCGCCGACCACAGAGCGAGGCAGTCTCACGTCGACAGTGAGTCCATAAACCGCATTTAGCGGTGGCTAACTTGCGTCCATCAGTCGTATGGCATTTGAGTTTCAGTTGCAGTTGCTATTGAAATGTTTCAGTGTGAACTTGTAGATGTATATAGTAGTGGCACGCGGTTATTTAATCAGTGTATTTAAAGAAAGAGTTATTAACATTTGTCATTCCGTAATAAAGACTGTTAACAAAGGTTATTGTTATTGGTCAACCCAATAATTGTCCGCATCCCATCAAACCATTGGAACAATGATTAAGGATTAATTAAAGAGCAGATAGAATATAACGACACCTTCGTCCATCGAGTATTAGGTGGACGCAGCTGTGACGTTATAACCACACATCAATAGCACTTTCCATTTTCGCAGTATTTGTCGAAAACGTTTTGGGTGGTCCACCCTGTATAAATGTGACACCAATTGCGCGACTCTTCAAGAAATGGCGAACGTGTCATGCCTGATAAGCTCGGCTGATAAGAGAACAGCCGTACCAACGAAATAATGTTTGGAGTCCGCGGTTCCGTACGAACGAAAACAGTCAGTACCTTTTCCCGACTACTCAGCACATAGTAAATCACGCACGGACGCGAACTCCGCTCGTTGTGCGCAGAGGTGTCCGTCGGCAGCGGCATCGCACTGTTGCAACCTAATGGTGCGTCGCGCCGCATTGCGCTGCTGAAAACTGCCGAGGCCGAACGGCAATTTACGCCCGCGGCCGCGGCGTGACAGCGGCCGTTTTGAAGCGTTAATTTCGCGATCATCGCAAAGGCGATGACTCCGATCGTGCTGCGCCCGGGTCCGTCGGCGCTCGGACGTCAAAACGGCCAGCGCGGGCGGTGGCGCCGGGGCGCGCGGGTGACGACGAGTGACGCCGCTGCGGTGGCGTGCTTTATGGGCCGTGCGCCGATAAATAGGCGAGGCCAGCAGCGTCGAGAGGCGCGTGATGGCCGCTCGCGTCCAATTTATCGCCGTGTGGCGGCGGCCGCGGTGGCTGCCGCTGCCACTGCCGCTGCTTTATGCAACTCGGCCGTCACGTGTCATTAAGCGGCGCGGAATTTGCCGTCGCATCGGCGCCGGGTCGCCGTGCTCGTCTGTGCCGGCGCACAGTGCGGGGTGCGACAGCCCGCGGTTGTCGCCATACTGGTGTGAGAGGGGCGAGCAGGGCTCACAGCGTGGCGTAACAAGTGCGCGAAGCGGCTTTACAGAACAGGTGAAAACGCTAATTGTGCCTGCCGATGAAGGGAAACTGTCTCGGTGTACAAGAGGTTGCGTGGACAGTAGCAGAGCAAGGCCGATTCTGGCGTAGAAATAGACCTCTAATAGCTTATGGTAGTACTTTCTGTCTCTCTGCATACTACGAAGAAATTCT
This sequence comes from Locusta migratoria, assembly GCA_026315105.1. Taxonomy (NCBI): domain Eukaryota; kingdom Metazoa; phylum Arthropoda; class Insecta; order Orthoptera; family Acrididae; genus Locusta; species Locusta migratoria. Next base: position 117,117,148 of record CM048744.1, on the reverse strand, counting down.
GATGAGAAAGGGGAATGGGGTAAGTGGGAGGTGGGGTTGTTTGGGGAGGTAAAGTGCTGGGCTAACAGCATCAGACAACAAGTGTGTGATTCAGCTTTACAAAACAGGTGTGAACGCCAATTGTGCCTGCGAATGAAGGGAACTGTCTAGGTATACAAGAGGTGGCGTTGACAGTAGCAGAGCAAGGCCGATTCTGGCGTAGAAATAGATCTCTAATATCGGAGCAGGGCCGATTCTGGCATAGAAAAGTCATGAAATAGAGCTCTAATAACTAATGGTAGTACTTCTGTCCCTCTGCAGACTACGAAGAAATTCTGATGAGAAAGGGGAATGGGGTAAGTGGGAGGTGAGGTAGTTTGGGGAGGTGAAGTGCTGGGCTAACAGCATCAGACAACAAGTGTGTGATTCAGCTTTACAAAACAGGTGTGAACGCAAATTGTGCCTGCGGATGAAGGGAAACTGTCTCGGTGCACAAGAGGTGGCGTTGACAGTAGCGGAGCAGGGCCGATTCTGGCATAGAAAAGTCATGAAATAGAGCTCTAATAACTAATGGTAGTACTTCTGTCTCTCTGCAGACTGCGAAGAATTTCTGATGAGAAAGAGGAATGGGATAAGTGGAAGATGGGGTTGTTTGGGGAGGTGATGTGCTGGGCTAACAGCTTCGGACAACAAGTGCGTGAAGCGGCTTTACAAAACAGATGTGAACACTAATTGCCCCTGTGAAAGAAAGGGAAACTGTCTCGGTGTACAAGAGGTGGCGTTGACAGTAGCGGAGCAGGGCCGATTCTGGCGTAGAAAATGTCATGAAATAGACCTCTAATAGCTGATGGTAGTACTTTCTGTCTCTTTGCAGGCTATGGAGAAATTCTGTGAACTGATGAAGGGGAATGGGGTAAGTGGAAGGTGGGGTTGTTTGGGGAGGTGCAGTGCTGGGCTAACAGTGTAGGACAAAAGGGCGTTAACGACTTTAGAAATCAGGTGTGAACGCCAATTGTGCCTGCAAATGAAGGGAAACTGTCTCGATGTACAAGAGGTGGCGTTGACAGTAGCAGAGCAAGACCGATTCTGGTGTAGAAAATGTCATGAAATAGACCTCTAATAGCTTATGATAGTACTTTCTGTCTCTCTGCAGACTACACAGAAATTCTGTCAACTGATCAGGGAGAGGAATGGGGTAATGGGGAGGTGAGGTCGTTTGGGGAGGTGAAGTGCTGAAGCTAACAGCGTCGAATAACAAGTGCGTGACGCGGCTTTACAAAACAGATTTGAACGCTAATTGTGTCTGCAAATGAAGGGAAACTGTCTCGGTACAAGAGGTGGCGTTGACAGTGGCAGAGCAGGGCCGATTCTGGCGTAGAAAATTTCATGAAATAGACCTCTAGTAGCTTATGGTTGTACTTTCTGTCTCTCTGCAGACTACAGAGAAATTCTGTGAACTAATGAGGAAGGGGAATGGGGTAAGGGGGAGGTGGGGTTGTTTGGGGAGGTGAAGTGCTGGGCTAACAGTGTCAGACAACAAGTGCATGATGCAGCTTTACAAAACAGGTGTGAACGCTAATTGTGCCTGTGAATGAAAGGAAACTGTCTCGATACAAGAGGTATCATTGACAGTAGCAGAGCAGGGCCGATTTTGGCGTAGAAAATGTCATGAAAGAGACCTCTAATAACTTATGGTAGTACTTTCTGTTAGTCTTGAGTAGTTCGCAAACGAACTAGTTCTGAAGAGCGCTCCCACAGGCGAACTATGCGAACTAGTTCTCAGATCCCTCGCCTCTTAGTTCATCCACTCCTTTTCCGAAGACTGGTGGGGAGCAGCGAGGGAACACAAGAGCGCATAGAATTGCGTGATTCTTTTCTGCCAGTTACCGTCATTTCAAGCTGAGATGCAGCTCAGCTGAAGTTTCAGATTTCACTGCCACAAATTTTCTTTTCTAAGGTATTCAGCAGTGTCATAACAAAAGAATGAGCTCTTTTAGTTGCAGGAGCAAAAGCCAATAAGAGCGGACAAACTAAAAAGAGCGACCTACTTTGTAGCTGAACTGCAAACTAAAAGGAGAGCTACCGGTCATGAACTAAAATATGCGCGATCGGTCGAGAACTAAAATATGTGTGATCAGTCGAGAACTAAAATATGTGTGATCAGTCATGAACTAAAATATGCGCTATCGGTCATGAACTAAAATATGTGCAGTTGGTCGTGAACTGAAACATGCATAACCAGTCGTGGACTATTATGCCAAATGTATCTCGCTTCTTAGTTCATTGGATTGTTTCCCGAAGACCGACAGGCAGTAGCGAGAGGCGGCGCAGCAGAATTAAAAATCACATGTTTGTCTTCTGCTGATGAGAGCCATTTCGAGGTGAGCATCTGCCTGCTAGATTACATAGTTCTGTGCTACAAAATTTCTGTTTTGAAGTAGTCTGCACTCTGCAATATCTGACTAATAAATTCCATAATGCCAAGATATAGAGATAAGCCTAAACTGAAACAGGAGAAATTATCCACAAACTGTTTCTTTTGGTTTCCATGATATCATTAATGGCTCACGCAGCAAGTGCATGAAGCAGCTAGGTGGGGGAACTTCTCCCTCCACCTGCATGTGTAAATGGGAGCGGACGAACTAAAAGAACGAACTAGTTCGTGGAAGAACCGCGAACAAAAGTGAGCGCTCCCGATCATGAACTATTATGCGCAATTTTACTTTCTATCTCTCTGCAGACTACAGAGAAATTCTGTGAACTGATGAGGGAGGAGAATGGGGTAAGGGGGAGATGGGGCAGTTTGGGGAGGTGAACTGCTTGGCATACAGTGTAGGACAACAAGTGCATGATGCAGCTTTACAAAACAAGCGTGAACACTAGTAATAGAGAACCAGGAATAACTTTCGTTTTGGTTCAAGAGGTGGCATTGCTAATATCAAAGCAGTGCAGATTCTGGTATGTTCACTGACTTGGCAAACATTACTGCATATACATCTAATAGTGTTTGGAACATCTTATGACCTTGTGGGCTACAGTGAGCATGCACATCCTGAGAGGGGGGATTGGGGGAAGGGAAGAGGCTTAGAGTTGGGCTCGCAACAATAACAAGTGCGTGATGTGGTTGTATGGAGCCAGTCTTACCTGAGAATTGGGAAAACCAGTCTTGTTTTGGTTCAAAAGCTGTTGTGAGGAAGAGGAGTGACGAAGGGGCAGGGAGGGGAGAACAGGGCTCATGATATAGGATGTGACAGAGCTTTAAAAAACAGGTGTGAACGCTAATTGTGCATGAGAATGAGGTAAAACTGTCTTGGTACAAGAGGTGGCGTTCATAGTAGCAAAGAAGGGCCGATTCTGGCATAGATGATGTTATGGAATAGGCCCCTAAAAGCTGGTGGTAGGACTTTCTGTCTCCCTGCAGACTACGTAGAAATTCCGCGCAAGTGATGAGGGAGGGGAATGGGGTAGGGTGCAGTTGGTGTGTCGAGGAGGAGGGGAAGAGCTGGACTAACAGCGTAGGATAACAAGTGTGTCGCATGGCTTTACGAAACAGCTCTGAATGTTAATCGTACCTGAGAACCAGGAGAAAATTTTGGTACAAGAGGTGGTGTTGCAAGTATCAAAGCAGGGCCTATTCTGCCGTAGAAGATGTCATGCAATAGGCCCCTAATAGCTTGTGGTAGGACTTCCTGTCTCCCTGCAGACTAAGGCGAAATTTCGTGGAAGTGATGAGGGAGGGGAATGGGGTAATAGGGATGTGGGATGTGGGTGAGGAGTGGAAAGTGCCGGGCTAACGGCGTCAGATAAAAGTGTGTGTAATGGCTGTCAAAACAGGTATAAACACTAATCATATCTGAGAACCAGGAAAAACTTTAATTACAAGAGGTGGCGTTGCTAGTATCAAAGCTGGGCCGATTCTGGCATGTTCACTGACTTGGCAAATGTCACAGTATATGCATCTAATAGCGTGTGGGCCTTCCTATCACTCTGTGGACTACAATGAGACTTCACAGGTCTCGAGGGAGGAGATTGGGGTAAGGGAGATGGTGCAGAGTGGGGCTTGCAACAATAACAACTGCATGATGCAGCTGTACAGAGCATGTGTGAACAGAAATCATGCTTGTAAATGAGGAGCAACTGTCTTTTTCGTACAAATAGCAAAGCTGGGCCGATTCTAGCGTTGAAAATGCCATGAAATTGACCTTGTGGTAGGACTTTCTATCTCCAAGCAGACTACAGACCAATTCCATGGAAGTGATGAGGGAGGGGAATGGGGTAAGTAAGAGGTGGGGTGTGGATGAGGAGGGGAAGTACTGGGCCAACAGCATCGGGTAATAAATGTGTGACACAGCTTTAAAAACAGGTTTGAATGCTAATCATACCTGAGAAACAGAAGAAACTCTCGTTTTGTTACAAGAGGTGGTGTTGCTAGTATCACAACAGGGCCGATTCTTGCTTGTTCACTGACTTGGAAAATGTCACAGTATATGCATCTAATAGCGTGTAGGAGATCTTATCACCATGCAGACTATAGTGAGAATTCGTGGAAGTACCAAGGAAGGGGATTGGGGGGAAGGGGGGATGTAGAGGGTGTAGAGTGGGGCTGGCAACGATAACAAGTGTGTGATGTGGTTGTATGGAGCACATGTGAATGCAAATCGTACCTGAGAACTGGGAGAAACTGTCTTGTTTTAGTTCAAGAGTTGGCACTGGTAGTAACGAAACAGGGCCAGTTCTGCTATGTTCACTGACTTGGCTTCTGTCACAGGATAGGCATCTCATAGTTTGTGGGACTCTCACCCAATGGGCTACAGCATGACTTTGTGGAAGTGATGAGCAATGGGAAGTGGGGGATGGGGGATGGGGGAAAGTCAGAATGTCATATAATGAGAGTGGTGTGGCTGTATGAAGCAGGTGTGAATGTGAATCATTCTCAATGAGGTGCAACTGTTTCGTTTTTGTACAAGCAAGTGGTAGCAAATCAGATCTTGTCTCCTGCCTTCCAGACTTGACAGTTCTGTGAACCTTGCAGAACTAGCACTGCTGTAAGAGAGGCAAAGGTCCTGGGTTCGAATCCCAGTCTGTCATACAGTTTCATATCAATGCACATTCCGCCTTAGAGTGAAAACTACATTCTGAAAACATCCTCTAGGCTTAGCTAAGCCATGTCTTTGCAATACCCTTTCTTCCAGAAATGCTCGGTTCACAGGAGAAGTTGTGTGAAGTGTAGCAGATGTGGTAATGCCATACCTAAACTGGGGCACAACAGATCACAGCTGTTGCAGCTGGTGAAAGAGGGTGAGTGGGAATTGGGGGAAGGGGAATGTGGCGGGCAACAGCTGAGCTCACTCCATCAGATAACAAGTGCAAGAGGTAACTGTATGGAGCAGATGTGTACATGAATCATGCCTAAGAATGAGCAGAAACTGTGTTGTTTTGGTCTAAGAGGTGGTTTTGTTAGTATAAAGCAGGGACGACTAGCAAATGTCATGGGATAGGCTACTTATATCATGTGGGACATCCTATCACACTGTGGACTACAATGAGAGGCCATCCCTGTGACTCTTCAGAATAAAACTGATTCAATGTCAATGAAATTTTCATGCTGCTTTAGGGCTCTTGGTAAAATGTTAGTAAATGGTTACATTTTATATTGTCTATTATAAAATTGTAGTAGAACATAATTTTACTTTCACTTGTGTAAAATAGTCTTCCTTCTTTTTGAATTTTATCACTTCCAAGTATAGGTTACACAAAAGAATACCAATGGTGTGAATGGAATGAGATTCCAGAAGTGAAGAAACAGCACACAAATTACATTAAAAACTATTTTAACATAAGTTGTACACTACTTTTACACTTCAGCATTCTTCAGAAAAGCTTACTGTAAAAAACACAGTTATCAAACGATGTGTTTTGGTACCTGGTATCCTATAATAAAACAGCAAACTTACCTGCCAGATTCCAGACATGAGGATATTCAACAGAGCACTTGAAAGCATGCACTGTGTAAAATATATTGAATTTTCCTAACCAAAAAGTTTTATTTTGACATATATCCAATGAAAATAAATAACAAGATACGAGGGGTTAACTGTAATATTGTAATGCAGGCTTTTTATCTGAAAAAAAGTGTTTTTCTTTACATTCTTGCTGTAAGTGGAATAGGCAGGCTGCTAGGTTGTAAATACAAAGAATGTTTATTAACAAAACTGTTATTAAATATATAGCTTGAAAGATGGCTGTCTCCCACCTTCCCTAGGTTTTTAACATTGTAATTTAACTAAGTTCACTAGACAGGCTTTTTTGCTAAACGAGAACCCCTTTTGTTCGGAGGCATGAGGAATAGCCTTTCATTTCATGTTTTAAATGTAAGTTTCTTGCGATTTTGTGTTAATATTGCTGGAATTTTATTATGCTAATAATTTATCATTGTGTCTATGAATGTGACAATATGAGTGGTTTCCCTGTGATGACACTGTCCCTGTGAGAATGTGTACTAGCTTTATTCTGTATGTGCATGTATGAGCAACTTCCAGCATGGCAGTCTGAGTGTATGTATGAAAATTTTCTTCGTCGGCTGCTGGCTGCTCGCTTTGCATGTTTTTCTGGCTTCGAGTCGATAGGTAGTCGTTACCGACTTCTGCTTTTGATGCTACCAAAGAGGTTCCTGCACCCTTTGGTTACAAGTTCGGTTGGCAATTCCCGGTAGCGAGCTTCGGTGAGACATCCAAGTCTAGGCTCTCCCCACCACCTCAGTATTCCTCTCTTGAGATGGTAGCGATTCCTTGTTTGGTTTGTTCAAGTTGGATTTCAGAACTTAGGTTCATTTTTCGGAAAAAGTTTCTCTGATCATATGTGGAAGGGTACTCTATTTCATTTCAATGATTTTGCATAGATAAATACGGTGAATATGTAACTAATTCGGTTTGATAATGACTGGGTATCTGTAAGATAGTGAGACTAGCTAGCAGTGTACGAACTCTGTTTGATTTCTTTCTAGCTTTGTGGGATGCAACTAATGTGCGGGAATATTTTTATTCTGTGTAGTGCATGTCAAATATTCCATTTCCCCTCTCCACGAGTGATATGGGCTCCACATAGTGTGTTCTTAGAACAAATCCTTCAGCTACCGCTGCGCCTGTTTCTATGCCCGTCAGGCTAGAAATTATGTGTGTATCTTCCCTTAGTACATTGTGATCTCCTCTCGGTCTATTTTAATTTGCTAATTCGTTTGCAAACTTGTACTTTGCATTCAGACTCTGTCATTAAATTCTCTTCTAGCCTTGTACGACCCCATTTATTAGCTTGCTTATGAAATGTTACATATTTTTATGGGCTGCATGCCGTATTTCTTAGTTGATTTACTCCAACTTTGAATTTATTCCATTTTTCTGATTTTTGAAGACTGGACTTCGTCCATCCGTGTAAACCCTTCCAATAGCCACTGGCTATATTTCTTTAGCTTCCTTATGATATCCTACGCATTTCTAAGGGTTGCATGCTGTAACTATTTTTCTTTATTTTTGAGTTTTTGTTTTTTACTGGTTTTCGGAACCACGTTGTTCCGAACTCCGACTTCAAGGGTTTATAGCTAGTCACTTGAGTTCTCGCCACTGCTCACCAGTGCCTTACTATTGTCTATTCTTCATAATCTATGATTCCGTTGATTTTTGTCGAAATGAATACGATCTTTAAGCACTTTGCCTTCAGTGGGATGCGAATATGTAATGTAACAGACACGTGCCGTGTGTCTCAGTAATTCTGCATGTTCACGGTTTGATTTTAATAGAAATTAATCTCGCTACTATCACATACCATCTCATGTAAATAAAGACAGACCAGATCCACCTACGAAGTTTTTTTTCTCTTATGTTGTGTGGTACATCCTGCTTCTGCTTCGTATCAGCACGCTGAGTTGGGTGAGTTTCGCTTTGATTCGCGCGTGTGAGTGGCTGAATGCTTGTTGATTGTAAATCCGTCCCCCGACGATGTTCAGCTCAGATTACTTTAGGTTAATTTTCAATGGAATGCATTTTTATTGTTTAACAAAATTGGTTCCCCCATTTGCGCATGTTTGAACTGAATAAATAATTGTCAGTGAAATTTTATCCTACTTATGAATATTAGTTTATGAATGCCCTCCCTTTTTAATATAATGTTGTTTTTCACCAGTGCTGGGAACAAATTCAGATGCAGATCATCATATTTTAATTCCGATGCGCCATAAATGTTCTCTCAGCCACCTTCATGAAATGGTTTAGTTCTCAGTGGCTTTTATATTAATGAATGTGTGTTATTCTCGTGAACTAAGACGTGTGTCGGCCACCATCTCTTTTTCTTCCTGCTGATAAAGTAAATTTTGAGTCAGTCCTAAATTTTGGGACAGGGAACAAGATTCTGTTGCAGGAAGTAGTCCGTAGTTAATGAGAATCCTTTAACTGGTTTTTATGCCCAGAATTATATGTTTAAAGCAAGTTTTTTAACTGGTTCCTTTCAGCTAGAATTAATTTTACAAATAACGCTGTTCTTACAAGTTTTAAATCCTACTGAGCTTTGTATTATAAAGCCAATATTTCTATAGGTTGATGGATCCATACTTTTTTCGATATACTGATGGCCGATAAAGATGTTTTAAATTTCGATATTTTGGATTTTTTCTGTCTTTTCATCCTGCATTTGGACTACTAGGGTACGCCATCTTATAAATTTTGTGTGGGCCATGGTGCTCCACTAAGTCCACTTAGCCAAAACCCACGACCCCCTGGTTGGCAGGCCTACTGCTACGCTGCTGAGGGTGTGGGTGTTTTGTCATGCACCACCACATGGAGGTTGCTCCTCGTGGAGCTCTGTCACCCTCTTTCTCTGTATACATGCCAGCTTAATCATACACTTAAAAACTAATATAGAAAATAATGCTGGAAGGAATTGATATCATGCATCCTGAAGGGGTGTTTACAAGAGTACGAAGGGGTGGAGATCACTTCTGAACAGCGCATCGCAACGCATCCCAAATGTGATCAACCATCTTCATGTCTGGCGCTTTTGGTGGCCATAGGAGGAGTTTAAGCTCAGAAGACTGTTCGTGGACCCACTATGCAGCAATTCTGGGCGTGGTGTGTCGCATTATCCTGCTGGAATTGCCCATATCCGTCGGACTGGACAATGGACATGAATAGATGCAGGTGATGAACCGTAATGCATACTTATGTGTCGTCAGAGTCGTATTTCGCTATATCAGGGGTCCCATATCTTCAATTGCGCATGCCCCGCCCATCACAGTCCAATGCTGTCATTGAGGGTACACGAATTCATGAGGTTTTTGTCAATGACTGTATACACCCATCTGGTCGATACAATTGGAAACGAGACTCCTCAGACGAGACAACATGTCTCCAGTCATCAACAGACCAGTGTCGGTGTTTACATACCTTTATGTTTGCATATTCAGTTTCTTTGGCTGTGCAGTCTGAACTCTTTTGGCCCAGCGAAGTACAGCAACTGAACGTGGCATGTACTCTACAACTGGTTGGAAGTTCCCTGCACGAATTAAGTCGTACTGCCTTTGTAACCGCCAATTGGATTGTGTGCACGAATTGACCTCTTCAATATGGCTGAAAGAAATTCGATGGGATTCATACCGGCATTCTGGATGGTATAACCATTCGCTGGAACTTTCTGAAATATTCATCAAAACAATTGAAAACCGTTTAGGTTTGGAGACATGACACATTGTAATCCATACAGTTTCCATTGTTCTTGGAGAACATGAATCGCTACAAATGAAGTAGCCGAACGTAGCCATTTCTACTCAGTATTCTGTTTAGTTGTACCACAGCACCCAGTATATTCCATGTGAAAACAGACCACATACACTATTATTGAGCCACCACCAGCTAGCACAGTGCCTTGTCGACAATTTGTGTCTATCGCTTCGTTGCGTCTACGTCACACAGTAAAACTACCATTTCTTACCAACTGAGATTGAGACTGACCTGAATAAGCCACGGTTTTCTGGTCCTGTGGTCCTACCAATATGGTATGAATCCTACAGAGGCGCTATAGGTGATTCCGGGCTCTGGTCGGTCGTCTGCTGCCGCAGCCCATTAAAGCCAAAATGCCCCACATTATCCTAACGCATATTTTCGTCCCACATTGATCTCTGATGTTATTTCACGATGAGTTGCCTATCTATCAGCACTGCCACTCTTCTCTAAGTTCACGTCAGTGTTGAGAAGCAGTTCTTGGAATTTGGTGACATTGTGGACGTCGTAAAAATCAATTCCCTAACGATTTTCGAAATGCAACATTCCATGCTTCTAGCTCCAACTACCATGCCTCGTTCAAATTCTGTTAATTCCTGTCGTGCGCCCATAATCATGTCGGAAAACATTCCATACCTTTTGTACACAATATTACCAACGTCGCTGTCAGCGCATGTATGTTTTGTTTAACGTTGGAAGTGCTCTGAGGAAAGATAAAGGAAAGACTTTTTGTACTAATGCCAAGCTTTGCTGCGAACAAAACTGTAACCACAAACTGTGATCCTCTACCGGCGTAGAAAGTGCAAATTGTTCCCATATTTATCCTTAATTAAATGTTGTGGCATCCTTCGGAACGTGTACACCACGCTCTGTTGCATATTTCTGCAATGCTGCAAAATGGATCATGTCATACCTCGCTAACAGGAGAGAAAGTCTGTCAGTGCAAGGTACTAGTGAATTTAGCCATCAGTCATCATCAGATTGGGAGGAAATTACGTGTGGTGTTCCATAAAAATCCATCTTAGGACCATTACATTTCTTGTGTAAATTAATGACCTCTCATCAGTTACAGTGCCAGGAACAGAGTTCGTTCTGTTTTCAGTTTATACAAGTATTTCAATAATAGCATGTCGAACATAGTTCTAGAAAGGTCTGCTAATGATATTTTCATGGACATTAATAAAGGGTTTGAAGCCAACTCATTGACATTAAACTTTGAAAAGTCTAACTAGAAGCAGTTCAGAACATGTAAGAGGTTTTCATCCAGTAATGCATAAAGCATGAAGAAGAGCAGATAGAACAGTTTGACAGTATTAAATTCGTGGGATTACAACTTGGTAATAAATTCAGTTGGGAGGAGCACACCACAAAACTGTAGTATTGTATTTGCGCATCGAGTGTTAGCAGAGATAGACAACATAAAAATCAAAATGCTTGCATGCTTTGCTTACTTTCATTCCATATCATTTAGTTTAATATTTTTGGGCAACTCTTCAAGTCAAGTAAAAGTCCGAAAGCGTGTAATGCATATTATTTGTGGAGTAAATTCACGGACATTCTGTAGAAGACTCGTGAAAGAACTGGATATACTAACTACTGCCTCTCAGTATATTTATTCATTAATGATACTTGTCACAGATAATATATCCCTTGTTCTAACAAACAGATTAGTTCATACATACAATACTAGAAATAAAAAACAATCTATACAAGGACGAAAGCACTTACCTCAAAAATGGGTTCACCACTCAGGGACACACATTTACCAGTTTCAGATTGTTTTGTACCTAAAAATTTTCGAAATATTGTCAGGGTATATATTGTAAGTCCTGTTTCATATTTCTTCTTTGACATATATCTGAAGATGCCCTAACCGGGCGAAACGCGTCATTGAATAAAAATATTTTCAATAAAGACGTTCTTTTATTCGAGAATTCAACTTTTCAGTAACTTGCCAACAACTATAAAAAAGGCTACAAACAGAGATTAGTTTAAGAGGAGCCGCTGCGTGGTCTAACGCATCATGCTACGGATTGGGCGGTTGTTCCTGTCGGATGTGCGAATCCTCCCTTAGGCAAGAGTGTCTATCTTGTCGTTAGTGTACGCTGGTTTAAGTAGTTTGTACGTCTAAGGACTGATGACCACAGCAGATTGGTCCAATAGGTTTACATACATTTGAGTTTGAAAGAGGAGCCTGATTGACTTACTAGTGGCCAACTGCTACTCCAATGACGAATTTTTGAATAGAATCAAATGATGTGTTGTATGTGTCCATACTATTAGTATTATCATTTCAGCTTGTGGAAAATAATAATAATAATTTATATATCAACATATTCCACATCCTCGAGGACACCCTTAATACGGATATATCGAATGGATATCTAATCTAATCTAAACGCAATCGGCGGACTTTCATAATTTATTTATCTGCTTTATGGTTCGTGTTTTTAGTTGTGAGCGCGATTTATCTATTACTTAATGAGTGAAGTGGTTTATAAACCGTTCCGCAATCGGCTGGTTACCTTAATGCTCATGTCAAAATATTTTGTAGTTATTGTGCTACCTTCTTGGTATATGCAGTCATTTCTGCTTGAACCTGTTCAGTGCTTGGATTGCCAACTGTCTTGCTCTTGAACTCTTTCCGTTAACAGTGGAACATTCCTCTCATTTTCTATCACCGCTCATTGTGCTAGACCTCTTCGTCTCTTTTCGGTATTTTGCTTATGTTCTGAGACGCTTGATCTTTAGTCTATATTTTTGAGTTCGAAGTAGTTTCCAAGGTTCATAGTTTTTAAAGAAGAAAATAAATCATATTGCAGTTGTTATGAGTTTATTTACAAGATTTAGTAGGCGACTGCTGCGGCTTGTCTCTTCGTTTTACTGCAAGAGGTCCATGTTAACATACTGCAGGGTGTGGATGTCATATTGTGTAATACCTAGTAATTAATATTTCTCGTGCACATTACGCTTCAAAGAAAGGTTATCATTAGCTTTTTCAAGTTGTAATGAAGACAAAATAAAATTATCGTAATGTTTTCTGAATCCAATTGGAAATATTTGTTAAAGTAAATTGTAATATTTAAGTTATTTCTGATCTCCTAGGCGATATTTGTTTTAAAAAAATTATAATGAACTTTGGGCTTTAAAACTCTTTTTGCCTCTGAGTTGTTTTCTTAGCGCTGCTGAGTTCGAATGTGACCTGCCTTCTCTTTATTATTTATAAGTCTTTATTACATTAATTTTATTAATTATTTCATAAAATGTAGCGGAAGTTCACGGATGTATTCAAAAAATGATGCCAAAGACATGTGATCAGAATCGTAAATTTAAAAACAGATTGAAGTCATTTGAGTTAGAATTAGACAAGAACTTAACAGGTTTTGAGGACTTAACTACTACAGAGAGCACTAAGGAAGATGACGAAACGATCCAGTACTACTTCCATAAAATAATTAAATCACGACACTGTAACGAAGACAGAAGAATATAGCTACCGATATTTACGAATATACATTAAAATCACTTCTGTAAGACGCTGAACACATATTTGGTGTTGGTAATATTATTCACATCTCCACACTGCCATTCAGTTTTACATTTTGGATGATGGAACAAAAATCATTAGATATTAATTTTGTGATGGTTTGATGGGATTGCCTATCCCATTCCCCTTAGTTTTAGTCTGCATATTATCCTGAACTACATCGTAATCGACGTAACGTTTTACCATAATTTTTTTTTTCATTTACTTCCATTTTTTTCACAAAGTTTTCACAAAAACGAATTACCTTTCTGTACTGATCCTTATGCTCCGACAAATATATTTATTTGATGAACTGAACACACATGGATCCTCGAAACATGTTTTCACCAACTGAAAAACAGAACTAAAAGCTGTATGCATAATGTGTACTGTACCAATCATTCACACACACGCACAAAATAGCAAACACTCCACGCATAATCCACATACAGCAATTTTCCAGAACGAGAATGAAACACAGAGATAAAATGACATACAGGTAACGAACATTACGGGGTAATATCTCTAACAAAGTACAGGGAAGTTTCAGACAGAATGAAATGACAGTGGACCGACAGCCATTTCTGCTATATTTACATAAAAACAACGAGTCAGAAAGGGAAATAATCCTAATGAACTTGATAAAATAATGAACTGTCATTGTATTTGTGCTTGAGGTCGATGAGTATGACTGTGGAAGCAAAAAAGCAAGTTGCATATGAACAAAATAACGCTGTTTTCTGTGACGTGAACCAACTGAATAATTCAATTGGAAAGCTGATGCAATATAATAGACTCATCTGTGATGATACTAAATTACTTCATGTTCTAACAGACGATATTCTCACCCATTACCGCCACAATTTACTTTCATTCTTCGACGCTGCTCTTTTTCAGAGATAACAAATGTATTTTGCAATTCAGATGAAAATTAGTATTTTTAAATGGCGCAAGCTATGCAAGTATTTATGAATCACTAGCTTTTATCTGCGGCTTCGCTCGTGTTGCTGTTCTTGCATACGTATCAACGACCATCGAAAATAAAATAATTTCGCAACCTTATTCTTCTGTTACGATCACGATCACCAGGATAAAAGTAAATTTCCAGTTTTCCAGTTTAAATACAGTAATGATGCTACATATTGACCTTTATGGAGATGAAAATAAAGGTATTATTAAATACGAAAAGAAACTTTGTTGCATGTGATTAAACTGCTGACTGAAGAAGCTATACACAATTCAACTTGTAAATTATGCAGGATTCAAATGTCACCGTAATCGGTACGGCAGCTTGAAGACGTTGGTGTCTTGTGTAAGCATTGTATTCATTACGTTGAATCGTATTACGTACCACATATCAACCTTCAAAAACCGTGATATATTTCAAAATTCAAAGAAGCGTCTCAGAAGCTATAAGAGATACGTTTATGCTCAGCTGTTCTATATTCGAGTTATATATTTAAAATGAACAAATATCATGAATTACACACTTTCTGAAGTAGCCTATGTTGTTCTTCACCTTTCAAGCTATATCCATACCAGTGTTCATCAACATCGGTTAAGCGGTTTAGTCGAGAAAGCATAGTAGACAGTGCTTCTTTCCTATGTATTATATTAGTACCGATGATATTCACTAAGACGAAATTTCTTGTTGAACGGGGTAAAAAAGAATAGATCATAACATGTTACCTCCATGTTTAGAAATAGTTATGTACTTCGGTAGATATAATGAATTAGTATGTCATGAAGAAGCACTTTATACATCTTTGTCTACATGTTCAAGCTTAGAGGGTTAATCGAACTAGCATTTATTTATTATGTTCATCATTCTTATTTCAGTTTAACTATTTGTTATATAAGTGAGTCAATCTATACTGTTCAGTTTTAGAGTGATCTTTTTCTTAATGTCATTATTACTGTCCAACCACATTTATTAGGAAATGTGATGGACATGAAGTCAATGAGTGCCCCAGCACTTACGTTCACAACCCTGATTTCATTTCTGTTATTTGACAGATGTGTCATTCAGTGTATAATATTCACTTTCATAATGATCATTTACATTGTTATTAGAATTGTTATATAAATTTGAATTCTACATATCCTAACATTAGTAAAATAAGAAATTAGATGGATGTACTTGTAGACATTGAAATATCCATTGAGTATGTTTATGATCCTTATTTCAGTTGAGCTCCATTAGATGAGTGAGTCAACATATAATGTTCAGCTTTATAAAGATCTTTTATAAATTACATCATTACTATCCAAACACATAATTATGTAATATAGCCTATCTACTACTTAATATGCATGAGATTATAATTTCGTTCTTTACCATAATTTTAAAAGAACTTTATACAATTTGCATGACATTACAAACTTTCAATATATATTTCGAATGATGTATTAGTAACAATGTAAAAGTGTATGCGACATATAAATTAGTATCTAGAAGCTACATCACTGAAATACAGTTTTCCTTACATCCCCTAAATAGATCAGACACCAATGATATTTGATAAAATGGTCGTGGAAGCATTTGTAATTAAACATGTATCATCTATGATCTCGTAACAATGTTTTTCTCGACATAGAGGTACTCTGCATTATTTTCCTTCACATTAAATTCAAAGTGCCTCAGTCTCTTCTCAAGGAATGATATTTTATTATATAGACATCGCAGAGTTTGACCATTCAGTACCATTCATTATGTTCACATAATACTGTAAGATTCGTTGATTACGCAATTATTACGTTAAATGAATGCTCATATGCACTCTAACTATTTTCGATAATGACTATTAAGGACCCTATACGTAGCAACTAGTTTAATGGAAGTAAGCTAATGTTGCATTATCATACTTGATTTTAAAGGTTGTAACTTCAGCACTTCATTTCGTTCTAATACTTAATGGTATTCAACTTCTTATTGAGGCATTTACTATCTTTCAATTTTCACTTGTAAATGACTCTAAAGCCGAAATCCTGACAGTGTATCAAAGTAATAAAGATACTAATACAGATGGCGGTAATATCATTTACAAAATATTTTCAGACTATTTCTCTTCCGATCCAATTTCTAAGAACGTGTGAGGAAAACGAACAGTAAAATCTTTCCGTTAGAGTTGTGATTTACCTCATTTAATTATAATGATCATAATGGGTAGTCGTAAATAAAATATTTCGTATTCTGACGTGAAATTTGGTGACTTACATTTCATGAATAGATTTCACCACAAAAGAACTACACCATCAACGAAAAAAAGTTTTTACAACAATTAATTAATTATTTTCATGTTATTGTTATGTAACTACTGCACTAACTTCAGATTTTCAGTTTCAAAATGAAACGTAGGTCACTTAAATCCGGTATGAGGTTGAGTTGCACAGCACACAAAGTGTCTCGTACGGAAAATAACGCTAACTTCACCCAATTTCGACTCGAAAAATAACAATCATTTAAGGGGTAACTTCATGACAGTTATTTTCTTTTACGTTAATTGGCAAATGTAGAAATGATTAATTTTTTTTAATACGAGGCCAATTTCCTAATTTTTCATCCGATTTGAAATTGTAATAGTCCACACATGTTGAAGAAAAACGCTCTATTTATAATTATCTATTGATCACGACAATTTTGACTCGGGACTGCTCGTCATAACCTGTAGGGAGAGCTTTTCTGATAAACAGGGGAGAGGGGAGGTGTTGAATCAAAATATCAAACATTGCTTCGTTTTTCGTTTTAGGCTGTAAACAAGCAACTGACATAATTTGAGGCGAATCGGTTGGCAGTGTCTGCTGCTCTCTCCTTATCAATCAATACATTTGCGGCGTCATCCGTCCATGTAACATCAGATTCCGCTGACCGTCTTTTCTTTAGGTTAAGTAGGCTTCGTTCGGAAGAAATGTTAAGCGAAGACATGAAACATAAGGAACAGAGTTATATCGCTTAATATGTTTGAAAAATGTAAAATACGTTAAATGTATTGCGAATGTGTGAGATAGAGAGGCAAGGAGAAACATACAGAGTGAGAGAGAAATAGAGAGAGAATCTGATAAGTAGTTTAGTAATCCTTAATCAGAGTCTAACATAAGAATCACGAAACTCGCAGTGATTTTCTGCAACTTCACAACTGCAGCGCTGCTAAGCGGCTGGGTCGTATAAATATAACGCGAACCGATCGCGCATTGAATTTGTATTTGTAGTGAACTAGCACATTGAAAATAAATTCGTATTTACAATCTTTTGAAGCGCTATAAATTGTAGCAACTATCAAAACTATAATTCGGATATTCTCATTTGCATAGAGAATAATGTTACGAATAACAAATATTGGTTTACCGTGATTAGTTATACTTCTAGGCATTGAAGTACATCTTTAACACTTCTGCTCTTAATCAGAATCACAGATAATTGACCTCTATTTCATAATATTACTGCTGTATAAAATTAATGCTTCCAGTAGCAGTTAATCAACTATTCCATAAGAGCCTGCTTAGTTTCGAGCCTCAGTTTCACAAAAATTATAACCCTTTATACGTGTATGGTTTTGAAAATATTGCAATGTGCGAAATGCGCTAAAACAAAACTCGTGCAACGTGTCAGTACGCTCCAAGCACGCGAACATAATTATAATCAGTTCCTTTTATTTATACTTGAGCACATCAAGTTGCAATTCATTTCTGCTTTTAAAAAGTTTTGGCCGATTTGAATACCATTCGGGTACTATGTATTTTGTATGAATTACACTTCACTGACAGTTTGTTATTACAGTCTGCCTTTAACAGAAGCAGTGATATTACTTTAATGATGTTTTCATATTTGTATCAGAAAGTACACAACAACGTTCAGTGACTGGGAAATACAAAAGTACAAAAGTAACAGCATGAAAAACGGCAACTTACTCCCTACTGGCCGCTTGGAGCGCTAGTATCGCTTCAGCTGCACTTTTCCCTAGTGAGTTACGCGACAGTCTGTGACAGACTATGCCTTTATACAGAAGAAAAAATTGACAGAATTTAAAAAGAAAATATAAAGAAATAGTTAGTTTACGTAATTTTCATACAGCCTCTTCCTTATGAGATACCTTGCACATGAAGCAACAAAATTATTTATTTAATAATATTAAAACAAATTTAGCATCTAAATCACTCGAAACTACGCCAAACTGTTGGTGCATTGAGAAACAGTCGGTATTACAACAGTGCTGTATCTATTCTTGGATCATTTGTTTCAGTTTTATGTCAACAGCTGCGGTACTTCCTTCATAAGAAACAAGACTATAAGCATAGTTCAACACAACAACGTTCAGTGACTGGGAAATACAAAAGTACAAAAGTAACAGCATGAAAAACGGCAACTTACTCCCTACTGGCCGCTTGGAGCGCTAGTATCGCTTCAGCTGCACTTTTCCCTAGAGAGTTACGCGACAGTCTGTGACAGACTATGCCTTTATACAGAAGAAAAAATTGACAGAATTTAAAAAGAAAATATAAAGAAATAGTTAGTTTACGTAATTTTCATACAGCCTCTTCCTTATGAGATACCTTGCACATGAAGCAACAAAATTATTTATTTAATAATATTAAAACAAATTTAGCATATAAATCACTCGAAACTACGCCAAACTGTTGGTGCATTGAGAAACAGTCGGTATTACAACAGTGCTGTATCTATTCTTGGATCATTTGTTTCAGTTTTATGTCAACAGCTGCGGTACTTCCTTCATAAGAAACAAGACTATAAGCATAGTTCAACAGAAATATCTAGAGTGGAAATAGTAGAAGAATATGGGGGGAACCGTCAAACGTTACTCTAGACTGAAATGAGGAATCATGAAGAGAGTCGATTTGAACTTGAGTGCTTGCAAACAAGCATCCCTACGAACACTCGCCCAAAACCTGTAGGCTAAATTCTTCAATGGAGGATTGTACGAGTATTTCGTAGCGTATGAGCTTTCTCATTAATGAACAAAGTAGACTACTCGAAGCGACAACACTGGTAATTTTTTTTTTTCTGCTGAACGACCGTTGCATCTGAAAAGTTTTATTTTAACTGCCGCTTATCACTGTTATTGGTTCTCCCTAAAGAAGTCGCAGGAAACTTTATTTAATAGTAACTTAAATTCAGCCTTCTTTTAGAGTTGTTTAAATTCCTGTTTCACGTCCCGTCGTTTCGAAAATATCTGACGAATTTCCTGAATAAAAACATCTCGCACTCAGACCTGTGTAGTCCGTACAAGTTGACTTTCTCATATAAAACAAGAACATGAAACAACAGAAAAGAGGCTTCTCTCGTCTCGCAGTAAGGAGAGATCACCCTTGGAAGTTATTCGTACGTTCCCGCGGGACGCGGTGCTTCGCTACGAGACTCTTGCTACGCACGGGGTGCGTCGGCTGCGTTTGCGGATGTGCCTGACATCTAGTGGCGCGCCGGAGAACTCCGATCTACCGAGCGGTTCGGTCCCGCGACGCAATGACGCTGCAAAGTGGCAATTGTTGCGCCAGCTGTCACGAGACAGACGGTATCACTCAAGAACTCGCCATTTCCATGCGAAAATCCTGTTACTTGGCACAATACTCACTTCTAATTACTATTTTATTATGTCCAGAAAAGTAATTTGTCACTATTCTGCCTTCACTTGCATTAATACACCTTACCAATTATTAATAGAACGTAATTTTTCTTTCGTTCTGAATTTGTAACAGTCTTCCATTTAGCCCTCCCTTGAGCAAATACTTAGAATCTTTTCATTTATATTCCATTGCCGTTAACGTCTTTTCTAGTTAGTTTGTTTGTAACGTGTTATTTTCCTTGCTTTCACAGAAGCTTCAAAACGAATTTTCGGCAGTATTGTTATTACCTCAGTATGACAGTGTTCGCATTTTCTTGCATTTGAGATATTTCAGACGTTTATCATTGTCCTTAATGACTTCCTGTTCTTCGTTTCTCAGTAGTTTTGTATCCCTTTCATGTTACACATAATCCTCTTTTCCTAATGCCTGTAGAGCATACCGCCTGTTCCATTCTGTTCAGTCCCTAGCTTTAGAGCCACCTGTGCCGTCTTTTTCGTCATTCCCTCATTTTCACCTTATATTTGGAGGAATTACGTTCGACATATGTCTTTCTAAGTCTACTCTAAATGTAATTCTCCTTTAACTGATTTCATGTTGCTGAAAAAATCAAATCAAATGTGTTCTGGTATACACACTGACTAAATAATAATTTTATTACAACAGAATTACAGCGACACTTTTCATTTCGTTCTATTAATAAAAGGGAAACTTATTAATCCTAACAATGCATTTCGTATAACTATTACCAAAAGGGGAATATGAGAGGAAGGTGATAAGAAAGTACTTAATGATTAGCACAAAAGTTTTGAAACTGTTAATTTCATTGATATTGAATGTAATTAACAATATACTTTTTAAAGAGTTAATAATGTATAAGCGATATCAAAAATTTGAAAATATATTTATACTGCTAGCAATGCCAGTGGCTTCACACAATACGACCAATAACCATAAAAATGACACTCAAATGAAAATGTCGTTAATTGTCGTTGTCTTTTATCCACAACTTGATTTTGGAGAGATAATTATATACAAGTTTCGCCGAGAATCTGAGAATTGCATTTTAGCCCTTTCTTAACAATTCCAGTGACTTAAAATATAGCACCAACCATGGGTTGCGGTACACTATGTCTATCACAATGAAATCATTAGTTCTCGTTGTCTTTTATTAAAAATATATTAGTCACATGCTGAAGTGTACGTAATTCCCGTAACCTGGAAATGACTCAATTTTTTATAAGTTAGATATATTTTGTAAAACATCAGATTTTGAATCTGGTTTAAATGAAATTTTTAATTTTAAAACAATAATAGAATATGGTTATATAATATATTGAAGAAAATTTTCTTAACAGTTTAAAATGTAAAGAAAACTATATTATTATTTACAAAAGGTGGGCACAAAGTGTAGCCATGTTGACGATCAATCCAGAATTCCTTAGGAATCATTTTGAAGCTGTTGTTAATCTGCTCACTTTTCGCTGTCGAGCGAGGGAAAACGCGTTTGCCGCGGTGAAGTGGCCGAGCGGTCTAAGGCGCAGTTGATCGCTGTCGGAAGTTCGAGTCCTCTATCGGACATGGCTGTCTTTGTTGTCCTTAGGTTAGTTTAACTTAGTTTAAGTAGATTGTAAGCCCAGAGACTGATAATGAGAAAAGTTAAGATCCATATATACACAAACACTTGAACGTTTGAAAAACGGTTTAATGATTTGACCACCATTTGACTTTAAGGTTGTATTATTTATTGTCACAATCTGGATTTCGGCTTTTAGGCCATTATCAAGTGCACAAATTGTCCATTTACTCGGTATATGTAGATGACCAAGACGTCATTTTTACATGTTGTCATCTACATATAACTAGTAAATGGACTATTTGTGCACTTGATAATGGCCTAAAAGCCAACATCCGGATCGTGACAATAAATTATACAACCTTACAATCAAATGGCGGTCAAATCAATTAAACACTACTGTATGATTGTGGCTCAACATAACGAAACATTTGAAAAACGGTTTCTATAACGATCACAATGACCAGGAAAGTCGAGAAGATAAGAAAATGAGGATGAGTGCGTAGGAGAGATGTTCCAATGAGGTCTACCCTGTGATTCTCGAATGACTTCGTGAACAAGAGGCAGATTTTTGTGGTCGGTGATGTCGATTGGTTCATACTTGCTGCCGTTATATACAGAGTCTTGGTGATTATGCTGGTAAATATGGCAATTTTCTGCTACGGAACTCATTAACCTTCTCTCTGATTGCAGTATACTTTCCATTAATTTTGAATGTTGTTGCTGGAGATATTTGACAACAACATCGCAGTAATTGATGCACTTTCTAACAGCCTTTTATTTATGTACTAATCATAAACACAATTTTGATAAACACTGCCCTTTAATAGGCTATAACTACTGTCCATTCACAAAGATTAAGTAAGTTTTGTGGAACCACTTGCATGAATGTGAAACAAAATTTAAATGATAAATATTTGACATGTCCTTAGTGTAAACTGGTTTAAGTAGTTTATAATTCTAGGGACTGATGTTGTTATGACAGGCCGCCCGCGGTGGCCGAGGGGACTGAGGCGCTTCAGTCACGGTCTGCACAGCCACTACGGTCGGGGGTTCGAATCCCCCCTCGGGCATGGATATTTGTGCCGTCCTAGTTCGTAAGTAGTTCATAAGTAGTTTGTAAGTTTAGGGACTGATGACCCCGTAGTTAAGTCCCGTAGTTAAGTCCCATAAGCTTAACAAACATTTGAACATTTTGTTATGACAGAAACGTAAACAGCAACTGTTCAACAGTCTCCTCATGATTGTAACATACGGCATAGCGCAAACTACTTGTACTTAAATTTTATTTTTTATCTTCCCAATTAAGATACGACAAAACATTTTGCTCATTTTTTTTTCAGATCAAAATGCTGAACGATCTGGTGTGTAACTAAAATAGTGTTTTTCAGAAAACGTATGTAGAACTTGATACAAATTACATTAAATTAAAAATGTGGGATCAATGGTACCTCAAACTACGCACTATTACCGCCATTTAGAATTTTATTTGACAATTTTTCTTGAAAAGTTACTGAACAACGAGTTCCTTAAAATAAACAGATGACATAATTTGTCACAGCAGCGAGATTACAAAGCTCATTAACTTAATGAACGTTGCACATGAAGTAGGACGCAATCACTACTTGCAGAAATAATAATATTTCTCTACCAAGGTCGCGTCATAACGTTTATATTTCGTTTTATTTCCATGTTACCGGTTTCGACATAAACTACCTGTAGTCATATTTGTTGTGGTGCGATACAATATATCTAGTGACGAAAGCGTTTCCACATTTGGACTCTGCGGGTGCTACAAAGATTTCGTGTTTTTTTTATCTTATGTTAATGACAAGTCTATGTGGCGCTGCTGTATCTAGTGATATGGACTCTCATTTTGGTGTGAGATGCGTATTCCGTGAAATTAGTCCGGAAAGTCAAAAGCTGACAGCTAGTTTGTAAAAACCGCTAATGAGGAAATAAAAAATGCACCATGCCATCCACGCTTAAATATATTATTACTAGCTTAATTCCCGCTGCTTCGCATGCGTAGACTAGATGGTCTGCATTGGTTTTTTCTACTTCTACATATAAATTTTCATAGACTTACCTTTAAAAATATTTTTCTTTGATACAACTTGTCACCCCCTATTCCACCATTGATGGCAGAATTAAAAAAAAAAAAAAAAAAAAAAAAAAAAAACGAAAATCCTTTCTTTTTTTTAATTCTAACCATGGTTCCAAATCCAAATTTAGGGATGCGAATATCGATAAGATGCGATAAGATAAACAACGTCTACATACTTCAAGTTTCTGTCGTCTGTAGATTCACTTTTCAACCCCATAGTCTGTATTTTATAGTGCAGTCAAATAATAGGTATACCTTGCAAAAGGTGGGGTAGAAGATTTTATATTTTTAACTCGTTCATATGGTTGCAAATATTAGAAAACCAAGTTTTGCCAAGAAAAAAAATGCTCTTGCGAAAATTTTCTCCTTTTCCCAGAAATCACCATGTTGCCTACAGAAAAATGGAATATCTGAAAATGCGATGGTAAATTACAACATATGCATGATATATAATATATTTATATTGCACAAACAGAAACGGAAATAACAGTGATCAGAAATTAGGTATTTTGTCACTTTGCACGAATTTTGATAAATTGACATTATTTGACGTACTCTAGCGCCTTAGGTATTGGGGGTAGAAAAAAATGTAAGGTAAAGCAGTCAACAATCCGAAGATTGGTTTGAACGCCACAGTGCATTACTAGGCATGGTCCTGTTTGTAGGTGGTATGTCATTGCCCTCCTCCGACCTTCGAACTGACTTACCCAACCAGTTATGGGGGGACCTACAGTTTAACGTTGGTTCCGAACCACGGTGCTACTCGGTATTTTTCACATGAGCAATACTACCAGAGGTGAAAAAAGTGGAAATTGACAGATAAAAATCCTAGGACCTGGCAGGAATCGAACCCGCGACCTTTGGGTTTGTATTCTGGCACTCTACCACTGTGCAACCGAGAAAAAAATGTAACGAATCAAATTTGTAGAGAATTTTGTGCTCTTTCAAAAATAACTGAGACGTTAAACCAATAGGAGCACAAAAACGGAGATATTTTGAAAAAACTGAAAAATGTCCGAAATTTTCGAAGTTTTTTGACTGCAGAAAATTTTTCCAAGAGATATTTTGTTGGCAAAACTTGGTTTTCGTTATCTTTCCAACCATATGAACGAGTTAAAAAATAAAAACTTCTACCCCACCTTTTGTAAGATATAGGATCTTTTTCTGACATTTTGACTGGGCTAAACGGATCGAGAACGCGAATTTTCTTTCTTACGCTTTGGCATCTTTCTTGGTAGTTTTACTTTTCAAACTAGGAATATGCACTTAGTTTTCTTTATTCGTACGCTCGTTACAGAAAAACAACTGAAGAATGTGCATCACATTTCGCTGTATATAACCTCCTTGCTGTTATATTGTCAAAAGTCACGCAGATCTTCAGTCCGAATTTTATATAACCTGACGACTTGCAACCACTATATGTCATCCACCCTCTTATAGCTAACGACAGGGAACTGCTATAGTGTTCAACGGTAGACTTTGTACTACAACAATACAGAGAGATCGTCTCCACTGTGTAGTTTTTGCTGAAGAGGAAAATATTGACACCCACACGAAGAATTTTATGTAAGTCGGTAACTTTCAACTCTTATATCTTCCACCCCCTTCTCGTTATCAAATGTCTCCCACTATAGTGCACAATGGGAGACATACCTACTACCACATACAAACACTATTCGTTTTCCATGTGTAGTTTTGGCTGCAGACTGAAATATAGGCGCAGACACCTCAATTTTTATATACCTTAACGTTTACCTTAGCTGAAAGAGCATTGATGGGACTTAACTACGGGGTCATCAGTCCCTAAACGTACAAACTACTTATGAACTACTTACGAACTACGACGGCACACATGTCCATGCCCGAGAGGAGATTCGAACCCCCGACCGTAGTGACCGTGCAGACCGTGACTGGAGCGCCTCAGTCTCCTCGGCCACCGCGGCCGGCTCTTCCTATTCCCTCCACTCAACTCGCTTTGAAAGCAAAGACATTTGACGGTATTCCTAACATCGAACGAAACGTCACGATGCTTTTGAACACCATCCCAAAGGAAGACTTCGTGCAAATATTCCAGGACATGTATCGCAGAGCTCAGCGGTGAATAATTGTGGTAGGTGATTATTTCGAAGCGCAGTAAGGTATCTACATCTACATAGGTACTCTGCAAATCACATTTAACTGCCTGGCAGAGGGTACATAACCACTTTCATAGCCTTTCTCTACCCTTCCATTCTCTAATACCGCGCAGGAAGAAGGAACACCTAAATCGTTCCCTTTTCCATCTGATTATTTTATTGGTATGGTCATGTCCCCCTCTGCAGGTTGGTGCTAGCAAAATATTTTCAAATTCAGAAGTAAAAGTCGGTGATTGAAATTTCGTAATTAGATCTCGGCGCAACGAATAACGTCTTTCTTTTAATGATTTCCACCTCAAATCATGCAACATTTTGTGACGCTTTCCCCCGCGTAACGTGATAAAACAAAACGAGCTACCCTTCTCCGAATCGTCTCAATGTCTTCCGTCAGTCCCACCTGGTGAGGGTCCCACACTGGGCAGCAGTACTCCAGGAGGGGACGCACAAGTGTGATGTAGGCAGTCTCTTTGGTGGAGCTGTTGCATCTTCGAAGCGTTTTGCCAATTAAACGTAACCTTTGGTTCGCCTTCCCTACAATATTTTCTGTGTGGTTCAAGTTGTTCGTAATTGTAACTCCTGGGTATTTGGTAGAATTTACGACCTTAAGGATGAACTGATTTATCGCGTATATGAAGTTCAGCGGATTTCTTTTAGTGGTCACACTTGTCATTATTTAGTGTTAATTACCAATTTTCGCACCATGTACAAATTATGTCGAACTTGCTTTGCTGTTGCTGTTGATCCTGTGTTGACTTCACTAACGGATAGACAACATCATCCTTGACCAGTCGCCGCGGTGGAGTAGCCGAGCGGTCTAAAGCGTCTAGCTGCGGAGAGCGCAGTTGCTCGCCGTGGAGTTTCGAGTTCTCCCTCGGGCACGGGTGTGTGTGTTGTCCTTAGCTTAGTTTTGCTTAGTTTAAGTAGTTTGTAATCTACGGACTGATGACCACGCAGTTTGGTCCAATAGAATTACAAACATTTCAACATTTCCTTGAACATTCTAAGGGAGCTATTCTGATTTTCTTCCTAAATCGTTTATAAACACAAGAAATAGTAGGGGTCCTATAACGCTTCCCTGGGGAACGCTAGATATCAGTTCTGTTTTACTCGATGACTTACCGTCAATTATTACGAACTGTGTTCTTTCTGATAGGAAATCGTAAATCCAATTGCAAAATTGGGGCGATATTCCACAAGCACGCAATTTCACGCTTGTGAGGTACAGCGTGAAAAGCCTTCCGGAAATCCAGAAAGCCGGCCGCGGTGGCCGAGCGTACTGCGGCGCGCCAGTCACGGTCTGCACGGCCACTACGGTTGGGAGTTCGAATCTCCCCTCGGGCATGGATATTTGTGCCGTCCTTAGTATTAGCTAGTTCATAAGTAGTTTGTAAGTTTAGGGACTAATGACCCCGTAGTTAAGTACCATACAAAAAAAAAAAAAAAAAAAAAAAAAAAAAAAAATCCAGAAATATGGAATCGATTTGAGATCTCTTGTCGATGGCACTTATCACTTCATGTGAATAAAGGGCTGTAGTTCATCACCTGCGTCAATGTTACGTGACTGTTACCGAACTTTTATGTAAGAGGTTGTTTTTTATTGCAGTAAACTGTGTAGTAAGTTCAATGAAATATTCGTAAATACGGCGTTTATTTAATTTTTCGTGAAGAAATTTGGAACACTCTTTAATTCAAAAACCCTGTCGAGTGCGACATTTAATGAATTGTGGTAGAACACAAGTGAACGATACGAAAAATTGTCCTATCACAGCACATCGGATAGCGAGTTTCTACATCTACATACATACTCCGCAATTCACCGTAAGGTGCGTGGCGGAGGGTACACTGTACCACTACTAGGCATTTCCTTTCCTATTCCACTCCCAAATTGAACGAGGAAAAAAAGAATGCCTATATGCCTCCGTACGAGCCCTAATTTCTCTTATCTTGTCTTTGTGATCTTTACGCGAAATGTAAGTAGGCGGCAGCAAGATCGTACTACACTCAGCTTCAAATTCCGGCCCTCTAAATTTACTTAACAGAAATTCACGAAAAGAGCGTCGTCTTTCTTCCAGCGATCCCCAATTGAGTTGCCGGAGCATTTCCGTGACACTCGCGCATTGGTCGAACCTACCGGTAACAAATCTAGCTGCTCGCCTCTGAACCGCCTCTATGTCTTCTTTCAAACCGATCTGCTGCGGGTCCCAAATACTTGAGCAATACTCAAGACGTGGTCGTACAAGCGTTTTATACGCGGTCTCTTTTACAGGTGAAGTACATCTTCCCAAAATTCTCCCAATAAACCGAAGTCGGCTGTCTGCCTTACTCACAACTGTCCTTACATGCTCGTTCCATTTCATATCGCTCTGCAATGTTACGCCTAGATATTTGAACGACGCGACCGCATCAAGAAGCTCACTACTGATGCTGTATTCGAACATTATAGGATTGTTTTTTCTACTCATGCGCATCACCTTACATTTTTCTACATTGAGAGCTAGCTGCCATTCTTCGCACCAACTAGAAATTTTGTCTAAGTCAACCTGTATGCTATTACAGTCAGTTACAGACGACACCCTCCCATACACCACAGCATCATCAGCAAACAGCCGCAAATTACAACTTACTCTGTCCATCAGATCATTTATATAGATAGAAAATAATAGCGGTCCTATCACACTCCCCTGGGGCACGCCTGACGATACACTCGTCTCTGATGAACACTCGCCGTCGAGAACAACGTACTGCGTTCTATTACTTAGGAAGTCTTCCAGCCAGTCACAAATCTGAGAACCTATTCCATAAGCTCGCATTTTCGTTAGGAGTCTGCAGTGTGGCACCGTGTCGAACGCCTTTTTGAAGTCGAGAAAAACACAATCCGCCTGTTGCCCTTCGTCCATGGCTCGCAAGATGTCATGTGAGAAAAGGGCAAGCTGAGTTTCACATGAACGATGTTTCCTAAACCCGTGCTGATTCATGGAAAGAAGCTTTTCCGTTTCAAGGAAATTTACTATATTCGAACTGAGAATATGCTCCAAAATTCTACATGAAACCGATGTCAACGATATTGGCCTGTAATTGTATGGGTCAGTTCTCTTTCCTTTCTTATACACGGGAGTCACCTGCGCTTTTTTCCAATCACTAGGAACTTTGCGCTGAGTTAAAGATTCGCTGTAAATGCAAGCTAAGTAGGGGGCCAATGCCGCAGAATAGTCTTTGTAAAACCGAACTGGTATTCCATCCGGACCAGCAGACTTTTTCGTATTTAGCTCTCTCAGCTGCTTCTCTACACCGGAAATACCTATTGCTATGTCCCCCATTTCGGAATTAGTACGTTGATCAAATGATGGTATATTTGTGCGGTCCTCCTGCGTGAAAGATTTCTTAAAGGTTAAATTTAGAACTTCAGCTTTCCGTTTGCTTTCTTCTATTACTGCCCCGGAATGATCAACTAGTGACTGGACAGTGGGCTTTGACCCGCTTATCGATTTTACATAGGACCAGAATTTTTTCGGGTTCTCGGAAAGATCTTTTGCTAAGGTATGGCTGTGATAATTATTGTATGCTTCACGCATCGATCTTTTTATAGACGCACGAATCTCTACTAACTTTTGCCTGTCACCATTTGCGTGTTCTTTTTTGAATCGAGAATGCAACAGCCTTTGCTTTCTCAGCAGCTTTCTAACATTATTATTATACCACGGTGGATCTTTTCCATCCTTAATCGTCTTTACTGGCACATATTTCTCTAACCCTTCATTAACAATGCATTAACAATGCATTTAAATTGGTCAAAGATACAGAAGAGGAGAATAGCTTCTCGACTTAGCTGTGAGCATTAAATATAATAAAAAATACATCTCCTATCATTACTACGAGTTAACCGAAGTTCAACAGCGCAGTTACCATCGATACGTTTGCACCTTATTATGATCTGCTGCATTTGATCCATGCTGAATTTTACTGAATGATCGTAAACATAAATGAAATACCTACACTAGAAACTATAATATTTATCTCTGATCTTGTGGAAGCTTTGGAGATATCTGTTTTCGTGCAATATTATCTTGGGAGATATTCATAAGAAGAAATATATTTCAAACAACACTTCGTATAATTTTCAAACGATCGACCAGACAGTTCCAAACATCTTCCACAATTACCAGGATTTCACTAACATTCAAAAGGCCAAAACTTGACTAAAAATCTAACCAACTTAGTGCTATAGCATACATATATACATTCTCAAAAACAATTGGTTTAATATCAGACGTGAAATGATAGTTACAACCGCAAATTAGCAAAGCAAGATAAATTACATATTTAAATTCATTTGTTATAAAAGGTCAATCAATTATACATGATAAGACAAAACATCTCCTTTCAGTGTCTTTGAGTATCATAACAGGAAGACCTTAGCAATAAAAGCCCTTAACAAGAACTAAATAAACTCGTTACAGAGTTTATGAAAATTGTTACTAACATTTACACAGGTTCTATTTACAAAGTTTTACATAATAATGAGGTTAGTTATTCACAGAAGTTTAGGATTACATAACTACGAGATGTCTTGGTTTCTCCAATAACTGTCTTTCATTGCTTACATCAAATAATCTTGACAGCCAGACGTGCAATTCTCAGATAAGGTTCATAAATAGTTCATATTAGCAAATTGTAACGATATTTGTTAAATAGCACATGTTTTATACCTCGCCAGAATGTTCTATCATGCATGGTTTATGTAGTCGTTAGTTACAATTAACACTCCTTTCTGCTTAACTACGCTTAGTCTGTTTAATCGATTTTGTCGCCGTATTTGAGGCTGTCCAGTCAATTTTCTAAAAGAAATCGATATGATGTCACGAATCACGTTATCTTATTAAACATTATACATCCCAGTACTTAATGGTCACTCACTTAATTACAAATTAATTTAAATCAAGTAGTAATGCTCATACAGCATTGGTAGCGTATAACGAAATAGTCTTTTAGTGTCATCAACAACTTTAATAATGCTTCTGGATATCGAGGTATCTAATATACACTGGGAAATTGAGAATCATTATAACCTGTAATAAAAAGCATTCGTGAGCTGAAATGCATGCATCACAAACTTCATTGGCATGTAGTGTGATATCACACGCCGTGAAAAACACCATGTTGGATGACATTATGCAACCTGAACTGTTTTACGAAAAGACAATAACGAGCGTGATACTTTACATATGTGGGAATATGTCACGATTTTTTATTTAACTGTTTCTGAAGCTGATATATGAGAAACTAGTTCTCGTAGCTTACATCTTTGGCCACAACAACCCTTCTGATGTTCTATGATTAGGATTACCAGACGTTCACATGTATGCTGACCGCATTATCGACATTTAACATGGCGTCCGCATACGTTTTTAAGATTTCTGCTAAGTCAGCATTCTCTAGTGCCTGAATGAAGATCTTTTTATTTTTATTTCATATCGTTAAGGACGTATATACTTCACACTTCGGTTATTGAATTACATAGATTGCTTAGAATATAATCGACCAGTTGTGCTTGGAAAATTAGTGTCTGACATATAAAACGGAAGGTATCTAATTAATAATGTTCCCAAGTGATGCTTCGGTCTATTTCAACTTGTGGATGCAACAACTTACTGGATGTCTGGTTTTAAGAGGCTTGATTTTGGATGTATTTTGGACCTACGTGGAAGAATATGTTATATGTTCAATTAAAACATTGCAATTGACTATCGTAGGCGAAAGAGTTCTGGCCAACTGTCAAATTTAAAGAAAATCATAGCCACCTACGATTGTTCAGTGAAGGACGTGATCAAGTGCACGATGAAGAACGAAGTGGACGCCCGTCTGTGTTTACATATGAATTTGTTCACACAATTGAAGAGAAAATTAAGCACAACCGTAAGATTAAACTTAGTGCCCTTGCCGCGAAAGTTCCGCAAATCCCACGAACACTAATTCATGAAATTGTTACTGAAAAACTGAAATTTCGAAAACTTTGTTCCCGTTGGGTACCCAAAATTCATACTGAACGACAAAAAAAACAACGGATGGGCAGTGCACTTCAGTTTTTGACACGCTGCAATGAAGAAGGCGATAGTTTTAGTTCTCGAATAGTCACGTGGAATGAAACTTGGGTATCGTACGACATCCCTGAAACAAAACGGCAATCAGTCACACTTCATTCCCAATGAAGATTAAGGCTAAGCAAATCTTGACACCTCGAAAAAGTCATGTGCACCGTTTTTTGGGACAGAAAAGGCATTGTGCTGATTGATTTCTTACCATGGGGCCAAACAATCAATGCACATGCGTACTGCGAGACCATTAAGAAACTGCAAAGCGCAATACAGAACAAGTGCCGAGGTTTACTGACGAAGATGTTGTTCTTTTTCCATGATAATGCCCTATCTCACACGGCGACGTGACCAAACAATTCTTACGGGAATTTCACTGGGAGGTGTTTGATCATCCTCAGTACAGCCTGGACCACACTCCTAGCGACTTTCATCACTTCTTACACCCAAAATCTGTCCTTGATGGTCAACACTTCAACGATGATGACCACATGGTTGAATATACAGGCGGCAACCTTCTATGAAAACTTCTGCCACGCTATGACAAGTGCCTGCAAAATTCCGGGAGCTACGTAGAAAAATAGTTTAACATTTGTAGGTTTTTGTACAATATTTTTTTTTTGTAACTGACTATGTTTGTTTTATTCTCCTTCGTCCTTCGGTATCATATATGATACCGGAGGTCTTTATTTTTTGTTTCGCCGTTCGTTAACGCTGGCGAGTTGGGCCGCTGGTATGGTATGCTACAGCCTGTGCTCTCACCATCTGCCATTTCTTTCTCATTCCCAACGACCTCAAACAAGTGACAGCCGTGTTTAGTAGCAGGGGACTTTGTACTGTAACAACAAGTAACGTAGCAAAGGTAAATTAAACAGTTTTATCAATTGTCATTACTTCGGATAGTATTATGTCTTGTTTTTTAAAATGTCTTTGAACTAACGTGACACAAAATCCAGTGCTTGAAAGTTGTTTTACTGTTACCTATGTACAATTATCTCAGTGGTATCACCTTTGATATCCCGGAACTCTATTACTATAATTGCGTTTGTTAGCCACATCAGATTTAGGGAAGAATGCAATGAAAGGGAGAACCCATAAATGGACAGTAAGAATAATACATCATTTTGTGAACATTGCCATAGCTATTGCATGGCTAGAATACAGACTGGATGCTATCCAAAATAAATGGGCAGGGAGTGATATAAAGCAGTATTGCGCATTTAAATTTAATATTGCTCACAATATAATCTTCTGCTAGAGGTCTGCAGAACAAAATGAGAGCAGCTCAGAAGAGGATGATGGATAGCAAGACCCCAAACCTCCGAGAGTACCTCAGCCAATGCCACCAGTCAAGTCTAGGTCATTAAACGCATTTGTTGCCAGAGATGAGAAACTGTCACCAGAAGTGCAGATCCAAATGTAGGTCACAGGATGTAAAGGTCTCACCTTCATTCCTTGTACAGAATGCAAGATATTTTTATGCATCACAAGTGAACGCAAATGTTTCTTGCAGTTTCACAGAAAGTAATGAAAATACTAGATTAAATTTGCAAAGTGAAATCATAAGTCGGTTTTTTTTTTTTTTTTTTTTTTTTTTTTTTTGCCTTTCATTTATATTTTGTAATAGCAGAGTCCTCGGGTATAATATGTGATAGCATCTGTAAAATTTTATTAAAAATAAAAATTGAAAATTCAAAAGTCTTTTGTGCTTATTTATGCATACAGTAGCCAAGAAACAGGCTTTCATTAAAATAGGAACATGTATGTGCCGTCAGGACGCAGGAAGTTATATAGGGTGTTACAAAAAGGTACGGTCAAACTTTCAGAAAACATTCCTCGCCGGCCGCGGTGGCCGAGGAGACAGGCGCTCCAGTCACGGTCTTCACGGCCACTTCGGTCGGGGGTTCGAATCCCCCCTCGGGCATGGATATTTGTACCGTCCTTAGGATAAGTTAGTTGATAAGTAGTTTGTAAGTTTGTGAACTGATGACCCCGTAGTTAAGTCCCATAAGCTTTACAAACATTTGAACATTTGATTTGAAACATTCCTCGCACACAAAGAAAGAAAATATGTTTTGTGAACATGTGTCCGGAAACGCTTAATTTTCATGTTTCTCTTTAAATGTAAGTTGAAATAATTCGTGCAGACAATTGTCAAAATACCCAATTGTTTCGTTAGTATGCACTGTACTTCCTCGATTCACCGCCAGTTGGCCCAATTGAAGGAAGGTAATGTTCAGGGCTTGTGTTGACATGCGACTCATTGCTCTACATCAAGCACGACAGTACGTAGCATCAACTGGTTAGTGTTCATCACGAACGTGGTTTTGCAGTCAGTGCAATGATTTCAAATGCGGAGTTGGCATATGCCCACTTGATGTATGGGTTACCACGGGGCAATAGCCGTGGCGCGGTACGTTTGTATCGAGAGAGATTTGCAGAACGGAGGTGTTCCGACAGGGAGACGTTCGAAGCAATTGATCGGCTTCTTAGGGAGCACGGAACATTCCAGCCTATGACTCTCGACTGGGGAAGACCTAGAACGACGAGGACATCTGCAATGAACGAGGCAATGCTTCGTGCAGTTGACGATAACCCTAATGTCAGCGTCAGAGAAGTTGCTGCTGTACAAGGCCGTCATTGTGTGGAGAGTACTAAGGGAGAACCAGTTGTTTCCGTACCATGACAGCGTGTGCAGGCACTATCAGCAGCTGACTGGCCTCCACGGGTACACTGTGTGAATGGTTCGTCCAACAATGTGTCACTCCTCATTTCATTTCAAATGTTCTATTTACGAATGAGGCTTCATTCCAACGTGATCAAATTGTAAATTTTCACAATCAACGTGTGTGGGCTGACGAGAATCCGCACGCAATTGTGCAATCACGTTATCAACACAGATTTTCTGTGAACGTTTGGGCAGGAATTGTTGGTGATGTCTTGATTGGGCCTCATGTTCTTCCACCTACGCTCACTGGAGCACGTTATCATGATTTCATACGGGATACTCTACCTTTGCTGCTATAACATGTGCCTTTACAAGTAGATACAATATGTATTTCATGCACGATGGAGCTCCTGCAGCCGGCCGCGGTGGCCGAGGAGACTGAGGCGCTCAAGTCACAATCTGCACGGCCACTAAGGTCGGGGGTTCGAATCCCCACTTGGGCATGGGTATTTGTGCCGTCGTTAGTCTTAGCTAGTTCATAAGTAGCTTAGGGACTGATGACCCCGTAGTTAAGTCCCATAAGTTCTACAAACATTTGAACATTTTTGAGCTCCTGCACATTTCAGTCGACGTGTTCGTACGCTTCTCAACAACGGATTCGGTGACCGTTGGATTGCTTGAGGCGGACCAATTCCATGGCCTCCACGCTCTCCTGATCTCAACCCTCTTGGCTATCACTTATGGGGGCATTTGAAAGCTCTTGTCTACGCAACCCCGGTACAAAATGTAGACTCTTCGTGCTCATATTGTGGACGGCTGTCATACAATACGCCATTCTCCAGGGCTGCATCAGCGCATCAAGGATTCCATGCGACGGAGGGTGGATGCATGTATCCTCGGTAACGAAGCACATTTTGAACTTTTCCTGTAACAAAGTGTTTGTAGTCACGCTGGTACTTTCTGTTGCTGTGTGTTTCCATTCCACGATTAATGTAATTTGAAGAGAAGTAATAAAATGAGCTCTAACATGGAAATTAAGCATTTCGGGACACAGGTTCACATAACATATTTTCTTTCTTTGTGTGTGAGGAATGTTTCCGAAAGTTTGGTCGTACCTTTTGTAACATCCTGTATGAAACCATGCAAGACTAGCACTCCTGGAAGAAAGGATATGGTGGAGACATGGCTTAGCCACAGCCTAAGGGAAGTTTGGAAAGTAGGAGGTACTGGCGGAAGTAAAGTTGTGAGGCGGTATCGTGAGTCGTGTCGGTAGTGCGCTTGCCCGCGAAAGGCAGAGGTCCCAGGTTCGAGTACCGGTTCCGGCACACAATTTGAATCTGCCAGGAAGTTTCATATCAGCGGATACTCCGCTGCAGAGTGAAAGTTTCATCTGGGAACACCCTGTATAACCCAACGGAACTTACTTTGTGGACATAACACGTGTAATAGTAAATTTAATTTTGAATCAGTTATTATTTATGGTTAACCTTTTACATAATGGATATCATTGAATAATGACGTGTGAGGCACAGCGTTGCGGCCACGCTACGCACGCTGCCTTGTCTTGCCGCCTTTAGCCTCTCCGCAGCAGGTGTTGGTGTTTCCCGGCGCGGCCGCCAGGCGGACGGCGGCAGCACCGGCGCCCGCCACCCCCCACCACCGAGCGCGCTGCTACCCCGCAGACGCCCGCCCCCTCCCTTCCTTGGTGAGTGATCGAGCGCGCGCAAAGCAAGCCATTTGAATGCATGCCTGTCCGTCAGTCAAGTCGCCATTACTGCGGCGCCCGGGGAGCGGCGCAGTGACGGTAAATCGTCATAAAAGTGTCAGCCGGGCTGACGTGACAGCTGCGCGCCCCCACTACCCCCCGGACCCTGCCTAATTAAAGGGCGCGATTTATAGTCGCAGGCGCCCTGCGAAAGCGGCCAACCCCCGCCGGCAAATAGATTTATTTTGCGACGCCAATAGCGGCATCTAGCGGCAAACTAGGATTCGGGGTGAGGTCGCAGGAGGGGGGGGGGGGTTGCGCCTGGAACGGGAGTGATGGGCGGAGAGGGGCAGGGAAGGGGGGGGAGCTGCCTACGTTTCTCCGCAGTGTGCCCGTCTCCGCCGGCTTCGACGTGACTTTGTTTCGTAACGCGGCCCTTGCCTCCACGCGGGCAAGAGGCCAACCGCCGTAATGTTGCTGCCCTGCGGTCGGAGGCAGACGTAACACGAATTAATAAATAAAATTTCTTCCGCGTATGAGAACGCACTGTCAACCTTTATTATTTATATGGACATGTCCAAAAACAACAGACACCATATAAATAATTGTATAAGGAACACATTGTTGGGGCGATCTAGAATTGTATATATTTTTGACGAATTACAGCGTTCAAATGAATGAAATAAATCGCAATTTGCGATGTTATGGCATCACTGTATTAGGTTTAGATGGAATACCAAACTGTGGCGAATAAAAATTTGTGCCCGACCGGGATTCGAACCCGGGATCTCCTGCTTACTAGGCAGACGCGTTGACCACTCCGCCACCGAGGACACAGTGACCAGCGCGACTGCCATAACATCGCAAATTGCGATTTATTTCATTCATTTGAACGCTGAAATTCGACAAATATATATACATAATTGTATACAAGCCGAGGCTGGGCTCCTGACGATAATTAATTGTGTCTCGATACCTCATGGTGTGTTCTTCCTGATGCGGGAATACAGTATTGTGGCTGCGAGCATTATAGAATAAATAGGCTGTGAAAGAGACAGCATGGCGAATGGTGATTTGTGTGTGGCGGGAGACGTGCAGGTAAGAGTGCTCTGCAATGGGGCTGGTCGCTGTGTCCTCGGTGGCGGAGTGGTCAATGCGTCTGCCTGGTAAGCTGGAGATCCCGGGTTCGAATCCCGACTGGGCACAAATTTTCATTCGCCACAGTTTTGTATGCCATCTAAACCTAATACAGTGATGCCATAACATCGCAAATTGCAATTTATTTCATCGATCTAGAATTTTTTATAAGCACTTTTCAGCCAAGATCGCTTTCTTCTTTTAACTATATGACCGGTTTCGGCGTGCTAGATGCCATCTTCAGACCTGTCGTATTGTCGTTGTGTGTGTATCTGTCCCAACAGGCATCGAGCGAGGTGGCGCAGTGGTAACTCACAGGACTTGCATTCTGGAGGATGGTGGTTCAAATTAGACTTGCGCATAATAATTCGCGATCGGGAGCGCTCACTTTAGTTGGCGGCTCTGCCGCGAACTAGTTCGTTCTTTTAGTTCGTCCGCTCCCAGTGACAGCTGAGCGGCGTGGTCTGCACATGCAGTTGGAGGGAGAAGTTCCCCCACATATGTGCTTCATGCGCTTGCTGAATGAGCCACTAACGATATCACACAAACCAAAAGAAACAGTTTGTGGATAATTTCTCGCGTTTAAGTTTACAGTTATTTCTATATCTTGGCATTATGGAATTTATTAGTCATATATTGCAGAGTGCAGAATACTTCAAAACAGAAATTTTGTAGCATTGAACTATGTAATCTAGCAGACAGACGCTCACCTCGAAATGGCTCTCATCAACAGAAGGCAAACACGTAATTTTTAATTCTTCTGCGCGATCTCTCGCTATTGCCCGTCGGTCTTCGGAAAAGAATCCAACGACCTAAGAAGCGAGATACGTTTGGCATAATAGTTCGCGACCGATCGCGCATGTTTTAGTTCGCGACCGATCGCGCATGTTTTAGTTCGCGACCGATCGCTCATTTTTAGTTCGTGACCGATCGCACATATTTTAGTTCGCGACCGGTAGCTCTCCTTTTAGTTCGCAGATCAGCCGAGAAGTAGGTCGCTCATTTTAGTTCGTCCGCTCTTTTTGCCTTTTGCTACTGCTACTAAAAGAGCTCTTTCTTTTGTTATTTGTTATGACAGCTTTTTTTATAAAGATCAGTGTTGCCCAAGCGTGTGCTATTAACCGTATTTTTGAGCAATTAGACACCTAAAGCTTAAGCAAATAAACCAGTTATTTACACGATTGGGTGATAAAATGGTATTCAGCTACTTTGCATACAGAGTATTCATAGTAAATATTATTTAGACACTGCTGAATACGTTGGAAAAGAAAATTTGTGTCAGTGAACTATGAACTACAGCTGAGCTGCATCTCAGCTCGAAATGACGGTAACTGGCAGAATGGAATCACGCGATTCTGCCCGCTCTCGCGTCCTCTCGCTGTTCCCCGTCAGTCTTCAGAAAAGGAGCGGACGAACTAAGAGGCGAGGGATCTGGGAACTAGTTCGCGTAGTTTCCTGTGGGAGCGCTCTTCCGAACTAGTTCTTTCGCGAACTACACAAGATCCACCTCCAGCCATTCAAATTTACGTTTTCCGTAATTTCCCTAAATTAATCCAGGCAAATGCCGGGATGGTTCCTTCGAAAAGGCACGGCCGATTTCCTTCCCCATCCTTACTCAAAAATTCGAGTGTTAGCTTCGTCTCTTAACGACCACGCTGTCGACGGGACGTTAAACCCTAAGCTTCCTTCCCCAAGAGAAAACTGGCAATTTCAATGCGACGCATTAATATTCTCGATCCCTGCGAAAATCCAGAATAGACAGTGAGCAAGTGGAATCAAATTGACAGGGGACGCTACAATCATAGTATTCTACAAGGTGAGAATTTTGGTTGCAAGGGAAGCTTGCCTATATTGCCTAATTGTTAATGTATATTAACACCATGTGCAAACTGTCGTAACAGGACTACTCGCTAACAGGTGCGATCATTGAAGAACTAGCACCGCCATCGCTTCTTCCACCGGTTAGTGTTGGGCATATTACACCTCCATTATCACACATCCGGAGGTTTCTGGAACAAAATTATGTTCTAGCAGATTTACCGATAATCCGACCACCGACTACCAAGGTTGTGTATAGACTGCTTGTAAGATGTATGGCGCGAAATAAAATGAAACGTAATAAGATGGAACTGGAACGTTGTGTGGTGCAAGGTGCAACACTCCCACCTTCCTACATCGACCAGGTCAACGTGGTACATGGTGGTTAACCGGAAGTAACCGACGAAGGAGAAATAGTGTGCTATCCACATGAAACACACACCCATGTGCCTACGATGCGACACGGTCGACGCGGACGAACATCGTTTGCTCTGCGGCACAGTGTTGGAGGTGTGGAACCTGGCAAGGAAGGTCATAGCGTTCATGACACGCACCTTACAGTCAGAAATCTCATTGGATATAGTATTTTTCCCAGAGAAAACGTATTTCCCACGTCAGAAGACGAATGCAGTGGCGTGGGTAACGGGAATGACAGTGCATTACATATAACATGATCCAAAAACGAACGTAATGGACTATTGGGAACATCGAAACGCATTTTGGAAAACCTCACGTTAGATCTGGCGGGAGAGTCCAAGAAAATCTCGCGACGTCTCACTATGGGGGAAAGGGGGTAGAGAAAAGCCAAAATCACATCACCAAATTAATGGACGCCCAGAAACACGAATTATCCATGTCGTTCAGACCTCTCGCGTGTTATAATTACATCATAATTTTACATAATTATTAATATTTATCATCTCTGCCGACATATCAATTACGAAAAAATAAAAATGATAAAGCCAATCGAAACAAAGTCTGGGGAATTTTATGAAGCAAAGCGATCCCAACTCATTTTTAACAACAAAATAGAAATAAAAATACCTACAGGTTGAAAAACACTGCCCTATATCAATGTCAATTTCTTCTTCTATCACATCATCAGACAAGTCTTTCCCCTCACAGAAGCCTCCAATAATTTCTTCCCGCCGGCCGCGGTGGCCGAGGTGACTGAGGCGCTCCAGTCACGGTCAGCACGGCCACTACTGTCGGGGGTTCGAATCCCCCCTCGGGCATGGATATTTGTGCCGTCTTTAGCCTTAGGTAGTTCATAAGTAGTTTGTAAGCTTAGGGACTGATGACCCCGTAGTTAAGTCCCATAAGTTGTACAAACATTTGAACATTTTGAACAATTTCTTCCCACCTATACACTAGCTCCTCTATATTCAACTGTGGATAACTCCTTACAGTCTCAATGTTACAATCCATATCTTCAATTTCACCGAACGTTGTTTTCATATTTCAGTTGCTGAGTCAGTCCTACAGATCATTTACATTTCGATTTCTTCATATTTTTCCTGTAGGACAACCCTCTAGACCAGCGGTCGGCAACTGGCGGACCGCGGTCCACGTCAGGACCGCGGAAGGCCGAAAACTCGACCGCCGAAAGTATTTTGAAAGTGTAACTTACATACTCCAATTATTATTTTTTTCTGTAGATAAAGAAACGGGAAATTAATTTGTAATTTGTTCGAAAGTGTGTCATCATTCCACTGAAACGTGATTCTTTGAAAGAGACATTAACTCAAGAATTTCTTCATTTTGCAACAATTTTTAATATAAAAATAATCTTGTAATAGACATTACCTTATAATCAAATTTCTTGGCAGATCTTTAACGTAGGCAGCCATAGGCTGCAGTTCATTATTTATGGCCTTTTAGCTTTATTTTTGTGGATCTATGTATCCGCCTTATAGCTTTATTTTGTATGTGAAAGTCATTCATGATCGATAATCTCAGTCCATGTTTGTAACTACTGCACATTATAATGTCTTTGCAACTGCGATGTAACATCTGCGCTACAGCAGCTTCTTTGACTGCTGAGACGAGTAGTAGAGAGTGAGATGTTGAGCAGAGGAGTCGATTGTGGGCTAGGCTAGCTGACAGACGTATGGCAACTGTGTTGTGTACTAAGGTTGAATTGGTCAGCAATGATTGTATTGAGTTTGATCTATTTCACTCTATATTTATGAATACAAACGTATTATATTAGACAGTGGATTCTGTATCAAGAGGAAGAGAATATTTGTATGGAACGGAATGGTATAAAACCATTGTATTACATTGAAGACTCAACAAAGGTATGTTTCTTTAATTCAGTAAATAACTTAATGATTACTAATTTTTCTTATTTCAGCTCAACCTCGTCCCTCATTTTCTTGATTGTGCATTTTTCATTTTGTTGTATGGTACGTGTTGAGTTTTTGAGAAAAAGATTTCCTTTTAAATGTAAATGTTCTCGTACCAGTAAAGTAATCAGTCCTTACATGCCACTGAATCTGACTGTCAGAAATAATGTTCACAGAAGTATACATTGTTTCACTTACAGGCCCTAATTTTGTTTGTTAAATCCGTTGCGCACATATGATTAGAGAAACTCCTTGATTTAAATAGAAAGACTTAATAAGAATAGGAAACTTTCACTTAACAAACTTTCATCAAGCTTTCACTTTCGCTTAATAAACTTACAACAAGAAACTTTCAATCTTAAGAAATTTGCAGTAAGATTCAAAGAAATATGAGTCGTCACGATTCTTAACATCACCTTTTGAGGTTTCTCCTGTAGGAGAATGGACCGATGTGGCAGCGAAGTTGTTCCACATTTCAACGCCTTTACTCCAAATGGCGATAATAGGCTTGCAGGAAGACATTTTCTTGCAAACGTATGAAACTGTATTCACTGAAGAATTTAGGAAGCAATATGTCCCGAAAAAATATGAAAACTGAAAAAAAAACTACGATGTACCTAGCTGTTACGTTTGGCTCCACATATACTTGTGAAATTTCATTTACAAAAAACTAATTTCCTCGAGAATAATTATGCCT
Organism: Locusta migratoria; assembly: GCA_026315105.1. NCBI lineage: Eukaryota > Metazoa > Arthropoda > Insecta > Orthoptera > Acrididae > Locusta > Locusta migratoria. The sequence goes on along the minus strand of CM048744.1, from coordinate 117,075,023 downwards.
CAAGACTAACGGTCGCGCACTTTGAAGACAGTATTCATATAAAGCTGCTCCGCACGTAAAACTGACTTTAAGTACCTGCTTAAGATCGCAAATGTAATTTTTCCCACGGACTTTTTAACAGATATACGCACATTTCATTGTATTTCTTACTTTCTTAGTGAAAATAAAAATAAGAAGTGGCATGTATAATGCACGAACTGTTTCCATTTTATTTCATACTCTTTGTGAGTAAAATTAAAAATAAACAGCAAATAACATAAGTTTTTCTGGATTTTTTATACAGTATTATTTTACATCTGTTGTATTTCATACTAGCTTAAACCCGCGGCTCCGCTCGCGTGTTGCTTGATTATGATAGATAAGCTATCTTTCAGTAGTGTGCTATGAGATCAAATCACACGTAAAAATGCATTCGTTTCGAAGAATCCAATCACGAAATTCAACAATAATGATTGTAATAATATAATAGATAGATCACTTGATGTAATGGGCGAAACGTCAAATCGATTTTATTTTTAAAGAGATGTATTAAAAGAAATTTCTTTTTTACTGCTAAATTTATTCTTTTATTTCCTTATTCGTATGCTTATCCTTACAGAGAAAGAGCTGAAGACATTGTAGCACGCATAGACCAAAGATATGGTCTGTGGCATCACGTTTCGCTGTATGTAACCTCCTTGCTATACAGTCGCAAACGTCATCGCTGGCCTTCAGTCCGAATTTTTTTTATAATTTGACGACTTTCAACCACCATATCTGCCACCCCCTTATAGCTATCGGCATGGAACTGCTATGGTGTACAACGGGAGACTTCGGACAACAATTACACACAGACCATTCGTTTGCGGTCTCTAGTTTTCGCTGCAGAGCGAAATATTAACACACACACACACACACACACACACGTAGAATTTTACATACGCCGATAACTTTCCATGCCAATATACTACACCCTTTTATCATTATCAACCCTCAAGCAACAATGCAACCAATAAAACCATTTTCAAAAAGTAAATATAATTTTCAAAGAGTAATTATTGTTCCGCATTTCGCGTTATATTCTTCAAATTACTAAATATCTTTCAGATGGCTATAAAACCGTGCCTGAAACCTTCCTCAGGTATAAATTAGTAACTGTACAAATATTTAAATCTCTGCGTCTTGTCGTTTGGACGTGATAAGCGTACACCGAACAGACATTCACATTAATATATATAGACTAGCTGAACCTCCGCTGCTTCGCATGCGTAGGCTGGTTGGTCTGCACCAGTTGTTTCTTTTTAATCCTGATGAAGAATCCATATCTTAAGCTTCGTAGTTATAGCTTGAAATGTGAGTTAACAGCACCATATTATTGAAAATCAATTTCTTCATCTCGTATTTCACCCCTTTATTGGTCGAAATTCCAAAAATACCGAAACACATGTCCTTTAAATTTGAACCCCGAATCCAAATCCGAAAATTTGTAATTTTAACTTCAAAATTGCCTAAATAGCAACAGATTTTCGAAAAAGAACCCCTCTCCAATTTAACCCCCTAGATGGTTGAATTTCGAAAAATAACGAAACACGTATTTTTTAAATCATAACGAACAATACAAATACCAATTTTTGTAGCTTTAGCTTCAAAATTGTCTTGACAACAATGTGTTTTCGAAAATAATTTTTGATCTCCTCTTTTACCCCCTTAGTTGTTGAATTTCCAAAAATACCGAAACACGTATTTTTTAACGTCTAACCAACTATACAAATATCAATTTTTGCAGCTCTAGCTTCGAAATTGTATCAATAACATCGTGTTTCCAAAAAGAATTTTTGATCCTCTATTTAATACTCTTACTTGTTTAATTTCCAAAAATACTAAAAATCGTCGACTTCTAATCCTGACCAAGATTCCATATTCGAAGTTTCGTAGTTGTAGCTTAAAAGTTGAGTTAACAACAACATATTTTTGAAAATCAGTTTTTGGCGTCACCTATTTTACCCCCTTATTTGTCGAATTTCAAAAAATGCCGAATCACGTGTCTTTTAAATTCGAACCCTGAATTAAAATATGAAATTTTGTAGTTCTACCTTCAAAATTGCCTAAATAGCTACGTATTTTCAAAATACGTTTCGTCCCCTATTTCACCCCCTTACGGACGGAATATCGAAAAATCGCTTCTTAAATGACGCCTACAGAGTAAGATCAACGCCCTCCACAAATGTCAAGTTTCTATCTTCAGTGATTTGGGCTGGGCAATGATGAGTCAGTCACAGTCAGTCAGTCAATCGGGACACTTCCTTTTATATATAGAGATAAAAAGCTATCTGATCGCCATAAAACCGTGCCTAAAGCCTTCCCCGGGTAGACATTAATAACTGTATAAATTTTTAGCTCTTTAAGTCTTGTGGTTCAGACGTGATAAACGTACACCGAAGAGACATTCACATTTATAGATATATATTAGTTTGAGAGTTGTAAGATACCTGTTAGTATTATGTGTCACATATTTGTTAACGATGTAATTGTCGATAAAAGATTTTTTATGTTATAAATTAATTTCAAGGATAATTAGAATGAAAATTTACCGTAAAGTATTTTTCAGAACACATAGAATCTCCATGTAATTACTAGGAAGAGAAAAAGTGGTTGTTCTTTGCTGATAGAGTTTAGAGTATTCTATACGAGTACGTCATTGTTATTCGGATGTTATGGAAAGTGAATCGATTTATTACGAACGCTCAATATACATATTTCAACTTAAAGTAAGTTCTGCTTTCGTCTAAAATTTTTTAATCTCTTCAATATGTAATTTTGGTGTAGTAGAAACTGATTATACGGGAGCTACCTCACCTGGAATTACGAACCTGCAGATTTTACACACGGGACTTTATTTGAAGCTAATTATAAAATTGACTGTTATATTAGACACAGATACTCGTGGCAATTCCAGATTGGGTAGTGAATTTTCCATTCGGTACATAGAGACCTTCTGTTAACCAAGAAAGTAAATTAAAAAGTTTACAGGTTCACACATCATTGCAGACCATGAAGAAAGAAACTACGAGCTGCATCGACACCACGAAGTCTAGCCTGTGGTGGTAAGAAATAAATAAAATTGTTCCTTTTCAGGAATTTCGCAGCATCTTATCAGAAACTGACCAGAGACTTGTAAAGAGACATTTAAATCAAAATAATTATATCAGACGTAATGAATATCAATATTTAATATATAATTATTTTACAGAGTGAAAATTAAAATAAAAAAGTATTAAAGTGTAGTAGTACATTAATGATTTCTTTAAATAACTTGTGCGATGCTTGTCGCTGACTTCTGCCCTCCCTCTGCCAGCGTATCGATAAACATATGACATTTGTCACGTTCAACGTTTTTGCAACAAGCTGAAAGGAGAGAGCGGAACTGTTCGTCACTTACTTTCTTCTCCTTCACGTGCTAGGACGTGTCCCAGGATTTTGTCTAATTAATGTAAGTGTGAGCTTAGTCTTTTTTTATCAATTTCAATAAACCCCCACAGTTAATTTGAAGTACCCTACTTACTTACAATCTCTTCTCCATTTTCACTAATTTTAAAGTTATTTATTTTCAGCAGATCCAGTACTTGATAAAGTGATGCTCGAGTATTGTTGCAATTTGTTTCGCGATAGTACTAGAACATTCTCTGTGCAACTTTTATTTATTTCGTGTCTATGAATGGTTCATTACATTCTAATGCCTGCAGAAAAATCTTCACGATGTTTGTGAAGTCCGATAATTTTGCAATTTTTGGTGACTATCATGATTAATTTTCAACACGGTCATAGAACAATAGTAAACGAAATGCACAATCCCAGCATCAATTTATCGAAGTAATATTCCAGTCATCACAGCTAGAATCACTACAGAATATGACCGAAATATTAGTACCAGCTCTCAATAAGGTAAAATTTATATTCCGCCGACTTCTTCTGTAATGTTGCTTTCTGGTGTTGTATTTGCTACCGAAATCACGACCGCTACCATTTAATGGCGGAATCCAATAATTTTGTTTAAATTTTCCCTTCCCCGTCAAAACTGCTCAGTAATTTCATTTAAAAATATTTCACTACCTGGTAAAATTTCATTTGCGGTGCCCAACCTTAACTTTAGCAACACCCATTTTCATATGAAAGCAGCATTACAAGAAGAATTTGAAGGAGAAAAAAGTAAGTGACGAACGGTTCCGCTCTCTCCCTTCAGCAGCTTGTTGCAAAAAAATTGAACGTGATAAATATTGATATCAAAAAGGAACAACTTCCTGATGTTCTGTAAAACTTTTTTATTGGTCACAAACCGGCTTTCGGCTTCTTAGGCCATCATCAGGTGACAACTGAATGTAGTACACATGTTTTCAAAGATGTTAAGATTTACAAAGATGTTATCACAGACAATCGATACTTCACAGGAAAGTTCATCGCAAAAACTTATTTATGAGACTTATTAACATTTATGTAAAAATATAATAAATATGTGTAAAGAATCAAAACTAATAGGATTATTTTTGTGGAAAAGGAAGGTTGAAAATAAAACTTATTTTAGTAGAGGTGTAGAGGGGAACTGGATCTGATCGTTTAATACTACACTAGCATCCTGAGCCAAATGTTTATTGATTTCTAATATTTCCAATAGTGTCATCTTTCTGCTTTTCTTCAGGGGATGTAGAATCTCACAGTTTACATCATAATCATGGCCTTCTCTGAGCAGATGTTCAGCGAAGGTTGAATCTGTCTTTTTTAACCTCCAGCTTCTCTCATGTTCTGATAATCTAATAGCTACAGCCCTGCCAGACTGACCAACATACAGTTTCCCACAATGTTTGCATGTGATCTTGTATACACCACTCTGTGATCGGGGTTGAATTTTGTCCTTACTATTGAATAAATATTTAGAAATGTTATTAGTATTGTAAAATGCAGGCCTGTAATTTCGAGATTTTAACTTTCTACCAATTTGATCTGAAATTTTGCTTAAATATGGGATGACACACCAGTTTTTCTTACTATTAACTTGTTCTTGTTGGCCAGCATATAAAAGTGTTCTGGTTTTTTCTGATTTTCTTCTTATTCATTATACTGTCAATAAGGGCAGGGCTATAGCCATTACTGGATGCTATATGTTTGATTGTTTGTAATTCTGATTGAAATGCAGAATCAGATAATGGAACAGATATGAGGCGATGGACCATTGAATGGAAAGCTGCATGTTTATGGCTGTGTGGATGCTGGGAACTAGCAGGGATAACTGTATCTGTTACTATGGGTTTTCTGAAAATACTAAATAAGTGTTTCTTTGTGCTAATGTCAATAGTAAGGTCTAAAAAGTTTATAGAAAATCCTCCTAGTGCCATAGGAGGAGGATCTTCTATAAACTTTTTAGACCTTACTATTGACATTAGCACAAAGAAACACTTATTTAGTATTTTCAGAAAACCCATAGTAACAGATACAGTTATCCCTGCTAGTTCCCAGATCCTCCTAGTTCCATAGGAGGAGGATCTTCTATAAACTTTTTAGACCTTACTATTGACATTAGCACAAAGAAACACTTATTTAGTATTTTCAGAAAACCCATAGTAACAGATACAGTTATCCCTGCTAGTTCCCAGCATCCACACAGCCATAAACATGCAGCTTTCCATTCAATGGTCCATCGCCTCATATCTGTTCCATTATCTGATTCTGCATTTCAATCAGAATTACAAACAATCAAACATATAGCATCCAGTAATGGCTATAGCCCTGCCCTTATTGACAGTATAATGAATAAGAAGAAAATCAGAAAAAACCAGAACACTTTTATATGCTGGCCAACAAGAAAAAGTTAATAGTAAGAAAAACTGGTGTGTCATCCCATATTTAGGCAAAATTTCAGATCAAATTGGTAGAAAGTTAAAATCTCGAAATTACAGGCCTGCATTTTACAATACTAATAACATTTCTAAATATTTATTCAATAGTAAGGACAAAATTCAACCCCTATCACAGAGTGGTGTATACAAGATCACATGCAAACATTGTGGGAAACTGTATGTTGGTCAGTCTGGCAGGGCTGTAGCTATTAGATTATCAGAACATGAGAGAAGCTGGAGGTTAAAAAAGACAGATTCAACCTTCGCTGAACATCTGCTCAGAGAAGGCCATGATTATGATGTAAACTGTGAGATTCTACATCCCCTGAAGAAAAGCAGAAAGATGACACTATTGGAAATATTAGAAATCAATAAACATTTGGCTCAGGATGCTAGTGTAGTATTAAACGATCAGATCCAGTTCCCCTCTACACCTCTACTAAAATAAGTTTTATTTTCAACCTTCCTTTTCCACAAAAATAATCCTATTAGTTTTGATTCTTTACACATATATATTATATTTTTACATAAATGTTAATAAGTCTCATAAATAAGTTTTTGCGATGAACTTTCCTGTGAAGTATCGATTGTCTGTGATAACATCTTTGTAAATCTTAACATCTTTAAACATGTTTACTACATTCAGTTGTCACCTGATGTTGGCCTATGAAGCCGAAAGCCGGTTTGTGACCAATAAAAAAGTTTTACAGAACATCAGGAAGTTGTTCCTTTTTGATATTATTATCATGTTCTGTCAAGTACCGACGGAAAAATCAATTAATTTGATAAATATTGAGTGTTTATCGATACGCTGGCAGGGGGAGGGCAGACGTCAGCGACAAGCATCGCACAAGTTATTTAAAAAAAATCATTGATGTATTACTACAAAATAATATGACTTTCTGGATTTTTTATTACAAATATGCCTGCCAGTTGTGTTTCGTATTATTTTGTGAGTGAAAATTAAAATGAAAAATTAATGTTGACCTCGATAAAAATTTTCAAAGTTAGCCGGACCCCATCGAAGATTTCCTGCCGAGCTCTGCTCTAGACTTCCGATAACATGGCGGACGGTTGTTCATTAGGGTAAGGTGGTACAAATTCGATTTAGGTACAATTCCGATCAATGGAAGTTTTCAGTCTCGTCGTGTTGGTAGCACGTGCCTTTGTGTGGGGTTGTAGTGTAGCCGGTTTCTACAGCTCCTCCTGTCTTTTTCAAGAATACACCACTTTGTGCAACGGAGATATGAATTTCTTCCTGTTACGACGTACGTGGAGCTACTTCGTCGAACGCGCTCTTATAAATTTTCTAGTTTCCACGCGATTGTAAATTCATTATTGTGCAAAGTTTGATACCACGAATTATGCGCTGCTGCCCGAAGGAAAAGGTTCTTTTTATGTGGAAAAAATCAGTAATCAAAATTGTACGAGGAAGTGATCATAATTGTACCTAGTGTGGTACATTTTCTATCGAGTTTTCTCAATTCTGTAACCTTTTTTTGTGTTCATACCAACATTTGTAAGTCTAATATTTGTGTTAGATATTAATTAAACATTCAGGAACAAGTGCCATAGTTAAAATTATTTCTTTTCTTTATATATTAGCAGTTACAATAATATTTCTCCGAAATGATCGAAATTGTACCACCTTACCCTATGCTTCACTCTATGGTAGTCTATCTGTTTGTTGCAGCCCTTTTGTTCCGTCGCCATCTGGCTGTGAGTTGCGACCCTCTCGCCGGGAACAGTACAGACGCCCAGACAAGGCAAAGAGGCTACCCTCGGCGTGGCCTGTGTGTGCGCTGCGGAGTTGGAGACTTGTCGGGCCATCTCATTCCGGAGCCGGCCCGCGTCGCCTCGATACGGCCAGACGGGGGTAGGAGGGAGGGTCTGATACCGTGCTGACGGCTGCAATTAGAGCGCGGCGCCAGAGATAAGGCGCAATCACTTGGCGGCGCTGTTTGCTGATGAGCATCCTGCGCAGAACAAGTTGGCCGACGCGCCCACAGTTTTCAGGGACACCCGCTGTGTCTGCTAGTCGGCGTACTGGCTCCGCTGCCACGAGTCCTGCTCAAATCGTGCCGGCGTTACTTGGAATCTAGTCTACCCACTCACAGATCAGAAGGAAGCGTATGTGTGTTACACTGTACAAGATTGGATGACGAGAAGCACTAATGTTTGATACATTGACAAGAACTTACATTATTACTGTGGAAAATGTTCATGTACCTTCTGAAGAAAATTGATTTATATCAATCGAAACGGCGGTAAACTTTATTAAACTTTAATTTGCAACTGGTTGGCTGTTACTTCTACTGCTGTGAACTACCCTTGTTGTGTGCAGCTATATTTAAGATTTTCAAGCAATGGCCGTCAGGAAAAAAACTAAAACTCTAAATGAAACAGCAAGATGTTTCAGCATTCCTAAAGCTACACTCTTTCCAAAGGTGGGTATAAGGGATACAAATTTAAATACTTTAACGCATGAAAAATGAAGAAAACCTATTTTACTGCAAGAAATTGAAAAAGAGCTTCTTGAATATTTATTTATTTACTTTAAATCTGTTTCATATTTCCAACCCTATTTCAAAATGCTCCTAATATACAGCAAGTTAAACAATTATATTGTAATTATCTAACATGTTAATTTTTCATCAAAATTATTATTGATCCTTTGTCACAGATATATAATCTAACTCACGTGACATTTTTTATGAAAAGTAACAGTTTACATTCAGTATTTTGCCTTAAACAAAAAAGTGTTCCATATTACCACCACTTCCCCTAATATTTATGGCGGTTATGCAAACTTCACATACTAAAACAGTAGTCTCTCGATTGTTTCTCTAAGGAGTGACTTTGAGACCACACATGCGTACCCGTAAACTGAATTTGTGTGAATGCTGCAAGTTTGAGTAATAGTGGGCAGGGAAAAATTGATAACATGTATCTGACGAGAAGCGAGCTAGGGTACTCCCTACAGTTTGTGATAATTGCTGTGTCGTTAGTGGTGTAGGGTTCAGTGCAACTTCCCAGCAAACAGACCTGGGTTCGAATCTCGGCTAGCTACAAGTTTTTCAACTTTACCTATTCGCAGTTAATGTCGTACTGGCTCCATTGCCACGAGTAAAATCTAAGTAGTTCCCTTAGGTTGCTTGCAGATGAGGCAGTCATTTACCATCGAGTAAAATCATCTCATGATCAAAACCAACTGCAGAACGATCTGAATAAGTTATCACTATGGTGCAAAAATTGGCAATTGAGTCTAAATAATGAGAAGTGTGAAGTCGTCCACATGAGTACGAAAAGAAATCCGTTAAACTTTGTTTACATGATAAATCAATCAAATGTAAAGGCCGTAAACTCCATAAAATACCTAGGAACGACGATAACTTCTGACTTAAATTGGAAAGAACACGTAGATAGTGTCGTGGAAAAGACTTCGTTTTATTGGCAGAACCCTTAAAAGATGCAACAGAACTACTAAAGAAACTGCATACACTACGTTTGTCCGTCCTTTTTGGGAGTTTTGCTGCCCAGTGTGGGATCCTTATCAGGGGGGTTTGACGGAGGACACCGAAAGAGTCCAAAGAAGTGCAGCTCGTTTCGTATTGTCACGATACAGGGGAGACAGCGTTACGGAAATTATACAGGATCTGGGATGGGAATCATTACAACAACGGCGCTTATCGCAGCGGCGTGGGCTACTTACGAAACTCCAATCGCCAAGATTCTCCTACGAATGCGAAAATATATTGTTGACTCCCGTTACATAGGTAGAAATGATCATCAGAATAAAATACGAGAAATAAGAGCTCGAACGGAGAGATTCAGGTGATTTTCTTTCCGCGTGATATTCCAGAATAGAATGAGAGATATAGTATAACGGTGGTTCGATGAACCCTCTGCCAGGCACTTACAAGTGATTTGCAGAGTATCCCATGTAGATGTCAAGTCACATAATTATTCTCTTACCATAGAGGATACTAGATATACATGATGGATATATAGTAGTATAGATTATAATTCATACGTAACGATTGTTTCTTTTTTCTCTCTGTAATAAGTCACTGAACTGTTAACACGTAATTATAAGTGCGAACAGATACAAAAGATTGTTATTCAACAGCCATTAAGCTCAGGTGTGTAACTAAGGTTGATTGTGTTTTATTATTTGAAAATACAATAACATTAAAAATATTGTGTGTTCAATACAAGTATCTAGATTTTGAGCATTTTCAGTATATTTGGTGCTGCTGTTCAAAATCTATTGTTGGCGGGAGGCTACCGTCATTATTATTCGAGCCAACGGCGGGTAAAACTAAACTGGTCTGACTAATTACACGAAAGAGGAGAACGAAAACTAAAAACTGTTATGAAAACTATTTTATATGGAAATTTCAAATTATTACTGCATTGATCAGTCGCGTAAGTATTGGAGTGTTGATAAGATCTCCATTATGAAAAGTGAAATTGTCTATTGAAAGAAAGTGTCAAATTTTAAAAGAAATCGCTTCTCACATTTATGACAGACCTATTCTGTGGTGTTCGAACTAGTTGTGTGTAGGTCGAAGACTGTAAAATTAGTCTCCATATTCTATGAACAGTGTTTAAATAGGGTTTTGGTGGTCAGTTTTTAGTTTCATGTCACAATGATCATTCGATGAACTGCTTTTAAATCAAAATACTTTAATGAACTACTGTAGACCTTATGAATTTATGTTTGTGCAGGTACACGTCAAGTACAGTAATACTTCTACACCACAACAACAGTTTTATTCTTATGCACTAACACAAGCAACAATTAATGTTGCTAATGTTTACCCATTTTCGCAATTTTTTGTGTCCACTAAAAAACTTTCTTAGATTTAACCTTTCCTTCTTCTCGAGCTTCTCTACTAGTGCTTTGTTCTAGAGGGAGAGCACTTCTCCTGCATATTGTAGTTGTGTCCTTGTAACTATATTGTAGTGCAACTTTGTGTTAAGATTTATGCCCTCTTAAGGTCTCCCAAGTTTGACAGCTTCTTTTTCTATTTCACTGTTACTTATTCTTTATCCCAAACATTTAAAGTATTTGACCATTTCGATGCGCCCATTATTTGTGTACAGTTCCTTAATTTCCATAAATTTAGTTAGATATTTTCTAGTTTTATTCCGTCTTTCCTGTCTAAAGCATGCATCTAGACTTGTTTACAGACATCACAAGAAAAAACTGTCTGTAAACAAGTTTAGCTGCATGCTTTAGACAGGAAAGACGGAATAAAACTAGAAAATCTGACAAATATTTAGCATAGATACAGATTCGACGCGAAAAGGTTAGTTGAAAATAAGAAGGAAATTTAAGCATACTAAGTTTACACAAAGGCTGAAGGCCACACATGTGAATTCTAACTTGAGAAAACCAAATACAAAATCACCACCGGAATGAAAATGTAAATACTAGATTTAAACCGAATTACTCGAGTTCTGTAAATTAAGAAACACTTCGCCTCTCATAGCGAAAGAATTACTCAAGAACACTATCACTGATAAACCAAGACTGCCTGATCACAAAGAAAGCAAAGTTCTAACAGCATGCCTTTCCCTCATCATGATTCAACGAAGTACTTACTTCCATGGTCGCAGCAAGGGTGAAGTCTCACGTCACGGGAGAAACCTTCCCCCGCCACACACCGGATGTATAGCGTGCTAAAACCGATGCAGAGTGCATTCAGAGCCTCCTGTTTACCAACCCTTGCTACCTGGCGAAGATAATTCCCTCTACAACAGCTCTTTCGTCCAAAATTAGGTTGGCACCACGCTAAGAACACGGCCACCTCGCCATCTTGCCAAGTAAGCTTGTCTCTGGCCACCCAACAGACCCCAGCGCAGACGACAAACGAAGTAAACGAGGCCCTAAAGCGCGAGGCGGCGACTGTAAGTCATTGCGCGGCAGTCAGTCAATATTAAAAACAACCTTCAACATTCACACGAACACACAAGTTGAATCACACGGGTGGAAACAAATATAAACATGGGGCATTGATCATTAATAAATAGATTAAAAATAATTAACATACTAATACACAATATTAATGGTGCTGAAACACTTTAGGTTAATGTATAACTCAAATATGGAACACGAACACACATTCAGTGGACATGTTTCGCTATATATTTTTGTGTATCTTTATTTTTTTTCTGCTGACACTTTGAGACCAGTTCTATTTGCTTTGTTTTGCAGAATATTTATGTGAGTAACTGCTTCAGTCAGATTTTATGAAACAATTACAAAATCGTCCGCGAAGGCCAGGCAGTTTCCCGTGATTCTATTTGTTTTCCTTCCCACAATTATCAGTTAAACAATAAATAAGAAAATTATAATAAATATAAATAAAATATCAATACTATTCGTAGAAAAAATGTACATAAATGAATTATAAATTCAACACAGTAACCTACCAAAAACGTAAATTAATTTTAATCAAAAAATAAAAAAATTCTTTGATTTTGCCGCTCCAAAAGACATATCCTAGTCCTTCCGGGTATGCTGTCGGATACTAAGAACAAACTGGTCAGATATTTCGGCGATCCAACTGTCCGCCATCCTCAAGAACTCTGCTGCTGCTGCTGCTGCTGCTGCTACTGAGTCCCGTCGAGTATTGAGGGTAGAGCCGTATTCACCATCGTATATAGGCGTCGCGCGTGTGTGCGGCGCGTGCGCCACCTTCCAAGGTTGCTACGTACGGGACGTGTAGTAGCGGCACCGTCCGTAGTGGGACATCGGTGCAACGATATATCGATATGGTTGATCAAACACTGGCGGTGGCTTCGTCATAGAACGTTGCAGTTTGATGGAAACTCTTGTCTCGGTTAATCGGATTGTCCGCCAATCTAATTACAATTGCTTCTTTGTAAACACTGTCCCAAAAACCGGAGATGTTAGCAATTATGAGGATCTCGTCAAAGTCTGTCTTTTGTCCCTCAGTTAAACGTTGTTCTGCCACAGCAGATTTTTCAGGCTGCAGCAATCGCATGTGGCGACAATGTTCCATGCATCTATCTTTGACAGTGCGGACAGATCGGCCGATGTACGCCTTGCCGCATTGGCCAGGTATTCTATAAACACCGGCTTCCTAAGACCTAGGTCATCTTTTACAAAGCCAATAAGTGCCCTAATTTTGCTGGGAGGGCGAAAAACACTCTATTATTAAAGTTTTTTAAAAGTCTTCCAACTTTGAAAGATACGCACCCAGCATAGGGAATGAACGCCACCGTTTTATATTCCCCTTCGTGAACTTCTGGCATGGTCCAAACTCTATGGCCCGATGAATTTGTTTGTCAGGATAACAATTTTCTTTAAAGACGGTCTTCAGATGTTCAAGTTCAGGTGTTGAACTATCTGAATCTGAGGTGGCATATGCGTTGGAATGGTGGATGGCAGCTATTGGCATGGAAATACCGATCGGTGTGTGTTGGTTTTCTATAAACCGTGTGTCCCAGGGTGCCATCATGTTATAAACTATTGCTTCAAAAAATGGGAGCTTCCATCCCTTTCTATCTCCATAGTAAATTTAATATTAGGAAGAAAGTAGTTGAAGTCCGTGGGGCCAGATAAAGAACGTGTCATAGACGTAACGCCAAAAAACACGTAGGTTGCAAAGCAGAGATTCTCAGTACCCTGTCCTCAAAGTCTTCCATATATAAGTTGGCAACTATGGGTGATAGAGGGCTTCCCATAGCTACACCGTCCTTCTGTTCAGATAATTTGCCATTGAATAAGAAGTATGTGGACGTAAGAAAATGTTGACAAAGTTTCACCAGCTCATCAACCAACTTATTGCTGATTAAACTCATAGATTCATTCGAAGGGACCCGTGTGCAAAGGGAAACAACGTCTACACTAGCAAGTAAATCTGACGGGTTTAGCCTCAAGGACTTCAGTCGTAAAATAAAATCCATTGCGTTGGAAATGTGATGTTCGCATTTACCGACAAATGGACTGAGTACCAATGTTAAGTACTTTGCCAAGTTGTATGTAGGTGCACCCAGCTTCTTCATTATGGGTCGTAATGGCACTCCATCTTGATGTACCTTTGGGATACCGTACAACCTAGACGGAACTGCATCACCCGGATGAAGGTCCTTGCGTAATTCTTCCGATAACGTGCCAGATTTCAAGAGAAAAAGAGTCTTGCGTTTGATCTTATCTGTGGGGTCGCTTTCCAATCTTATATACGCTGGTTCGTTGAGTAAAGACCTCATTTTAGCGACACAATCTCGTCAAAACGATTGTTGCGTTCCCCTTATCCGCTGGTAATACCACTAATTCATCATCGTTCCTGAGGGACTATTAAGATTTACTACGCTGGGAAAGCCTTAGATGCAACATATCCTGACAATTTTTTTCAAAACACGTTTTAGCTGAAAACGAGAGTTTTTTCATGGTTGAGATTATTCTCTCCTCCTATAAATTTAACTTTAGATTTAGTATTTGTTAGCATTTCTCGAATTATGTTTCCTAATTTACCTTTGACACCACATTCTGTGATGATTTCGTCTACCGTGTATCTGTCCACTGAATAAAAACCATTCTTATTATTTTTTTTATTTATTCTTCTCTTAATGAGGTACAAGGTTTTCACTATAAGCCGACGCATTTGTTGTTCACAATTACTGCCCTGTTATTTCGCTGCTAACACATTTTCCTTGCAGGTACAAATTATCTTGGCTTCGGCGGCAGCGCCTGGAGGTAGGCAGCCGGGCGGTGCAGAGCGGCGGGGTGCGGCGCGTCCCCTGCGAGCCGTATTGTCGCAGAGCAGAGCGAGGGCCGAGGCCGAGGCTGGCTCCTCGCGCAAGGCGGCGCCGCCGTGAATCTCCAGGCGCCATTTGCATAGAAATGGCGGCCGTGGCTGATGGAGCCATGTCACTAGGTGGCCGTGAATCAGGCGCCGCCGTCTTACCGCCGCCCCAGATAAGTGGCAAGCGCCCGCTGCTGATTACACTGCAGCCGCCTCCTCCACCGCCACCGCGCAGGCGCTGTTGCCAGAGTAAACAAAATCCGCCTCTGCGTCGAAGAAAGGCAGCGCCGCGCGCCAGCGCGCACGGATTGACGTCTGCCCGCGCTCGCACTGCGCACGCCATTCCGTGCCATTAATGCGCGTAATTATTAGTAGTTAATGTAGATGAACATAATGTTGCGTACTGAATACAAAATACGCAAGATGTATTTTTTTTAATTCAGTGGTCGAACAAAGGATTAATTTTGGATTAAAAGAGTAATTCTCTAAAGATATAACATTGTCTGTGAATGGGTTATGTCGAAAATGGCCGGCCGCGGTGGCCGGGGGGACTAAGGCGCTCCAGTCACGGTCTGCACGGCCAATACGGTCGGGGGTTCGAATCCCCCCTCGGGCATGGATATTTGTGCCGTCCTTAGCCTTAGCTAATTCATAAGTTGTTTGTAAGTTTAGGGACTAATGACCCCGTAGTTAAGTCTCATAAACTATACAAACATTTGAAACATTTTTTTTTTTTTTTCGAAAATGTGTTCCCGGCTGGGATTCAAACCCGGGCCTCCTGCTTTCTAGGCAGTTGCTCTGATCCCTACACAACAAGGACATAGCGATCACCACACCTGCACGAATTACACAAGTGCGTCTCCCGTCAGGTACAATTTCTCAACTTTGCCACACCCACTATACTCCAAAATGTTACAAATGTTCAAATGTTTGTATAGTCTATGGGACTTAACTACGTGGTCATCAGCCCCTAAACTTACAAACTACTTATGAACTATCTAAGGACGGCACAAATATCCATGCCCGAGGGGGGACTCGAACCCCCGACCGTAGTGGCCGTGCAGACCGTGACTGAAGCGCCTCAGTACCCTCGACCACCGCGGCCGGCTGATCAAGGTTCCTGTAAGGTCAAAAACAAGCACAGTATCTCTCCTCATATGGTCATTCGTTGCATCATTGCATTTTCATCCTACGGATATGAATGAAAGAGAGGTGTACAAAAATATTTTTTTCACATTGGGATTTTTGCACACAAAGCTGTGCTTCACAGCCAAGAAATGTGTCACAAGTGTAAAATTTTCCCTTATTCAGAAGAATTACGACGAATATCAGATAACTCGATTGCTACATATTATCAAATGGATGTATTTGTCTGCGATTTTTTACCCAAAGGACGGCACCAATTTATAACAATCTCATTACATAGCATCAGGCAACGATCACTGTGCTGGTAATAAACACCTGCAACCCACATTTCAGGAGTAATGACGTCGTAAACAATTAAATGTGCGGAAAAGTGCTGCAACATGCGACATTGTTCTGCATCTCCTAAGCTATTGGAGGTATTTCAACCAGACTTGGTACACCTATTGTGCACTAGCGTTAACAATCCCGGTGGGAGTAAGAACCACCTAAGTGGTGACAGGATATAATGACATAAATAACGTGTTCGCCAAAAACAGCCACATCATTTATTCACAATACGAAAATGAGAGCACTTATCGAGTTGCAACAAACTTTGAACATGATTTCAAACTATTCTGAATCTTTTTCTCTCTGACAACGTCAAGAAAATCGTGAAATGAAAGTTTATCGTTTGCTACTCTTTCCGCTGTTCATGCAGTATTTCTGCAGCAAGCGGCATGACGTTGCAATTACTTACTTCTACACAACTAATTGTATTTTCGAAATATTTTAGAGAATATGTATATATACTGATAAATGGACCTTCGAAATTATGCCATATACTGAAGGAGATATGAGGAAATAAACACTAATGTTTATGAAAAACCGCCCATCATACATGAGGTTTTAAATCTCTTAGCTAATAACTCCAATCGTAACACATTTTGCAGACAGTTCCTAACATTCCACTACACATACTTCGAAAATTATTGTAGTATCCATTGTACATAAGATATGACGTCATAGGAAACCATACTTTTGTTAGTAATTGAAATAAAAAGCATGTACAGTGTTGTAAACTAAAATGAACATGTAAGTGTTATGGTTAAAATCAGTTACCACAAACATAGATTTACCTAATAAGCTGTACTTTGAGTGAAAAGTAAAAAAGGAAAAATTACTTATGAAATAACTTTTTGTCAGTCTTTCATGGTGATACTGTTTTTATTATCATCTTACCCATAATTTTTGAAGAAATACTTTATTTACTTGCTAGTGTTAGAGGGTGACAGGATGGCACAACTATATCCCCCAACGACGAAAGAAATCGTGTAACCCATCTGTCTCTGTGTAGAGAGATGGGACATGCGTAACAGCCCAGTATTCGTCTAGATGGATCTGGAAAATCACTTAAACAACACATTAAATCAGTCGGTCATTCGCCATAAATCCTGTTGGTGGAATAGATCCAAGACTGGCGCGTCTCCTGCAGTCCCAGAGGTAGTGCATAAACTGTGCGAGTATACTGGATGGTAGTTCTTTTGCCATTTAATTATTCATATTTTTGGTCTTAACATGAGTAATTCCTGATGTAATATTTTTATACAGCGTCAGTTGAAAATGAGCTGCAGCCGAAAAACTAATTATGAATAACTAAAATAAATCAAATTAGATTTTTTTTGTGAACCTGCTACTTAGAAAAAGGTTTATTGTGTAGTTCACACAAGGAGGATGTAAATGGTATAAACGCCAGTTTTGACTCCATTGCATCTCAGACGATTTGTTTAAATTAAATATAAAGAATGATTACAATTACCTAACAAATTGCATTACCTAAATTGAAATAATTTATAAACGCAACTGCTCCTGAATAGGCTACATTTCAACTTCTTGAAGTATAGTTGAACATCCTAAGAGAGATACTTATAATGTAACCATATCTGTTTGTTATAACACAAATCTAGAGACAATGTATAACACATAGCATTGATCACTTTTAAATCGAAAATAAAAGTTTATAGTGTGAGTAAATTAGACTCACACTTGATGTTGATTACGTCGCATGATGACATCTTTTAGCAACATTCTGACAGAAGTTTCAGGATTTTCTTTATGTATATATGACAAAGTATTAATTATATAATCTTTATTCTGTGTGATGTATTATACTCAAAACTAGATTGTCAGTAAGGTAGACTTCATTCCTATTTTTTTCTTCTTTGGGAAAGATATTTTAATAGCCCTCTTTTAATTCTATTTTAAACAGATGTCCTGGTAATAACTTTCTAAGATGTTAGAACCTTTCTCAGGCATAGAATTTTTTAAATGTAAATTCTGGTTTCTGTGAAATGAATAAAGAAAGTGTTTCAAATAATTGTCGTTTTTGTTTCACATTTGTGTGCAGAACTACTGATGAAATAGCAAAAAAAGAAAATTATAAGAACAAAAAAGTATTTCTCTAATTTTCCTCATTTCTATTTGCTTGAATGCTTGAACTCTCATATGAATATCAAGTATCTGTGGACAAAACAAAAAACATATATTTCATACTATCGGTTTTAATACTAACTCTGTCTGAGTCCAAGGAGAGGTGTGTAGTTTCTCCTCTTTTTAGCTGCCTTTTTTTTACCATAGACCTAGATCAAACAATTTCACAATCTGGGTTGAGTGTCATCCTTAGTAAGCATAGATGTTAACAAATTTTATTCAGAACATATCTTACTTATAAAAAAATTCCCCAACAGAGATTTTACACGATTACGTTAAGTGATTACAATTCACACTATTCTGTGCTAGACTTGAGTTGAGCCAGCAGTAACAGTTTATGAGTTACACTTTCAGCAAAATGGTGAGTGTATTATAACATGAGCATTTGGCGATGGCGAAAAAGTACACTGAAACCTATACATAAAAACCAATTCGAACAATCAAGAAAAAAATTATCGCAACAGTCGCATTTATTATTTTGACCACTGTAACACCATACATTGTAAGACAATATATATATTAGGCATACATTTGCTAATAAACTTCTACTCAGTAATTGATATTATACTTATTTAAAGCTTTATAGACATCTGAGGCAAAAGAGAGCAAGGTGATCTATTAATAATCTCTTTCTCATTTACTTTAAAGGAAGAGCAAAGACAAATAATCTATATCAGACTCTTTGAGACATCTTCAAATCTAGAATAAAATTATTAAAACAAAAATTCAAATAGAGGTAGAGAAATGTCATAAAAGGGCATTATGATAATCTTCACTTCATGTGTTATGCAAATTTCTTGTTACTGTACATCATCTTTTGTGTGGTCTTCCTAGATTGCTTCCAGTGCAGTTATAATTGATATAGATAAAGTAATACGTAAATCTAAAACATTAAATAATAAATGAATATGTCTACATTATGACACTGGACTGACCTATCTCTAATAATAGAGAATGAAAATGACATTCAGAAGTGGTCCATAAGCTCAATTTACAAAAAAGGCAGGTTGATAACCAAACCGCCCCTCCCGCTGCACTTTCTCTTACTATTGTATTTTATTCTCCATATGTTTTATACAGTTGCGTATTTACGTATGGATTTAACACAATGAAGAGAGTGTATCAGCTAATGGACATGTTTCAAGTTCACTAAATACTTATTTACTATGTCTAGTAATATACCACCCGTAGTCCTGGTACAGTGTCTATTCCCAGTAACCAAAATATCGTCGATCTAATAAAATATTCAGCAATAACGGTCTCAGTCTTCCTGGATAGTAAGTCACCATCGAGCCCCCGACGGTCTTATCAAAGAGGATGGAAAAGCATGCAGAGTTTGGGAGACAATTCTTGACTTTCAGGGTGTGATAGCGCATAAGGATACAGAGGTCAGTGAATTAAAAGACGATAAGGATTTCTGGTTGAACTGATATCTGGTAATACTGTAGAGCTTTTTCCCCGACCGAACACAAAGGTCCCAGGGTGCTACCTAGCCCAGTTTCTATGACGATTTGGCACGGCTTCTTACCGCGGTAGAGTGGCCGAGGCACCTTTCTGCAGAGTGCACGGTTGCTCCCCCTCGGAGATTCTAGTCCTCCCTCGGGCATGGGTGTGGGTGCTGTCCATAGGTTAGTTTAACTTACTTTAAATAGCTTTCAAGCCTAGGGACTAATAACCAAATAAATTCCATAGATTTACCACTTGACCGCCCTTACTTCAGCCATTTCTCGCTTCTGTAAGATAGTAACCTAAAAAAGCGTGAAACCAGACCGCATAGTCCCAAACCAATGTTGCGGTTCCTATGGAGAGGTTGTTTCCAAATTTGTAATTGTGCCGTCGGACGAACACTGCGGTTCGACGTACGAGATAAAAAAAAGCAACTAGTGAACCGTTCACGACCTCATTTGCTAGTTAATCGAGAAAGGTATTGCTTGACGACCTCCTCTTGTGCGTAAATTTCGCCCATTGGTTCTGACTACGTGTTCGGAATTGCCAGCGAGTTTATAGAAATGAATCATTTTGCATATATAAATGTAGGCACAATCAGTTCAAACGTGCTCTCGCTTTATAACTAGCCCTGTCTCTATCGGTTGTTCATTGTCTTGGCTAAAAGTTAAATTCAGTACTCAATCTAACAACACTTTCTCTTATGAAGGCTGGACGAGTTAGAAGATCCATCGTTTACTTCAATCTGTAGTTTCATTTTTACCTTGTCTGTAGCAAATCCTTCTCAGTATCAGTTTTTGTTTTATATCTTGTTGTTTGACTCATTATCAATAGGCTATACCACCTTTCATTGTGACGATTTCGGAATATAATGACCACTTATTTTAACTGTACTGTCCGACATCTGGTCTTTTTTTGTGAAATCCCTAGTAGAAGAGAGGAGGTTCGATGCTGGCAACGGTCACAGCAGTAGAATATTCGCAGGTAAGCCAACCTGTTAATTGTGGATCAGAAGTTAAGGCAGATTTATTAATTCTATGGACCTCGTACCTTGGTGAGTAACGAAAGTCGTAACAGCTACAATATCAACAGCAGCAAAAAATCGGTGAAATTTCGCGAGTAATGACTGATAATGGGCAGGGCTCTACTTTAGTAGCGTTTGGATAAATTGAGAATCTGCGTGGAACACGACACGTGGTCGTAGTAATGACTGTGTCGCCAGCATGACGGCCTACTAAACAGGAGGACGCTGCTCGAATCTGACTGAACGAAACATTCAACTTTTCCCATTTATTTATTTAAATATCTACTGGAAGCAGCGGCGGACTAACGCCGTAGGAGGCCCGGAGAGGAGGCAGAACAAAATGAGGTCTCCTGATAACTTGCAAATACATGTATTACTATAAAAAGCTAACTTTTGAGATTTTGAAGCCCCCTAATGACGACAGGAACGGGACAGTCTAAGAAAAAATAGCTTCCAGATTTGGAGGCCCCAGAACGAGAGGCCAAGGACGCACAAAAAAAGAAAAAAAGTTCTTTCGAGGTATGTGGTGACCTCCCAAGACGAGAGGCCCGGGGTGGTGTGCTCCCTCCCCCTTAGACTCCCACTGTTGCAAGCTAACTTCGTTAGTTACTTTATGTGGTTTTGTTTGTTAATGTCCATTTTTCCTGTTGACCTGCTTATCCACTCATTATTCGTTTTATTAAAAAAAATCCATTTCAATTTTTATCTCTCTCTCGCTCTGTCTCTCTCTCTCTCTATGTATATACAGTATATATATGACCCAGTAAACTTCGTACCACTTACCTCGTAATATAAAAGATATTAATTTAAATCATATATATTTCAGACCATAAGCTTTATAAAGGCATCATCAGATAGTCTAAGTATCGGCTCGTTAGTGGGCGGAAAGAGTGGGCAAATCACGCACACATGTCCAGGATAATGTTCGTGGCTCATTCGTGGAAGGTTTAAACGGTGATAAAAATGGAAAAATTGCGAGGAAAATTTAGATTTAATACATGTAAAATAATGACTTGGTTGTTGTGTTGGTTGCGTTCAGAAATATACTTAGAAAGACTAAAGTTCGCTTTACACGATCTGAACCCGTATATGAAGTGTCAAAGATAAAAATGAATTGCTGTTCGTTAGTCTCGCTAAAACTCGAGAACGGCTGAACCGATTTGGCTATATATCATTACATAAACCACTGAATCTATTGTGATGAAATCTGGTGTGGAGATAGCTTTAGCGCTGAAGTACCGGATAATATATTTTAGAAAGCGTGTAATTCAAGATAATTTTTTGATTTGAAGTATATAAAGCGAAATAGGGAACAATAATTACTCTCTGGAAAAGCTACTTACTCTTTGACTTCTTAACTATTTTTCAGAAGTTGTAATTAACTTTTAAAAATGCATTGTTTCTTTTGTAAAAAGTGGATAGAACGGCAGAACAACAGAATTATGCATGTACTCTTTCTTTGAACGTCAAATATGCAAAATTTTATCGCGATCGTACGAATGATATTGATATCCCAAAGAAAAGAACTCTATCAGTTTTTCACAATTTTTTTTCTATTTTCTGGCCAAGTATTCCATATTTTTACTTCACTCAAACCTTCCTCTCACTTTGAACGGTGAATGTGCAAAATTTTATCGCAATCGGACGAACGATATTGAGATCCCACTGAAAAAAGCTCTTTCAGTTTCTCGCGAATTTTCAAATTTTCCGGGTAACTTTCTTAAATTTTTAGTTCATAAGAACGTTAATCTTCCGTTGAACGTCAAATTATCAAAATGTTATCACAATCGCATGAACGGTTCTCAACTTATAGTGTTGAGCACATTTAGAAACACATTGAAAAAGGAACTTGGTTCGAATTTTGCGACTTCCCCCCCCCTTTTTTACTGAAAAGTTTTCCAAAACCATAATGAACAAAACAAAACCAGAATTACTCGTCTCCGTCGTGCGAAAGCCGTACTCAAGTGATGCTCTTACAACCATATGGCAATTGACTTTTATTCATAGGAAAAAAATCGCTTTCGGTTTCTCCTAAATTTTCCTACTTTCCGGGCGACTTTTCCAAATTTTTATTTGATGCGATTATTCCTCTGGCTATCAACATGAAATGTAAAAAGTTTTATCGCAATTGGACAAACTGTATTGATAGCTCACTGGAAAAAGCTGTTTTAGTTTTTTCCTGATTTTCCCTTTTTCCAGACAACTTTTCCATATTTTATCACCGTTTAAACCTTCCCTGAACTTGCACGAATATTTCAAGACTGAAATGAGCCAAATCGGTTCAGCCGTTCTCGAGTTTTAGCGAGACTAACGAACAGCAAGTTTCAAATATTAAACAGTGCTATTAAGGACGCTGTAAAAAATCAAAGGTGGCGATGCAGCTGCACACTTATTAACGTGTTCCGAATGAAAATGATTATCATCAGAATCCAGGCCAGAGCCATGACACCAAACGTTTAGTATTACGTTTCTCCCCTGGCCTGGATTCTGGTGATTATTATTTTCAAAACGCTCAAATAAACGTACAGCCACAAATTCATCTGTGGCCCTTATACTTTTACAGCGTCCTTCTTAGGACTGTCTCATAATTGAAACTCATAAATATGGCGCATTGCTCATCAGAAACTTCATTACTATGTTCTACGTAACACGAGCAACCACAATGCATAACATGTTTATACAATATTCAGCGAGTTTAATCCGAATTTACATACTAATGACACGATGTAACGTATATTAAAAAAATTACAAGCCGGCTGTATAAATATCACACATTGGAGATAAAATCAGACGTTAGTTCAGAAATTTAACTCCGTTCAGAGCTTCCTTCCTTTGCTTAAACCTTGCTTGCCACGCGGAATGGCCGTGTGGTTTTATGTTCCCGCAGGATATTCAAATCCTCTCTCAGATAAGGTTGTGTGTGTGGTGTACTTAGTGTAAGTTAGTTTAAGTGGATTTAAGTATAGGAACTGATGACCATAGCTGTTCAGTCCAATAGGATTACAAACATTAGAACATTTTGAACCTAGATCCGCCGAAGCAGGTTCAACGTTGATCTATGGCTATGGATAAAAAACGATTCTGAAGAAGAAGAAGCGAGATTTGTTGAAACAAAAAATGTTCAAATTTTTGTTAAGTTTATGGGACTTAACTACGGGGTCATCAGTCCCTAAACTTACAAACTACTTATGAACTACCTTATACTAAAGATGGCACAAATATTCATGCCCGAGGGGGGATGCGAACCCCCGACCGTAGTGGCCGTGCAGACCGTGACTGAAGCGCCTCAGTCTCCTCGGCCACCGCGGCCGGCTATTTGTTTAAACAAAAAATTAATTTAAATATTAGTAAATCCATTCTGAAAGTATTTCTCTCGGAGTGTAGTATTATACGGGAGTGAAATGTGGACGATAAAGAGTTCATACAGAAAGATGATGGAAATGTGGTGCTACAGACGAATACCGAAGGTTTGATATGTAGATCGCGTAATTAAATGCGAGTTGCTAAACAGAATTGAGGAGAAAAATTTCTGGCATATATGTGACTAAGAGAAGGGATCGATTGGTGAGATACTTTCTGACACATCAAAGAATAGCCATTATGCATTAGAAGGAAGTGCCTGAGGTAAACATCGCATAGAGAGATCACGTGACGAATAGAGTAAGCAGGTTCAAAAGGACGTAGGTCGCCGTTCTTATTCAGAGATAAACAGGCTTGAACAGGACATTTTCGCGTGGAGAGCGAAATTAGCAAAATATTTTAGAGAATATGCATATACAGGGTGAGTCACCTAACATTACCGCTGGATATATTTCGTAAACCACATCAAATACTGACGAACCGATTCCACAGACCGAACGTGAGGAGAGGGGCTAGTGAAATTGGTTAATTAAAACCATTAAAAACGCACGGAAGTATGTTTTTTAACACAAATGGAACCCCCTTAGTTTTGTTAGCGCATCTGAACATATAAACAAATACGTAATCAGTGCCGTTTGTTGCATAGTAAAATGTTAATTACATACGGAGATATTGTAACCTAAAGTTGACGCTTGAAACCTCCGACGTTCAGTTGCATGTTGTAACAAACACGAGCCACGGTCGGCGAGCAGCATCTGCAGGGACAAGTTTACAATGACGACCGTGTTTACGAGTGTGGCTGTAGTGCGCTGTTGTGCTTTGGTCTAGCTGTCGCAGTGTCCGCATGTAGCGCTTGCTGCGATTGTTATTCTGCATTCGTCTTTGCACGCAGACTGACTGTAGTACATTGTGTTACCAGATGTCTGTGATAGTGTAGTATTCTAGGAACTTCACCATTATGTATTCTAACTCTGAAAAGGCGGAGATGATACTCATCTATGGCGAGTGTCGACAAAATGCATCTGAAGCCTGCAGGGTGTATGCAGAACGGTACCCGGACAGAGAGCATTCAACGTTCCGCACATTTCAAAACATCTACCGCCAACTGTATGCAACAGGTATGGTCGTAGCACGCAAACGGGTCCGTAACAGGCCCATCACAGGAGAAGCGGGTGCAGTTGGTGTGTTAGCTGCTGTTGCCGTTAACCCATACAGGAGTACACGGGACATTGCGAGAGCCGGGGACTGAGTCAAAGTAGTGTCATGCGCATCATTGCTTTCACCCATTTCATGTGTCGCTACATCAGCAATTACATGGTGGTGACTTTAATGGACATTAACAGAGAATGCGTTGCAGTACCACCTGTTCATCGATGAAGCGGGTTTCACAAACCACGGGGCAGTCAATCTACGGAACATGCATTACTGGTCCGTGGACAATCCTCGCTGGCTCCGACAGGTAGAGCGACAGCGACCGTGGACTGTAAATGTGTGGTGCGGAATCATTGGTGACCACCACATTGGTCCACACTTCATTACAGGGGCCCAAACAGCTGCAACATACATCGCGTTTCTACAGAATGATCTGCCAACGTTGCTCGAAAATGTCCCACTGGAAACGCGTCGACTTACGTGGTATCAGCATGATGGTGCACCTGCACATTCCGCAATTAATGGATAGATCACGTAACTAATCAGGAGGTGCTCAATTGGGGAGGAGCTTCTGGCATATCCTGAGTAAGAGAAGAGATAGGTTGTTGGAATTCATCCTGAGACATCAAGGAATCGTGAACTTTGCATTGGAGCGATCTGTGTGGGGTAGAGACGTGTGTAGGAGACCTAGAGATGAATACAGTAAGTATGTTCACAAAAATTTGGATTGCCGTTCTTATTCGGTAATGAAGAGGCTTGCACAGAACAAGTTAGCGTGTAGAGCTGCATCAAATCAGTTCACCAACTGAAGATTCCACTCCCATGAACCACAGACATTGCCGAGCTGGGGTGGCTTGCGTGCCTCAACGATGCAGATAGCCGTACCGTAGGTGCAACCACAGCGGAGGGGTATCTGTGGAGAGGCCAGACAAACGTGTGGTTCCTGAAGAGAGGCAGCAGCCTTTTCAGTAGTTACAGGGGCAACAGTCTGGATTATTGACTGAGCTGGCCTTGTAACATCAGCTAATGTGGCTTTGCCACACAGCTACTGCGAACGGCTGAAAGCAAGGGGAAACTACAGCCGTTACCTTTCCCGAGGACATGCAGCTCTACTGTATGAACATATGATGATGGCATCCTCTCGGGTAAAATATTCCGGAGGTAAAATAGTCCCCCATTCGGATCTCCGGGCGGGGACTACTCAGGAGGGTGTGATCATCAGGAAAGACAATACTGGCATTCTACGGGTCGGAGCGTGGAATGTTAGATCCCTTAATCGAGTAGGAAAATTAGAAAATTTAAAAAGGGAAATGGATAGGCTGAAGTTAGATATAGTGGGGATTAGTGAAGTTCGGTGGCAGGATGAACAGGATTTCTGGTCAGGTGAGTACAGGATTATAAATACAAAATCAATTGGGGGTATCACTATGACTAGCACAGTGATTGCATTATTATTGTCAAGATAGATACGAAGCCAACACCGAGGACAGTAGTACAGGTTTCTATGCTAACTAGCTCTGCCGATGATGAGGAAATCGAAGAAATATATGAGGGACTAAAGGAAATTATTCAGACAGTTAAGGGAGAGGAAAACTTAATTGTTATGGGAGACTGGAATTCGGTAGTAGGACAAGCAAGGGAAGGGAAGATAGTAGGTGAATATGGTCTGGGCAAAAGGAATGAAAGAGGAAGCCGCCTGGTAGAATTTTGCACAGAACATAATTTAGTTATAACAAACACCTGGTTCAAGAATCACAAAAGAAGGTTGTATACGTAGAAGAGACCAGGAGACACCGGAAGATACCAGATAGATTTTATAATGGTAAGACATAGATTTCGGAACCAGGTTTTACAGTGTAAGACATACCCAGGAGCAGATATAGACTCTGACCACAACTTGTTGGTTATGAATTGTAGACTGAAACAGAAGAAACTACAAAAAGGTAGGAAAATAAGGAGATGGGACCCGGATAAATTGAAGGAACCTGAGGTTCTTAAAAATTTCAGAGGGAACTTTAGGTAACAATTGATAGAAACAGGGGAAAATAAAACAGTAGAGGAGAAATGAGTAAAATTGAGAGATGAAATAGTGAAGGTAGCAGAGGACAAAATAGGTAGGAAGGCAAGACCTACAAAAAATCCTTGGATATCACAGGAGATACTAAATTTAATCGATGAAAGGAGAAAATATAAAATGCAGTAAATGAAACAGGCAAAATGGAGTACAGACGACTAAGAAATGAGATTGACAGGAAGTGCAAAATGGCTAAGCAGGAGTGGCTAGAAGGCAAATGCAAGGATGTAGAAGAGTGTATAAATAGGGGAAAAATAGATACAGCCTACAGGAAAATAAAATAAACATTTGGAGATAAGAAAAACAGCTCTATGAATATCAAGGACACTGATGGAAAACCAGTTCTCAGCAAAGAAGGGAAAGCTGAAAGGTGGAAAGAGTATATACAGGGGCTCTACAAAGGAAATGAACTTCGAGACAGTATTGTAGGAAGGGAAGAGGATGTAGATGAAATAGGTGATACTGTACTGAGAGATGAATTTGACAGAGCCCTGAAAGACGTAAGTCAAAACAAGGCCCCTGGAGTAGATGATATTCCCTCAGAGCTACTGAACTCTCTGGGAGAACCAGCCATGATAAAATTGTTTCACCTGGTGTGTAAGATGTATGAGACAGGTGAAGTACCCTCAGACTTTAAGAAAAATGTTATAATCCCCATTCCAAAGAAAGCAGGTGCAGACAGGTTTGAAAACTATAGAACCATCAGTTTAATAAGTCATGGTTGCAAAATATTAACACGAATTATAAACAGAAGGATGGAAAAGCTGGTAGAAGCCGACCTCGGGGAAGATCAGTTTGGGTTCAGGAGAAATGTAGGAACACGGGAGGCAATACTCACTTTACTGCTTATCCTAGAAGATAGATTAAGAAAAGGCAAACCTACATTTCTAGCTTTTGTAGATTTGGAGAAGGCTTTTGACAATGTTGATTGGAATAAACTCTTTCAAGTTCTGAAGCAAGCAGGAGTAAAATATAGGGAGTGTAAGGTTATTTACAACTTATACAAAAACCAGACAGCGGTTGTCAGAGTTGAAGGGCATGAAAGGGATGCAGTGGTTGGAAAGGGAGTAAGACAAGGTTGCAGTCTTTCTCCATTGTTATTCAATTTGTACATTGAGCAAGCCATAAAGGAAAGCAAGGAGAAATTTGGTGAAGGAATTAATGTTCAGGGGGAAGAATTAAAAACATTTCGTTTTGCCGACGACATTGTAATAATCTCAGAGACAGCAAAGGACCTGGAAGAGCAGTTGAACGCAATGGACAGTGTGCTGAAAGGTGCATATAAGATGAACAAGAGCAAAACTAGTGTAATGGAGTGCAGTGTAAGGAAATCAGGTGATACTGAAGGAATTAGATTGGGAAACGAAGCAATAAAGGAGGAAGATGAGTTTTGTTACTTGGGCAGTAAAATAACAAATGATGGTCGCAGTACAGAGAATATAAAATCAGATTGGCAATGGGAAGAAAAGCGTTCTTGAAAAAGAGAAATTTGTTAACATCGAATATCGTTCTTATCTGGAGATGAAGAGGCTTGCTCAGGATAGGGTATTGTGGAGAGCTGCATCAAACCAGTCTCCGGACTGAAGACCACAACAACAACAACAACTGAAGATTACAACAACAGGTAAATCAGTTGTCAAATTGATCCCACACGTGCACTACTTCGAATCCGAACTCAACTCCACTCGAATGCTCAACAGCAATAGATATAGTGTATCCTCCACAGAGAGTTACTTTTATGAAATAAACTTCCACCAGTCCCGTATAGGAGGGCGTCGGTTTGGTCGGCTTCGGCAAAAGGCAACTCCCCACTCGTACGGGCAAGTAAGGGTGCGCAGAGGCGTGCGAAATATGGTGTCGCGGCGAGCACCTGGCCACGGCCGTAAACTGCCTGCCGCGAGCCGTCCCTCAAAACCAGGCTGGCCAACCCGCCGGCGCCATTTTTCGCCGCCCTCCCAAATTACCCGCGGCCCGTTTCTACCGAACAATTCCCCGCGTCGACCGACAGCCGCGCCGCTGCCAACATTCATCATGGCGCCGGCGACCGGCCGTATTACCGGCAAGGCGTGCCGTATGATTAATACTTGACATTTTACTGAATTTGAATAATGCCGCCCGCAGGTAGTAATTCCGCGGAGAGACGCGAGCGCACGAGGTGTTGCGTTCGGGGGCGCGCCAGTTCTGCTACACTCCCTTCTTCCTCCTCTTTTTTTTTTTTCAATTAATCATAAAACACTCGGTCATATCCTAGAGTGTAGCAATGATGTACCGTTCGGCTGCCACAGGAGGGGAGAAAGAGACGGAAGACAGGTAGCGCACACTTTTTTTTCCCTCTCCTTTCCGAACAGAAATAAATTGAAGCAGACGTTTCCGAAGGAAACCAAACTGCAGTAAATCCATAACCATAACAACGCCGCGCAGGTGAGCGAGCTCTCACCCTTCTTTTTTTTTCAAATTTTTTTTATTATTTTCTTGTTCGCCCCACGGCAGTACGTGTCTGCATCGCGAAGCGCCGATACGAGCAGCGAAGGCGTAATCCAGTAAGTGATGAACAAACGCCCGCGTCAAACCGAGTGGCTCGTCACGAGTAGAGGTAAATAACGTTTGATCCAAATCGAACGGACCGGCCGCCGCGTCCTGCCGAGCCTAAGGGGAAATTCGGTTGCCTTTGGCGGGCTCGTTTCGTATGCCAAAGTGGCGATTGCTCTCCCGGCGTCCTGTTTGTTTTCTCGCCGCCTGTCGATCTGTCCGCCGATATTAGGGGAATAACTGCTGCGGGAACTCTCATCGGCTTGGGTAGCGCCAATAAAAAAAGAGAGGGAGAGAAGCAGAAACGGGGTGCGCGATCGCCTCTACATGTCTCGTCCCATCTTCCGCTTGGAACAGTGCTCGTCCAATATCGCTCGTCAACATGTAATGAAGCCCAGAGCTCCACGCTTACTTCAGCACCCAGGTGTCAAGAACAATTGTAAGCCGTGTAAGAACAAGCTGTTGCGAGAGTGCGCATCGAGTGTACATAGTAGCACACACCACTTTCCAGCCGGTCCTTGTCAACTTTTATCACCATTCTCCCCCCTCCCTTTTCCTTCTCTCTCTCTCTCTCTCTCTCTCTCTCTCTCTCTCTCTCTGCAACTCAATCCAGTTTCATACCCCACGAGAAATATAATCATATCAGCGCACACTCCGCTGCAGAGTGAAAGTTTCATTCTGGAACGCCGGCCGCGGTGGCCGAGGGGACTGAGGCGCTCCAGTCACGGTCTGCACGGCCACTACGGTCGGAGATTCGAATCCCCCCTCGAGAATGGATATTTGTGCCGTCCTTAGGATAAGCTAGCTGATAAGTAGTTTGTAGGTTTAGGGACTGATTACCCCGTAGTTAAGTCTCATAAGCTATACAATCATTTGAACATTTCATTCTGGAAACATCCCTTACGTTGTGGCTAAGCCATGTCTCAACCATATCCTTTCTACCAGGAGTGCTAGTCTTGCAAGTTTCGCAGGAGAACTTCTGTGAAGTTTGGAAAGTAGGAGGCGAGTAGTGCAGAATTTAAGGTTTGTTGCGTTACCGTGAGTCGTGTCGGGGTAGCTCAGTGGTAGAACGCTTGCCCGCGAAAGACAAAGGTCCCAGGTTCGAGTCCCGGTTCCGGCACACAGTTTTAATTTGCCAGGAAGTTTCAATATAATCACTATATGAGGAGGATTTGGAAAATAAGAGTTGTGTAAGAAAATTAAAAACTAGAATAGTACATTAAAAATAAGGTTTATCTTTAAGTATCTACATTGAGACATCTGTCAAACCGCTTTAAAATCTTCAAAAAGCCATCCAGGAAAAATTCAGGGTTTTGCATACGGAAGAAGTGATGAACGGCTATGAGCGAAAGACGACAAAGCAGGTGAACGCGTACGTGCAAGACACCGATACTCCATTGGGTACAAGTCGACCATGAATATGGCAATTACTTTTTGTTTCGGATCGTGACGGGGGATGAAAAGTGGGTCCACCGTTACACGCCCGAATCGAAGGCCGCATCAATGGAGTGGAAACATCCATCAGCTGTCCGAAAGAAGTTCAAAGGCACTCCGTCTGCAGGTACAGTGCTAAGCACCGTTTTCTGGGACGACCAAGGAGTTCTGTTGTTGGACTTTTTGGAGGATGCTGAGCGGTACTATGGCACTCGTCGAAATTGAAAGAGGTGATTCGGAAAAAGCGGCCTGACCTTCTCAGAGCTGGCGTTCTGCTGTTGGATGACAATGCGAGACTACATTGGGCGACGGCAATGCAGAATCATATTGCAACTCTTGCTTGGGAGCGCCTACACCATCCGCCGTACAGTCCTGATCTCGCACCAAATGACTTCCATCTGTTTCCATCTCTGAAGAAGACTCTCGGTGGAATGCGCTTTGGAAGCAATGCTGACGTCATACAAGTCGTTCAACGCTTCTTCCGAATGCAACATCCTGATTTTTTTCGTGGACGGCTTTATGAAGCTTATAAAGCAGAATGACAAATGTCTCAATGTACTTGCAAAATATGCACAAAAATAAAGTGATGTATTATCTTTAATGTCTCATTCTATTTTTCCCTTTCACACGCAACTCTGACTACAGTCGACAGGGGAAACTTATTTTCCAACTACCCCTCGTGAACATGTAATCAAAGTAGCGATGTTTTATACTGACTAGCTGCGAGGTGTACACGCGGTTGAATAGTCTGCCGTAAGGGAAGATTAACGCCGGAACGAACATACCCATGTGTTTGCACCATCACAGAAGTTCTGAAAGTACAGCGGCGCAAGCCAATTACGCCCCAGTAAAATGGTGGCAGGAATCCGGTTCGTCGACATTTACTCGTTTAGTTAAGGAAAAAACGGAGAAAATAATTGCACGACTGTTTGAGACATCGTTAGCACGGACACTAATCATTATTATCGTGAAATCTATGGAGAGCGAGAAGTCTATTGCAATACGTACGTGTAAATGTTCCGAAACTTCTTTTTCTCCCGAGTATATGCAGAGAATTCTGGCTCTCGATACAAGCGAACAGCCAATGTTCAACCAGGTATAGTTGTAGATGACAGTCCTATACACGTCATCGAAATCCAAAGAGAAAATAGTGTTTAAGAATCCGGATAATATCACAATCTAATTCACTTTACGCGTCCTGAGGAATGATTTCAGGAGTGTATGTTATATTATTACTACGTTTAGCGATTGTTTTATTGTACAATAAAATTTTTGCGTTCGTAAATCGAAGACCTGAAACAGAAAAAGGCTGTGAGTGCCATAATCATGAATGTGAGAAAACATAGAACTACATGAGGGTAACAATGAGGAGAAAGATTCGGAAAACGTGCGTTTCATGTGTTAAATGCAGCGACCGTTACACCGGCAGAGCGAGAGTAGCCGCGAGGTCTAAGGCATCATGCTACGGACTGCGGGGCAGCTCCCGCCTCAGGATCGACCTCCCTCTGCCATGTGTGTGTGTGTCCTTGTCCTTGGAATAAGTTAGTTTAAATAGTTTGTAAGTCTAGATACTGATGACTATAGCACTTTAGGCAATAGGTCTACGAACATTTGAACATTTGCTGTTACACCGCTTGGCATCTATGGAATGCATTTGATACAACATTTACATTCATTGCTATAAGAGCTCTTTACATGTGGCACTAGACGTAATTTTTAGACTTAATAGATCTAATGTCACACAATACTTTATTTTATATTTTTATTTATTTACTTTTTGTTATGGCACTCCAAGCATTTCTTATTTCAAGTCTTCAGTTTATGTGCGCACAGTCTTCATTTATTACAACAAATGAAAATTTCCAGATTTGTTATAATTAAATGCCACTGTTTGCCATATTGGTAGTATCCCACAATCTTTTGCAAACGCGACAGCAAACAAAAATTACATAACAAAGGAAAAATAATATCACTGTAACAGGAAGCGAACCAGCGTCCGACGTAACTCACAGAACTGTATGACTCTAACCGCAAGGCCAGAGCGATCATTCGAAAACTAAATTTTCTGATTAAGTATTAAAAGTTTGTTCACTTTTCAATGTAGCCTATGTGTTAATCCAGGTCATAAGCTATCTCCACGTGAAATTTCATCAAAATTTGTGCTGCTGTTTCATCGTGATGCAGTAACATATAAACGTTCGCATTTATAATATGTATAGGATTACAAACGAGTTTAGAAATGAACTTTGTCATAAAAACAAAACTCCGTTCCATAGGCCTAGAAAGGCCTATCGGGTACCGACCGACCGTAGTGCCATCCTTCGCCGGAAGACGTCAGCGTATGCGGTATGGAGCGGACGTGGCCAGCGCCCGACACTCCTACCCGTTGTGTCGGTTTTCGTGACCCCCCCCCCCCCCCGAGCAGCTACATTTCAGTCAAGTAGCTCCTCAAGGGCTGAGTGAACGCTGTTTTCCAACATCGCTCGGCAGACCCGGACGGTGACCCATCCAGGTGCTAGCCAAGCCAGACAGTGCTTACTTCAATACTCTGGCTGGAACCGCTGTATACACTACGACACGACCGTTGGCTTATCCGTTGTCATAGATATGCAAAAAAATAAAAGTGTGTACGTATCTCCTAGAAGTGGCACAAGAATTAGGTGCTTTCATATCTATAACTGCCGTTGTCTTCCTTACAAGCATTAAAATCTCTAATAATGATACATGGACATCGAAACCTAAGATAGTAATAACTTCTTACTTGCACGCCGAACAGGTGCTGTGCTAGAAATGACACACGAAATTAACAACATTGCGTGGATTTGCAGTGTAGGGACGTTCAAGTTTAAATGGTTCTTTCTCAGTACCACTGGGCAATGCCACAGCTACTACGTCTAGGATGCTGTCGGCAGTGGAAATCAAAACATTGTAACATCGACGTCTATAAATAACGTACGTTATTGGCTTAGTTTGTTCGCTTAATCTTGTGTAAGAGTATCTTTCTGTTAGCTGACCACCATTAATACAAAACTGGAAGTTCTTCGTTTTTAATTTCTTCGTTTTCAATAGCTACGACAAGGAAATGAGGAAATGGACACAGGGAGAGATATCAGTTCATGGACAGACAAGTAAAATTGGAATGTCATGGGGAATTATACGTGATACAGTCAATAAGTCTGAGACTCACAGCATGACGGCGCTGACGTGCACTATAGCGCCGTGGTATGGTTCCATGTCAGTTAGTCTCTAGTCTATGCAAAATACAGTCAGTGCATTGCACTCGCAGCAGACCTACGGTCGTTGTTGTGACAGAAAGTTCACTGCGCCAGTCGGACCTTGACATGTCACAGTCTGACCAACGGGCAATATTAGGCAAAACCGTTGAAATGATGAAACAGATGTACGGTTCAAATCAAATGTTTGATAAGCTTATGGGACTTAACTACGGGGTCATCAGTCCCTAAACTTACAAACTACTTATGAACTACTTACGAACTAGGACGGCACAAATATCCATGCCCGAGGGGGGATTCGAACCCCCGACCGAGTGGCCGTGCTGACCGTGACTGGAGCGCCTCAGTCACCTCGGCCACCGCGGCCGGCCAGATGTACGGTGACGACGCATTGAGTCGCAGTGTTGTGTTTGTGACTACGTAGGCTTTCCCGGCGTAATGATTCGTAACATTCTTCTTCGGTTTCCTGCCGAATCAATACGTCATCTGCACACAATATTTCCGCGATCCACCTGGCCGCCATCCTCAGGTGACAGTGCTGGTACACCGACTCGCCGAGAGTCAGTCTCGGCGAGTCGGTATACCAGCACTGTCACCTGAAGATGGCGGCCAGGTGGACTGCCGAAATATTGTGTGCAGATGACGTATTGATCCGGCAGGAAACCCAATAAGAATATTATGAGCGTTGTGTTTAGGTGGCGCCGACGTTTTGTGCAAGGACGAGACAGTTTGGAAGATCATGTGCATACTGGTCGGCCACGAAAAGTTCGAACAGAACGCAAGAACTAGGAAGTTGGTGCTTGCTAACCGCTCCCCATCGGTAGAAGCTGTCGTAGCAGCAGTAAGGGTCAGCCATGGTACTTTTACGTTAACGGTACTTTTAAACGTTTACGTTTACAGTACTTTTGTATCTTGCCACAAAATTCTGACGGACGACCTCAAATATTCTGTAGAAATTTCTTGTGTTATTTCTTTTGAATTCTTCCTCGATTTAATTTGCTTTTTCGTATATCCTTTTCACGTTTCTAATGTATTTTTAAGGCTGTTTGTGCACTTCGTGGAAATACTGTCATATCGCTGCTGAACTTCTTCCATGTCTGGATTCCTCGTTCAACTGCCTGGTAACAAGCCGCGTTCCACCACTGAGTTTTCGTTCCCTCGGAGGTTGATCCAAACACATTGCCTTCTGATTTGTCTTTGCGAGGTCTGTCCAATTTTCTGTTGTGTTCTGAGTAATGTCTTCAATAATTTTGTTTTTATTTATCTTCAGGTATTCTGGGTCTGGCCTTATAATTTTGTTCTGTGTTTGCGTTCTGTTTCTTGGAAGTAGCCTAATCTTTATTTGTAGCAAGTGATGATTGGACTCAACGAATCTTTTGCGAGTTCTCAGTTTCAGGATTTCAATCGTATTTTTATTTGTTATGGCTACCAGATTTATTTGGAATTCTCCCCATACGTTTTTGGGAAATCCTCTAACACAGTTTTAATAACTTTATATGGTTTTTTCTTTGTTATTTCTTACATGTCGTCCCAAAAAACTTCTACTTCTTGCGGTTTCTTTGTATTGCCATCATTTGTTGGTGCATGTGCGTTCTTAACTGTGTATCTTTTGTTTCCTGCTTTGAAGGTTATTGTGGAGATTCTTTCTAATATTGAGCTTAAATATCTAGGATTTGGTCTACGACAGATTGTATACTGCAAATCCTGCGACCTACATTGCCAAAGTTCCATCTTTTAACATATGATTTTCCGTTTTATATTCTTTAGTTTTCTAGGTTAAAGTGTTTTTCGTTTATAAAACGATTCTCTTGAATTGCCAGGATTTTGATGCTAAATGTTTGTAGTACGTCCTTAAGTTATTTATGTTTGCCTACTCTGAAAAGCGTATTGGCGTTCATTGTGCCATATAATGTTCGAGAAGAGGCTTCGATAAGCTCCGATTCCTTTCTTTTTTCATGATGGTGTGGTCTCTCAGAATCTATTGACCAGGAAAGTCCAGTAAATCTACTAGGGCCAGGGGTAGTGGTTATCTTTCCTGTTGTTTCATCACGATATTTTTAAGTTGAAGGTGGTTGTATGGATCTCCGTGGAAGATCACAATCGTTAAATACTTGATTGTTGAGATCAAGACATTTCTGTAGCAGCCGCACCAACTTGGTGAACACATACTGAACACTAGCTGCTGTATGCCAGAACAGACAATAATGGTTTTAAGCCTGTTAGTATTTGGTCCACCCTGGGTTTTTCATTTCGCCAGTACCACCCCCTCATACCTGAAAGGCTTTCCCCTACAACAGAGTTCTTCCAATTACGTCTTAATAGCGGGTAAAGTACAGACCGTTTTCTGAGAACCAATCATTACTAGTTTGGCACATTAAGTGGTTGTACTTTGGTTTCCCTCGATTATGATGCCTGTGTCGTTAGTAATACGTACTGTATCTGATTTCAGTGTAAAACGGAGTGTTATTTATTTATTTGCCTCAGGTCAAAAGCAGTTGAATTACAGTTACATTTTGAAAACAATATCTAAAAGTACCGCCAGGCTTACCAAAATCAATACAACCAATATTCTCTACTACTTATTTTTTTCGGTTTCCTTATTGACTTCCACAGCTCTAAATGAAAAATGTTATTATCCCATTGTTTCATTCTTAACTTTTACTAGTACCACTAACTTTCTGGGCTTGCAGCTCTTGTGTTTATCCGTGTTTGTAAGTCTGTCTGATATGCAAAATACTGTGTTTTTTCTGTTCGCCCAAACATCATTCGGCACCTCTGTACCATCATTAGTGGGGTTTTATTTGATTACCGCAATGAAAATGGAAACGTATTTTCGTGCTAACCAAGGCGTGAAAAGTAGGCATAAAAATCATTTGTCTTAGTTTGGATTATTACCTTCGTTTTACATTGTGAGGTCATGTAGCGCCGTTTTCTCGAAATCGATTATGCGTAGTGTTGTCATGTGCAACCAAATAATTCTGTGTGAACATTTTTCTTTTACCACGTTAGGCCTACTTTGTGTGTGGAAACTTAATTCTGTCCTGTAACGAAAGTTCTTGCAAGTTTTCGCACACAAAATAGGCCTAACGTGTCAACCCATTAAAAAATAAAAAAAAAAATGCTTACATAGAATTATTTGGTTGCAGATGTCAAAGCTACCAATATTGGATTTTGTAAAAAAAAATTGTACTACAAGACCTCTCGCTTCTTATCTAGAATTTTCACTCCTGGGTAGCACTAAAAAAGGTTTCACTTTCACAGCTGTAATGAAATAAAAAGCCCTCGGATGATGACACAGAGGTGCGAAAAATGTTTGGGAAACAAAACAAAACAAAAAAAAGTGCTATGCATATAGGGTGGACCTCACAGCTAATAATGCTAACTTTGCTCAATTGCAATCTTTCTTTTTCTGTTGAATTTTATTTGCACCAGAGGCAAACGTTAAAAAGTTTTCAGCCACCTGATATTGGTTCCAGTATATTCTAAAAACAGTATTTCTCTTCCTTATTACAGTTCAGGGAGATGATATTTTTCTAACTGTCTGCTGAGAATAGTTTTGTTGATACGGGATTAGATTTCCGAGTATTTTTTTCAGTTTTTAATCCATCACTTTGCGATCTACCGGTACAATACTGTCGTATTTCAAGATTTTCTGGTCTATGAGTGACCTGCTAAGCGATAATGATACCAGGGTATAGTAGTTTGGTCATGCCCTACGAACACTTCGGTGTATCCACTTTTAACACCGGCTGGTTAATTCGGTTAGTTAGACTATATTTTCGTATAACATCGAATAGGTATCAATCAAGATAAATTGAAAGTCAAAAATATTAATTTAAAGGAAGATTTCCGAATATGGTTTAATTGTTAAATTACTGAACAGCAAGTTAAATTTTCTTCACTGTCATAATAAAAACTTTTTATTCGGTACATGTTCCATAAAGCTGTTCAGAGAGGAAAGTACTTCAGTAAGGAGATGCTTAGAAGCAAAGTGATATTATCGAAAATATTTACCACGTTATATGTGTAGTCCAGGCAGGGTGCCATTTCAGATGACCACGCTTAACGTAACCCTTTATTCCCTTTATTTCCGCGATACGATTTCGCCGAAAGAATTTCAGCGCCGAATGAATACGTAAGCAGTGTAAAAAAAAAGGAATCAGTTAAACTCTTAACGACTGAATCTAATTACTCTTAGACGAGTTTTAAAAACCGCAAGTTATAGTTAACTTTGAAGCAGTTTCCAACGGGAATACTCAAGCGTGCCCGAGAAAATAGAAAGAAAATTAGTTTGAAACCTATCTGCGGCGTTTACCATTGCAAATGCAATCACATTACGTCCTCTGGGTGCCTGGCACCGTGGTCCCTCCTCTTACATTCTCATCTTGCGGTCGCCGCTGCCTCCACGAGTGCGCGTATAGCGGGAACAAACTCCTCGTACGTACGCTCTGTACCCAGAAGAAATAACCACAGCCGGCTATCTGGCTTCGGCCGAACTGCACACCTTCGACTACCTGCTAGCAGAGCTAATGTTCGCGGCAGGTGGTCCGGGAGTAGCATTCGTAAGGAAAGCGCCACTGGATTTCCAAACTTATCGACCACGTAACGCGCTGCCGGCAGCTGGTGCCAACCTTCCAACGGTTATCGACTTGCATCGTTATCCAGACGTAGGAACTTGTGAATTTCAAACAGCGCTGCTACTCACAAGGAAAGTACTCGGGCTCGAACAAACACAAATATACCAAAGTCGTGTGACAGATAATGTAGAGGTCCCTTATTGCACTAGCGATACTCTCGCATCTGAAAAACTGTGCAGTCGCCCATTAGAGGCCTCTGCGTGTGCCATGCCGCATTGCACTTTGACCTGCCGGTACGCCAGTCGGAACCAGTAGGGACAGTGCGGTGTGCCTCTGAAGTTGCATTTTGTGACGTCATTTGTGTAATGAAGCGTCAGAAAAAAAATGTTCAAATGTTTGTGAAGCTTATGGGACTTAACTACGGGGTCATCAGTCCCTAAACTTACAAACTACTTATGAACTACTTACGAACTAGGACGGCACAAATATCTATGCCCGAGGGGGGATTAGAACCCCCGACCGTAGTGGCCGTGCAGACCGTGACTGAAGCGCCTCAGTCCCCTCGGCCACAGGGGCCGGCGAAGCGTCAGATGGGTCGACGATTGGTAATTAATCAAAAAAATGTTCAAATTTTTGTAAATCTATCGGAGCAAACTGCGTGGTCATCAGTCCGTAGCTTACAAACTACTTAAACCTAGGTAAACTAACCTAAGGACAAACACACATACCCATGCCCCAGGGAGGACTCGAACCTCCACGGCGAGCAACCGCACGATTCGCAGCGAGACGCTTTAGACCGCTCGGCTACTCCACCGTGGCGGTAATTAATCCTGCTGATGTATTGGTATTTGTTGAGATGAAATTCCGAAGAGCCCCTCTTCGTTAAAATGGTCTTGGTGTAGAAGATGAATCATTCGCATGTTTTCTGGCATCTATTATATTGCAGAAAGATGAGTATACATTAGAAACACTATAATAGATACCACGTAACATGCGAATAATTCATCTTCTACACTAACACCATCTTCACGAAAGTTTCTTCGTAACTTCATGCGGTGGAGTAGCCGAGCGGTCTAAAGCGTCTCGCTGCGAATCGCGCGGTTACTCGCCGTGGAGGTTCGAGTCCTCCCTGAGGCATGGGTGTGTATGTGTGTTGTCCTTAGGTTAGTTTACCTAGGTTTAAGTAGTATGTAAGTTACGGACTGATGACCACGTAATTTGGTCCGATAGATTTACAAACATTTGAACATTTCGTAACTTCAACTCCACCAGTCACACTATAATAGCAGTATTTTTTACCAATAGCCGACCTATCCGACGCCTTACTGCAGAAATAACGTCACAAAACGCAACTTCAGAGGCAAACTGAACCGTCACTACTGGTGTACCGGCAGGTCAATGTTCAATGCGGCGTGGCACAAGCAGAGGGCCCTTAATTGGCGACTGCAGAGTTTTGCAGACGCGCGAGTACCACTAGTGCAATAAGGGACTTTCACATTATCTCTCACACGATTTTCGTGTATTTATATTTGTTCGAGCCCAAGTACTTTCCTCTTCAGTGATAAGTACGCCTTCTTTTTGTTCGTATACGAGGATTGGAACTTAAATAGTGGCAACACTTTTTTCACAACCTATACAAAAGTGTTACATGTTTGCACCTGTTAGTGTCCTTCAAAGTAATCACCAGCGTTATGTAGAACCTGTTGTCAGCGATGTGGAAGGGGTAGTAGGGGAGACCGGGCACATTGGCCATAGGGGCAGGATGGCCCAGTCGAATTAGTTCATACTGTAGACGACGGATCGTCTTAGGAATCAATCAGAAAATAGGTGACACTGTACCTCTCCTTATACACGGTCAATATCGCAGCGGTGAAGTTTTGGATAAGCTGTAGTCCTTATTTTTGTGCGTGTTTCAGTAAAATTCTTCTCGTCGGTTAATGTGTGTTATTTAAGTTTTGCTTGCTTTAGGCGCAACGGGGTAGTATACTAAAAGGTCGTAATTTAAGGATTATTTATATTTGTCATACAGACTTAATTGCTTCAGCGAGTTTTCTAAATAACAGAATTTATTGTAAAGATGGCAATGGATCATGTTGCCCAGAGAGGTCGGAGCACGGACGATGGCCAGCCGAGACAACCTGTCACGACCTATAGGAGCTGCATTTCTTTAAACTCGATGAAAGCTTTGTTACTTTTAATGATAAGAACGCTTATAATTCTTCCAGTTTATTAAATTATTAACATAAGTGTCGAAAGTAGACACATTTTGATACGTTTCAGAGATCAAAAGATCTTCATATTCACGAGATAAAAAGCGTTGAATAAGCGCAAACTTGTACATTTTATTTTAATCTTAAACAGTGATCTGAGAAGTCAGAATCTCTTTTATTTCCTTGTTTTCAAAACATGGTTTAAGCATTTGTTTTATTTGTAGTATCATAAAAATGATCCTAAATTAGAATGAAAGAGGAATGATTTCTGAAGATACGAAGCTAAAAGCAGAAGTACAAGAAAAGGAGAGAACTGTAAGGACTGTTAGCGAAGACTTTTGGATTCCAAGAAAATCGTACTGGAAATACTGTGCTAAGTACAGACAGGTCTCATGTTAGTTTTCACAGGTACCTGAAACTCAGTAAATAGATATTGAATTTTAACCCTTCCTATTGGACCAAAGCATTGGAAAGAATCACCGAAGAAAAATTAGATCACAGGCTAGAAAAGCCCTATTTCAAAAAGGAAAGGTAATGATAATGATGACGATGAGGAAGAGTCATAGGAATTCAGTTCACGAACTCTAAGCTTTGGGCTCATCAGAGATGCGTGAAAAATGAAATCCGTAGACTATTTTATGAGTGTTAAAACTGTGGGTTTGAACCACCTTCCTCCCAAATACGAGTCCAGTGTATTACCACTGCGCCACCTTGCTAGATAAGGATGTGGATAAGGTCTGCAACTAAAAAAAGTGATTAGTCGTCAAAAGATTCACTTACAGAAGAAATCAACATAACTTTGATGTGCTTGTGTTGGTACGAATCCCTTGTACTATTATATCTGCAATGCAATAGAAAACTTGTTCCATCATGTGTATGGGCAGAAGGTTGGCTCTTCTATGATGAACTTCTTGATCTGTAGTGTCCCTGAAACTGCTCCATACTGACTGGAACTTCCGAACTCTCCATCGTCGCTGTGGTGCGCCAGCATATCTAGCCTAGCCCCAGTGGCGGATTAAGGCTGTTGGAGGCCCGGGTCGGCGACGAAACGAAAGGAGCCCCCCCACCCTCGTCCACTTATTATAAAAAAGAATTGGAGGCCCCTTCCAGGACAAGCGGCACGGGACAGTCTAAAAAATAGCTTTCGAGATTTGGAGGCGCCAGCAGAACGCGCTCAAAAAAAAAGTCCTTTCCAGGTATTTGGAGGTCCCCCAAGACCAGAGGCCTGGGGCGGTAGGCCCCCCTTTGTCCGCCACTGCCTAGCCCCCTTCTTCCTGGCCATTGCGAAGCAAGCAAAGAAATACCCGGTGGCCGAAGTAGGATAGAGCGATTTATCTCGTCTTCTGGAAGTGGCGCAGCGACGTGTGTAGACCGCCGGCGTAGTGGCTAATTCCGACGCCACAACACGCCCAGTTAAATTGGGGGTGCCCCAGGAATCAGTTCTGCGGCACTCGTTCATTGTACTATACCTGACAAATAAGGACACACACGTACAGTCTCATAATAAAGTACTGGTCATTTAAAGTTGCTACACCAAGAAGAAATCCAGCTGATAAACGGGTATTCATTGGACTAATATATTATACTAGAACTGTCATGTGATTACATTTTCACGCAATTTGGATGTATAGAAATGAGTATCCAGAACAACCATCTCTGGCCGTAATAACGGCCTTGATACGCCTCGGCATTGAGTCAAACAGAGCTTGGTTGGCGTGTACACGTACAGATGCCCATGCAGCTTCAACAAGATACCCCAGTTCATATAGAGTAGTGACTGGCGTATTGTGACGATCCAGGTGCTCGGCCACCATTGACCAAGACATTTTCAATTGGTGAGAGATCTGGAGAATGTGCTGGCCAGGGCAGCAGTCGAACATTTTCCGTATCCAGAAAGGCTCCCACAGCACATGCAACATGCGGTTGTGCATTACCCTGCTGAAATGTAGGGTTTCACAGGGATCGAATGAAGGGTAGAGCCACGGGTCGTAGCACTTTTGAAATGTAACGGTCACTGTTCAAAGTGCCGTCGATGCGAACAAGAGGTGACCGAGACGTGTAACCAATTTCACCCCATACCATAACGCTGGGTGATGCGCTAGTATGGCGATGACGAATACACGCTTCCAATGTGCGTTCACCGTGATATCGCCAAACACGGATACGACCATCATGATGATGTAAACAGAATCTGGATTCATCCGAAAAAATAACCTTTTTGCCATTCGTGCACCCAGGTTCGTCGTTGCATACACCATCGGAGGCGCTCCTGTCTGTGATGCAGCGTCAGGGGAAACCACAGCCATGGTCTCCGAGCTGATAGTCCATGCTGCTGCAAACGTCGTCGACTGTTCGTGCAAATGGTTGTTGTCTTGCAAACTTCCCCATCTGTTGACTCAAGGATCGAGACGTGATTGCACGATCCGTTACAGCCATGCGGATAAGATGCCTGTCATCTCGACTGCTAGTGATACGATGCCGTTGGGAACCAGCACGGCATTCCGTATTGCCCTCCTGAACTCACCTCATTGAATCGCGACCAACGCGAGCAGCAATGTCGCAATACGATAAACCGTAGTTGGGATAGGCTACGATCCGACCTTTCTCAAAGTCGGAAACGTGATGGTACGCATTTTCCCCTTACACGAGGCAACGTTTCACCAGGCAAAGCCGGTCAACTGCTATTTGTGTATGAGAAATCGGTTGGAAACTTTCCTCATGTAAGCACGTGGTAGGTGTCGCCACAGCGCCAACCTTGTGTGAATGCTCTGAAAAGCTAATCATTTGCATATCACAGCATCTTCTTCCTGTCGGTTAACTTTCGCGTCGCTAGCACGTCATACCCCTGGTGTAGCAATTTTAATGGCCAGGAGTGTAATACGAATGAGGGTAAAGGAAGAAAGACATTTTTCAGAGAAGAGGGAAGTGTTAGGACGAACTTTACTTTGACATCACTCCCTTTGATCTACAAGATATCTCTCTCCCATTTAGATTTTTCATCCTCTTCCCGCCGTATACGATAGACACATCTAACTGCTTCACCTCATTGTGTCTGCGTGTGTTCCTGGAATTTCTCCAGTAGTAAGCGTCGATGCAAACGAAAAGCGTACTGCCGGAATGATTTTGCAGCAACCAGCAGCGGAGGGAAGGCAGTGTTGGCATCAATTAAGCCATTAATAACGTATGGCGGCGCTGTGGGGCAGGGCTGCGCTATACAGCGAGTAATTAACAGGACGCAGATCCGCCTGCTAATGACGCTGATGGCGCGCTTAC
Organism: Locusta migratoria; assembly: GCA_026315105.1. Lineage (NCBI taxonomy): Eukaryota > Metazoa > Arthropoda > Insecta > Orthoptera > Acrididae > Locusta > Locusta migratoria. The sequence continues at coordinate 117,030,452 of CM048744.1, read as the reverse complement.
ACCTGTCGCGGTTTCGTCACCGCCTCGCCTCGCCTGCCGTGCTCGCCGCTCATTACCGCCACTCTGCCTGAGAGCCCCGTGACGTCACACACACACCGCCCACACCATTTTTACGCCTTGCGCGACGACCAGGAGTCGGGGCCGGCGCAAGCCCAAATGCCGCCCCGTGCGAGCTGCTAAATTGCCGCTGCTCCCCTCGTCGTTGTTCTCGACGGCGAGTGTTCATCAGAGACGAGTGGACGAGTGTATCGTCAGGCGTGCCCCAGGGGAGTGTGATAGAAATGATCTGATGAACAGAGTAACTTGTAATTTGCGGCTGTTTGCTGATGATGCTATGTTGTATGGGAGGGTGTCGTCTTTAATTCACTGTAATAGCATACAGGATGACTTAGACAAAATTTCTGGTTGGTGCGAAGAATGGCAGCTAGCTCTCAATGTAGAAAAATGTAAGGTGATGCGCATGAGTAGAAAAAACAATCCCATAATGTTCGAATATAGCATTAGTAGTGAGCTTCTTGATGCTGTCGCGTCGTTCAAATATCTAGGCGTAACATTGCAGAGCGATATGAAATGGAACGAACATGTAAGGACAGTTGTGAGTAAGGCGGACAGCCGACTTCGGTTCATTGGGAGAATTTTGGGAAGATGTACTTCACCTGTAAAGGAGACCGCGTATAAAACGCTTGTACGACCACGTCTTGAGTATTGCTCAAATGTTTGGGACACGCAGCAGATCGGTTTGAAGGAAGACATAGAGGCGGTTCAGAGGCGAGCAGCTAGATTTGTACCGGTAGGTTCGACCATGCGCGAGTGTCACGGAAATGCTCCGGCAACTCTATTGGGGATCGCTCGAAGATAGACGACGTTCTTTTCGTGAATTTCTGTTAAGTAAATTTAGAGGGCCGGAATTTGAAGCTGAGTGTAGTACGATCTTGCTGCCGCCAACTTACATTTCGCGTAAAGATCACAAAGACAAGATAAGAGAAATTAGGGCTCGTACGGAGGCATATAGGCATTCATTTTTTCCTCGTTCTATTTGGGAGTGGAATAGGAAAGGAAATGCCTATTAGTGGTACAGTGTACCCTCCGCCACGCAACTTACGGTGTATTGCGGAGTATGTATGTAGATGTAGATTTTTTTTCTTTGTCAAAACGTTTGTGGAATTTTATTTGAACAAATCTGTACGAAATGTCAACAATCAATCGCAATTTTTGTTTTTACTTTTCAGATCTACCTAGGATTCGGCCACTAATTTTGTGAAGTAACAGATCATAAGAAAATTAAATACTACTATTCTACAACCTTAAAGGAGAAAAATTCTAACTTATGTATAACGTGCATGCGCAATACTAATTGTACGTTATATGAAAAGCACTTACCTTTTACATCCCAAGTTGCAAGAAATTCGGACGCACCAATCATTCTGTTCTTACGAAAAGCAATAAAAGTACTTCTGACCAATCTTGACTCCCTCGGCCGGCTACCGAAACGAATTCTTTAGTTTTTGTTGTAGAGAACGCAACAATACGTATTGCCTGGAAAGGCGAAGTGGTGACGCGGCAAGGCCAGGAACTACGTCACGTGACGAGGTACAGCGAGGCTACGGTTAAACTAGCGCCCTACAAGAAGAAACAAGAATCTCACAGTAAGTATGTGACCGATGATATGGACAAATGTATTATCAGGCAGCAATTTCTAATGCATTACGAACAATAGAAAGAAATACGAACTGTGCGAAATCTGCACAAATTTCGTCAAACAGAAGTGAGGTTCAAAGCTAGCAAGGTAGCCCTTAGAAGCAATGTTTTGTCTATGGATTTTCGTTTTAGATGGTGTCAAATTAAAGTTTTATTTTGTGCGCACGAGAGGGCATTGTTGCTAAAAGTCCATACTTTTATCAGGTTTTCATCAGAATCAAAGCGAGCAGTAGTTTACTTAGATGAAGCACGGTTTCAGCGGCGGACTAAGGCTGTTAGAGGCCCGGGGCGGCTGCGGAACAAAATAAGGCCCCTCCCCCGTACACTTGGAAATACCTGTATTACTATAAAATAAGTAACTTTTGAGATTTGGAGGCCTCACAGAACGAGTCACGGGACAGTCTAAAAAGAATAACTTTCGAGATTTGGAGGCCCCAGCAGAACAGTATGCCAAGCGCGCTAAAATAAAATAAATAAATAAATACAAAAAAACTTGCGTTCAGGCATTTGGAGGCCCCCCAATCCCGGAGGCCTGGGGCGGTCCGCCCCCCCCCCCTTTCCCTTAGTCCGCCACTGCATCGATTCAGACTCATTACACAGTAAGTAAATGTTGCCAAAGTGATAGTGTGCGAGTATTATTGTCAAACAAAAGTGCCGGTCAGAGTTTGTTGTTCGCCAGACTGCTTCCCCTCTCTCTGTTCCTCCGACGTAATCACGACGGTGGTGCTACAGTGGCGAAGAAGAAATCAGTCATCCTCCCTCTCCTCGATCAACAGGGGCGGCCGGCAGGTAGTCGAGGCGCCATGCCACAGTTCCCGAAGCCGCTCCCTCCGAGGTTTGGTTTCGAATCCCCTCTTGGGCAAGAATGTTGAGTTTGCCCGCCACGCCCCGCCCCCCCCCCCCCCCAGCAAAAAAAAAAAAAAAAAAAAAAAAAAAAAAAAAAAAAAAAAAAAAAAAAAAAGTGTGGCGGCAGGAACTGGGGCGGGATTAAAATAGGTGAAAACCAAATAAGCAGTCTCGAATATTCGGATGACTTAGTTGTAATGGCCAATTCGATTGAAAGGTTGCAAACTAATATTTCAGAGCTCGATCAGAGGTGCAAGGATTATGATACGACTAGCTGAAAACCCGGCGTTGTCCGGGTATTTATTTATTTATTCCTGTCATTTTTTAGGTATATATTCATTTTATATGGGCTGTATATCTGTAAAACCTCTTAGGAATACAATTAGTGCTAAAGAAGTAATAGATTAAAACTTGGTGCGTGAAGGGGCGGATTTAGATGAATATTACTGTTTATGTGCTCATATCTCACGAACTACGTGTCCCACTGTGATACATTTTCGAAGGTACACTCAGCTATATGCATGTATACCGTCTGTAAAATTTCCTGCGGCTACAATTTTTAGTGTAGAAATTATAAATTGTAACGTCATACCGAAAGTCGTAGTTTTAGTCCATGAACAGCGAAACGTTACTATTTATGTGATCATATCTCATGAATTGTGTGTCGCAATGTGATGCTATTTAGATCGTACATTCAACTGTATGTGTGTATATTGTCTAAAATTTCCGAAGGGACGTTCCCCCCCTCCCCCCCCCCCAAGCAACAGCATATTTAATTTTTTTTTAAGTATGCGAAGCTAGCGTGCTATCACTGCACTGAGTCTTAAGTACTGTGACACTTTTGTTTGATTGGGAGTGGGGTAAAAGTGGTTGTCCGGTACTAGATTCCACCGAGACAGAATTTGGGTGCCGATGAGAATTCTTTCACCGCCCCCCCCCCCCCCTCACAGCAGGCCGTCCTGGATGCGCCCCTGCGTACAGCACGAAAGCCTACAGTCTAACCTCGTCTGTTTACTGACAGAGACAACATACACTTGAAGAGGGTAATAGAATAGGTAGGAATCTAACCAGACCATCACACAGAATTCCAAACTGCACAGGACCCATTCAAAAACTATGAAATGCGGGAGGTAAGAAAACTTGGATTTCATGGTCGAGTGGCAGCCAATAAGCCTCACATCACACAGGTCAATGCGAAACGACGCCTCGCTTGGTGTAACGAACATAAACAATGGACAATTGAACAGTGGAAAAACGTTGTGAGGAGTGACGAATCTCGGTACGCAATGTGGCGATCCGATGGTAGGACATGGGAATGGCGATTGGGTGGTGAACAGCATCTGCCTGGTATGTAGTGCCAACAGTACAATTCGGAAACGGTGGTGTCACGGTGTAGTCGCGTTTTTCACGGAGGGGACTTGCACACGTTGTTTTTTTGCGTGGCACTATCACGACACAGAACTACATTGATGTTTTAAGCACATTCTTGCTTCCCACTGTTGAAAATTCAGGGATGGCGACTACATCTTTCAATACGATCGAGCACCCGTTCATAATGCTCAGCTGAGTAGTTACACGACAATAACAACCCGGACTGACCTGTACAGAGTCCTGACTATATAACATCTTTGGGACGTTTTGCAACCCCGTTCCAGGCCTCACCGATCTTCATCGATACTTCTCCTCAGTGCACTCCGTGAAGAATGGGCTGCCAATCCCCAAGAAACTTTCCAGCACCTGACTGAACGTATGCATGCGGGAGTAGAAGCTGTCATCTAGGCTAGGGGTGGGCCAACACCTTGCTGAATTCCAGCATTACCGATGGCTGCCGCCACGAACTTGTCAGTCATTTTCAACCAGGTGATCGGTTACTTTAGATTACGTACTGTTTGTTGTAATATCGGGTGGTTACAACAGAATCGGTAAATACTAATAATGGCACTAATACACTGAGGCCAAATGAAAGATTCTAATTTATTTTCAAAGGTGAAAGTTTCTAATCTAAAGTGAGGAACTGTTTCTGAATCAAGAAAGTGGGACTGAATCTAAATTGGTGAAAGTTTCTCGTTTTAATTTTGCTATTTAAAAGCTCTAATTAAATCTGCCTGAAAGAAACGAACTCTCTACAAAATCACCAGTATTTCTAAACACATATGGGAAACGTACAAAGTTAATTAGGCTCCACAATACAATTTTCTACACACATCAAATGAAACACTGGGAGATGCGACTCTGCGTCAGTCCACCTGTAATTTTATACTTATAAAATAATCTCTGCTTCTCTGAGCACTACTTTTGGAAATTAGATTTCAGTGGCAAGAACTGTTTACTTTATTGGCACCTTAACATTTACATTTAAAGAAAATCTCAAACTCGACACCTACCATGCAAAAAAATATAAAAGTGCCACAATCAGGAAAATGAACTAGGTTGAGCTGAAATAAGAAAATTAGTAATCGACAATTACTCGACAATAATGGTGATTGCAATGAGTTTGTACAGAATCGTTCCACACAAATATTCTCGTTCTCTTAGTACAAAATTCCTCTTCCAATATAAAATGAAATTTCATCTCCCTCTGGCGGGATACATTCATAGGCACATAATCCAATCAATCAAACTCGGCATGTGAATCTTAGCCGACCAACCGAACTGTACAACATTGTGACTACCATACGAATGAACTCTAGCTTAGCTTCCACTCGACTCTCTGCTAGCCTACTGTCCACTGCCATCTCAGCGCAGATGCTACATCGCAGTTCCAAAGATATTATCGTGTTCAGTGGTTACAAACATTAACTGAGATTATCGAAGCATATAATAGATTACTTTTACATACAAAAATATCACATACAAAAATATCAAAGAAAAATCCATAAATAATTATCTTCGGCCTACAGCTGCCTACTTTCACAACTTTCACTAAAACGAACCAAACTGATTCCATAAATATTGGCAAATTGTTGGTTGGTTGGTCTGTTATTTAAAGGGACCAAACTACGAAGGTCATCAGTCACTTCTTCCAAAATTACACTTACTTCCACAAAAGCATACACAAAAAAGGAGCCTACAGAAAGGCAAGAGGGTTAGAAAGGACAGCACAAAGAAAGAGAGAGATGGACTAAAGGATGTGGGGACGATCAGATGTCTGTAGTTGGCTGATCACAAGGGCTTAAAAAAAAGGATGAGCCAGACACTGGAATACGCTTCAACCTCCGAACGCTTAGGCTTTAGTCCAAACGCAACACAAAACTAAGCAATGCATATAACACTATAAACCAAGGAGGAGGAGTAAGAACAGACGTTTATATTGAAAAAGACAGTGAAAGAATAACATGAATCTATATTTAATAGAAGAAGATGATAGGAGAGAGAAAGATGGAGAAGATGGAGTCCGATACTTTGAGATGCTTGAGCTTGGAGGATTAGGCATTCCCATCAAGTCGTCAACCCTCAACCGTGGTTAGTATTATCTGTATTTTAAACTAACTACTAATTCAGATTACAGTGGTCTTCAGTTTTGTTATGATCGATTAACAGGTTAACAGGTTTATAATGCTGTTTTGCCGGTGACAGAAAGCGACAATTTCATATTTGTCATTACTACTAGTTACACTAATTATTGTCTATTAAATGATAGTCTATTAAATTTAGAAGAACTTCGCTTCAGAGAGCCTAAGAAATCAGGCAATGCACCCACCTCTACACTAATAAAAAACCTGTTTTGCGGATAAAACTTGAAACTCGATCAGCCGTTCTACATCTGCATAAATACTATGTAAATCAAGTTTAAGTAAACGGCAGAATTTCTGAGAATCTCAACTCGTTTTGTATTATCGCGATACAGGCAAGGGAGTGTCAGGGAAATGATGGTCGCTGCGGCGAGATCCATTTCCTACATTTCTTTCAACCACTTTCTTCCCCAAGTGCGACCATATTTACATAGCTCCCACTTACCTAAGGAGATATGACCATAGCAATAAAAGGGTATAAATCGAAAACAGGGAAGATTTAGGTGTTTCTATTCGTGGCGCACTGTTAGAGAATGGAGTGACAGAGGCGCAGGAAACACACAATCCAACTTACCACAATTACCATTAAGATGACGTAAGCCAGGATAACAATAAACACTGTTCCTAACATTTGACAAAGGAAAACCTCCAGAAGGCTTTTGACACCGTACCTCAAATGTTCAAATTCAAATGTTCGTAAATCTATCGGACCAAACTGCGTGGTCATCAGTCCGTAGCTTACAAACTACTTAAACCTAGGTAAACTAACCTAAGGACAACACACACACCCAAAACCCAGAGAAACTCGAATCTCCACGGCGAGCAACCGCGCACTCCGCAGCGAGGCGCTTTAGACCGCTCGGATACTCCACCGCGGCACACTGTACCTCACAAACGGCTTTTAATCAAATTGCGTGGTTACGGTATATCGCCCCAAATTTGCGACTGGATAGGGGATTTCCTGTCAGAGAGGACACAGTTTGTAGTAATCGATAGTAAGGCATCGACTAACAGAGGTGATATCGGGCGTTCCACAGGGTAGTGTTATTGGTCCTCTGCTGTTCCTTACTTACATAAACGATTTAGGGGAAAATCGAAGTAGTTCTCTTAGGTTGTTTGCAGATGACGCCGTCATTTACCATCTAGTAAAATCATCTGAAGATCAAAACCAACTGCAGAACGATTTGAAAAAGATATCAGTATGGTGTAAAAATTGGCAGTTAACTCTAAATAAGTGTGAAGTCGTCCACATGAGTACGAAAATAAATCAGTTAAACTTTGTTTACATGATAAATGAATCACATGTTTTATGGAGTATTGCTGCCCAGTGTGGAATCCTTATCAGGTGGGTTTGACGGAGGACATCGAAAGAGTCCAAAGAAGGGCAGCTCGTTTCGTATTGTCACGATACCGGAGTGACAGCGTCACGGAAATGATACAGGATCTGGGATGGGAATCATTACGACAACGGTGCTTAACGCTGCGGCGTGGACTACTTACGAAACTCCATTCGCCAACATTCTCCTCCGAATGCGAAAATATATTGTTGACTCTCACTTACTTATGTAGAAATGATCATCAGAATAAAATACGAGAAATCAGAGCCCGAACGGAGAGATTCGGGTGTTCATTCTTCCCGCGCGCTATTCGAGAATGGAATGGAAGATAAAATAATGTTTAATGTTTGTATAGCTTATTGGTCTTAACTAGGGGGTCATCAGTCCCTAAACATACAAACTACTTATGAGCTACCTAAGACTAAGGACGGCACAAATATCCATTCACGAGGGGGGATTCGAACCCGCGACCCTATTCGCCATGCAGACCGTGACTGGAGCGCCTCAGTCCCCACGGCCACTGCGGCCGGCAAGATAAAATAGTATAACGGTGGTTCGATGAACCCTCTGCCAGGCACTTAAATGTGATTTGCAGAGTATCCCATGTGGATCTAGATGTAGATCATCTGGTAAACTACTCCTATACAAATTCGTAACCTGCAAATGATTAACTAAATCCTCAATATTTATAGTAGATCATTTGTAATGCAACACAATACGTTTCAGCAACAGTATTGTTTGATCAGGCAGAATAAATAGGTAGACGTAGATACACCATGTTTTTACCCTGAACTGTCAAACAGTAAGTAGGCTTATCATTTCCATACACTGTTCCAGACCAATTAGCAATAGTAGAGTCTCCCGCGTCATTTCGAATACGATTGGCCGTAAACTGCTCATGAACAGCACAGGGAGTAGCCGGTTGTTTCCCACGGCTAATGAAGAGCCGCTGCAGGCGCTAAGCGTCCGTCGCGTCACCAGCGCAGTCCACGGCGCGCTCTTCCATTATTCAGGCGGCGGCCACGTCACGCCACGTGACGTGACGTGACGTCAGCCGACGCCCGTCAATGGCCAATTGCCGTCCCCGCTCGCGTCGGCCGCACCCATAAAACCTAATTAATTTACGGCGCCGCTCCGAAATATTTTTTTCCCAAAATTGGCCTAAATTAGCAGTCGCGTGATGCCGCGAATAAACGAGGACCGGTTTTTATGTTTCCGCGATTCACCACCACCCGCTCTTCCTTCCCAACCCCAATCCGACCGATATCCATCTCGTTCTCTTGTCATATCCTTTCCCCCGCACTCTGTCAAATAGAGGGAAGATATCAGCGTAAATATTCTGCATTCCACTCAGACTGATAGAAATATAGCAGTTTGTGCTATTTGGTAAAGGAGTAGAAATAGTCCACTCATTTCGAGTAAAAAAGTACTGAAGTGGCAGCACTGCATTTTGTGGTTGTCACACTATGGTCAGAGACTTTACTTTCGTTGTATTGAGTAGCGAGAAAGAGAAGCAGAGAGAAGGTGTGAGTGAGTGGAAGTGGACGGACAGAGTTAGGTGTTGGTTAAGAGTTACAGACTGCGAGAGTATTGTTGTAAGCCGTTAGGACTCTTAATAATTCTGATTTTGATTTTTTGTGTTTTTTTGTAATGATCATGTTGATAAGGTAACAATAATAATAATAATCATCATAACTTACAACTTCGTTTTAATTCAAGACAGCTTTATGTCCCTCTTTTATTTAAACTTAAAGATCTTATTATCCACAAGTTATTTTAGGCTGCCACTTTTAAACGGTGGGATAAATACAAGTTTCAATTCTATTTATATTTCACCATTAACGTGCTGCAAGAAGCTGCTGTCTACAGATAAGAGGTGAGTGAATTTAAATTTATTTATGATAAATTGTTGAGTGTCTGTTAAACATTTCGCACATACTTTGTAGCCCGATTTGTTATGCTCGTACATTTTCTTGATATATGAATCGTAAGCAACTAGTTTATCAGGTAGCTACCAATATTTCTTGCCAGTCGAAGTACTCGTCATACCAATTAATTACACCACTTACTTATTGTTCACCTTTGTTATGTCATTCACATTCAGTTGTGGAAGTCTTAACTAATGAGTTTATCAGGTAACATTTCTTGTCTATTGTGTGACGTGCTATTTCATACAAGTAGTAATTACATCACTTGCTGACAACACAATAATTAGTTTGTTAATTAAGTTAGATCAGAAGGTGTCGGGACAGACAATGATTACTGCTAAGCTCGCAACTGAATCCATACTTAGTCACTTTTGGCATCTAATAAACTAAACTTTGATCTACACTGAAAATAATTAGTCAATTACACAATTATCGACTTAAACGTTTCCACATTAGAATACATAGTACAAATTTATCGACTTAGATGTTCCTACTCTATTATAGATTTTAGGCTACAAGTTCCTTTCATTGCTATCAGCTACTGTTTGTCATTCTACGAATAGATGTCATGCTCAGTCTGTGTAGTAGTAATCTAGACTTTAATCTTTAATTAATAGACACATAACTGTCAATTTTAGTGTTTTTATTGTGGTATACTGTTACGCCATTCCGCTACTATCAGTTACTGTTCGAGATTGTCTATCACTCCACCCTTGATCACATTTAATTTTGCATGTCAACTTCTGTCAAACATTGAACAGTATTTAATTTAATTAATGAATAATTTGTCTGTCTGATTTAACGAATCTGAACTTGAGCTACAACCGGATTCTACATCTACATACATACTCCGCAATTCACGGTAAGGTGCGTGGCAGAGGGTACACTGTACCACTAATAGGCATTTCCTTTCCTATTCCACTCCCAAATTGAACGAGGAAAAAAGAATGCCTATATGCCTCCGTACGAGCCCTAATTTCTCTTATCTTGTCTTTGTGATCTTTACGCGAAATGTATGTAGGCGGCAGCAAGATCGTACTACACTCAGCTTCAAATTCCGGCCCTCTAAATTTACTTAACAGAAATTCACGAAAAGAACGTCGTCTATCTTCGAGCGATCCCCAATTCAGTTGCCGGAGCATTTCCGTGACACTCGCGCATTGGTCGAACCTACCGGTAACAAATCTAGCTGCTCGTCTCTGAACCGCCTCTATGTCTTCCTTTAAACCGATCTGCTGCGGGTCCCAAACACTTGAGCAATACTCAAGACGTGGTCGTACAAGCGTTTTATACGCGGTCTCCTTTACAGGTGAAGTACATCTTCCCAAAATTCTCCCAATAAACCGAAGTCGGCTGTCCGCCTTACTCACAACTGTCCTTACATGTTCGTTCAATTTCATATCGCTCTGCAATGTTACGCCTAGATATTTGAACGACGCGACATCGTCAAGAAGCTCACTACTAATGCTTTATTCGAACATTATGGGATTGTTTTTCCTACTCATGCGCATCACCTTACATTTTTCCACATTGAGAGCTAGCTGCCAATCTTCGCACCAACTAGAAATTTTGTCTAAGTCGTCCTGCACGCTATTACAGCCAGTTACAGACGACACCCTCCCATACACCACAACATCATCAGCAAACAGTCGCAGCTTACTCTGTCCATGAGATCATTTATATAGATAGAAAATAATTCATTGTTTAACGATACTTGTGTTAGCGCATTAACAGGGCCATACTCATTGCAATCAATCGATGCCATGCTGATTAATTATAACATTTACTCTTACTTGATGTTCAGACATTCAGATAAGTCTTTACATTCACAGTGCTGTACTAATCTCGATACCATAGAAACCTCACAAACGCTAGTTCCAGTTTTCGAGCCTTAATCACAAAAATATTTCATTTAACTTATTTTATTTAAATGTATAAGTTTCAGTAGGTTACCAGGGAAGTTTTGCGCAAGTTTTGAAAATCCGTATCCGTATAGAATCTGATGTACTCTTTTCGAATTATCACTGTGCCACCTTGTTCTATGCCGCTCGCACCACCATATTGGAAAAGTTGCACCAAAAAACACGTTCTTGGCCAAATTCCTTTCCTCTTCATTTTACTTAAAAATAATTGTGATAAAGTAAAAAGAGAAAATGTCCTACAATTTATGTCCTAACCTTTTTTTGTGAAATGAATAATTTCGGCGTAAGAGCGCCACAAAAGTCTGCGCAGAAATATTTTACTGCCCAGTGGAAACCCCGTCTACTGTGGGCTGCTTGTGGTTACACGGTCTGTTACAGGTAAAAAGGGATTCCCTTCCTTGACCTTCCACGAAATTTCTCAAATAGTCTGGATGAAGATCAGTACGAGTACATCGTTCTACGGTGTCGTTCTCATTTTCCTGAGGAAGGGAACTGTTTCATCTGTGAAAATTCATTGCAAGAAAGTAAGGTGAGTGAAGGAGAAAGTATTGGAGACATTTTCTAAGTTAAGTGCTAAAAGAAGGGACAACAAGAGGAAACTCTTGGAGGGAATGAGGACGATAGTGGTTCACGACGTGTGTCACAAACGCTACAATAATGAAAAATTAATCTCTGCATTTTAGCGTAGAGGAGGCGACGGCGTATCTTCTCATCCACGACTGCGATCCTCCACTACCTCGACATTCTCAGTCAGAGAAGTAACAGAGAGTTTATAGCGAAACAAAAACAGACGCGCTTATGTTATCGTAATAGTGTGTATAGTGTGCGTAAATTATCAATGAAAACACCATGTAACAAATTGCCAGAGCTCGGAATGATAACAGGCATCGAGCGATTGTTGAGCGTCTCAGCCGTGAATGAAAAAATTGTACCGAAGGCCAACGTTTAAAACAAGAAAGAAGAGGTCCGTGAGCAGACGAAATCGAACACCGTCCTTGCGTTACATGGTTACAGTGATGTGAAAAATACGTCCTTAAACAGCTATGGATACAAATTCCTCACGATTTATAAGGATATTTAGTCTTGCATCCCTTCCGCCGATAATAGACTCAGTGCGACAACAATCGTTCACAACCTTTCACCAAGTTCAGCGGTGATATGAAAATGCAGAAATATGAGGATGAAAAAAGCAAGAATGGACTAATTGCTGTCAATATTGTCGAGACCCTGCTGCAGAGAAATTATTTAAACTTATTTCTTGCAAATGTAGAAACGGATGTCAGGGCGTCTGTGGATTAAAGTCTGTGGATTAAAGTGCTCCATTATTTCCGCGAATTGCAGTGGTATTTGTCATAATTCCGAAGTTCCACAACAAGATAGTGATGAAGAGGAAGAAACGGAGACTGTTTTTCAGCAAACCTATGACGAAATCGAGTAAAACAAGGGTGATAACGTCGAAGAGGAGTCCCCTGTCGCAGGTAGCGCGTAAGAACTTTGGCTCGATAATGCATATGAAGAACTCTTAAAATCTGGTCCGTCAGGGATAGGAGGGCGAAGGAGAGTGTAATAAATTTAACGATCAGTGCAGGCCTTCTGGGGAAACCAGAAAACAAAGATGACGTGGAAATGAATTTTTTTGTCAATACGCGTGTTTGGAGCAGACTTTGCGGAGCTCTTACGCTGAAACTATTAATTTCACAAAAAAAAGGTTAGGACATAAATTGTAGAAAATTTTCTCTATTTTAATTTATCATCGTAAACAGTGTCGGAAAGGAGATATCATCAAATAACTGTTGCCATTTTTTCCAATATGGTGGCACAAGGTGGCAAAGTGGTAATTCGAAAAGAGCTCGCAATAAATCTGTGGGTAAACCAATTTTCAAAATTCCCGAAAAACCTTCCAGGGTAAACTACAAAATGCTGTAAGAAAATGTAATCATCGTTGTATTTTTCGTTATACACAATGATAACAGAAAAGGTTTAATTATAAATTCCCATAACATGGAGAACTTTCACAGAAGCTATGCACAGGGTTCTACGTTCGGTACAAATCTCAGTGGTGGAAACGAATCGAAACGGGAAAAATTTATGGGGATAATTATTTGACGGGCGCTGATGACTTCGATGATGAGCGCACTATCACATCAATAATCATCATCATCATCATCGATAATTATTTGAAGCGAGATTTTAGTCCGTTACATAGTAAACATCAATGTATAATTTGCGGTGAAGTATCCTTACGTGAGAATATGAAACTATCATAGCTTACGTACTACCTTTCAATGAGACATTCCAAGGCGCCTTCTTTTTCGTCTTCGGTAACCATTTGGAAAACGACAGTTTGACCAGGACAGACCTGTCAAGTTTCTTTAGTTGGGCACAGCTTTTCCATGACCTTCTGCTTTGTACAGTAGAAGCCCCGGCAAATGTCGATGTTGCCGACAATGCAGTATTCAGCTGCATTGCAGCTGTTCCCTCCGGAGGTTCGAGTCCTCCCTCGAGCATGGCTGTGTGAGTTGTCTTTAGTGTAAGATCCTAGGTTTTTTATGTCAGTTTCCCCTCTCTTAGCTCTGGCAATGTTACTGATGTGAAATATATATAACTGGCTGGGTGAGGCATTTCGAAGGTCGGAGGAAGGCAGCGGCATACCACCTCCAAAGAGGATCATACCTAGTAAAGCACTGTGGTGTTCAAACCAATCTTCCATTTGTTGACTGCTTTATTTTTATTTCAGTTTAAGTAGTTCGTAAATCTAGGGACTGATGGTCGTAGCAGTTTGGTCGCCGGCCGCGGTGGCCGAGGAGACTGAGGCGCTCCAGTCACGGTCTGCACGGCCACTACGGTCGAGGGGTTCGAATCCCCCCTCGGGCATGGATATTTGTGCCGTCCTTAGTATAAGGTAGTTGATAAGTAGTTTGTAAGTTTAGGGACTGATGACCCCGTAGTTAAGTCCCATAAGCTTAACAAACATTTGAACATTTTTTGCAGTTTGATCCAATAGCTTCACAAACAGTTCAACATATGATCTCCTAACTTTGACATGTCATATTATTTCATATCCTTTATTATTTAGCAATTTTACATTTGTCGTCGTTAACTGATTTGATTTCATTACAGGTGCCTATCAACTAATACGTAGAGAGATGTGTTACAAGACTATCTGTCCTCTCGGGTTTCCATTAAATTTGGAGGATAGGAAACAATGCTTGTTAAATAAAGTCCTGCTGTGTCGTCATTTTGTAAAGAAGGCTTTACGTCACTGATTCATTTATTTATTGTTCCGGTTGTTTGTTTATTCATCGTTACAACTTTGTTTTCTTATAGAATAATCTACGTTAAATTCAGAATTAATGTAAAATAATAAAGCAAGTAATTTTAGTAAAAATTTATTTCACTTTTCTTAGCGTATGATTTTTTTTATGGAGCCCCTAGAATTCAGACATGTATTTTGCTGGCTGTTTCATTTACTTTTACATTTACTTTTGTTCAACATTGATTTCAATTAAATGCTACAATTTTAGATATATTTTATTACAAATTATTGTACGAGCATATTTTCGACATTTTTCAACTCTTTTACAAAGCACTTTGAAAATAACAATGTTTCACTTCTCGAAATCAAAAAGAGAAGCGCGACATGAACGAGTAATCACACAAGCGACAAGTCCACGACGATATTGTGGAAATAACCATCAAGCCAAAGCCTCTACGTCAACGTACTGTCTGTCAAGTACAGTGTCAGATGAGCTCAACTGCCCTATATTTGCGCGGCATTAATTGCTGCACTTCATCTTTTTCTCGCTGCTAACAATCGATGCACTTTTACTAATGTGCATTGTAGTAATCGTGATGCGAAATTTTGCAGGGGAGCTCTCTCTCTCTCTCTCTCTCTCTCTCTCTCTCTCTCTCTCTCTCTCTCTCTCTTTCTGTGTGTGTGTGTGTGTGTGTGTGTGTGTGTGTGTGTGTGTGTGGTTGTTGTTGTTGTTGTTGTTGCTACTACAGCCATTTTCCATTAAATGAAGGTTGTCCATACCTGTGGAAAGGTTTGGGGGGAGGGGCACCAGCTAGTCTCGATGGGGGGGGGGGGGGGAGGGAGGTTCCCGGTCAGCCGCGGTGGAGTAGGCGAGCGCTCTAAGGCGCTCGCTGCGGAGTGCGCAGTAGCTCGCCGTCGGAGGTTCGAGTCCTCCCTGGGGCATGGGTGTGTGTGTCTGTTGTCCTTAGGTTAGTTTACCTTAGTTTAAATAGTTTGTATGCTACGTACTGATGATCACGCAGTTTGGTCCGATAGATTTACAAACATTTTGTTCCCGGTCACACGAGGAAGCACTTACAGTATGCTCGGTGAGGTAATGTTATTGCTAATCCCCCTTGTGACAAGATTTCATGAAAGCATTCACGGACAGGTGTGATACTTATTTTAAGAAATGAAAATTAATTTAATTACACATGTTTAAAGTGAAAATACGCAAAGCCAAGAGCTGCAAAGGGTGATGTATTAAAAACTTTTGACTGAATAATGGGTTGTATACCCAACCACCAAAATATAATAATAATAAAACAATCTTTCAGTTTCGTGGTTCGATAGCAAATATTGTATATCGATTACGTTCACCGATTGAACCTCGTCAGTGCAGTTTTGAGTCCTAAGGACTCATGTACACCCCATAAAAAATTTGACAATAAAAAACCAGAAAAATATAAATAAAAAAAGACCTGTCCAATACATGTTAAAGTTTCAACTCAGGAGCTGTGGGTTGTTCATGAGTCAAATGTTCAAATGTCTTTAAATCTATCGGAACAAACTGCGTGGTCATCAGTCCGTAGCTTACAAACTACTTAAACCTAGGTAAACTAACCCTCGGACAAACACACGTACACCCATGCCCCAGGACGACTCGAACCTCCACGGTGAGCAACCGCGCGCTCCGCAGCGAGGTGCTTTAGACCGCTCGGCTACTCCACCGCCGCGGTGGAGTCCTCAGGACTCGAAAGTGCCCTGATGATGTTAAATCATACAACGAAATCGATAAGCGAGATTTTTAAATAAATATTTTACATGTAACCACCATTCTGAAAGTTTGATATTATTATTATTATTATTATTATTATTATTATTATTATTATTATTATTTTATTATTATTATTATTATAAGTATGTTTATTCAAAACTATAGTTCCCTATCACCCCAGCACCACCCACACCCAGCCTGGTGGGAATGGTCGCACTCTAAGGATTACGCGGATGTGCGTGGGTATGTGTCTTTTCCTTAGCGTAAGTTAGTTTAAGTAGTTTGTAAGTTTTAGTGAAACAAGCCAAATTGCTGGTTTCACTGGGTACTGGGTCGCGAAAGGAAAGGATGTCATGAATAATAGTTATTGTTATTTTAAAATGTTAGGTTTACTTATGATTGTGCGCGGGATTTTTGATCTTTTATGCAGATCGCACGCTGCACACCTGATGAGCGCTGGATTTGTCATAGACAAACAGTGAAGCAAAGTGGACGGCGTAAAACGTCATGATGAAAGACGCACTCCAGTGAAAATTAAAAAATACTTGTTTATTAAAAACAAATGAAACTTACTTAGTTACAGTAATAAACAGTTATTACAGTAATATGCTTAGACAAGAAACTCGATGTGTAAGAGAAGTTTTCAAATAGATGGACGTGACTACTGTTGATCACTGTATTTAAGGTGTTTAAATAGAGTTTGTTGTGAAAGTCAACATTTGGTTCACGTCTTTTTATTTTAAACTTAGTCAAAATAATAAATTAATTTACATGTAGGCGACTCCATCCGGAATCTGGTACAGAGCGACCACATTAAAATTATTAAAATTGGAAGAACCAGCTTTGGCCGCATTGAAATCGATCTGTATTCTATATAAAAAATAAAAGATTTCAATGCGACGAAAGCTGGTTCTTTCAATTTTAATTATAAATTAATTATTACAAGAAGATCCCCTTTACCTGCAGAAGCTTGAATTATACCGAAGTCTATGATGCCTAAATATTGCGTGGTTACAAGATTTCTAAAGAAAATTTAACACAGCGACCAAATTTATTAAGATACGTCTACTTTAAAAACAGTGGACATCAGAGAAAGATTTTTTTTAAATATATATACAGGGTGAATCACCTAACACTTGTACCGCAAATATTACGGAAAGTGCGATTGGTGTGCGGTTTTCACATCTATCACAAAGCGAAAAAAGTGTTCCAAATAAAACATTCATATTTACGAGGCGCGTCCAGAAAGTAAGTTCCGTTTCAATTTCTCCGCTGCAGCGCTGCGATTGCTGTTCCCCACATGCGCTGTAGACGATGTGTATCAAGGAGAAGAACATGCGCCATTTGGAGATCGCTATCAGTTACGTACGCTTTGTTGTGCTTGTTTGAAATGTCGGCGTTGATTGAAAAACCCGCCGCCTGTGAAATCAGATCGGTGATTCGGTTTTTAAATGCGAGGAAAGTGAAACCAAGTGAAATTTATCGACAAATTTGCGATGTTTACGGACCAAATGCGATAAGTGATTCGATGGTGAGAAGATGGGTCCGACAGTTCAATGACGGGTGTAGTGATGTGCACGATGAAGAACGAAGTGGGCGTCCACCGTTGGTCACAGGAAAACTGGTTGACGCGATTGATGACAAGATCCAGGAAAACCGTAGGTTTACAATTAGTGTTCTCGCTATGGACTTCCCCCAAATGTCACTGTTTCCAACTGGTTGAAGACACAGGCGGCAGATTTCCAGGAAGAAGGTATACAAAACCTGGTACCACGCTATAAGAAATGCCTGCAAAATTTCGGCAGTTATGTGGAAAAGTAGTTTAAGAGTTGTAGAATTTTGTGCAATAAAAATTTCTTCTGTATCTGTGTACAATTTCATTTTATTACGAAATGGAACTTACTTTCTGGACGCGCCTCGTATTTACATACTAGACGAATATGTAATAAAAATGGTGGTACCTATTTTAAAAAATGCAGTTGATATCCGTTTGACCTATGGCAGCGCCATCTAGTGTGCCAACCTTAGCGCCATCTCTTTGGCCCATTCAAGCTAGAAAAGTTTTGTTCTTTGTAGTTTTTTTTTCTTTGATGCTTACTTTGTGAGATGTTTGGAGTGGTCACTATCAATGGGCCACCCTGTATAAACCATCTCACAAATTTTAGAACTTCGTACGAGGCACGTCCAGAAAATAAGTTCCGTTTGGTTATATAAAACTAACGGGTACGGATGAAGAAAAAATATTGATTGTACAAAAATCTACAACTGTTAAACTACTTTTCTACATAGCTTCCGAAATTTTGTAGGCAATTGTCATAGCATGGCGCAAGGTTTTGTGTGCCTTTTTCATAGAATGTTGCCCCCTGTGTATTCAACCATGTGGTAACATGTTCTTTCAGCTCGTCATTATCGTTGAAGTGTTGTCCACCAAGGACAGATTTTAGGTGTAAGAAGAGGATTACTGTCAAAAGATATTTTTCAGTATAATGCCTGACCTCATACACCGAATGTGACCAAAGAATTTTTACGGAAATTTCAATGGGACCTGTTTGATCATCCTCCATACAGCTCGGACCTCTCTCCTAGCGACTTTCATCTTTTCTTACACCTAAAATCTGTCCTTGGTGGTCAACACTTCAATGATGATAAAGAGCTGTTACCACATGGTTGAATACACAGGCGGCAACCTTCTGTGAAGGATGCATGCAAAAAGTTGTGGCACGCTATGACAACTGCCTACAAAATTTTGGGCAGTTATGTAGAAAAGTAGTTTAAGAATTGTAGAATTTTGTGAAATAAAAATTTCTTCTGTATCTGTGTACAATTTCATTTTATTACCAAACGGAACTTACTTTCTGGACGCGCCTCGTCTTTGGAGTGTTAACGAGTTGCGACTAGACAAAACAAAGCAATTAACGAGAAACACTACGAAGTATAGTGACCCTAGCACTTTCGTTCCTTGGTATTTCGAAATATTTGTTATCTCTTTACAATGTTCTTTCACCAATACAAAACAATTAACGAGAAACACTACCAAGTATAGTGGCCGCAGTGGAGTAGCCGAGCTGTCTAAAGCGTCCCGCTGCGGAGCGCGCGGTTGCTCGCCGTGGAGGTTCGAGTCCTCCCTGGGGCATGGGTGTGTGTGTGTGTTTGACCTTAGGTTAGTTTACCTAGGTTTAAGTAGTTTGTAAGCTACGCACTAATGACCACGCAGTTTGGTCCGATAGATATACAAACATTTGAACATTTTTTGAAGTATAGTGATCCTATTGTCGAGCCGCCGAAAGAACGACTCTGACGGCTAACGGCTATGTTCCCACTGCTGCTACGCGGCTGTTTGTTGTTACGCCGTGCCAGTCGCCGGCATACGAATATCACGTCCAAATATTTTGGAACCGTTGCTATGTACTACTAAAGTGTGAACGACAGATAACAACCACGAAGTGAAAAACACTCTTTTTGCAGTTGAAAAGAAAGGTTTAGAAATATATGTCGAGTTAAAGTAAAGTTTCATATGTTCCAGTATTCCATTAAATATAATGTATAATTTAGTCTTCAGCCAAAGGTCGCTAGTTGAAGAATTTTGTTTATATATTTCATCTTCTATAACCATTTTCCACAAACTAGGTGTTATTATTCGGACACTGTATTGTGGCAGTCTGCCGAGAGGGTAAACTAATAAGGACTACCACTTTACAAGTAGTAAAATCGCCTCTTCCAGTGAAATGATTGCATAAAAAGAAGTGCGTTCTTTTTTCCTCATTCGTTTACGGTTGCTGTTGACTGCCATAGTATAGTGTCCGAGTAATATCAGATCAGTTTTGACATCCAGTCACAGAAGTGACTTTCTGATGGTTAGAGAAAGAAGCCATCTCACACACATCTGAAATTAACGACACGTAACACGGCACGAACAAAACCGGTAACGATGAACACACGACAGATGCTTTGCAGCGACTGAAGCATGCCACCCCACGCGACTTTGAGTGGCAGGGTGGCAATGCAGCACCGTTACCCTGGCATCGTTTACGAATTCCAGAGCTCGGGTTGGTGGTTGAGTGTCCCCCCACCCTATGCGGCCCACGTGTGAGAACTGTCAGGGTCGTTCTTTCGGCGGCGCGACTATAGCACTTTCGTTTCTTGGTATTTAGAAATATTTGTTATCTCTTTACAATATCTTTTCACCTCAAACTTTAATCCCACTGTAGGGCGTTTCTTTCAATTGTTGCTCCTTTGGTGTGTGGATTCAACAAATGGTGCGGAAGATTACATCCCCTGTTCTTCATTTACATACCCGTATATTTACACGCTAACGGCAGCGGTATATAACACAGAGTCCGTATGTCGGGGAAACAGAGCAATTCCGAGGCAGAGACGAGAAGACGAAAGCTCCAACAGTGGACCGCTGGGGCAGAGAGGCAACAGCAGAGAGAGAGAGAGAGAGAGAGAAAGACAGGCTAGCGCACAGCAGTGCGCTCACGTCGGGCCGAGTCTGCCAGATGAAGTAATCAGGTCGGGCGGGATTAACACGGCCGGGAAATATTTAGAGTGTCGGCGGCATGCATTTTGCAGCCGGGTGCCCCTGCCGGCTAGCGCACCCGCGGGGCAACCCCTTCTAGCGGGCAAGCCCGTGCTACGCCCGCCGCACCTCGCGCCGGGTCCGTGTCGCTGTTGTATCTTCCGCTAACTGCTCACCTTCCCAATTTAGACCGGTTGTTGGAGAATTTTCAGGAGTCCGCTCAGGAAACATAAGCAAATCTGCCGGCGCCTCTTTTGCCTCCGACCCCGCACGCCGGCGGTGCCACCCGTCGGTTCTTCCACCCCCCATCCTACCCCCACCTACGCTTTTTTATAGTTTACGATATTAAGAGCCGCGCCGGAGCAACCCGCCACGCCGCCGTATCTATATTCAACACGGGGCGGCAGGGAAATGAAACTCATTCCGTTAGGTGTGAAATTCGAGGCGCTTTACCGTGAGCCATTGGAACAAGGAACATAGCGTTTTATTTGGCGTGCTTTTCAGCTCGGCTCAGCTGCACTGCTCTGCCGTTTGCCGGCCTCCCTCGCCCCCTACGCACGCACGGCGCGTGTGAGTTCGCTCGACGTCCTCGGTAAAATATATTAGAAGCAAGCAAAGAAAACACGGCAGGGAGAGAACTCACCCCCGACTGCCTATCTCCCGGGTGTAATTAACTCGTATTACTCCTCCGTTTTATTCGCGCCCGTACCTTCGCTACACTTGTCTCGCGTGCGAATCTGCGTGGAGCAGACGGCGACGCAATCTGCTCTCGATTGACGGTCGCCAGGAAGATGCCCTGCGCCCCGCCGCCATTTCAGATAACCCCCCCTTCCACTTCTCCCTTCCCCGAATCTGTGCCGGAGCGACGCTTGTGACACAGCTCCACCGAGGGATAATTCCCTTCCCCTGGTAGCATGTGTGCCTAGCCGTCTGCGACGTCCAAATGAATCGCGTTTACTTGCCGTTGGTTCCCTCCACCCACGGCACCTGTTTCCTCCTGCAGTCAGTGCTATCCGAGAGGACGAGAGAATTGCCACGACAAAAAAATTTGGCATTCGCCACGACGGAAGTTTCCGTGCCGCTGGTTCCGACAGCAGATGAGGAAAGCTGTAACGTAGGAATAGAGTTCTGAATGAAACAAACTCTTGTTGGAGTTGAAATATTAAATAACAGTTCTAATCAAACATTGTCAATCCAGTTTGACAGATTTTAGGTTCTCCCACTGACGTTACAGTTTGAGTCTGGACATAAATAAATTTAACGTACTTTTCTTTTTCTTTTTTTGTATTTTTCTGGGCCCGCTGTATATGTCATGTAGAGACATTCATATATAGACAGTTCAAATTTATAGGTATTCAGATAGACAGTAAGCTGTCGCGGAAAGCCCATGTTCAGGATCTTGTTCCAAACCTAAATTCTGCTATATTTACCATTAGAACAATATCTAAAATAAGTGATTTTTCAACGCGAAAAGTAGTCTATTACGCTTTCTTTCACTCACTTATGACGTACTGCGTTATTTTTTGGGGGTAACTCGTCTGATGCAAAAAGGATATTTATGGCTCAAAAACGGGCGGTTCGAGTAATATGTGGTGCAAGTTCACGAACACCATGTTGACCCCTTTTCAGTAGTCTGGGAATTTTGACACTGGCGTCACAATACGTTTTTTTCTTTAATGTCGCTTGTTGTTAATAATATCAGCTTATTCCCACGAGTTAGTAGCTTTCACTCGGTGAATACTAGACAGAAGTCTAATCTACATTTGCATCACACCACCTTAACACTTGTGCAGAAAGGTTTACAGTATTCTGCAACATCCATTTTCAATAAGCTGCCACAAGAACTAAAGAATCTTAGCACTAACCCACACGCTTTCAAATCTAAATTGAAGATTTATCTCATGGCTCACTCCTTTTATTTTTTCGAGGAACTCCTAGAAAAGTTAAACAATTAAGCTAATTCATTTTTTCTTTATTGATTCTTTTCACTTTGTCTTAAGATTGTTGTGTGCAAAGGACTACTTAAAAACTTTCTATTACCATTCTTGTGTAAACATTCTTGTATTGACTTGTTCCATGACCATGGAGTCTCACTCTTCAATTGGGTCCTATGGAACAGAAAACCGTATTATTATTATTTATACTAAGGACGCTGCTTTTTTACCTGTTTAGGTGTGATTGCCATCGTCAGGTTAATTTAATAGTTGTACTATTAAATTTCCTGGCCACGTTGGCCGAGGGGACTGCGGTGCGTCAGTCACGGTCTGCACGGCCACTACGGTCGGGGGTTCGAATCCCCCCTCGGGAATGGATATTTGTGCCGTCCTTAGTGTTAGCTAGTTCATAAGTAGTTTGTAAGTTTAGGGACTGATGACCCCGTTGTTAGGTACCATAAGCTATACAAACATTTGAACATTTTTTGTACTATTAAATTTAACTGGTTAATTTCAACTGATAAATACGTTCTTCATACATACATTGGTTGGTCTTCTCCTCCTTGTACAAGGAAAGATCAAATAAATGGTACGAAATGTCTTAACAACCACACCATTTGAAATTTGAATATTTCGCTTTGGAATAAAGTAGTGCGAAATCTAGGAACGCGAAGCATGCGTCGTCACGTCCCTGTAACAAATTGAAGATTGTGCCCTCAGCAGGCAAAGTGATGCTCACCGTCTATTTCGACGTCCGATTTCCGATACGCATCGAATTCCTCGAGCACGGAAAACCATTAATACTGACGTGTACTGTGAGACACTGCGTAGCCTACGTAAGTCCATCAAGGGCAAAAGGCCTGGGCCAATCAAGGAGGGAGTTATTCTGCTCCTTGATAACGCTCGCCCACACGTCTCCAGTGTAACATAAAGTGTACTGGTCAAGTTCAAGTAGGAGCAGCTTGAGAATCCGCCATATACCCCGGCCATGCCGACCTGTGACCTCCATCTGTTTCGTCCGCTAAAAAAAATCTCAGAGGGAGCGCTTCAATCCGGACAACGAACTAAAGGACACTGTAGAGGACTGGCTCTTGTTACAGCCACAGGAATTCTGGGACGAGGGGATCCTTCGACTCGTTAAACAGTAGGGTAGGTGTTACCAGGCCTATGGATTATGGTGATTACTTCTGAATAAAGACTGCAATTATATTCGCAGTGTCGTTTCTTACTATTTTATTTGAACACCCCTAGTAATATCTATTTCTTACTACGTTTATTATTATTATTATTATTAAATTATTATTATTATTACCCGTTATATTAATAGATATAAAAGGACTCATGTTTTTGTAGTTCTTTATGATGCTGTTCTTTTATCTCAGAAAATTGTATTAGTATACTCTACCAAAGAGATAAAAAGAACTTTCAAACACGTCATAGATCTTATATGGCGAAATTATAAGTAATCTCTAGAAAGCTTACAATTACAACATGTAAAATTATAATATCGCTCACTGAACTTTCAAGTTGGCTGTCATATAGCGACAACATAATAAATAAACTTTTGATGAATATGAGAATCTTAAGGACTACAAAAACAACAGTTTCATATATCCAACGGCTAAACAAAACAGATAAGCAGAGTGAGAAATTGATTTTACAAGAAGAAGAAAACCAAGCAATTTATATGGAAAGAATGTATTTATCAGTTTAAATTATCCAGTTAAGTTTAATAGTGTAACTATCCCTGTATTTTACAGCAATCTATAGTTAACGTGAAGATGGCACTCAAGCTGAAACAAGCCTATCAAAAAAATTATTTACTTAGTAGCATCATCCTTGCCATAAGTCATCTTATAACAAATAAATCAAAGTTTTATTTGTACATTTATTTGAACGTTGTGACTAGTTTCGTACATTTCGTCAATTTTCACATTTTTAGTCAGTGGTTCAGCCGTAAAAAGTAACAGATGTAAGTTTAAAACTGACCTTGTTAAAAAGGTAATTTTGGGCATGTATGCATCAGCACATACTGAATGCATGTGCAAAAACCTACTTTTTTATCGAGTTATAATTGCACCGAAACTTTACTACTTTAAAATATATGTGCAACTGGCCGGAGAAGAATATAAATAATACATTATTTAATAACAGTTGCAGATCCTAAACCGTCCTACGATGAATTTTCACAAATGTGTTGTAGGGGTATTCTCGGTACGGTGTATGTAGACACACATTACAGAAAAGACCCACAACTTTAGTCACATGTGCAGTAATTAAAAACAAATGAATACACAATAATGGAAGATGCAGCAATACAAAACGAATAATAAAGTACAGACATCGGTTTGCATGTTTCAAAGTTTGCCTGACTGTCCGCGATAACTTCCAAGTTCCAGTACATCACCAAACCGTGAGGCACTGCGAAGCAGTTTGTTGTATGTAGGGTACCATTCTCTAACAATACAGTGCCCACTTTCCTGAATCATTTCATTTCATTTATTTCTAGTTCAGAGTCCTTCCTCCTTTCATTATAAAGCGGGACGTACATTTGTAATTTTTTATGTTCTTCGCCGATGCCATATATTCTTTCATAAAATTTAAAATGAAAACACACACAGCACAACTATAAATTCTATTTAAAGTCATTAAATTGTTAGCAACAATGTAAGCTTTTAAACAGGATATCCCATTTATCTTGACCACAGAATATCTCTGGAACTACAATAGCTATTGTAAAACAACTTTCACCGCTATCAATGTAAGGCAGGTGCTCAGGAATGTAAATATTTCGTGGTGTGAGAAGTGTGGACTAAAGAAATCAAACAAAGTAGAGTGAAACGTTTGATACAAGTGTATGACTGGATACGAGCGTAAGAATTAACGACTATTGCGTGACTGCTAAAGTCTCGTAGAACGAGAATTATAAAATGAATAAATACGAGTGTATACTTGCGTGAAAGACAGTTGTTGTATATCTGGAAACGTCGCGAGGTCGAAATATAATTTGTCTTGAAAACCAATCGCTATGTTGTCATCAGGTTTGGTATTTAGTTGATATAAAGAAAGAGTTTCGTAACTAATAAGAACATTGTGTAGTCATCTAGAACAGTAGTTATTTACGCTTCTTTGGCAAAGTGTAGGTCAATTAAATTACGTCGTATATGAAATTGATTAAATAGACATCCGAATAATTTGTCTTCTTACTTCAGACGTCAGATGTAAATAGTTTTCTACTTACCTCATCTGCAACAAGTAACTGCACTACACCCAGGTTAAACGAGCCAAATTCACAATAACACGTACACTAAAAAATGTGTAGTTCATTTAATAGGTATTTCATATTGTGCGAAAGCAACAACAAAATCTGACTTCAAGCTTAAATAAAGTCTTTTTAAGTAAAGTCAACAGCGGGGACAGACTAAGTGTAATTACTGAATGTTGTCTATTTCCTTATTACAGTGTAGAGGTAGTCTGCTTCTGTGTTCAACCAGCTTATATATCGTGAATTGTTAAGTATTAAAAAAGTCAAAGTCAATTACAAATTGAATATCTGTTCGATCAAAAAACGGAATAACACTTCCAGTACAGCACTGATAACGGGATCAAACGAATTATTAAAATTTGAATGATTTATTGTACGACACAAGTTAAAGTACAGTAAAAAAGGTATAGTGTAACAATAAATATAGGTGTGACACATAATCAGGGTACTATATAATCAATAATATCTGAATATGAAAATTAGCCCATCGCCACAGGAAAGATGTCATTCCTGATTAAGAATAATGAACACCGACTACAATAGATCCATACGTATCGAATATATTACTCAGCACCACGAAACTTTTATGTGATTACCAAATGATGATATAAGAAAAACATAAATGAAAAGAAATATCTTCTCAATTGGATAACATCTGTTGCCGCGGTAGAATGGCCAAACACTCTAAGGCAAAATTTTGGGATCGGCAAAATTTTGCCATCAAACAAAAAATATTTAATATAATTTAAAGTTAATTGAATCAATGCAATAATATTTTTATTCTGAGTTTCGATTACATCAATAAATTGTAAGATTCAGGTTGCTGTGTTCATAGCAGTGGCGTATGCAGAAATGGTTTTACTTTTAATTTTTTTTAATTTTTTTATTTTTAGAAATCACTCTGAATCTCAAACGCCAGGGGGGTCGGAAAATAATTACTGCTCAGGGGCGTCACATACCGTCAGATACGGCCCTGCTGATAACCATACTAGTTGCTTACCATAGGTTTACAAACATTTGAACATTCTGATAACTTGTGTGCTCTAATAACGAAGACTCACTTTTAAAGAATGTAGCACAAGATTATTACTGACGCTCAGTTAGATTATTATTAATTTTTATAAAAATATTTGAAATATCCAAATAATATTAAAAAGCTTTTCCTAGTTTTAGTTAAATACTGGAGGTGCTGAATAGAATTAGGGAGAAAAGAGATTTATTGCATATCGTGACGATCATTTTGTGGGCTTTATCATGAGACATCAAGCAATCGTCAATTTAGTGTAGGAGTGAACTGAGGGAAGGACATAAAAATTGCAGAGGGAGACAGACAGATGAATATTTTCAGCATATTCAAAAAGATGTAGGTTGTCATTCTGTTTTTCATAGATAAAGACGCTTGTGCAGGATAGGGTAGGGAGGAGAGGTCTCAAATTGACCTATGGACTGAAGACCTCAACATGAACAACATGTAAATTAAATGCAAACCTAGGCTTCCGCGGCCATTGTAACCATCAATGAAACTCTTCCGGGTATGAGACCGCGTCGTCATTCTATAAAAACTACCGACGTTTCGGCCACTGTTGCAGGCGGCCTTCATCAGGGTCTGTGTCTGACAGACACAGACCCTGATGAAGGCCACCTGCAACAGTGGCCGAAACATGGGTAGAGTTTATAAAATGACGACGCGGTCTCATACGTGGAAGAATTTCACTGATAACATGAATACTATATTAAAAATGAAATAATGGAAATTGTTATTCCGTTTCTACTTTCATTGTTTAGTGTGTTGAATGTTCCGGCACAAACGTCACAGAAAAAGCTATTCAATCTTATACGAACAGTAGAAAAAAATCTTAAATGAAAAACAATTTCTCTAGATTGTAAAGCTAAACACCAAACAATTCATACAAGTTGAGTAAGACTTTTTTTCTGCGGAAGAGACGATAAAATGACTCTCACTCTTTCGGTAATAATCAGATGCTTTACTACGACGAGAACACTCCACTTGAAGAGGTCGCCCGAAGAAGACAAGCGAGGAAAAAGAAAAACGAGGAGAAAAGTGGACTGTCGGCGTGGGGATGTGGAGGGGGGAGAGAGGGAGAGGGGGGATAAAAAAAAAGGAGACGGAGAGGGCGTCCTCGACCGCTTTGAAGTGGATGGATGTAACGCCCGTGTCGCAGTGAAGGCGACTTGCAGATTTTTAACTTTATCTTTCATCTGCGCCTCCTCGGGCGGCGTCAGACAAAGTTGCCAGTGATGACATTGCACTCAATTTCCGCAAAGTGGCGCGGGCCGGCATTTTTTTTTTCCGGCCTTTTTCTGCCGCCGCCGCCGCCCCCACTGTGCGGCAGAACAGAGCGTTCCGTGTCAGGCGGGCGGCGCGCAACAGGTGGCTCGTAAAGCAGATATCCGCATATAAAGCACGCCCGGATTTGGGCTGGCAGGCGCATTGAGTGACTGCTGAATACAGTGCGCCGCGCCAGTTGTTGCGCCCGCGGCAGACAAAGTGGGCGAGATATCCGGCCGCAGCCGCAGCGGTGGCGTGCGGTGGGGTGGGCGGTTCCCGCAGCCGGCAAGGCGCCGCTAAACGCTGGCCAACGGCTGCCAACATAGCTCCGGCACGGTGCGTTAAACGGGGCCAACAGCCAGCAGTACAGGCTGAGTCTAAAGTCATATTTTTTCCTTTATTGAATTTTATACCAGCAGTACACTGGTAGGCTGGCAGCAGCACTATGGGCTGCTCTTCAGCCGAGAGTAAAAATACATATATGAGTGGAGGATTAAAATACAGAACAGGAGATAAAACAACAGAGATAAAGTGACATAGACAAGGCGACAGTTTGGAGTACATGACAATAGACAGACGATTAAAACCACATATAGTTAGTTAGAAAAAATGAGCCACTGTGACCTAAAAAAAAATGTAGGACAAGAACACAGGACGGAGAGTACACGGAGACACTAATTAAAAGACACGGTGCGACACTTGTCTGGTTGCGGTGGACGCAGTTGAAAAACACTTCACTGGAGCACAGCACACAACACTTGATGTAGCACTGTTAAAACTGTCGGTCCAGAACCCTGAGACCAGGGGGGGGGGGGAAGGAAACGTGGGGGAGAGGAAAAACGGTGGGGAAAGGGGGCGGCAGGGAGGAGCCCTAGGGACTCCAGGGCAGGGAGGGGGTAGCCAAGCGGGGGAGTGGAAGGGGAGGGGAGGGAGAGGGGGCACCATCTATGGGTGGGGGATCAGAGCTGGTAGGACGGGTATATGTCAGAACGCAGGACGTCATGAGGGAGGGGAAGGCAGCGGAAATTACCCTGGGAGAGCATCTAAAGTCACTGTACATTTTGTACTTAAACTAATTTTATTAACCAACTAGCTGCAAGTACCCGGCTTTGCCCAGGTGTAAAATAAGGTTTCCTGTAGAAGCATACAAAACCGTTTATTTGCATGTAATAAAAGGGTACATTTATGTTAAAGCAGAGGTGGGCACAAATCGGCTCAATGATCAGCGCTCCTGCTCAGGCTGGAAACGCCGGCCGCGGTGGCCGAGGGGACTGAGGCGCTCCAGTCACGGTCTGCCGTCCTAGTTCGTAAGTAGTTCATAAGTAGTTTGTAAGTTTAGGGACTGATGACCCTGTAGTTAAGTCCCATAGACTATACAAACATTTCAACTTTCTTTCTTTTTTTTTTTTTTTTTTTTTTTTTTGAATGGACTGGAAAAAGAGCTGCGTTCGCGCTCGGCCGCTAATAATCCTAGTTGCCAGTAGGGGTTTGCATGCTTGCTGGCGGCAAAAAAAATGTTCAAATGTTTGTACTGTCTATGGGACTTAACTACAGGGTCATCAGTCCCTAAACTTACAAAATACTTATGAACCAGCTAATCCTAAAGACGGCACAACTATCCATGCCCGAGGGGGGATTCGAAACCCCGACCATAGTGGCCGTGCAGACCGTGACTGGAGCTCCTCAGTCCCCTCGGCCACCACGGCCGGCCTTATTCTAAAGTCACTGTACATTATCTACTTAAACTAATTTTATTAACCAACTAGCTATAAAGTAGTCTTGTGTAGTTCACAAACGAACTAGTTCGGAAGAGCGCTCCCACAGGCGAACTATGCAAACTAGTTCGCAGATCCTTCGCCCCCTTAGTTTTCCGCTCTTTTTCCAAAGACTGATGGGGAACAGTGAGAGGACACGAGAGCGAGCAGAATCGCATGATTCCCTTCTGCCAGTTACCGTCATTTCGAGCTGAGATGCAACTCAGCTGTAGTTTCATAGTTCACTGCCACTGTCTGTTGTGGTCTTCGGTCCGGAGACTGGTTTGATGCAGCTCTCCAATCTAATTTATCAAAAAAATGTTCAAATATTTGTATCGCTTATGGGACTTAACTACGGGGTCATCAGTCCCTAAAGTTACAAACTACTTATGAACTAGCTAACACTAAGGACGGCACAAATATCCATGCCCGAGGGGGGATTCGAACCCCCCGACCGTAATGGCCGTGCAGATCGTGACTGGAGCGCCTCAGTCCCCTCGGCCACCGCTGCCGACCCTAATTTATCCTGAGCAAGCCTCTTCATCTCCTCATAAGAACAGCAACCTACATCCATTTGAATTTGTTTACTATATTCATCTCTTGGTCTCCCTCTGCGATTTTTACCCCCACACACTTCCCTCCAACGACAATTTCACAATTCCTCGATGTCTAACAATGTGTCCTACCAATCGATCCCTTCTTTTACTCAAGGTATGCCAGAAATTCCTTTCCTCCCCAATTCTGTTCAGTACTTCCTCATTAGTTACACGATCCACCCACCTAATCTTAAGAATTCTTCTGTAACACCACATTGCAAAAGCCTCTATCCTCTTCCTGTCCGCACTGTTTATCGTCCATGTTTCACTCCCATACAAAGCAACACTCCACACAAATGCCTTCAGAATGGAATTCCTTATGCTTAAATTAGTGTTCGATGTGAACAAATTCCTCTTTTTCAAAAATGCTTTTTTACCATTCTGCATTTTATATACTCTATACTGCGACCATCATTTGTTATTTTACTGCCCAAGTAACAAAACTCATCTACCTCCTTTATTGTTTCGTTACCTAATCTAATTCCTTCAGCATACCTGATTTTCTTAGGCTACACTCCATTACCCTAGGTTTGCTCTTGTTAATGTTCATCTTATATGCACATTTCAGCACTCTGTCCATTCCGTTCAACTGTTCTTCCAGGTCGTTTGCTGTCTGACAGAATGACAATCTCATCGGCAAAACGCAATGTTTTTATTTCTTCACTCTGAACTTTAATTCCTTCTCCAAATTTCTCCTTCCTTTCCTTTATAGCTTGCTCCATGTACAAATTGAACAACATTGGAGAAAGGCTATAACCCTGTCTTACTCCCTTCTCAACCTCTGCATCTCTTTCGTGCCCTTCAACTCAGATAACTGCTGTCTGGTTTTTGTACAAGTTGTAAATAACCTTCCGTTCCCTATATTTTACCCCTACTGTTTTCAAGATCTGACAGAGTGTATTCCAATCAACATTATCAAATGCTTTCTCCAAATCTACAAAATGTAGGTTTGCCTTTCCTTAATCTATCCTCTAAGATAAGCCGTAAAGACAGGATTGCCTCCCGAGTTCCCACATTTCTCCTGAATCCAAATTTATCTTCCCCAAGGTCGGCTTCTACCAACTTTTCCATCCTTCTGTAAATAATTCGTGTTAACATTTTGCAAGCATGACTTATTAAACTGATGGTTCTGTAATTTTCGCACCTGTCTGCACCTGCTTGCTTTGGAATGGTGATTATTACATTTTTCTTAAAGTCTGAGGCTATTTTCCCTATCTCATACATCTTACGCATCAGGTGAAATAGTTTTGTCATGGCTGGCTCTCCCAGAGACTTCAGTAGTTCTGAGGGGATATCATCTACTCCAGGGGCTTACCATAAGAAATCTATTTTAAAAACAAAATACCACGAGTACTCTGTATGCAAAGTAGTTGAATACCATTGTATAACCCATTCGTGTAAATAACTGGTTTATTTGCTCAAGTGTTTGATGTCTAATTGCCCAAAAATACGGGTAATAGCACACTCTTTGGCAACACTGATTCATTATATAAAAAAGTTGTCATAACAAAAGAAAGAGCTCTTAGTAGTGGTAGCGAAATCCAAAAAGAGCGGACGAACTAAAAAGAGCGGACGAACTAAAAAGAGCGGACGAACTAAAAAGAGCGGACGAACTAAAAAGAGCGGACGAACTAAAAAGAGCGGACGAACTAAAAAGAGCGGACGAACTAAAAAGAGCGGACGAACTAAAAAGAGCGGACGAACTAAAAAGAGCGGACGAACTAAAAAGAGCGGACGAACTAAAAAGAGCGGACGAACTAAAAAGAGCGGACGAACTAAAAAGAGCGGACGAACTAAAAAGAGCGGACGAACTAAAAAGAGCGGACGAACTAAAAAGAGCGGACGAACTAAAAAGAGCGGACGAACTAAAAAGAGCGGACGAACTAAAAAGAGCGGACGAACTAAAAAGAGCGGACGAACTAAAAAGAGCGGACGAACTAAAAAGAGCGGACGAACTAAAAAGAGCGGACGAACTAAAAAGAGCGGACGAACTAAAAAGAGCGGACGAACTAAAAAGAGCGGACGAACTAAAAAGAGCGACCTACTTCGCGGCCGAGCTGCGAACTAAAAGGAGAGCTACCGGTCGCGAACTGAAATATGCGCGATCGGTCGCAAACTATTATGCCAAATGTATCTCGCTTCTTAGTTCGTTGGGTTCCTTTCCGACGGGCAGCAGCCAGAGGGCGCGTAGCAGAATTAAAAATCACGTGTTTGCCTTCTGCTGATGCGAGTCGTTTCGAGGTGAGAGTCTGCCTGCTAGATTACATAGTTCAGTGCTACAAAATTTTTGTTTTGAAGTATTCTGCACTCTACAATATCTGACTAATAAATTCCATTATGACAAGATATAGAGATACGGTAACTCTAAACTTAAACTCGATAAATTATCCACAAACTGTTTCTTTTGGTTTGCGTGATATCGTTAGCGGCTCAAGCAGCAAGTGCATGAAGCAGCTAGGTGGGGGAACTTCCCCCTCCACCTGCATGCACAGACCATACCGCTCAGCCGTCACTGGTAGCGGACGAACTAAAAGAACGAACTAGTTCGCGGAAGAGCCGCGAACTAAAGTGAAGGTAGAGAACTGACAGAGCCTTTCCAAGTTAATTCGGAAGTTCGACAAGGCTGTATTCTCTCACCAACATTATTTCTTTTGGTCACGAAGAGAGTAATGAGGGGACGGCAGAGAGGTGTGCAATGGGGGATGCGCTCGAAGATCTAGACATCTGCTTAATGGCACAGCGATATCGAGACATCGAAGAGAAACTGGGCAGGTTACAGAAAGAAGGAGAAGCTGCAGGTCTCAAGATAAATGTTCGCAAAACCAAAGAAATTCGGATAAACTCGACCACCACCACTAGGCTGACCATTAATTGAGAGGATGTAGAACAGGTCCAATCTTTCCTCTACCTCGGAAGTATAGTCACGACTACAGGAGGCGCTGAGGAGGATGTCCGTAGTAGTATCCGCAAATCAAATGGTGCATTTGTCCAACAGTACCCTATTTGGAGAAACAGGAATATTTCAAGGAAAACAAAACTCCGGCTTTTCAATAGCAACGTGAAGGTAGTTGTGATGTATGGTTGCGAAACTTGGAAAGTAACTAACAACGTAAAAAAAAACAGCTCCAAGTTTTTATTAACCGTTGTCTCCGGCGTATTTTAAACGTGAGATGGCCAAATATAATGACGAATGAAGATCTTTAGAGAGACAAATCAGCAACCAATCAACATACAAATCAAGGAAAGAAAATGGAAATGGATTCGGCATACGTTAAGAAAACTTAATTAAGCTAGTGAAAAGGTGGCGTTGGACTGGAAACCTCAAGGAGTTAGGAAACGAGGTCGTCCCAAACACACCTGGAAAATAACGATCCAGAGAGAAGCTGCAAAGGATGGGAAAACCTGGAGTGAAGAGACTTGCTAGAAATCGCATTAGGTGGAGAAATTTCATTTCGGTCCTATGTTCCAGAGGGAACGACAGGAAATTAGTAAGTAAGTAAGTAGCTGTAAAACCGGCATTGCCCGGGTGTTTATTTATCCTATACTCTCGTAGTCCACATCCTCTTGCCCCCTTTCACTGCATCAACCTCTTTCTCTCCCATCTCTCTGTTCGTTTCCATCTTTCCCACTCTCTGCAAAGTTTTCTGCACGGTACCCTCTGTCTTGTACCATACAAACATTTATGTACCCACTGATCTTCCTCTTGGTTTAAAGGTCATCTGTGCCAAAATTCATAAAGATCGGAGCAAAACTATGCATTGTGTAAAAATCCGTAAGTTCCCTCCAGCATGCACCAAACGAAATTTTATACCTACAGTAACATTCATCTAGTTTTTCAGGTAGAGTATGCAAAACTTCAATATCGGAACAAAACTATAGATTTTTTGTGCGATAGAAATTAAGTGTCACATTGATAAATGCACTTTGTTGTTCTCAAATATTCCAGTTTTATTTCACACAACCCTTGTTCTGAGAATAACGAAAACAAGAAAAAAACAAAAAGAAAAGGATATCTAAAATCGGTCGAGCCGTTCTCTAGTTACGGCGCGACAAAAGTATTTAGGGATCCATTTTTATGTAGCAAAGTACCCTCCTCCCATGTAACTTAAGATAGACGGTGACGTTCCTCTTGTTTTGAAGATCAAGCGTACGAATTTTCGTAACGATCGAAATGAAACTTGAAATTTCGTGAGACTGTAGGAGAAGTATGCTTCACCATGTACCTATCACAAAATACTTTCTTAGCTACCGTTTTCTACCTATAAAGTACATTCCTGCCAAGTTTCAGCTTCATAGGTGAAGTAGTTTTCGAGATTTCGTGTTTAGTCACTGAGTGAGTGAGTGTCCTTTCGCTTTTATACTAGACAGAGATTACGAAAACAGATTGCTTAAGTTTGGATGCAAGAGAATTAAGGGAGACTTGCAGACAAAAATAAATAGTACCATGCAAATCTGTAATGCTAACTTTGTTCGATACAGGGCAGTGCCTGATGCGACACTTTTACGGCATCTGCAGCGAAACTGTCGTGAGCAGTTGACTTCTTTTCGTGGAGGGAGGGGGGAGGGAAGTTACAAAACGCTTCATAAACGTCCGAAATTACATGCAAACTTCGTTGCAGGTCCCTAACTACTCCCATTTTCCCATAATTGACGCATAAATCTGGATATTCTCTCGCGGTGGCCTCTGATTATTTATGACGTCATATCTCCTGAGCTATGTGTCGTGCTGTTTTGTTTTTGGGTCAGGAAGCTTCGTGGGTATACGGTGAACACTTCGCCAAAGTTTCATTGCAATCGAATGAATGGTTTATGAATACATAGAGGACATACAGTCATTAATTTTTACATATATAGATGTAATGGCACTGAAACTTATGTTACAACAGGACATAATTTCCAGTACATTTCAACGTGACCACCTTGCATGTTAGGCACCCCTCCCTCGCCCCCCGCGCTCCTCTGTAGACCGAAAAACCCGCCCAAACATTGCTGCGGATTCTCACCTGGTATACCTTAGACTTCCGCAGCACTCAACACTTAACACAGCGGATTCGAGCCGCAGTTTCTGAGATTGTACCAGATATTCTTGGCCAGGTTTTTCGGTCTACAGTGGCGCGCTGAGCGATGTGCCTAGTCATGCAAAGTCGTCCCTATGATATGTACTGAAATTATGTCTTTTTATAACAAGTTGCAGTACCATTACATATTGGATCTTCACCTGGTATACCTCAGATTTAAGTCTCTGGGAGAGCCAACCACGACAAAACTATTTCACCTGGTGCGTAAGGGGAAATACCCTTAGACTTTAAGAAAACTGTAATAATCCCCATTCCAAAGAAATCAGGTGCAGATATTTCCTCTGCCAGGCACTTAAATGTGATTTGCAGAGTATCCCATGTAGATGTAGATGTGAAAATTACAGAACCACCAGTTTAATAAGCCATGGCTGCAAAATTTTAACACGAATTACTTACAAAAGGATGGAACAGCTGGTAGAAGCCGACCTCGGGGAAGAGCAGTTTGGATTCAGGAGCTATGTAGGAACACGGGAGGCAGTCCTCACTTTAAGGCTTTTCTTAGATTAAGGAAAGGCAAACCTACATTTCTAGCTTTTGTGGCTTTGGAAAAAGCTTTTGACAAGGCTGATCGGAAGAGAATCTTTCAAATTCTGAAATCAACAGGAGTAAAATATAGGGAACTAAGGGTTATTTACAACTTGTACAAAAACCAGACGGCAGTTATCAGAGTTGAAGGGCATTAAAGGGATGTGGGATTGTCACCTTTTTACCTTTTAATTAAATGTTGAGGGAGTGGTAAGGTGCTGTCACAATTGGCACACAAATTTTTAACAATTTATTTAAGGAGTCCAATCACTGGTGACAACCTAAGATTTGACATTTATTTTAACCAAATAAAACCAATTTCTTTAACAGTCATTAATAACTTTACCTGAAGAACTATTTAGACATGACACACCACTCGATGAGAAAATGCATTGTCGTACATTAAAAGAACCCACTTTTCTACGCCAAAGGCTTTGGATGCAGTAGTTACAGATAATGGCCTGGGTAAAATTCATCACAACTTGCTTGCTGTATGCCATAATTCATAGCTCAGGTAATTATCAACAAAATATGTATTGGCCAATGCGGAGGTAAAGCCTGTATCACAATCTATTAGTGACAGTACACAACAGAGCAACCTTAATTACATTTAGTGAAACAATCAATAGAACAATTGATAATATCATTTAGGTACCAGGCGTGAAATAGCCAATTGTTAATTTCAGCGTTACTTAATTACTCCACATGAGTCGAACTAACGATAATAGCAGGAAATGAGACCAAGAGTCACTAAGGTGTCTTCCCGAGAGAAGTTGTACTGATCCCTCTTTTCCCCCTCACCAAAACAGTCCTCTAAGGTCATTATCCAAACCAACAACAAGCGTATCCACGTGCGCCCGTGCACAGTATACAAGACGCACTTAAAACACGTGACCTAACAGCTGACGGCTCCCTTAGCCGCAAACGAACAGTTCAAATATCTTTAAATAAATTAAAGCGCTAAAATACAATTCAAACAAACGGGATTAATAACCACAAACAATTTAAACTTTCACATAAAATCTTACGTATATACTACTAGGTAATACAATTTACACGTCTTACACAAACAACGTGCAACCTTTACTTGTAAGCGCCTGATGAAGCACAATTACCACCAATCAAATACCACAATCAACTTGTGTCCTGCTAAACAGGATGTATCCT
Organism: Locusta migratoria; assembly: GCA_026315105.1. NCBI lineage: Eukaryota > Metazoa > Arthropoda > Insecta > Orthoptera > Acrididae > Locusta > Locusta migratoria. The sequence goes on along the minus strand of CM048744.1, from coordinate 116,993,069 downwards.
ATATTTATTTATTTATTTATTTATTTATTATTGAAAGGAGTCAAGGAGTCTCGATTTCTTTGTCTATAAAGGAGAGTTGTCCTTTTCTGTTTTTCCGACAATATCTTTTCAAATGTTCAAATGTTTATATAGCTTATGGGACTTAGCTACGGGGTCATCAGTCCCTAAACTTACAAACTACTTATGAACTAGCTAACACTAAGGACGGCACAAATATCCATGCCCGAGGGGGAATTCGAGCCCCCGAGCGTAGTGGCCGTGCAGACCGTGACTGGCGCGCCTGAGTCCCCTCGGCCACCGCGGCCGGCCAATATCTTTTACTAGGAGAAATAAGCACGCAAGAATAAATTGTAACTGTGAGTGTCACTAATGGTTACTCAGGTAGGTGGGGCAACCATCATACAATAATGGTCTATTGTCTCCCTGAACCTCAAATCAAAACAAGAAAAACCTGCTTGTTACAGAACGTCCAACAGAGGCATAAAGTTCTAAAGCTGATCAAGACAACGAGGATTCGCTCTCCATGCGACGAGCAAATGTCAAGCCCACATCAAATAATGGTTTGGTCACCAAAAATTTTGCAGGGCAGGCCTATGGGAATTAAGTAACAGGTCACGATCTTTGCTCCACTATGGTGATACCATCTTCAAACTTACGCAACCAATAAGTCAGGGACAGCTTCCATACGGTGGTACAAGTTGCCAATAGCGACTCATGAAAGGCGGAAGCCGTCGCCGTATCCCACCGCCATCCACACAAGTACTTCGACACGGCCGCCGATTCCGTTTACAATAGCAGCTGAATAACAAATCAGCCAACACGTCTCAGTAGTCTGCGCCACGAGGTTTACGGTGTCCACGGCTCGCGCTCCCTCGGCCGTTACTACTCTTCGTGCAGGCACCGATGTCAACTCTGCCTCGCCACAGAAAGACGCTAATCGGCCATCCAGGACGCCCTCTAGTCAACTATCACGAAACCTTCTCAAGACGACCCTGCAAGTAGTTGTGGCGCAGATGAAAGCCGACAATGATCGATAACTGTGCGGTACGGCTCGGGATGCAGAAGTTGGGAAGGGAGTAAGGATTGTAGCCTTTCTCCAATGTTATTCAATTGTACATTCAGCAAGCTATAAAGGAAAGAAAAGAGAAATTCGGAGAAGGATTTAAAGTTCAGGGTGAAGAAATAAAAACATCGTGCTTGGCCAATGACTTTGTAAGTCTGTCAGAGATAGCGAAAGGCGTGGAAGAGCAGTTAAACGGATTGGTCATTGTGTTGAAAGAGGCATATAACATGAACATTAACAAGAGCAAAATAATGGTAGTGAAGTGCAATCTAAGAAAACTAGCTTATACTAAAGACGGCACAAACATCCATACCCGAGGGGGAGATTCGAACCCCCGACCGCAGCGGCCGTGCAGACCGTGACTGACACGCCACAGACCGCTCGGCCACTGCGGCCGGCCAATCTTCAGTCGTACATGGTTACTTCAAAGTTTCGAAATATTGACCGTTTTGGCTGTACTCATAACGAAACGACGAGCAGCCGCCGCAACTGCATGAGGTGTTCAAATGAAAAGGTGCGAAACATCTTAACAACCAAACCGGTTGAAATTTGAACACGCCGCTTTGGGATAAAGTAGTTCGACATCTAAGTGACGCGAAGCAAGCGTCGTCAGCAGGCAAGGTGATGCTCACCGTATTTTCTCGACGTCCGAGGTGCGATAATCATTAATTTCCTCTCGCACGAAAAAAAAAAAAAAAAAAAAAAAAAAAAAAAAAAAAAGAAACATTAACAGTGACGTGTACCGTAAGACACTCCGTAGGCTATCCAAGTCCATCAAGAGCAAACGGCCTGGGCTACTCGCGAAGGGGGGTATTTTGCTCTATGAAAAACTCGCGTCAACACAGCAGTGACAGCACCTGAAGACTCGCAGTTACTGCGCCGCTCCACATCAACTTGGAGGGAAAAACCCTGAAGATGGCCCAACATTGTGTTGCAACCGGTTGCCAATGAAGAACCAATATTGCAGTCTAGACCGTTTTTCGTATATTAAATTATCATAAGAGCGCTGTTACCCCAAAGAAGCAAGATGTTTCCAAAAAAAATTATAAACAAACCTTTTTTCTTACTTAGGCTTAACCACCACTAGGAGCGAGAGTGTCGTTGCAACCCTCAGTTGGTAACAACTTTCAAAGTAGTAAGTGTCGTGACTGTATTTGTTAGACTGTAGGTTTGCATTAACACCGAAGAACTTCGAATCGTACTAGCTAATACGGCAAAGTTTCACAATTGCTGAACATGCACAGGAACTGACTATACATCCTACACTCTTTCCTTCAATCTCTCTGACCATCAGTTCCCCCATCTCTACGCCTATTCGTACCTTATTGTGCTCTTAGGCTTCTCTCGGTATCAGCTAGCTGAAAACCCGGGGATTCTCGGATAATTATTTATTTCAACATTCAATTACTCCAGACACTCCTTTCTCTTCTGCCCATCTCCTCCTTCGTCTCCTTTGTCTATCTGCCTCCTCCTCCTCCAACTATGCCTGCTCCTTCTTCTCCTCCGCCACCACTTCCTCTCTTTTCCTCCTTCTCCCTTTCCTTTTCCTCCCTCTCCCTTGAATCCACCCATTTATCAACTGCCCTTTCTCATTACCTCGTGTCTATTTCCTGCTCCTTCCTCTCTACCTCTGCCTCCTCCTCCTCCTTCTTCCCTTATGTATGAAAAATTACACACAGGTTGAGTCAGGAGGTAAGCCGTGATAGTAGCGGTGGTTCTGAACAAAAACAATGTTATAAACATAAGCACTTATCTTAACCGTTTCTGAGTAAACTGATGAAAATAAAGTGACAGTAAATTAAGATACTGTATATATAATTAATTTGTTATATCTCGGGCCCACAGTGTTAGAAATGTCGTATATTGACATAATGTGGAAGGACTGTCCAAACACTGTAATTAATTATATATTTATTTCTCACACAAGATATCTTTCGGCTTTTAATGCCATCGTCAGGTGTTTCGTATTTAGAGGTTGTAAATACTTGAACTGACTATTTATAAGGTGACAATTTATATCTGAATTGTAGCCAGTTATAGCATCTGTCAATACCTCAGAATATATATATCTAAAAATCTAAAACAACTGGACCGATGAGTTGATCAATAATACCGCATCTCACATTGACTGAGGTATTGACAGATGCTATAACTGGCTACAATTCAGATATAAATTGTCACCTTATAAATAGTCAGTTCAAGTATTTACAACCTCTAAATACGAAACACCTGACGATGGCATTAAAAGCCGAAAGATATCTTGTGTGAGAAATAAATTTATAATTAATTACAGTGTTTGGACAGTCCTTCCACATTATGTCAGTATATATAATTTTCAACAACAAATGAATCAAATGGTTTTATGCAAGATATCATATCCTGAATTGTTTTCCCATGTATCTTAAATAAATTTTATAGTTAAAATTTTTAATTCCAGTAAAATTACATACAGCACTGTAGTGCCACTCATAGAATATCTGTGAAAATATTAAAAAGAACCTGATACAATTTATTGTCAGTATAATAATGTTTTAATCTTTATTTTAATATCAGAAATATAACTACACTTATTTTATTTTATAAATTGACGAGGAAATGTGTGGCTAATAATAATTTTATATTTTTTGGCTAAATTCATCTATGTAATCTTTTCATTGGCTATCAAAGATGGGTGGAGCTGGCAAAGGGGCGGAGCCTCTGCTATTTAAGAGCCGTAAACCTTGCTCCAGCCAGCAGTGACGCACTGGAAGGCTCCGAGCTACCTGCCAGCTCCACAACATCAATGGGTATAACATCGTTTTATTTCTCTTTATTAATTTAGTTTAAGTTTGACACTAATGTATATTGCTGAAAGTCCTCTAAATGTAACTGATGTTTCAGAGCTATATTTCCTGAAGATGGTCTACGAGGAGACCGAAACTAGTCGGGAAAAAATAAATTTTTGCACTCTAGACTGTTCTTTATATGTAAAATAAAATACGAGTGCTGTTAGCCAATAAATGAAACTAAAATGTTTTCCAAAAATATGTTAATTGTGTAAGTTTAAAGATAGAAGATATTCAAACAGACCACCGTCAGCGTCATTGCATTTTGCTGCTTTTTTAGACATGTGTTGTGTTGCCGATCGGAGCTTAGTTCTGCATCCCTTTACTTGATCATAAGCATGTAAAATTCGAGTTGGAAATTCCTGTCTTCTGTCCCCTCTGCGCTTGTACACTTCGCTCTTCAGCCACATCCACAAACAGTAGTAATGCAATGGGGTAACATCGAGTGACCACCGTAGCCAAGCAACGACTACACGAGACCTATCCAACGACCAGGACACGTTGTGTTGAAATACTGTGACACTGGCTGTACGAAATGTGACGGAGCTCAGTCATGCTGAAAGTACATGCGAGCTCGTATTGCCAAATTGATATCTAAAACAACTGGACCGATGAGTTGATCAATAATACCGCATCTCACATTGATTGAGTAGCGTCGTTAAAAATTCGTTTCCACAGTATCGTGCACATTTTCATCTTCCCATACGTGTTGCTGATTCCGTTGCAGGTCATCAATGAACAGGGTACGTGAATTAATCGATAATTGGCAATGATCGATCGACAGATTTCTTGCCAGGCGGCAGCAGATGTTGCACACTCTGCCGATGAAATGGTTACAGACCTTGCTCATGCTCATGCATATCACGAGCGTTTGTGGAATACCAAGTTGGGCAGTAACTATTCTACAGCTAGTTTAAGAACTACTTTAAGAACTTTCTCAACTTTAAAGAGTTTGTTTCACGGGACATTCAGAGACAACATTTACGCTGGGAAGCCTACCATCTCGCAATCCGTGAACCACCCTGCTAAACACCCTGCCATCTGCACTCTTCGATTCGGTAATCGTTGTTGGTATTCTCGCACAGCAACTGTGGAATTCCCTCTGCACTAACCAATAGACGAACACCAGGTCAGCATACTCTCCATGTGTGAAGATCCGTGGCATTTTCACTACACTTAACTGTATTCGATTTTTACGTAAGAACACTGTAATAGCGTGCACTACGACAAGTACTGTTGGACTGAGCCTTGAGCTAAACAACTGCATCATTCGCAAGTGAACTACGTACTGACGCGGTTAGTGAAGACGACGCTACACTTTTCCATTCTAGTGGTTTTCAATGGTTTACCCGGTGAGGGTTAAAAAAGGATATATGTTTATAAGTAGTATGGCGTCCACGGCGGCAATGCAGGCACACAGATGGCCAATACTGCCATCAACAACTTACGGTTTGCTGCCAGGTGACGTCGTCGACCACCGCCGATATTTCGACAGGAGGACACCCTGCCATTCTCAAGGCACAACTGCTCTCAAGGAAGCAATGTGGGTAATTTAATGCCTCAGTTTGCAAAGGGTAATCAAGGAAGATAAAACACACAACAAGTAAGTACAGAGTCAACACGACCAAAGATGATCAACATCAGAATTATCGATAGTGATTATTAATCAAAAGGTGAGGCAGCATTAGTTCTGTCCCTCTGTTTTTTCACGAGAGACAGAGGCGGATTCCAAGCAGAATTTAAACAAAAACCACCATCTCTCTTTACAAGGTCGCTTGCTAGTTTAATTTCAAATCAAATCAAATGTTTATAAAGCTTAAAGGACTTAACTGCGGGGTCATCAGTCCCTAAACTTACAAACTACTTATAAACTACCTTATACTAAAGACGACACAAACATCCATGCCCGAGGGGGGATTCGAAGCCCCGACGGGGAACGGCCTCACGCATCGTAGCATAGCGCTTCTATGCGCTCGGCCGCTCCGTTGCAGCAGTGTAATTTCAACAGCTACCGTAATAACACTATTCAAACAGATAGAATGCATGCCAGAAACTCTGCGTTGCTGTATTCCATAGGATGACCGGTACCAACACACTGTTCTGCAACAGCGGATTTGTTTGCCTATTGTAAGCGTGTGTGACGTTTGTGTTCAATACCCACAGTCCTGATTGTCTGGCCAACAAGCCACAACTGCAAGGAATACGATAGATACCAGCCTTACGCAAAGCCAATTCATCCTTTACGGACCCCTACAGTGACTATCTTAGAAGGTGGATGAAAAACGTATTTCACATTATATTTCCGCAAAATATGACAAATAATGTTGGAAATGCTTCCTGCCATAGATTTAGGGGCCACTTCGTTACTGTTGTCATTACTTACCCATTGCACAGTAGACATCTTGTGCAACGCACGTTTTATCTGCCTCTCACTACAACCATTCTGAGAAAGGTGACCTCCAGATGGAACAACTCAGCTATCAAACTTTCAGTTTATAAAACGACATAGGCCCTGTGAACCAAGGTACGAAGTACTCCTTCACGCTGAGCTGTGTAGTGACAACTATCAACTCGTAGCTACAAATCAGTGTGAGTAGGCTTCCTGTAAAGAGCATTTCCGCATTTCCCAATGTACCATCAACCTTCCTTCTAACCAACACATTGTTATTTTCACGCCCCTGATGGCAGCGACCTGCATGCCACTTCTCAGCCGAACGATTACAAGAATTGGCAAGAGGTATACATACATCACAAAATGGTGATAATACAGGAACATGGAAGCTATAGAACAGAGATGAATGTGAGACTTAATAAAATCACATAGATTAGCAAGACACGTGATGATAGTTTTTAAAACGGTGCCACTGTGGCTAAAATACATAAATGTCTAAGTTAAAGTCAGAGGCAACGACACTGACGAAGACACTAATAAACACATGTATGCAACACAATGTTTTGCCGTTGTCGGCTGTTGCACTGATAAAATGACAAATTCCCATCCCCCCCTTTTTGTATGGGACTAAACTTACAAACTACTTATGAACTAGCTCATACTAAAGACTGCACAAACATCAGTGCCCGAGGATGCACAGACACTATCCACATCGACGACGTTTGGAACACTATGCATACCCCACAGGGAGAGAGGGGAAGGAAGGGAGCTGCGGGGGGCGGGATGGGAGGGGGCTGGTGTGGGGAAGGAAAACGTAAGAACTCCGAGGGAAGGGAAGGAAGATCCAAGTAGGAGATGGAAAAGAGTGGGTGGGAAGGTAGAGGTTCACATTATATATGGGGAAGGGAGGGATTAGGGTTGATGGGATGGGTAAATATTGCGTCAGAGGGCATCATTCGGGAGAGGGAGGTGGCGAAATTTACCCTGGAAAAGGATATAGAGAGTGTAAAGGTTTAGGGAGGGAGGGATATGCTGGTATTGGTGTAGCACAGGCTTGGGGTTCAGGAGGAGGGGAGGAACCAGGGCTTCTATTTTGCAGGTGGTGTATAGGATATGGATATGTTCAAGGACGTTTATACGGCGAGGAAAGATAGTAGAGGATCTGTGTGGGGAAAGGCAGCGTGCATGTCGTTCTAGGATTTGGTTTTATACTAGGTGTGGAAGGTGGAGATCGAAGCGGGATCTAAACTGCAAAGCACAGAATGCATCAAAGAATGGAGCTTGAGGAGGTTGAGCTCTACAGTTTGAAGGTGAGGGTTCCAGGAAAGGGAGCTATCCAGGGTGAGGACAAGGTATTTTAGGGTGGAGGTTTGCGGGATGCGACAGTCATTTAGTGAGAGGTACAGGTCGCGGTGACTGTATAATCGGGTACATGGGATTTGGTGAGGTTGACGGAGAGCCATTAGTTACACCAGGTGAAGAATTGGGAAAAGTGAGACTGGAGAGGGAGGGAGCGAGGAAGGCGGTGTCATCAGCGTACTGAAGGAGATGGATGGGAGGTTGGGGTTCCTGGCATGTCAGGCGAATCTAAATGGGGAAGGAAATACGTGGGTGGGAAGGGAGAGGTTCACATTATATATGGGGAGGGGAGGGATTAGGGCTGATAGGATGGGTAAATATCGGGTCAAATGGCATCATCTGGGAGAGGGAGGTGGCGAAATTTATCCTGAGAAAGGATGTGGAGAGTGTGAAGGTTTAGGGGAGGGAGGGATATGCTGGTATTGGTGAATCACAGGCCTGGGGTTCAGGAGGAGGGGACGTACCAGGAATTCAAAATGTTCAAATGTTTGTAAAGCTTATGGGACTTAACTACGGGGTCATCAGTCCCTAAACTTACAAACTACTTATGAACTACTTACGAACTAGGACGACACAAATATCCATGCCCGAGGGGGGATTCGAACCCCCGACCGTAGTGGCCGTGCTGACCGTGACTGAAGCGCCTCAGTCACCTCGGCCACCGCGGCCGGCACCAGGAATTCTATTTTGTGGGTGGTGTATAGGATACGGATATGTTAAAGCAACTATATAAGGAAATATCTAAGAGGATCCGTGTGGGGGAAGGCAGAGAGCATGTCGTTCTAGGATTTGGAAGGCTTTATAGTAGGTGGGGAAGGTGGAGATCCAAGTGGGATGGTGCAAATGACAGGATGCAGCAAAGAACGGATATTGAGGAGGTTGGGCTCTACAGTTTGAAGGTGAGAGTTCCAGGAAAGGGAGCGATCCAGAATAAGGCCAAGATATTTTAGGGTAGGTTTGGAAGATGCGACAGAGGTACAGGTTGCAGTGATGGTAGGATCAGGTGGTACGACCTTGGGATTTGGTGAGGTTAGACCAGGTGGAAACTTGGGAAAGGTGAGGCTGGAGAAGGTGCTGGAAACGAGCAAGGGAGGGGGCGAGGAAGGCGGGGTCGTCAGTATACTGAAGGAGATGGATGGGAGGTTGGGGTTGCTGGCATGTCAGCCAAATAAATGATGTAGAGGAGGGGTAGAACAAACGGTAGTCGGAGTTGTTGATAGTGACGTAGAATGGGCGGTGGGAGAGAAAGGATGTGATAAAATGGACGTAATTAATCGGAAGGTTTGAAGTTTGAGAAGAAGACCGGAATGCCATACTCGATAAGCCTTCTCGATGTCGAGGGGGACAAAGATGGCGGCGCGACGGGAATTTAGCTGAACGGAAAGGAGGTGGGTGAGGCGGAGGAGTTGGTCATCGACAGAGAAGGAGGGTTGGAAGCCACACTGGAACAAAAATGTTCAAATGTTTGTATAGGTTATGGGGCTCAACTACAGGGTCATCAGTCCCTAAATTAGAAACTACTTATGAACTAGCTTATACTAAAGACGGCACAAACAACCATGCCCGAGGGGGCGATTCGAACCCCCGACCGCAGGGGTCGTGTAGACCGTGACTGGCGCGCCGCAGACCGCTCGGCCACTATGGCCGGCACACTGGGACAGAGGCATCGTACTGGCACTGCAGGAATAATTTAAATTCTGTGATGTTAGTTCCTAATTTGCTAACACAAAGGAGCTCGATATGATATAATCTCACATTTATACTTTTCCTTTACTCCGTATGTCAGGTGTTACTTTTATTATAGTGTATGCACGCTCTCATGAACGACAGCAAATACCACGAATTATATCGGAGTTTTGATTGATACTCAATCGATATACAACGTTTGGTCTCGCTCTGCCAGTCTGACATTTGGAGGTTTGGCGGTCACTAGCAGCACGCAACAGTCTGAACTACATGAAGTAACAAGCGCAGCGAAGTGGTGCGGAGGTTGTTGACTATGGGCGAGGTGCGAATAACCGAGGCAGGCTACTGCAGCGCGAGAGCAAAATTCCCCGCGAGTTAACTTTCCCCCCACCCGCGAGCGCGAGCGCGTCACGCCGTTAAGCTAATTTACGCTAATAATTGTGATAATGGCGATTACTCTCGCGACGCCCGGGGACACATTCAGGCGCCGCGTGCGCCCGCAAAAGAATTTAGATTCTTCCCCGCGATAATAAATACGGTCAGCGGCCAAGTTTAATGTCTCACTAGGCTCGCGTTTAGTGCGCCTCCAGGAGCAGCTGTAAAATACCCAGTTATCTGCTGATTCATGCCGGCCCCTGCCGAATAACGGACCGAAAGAAACTTTCCCTACCCAGCCAGGGGAGTTTCCGCTTAAATTCCGGTGGATGAGTGATGTTCCGCTGCGGTCTCTAAGAACGCAATAAAATTCCAGAAAGCTCCGTTTCAATATACGCTCCGACTAATGACAATTTATGACAATGAAAGAGCCTAGGGGACACACGAGGGTCATTCGTAAGATAAAGATTTTTCCCTGAGATACTTATTTGATAAAATTAAACGACTTTTACAAACAAACTTTTACCGGATTCTTCAGTTTCTCCGACGTATTTGATAACCAAAATATCCACGGGTGTACTGCCGGTCTATAGTGTCCAACGGGCACAATATTTCGGCGATCATACATGTCGCCATCATCAGGTGAACTGACGGACTGAGCTCCTGGAAACGCGCCGGCACGGAGATCCGCACGTTACGGCTGCTCTAAGGGAACTGGGTTCTAGCCCGGTAGCGGGCGATGTAAATACCCTCGGCCCAGGAGCTCAGTTTGTCAGTTCAACTGATGATGGCGACATGTATGATCGCCGAAATATTGTGCCCGTTGGACACTATAGACCGGCAGTACACCCGTGGATATTTTGATTAAACTTTTACCTCTCTTCGTAGCGTTTTGTTAGTTTTTCTATGCCTTCTGCATAATCTCCACCGGCAAAGTTGGTGAAACATTGACACAATAGCAGTACAAATTTCCATAATGTATCTTGGAGTAGACATAAGGGTCGATTTGACATGGGAAAACCCTATGAAATCAATCTTGTGTAAGGTAGATGCTGTGCAGCCAAGACTGGAGGGCGTCATCTCTCTAGGGAAACTGGCCTCAGTATTCCAGGCCGAAATCACTGCCATCAGGGCGTGTGTGGAGGAGAATTTGCGTAGGTGCTACAAAGACCGTAGCATCTATATCTATTCAGACAGCCAGGCAGCCCTGAGATCACTGGCAGATCCGCAGCAAGGCGCTTTAGACCACTCGGCTACTCCACCGCGGCGACAGGTCATATGTTTGACTAACGCAAGTGAGAACACGAAAATGCTGCAAATTCGTGTGAGACAGACGCAAGTGAGATCACTAAAATGCTGCAAATTCGTGACAGACGTTTCAAAATGTGAATTATCCCACGAAAGACTACTTGGAAATTTAATAGAACCACTGTTAAGTGAAGCCTCTAGAAACACTCTTCAGCTCCAGCGTAACGCCTCTGTAGAGACTCGGATGACAAGATTAATTACAGCGTGCACAGAGGCAATTAAGCTGTCATTCTTATCCCGCTCCAAAGGCGAATGAAAACGGAAAGCAATCGTAACATGAAGCACAATGCTAATTACCCTCTGACATGCACTTTGCAGTGGTTTACAAAGTATATTAATGTGCAGAACTGAAGTGCGATAGGAACTTACAAAGTAATACAGATCGATGAAACTTGGATCACATACAGTAAGACCTACAGTAGGACAAAACGCAACAGACAGAGAAATAATACTATTATTCAAATACAGCACTTCCACCAGTATAACCACAATTTATTATGACCTCTGGCGGAGTGGCCAAGCGCATTGAGGCGCTATGCTCCTATGCGCGAGGCCGCTCCCCGTCGGGGGTTCGAATCCTCCCTAGAGCATGGATGTTTGTACTGTCTTTAGTATAAGTTAGTTTATAAGTTGATTGTACATTTAGGGACTGATGTCCCCACAGTTAAGTCCCAAAAGCTTCACAAACATTTGATTTGAACTCGCCCCTGAGTCGCGATGATACAAAGAGTTGCCCTTCTCTGAAATTCTTTACTGTGTTCTCTGTCACTCCTACCTGGTACGGAACTCACACTCTATTAGAGGACGCACAAGTGTAGTGTAGGCAGTCTCTTTAGTCTTTGGATCTTATGAGTGTTCTGCCAGAGAAACGCAAGAGAACGATCGTGAAGAAGGCAGCGGATGACCGGCAGCCAATCACACGCCGTCGCCGTGCCTCCTGGAGGGAGCAACCGAGAAGCGCGCCCTCTATACCCGGGCCGCTGAAACTTTGCACTTGATGTTTACAAACAAAAAGTGAAGAGCAAGAAGCGGGAGGCGATAGTCACTAGGAACGATCCAATCACAGCGCACTAAACACTTCCAGTGGTCACGTGCCGTGACGTCAAAGTTCCCACATTGCCGGCTTTGTTCAGTGCTACCGTAAACAAAGCTGTGTATCGTGTTTACCGCGTATTTACCTTGTGTCTGCTTTTTTCGCTGCGATTTGTTTTACTGCGAGTGGCTTGAGTTACCGAGTTCAAGTAATTTGATAATGTCACCGAAAAGACGTTTGTCTAGTGACGTTTTCTGAGTAAATTCTCAATTTCGTGTGAATAAAAGCTTCAAAGCATATGCTCTGAACAGGAAGTTCATTCTCGCATCAAACGATCGGAAAGAAAGTGTGGTGCAATGGCTACAAGAAAGAAATATTCCTGCAAATATTTCAATGTCAAAACTTCTTTTATACTCGCTCGTGAAACAAAATAAGCCTATTACACCCACATTTGTAGTAGACGAAATCGCAAAGGAGCAGGATGTAATAAGGCTGTCACCATATCAGTGCCATTTTAACGCTATAGTATTAGTATGAAGTCACGTGAAAAATTACACGATGAACAGTAATACGTTTTTCACAATAACAGAGGTGGAAAGGCTGTTGCGTGAAGCTGTTGCCAATGTGGATGCTGCATCTTGGAAAAAAAAGTGTCGAGCACTTTGAAAAACTGATTCGGGCAGCACAGACAATGGAAGGGACCATCAGTAATCATGAACAGTTTATAATTTGTCTTGGTGATGACGATTTTGGCAGTGACGACAACTTGGGGGAGCTGGATGTAATTGCACCATTGTCGCCGTAAATTGGCGAGTTAAAAGCATTGTGATTATAAAACGTAGAGAGAGAAGTTACTATCTTGATTATTGTTTTTTTCGTATCTGTCATGATCCAATGCTTATTTTCTACACTCCTTTGCTCCGCTATTGAAAGCGTGTGCGTTGTTGTGCTCTTGTCTATATTACTATGCCGTTAATTAATTGCTGCTTTGTGTTTGCAGCTCAAGAACGAATTATAATATGCACTTTTCTTGCTCAATAGCTTACATCTACAAGATGCAACTAAAAGCCGTTTCGTCTGCTGTGTGTATAGAGGCTAGTGTTGCAACGTCGCTAAAGCAGTGTAGCCAACTTAAATCGCCGTAGGCGAAAAATCAAGTGCAATGTTTCAGCGGCCCGGGTATACAAGCAGCTTTATCTAGGCCGACATGCGTCTGGAAGGACACATCTGAACTAGGCTCCGAACTAGGCAGTCTCTATACTAGAGCGCAGCTAGCATCGTACAAGAAGACGCCGCCGCGAGAAGAGACGAATTTTCTCATAAGTATTGTGAAAATTTCAGTAAATAAAACTTGTATTACTAATCTGTATAGCTATTTTAGCCGTCCACGAATCCCACGCGTTCTAAGCTACCCTTTCCTGAATGATAGGCCGGGAAGGACAAAACAGCCTTCCTCACAATAACAAAATGTTCAAATTTTTGTAAACCTATTGGATCAAACTGCTATGGTATTCAATTCCTAAACTTACACTAAGGACAACACCCCCCCTCACATACACACACACACATGCCCCAGGGAGGACTCGAACCTCCGACGGCGAGCAACCGCCCGCTCCGCAGCGAGGCGCATTAGAACGCTCAGCCACTCCATCGCAGCTCCCCACAACATTGTCTATGTATTTTAAACAGGGTTGCTGAGTCTGAACTGCTAGTAGGCGCTGTAAACATAAAACATGGACGTAAGAAAATATCTGCTGGGGCCGGGTTACGAAGCAAGGCACATGCTCCTCCTGCCTACGACTACTGAAGAACGTAACCAGCCTGACCCAAACTTCCATTATTTTTCGACGATATGTTCGCATGGTGGAAGTAGGACGTATGGAAATTTCGGTTGGGCAGATAACGTAATTGTGTAGACCTTGCAGATGTGTTAACTCCATGTGTCTGAGGTGGCGTAGAAGCTTAGTTCAGCTGGCCCGTAACCAGGAGGTTCCGGGTTCGAATCCCGACCCCGATGCAAATTTGTATTTGTCCATGTTTTATGTTTACAACACATACTAACAGCTGAGACTGGAAAAATTACAAAAAAAACATCTAAAATCTATATTTACAACATCGTCAACATCACATACGACGTCTATTACTTCGGACAATTCTTAATATTTTCTATGTGTTATTTTCAAATTTAGTTGTCTATAATTCCAAAGTATTTTTATTGAATTTACGACCCTTATATTTGACTGATTTATTTTGTAAATGAGAGTTAAACTGATTTCCCTTAGTACTCGCCGAGTTGGCGGGAACACAAGCCGACCGCCGTACCCGCTATCCACTTGTACACGTGTACTCTTGGGTTAACGTCACGAGAGGTTGATCTTCATGAATTGTTGCAGCCGAGGTAAGGGAAGGAAGGCTTAAACTAGAACTTGTACACCTCTAATGTAGATGTAGGTCGGTACAGTACCCACACCCACGGCACTTTATGACAAGAGACGCAGCCGCCATCTGTCAGTAGGTCGTTACCGAACTGGAAGGCGCGAGTGATGAGTGGGGAGCTCGGTGGGGCAGTGCCAGAGGTCAACGAACAGGGGGTGTGTCGGCCGACCGCCGTAAGTCTCGCACGTGCCAATAGCCACCCCCTCCCGGGCCACAGCCGTCTTATATCGAGCCGGGCGGGGCCCAACTGCCACCACTCGCTGACTGTGACTTCTGCCTCTTTCTCTCTCTTCTCACAGGCGCCCCCTTTCGCTGCCAAACAAGCTGGTTCAGCGTTAGTTGGCTCCACGCACACTGCTGACCGTTAACCCTTTCTAACCTGAATTATTTTCTACCAATGGAAAAACTTTTTTCTGTCAATTTGTGTAGTCCTTGGGTCACAGTAAGCGCAATTTTTTAACATTTTATTTTTTTATTTATTTACTTTTTTTATTGAGATTTTCCTAGTGAAAGAACAGGAATCGAGATGCAGCAAAGCTAATGCAGTGAGTGCTCAGCTAAGATCTACTCTCTTCTGCAAGAAGGAAGTAAGTACCAAGACTAGGTTAGCAGTGCACCGCTCTATCTTTCGACCAACTTTGTTGTATGGGAGTGAAAGTTGGGTGCATACAGGTTACCTTATTCAAAAAAAATGTTCAAATGTTTGTAATTCTATCGGACCAAACTGCGTGGTTATCAGTCCGTAGCTTACAAACTACTTAAACCTAGGTAAACTAACCTAAGTACACACACACACCCATGCCCCAGGGAGGACTCGAACCTCCACGGCGAGCAACGGCGCGCTCCGCAGCGAGACGCTTTAGACCGCTCGGCTACTCCACCGCGGCCTCACATTATTCATAAGGTAGAGGTTACAGTTATCGAAGTAACAAGAATGATTGCAGGCACTACTAATAGATGGGAACAATGGCAGGAGGGTGTCCAAAATGAGGATATCAAAGAAAAGCTGGGAACGAACACCATAGATGAAGCAGTTAGAGCGAACAGACTGAGATGGTGGGGTCATGTTACACGCATGGGGGAAGCAAGGTTACCTTTGAGACTCATGAGCTCGGCAGCAGAGGGTAAGAGGGGTCGAGGTAGACCAAGAAGAAAGTACTTAGATTCGGTGCAGAATGATTTTCAAGTAAAGGGCATAACATGAGACGAGGGATCAAAGGGATCAATGTTAGCATTGAATAGGGGATCATGGAGGAATTTTATTAGAGGTACTATGCTCCAGACTGAACGCTGAAAGGCATAATCAGTCTCTAATGATGATGATGATGATGATGAGTATTAACCGGCGAAGCTATAGTATTATTGTTCAAAGAAGTTTCGGGCGTGCAGCCGCATAAAGTTTACTTCTTCTAATATTTCGGCTGAGAAACGATCAGCCATCTTCAGAGACGAGTCGAAGACTGACGCTCCAGCACACGCTTCATGCTTATAAACGCGCGGGCCGCGCTACTGCGCATGCGGCCACAGATACAACAAGGCGCCAAAGACGTTACCGGCGGCAAGGAAGGACACATATGTATAAATTATGTCTGTGGCTGCATGGTCGATTACTGCGGAGAAATCGGTGTGTTATGATCTGTGCTGTGGCGGCGTCTTTATAAATTTATTAAAGAAAGTGCCTCGATTCCGTGATTTATCTAAACTGAAGCCGCTGTCTCTGTTAATTAAATTCGTCCCCAAGCGAATTTCTATTACTTTTTTCACCACTGAGTCTCAGAAAGGTGAAGTGGAGGCTAAAATTTTGACGTTTTCGTACGTCATGGAGTGTCCAGTATTAATTAAGTGCTCTGACACTGCCGATTTATTTGGTTGTAAGAGACGGGTATATCTCTGGTGTTCCGTGCATCTTTCCTGGACTGTATGTGTTGTCTGTCCTATGTAGGAAAGGCCACATTCACATGGGATCGTGTAAATCCCGGCCTTACGGAGCTCCATATCATCTTTGATAGAACACAAAAGTGATGCTGTCTTTGGTGGGGGCCGGTAACGTCTTTGGCGCCTTGTTGTATCCGTGGCCGCATGCGCAGTAGCGCGGCCCGCGCGTTTATAAGCACGAAGCGCGTGCTGGAGATGGCTGAACGTTTCTCAGTCGAAATATTAGAAGAAGTAAACTTTATGCGGCTGCACGTCCGAAACGTCTTTGAACAGTCATTGCGCCGCGAAAACATGAAGATGCACATGTAGTATTATTCTTTTCGGGAAAGACACAGCTTTAATAAGAGGGGAAAAAACTGGTTTCCCTTAAGGTGGCGCATTCCCCTGGCCTCCCCTATCGGGAGTATGGAACTCCGCAATTATCAAAATGACAATCAAACCATATGCGCCGCGCGGGTATGGCCGTGTGATCTGGGGCCCAACGTCGCGGAGTACGCTGCCACTCCATCCAGGGGTTCGAGTCCTCCCTCGGGAATGGGTGTGCGTGTTGTCCTTAGAATGAGTTAGTATAAGTAGTTTGTAAGACTAGGCACCGAGACAACAGTTTCGTTCCCTTGGATTAGAAACATTTGAACATTTTTTTTTAATTTCTGAACCATATGCCGTAGGTTTTTGTACAGTCACCATTAATTTATTTTGCCCATTTAATATCATAATGTTGTGGGCATCATCCTACAAGACATTTTTCGACCGTATTGTACAACTGTTTGACTTTCCAAGTGATCAGTCTTATTCAATCTTGTAGTCCAAGAAAATTTTAAATTTGTGGAGCAACCATTGCCAATTTCCCATGGCTTCCTCTGTATAGGGATTCCCATATACCCATCTGGCCAAGCTAAGAAACAGTAACAAATCGAATTAAATTCAGGGCGTTTAATAGAGACCAAGAAAAGACAATGTTTTCTTTGTTTTGTTATTTGGAGCCGGCCGCGGTGGCCGAGGTGACTGAGGCGCTCCAGTCACGGTCAGCACGGCCACTACGGTCGGGGGTTCGAATCCCCCCTCGGGCATGGATATTTGTGCCGTCCTAGTTCGTAAGTAGTTCATAACTAGTTTGTAAGTTTAGGGACTGATGACCCCGTAGTTAAGTCCCATAAGCTTAACAAACATTTGAACATTTGTTATTTGGAATAAAAAGTCTAATAGAAAGTACTTAGATTCGGTGCAGAATGATTTTGAAGTAAAAGGCATAACATCAGACGAGGCATCATGGAGGAGTTTTATTAGAGGTACTTTGCTCCAGACTGAACGCTGAAAGGCATAATCAGTCTCTAATGATGATGATGATGAGATTTTCCGCATTACAGAGGTTTACCCCCAACATAATAATTAGCCCAGAAATGAGTACACCTAGTACATAAGGTTTTACACTAATTATTCAGTATATTTCTCCAGGTGTCTATCTTGTGTGTCCCCTCAGGTTGCCACTCCAGTACCAGTTTCGGTATTCTGGTGTCCTCCATTCTTCGTACATGTCCGTACCACCGTAATTTCTTTCTATCCACCACCACATCTATTCCTTCTTTTATATTCATCCTCTTTATTACTTCGGCGTTTCTTCTCTTTTCTTTCCTGGAAATTCTGACCGATCTTCTCCAGAAATCCATATCTAAAACTTGTAGTTTCTTAGTGTGCTTCTGGTTTATGGTCCAGGTTTCCGCTCCGTACAGAACTACACTCTCAAATATAGATCTATATATGATTTTTATTTTATTTTTTTTTATTTTTATTTTTTTCTGTTCATTACATTTCTGCTCCATAGGACTGAGTTGAGCATCCCAATGACCTTTCGTCCACATAATTTTGAAAAATATATTTTGGTGTATAGTTTCTGACATGATTCCATATGGAATCTTTGGGACACTGGTGTGACATACGTGGACAAAGAATTAACACTTTTCCTTTTTACAATTTACAGTTTATTTAACCAAAGTATGTATATTTATTACAAAATACACTATAAATTTTGGAAATTTGAGTTTTTTTTTCTTGTTACAATAATTATTTAGGAGTTAAAGCATGGCAACATTCAGCGTATTGCATCAGATATGTCATATTGACGAAATGAAATATTATTCTGAGATAGAATCAGTGTCCTTTGATATTTGTTCTAGAGAGCTGAACCAGCATGTCATGGAGATCGACACCTCCTATAAAAGTGTTGTACTCTTTTTACAATGGCAGGTCTAAGGACATAGACATTTTATTTTTCGTGTCCAGAACACACCATCCATTACAATCTAGTATGAGTCCATGTAATACATTTTAAAATTTAGATATTTCTTGGCCAATAATCAGCCACACAGATGGCCTTGTCATTAGCTAGCTGTAAATCCAGGTGGTTACAGCATGTGTTGAGGTTTAGGCACGTCAGTAAGTGGTCGTCCCTCTGGACATTTCCACAATCGATCAGAGGTTCCCATCTGGAAAGGTTGAACTTGTAACTTGAGACCCCAGTCCTCAGCCCGTTGAGAGTCTTCTAGGTTGTTGTAAAGGATTTGTTACCTCCAGCTGCAAGTTGTTCTTTCTTCGACAGTGGCTCTGACGTCCAAAGGAAGCTCCTTCTTAAGCAAAGCTGCCTAAACTATTGTTGGTGCCCATGTAGGGGGGTGGTGATTGTCTGTCAATTGTTTCTTTCTCTCCACCTCGGCATCTACTTGCAGTCGTATGATACGGGGGCGAGGAGGGGGGGGGGGCTATCCCTATGAGAGGGTAGATTAGATCTTCTCTGTCGGCTTGAGTCTCAAACACCCCGATATGATGCGGGATGAGTCATTTACGGCCACGTCGATATGTTTCACGTGGGCCGAATTCTTCCACACAGGCACGGCATATTCAGTGCCGACAGACTAAGTGCCATGACTGTTGTTAGAAGCAGTTGTGGGTCGGCACCCCAGTTTGTGTTCGTCACTTTGCGAATGATATTATCCCTAGTACTGACGTTTTTCTTATTGTCTAAACTGTGCTGTTTGAATGACAGAGTTCTACCCAACTTCATCCTACGTATTTGGGAGCGTAGCAGTGTTCTAGCTCTTGGCCTTTCCAGCTTACATAAAGTTTTGTCTTAGCTTCCTTATTCCTCAGATGGAAACGGCCAACGGCGTTGGCTGGTCATTGTGTAAATGTTGAACAACACCGGAGCTAATACACTGCCCTGAGCAAGACAATTTTTTTTCTTTGATTCTCCATCTGCTGCTTTTTCCTTGCAATGTGACATAAAAGTGCCTATACTGTAGTATGCACTGCACATATTTGTTGTTCAATGTTTTCCTGTTCAGTCTCCTGTTTGCTTGGGCCAAGACCACATTTTATTCATTATGACGATCCACCCTGTGTTGAAAAACTTTAACAAGATGTTCACATGCGTAAGAAGGTTATGTCTCTATTTTTACATATGACGCTAAGGTAATGCACATGTTTTGTTAAATGTCATTTTAATGTATACCACAATAACTTTGCAGTTTGTAGACATTGTATAACTTTTTACAGTGATTTTACTTGACTTTCTGAAGATGGTGACTGAGCTCACCGAAACCGGGGACAAAAGGGACAAAAACAAAACAAAAAATTAGCGATCTTGGCTGAACGAACTGTTTTATATAAACTGTTGATCGCTCTCCAGCAACGTAAAATGCCCTCTAACTATAGGTTAACAGTTACCGTGATTCGAGAAGTCAAAAGTAGTTACGCTGTCGCAGAAATGATACTTTAACAATAGGTATATCATTACATACCATGGTTTTAAAATACTGATATCTATTACTATTACCGACTGAAAACTAATATCTGCGGATGCGGATAACGAACTTGCGCATGCCGATTAAATGCCGCGGATGCTGTGGTGTCGCACAAGTCTAAAGTGCGCGCCACGTACTTACGCCGCGCGCCGCCATGCACGCACGGCGCGGCGTTCTTACGACGTCAGCCAGGAGAGCCCTCTGATACAACTCCGCTCGTGGCCACCAATGGACTGCATCGTTCACTTGGGAATCAAATAGGCACCAGTTAAGACTTGGCTATCTGATAGGCACTAGGAATCATCCATTGGCAGGCCTCTATCTAAACTATGTATCAGCATTCTGCAGTCGAGAACTATGTAAAAGTTAAGTATTACCAAGACTCCACTAAATATATATCTTGTTCTAATTTAGCCTAGTGTTCTAGTTTCTGCTGTCCCACTGGCTGGTCACCTGCGTACCTGCACACGCGTGCATCCTTTATTCCTGTGTCGGTCTCTTTCTACTCGGCCACCGACACCTACGACAACCGGCGGAAACGAGACACAAAAGCGGCGACGAGGCTGGGACAAAAAAGATGCGGTTGCGGATATGGGCCTTGCGGATGTGGTGCGGATGTGCATAAGTCATTTCTTATCTCCGCAGTTTTGCGCATCGGATCGACAACTTCCTTGAAAATGGCCTGTGCTCTTTTCCAATCACTAGGAATGCCTCGCTCTTGTATCGACCTACAGAGCAGTGCTCCTAGAACGCAGCTGTAGTACGACTAGCCTACCGACCACGGAAGGCAATGAATCGGGCGCTTCATTTACTTAAAATAGTGTCCGCCGCCACGTCTGGAAAAAGCGGCAGGCGAGCTGAGGGAGGAGATTCTTTACGCCAGTGCTTGTTTTTTATGTACAGTAAAAAGAGAGCGCGGGATTAAGAATTCTCGCCCCCTCTCCTTTTTTTCCTTTAAGAGGAGTTATAGTCAATTCGTTGGCCCACACTAGAAATTAATTGGCCATTCCTGTAGCTATCCATTAACCTCCTGAGGAGGAGGCAGTGTTTGTGGGGAGGAGACCCGGTCCCGCATTTCCTCCTCGCCCCCACCTTCCCCCACCTTACCCCCTCCCCCTCCCTCCCCCATCCCCCTCCATCCGCTACTCACCCCCTCTCGCGCCCCTTCGCCCGCTTCCGCCTTCGGTCTCATTTGATCGCTTGCCAACTTTTACGGCGCACAGACGGATTGAAGAGAGTGCACCGAAAGCCCGACTCAATAGTAGCCGACTCCGCCTTCGAGAAAGCGCCGCCTTCCGCGGACACGGTATTCCTTCGGCCGCGGGAATCTCAAAAGATTTTGAGGGACGGCTTCCGGTTCATATAAAACTGCCCTCCCCCGCCCCCTGCCTGCTGATCTTTGGTCCATCGATATATTGCCTCCACCCTCACCCCCTCCCCCAATCATGGTCGCTTCCTCCCCCTCCTCCATAACACCCCTCCCACGCCCCTTTTTCCCTGCACCAGTTCCACTCGAAGAACTACGATCGTACTTTATTTCCTGTCGGCATCTACTCCTGTGTGCTTATTCGCAGCTTTTTTATCGCTACGTTTGCTTATGAAACACGGTACATGACTTCACACGGTAAGTAACGTTTCGTATAGCAGAGCCTGTAGAAGAGACTTGGGTAATCAAAGTCAGGGTGCAATCATAGTCACCACGAGTTTTCGTAAACTTGTAACGTACCCGTCGTCGTTTTATTTTATATAAACTCGTTTATTTATTTATTCGTGTCAGTAGCATCTTGTACATGAAACACAAAAACAAAAATGAAGATCAATGAATATAAACACACCTATTTACAAGCAACAGTGGTAAAAGTTCAAAGGTCTTAAACTGTGCTAGCCCAAAATCTGGCTACATCACATGCATCACGCGTAGCACCAGTACAGCAGGCTGGACAAAGCTCACACTGTAGCAGATGCTCGGCGGTTTGTTCTTTTCCACACTCGTACATGCCAGATGCATCAGAGAGGCCCCACCTTCTCATGTTGACTTTGGATCTTGTTACGTTGGTCCGCAGTCTATTGAGGGACTTCCACGTCAACCAGTCCTCCTCATAGCCAGGTAGGAGTGCTTCCTGTGGGGTCATCCAGCCATCAAGGTCCCCGATCTTTGCTCTCCACGTCTCCAGCCTGGTCAGTTGTGGTGATTTGTTGATCTCCGTCGTTGCATGCAGAAAGCTTGTCCTTGATTTGAGTCTGCTATGGTTTGGCTGATAATCAAAAAAGGGGATGTGTTGATAATTTCGATGCCTTTGCTCGTTCCATTCTGGCTGTGGCTTCCCTTCTAATTCCAGGTGGCGCTATACCAGCCAGGCAGTATAGTTTTTCAACTGGCGTTGACCTTAGACATCCCCATGACAATGCGGCAGGTTTCGTTTAGAGCCACATCCACTTGTTTAGCCCACGCAGGCTTTGTCCAGTTTGAGTACACGTATGGGTTCCAGCCACGTGCGAAATAAGCACACCCGGCAACTTTAATGAATTTTAAGAGTCATAAGATTGACCCGCTCAACGGATGACATTACAAGCGCATCTGAACTGATTAATCGGATCCAATATATGTACTCAAACGGAACGGATACGTCACTCATTTATGATCCAGTGCACTACTGCAGACCACAGCAAGGACATTAAGAATGCGATTACTAGTGCTGAATAGGGTCATATGAACATTTAGAAATTACTTCGACACGCGTGTGGGACAAAATCATTATTTATTTTAAATACTATATCATTTTAATTTAAATGCAAAATTTTAGTATTAAATGCAACTTTAGTTTCCATCATCTGAATGGACCTCCTAAATAAGTTTTCAAAAAAATAAATAAATGAATAGAAATAAAAAATAAATAAAAAAGGAGATCCCGTCAATCGCAATAATATGGAAGCAAGGAGTATTCTCAGATTCCCCGTCATGATTTATCACATTTACAAAAGGCATGCAAAGGAAGAATTACTGCCGCGGTGTAGTAGCCGAGCGGTCTAAGGCGCCTCACTGCGAAGCGCGCGGTTGCTCGCCGTCGGAGGTTCGAGTCCTCCCTGGGGCATGGGTGTGTGTGTTGTCCTTAGGTTAGGTTAGCTTAGATTAAGTAGTTTTTAAGCTACGGACTGATGACCACGCAGTTTGGTCCGATAGATTTACAAACATTTGATTTGAAGAATCACTACGCGAGCCAACTAATTTGATCCCACGGGGCCGTTGCGAGCTGGGGAAAGCAAAGTGGTGTGAATGGACACACTGGTTAAATACAAAAAATATTACTCGAGAATGGGATTTGCATTAGTGACCTACTGATTACTACGAAAACATGTCAGAGGATCACAAAATATTACAATGCCCGTCGAAGTGGTGAACTTAAGGGATCAGTGTGGCTCCAAACAAAAACCAAGTACTGAAATTTATTTTGAAATAATTACCACCACGCTTAATTTACCCTTACTTCTAAGGATTTGGGAATGATTACTTGAATACATCATGTCTGACAACATTATTACTAATCCGTGGACCTATCATCATAGCACACAATCATCACAAAGCATCCCAACAAAATTTACGAAAATTTGATAGTTAAAACTAAATTGTACGTAATTACTATAACACTACTGCATGAGCAGGGTAAGCAGTTGCAACAGACCCTCTGTTACTAGACTTACTATGTACTGACCACCATGTGGCACAACGTACACATTGCACAAAGAAAACCGTCATAATTCCGAGATTAATATTCCACATTTAACCGTTAAATAAATCGAAAACACACGAGGAACAAATTATGACTAATAAAAGACTACCATTGCACCAAATGGACTCATAAACTACAGTCTACCCATTTCGCGCACAAAGCCCTAGTTACATAGAAAATCACTATGAATTTGAAAATAGTCCCTCAAAATGAATATGTACCAGAAACAACTACAAAAACTAGTTCAACGAACCAATACTCCCCACGTTATGCAACAAATAACCGACTTAGCAGCAACTTTGACCCACGACAAAGCACACGTCATCTCGATCTGATTCTATCACCTAAAATTCCAAAAAAAAAAAAAATGTTAAAATTGATACCTATTGATTTCGTCCCCTAGCAACCGGTGGTGAAAGCATCACCATGGCCAACATTGCTGAAGATTCTCACCAAATCGTTACCAAAACCTCCGCGACACCAGCGAGCAGCTCTCCTCACGTCCGCACTCCAACAGGCCAGGAACCGATCTCTTTCTCTCGCTGGGCGCCACCAGGTCAACGGTCCCCTCTTCAAATTCGCGGGGATGAAGCGCCCTGATTGATTGGAGGCCGAGTGTCCGTTACTCCACCGCCTTCGCAAACCTCTGGCTTGACCAGATCGACCCTCTACTTCAAAGCTCAAACAAAACCTTTGCTGCTAAGTAGACCGTGCCACCACTAACTACATAGCCACAACCAAAGATTACAATATTGCCCATGTTACCAACACCCAAAGAAATATTACTGCATTCCACTCGCACTCCATAACACACAAGGATGAGGGAAATAGGAGAGTGACTTATAACAAAAAAAGATAAAGCGTACACCTTCTCATCTCTGTTTCTACAATTGCTTTTACAGTCTGCAACACCTACCACAAAGTGTTGCTGGCCATTCTTAAGAGAATCAATTCAAATTTCATTCGTTAAGTTGACATAATGAGACAGCACAGCAATGAAACGAAATGACAGTCTCGTTTCAAAGTGCGTATCGAAAGCTTCAACTAACACGAGCTGACATTGCTTGCGTAATGGAGGAACTACTACACCAAAGTACTAAAATGTTCAAATGTTTGTAAAGTCTATGGGACTTAACTACGGGGTTATCAGTCCCTACACTTACAAACTACTTATGAACTAACTAAAACTAAGGACGGCACAAATATCCATGCCCGAGGGGGGATTCGAACCCCCGACCGCATGGCCGTGCAGACCGTGACTAAAGCGCCTCAGTCCCCGCGGCCACCGCGGCCGACGAATTCCAGTCAGAAACACGCTTCACAGACTGTTTAAAGTACAGTCCCCTCGGCCACCGCGGCCGGCACCAAAGTTCTACATTTTAGCAGTTATTGTTTAGAAACTGAGTGACAAAGAACTTTTTTGGTCCACTTTAGGTTACGGTAGTACGGTTGCAAAAATAACGGCGATTTGACGATGTCTGACTGGCTGTAATGTGTTCCCACTTTTTTAGGTCGAACCGTTATACCGATCAGTACCAAATTTTACAGACATAATTGTTGGCTACCAGAGACCAGAACCTCGCTTCTTGAAATATTTCGGACTAGACAATTCTCTACAACATTGCTCTCTTATGTTTTTTTCGTATCTTGTATCGTTTCAGAGATATTTGGAAAAATAACGGTGATTTTGGGATATCTGTCTGTCCGTCTGTCTGCCCGTAACGTGTTCCCTGTTTTTAAGACGAACCGTTCAACTGATTAGCACCAAATTTTACAGACATAATAGTAGACCGCCAGAGACCACAACTTCCCTTTTCCAAATTTTTCGGACAAAACATACGGTAGTAATACAAAAAAAATCCATTTGTAATATAATTGTAATTGCAAACGAACCGTTCATCTAACACAAAAATTGAATAACGTAATTGGTAGAGGGGAAAATTCTCTACAACTTCGCTCTATCATTTTTTTTTCTTCTCATATCTTGCATCGTTGCAGAGATACTTGCAAAAATAACGTCGATTTGACGATGTCTGGCTGGCTGTAATGTATTCCCACTTTTTAGGTCGAACCGTTATTTTTGAAATATTTCGAACTAGAAATACGTTAGTAATGCCAAAAAAGCCGTTTGTAATGCAATTTTCATTGCACATAAACCTTTCATCTGATGCGAAAATTGAATAAACGAATTTGTAGAGGAAAAAATTCTCAACAACTTTGTTCCCTTATGTCTTTTTTTTTTTTTCATATCTCGTATCATTTGAGATATATTTACAAATATAACGGAGTTTTGACACCCTCCATTGAATTAACGAAAAGCAGCCGTTTGCAGATGTCACGTGACATTCCTCGCCCAGAACTCTCTCTGGCATACGCCATTTTGCTTTGCGTATTTGATGATTTCCTTATTGTAACTTACTCGTTGTCATTTCAAAGCAATTGCGCACTGAAGAGTTAATAAACCCACGTCGTTCTTCGTACCATAAATGATAATCTAGTGTCTGCAAATGCCATATTAGCATCAGTTAACAACAGCCATCAATAGTGTGAGATTGTTGTTGTTATGGTCTTCAGTCCGGAGACTGGTTTGATGCAGCTCTCCACCCTACTCTATCCTGAGCAAGCCTTTTCATCTCCTCATAAGAACGGCAACCAACATCCACTTGAATCTGCTTACTATACGCGTCTCTCGGTCTCCCTCTGCGATTTTTACCCCACACACTTCCCTCCAATGCTAAATTTACGATTCCCCGATGTCTAAGAATGTGTCCTACCAAGCGATCCCTTCTTTTAGTCAGGGTATGCCAAAAATTCCTTTTCTCACCAATTCTATTCAGTACCTCTTCATTAGTTATGCGATCTACCCACCTAATCTTCAGCATTCTTCTGTAGCACCACATTTCAAAAGCCTCTATTCTCTTCCTGTCCGCACTGCTTATCGTCCATGTTTCACTCCCGTACAAGGCAACACTCCACACAAATGCCTTCAGAAAAGACTTCCTTACCCTTAAATTAATATTCGAAGTTAGCAAATTTCTCTTTTTCAAAAATGCTTTTCTTCCCATTGCCATTCTGCATTTTATATCCTCTGTACCGCGACCATCGCATGTTATTTTACTACCCAAGTAACAAAACTCATCTACCACCTTCATTGTTTCGTTACCTAATCTAATTCCTTCAGCATCGCCCGACTTTCTAATACCACATTCCATTATTTTTGTTTTGCTCTTGTTAATGTTCATTTTATACGCTCTCTTCAACACCCTGTCCATTCCATTCAACTGCTCTTCCAGGTCCTTCGCTGTCTCTGACAGAATTACAATGTCATCAGCAAAACGCAATGTTTTTATTTCTTCCCCCTGAACTTTAATCTCTATTCCAAATTTTTCCTTACTTTCCTTCACCGCCTGCTCGATGTACAAATTGAATAACATTGGAGAAAGGCTACAACCCTGTCTTACTCCCTTCCCAACTGATGCTTCCCTTTCATGCCCTTCGAGTCTAATAACTGCGGTCTGGCTTTTGTACAAGTTGTAAATAACTCTCCTTTCCCTGTATTTTACCCCTGCTGACTTCAGAATTTGAAAGAGTGTATTCCAGTCAACATTGTCAAATGCTTTCTCCAAATCTACAAAAGCTAAAAATGTAGGTTTGCCTTTTCTTAATCTATCTTCTAAGATAAGACGTAAAGTGAGTATTGCCTCCCGATTTCCTATGTTCCTCCTGAATCCAAACTGATCTTTCCCGAGGTCAGCTTCTACCAGCTTTTCCATTCTCCTGTAGATAATTCGTGTTAAAATTTTGCAACCATGACTTATCAAACTGATGGTTCTGTAATTTTCACACCTGTCTGCGCCTGATTTCTTTGGAATGGGGATTATTACATTTTTCTTAAAGTCTGAGGGCATTTCGCCTGTCTCGAACATCCTACACACCAGTTCAAATAGTCTTGTCATGGCTGGCTCTCCCAGAGACTTTAGTAGCTCTGAGGGTATGTCATCTACTCCTGGGGCTTTGTTCCGACCTAGGTCTTTCAAGGCTCTGTCAAATTCATCTCTCAATATAGTATCTCCTATTTCATCTTGATCGACTTCCTCTTCCCTTCCTACAACATCGTCTCGAAGTTCATTTCCTTTGTAGAGCTGCTCTATGTACTCCTTCCACCTTTCATCTTTCCCTTCTTTGCTGAGAACTGGTTTCCCATCTGAGTTCTTGATATTCGTAGAGGTGCCTTTCTTGTCCCCAAATGTCTCTTTTATTTTCCTGTAGGCAGTATCTACTTTTCCCCTTCTTATGCATTCTTCTACAGATTTACATTTGGCTTCTAGCCACTCCTGCTTAGCCATTTTGCACTTCCTGTCAATCTCATTTTTTAGTCGTCTGTACTCCATTTTGCCAGTTTCATTTACTGCATTTTTATATTTTCTCCTTTCATCAATTAACTGTAGTATTTCCTGTGATATCCATGGATTTTTTGTAGGTCTTGCCTTTCTACCTATTTTGTCCTCCGCTGCCTTCACAATTTCGTCTCTCAATGCTACCCATTCCTCTTCTACTGTTTTATTTTCCCCTGTTTCTGTCAATTGTTGCCTAAATCTCCCTCTGAAATTCTCCAGAACTTCACTTTCCTTCAATCTATCTAAGTCCCATCTCCTTATTTTCCTACCTTTCTGCAGTTTTTTCAGCTTCAGCCTACAGTTCATGACTAACAAGTTATGGTCAGAGTCTATATCTGCCCCTGGGTATGTCCTGCAG
Source organism: Locusta migratoria (assembly GCA_026315105.1). Taxonomy (NCBI): domain Eukaryota; kingdom Metazoa; phylum Arthropoda; class Insecta; order Orthoptera; family Acrididae; genus Locusta; species Locusta migratoria. Next base: position 116,964,377 of record CM048744.1, on the reverse strand, counting down.
TTTATAACCTGGTTCCGATACCTATGTCTTACCATTATAAAATCTATCTGATACCTTCCGGTGTCTCCTGGTCTCTTCCACGTATACAACCTTCTTTTGTGATTCTTAAACCACGTGTTAGTTACGATTAAATCATGTTCCGTGCAAAATTCTACCAGGCGATTTCCTCTTTCATTCCTTCTTCCCAATCCATATTCACCTACTATTTTTCCTTCTCTTCCTTTTCCTACTACCGAATTCCAGTCTCCCATGACAATTAAGTTTTCCTCTCCCTTAACTGTCTGAATAATTTCCTTTAGCTCCTCATATATTTCTTCGATTTCCTCATCATCGGCAGAGCTAGTTGGCATATAAACCTGTACTACTGTTGTCGGTGTTGGCTGCGTATCTATCTTGACAATGATAATGCGATCACTGTGCTGGTCATAGTAGTTTACCCGCATTCCTATTTTCTTATTCATTATCAGTCCTACTCCTGTGATGCCCCCAACTGATTTTGTATTTATAATCCTGTACTCACCTGACCAGAAATCCTGTTCATCCTGCCACCGAACTTCACTAATCCCCACTATATCTAACTTCAACCTATCCATTTCCCTTTTTAAATTTTCTAATTTTCCTACTCGATTAAGGGATCTAACATTCCACGCTCCGACCCGTAGAATGCCACTATTGTCTTTCCTGATGATCACATCCTCCTGAGTAGTCCCCGCCCGGAGATCCGAATGGGGGACTATTTTACCTCCGGAATATTTTACCCGAGAGGATGCCATCATCATATGTTCATACAGTAGAGCTGCATGTCCTCGGGAAAAGTAACGGCTGTAGTTTCCCCTTGCTTTCAGCCGTCCGCAGTAGCTGTGTGGCAAAGCCACACTAGCTGATATTACAAGGCCAGCTCAGTCAATCATCCAGACTGTTGCCCCTGTAACTACTGAAAAGGCTGCTGCCCCTCTTCAGGAACCACACGTTTGTCTGGCCTCTCCACAGATACCCCTCCGCTGTGGTTGCACCTACGGTACGGCTATCTGCATCGTTGAGGCACGCAAGCCACCCCACCTCGGCAATAGTGTGAGATTAAGGAATGCAATTTCTAGTTGTTGGCCATAGCGTATGGGCATTGCGTTAGACTGTGACGCTGAAAGTCAGTCGTTCGGAACCCGCCACTTCCTAATTTTTTTTCCTAAAAGGGTTTCAGACACTCTTCTTAATTAATTATTTATTATTTAGATTACTATTTTGGTCCAAAATGTTTGCAAAAACGTATAAAACTACAAATCTAGAGTGGGCCGTAAAACATGTCAGTGCGATTTCTTTTCCCTTTGTTCTTTCTAAGGAAACTTGTAATGCAAGTCGCCGTTTGTCGCCTGTTTCACTACTTCAGTTGACGTACATGGTGCTCAATAAGTTCTAAGAGTTGGCGCCTGCATATTACACACACTGCCATGTAACGCCGTGAAATGCGGCAGCGTGTGCAACACACAGAGTCCTATGGGTGCCTATTCTTCTCTATAAATCCATCAGACTGCAGAACAAAAAAATCAAATGTTCAAATGTCTGTAATTCTATCGGACCAAACTGCGTGGGCATCAGTCCGTACCTTACAAACTACTTAAACTAAGGTAAACTAACCTACGGACAACACAAACACACACACCCATGCCCCAGGGAGAACTCGAACCTTCGATGACGAGCAACCGCGCGCTCCGCAGCGAGGCGCCTTAGACCGCTCGGCTACTCCAACGCGGCGCGGCGAGTCTCAGATCTTATTGACTGTACCATGTATCAGTGATTATACAGTTTAGAGGTGACCCCTAAAGTTCAAATGTTTGTACAGTTATATGATCTAACTGCAGTGCTCATCGGTCCTAATCTTACAAAGTACTTAAACTAATAATCTTCAAAAATGAAAAGCCAAAATCGCAAAATATTTATTTACTTTATGACGAGCGGTTTCAGTGGGCTATGCCACCACCATCTGGTCATATCAAAATTTACAAGTTGCTCATTAGATTTTTTAATGAAGAATAAATAGTATATGCAACATAGCAGTTACTCTAAATATAAAAATTCATAACGTAAAACATCAAGAGCTTGTAAGAGACTTAAACTAACAACTTATTCTAAGAACACAAACACCCATGCCCGAGGGTAGACTCGAACCTCTGACGGCGAACAGCTGTGTGCTCCACAGTAAGACGCTTTAGTGTGCACAGCTATTCCACTGTGGCAGGTGTCCCCTACGTTTGTATAAGGAGTTTGTCTACAATATTGTTTTAGTAAATTCTTGACTAAACATATGCGTTTGGGGTAATCATAGTCACTATGATGGGAGTGATGGCAGTCACTACCTCAACTGACCATCATTATCCCAGTAGTCTCATTATTTCGTTTTTATTCACATGGTTAGGAATCATAAATGGAACACAGACAAAGCTAAGGGGAATGCAGAAGATTTAAACACAGCTAAACAAGCTGTTATTGCAACCCTATCGGTAGGAAAGGTTGCTGAAAAATATGAAGTAGGGGAGAGTGCGGTAATGGCTATCACTTAAGTTATTCTTGTCAGTGTAAGTTTAAATGCTGTTTTAGTGCTATTGAGTAAAAATGGTTACAAATTTATTAAACTTTATTGTAAAATTCGTTCAGCTCTGATGTCTTTAAAAAACTGTTTAAATAAAAATGTAGCTTTGACCGGCATTTCCCCTGCCCTAGGGTAATGGCAGTCAGCATTTAAAAACATTGAAAATCATAGTAAATCTAAAAATAAGGTAGAAAATGACTAAAACTCAATTTCTTTTAAACCAATGTGTTTATTTTAGAAAAGTCAGATATAAAATTACTGGAATTGTCAAAATAGGCTTAATTGAACAATGTCACTCTTAGATACTCAAATCACACTTATAGCCCTCTGCATGATCCCATTCGGAACAAGCTTGATGAGCCCATCCCCACAAATAGTGCAACGGAACCAAAGTTCCCCATTCATAGCGAATTCTTTGCAATAAAAATACCCCAGATCGACTGACTGTGATTGCCCCCATAGCACGCCATATTTGAAAACCTTAATCAAAATAACCATATATCCTACGTCTTAAACAACTGTACCATAAAAAGTTCACACATCATAGTAAAGTATATAATTGGAAACAATTTTTACATACGTGAAATTCAACTACTTCCGTAGTGTAAAGAATGCTGTTCCTTAAAATCTAAGAACGGGAAAAACAACTTCTCTGCGCCAAAATCGGGTAGACACTGTCAAGATGGCGTCGATTTCAGCGGGAGTTCCTTAAACGGTCGTGAGGTTGCATCACACTCTACAACTCCTCTACTGCAAAGCAGGAACAACTTTGGTGACAGTGATTACCCGGTGACCATCATTACCCAAGTCTCCCCTACCTTTCAAGCACACTGTAAATATGATTAAAGTATTAATATTAAGGTGATACGCGCATAGGAATTAAATGTGACTTTACTCTTGCACATGAAGTAGTATTAGCTACACGTGTTAAAATATTGTTAGACATTTTTTGTGGTATCACACCAACAAAGTTAAGGCAAATTGCTTTTGAATATTCAGAAAAAAATCAGTTGAATCATATATTTAGTAAAGATACAAAAATGGCTGGCTGGGAGGGAGAGATGGCGAGTTCTGGTATTGCCGGACGTCTCGTGGTTAATGGGCACATTCAGACTGCTCTGGTCGGAATACGCCCGGGGATATTTGTGTGTCATTTGCTCCAGAAACTAAAAATGTGCCATAAAGAAGGCTATTAATTATATTACAATAATTATTTTACTATGATAACTCTTTATTCTTATAATTATAGTCTTCTTGCATACTTGTAATAATTTAACAGTGAACTGTACTATTTAGCCTAAAATAAATAAAAATATGAGTTCAAATTTTTATTGATATGTGGTTCAACAGCCGTAAGATATTTGAGAAAATGCATACTGTAAACCATCAGCTGTTTATTATTTTTCAAACTTCTACCGGTTTCGGTTATAAACCATCTTCACGGAAGAGAACTAGACTGACTGATTAAACAGGTGCATTATATGCCTCCTTATACATACTGGCATGCATATCACACAATAAAAATAGATAAGATGTCACTCGGCATCAAGTCTTGATTAAAAACATAAAATCTTTTATGCTTTTATGTTTTTAATCAAGACTTGATGTCTAGTGACGTCTTATTTATTTTTATTGTGTGACATGCGTGCCAGTATTCATAAGGAGGCATATAATGCACCTGTTTAATCAGTCTGTCTAGTTCTCTTCCGTGAAGATGGTTTATAACCGAAACCGGTAGAAGTTTGAAAAATAATAAACAGATGATGGTTTACAGTATGCATTTCCTCAAAAATATTAGTTTTTCAGTTAAAGATGCTTTATCTCGTTAAAGGAATCACAGATTTTTTTTATTGTACGGTCAGTAAATAATAAGAGACACAACTGACTGTCACTAGCCCAAGGTGTCGATAATACCAGTCAAAGCTGATATTTTAAATTTTTTGTCATTAAGAAAAATCGGTATAGTTTTATTTCAACACTAGCTATGGCTCACTCTCTTATAAAAATAAATAGAAAAGGAGATACTGTAACTCATGTGAAAATAGAATCACCGAGACAGTGCCTCAATCATATCAGTATCGTTCGCTAGGCTACTGTGCTTTGTGAAACGAAAGATATAAAAATATAGTTTCGCAGAAACTCAATATTTTAAACTCATGATAGATTACATTTTTTGTCTGTCGTTTTGTCCACAAACACACAGTTTACCGACTCTGCACCATGTGACGTATAATTCACCTTAGTAAAAAGCTACTGTTTTCTCTATTGTTTTCTACATTCTTTCCATCTATTTCCCTTCCACCTCAATCTAATCCCTGTCCTCTGTTCATCACTCCCTTTCCTTCCATCATCTTCAATCTCCTCCTCCTCCACTCCGGAAACGTTATGTTCATCGTGCATCAATTCGTTGAGTAGCAGGGTCGTCCTTCCAGTCGTCCGATTTAATAAACGACTTTGTGAGCGACTCCCCGGCGCCGTGCTTGGTAATTCTCAGTATATAACAGGGTACACTGTATACACCACCTTCGAGAGACATCACAACAGTTTGCAACGCATAATTTCTATCAATAGAAGGCAATGTTCCGTGTTAGTGACTGACTGATCACATGAATGATTTATCATCGCCCAACCAAAACCACTGATGATAAAAACTTGAAATTTGCAGAGAGTGTTCATCTTACATCGTTGGCATCGTTTAAGAAAGGATATATTTCGTCCCTAAAGGGGTGAAATAAGATATGAAAAGTGTTTTGAAAATACGTTATCCAGTCAATTTTGTTGGTAAACCTGCGTAAATTGGTATATGGATTCTTGGTTAGAATTAGAAAAAGGCGTCTTTCAGCTTTTACTGAAAATCATCCGTTAAGGAGGTAAAATATGGGATGAAAAGACTTGAAAAATGCTGCTGTTAAGGCAGTTTTGAAGCCTGAACTACAAAAGTTGGTATTTGGAGTCTTGGTTACAATTAAGAAAGTACGTCTATATCTCCCCTCCCCCTCTTCGTTATTGCCTACCCATCCTCTATCTCGTCTTAGAAATCTAACTTAGAACCATGTTTAGTCTTGTGTTCATAATCTTATATTTCCGAAAGTTCTTGACGTAATGCTTTAAAATATTGATACAACGTACTACTGGATTACCCGCATGTAACCTTTTTTTTAAATATATATCATATATGAAATTATATAATTTTACAATGTGGAAAAGTTGTTGCCAAAAATCGCAATATATATATAGTTGTGTGTAATATATTAAATAAATAGGTATCTAAAAACTTTCCTGTATTACACTGCAACTTCGTGACAAATTTGGAGCTCACTCGGTGAAGAACTTTTTGATATTTTCAAACACACACAAAGCAACACAGCATTTTTATATATAAAGATATGCTAGTTGATGCTTAGGCAAGATCATAAAGCACTATAGCGTTTAAAACAAACAGAAATCGTAATTTTTACAGACATATCCCCTGAAGGGACTGCCACTGCTCCAGTGTCCCCTGCAACGTGTAGAAAAACAGAATGGACAGCCTTCCGTTGGACAGTTTTCGAATGTAGAAAATACTTTACTCTAAGAGGATGGAAATCATGGGACAGGCACATGCACAGATACAGATGGACGCGGTATCTCGTATTCAAGGAATAAAAGGTCAGTGCATTGGCATACCTGTCATTTGTTCTCAAATGTTTGTTTCAAATGCTTGTAATTCTATCGGACCAAACTGCGTGGTCATCAGTCCGTAGCTTACAAACTACTTAAACCTAGGTAAACTAACATAAGGACAAACAAACACACACACACCCATGCCCCAGGGAGGACTCGAACCTCCACGGCGAGCAACCGCGCGCTCCGCAGCGGGACGCTTTAGACCGCTCGGCTACTCCACCGCGGCATTTGTTCTCAGGAGAAAGGTTTCCGACACGTTTAATTCCACACCACAGCAATTAACTTACATCGAATGGTAGGCGGAGCCACGTGAGACATTTTGTTCCTGAAATCGTTAGATCCACAGTCCCAGCTATGTGACGAGGAGAACAAATTTCATACTCTGTCACCACGGACAATTGCAGAGAGCAGCGACGTTTGCAATGTTGTCAGTGGTAACAGAGAAACAACAAAGCGCGAAATAACAGCAAAAATTAATGCGGGTCGAAAAACGAACTGCTGTATATTATGATCCACCTTCGCCCCTGTGTCACCACGTGGAGGTGAGTCATTTATTCCTACTTTTTTTTTATCAAATTTTAATTGCATAAAATATAAGAAGATGGAAAGTGAAAGTGTAATTTGTATTTATTTAAAGAAAGATGATAGGAAAGAGTAGATAGTAAAAGTTGGAGGCTGACTTTCGGTTACTTTAGAGTCGAGAACTTGGCATGCTCACCGGCAATCCTCAACATCTGTAATATTATCCGTATGCTGTACTACGACACCTCTGTAATTTTAAGATAAATTGCAATTACAAACATTGCCACACATGTTACAGCATCATACGAGTGTTGGAACTTAAATAGTGGCAACTATTTATTCATTTATTCACAACCATTACAAAAGCGTTACGTGTTTGTACTGGTTACTGCCTTGCAAAGTAGTCACCAGCGTTGTGTAGACGTCGAAGACTTAGTGTACCGTTAGCAGTGTCTGTTCTATTGGTGCGAATGGTGCGGTCTACTGCCGTCTAATCTCTGGAATAGTTCTGAAGCAAATGGCACGAAGTGGTTCCTTCATCTTCGGAATCAAATCAAAGTCACGAGATTTTAAAGTCCGAGGAGTATGGTGGCTGGTACAGTACTTCCCAGTCCCTTCGATCGAACAGAGCAGCCACAGCTTGTGCTGTATGGCCCGCGCATTGTCGTGCAAAATGATGGGTGCGTTGCGCAGAAAGTATTGCCACTTCTTTCGCAAAGTTGGTCGCAGGTGATGCTCCAAATACGAACAAAATGTTCAAATGTTTGTACAGCTTATGGGACTTAATTACGGGGTCATCAGTCCCTAAACAAACAAACTACTTATGAACTAGCTAATCCTAAGGACGGCACAAATATCCATGCCCGAGGGGGGATTCGAACCCCCGACCGTAGTGGCCGTGCAAACCGTGACTGGAGCGCCTCAGTCCCCTCGGCCACCGCGACCGGCCAAATACCAACACGAATCGCGTCGATCACTGTCCACATACGCAACGAAAGTATGCACTTCTTTTTTTCATAGACGATAGGATGACCAACCCGATGCATGTCTGCCACAGTTTGTCGACCTTCGTTGAAGGCTTTTACCGAGCGCCACTGTTCTGTAGGGCAATGCCGATTGGCTACAGGGCTCTTGAAGACCTTGATGACACTGTCCTGCTGTAGAACATCTGGCATGTATTATTGACGACGTTACAGCGTTCATTGTTAATGAAATAAATCGCAATTTGCGATCACTTGTGGCTTCACTGTACTCGGTATAGATGTAATACCAACGTGTGGCGAATGAAAATTTGTGCCTGGCCGGGATTCGAACCCGGGATCTCATGTTACTAGGCAGACGCGTTGACCACTCTGCCACCGAGGACACAGTGACCAATCCGATCCCGGGTTCGAATGCCGGCCGGGCACAAATTTTCATTCGCCGCACATTGGTATTACATCTAAACCTAGTACAGTGAAGCCATAAGTGATCGCAAATTGCGGGAATGTCCCATGTGCTGTAGGGCATTTCGACTGCACTTTTAGCATATTATTTAATGCATAATGGTTCCAATGGATACATCCCAATATGTCAGTGAGAGACCTGTTATGGTCTTTCACTTATTTCATTAGTACCTCTTATGTAATACCTACGCACCCGTTTTTATTTACTTTTTCTGTATATGTTACAACCTATTGTCTCCTCAGTGATGATTCTCATCCCTATGTATTCATACCCATGATATTAATTTGTGTTATGTCAATATTTTATTATCATATGCATGCCTACCTATCATTCTTAGATAGGTCTCATCCGTTAGTGTTAGCAGCCTAGACACTTATTCTTAATAATGCATGACCGTATTGGTCTAAACAGATTTTACAGTTGCTTAACCTGCATAATAAGCCAATGACTTATATGACCAGATGTACATACAATTGTATCGTCATACATCCCTACTCCTATATTATGAGCCTTATCTATTCATATGCAACCCTATGGCTAATTACATACAATCTTAATAAATCTTCCTATGTACCTCTGTTCTGTTAGGTATGTGCCAATACATAATTGTCATATACGCTTAATCGTGTGTACTACATGCTTAAAGGTCTGCATGCCAAATTAATGCACTTATTTTGACATAATTGTATTACATTTTTATGTGACTGGATGCTATATCCATATTTAATGTAATCACGTACACTCTGAACTATGTAATTGTGACACCCTGTCGCTTTTATGCTTTAGCTATTATGTTACGTAGCCTAAGGTTTACATGTTTACTTCATTTAATGTTACTTTGTTCTTGTTCATAATATGTCAGATCTTGTTCATTGAAAAATGTATCCATACGTATTATAATGTTGACATATTGTGTTATACACTATGCTCATTAGTAGCCTCTGGCCTACCTCTATACAAACTAAATACAATTTTACGATCCTGTTATTGGGTTAGGTTTGCTTTATTTCCTAACATTAGGTCTCTGATGTATACTTTGTTCACTTACTTTTATAGTTTGACAGATAATTGTTGTTGTAACACATTTTTTATTGTTTTCATAATCCATCTTGTTATTTTCGTAATGTTTACATACTGCTCTCTGTAATATGTCGCCATGACACCTTGTCACAGATATAACCTATGATGGTTGCCTAAGATATATCATTTTCACACCATGTATACTTTGATCATGGCTAATTTTATCTCATTGGCTGATGTGTTCAATATTTAGGTTCTCTTGCAATAGACCTTCGTTCACCATCACACAGCCTGGCATTGCTTTTATGTTTTTAATCAAGACTTGATGCCTAGTGACGTCTTATTTATTTTTATTATGTAACATGCATGCCAGTATGCATAAGGGGGCATATAATGCACCTGTTTAATCAATCTGTCTAGTTCGTAAGTACTTACTATATGTTGCTACTGGGTTATATTATGTATTTTACTTCAACTTGTGTACAATTCTGTTTCTGTATTTTTATTTAATATTCTGTGGAGATGGTTTATAACCGAAAACAGTAGAAGTTTGAAAAATAATAAACAGTTGATGGCTTACAGTATGCATTTCCTCGAAAAAATATTTGCCGAATTGGTCCAGCCAATCTCGAGCTTAACCCTTGGCAACACATTCAGTCATTAATTTGTTTTTATTTGTACAGATTTATTCAAATGTATAAAAAGTGAAGGCAACTAACTGCTTAAACTAAATCATCCTAAGATCAACAAGCACACACCCATGGCCGAGGGAGCACTCGAACCTCTGAAGGCGAACGGCCGCCTGCACCGCAGCAAGGCGTTTAGAGACTGCGGTTCCTCCGCTGCTGAGGAACCACAATGATGTTGCGGAGGATCCGCATGTCACTCAAGCAGTACGTGGTTCAGCCGCAGTGACCTTGAGGACCCTGTTCCTTAGTTAGGGCAGTTTGCAGTTGGAATCGCGAGCTCTTTGAAAAGTGACATGGAGATGCCCAACGGGACTTCGGCCCACAGTAGGACGTCTGGGCCAAGGAGTGTTTACTTCAAAACGCAGATTCTGAGAATCTTTTAAGAACGACGAGGGCAACGAACCTTCCCAAAGGAACTGAAAATTCTGGCGGTAAACCGCGAAAACGATAGGGACGCGTATGATTAGCCAGGCGCATGTACCCAAGCGCGAGGTCTTTTCTGGACAACGGCTATGAATCTTACTGGCTCCCGTGCGAAGTTGATCCACTGCAATTGGCCAGCAGAGAGGGAATTTTGTAGGAGAGAGAGCATTTTCTCGAGTGTGTTAGAACACTTGTGTCTGGAAGTTCGACACGGGACGTGAAAGTGCCCAGTTGTGTCTGAGAACGCCACCGCCCATGGTAGCGTGTAGTTGCATCCCTTCTGGATCTGAACCGCAGTTATTTCTGTTTTCACGGCGGGTTCTCTTCAGCGCCAAAACGACGCCTTTCCTGTGTGCAAAGCCAACACGACTCTCCTTCCCATCCGTCGTCTACGTATTGGTAATGTATTGCAGCAATTCAGCCACGAATTCACTGTCTGTCGTTCACAGAGCCCGCCAGCAATATGTAGTGGTAATGATTGCCATGTATTTGTAGAACTTGTTATCGTACGATCGGGATTGTTTGTGTCAGTATTCGAACAGTAGAATTATTCGCAACTCTCCCCAACCCCTAGCTTTGCCTCTCGTTGAGTTTCAGGCAAATTGCAGTGTAACTGTTTTCTGTTACCCTTGTGCAGTTTCTAATGAGAATAAAATAAGTTAATGGTATACAATATTTCATTTCACCGCCCTTTCATCACTCTTTTTAAAGTGTATTTTCTTGTATTTTTGGATGGGAGCGTTAATAAGATAGGCCAATCAAATGTCCAATAAATTACCTCGTTAATTCAATGCTTGATAAAATGTCTCACGTTACGCAGTCAGATAGCATATAAGCGTTCGTCAATTCAGCCGCTAAACAGGTCAACTTCTCATCTATTTCATTTGATAAAAGAGTGAGTCCTTAATTTACAAACAACATCAAAAATGTTCAAATGATCGTAAAGTTATGGGATCTAACTGCAGTGGTTATCGGTCCCTAAACTTACTACTTAAACTAACTAATTAGACCTGCGAATTATAGTTCGCGATCGGGAGCGCTCACTTTAGTTCGCGGCTCTGCCGCGAACTAGTTCCTTCTTTTAGTTCGTCCGCTCCCAGTGACGGCTGAGCGGCGTGGTCTGCGCATGCAGGTGGAGGGAGAAGTTCCCCCACTTAGCTGCTTCATGCGCTTGCTGCTTGAGCCGCTAACGATATCACGCAAACCAAAAGAAACAGTTCGCGTTTAAGTTTAGAGTTATCTCTATATCTTGGCACTATGGGATTTATTAGTCATATATTGCAGAGTGCAGAATACTTAAATACAGAAGTTTTGTAGCACTGAACTATGTAATGTAGCAGGCAGACGCTCGCCTCGAAATAGCTCTCATCAGCAGAAGGCAAACACGTGATTTTTAATTCTGCTGCGCGCCCTCTCGCTATTGCCCGTCGGTCATCGGAAAAGAATCCAACGAACTAAGAAGCGACATACGTTTGGCAAATGGTTCTCGACCGGTAACGCATGTTTTAGTTCGCGACCGATCGCACAAATTTTAGTTCGCCACCGATAGCGCATATTTTAGTTCGCGACCGGTAGCTCTCCTTTTAGTTCGCAGCTCGGCTGCGAAGTAGGTTGCCCTTTTTAGTTCGTCCGCTCTTTTTGGCTTTTGCTACCGCTACTAAAAGAGCTCTTTCCTTTGTTATGACAGCGTTATTATATAATGATCAATGTCGTCCAAGCGTGTTCGATTATCCGTATTTTTGGGCAATGTCTAAGAAACTACAGCTGAGCTGCATCTCAGCTCGAAATGACGGTAACTGGCTGAAGGGAATCACGTGATTCTGCGCGCTCTCGCGTCCTCTCGCGTCCTCTCGCTGTTCCCCGTCAGTCTTCGGAAAAGGAGCGGACGAACTAAGATGCGAGGGATCTGCGAACTAGTTCGCGTAGTTCGCCTGTGGGAGCGCTCTTACGAACTAGTTCGTTCGCGAATTACACAAGACTATAACTTATCCTAAGAACATAACAAACACCCCTGCCCGAGGGAGGACTCGAACCTCCGACGTGTAACGAACGCGCGCACCGTAGCAGGGTGACTCAGCGCGCACGGCCATTCCGCAGCAGCTAAAACAACATCCCCAACTACATTAAATAATATCTTCTAACCCAGGGGTCGGCAACTACCGATAGATCGCGAGTGCTTATTTAGTAGATCGCGCGAGTACTGAGAGTGCAGAAGAAAAATAGTTGAGTAAAGTTGACAATTGTTTTTCGTAGTCATGAAAATGCGCTCATCGGACACAGGTTTCTATTATTTATTAACAATCGTATAGCACTGGATGCTTGATTCTATAAAACTGTGTTTCTCGTATTAGTTCGATCAGCCGCTTCTTGTGCTCCACTGTTTCCAGTATTGGTTCGGTACGTGTCCATAGTAGGCGGTCAGTTTCGTGCATTTTGCCCAAAGATGTTAAATATTAGCTCGTTGGTCCTGTCGTTCATGCTTGTTACAATATTAACTTCTTTATTTATTTCTCCATACTGAAGTACGTTGGCTGAGTAAGGGAAAAGTACTTCAACGTTTCCACAAGGTTTTACCAGATCTCAAAATGTTTGTGCAGGATTGAAGATCCTCTATGGCTCATGCATTTTTTTTTTTCAACTGACTTGACAGACGAGCTTAATTAGTTGAATTTGAAACTCCAGGTTAAGGAGAACAATATTGCTGAAATGATATCGGAAGTAAATTCTTTTATTGAAAAATTGTGATTATGGGAGTGCTGCCTTAAGACAGGTGAAGTAAAACACTTTCCAATGCTGAAGACTCAGATAGAAGAATATGAGATACCTCATGATGGCGAATGTTATGCAGACATGATCTCCACTTTGATGGCTGATTTCAGTAACCTGTTTGTATCTTTTTCTTCGGGTAACCTCGAACTATTGAATGTATCTTCTACAACTGCAAATGTTTTTGACATAAATGGAGCAGCTCTTGAAGTGAAAATCATATAATTAAAAATTATTTGCATCTCAAAACTGTCGCAGAGCCTAAAAACTGTTGGCCTCTACTTCCTCAGGAAAAATATCGTGACTTAATTAATGTTGTACTAGGAATAAATGCCTTGTTTGCTTCAAATTTATTTGTGCGAATCATTATTTTCAAATATGAATTTTATAAAAATAATCACAGAACTATGCTGACAGACAAAGTCCTGAACTCTGTATTTGTTTAAGTGTAACAAGTTATACACCAGATACCAATGACATTGTTAAGAGAACATCTCAAGTTTCACATAAAATGTAAGTTATGAATATTTGTAAAATATTGTGAAATAAAATGTTTATATTTTAAACAAATAGTGAAGACATAGAAGTTTTATTGTAAAAAAAGTTGTTTTATAGTGTTTAAAACACTACACATGTTGTAATTTTAAAAGTAGATCACTTCGATACGGTAATATGAAATAGTAGATCGTGAAGGCTTTGTGGTTGCCTTGCCCTGTTCTAACCCAAAAGACTCATGGGTTCGACAGTAGATATTGGAGGAGTCGAGGTAGAGCAAGGGGAAAGTATTTGTATACGATCAAGAATGATTTAGACGTATCAGGCTTAATTAACATCAGATGATTAAGGCATATTGAGTCTGAAATGCCGGCCGCGGTGGCCGAGCGTTCTGCGGCGCGTCAGTCACGATCTGCACGACCACTAGGGTCGGGGGTTCTAATCCCCCCCCCCCCCGTGCATGGATATTTGTGCCGTCCTTAGTATTAGCTAGTTCATAAGTAGTTTGTAAGTTTAGGGACTGATGACCCCGTAGTTAAGTCCCATAAGCTCTACAGTCAGTCTTAAATGATGTTTATTGAAGGAACGCAATTATGCAATTAATTTTCTGACGCTTTTATCACTCATAATTCTAGAATTTTCTCGGTATGACCAGTCATTCTCCCTCTGCTTTTTTTACGGCATCAGGACATGTGAGATGAAGGCCCAGAACGGGGCCAGCTTGCCTGCTGCTGCCTGGCCTCTTGTGACAGGCGGCCTGCTTTACGCCTCTACGCCGCTGTTCGCTTCTGCTCGGCCGGCGCCACTGTTTTCGCTTTGCAGAATAAGGCGGCGCCTGCAGAAACGAATTTATTGCAGCCATATCTATAAAACAGAACGCGGAGCAGCGCCGTTGCCGAACCTAACGGTATTGATTTGCACTTCTTGTCTCCTATCCGGAACGTCATTGGTTCGACCAGCACCGACGCTGTCTTCGGTCCGCGATACTTCGCCTGCTCCTGTCGCGACTGCAAGGTTCTTCAGCAAATGGTACCGTATGCTTGGCCGCTATAAAAAGCGACCGTGGAGAACGGTTCGTAGTTTCAGTAGATCGCGTGTTACATCACTTATGGGCTGTCTATTTTACCCAACAGCTAGGTTTAGAGGAGGAGGAGAAATAATATCAACACATAACAGTATTTATTTATTAGTAAGAGTAGCCCCACCGTTTGCACCAAGAGCTGCAACTCTTAGAGGAGCAGATTCGTAACGTATCTACATGGAAACTTTTTCATGATATTTCTTTATTGTCCCCTTCTCTAATAGTTCGCGAGAAAAGGGAACACCTAAATCTTTCTGTTTTAGATCTGATTTCTCTTATTTTATTATGATGATAATTTTTCCCTTTGTAGGCGGGTGTTAACAATACATCTTAAAAGTCGATCACTGTGCGCAACAAGAGCTTTGTTTTATCACTAAAATTAGCAAATGAGGGCCGTGTGAACTACTGGTTACTCCCTGCTACAAAGCCTTGTTCCCTGGCCTAAATTGAGAACTGACTCGTTTCAAATTACTTCAATAACAGGAAGTTAATACTACAGTGGTCAATATACATAGCAGCTCACACGTTATTATACACAGACATTAATAAGCAAGCCACCACAATTAAAGTTATCTTAGAAAGGTGGCTAAGAAAGCATTTATGGCGCAACGGAATTTACAGTTATGGAAATTAGCATCTGATCTTAATTTCAGCACTTGTGAAACAATATTAAATAAAAGAGGGAAGGTGCTCTAAAACTGCAATTTATGAGCAACTTACGGATTATATTGAACTTAAACTTGTTTATTCAGATAGAAAACAAGCAAAATGGGGAACAAATTTCGTTAACACAATAAAAATGCATCTCTTACATGGATTAATGTGGACGGTGTCCCGCCTAAATTATACATGATTTAACGATACTAGGGGGAAGGATTCGCAAACAACACTCAGTCGCTCACACACACGCAATGCCACAGCGAAACTCACCAAAATCAGCATGCTGAGTCGAGGCGGAAGCAGGCACCGTTATCGTAGGCGAAATTCAGCAAGTCGGAGATAGCACAAAACACAATATACAAAAACACTTTGAAGCTGGCTCTGGTCTGTCGTGTCTGTTTTGAGATGGTGCGCGTGCATAGCCAAGTTAAATTACATCTGAATTGGACCGCGAGCAAACACGCTAACGGCGACACATGGCTACGTTACATGAACGCACTCCACTGAAGGTGAAATGGTTGAAAATCGGATTCATTATACAAAACCACGGTGGATTCTTAAGTTGCAGTCTGTTAGAAATCGATCTAGGTACTGGTTTTATGAGAAGTGGCGGGAATTCAGGCGACTAGCTGCAAAACCCGGAAGTCGTAACTCGGACCCACGTGGTTTCGAAAACCGATAAAATTGAATAAATTCAATTTCCGAAAGAATAAAGAAAATTAACTACAGTATGCAACGCATAGAAATGCTTAGAATTATATAAGGAAGCGAATGAAATACAGCTACACACGATAGGGGGGCGATCACAGAGACGGATGAGGTCCTGTCTCAGAAAAACCACAAAAATGAAATAATAACAAAGTCGGAAAAATAAAATTAAGAATTACAGCATGCAACCTATATAAATGTTTAGAATCACGTAAGGAAGCTATTGAAGGAGGTTGTACAAGTCTCAGAGAGAATTACTGACAAAGTTAGAGTATGTACTACCAGTTGGAGAAGAAACAGCAAAATTAAAATAGGCGGGGGGAGAAGATCGCTAAATATTAGTGGAAATCAGAAGGATACCCTCATAGTTACTTGCCTGATGGGCATGAAACAAAGCAGAGTGGAAGCTGAAGGCTTTGTTCTATGAACCAACCATGTGGAACACATGTCATTCATGGAAGGAAATGAGAAGATTTTTTACATGCACTGTATAAAAATGAACATATCACCTATAGAAATTGGGCCCCACATAGATAGAAAGTATTTACACAGATTTCATACACCGCCACATGATCACAAAGGTTTGAACATACGAGGCAGTTATCAAACTGCAACTAAAATCACACACACCGCTTTTATCTATTGGAAATCACTGAATTGAAAAACGAGAACACATTTCTGCGGACGATCGGAGAAAATATTCCAAAAAATGATTCTAAGTTCATGAGTCTAAGTTAAACGTGCTATTCAATGAAACGCTACCATCTCCAGAAACATGAGCAGAACCAAACTTACCTCGCCAGACGACCAGCCCAGAATGATCAGACCGAGCAGCAACCATACGCGGGGAACGACCGGAAGCCGGAAAATCCAAGAAACAGCGGTGGTGCGGATGGACAGCGAGTCTCGCGCTGGAGGGAAGGCTCACTGACTAGGTCGCAACCAAAGGGTGTGGAAACCATTGTGGTAGCTCGAGGAGCTATCGAGTCTGAGCCAGAGAGAACGATGCAAAGTGAGCTATCACTCCCCACATTCAAACAGCCAAGATTCTCGCACACACTTAAAAGTACGACAAGTACACATTCTCACAGGGACAGTGGGCAGCGGAGAAGCCACATTTATGCCATATTAATTAATATAATAATAAATTATTAACATAACAAAAAAGAAAACCTAGCAATATTAAATAATATTTTTACACATGAAATAAAGATGCTGTTCCTCAAGCCTTGAAAAGAGTGTGGTTCAAGTTTTAACAAAATGATAATCTAACGACATTAAATAAATTATAACTTTACAGAACTATACAAAAATGTATGGAAGACGACAGACTGTCGTCTTTCAATGTTAGCATTCGGAAGAGTAAGTTGGTGAAAGAAATTTCACAAATAAATCTCACCGCAACAAATAACGCCTTTCTTTTAATGATTTCCACCAAGACTCGTGCATTGTTTTCGTGACACTGTCTCCCCTGTATCGCACTAATACCAAACGAGCTGCCCTTCTCTGAATTTTCTCTAAATCATTAGTCAGCCCCACCTGGTGTGGAACTCACAATGCGCAGAAATATTCCAAAATAGGACGCACAAGTGTAGTGTAGGCAGTTCTTAAGTGGAACTGTTGCATCTTCTAAGTGTTTAGTCCGCCTTCCCTACAATAGTTTCCATGTCTATACGAGGAGCAGTTGGAAAATAAGTTTCCCCTGTCGACTGTTGTCAGAGTTCCGTATGAAAAAAAAATAGAATGAGACATTAAAGATGAGACATTAAAAATGAGACTTATGTTTATTTTTCTACATAATTTCCAAGTACATTTAGACATTTGTCATACCGCTTTATAAGTTTCAAAAAGCCTCCCAGGAAAAAATCAGGGCGCTCCCAACCAAGAATTGCAATATGGTTTTGCGTTGCCCTCTCCGAGTGTGGTCCCGCATTGTCATCCAACAGCAGAACGCCAGGTTTGAGAAGGCCACGTCGCTTTTTTCCGAATCACGACAGAGTATCACAGTAACGCGCAGCATTTACGGTTGCACCCTCCAAAAAGTCCGGCAACAGATTAGATAAGATTAGATTACTACTTGTTCCATAGATCATGAATACGACACTTCGTAATGATGTGGAACGTGTCACGTTAATGAAACGTGTCTTTACAAATTATTACTTTGTATTAAATATTAAATGACAATTTTTTCTTTGTTTTTTAGTTTTTTTCTGATTTACTAATTTATATCTAAAAATTCACCTATAGTGTAGAAGGAGTTGCCATTCAGAAATTCTTTTAATTTTTTTTTCTTTTTTTTTTTTTTTTAGTTGGCTATCTGACAGGCCTTTGATGCTGTTTGGTAAGTGACCAAAGACTTTTGTGGCAGCATAATCCACCTCTTTCTGTGCGAAAGTTAGATTTAACCTTGAATAATGTATGTTTTATAGCTTATGGGACTTAACTACGGGGTCATCAGTCCCTAAACTTACAAACTACTTACGAACTAGCTAACACTAAGGACGGCAGAAATATCCATGCCCGAGGGGGTGATTCGAACCGCCGGCCGTAGTGGCCGTGCAGACCGTGACTGACGCGCCTTAGTCCCCTCGGCCACCGCGGCCGGCTAACCTTGAATAGTGAAGATCATTATTTCTCCTAGTGTTGTAGTTATGTACACTGGTATTGCTTCTGAAGTCGGTGGGATTGATAATAACAAATTTCATAAGTGAATATATATACTATGAAGCTACTGTGAAGATCCCTAGCTCTTTAAATAAGTGTCTGCAGGATGATCGTGGATGGGCTCCAGCAATTATTCTGATTACATGCTTTTGTGCAATGAATACTTTTTTACTCAATGATGATTTACCCCAAAAATGATGCCATACGAAAACAGAGAATGAAAAAAGGCATAGTAAGCCAATTTACTGAGATGTATATCCGCAAAATTTGCAATTACCCTAATAGCATAAGTAACTGAACTCAAACGTTTCAGCAGATTTTCAATGTGTTTTTCCAGTTCAGCCCCTCATCAAAGCATCCACCTAAAATTTTTGAATATTCTACCTTTGCTATAGAGTTCTGATCAAAGTCTATGGTTATTGATGGTGTCATTCCATTTACTATACAGGTGTCCCAGAAAACGGTGAGTAGCACTTTACACGCAAACGGAGTGCTTTTGAACTTCTTTCGGATAGGTGATAACGGATGTTTCCACTCCATAACCGTTCAACGCTTCTTTCGTATCCAACACCCTGATTTTTTCTTGTACGGCTTTTTGAAGCTTATAAAGCGGTTTGACAAATGTCTCAATTTACTTGAAAATTACGTAGAAAAATAAAGATGTATCTTTAATGTCTCATTCTATTTTATCCTTTCACACACAGCTCTGCCCATAGTCGACAGAGGAAACATATTTTCCAACTCCCCCACCCCTGTCCCTCATAGTTTCCAATAGAATGATCCATTCTTGTACCAAACCATAAAACTGATTTCACAAACGTTGAAGCTGTAAATTTGGCCCTCGCTCCCTATTCTAAAAATCCCGATAATGGTTCAGTTATCTTGAGACATACGATTTTCCTGACCTGGGGAGAATGTTAATTTTTGATTATGCATAAAGCATGCCTTAACGTTTTAGGCTGTGTGATGGCGCGTTATCGTTTTTAAATATGGCAGTGTTTGTTAGCAATAGGTTAGTCATCGTAAGCAGTATGCTGTCGAGGATGGTGAGATATTCATTCACAGCCATTCGACTAGTGAAGTTAATGATAGGGTAAGTGGAATAGCGGGAAATAGACGCTCAAATCATGACGAATCCATTCCCATGCTTTACCGTACGAAGCAGGAACGCCGTATCGTAAGCTACTTTTGGGGTTTTCTGCACACAAATGCAGATGTTTGTAGGAGTCAACAGACGTACCATATATTTCCAGTCGTCATGTGTCTAGGTTTTATGATTTTGGCCCCACTTCCGTCACAGGTTTGTAGTGTCTTTCGTTACTAAGGGTTTCGCACACGCAGCCATTTCATAAATTACTAGAGGACTGTTAGAGGAATGACAAAAATGATGGGAAAAAATCGAAGTAAAGTTCAATGTTCACGCATAGCTTTCTTCAGAATCAATCAATGCAAGTGTTTAAAAGCGCAAATGAAAGATCTAGATCTGCTGAGTGTTGTTAGGTCAAAAAGAACTGCGTTTCCTTAATTAGAACCGAAGGTGTCGTAAAACAAACCGATTAAAATATTCAATGCAAGGACAGAAGGATTCCGCGTTTGAATAAAAATATAGGATGGAGATACTTAATTCTGATACTTGATGACAAATCTGCGAATGGATACCTTTCGTTTAAATTAAAAATGAAGGAAATCGGTCGGATAGAACGGCCTGACCGACTGACTTTAGTTTACAGCAAGGACATCCACGTAAGAAATATACAGAAGGAAATCGCGTTTAGAGTATAGGAAAAGGAATATGAGAGTTATGTAAATTCTAATACCTGACTTTGTTTAAAACAAAAATGAAGGAAATCGGCCGACTGACTTTAGTTTCCATAGATTCTTTTAATATATAAGATAAGAAAAAAATATCTTCAGTCGTACTGTTTTCATCGAAACAGTACTTCTGAAGTCAGTGTTGAGTTCTGCAGTCATGTATGCCGTGATAGTTAAAGTTGTCTGACCATAATCGTTTTTAATGTTCGTCGATCATTGTCAATTAACGTCGGATGTCTCCCAATGTTCCTATTTGCCAATGATGTTTTACCTTGGATCGTTTACGCTGTCATCATCGAGGACACTGTCGCCAGTGAAACGTTAAGCTCCGTATGGGAATGGCCACGTGGTCTGGGGCACCATGGAAGGGATTGCGCGGTCTCTGCCGTCGGAGGTTCCAGTCCTCCCACAGGCTTGGATGTGTGTGTGTGTGTGTGTGTGTGTGTGTGTGTGTGTGTGTGTTTTGTCCTTATTATAAGTTAGTTTAAGTATTTTGTAAGTCTAGGGACCGATGACCTCAGCAGTTTGAGCCGTTAGAATTAAAAACTTTTGAAAGCTTGAAACGTTAAACAGTTCATTTCTCACTTCTGTTGCTCACACTAACTGCACACCATAGAGATGGCATCTTTTCAAGTCTGTGAGACCAGGCATTTCACCGAAATTCTCCGTCACAGAAAAATGTTATAATATATTGCAAGGTAACGTCCAAGGCTTCAAAGGTCAATCGTGCACTGTGGTCGTGTCTGAGTGTTAATACACACGCTGTGGTGCCAGTTTGCATGAAGACGTAGTAAACTGCTTGTTGTTCACATAATTGTCTCCACCTCAGTGTTTTGAGAAATACAAAGACACCCCATTGGCAGTTCTGATATTACGCCATGATAATGGAAGCAAGACTGAAGAAGAAAGGTTGGTGCAGTAGCTACACCTACTTAAATGGCCGGCCGCGGTGGCCGAGCGGTCTGCGGCGCGCCAGTCACGGTCTGCAGGGCCGCTGCGGTCGGGGTTTCGAATCCCCCCTGTGCCGTCTTTAGTATCAGCTAGTTCATAAGTAGTTTGTAAGTTTAGGGACCGAGGACCCTGTAAGTTAAGTCCCATAAGCTCTACAAACAAGCATCTACTTAAATACTGTGCAAGTCACATTGAAGTGCATGGCAGAGGATTCAAGGAACCGCTTTTATATTTCTCTACAATTCCATTCTCTAATCTCCGGGAAAAAAGAAATAGAAATATCGGAAAGATAATCGTGTCACTAACCGCAAAGTGAAAGGTAAATGCAGCAAATATAGTTGGTAGGAGGCGAAGAATGTGAAAATCCTGCCAGCGTCCGCAAAACGAAAGGTGTAATGCGGCGAAGGAATGGCAGTGTTAGCAAAATGTTGGGTGTAGTGCTAGGAAGGGACTCACACATAGGGAATAGATGACATCCACAGATTTTTATATTAGTTTTAAATATTGTCCCAGCATAAAGCAACTAACAAATATATTTAAGCCTTAATAAATGATTACTTATGATAATCATGTGGCTAAGCACATAACACGAAAATCAGGTTATTATTCTAGAAGAAACAATTACATAACCAATCATGTAAGGAAACATGAAAGAATTATACTTAACCTTTAGCCCGTAGACCGGTCTTTTGTACCGGGGCGACCCCCTTCTCCCCCCTCCCCTCCCCGTGTAAGCACTCTGCCCTCCACAGTAGCCTCAAGGCAGTTGAAGAGGAAGTCGAAGCAAGTCTTTTCTTCGTTGTACATCCATCCGAAGTTCTGTAATTAACGAATTGCACTCTCCGCTCCCGGTCAAAAAAGGCCGATGTGTACACTGAATGTCTTTATTTTCTCCGGTCCAATGTACCCCACTTACCCTCAAGCTGTGTGTTTTTCCTTTCACAATCAACTGCAAGTCTATAAAATTCGAAAAAATCTACATATCAAGTGTGTGAGAAAACTATTGGGAGTGTATACTGGGGAAGGGGGAGACCGAATGGTTCACTACATGTATTTTAAGACAATTAGATGCAAAAAAGGCCGAAAGAAACGGCACCGCTGTCTTAAAGACCAAGTGTACGCTTTGTGTACCATAACGGCGTGTACGGGCTGAAGGTTAAACACCTTTACAGATTTGATCTTATTATCTATCCTTATAACTGATAGGCAAGATGTAGGCAACCAATGATTATAATTTTGTACCCACGACCAAACATACTACAAAAAATATTTAACTCGTTCCCCTGAAAATAAGATTGTCAATAGAATAAATATATGCTCACTGAATAATGCGGACGTGTGACGCACATCGTCTAACTAGCGATTGGCCGCGGTGGAGTGGCCGAGCGCTGTAAGGCGCATTACTGCGGAGCCCGCGGTTACTCGCCGTCCGAGGTTCGAGTCCTCCCTCTGGCATGGCTGTTGTCCCTAGGATATTTGAGACGGAACATTTTCCGTCTCAGTTATTAGTCAGGCATCTTGTGTCAAAATTCAGAGCCCGTCAGTCCCATTGCATTTTAATTGCTTGTATGTTAAATTACCTTGTTGTTAGAGTGGTCTTGCCGAGTTAGCATTTTGAAGTTTACGGCCCCTCAGGCCTGTTGTGAGTCAAATATCTTGGTTGTTGATTAGCAACGATTGCAAAAGGGAAAGGGGTGCCCCTCAGGCTCACATCCCAATTTTGAATCTTATTTATTCTGTTGAGTGTTTTAATATAAATTTTAATTTTATTTGGGCCCTTCGGGCACAGTTGAGGATCATTTGATTTTAGTTGCTGGCTGTTTTGCCCCTGAGGTCAGAGGCTTACTCTTACGTGTTTGGACCCTTCTGGCCGGAGATTCTTAACATATATATTGCAGCCCTAAGGCTTTGAAGCAGTTACTTGTTGCTACTTAGTTAAAGGGAATATTAATTGTCCGGTTGATTGCTGTAAATGATTGTCATTGTTTTAAGGTTAATAAATTTGATTATACGTTACACTTTCGATCTCTTTCGCTAGCAATGGACCTTGCTTCCTCGTCCGGTTCGTTTGGCTCTGCATTTTCTTGTCCTTGCCACAATTTCCGGTATCATTGTTTTAAGTAGTTTGTAAGCCTTATACTTACAAACATTTTAATTTTCTAGCGAGTGCTGGCGGTACATTACCAAATCTATAATGTGATCCTTATTCCCAGAACATCCGAACTGCTACCAGCCGCTGTAACCTCGATAGGCCACAGTGTCTACGATCTTTCAAGTTCGGCAGCTTATCGGCTGCTTATCACAGACTCCACAGGTGACGCCAGAACTGAGACTGGATCAAGGTTAGCGCGTCGGTCGACTAATACAGAACAGGCTTGACCCTATACTCGCTAGACTAAGGCTCAGAGCAGCAGTTAAAGTTTTGGATCAATGTCCAAATGTTGACTAAACTCTAGAGCAGAGTCCCACAAAAATAGTAAAACCCCAGGTCCACTGGAGTGGAAAAGGTCAGATTGGAAGTCCCTTCCAAATTCTCCTAAATACGCCGTCTCTCTCTCTCTCTCTCTCTCTCTCTCTCTCTCTCTCTCTCTCTCTCTCTCCAGACCAAGAAAACCGTCCCTTGAAAACGCGAGCTCCAATCCTAGTCAAGATTCTGAGCACTGGCCAATGTATAATGGTGTTCACAAGCTCGATTTCACTAGTTGTCAATACTATAAAATACAGCGAATACAGCGTCTTCCCGCATCTTATAACGGGCCTGGCTCTCTCTGCTGTGACCTGCATTCTCACAGAAAAACGACTCCGAGGTTAACGACTATAATGAAGTTGTGCTTCTGAACCCAAAAGACTTTCTGCCCATTGTCTACCATGGCGTCGCTGTTTTAGGAGCCAGACAATCACCAAGGATGCTCAGCGAAATCCTGATCGTTCGTGTCTTGGCATCTATCAAGCACCAGTACATTCCACCGGGATTA
Organism: Locusta migratoria; assembly: GCA_026315105.1. Taxonomy (NCBI): domain Eukaryota; kingdom Metazoa; phylum Arthropoda; class Insecta; order Orthoptera; family Acrididae; genus Locusta; species Locusta migratoria. The sequence continues at coordinate 116,939,915 of CM048744.1, read as the reverse complement.
ATCTCTGGGCGTCGTTACGTTTCACCGTACAATGATAGTGCCAGCCAATCGGGAGCCTACATTCCAGCTGTGAAAACAGATTGTGACAAAGCCACCCTCGCTGCAAAGGCACGCTCAAAGTACATTCTACCAGATAAACTCCACAGTATACGACAGCACCGCCGTCCTCCCTGAGGGAAAACCAGCCCATGTGGCCCCACATTATCAGTGTTTTTCACAACAATTTCTTCATTGCATTTCAATTTTTTTAAGGACAACACGCAGTGGCCTTTGACTGTGAAGCCAGCCAACCCACACTGATAGCAGATTTCTGCACTTGGATTGTCACATTAAAAACAAAAGAAATCTCTAAAGCTTAAGTCATCTACAACAAAATACAACTCGTAAAAACGTCTCGCCATTCTATTCTAGCACTTTCATTCCAACGGTCTCATTCATTCCCTGTCAAATCGTTCTGCTGGAAGTTGCCTTTTGACATTCCACTGGCCTTGATGGATTTGTAACAACCACAGCCTTAAAATGCAAAAATTACCACATTGAATTAACATTCACACTTCAGTTCTAGGTACAGTATAGCTGATGGGCAATCCCTGACAGAACTCGTTCTCTTACTGCTCCAGTCATTCAGACCCTTGAAAATTAAAATACAAATCTCATTCAAACAGTAAAGTTCTATAAACACGTGTTAGAAACATTCATACCGTAACGTTCCCAACATTATTTTAGCCTATTTTGTAGAAAGTCAACCGTTATCTGACTTGGAAATTGTATCAGCGTACTTTAGAGACTTTATTGGTAACATTTTAGTATTGAAACTACATTTCAGTATTTGATATGACTATTCTGCCATATCTGCCATCTGGTTTTCAAGCTAGAACATTGGTGCTCCTACTCGCTATTGGAGGTGAACAAATAAGTGGCTACTCTACTCAAGGTCGTTATTTCACGTTTCTCAGGATTAGTGCTATATAATTTAAGAAAAATCACTTGTCAGCAGCACCATAGTACCGAGTGATCAAAAAGTCAGTATAAATTTGAAAACTTAATAAAGAGGTAAAATTGACACACGTGCTTGGAATGACATGGGGTTTTATTAGAACAAAAAAAGAAGAAAAAAAGACGGAGTAAAAACATTTATGAGAGTCGCAGCAGATGACAGGCTCTCACTACTAAAATCCATCTAGGTTACAACCTCGATTAATCTGGTGTTGAATGTTTCTGTAACAGTGCATGCACCGGTGCTGTAATACAGTTGTTTAAATAAGACTGGCATTCACGTGAATCTTCCGATCGGAACTTTACAGTGTTGTTCATAACGTTATTCCTCAACTTTAGCTATTGTTACAGAATTATGGTGAACATATTGAGCATTTCCTGTAAAGAACACCATCTTTGATTTATCTTAATTTGTTATGCTAATTATTGCTTTTCTGATCAGATCGGTCTGTCAGACATTTTTTGAACTTTTTTTTGTTCTAATAAAACCCCATGTCATTCCAAACATGTATATCTACTGTATTCCGTGTTTTATTAAGTTTTCAAATTTATCCTGACTTTTTGATCACCCAGTACTATTCATTATTTTTATTTTTATTATTTATACACGGCTTCATATGTCCTCACTGCAGCATGTCGTATAACTAGCAATATGCTGATGACACCGCCTTCCTAGCCCTCGCCCCCTCCCTTGCCCACTCCCAGCATTTGCTGCAGTCTCACCGAGTTCACTGCATGATGTGACTGGTGGCTCCTGACAAATCTCAGACAATCATCATAGGTCGAACCAATCTCTCCTTCCGCCTCCACGACTTCTACCTCCACGATCGTCCTACCCACCACACCCCCACCCTCAAATACCTTGGCATCACCCTCGATCAGTCCGTCTCATGGACCCCACGCCTCCACACCATCCGTCAGAAAGCCATGTCCTGCTCAACCTCCTCAAACTCCTCACCAGCCAGACGTAAGGACTCAACCCCTCCACCATACCTGCACACCTATCGATCCCTCATACGTCCCATCCTTTGTAGCTTCCATCCTGCCTGGGTTTCCTATCCCCCTACCTATTATAAGACCCTCCAAATCCTTGAGTGCTACACCCTCCACCTCGCATAATGTATCCGGCTCCCCTTGTTAACGCAGATCCTATATGACCTCATACCATTCCCTCATCTCCTGCAGTACCTAGAACACATCTGGATCCTTTACATCAGTAAAATAGATACCCATAACTCTCCGGTCTACCCCATCCTCACCAATCCTGGGCTTCTGCCTCGCCTCCACCACTGCATCCCTCCCTCCCTCCCTCTACTGCACACGCTCCACATCCTCTCCCACGGTAACTACCGCCACCTCCCCCTACCGGATGCCGCCCTCCGCCCTGAAATCTATCCCTCTCACCAACCCTGATACTCTCCCCGTGGATGCAGTGGCCCTTTCCTTCTTTCCTTCCCACCGCTTGGCTATCCCTCCTTCCAGCCCTCGAGTCCTTATGCTCCCTCCCCACCCTCCCCATCCTCCCGCGCTTCAAAAAGTGTTCAAATGTTTGTTAAGCTTATGGGACTTAACTATGGGGTCATCAGTCCCTAAACTTACAAACTACTTATCAACTTCCTTATACTAAGGACGGCACAAATTTCCATGCCCGAGGGGGGGATTCGAACCCCCGACCGTAGTGGCCGCGCAGACCGTGACTGGAGCTCCTCAGTCTCCTCGGCCACCGCGGCCGGCTCCCGTACTTCCCACCCTCCCCTGCGGGGTCCTCAGTGCCATCTTTTTAAACAGTGCTACGTCCAGTGTCAATGTCTTCAGTGCTTAATTGTGTTTTAAACAGTGTGTCCACCACTCATGCGGTCTCCCTAAGTGTTCTTCATGTACCCAGTGTCCGATTTTTCACTGTGTTTTTAAAGCCACCGTGACACAAGGATTTTAACTGACTACATGTTTTTTATCATCTGTCTACTATGTATGTTCGTCAATTACTTCTACTTATCAAGGATTTTTAATACTTCAAATTTTAACGCCATATCATTGTTATTTTATCTCGTCATGTGCATTGTTTTTCAATTCTCTTGGTTGAAGAGCTGCACATAAGCTGCAGCCAGCCTGCTGGCTGAATGTATGGTTAGCATGAAATAACAATAAAGAAAATATAGTTGTTTTATTGTCACCGTGACGTTTTTAAAATTTTAAAAATCCATTTCTTGTTGTTTCTAAACTTCTTCATTGTCTCTGTTTATATTTTTACATTCGCTCATTTCATCTCCTAGTCTATTTTATGTCTATTTGTTAATTATAAAAAACTATCGGCTAAAGAGCAGCCCCCCATGGGGGGCTTGAAAAGTACAGTAAAGGAAAAAATTGTCATTACCTTCCTGGGATAGTAACCCCTCAAGACAATCAGGAACTGGTTTATTCAACAAATTCGTGGTTGCTCTTCAGGCCTCATCGCCGAGACGCTGTCATCCGATGCCAGCCGCACTGGACTCCTTCTGCCGAGCCTGCCACCGCCCCTCCGTCAACCGACACCGCAGCCCTCCGTTCTAGCCCTCAGCCACCGCCTGCTGGAGTTGCTGCCTTCACCACAACTCTCCACCATCGTCTTTCATCTGCCGCCTCTTTAGGTTGCCACCACCTCTGGATCACGCCGGGGAACCATCGCAGCCCATCCCCAGCAGCCCAGCCTCCAGCTCCACACCTGCTGAGCTCAACGTTGTGCCTGGCTTCTTGCTAGGAATCAGTATCTTCACAACTTCTTCTCTTCCCATCTTTTCTTTTAATACACCTCTCCCTACAATGGACAGTCCCCCCGACCCCACTACCTCCCTCTCATTGGCCTGCAACACCACCACATGGAGCGCCTCCTACATCCCACCTCCCATCTCCTCCAAAGTCGCCCCTTTCCCCCACCCCCAGCCTGTCCTGCCTTACTCCTCACCTACCCTAAGGAATATCCTCCCCTCATCCAGACCTATATCATCCATTGTCAAGGCAGGGTGGTGACTCAATCACCACCTCCAGAGAGTGAACAGCAGCACACCGGACCTGTCTCTCATCTCCCCATCTAATCCGTTCCCCAGTCACCCATGCTCCCTGCAGTCTCCAATAAGTCATCCAAACATTCCATCACAGCCCCCCCTCCACCTCCAAGAATACTCTTGCTCCCGCTCCTTCTGCTTCCACCCCCAATCCTATGGACACCACACCCTTACCTCCTACCCAACCCCAAGAGGTCCACACACGTGTCCTCTTTCGCACTGACCCCCGCTTCTTAGACAACTGCACCCTCTCCTTGGAAATATGCAAGTATTATCCCTCCAGCTTAATCTTCCAATTGATCCCCTGCAAAGACTCTGTCCTTACCAATTTCCCCAGCCCTACCTTTCACTCCGGCCTCCTTCGCAAGATCGCTTGTATCCCCTTTCGCCTCCATATTACCCTTACCATCGTTCCTTCCTCCTTTAGCCCCCACTTCATCATCAACCCCCCCCCCACCATCACTGCCATGATCACCAATCTCAGTCTGGAAATCATGGAGAGTGAGTTGTTGGACCATTCAATGCCCAACCTTTCCTTGAAATTTGCTCTGCTAAATGCAAGCAGTTCCAACTTCTTTATGACAATGTTTAGCCACCTTCTTAAAAAAGGGGCCATGATTTAGATCACTGTTACAAGGTGGATCCCACCCACTCCTCTCTTCAGTCTTACCACTGGCAGCGCTGCCTCCAATACAACAATCACCTGACCCAGAACTAAGAACCAACCAACCTGTTCCCACTGCAAAAATTCCCATTTTTTAAGCCTTCCCCAACCTCGCCTTCCCTCCCCCCCCCCAAACCACTAACACCTATGGTGAATCCCACCCTGCTCTGTGGTATTTAAAATAAACACAAAACTTGTGTATCTGACTTTTTTTCTTTAATAATATCAGAATCCCAGGTGCTGCAGGTGGGGGGGGGGGCGTAAAATAAATTACTGCCCGAAATACGGCCCTGACTGTAGGTTCAAATGTTCAAATGTTTGTTAAGCTTATGGGACTTAACTATGGGGTCATCAGTCCCTAAAATTACAAACTATTTATCAACTACCTTATACTAAAGACAGCACAAATATCCATGCCCGAGGGGGGATTCGAACCCCCGACCGTAGTGGCCGTGCAGACCGTGACTGGAGCGCCTCAGTCTCCTCGGCCACCGCGGCCGGCTGACTGTAGGTGACACAAATAATTATTATTTGGAATATTGTAGGTTGTGAACTTAAATCAACCATACATCATCCTCCCCTCAGTTTCTAAATCAGTTAGTTGTATTTTTCAGGAAACTTTACAATTCGACCATATCGGGTAACTCTGTGTGGAGAAACTAAGATGTAGCTCCTTCATTCACAGGCGAAGTGGTCGGTAATGTTTCTTGCACATCACTGGTGTCTGAGTTCACAAGCATGTAGGCCGGTTTTAGTCTGTCATCTGAAATGATAGTTGCCAGATCCTTAATTTTTACAGTGAAATATTTAGTTTTTCGCTCCAGGACTTCATATGGGCCTTCATAGGGAGGCAGTAGCTTAGCTTTTATTTTATCATTTCTCACAAATACATCAGTTGTTTTATGAAGATCTTTACTAATAAAGGGTTTCCTTCACCTTGTGTGGATATTCAGAAGGGCGTAGCTTATCCATATGTTGGCGTAACGAGAAGCGAATGCTGGTAGATCTTCTACTTGATTTTTTCTTGAACTTACAACAAAATCACCAGGCAATGTTAGAGTTGTACCAAGTAACATCTCTGTTGCTGTTGAGTTACTTTCTTCTCTCACACAGCAATGCAGTCCTAGGAGAAATGTAGGAGTAATATCACTCCATCTATTTTCGTCTTGTGCTCTAATAGCTGCCTTCAGTGTTTGATGGAACATTTCAATCTTACCATTTGGTTGTGGATGATATGCAGTTGTTTCTGTTAGGTTAGAACCACAAATCTCAGCTAATGCATGGAACAACTCTGAATGAAACTGTGCTCCCCGGTCTGTTACTATTTGGTTCGGTGCTCCAAATCTAGTTAGGAGTTATAAAATGCTCTTGCCACTGTTTCTGCTTGAACATCACGTAATGTAATGACTTCTGTCCAGTTACTGAAGCGATCAGTGCAAGTTAAACAATAAAGAAATTCACCTAATGGAGGTAGTTGACCTACTGTCTCAATATGTTCAACATTGAAACGTCGATCTGTGCTTGGAACCTGCCCAAGAGGAGATTTAGTTGGTCTACCCACTTTGTTCTTTTGGCAAGCTATGCATGATTTTGCCCACTTCTGAATATCTTGCTTGATGTTTGACCAAATGAATCTACATGTGAGTAACTTTAGAGAAAACTTAATCCCACGATGTGTCATATTGAAAAACTGAATATCTAAATTGTTGAGGAATGTAAGCTCGAATGTTACTTGTTGATACATCACACCACAACAATCTTCTACCAGGAGTTTCATGTCGTTTAAACTTCAGTGAAGTATGAGGACTCAATCGAAGTTTCTCGAGCTCTTCATCCTTCCCTTAAGCATCTGCAATTTTTCATAATCAGTTGGTACTATTTCTTCCAGTTTGGACAGATTGTGCCTCAGTATTGTCTTTACCAGAAATGTGTCTAATATCTGTTGTAAATTGAGATGTAAGTGACGCAATTGCATAGGTGTTGCTTTTTCATTTTTCTGTCTAAAAACATAATTCAATGGAATATTGTCAGTATGCACCGTAAATGATCGTCCTTCAAGTAGGTATTTAAAATACTTTATTGCCATGAACATGCTGAGAAGTTTCCTATCATATGTTGAATATTTCTGTTGGGATGGTGAGAATAATTTTAGTAATTTTTTAGTAGAAACCAGTTGGTCTCCATATTCCCTCTTCTTTCTGTTGCAACACTGCTCCACCTGCAAAATCACAAGCGTCAACAAGTACAGCAAGTTCATTGTTTATATCTGGAAATGTCAAAATAGCTGCATTGACAAGGTGCATTTTGCATTCTTCAAATTGTTTTATTGCGTCCTATGTCCACAAAATTTTTCTTTTGTCTTTTTTCTTGGTGTTCTTTAAATGATCATTCAGAGCAGCTTTATGTTCTGTAGCATGTTCCAAATTTGTTCGGTAAAAATTTAGGATGCTAAGAAAACGACGTAATTCTGACACAGTTTCTGGTAATTTGAAATTAGTAATAACTTCTATTCGTTCTGGATCTGGTTTTGTACCTTCTGAAGGAAGTAATTACATGGCCTAAAAACTTAATTTCTTGAACTCCAAAGACTGATTTTGCAATGTTAATTCTTAAATAAAATTTGTTCAATTGTTCAAATAAGACATTTAAATGCTGAGTGTGTTCTCAGAGTAGTTAACAGAGTATTAGTGTCAATTAATAATCGTCTTTTTTAGGTCTGTTAATAAACCAAATTGTTGAAGGAATTCGGCACCGGTTATACCTTTTGTAGAATTAGCTGTAATGAAAGGCCATTCAAAACTACGTTTGATCCATAAGTTTTAATTTCAGATCCATTTGTAACATAATGTTTGTAATCTGTTTCCTTTATTTTATCCTTGGGACACGCTGGTATGACGGAAACATAAGCTCTGCAGTCAACCAGAAAACGTAACCCTGACGTTTTATCTTTAACAAATATTCGATATTGGCAGTCTGGTATAATCGATGCGGCAGAACACTCGACCGCTACTGTGTTTGCCGACTGGAGTTCCTCTCACTTTTCCATTGGCAAGGTTCGACACATTTCTCAGGTCGGCAATTTGAACCAAAACGAAAATGATAGTAACAGTACTTGCATGGACTGTTGTAGCTCTGCTTGCTGCGACTTCTACTACGAGAACGTCGTCGCAATTTGTACTGTCGTTCACGAGATCTGGATCTCCGGATTTCATTTTCAAGATCTTCGATTCTTCCGAGAAGCTCTTTCACCGATATATAAGAATCAAACAATAAATGGTACATTTCTGTCAAAGTAGATTGAAGTTCTTGTGTGCTTCGCATGTCCATCATCCGATCCGCCATTCGCGCTAGTTTGTCTATATTGTCTTCTGAAATTATTAAAATGTTTCGCATGCTGGCAGGTAATTTGTCGAGCCAAAGGGTCTTCAAAATTTTATCGAAAACATTAGCTCCGCCATAACCTTTCAGTTTCCGAAGTAAGGGACTGGGTTTAATGTCACAAATTTCTAATTCACTAACTAGTGCCGCGGTGGAGTAGCCGAGCGGTCTAAAGCGTCTCGCTGCGGAGCGCGCGGTTGCCCGCCGTGGAGGTTCGAGTCCTCCCTGGGGCATGGGTGTGTGTGTTAGTTTACCTAGGTTTAAGTAATTTGTAAGCTACTGACTGATGACCACGCAGTTTGGTCCGATAGATTTACAAACATCTGAACACTAACTAGTTTCCTGATTTGACGTTCTTCACTCTCCTTAAAAGTCATTAATAGTCTTTCTTTAGCTAATGAATATTTGTTGCTTTCGTCACTAGTCACGAGATCCTATATATTCTCGACAAAACGAGGCTCTAATTATGCTAGCAATTAATTGAATTTGGTTACTTCAGTCTGGATTCCCGCAATAATGAATTGTGCTTCAGCCTGACAAAACCATATATCAGGCTTTTCAGTCGAAAACGGAGGAAGTTTTACGCTAACTTTATCCAATTCATGATTAGTATTTCGGTTTCAATATTATTGCCTCCTTTCGTCACATTTATTTTTTTCTGAACACTTCAGGGTCACCACTTGTGTGGTAGTTAAAATAAACACAAAACCTGTGTATCTGATTTTTAATTATTTCTTTGGAAATTCACATCTCACAAATTGCTACACACACAGACATAAAACAATTGATCCGCGGTTTTCTTACATTTCCTCTAGCTTGGAACATATATAAACACAAAGAATAATTAATAATTTAAAGCACTGTAGGTAACACAAATAATTATTATTTGGAATACTGTAGGTTGTGAATTTAAACCAACCCTACACACCTCACTTGTCCCCTCTGTCTGTCCTAGAGACCGTCCTGTGCACCCCAACAACTACCTGTGTCCACCCCCTACCACCAAGGACATCATTCAGTTTCTGACGTCCTGTTAAACATCCATCCCTTTCAACAACACCACACATTACACCAGATTGCCCTCGCTGTCGCTCCCATCTTACAGCTTGTAACCTTTTCCAACATCTCCCGTAATCAATACCACTTCACCTTCTACTGCCTTGAGATCCTCGCCTAAGTATCCTTCCTTTTCCATACTGTAGCCTCCTCCCTCTTTTTAACATGGCAAGCTTGTCACACTCCCTCCACTATTACAACATTCGTTCCCTCCTGCTAACAAACCCCTCCTCAAGCACACTCTCTTCTCCATGTAGGGATGCCTCGTTCCTCAACACCTCCACAATCACCCTGTCTACCTATAACCCCTCCTAACTGACTCCACTGAACACTTCATCCTCAGCTTCTTCCTTCCATAACTCACCATAACTGTGGCACCATTTACATCTGCCCTAACACTGCTCTCCCATATGTGGATTGCTCCTTCTTGACCTGTGAGGTATCCACAAACCTCAACTTATCGGTCCTCTTCCGATCTCCGGTGGTGGCATCAATCCTCCCACCCTTCAAGGCGACCTAGTCTCCTTCCCAAAATCCACTTGCCCTGAAAGTAAAACCACTGTAGTGCTGTTTCGATTCTAATTTGCAGTGCAGTGGGTATGGTGAATAGGTCCAAAACATATTCATAGAAATTATTTGCAACCTACTCAACATACCCACAGCACTACCAATTATTCTAAGTATGGTCGCCTGTCTCTATCGCGTCTTTATGTAGCATTTACATTTCTCGATTCTCCTAACCTCCTGGCCTGCATCATGGTGAAAGTCCTTGGCCTTACAGGCAGTGACCACGCTGCTGACCTCCTCACTATCAACCACCACAGCCACCCCACCCCACCCCCACCCCATCCCCACCTCTCGTTCTGGTTTCTCCTTCAAAACTGGTCCATGATTACTCCTGTGTCGACTGGAATGCCTATTGTCACACCATAGATACCCAAGTTCTGACCACCCACTGTCTTACCCCACTGTTGACGACATTGACCAAGACACTACCTTCTTTCACTAGACCTATACTATTGTTGTCAAAACCATATTTCCACCAAGGCCAGTTACTCTCACTGCCAACCCTCCCTCCAAAGACGATCCTTGTTAGGCATGTATCTCTATCACTCCCTCTTTGCAGCTGTGATTGGGACCTACTACATCGCCACCAGCAACTCCAAAAACACATACAAAACCTCCTCACCCCAAAGAAATGCTGGAACTGGCGACTGCCTTAACACCAACTCCCCATCAACTCCTCCAAATACTGGCAAGTTTCCCACCACTTTACTGACAGTCTCCCTCCATCCCAATACCCTCTCCCTCACAATGTCTGTCCTTTCTCAGACAACACTTCACCACTTACCTCATTGACATCTTTTCCAACTCTCACTTTGACTAAACCCTCTTGCCTGATGTCCATGAGCATACCGACACCTCCATCCTGATGCTCGTCCCCAGCTTGCAATATTTTCCCATGCCCCCCTTCAGACTTACATGCACCTATTACTGTCATTGACATTCAGTCAACACTTCAAAAGTAACACCACTCCTGGTTATGACTGTGTCACCTACCTGCCCTTTTTCCTTTCATGCAAATCCCGCTACTCTGTATAATGTCATTCTTCACACAGATTTTTATCTCCCTCATCTTAACGTATCAAAAACCTAACAAACCCACATCTGTCACTTCTTCTTATTGACCTGTCAGCGTCACCTCGGTGTTCAGGAAACCATCCTGTCTCACAGCATTCACCAGCATCTCCATCAACACCAGCTCCTTCCTCTCTCCCAACGTAGCTTCCAACTGTCCTTTTCTGCCAATGACCTGCTCCTCCACCTTACACACCTCGAGTTAAACACCCGTCACTCTACCCTCTTTGTCTCTTTCGATATTGAGAAAGCCTATGACCATGTTTTGCATCCCAGTCTCTTTTGCAAACTCCAGACCTACACCTTTCTCATTAATTATGTCTGCCTCATTGCATCCTTTCTCTCCAACTGCCTATCCTATGTCACTGTCTTCAATTATGACTCCCGTTTGTTTTAACCCTCTGCTGGGGTTTCCCAAGGCTCCATTCTGTCCCCTCCCCCTCTAACTTCTGTAATACTGCAGACATGCCCAAACCATGTCTCCAGTCCATCTCCTTCAGTATGGTGACGACGCCGTCTTCTTTGCCCTCACACCCTCCCTCAAATGCTATCAACATCTCCTCCATCAGCGCCTTTCCAAGTTTTCGTCCTGGTGTAACCAGTGGTTCCTCACCAACAACCCCCAAAAATTCCCATGTTATCCTTATATGTTGCACCACCCCTTCCTTCCCTCTCCACAATTTCCATCTTAGCTTATAAGGTCGCACCATCTGCCTCACCCCCCACACTCATATACCTCGGTCTCACCCCGGCGCAGCGCTGCACAGCATGCAAGTTTTTGTAACACGTTTTGTAATGAGGCCACGCAAATTGGCAAGCAGCATGAAACTGCGCCTGCGCCAGGTTGTAAAAAATGTTGTAACATCATATGGCGAAGAATCATCGCAGAAAACTTTAAATTTATAATGAAACATCATCGATAACTTAGAATATAAATGGCTACAACATTTTAAAATTTCTCAAATAAAGAAAATCAACCGTTTTATTTCTAAGGAATTGCTAAACCCATAGATAAAGATGGCAGAAGTTTGTAATTACCAATGAAGTATTTTTGTATTCTTACCTAGTTTGCTCTGAACCTTCAACATAAGTTTTACATCTTCAGTTAGCATTCTACACCTTAGAATGTCGGCATGTCTACTTGGTTCTCATATTTGGAACCAGTTGTGTACAGAAAAATATACTTACAACTCCAAACCTAGGTCAACTTTATTGATATATGCTGGGGAACAAGGCTTCGTTTAGTCAGTGCAAAGAAAATTGTGAGCTTTCATCACCTACCTCAAAAAACTACTCGTTTATCTCTTTTTGCAATCGTCTCTTGCGCATTGCCTCCATTTAAGTCAATGGCAGAGTATAATCCCATATTATTACAATTCAGAATCTTCCTTTTTAATCGAGTAATATGTATAATGAACATCGCTTATATTTGTACTAGTATCAAACCGACTACAGATTTTCCTTACAGGTTAATATCACAGTTTAAGATATACAGACATGACACTCCCACAGATTCTTGTTATACATTGCGACAGCAGCGCTCCAAGAGACCGGCAAGCTACATTTCTGAATACTATATTGGATGATGCGAATAGTACCGTTTCTATTGATTTCAACATACTTATTACATTAGAAAACGTATGTAATGCCTTAAAAATAGCTCCACATTTGTCTTACTTAAGTTTCTTTAGATCACTGACAAAGTACGTAACGGCAGATTAGATTAGATTGGTACTTCTTCCATAGATCATGAATACGACACTTCGTAATGATGTGGAACGTGTTAGGACAGTTTATTTACACTTATCTTGTAACCTACAGGCTCCTACTGACTAATTTCGTTTTTTATTAAAAATAAAACAATTGCTCGAAAACAGCAGACCTTCCCTTTGACAGAAAGACGTCGCTTTTCTACTCAGGAACGTTAAGGTCTCTTCACTATAATTCCAGTCGAATCATTGAGTGTTGAACGTAGAAGACGTATACAGAATGCAATAACTACATTATTTAACGTACCAAATAACCACCACAGCTTTAGCTAAAGGAAAAAGTCACAGACGTGGCAATAAAACGGCAAAGGAAATCAAACTGTTTTCTAGCAAATAACCCTATTCCACAATCGTTGCTACAGCTGAACTACAAACGGCAAGAAACTTCAAAACATTGGCTTTTCAAGCTAAAGTAATTACACTAAAAAGAACGCGCGTGTATAAGATAGACGAGTGAGGTGTAAAAATGTGCGAATCATTAGACTCCACACTGAATTTATACGCGTCATAAAACTGCCTATCATAGTAAGAACAATAATGATAAATCTGAAGCATAGAATTAAAATTTGTGATGCGGCCGGGAATCGAACCCGGACCTCCATGCTTACTAGGCAGACGTCTTACCGTTTTTAATTCTATGCTTCAGATTTATCATTATTGTCTTTGACATATTCGAGACGAAAATCCGTCTCAGGAATTGTTTATTTGTATTTAAAAAAATAGTAAGAACAGACCATAATAGAAATTTCTGTTTTTCTTGGATTTATATTTTACTTACTTTCAGCGAAATAGGCTGTAAATATACACATGTTCGTAATTACTTGTTCATGACGAAATTTGTCTTTATACCACTGAGTCAGTTAAAATTCGGCTGTTCTTACATTAATTTCCATATTATGTACGTCTCTTGATATTTTACAAATGCTCGCAATGGAAAAATTATTATACTATTTCGTTAATTACTTACAAAAATAATTCTAAACAAACATCACTCCTCAGGTGGCTTGTCCACCGCTAGGAGCGCTAGTGTCGTTGCAACTGTCAGCTGGTAACAACTTTCTTAGCAGTGAGTGTCGCGACTGTACATGTTTGTGCTAATATATTTATTTGGCGAATCGAATTTTTTATTCTCGAACGAATACAGCAACATTTCATCCTCAGAATAAGTATGAAAAATTCGATTGTTGTGACACAAGATTCCTGGGAGCGCCGAACTGTGCAGCAGATATATCAACCAGCATCTCTTGATCGAATTAATGTATCGTTCTGTTTCCAGTGTTACATGAAAATTAGGAATCTTTACATGCACAGCAACGTATGATGTAAAATCAGACGTACCACAAAGTCTTTTTACCATTGTACACTAAAATTCCGTGTACTTTACTTAAGTTGATGCTTCACAACAACTGTCACGAATAACGAAAATACACACATGCCTTTATCAAGCATAAATATCAAAATGTAACATGTGTAAAAATGGAATTTTTCCACCGTATAGTTTTGTTAATATGGGGTGGGAAGTATTTAAGACTGACAAAACATCGTTTTTACGTAATTCTTGCTGGGGGGAGGGGGGGCATATGCCATACATGTCTCAGTTTCCAGTGGTCCAGTGCAGCACGCATCCTACGAGCGCGTCGCGCTGTAGGAACACCACTTAGATACAAGGCCTGAAAACAGCACATGCCACGTCACACAGTCCAAGCCATGACCACCACGTTATTGCCTGGCCACTACGAGGCAGTGGGCTGTGCCCCAGTGGCCAGCCAGGATAGGATAGGATAGGATAGGATGTTTTGGGCGCAAGGTTTTTAGCGCCATGACTAAAGAATTAGACAACAGTAACTAAAGTAGGTCTTGGCAACAACCCGAACCCATATTGCCAGTCAGCAATGGAAGTTGGCTGACGTAAGGTTGGGTACTTCAAAGTCGTTAACCGAAAATGTCAGAGTATAGGAGGACGCTGATTGCTGATGTTAGAGGCATCAGCGAGCCTTCCTGTAACACACTAAAACCTCCGGCCTAAGAGCTTAGGCCAGAGTCGGGAACGTTCACAAAATTGTAAAACGTTCGTCACACTCGCCTCATCGTCAGCTAAAACAATGGGTAGGGCATGGCCAAGATTAGCCGCTGCCCTCTCAGAACGATATAAAATACACTGAATTAAAATGTGGCTTATAGTGATTCGCACGCCACAAGCATCACAAATCGGTGGATTCTCCCGATGGAATAAAAAGCTGTGGGTCAAAGGGCTGTGTCCAGTGCGAAGGCGCGTTAGTGTCACTTCGAAACGTCTGTATGGCCGGCAGGAGGTTCGCCACGGTCGGACAGTTGGTTTAACCAACCGCAGTTTATTACCTGTCACTGCCAGCCACGTCTCCTCCCACAACTGAAGGGACCTCTGGCGCAGCACAGAGGTGACGTCCCGTAAGGGAATGGCACACTCCGTGACATTTGGGTCACCGCAGGCCGCCTTGGCAGCCACATCAGCCGCTTCATCTCCGCATATCCCAACATGCCCAGGTACCCAATGGCCAGTCACTTGGCGGTCACGGCCTGGTCAGTCTGACATGACGGGACTGTTGTGAGGCCTCAAAACGTGACATGGCTGTTTTGAGGACTCACAACAGCCCTGTTACGTCACACTGACGAGGCCGCAACCACCAGCTTATTTATTGGCTGGCCATTACGAGTCAGTGGGCTATGTCCCAGAAGCCAGCCAGTCAGCTGGTGGTCGTGGTCCGGTCAGTGTCACGTTACATGTGCTATTGTGAGGCCTCACAACAGCACTGTCACGTCACACCAACCAGGCCACGACCAACAGCTGACGTGCTGTTGTGTCGCCTTGTATTTAGGTGCTGTTGCCTGTAGAGTCGCATAGCTATGTCTTACTTTGCGCCTAGTTTAAACGCACCATCAGCTCTTACCAACTGAAATAGGGGCTCGTCTGACCAAACTAGATTTCTCCAGTTGTCTAGGGTCCAACTGATACAGACACAGGCCAAGGAGAAGTGCTGTAATCCATGTCGAGACGTCAGCAAAGGCCCATAAACCATTAACACCAAATTTCGCAACACACACTATACGGATACGTTCGTTGTACGTCCCACATACATTTCTGCAGTTGTTTCACGCCTTGTTCTTGTTCGTTGCCACTGAAACTGCTCTAACTCATTACAAGCAAACCGTCAACCACTACGTTGCTCATAGCAAACATGATCCCACGTTCGCAAAGAACCAAGCTAGACGTAAAACAATCAGTACAGCCCTTTCCCACAAAATACAATGGTGACAACAACCAAGAGGAACTGACAGCCTTGTGTTGTGTTCTGCTTTCTAGTGTAGGTTCGAAAGGTGGGCCGTGACTAGCAAGAATGTGGGCAGGAGCCACGTCAGAGTGGCTGAGCGCATTGAGGCGCTATGCTCCGATGCGCAAGGCCATTTCCCGTTGGGGGTTAGAATTCCCCCCCCCCCCCCTCCCTCAGGCATGGATATTTTTATTGTATTTAGTATAAGGTATTTTATAAGTAGTTTGTAAGTTTAGAGACTGATGACCCCACAGTTAAATCCCATAAGCTTAACAAACGTTTGAACTTTTTTTTTTTTGTGGTCAGGGGTCTGCAACTATTAAAAGTTATTAGTCCACATGAATTTCTTAATTACAATGAGATAAATACTCACCTCTGATGTGCTTGTGTGGTACAAATTCTTCAGAAGTATTAAACAGATCTGTTATGTAATGCTACAATGACACCTGGCGATAGTACTGTAGGCTGTCGTCTCTCCTCTGTAGAACTTCCTGGAACTGTCGAAGTGGGGCAACCGCTTCTTACTGACTGGAACTCCCGTACTATCTGTCGTAGCCGCGCTGCGCCGGCTTATATAGGCGAGCCCTCTTCTTCCTATTGGCCAGCGCGCGAAGCAGGCAAGGAGGTACAGAGACTGCGGGCGCCCCCGGTGGTCGAAGTACTGTGGAGCGACTTACCGCCCCATGGATACTGGCGTGGCGACTTGCGTGACCCGCCGGCGTTGTGGCGAATAGCGACGCCGCAACACCTAGATCGTAATTTATTTAAATGTTTCCAGATCTGTGATGACATATGGCGCCGTCATCTTTATCTGTTTCTCCAGGCCGAACCATTTCTGCAAAGTTTTTAAACTACACTACAGAACTTTCCAAAATTAATTGTGGTTAGGTTGGTTACCATTGCTTGGGGGGAAACAGAAAGCATTAGTTATCTATTATTTTACGACGTTACAGTGTTCAATGAATGAAATAAATCGCAATTTTCGATCAGTTATGGCTTCACTGTACTAGGTTTAGATGGAATACCAAAGTGCGGCGAATGAAAATTTGTCCCCGGCCGGGATTCGAACCTGGGATCTCCTAGGCTGTGGTGTAGGAAAGAGACAGCTTGGTGAATAGAGATTTGGGTGTGGCGGGAGACGTGCAGGGAAGAGTCCTTTGCAGTCGGGCTGGTCACTGTGTCCTCGGTGGCGGAATGGTCAACACGTCTGCGTAGTAAGCAGGAGATCCCGGATTCGAATCCCAGCCGGGCACAAATTTTCATTCGCCGCACTTTGGTATTCCATCTAAACCTAGTACAGTGAAGCCATAACTGATCGAAAATTGCGATTTATTTCAGAAAGCATTAGACTACAAGGCATTGACAATAAGTGTACACGTAGCAACACTTTCAAAATATTATATCAAGGTAAAGGAAAAATTCACTAATAAATTATTGGCAAATGTCTAAATTACTAGTAAACAGTTTGAAAATTATGTTAGTAACGGTAAAGGAAACATATCCTGCCTAATGTTGTAATATGCAACTTCCCTCCAAACACTTAAAAAATAAAAAATCATAACAACTATACATTATTCCAATCCATAGAAATTTGCAAAAAAAATGTTTTTCGTTGACAGTCATAAAATTTGTAGTTGAAGGGGTTAAAAGTACTTTATTTACTGATTACCGGCTTCAATGAGTAAGGCTTTTCATTTTCAGATCAGTCTACAAAACATTTTTTCAAAGAAGGTATATTTGTGGCCAACCAGTGGTACATCGTTGCAATGATTCTGGGTTCGAATCAAGGCCTCGCATACAGTTTTAATCTGCAAGGAAATTTCAATGTATTAAACTGTTGTCTATTCTAAAAGTCCATTCGAAGTAATAATTCCAATATTAACTCAGTGGAATATCTTCTTTGAGCGTCTGTGTTTAAATAACATGCACTGAGTAAATTACTTTTTAAAATTTATTTGGTGTTTATTTTGATTGAAATACAACAGTATGAGAAAACTGCCAGATTTTTTGGTGTTGGCTGACAATATTCTATTTTATTTATTTATATTTCACAGGACCAAAATGAGGAGCAAGTCTATATCGTCATGGAACGAGTCAGTACATGAAATAGTAACAAAAGATCTGTAACAGATAAAATTAAAATTAACATAAAGCAAATGCAAACGACAGCCATAAGTTTTTAAAAAAGACTCAACAACGTAACACAAATATTAGTTTTTTTTTTCAGCAATTTATCGACAGAATAGAAACAATGAGTTATGGGTAAACTCTTCGCTGTTTACTTGAAAGCTACAAAGCTTTCAGAATTACTAACCTTTTTTTAATTCTTCTGGCAGCTAATTGAAAATGGGTGTAGCAGAATACTGCGCGCCAGCTTACCCCACATATCACTCGAACCGCCAGTTTCTGCGCAATAAATATCCTTTCTGAAACAGAGAAGATACTCCAGAAAATAACACCACATGTTGTAAGCGAATTAAAATAAGGGAAGGAGACTACTTTTCTTGTTTAACTGTCACTTATTTCAGATACTGATCTGGTCGAAAATAATTCAGCATTTTGTTTTTGAACAGGATCCTGAATATGAGCTTTTGACAATAGCTCACTGTTTATCTGAAAGCCTAGCAATCTGAACTGTTCAGTCTTATCATATACACACTCTATTTAATCAGAATGTCAGTTTTTGTTGAATTGTGTGCTAGAAACAGTAAAAATTGCGTTCTACTGTGATTTAGCATCAATTTTCTACAAGCCATGGAACGTATTGCTTTAATTGCCTTATTTGATATTGCACCATCATGCAAATAACATTCTTTACTACCACGAAGATGGCGTCATCAACGATCAGAAATATTTTAGACCTAGCTGAAATATTTTTTATTTCTTTATTCGAGCATTGAGTTAGTACTTCTCCTGTCTACTCTCTCTCTCTGTCCATCTCCTTTTTTCTAGAAACATGTTACATTTATCAGAGAATATATAAGAAATAAGAAATCACACGTAAAAAAGCACTCGTTTCGAATAATCAAATCACAAAATTCAACAATAATGATTGTAATAATATCACAAATCGATCTCTTGCTGTAATGCGCGAAACGTCAAATTGATTTTTTAAAGAGATGTATTAAACGATATTTCTTTTTTACTGCTTTATTTATTTATTCTTATATTTCCTTATTCGTGTGCTTATCCTTACAGAGAAAGAGCTGAAGACATTATAGCACGCATAGACCAAAGATATGGTCTGCGGCATCACGTTTCGCTGTATGTAACCTCCTTGCTATAGAGTCGCAAAAGTCATCTCTGGCCTTCAGTCTGAATTTTTTTATAATCTGACAACTTTCAACTACCATATCTTCTACCCCGTTATAGCTATCGGCATGGAACTGCTATGGTGTACTACGGGAGACTTCGGACAACAATTTCACACAGACCATTCGTTTGCGTTGTGTAGTTTTCGCTCTAGGGCGAAATATTGACACACACACACGTAGAATTTTATATACACCCATAACTTTCCATCTCAATATACTCCACCCTTTTATCATTATCAACCCTCAAGCAACAATGCAACCAATAAAACCATTTTCAAAGAGTAAATATAATTTTCAAAGCGTCATTTTTGTTCCGCATATCCGATATATTCTTCAAATTACTAAATATCTATCAGATCGCTATAAAACCGTGCCTAAAACCTTCCTCGGCTATAAATTAGTAACTGTACAAATACTTAAGTCTCTGCGTCTTGTCGTTCGGACGTGATAAGCGTATACCGAACAGACATTCACATTGATATATATATATAGATAAATAGCTATCCGATCGCCATGAAAAAACGGTGCCTATAGCCTTCCCCGGGTAAAGATTAGTAACTGTACAAATTTTTAGCTCTTTAAGTCTTGTGGTTCAGACGTGATAAACGTACACCGAACAGACATTCACATTTATAGATATAGATTACTTGTTACACTTCTTTGCTCAGGAGCTAGCTGCGAAGAAAATCAAAGAGAAATCTGTAGCGTATAAAATGAACATTAAGGAGAATTATTGAGTCCATCATTACTGGTGGAACTGGGACTGCGGCTGGTCAAGAATACGTAGGAAATAGGATACCAGCAGCCCTAAGTTTAACACATTCACTACCAGTTTCGGCATTCCATTATGTCATCTTCAGGTCCCTATATCGGAGTACAGTATCCATTAAATAGGGATCGAAACTGGTTGCCTGGATTTCTAGCTCTAAGTTGTTGCTGGTTCTTACTTAGAGCTAGAAATCCACGCAAGCAGTTTCGATCCCTATTTAATGGATATAGTACTCCGATATTGGGAGCTGAAGATGGCATAATGAAATGAAAGAATAAATGTTTCTGTTTAACATACGGCTGTTGGTATCCTACTTCCTACCTATTAACAAGAATAGCGGAATGTAGTCTAAGAAAATCAGGCATTACTGAAGGATTTAAATTAAGAAACGAGACAATAAAGATAGTAGATGAGTTCCTTTACTTAGGCAGTAAAATAACGTACGATGGTCGCAGTACAGAAGCAAGTGCAGAATGGCAATGTGAAAAAAGTAGTTTCTGAAATAGAGAACATTATTTACATCAAATATCAATTTAAGTTGATATTTCGTCACATCGAAGGTTGTGGAGGCGCTCTGATAGATTAATTATCTTCCAAAGTAGAAAGCCAAGGTCGGAATATTTTATTTATTTATTTATTTATTATTCTTATTTTATTTATTTATTTATTTTTTAAATTTTTAAACCACCGTTTTCAATGAACTATGCCACATCATCCGGTCACATACAATTATACAAGGTGGCCATCTTACGTTATTTAAAAAATGGAGTTTAAATAGCAAGTGCAACATATCACTTAGTCGAAATATAAAATAAGTAAATTAAAACATCTAAGACTCTCTTACTAGCTATTGCTGTTTTGACTTACGTAATTTATATTTCGACTATGTTGCACGTACTATTTAAACTCCACTTTTTAAATGCTGTTAGATGACGAGAAGATGGTGGCAATGCCCATTGAAACCAGTTGTCATAACATAAACAATTACTTTGTGATCTTGGCTTTCTACTTTTGAAGATAATTAATATAACTGTTAGGAAGTCTTTTCTGAAGTTATTTGTGTGGATTGTTACCTTGTACTGGAGTAAAACATGGATGGATAAAAAGTTCAGAAAAAGGAAAGATCGAAGCTTTTGAAATGTGGCGCTACAGACGAATTCTGAAGATTGGAGTGTTAGATCGGGTAATTAATGGGGAAATTTGAAAGAAAAGAAATTTCTGGCATACCTTGAATAAAGAAGAGGTAGATTGGTAGGACACATTCTTGGGCAGCAAGGAATCGTCAAAAGTTCAAATGTCTGTAAATCTATCGGACCAAACTGCGTGGTCATCAGTCCGTAGCTTACAAACTACTTAAACCTAGGTAAACTAACCTAAGGACAAACACACACACCCATGCCCTAGGGAGGACTCGAACCTCCACGACGAGCAACCGCGCGCTCCGCAGCGAGGTGCTTTAGACCGCTCGGCTACTCCACCGCGGCGAGGAATCGGCAATTTAGCATTGGAGGGAAGTGTGTGAGGTAAAAAATCGCAGAAGGAGACCAAGAGACAAATACGTAGCCAGGTTCAAAAGGTTGTGGGTTGGAGTTCTTATGAGGAAGAGGCTTTTTCAGGATAGAGTAAGGTGGAGAACTGTATAATACCAGTCTCCGATCTGAAGGCTGAAACCGCAACAGATGTCGGTCACGTCTGGAGCCCATAGCGGTCAGACACTTACTTTACTATACTTATTTATTCTTGGCTTGGGCCTTAGTGACCATATGCATGCTCTACACTCCTCCTCCATCGTTTTCGGTTGCGAGCCTCTTGCAACCAATCATCTGCTCCTAGTCTCATGTCCTCGGTGTCTCTGTCAACAGTGTCTTTCCATCTGGTCCGTGGTCGTTCCCGGTATCTCCTTCCACCTACCGTTCCCAGCAACACATCATGGGAGTATCCTCCCTTCGCTTATCCTTGCTACATGTCCAGCCCAGGTCTACCTTCTTCTCTTCATTCTTCTTATAATGTCCAGCTGTGCGTATACCTCTTTTAATTCTTGGTTTTTTCGATTTCTCTATTCTCCTGTTTGTGGATCTAACACAGGACCATAGATTTTTCGAAGGATTTTTCGTTCGAAAACCAGTATTTTCTGTTCATCTGGTCTTCTGAGGGTGAGGCCTTCACAACCACTGGCATAATCATACTTTGATACAACCTGGCCTTGAAACTTCTTGTCAGGGACCTTTTCTTTAGCACGTCCTGAAGGATCAAGTATGCGCTATTGCCTTCAACAATTCTTGCTTCACAACCACTGGCATAATCATACTTTGATACAACCTGGCCTTGAAACTTCTTGTCAGGGACCTTTTCTTTAGCACGTCCTGAAGGATCAAGTATGCGCTATTGCCTTCAACAATTCTTGCTTTTATTTGAATTTCACAGAAGTTCTGATCACTAAAGAGGCTACCAAGTACTCGCCCTTTTGAATCGGAGGTTGTCCACCGTGAGCGGGTCCCCGTCACTTGCCGACTTGCTTAGGACCATGTATTGCGTTTTGTCTTCACTGACTTGCAAGCCTGTTTTGCTGGCAATCTGGCAGTACGAGCTTGCCATTCTTCTCAGCTCTTCCCTGCTGCAGCTGATTAGGATTACATCATCCGCATAAGCAAGTAGAGTCACTGGCGTGTTGTGTAACAGTATTCCAATGGGGCCAGTTTCCATAAATTCCCGGTCTATTTTATCTAGCACAAGGCTGAATAATACAGGATGTACGGCCAAACTTTCAGGAAACGTTCCTCCCTCACAAAGAAAGAAAATATGTTATGTGGACATGTGTCCGGAAACTCTTAATTTCCATGTTCGAGCTCATTTTATTACTTCTCTTCAAATCACATTAATCATGGAATGGAAACACACAGCAACAGAACGTACCAGCCTGACTTCACTTTGTTACAGGAAATGTTCAAAATATCCTCTGTTAGCTATGATACATGCATCCACCCTCCGTCGCGTGGAATTGCTGATGCGCTGATGCAGCCCTGGAGAATGGCGTATTGTATCACAGCCGTCCACAATACGAGCACGAAGAGTCTATATTTGGTACCGGGGTTGCGTAGACAAGAGCTTTCAAATGCCCCCATAAATGAAAGTCAAGAGGGTTGAGGTCAGGAGAGCGTGGAGGCCATGGAATTGGTCCGCCTCTACCAATCCATCGGTAACCGAATCTGTTGTTGAGAAGCGTACGAACACTCGACTGAAATGTGCAGGAGCTCAATCGTGCATGTACCACATGTTGTGTTGCACTTGTAAAGGCACAAGTTCTAGCAGCACAGTTAGAGTATCCCGTATGAAATCATGATAACGTGCTCCAGTGAGCGTAGGTGGAAGAACATGAGGCCCAATCAAGACACCACCAACAATTCCTGCTCAAACGTTCGCAAAAAATCTGTGTTGATGACGTGATTGCACAATTACGTGCGGATTCTTGTCATCCCACACATGTTGATTGTGAAAATTTACAATTTGATCACGTTGGAATGAAGCCTCATCCGTAAATAGAAAATTTGCACTGAAATGAGGAGTGACACATTGTTGGATGAACCATTCGCAGAAATGTACCCGTGGAGGCCAATCATAGTGTCTGCATACGCTGTACATGGTACGGAAGCAACTGTTTCTCCCTTAGCACTCTCCATACAGTGACGTGGTCAACGTCACCTTGTACAGCAGCAACTTCTCTGACGCTGACATTAGGGTTATCGTCAACTGCACGAAGAATTGCCTCATCCATTGCAGGTGTCCTAGTCGTTCTAGGTCTTCCCCAGTCGCGAAACATAGGCTGGAATGTTCCGTGCTCCCTAAGACGCCGATCAATTGCTTCAAACGTCGTCCTGTCGGGACACCTTCGTTCTGGAAATCTGTCTCGATACAAACGTACCGCGCCACGGCTATTGTCCTGTGCTAATCCATACATCAAATGGGCATCTGCCAGCTCCGCATTTGTAAACATTGCACTGACTGCAAAACCACGTTCGTGATGAACATTAACAAACTACTTATCAATTACCTTATACTAAGGACGGCACAAATATCCATGCCCGAGGGGGGATTCAAACCCCCGACCGTAGTGGCCGTGCAGACCGTGACTGGAGCGATTCAGTCCCCTCGGCCACCGCGGCCGGCTCTCTATATTTGGTTCCGCGGTTGCGTAGAAAAGAGCTTTTAAATGTCCCCATAAATGAAAGTCAAGAGGGTTGAGGTCAGGAGAGCGTGGAGGCCATGGAATTGGTCCGCCTCTACCAACACATCTGTCACCGAATCTGTTGTTGAGAAGCGTAGTAACACGTCAACTGAAATGTGCAGGAGCTCCATCGTGCATGAGCCACATGTTGTGTCGTACTTGTAAAGGCACATGTTCTAGCAGCACAGGTAGAGTATCCCGTATGAAATCATGATAACGTGTTCCAGTGACTACGAACAGATGTGCTTGATGCTAGTACTGTAGAGCAATGAGTCGCATGTCAACACAAACACTAAAGTCAACATTACCTTTCTTCAGTTGGGCCAACTGGCGGTGAATCCAGGAAGCAGTACATACTAACGAAACAATTGGGTATTTTGACAATTGTCTGCACGAATTATTTCAATTTACGACGTATCAAGTAACAATGTAAAACGGCTGTTCATGCCCAGTGTTAGTTTAGAAGTCGAGCCGCTAAGAGGTGTTCGAGTGCGCTGTCGCCCGTTTCACGACGGAGTTTCCGCTATTATAGACATCATACCCGTTTTGAACACTTTTTCTGTTTGTTACTAAAGTAAAAGATGAACCAATTGCGTTGTATTGCTTAAATATGCTGTAGTAATACATTAATGATTTTTTTTAAATAACTTGTGCGATACTTGTCGCTAACTTCTGCCCTCTCTCTGCCAGCGTATCGATAAACATATGACATTTGTCACGTTCAACTATTTTTGCAACAAGCTGAAGGGAGAGAGGGGAACTGTTCGTCACTAACTGTCTTCTCCTCGATGTATTAGGACGTGTTCCAGGATTTTGCCTAATTATTGTAAGTGTGAGCTTAGTTTTTTTTTTTTTTTTTTTTTTTTTAATTTCTGTAAACCCCCACAGTTAATTTGAAATATCTTACTTACTTACAATCCCTTCTCCATTCTCACTAAATTTAAAGTTATTTATTTTCAGCAGATGCAGTACTTCATAAAGTGATGCTCGGGTATTGTTGTTATTTGTTTCGCGATTGTACTAGAACATTCTCTGTGCAACTTTTATTTATTTCGTGTCTATGAATGGTTTATTACATTTTAATGTCTGCAGAAAAATCTTCGCTGTGTTTATGTTGTCCGATAATTTTGAAATTTTTGGCGACTATCATGATTAATTTTCAACACGGTCATAGAACAATACTAAACGAAACGCACAATCCCAGCATCAATTTATCGAAGTAATATTCCAGTCATTTCACCTAGAATCACTACAGAATATGACCGAAATATTAGTACCAGCCCTCAATAAGGTAAAATTTAGATTCCGCCGACTTCTTCTGTAATGTTGCTTTCTGGTGTTGTATTTGCTGCCGAAGTCACGACCGCTACCATTTAATGGCGGAATCCAATAATTTTGTTTAAATTGTCCCTTCCTTGTCAAAATTGCTCAGTATTTTCATTTAAAAATATTTCACTATCTGGTAAAATTTCATTTGCGGTCCCCAACCTCAACACCCCAACCGCAACACCCATTTACATACGAAAGCAGCATTACAAGAAGAATTGGCGACCGTGACAGGACTCGAACCTAATACATCGAGGAGAAGACAGTAAGTTTAATAATGATTCAGCAGCCAAGATCGCATTTTTCATTTATTATGTTACCGGTTTCGGCGTGCTCGACGCCATCTTCAGACCTATCGTAATTTACATAACTTCATGACATTTTTATATACTAAAAGAGTACATCCAGGTTGAGGCATCACCAAACATAAAATTACTAGTCACAAATAAAATATATACATCCATCTTCTAATGGTTCTGAAGCGAGGTACTTCAAAGTCTAAGTTCAATATTAATTAGTGTTAAACTGGACTTCAATTAAAATTAAACTTAGACTTTGAAGTACCTCGCTTCAGAACCATTAGAAGATGGATGTTTATATTTTATTTGTGACTAGTAATTTTATGTTTGGTGATGCCTGAACCTAGATGTACTCTTTTAGTATATAAAAAATGTCGTGAAGTTATGTAAATTACGGCAGGTCTGAAGATGGCGTCGAGCACGCCGAAACCGGTAACATAATAAATGAAAAATGTGATCTTGGCTGGAAAATCATTATTAAACAATTATAGATCGCCCCATCGAACTATGAGTTCCTTATATAAGACAGTAAGTGACGAATAGTTCCGCTCTCTTCCTTCAGCTTGCAAAAAAAGTTGAACGTGACAAATATCAAATGTTTATCGATACGCTGGCAGAAAGAGGGCAGAAGTTAGCGACAAGCATCGCACAAGTTATTTTTAAAAAATTTCATTAATGTATTACTACAATGCCAGAGTTGAAAACACTGTAACCCAGTGTCGGAGCAAAGTTTACATGCAAAGCGTACAAATTTAAATTTCCTCTCTGAAACATCGTCGGTCAATGTTTCGATCGATCGATACTCGGATATCGCTGCTCCATGACGAGTGCTGCTCGGTGAACAGGTAACAGTGTCCGTACATTCCGCAGGCGACGGACTGCAAGTACGTGCACAGGCGTGGATTTAATTCGCGGCAAGTGGTGGCGCAGGCTTCGCTACGCCGTTCGGGACGCCGCCGAGGCCGCCGACGCCGACGCAGACTTCGCCGCCGCCGCTGCTACTGTGCCACGCCAGCTCCCAGGAGGAAAATCAAGTCTAAAGTGAGGAGCCATTTTGACTGACAGATCCCGCCGTGCTCAGACGGAAGGGCCTCGCGCTTGCATACAAATGGCCTACTTTCGCAGCCCGCCCGGGCGCTGTGTGCTGCTTGCTTCGTTTCCAACAAAGTGATACGAACTGTCGAGGAGGGCGGGGGATATTTATTGTTATAAAGGCAGAAGGGAGAAAAGGGGTGCGCGTACGAGCGGGGAGGGGGGAGAGCCAAGTGTGCGACAGGGGTTGGTAGGAAGAGGGGGGAGGGGAGTAGCGGGATTCGGAGGGCACGAGGGTCGGGGGGGGGGGGGGAGGGGATGTGCGGAAGGAGCAAGCAGAGCCGAGCGCGGAAGGGGTGAGTGTTCGGAGGGGGCGCGGGGGCTACTTTGGTGAAACTCGTGCTCGATGGGGCCCCATTGCTACACGGCTGCAGCTTCCATTGCTGTATGCAGATAAGCCGCATTAATTGGGCCGAGTGGTGGCGCCGGGGTAGGGGTGTGAAGAGGGAGAGAAGTCGGAGATACGAGTCCCGGCAAAGCGCACTGCGCCTCTTTCCTTGTCTCTCTCCCTCTCCCTCCGTCCTCCTCTCCCCCCTCTGCGTCGCCACCGCCGCCGCTCCTTCTCCCTCCTTCCCCCCTCCCCCCCTACTCCACCTACCTTTTCCACTCTCGTCTCGCCTTCGTCTGTGTTTCGCGCGCGCTTGCACCACGCTCATTCCGACGCTCTCTCTCTCTCTCTCTCTCTCTCTATCTCTCTGTCTCGCTGAGCCCCCTCTTCCTCTCTCTAACTTTCGATGTTAAGAAGAGCTATCTGGGTTTGGCGCGTGAAGGGGTGTAAATTTTGGTCGTTCCACTATCACATTATATCGAGCATTTCCCTAATTTACTGCCTGTAATTAAAGGGTTACCCATGCGCTTCACGGCAACATTACAACTTTAAAGGACATTTGTAACGGGAAGTTTGAGTTTCCGGCGATGCGGCGCCGGCGTGTGAGAAGGGCCTAAGGTCTCGGGATCAACCTCTCCCCTCCCTCCCCCCTACTACCCCCCACCCTCATTCCGCTTTTTCCTCTCTTCCTTTTTCTGTCCTCTTCATGGTGGGAGCCGGTGTTGGTTTACAAGAGGTCAGAGCCGATGAGGACCAGTGTTCGGTAGACGTACGCGATCGGGGAACAAAAGAAACATCCTCTTCTCTCTTTTTTGTTCCTGAAAATAGCTGCTCATATCTCTGCTCAGCAAGCTCTCGGTAACAGATACGTGATACGTGGCACTTGCCGAGAAGAGTCGTACTCAGCCATTTACCTTTTGACACCATCTCACGTCACAATATCATTGAAATCAAATGTCTGTAAATCTATCGGACCAAACTGCGTGGTCATCAGTCCGTAGCTTACAAACTACTTAAACCTAGGTAAACTAACCTCAGGACAAACACACACACCCATGTCCCAGGGAGGACTCGCACCTCCACGGCGAGCAACTGCGCGATCCGCAGCGAGACGCTGTAGACCACTCGGCTACTCCACCGAGGCACACAATATTATTTTTAATTTTATGAAACTGAAGTATTTTCCGGAAAAATGACTCATAGGACAAAATTTTTGTTTCAGACAGCACTGCCTGCCAATACTTACTTTAAAAGTAGTGTGTGTTTGTTTGAATGAATGCTAAAGGTAGTATATGTGTGGGGCGAGCGTGTCACCGAATGTGTTAAGAGACCAAAAATGTTCAAATGTTCAAATGTTTGTAGAACTTATGGGATTTAACTACGGGGTCATCAGTCCCTAAGCTTACAAACTACTTATGAACTAGCTAAGACTAAGGACAGCACAAATATCCATGCCCGAGGGGGGGATTCGAACCCCCGACCGTAGTGGCCGTGCAGAACGTGACTGGAGCGCCTCAGTCCCCTGTTA
The DNA here is from genome assembly GCA_026315105.1 of Locusta migratoria. NCBI lineage: Eukaryota > Metazoa > Arthropoda > Insecta > Orthoptera > Acrididae > Locusta > Locusta migratoria. Next base: position 116,911,187 of record CM048744.1, on the reverse strand, counting down.
AGAGACCGTCCCCGCTAAAATTAACAAATAAATGCTCTGTTTTGGTTTTGGCTACAAAATAATTTGACTAAGCAATGAGACCTCATACCTTCCTTTGCCCTGTAACATTTAATTGCAACTGACATGGAATGCTATGATCTTACGTAAATCTGGTTTTGTTTGATGCGCAACGGATAACACTTTAAATTGTACAGTGGTTAATAAATTAACAGTAATTAAACTCGTAAGTTGTCTACACATTAATCTCGTATGTGAGAGACAATGTGAGCAAATGAAAAGTTGAGATCTATTAGCGTGCACCATATACCAGTAGCCAGACTATACATGCACAGTTCCACTGCGAGAGCCAACAGAAACTGCTACTACAGTGATAATTTTGTCACTTGAATAAATAGGATGTCAAGCAAAGATATTTGAGATTAATTGGATATCAAAATCAGTGCACTTGATAATGTGCCTATCTGTACAAAAATTAGCATACTGATTCAACGTAATAAAAAAATGTCCTACAAATCTGGTAATGGTTTCAAGTCTCGCTCACTGCACATATTTCTCATCTCTTTACGTGATCTACTTCTCTTCTAATCAGATAAATCACTTTAACTGTTACTAACATTAACTGACTTAATAATCTGAACTTTCATTAAAACTGAGAAAATCTCTAACTATGAACTTTTCTGGATTTATGAACAAACTACTTCCTGCTCTCATTAATAGACCAATTGATCATGACAAAATCCCTACACTGAACTGTTCTAATTAGCACATAAATTTACAAACACAATAATTATGTAACACTATCATAAGAAACAATGATCAAAACGGATAGCAATTCAAATTGGTGAAAGGAACGAGGAACTGGTAAAATGACTCAGGGTTAGATGATAAATGCAAGCTGCACTAAACAGTATTCATTAGCAAAAAACAAACACCAACTACAATATTTCAAATAGAGGCTACCAAACATAACAATATAATAGTACAAGTTTACCTTATTTGAGACAGATTAATTTTCATACAAAAATTATTATCAGCAGACTTGGCTGCGACTCTTCAAAAACTGTCTGAATTTTTACTCTTCGAGTCTAACACACAGACAGACTAACCCGACTGTTTCACGACTACTACCATAATCAGACATCGACTCTCCTTCACGAAGGTCACACACCGACTCCTTCAACGCAACAACTGCGAGCGCAAGACACACTCCAAAGATAAAATAAAGTCTTTGGTATACAGCAAAGATATGAAATTAAGTACAATATGTTATATCGATTAATGAAATGGTACAAAATATTACATAAATTTGTTTTCTACAGAATTATAGCTTAAGTTTTTGTAACAAAACATGCTCAAGGTTGTATGACAGACAAAAATTGAGTGAAAATTATTTTGCGTACTCCTTTCAACTTTCTATATATTTCAATAAGAACCTGATTGTAATGTACAAGCATACAAGTACATTAGTTATTACCATGATCATATATTCCGGAAAAATGACTCATACGACAAAATTTTTGTTTCAGACAGCACTGCCAATACTTACTTTTTAATATATTTCAACAAGAACATGATTATAATATACAAGCATACGAGTACATTAGTGATTACCATGATCATATATTGTTAGCACCCAGCTACATAGGGAGACATGAACATCATAATAAAGTAAGAGAGATCGAGCTATTAGAGAATGCAACTATAGAGAAATATCATAAAAGTGGTTCGATGAACCCTCTGGCATGCACTTCAATGTGACTTGCAGTGTATCCATATACGAGTAGATGTAGATTTAGACATGAGATTGTCAGTTTAGGATGCGATCTCAACATATTAAACTTATGCAGGTTTTTTTTTTTTTATTATTTATTTATTTCCCTAGGTCGCTTGTTCATGCCTTCTCATGACTAGTTTCTGCGAAACTGGATCGCCATATTCAGACACATTTTTCTGTCCTGTAAGACGTACACTTGTGAAACTGTAACAGAATTTAAATAATATGGGGCTATTCCGTATCAAAATATGATACAATTATGTACATGTCGTAACTGCACGTAACTTTTAGATGTGACATACTTGTGCATTGCCTTTATATATATATATATATATATATATATATATATATATATATATATATATATATATATATATATATAAAGGCAATATATATATATATATATATATATATATATATATATATATATATGTGCCGGGTGATCAAAAAGTCAGTATAAATTTGAAAACTTAATAAATCACGGAATAATGTAGATAGAGAGGTAAAAATTGACAAACATGCTTGGAATGACATGGGGTTTTATTAGAACAAAAAAAAAGAAGTATTGCTAGACGCATGCACATGCGCGCGTCGTTTGGTGATGATCGTGTGCTCAGCCGCCACTTTCGTCATGCTTGGCCTCCCAGGTCCCCAGACCTCAGTCCGAGCGATTATTGGCTTTGTGGTTACCTGAAGTCGCAAGTGTATCGTGACCGACCGACATCTCTCGGGACGCTGAAAGACAACATCCGACGCCAATGCCTCACCATAACTCCGGACACGCTTTACAGTGCTGTTCAAAACATTATTCCTCGACTACAGCTATTGTTGAGGAATGATGGTGAACATATCGAGCATTTCCTGTAAACAACATCATCTTTCCTTTGTCTTAACTTGTCATGCTAATTATTGCTTTTCTGATCAGATGAAGCGCCATCTGTCGGACATATTTGAACTTTTTTTTGTTCTAATAAAACTCCATGTCATTCCAAGCATATGTGTCAATTTTTACCTCTGTATCTACATTATTCCGGGATTTATTAAGTTTTCAAATTTATACTGACTTTTTGATCACCCGGTATATTCTCTGCCAATAAAGATCAGTGAATAGTCCTGAAACATTATTGGTAGATGAACTATCAACTACAGTTACCTTACTGTCCTTCGAAATAGTCACCTCCCATAGCTAGCCCAGGCACTACTGAGCTCTGCGATACACATCCTGCAAACTTTGACGAAGTCTTCCTTTGGGATGGTGCTCAAGAGACTCGGTACGTTTCCTTGTATGTCAAGAATATCCTCAAATCTCTTTTCTTTCACAGCGAGTTTGAGTCGAGGGAGTAGAAAGAAGTCCGGAGGATTGAGATCCAGCGAGTATGGTGGGCGTTGAAGTTGCACCACCAACTCTTTTTTTTTTTTTTTTTTGTTGCCAAGAACTGTTTGACTATATTGGTTGTGTGAGGGCGAGCGTTGCCTTGCAACTGGAACATCCACCATAGTCGCCGGATCTCAGTTCTTCAGACGTCCTATTCCCGCGACTCTTAACACTCTTTGAAAGGAAAAATATTTGGCGATATTTCTGATTATTATGTAATAAAATTCCAATTGCTGCTTTAAATACAAGTATGATTTATTACGATAGGATCTATTTCGGCTTTACTGCCATCTTCAGGTAATCTATGAATAAAAACATTATCAAACATACATCGAATTTTATGATTACCGTAATTGTAACTTCTATTACTGAATACACATACGTCTGATGGTTGTGACATCGACATACTTCGTTGGGTTTCGTGTTGTCAACATCCCAACAGCATATAAATATATTATAACGTTGGTTATCTGTCAAGTAGCTGTAAAACATCAATAAGAAAATCGATAAACATTTTGAGAACAAATATTGTTTTAATAAAATCTACGAAGCAATAAATAAATTAACAGCACGAAAACCGAAGAGTAATGTGATGATTACAGTACGATAAAATTGTGAACGTTAGACCGTGGAAGAAACGAGAAGATCAGAAGAGGCTTTGTGAACGACTCGCATAAGCAGAATCGCCTCTGAAAGTCCAACAACTTACGCTGGGATACACCTGCAAGTGTTAGGGAATAGGCAAAAGATATTAACAGAACTTAGAGAGCATCTACCGTTACTTTTTTTGGGAGGTTTCAGTTCATGACTTTGCGTCAGTTGAAAACAACGAAAGAAAAACTTGAAAACACAGAAGGTGCTTGTAATAACAATAACCCTTCTGGAAGTAGACTGTACATTTGACAACAAATTATGTGAACTGAAATGATCAAATAACTTTGAATATAAAACATTTTTTTTTTTTTTTCAAATCAGTCAAAGATTGTTGATTATTTAAATAATGGCCGGCTCCGGCCTATTTGATTGTCCTCAGATATATAAATATTTACATAAATGTACTTCATGCATGTAATACTACGAAGGTGAGAGTAAATACACTCCTGGCCATTAAAATTGTTACACCACGAAGATGACGTGCTTTAGACGCGAAATTTAACCGACAGAAAGAAGATGCTGTGGTATGCGAATGATTAGCTTTTCAGAGCATTCACACAAGGTTGGTGCCGGTGGCGACACCTACAACGTGGTTGACAGCAGTTGACGGACGTTGTTTAGTGACACGTTGTTTCCTCGTGTAAGGAGGAGAAATGCGTACCATCAAGTTTCCGATTTTGATAAAGGTCGGATTGTAGCCTATTGCGATTGCGATTTATAGGATCGCGACATTGCTGCTCGCGTTGGTCGCGATCCAATGACTGTTAGCAGAATAAGGAATCGGTGGTTTCAGGAGGGCAATACGGAACGCCGTGCTGGAGCCCAACGGCCTCATATCAGTAGCAGTCGAGATGACAGGCATCTTATCCGCATGGCTGTAACGGATCGTGCAGCCACGTCTCGATCCCTGAGTCAACAGATGGGGACGTTTGCAAGACAACAACGATCTACACGAACAGTTCGACGACGTTTGCAGCAGTATGGACTATCAGCTCGGAGAACAAGGCTGCGGTTACCGTTGACACTGCATCACAGACAGGAGCGCCTGCGATGGTGTACGCAACGTCGAACCTGTGTGCACAAATGGCAAAACGTCATTTTTTCGGATGAATACAGGTCCTGTTTACAGCATCATGATGATCGCATCCGTGTTTGGCGACCTCGCGGTGAACGCACATTGGAAGCGTGTATTCGTCATCGCCATACTGGTGTATCACCCGGCGTGTTGGTATGGGGTGCCATTGGTTACACGTCTCGGTCACCTCTTGTTCCCATCGACGGTACTTTGAACAGTGGCCGTTACAATCCAGATGTGTTACGACCCGTGGCTCTACCCTTCATTCAATCCCTGCATTTGAGCGGGATAATGCACGACCGCATGTTGCAGATCCTGTACGGGCCTTTGTGGATACGGAAAATGTTCGACTGCTGTCCTGGCCAGCACATTCTAACCAATTGAAAACGCTGGTCAATGGTGGCCGAGCAACTGGCTCGTCACAATACGCCATTCACTACTCTTGATGAACTGTGGTATCGTGTTGCATCTGCATGGGCATCTGTACCTGTACACGCCAGCCGGCCGCGGTGGACGAGGAGACTGAAGCGCTTCAGTCACCGTCTGCACGGCCACTACGGTCGGGGGTTCGAATCCCCCCTCGGGCATGGATATTTGTGCCGTCTTTAGTATAAGGTAGTTCATAAGTAGTTTGTAAGTTTAGGGACTGATGACCCCGTAGTTAACTCCCATAAGCTTAACAAACATTTGAACATTTTGTACACGCCAATCAAGCTCTGTTTGACTCAATGCCCAGGCGTATCAAGGCCGTTATTACGGCCAGATGTGGTTTTTGTGGGTATTTCGCAGGATCTATGCACCCTAATTGCGTGAAAATGTAATCACATGTCAATTCTAGTATAACATATTTGTCCAATGAATACCCGTTTATCATCTGCATTTCTTCTTGGTGTAGCAATTTTAATGAAAAGTAGTGTACGTCGCAAACTGAGGCAGACATGCCAGTACTGCGCGCTGTCTAGAGGTATTTCTCTACCACTATGACACATCCGTCTTGTTGGTTGCATCAGTTTAAGGAACTAAATAGTTACAGCTCAAGAGTGTCACTTACAGGATGCAAACGTTGCCAAAAAATTTACAAGCTCCAAGCTTTTAAAGCCTTCTCGAACGAAGGGACCATTATTTAAATTTACGGGTGGATTCATCTGAAAAGTAAAGCAATTTTCAGTCCTGTAAAGGCAGTACTGGCATGTCTACCTCAGTTTGCGACTTATTTACTGGCTCATCCTCGTATATGTACGTACATATCTACGAGATATCTATGTACTCTCACCATCACATCTTGCTATGCAGCGTCATTTTTGTCTGTGGATATTGACAACCACGTATAATCGTCAGTGCAATATGCAACGCCCACGAATGAACCCCTAGAGTCGTGGTGATGCAACAGTTTTTCATGTGTATATTACTTGTTATTGATGACGATATTTCTTCAGAAATTTCATTAAGCATACTTACAAGACCATAATTATTAGATCTGTCAAAGAAAGAGTTTTTTTAGCCCACGTATAAATATTGTTAAAACTTACTTTTTAAATAAAGCTATGAAAATAATTTGCATGAATTATTTTATACTTGGATTTTGGAACGCCTTTTCATGTGAACATTCCCATTGGCTGAGTTTGAGATCACGCGACAAACTCCACCCACCAGCAACAGTTACTGAACGGGCAACAGTAAATCTGTTCCGTCGAGTCCAGTCTGAGCCACATGGGGAAACGCCACTTTAATTTCACTCTTACTTCTACATCTACATATATACTCTGCAAATCAAATTTAAGTGCCTGTCAGAGTGTTCATCAACCAGTTTCATAACTTTTCTCTACCGTTCCATTCTCTAATAGCGCGCGTGAAGAAATAACAACTAAATCGTACCGTTTTCGATCTGATTTCTCTTATTTCATTTGGATGTTTATGTCTCCCTAAGTTGGTGGATGCCAGCAAAATATTTTCACATTCAGAAGTAAAAGTCGGTGATTGAAACTTCGCAAACAGATCACGCCGCAGTGAATAACGTCTTTCTTTTAATGATTTCGACCCTAATTCGTGCAACATTTTCGTGACGCTTCCCCCCCCCCCCCCCCCCCCCGTAACGTGATAAAACGAGCTGCCCTTCTCTGAACCTTCTCAATATCTTCCGTCAGTACCATCTGGTGAGGGTCCGATGCGGTGGAGTAGCCGAGCGGTCTAAAGCGTCTCGCTGCGGAGCGCGCGGTTGCTCGCCGTGGAGGTTCGAGTCCTCCCTGGGCCATGGGTGTGTGTGTGTGTGTGTGTTTGTCCTTAGGTTAGTTTACCTTAGTTTAAGTAGTTTGTAAGCTACGGACTGATGACCGCGCAGTTTGGTCCGATAGATTTACAAACATTCGAACATTCGGTGAGGGTCCCACAACGGGTAACAGTACTCCAGGAGGGGCCGCACAAGTGTGATGTAGGCAGTCTCTTTGGTGGAGCTGGTGCATCTTCGAAGCGTTCTGCCAATGAAACGTAATCTTTGTTTCGCCTTCCCCACAATGTTTTCTATGTGTTCTATCCAGTCTAAGTTGTACGTAATTGTAACTCCTAGGTATTTGGTAGAATTTACGACCCTAAGGTTTGACTGATTTATCGTTTAAATGAAGTTCAGCGGATTTCTTTTAGCGCTCATGTGTATTACTTCACACTTTTCTTTATTTAGTGTCAATTGCCAATTTTCGCACCATATAGAAATTTTGTCTAAATCGCTTTGCAGTTGGTTTTGATCCTCTGTTGACTTCACTAACCGACAAACGACAGCGTCATCCGCGAACAGTCTAAGGGAGCTATTCACATTGTCTCCTAAATCGTTTTTAAAACAAGGAAGAGTAGGGGACCTATAACGCTTCCCTGGGGAACGCCAGATATCACTTCTGTTTTACTCGATGACTTACCGTCAATTACAATGAACTTTGTCCTTTCTGAGAGGAAATCGTGAATCCAATCGCATAACTGTACATGTATTGCACATGTATTAAACTGACCTCACTCTACAAATTTCTTAGGTACTTATTTCCAGATCTGAAGATGGCAAACAAATGGGTCGCAACCAGTCATGACTCAAATAAATGATTAATACGCTCTTTGACCGATTTACTAAGCACCAATAGATCGCTGTTGCACCCAACTATGCTGTCAGAAATCTTCAAAAAAGTGCTTGTGTTCTAGAAAAGAAAATCCTGATCTCTTGGCACATTAAATTTTCATGCCTGTTAAAACTATGTGCACTTATTCCACATTATATGTTACTTGCCTGGAGTCTGGCTGAATTAAAATAGATGTTCCTGTTCTCTGACGCATGCTGCAATCCGCTCATATTTAGTCGTATTACCAGCACGCATAAAAAGAGCTCTTGGCTGCAGTAAGTCCTTTCATCACGATGCGAGAATCTCAGCTTGGCACGCACTGGGCACGGAGCCCTGCACAATAAATTCGTGGCTCGTCATTTATCTCGGCGTAAACTGTATGCTAGACTGGCGCATGTGAATAAACTTATCTGAACCAGGCGAGCTGTGTCCGGCCATTACACCAGACAGGCGGCCGAGGTCGTCTGCGCTGCTTGAAGTACGCCTTCTGCCGCACGCGTCTGAAATGGCGCCAAGCGATGACAGACTTCTTGACCCGGTTTCGCCCCCGCATACGTCATCCGTAATGTCGCGTTTGGCGCCACGACTGTCTGGCGCCTCATTGCGCACTCTCGCATTATACGGTTGACTGTCGAAAGCTGAGCACTGCGGCGAAGATGATGGAGGACCTGCTCGATAACTTCGTTACTTTTTTTACAGCGAATAGCACACTGGCCGACGTGATTCTTGGAAATATTCAGTCAATGACGCCCCAAATTCGCCACAAATACAGTGTAAAGGAGCGTCCTTACCACTTACCACGTTTGAGTTCAGCTACTTATGCTATTATGGTCATTGCAAAATTTGATGATATACACCATAGTAAATTAGCTTACTATGCACATTTTCATTCACTGCTTTCATATGGGATCATATTCTGGGGCAATTCAACATCGAGTAAAAAAAGTATTCATTGCACAAAATTGTGTAATCAGAATAATTACTGAAGTCCGTCCGAGATCATCCTGCAAACATTTATTTAAGGATCTAGGGAGCTTTACTGTACCTTTACATATACAGGGTGTCCCAACTATCATGTTCACTCAAAATATCTCTGGAACAATAACAGATATTTGAAATGTACGGCTGGGGCCCATGAATGTACATATTTGGAAACATTCTAAGACGAAAGCAAATGTGTTTTTAACACAAACTTATGTTTTTTTAAATGGACACCCTATATTTTTTCTTCGGAAATCCATAGCATGACAAATAACATAACCAATGGCATTGATTGCATTGCAATATTCCAATTACATCCTGAGATACTGCGTCGCGAAGTTGACGCTTGAAATACGCAAAACGCGCGGCTAACGCACGTCCTGAGAATCAGGCAGAACCCCATGCTGCTCAGGACGTGCGCTAGCCGCGCGTTTCGCGTATTTCAAGCGTCAACTTCGCGTCGCAATATCTCGGGATGTAACTGGAATATTGCGATGCAATCAATGCCATTGTTTATGTGATTTGTCATGCTATGGATTGCTGAAGAAAAAATATAGGGTGTCCATTTAAAAAACAAAACAAAAGTTTCTGTTAAAAAAACACATTTGCTTTCGTTTTAGAATGTTTCCAAATATGTACATTCATGGGCCCCAGCCGTACATTGATACCGGTGAAAGTTGTTTTCCAATAGCTGTTATTGTTCCAGAGGTATTTTGGGTGGACAAGATACCTGGGACACCCTATAAATGTGTGTGTGTGTGTGTGTGTGTGTGTGTGTGTGTGTCCAATTCAAAAGTAATAACATTGTGCATAGTTACAACACTAGAAGAAAGGGTGTAATTCACTATTCAATGTTAAATCTAACTTTGCAGAGAAAGGGGTGAATAATACTGCCACAAAAGTCTTCGGTCACTTACCAAGTAGCATCAAAAGCCTGAGAGATAGTCAACTGGTATGTAAAAAGAAATTAAAGGAATTTCTAAATAGCAACTCCTTTTACACTTTAGATGGATTTTTAGATAAAACTTATTTCCATTTAAAAAAAAAAGTTTTTTTAATCCTTGAAATATTTTCATGCATAGACACCATTTATTAACACGTTCCACATCATTGCGAAATGTTGCATATTTGATCTATGGAACAAGTAGTAATCTAATCTAATCTACCACTGTGAGTTACACAAATCCGCAGCCTGGTATAGAGAGATAAACAATAAAATTTCATAAAGAAAACAGTAGAGATACTTAGATTTTCGTGTATATTAATTTGATAACATTGGTTCTATTTTTTTCTTCATATGACTTCCTTCTCCTATTCCCTCTATAAATCCCTCCTGCCTTCCTCATCCTTCCCTCCTTACAGCTTCTTTCTCTCTCCCCCCCTCCCACTATCTGTCTTGTGTCTTCATCCTTCCCGCTTCTATCTGTTCACCCACCCCCCTCTCCTCTCCCCCTCCACCTCTCTCTACACTTCCTCCTCCTCCTCTTCCTCCTCCTCCTCCTATCCCCTTCACACTCTTATCAGCCTATCACGGATATGTGAAAGCTGCACCCTGAGCAATTTGCACCTACTACAAATCTATGAAATTTGCCCCCTCTATACCTGGAAACTAACAAGTTACATTTGTCATTACTTACGGTCAATTGCATCTTTTCGCACTATACAGGAATTTTGTGCAAATAATTTTTTTTTCAGTTGGCTTTATCTTTTAATGTCTTTACTAATCGGTTGGAAACACCATGAAAAGCGAACACTGTAAAAAGGAATTTTTTTTTTAATCCTTAAAATATTTTCATGCATAGACACCATTTATTAACACGTTCCACATCATTGCGAAATGTTGCATATTTGATCTATGGAACAAGTATTAATCTAATCTAATCTACCACTGTGAATTACGCAAATCCGCAGCCTGGTATAGAGAGATAAACAATAAAATTTCATAAAGAAAACAGTAGAGATACTTAGATTTTCGTGTATATTAATTTCATAACATTGGTTCTATTTTTTTCTTCATACGACTTCCTTCTCCTATTCCCTCTATAAATCCCTCCTGCCTTCCTCATCCTTCCCTCCTTACAGCTTCTTTCTCTCTCCCCCCCCTCCCACTATTTGTCTTGTGTCTTCATCCTTTCCGCTTCTATCTGTTCATCTCCCCCCCCCTCTCGTCTCCCCCTCCACCTCTCTCTACACTTCCTCCTCCTCCTCTTCCTCCTCCTCCTCTTCATCCACCTCCTCTTCCTCTTCCTCCTCCTCCTCCTATCCCCTTCACACTCTTATCAGCCTATCACGGATATGTGAAAGCTGCACCCTGTGCAATTTGCACCTACTGGAAATCTATGAAATTTGCCCCCTCTATACTTGGAAACTAACAAGTTACATTTGTCATTACTTACGGTCAATTGCATCTTTTCGCACTATACAGGAATTTTGTGCAAATAATTTTTTTTTCAGTTGGCTTTATCTTTTAATGTCTTTACTAATCGGTTGGAAACACCATAAAAAGCGAACACTGTAAAAAGGAACATTTTCAAAGTGTCTCACCGATACTGAAATCATAGTAATTAAAAAGAAAACTTAAGGTGTAATCAATACTTACTAAACTAATTTTAGCTGCCCATAGGTGTAATTGTACATGTTGGTCAGTGTTATTGATAGTAGGGTAGTAATGAATTGGACAGGAATCACCTGTGTCAGTATAACATATGATTATACTTATTTATTTATTTATTATTCAATTCAGCTTTATGTATCTATTATTTGTGGGTCTCGGTATAGAAATCTGTTACACACAAATGCAACTAACAATATAAGCCCGCGATAAATGATGCAGTCCTGCAGTTGGGTGTTCAGCAACTTGAATCTTCCGTATTCCACGTAACAATGTCAGAAGCAGCAAAAGCATCACATGCAACTGGAAACGTAGCTTTCTTTTAGTCATGCTTTACCACTTTGTTGAATGTGGGTGCACTGAACTGATTATGCATGAGTGAAGAAAGGCTGATGACAGTTCAGTATCAATGTTCTCGAATAACACTCGCTCATATATACGTTTAGTGATTTTTTTCCATTGGCGAAAAGAATATATATCCAAAGGTCGATCAAGGCAAGTTGCATCATGTGGAATGGCTGATACCTTTATGTGTTTATCTAAAATTTCGAACAGATCCTTTGATGGAGTGAAAATGAAACCAGGACCTGACTACATTTTGTTTCAACATTGGGAGAGTGACAGGTATCTCGCCATTCTTCAAGAAAACACCTGTCGTCTTTTGCTGATTTTGAATCAGTTACGTATAGGTCCATAGAATGGTTCATGTTCTTTTGTACAAGGGGACCAAATGTACCAACTGATCCACGGGAAGCAATGAATAGTGAAGAAAGACGTCTACCTTCCACGGAAAAAAAATTGCTGAATTATGTAGAAAGTGATATTCACTCAGACAATCATATCTCTTTTATTCATACTAGATAGTTTGCAGTGCCTGTGAATGTCATGATTAATCCTGATTGGTCGGTATTAAGAATTTCAGCTGCTGAATAACTTCCAGCGCTTGACTTTGAGACTTCCAGTCTTAAACGTTCACACCCAGGTAAGCCCAGCGTTGAAATCAGTCAGTCCAAGCGATCTAGCTTTCGTGCATTCCCACCATCTTATACCAACATCATGCACAACCATTAGATTAGCGGTTGTCTCTTGAAAACTAGACCAAACAACCCGATGTGACCTTGGGTTTCTCACGTATGGTTCCTAGTTGTTCATAATACCTCTGATAACGAGAGAGGTAGTTCTTGTCCTTGACTCTTCTGTACTGGTGCATAATTGTTTTCAGCGACCAGCCTTAATATTTTCCTACAGTTACCTTCTTGACATACTCAAAATGAACATAGTCATTATCTGCAACGTCAGTTAAATTAGTTAGCAATCAGTAACGTTCTCGTAAGGCATTTCCACCAATTCTTTGCCCTCCAGAATATCAGTTATAATGGCAACTTCAACTTTCTAGATCAATGTCTCTTCCTTCTACGTGTACTTCACGTGATGAAGACGATAATTCAGTCTAACACTTCGTTTGCATCATTGTGTACGATACAATCACATATATAAAATGTCCGCTTACAGTACACTGTTTCACTCACAAATAGATACCGTAAGTCATAATGCACTTCTCTAGCACTTCCCACTGCTACTGACGGTCTGTTACTCACCAGTCAGCATGGACAGCTGAAACGTGCGTTACTGCCATTTAGCAGATCGGTAATGCCTTTGTAGTAAAGATGGCATCACTTCGCGCGAGACACTTCGCGAATATACCTTGTAACATGGCTACATATATTGTCTCCTGAAGCATTTATATAAATTAGGAACGGAGAAGGACTTTGACGTTTTCGTGCGGAATAACAGACATATCTTCTCTTTTACTCGATGACTTTTCATCCGTTACTATCAGTAGTCACCTTTCTGACATTACATTATAAATCCTGTAACTCCCAAATGTTATCCCCAACCGCGAGGGAATGGCCGTCTGGGGCGTCATTTTACGGATTTCGCGGCCGCTCCAGCTGGAAGTTCTAGTCCTCCCTGTGACATGTGTGTGTGTGTGTGTGTGTGTGTTTGTGTGTGTTGTCCTTAGTTTGTAAGTTAGTATAATTAGTTTGTAAGTCTAGGGACCGATGGCTGTATTAGTTTGGTCCCTTAGGTTTATAAACATTTTGTTGATTATTCCGAGATACATGGGGTTTAAATATTTTGATGGGAATTCATATCACTACATAACTCTGGTTGCAAAGTTCTTCGCGTCATTCAAACATTAGCCAAATTAAAATCGATGTAGTTTCTTGTACTGCTGCTGGTAGGGGTTTTTGGGAGATTCGCGTTTTCTTTATCCACAAATCGAAGCAATACTGTGTCCTTTAGCAACATTCTGGTGTTCTTGGAGCATTCAATTTACTTGAAGTTATTTGAAATGAAAAATGCAGAAAGGCTATGGGAAGAAAAGCGTTTCTGAAGAAGCGAAACATGTTGACATCCAATATTAGTATAAATGTTAGGAAGTCCTTTCTGAAAGCATTTGTCTGGAGTGTAGCATTATATGGAAGTGAAGCGTGGACAATAAGGAGTTCAGACAAAAAGATGATAGAAGCTTTTGAAATGTAGTGCTACAAAGGAATGGTGAAAATTAGATGGGTAGATCACGTAACTAATGAGGAGGTGCTCAACAGAATTGGGGAGAAAAGGAAATTCTGGCGTATTATGACTAAGAGAAGGGATAGGTTGGTGGGACACATCCTGAGACGTCAAGGAATCGTCAACTTAGCATTAGAAGGAAGTGTGTGGGGTAAAAATCGTAGAGGGAGACCGAGGGACGAATATAGTAAGCAGATCCAAAGGGATGTGGGTTGCCGAAAGTATTCTCAGATGAAGAGACTTGCACAGGACAGGTTAGTGTGGAGAGCTGCAGCAAACCAGTCTGCGGATTGAAGACTACAACTGCAACAACAACAACAAAAACATTGAAGAAGAGCAGTAATATATACTCTGTTTTAATGAATATTTGCATAGATTTTTGGTGAACCAGAGACAACTTGCGCCAGCACAGTTTATGCACTCTTTCCTTAAATAACTCCTTTAATTTTTAAGTTAGAAATAAAAATGAATTTTCGAAGTAACACATATTTCAAAAAGCATTAACATTCGTAGAAAAAGAATTGATGAGTTTCTTGAAATTTTGTGTAACAAACTGGACTGCAGTAAGTCGGCAAGAAGCATCGACAATCGGCAACCCTTCGTCCGCAAGTGTAACTCACGAGTGCATATTTACAAGGCGTTGCCCAGTACGTTAGCAGCTGAAGAGGACAGGGCACAACAGAATCCCCCGGTGACACGGATCTATTTCTTCCGCAGCATCACGTGCCCGGAAATACTTCCTCATTCTACCTCTGCGCCCCGACTATATATAGGGGCGAAGCCCCATGCATCGGCACGTGACGCAGAGGATACCGTGCTCGTGGTTTCTCCAACGAGATGGTCGTCCACTGCAGTTTGGTCGAGCTTGATCTCTGTGAGTCTACGAGACTGACTCGGGTATCCAGTTTTTGATTGTCCGACTGCACTCGTGCTGCCCCGATAATTAATTTTTTTGACTAGAACAACGTTGCAGAATTGGTTCCAATTTCCCGGTTCCAACCAAAATTTTCAGGAGCTTTCCCTTCGTTGTAAGGCATATGTCGGAACTGATAATACCCTCCCACTTATTCGAGAGGCTTCCTTGTCCAGCGACTCACGACCTAACCCTGTTCCGTTGGTAGACTTCGTCCATGCTTGACTGCTTACGTCTTACCATTGTCATGAATCCAGCCCCAAGAAACATATTTGTATAGATTAATTAAGGATCCGACACCATTTTTATAGATGTAGAATGTTCATTAATTCAGTCATTTTTCTATGTACAGGCTACATATTATCAATACTTCAGTTTGATTCGAAATTTTCCGTAAATATAGAGAGTAAAGTAACAGTCAACCAGATCAATTTTTGCATTACTTTGTCCAAAATCTACACTGCATAATTATATTGTAATGCAAATAGCGTTATAAAAAACTTTGTTACACCTTAAACATTACCGTTTCGACCATTTTCTGTCAAATTACTTTAATTACAGTCTCGTAATAATAATGACCTTGTTGCCTGGTAACATTATGCAAATATTAACATTTTTACAACAATATGATTACTACCATTTCCTGAAGTAACGTAAAGCATCCTAAACAGTTTGGCATAATCAGTTTATAATGAAACTATAAGGCTAGTTAATTATTTAACAATTTCAATTATATAAACAATCCCATTCTAAACCAGCCATATTTTGCGTACGTGTTTGATGTCTAATTTCATCCGAATTACAACTACTTGTAAAATTGTAAACGAAGGCTTCCGCGGCCGTTGTCATTGTTAATAAAACTCTTCTGGGTATTGGACCGCAACGTCAATATATCAAATATTTCACCGACTTTTCGGCCACTGTTGCAAGCGGCCATCTTCTGGGTGTTACGTTTACTTGTAAAATTGTTCGCCGTTTGTGGTGATTAACCTTGTGTATATCTCATTTGTGAAAAACGTCTAATTTCGTTACGGAAATGAAACTCAGTAATTTTATTGTACCAACTTTATTCCAGAACATTCTAGAAGCTGGCATCTATATATACATGCGCGTTGTAAGACGAAGAGTCTAAGTATGTAGTGTGTAGTGAACAGTTGTTGATCAGACGCGATATGGTTTGTCAATGTAAAGTTTTTACCGATGCAATAACAATTTGTCAACTGAAGCAACATTTGTAGTGTCTAAGACTAATAAAAAGCCGGCTCATTACATGATACCTTAACAGGATATAAGGAGGCTAGCTGTCATTGTGGGATAAAAACAGGTGTTGAAATTTATGACTTTAACGAAGTTGTGGCGGTTCTGTACTATCAGATAGACATATCGTCACACCATACATAAGAATTTCTTCCCTGGCTCCTACCTGAATGAAGAAGTTAGTTTTCGTTCTGAAGGCTTTACTGATTGAGAGTAAACAGCTACTTGTGTTCCACAATAAAGATGTTTTCTGAACCCAATATGACTTTTTGTTCGATAGATAAGTGGTTCCCAAACTGCGGATCGCGGAGTCTATTCAGATGGGTCGACGGACGGCTTTAAAGCACGAAAATGTAAAATATTTTAAATCTGAAAAAAATGAAAGTTTATTTCAAGAGGAAAGTTTTATAATCTAACAAGTTATTATAAAAAACTTTTAACAAAGAAGCAGAGTGTGGGTAATGTACGCAGGGCGATACAAGGACAAAACAGCTCATCATTCGATCGTAACTGTGTAAAAGGTACGCCGCTTCCTCTTCCATTTGCAACAAGTCTCATAGAAGTAACTCCCCGCAATTTCCAAATATTTATCTTTTTCTGGCTGTGAGATCTTAACGAGTGTGTATTTGTGATAACAGTGTGCTTTGTTTTATTGTATACTACACTTCCGTATTTCAGTATGGGCGCCCAGATTAAGAGTAGCTCGTCCCATGTCGAGTGGAGAGGGAGACTATTAAGAGGTTACCAATATAGCATTTGAAGGAATTAGTGGCATACACAACTAGTTAGTTACGAGAGCGTGCATTTTCTACTTTGTTTCTTAATTGAAAACATGAAAAACTTTGGGCGATATAAGATTTACGCCCAAAATCAACAAGGTTTTAGCCAGATACAGAAAGTGACATTAACACCAAGACTAAATACTGCCATAAATGTCATTTCTTTTGCCACTAACTCGTCTAGAATAATATATATTGTTTTATTTTGATAGAAAATACTGTTTCATTTTTCTACAAATATTCCCATTCGAAAAATATGGGAACATTTATAGAAAAAAAGTATTAATATCTGTGCAGTCAGAGTATACATATATGTAGGGTCGCGAAAATTTCTCCAGGAAGATTGTGGGTTCCAATACAATAAAAATTGGGAACCACTTGTAATGAATCCAGCCCAAATAAACATTTGTACATATTAATGAAGAACCCGATACCATTTTTATCAATGTAGAATGTTCACTAATGTTCAGTCATTTCTATATCTAAAGGCTACATAAATGCCAATACTGCAGTTTCATTCGAAATTCTCCATAAATATGAAGAGTAATATAGCAGTAAACAAATCAATTTTTGCAATATTAATGAAATAAAATTTTCAAAATACTCTGCAAAATCAACACTGCATAATTATATTGTAGTGTTAGAAAAAAACTTTGTTACGCCTTAAGTTTAAGCGTTTCAATCATTTTCCGTTTACTTTTTCGTTTAATTACAGTTTACAAAATTCTCCTTTGAATGGATTGTGGAGTATGTAGTCATATTTTCCATACGTGTCTAATACATAATTTAATCCGATTTACAACTATATAAAAAGCGTATATATATATATATATATATATATATATATATATATATCTGTGTGTGTGTGTGTGGGTGGGTGGGTGGGTGGGTGTCTCTGTGTGTGTGTGTGTGTGTGTGTGTGTGTGTGTGTGTGCGCGCGCGCTGTGACACGAAGTGTCTAAGTGTGTCTAAGTATGTAGAATATAGTGAGCAGTCGTTGATCAGACACGATATGATTTGTCAATGTAAAGTTTTTACCGATGCAATAAGAGTTTGTAGTATCTATGACTAATGAAAAAGCCGAGACATGACATAAAACAATTACAGGATGTAAGGAGACTGGCTGCCATCGTGGGATAACCTTATAACTCTAATGTAGTTGTGGCGGTTCCGTACAATCAAATAGACATTATCGTCACACCATCCATAAGAACTTCTCCCTAGGCCCCAACCTGACTGAAGAAGTTACTTTTTTGTTCTGAAGGCGTTACTGATTGGGAGTAAACAGCTACTTATGTTTCACAAGAAAGATGTTCTCTGAACCCAAGGTGACTTTTTGTCAATAGATCTATGGTTCCCAAACCG
This sequence comes from Locusta migratoria, assembly GCA_026315105.1. Classification (NCBI taxonomy): domain Eukaryota; kingdom Metazoa; phylum Arthropoda; class Insecta; order Orthoptera; family Acrididae; genus Locusta; species Locusta migratoria. The sequence goes on along the minus strand of CM048744.1, from coordinate 116,892,728 downwards.
TTGGCCTGGAGTCTATTCAGGTCGGTCGCCGGTCGACTTTAAAACACTTTCTAAATACCTATGTGGGTAATAACGTACACAAGGCGAAACAGGAATGACGTAGTCGTAGCATTCGATCGTAGTTGCGAAATAGAAACGTCCGCACTTTGTGCAAAATCAACACTGCATAATTATATTGTAATGTTATAAAAAAAAACTTTGTTATGCCTTAAATTTAACCGTTTTAATTATTTTCTGTCAAATTACTTTCGTTTAATTACAGTTTATAAAATTCTCATTTGCGACAAGTCTCGTAGAAGTAATTCACCGTAATTTCCAATTTATTTGTTCTTTCTCTGACTGAGAGATCTCAGAGTGTGTGTGTTCATGATTATTTTTTTACTGTATTTCAGTATGGGCGGGAGGATTAAGACGAGCTCGTCCTATATCGAGTGGAGAGGGAAACTATTAAGAGGTTACCAATATAACATTGAAGAAATTAGGGGGATCCACAACTAGTTAGTTACGCGAGCATGCATTTCTAGTTTAGCTTTCGCTATTAAAGAAAAAAAACTTTGTGCAATAAATGATTCGCGCCTAAAATCAACAAATATATATATTTGGAAACCACCGCAATAGATCATTTTCTTGGACGTCATTCATAATGCTCTTTATATTATTTTAATCTCATACTGTCACATCGTTGATATGGCTACTGTTATTTTGTTTTGGCGTGGTTAGTTCAAGGGGTGAACAGATGATGGCCTTCCTACCCCTGACCTAACTACCTCTTCCCTCTCTGCTCCCGGGGATGATATGTGTGTAACCCAACTGTCTTCTAAATTTTTTTTTCTGAATTTAGTACCAGTCCGGTATCCATCTAACGGGCTGTGGAAAACCGCCTGAAAACACACTCGTCGTTAACATGTTGGGCGGATTCGAGACGTGCTCGGCGCTCCTCCCCGTAACGGAAGAGGGCGCAATAACCCGCTCGGCTATCGGGGTAGGTCAGTTTTCAAACACAGTTGGGCCTATATGTTCCAAAATGGAATTGCAAATCGAAGTCAGTGATTTAGTAGAGATTACTTCTTCTTAATTTCTTGAGTACTAGTGTCAACTGTGCCGCTTTTTAATCTTCAGATACCAATCTCTTTTCGAGGAAGTAAAGAAGCTATTATATCAGCATGCTCTGAAAGGATTCTGATGTAAACTCTGGAATGGAAGACATGCCATTGTCGAGTGATTTCCGTTGCTTTACCATAAGAAGTTTATGTACTCAGTTGTTTATATGTGTAGCGAGCCTTAATTTGAATTCTGTTATTCTTATTTTCTTTTCTTTAAGAAATGTGTTTTGGGAAACAGTTTTATTTTAATGACTCTTTTTAATGGCACTCTCTTGGTTGCATTACGATCAGTAAAGCGCAATGAATGTTCTCGTTGTGTCTTGTTGATGGTGTATTTTCCATACAACCAGAATCTCTTACGTTTGTGTGCTTCGAGACAAATTTTCACTGTGGAAACTATTTAAATTACCTCGCATATCCCTACAAATATTACAGACAAGTTTTGTGAGATTAGATTGATTCCAGTTGAGACTCTTTGGTATTGTAGTCATATGGTACTATCTTCTTTTAGTTTTGTGAAATACATAATTTTGATTTTTTGAATAATTAAAGCAATTTGCAAATCTTTCCAGCAGTTTGAAATTTTAACGAGATCTGACTGAGCATCTGTGCATTTTGTTTCAGTTTGTACCTCACCTCCGAAAACTCTGAGATTATTAAAATATTATCTCCAAGTTCATAAGCAACATCAACAAAAAGATTCCAACACACTTCATTGTGGCACATTCTGAGTTATTTCTACATATACATAGTGCATGCTTCCTGACAGGAATCCTCCGTACTTTCACAGATTTTGCTTTATAACATAATAGGATCACACTTTCGCCCAAAATGAGTAATGCTTCTAAAACAGCACAACAAAATGCGAACATAACCTGCTGACTGCTGAGAGTCAAAGATTTATAACTAGCTTCTAAGGATTATTAACAGCTTCAAAAACAAATAAAAAAAACCTTGACCTATTCGTGCATAAATTAAGTAACACGACGCATAATATGCTGTATAACATGACACATGGAATATGTGCCACGTGGGGAAACGAGAAGCATGGTATTTATTCACTTATCGCGCAATTTGCACCACTTCGAGGAATGTATGTAATTCAATATGCTACATTTTACATCCACAATTGTATCAAAAATACACTGCAAAGCCCCATAGGGTGAACAGCACAGGAAACCTGGTACCACTCATTGCTAGTCATTTTTCCTCCTGTTCCACTCCCAAATACACTGATCAAAATAATCAGAGGATCAGTTGAGATATCTAGGTTCTGAAGTATTGCCATCGAAAGAATGAACTAAAATTGTTCGACGTCCTTCTGTCGGTTCTACGGAGTAGAGAGAGCAACATTTTAATAATTCCGTGGGTTCACTGGCCAAGTGCAAATCTTCCAATTGGACGACACTTCGGCGACTTGCGTGTCTCTAGCCTACCCCAGTTATCCAACCTACAGCTTAACGTGGAATCCGAACCACGTGTCGTTTCTGGCGACACCTCACATTGTTGAAAGGTGAAGGATGGATTAAAACGCACTGAAAGAATTCGAGTTCCGACCGGTTTTCCAATCCGCGACGGTTCGGTTTCCACTCGAGCGCTTTACCGCAAGACCACCGGGCCCGACTAGCAACGTTAAAGCAACCGAGTTAGTGGCAATAACAGAAAGTTTCTACACAGGAAGTTGGTGTTGACTTGTGCTTAACCCAAGACCACAGAGCCCGATTAGCAACATTAAAGCAACCGAATTAGTGGCAATAACGGAAAGTTTCTGGGACTTGTTGACTTGTGTTTACTCTACCAAACGAATTGTATAAGCAGTTAGGTTCAGATAGTGTAGTGATCAGGTAGTGCAATGCAACAGAAACGTGACTTACCAGAAGCTATGTTGTGGTGGAGTGGCCGAGCGGTCTAAAGGCGCCTCGCTACCGAGCGCAGTTGCTCGCCGTCGGAGGTTCGAGTCCTCCCTCGGGCATGTGTGTGTGTGTGTGTGTGTGTGTGTGTGTGTGTGTGTCCTTAGGTTAGTTTGAGTTAGTTTAGCCCTTTTTCGTGCGAATTTTTTATGACAACTCAACGAAGCCAATTTTGTTTGTATTGCATTAGTAATGTGATCAATTTATTATATTTTAATTCATACGGTTTATTTTTGTGATTTATGTCTAAAAACGATGGTTCTTACATTTACCACCACAGCGCCTTTGTGAGCTTTCCAATTTGGAGGTAAATTGATTTCCCATTTTCCTTTTAAGAGCTGTAACGTGTTGCCATTACATATTAAAAAGTAAAGGAAAAAATAGAAATTGATTTCTTTCTATTTTACTATATTGCATAAAATTTACATTTCATGTTTACTGTTTACAAGTATCAATTCTTTCTCAACCAAATGTTCAAAAGACCGTCACAATCTCTTCCGACAACAGCAGTGATCTCGCGACAAACTGATAGTTGTAGCAGTTTTTTCCTATACCTGCTACGGTGTACAACCACAAGATGTGAGGCACATGCAGAGATCGTAAGACATATTCCCAGAAACTTTGAGCTACACCCAAGTAGGTGCTAAATATAAGGACCACAAGAGACACTGTGGTGTGTGTATTTCACAAGCCTATTTCAATATCAACTTTAGTGTTAAGCATAATCCACAAAAACCAGGGAAACACCGTTATTTGACGATAAATATACTTCCCACAGCCCTAAAAGTGATATTTAACAACAAACGGAAACTAGAGCTAGTACTGCGGACTACCACTAGGGCCTAGGAGTGTACAGAAGTGGTAACACCGTTAGCGGGAAGTATATCCCACACGGATCGCGAAAGGTTTCAGTAGTTTGTAAGCCTATGAACTGATAACCCGAGTAGTTAAGTCCCATAGATTTACAAACATTGAACCCATACTTAATGAACCTTCTCGGAGACCGTAGCTCTCCACACCTTCCCGCGATCACGTACAGACTTACTCTCAAAGTGAAAAATGTCGCCGGCCGCGGTGGCCGAGGGGACTAAGGCGCTCCAGTCACGGTCTGCACAGCCACTACGGTCGGGGGTTCGAGTCTTCTTGCCAGACTTGATCTGTCACGTGACCGCTCCTTGCGGCAGTAAACGCGAAAATCAAAGAGCAACTCAGACAGCCATTCCTACCTGACCAAAGAGTAATATTTTTTTTATAAAATGCTCATAAAAATCTGTCTCAAGATCATCGTTTTACATTACATTTCTTCGGATTAATGTATCGGAAACCCCAAAGCATGCCTCTTTCCTACCGTCACGTATAGGGGCGGTTTCGTCTTGATTCTACATCTACATACATACTCCGCAATTCACCGTAAGGTGCGTGGCGGAGGGTACACTCTACCACTACTAGGCAATTTCTTTCCTATTCCACTCCCAAATTGGACGAGGAAAAAAAGAATGCCTATATGCCTCCGTACGAGCCCTAATTTCTCTTATCTTGTCTTTGTGATCTTTACGCGAAATGTAAGTAGGCGGCAGCAAGATCATACTACACTCAGCTTCAAATTCCGGCCCTCTAAATTTACTTAACAGAAATTCACGAAAAGAACGTCGTCTTTCTTCCAGCGATCCCCAATTGAGTTGCCGGAGCATTTCCGTGACACTCGCGCATTGGTCGAACCTACCGGTAACAAATCTAGCTGCTCGCCTCTGAACCGCCTCTATGTCTTCCTTTAAACTGATCTGCTGCGGGTCGCAAACACTTGAGCAATACTCAAGACGTGGTCGTACAAGCGTTTTATACGCGGTCTCCTTTACAGGTGAAGTACATCTTCCCAAAATTCTCCCAATAAACCGAAGTCGGCTGTCCGCATTACTCACAACTGTCCTTACATGCTCGTTCCATTTCATATCGCTCTGCAGTGTTATGCCTAGATATTTGAACGACGCGACAGCATCAAGAAGCTCAATACTAATGCTGTATTCGAACATTATGGGATTGCTTTTTCTACTCATGCGCATCACCTTACATTTTTCTACATTGAGAGCTAGCTGCTATTCTTCGCGCCAACTAGAAATTTTGTCTAAGTCATCCTGTATGCTATTACAGTCAGTTACAGACGACACCCTTCCATACACCACAGCATCATCAGCAAACAGCCGCAAATTACAACTTACTCTGTCCATCAGATCATTTATATAGATAGAAAATAATAGCGGTCCTATCACACTTCCCTGGGGCACGCCTGACGATACACTCGTCTCTAATGAACACTCGCCGTCGAGAACAACGTACTGCGTTCTATTACTAAGGAAGTCTTCCAGCCAGTCACAAATCTGTGAACCTGTTCCATAAGCTCGCATCTTCGTTAGCAGTCTGCAGTGTGGCACCGCGTCGAACGGCTTTTTGAAGTCGAGAAAAACACAATCCGCCTGTTGCCCTTCATCCATGGCTCGCAAGATGTCATGTGAGAAAAGGGCAAGCTGAGTTTCACATGAACGATGTTTCCTAAACCCGTGCTGATACATGGAAAGAAGCTTTTCCGTTTCAAGGAAATTTACTATATTCGAACTGAGAATATGCTCTAAAATTCTACATGAAACTGATGTCAACGATATTGACCTGTAATTGTGTGGGTCAGTTCTCTTTCCTTTCTTATAAACGGGAGTCATCTGCGCTTTTTTCCAATCACTAGGAACTTTGCGCTGAATTAAAGATTCGCGATAAATGCAAGCTAAGTAGGGGGCCAATGTCGCAGAATGGTCTTTGTAAAACCGAACTGGTATTCCATCCGGACCAGAAGACTTTTTCGTATTTAGCTCTCTCAGCTGCTTCTCTACACCGGAAATACCTATTGCTATGTCCCCCATTTCGGAATTAGAACGTTGATCAAATGATGGTACATTTGTGCGGTCCTCCTGCGTGAAAGATTTCTTAAAGGTTAAATTTAGAACTTCAGCTTTCCGTTTGCTTTCTTCTATTACTGCCTCGGAATGATCAATGAGTGACTGGACAGTGGGCTTTTACCCACTTATCGATTTTACATAGGAAAGTTTCGGGCATCTTTATCGCGGTATTCAACAGTTTCTGTCATTACTGTCACTTGTCGGATAACTGTAAATGAGTATCTCACCATGCTCGACAACAAACTGCTTACTATGCCCAGCATATTGCTAACGAACGCATTCCAAAACTATAATACATGCATACAAATAGCCAATAATGTTAAGATCTCCTTTGTATAAAATTAGAGAATTGTCAGACATCTTTCCTGAACAACAAAACTGCCACGTCTCAAGATAATCGAACCGTGGAATTTTTGGAACAGATAGTGAGGACCAGATTTACAGCTCCAAAACCGTTGACCTACCGGGTGATCAAAAAGTCAGTATATATTTGAAAACTTAATAAAACACGGAAGAGATAGAGAGGTAAAAATTGACACACATGCTTGGAATGACACGGGGATTTATTACAATAAAAAAAAGTTAAAAAATGTTCGGCAGATGGCGCTGGACAGCAAAACGTCAGTGACTGCGCATGTAAATCGTGTATAAAAGGAGCTGTAATGAGAGAGAGAATCAGATGCACCAGCAGTTGTAGCATGTTGACTTTACCTGTATTATCAGAATGGGAATGTGCTAGTTCAGCGTTACGATCGTGTGGAGCTTTGCATTCATATGTGATGTTACGTGATGCTATTCTCTATAATATTCCTGACGGTGAACTTAGAGAGCAAATTCTAAAAATGTCAGATCCGTCTTTCCATCAAGTAGAACAGATTTTGGAACAGTACGATGCAGGTGCTGTGGCAGCAGAAAACTTTGATTCAATTCCACTGTGTACCATAACTACATCATGCACCGGCGAGTGCAATGTTGGACGCCGTGCATTTCCGCCTGCCCGCTCAAAGCGTAAACATGTTGATAGACACAGAGCCTTGCCTAATAAGGAAGTGAAGTCTTGCCCGAAATGTTTCTCATGTCACAAAAGGCAGAACTGTCCATTCCGGTCAGCAAAATACTATGCATGCTGCAAGAAAGGTCATATACAAACTTGCAGCATAAAAAAAAAAAAAAAAAAAAAAAAAAAAAAAAAAAAAAAAATGCCCTTCCAGCCCATACAGCGACAAGTCAATACTTATTCAATAAATGCAGTGTTTTCCAAACCAGTGGCTGCCCCTCGTAACGTCAAGGATACTGAAGTAGCACAAGTTGTACGCCAGGCCAGAAAAATGTATGCCAATTTGCGTGTAAATGACATTTCTGTAAAATTTCAACTAGACACAGGTGCAGCAGTCACATTGCTCAGTTGCAAAACTTATGAACAGTTAGGATCGCCGCGCTTTTCTCATGCTAAAACAAGGTTGACAGCATACAATGGCAATGACATTCCTGTACTAGAACAGTGTTCACTACCTGCAGTATACCGTTCGCAAATGTGCACAGTGACATTTCAAGTGCTTCAATCTTATGACGGAGAGAATATTTTTGGTTTAGATTCTTTTGATCTTTTTGGTTTTACTGTACAAGACAATGTCTTAGTTGTGAACAATTTGGATGCCACAGACAGTGTAGACAAGTGCCTGAAAGACATCCAGATTTATTTTCTACAGATCTAGGAAAAGCTAAAGATTTTGCTGCACACATTACTCTGAAGGAAAATACCAAACCAAAATTTTGCAAAGCTCGTAATGTACCGCTCGCTTTACGCAACAAAGTAGCACAAGAACTTCGCACATTGCAAGAAAATTGTGCAATTGAACGAATAAAAGCTAGCCAGTGGGCGAGTCCGCTTGTAATTTTGCCAAAGCCGTAAGGTAGCATTCGCATTAGTGTTGATTTCAAGGCCACAGTGAATCCACAAACAGCTGTAGACAGTTATCCTTTGCCGAGGCCAGAAGATTTAATGGACAGATTAGGTGCAAGAAAATATTTCTCAAAAAAAGATTTGAGCAATGCCTACCTTCAGCTGCCATTCGAGGAAAATCACAGAAAATTTGCGTTGTCATTACTCATCTGGGCTTGTTTACATATTTGTGTCTACCGTTTGGCAGTGCATCCACGCCCGCTATTTTTGATAGATATTTGGAACAGCTTACAGGTCGGGTGCCTTGTTGCTCAAACTACTTGGACGACATAGTTGTGTCAGGCCGTACCCCAGAAGAACACAATGGAAATTTGAGAAAATGGTTTCAAGTTTTTTTAGATGCAGGTCTCAAGAGTCGCTTAGATAAGTGTGACTTTTTCAAACCAGAACTGCAGTATCTAGGACACGTGATAAACACCCCATGCAATCACATTTGCTTACCATTTGCGACCTGCCAGCACCAAAAGATGTGAAAGAATTACAGTCTGTCTTGGGAAAGTTAACTTACTATATTCGGTTTATTCCCAATGCAGCACAAATTGCAGCCCCTTTGCATCGGATACGCTGTAAAAATGTTCGTTTTGTTTGGACAGAAGGACGCCAACGTGCATTTCAACAGTTAAAAGATGCATTGCTCAGTAGTCGATGTTTGTTGCACTTCGATCCAGAAAAACCAGTTCTTTTGCAAGTGTGCGCGTCATCATTTAGTATAGGAGCAGTACTGTCACATAGACATGGGGATACGGCCGTCAGATAGCGTTTGCATCCAAACTTTTGACAGATACACAGTGCTGTTATTCTCAGATTGAGAAGGAAGCTTTAACAATCGTGTATGGTGTCACGAAATTCCTTCACTGTTTTGTATGGGAGAAAATTTTATTCGGTAACTGACCACAAGCCTTTGCAGTCATTGTTTCATCCTGCCAAGTCAATTCCTAAACGCACAGCACACAAATTGCAACAATTGGCACTGCTCTTATCACAGTATCAGTACGAGATTGTGTACAGACCCACAACTCGCTATGGGAATGCCGACGCACTTTCTCGTCTTCCGATTGGCCATGGTAAAGACTTTGACGCTTCTGAGTCGTCTTGTTGTCAGATAGATGCACAGGAAGATAGTTTGTTGCAACCTTTCCCTTTGGACGATAGGAAAATTGCTCGGGCCACAGAAACAGAACCTGATTTACAAATTTGGTTGCGCTACATTACACAGAATGGCCTCGTTCACAACGTGACATTGAAAATTCACTGGTGCTATTTTGCTAGAAAAAATGAACTTTCAGTCCATAGAGGTGTCATTCTAGTTTCAAATGACAATGGACAATCGCGTGAGCCGGTCGCGGTGGCCGAGGGGACTGAGGCGCGCCAGTCACGGTCTGCACGGTCACTGCTGTCGGGGGTTTCGAATCCCCCCTCGGGCATGGATATTTGTGCCGTCCTTAGTGTTAGCTAGTTTATAAGTAGTTTGTAAGTTTAAGGACTGATGAAAAAAATGTTCAAATGTTTGTATAGTCTATGGGACTTAACTACGGGGTCATCAGTCCCTAAACTTACAAACTACTTATGAACTACTTACGAACTAGGACGGCACAAATATCCATGCCCGAGGGGGGATTCGAACCCCCGACCGTAGTGGCCGTGCAGACCGTGACTGGAGCGCCTTAGTCTCCTCGGCCACCGCGGCCGGCAGGGACTGATGACCCCGTAGTTAAGTCCCATAAGCTATACAAACATTTGAACATTTGAACAATCGCGTGTGTTGCTCGCATGACGTTTGCAGAAGGAAGTATTGGACTTACTTCACCTAGATTATTGGGGAATGGTTCGCACTAAGCAATTGGCACGACGACACTGTACTTGGCAGGGTATGGACGCCTATATAGAGCAGGTGATGTCACAGTGTTCAGTCTGCGCTACCAACCAGTCCTCCCACCTCAGAAATTTTTTGCGTGGCCAAAAGCGAATTCACCATGGCAGTGAGTGCATATTGACTATGCTGGTCCCTTCTGGAACACTAAGTGGCTTATTGTGGTTGATGCTTTTAGAGGTTACCCATTTACAGTGCCAATGTCTTCTAAGACTTCTAGTAGCACGATCTGGGCGTTGTCTTCAACTTTTGTGCACGCAATGGAATTCAGAATCTAACCAGTGCACCGTTTCATCCACAGTCAAACGGCGCTGCAGAACGCTTCGTCCGGACATTTAAGCAACAAATGTCCAAACTCCGTACTGCACAGTCATGGGAGGCTACTCTGCAACTGTTCCTCGCCTCCTATCGCTCGCATCCACGAGAAGGATCATCGCCGATGGAACTTCTGTACGGCCGCCGCCACCGCACCCTGTTCCACTTGCTCCACCCATCGCGCCGTCCGGAGCAGCAGCCGACGACACGCAAGTATCGCTTCGCTCCGCGTAACCCAGTCTTTTACAGACTTTTCAGCGGTCGCAGCGGTGGGAGCAAGGCAAGATCATCAAATGTTGCGGAGATCAAGTGTTTGAAATTTCAGTTTCTGATGGCATTGTACGCAGGCACCGCAATCAAATTCGTCCTTGTTATGTACCCAGTGATCCTTCTGTGTTTCTCTCGGTAGATTCAAATAAAACGCAGACCGTGTGGCCTCTGCCGCCCGCGCGACCTCAGTGGCCACCCCAGCATCAAATGTCCACAGAAACACGGACCGACGTCATGGTGACAGAGCCCTCGTCGCCTACCTCTCGCCTGGACATCCCCATGGAACTGGACCAAGACGCCACGCAGCATCCGACGCCGACGTCGCTACTGACACCACCGTCTACGTCATCACCAGGGGCACAGATCGTGGACGTGTGCCCTTCAGAGGTTTTCACAGAGGACGTTCCCTCGCGAGCTCAGGCCAGATGGCGGGGCTCGGCAGATAGTCTGGCGTACTCTGCAGCTACAGACTCTGGTCCATCAGTACGTCCATGAGCCTGCCTCCTCCCCCATTGTCGAGCTCCCTACATGACAACTGTTCGGCGCTTTGGTGGGGGGGGGAGGGGGAGGGATGTTGTCGTGTAATGTCAGCGCCACACACCAGATGCAAGAGAACGATCGTGGAGAAGCAGCGGATGACGTCGGCCAGCCTATCGCACGCCGGCGCCGTAGACGTGCGCCCTCTAAAACCTGTTATATCTAGGCCAACATGCCTAGGTCTGGACGACCTGTCAGACACCCGGCTACGAGCTAGGAGTCACCAGGAAACAGTGCAGCTAGCATCGTATAGAAGACGATACCGCGACAAGAGAGAAGAACAGATAGAAGTTGAGTACTGTATTCTTCAGTCAATAAAACTTGTATAAGCTCCGCTGCGGAGCGCGCGGTTGCTCGCCGTCGGAGGTTCGAGTCCTCCCTGGGGCATGGGTGTATGTGTGTGTGTGTGTGTGTGTGTTGTCCTTAGGTTAGTTTCTTTAGTTTAAGTAGTTTGTAAGCTACGGACTGATGACCAAGCATTTTTGTCTGATACATTTACAAACATTTGAATATTTTTTTTTTCCTGAAAGACAGGCTGACCAGGGACGAGTACTCAACAAATGGCAACGAGGATGAGTCAACAGAAAGTATTATAGTTTCGTCTATTTACACTGAAAGTGTTGAGCAACCGTGAATGAAGTTCACCGCACAATAAGTTACGTTTTAGATAAGTATGTGCTAAGTAAAATTATGAGAGGTGGGAAACATCCACCGCCTTTATGACAACCGAGTTAGGAAACTGTTTCGGAAGCAGAGAGAACTACACCACTAATACAGGGTGTTACAAAAAGGTACGACCAAACTTTCAGGAAACATTCCGCACACATAAAGAAAGAAGATATGTTATGTGGACATGTGTCTGGAAACGCTTAATTTCCATGTTAGAGCTCATTTGATTACTTCTCTTCAAATCACATTAATCATGGAATAGAACGTACCAGCGTGACTTCAAACACTTTGTTACAGGAAAAGTTCAAAATGTCCTCCGTTAGCGAGGATACATGCATCCACCTTCTGTCGCATGGAATCCCTGATGCGCCGATGCAGCCGTGGAGCATGGCGTATTGTATCACAGCCGTCCACAATACGAGCACGAAGAGTTTCTACATTTGGTACCGGGGTTGCGTAGACAAGAGCTTATGCCCCCATAAATGAAAGTCAAGAAGGTTGACTTCAGGAGAGCGTGGAGGCCATGTAATTGGTTCGCCTCTACCAATCCATCGGTCACCGAATATGTTGTTGAGAAGCGTATGAACACGTCGACTGAAATGTGCAGGAGCTCCATCGCGCATGAATCGAGTAAGTACAGTACATACTAACGAAACAATTGGTATTTTGACAATTGTCTGCACAAATTATTTCAATTTACATTTAAAGAGAAATACTAAAATGAGATCTAACATGGAAATTAAGCGTTTCCGGACACATGTCCACATAACATATTTTCTTTCTTTGTGTGTGAGGAATGTTTCCTGAAAGTTTGGCTGTACCTTTTTGTAACACGCTGTATAAACATAGCTAGAGTATAGCAGACAAGCATAAGTTAAATGATGCCGAAATTAGCGAAGGACAGCCATGTGAGAGGCTTTCAAAGTATTTGAGAAGAATGCTTCGTATACCGAATTGGCAAAAATACTAAGAAATTTGGGTCCTACGTCAAATCGATAAATGGGTCGAAACCAAATATCCAGACCCTCTGTGACCATAAGAAGATAACACACAAAAAGCCGTCAGGGCTGTCGTACTTTCAGTTTGAATCGCCACCACAATCCAAATACATATATATATATATATATATATATATATATATATATATATATATATATATATATATAGGGTGTTTCACTAAGTGTGTTTGCCTCTGTAACTTATAAAATAATAGGTGACAGGTAATTTTAATGCGGTAGGTCAACACAAGAAATGTTACACTTTCTGCGGAGCTATGAACATAGTTTATTGTATCATTTTCCAAAGAGTTACAGCACAAAGATATAACTTTTTAAATTGAACAATAGTTTTGTTCTATCGTGCATTGGATTCGTTGAAACCAGCTGCGTTCAAATCAATTTAAACTACATTCCTATCACTGTTAGTTTGGGAGCTACAACCCTTCTAAGTTCCAGGGGCAGATATCACAAACGAAGCGCATAATGCAATGCGCCTTCTAAACGTGGTGCGGCCGAGTTGTAACGTCGCCGGTGTCACGGAGTGAGAAGCTTCCTCGATGCGCTGTTAGACTGCCGCACACGGCCATATACCCGACATTTGGAGCCACACAAACAACCGGGGCTCAATATACCACAGTTACTGACATCCAATGACGATGGCATACACGAACAACGAGTACGCTGACATGTTGCTGATGCTCGGCGAGTGCCACACGATACCACTGAAGCTTTTTGCACCGTAACACTGGCGACATTACAACTCGGCCGCACCACATTTTGAAGGCGCATTGCATTATGCGCAGCGCTTGTGGTATCTGCCCCTGAAACTTTGAAAGATTGTAGCTCCCAAACTAACAGTGATAGGAATGTAGTTTAAATTGATTTGGACGCAGCTGGTTTCAACAAATCCAATGCTCGATAGAAAAAACTATTGTTCCATTTAAAAAATTATATCTTTGTGCTGTAACTCTTTGGAAAATGATACAATAAACTATTTTCATAGCTCCGCAGAAAGTGTAACATTTCTTGTGTTGACCTACCGCATTAAAATTTCCCGTCACCTATTATTTTATAAGTAACAGAGGCAAACACACTTAGTGAAACTCCCTGTATGTTTCACAAATAAAGATTGCACTAAACCTCCTCTAAACCAACGCATGTACGACAAAATGTCAGTCACTGAAACAAGTGTCAGTATGATAGAAAAGCAAATGAAAAGGCCCCTGGACCTGATAGTATACCAATTTGAATTTTCACAGAGTATGTGAACGAATTTACCCCCACCCCCTCCCCCTTCTAGCAACAGTGTTGTGAAGGTCGCTAGAGGCCCAAAGTTTTCCTAAGGGCGCGTTTACGCTGCCACCTAGCAGCTTGCAGCTCGCTGCTCGCCGGCAGCCTTGTTGCCAACACGCTTGCAGGCACTCGCTGCTCGCCGTGTGTATTCTCCTGCAGCTGTTACACTACAGCTCAGTGCACAATTGCAGTGGCATGAAGCGTCAAGCATGTTCTCCACATCGTCTGACCACAGTGACAGTGATTTGTTCGCTACAAAAATGTTGTTATTGGAAAGGAGAAGGAAGAGGAGGTGTGGAGTACATCCTTTGAATGCTGAACGTCCTAACAACAGATACTTTCACAAGTACTACCAACAGTTCAAAAACTATCCAAATCGCTTTTTCAGACATAATAATCATTTGCTTCAGATCTTCACTCATTGCTGCCTGTACTGAAACTACCTCTAACAAACAGTATTGTGTGCGATGGGCACGAAGGTTCCACGCGCGCAAGGCAAACGCCACTCTGCTAGAGTGACCTTGAAGCAACCAATCACAGTTCAAGTTTCAGGCCGGGCGGCGATGGTCGTAGCGCGAAACACAAACCTCTTTGATATCATCGCCTGGCGAGGATCGTAGCGAGCAGCGAGCTGGGCGAGCAGCGATGGTGCACGCTAAACGGCCCGCTAAGACCCTGTGGTTTTGATTCATCATCGCCATGCCATGTCGGCGAGCAGCGAGGTGGCAGCATAAACGCACTGTAAGAATTGGAAAAAGCGCAGCTCAATCCCGTTTACAAGAAGGGCCATCGATCAGATGCGGAGATCTTTGTAGGAATCAACATGGTTTGCGAAAGCAGCGATCATGTGAAATAAATTAATGAAGTGCAGCAACCAGTTGCTTCTCGTTATTTATTTTGAACTTTAACGACCGGTTTCGGGCGCTTGAGTGCCCTTCTTCTGGTCTATTTTTGTACTGTTGCTTAATAAATAAACATGCTACTAGTGGAATCAACGCTAAGTGAAACACAACCCGCCCTATTCATCCACAAGATCCAGAGGGCAGAAGATACAGGATCGCAGGTAGATACAGTGTTTCTAAACTTTCACAAGGCGTTCGATACCGTTCCACATCGTCGCCTGATAAACAAACTGCGATCTATATGTAACGTCAAACCAATTGTGTAGTTGGATTGAGGCTTTCCTAGCTAACAGAATGCAGCATGTCGTTCTCAAGGAAAGAAGTACACACGTTTAAAGTAGGGATGGCGATTATTACTGAAACAACCGGTTTTCGGTTATACCGGTTCTTTTCATCTCCAGTTTAACCGAACTGTAAAAACTGCTCAAGGTAACCTGTTTTTTGAATAACCGGTTTTCGGTTTTTTATTGCTATTATATCCAGTTGAGTCTGACCGAAACATAATTTGCGACCGAAACATAAACCGTAATCTTCTAGTTTCGGCCGAAACCGAAACTTAACGAATTTAGTTAAAATTTATGTAAATTTACGTTATACGCCAAATAAGTGTCCCTCCCAATATTACGCCTTCTTGAGTGTGTGTAAGACTAGTCAGCAGTCCGTAGAAGACGATATACGAAGCATAAAGATTGACTGGCCTAGTATTTCCATCCGGAAGTTTCGAATATTGAGCCAATCACTTCTTAAGTTGGACTTGTGAGCTAGTGCATACGAATATCTCATTATATACACATTATATATAAGTTACAGTCAGTAAATGAACTTCAATCAATGCTGTAGAAGTATTTCGAAAAGTAAATTCACAGTTCCGACTAACAGTACGATTGTTGTCAGTGTAAATTTACGCAAATTAAACTAGGAAAGCTGTGTATCACATGACCAAAGAATGTTCAATTGGGTGTGAGTTCTTATGAGACCTAACTGCTTAGGTCATCGGTCCCCAGAGTTAAAAACTACTTAATCTAACTTTAACTTACGCTAAGGACAACATACACATCCAAGACCGAGGGAGAACGAAGAACTCGAACCTCCGACTGGAGCAGCTGTGCAGTCTGTAACAAGCAGCCTCAGACCGCACGGCTACCTCGCGAGGCACCACATGATCAATGTTACCTAAGCCTATATTGGTTATTAAAGAAGTCCCTCGCTTTCAAGAAATCACATCAATAAAACTTATTAGGATAACAATATAATACAAAAAAATTATTATACCAAGCTTACATAATAGGTATATGAATCGAATTTACCTTCTCTCCCAAGAAACATTTTGGATGCTTTCTCCTTAAATGATACAGCATGTTTGTAGTACCTCCACCCGTTTTCAGTTTTCTAAAGCAAATGGAGCATTGTACATCACTGCTCCGGTACTTCGTGAAGTACTTCCACAGTCTGGATGGTGCCATTTAAGACACAACCGATGTCTGGCGACGACAGCAAGGAACTGCCGCATGACCAGACGGAGGCAAGTCTTGTACACTGCCGGTGCACGCGCGTCGTCTAATAGGTCACGCCACACGGCAACAGGTGCATTGATGCCTCAACAGCTGCACCAGTCCTTAAGTTCTTATGCCACGCGTTTGTTGAGCGTTTCTGACTACCGGGATTGTTCTTAAATTATCACTGATCGCTTTTCTTAGTTACCGCGATGACCTAATATTTCACAGCAATGGAAATTTTAGGAACATCCCTAAATATTACGGTCTACTAGTTTTAATTTTTTTTAATTATTTACAAAAATACACATTTTGAACCACTACCACAGGAAGTAGTCGTACCGGTTTTTTACCCAGTTCTTGGCAGTATCTAAAAAAGAAACCGGTTACAACCGACACCAAATAAATACCGAAAAAAACGATTATTCAAAACTAAATTACCGGTATCGGTTTTAACCGGTCGGTTATTCCCATCCCTAGTTTAAAGTGATCTCACTCGCACCCCATGGGAGTGTTATAAGCAATGGCGTAGCTATCATAGGGCTAGGCGGGGCCGCGGTGGAGTAGCCGAGCGACCTAAGGCCATGTTCATAGCCCGCGGTTGGTCCGCGGCGGAGGAATCGCGGCGGTTTGGCAGTGCGCTGTTTCTCCTAAGGCAGCGTGGGACCTGTTCATAGACACGACTGTGGCGGTGGCCGCTGCGCTATTAAGCTACGGCGTCAAAACATCAGTGGCTGCACTTCCAAACCGCTTACATGGCGACTAATGGGGCTGTTTGGTGCGCCTTATTTCTGGCCACCAGGTGGGAACAGGGTGCTGGAGGTCATTGCGGCTGATACATGTGAGGGGGCTGACATGGAGCCGTTTGTTTCGCATATCAATATATTAGGTGTTAAAGAAGTTTTCTTGGTTGGAGAACTGTGTAACGCAATAGTAGAAAGGGTGTGTGAGAGAGACAGTAGATGAGCTTGTATCCCGTGGGAAAGCTCCGCCCCTATTGCAAGTTGAGATCTGATTGGCTCCCGCCTATACTAGTTGTCCGCCGAAACTTTAAGCTTCTTTTATCAATATTTAACTTTCCTATGTCTATTAAAAATTATCTGTATACTTTCTGTAATGCTTTTGTGCTAAGCTATATTTTGGTTAATTCAAAGATTTAATTATTTGTATATTTTGTAATAAGTTGAACAATGTTAGTCTAGAAGTTTCGCTTGGCGCCAAAACGGTGCCTTGTGGCGCGCAGCGAGAGGCAGCGGCGATCAGTCGACTGCCAACCGCGATACCTTGCACATTCATGTTAGTTCAGTGCGGGCCAGGGACAGTTTATACGTTATGCAACGTTTATATTTTTAACATTACTCAGTCTGTATATTTGTGCTTGGATATACACTGGCTTTTCTTCAATAAAAACAAGCACTGGCATCCTACAAAAGCTAAAGTTATTCGTAGTGCAGTACTTCCTAGCGACATCTCAACACCTCTTTTAGCATCACTTCAAGTACAATGAATGTGCGAGCTGTGTGCTTCATCTGCGCAATGGGACATCAACTACGACAGAATACACAAGGTTAGTAAAGGAGTGATTTTAGATATGCACCGAAGTTGCATATCGACACGGCACCTCGCGTGCAGTGCTGCCCTGTTTACAAACCAGGGCACTGGCACGAAGTGCGTTGGTAACATCGCCGAGGGTAGGCATGAAAGAGGGAAGGTGTTTTAGGAACTTTGTCAACTATGCACTGACCTTCCCTCCCTGTCTTTTAAAAAAAAGAAGCCCCGCCGTAAAAACCTGCTGTGTGAGTGACGAGCGGAGCCTTCGCAAAAACACGACGGTTGCTCCACCGCGGAGGCACCGCTGTCTATAAACGCACCCTAAGGCGCCTCGCTGCGGAGCGCGTGGTTGCTCGCCAGATGAGGTTCGTGTCCTCCCTCGGGCATGGGTGTGTGTGTTGGGTTTAGGTTAGTTTACCTTAGTTTAAGTAGTTTGTAAGCTACGGACTGATGACCACGCAGTTTGGTCCGATAGAATTACAAATATTTTGGGCTAGGCGGGGCATTGAAATTGCACCTGCCCTACGCAGACAATTGGAAGAAACTATGTTAAGAGATGGAGAAGGAAAAGGAGATTCGGCCAGTGCTACTCTTCAGAGGCCATGATGAACAGAGCATGGACCGGCACAAACCAGGAGCTGAGGCACTTCATAAACTCGATGGCAGTCCACGGCTACCATTACATAATCTGCAATACCACGATCCAGACTCAATGCGCATATGTGAACTCTGTGAAAAACATTGAAACCGATACAACTATAACGTTGCCCTTGCTTTGTATGATGCCATAATTTTTAAAGTAGATTCCGCGATTATATTTTGGACAAGGAATTGATGGTACCGAATTTTTGAATTTGAAATAAGTTAGTTAAAGTACAGCACAAAATGAACATTAAAGCAAATAAACCGCGGGTTGCATATTAAAGTCGGGCATCATACAAGCAACAGCACGTTATAAGACTTACGGAAAGCCGGCCGCGGTGGCCGAGGAGACTGAGGCGCTCCAGTCACGGTCTGCACGGCCACTACGGTCGGGGGTTCGAATCCCCCCTCGGGCATGGATATTTGTGTCGTCCTTAGTTGTAAGTAGTTCATAAGTAGTTTGTAAGTTTAGGGACTGATGACCCCGTAGTTAAGTCCCATAGACTCTACAAACATTTGAACATTTGAACTTACGGAAAGCATCTAGCTGGATCCTGTTCTTCGTGTTGTAGAAGCTGGAAATGATAAGTTTTACTTCTTTAATACGTGAACGTTGAGATACTTTCCGTAGGAGATCAATGTTCAGACTGTTCACTTCGCTTTTCATTGTTGTGTGACCGTGGGTGGAACATGAAGTTATTGGTAATGATAGAATAATATAAAAAAAATGATCGGATTTCGTGAAATTACAAAAGAAATGACTGCAGGTTCTAAAATCAAGCAAAGTATTGTAAAAGGATGATTGATTGATTGAAATTTTGCAGACAATGCGAAGCGATTATAATGACGTCTGAACATTAAACTGTTACGGATGCGAAGGAGCTGAAAACATTAAGAAATTAAATATTTGACGTGGAGGAGTTTGATTGAAATGAAAACAAAGGAGAGGGAATGCTTTTAAATTTAAATAATATATTTTCAGCAACAGCTTGCATTATTCTTACTTACATGAGTTGATACAGGTATGAAAGACGAGTTGTCACGTCGGATACAGACCAGAGAGTGAGTAAAACTACTATCACGGTTCCGTCTTCTAGCTTGTTCGGAAGTAAAAAATGACGAACGAAATTAAATTAGATCGCTGATCAAAGATAAACAAAAACAAAAAACTAAAAAATTTAGTCTATCGTTACACCACGTACAGATGTGTAAAAACTATATGAAATCAATCATAGACCTCTGTGTTAAATAATGTATTGTAATACGCACAACTTGTGCACAATAATAATACACCTGACAAACAGGAATTAACGCCGCTTTACCTCCGAGGATGCCTTCCGCAGACGAGGACGAAACGTCAGGGGAAAGTTTTATGTATGGCCCACTGCATCTCAGCCCGGAAGCTTTAAGTAATTACGACACCTGCCGTGAAAGCCTTCATTCTAGGAATTAACTGTTGAAATTTTAAATGATATCTTCTAGAAAGTTATTAAGTGGTTCTCTACAAATGGACTCTCATTAAGCTTTGATAAAACCCAGTATATACAGTTTCATACAGTAAATGACATGACACCATTAATAAATTTAGAATTTGAACATAAATCTGTAGCTAAGGTAGAATATTCAAAATTTTTAGGTGTTTGCATTGACGAGGGACTGAATTGGAAGAAACTTATTGAGGATCTTCTGAAACGTCTGAGTTCAGCTACTTGTGCTATCAGAGTCATTGCAAAAGTTGGTGATATACATCTCAGTAAATTAGCTTACTACGCGTATTTTCATTCACTGCTTTCATATGGGATCATATTCTGGGGCAATTCAACATTGAGTAAAAAAGTATTCATTGCACAAAAGCGTGTAATCAGAATAATTGCTGGGGCCCACCCAAGAGCATCCTGCAGACATTTATTTAGGGATCTAGGGATACTCACTGTAGCTTCACAATATATATATATTCACTCATGAAATTTGTTATTAACAATCCGACCCCATTCAAAAGTAATAGCAGTGTGCATAGCTACAACACTAGGAGAAAGGATGATATTCACTATTCAAGGTTAAATCTAACTTTCGCTCAGAAAGGGGTGAATTATGCTGCCACAAAAGTCTTTGGTCACTTACCAACTAGCATCAAAAGTCTGACGATAGCCACCTAGTATTTAAAAAGAAATTAAAGGAACTTCTGAATGGCAACTCCTTCTACAATGTAGATGAATTGTTACATAAAACTTTAAAAAAAATTAAAATCCTTAAAATATTGATTGTCAAGTATAGACAACATTTACTAAACTGACACGTTCCACATCATTACGAAATGTCATATATATGATCTATGGAACAAGTATTAATCTAATCTAATATATAAAACTCTCGTTCGGCCAGAGCTTGAGTATTGCTCATCAGTGTGGGATCCGCACCAGGTGGAATTGAAGAACACATAAGGAAAATCCAACGGACAGCCAGCACACTTTGTTACGGTCTCATTTAGTAAGTGCGAAGGCATCTCAGAGATGATTAGAATGCTCCTGTGGCAGACGATGGAAAAGAGACGTTCTGTATCGCGACACGGGCTTTTGTCATAGTTCCGAGAGCGTCTATTTCATGATGAGTCCTCCTATGTATGTCTCACGAAGAAAGATTAGGGCCCACACAGAGGCATACAGGCATTTCTTCCTCGAACCATGAGCGACTGGGATAGGAGGAAGTGACAATGGTGCGCATAGTACCCTCTGCCACACACCGCGAGGTGGCTTGCGGAGTGTGGATGCAGCTGTAGATGTAGAATCTAACGATGTCGTTATCATATAGGAACGCATTCACAAGATGTGCACAATGAGCGCGAGATTGATCGTCCATTAATGTATACGGAGTCAGGGCCTGGGTATACGGGGTGCAGCCAACACTGGAGGGCGTCATCTCTCTAGGGAAACTGGCCTCAGTATTCCAGGCCGAAATCACTGTCATCAGGGCGTGTGTGGAGGAGAATTTGCGTAGGTGCTACAAAGATCGTAGCATCTATATCTATTCAGACAGCCAGGCAGCCCTGAGATCACTGGCAGCTCCTGCAACAAGGTCTAAAATTGTTTCAGAATGTCACAGGGTTCTGGTGGAACTAGTGGAAAGCAATAGAGTAAACCTATTGTGGGTCCCTGGCCACTCGGGGATCAGTGGCAACGAACATGCCGACAGATTAGCCAGGATGGGGGCAGAGACTCCATTTATTGGACCGGAACCTGTCCTGACAATCACCAAGGCAATGATCAAATTGGAGCTACGTAACTGGCTCAGAAGACAGCACGTAGAATATTGGACCAAAGTCTATCAACAAAAACATGGCAAGGTAATGATGCCAAAGCCATGTTTTAAAAGAAGCTCTGCAATCCTGGCCCTGAACAGGAGAGAGATTAGACTCATGGTTGGATTGCTGACAGGCCATGGGAATTTCAAAAAACACCTACATACAATGGGAATAACAGAAGAGGACCCTAAATGTAGGCTCTGTGATGACTGTGTTGAAACTGCATCACATCTAATCTTCGAATGCATTGCATTGGAGAGTAAAAGGCACAGAACATTTGGGACAACCAGACCCGAAGAAATTTTGTCTAATAAAGAACTGATAAAGGGACTCCTTGCACTGTTCAAGGGCATTGGTTGACAGGGAGCGATACCGCACAATAAACTTAGTTTCGGTGCGGGCAGTGGCGGGTTGGACGAAGACTGTTTTAGCTTCCCTGAAAACATCAAATCAAATCAAGACGAATCACTCACCGAAATGCTGCCGATATGGTTGTTCTATACGTCGGAGGATGTCATCCCTGTGCCGTATAGCCACTAATGTCGGGTTGTTCACATTTTTGTGCGAGTTGAGTGACATCTACGGACAATCTAAGGAACTGTGTTCTTGATGCAATATACGCTTGCAATGTCAGTGTGCATTGGAAACAAGGTGATGCGTCTCTTTTTCGTGTGTGTATTCATTTTGTCGTTTTACATATGCAGTATTTTCTGTCCAATCATGAAAATAGGTCTTTTAAGCGATACGGTATTTTTCAATTTAGTGAACTTAAAAGTAAAAAATGGCAATATTGAGCACCAGTATTAGTTAATTGTATGTGAGTTAATATGAGATGTAATCGAACCATTTTGTTACTTATGTAAGTTTCTCAATAGAATTTATCCTATAATCTCTTATCTCAGAAAAATTAATTAATAGTGAGCTCCCCGATAATCTGCCAATTTATTAGCCGGCCGCGGTGGCCGAGGGGACTGAGGCGCTTCAGTCACGGTCTGCACGGCCACTACGGTCGGGAGTTCGAATCCCCCCTCGGGCATGGATATTTGTGCCGTCCTAGTTCGTAAGTAGTTCATAAGTAGTTTGTAAGTTTAGGGACTGATGACCCCGTAGTTAAATCCCGTAAGCTTTACAAACATTTGATTTGAATCTGCCAATTTATTATTTCCATTTCTGTATTATATTTCGACTATCGAATCAGCCATCCTCTTCAGGTGCTGGGAGTTTATTCTGCTGCCGAGACTCCAACCACTCTGCGAGTGTCTACCACACCCTATGATACTCTTTCACTTCTCATGGCTCGCTTTGATATATATATATATGAATGTTTGTCTGTATGTCCTCTATTCGTTCATAAACCCTTCATACGATTGCAATGAAACGCCTACGAAGATTCCTGACCCAAAAACAAAAGAGCACGACACATAGCTCAAGAGATATGACGTCATAAATAATGAGAGGCCACCGCGTGAGAATACCCAGATTTATGCGTCATTTATGCACATTTCCTCCTAAACCACTGGACCGATTTCAATCAGATTTGGTACACATCTTTCTTACCGTGAGGTACCAATTCTGTGGTGGTAAGAATGACATACGACACATGGTTCAGGAGATATAAGGTCATAAACAACAGGTGTTGCAAGAAACTGCCACATAATGCGACGAGAATTTATGAATACAGTATATGCAAATGAGATTACTTAGCGACTCACAAGAAACTTTAAAAATAATTTTAAACCTTTATTGAACTATTTCTCGTTGACAACCATAGCTAAATTAAGAAAGGAAAAATGTTTCTCGCTTACTACTTTTCCTCTGTTCATGGACTAAGACTACGGCATTCGATATGACGTTACAATTTATAATTTCTACACTACATATTGTAGCCGTAGGAAATTTTACGGGCAGTATACACTCATACATTTGAATGTACCTTCTAATTTATATCACAGTATGACACGTAGTTCATGAGATACGAGGTACGTCCAGAAAGTAAGTTCCGTTTGTTTATATAAAACAAACGTGTACAGATACAGAAAAAATATTTATTGTACAAAAATCTACAACTGTTAAACTACTTTTCTACATAGCTGCCGAAATTTTTTAGGCACTTGTCATAGCGTGGCACAAGTTTCTGTATGCCTTCTTCATAGAAGGTTGCCGCCTGTGTATTCAGCCATTCAGCATTTTCTTTCAGCTCGTCATCTTTGAAGTGTTGACAGAACAAATTTTACGTGTAAGAAGAGGATTTCCATCAAAAGGTGGTGTTTGTTTCCACGATAGTGCCCGACCTCATGTGGCGAATGTGACCAAACAACTCTTACGGGAATTTCACTGGGACGTGTTTGATCATCATCCGTACAGCCCGGGCCTCGCTCCTAGCCACTTTCACATTTTCTTACACCTAAAAATCTGTCCTTGGTGGTCAACATTTCAACTATGATGACCAGCTGAAAGAACATGCTACCACATGGCTGAATACACAGGCGGCAACCTTCTATGAAGAAGGCATACAGAAACTTCTGCCACGCTATGACAAGTGCCTACAAAATTTCGGCAGCTATGTAGAAAAGTAGTTTAACAGCTGTAGATTTTTTTACAATAAATATATTTTCTGTATCTGTACACGTTTGTTTTATATAACCAAACGGAACTTACTTTCTGGACGTACCTCGTATAAGGACATAAACAGTAACGTTCATGGGAAACCACCCCATTACGCACCAAGTTGTAATCAATTACTTCTTTACTACTAATTGTATTCCCAAGAGATTTTACATAGAGCACTTATACAAATGAATATATACCTGAAAAACTGTACAACATACAATTCAAGAAATATGAGATCATACGAATGTTATATGTCATTTGGTTTTTTACTACTACCTCCCTTTGTTTGGGTACTGCACTAATAATTTTGTACATTATGCAAGACAGTGTTATTTCTTTACATTCTCCGACAAAAATAACATGATTATAGAAAAAAATAGATGGAAAGAGAGAGAAGGGATAGGAGAACTACTAAATCAAGGCAGGAATAAATAAATAAATACCCGGGCAACGCCCTGTTTTCAGCTAGTATTCCATAAAACACAATGTCTATCAGCTTTTCTTACTCTGGTGAATGTGACAACTGGCAGGATATAATGTACACTGAAGTACCGTTTTAATATCAATTATTCAAAGAGGCCAATAAATATATTCTCTAGAGCCCTCGGCTAATTGTAATCTGGGAAATCACCAATACAAGAACAGTTTAAGCTGCAGTAGCGACCATAAACAAGAGCTACCAAAGAAAAACCAAGTATGAAAAATTTTATTTTTAACAATGGAAAATCTGCCTGGAATGTCAATTCACCGTAAAGGGATTCGCTGAGCTACTGACAGGCACGAAACATAGACAATCACATTCACGCAACTTAAATTTTCGGCCAAGGTCTTCATCAGGAAAAAACAAAAAAAACATACATTCACACAATCACTCAGACAAATACACACACACACACAACCACCATGTCCGGCCACTCCAGCGCCACAAGCATCTAGACTGAGTGAGGGGGAGTTTCATTTTTAGTTAGGGCTAAATAAATGGTAATATACGAGAGTGAGTTGGAATATAAGTTTCCCCTGTCGACTGTGCTCAGAGATACGTATGAAAGGAAAAAATGGAATGAGACATTGAAGATAAGACATATCTTTATTTTTCTACATACATTGAGACATTTGTCATACTACTATACAAGCTTCAAAAAGCCTTCCAGGAAAAAATCAGGGCCTTTCATATGGAAGAAGCGTTGAACGGCTTGTTTAACGTCAGCATTGCTTCCAAAGCGCCTTCCGTTGAGAGTCTTCAAAGCTGAAAACAGATGGAAGTCAATTGGTGCGAGAACAGGACTGTATGGGGGATGGTGTAGACGCTCCCAACCAAGAGTTGCAATGTAGTTTTGCGTTGCCGTCGCCGAGTGTCGTCTCGCATTGTCATCCAACAGCACAACGCCAGAAGGCCAGGCCGCTTTTTCCGAATCACCTCTTTCAGTTTCGACAGAGTGGCACAGAACCGCGCAGCATTGATGGTTGCATCCTCTAAACGTCCAGCAACAAAACTCCTTGGGCGTCGAAAACGGTGAGTAGCACTTTACCTGCAGAGGATTTCCTGTCAGATAGGACACAGTTTGTATTAATCGATGGTAAGGCATCGGCTAAAACAGATGTGATATCGGGCGTTCCACAGGGTACTGTTATTGGTCCTCTGCTGTTCCTTATTTACATAAACGATTTTGGAGAAAATCTAAATAGCTCTCTTAGGTTGTTTGCAGACGACGCCGTCATTTACCGTCTAGTAAAATTATCTGAAGATCAAAACCAACTGCAGAACGATCTAGATAAGATATCACTATGGTGTAAAAATTGGCTATTAACTCTAAATAATGAAAAGTGTGAAGTCGTCCACGTGAGTACGAAAAGAAATCCGTTAAACTTTGTTTACAAGATAAATCAGTCAACAGTGAAGGCCGTCAACTCCACAAAATACCTAGGAATTACTGTTACTTCAGACTTAAATTGGAAAGAACACGTAGATAATGTCGTGGGAAAGGCGAACCAAAAACTGCGTTTTATTGGCAGAACCCTTAAAAGATGCAACAGAACTACTAAAGAAATCGCATACACTACGCTTGTCCGTCCTTTTTTGGAGTATTGCTGCCCAGTGTGGCATCCTTATCAGGAGGGTTTGACGGAGGACATTGAAAGAGTCCAAATAAGGGCAGCTCGTTTTGTACTGTCACGATACAGGGGAGACAGCGCTACGGGAATGATACAGGATCTGGGATGGGAATCATTACAATAGCGGCGCTTATCGCTGCGGCGTGGGCTACTTACGAAACTCTAATCACCAACATTGTCCTCCGAATTCGAAAATATATTGTTGACTCCCAGTTACATAGGTAGAAATGATCATCAGAATAAAATACGAGAAATCTGAGCTAAAACGCTATTCGAGAATGGAATAGAAAATAATATAAAGATGATTCGATGAACCCTCTGGCAGGCACTTAAATGTGATTTGCAGAGTATCCCATGTAGATGTAGATGTAGTGCTTTTGAACTTCTGTCGGACGGGTGATGACGGATGGTTCCACTCCATAGCCGTTCAACGTTTCTTTCTTATGTAACGCCCAGATTTTCTCCTGGGCGGCTTTTTGAAGCTTATAAAGCGGTTTGACGAACGTCTCAATGTACTTGGAAATTACGTAGAAAAATAAAGATAGAAAGATGTCTCTTTCTATTTTCTCCGTTCATACACAACTTTGCCCACAATCGACAAGGGAAACTTATTTTCAAACTCCCCCTCGTATATGCATTATTCATATTTGAAAAAACCCTAAAAATTCCTCACGAGCTAACTTCCGCCTAAATTTTTCCTCTCAAATAGTTAGCCCTCTAAATTCTCCACTATGGTAGCCGATTCCCCGCAAATTTAGAGGCGTGGGGGGGGGCAACTTCCAGTTCGCAACATTGGGTTCTGACACATCAGTCTGAAGCGCTGGAAGATGCAATGATTTTCTCAGTGTTCTTTCCAATGGCACTCCTAACTTTTCCAATTGTATTTCACTTTAAACAGGTTTCTAACCCTACGTTAGTCTAACACAGTTCCAGTCTCGCGAAATGTCATCCATTTACGTATCTTTGAATCACCGGAAACGCACACACTGGGAAAAATATCACGTGAACGCAAACCGACATTCCATATAAGATTCTGTGTTCGGATAGTTTAACACAAGAAACATTCGTTGAACCTCGCCTATGAGATACCGAATGGAAACTTGGCACAAGAACTCAAAAGGAAACAGCCATATCACGTGAATGCAAACCGACATTCCATATAAGATTCTGTGTTCGGATAGTTTAACACAAGAAACATTCGTTGAACCTCGCCTATGCCATACCGAATGGAAACTTGGCACAAGAACTCAAAAGAAAACAGCCGTACATGCGGACGCACACGCAGAGTTTATTGTCCTAAAACCGTGTTCAGGACATTCGGTCAGGTGCATATCTCCTCCCGTCAGATAAAATGGTCAACAGACGCACAATTTCCCACGAGACTTGAGGTCTTGCCCCGTACATGAAATACCCCGCAGGAGAGGTTTCAACATTTTCAACTTTTTTTGCAAACTTGACTACGCTTTATCTGGGGTTAGAATAAACTTTTTAAAAATATGTTGTCCTACCCTCCGATTTATTCTTTTATTTTTATTATTTCGAATATTCTCTTTTAAGAATTTTCTTCCTTCTATCTTCCAATTCTCGCTGTGTTCTTTATTGCGCTCTTCCAACAATTTATTTCCTGTTCTTTTTCCGGTGAGTTTTTGTTTAAATATATGTTCATTTATTACTGGCTGAAAACCCGGCGTTGCCCGGGTATTTATTTATTCATTCAAGTCTTAAGTTAGTTCTTTTCCTATCTCTTCTATCTCCTTTTTTTTAAACGGTTTATTTATGGATATGAGAAATAAGGCTGCCTTGCATAATGTACAAAATTATAAGCGCAGTATCCAAACAAAGAAAGATAGTAATACCAATAATAATTATATCTAACATTCATACATTCACTTAATTCAAAACTTGACTATGAACAATATTTCTTGTTATTTGTCCAGGATCTAATATGAATAATTTCTTTGGCGATCGCATCTCATGGCAAGTGACATGAAGCAGTCCGTGTGAGAAACATGGAGATGTCAGATCCATTTCGCAGTATTTTTTAGATTTCCCTGTGATTAATTAATCGTACTTGAAAATGCAAGTCTCACTGGAAACTGCAGTCTCTTGAAGTTAAAAGATAGGTCTGTCAGAAATACTGGGATGTACACTGTTTCATTCTCTTCCTTTCCTTGTAAGTCTATATAAGTCTATTGATTACGTCTGCAGCCATGTGTGCTTCACATTTAAAAATTGTCAACAGCACTACCAGCTTCCAGGAATTTCCTTATTCTGGCTAGAATACAGGAGTGTCTTAGCGCTGAATAAGAAATGGTTTAAAACGTGATGCATAATGTGACAGTTTTTACCCACCACAGTATATATGAACTGATATTTATTGAATAATGGTTGTACAATTGTATAATTTTGCATGTATAAATCATTTGTATAAGTGTGTTGGTTGATCAATTATTTGTTCATTTATTTTCTTTCTTTCTGGTGCCTTTATGTGTGCTGTGTATAGCGGGAGTAATCTGCTACTCCTTTCATTTTTTATTTATTCACACATGTCATAAGGGTGTGACTCAGAATGTATTGTTTGATGAATCTGGAGTATGTGTCTTGGATATCAATTTTCTCATTGTTTAATATTCATAGAATATATGACATCAACTGCGATTGGGCAAAGCTGAAAATGAGTACCCAGCCGGGATTCGAACCCAGGTGTCCTGCTTTCCAGGCAGTTGCGCTGACTCCTACACCACTGGGGACACAGGATAGTCCTTGCAGGTGCGGTGATCACTGTGTCCCCAGTGGTGTAGGAGTCAGCACAACTGCCTAGAATGCAGGAGACCCGGGTTCGAATCCCGGCTGGGTACACATTTTCAGCTTTGCCCAATCGCAGTTGATGTCATATATTCTATGAATATTAAATAATAACAACTGCAGGATCAGAACTGACGTCTGTTCTTTCGGGACAGACGCCACATGTATATGTATATAATATGCCGGTGACGGGCAATGATCCTATCGTTAGGGGTGGGCAAGTTTGAAGCTCTTACTCTTACGGGAATTAGTCATAATTACGAGTTTGAGTACTGTGGGCAGGGCGAAGCTGGGAATTTGTATCTGACGGGAGGCGTGCTTAGGTAGTCCTTGCAGCTGCGGTGATCACTGTGTTCTCAGTGGTGTAGGAGTCAGCGCAACTGCCTAGAAAGCAGGAGACCCGGGTTCGAATCCCGGCTTGGTACACATTTTCAGCTTTGCCCAATCGCAGTTGATGTCATATATTCTATGAATATTAAATAATAACAACTGCAGGATCAGAAGTGACGTCTGTTCTTTTGGAACAGACGCCACATGTATACATATTTCTCATTGTTCTTGGGAACTGTATTCGTTAGCTGTTAGGCACTGTCCCTGCCTGCGGAAGGCAGAGCTGGGTTGGCTTGTTGAGGGAGGCTGGTCGCTGACACGTATATGGGAGCAGTTTGCGAGGTGGGACCTGTCTGTCTGTTGGCTCACTACCTGAGGTAGCCCACTTTCTGGAAAACATTCGAAAATGTATCGCATCCCTTTCAGATAGCGGGCAGTTTGGGCCGCATTCTGTGGGGTTCCTATCATCATGGAGCCTCTTAGTGTATGCCTTTGGGGAGGTTATCTTCTAAGTATGCATTAGCCTTCCTTGTCTGCAGAATTACAGCCGGGGACTGAGGCCACGTTTTCTCAGGGTGATATACAGCCTGGCGTCCTGTGGAATTTCGGAGCGCAATGGAGTCTTCTCTTGTCTGGTGTTTCGTGTCCCCTTTCCACTTTGCTCTTTTATCTGTGGCTATTTGGGCTTCAAGTTCGCTAGATAAGATTTCAAATTCCTTTTAGAGCAAAAGGCTTGAAAACGATGGGCAGAGGAATTTTCGAAAGGACGCTTGGGTGGCGTCCTCTGGAGGCGATCCGATTGGCTCCGTCTTTGTAGGTGACAGATCTAGCTATCTGTCATAGCTGCCTGACCATCTCATTGGCTGGAGGGTTAGAGCTCTCCAGTGATTGGTATATCGAGTTTAGGACGACCGTGACGCCCAGTTTTTGGCGTGGGTGGACGAAGAATGGCGAGGGCACTTCTTATGTAGGTTCCAACTAGTTCGGACGTATTCTTTCAGATAGGACCTGAATAGTTTATTCGCTCTTCTGGGTTGAGTCCTGGGCGTTTGTGAGACTTTAGTTTTCTGAGGTATCTGCCTGCAGCGGATCGCGGACTTTGAAAATTTCACATGTCGACTCGGACAGGAACTCAGTTGCAGTTGTTCACTTTGCGAAACAGCGGTGTTTTATATTCTTGTTCGGCCGAGAGTTGAGTTTAGACAGCCACCGTCATACTGGTCGTACTGACGTGCTAGTGATTTATACAATTCCATTCTGGGGACTTATGCTCAATACTCGTGTTTGCGCTTGAGTTTGTGAGTGTATGTGTTAGCCGACACTGGATGCATTTACCTGATAACTGCTATCTGCTGTGACAGTGGGGCTGTTATAGTTAAATGTCGATACTGCTTCACAGATTATAGTGAGATTCCCGGGCGGAAGAATTTATTCTCTTTCAGCTCCACTCCTTCAACATCGTCCAGTCGCCAGCGAGATCCAGTGTCAACCAAGGTTATTGGTAAAGTGATATTGTTTATGACGTTAAATCTCCTGAAACATGTGTTGCATGTGATTCTTACACCTACAGAAATAGTTACCTCACGGTAAGGAATAAGTGTACCAAATTTAGTTGAAATCGGTCCAGTGATTTAGGAGGAAATGTGCAACAGTGTCGCATGATGCAGCAGTTTTTCGCGCACCTCATTGCTTATGACGTCATATCTCCTGAACTATGTGTTTTTCGTGATCCATACACTTACAGCGACCGTCCTTTTGGTTTGAAAGTCAAGTGTGCAAAATTTCATCGATTTTGGAACATAACTGTATTCAACACGTACACACGAACACACGGACACTCAACTAGATGTTTCTGAACTAATCTCAATTTTTTATTTTGACCTGTGTGGTTCCCAGTTCCTTGGTGTCTTCTTTCGTTTCCGTGAGACACTTTCTCTTGTTTTTGCCATTGTTTGGTAATCTTGAAGATTTGGCTTGGAAGCCTGTTCTTCAACTTGTGCTGATATGTCCACAAATTTTCAACCATCACTTCCTAAAGATGTTCACTATTGTTTGAATGTGTTTCGAAATCTCTCTTAGCGGTCTCTTCAACCACATTCCTTCACGAAAGAAGATTATGAATCTATGCAGATCGCCTCCATTCTGCGATGTCAGGTAATATCAAAATCTCATAGTGTTTTTCAGTACGTCTGCTAGTTCGTTCCAATCCGTGGTTTCTGACTGCTTAATTTCCTGGAGAATTTCTCTCTTGCTGGACCAGTTATGAATGTTTTATTGATTTGTGACTTTTTTTCTTTTATATTGTTCTATCCTTTAGCTGCACCAAGTTTGTATTTTGGAAACATAGACCGATGTGAACACAAGCGTCATCTTCATTAAATTATTGGGTAGGGGTGAGGGGAGCGACGGAATCGATAGAGTGCAGATCACAAGGAAGCCTTGAAAACACGGAGATTCTGGATACCTCAGAATATATACGGATATTTCAAACTGCAAAACGGTTTAAGCCTGAACTAATACATACTTTGCAATTATCAAAAAAGTTAAATGAGAATAACATTTAAATCTACCTTTTTGTTGGTTTGGTCTCCTAAGGACCACAGGTCTTCTTGCTTTCCTCCTTTCTTTCCTTCCAGAACATTTTCATTCTTTCCCTGTGTTATTTTCCTCTTTCTTTTGC
This sequence comes from Locusta migratoria, assembly GCA_026315105.1. Lineage (NCBI taxonomy): Eukaryota > Metazoa > Arthropoda > Insecta > Orthoptera > Acrididae > Locusta > Locusta migratoria. The sequence goes on along the minus strand of CM048744.1, from coordinate 116,860,432 downwards.
CAATATTGCGCCTGTGTTCTTCTTCTATTTATAGTGAAAGCCCTTGAAACTTTCTACTTTTCCAATGAACTTTTCTCTTTTTTTCTACTTCTTCCACCGAAATTTCAATTTACCTAATATCTGCTTTTACTTCTTTGGTCCATGTCATTGGTGCTTTTGCGATCCTAATAAAAACTAAAAAAAAAAATCGTTTTGCTATGTATAGCCACAACTTTATTATTACACCAACATCAGACTGTAAGTGATTGGTAACGTGAGAAGTTACTGTTAGCTGTCTGCCTCCCGGCCACTCCTCCTATAAACAAAGCAAAACCATGCACATTTGTGCTTATCCATCCCGATGCATCACTCGTAGCCGTAACAACACAGTTCATTAAAACTTGGAACAATGGCATATAAGGGGGGGAGAGGGTAGGGGTAAGGGGCCTGCCTCCGCCCCCCCCCCCCCCCAGCCCCAGAAAAACCATAACTACGGTATTTTATTTTTATTTACCACAGTAATTTTAGAAATGTGTCAATCGTTGTTTGTATCTTCTGAAAACGCCATAACCAAGCATGGATCGGAACAACTTTTTCTTTTTAGACATCAATTTGAGATACGATGCTACAAAATTTTGTCTTGTTTCCCCCCCCTCCCCCGGAAATATACGCTATATTCGCCACTGACCTGGAATATTATTTGTTTAATGACTAATATACGTGGAATTTATTTACTGGCACATTAGTAAATCTCTAAACCATTAATTCTCAGTGAACAAGAGTTTGCAGTATACATAATTAGTTACCCTTGAATATATTCATTTAGCAGTGCCATATTCATCAAGTCCACCCTCTGTCAGTGACGCCCAGGAATTTGAATGCAATTGGACGTTCGCACCTATGCTACAGACTCATTTGTGTAAGCCCCTTTCGTCATTTTAATCTTTTAATTTTTAATTCAATAGCAAAACTCCATCTATACTAATTTTTCAGTGGCTATTATTTTTAACGCAGTCTATTTTGCGGAAGGTCACATATTCTGGCTAAAACCAATTAATAATAAAGTTACTTTCTGTACCATAAATGATTTTTTTTCGAGTATACCACAAATAATCAACAGCTTTTTGGACAAGAGGACGAAGTTTATACACTATGTGACCAAAACGTACCTGGACACCCGGTTGAAAGTTACTGTAATTCAATATGGTGTTTACCTTGATAACAGCTTCCACTGTCGCAGACATAAGTTCAAACAGGTGCTGGAAGGCTTCTTGGGGAATGGCACCCATTCACGAGTCCTTATTTCGACACGCAGAAATTGTCTCTGGCCAATGAGAACTCGCCAGCTGTCAGCCAATGAGATACTGCGTATTTCTTAACTATACCTAAACTTCACTCTAAAAAACGTTAGATATTGGTTAAACAAGAAGTTGTTGTTATTTATTTATTTTAGTATGTGGTGGCACATAGCGCCCGAATCTCCGGTTAAGAAACAAGCAGCATCTCATTGGCTGACAGTACACACAACATCTCGTTGGCTGACAGCTAGCGAGGTCTCATTGGCCGGAGACAATTTCTGCGTGTTGAAATAAGGACTCGTGACCCATTCTTCACGGAATGCTGCACTTAGGAGAGCTATTGATGTAGGTCGCTGAGGCCTGTCATGAAGTCAACGTTCCAAATCATCCCAAAGATATTCTATAGGATTCAAGTCAGGACTCTGTGGAAACCAGTCCATTACAGGGATGTAATTTTCGTGTAATCACTTCGCCACAGGCCGTGCTTTATAAACATGTACCATCCCTGAATTGATCTTCAACATTGGGAAGCAAGAACGTGCTTAAAACGTGCTGTGATAGTGCCACGCAAAACAACACGACCACACCATAAGACCACCACCTCCAAATTTTACAGTTGGCACTACACACTCTATGAGATGACATTCACTGTCGCTTGTCACTCTACACGATGTTTTCCGACCAATCATCCAATGTTTACGCTCCTTACACTAAGAGAGGCCTAGGGGTAGACGCTCGACCATTAAATCCACATTTTCGCACTTCCTGGCTGTCATAGTACTTGGGGTATAGCAACTTTATTATTACATCAGACTGTAAGTAATTGGTAACATGGCAAGTTAGTGTTATCTGTCTGCCTCCTGGCCTCTTCTCCTATAAACTAACAGCAAAACCAAGGACATTCATGATACACTGTACGATCCTCTTCAACTGTCAGTAGTCTCTGTCAGTTAAAAGACAAGGTCGGCCTGTATGATTTCATGCTGTATATGTCCCTTCGCGTTTCCATTTCACTATCACATCAGAAACTATGGAATTACAGATGCTTAGTAGTGTGAAAATCTTGCGTACTGACGTTTGACTCAATGGATGATTGGTTGATGGGAGGAAGGGTTCAAACAGTTACTTGTGACTCAAGTGACACCCCCACCACCTGACCAGGTTTGAAGTCCATGAGTTCTACAGAGCGGCCCAGTCTGCTCTCTCACGATGCCCGACTAAGGTCGCTGATGTGGAGTACCTGGCAGTCGGTGGCAACACAATGCACCTAACATGAAAAATGTATGTTTTTGTGAGTGTCCAGACACTTTTGATCACATAGTGTATATTGTTTGAATTTGGATGTTAGAAAAGGTGGCACAGAGTTCCCATTACATGTCACTGTGGACGAATTTCCACAGAGGACAGAGAATTGACGATGAAACATCTCATACTAGTAACCAGGAGTTTTACAGTAAAATGAATGATGAAAAACATAAGGAATGACTTCTAGAAGAAATTGCTATGGCACTAAATAGCCCACTGAATGGACTGTCAAAACCAGGGAACAAACAAAAAAGGTACTTTTATGAATTACCGATTACATATTGATTTCATCAAATATTACCCACCTCTGTTGCAAATCACTTTTTTTATTTGGCATTAATCATGGCAAGACTGGAAAAGGAATATGAAGTCGAAACTTTCTGTACTAAAGAAGGGAATGAAGAAAATAGAGGAGGCATATGTTCATATGCAAAAACTCTAACTTTCTGTTTCTAAATTCAGTCGACATAATTCTGTATTGTAGGACTCAGGACATGGTTTGTTTACTCAAACTTAAAGGTGGAGTAAGGCCCTGTAAAAGCGAATGTATATGTTGTTCACGAGTTCCATTTAAACAAAGGTTTTACCAAAACATCAACACTTGCTAACTAATGTTTCACTGATCAGCAACTTTCCACCATCTCTTGACTTCGCCATCTTTGGCTTCATCAGAAGAAAATGTGCTCTCAGCATCTAGTTGCATACCAGCTTGGCAGGAATTTCAAGTCTTGAGTTCTCAATATCAGCAAAGAAGTGCGAACGTTCCATGGATAAATGTGATGATCGTCTAAGGTTAATCTGTAGGAATTATTTATTTATTTATATTTTTATCTATATTTTACACTATTTTCGATCATGTAGGTGTTACGTCTACACAACCTGGTAGATGTCACACAAGAACATTTGCTATGTCTTCAGCAGCAAAACGCTCTCAGACATTTAAATTCAACTAGATGAATGCAACTGTGGCCTTTACAGGAACCATGAAAGCATAAGCCTGAAAGAAACTTCACTTGTTTTGATTTTTCCCTAGTTTCAAATGTTTGTGAACCTATGGGACCTAATTCCAGTGGTCATCAGTTCCTAAACTTATAAACTAACTTATCCTAAGAACAAAACACATATGCACGTGTGCGGGTACGTGCACACACTCACACACACACACGCACACAAGAGACTAAGGGAGGACTCGAACCTTCGACGGCAAAGATCAGCTCGCACGACAGCAAGCCGCCGCAGTGCACATGGCTTGGCTTTCCCTAGTATATTTAAATGATGTGTTTTCTTCCAGTACGGAGAAGTACCATAGGCACTGATGGGACGACAAATAGGTTTAGGCAAGGCATTAAATGTGTGCCTACCATTCTCTCTGATCCTTGCTCTAAAAGCTATCTCACAAAATGCTTGTAAATATAGTACCTTCATTACTCTAAATACCTGTGAAATTTGAAAACATTAAAGTACAGACTATAGGTGCTGCAAGGAATACTGAAGCAGTAGAAATAAAACTAATTTGTTGCGACTTTTAGAATATGTATTTTCTATAAAATCTGTAATCTTTCCTTTTAATAATACAAGATTCTAACAAAACATTGAGATCTGAACCAACACTAACTCTTAATTAAAAATTAGCTCAGAGATAAAAACTATATGATGTAGTGTAAAGTATTATCTATGTTTATATACGAGTGCAGCATCTTCTTTATACAAATGTTGACTCAAATTTTTATCAAAATACTAATGAATGCGTACTTTCAGTACAAATACTGAGGAAATTATATTTAAGCTATAATATTTAAAAAAAACTGTCCACGCTGTTCAAACAGTGAGACACAGAGTATCTTTGAGGTTGTCAGTGGGGCCTGTTAGGGTTATGGGGTGCAGGAGATGGAAGTGGAGGCAACTTGGCAATAATTTCTGCCCTGACAACTTGAGCCTCCTGCAGCAACCTCTCTGTCTCATACTCTTGATTCACTGTTGGAGGTGGCTGATCATCATTGCTGCTGTTCCTATCGACTGTATCAGTCTGGGGCACAGGAACATGGGCCCTAATACATTTGTTGTGTAAAACTACACATGCATTTGTAATCAAGCCTGCTTTCACTGGGTCATACCATAGTACTTTGTCTTCATGTAAACACTTGAATCTGTTGCGTAGGTGTTGTATTGTCCTTTCTACAACACTTCTAGCTGCCATATGGGCTTGATTAAAAGTGGCCTCTCTGCTGTTGGGGAGAGGATCAGTCACCGGTACATGTAGCCATGGCTCATGGGGGTATGCAGAATCCCCTGTTGAAAAAGGAATATCATAAAAATTGGTTTAAAATGTACAAATAATTTTAATTTCGTTAAGTTGTTCTAAAGTCAAACATTTATACTTTCAACAAATGGTAGCATTCAATATTTCTTTTACTGACCTAACAACCAACATTCTTCTCCTCCTCTGTACAATTGTTCCATTTTCGCTCTGAGTGCAGAGTTTTCCCACACAAAAGCGTCACTCAGTGCCCCAGGATACCTTGCTAAGATATTTATAATGGTCATGTCTGAGTCACATGTCTGCAAAGCATAAATACAATAGTAATAATCAACTATGTCTCATTGTTGTTTCAGTTTCTATGTGCAACATTAATACTTACAATTTGAACATTCAAGGAATGGGTGCCATGGCAGTTTACATAATGGTCCTTGTGGCGATCAGGAGTTATAATTTTTATATGAGCACCATCCACATATCCTATGACACCGTTCATTGATGAGTGTCTAAAGTTTCTGTAACATGTAAATCTTTATGAAAACATCAGATTTACATGTAAGGTAGCATTGTTCACTATGAAGGTGCTACAACATATGTAATACCTTTGCATAGTAATAAACCTATCTTCTCGAGTCTGAGGAAAGGAAACGCCAGCCCTCAAAACGTCTGGTGCATTGAGAGCCCTCACAACGTCATCAATGCACCTACAGATGCTTGACTGACTGATGCCAGGTGATTTGTAAGCTCCTATCCCCTTTTGATCAGTCCCATGTCCGAAGAAGTTAAGAGTTGTCAAAACCTAAAGGAATAAAAACAAAATCACTATTGCATTTGGTGAATAATAACTGTTCAACTGTTCAGTCATTTCAGGACTTACTAAACAAATGTACCTTCAGATGCAAAGGGATGGCTGTAGCTCTTTTATGGGCTCTGATATACGGCCGAAGCTCTTCAACCAAATTACAGGCCACCTCCTTGCTCATTCTGTACCTTGCCAGAAAGCTACTCTCAGAAATTTCAAATGGATTTGTCATGTCTCTCAGATTACGATGCCAAATTACATGGCGCTGCATTTCCTCTAGATGCCTTGCCCACCTTCGTTGCTCTCTCCTTCTTCTTAACAGTATCATGCGCAGAGTCAGGCACAATTCCATGATTTTCGTCTGAAATGCATAAGAATGTTTACAATTTTCTAAACTGCCCAGAATGCGTGTTTCATGCACACGTAACATTAACTATGAACGATCAACTGGGATGCCTTCTGGTGATTCGTCAATAAAACCTAATTGAAAACCAAAACCACTCGATATTTCTCCTATAACAAATTATCTCCGCAATCAGAAACTATCAACCCGTAGGGGGTGCCAATGGCGTCTCAACTTGGGAACATGAGGGGGGGGGCAGGAAGGGCAGTCGGCCCACCCCCTACTTAAAACTTTGGAGTGGCAAGAAACGATTTCTGCCCCCCCCCCCCCCCCAATATTTTTGATGGCAGCTATTTTTGCTTTTGACTTAAGCATCTTATAACAAGTATTACATTCTGTCCTCTACATTCATCTTATTTTTCATTCTGTGACTGCTAATAGGGGCAACATCTTTACACATATGTACAAGCGCAACTTGATGAGTCATCCCCCATAAAGTTCCACGACGATCTCGCCCCCTCCCACTAGACCAATGGCCTGGAAAGTCAGTAAACAGGTTGCTTCTCTTCCCCCCCCCCCCTTCTAAAGAAATAGTTGGTACGTCACTGGGGTGGCCTTATAGTCTCCCAACAATCTGCAGGCAGACCAATTGGTAACAGTCCTCAGTAGCATATAGAACAGAGACTTTGGCTAGGGAACCGAAATGACGTCACTAATGAGACCAAGCTGCAGAATCAATCTCGGTGATTTTGCTTATGGTCAGCTCGTGAGTTGAGTCTATACTTAAATAACGAGGACCCAATTTCGTGGTTCCTGGCGTAAATATATGGTGTCATAATATTCGTGTTTTATCATGAGTTTCCTGAGTCTTGCAGATTAATGACATTTTTTTCCGGCAAAGCCGGGAACTGGGACGACGGACTGCCATTCCTACAAACTAAAATAATAATAATCAGATTTGTGACAAAACCAATACATTTAGTAGTTAACATACATGGTAAATTTAGATTCCAAATCAGCAGCGTTCAAATGCGCCATTAATCTCCATACTTATTCATACTCAGTAACTTTGGTACTGTTCAACAAATCAGTAAGCCTACGTAATTGTTCCCGCCAGCTTGTCCCCTCTCAAATGGAAATAAAATGTGGAGGACACATTGTACATTTATTTATGTACATTTTTACGGTCATTTTCTGTTATAAATCACTGGAGAAAGCAGATCTCTCCCTTGCCTGAACCTTAAACTAGTTTGATGAACATGCAAGGAATTACCTAAATAATTCATAAGTACCGGTACATTAAACTGTAAGCTTCCTTCCTTCCATCACGACCACTTGTGCAGTCCGATACCTCTTCATTACAATAGTCACCAGATTCTACATTAATTACCCTTTAGACGTAAAAGTTTATAACGACTCAGGGTAAAAAAAAAATCAATAGACCCAGAATAGTAGTTACGTTTAACAACACAGAACAATACCAAATCAACAGACTCTACCTTTGACACAGTCAAACAGAACTCCCCACTTGCCCAGGTAGCAATAATTTTTAGTGACATCTATTGATGGGTTGGATAACTACTTCGACAACTTCCCACAGCATTGTGGGTCTATCGTCGCAGTACGTCTTCCGCCATATTTACAGGTTGAGTGAATAAAAATATCTGAAACTTAATGTTTTCATGGAAATTTAAATTGTAAACGGAATATTTGATGTGATACCTGCTCAACAAATTCTACAATTAACAGCCTGGTTGGTAAAGTAATGATACAAATTTGAAGCTACTTGTGGAACATGTAATTTTTCTTTGGGCGGAATGATACCGTAAAATAGGCCCTCGTGAACACAGTAACTCGTATGAAGTTTACGCCTAGTGTTTGGCGGCTTGAATTGAATAGGTTTTCATTCATTAACAATTGCAACTTTGACATTTTTGGTTTTGTGGTTGAAAACGATTTCTAAACGTGTGAAACACTTGGTATCATCAAAGTTCGAGCAGATGAACCTGTTAATCACATGTAATTCTATTATTTCTATTTGTTTTTTTCGAGAGTTTGGCTTGTATTTGTGTAATGTTTGTGTCAGTAGTGTTAAATGCATGATACTTGGTAATGTTCAGAATTGTGAAGATAACAAACTGTGTTTTATTTGTAGTTAACACTAACTACACTGACACACTGTCAGTCATCTGTATGACGATAAAACTAAAGACAAAATGGATGGAGCAACCACCGGGCAGATTAAAACTTCAGTCAACTGTCATAATAATAATGCTTTCGAGCCCAGTGAGCTAGTATTCACAACAGATTGTGGATCAGTGATGGCACAAGGAGGTAAGTACTAATGAAGAGATCATGTTTACACTGTACAGTAGTTGTCTACTATCATGTGATTAACATTTTTATCTTTCTGATGTCATTTTTTAGATTTTAAACACAATGAAAACCTTTTGCTTTCATAGTAATTATGTTTCTGATGCTTGATAAAGAGCCTATTGGTTTTCTTATACAATCAATTGTTTTGTGAAGTAGAAGGGAAAAAGTACACTTTATAGTTGAATGCATGCGAATGTAGGCTAGGTGTTATCTTTTTTTATTACTATATAAACTTCCATAGCCACAAATAACATTTAGGATAGTTGAAAGTTTGTGTTGCAAGTAAAATTTGGAGACAATGTCAGTTTGCTACTCCTCTCTCTATTGGTTTGGTACTTACAAGTAAAGTTTACTTTCCTCAATGTCAACAGTGGGGCAGTCCCCTTTCTTGCCTCCTTTACCTATTTATCTGTAAAATCTTACTCCTCCTTAGCTCCATCCAAAATAATGTGCTCGGTGTCTGTAAATACACAATTTGTTTTAGTTGTTTGATTAGGCCTAATCTCAACCACCACATTTTGGTCGTCTGCTTCTTCCCTTTGCTCATTTGTCTGGCTATTCATACCAATTGCTCTCCTTATACACATTTGATTTGCTGCAGCTGTTGGGTTTTGGCCAAATTGTTGGTATGTGTTGTCAGATTAATTTTACAATCCGTGTTCTGGCGTGGTGTTTTGTGTTCAGGTGTTGGCTGCATGTGGACAGCAGCAATGTTTTTTCTGACTGTTTTGTTGCGAATTTTTCTGGTGGCGATTACAGTTATGTTATTGAGCGGACAAGAGTATGTAGGAGCGGACAAGGGTACGTAGGGCACCTGTCAACCATAGAGCAGGAACAGCATTAATTATTTACTTCATGGTTGGCACGAAAAAGTAATCCCAACACTCTGTAATATTTTGTTTGCTCCAAACGCTGCCAGCATCTGAACACTCAACACTACACCACGATACAAACTAAAATTTTACTATCATGTCTTATAGTATTTTTTATGGGACTTAACTACGGATCATCAGTCCCTAAACTTACAAACTACTTATCAACTACCTTATACTAAAGATGGCACAAATATCCATGCCCGAGGGGGGATTCGAACCCCCGACCGTAGTAGCCGTGCAGACCGTGACTGGAGCGCCTCAGTCTCCTCGGCCACCGTGGCAGGCTCTTATAGTATTACTAGCATTTTGAGTAAATGCTTAGTTACCTTCTTGCCTACGGTATAGTTTATGTTGGGGAACTCAGTTAGTCTGTATATTAGCAGTAGACTACTAATCAGCCTGGCAGTTCATTGAACTGTCGACTAGATGAAATCATCTTAAATCTTGAGGGTCAAGTGAATTCCGGGATATGACGCTTTGGCTTTGACCAATGAAGTCATATCTGAGTTAAATACAATAGTTTGTTTACAAGCGTAACATAGATTTAAGATTTTCTGTTTAAAAGTGATCCACAGCTTCTCCTCTAACAGAGTGTGGCCCCCCTCCCTCCCACAAGTGATTGAGACCTGTGAGTGATGGTACATTCTGTTTTGGTAATCTGTAATTTACAAGGATAATCACAGATTATTTTTTATCTGCAACTACGTATTACATCATCCCTTATGTTTATATTCATTGATAGTGTTTGTTTTGCTAGTTGGTATATCTACTTAACGTGTCATGTGAGACTCAGATAGGACGTCATTGCTCAATGCTGACAGGTTGTATCGCGGTCTTCAATTATGCCAATCTTTACATTGTTTGTTATGAAGTTGATATTTCATGCAAAGCAATATATAACTTCCTTTTCTGCACTTGGAATAATATCAAGCATTGCGCTACAGCTCTCTTACTGCATTATTAATTCTATAAGAAATACCTAGACAAATAAATACAATATCCATATCAGAACACTGAACGGGGTGGCACACACACACACTGGACCCGCATTCAAAAAGATGGCAGTTCAAACCCACCACTGACCATTCGATTTAGGGTTTCAATGATTTCCCTAAATTACTCCAGGCAAATGCCATGATGGTTCCTTTCAAAGGGCACGGCCAATTTCCTTCCCCATCCTCAAAACAAAAGTCAGAGATTGTTCTCTGTATGACCATTTACGCTAATCTTCTTTCTTCCTTCGGCCTATAACAGAATATACTCAGTGCTAAATCTGCATACTTAAAAAATATAGTTGCATCCATCAGACCAATGTGTCTGCTCAATTTTAAACCCACAACTCCATGTTTCAGTTCAGCTGTGTATCAAGCTAATACTGCGTCTGATTATTGAAGGGTTTAATTGAAATTTTTGCCCATAAACTGGTGAAAAATAGTGTACTTTCACCCTAGGGTGCAAAAAGCTAATTTTTCATCTCTTCCTCTATTTTATGCGTGTTCGCTTCCTGCTGGAATTCCGAAGAGGCACACTGTTGTGTTGTATTTTTAGTTTCCTTAGGTTAAAGTGCAGTTTATGCGGCAGCGGCTAGCCTTCGTGCTCGCTAGGTTGGGAACGGTAGAGCAGCCAATCAGAAGTCGCGATGCCACGGCCAATGAGATGGCGTGTTTCATGACGAGTAAATTTGGCGTCAATTTCGAAGTTTATTCCAGGATATCGGTGCGGCGTTTGTGTGATTGTAATTTATTTTCCATCTATAAGAGATATTTAGATAATTGTCGTATTACGGACATAAGTGACAGCAGTCAAACATGTTTTATGACCAGTACGAAGCATTGATCATTTTAAGTGAAAGTTAAGTTAGGTATAGGTTAAATGAGAAGTTTTTTTTTTAGTATGTGAGGGCGCGTAGCGCCCGAATCTCCGGTTCAAAAACACTCAATCAATTTACAGTTGTACGCTCGAGATATATATATTCATTTCAGTCCAAGCTACCTCTATTGCAAGCATTCTTGGAAATTATCGCAATTACTTTTACTGGCCGGACAAGGATACATACAAGAACCTGTCAACCATAGAGCAGGTATAGCATGTCTTATTTATTTTATATTCGAAACAGTCATCAAGTGACATCCATACTGATAGCAACTGTAACTTGTAGATCGTCAAAAACTTTTTCATACACCGCTTCAATTTGTTTACATAGCAGAATTGTAACGCTCTTTCTTATTGGCCGCGGCATCGTGACTCCTGACTGGCTGCTCTGCCGTTCCCAACCTAGTGAGTGCGACGACTAGCCGCTGCCGCATAAACTGCACTTTTACCGTTTCCTTATATTTAACTTACCACCGTTGTTTTTGTTCCACAGGCAACACTAAAACAAATGCTTCTGTGAATTGTAATATCAAAGATTGTGTGCTTGTTTCTTTTTAATTTGAATCTATAAAATATATTTCAAAAATATTTTGAACAATAATCTATAAAATATTTACTTATTTATTGCTTGACAGTCTATCTAGTTATTGTTGTATTTTATGAGTACAACCATTTTGCCACACTTATGTAGACAACCTCTTTGTGAAATGATACTCTTAATCACAATTTCAAAGAGCGTGGCTGATTTCCCTCCACACCGTAATTCATTAATGAAAATTGTAAAGTGTCAAAATATGGACTTGGGGTCGTCAAAAAAGTAAAGTTGCTTGCATCTTAATGGATGAGTGGTGAATTAATAGAAATTAGTTTAGCTCTAGACAAAGCATAGTATAATATACACACCACTTAATGACTGGTTCATTGCATCACATGTGTGCTCAATTGAAGCATACAATACCATCTGTCTGCTTTGATCTGTGGCATTGGCGTGTTGTGTAGTAGGCTATACGGTGGAGAGTTGTTAGTTTTATGAGGGTAATTAATTTTACATCATTATTTTATTAATGATGCAAATTCTCCTCAGAGATGATAAATATTGTTCAAACGAGATAGAATGGCAATGGCTGGCCAGTACTTACCTTTGTGCTGTATCGCCGATAGTAACACAAATGAAGAAACAGAAAAAACGGGGACAGAAAGGACAAGCTTTCGGAACACAGTTCCTTCATCAGGTGGGAGAAACCTGATGAAGGAACTGTTCCGAAAGCTTGTTCTTTTTGTCCCCTTTTCTGTTTCTTCATTTGTTACTATTGGCGGTACAGCACAAAGGTAAGTACTGGCCAGCCATTCTATCTCGTTTGAACAATATTTACATATTATCCTAATTTTACATCAAGAACTTGTCAACCATAGAGCAGAAACCATGTTACTTATTTACTTTATGGGTCTCAGCGGAACACTGAGTTATTCTGTGTCGTTTCAGTTCCTAAGAATATTAATATATGTTGACAACACCATGGGTAGACAGGTGGAACCAAGTGCTTCTATTACACTTATGTTCTCTCTCTCTCTCTCTCTCTCTCTCTCTCTCTCTCTCTCTCTCTCTCTCTCTCTATTTTACACACACTGCTAAGAAATTTAATCCATCTACTTCCTCCTTTTCCTCCTCTCCTTGAGAAATGTTTTAATACTAACAGCTGATGTTCACTTTATTTGCAGAGATCATCACGGCAGAAGAAGGAACAACGTACATAACAGTTCCATTTCATTTGATTCAGGATGTTGCTTCTCAGCAAAATGTGTTGCTGAAGACTCTTCCTAGTAATGCTATTTTTCTTGATGCTAGTCAGGTAATAACTGTTTATTCTGTAGAGCCTGTGTTGGTATAAGAAAATTGTCAATTATTACAGCTGTGTAAAGTTGTGGATCTTTTATTATTTTAATATGACACATTTGATATTGTTTGTAAACCACTGGACAGTCTGCAAGTAATCAATTGGAGCTGGTAATGAGGTGCACTATACAGCTGACAACATTTATGGATTTTTAGTTAATGTGTTATTTTCTTCACTCATAATACTGGTGCTTGCTAACATTATGGAACGTATTTGTGCTCGTCTATAATATTTTAGACTTTTCATATTTGTAAATGGTCCAGTATTGTATTTACTTGTTGTTAAGGTGTTATTCGTAGATGATCAGTGTCCACAATTTTAGAACCTAGGTAACTTCTTGTTCTGCCATTTGATCAAAAGTCTCTTATTTTATATCCCTTCAGTTCATTAAAGTTACTATGTGCTCGTATTTTTATTTGATTCCTATTCGCATTAAATATGTGGGTAGTGCATTATTCCGCCGTGTGAATCGCATCGAGACAGTCTTCTGTCTTTATTTTCTGATTAGATGCGACATATAGTATTTTGATTTTCGTCTGTGCGTTTTCGTTTCAATTTGTAAATTTATACTGTGCTCTCGTGCATATTAGATTCAAATTTGTGGTTTCACAAACAGTGTAGTCTTCCTTTGAATGCATTGTGACTGTAGTTTTTGTTTTTGGCGGCACTTTACTCATCAATAGGGACTGTGACTGCTGTGTGCGGATGCAGTCTGAGCTGGTCTCACTTCGCTCCCAGCTTCAAGCTATGATAATCTCGGTTGCACAGTTGGAAGCTGCGATCGAGCGGCGTTGTTGTTGTTGGCCGGTACTGGGGACCGAATGGACTCCCGTCATCTCCACCGATCGGACTGTGGCAGCGACATGCCCTGATACTGCTAGCAGTGAGGCAGACACCCCACGCGTGGTTGCGTGGGAGATTGCTCCAGGGTGTGGCAGGAAGCGCAAGACATTCCGTTAGCTCCAGGGCGTGGCAGGAAGCGCAAGACATTCCGGGGGACCGATCGAGTGGCCTCCCTGGTTCGTCTTGCGAACAGGTTTGAGGCGCTATCGGCTCAGGACAACATTCCTGAGTCGGATGGTGTCTCTCGTCCTGAGGTCACCACCCAGCCTGCGAGATCCGGGCTTTCATAGAGTGTGGGTTTGCTTGTAGTTGGGAGCTCCAACGTTAGGCAGGTGATGGAGCCCCTTAGAGAGATGGCTGCCAAGGAGGGGAAGAAGACCAATGTGCACTCCGTGTGCATACCGGGTGGAGTCATTCCAGATGGGGAAAGAATCGTTCCAGATGCCATGAAGGGTATGGGGTGCAGCCAACTGCAGGTGGTGGCTCACGTAGGTACCAATGATATGTGTCGCTTCGGATCTGAAGAGATCCTCTCTGGTATTGAGCAGCTATCTGAAGTGGTAAAGACTGCCAGTCTTGCTTGCGAGATGAAAGCAGAGCTCACCATCTACAGCATAGTTGACAGGACCGACTGTGGACCTGTGGTACAGAGCCGAGTGGAGGGTCTGAATCAGAGGCTCAGACGTTCTGTGACCGTGTAGGCTGCAGATTCCTTGACTTGCACCATCGGGTGGTGGGTTTCCGGGTTCCGCTGAATAGGTCAGGTGTCCACTATACGCAGGAAGTGGCTACACGGTTAGCGGGGGCTGTGTGGCATGGACTGGGCGGTTTTTTAGGATAAAGGGCTTTGGGGAAAAACAAAATGGGCAATCTCAAATGGTGCAGGTGGATCACAGGAGAAATACCGATAGTTCCCAAATCTACATAACAGTTGTAAATTGTCGTAGCTGTGTCGGGAAAGTACCAGAACTCCAAGCGTTAATAGAAAGCACCGAAACACACATCATTATAGGCAGTGAAAGTTGGCTCAAACCGGAAATAAGTTCAGAAGAAGTATTTGCAAAAGATCCAACTGTGTTCAGAAAGGATAGATTAAACAAAATAGGTGGAGGCGTGTGTGTCGCCGTCAAAAGTAGTATTTCGTGTAGCGAAGTTGAAGTTGATAGTTTCTGCGAGTTATTATGGGTAGAGACTGTACCCGAAAATCATAAGAAGTTAATAATCGGTTCCTTTTACAGGCCTCCCGACTCTTATGATACAATAGCAGAAAGGTTCAAAGAAAACCTGAGTCTAATTACAAAAACGTACCCGACTCACACAATAATAGTAGGTGGTGATTTTAATTTACCCTTTATCTGTTGGCGAAATTATATTTTCAAATCAGCAGGTACACATAAAACGTCATGCGAAATTGTACTGAATGCATTCTCTGAGAATTACTTTGAACAATTAGTTCATGAGCCAACTAGAATTGTAAATGGATGTGGAAACACACTTGATCTTTTAGCAACAAACAATCCTGAGCTCATAACTAGCATCAAAACGGATACAGGTATTAGTGAACACAGAGCTGTCGTAGCGAAATTGAATATTGAAAGTCCCAAAGTTACCAAAAATAAACGAATATATTTGTTCAGGAAAGCAGATAGAAATAAAATACATTGCTTCTTGAAAGACAGCTACCACTCGTTTCTAACACTAAAAGTAAGTGTAGACCAGATGTGGCTCAAATTCAAAGAAGTGGTATCGACAGTAATTGAGTTTTATACCAAATAAATTAATAAAAGGAGGCGATCCCCCTTGGTACACAAAACAGGTCAGGACACTGTTGCAAAGGAAAAGGCATACTAAATTTAAACGAACACAAAATCCCCAGGCTTGTCGATTGTACTCAGAAACTCGAAATTTAGGGAGGATTTCAATGCGAGATGCCTACAATACTTATCCCAACGAAACTCTTTCTCGAAATTTGACTGAAAACCCAGAGAGATTTTGGTCATATGTTAAATATACTAGGGTAAAACACAAGCAATACTACCCCCCCCCCCCCCAGGGGGCCCACAGTTCTTTTGTGGGTACGTGTGTGGCACGCACGGGGCCCCGAGCCGGAGCAGCCTTTCTTCTGCCCCAGGCTGCTTCACTTTCCCTCCCGGTTTATGCCTTCGCCCGGAGACAGGCATATTTCGTGAGCTACGGTGGTTCTTGTTGTCGTTTTTCTTCCTTCGTTCCTTCCTTTCTTACCCCTTGTTTCTGTCTTTCTCTCCTTGTACTCTCCTAGCCTTCTTCTCCTCCTCATTAGTCTCCGCCTCGGTGTTTGAGACACTTCTTTCCTTCTTTCTCTTCACTTCCTCTATTCTTCTTCTTTCCTCCCTGTGCGTGTCTGAAGGCCGACCCACGCATTATCATGCGTAGCAGGTGACGGGGTAACGCGTAATTCCCCGCCCCGGGTAGACAAGTAGGGCACGTACGTACCCCCTGGTAAAGGCCAGGCCCAGGGAGGGGTGATTACCCGAGCTGGTACCTTCCGAACGTGCCCATTGGTCCCTCCGTCAGTTCTCGGGAGGTGTGACCTGAGGTGTGAACAATCACCTAAGGCATAAAAAGACTCTGCCTAATGTACCTAAATTTCTTGTTGTCTCTCGCACCGACGGAAAGGATTTCAATTCTGTCAATCCTTTCGTTATACAGAAAGGTGTAGATGCAATTGCTGGCCCTGTTAAAACCTGTTCACGTCAGTGCAATGGCACATTGTTGCTGGAAGTGGAAAGTGCCTTCCAAGCTCAGAAACTACTACGGACTACACTGTTACACACGTTTCCTGTCAACGTGGAAGCACATCGCACACTCAACTCGTCACGGGGGGTAGTCTTCACGAGATCCCTTGACCAGGGTGTGACAGCCGTCCATAGGGTAATGAAAAAGGTCGATACCCAACTGACACCGACTCGTACTGTGTTTTTGACGTTCGACAGAGTTGAACTCCCGTCGAGGGTCAAAGCAGGGTATGAAGTCATCTCCGTCCGCCCTTATGTACCTAACCCAACGCGCTGTTTTCAGTGCCACAGGTACAACCATACCCATGAACATTGCCCAAATGCAGCAAAGTGTGTCACTTGTGGTAGGGACGCCCATGAGGGGGGGATTGCCCACCTCCGTCCCCTCACTGCCTTAACTGCAACGGTGACCATTCGGCTTCCTCTCGCGACTGCCCTGTATACAAGGATGAGAAGGTAATCCAGCAAATTCGGGTTACGGAGAAGGTATCGACATCTGCTGCTCGAAAGTTGTTGGCGATTCGAAAGCCCACTGTCCTCCCAGCGGGTACATACAGTAAGGTCCTCACCTCAACTCGACCTACCAAGGATTCCAGTACCCAGACTTGTGACTTCACTTTCGCTGACACAGTTGTGCGATCCGCCAGCCCGAAGATTGCCCGTTCCACATCCCCGCTTCCTCCTGCTGCTTCTAAGGTACAGTCTTCGTCAACCTGTAGTAAACCGCGGGCACCTAAACAAGATGCCCGGACCTTGAAAAAGGAACCCATCCGTGAGGATTTTCTGCGTTCTCAGGCTTCCCAACCGTCTACTGCCTCTTCCCGCCGTCACTCTTCCAGAAGAGCTGACAAGAAAAAGAGTTCCTCTCCTTCCCCACCGAGGCGTGACCCATCCGTCACGCCGTCCAACAGTTGCCGGCCTCGGCCGTCTTCTGTTTCACCGGGTCGCTCCGTCTGCCGGGCTCCCGGCCCTTTACCGGGGTGGAAACTGCCCCTCCTGATCAACTCAGGGAGGTGGCAGGCGCGTCGGTCGGACCTATGGACCACAACCCTTTGTTCCTGGACAGCGATAGCAGTGCTCCCTCGAAATCCGGTCCTCAGCGGCATCGAGGTGAACCTGCTTGCTAGTTGGTTTTTATCCTTATTTCTTCTCTCATTTTTATCATGGCGCTCCTTCAGTGGAATATTTGCGGCATTCGTTCTAATCGGGAGGAGTTAAAACTACTCCTTAGATTGCACTGCCCGCTTCTAGTCTGCCTCCAGGAAACTAAGTTGCGTCCACGTGATCGTGCAGACTTTCCACACTATAGCTCTGTGCGGTTCGACCTGCCACCCGTGGGAGGTGTCCCAGCCCATGGAGGGGTTCTGATGCTAATTCGAGACGATGTCTATTTCCATCCCATTTCCTTGCACACTCACCTACAGGCAGTTGCCGTCTGCATCCACATTTACCTTTTCCCTCTGTAATATCTATTCGCCATCGTCATCTGCCCTTACTAGGGCAGATGTGCTACACCTTGTTGACCAGCTCCCTTCACCTTTCGTGTTGGTAGGCGACTTTAATGCCCACCACGCCCTATGGGGCTCTCCGGCACCTTGTCCGAGAGGCTCCCTTTTGGTGGACCTTCTCCAACACCTCGATCTTGTCTGCCTCAACACCGGTGCACCGACCTTCCTTTCTGACACAACACACACTTACTCCCATATAGACCTCGCAATATGCACTCCTCAGCTTGCCGGTCGGTTTGAGTGGTATGCACTTTCTGACACGTACTCAAGTGACCATTTCCCTTGTATCATCCACTTCCTGTATCATTCCCCATCTCCTCGTCCCACCAGTTGGAACATTTCCAAAGCCCACTGAGGGCTTTATTCTTCCGTTGCTGTTTTTCACAATCAGAATTTTCCCAACTGTGACAGTCAGGTCGACTACCTCAGAGGTTATTCTCACCACTGCTGAACGTTCCATACCTCGTACATCCTCTTCTCCACGTTGTGTGCAGGTCCCTTGGTGGACTGCATCCTGCCGCGACGCGCTTAGAGCCCGGCGCCGTGCTTTACGCACCTTCCGCCGCCACCCAACTTTGGAGAATTGCATAAATTATAAACGTATGAGAGCGCAATGTCGTCGTATCATAAACGACAGCAAGAAAGCTTGCTGGACTGCTTTTACTAGTTCTTTTAACTGTTTTACTCCCTCCATGGTTGTGTGGGGTGGCCTACGCCGTTTATGCGGCATCAAGGTCCACTCCCCGATTCCTGGCCTGACCGTGGAGAACGCAGTCCTCGTGGACCCCGCTGCTGTTTCCAACGCATTGGGCCGTTTCTTTGCGGAGGTTTCGAGCTCTGTCCATTACCACCCTGCCTTTCTCCCTCGCAAACAGGTAGAGGAGGCACGGCCGCCTTCTTTCCACTCTTTTTAATCATGAAGATTATAACGTCACCTTCACCATGCAGGAGCTAGACCGTGCTCTCGCCCTGTCCCAATCTTCTGCTCACGGGCCCGATTCCATTCATATTGAGATGCTGAAGAACCTCTCTCCTGCGGGCAAGTGCTTTCTTCTTAGTACCTATAATCACATATGGACAGAAGGTCATATTCCTACAAGTTGGCGTGAAGCCATTGTTGTCCCCATCCCCAAGCCAGGGAAGGACAAACACTTTCCTTCCAGTTATCGCACCATTACTCTGACGAGCTGCGTCTGTAAGGTGATGGAACGCATGGTTAACGCTCGGTTGGTCTGGCTCCTCGAATCTCGCCGCCTCCTGACTAATATCCAATGCCGTTTTCGTCGACACCGCTCTGCTGCTGATCACCTCGTTACGATGTCGACCTTCATAATGAACAACTTTCTAAAGAAGCGTCAAACAGTAGCCGTGTTCTTCGACTTGGAGAAGGCATACGATACCTGTTGGAGAGCGGGCATTCTCCGCACATTGCACACATGGGGCCTTCGGGGCCGCCTTCCTCTTTTCATTCAAGCGTTTTTGGCGGATCGCAAGTTCCGGGTACGGGTGGGCTCTGTTTTGTCAGATACCTTTTGCCAGGAGAATGGGGTACCACAGGGCTCCGTCTTGAGTGTGGCGCTCTTTGCCATTGCAATCAATCCAATCGTGGACTGCCTTTCAGCCGACGTCTCCGGATCTCTTTTTGTTGACGATTTCGCAATTTATTGTAGCGCCCATCGGACGTGTCTCTTGGAGCGTTCTCTCCAACGCTGTCTTGACCGTCTATATTCCTGGAGCATCGCAAACGGCTTCAGATTCTCCACTGAGAAAACTGTGTGTATCAATTTTTGGAGATACAAGGAATTTCTTCCACCGTCTCTACGTCTCGGCCCTGTTGCTCTCCCTTTCGTGGAGACTACGAAATTCTTGGGACTCATGTTGGATCGGAAACTTTGCTGGTCCACACACGTATCCTACCTGGCTGCCCGTTGTGCCCGATCCCTTAACGTTCTTCGTGTCCTCAGTGGCACGTCATGGGGAGCGGATCGTACCGTCCTGCTTCACCTTTACCAGGCCATTGTTCAGTCGAAGCTCGACTATGGAAGCCTTTTGTACTCTTCAGCACGGCCGTCGATTCTCCGCCGTCTCAACTCTATCCACCATCGTGGATTACGTTTGGCGACCGGTGCATTTTATACCAGCCCTGTTGAAAGTCTGTATGCCGAGGCTGCTGTATTACCCTTGACCACTCGACGTGACATACTCTTGTGTCGGTATGCATGCCGCCTACGGTCGATGCCCAACCATCCCTCTTACAGATTATTTTTTGACGACTCACTCGATCGCCAATATCAGTTGTCTGCGATTGCCTTGCTTCCACCGGGAGTTCGGTTTCGCCGCCTGCTACAGCGGCTCGATTTTACCCTTCCTTCCACCCTTCGGTTGAGCGAAAGCCCATTGCCACCGTGGCATCAGGCCCAGGTTCACACACACCTCGAACTTAGTTCGCTCCCCAAGGAGAGCACTCCGGATTTGGTATACCGCTCGAGGCTTGTCGAACTCCGTTCGCGGTTCGATAATGCCGTATTTATTTACACTGATGGTTCCAAGAGCACTGCCGGTGTCGGATCTGCCTTCGTCGTCGGGGACAACCGGTTCCAATACAAGCTCCCTGACCGGTGCTCGACCTTCACGGCTGAGCTTTTCGCCCTCCACCAGGCCGTTTTGTATACCTGCCGCCACCGCCAACCTTTCTATGCCATATGTTCTGACTCCCTTAGTGCCCTGCAGAGTCTTAAGGACCCTTTCTCGAACCATCCTCTCGTGTATCGGATCCAACGCTCCCTCCAGTTGCTGGCGGATGACAGCTGTCACGTTTCTTTCCTGTGGGTCCCTGGCCATGTGGGTGTGCCCGGGAATGAGGCTGCCGACACAGCAGCCAAGGCAGCAGCTCTTTTACCTCGCATGGCTACCTTTTGCATCCCATCGGACGATGTTCAACGGGCTCTTCGCCGGAGTATCGTGTCGCAATGGCACAGTGTGTGGCTTTCACTGTACAACAATAAATTGCGAACTGTCAAACCGATCCCGACCGCTT
Source organism: Locusta migratoria (assembly GCA_026315105.1). Taxonomy (NCBI): domain Eukaryota; kingdom Metazoa; phylum Arthropoda; class Insecta; order Orthoptera; family Acrididae; genus Locusta; species Locusta migratoria. The sequence continues at coordinate 116,839,268 of CM048744.1, read as the reverse complement.
GGAGGACATCCTCACGCCCCTCTCGGCGGGAGGAGGTCATCCTGGCTCGGTTGCGGATCGGTCATTGCCGTTTCAGCCACCGTCACTTGCTATCCGCCGAACCTGCACCGCTATGCTCCTGCGGTGAACTGTTGACAGTGCGACATGTTTTACTGACTTGTGTTAATTTTAATCATCTCCGTGTAGCCCTTCACTTTCCGTCTACTCTGGAGGAAATTTTAGCTGATGACACACGAGCAGCTGCTCGGGTTTTGCGTTTTATGAACTTGGCCAACCTATCCACGGATATTTAACCCTTTTAATTGTCTTTTATCTTTCGTTTTTAGCCTCTTGCTGATGTTCTGACAGTCACCATTTTTTTGAGATCATAGCGAATCAATGTTCTTGGCTGGGCGCTAATGACCATAGAAGTTGTGCGCCCTAAAACCACAAAAAAAAAAAAAAAAATCTTCTTAGCGCTCCATGCCAAATACGGAATTCCGCACTCATTGCCCACGGATTTAGCAAATGATTCACGGATGGCTGACAAGAGTCCTTGGATTTATCCTTGAAAGCGGTTTTTACTATCCCCTATAAGCTTTTATCTCTGACGCTTGGAGAGGTTGAGTGGGTTTGTGGCCCTCCCTGCGAGCAGCGGGGTTTGGAGCTCTCCTCTCCCCTCCCCTCCACCTGACGACTTCCATGCCTCCTTTTAACTTGGTTTGAATTCATGTAGTTTACCTTTTTAGGCTTCTGATCTAGGAGGATACACTGTTCTCCTGTATCTGCTTGTCATCAATAAACGGGGATTTTAGATCTGCCATGACGTTCCTTGCAGAATCCTGATTTTTCTATTGATTTAGTCCTGTTCTACTCGATTTTAAACCCCCCCCCCTCTTTTAGTTCCTCTATTTTAGTATTGGTATGGTCTTAGCAGATCACACCCTTGCTTACATTTCATACAGTGGTCATGGGACTGATGACCTAGCTGTTTGGTCCCATTAACAACCAACCTCGAACGGAACAGCAATAAACAGTTCGGAATGAAGCCACAAGCAGAGCCAATGTGAAGGACAATTATCGTGCCACCCTTTGTCAACATGTGACACACATTAACCTTCATGTTGTTGAGCCACACAATGTCTTCGAACGAAATGCTCCTCATGGCACACAGATACCGGCCTCTCCAGGCCACTGTGTCATCTCTCTCCATTATAATTGTGAGAGAAAAAAACTTTCCATGCTGGAAACTGGGCTCATGAAGACAGTTTCGAAGCAACAAGCTACTTCCATTGAACAACTCTGCCTATTTAAGACTGAAATTAAGTTCAATTAAAGTAGGGTATTCCTTGCATTTACCTGGAGCTGGAGTTGCTTTGTCACTCGCGCCTTTTTTTCCGTTTCCTACCCTATTCTCAGCACCATAGATCGGTGAATGTAAAGTGCAGCAGCTGTTCTATTCACCACTCTTGTAACATCTAAAAGAGGTCCACCACTATTATATTAGAGTTCAAAATAACTGCCCAATGAGCATACTAATTCACAGCCTTGTCCACGAATCGGAATTCCTCTTCCAACTCTTGATACCTTCCCAACCGGTGAACATGTCCTTGGACGGCCTCTTTTATTGTGAACGTCCTGTTCACATATGGTGCACTGTTCTTATTAATACGATGCAAACACAAACACTGCACAACACCCAATGGCTGCAGAACACAACAAACACCAATTGACAAGCGACAGTTAAACACAAGATCCGGCTAGCGTGCGATACCACGAATTACTATTTAAGCATGGATTGGCAACAACACTGCCTGACCAGACGAACCGGTAGGGGAGGCATGGGGAAACCGGCTCGTCATTGGTGTTACCTGGGCATCGGCGTCTCGCCACCCCTGGCAAGCCAAACGTCAAAAGTCACAAGTAATTTTAAACACACTGTATGTGAGACATGAAGGGGAAAAAAGAACTATGAGAGCAAGGTTGTGGAGAATTTTCTCTTCTACAAATTCAGATATTCAATTTTCCTGTCAGATTGAGTTGTCAAAAGGCGATCGCAAAGGCCCACTTTTAATGTTACTACTGTGTGGCTCTGTAGCAAAGTGGTAGAGTGCCAGACTATAAATCCAAAGGTCACAGGTTCGATCCCTGCCAGATCCTAGGATTTTTATCTGTCACTTGCCACTTCTTTCACCTCTGGCAATGTTATTGATGTGAAAAATATCGAGTAGCACCATGGTTTGTAACCCATGTTAAAACTATAGGTTCCCCTACATCTGGCTTGGTCAGTTCAAAGGTTGAAGGAAGGCAACAGCATACCACCTCCAAACAGGACCATGCCTAGTAAAGCACTGAGGTGTGCAATCCAATCTTTGGATTGTTGACTTCTTTACCTTTTACGTAACCTTAAAAAGGCTAAAAACTTCTGTCACTAGTGTACAGACGAGGACAAATTATTAAATTGTTCATGGAGTCATTGTGGATTGAGAGTACAAAACTGTAAATATCCTGAGATAGGAAAAGACTTGCTTGTCTTCATAGTTCAAAGTAGGAATTGTGGTTTTGCTGTTGAAACAGAAATGATTCATAGGCCAGTCGTAGACCAAAAAATAGACTTAGGTCCAAAAAAATTGCAGGAAGCTGAATTTTTGGTATGTTGTTAGGACATATTATAGTAGTATTAAACCAAGTTAACAGCTTTGAAATCCTTTAGCTTAACTTTTAAGAGCCAAAAAACCTCGAAATTTTCGGACTTTCTTCTGTTTTTAGCTTATAACTCGTGAAGGGTGGTTTTTTGACGAAAAGTCGCTCACACCTTTATTATTGTAGATAAAATATTCTAAAATTTAAGCCTAACCGCAGCTCTGTAAGTCCAATAGTTCCCGATATATTGCACTTCAAAAATTGACTTATTTTTCCAAAAAGTTCAAATTTCCGATTTTCTTTTGGCTAGAATATTGGCTCTAATGATCATCCCACGGGGAAAGTCATACAAAACAAAGTTATAGAGCCATTATTTAGCTTTAATCTAAGTACAGAACGAAGTCCATAGGCCCAATAGCTTTCTAGTTATCATTAAAAAATAAAAAGTTGAAAAATCGGATTATTCAATAAACTGACCCAGATGAAATGCAGTCCTCTTATCCTATATGTGTTATAGAAAAAGAAGGAATTATTCATTGACAATGATTATTAACACGTGGTATATGGATAGGTGTAATTTATGTGTTAGTGCATACCAATATATTTTTGAAAGTAGATATTGCTATAGAAACAACAATTGGCTAAATTTACACAAGCATACCCCACATATTGGTCGAAATGAATGTTCTGCATAAAAAAATACTGTTTTTGAACCAGATGAATGACCCCAAAAAATAGCACCGTATGTCATAAGTGAATGAAAATAAGCAAAGTAGACTACTTTTCATATTGTAATATCGCTAATTTCAGAAACTGTTCAAATGGTAAACAACGCAGCATATAGTTCCACAACAGATTACTATCTATCTGAATGCCTAAAAATTTGAAGTGTTTAGTCTCACTTGTGTGCCCATTCTGTGTAATTGAAATTTCAGTTGTTGTTGAATTGTGCATTAGAAACTGTAAAAACTGAGTCTTACAGTGATTTTGCATCAATCTATTTTCTACAATCCATGAACTTATTTAACTACTACATCAATATCACAATCAATGTGCTTCAATACCAAGCTAGCGTCATCAGCAAAGAAAAATATCATAGAATTACCTGTTATACTAGAAGGCGTATCACGTATATAAATAAGAAACAACTCCGAGCTCAGAACAGAACCCTGGGGCAACTCACACTTAAATGTGCCTCATTATGATAGCACTTCACATTTTGAATAATGCAGAGAATCACCTTCTGCTGCCTGTTGTTAAGGTAAGAAGTGAACCAATTGTGAGCTACTCCCCTTACTCCATAATGTTCCAATTACTGCAACAATATCTTTTGATCAACTAAATCAGATGCTTTTGTTAAACAGAAAATTACACCTAGCATACACAGTTTTTGTTTTAATCCATCAAATGCTGCACAGAGAAAAGAGAACATTCTGAAACCAAACTGTACATTTAAAAACAAATTATGGAAACTGAAATGATCAGGTAACCTTGGATACAGAGCCTTTTCGATAATTTTACCATAAACTTCCCTCCCTCACTGATCACTGTGCATTTAAATTGTGTTGTGTTATCCCGGCTGAACCTGTAGTGTTGGGTTTGAGACTAGTGTGGGGTTGATTTGGATGGGGTAACTAGGAGGAGGAAGAAAATGGCAGGTCAGGTAGCTGGCATCTCAGTAAGATGCTACAGGTTTGTGGGGGAGAGGGCAGAAGTTGTTCAGATACTGGGAGTGGCAAGTTCATGGGGCATATGACGACAGTGTGTTCGTGCTTTGATCTGTCGGTTTTGATCTCTGGCAATGGTGTGTTGTGTAGTTTGCTGTATGGTGGAGAGTTGTTAGTTTTATGAGGGCAATTACTTTTACTGAGTGGACAAGGGTACATCAATAACTTGTCAACCGTAGAGCAGGAACAGCATTATTTATTTACTTTGTGGGTCTCTGCAAAACAGCAAGTCATTCTGTGTTGTCACCAGGATGGGAAGTGAAATTTTAATGAGCCCCATCATTTAATTAAAAACCCAAACAACCTGGAAGATTTATCAGCAATTAGAACTCTTTGCTCTTGATCAAAGTTTGGTGGTGGCCATCTATATGGAGGGATTTGGTGGGAGGGCTCTGTCAATGCAATTTCTGGTTTCTGGTGATATACAGTGATTGCACATTTCCAGCATAATTGTACTTAATTTTCTTTCTAACATCAGAATTTCTTTGCTTCTATTTTCAGATTGCTCTCTTAGCAGATACTTCTAGTCAAGTAATACTCGGAGGAGTGCCAGATAATGATGCTGAGATAGTGATTGAAACAGCTGAGGTACCAGAAGAAAATGTGGACATACCTTGTGTTGAAGAAAATCATCACAATGAAGTTTCTATTGCCCTTGAAAATATTCATGAAACTGGACAAACAGTGTGTCTTCCTATTGAAACAACACACAAAGAAGGCAACATAGTTGAAACGGCAATCAGTGAAAAAACTGTCAGATTTGAACTGCCCACTTCTGATCCCGAACCAGGAATAGCTGACTCTTTAGATTCTCAGAAATTGGTGCTTGTTGGACAAAAACAGAAAACAAAGGAACCAAGTATTGAGCCACCAATGAGAAAGGTAATTTGCTGTTTGTTGCCTTAAAAAACAAACACACAATTAATACCATTCTATTCTCTGGTTACTAAATGAAAATCTAAGTTCTCCACTACGAATAAATTGTTGGGAAAATGTAAAGAAAAATTGTATATGAATTGTAGCAATGTAACAATTAATTAGATTCATCCTGCCTCATTAATAAGTTTTTCTTTTTTGAAGTAAGGTGTTACAAGAATGCAATTCACATCAATTACTTATAAGTGTGTTCAGATTCCATAATTCTATTGTTAACCTTAATGATGTTTTTCACTGCTTATTGTTGAAAAGTCTGCCATGTCTCAGATTGATAAGCAATTAAATTGTTCCACATATTGTTCCACTTTCTTGCTTCTCTGCCAGTTGTTATGTTACTTCTATAAATAGCATTTTATTTGTGTTTTTAGGGTCCTTTTATCTGTGAGACGTGTGGGAAAGAATTCTCCAAGTGGGCACAACTACGAAGACATATGAAGTGTCATTATGATGATAAACCTCACAGATGCACAAAATGTACTGCATCATACAATGTTGAGGTGAGTGAGCAGTTACATATATCCATTGTAAGGGGGTGTTCCGTGTATTACTCCTGGGGCAAGCCCGTTACTCAAATGGCACATTTTGTGACTGTCAACCCCATCTTTGTGACCCTGTAACTTGGGGAACTCCTGATGATAAGTTATCAAAACATTGTGTTGGGAAGATACAGACCATTGGGATTACACCTAATTCTAAGAGTTGACAATACATCACCAGGAAAGTCTGCAAAACTAAAACTCGGATACAGTTGCTAGACATCATTATTGCAACTGGTTGTCACCCTTACACAGAGTATATGGGTTGATCATGTTACACCCTTTTCTTGCTGAAGCTTGGCTGCATTTACCTGGGTATTTAATTCCACATATCAATCAATGTTTGCCTTCTTAAATTCAGTAACATTTAATTCAGCTGTTTCTGCAAAATGTGATAACAGGAGGGATTTCTGTCCAGTTTCTTTCAAGGAAACTACTACTTCTGATACGGTTGTGTGTGTGAGAGAGACTAACAGAAAGAACAAAATTTTTCATGCAGTACAACCAAAGACCAGAAACCTCCAAAGATTTTATGACAGTAATAAGAAATATTTTTAACGATACTATAGTAGATTGGTCTCCTTGTTCTGCAGATCTAAATCACCGCGACTATTCTCTTTGGGGAATGTTAAATGTTAAGGTACATGCAAACCGTCCCCTTACACTTGAATAGTCACCTTTCTTCTAACCCTTCATTTCCCAGATATCGGCAGCTGTTATTTGTCAAATGTTTTATAATGTGTTCAGTAGTTGTCAGCCTGGTCTTCCCCACTTAAAGATCATTCTGAGCACCTGCTGTAAATAAAGCTAAGATTAATACAGCCAAATAGCGTAATTGTTATGCTCAACTTGTGGGAATTGTGAGCTATCATCTCCTCCCTTTCCAGAAGCAGTGGCTCTCTCTCTCTCTCTCTCTCTCTCTCTCTCTCTCTCTCTCTCTCTCTCTGTGTGTGTGTGTGTGTGTGTGTGTGTGTGTGTGTGTGTGTGTGTGTGTGTGTGTGTGTGTGTCACACATAATCAGCCAACTGACGGTCATGAACCTGGTATTGGACTCTTCAAAATACTGGACGATAGGTCAGAAGTACTGTCAGAATACCTCTGTAAGGTTTAGCGCTGCATGTGTGTTGTTAAAATATGCAGGCCAAATGAAAGTTTTTGTGTAGTATGGTTAGCATTCTCAGACAACCAGTTGCCACATCAAATTCCTAGCATGTTGCTATTCTGGATCAGGTAAAAGAATACAGAACTATTCTACTAGAAGAACTGTAATCACTTCTAACAATTGGTGTGTAACCTATTATTAATGTATCTACACCCTGTAGCATGGTGTACAGGACTGGTGTGTACATGATCAAGGGCAGAGCCACTTGATAAAGCACCCAAGTGATTTACCAACTGACATGCCTGCACTGTGAAGTGTTCTATGTGGGAATGACCAGCATAAAATTTTCCATTCGCATGAACGATCACACGCAGACAGTGTTTGTTGGTAATGAGGATCACCCTGTAGCTGGTGCACAGCCAGCACATCTTGGCACAGTGTTTCACCATCCGGGTTATCTGGATACTTCCCACCAACACCAATCTTTCAGAACTCTGGAGATGGGAACGTGCCCTTCAGCATATTCTCCTCTCATCCTGTTGCCCACCTGGTCTCAACCTCCACTAAATTCAAATTCTTGCCCACCATTCTATAACATCTTTGCCTCTGTTCTCTGGACTGAGCCTCTGCCTCAACTGGTATCTCTGTCCAACTTCTTTGCTTTCTACAAATGGCCACCTTGGTGTGTGTGTGTGTGTGTGTGTGTGTGTGTGTGTGTGTGTGTGTCAAAGCAACCAAACAGCTATTAAACACCAGGTAAGACTTTTGAAAAATGGCAATCAATCCACAAGAGAATATGTTGAACTGAACTATGTCATTCATAAATTTCGTCAAGAGACTGTTGAAATTAACGATAGACTTTTGAAAATAGTAAAAGGAAACATCAAACAGAAAATAAACACAGAGTGGAAATCACAGTTAGTTAAAGTGCCACAAATGACATATCAAATTGAAAGGTCATTCAGAGATTCTGTGATATGTTTAGTTAATTTAGTAGATTAATCAGGAACATGCATTCTTAGTAATCTCCTGTCTTCAGATATTTCTAGTCTATAACTTGCCCTAATGGTCAGTCCTTAATGAACTGTCAATTAATAATGTGCAGAATAAAAGAATAACTGTCTGTTTTAAAGAAGGGGTTTGACTCCCATGCAGGGATACCCCTTGTTACTCTGGATCTGTAACAACGAACTGATTCGCTCTATAGTAGCATGCTGAAGGATATACAGGGTGGGTAGGAAATAACTAGATACTAAAAATGACTTAACTCTTATGTTTGCAAGGATATTCCTTTTAAATTCAGTATGTTTAATGTTATATAGCAATATAATTGCATACATAAGAAATCCATTAAATAATAGGGTGTCAGGGCTGGACTTCTTGTAAATCATTCTTGTAAATCATCATGTTCCTCATCCAACTAACCCACATGACATTTGAAATATAAGGTGATGCGTCATCTTACATTAAGTGCTGTATCCAGATAATGTGGGACAAATATAATCCTGAAGCATTTGAAGATAGTGTTCCCAGATCATTGTATCATGCAGGTGATATCACAATGGAATCACATTTACAACTAGACCCATGGGTATTGGATTTTAGAATTGTTTCTTTTATATTTATGGTACATGAAGTTCAGAACTTAAATAACAATTAGCCAAAGCCATTTGACACAACTCTCACAAATTCTCGAGAAAATCGACTTTGAAGTTTTGCAACTACCTGTATGTACTAATAATTAAAACGGTCGCAGCATCTGTCGGTGGCAACTGAGTGTGTTGTGAAAAGCCTAAATGTTAAGACACAGTTAATGTTATCTTTAACTTATTTAAAAACTGAACTGTGAAATATGAGTTAATCAACATGTTGTCTTTGTAACTATGTATATGTGAGTAATGGCATTAAGAGTACCTGTGTAAAGTATCTTATATGTGTTCTGAAATGTCATAATTTATGTTTACTATATATAGTAGAATGTATAAGAAATGAAATTTTGTGATGATAAAAGAGGAGGGGGCAGTAGCATTCTGTCATTACAACTATAGGGTCGGCGGTTTGAATCCCTCCATGACAGGTATTTTTGGAATACTTACAAAATTTTAATATCTAATCATAATTTTTACCAAAAATGCATGTATTTTTGTTTATTCATTATTTTATATATTTTATGAAGTGTTAATAATGAGGGATTCTATCAAAAACAGAAGTTAATTTTCTTACAGTATTGGCTTAACTAATAGTTGATTATGGTTCTCTTTGATTGTCCACTTTGTGAAGAGCTAGCTTGGAAAGTCACCTCCATAGCTACTAACAGCTTTCCAAGCAGAGCTAAAAGTGAAGGGAACAAAATATGTCATGGATTTAAACCAGTGACCCTATGGCTGTAAGGTAGGACCCTACCACCTGTGCTGTTTTAATTATTCATACTTAAATGAACTTGAAAAACCTTCAAAGTCAGTTTTCTCAAATTTTTGAGAGTTGTGTCAAGTGGTTTTGACGAATTATTGGAGTTCTGAATTTCACATACCATAAATATAAAAAAATTCTAAAATCTGATACCCACATGGTCTCCTTTGTTAGACTATGGCACATCATCTCCTCCACAACTGCAAAATCCTGAGCTGCCCAGTAATGGCAATTGTGCTTATTGACGAAGCCTTCGACATGAAATACGGCTTCACCACATGAGAGGGTGTTGTCAAACAGTTGTAGCCAACTGACTGAGCATCAACTCCCAATTCTCTGTTCTGCAATTAGACTTCTGGAGTCAGCTGCTGCCCGTAATGGAGTTTCCTGTTGCATAGGTATAATTTATTATGCAAAACCACACACGCAGTATTTTGGTCGCTGGACCATTTTCAAGTGATCATTGAGTAATCCTAAATGTATAGACAGGTATCAAGCATCCTAGAAAGAGGTGGAGGTGGTGGTGGTGGTGGTGGTGGTGGTGGTCCCATAAAGTAGATTTGTGAATCATTTTGTCTAATAATTGATTGTGACACTGAAGTAAGAGATACATACAGGCAGCCCTACAAGTACTGCACAAGATTAGTGATATAAACCAAATGCTCTGGACACACCAATGAATTGTTTCCCTTATTAGTGAGGAGCAAGACAGCTAAATATTGGGGATGTAAATGAAATAACATTTTATTGACACTTAAGACTATTCTGCAAGCTATTGTTGAAAGATATTAGTTGCGACAAGAAAAAAAAATCATACCATATCTTTACTGTCGTGAGGAAATGCTTGTCAGGCACTGAACATTTTGTGTGCAACAAAAATTAGTACAAAGACTTGTGATAGATCCCGTAAGTCATTGGTAGCTGTTATCACTTTTCATCAGTTAAATGAATCTTGGATCAGAAACAATATCTAAGTTAACAGAAATTTAGAGCAGATCTGCCAGGTCTGCCCGCTCCTCCCAGAAGCTATCTTGTGTCATCTACACATTGATAATACCAGGCTAACTCTTAGTTTTATTTTGCATGACAAACCACCTCCACATTGTAGTTGTTAAGCCGTTTAGACGTTAGCTCGTACTTTGGTGGAATGCCCCCTCCTATTGAACCTACTTATAAAGAATAGCCTCCCCTCAGGGGCTCATCATTAATTTGCTGAGTATGAGCTTGGCGAACCCGGGGTCCTGAGCCATGGGCTGTGTCGCACCAACAGTCCGCTACACCGTACGCTCTGTGCATGCTTCAACAAACATCGTTCGGTGCGACGGTGGAACGTTGTGTGTTTCAGAGCCCGGGGATCTTGGCTTATTCGCCCGTGTCGCGAGGATGGTACAAACCTTTATAAAAAAATACCCTCAATCTCAAGGTGTGGTACTTGCCGAGGAGATGCATGGCTGTTGAGGTTGAACAGCCGCTAGCGAGCAACCTCTGAGAAACCTGCCACACCTCAGTTGTACAAGGCCTACCCAGGCAAGCGGTGCTCTGACTGGGTGGACCTTATTTCCCTAGCTGCTCATGGGCCGGAAATGAAACGAGCCATAAATAGCGTGGGCAGTCGCAAAAACGTTGTCTCTGAGAGGAAGAAACAAATTTAATGGTGTGCAGTATGACCCCCGATCGTTCCCTTACCTGACCACACCTTGGGAAGAACGTCGGACCCTTAACCGATCTGAGCCTTACTCACCCCAGTACTTAGTCTGTACTCGGGCTGATGGGGAATCTTTTACTAACACCAAGCTGCAATTTTTTGTTGAGACTATTGAAAATCGATTTGGTGAAGTGGCATCATTTTCAAAAATGAGTAGCGGGTCTGTCTTAATACAAGCGGCATCCCCTGCCCAGTCTAAGGCTTTAATTGCCTGCGACAAGCTGGGAGACGTTGCCATAAGTTTCACGCCACATAAGATGCTCAACATGATCCAGGGCTTAATATTCCACCGTGATCTCCTGTCACAGACTGACGACGAATTGTGCGTTCACTTAGAGTGATGAGGAGTTCACTTCGTCCGGCGCATCTACAGGGGACCGAAAGATTGCAGGGTTGCCACTGGTGCATTTATCTTGGCCTTCGAGGACAATGTACTGCCTGAGAAGGTCAAGATAATGATATACCTGTGTGATGTAAAACCGTACATTCCTCCCTCTATGTGATGCTTTCGGTGCTGGAAGTACGGGCATATGTCCTCCTGATGCACTTCCAGCTCCACATGTAGAGACTGTGGGTGTCCATCACACCCGGTCGCTCCGTGTACACCACCTCCTGTGTGTGTGGATTGTTGGCTGCAACATCCACCTTGCACGCCGACCTGTAGTGTGCTCCATAATGAACGAAAGATCATGGAATTCAAAACCCTGGACAGATTAACGTACTCAGAAGCCAGACAAAAGTATGAGCGTCTTCATCCCATTCGGATGTCGTCGTCCTTTGCTGCCATTGCGTCGTCTCCGATCACTATGGGGACGTCAGCCTCCCATGTCTCGCCACCTTCTGTGGCCCCTGTGGGCCAACAACATCAAACTGCCCCTTGACGGTTAGGGGCCCTTCTGTTGCCCTCCCACTACCTCCTGCCTCACAACCGTTGGGGACTCCAGTCCCCAACACCCAGACGGAGAAGAAACAGCCTTCTCCGGCATCTCTCGCTAGGAAGGGGTCCCTAGACTCCCTTCCTCCTACTGATAATGTGGGTACCAGTGGGTACGGACTTAGTCGTGGTCGTAGGGCTTCAAGATCCTCCTCAGTCCCTGAGGCTGAGGTCGAGGCCCCAAAGCCCTCCCAGCAAGAGAAACCGAAAAAGGAGCGAGAGAAGAAAAAATCTGAGGCTGCTAAGCAAATGGATTCCACGGTGGAAACCGTGTCACTACTACTACTACTACTACTACCACCACCACCACCACCACCACCTCCTCCTCACACTTCTGAGGACATGGTGGAGCTCCTCGCCTCACCAGAAGACTTGGCTATCACCAAGACTAGAAGCGATGGATGTAGAGTCTCTGCCTCCACCATTGGCGACGACCGGTGATTCCGTGGCACCAACAGCACCCTCAATACTGTCATGCCTCAACAATCAAGAAGTAGCATGATCTTGCAGTGGAACTGTGGCGGCATTTTCCACCACTTACCCGAGCTGCAGCAATTACTGTACCGCTATCCTGCTTTCTGTGTAGCCCTACAGGAAACATGGTTTCCTGTCCAGTGGACCCCAGCCCTACACGGCTATCGGGGCTACTATAACAACTGCACTGACTACAACAGGGTATCTGGAGGTGTCTGCATTTATGTCCTCGCCACTGTTCCCAGTGCTGCCATGCCTCTTAACATGGCTCTCGAGGCAGTGGCTATAAGCATCTGAACAATTCAGGACATAACTGTCGGCTCTCTGTGCCTCCCAACAGATGAGGTCGTGTCCCTTGCTGACCTCACTGCCTTGGTCACGCAATTACCCCCACCATTTATCCTTTTGGGGGATTTCAACGTCCACCACCCTCTCTGGGGCAGTATACAGCCCTCGGGACATGGTAGAGACGTTGATACGTTACTGACACAGCAGGACATATGCCTCTTAAACATCGGTGCACCCACACATTTTAGTATAGCGCATGGCACATATTCTGCTATTGACCTATCTGTATGTAGCCCAAGCCTGCTCCCACATTTCAGTTGGAGGTTTCACGACGACCTTTGCGGGAGTGACCATTTCCCCATTTTTCTGTCACTCCAGCGCTTTGAACCTGCAGGCTACTCATCCAGATGGTGTCTACATCGAGCAGACTGGCAGCGTTACACCTCGGTTTCTGTTCCATTACCATCTGATATTGATAAGGCAGTCCAACAGGTCACTGCTGCTGTGGTCTCAGCTGCAGAGGAGACCGTTCAGATTACCACCGGTTCTACTCGGCGCAAGGTCGTGCCCTGGTGGACGCCCGAGATTGCAGAGGCCATCCGGGACTGTCGACGTGCACTGCAACCCCACCGGCGCCGTCCTACACTTGAAAATCTCATAGCCTTTAAAAGGCTTAGGCAGGGTGGCCACCGAACCTTGAAACCGGGAAAAAGCCTTGAATTTGAAAAAACCGGGGAAAACTGGGAAAAAGCCTTGAATTTCAGCCAGAAACCGGGATTTTTAACCCATGAGATCTCGCGGCTTTAAGAGTTAAACGATCGTTCGCGTGTATTGCTCAGATTACACGACCAGTTCGAAATGTACTTAAGTGTAAATAAGTAATCCCTGTAGTTTTAGTAAGAAAAAACCTCAAAAGTTGGTTCTGAAGTATCATCAATATGGTTAATCTTTATTTTCTTTCCTGGGTGTTACATTTCTTCAGCAGTATGGCAAATCATTCTTACCATTTCGGTGCAATATGTTGGCAATTGAATTAAAAAAAAAATCAACCAAACTATACATGATTTAGTCTGTAGAATCTGAATCTGCAATAAAAAAAAATGGGAGTTTCCATTTAAAATTGTACACCAGCCACCCACACCGCTCCCAAACTGTGGAGGCAGTTAAAGTTCAATATCATTTCCTACGCCTCTGCCGTCCGTTAATAATGGTGAAAACCGTTGTTGAATATATACTTTTTTTTCTGTAGTTATTCTGGTGTCAACTTAAAATAGACACCCTGTACTATACATTGTGTCAGTGTCGAATCGGGTGGGGGAGGGGGTCTATGGGGCTGCAGATCCCCCAAAACCATGAGGAAAAACCTCATAATATGAGCTGGTTCTTTGTAAATCATTTTGAGGTACAATGCCACAATTTGTATGAGCTTTGCCCCCCCCCCCTCCCTCTCTCCCCAATCCAAATCTAGGATTCGCCACTGCTTGGTGTAAATTACAACGTGACATGGTTCAACTTGGATGCAAAGTGTCTTAAAAATATGTAACTAGGTTCTTTACGGTATAGTTGTTTGCTAAACCCTTTGAGCAAAATTAAGTTTCCTGAAAACCTGGAAAATAACTATTTTTAACCTGGAAACTGGGAAAAAAACCTTGAATTTGAAAATGAAGATTTGGTGGCCACCCTGCTTAGGGCCCGAGCCCGACGACTCATCCAGCAAAATACTGTTGGGAGCGGTACATTGCCTCTATAGGCTCTCGTGCCTTCCCTTCTCGCGTCTGGTCTCAGGTACGGCACCTCTTTCGATACCGCCCACCAGTGGGAATCCCCTCTCCAACCGTCGATGGAACTCTCTGTACTGACTTTGGCCGTTATTGCTGAGTGCATGGCAGAGCATTATGCGAGCTGTTCCGCAATGGCAAATTATAATGCCTCCTTCTGCTCCCTTAAACAACGGGTGGAGTGAAATCCTCTATCTTTCCACACTCGTCGCCGGGAACTGTAGAATACTCCATTTACGGAGTGGGAGTTTACCACTGCTCTTGCTGCATGCCCCAATACCTCTCCGGGACCAGACCGTATACATGGCCAGTTCGTCCGTCACCTGTCAGTGAACTTTCATCAGAAATTCCTCACCTTATTAAATAGGGTCTTGACAGGGGGTGTTTTCCCATCCAGTGGAGGGATAGTATTATTATCCCTGTTATGAACCCAGGAGCGGATCTGCTGGCAGTGACAGTTACCACCCCATCAGCTTAATTAATGTCCTGTGTAAGTTGCTTGAGCATATGGTGAGTCGCCGTCTTATGTGGATCCTTGAAGATCAGAGTCTGCTGGCCCCACAACAGGGGGGGGGGGGGGGGGGGGTTTCCGCCAGGGTCGCTCCACTATCAACAATTAAGTGTCATTGGAGTCGACCATCCATACAGCCTTCTCTAGGCGTGAGCACTTAGTTGTGGTCTTTTTTACCTCCGGCGGGCATATGACACGACATGGCGCCACCATATTCTTGCTACACTGTATGACTGGGGCTTACCGGGTCCACTCCCAATTTTTATCAGGAATTTCCTCTCACTATGCACTTTTAGGGTTAGAGTTGGTACCTCCCTCAGCTCACGCCGAGTGCTGGAGAATAGCGTCCCACAGGGCTCCGTTCTCATTGTACCGCTCTTTTTTAATTGCGATAAACGGTCTTGCTGTGGCAGTGGGGTCATCGGTTTGTTGTTCTTTATTCGCCAATGACTTTTGCTTATACTACAGCTCTCCTAGCATTGGTGTTGCTGAAAGGCATATTCAGGGAGCCATCCAAAGGGCACAGTCATGGGCCACAACACATGCCTTTACGTTCTCAGCTTCTAAAACCCGGGTGATGCCCTTTTGTCGTCGTCGGGCCGTTCACCCTGGCCCAGAACTGTACCTAGCTGCTGACCAGCTTCATGTCACGGAAAGTCATTGGTTTCTCGGCGTGCTGTTTGACAACCGACTGACTTGGGGGCCACACCTTCATCAGCTGAAGCAGAAGTGCTGGTGACACCTAAATATATTGCGATGTCTCAGCCACACTGCCTGGGAAGCTGACCGTCGAACCCTCATGCACCTCTTTAAGGCGCTCATCCAATCACTCCTGGATTATGGGATCCAGGTGTATGACTACATCACCTTCAGCACTACGGATCTTGGATCCCATTTTTCATGGTGGTGTCCGTTTAGCAACAGGGGCATTCCGCACCAGCCCTGTGCCTAGCCTCCTTGCCGAAGCTGGCATCCCTCCCTTAAGGTACCGGCGGCAACAGTTGCTGGCCTCCTACATTGTCCATGTCCACGCTATGCCTCACCATCCAAATCTCATGTTATTATTTCCAAATACCGACCGTCCCTCTCAACAACGTTGACCCCTATCAGGTCTTCCAGTCGCGGTCCAGGTTCATTCTCTTCTTTCTTCACTAGAGTCCTTTCCTCTCTATCCTGCATTCTCTTGCCTATCTCATATCCCTCCTTGGACCATCCCTCGCCTCCAGCTTCACCTGCAACTGTCCTGCGATCCAAAGGCGTCGATTTCACCACAATTACTTAGACACCAGTTTCTGGACATACTTGGCACATTCCGTGATGCAGACGTCATATACACTGATGGCTCCTAGGTAGACGGCAGAGCGGGTTACACCTATGTTCATGGCGACCACACTGAGCAGTGCTCCCTGCCCCCTGGCTGTACTGTCTTTACGGCGGAGCTGATCGCAATAACCCGTGCACTCGACCATCTCAGAGCATGCCCCAGGAAGTCATATCTTATCTGCAGTGACTCCCTGAGTGCCTTGCACGCTCTCAACCACTGTTTCCCCAAACACCATTTGGTGCGATCCATCCAAGTCACGGTGTTTAGTCTTGGCAAGTCTGTGGCTTTCATCTAGACCACAGGCCACATTGGAATTCCAGGGAACGAACGTGCTGATCAGCTGGCCAAGCAGGCCATCGCATGCCAGCACCTGGATATCGGTACCCCAGAAGGGGATATCTGCTTGGGTCTACATCGAAAGATCTTTGAGGCCTGGAATTCGGAATGGGCAACAATGAGTATGCCCAATAAGCTCCGTGCAATCAAGCCTACGACAGCAGCTCGGAAGACTCTAAGGCCTTCTCAAAGGGACTCTGTCATCCTCTGTCGCCTGCGTATAGGCCATGCGTGGCTAACGCACGGCCACCTCTTACGTTGAGAGGAACCACCAGAATGCCATTGTGGCGCTGCATTGACTGTAGTCCACATCTTGTTGGACTGTCCACTTTTAGCTGCATTGCGGCAGTCTTTAACCTGCCTACTGCGCTTCCTTCGATTTTAGCTGAAGACGCCTCTATGGCTGACTGTGTTTTAGGTTTTATTCGCACAGCTGCTTTTTATCATAAGGTTTAATGGTGGGTTCATATGCCTGATCTTCAGGCATACACCGCTTATAGTTTTAATCTGTTGTCACTTTTGTCTTGTCAGTCCTATCTCCGACTGGTAGTTTTAGTATGTGCAGAATGGCTGGCTCATCCATTATTATCCTAGTGATCAGCCAGCCAACAACATCTGCTGTGATTGTAAGTATAGTTGATTATTAGTTCCACCTCTATTGTGGTTCCATTTTTCTATTTATGTTGTAATTATGGCCAACACTGTCTTCCTGTACGTCATGTGTACTGGTTGTAGGGTGCTTATTTTTAACCATACATGAAATCCTGTGATCTCTTAGCTGGGAACAGGGGACTGATGACCCGGCAGTTTAGTCCCCTTTAAACACCCGACACCAACCAACCAAGAATAGCCTCCCAAACACATTAGTTTAAATACTAGCAGACTATTAACAGATCGTTGAACAGGTGCTCACTTTCCTCCATGAAAGTGGTTTTTGTTTTCAATTATAAGATTTTACATTACATTTGGAGAATAGGTTGTCATTCATGTATCATCTCTTCTTACACATTCAGCTAGGGAATCTATGACCACACTCCCTTGGAAAAGTGCCTTACTTGTCCTGTTTTAATAATTTATCAGGCTTGTATGCCCCTCCCTTGAGTCTTTGGTGTGTATAGAACTGGATGATGGCAGCTTGATAGTCTCCTTACGCATAGGGAAAGTTCTCCTGTTCGCTTCCCTTTTGCCCGTACCTTGCTTTTATTACTGGCTGCATCACTGAGGCTGCTGATGTTTTTTAGCTCCCTTGATTTTATTCTTTGATTCTCCTGAATGTATCTGTTCAGACTTTTGGTAGAAGTCTCTATTTTTGAGCATGATACTCGTGGATCGAAGGACATATGACCTTGTTTTCTTTGATTTTTATTTATTTATTTTTTTCTCCTTGCCCCTCTCCCCAAAATCGATTGATTGGTGAATCAACATCTGCCAAGTATGATAGCCACAAAGGCTCCTATGAAAGACAGATTAGTGCAGAGAAAAGTGTAATAATCCTTATAGAAGTCTGCACGTATTCAGGAAATGACAGGATTCTGACATGTAAGAACATATCAATAATGGGATTAAATGAAGCAAGAGGAGAAGGTAATGGTGGTAAGATGTTTGAAAATTTATATCAAATTTGATTAGGAAGAGACAAAAGAAGTAATAGTGGCATCATAATAATAGAGGCTAAAGAACTGTCAAACAAAATACAAGGGGAGTTCAGTAAGTAATACAACACTTTTTTTTCTGAAATGGGTTGTTTCATTCATCATTCACAAAAAAAGTTATTCCACGATCTTTTAGTTACACAGCATTATTTTTCCAAGTAATCTCCATTCAGTGTTACAGCTTGATGCAATCATGAAATGAGGGCCTATATGCCTGCATGGTACCATTCCACTGGTCGTTGTCAGAGCCAATGTCCTACAGCATCAGTAAATTCATCATCCATGTAGCGCATCTCATGGATTGAGACCTTAATTGGGCCGTCTATGGAAGTATGAAGGTGCAACATATGCATTAAGTCTTGTGTTGTCATGGAGAAAGAGAACATGCAGATTTTTTGCCTACAAACACACTGAAGTCGTTTCTTCAATTTTAGAAGAATAGCACAACACACTTCATTGCTGTCCATGGGTAAGGATATCAAACAGAATAACCCCTTCAGCATGCCAGAAGACTAGTCATGATTTTACCAGCTGAGGTCATGGCTTTAAAATTTTTCTTGGTAGGGGAGTGGGTGCGGCACCACTCCATTGTCATTTTGTTTCGGATTCGAAGTGATGAACCTATGTTTCATTGCCTGTAACAATGTTTGACAAATTTTCACCATCAACTTAGTGACAAGCAATCAATTCCATGCAAATAGTTCTCCTTTGCTGTTTATGGTCTTCCATTAAACATTCAAGTACCAAGAGGGAACAAACCTTTGCATATCCCAAATGGTGAACAATTGTGACAGTACTACCAATAGAGACATAAAGTTGAACAGTGAGGCGTTGATCATCTCAAATGAGCATGTTCACACGTACAGACTTCGCAGGAGTCACAGCTGTACAAGGCTGGCCACAAAGCAGCAAATCGGATAGGTTTGCTTGACCTCGTGGCGATAATGAAACGCACTTTGCCCAACAACTCACCATGCTTTTGACCACTTTCAGATCAGTGTAGACATTCTGCAAGTGTCTTATTATTATCTGAGAAGCCCTGGTTTTCCACCAAAGAAACTCAGTTGGTATTTATTGTTCAGAATGCACCTCTATTACAAATACCTTTTCAACAGCTCCATATTGCACCCAACCAAAATTGGCTGAGAGAAAAAAAAGTTTTGCTTTACTTACTGCACTCTCCTTGTATTTGTTGTTGAAGGAAGGAAGCTGAGAGTTTAACGTCCCGTCGATAGCATGGTCATTTGATAAGGTTTAATGTTGAAAATGTATTGGACAGAAAAATCTCTGTATATGAAAATAAATTGATGTCCATTTGTCTCACTAAAATTTGTAAATGGGTTGACAGATTTTAATAATTATCTGGTTGTGTTCACTTTAATTCAGTGATGGTTTAGGAGAGGGGGGAGGAGACAAGGAAAAACCTGAAGGAATTACCGAAAATCAAAATTAACAATTTTGTATATGGAATACCACATTGGAATAGATTCATACTCCATGCTGCCATACGGTTCAACCAGTTGCAATATAATTTTGCAATCTGGACCTTAAAATTAAGAACAGTGAGAGAGTTTTCTATAATAATTTGTACAATGCATGGTAGAGGGTACATTACAATAGCCCCTCAGGGGCTCAGCATTAATTTGCTGAGTACGGGCTTGGCGAACCCGGGGTCCTGAGCTGTGGGCTGT
This sequence comes from Locusta migratoria, assembly GCA_026315105.1. Taxonomy (NCBI): domain Eukaryota; kingdom Metazoa; phylum Arthropoda; class Insecta; order Orthoptera; family Acrididae; genus Locusta; species Locusta migratoria. The sequence continues at coordinate 116,819,243 of CM048744.1, read as the reverse complement.
GTCGCGCCAACAGTCCGCTACACCGTAAGCTCAGTGCGTGCCTCAACGACCATCGTTCGGCGCGACGGTGGAACGTTGTACGTCTCAGAGCCCGGGGATCTTGGCTTAATCGCCCGGGTCGCGAGGTCGGTACAAACCTCTATAAAAAAAACCTCAATCTCAAGGTGTGCTACGTGCCGAGGAGATGCATGGCTGTTGAGGTTGAACAGCCGCTAGCGAGCAACCTCTGAGGAACCTGCCGCACCTCAGTTGTATAAGGCTTACCCAGGCAAGCGGGGCTCTGTCTGGGTGGACCTCTTTTCCCTAGCTGCTCGTGGGACGGAAATGAAACGAGCACTAACTAGCGTGGGCGGTCGCAAAAACGCCATTTCTAAGCGAGGAAAGTCCGATTTTGATGCAACAGTATACGACCCTAAGACGTTCCCTTCCCTGGCTACGCCATGGGAAGAGCGCAAAACTTTACGGAGTTCAGATCCCTACACGCCGCGATATCTTGTCTTTTCCCGGACTGATGGAGACTCTTTCTTGACCACCAAACCGCAGTTCTTCGTTGACCATCTCGAGGACAAGTACGGTGAGGTGGAGTCATTCTCAAAAATGAGAAGTGGGGCTGTTTTGATACAGACGGCTTCCCCAGCCCAGCCCAGTCCAGGGCATTATTGGCCTGCGACAAGCTGGGTGATATTCCTGTCAGTGTCACGCCCCACAAGACCCTCAATTATGGTCCAAGGTCTAATTTACCATCGCGACTTATTGTCGCAGTCCGATGAGCAGTTACGGACCGACCTGGAACGCAGAGGAGTTCACTTTGTAAGACGTATTTATAGGGGACCTAAGGATAACAGGGTTGCCACCGGTGCGTTCATCCTGGCCTTTGAGGGCGATACACTGCCCGAGAAGGTCAAGGTCATGATCTACCGGTGCGACGTCACACCGTATGTCCCGCCCCCTATGAGGTGCTTCAGGTGCTGGAAGTTTGGGCATATGTCCTCCCGGTGTACTTCCAGCCCCGCGTGCAGGGAATGTGGACGTCCAGCTCATCCGGACACTCCCTGCACGCCACCTCCCGTCTGTGTGAACTGTAATCAGCTGCATCCGCCGTGCTCCCTGGACTGTAAAGTCCTACACAAAGAAAGGAAAATTATGGAAATTAAGACCTTGGACCGGTTATCATACAATGAGGCAAGGAAGAAATAAGAGCGTCTCCATCCGGTGACTATGAACAATACCTATGCTGTAGTAACGTCGTCCCCGCGCACTACGGGTACGACGTCTACATCTACATACATACTCCGCAATTCACCGTAAGGTGCGTGGCGGAGGGTACACCGTACCACTACTAGGCATTTCCTTTCCTATTCCACTCCCAAATTGAACGAGGAAAAAAAGAATGCCTATATGCCTCCGTACAAGCCCTAATTTCTCTTATCTTGTCTTTGTGATCTTTACGCGAAATGTAAGTAGGCGGCAGCAAGATCGTACTACACTCAGCTTCAAATTCCGGCCCTCTAAATTTACTTAACAGAAATTCACGAAAAGAACGTCGTCTTTCTTCCAGCGATCCCCAATTGAGTTGCCGGAGCATTTCCGAGACACTCGCGCATTGGTCGAACCTACCGGTAACAAATCTAGCTGCTCGCCTCTGAACCGCCTCTATGTCTTCCTTCAACCCGATCTGCTGCGGGTCCCAAATACTTGAGCAATACTCAAGACGTGGTCGTACAAGCGTTTTATACGCGGTCTCCTTTACAGGTGAAGTACATCTTCCCAAAATTCTCCCAATAAATCGAAGTCTACCAAGGTATCGCTTCCTCCTGTGGGCCCTAGAGGCCACAAAACTACCACTGCCCCCTCGTTAGGTGGGGGCAATACTCCATCTGCTGCTGCAGCACCTGTTGTGGGGGCAACTTCCCCACAACCATCGGGGACACCAGTCCCCAACCCCCAGCCGGAGAAGCAACAGCTTCCTCCGGCACCTCTCCCTCGGAAGGGGTCCTTCAGGACGCTCCCTTCTGGGGAGTCCCAGGGTGCGCCAGTGGATCCCAGACTTTGGCTGAAGGATCCGAAGCCTGCTGGTCGTAGGGCTTCTGGCTCTTTGACGGCCCCTGATGTCGCTCCCGTGAAGTCCTCCCAGCCCTTAACACCAAAGGGCCAGCGAGAGGGCAAAAAGAAAGTGAAGAAGAAGAAGAAGAAGAAGAAGACTGACCCAAAGGAGGACTCCTCGGCGATTCGGAAGGAACGCTCCATCACATCTTCGGCCTCTGAAGATGAGGTGGAGATCCTCGCGTCGCCTGAGGATCTCGCCATACTTGGGTCGCCAGAACCAATGGTTCTGGACCCTGCAGAGTCTGCGGAGTTGGCAGCAGGTGCCACTGCTGAATAACCATTCAACATCTTAAATTATGGATATTCAGCACGCTGCAAAAGACATCTTGCAGTGGAATTGCGGCGGTTTTTTCCGCCGTCTGACTGAGCTGCGGCAATTACTCTGCCACTTCCCTGCTATCTGTCTCGCCTTGCAGGAAACATGGTTCCCCGTCGAGAGGACCCCAGCCCTCCGAGGCTATCGGGGCTATTTTAAGAACCGAAACTCCTACAACAGAGTTTCCGGCGGCGTGTGTGTTTATGTTCACACTTCCGTCCCCAGTGCTGCTGTGCCTCTGCAAACACCTCTAGAGGCAGTCGCTGTACGGCTCCGGTTATTACGAGATTTTACGATCTGCTCTGTCTACCTTCCACCAGATGATGTCGTCTCTCCCGTAGACCTCACTTCCTTGGTCGCCCAACTTCCCCCACCCTTTCTTCTCTTGGGGGATTTTAACGCCCACCACACTCTGTGGGGTGGCACACAGACCTCGGCTCGGGGTAGGGATGTTGAGTCTTTACTATCAGAGCAGAATCTTTGCCTTCTAAACACCGGTGCTCCTACTCACTTTAGTGCAGCGCATGGTACTTATTCTGCAATAGACTTGTCTGTCTGCAGCCCTAGCCTTCTTCCACATATCACCTGGAGGGTCCACGACGACCTGTGTAGTAGCGACCATTTTCCTATCTTCCTGTCGCTCCCACAGCGTTTGCCTGCCGACCGCCTGCCTCGCTGGTCAGCCCTACAGAGGGACTGGCCAGCCTATTCCGCAGCTGCTGTACTATCCTCTCACTTTCCAGCTGATGTTGATGTCGCCGTTGAGCAGTTCACAGCGGCCGTTGTTTGTGCAGCCGAAAACTCTGTCCCCACCACGTTCGGTTCGCTCTGTCGTACATCGGTGCCCTGGTGGTCACCGGAGATCGCTGAGGCCATCCGGGAACGTCGGCGAGCTCTACAGCGCCACCGACGCCACCCTTGTGTCGAACATCTCGTGGCCTTCAAGCGTCTCCGAGCACGAGCCCGGCGACTGATACAGGAAAGTAAGAGGGCTTCCTGGGAGAAGTACGTCGCCTCCATTGGTTCCCGCGCTTCTCCTTCCAAGGTGTGGTCGCAGGTTCGACGCCTCTTTGGGCACCGCCCACCGGCGGGAATTCCGTGTCTCAGCGTTCAGGGTACGCTCTGTACTAACCCCGTCGCCGTCGCTGAGCACCTGGCGGATCATTTTCGTCGCATCTCAGAGACTGCTGCTTATGGTGCAGACTTTCGCGCCCTTAAAGGGTGAGCAGAGAGACATCTGCTTTCATTTCGAACGCGACACCCGATCGCATTCACAGTCAGTTCCTCCGACACCTATCAGCGGATGCCAAGAGCCAACTTCTCGCCCTGCTTAATCGGATATGGCTGGAGGGTGTTTTTCCGTCCTCGTGGCGGGAAAGCATTATCATTCCGGTGATTAAGCCTGGGGCAGATCCGCAGTTGGCAGATAGTTACCGCCCGATCAGCCTCACCAACGTTCCATGCAAGCTCCTCGAACGCTTGGTGAGTCGGAGGCTCATGTGGATCCTCGAGGACCGGGGACTTCTGGTGCCACAACAGGGTGGGTTCCGTCATGGTCGCTCCGCTGTTGACAATCTTTTGTCACTGGAGTCGGCCATCCGTACAGCATTTAGTCGCCGCGAACACCTGGTTGCCGTATTCTTCGACCTGCGGAAAGCATACGACACTACCTGGCGCTACCATATCCTGTCTACGCTGTATGACTGGGGTTTACGGGGTCCGCTTCCCATATTCATTCAGAATTTCCTGGCGTTGCGTTCTTTTAGAGTTCATGTTGGTTCTTGTTTTAGCTCACCTCATTGTCAAGAGAACGGAATCCCGCAGGGTTCCGTTCTCAGTGTCCCTTTATTTTTAGTCGCTATCAACGTCCTTGCGGCGGCCGTGGGGTCATCGGTATCCACTTCCTTGTACGCCGATGACTTCTGCATGTATTTTAGCTCCACCAGCATCAGTGTTGCTGAACGTCAGTTGCAACTAGCCATTCGAAAGGCACAGTTGTGGGCGTTTGCCCACGGTTTTCAGTTCTCTGCGTCGAAGACGCGTGTAATGCATTTCTGCCGACGTCGGGCAGTACACCCAGAACCCGAACTCTATTTAGCTGGAGACCTGCTACATGTCGTAGAAACACACACGTTTCTAGGCATGCTGTTCGACAACCGTCTCACCTGGGTGCAACACCTTCGCCAGCTGATACGAAAGTGCTGGCGACACCTCAACATCCTGCGTTGTCTCAGCCACACTGTTTGGGGAGCCTCACGCCCAACACTCCTACAACTTTACAAGGCCCTCATTCAGTCACGCCTAGACTATGGCTGCATAGTCTACGATTCGGCTGCGCCATCAGCACTGCAGGCTTTGGACCCAATTTTACACTGTGGTGTCCGTTTAGCGACGGGGGCTTTTCGCACGAGCCCGGTGACAAGCCTCCTTGTCGAAGCTGGAGTCCTCCCGTTGCGGTTCCGTAGGCAACACCTGCTGGCATCCTATGTTGCTCGTGTTCAGGCCTCGCCCTTCCACCCGAACCCCCGGCTCCTATTTCCAGACGCTGCACTACCTATCCCTCCACGACGGCCAAGGTCGGGATACCCGATATCGGTCCGTGTTCGTCTCCTTCTTTCGTCTCTCACATCCTATCCACTTCCAACCACTTTCCACTATTCCTTTCACACCCCTCCTTGGTCCATTCCTCGTTTGCAGCTCCGTCTGGACCTGTCCCATGTGTCGAAGGCCTCTGTTTCTCCCGTACATCTCCGTCACCAGTTTCTGCAAATGCTCGAGCCGTTCCGTGCCGCAGACGCCATTTACACAGATGGTTCCGTAGTAGATGGCCGTGCTGGGTATGCGTTTCTACATCACAACCACGTAGAACAGCATTCTCTGCCCTGTGAGAGTAGTATCTTCTCCGCCGAGCTGGTCGCTATTCTCAGAGCTCTACAACATCTCAAAGCCTGCCCCAGGGGGTCATTCGTCATCTGTACTGACTCCCTGAGTGGCTTACAAGCGATCGACCAGTGTTTCTCTCGGCACCCAATAGTGCGGTCGATCCAGGACACTGTTCACTCCCTGGGCCAATCAGGCCGTTCTGTGGTCTTTGTGTGGACCCCAGGTCATGTTGGCATACCAGGGAATGAACATGTTGATCGATTGGCCAAGCAGGCCACTATGGGACCACCTCTAACTATTGGTGTCACGGAGCAGGATGTTAAACTGGTGTTGCACCGGAAGGTGCGTGAGGCTTGGAGCACCGAGTGGGCTACGGCGACTGCACCGAATAAGCTTCGGGCAGTGAAGCTCTCCACAGCTTTGTGGAAATCTTCACTGCGGCCGACCCGCCGAGATTCAATTGTCCTCTGTCGCCTCCGGATTGGACATACGTGGCTCACCCACGGGTATCTCCTTCGGCGCGAGGCTCCACCCGTGTGTCGGTGTGGCACTGTGTTGACAGTGGCCCATCTTTTGTTGGACTGTCAGCTTTCAGCCAACCTGCGGCATTATTTTAATCTTCCTGACGCACTACCCTTAGTTTTAGGTGACGACGCCTCTATGGCTAACAAAGTTTTAAGTTTTATCCGCGCTGCTGGTTTTTATGACTCGATCTAACGGTAGGTGCTGTGGCCTGACATCTTAGGCCACCACCAATCCCGTTTTTTACCTTTTCCGCCCTTAGGGGTTCTTAGTGTATGCAGTATGGCTGGCTCATCCTGTTTTTTCTTTGTGATCAGCCAGCCAAGGTACTCTGCTATCCAGTTTTATTCCTGACATTCTTTTACCATTTCTGTGTGTCTTCGTTTTAAGTTATCGGAGGTTTGTCCATTGTCAACCTGTCCCTTATGTGCGTGATCATTTTTAGAGCTTTGTTTAATTTTTGTCGTTCTTGACAGTGGACTCTGAGCTAGTAACAGGGGACTGATGACCTAGATGTTTAGTCCCCTCAATACCCAACAACAACAACATTACAATAGAGGGACCAATGACCATAGCATGTATTTTAGTCCCTTTTAAAAACCTAATCAACCAACCTTTACAATGGACTTTGACACACCCAACAGTTTGATTATAATCTTGATGAAATTTTGCACACTTGAGCTTCAAAACAAGGCAAACATCTCTTTTTACATAAGATTCTGCATGGTAGACGGTACCTTACCCCAGACTTCAACACTGACTGATCACCATGAAATTATGCAGATCAATATATTTTCTTGTACAGAGAAGGATTTTTGTAGAGAGCGAGGCAAATGGGGGGGGGGGGGAGATTAAGGTTTAAAATTCTGTGGATATCATGGTAATTAGAAACAGAGCTCATGCTCAGATTGATTTTCATTAAGAATGGGAAAGGAAATCTGCCATGCCCTTCAAATGGAAGAATCCCAGCATTAGCCTGGAGTGATAGGAAGTTAGGAAGGAAGAGGATAGAGAGAGGAGGGATGATTATATGGATTAACAGAACATTGGAATAAATGAATGCCCAAACAATGTGGAATTTCCAGTTATTTAGTTGTAATTATGATGTAAGGAAATATCCTGTCTGTAGTGCAGGATTATGGCACTCTAATAGGACATAAGACAGTTGAAAAGGAAGAGTGTAGTGATAAAGTGTAAGATGCTGTAAATGTACCAAGGCAGTGATTATAACGGACTTTAATGATGAATTGTGAATGATAGCCATAAGAAACTATGGAGCTGATCACAGAAATGAAGAAGGGGATATGGTACTCAACCCAGGTCACTGAAACATGTCACTTAAAGGTCACAGCCTTGGGTATATACACGTTCGACAAATAAATAGATCATTGATAATGGATTGTATAAAACAGAGATAGTCGTTAAATTCACCAGATGCAATTGTAACTTGCAATAAAAATCTTTAATAGACTACATAATAATAACAAGAAATCAAAATCCAGATGCCTGACAAAAGTGAAAGTGATTCCAGTCATTAATTTCAATGTCAGCCATGTACTATTGGTAGTGACACTAAAGGAGGCCTGAAAGGGTAAATATGGAGGAGGTAAATATCAAATGATAGAAACAAAACACACACAAAAATTACAGAAACAATTTTTTGGAAGTACTGTAGACAGCACATCTTAGCTGTGAGTTGGATTTATTGTGCAAAATACTGCCATTAATATACCAGGGCATGGGCAGTTCTTTTGAAATGTCAGTTGTTTTAATCACACAGACTTGGAACATTTTTCTATAAAAATAAATAAAATTTTCATCTTGTACAATGCTTATAGTTGGTGTACTACTGGCAGTGAAGTCGTTAGAGATAGCACAAACTCAGGTGGGTAAGGATATCGGCTGTTTCCTTTTCAAGCACTATCCGAGGATTTGTACTACGTACTTTCAGTAAACCATGAAAAGCCAAAAGCAGTATCAGTAAACAAGGATTTGAACTACTATCGTCCTGAAGACAAATCCAATGCATTAATTTCCACAACATATTCCTTGGTTTCACTTTAAAGTGCAGCAGCTGGAGGTGATGGTTGTAGGACTGTGTTGTGTGATTGCATAAGGGTTCTATTTTCTGAAAAAGGCTACGGCCGATAGCTGAAGGTGTTGTGTGTGTGTTTTTTGTATGTGCCTGTCGCAGTTCGTTGCCACATGTTTGCGGTGAACTGTAAACTGTTCTTATTACATATTATTGGTTTTACTTTCATAATATGAAGCAAAAAGTACTTTTTCCCTAACTGTAACTGAGCTTCTCATGACCTCAAATTAATGGGCTGTACCATCTCAGTCCCCATCTTCCAAGCTTATTAAAATCTTTACCTTTACCACAAATTGGTCATCACAACCATAATTTCAAAACGTAGAAAAATATATAGAAGTTGTTGGGGTAGCAGTTTAAGTATAAGAAACTTGACTGGTGTTGCCCCATTTGAGACTTGAAGAAAGAGGGGGAAAAAAAGAGCATAACTGTTGTAATTATCCAGTCAAGCAAAGTAAATTCTCCGTCTAGATTTATGCCAACTCTGTTTATAGTCATATGTATGAAAAACAAATACTAGTAATAACATTTCAGGAGACTGATTCATATATGAAATTTATTATTTTGCAGTCAAATCTCATTCTCCATATGGCAACCCACAATCTTGATGATCCAAAATGCCCTGAATGTGGAAAAACATTTGCACGTATTGCAAGTTTAAAGGCACATGTGATGATGCATGAAAAGGAAGAAAGTCTTTTCTGCACTGAATGTGGAGATGAATTTTCATTACAGGTAAGTAAGACATTTACAATTCAGTACAAAATGATGAATAGATATTAAGCATTATTAATGTTGTTGTTGTTGTTGGTTTTTTTTATTCATGTCAGCAGTGTACATTGAAATGAGAAAAAATAAGTTATTTAAGTAGAAACCAAGAACTTTAAAACTAATTAGACTATTATCAAGAATAACTGAGTGTTATAACCATTAACAGAACTTAGCTCCTTTGCTTCGATGTAATGCAGGGGACACAATTGTATTATTACATTTAATTAGAAGCAGTGACAGTGATTTTTGCTGCTTCTGGTTAAATGGTATAATGCGTCTGTTTCCCCTTATTTGTAGGTAATTACTTATGTGTTGTCCAACTATAAAAATTCCAATCTCTGGATCCCATCTGTCCTTTCCCAGTGACCTACATCTATACAGGTTTCCTTGTCCCTCATGAACCTAGTTCTACAAAATCACCTCTCCATGGTTCATGAATCCCTTAAGTATTTCATCTTGCCCATCTCTCAGATTGAATCCTTAACTCTCCAGCAATTGAAGAAGCTCTCCAAACACCACCTCCACAAGCACAGCCTCCTACCCAAAGTGTTCCTCCTCATGAACCCCTATAGCTCCCAGACCTTGCTTTGCTGACCTCTTGAAGTGACCTCATCCTCAATACCTCCAAAATCCTTACCAACGCTCCACAACATCTAATGCCAAAGCAATTCCTGAACACTGTGGTTAATTTGTCCACCGAAAACCTCAACCCCACAGAAGTTTCCGTTCTATCCGAAGTTCTCACATTCAGCCCTACTCCCCAGTTCAACCATGTTGGACTCATCAAAGACCTACTCTCCTTTTCCTGGTCACTATGATGGAAACACTACTTTGCCACCAATTCCTCTGACCAAAGCCAACCTAACCCCAACATTGAATCCTGCCTTTACCAGTTCATACCACCATCCAACAGAGATCCCCCTGCACTTCCATTTACCCTTCCCCTGGTCACCATCCAAGAATTTCTCACCTCCTACTTGACATCATTATCTTTCCCCTAGTCCCTTCCTAAGAACTCAAACCTTTCAGCAGAAGAGGGGCGAGACATCCACAACCTCTAAACTAATCCTGATATAATCGTCCTCCTTGCTGTCAAAGGTTCCACCGCTGTATTTAATCACAGTGACTACCTGGCAGAATCCCCACAGGGGACCCACAGCTCTTTTGTGGGTACGTGTGTGGCACGCATGGGGCCCCGAGCCGAAGCAGCCTTTCTTCTGCCCCAGGCTGCTTCACTTTCCCTCCCCGTTTATGCCTTCGCCCGGAGACAGGCTTCCTTTGCGAGTTAAGGTGGTTTCTTGTCGTAGTCTCTCTTATTCCTTGGTTTCTTCCTTTCCTCACCTTTGCTTCCGTCTTTCTCTCCTTGCTGTACTGTTAGCCTTCTTCTTCTCCTCCTCATTAGTCTCCGCTTTGGCGTTTGAGACACTTCTTTCTCTTCACTTCCTCTCTTCTTCTTCTTTCCCCCTGTACGTGTCTGAAGGCCGACCCACGAATCATCATGCGTATCAGGTGACAGGGTAACACGTAATTCCCCACCCCGGGTAGACAAGTAGGGCACGTACGTATCCCCTGATAAAGGCCAGGCCCAGGGAGGGGTGATTACCCGAGCTGGTACCTTCCGAACATGCTGATTGGTCCCTCCATCAGTTCTCGGAAGGTGTGACCTGAGGTGTGAACAATCACCTAAGGCGGGTAAGCCCTCAGAGAGGGCCCCCATTAGGAAGGAGCGCGCCATCGGAGACACCGGTAATCATGGGGGACACTTCCGCAATGACTTCCTTCTCTTCTTCTGTGACGTTGACCCAGAAACGAAAGATAGATTTGCCTCGGCAAAAGAAAACCTTGCCTAATCTTCCAAAATTCCTTGTTGTCTCTCGTACCGATGGTAAAGATTTTACCTCTGTAAATCCTTTCGTCATCCAGAAAGGTGTTGATGCAATTGCTGGCCCTGTTAAGACATGTTCGCGTCAGCGAAATGGGACATTGTTGCTGGAAGCAGACAGTACCTTCCAGGCCCAAAAACTAATACGGACTATGTTGTTACACATGTTTCCTGTCAAGGTAGAAGTGCATCGCACACTCAACTCATCACGGGGGGTAGTATTCACGAGATCCCTTGACGGGTTGTCTGACGAAGACATACAAACTTATATGTCCGATCAGGGTGTAACAGCCGTGCATAGGGTGTTGAAAAAGGTAGATAACCAGTTGACACTAACTAGTACTGTGTTCTTGACGTTCGACAGTGTTGAACTCATATCGAAGGTCAAAGCAGGGTACGAAGTTATCTCCGTCCGCCCTTATATACCAAACCCAACGCGCTGTTTCCAATCCCACAGATACAACCATACCCGTCAATCTTGCCCTAATGCAGCAAAATGTGTCACTTGCGGTAGGGACGCCCATGAGGGGGATTTCCCACCTCCGTCCCCTCACTGCCTTAATTGCAACGGTGACCATGCAGCTTCCTCTCAGGACTGCCCTATATATAAGAATGAAAAGGTCATTCAGCAAATTCGGGTTACGGAAAAGGTATCAACATCTGCTGCTCAAAAGTTGTTGGCGAGTCGAAAGCCCACTGTCCTCCCAGCGGGCATGTACAGTAAGGTCCTCACCTCCACTCGACCTACTAAGGATTCAGGTACCCAGACCTGTGACTTCACTTTCGCTGACACAGTTGTGCGATCCGCCAGCCCAAAGATTGCTCGTTCCACGTCCCCCCTTCTTCCTGCTACTTCTAAAGTTCGGTCCTCGTCAATCTCTAATAAATCGCTGGCACCTAAACAAGATGCCCGGACTTTGAAAAAGTAACCCGTCCGTGAAGATTTTCTGCGAACTCAGGCTTCCCAACCGTCAACTGCCTCTTCTCACCGTTTCTCTTCCAGAAGAGCCAACAAGAAAAAGAGTTCCTCTCCTTCCCCGCCGAGGCATGACCCATCCATCACGCCGCCCAACAGTAGTCGGCCCGATCATCTACTGTCTCGTCGGGACGCACTACTGTTAGCCGGGCAACCGGCATTTTACAGGTGGCAGAAGCTGCCCCTCCCGATAAAGTTGGGAAGGTGGCAGATGTATCATTTGAACCTATGGAACATGACTCTCTGCCTCTAGATGGCGACAGTAGTGCTCCCTCGAAGTCCGGTCCTCAGCGGCCGTCGAGGTGACCCCACCTGCTTGTTCCTTTTTATCTTCCTTTCTTCTCTTATTTTTATCATGGCGGTCCTTCAATGGAATATTCGCGGCTTTCGTTCCAATCGGGAGGAATTGAAACTACTCCTATGATTGCACTGCCCGCTTCTAGTTTGTCTCCAAGAAACTAAGGTACGTCCAAGTGATCGTGTAGACTTACCCCACTACGCTTCTGTGTATTTCGACCTGCCATCTGTGGAAGGTACCCCAGCCCATGGAGGGGTTCTGATGCTCCTTCGAGACGATGTCTATTTCCATCCCATTTCCTTGCACACTCACCTACAGGCAGTTGCCGTCCACATCACTTTATCCACATTTACCTTCTCCCTCTGTAATATCTATTCACCATCGTCATCTGCCCTTACTAGGGCAGATGTGCTACACCTTGTTGACCAGCTCCCTTCACCTTTCGTGTTGGTAGGCGACTTTAATGCCCACCACCCCCTATGGGGCTCTCCGGCACCTTGTCAGAGAGGCTCCCTTTTGGTGGACCTTCTCCAACACCTCAATCTTGTCTGCCTCAACACCGGTGCACCGACCTTCCTTTCAGACACAACACACACTTACTCCCATATAGACCTCGCAATATGCACTCCTCAGCTTGCCGGTCGGTTTGAGTGGTAGGCACTTTCTGACACGTACTCGAGTGACCATTTCCCTTGTGTAATCCACTTCCTGCATCATTCCCCATCTCCTCGTCCCACCAGTTGGAACATTTCTAAAGCTGACTGGGAGCTTTTTTCTTCCATGGCTGTCTTTCACGATCAGAATTTTCCCAGCTGTGACAGGCAGGTCAAATACCTCACAGAGGTTATTCTCACAGCTGCCGAACATTCCATATCTCGTACATCCTCTTCTCCACATCATGTCCCGGTGCCTTGGTGGTCTGCAGCCTGCCGCGACGCTCTTAGAGCCCGGGGACGTGCTTTACGCACCTTCCACCACCACCCAACGTTGGAGAATCGTATAAATTATAAACGACTGCGAGCGCAATGTCGTCGTGTCATAAACGACAGCAAAAAAGCTTTTTGGACTGCTTTTACTAGTTCTTTTAACTGTTTTACTCCCTCCACGGTTTTTTGGGGTGGCCTACACCGTTTATCCGGCATCAAGGTCCACTCCCCGATTTCTGGCCTGACCGTCGAGAACGCAGTCCTTGTGAATCCCGTTGATGTTTCCAACGCACTGGGCCGTTCCTTTGCGAAGGTTTCGAGCTCTGCCCATTACCACCCTGCCTTCCTCCCTCGCAAACAGGCAGAGGAGGCGCGGCCGCCTTCTTTCCACTCTTTTTAATCATGAAAATTATAATGTTTCCTTCACCACGCAGGAGCTAGACCGTACTCTCGTCCTGTCCCGATCTTCTGCTACCGGCCCTTATTCCATCCATATTGAGATGCTGAAGAACCTCTCTCCTGCAGGCAAGTGTTTCCTTCTTAGTACCTATAATCGCATATGGACTGAAAGTCATGTTCCCACAAGTTGGCGTGAAGCCATTGTTGTCCCCATCCCCAAACCAGGGAAGGACAATCATCTTCCTTCCAGTTATCACCCCATTTCTCTGACGAGCTGCGTCTGTAAGGTGATGGAATGCATGGTTAACGCTCTGTTTGTCTGGCTCCTCGAATCTCGCCACCTCCTAACAAATGTCCAATTCTGTTTTCGTCGACACCGCTCTGCTGCTGTTCACCTCGTTACCTTGTCGAACTTCATTATGAACAACTTTCTAAAGAAGCGTCAAACAGTAGCAGTGTTCTTTGACTTGGAGAAGGCATACGATACCTCTTGGAGAGCGGGCATTCTCCGCACATTGCACACATGGGGCCTTCGGGGCCGACTCCCTCTTTTTATTCAAGGGTTTTTGGCGGATCGCAAGTTCCGGGTACAGGTGGGCTCTGTTTTGTCAGATACCTTTAGCCAGGAGAATGGGATACCGCAGGGCTCCGTCTTGAGTGTGGCTCTCTTTGCCATTGCAATCAATACGATCGTAGATTGCCTTTCAGCCGACGTTTCTGGATATCTTTTTGTAGACGATTACGCAATTTATTGCAGCGCCCAGCGGATGTGTCTCTTGGAGCTTTATCTTCAATGCTGTCTTGACCATCTATATTCCTGGAGAATCGCGAACGGCTTCAGATTCTCCACTGAGAAAATGGTGTGAATAAACTTCTGGAGATACAAGGAATTTCTTCCACCATCCCTACGTCTCGGCCCCGTTGCTCTCCCTTTCGTGGAGACAACAAAATTTTTGGGACTCATGTTGGATCGGAAACTTTGCTGGTCCGCACACGTGTCCTACCTGGCTGCCCGTTGTGCCCGATCCCTTAACGTTCTTCGTGTCCTCAGTGGCACGTCATGGGGAGCGGATCGTACCGTCCTGCTTCACCTTTACCAGGCCATTGTTCAGTCGAAGCTCGACTACGGAAGCCTTGTATACTCTTCTGCACGGCCGTCGATTTTCCACCGTCTCGACTCTATCCACCATCGGGGATTACGTCTGGCGACCGGTGCATTTTATACCAGCCCTGTTGAAAGTCTGTATGCTGAAGCTGCTGTATTACCCTTGACCACTCTGCATGACGTACTCTTGTGTCGGTACGGATGCCGCCTTTGGTCGATGCCCAATCATCCATCTTACTGATTATTTTTTGACGACTCACTCGATCGCCAATATCAGTTGTCTGCGATAGCCTTGCTTCCACCTGGAGTTCGGTTTCGCCGCCTGCTACAGCGGCTCGATTTTACCCTTCCTTCCACCTTTCGCTTGAGTGACAGCCCATTGCCACCGTGGCATCAGGCCCAGGTTCACACTCACCTTGAACTTAGTTCGCTGCCCAAGGAGAGCACCCCGGGTTTGGTATACCGCTCGAGGCTTGTTGAACTCCGTTCGCGGTTCGATAATGCCATATTTATTTACACTGATGGTTCCAAGAGCACTGACGGTGTCGGATCTGCCTTCATCGTCGGGGACAACCGTTTCCAATACAAGCTTCCTGACCGGTGCTCGAATTTCACGGCTGAGCTTTTTGCCCTCCACCAGGCTGTTTTGTATACCTGCCGCCACCGCCAACCTTTCTATGCCATCTGTTCGGACTCCCTTAGTGCCCTGCAGAGTCTTACGCCGACCCTTTCTCGACCCAACCTCTCGTGTATCGGATCCAACGCTCCCTCCAGTTGCTAGCAGATAACAGCTGTCACGTTTCTTTTCTGTGGGTCCCTGGCCATGTGGGTGTGCCTGGGAATGAGGCCGCCGACATAGCAGCCAAGGCAGCAGCTCCTTTGCCTCGCATGGCTACCTTTTGCGTCCCATCAGACGATGTTCAATGGCCTTTTCGCCGGAGTATCGTGTCGTCCTGGCACAATGCGTAGTTCTCACAGAACGACAATAAACTAAGAACTGTAAAACCGATCCCGACCGCTTGGAGGACCACCTCACGCCCCTCTCGGCGAGAGGAGGTCATCCTGGCCTGGTTGCGGATCAGTCATTGCCGTTTCAGCCACCGTCATTTGCTAACCGCCGATCCTGCACCGCTGTGCTCCTGCAGTGAATTGCTGACGGTGCGACATGTTTTACTGTCTTGTGTTAATTTTAATCATCTCCATGTAGCTCTTCACTTTCCATCTAGTCTGGAGGAAATTTTAGCTGATGACACACAAGCAGCTGCTCGAGTTTTGCGTTTTATCAACTTGGCCAATTTATCAAAGGATATTTAACCCTTTTAATTGTTTTTTATCTTTCGTTTTTAGCCTTCTCTTGATATTCTAACTGGCAGTTACCAATTTTTTCCAATCTAGCGAATCTCTGTTCTTGTCTGGGCGCTAATGACCTTAGCAGTTGTGCACCCTAAAACCACAAAAACAAAAAAACAAACCTGGCAGAATTTTTTTACTTACAGGTCACACTTCAAATACATTAGGACTTCAATTATGGGTTTCAGACATGTCCCTCATCAGATTTGTATCTGTTGAGTGTCGACAGCTATACCTGGATTTTTAAAATGTTTCTGCGTACCTGTAGGTATACCAAGCAATATTTTAAAATTCCATGTATCTGCATATGTGTGGCTACTGTCACAAAACAAATACAAATCTGATGTTGCACATGTCCGAAACACTTATTTGAAGTCATACTGAATTTCAAGTGTGGCTAATCAACTTATCAGCAGCACTACAAATTAATTTCATTTTGTTGGCCTCTTCCATGACTTCATGTCACATTTACAAAATGGATGAACTATTAGTAGATGGACAAGTTTGAGCCACCCCAGTGTTTCTTTCTGTATTTGCTAACAGTGGTTGGGGATCCCTTATACCTGAAAATAAAATTCACGATTTACAACAAAACACAGTATGAGTAACCTACAAGCATCTGCCAATTGCATAACATATCAAAGGCATTTGGATGAAGAGAACTTCACAACAAACTACTTTCAACGAGTGTGATGTCTCTTCTGTTTATATTTCTAGCAGGTCACAGGTAAAAATTGTGAATACTAGTTTGAGAAGTGTTACTTTCAGAGTAAATGTCCTTTTACACAAAATCAATTACGTTAATAGTGAGAATGTGCTATAAATTTCTTAATTCACAAACCATGTGACTCCCATTCAAAACTTAATACTTTTGTAACTATCACTTAAAAGAAATTTAGGGCTCTCAAAACCAGCCATTTATGCCATAATTAAAAAATTACAGCATATTTATGTTTGATTAAAGGATAACATGCTATAAAAGACAAAACTTCAAAGTTAGCTATATTTCTTTAATAGCTGGATTACAAATTATCCAAGAACAATGGCAAAAAGCATAAATTAACATTAAAAAATTTGTGAAGTGAAGGCAGCCAATCATGAGTTTGTAAGTAATTACTCATTCTGGTTGAATTTTTGATGTTTTATTAGTTTCATGCATAACAGTTTAGGCCTACAGTACTCTAAATTTTGACACATTCAAAGAAAATGCTAATTATTTCTGACAAGCAATTAAAATTGTTTATTTTGAGTGTTTCCAACTAACTCATGATTCACCTATCTTACTTTGCATCAAATGTCACATTTTTACCAACATCTACATCTCCTGAAAATAATAATAATAATAATAATAATAATAATAATAATAATAAAATAAAAAAAATACTTCTACTACTACTACTACTACTACTACTACACCGACATAGTAAATGCTTTTTATCACTGAGACATTCTATGCCTAAAGAATTGTTAAATTTTACTGCTCTGAACCAAGTATATCATCTCTTTAAAAAAAAATGTTATTTGCCACCCCCCCCCCAAAAAAACAGTATTTCACCACAAAACAGTGAATTTATACCTGGAAAAAGCTTTTTTACTCAGGAAAGTTCGTGAATTTTTTGTTCTTGTCCACGTATACCCTGTTTCATTCAAAGAGGAAAAATCAAAATGAAAGTACAATGGAGAATAAGAAAATTATCATCAGATGAGTCAGAAATTTTTTTGTAGAAATAAAGGAGGTAACTACATGTTTATGATGTTGATGAACAGTATTCTTTCTTTCTTAGTTCATTCTTAATTTAATCTCTGACATTTATACTGTATACAATTATTTTCACCTCATGGTACAACATTTGCCAAGAGCTACAGAAGCGAAAAATTAAAAAATGACTATTAGTCAACTTAGGTCTAGATGCATCTATAAATGTAAGGGTGTATATTCTTGGACTTCTTCCTTTTCATTATCTCCAACTAGAAAGCCATTAAGTAAAATGTCCGTTTATGGAGCATTAATGCATCATGGACTGACACATACGGCTAGCACTTTATTTTTTGGAGCCACAGTGCTTCTGCTACGCTTGACACCCGCAAAAGCTTGAGATTGCGGCTTTGATGCCACTCAGATAACTTGCAATTACTTGTGAAAGGAGGTACATATCAGTGTCACTACCATTTCAAAAACTCTTCTGTACTTTTGCTCCATTTGACTCTCAGTAATGTATGGTCTAAAATGTATGGTACTGTTAGCTGCCCACTATTGAACTTTTTCAATACAAGATTTGTAAATAAGGTGCATGAACTTGACGTATAGTGTCATTTGAAAACGACTTTTAACGAATTATCAAAAGGTGGAAGTTTATTCAAAAGTCGAGATGTACTATCGTCTTTCCAAAAATCAGATTATTTAACCGCATACTTTCCTAAAAATCAAGTGAGGAGCATTACGAAACTAAAAACTCGCATAGAATGAAAAGTGGACATTTTCTTTTATCACAGGCAAGGTAAAGTTTGTAAGGAAAACAGGAAGTTCGTCAAACAATGCAGAGTGGTCTTACACGCAGTCAACAATTTTCATAATGTGAAAATCTGAAAAGTGAATTTTTACACTTTTATCCGCCTCAGCCTTTGCTCGCAGACAGCGTGCACAGGCTAGGCTTCAACCTCCTAGTCCATCCCTATGAAATCCCCTCCAACCTTCCCTACCCTCTGGCTCCTACCCTTGTAACCGCCCCCGTTGTAAAACCTGCCCTATGCACCCTTCCACCACCACTTACTTCAGTCCCATAACCCGGAAGGTGTACACGATCAAGGGCAGAGCCACTTGTGATAGTACCAACTTAATTTACCAACTGACATGCCTGCACTGTGAACCGTTCTGTGTCGGAATGACCAGCTACAAGCTGTCCATTCACATGAACGGTCACAGGCAGACAGTGTTTGTTGGTAATAAGGATCACCCTGTGGCTAAACACGCCTTGGTGCATGACCAGCACATCTTGGAACAGTGTTACACCATCCAGGTTATCCGGATACTTCCCACCGACACCAGTCTTTCAGAACTCCGGAGATGGGAACGTGCCCTTCAGCATATTCTCTCTTCCCGTTGCCCACCTGGTCTCATCCTCCGCTAAATTCAGATTCCCGCCTACCATCTTTAACATCTTTGCCTCAGTTCTCTAGACAGACCCTCTGCCTCCAGTGGTATCTCTGCCCAATTTCTTTGCTTTCTACAGTATGTCTGCCTAGGGTGTTTGCATTTGTGTATATGTGTGGGTGGGTGTGTATTTGTTTACCCTCCTTTTTTCCCCCCCAAGGTACGTCTTTCCTCTCCCGGGATTGGAATGGCTCCTTACCAACTCCCTTAAAACCCTCATCATTTCCTTTTCCCTCTCCTTTCCTTCTGCCTGAAGAAGCAGATAGGCTGCGAAAGTTAGCGTTTTGTGTGTGTGTGTGTGTGTGTGTGTTTTATTTATTTGTGACTATGATTACCTGTGCTCCTTCTCCTGGTAAATAATCTTCAGTCCTTCCACTCCTGGGATTGGAATGACTCCTTTCCCACTTGCTTAAAACCTGTATCCTTCCGTTTCTCCTCTCCTTCCTCTTTTCCTGAAGAAGCGACCAACGGTTGCGAAAGCTTTGTGTGTGATTTGTGTCTGTCGACGAGCCTGTCCTTTGGGTAAGTCATGCGTTTTCTTATATAAATTTATCCCACCAGGAAAGTTTCCTTCTATAATTTTCGTTATATGGACAGCGTGTGAATTTTACTCTTTTTTAAATGTGTCGCTTGTCTTGCAGATAAGTGACATGTCCACAGAAAGTTCTAAATATTTGTTTCTCATACAGTAGTGCAAAAATTTGATAATTACTAGAAGACCTTTAATAAAATTAACGATTTTCAGAGCACCATAAAGTACAGAGTTCTTCATCTTCACAAGAGTGTAACAATACGCTATTTACAAATTGCAAGCAGCAGAGGACAATCAAGGAATCACCTTGTTCCTAATGTTACAGCCATCAGTTAGTTTAATATGTCCATCCTGTGCTTATATACTGTATTGGCAAATATTGTGGCAGTTAAAAATAAAAGTGCTTGAGAGTGGGCCACAGATTTTTTGTTGTGCCTGCAAAAAGTGTGATGGCTGGCAGACACATGACTTAACAGCTGATCCTTGCAAGCACATGGGTAGACTTGAGCTTTGGCACAGGAACGCCTCTACTGGCTGGTCCCAGTGTGTCTGGCTGAACAGGCAGTGTGAGTCAGAAATCCAGCTGTTTGCAATGACTGCAGCCGTGGGCGGGCCACACAGGCCTGATGCACCCCTCTTGCCAGGAGTAAAGTCGTGATGACTGATCACGAGTCATGCTGGGACAGCTCAGTTGGTAGAGGAAGTGCTCCCGAAAGCCTAAGGTCATGGGTCAGAGTTCTGGTGGACCCTTAGTTGTAATCTTCCAGGAAGTTCAGTTTGAAATAGGGATATAGGTTGGGGTCTTAGGAGTTTCACACAGGTGGCATTGAGTGATGGACAAGTGTACAAAAAAATGACAGGGATTAACTGAAACGGTTTTTTCAAACTTTTTTATTTGAAATAAATAAATATTCCTTTTCTAGTCCTGACTTTGCTGGACTTTTTTCTATGTTTTTTTATAGTTGAAATAATTAAATTGGCAACTTACTGGTGTCATCCTTAAAGGAAAGGGATCTTTGTGCAGCCACTTCCACTTGAACTGATCTACCACTAAATTGTCTTTAAAAATAATAGTGTCAAAGTTTTTCTTTCAGCAATCCAAATATGCAGTAGTTGCAAATTTCCACTGTAAGGAGGTTTCTTCTAAGTTGCCCAGTGAATTTCCTTCATTATTCCTTCTTTAAATCTGTGAAATGTAGCCTTGCATCGCCCTGCAGATAAATCACCTTTTTTTCCAAATTGATTTCTGGTGTTTGTTGCAGTATGTAATATTTGTCTGAACCAAAAGTTGATGGTGCATAGGTTCTTCTTCAAAAACTACTCTATTTTATGTCATTCGTATACTTGGGCCTTTGAAAGGATTATTACCCCAAACTGTCCTCAGAACCACCTCCAGATTTCTGTGGGTTTGGTGCCTTATTTCAAAAGGAACTTGGTTATGAAGCTGCACAACAAACTTGTTCACCTTTCATCATACACTGGCCTTACTCAGCAGGTCATGGTGTGCTAACTGTAGCATCAAAATACTGTTTCTGACAACCCAACCACCATGCTGTCAAGGTCAGGCCTATTTCTGCTGATTGCCACAGCTAGCATATTTAAATTCTGTTTTATAAGTCCTCATATTCTCTTACCAGATTGACCTTCTAGATGTTCATCGAGCTGGGACAGGTATATAAAATACACATTAATACACATGTAAATTAAAGCTATCAGCCACAACCTTTGTAAGAAAAAGAAAAAAAACCCTCATTCCTACATTCACACTCAGCACTCAGACATGACAGTTGTGTGTCTGTGAAATTTGCCTGTGTGATTGTAGGAACAAGATGTGTGGCTTTTTCTGGCGAAGACTCTCAGAAAGCTGTTAAGTTACATGTGTATTAGTGTCTGTTTCATGTGTTTCATGCAGATCTATGAATGTATATGCAATAAGTTGCAATTGGATTGTCCTTCGTCAGATACAGGTGAAATACATCTAACACGTACATTGCCGAACATCATTTCTGCTCAGAGACAACAGCCATGTATATGTGAGAAAATAGTTACTTAAGTGAGACTTGTATATATGCAGTCTGTGAAATTTTGACTGCATTTATTTTAATTTATTCTATTTTATACTGTTTACTGTTAATAAAAATTTTAAAACTCTGATACTGAACATAACAAAGATATTTTGTATTGCAGTCACAGCTAGATGCCCACAAAAGGGAGCATGCAGCTGAGTGGATAAATACCTCGAAGTTGATCAGCTGTCGTCACTGTCACCGTCAGTTTACCCGTGCTTCAGCTTTGAAGGAACACATGAAGGAGCACTACAAGGTACAATAGAGTTGTTTACATGCTAGGTACCAAGTTTCAAATTTATTATTTAGTCTCATCTGAATATTACTTAAGAGTTCCTCACAGGAGTATTATCTTGTATAAGCTTTCTAAAGATGTTAAACCGGACACACACATACTTTTAGATTTATGCTAAATAACTATAAGGTTTACTTAAATCTTGTAATAATGTGATGTGACTACCAAGATGTTTCTCGTGGTTGTGGATTCAGCAGTTTATTTCAAAACAATATAAAATGTGGAATGCTGCAAGATGTTTTAAATTCTGACAAAATAGGAGTAATCCTGTAGGAAAAGGAAGATCAAATATATCTGCAAGAACAAAGAGAGCATAATAAGAATTAAAGACCCAGAGCAAAGCCACAGTGTATACAACCCGGAAGACAGAGGAGATAAAGAGAAATTCCCAGAATTTATTTAGAATTACGAGAATTTTTAATTGTTTTCAAATAGTGGTCGTGGTTTGAGGAGCATACGTTTAGAATCATAACTGATTGCAGGAGTTGAAGGACTTTCCACTCCTGGGATTGGAATGACTCCTTTTCCACTTCCTTAAATCCCTAATCCTTTCCTTTCTCCTCTCCTTCCTTCCTCTTTTCCTGAAGAAGCGACCAACGGTTGCGAAAGCTTGTATGTGTGTTTGTGTGTGATTTGTCTGTCCTTTGTGTAAGTCATCCATTATATATATGCTAGCTTCAGTTGTAGGGGAGGTCGGATGGATCTTGGGTAGGGTATCTGTCATTTCTGAGCATTGACAACACGTAATTAAAGCCCCAAAAAAGGATGTGGTTTAGTTGTTCCAGTCCAGGGTGCTATTAGGTAATAAGAGGGGGCACTCTTTTGTGGTTGTCCATCTGGATGAATGAGATTCATTGAATCATTATGTATACTGTATTTCCTCATATCTAAGCCACAACCAACTTTTGCCATCAAATATAAGCAGCGCTAGGCATGCTTTACAGACTCAATTATACATACTGGCACCAAGACTTCTACACTAATAATGATACAAATAAAAATACTGTAGATGGTGATTCTACTTTTTTCACGTTTCTACCACTGGTTTTTAATACAATATGGAAAGAAGAGAGAGATTCAATATTTCTCATCTTTGAATGTAGTAGTGTTTCAGATACTCATAGCAATAAAAATAAATTTCTTCAGATCAATACCAACAATACATACGACTTACGGATTTTTGCACGAGTTGGTTGCTTCAAATACGTCATGATTTTCGAATGTTTGGTTATGTAGCATCCTAGTATTACAACTTCAAAATACACAGTTTTGCTTCTTCTGTTGCATTCTAGATATTTCACATAACCACTGAGGGGCAAGAAAAGATGGAGTGAAATTATAGTACCAAAATAGAAGTGATTGTTTGATTTGATGTACAGATGTCAGACATATTGCATTTTGAAGAGAAACTCGAATATAATTTATTTTTTGTTTTTACAAACATTCAATAAGCGAACAATGAGTGACCCAGCAGACGTCAGCTTCCCATGTTCTCTCCCAGACCTCTGCTATATCACATGTGGTTAATGCACCAGATCTTTTGTGTCCCAACAGAAAAAATGACACAAGAGTGAGATCTGGTGATCAGGGAGGCCATTTCCTGAAAAAGCTGTCCCCTTCTGTAGCATGGCCAATAGGATATTTGACTGTTTTCGGAAATCGTTTTAAATTGTTAATTATGTCATTTATGGTCTGAACATGCTTTTTACCTCGTGGATTTCAGTAATTTTAAAAAAAAAAAAAAAAAATGAAATGAAATTCAAATAATTTGAAAGCTCGCTAAAACGCTACATTTGAGTCACGTGATGCCTGTGACGTCATACAACACGCTGCTGCTGCTCTCGTAAGGTAAACAAATACCTGTATATTGTTTGGGCCAAGGCCTCGTGTTTGGGCGTTAACGTTTGCATAATGACCTACAAATATTGCTTAGTTCCGCACTATACCAATACATCTGTCAAGACTCTGGAAAAATTGTTCTTGCAACTACCAAAAAATGAGAAGATACGCAAAAAGTGGTTGACACTGGCACGAAGAGATCCAAATGAAATAGCGGCTACTTCATGTGTGTATTTCTGTGAGTTAGTTGACTATGTCCACTGAGTAAGGCAGCAGGACACAGTGTTTCGACGAAAAATATGATGTAATATAAAAGTTTTACTAAACACAAATAAAATAACTTAAGCCTTTTCTTCTGCACAGGGCTCTACCAAGCAATTTTCATTGCAAGTAAATAACATTTCAACTGATTAGCGTTTTTAATTAAAGCATGGGGCTTTGTATGTGGACAAGTAAACGTAAATGGATTAGTTTGTAGTGTCAAAAGTAGTGACACATTCATATCAAACCAAATCTTGAATATGTAAGGAAAATATTGATATGCATGGCAGAAAGTTTACACACAATCGCAAACATTCACTCACAAAAACAACAAACCAGAAAAGCCCTGTAATTTCGGCGTTATAAATTTATTCCATAGTGTCTTGCTGGCAATGTTTGCGTGAAAGTGACACGCCTTTGGCTACGCGAAATGTGCGTTGCCAACATACGAGTGATATGAAAACACCGCCGACGAAACCCTCTGTCCCTGTTCTATACTATAGATATATTGTATAACTATACACAAGGCATTTTTGCAGTATTTTACACGTTTTGATGGTTCACTTTGCACCAGTATTGAAGTAGTTAAATAAAATTACTCACTTAACTGCCTGCTTTACTGGGTTAAATTTTACTAACTATCCCGGCGGCTTTAAAATGGAGGTATGCGTTACTTACAATGCAGTTTTCATGTTTGTTATTTCTGGCACGTAATGAAGACACCATAATTGCATCAACTTTAGGGAGGTTTCTGCCGTCAGCCTTCACATAACCATCTTCCATTGTGGCATAAAAACTGTAAACGCGTTTAGATCATGAAAAAACTGAACTTAAATCTGCGAAATGGAGGAAACGGGTACAATAATACAGCTCTGGCATCTAGTTGCCACGCTGTAGGTGTTCTATGACGTCACCAGTACTTCAGCCAATAACGGAGCGTTTTCGATCACGTGATCTAATTGTGAAATTTGATGGTTTTTAAGCTTTAATTACGTAAAAATAACAAATGTTTTGTAAGAATTATGAGCGAAAATGTTGTCTGAATGTTATAATCATTCAGAATAACAATAATTCGAACCATATTTTGAACATAGGAAAATACCCTATTCATCAACGTGGCAGGTCCATGTTCAGCTACCCACAAACTTCATGATGAAAATGGCAAGTAGCCCCATCCTGCTGAAAGATAAATGGAGAGTCCGATTGTATTTGAGGTATCAGCCATTGCTAAAACATGCTTAAGTTGGGATATCCAGTGGCAGTGTTCTCGGCAATGAAGAATGGCGTGTACAATTTTTATGAACACAAGCAACCCATTGTAACTATTTCGGGGTCTAAAAATACACCTGCGACTTAGATTCGGAGGCAAAGTTTCAGGAGGTTCCAAAAAATTCCGTTAGAAGCCACCATAAGTAGGTTTTGTGAATGGTAGTTCAGAAAAATGCTGCTAGAAGCCACCGTAAGTAGTTTTTGTGATTGGTACACCTGAATTTCATCCTTTGTTGCTTTTGAACTTTCATACATGTAGTGTTACGTTGTATCCGATAGTAAAGAAGCAATTTTTATTTTTTTTTTACACCGCAAAGTTTAAGAGAAAAAGTAATTTCTTTTGCCTAGACGACATTTAATAGTGCCAATGCACATATGCGGGTGAAAACACACGAAATTGTGTGAGAACAGAAGATAAAGCATGTCAAAGGAAGCCGCAGTTGTTGCATATAGCTCAGAAATATTTTAACCCTTTCACTGCTCCTTACGTAAATATATGCTAATCATTTCAGTGCGACTCTGGATATATTGAGAAATTATTTTTGACAAGCTACATTGTAAAATCAAGCTGCATTGGAAATAATTAATTCTATTCTTGCTTTATGGCATATAGGTATGTACACTTGTCCACTCAGTAAATTTAAAAAGCTTGAAAAGCGAATATTTTTTTAAGTTGCGCATATCTTTGTTTTCGTAAATCTTTCCTCAACTATGTAAATTTCAGGGTAATTTTGCAGATTGTGCTACATAGAGCGGCTGTAGGGAGGTTTCGACGTCCAAACGATATATATATATATAGAATCAATACATTTCGAAACGATATGTATCGAATAAGCAAATGATTCTGAACCTTAGATTTCTGGAGGGGGGGGGGGGGAGGAATCTTGTTTGACCTATACCTGACCTAATTTCACCTTTAAAAATGTTATCAGTAGCATAGCCTTAAGGAGGTTAGGTATAGGTTAAATAAAAAGTTTTTGCCTTAGTACGTGAGGGCGTGTAGTACCTCCAAATCTACGGTTCAGTAACACTAAATCAATTTACAGTTGTACGTTCGATATACATATTTCACACTAAATTTCAATCTCCCCCCCCCCCCCCCCCCCCCCCGTATAATACGGCCTCATATTTTGGGGCCTTTTGTATGATTCAGCCATCGTTTTGTGGAAACATACGATACCAATTTTAGTATCCAGATTTACGTTCTACATTCTTTGTGATTTCTGTACATTGAAACAAATCACCAAGCCATCCTGTGTGGTTCCTTTGAGGAGGAGACAGCAGACTTCCTTATGCATCCTTGCCTGAGCTTGTACCGTGTCTCTAATGGCATATCAAAATTATTTTTTCTCCTTGTTCTATTTGGAATCAAAACATAAGCTGAGAATTTAAATTGCCATCTTTAAGAGGCTTAAATTTTTATCCTCATATTTTATATCAGTTTACAGTTAAACTGATGTATAGCTGCAAAGTTTCATTACAATATGGAAATGTCCACGTAAAATACTGCTACTTTAGAATCAAAAGTAGTCTCAAACTTTCCTCATTTTTCCTGACTAACATTGTCTATTTTGTTCCCACTTAGGTGAAAGCCTGTTTGTCTCGGAAAACTCATAAACGAAGAAGAGATAGAACTTCATATGTACACAAATGTAATATTTGTACCAAGTCATTTCAGAAACCATCTCAACTGGTGCGACATTTGCGGATCCACACTGGCGAGAAACCATTTAAGGTAATATGTTTATCTGAATATCAAGTTATGTAACAAAATACGTGCATAAATGTTTTTGTTGCATTATTGTGGTGTCTATACAGCTGTTTGCAGTAGCTGCATTATATAGATTTCATTGAAGCTGTGATAATGTGTAGTCTTAAAAGTAATTCAAATAAATTTATATTCCTGAGACAAACTGATTCTCAGTATTATTTCTGCTAACAGTTGTCGGCTGAAACTCTGAAGTAAGATTTGTACAAAGACAAATGACTAGGATTTAAAACCAGGTTTTCTTCGTTTAAGGCAAACAATATACAGTCTAACCTCATTGTTATGTTCCCTGATTTTACGTTTTCCCACCAATTACACAATTTTTTGTTGCACCTGTCAAATTTCCCATCTTCACGGTGTAAATTCGCCCTCATTTTTGCATTAACATATTTATATTTTTCCTGTATTTTAAGTTTTATGAAACCATCTTCATAGAGAAAAAGAAATTACTTAATTGACATAAATTGACACTGGCATGGCTTTCTCCTTTACATACAGTGCTTACAAGCGTTACTCAGTCAAGTTTCGTGATAAATTGCATTTATTCAAATGTATATTTCGTGTTTCACTGTTAGCGGTGTGGGCCAAGTTGACTCAAGACATGGTGGCTGATAGGAGCATCCCATAAGTCAGTGTGCTGAGTGTAATCTTAGCTTAATTTACGTGACTGGTAATCTTCCATGATCTGCATGATGCACTTAAAATATTTATACATATTGTGAAGTGCAAATATTTATTTATGTACTTTTTTGTGACTTTTTATAAACGGCGAGAATAATGGTTTGCTTGTGTGTTTTTCTGCACATTGAAAAGGGCAACCTCAAAGCAATTGCCAACCCTGCACAAATGTCTTACGATTAATGATGAAAATTCTCCTCAGAGATAATAAATATTGTTGAAATGAGATAGAATGGCTGGCCAGTACTTACCATTGTGCTGTACCGCCGATAGTAACACAAAATGAAAAAACAGAAAAAAAGGGACAAAGGGACAAGCTTTCGGAACAGAGTTCCTTCGTCAGGTGGGAGAGAAGGGAAGAATAAAGGATGGGAATAGAAGGGAAAGGTGGTTCACGACCTAGGTCATGAAGGTGGTGTTTCGGAAGTGTGGGCGTCAGAGATACTGCATGTATGTACTGAGCCAAGCCAGAGAGGATAAATATAACTAAAAAGGAAAGTTATATTTATCCTCTCTGGCTTGGCTTAGTACATACATGCAGTATCTCTGACGCCCACACTTCCGAAACACCACCTTCATGACCTAGGTCGTGAACCACCTTTCCCTTCTATTCCCATCCTTTATTCTTCCCTTCTCTCCCACCTGACGAAGGAACTCTGTTCCGAAAGCTTGTCCCTTTGTCCCTTTTTTTCTGTTTTTTCATTTTGTGTTACTATCGGCGGTACAGCACAATGGTAAGTACTGGCCAGCCATTCTATCTCATTTCAACAATATTTATATATATATATATATATATATATATATATATATATATATATAGAGACGAAGATTACTCACCAGGCGAAGGAGCACAGGTGTGACAGCATCACAAATAAATAAATGAATACACACACACACACACAATCGCAAGCTTTCGCAACCCAGTTGCGTCTTCAGGCAGTAGGGAAGGAGAGGGAAAAGGGAATGATGAGGGTTTTAAGGAAGGGGGTAAGTCTTTCCTCTCCCGGGATTGGAATGGCTTCTTACCCCCTTCCTTAAAACCCTCATCATTTCCTTTTCCCTCTCCTTCCCTACTGCCTGAAGACGCAACTGGGTTGCGAAAGCTTGCGATTGTGTGTGTGTGTGTGTGTGTGTGTGTGTGTGTGTGTGTGTGTGTGTGTATTCATTTATTTATTTGTGATGCTGTCACACCTGTGCTCCTTCGCCTGGTGAGTAATCTTCGTCTATTTTTTATATTTTATTTTTCCTGCTAGGAATTTTTCGTCTTAATATTCGTATTATATATATATATTCATTTGGGGTGTGAATAAATTTTTGAATATTGCCATGTGAAACATCGAAAATACAGAACTTGTGTAATGTTTCATTACTTAAATAATGATTGCCAGTTAAAGACTTGCCGACAACATTAATTATGATTAATGAAATTAGATCTAAAATTTCTGCTTCGTACAAAGTTCCCATTTCCAGTTTTGCTTGGCACTGAAAATAGTACAAAATTCAGCTAACCTTTACTACATAATAAATAAACTCCCTGGTGAGTACCGTATTTTGATGCCTATTATGTACAGTGGGGAACAAAAAGATTACCCGACCCGAATAATTTAAACTCCAAGAACAGAGCATTGTGCATGCATTAGTTCCGAAGTGAGAGTGTTGCCAACTCTAGTGGTCTTTGTAGCTTCAGCTTGGTGTTTACATCTTCAAATAGAATCATTATAATCGTTGGACAAACTATATGTTGAGAATCATAGCAGCTTATCTCGAGTATCATTTATTTTGGAAAACGTTATTTGTACACACAAAAGTGGTTGAGGTACAAGAGCTCCACGTGGGTATATTTACTACAATAAAGTGCTTGTTGCATATGGCTTATTGGCTGAGTGGATAGGCTAACGGTTTACAAACACAAGGGGTAAGAGTTCGAGTACCACTAAGGACAATTTTTTTTAGACCTGCAGGTAATATTTTTCAACTTGAATTCACTACGAATTGTGCAATTATAGGATCTTCTAGATTCCACAGTCTTAAACATATTTCATTTTGTTGTTAGCCATAGTAAAAATGTTGAAAATGGATGCATGTATTTGTATTTGTTGTTAGCCATAGTAAAAATGTTGAAAATGGATGCATGTATTTGTATTTGCGTAAACTACCATATGATGAATCTATAGTGTTAAACTAAGATAAATGTATCAGCAGATAGGTACCATTTTCTAAGTACTTACGCATAGTTCACATGACTGAGTGGCTGTGCCTTCCATTATCTGTTGTTTCTGTAGGAAATGTTCATTGCATGCTGAATTTAACTTGTATTGGATTCACTCTAAGGTTCCTGCAGCCATATAAGACATCCAGCCCAACATTTCACACTTACACGCCTGCTTCCAGTGTGTGTACCTGCGAAGTGGGTGTCATATTGTTGCCTATCTGTACAGTAAACAAGCAGTAAACTTCGTTGTGCTCTCATTGGTGAAAATGACTTTGCTCCATTTGACATTTTCCCAGGAACTCACAATTTCCAGTCTGTCCATGGCTTGATCGTCAGATGAGAGCAAGACGGGACCTGATTCCATAGTTGTTTAATTGTCTGAGAGCAGTTTTCGACAAGCCCAGGAAATATGAAGCTCTCCCTAGTTCCCAATTTTTGAAAAAGGGTCTGCTCTCTGACCAATTCATCATCATCTCTTCCAGGTATTGGATGCCTGCTTACCTCACCATTCACTATCTCTGAATCGTCTGATCCATCTCCTTGCTGTGGAAGCATCAAAACTCACACTGTTTTCAAAGAGAGTAATTATCCACTCACGAGCATTCACATAAGCCATTTTGAAGTAGAGCTATACATCTGCTAATCAGGTGAAATGTTTCTCTTAGCTGAAAATTACATATACACCATGTGGCAGTCTTACAAATAAAATACATCCATTTTCTATATAATAATGGAAAGTCCAGGTTGGAATAAATATAGTGAGGACAGTTTACTACTCACCGCAAAGACGTGGCGACGAGCTGCGACAGGCACATACAAAAGACACACACATACAACACATTCAGCTATCGGCCATGGCCTTCTTCAGAAATAGAGCACTCACGCAATCACACAGGCACACAACACAGTCATACAACCATCACCTCCGACTGCCACACTTCGAATCACGCTCTGCAGCGAATCGGGGACGGGAGGGGAGGGGAGGGGGAGGGGATAGAAAGGTTACGTCACGGTGGTGGGGATGGGTTAGATGGGAATAACGAGATGCAGCTTAGGAATGGAGTGGGGAGGCGGGTGAGGGGAGAAAATAAAATAAAATAAAATAAAGTAAAATAATTCATGTACACTGCAAGTGCACAAGACCACACACACACACACACACACACACACACACACACACACACACACGCACACACACACACACACATACATATACACACACACGATCACACATTCACACACCACTCAAATCAGGCGAGGTTTGGATACAGAGGTAGGAACTGTAAGGTATGGAAGGGGTAAAAAAAAATAAAAAATAATAATAATAATAATGAAGTTATCGTAGGTTGAGGCCTGGTTGATTTCGGGATCGGAGAATGTATTGTAGGGATAACTCCCATCTGTGCAGTTCAGAAAAGCTGGTGGTGGATGGGAGGATCCAGATGGCCCGGGTTGTGAAGCAGCCATTGAAATCAAGCATGTGCTCCGCTGCATGCTGTGCCACAGGGTGGTCCACCTTGTTTTTGGCCACAGTTTGGCGGTGGCCATTCATCCTAATGGACAGCTGGTTGGTGGTCATGCCAATATAGAAAGCTGTACAGTGCTTGCAGCACAGTTGGTAAATTAAGTGGCTGCTTTCACAAGTGGCCCGGCCTCTGATAGGGTAGGATAAGCCTGTGACAGGACTGGAGTAGGAAGTGCTGGGTGGGTGGATTGGACAGGTCTTGCAGCGGGGTCTTCCACAAGGATATGATCCCTGTGGCAGTGAGCTGGGTTTCGGGGTGGCATAAGGATGAACTAGGATGTTGTGAAGGTTGGGAGGGCGACGGAACACCACTTTAGGAGGGGTGGGAAGGATCTTGGGCAGGATGTCTCTCATTTCAGGGCATGAGGATAGAAAGTCAAAACCTTGGCGAAGGATGGAATTTTCAATACATTACTATGAACATATGTCTGTCCGATTAAAGTTTACATTATTATAAAATAGAAACTTCTAAAACCAAATAAAAGCCCACAACGCCACCATTTTTAGCGAATTAATATGTAAAATATTACCTGCAAGACATCTAAAAAATAAATTGACTTCAGTGGGATTTGAATGCACACATGTTGTGTTCATAAACAGTCAGCCTATCCACTCACCCAATGAAACATACGTGAGAAGCAGTTCATTGTAGTAAATGTACCGCTCAAATAATGTTTTCCAAAATAATTGATACATGTGTTAAAGTGCAATGAATCTTGACATATACTGTATCTTAACTATTGTATTGCACTTATGAACTTGGGCATGTGCAATGCTCTGTTTTTGGACTTTATTCAGGCCTGGTAATCTTTTTTCGTCCTTTGTAGATATATCGTACAGAAACAACGAAAATTAAAGGAGATCTAGTAAGCAAATTTTACGCCATTTGCTTTGAAGTCTATTGAAAAGTGGAAAAATGAGTTTCTACTGTATTGTCTCATTATATATCAAGAAAATAAATTTAACTTTTTTATATTTCAACTACTCCAGATGTAAAGACACAATTATCCCCATTTCATTCAATGGTAAGGTGTTTTTCTAATGGTGGATACTGATAGAAGTAAAAATAGGTTCATCAAGGTGGTCTCAAAACAGAATTGAAGTTTGTATTTTGGAAACCATAGGAGGCTAATCAGTGCAGCTCTTGTGCCAGGTTGGTGCAATTGTTAGTGCGTATGTTTAGTAAACAGTGTACCCAAATTCAAATCCTGATCTGCGTTCAAATTATAATTCAATGTTTTGGGCTATAATCATTAAAAGTTTAGTTTTCAATAGTTTCAGCCATAGAAATGCATCAGAGTTGTTGGTAATGGAGTTTTGAAGAGAGTTAATAATTTAACTCTTAACAAATGGGTATCCTCAGATGCCACTCATGGTGGCTCACATCAAACTAGTCAGAAGACTGATGATTACAAAAGAAACGAAGGAGGAAGAAATATTTTTAAAAAACTTAATTAAAATAAACTAATAAAAAGGGGGCTGAGTTCAGGCATGACCAAACTTAATCTTGGAGACAATTTATATAAGGACATCATTCAACTATAATCATAGATTTATTTAAAAACCAAGAAAGCATATACACCAAAGTATTGGACAATCGGCTACTATAGGGATGACTGTAAAGTCACTCTGATCAAAGAGTAAAATACTGCTAGCCACCCAAACCAACTTCTTCAAATGAAGCATCCAAATCAGGTGAAAACTGCAGCATGTTTTTTGGGCAATGAGACATGCAGTGATCAACATTTCCATTCAGGCACAAACAACTGCTGCCAGTAGTGCCACCTACAAGTGCTACTTGGAGGAGGAACAGACGGCCATGTGGATGTATCGAAATTATTTCATGTTATTGTTTAATGTAAGCAGTTTCAGTATGCCTCATATAATATGAGTGTCTTTAGAGCACATTTAGTTAAATTGAGGAATAGTAGTAATTTATAAGGATAGCAGATAATCCTTCTGAGAATTGGTGATCGTGTTGGACATAAGTAAGCATCTGTAATGTGCTGACCAATGTGATTGATTATGCCCCAACTAGTTGCATCGCTATGCAAGTGCCACATCACAAACCATATTACAAGAAATTTTGTTTGTTACACAAGCAGTCATGCCACTTACCATTGTACATAGTTTACAGTTGAGTAAACTGTCCATAAGGTGACCGTTACTGTGTTTATCATTGAGTCAATACCACAGGCAGTCGAGTTGGCAATGGTGTAATAAACAGCAGATGTAGATACTCGAACGGAATGACATTGTTTCTATCAACCTGTCTGCACCAACACAATGGTCAGAGTTTGGAGGCATCGTGGTGAGAAACTGTTGAACTGTAGTGTTATGTACTTCCATACTCCATCTTACGGTTTGGAGTGGTATTGAATTTCGCTCACACCCTCCCCTAGGATAGAATCCCAGTACACTTACCAGTCAGCATTATATCTCCGAAGTGTTGGAGTGTATTCTCTCTCTATCTTTCAAGACCTTCAAATTTAGTCGACAGCCACATTGGAACAGAATAAAGTGCGAACACATGGTGTGCAGTGTTAAAGACTACGGTACTTCTTCACCCATCGAATTGCATTGCTGCCTTGGGCTCCTTGTTCTTCCAGTCTATTGAAAATGTTTGGTTAATATTGCAAGGTGGTTGGCTCAGGATACACTACCTGTTGCTACACCAGATCAAATCTGGTAGTATATGAATGCAGGCTAGTTAGATATGTCTAGGGACTTCACCTATTGTGAACGGATTCAGGTGGTATTTGCCACTGTTCTTAAGCAGTAGAAATCTGTGTAGGCACAGTTGAAAAGCTTGAGGCTGTTGCCCTGGGCTGTGGTATCACTGGGACACTTAAAGGCAAATGCTGGGTTATCTCTGGAGCTACAGTGACACCTGAGATCTCTGATGCCAGTGAACCTCAAATTCCCATGTCCCTGCTACTCAACAGTAGCCGGATGGCAATTAGTGATCTGCGGCATGGTCAAGAATTCTGTACAGAAGGCAATATGGGGAACTGGCTGCAAGGTTATGACCCTTACACCTCAGCAATAGATTTGAGGTGTTGCTTGCTGCTAATAGTACCTCTGATTAAACGTGGGCTGCCCTGTTGATTCCGGTGGTAGTCTGTCTTCATAAGAGGTATGATCAAACACAGAGGGTGGGTTTATATATTTGGAGCTTCAGTGTTAGACAGGTGATGAGCCCTTTAGATAAATAGTTTACTGCCATTTACATAAGAGTGTAATGCAAGTAGATACAAAAAACTGGAAATTTCAGATAATGTTTACATCATTGTAAAACTACTAAGCAAGTATAAAGTTTTTTGGTTTATATGTGATTATTCAAATGTAACTTTTTTTTCCAGTGTGAAATTTGCCAAAGAGCATTTAGTCAGAAGTGGTCTGTCCAGATACATATGGCAAAGCACAATGGTTTAAAACCTTTCAGATGTGACTTTTGTAAAGCCAGTTTCAGCCAAAAAGGTGAGGTAATACCAGGTCAATCATAAGAAACTGATACCTAGTATTTAATGACCTCTCTCTCTCTCTCTCTCTCTCTCTCTCTCTCTCTCTCTCTCTCTCTCTCTGTCTGTGTGTGTGTGTGTGTGTGTGTGTGTGTGTGTGTGTGTGTTTACATTATAAATTCTGTACTATTTAAGTAATTTGCATACTTTGTGCACATGGGAAAGATTAGTAGACTGAGAGGTTTCAGGTGGAATTTTTTCATAACATTCAATAAGGACCATGATATGGAGCATTTAGTAACAAGTGACTGAAGCAGGTAGAGTGTCCAGTAGAAATATTTGAATAACACAAGGTACATAGAAACTGAACTGATAACATGGCAAAGCTCCCAGCACTGCTTTGTTTAGGCTAGAAATGTTCTTGAAAAACACAGATAACGTGTTATCTGTTAGCTACAAAATAGACTCCAGTATTTCTACAAGTAGAGCATTCACACACACTGTCAATATGTGAAAAACCCTGAATAGCACAATAATCAGTGGCCAGCACAGATAACACAGACATTGATATTTTCTTGGGAAACACATGAAACATAGACAGGAATTGATGAAATGAGAAAATACATAAATGCACCACACAAACACCAAAGGGAAATATACACATCTGAAATAATTAACGGAAAGTACAAAATGGCAAGATAGGAATGGGTAGAGGGTAAATACAAAGCCGTAGAAACATCTATAACTGTGGGAAAGAGATAAGCAGCATCTAGGAAAATTTAAGTAACCTTCAATGAAAAGAGATGCCACTGAATGAAAATAAAGATCTGATGGCGAAACTAGTACTAAGAGTAGAAGGGATAAATAAAAGCTCTATGTAAATAATAGAAAGTTGAATAAAATATTATGAAAAATGAAGTGGATTAAAATTAGATTGGAGTTAAAACAGTTTGAGAATATTTTGACAGATCACTGACAGAAATAAATAAAGTCACTTAGAGTAGATTATCTTTGTTAAGGATTATTAATATTCTTGGCAGAATCAACTGTGGCCAGACTGACTGTGTGCTATGTGGTACAGGTTGAAGAAATACAAATCCACAATTGCAGTATATTAGTTATGAACTCAGTAAAAGCATTACATCATTAACTGGCATAAACTCTATTCAATTCAAAAATTATCAAGGACAAAATACTGTGAACAAAGGCTTATTTACAGCACATATAGAAAGAAAACTGAAGTTAGCAACAACTCCTTCAGCCTCCTCTTTTGAATTTATTTTATTAAAACTACCAGTGAATTCTGCACACTACCTCAATTTCATATTGAACAGCCAAAGTTCTTCAGCCATCTTGCACAAATATGGACTTTAAAAGCTTGTAGTTACAAGGTTGAAGAGTAAATTTGCAGTTACAATGTTGAAGGACATAAAAGGGAAGCAGTGTACTTCAGTTGTATGTCCATCGACTGCCAAGAAAACATGGGGGAATAAACTGTTGAGGTGTAGGGATGAGAATGTAAGTCTGTCAGAAACAGCAAATGACTTGTAAGAACAGTTGAATTGAATGAATAGTGTCTTGAAAAGAGCCACTTAGTACTCAGCTTTTTAATGAAGCTCCACCTTGCATTGTTGCTTCTAAACATATTTGGAGAAGATTGAATCATTAACTGATCAAACTGCATGGCCACCATGATCACCAGATATGAACCTGTGATACATCAGATTATGAATTCACCTGAAGGATAGAACTTACACTGACACAGCATGTTGGAGGTTGAAGATGATCAAAGTGTAGGAGGTTACTGACATATAAAGGTCAACAATACAGATATCTCTAGTACAGTTCTAGATTGTTATGGATGCAAATGCTAATCACGTTAAACAACTTTCATAACCTGAAATGTAAATATAGGTAGTTCATAATTAACAAATTGTTACCCTCTCATGTGGAAATTAAAATGAGTATCTTATTTCTTGTCTACTCATACAATTTTTTTCACATTTCATTGTCTTGCAATCATTTGTTTGTCATGAGATCCCTTTTGAGTAGAAAAAGTTGAATTGTAATCAATCTGTCTATTTTCTCTTATTATTAAAGTATTTCATGTTCTTTTAGGAAATCTCCATGCTCATGTACTCAGAGTTCATGCAATTCCTCAATCGGGTGAACAAGTATTTAGATGTATGGAATGTCCCTGTGTCTTCAAGAAATTGGGAAGTCTGAATGCACATATGAGTCGTATGCATAGTTCAGAATATAGGGTAAGCTGCATATACTAATTTGCCATCGTTTGATATCCTGTTGCTGCAAATATCTTTTAAGTGATGATAAAAATAAAGATGGTCTCTGTAAAAAGATGCACAAATTAATTATTACTCATACTTTGTGCACACCTCTTCAAGTGTTACATTAGCTATTGTTAAAATTACTAGTTATGTTTTTGTTAAAGAATGCTTAAGAGGGAGACTACAAGTTCTTGTATTCCTTAACTCCTGTATATTTTATATGACCAGTGGTCTTTAGGTTAAAAAATATTGTAATATCCATTTTGAATTGGTGTTGCTTTCTTTTAAATTTCATGATGGTGTGTGTGTGTGTGTGTGTGTGTGTGTGTGTGATAAAACATGGAACAAACAATTTATCTAAATAACTGTGACTCCATTCATGAATTTTCCATTCGTTGTTAATGATTAAGTCATTGTCCCTTTTTTGTCTAAATATCCCAGGTAACAATTATGTGCTGTTAGTTGTTTTAAAATAGTTGTGTTTAACACAGTGTTGTGCCTATTCTTCATACAATTAATGGGTAGTTCCTTACTGTTGCTCTGGAATTTCTTTTGCTTGGCAGTAAATTATGTTCCTTTGTTGTAATATTGTGGATGAATCCACAATTAATGGCAGATTGTGCAAGTCCAGGCAGATTCAGGGACTGCAGTGTTGCAGCAGTTTTGAAACAGGTCTATACAAGCTAAGCGCGTGAAGGCATGTACCTTATTACAAACTACGTCTCTTGCGTGCTTATCTAGAATTCGTCACATTTTCCGCATCAGTGATTGCAATTGTCAACATGTGGAAATAAATTCAGTGTGTTACTGCCCATAGTCTTGTATAATGCTAACAATGGCTTTGGTATTCAGGCGCGCAGTTCAGAATACTACTGGAGACTCGTTGGTTGGTTAGGTGGGCAGACCAAGCTGAAATTTGGCTCTTGTTGTTCTTGGATCCAATGATATGAGTGAAATGTCTTATTATTACAGTTAGTTCTTAAATCATTCTATCTTTTGCAGTTAATGCTATCTTGAAAATATTTAAGTGGTTACAAAGAGTATACATTGGCAGTTGACATACTATACATTGCCTTTTTGTTTAATATTACTTGTCCGTAGTCTATCTAGGGCAGGTTTACAATCATCGGCAGTTGCTGATTTATATTGACAGTATTCAGAACCCAGACTACACAGGATGGACAGGGCATTGCCATTGTGTACAATAAGCTCTCAAAACTCAAATAATTTTTTGTTTTTGCTTCCTGGAATATCACACAGTGGTGTGAACCATAAGCTTGATAATGTATGAGGTGTATTCCAAAAGTAAGGTCTGTTTGGTCATAATAAAAACATCACTTGTGAGATACAGTTTATTGCCAATAATATGAGACTACATATCTAATTCATTTTTCCACATAATAGCCATTGGCTTCCATACACTTTCTGTAACACTTTCTTTAACCCCTTAGCATAGAAGTATGCTGCTTGCAACCTGAACCATTTGGTAACAATAATCTTGAGTTCACTGTTGGTTTGAAATTGTCATGCACCAAACCTCCATTTCAAATGCAGGAAGAGAAAACAGTCACTTGGAGCAGATTGGGACTGTACATAGTGTGGTCAAAGAGTTTTCAATGAAACTGTTGAATATTCTCTTTGGTTTTGGCAGTGGCATGCAGAGGATGATGCCAGACGATAGTTTACTGTGGCATTAATTTTGGATCACATGTCTCAGTTTGGTGGGCATTCACAGTGCGTGTCAGCTTTAACGGACCTCCCATGCTCAATAAATTCGGTCAAAAGGATATTTTTTTTTGTCATAATACACAGTAGCCTTCATTTTGTGATTCATGTATGGTGATTGTTTACACTTTTTTGTTGGGATGAACTGGAATGGCACCATTGCATTGACTGTTGTTTTGATTCTTCAATTATGTAAACTATTCACATCTTTGATAAAACTCTTCTGGGTATTGGACCATATCGTCAAGAGTATTATCAACAAAGACATCTTGTCTTTCGTAACAATGTGGGAAAACAAAACTGTCTCCATCTTGTCTATAGTGCTCAAAAATGGCTGTGCCCAATGCATTCATTTTATTTTTGTGCTGACTGGTGAGCATTTCTGGCACCCACCTTGCACAAAATTTCTGATATCCAAGCTCTTTAGTGACAATTCTGTAAATTGCCAGACCTCTAATTGTCAAACACCAATCACTTCAGAGTTCTTGGTTCACTTGATAAACAATATCATCTGTCTGAATACTCGGCCTGCCTGTCTGCTGTTCATCGTGCACATTTGTAAGGCCATTTCAATATTCCCAACACCAGTTTAGTGTTTCAAACTGTTTGTCATTTATTATGTCCGGTCTGTACACACTTAACATACATGGATGTCTGCAGCTGATGATCCTTTTGTCAGCAAAAAATCTTATTGTACTGCACACTTCACAACAGCTGCTAGCTACGATTGTCGCAGCCATTTCGATCTGCACTCAACAGGGAAGCACCTACTGCGGCACATCGACACTTCTGTAAGTTCCCAGGAGTCGGTAGATAGCACTACTGTTGTGAAATATGCTTGTATAGCTTTATTGTTACCATTCAATATCACATCAGAAGGTACTGTACATTTTGCACTTGTGTCCTTGTTACTTGTGTAATAATGTTCTCTCCCAGCAACCCCCCTCCCCCTCCTTCCTACTATCAACCCTACCTGTTACATACCACACATTGCAGTGCAAACTCAGCATTGGCTGAACGTGTGTTTTATTACATACTTTGTTGAGGGATTACATATCCTGAGGATTCTTCCCATTAATCCATTTGGCATCCACCTTATTCACAATTAATTTTGTGGTCATTCCATTTGAAATTATCTCTTATTCTTACCCCAGATATTTTATGGAAGTAACTGCTTCCTTTTTTTGTCTTACTATTGTGTAATCATGTAATAAAGGATCTTTCTTTACATGTATTCACAATACTTTACATTTGTCTCTGTTAAGATGCTGTTGCCATTGCCTGAACCATTTATCAATATGCTCAAGATCCTCCTGCACATCCCTACAATTTCCTAATGTTAAAACGTCTCCATATACTGCAGCATCACCTGTTAAAAACCTCAATGAACTTAAGTCATTTATATACAGGGTAACTTATTTTAGGAAATCATGCATACTGTAATACTGGGTGCATGGTACAGCACATATTGGCTGCAGTTGCTGTAAAAGAGGATAATTGACTAAGTGTACCTAGCATGGAAACTCTCTCTGTGTGTGTGTGTGTGTGTGTGTGTGTGTGTGTGTGTGTGTGTGTGTTTTTCCCATATTCTCTCCATTGATCAAGACCTAGAGAAAAGAAAGAAATAGCCTGTACATTGTGAAAAGCAATGGTCTCACAACAATCCCCTGGGGCATGCCAAAAATCACTTTCACATCTGAATACTCCTCTCCATTGAGTATGACATGTTGTGATCTGTCAGCTTAAGTGTTCAGTCCAAATTCATAGTTGCTATGATAGTCCATACACTTACTTCGTTCCTTAATCAACTGTGTGTAACTGAATTGAACGCCTAGTGGAAGTAAAAAACAACACTGCATCCACCTGGGAGCCCGCATCTACTGCTCTCTGGATCTTGTGGATGAATAGCACAAGCTATGTTTCACATGATCGCTGCTTTTGGAACTCATGTTGATTACTACAGATGCAATTTCTTGTCTCCATAAATGTCATAATAATCGAACATGAAACATGTTCCAAAATTCTACAATCAACAGATGTTGGAGATAAGCCTCTAGTTGTGCGCATGCTTGACAACCCTTCTTAAAAATTGGTATGACCTGGGTTTTAGTCCTACAGTCCACTGCTGCTGTGAAAGGGGGGGGGGGCACAAACTCCTTTACATACACTGTTTAAAATTCAGTTGTTTTTGTTTCCCTCTGTCATTTATTTCAGTTTCTGCCCTTTTGTCATCCTTGTGATAGTTTAGAGGAGGATTTCAACAAAATAATAAGGTTAATTTGCAACTTGCCGCAAAGACATATGTTGTGCTGTGAAAGGCACATAAAGACACACCCATACACACAAAACTTCAGCTTTCAGCCATGAGCTGTTGTCATAAGAGACACCATTCACAGAATCTCACAACTGTCATCTCTGGCAGTTTGTCTGAATCCGCAGTAGGAGTAGGATAGGAACTGTTGGGGAAGGAGGGGTGTAGGTTGAAGCCTGGAGGAAGTACGGAGAGAGAACTCTCATCACTGAAATTTAGAAAAGCTGGTAGTGCTGGAGGGGGGTCCAGATGGTTTGGGTTGTGAAGCTGCCACTGAAATCAAGCATATGCTCAGCACATGTTGTGCCATAGGGAGATCTGTCTTGTTTTTGACCACAGTTTGTCAGTAGCCATACGTCCTAATCGGTAGCTGATTAGCAATGATGCCAGTATAAAAAGTCATGTAGTGATTGCAGCACAGTATGTAAATTACATGGCTTCTTTCACAGGTAGCCCTGGTTTTGAGTGGGTGGGATAAGCCTGTGACGGGATAAGTGGATTAGGCAGATCTTGTTGTGGGGTCTTCCACTGGGATATGGTAACTGTAGCTATGATTGGGGATGGTATAGAATTCAACTAAGATGTTATGTGGGGAGGATCTAGAGCAGGGTGTCTGTCATATCTGGGCATGACAGAAAATAAAAATGTTGGCAAAGGATGCAGTTTAGTTTTTCTAGTTCAGATTAATATTGGATGACTAGGGGAGCACTCTATTGTGACTAGTTACTGTGGTGTAGGAAGGATTTTGGGTGTACGGGGATATGGCAAGGGAAATTGTTTTCAGACTAGGTTTGGAGGGTAGTGTTGTCTGTGTAACCCTTAGTGAGACCATCATATTGAGAAAGGGAGTTCTCATCACTGCAGAAATGCTGGTCATGAGTAGCTATGCTGTAAGGGTGAGATTTTTTTATGTGGAAGGGATGTCAGCTGCCAGAATGTAGGTACTGTTGATGGTTAGTAGGTTTAATGTGGACAGAAGTGTGGATTGGGCCATCACTAAGTTGGCAGTTAACGTCCAGGAATGTGGCAGGGTGGGTTCATGATGTCCAGGTGAAGTGGATGGAACAGTAGTAGTTGAGGTTGTGAAGGAAGGAGTGTAAGATGTCCTAGCCCTTAGTCCAAATTATGAAAATATTGTCAATGAACCAAAAGACAACATCTGGGGTGCTAGGAAGATTTCCTCCAGATGGCCCATAAAAAGGTTGGCATAAGAGGGTGCCATGCAGATTCCCATTGCCTTGCCAATCACACACATCAATGGATGAGGTATCATGCTTGTATTCTGAGGAATGTTGGAAGAGGAAGTATTAGGGAGTGGCAAGGCCATGGGCATTTGTGATTTTTCTGTGGAGAGCTCATAAGTCAGTTGATAATGCCCCAAAGTAACAATTGCAATTTAACACCAGATAGCATAGTTCTAAATGCAAGCAAGCATCAAAGCTTATTTCGCTCATTCCAAGGAAGGGACAAGTGATACATACATTGCTATAAAAAGTTAACAAGGCCATCCCCATTGCTCTACATTACTAGAACAATTTACTGGACCATGATCCAGATTTAATATTCTTGCTAGTCACTTTCATTTTGTAATAACTTGTATTGCTCATATTTAGAAAAGGTATTTTGAATGGCACTCTCTAATACCTGAACTACTGCTTAGTTATTAAAATTATATATAAAAATAGAAAACAGATGACTTACCAAAAGGACCGGCTCGTCGATAGAAACAAATAAAATAAATAAAATCACACACATACAAGCTTTCGCAGCCTAGCTGCTTCGTCAGGCAGAAGGGAAGGAGAGGGAAAAGGAAATGATGAGGGTTTTAAGGGAGTGGATAAGGAGTCATTCCAATCCCGGGACAGGAAAGACTTACCTTGGGGGTAAAAAGAGGGTAAACAAATACACACACACCCACACATTTACACAGACACAAGTACACTTAGGCAGACATACTGTAGAACTGTAGAAAGCAAAGAAGTTAGACAGAGATGCCACTTGAGGCAGAGGCTCTGTCCAGAGAACCAAGGCAAAGATGTTAAGATGGTGGGTGGGAATTCGAATTTAGCAGAGGTTGAGACCAGGTGGGCAACGGGAAGAGAGAATATGCTGAAGGGCTAGTTCCCATCTCCGGAGTTCTGAAGGATTGGTGTCGGTGGGAAGTATCCAGATAACCCGGACGGTGTAACACTGTGCCAAGACTATTGTCTGTCTATTGTCTGTCTAGGTGTGTTTGCGTTTCGATATGTCTGAGTGTGTGTGTATTTGTTTACCTTCCTTTTTTTCCCCTAAGGTAAGTCCTTCCACTCCTGGGATTGGAATGACTCCTTTTCCACTTCATTAAAACCCATATCCTTCTCTTTTCCTCCCCTTTTTTCCTCTTTTTCCTGAAGAAGCTGCCAGTGGTGGCGAAAGCTTGTATGTGTGTTTGTGTGTGATTTTATTTGTTTCTCTCGACGAGCCGGTCCTTTTGGTAAGTCATCTCTTTTCTATTTTTATATATATAGAAAAGAGATGACTTTGGCTTGGCTTGCTTCGTAGGCGCAAATGTAAATACTGGCGCTAAAACTTTTGCACTCGTAAAAATAAAAAGGAAGTCTAGTCTAATTTCCACTTTATTTTTGACTATTGAATTTTAACCATTCAACGAAGGAAATAGGACTTTAGTATTGCTCAACTTCAAATGTAGCAGGTCACGTTGGTAACAGGTAATTTCCTAGGAACCGTATACATCGAATGAACGGCAATACAATCGATATATATCAGACATTCAACTCTCACTCCGCTAGCATTAGCAAGAAACTTTATTTTTTTCGCTTTAAAATAGATTATGTTGGCAACAGATGAACAATGAAGGGTAGAATTGCGTTAATATTTTTCACGAAGTACAGAGTAAGTGTTATTGCTGATTGTT
The DNA here is from genome assembly GCA_026315105.1 of Locusta migratoria. Taxonomy (NCBI): domain Eukaryota; kingdom Metazoa; phylum Arthropoda; class Insecta; order Orthoptera; family Acrididae; genus Locusta; species Locusta migratoria. Next base: position 116,775,322 of record CM048744.1, on the reverse strand, counting down.
TCACTCGCAGCTAAATTAATACTGTACCTGCTCTATGGTTGACAGGTTCTTGTATGTATCCTTGCCTGTTCAGAAATATATATATTTGAAGTTGCCACGAAAAAAAACATTTATTGGTCATCTGAGTTGCTGTCATTACCATTGGTGCCAACATAACCGCTGCAGCCCGGCGAGAAGCGTCGTACAATTTAACCAACAAAATAAATTAGCTTTGGATGTATAATAAATTTTATAACGGCTTATATAAGTGACTATAAAATCATTAAACATTTACACATCTTATTTTTTTAAGAACCTATTTTTCGAACTTCCAAAATATCTAATCACATTTTCAGGTTTTATTTTTGATTCTTCACCTTTGAAAAAGGGAAAAAAAAGTAATTCTTTCCTTTGTAAGACTTCATTATGCAATTATTTTTTATTTCATCAAAATGAAACAGTTGGTAATAGAGTAAAGAAAGTTTCTTATTATCTTTTAGAGCATCTAAACAACATATATCTCAAAATGTTTCATAAAAATTTCTTTCAAGAGGATAAGGGGTATTAAAAATTCTTAAAATTTAAAATAAAAACTCAAATGAAATTTCAATTTCTTAAATTTTACTGTAATATTGTCATTTGAGATCCGTTACAGAAGGCTTTATCTTCATCACTGGCTGTGAAAGGGTAGTAATTGTTTTTAAATACATATACTTGAGTTGAGAGATTATTTGGCTTCGAGATTCGATTCGGGTTTGGGATTCGGCGCATGTTATATTTAAGATTCGGTATTCGGATTCGATTCAGTAAAATTGGGATTCAACCCATCCCTAATATATATATATATATATATATATATATATATATATATATATATATATATATAAATGGTATAAAATAAAGATTTTTGACTTACCTAAAGTACAGGCTGGTCGATAGGAACACTAAACACACACAAAAACACACAACCATTCGAGCTTTCGCCACCAGTGGTGGCTTCTTCGGGAAAAAGAGGGAGGAAGGAGAGGAGAAAGGGAAGGATACGGGTGCCTAAGTGTGTTTGGATGTGGATATGTGTGAGTGTGTGTGTATTTGTTTACCTTCCTTTTTGTCCCCTAAGGTAAGTCCTTCCACTCCTGGGATTGGAATGGCTCCTTTTCCACTTCCTTAAAACCCGTATCCTTCCCTTTCTCCTCTCCTTCCTCCCTCTTTTTCCCGAAGAAGCCACCACTGGTGGCGAAAGCTCGAATGGTTGTGTGTTTTTGTGTGTGTTTAGTGTTCCTATCGACCAGCCTGTACTTTAGGTAAGTCAAAAATCTTTATTTTATACCATTTTCGTACCTGGAAGGTCTCCTTCTATAATATTATATATATATATATATATATATATATATATATATATATATATATATATGGGCTTCAGTTCTTAGCCACCTCCTCATTCCTCCAAATCCAGAACTTTCCACCGAAGAATCCCAGAAGTGCCCCTTTTGTCACCGGATACTTTCCGGGACTGGAGCGGACTCTGAATGTGGCTCTCCAGCAGGGATACGACTTCCTGAAAACCTGCCCCGAAATGAGATCCATCCTTAATGACATCCTTCGCACTCCACCAAGAGGGTCTTTCCGCCGCCCACCTAACCTTCGTAACCTCCTAGTCCATCCCTATGAAACCCCCAAACCACCTTCCCTACCCTCTGGCTCCTACCCATGCAACCGCCCCCGTTGTAAAACCTGCCCTATGCACCCTTCCACCACCACTTACTCCTGTCCAGTAACCCGGAAGGTGTACACGATCAAGGGCAGAGCCACTTGCGATAGCACCCACGTGATTTACCAACTAACATGCCTGCACTGTGAAGCGTTCTATGTGGGAATGACCAGCAACAAACTGTCCATTCGCATGAACGGTAACAGGCAGACAGTGTTTGTTGGTAATGAGGATCACCCTGTGGCTAAACGTGCCTTGGTGCACGGCCAGCACATCTTGGCGCAGTGTTACACCGTCCGGGTTATCTGGATACTTCCCACCGACACCAACCTTTCAGAACTCCGGAGATGGGAACTTGCCCTTCAGCTTATTCTCTCCTCCCGTTGCCCACCTGGTCTCAATCTTCACTAACTCAAATTCCCGCCCACCATCTTTAGCATCTTTGCCTTGGTTCTGTGGACAGAGCCTCTGCCTCAATTGGTTTCTCTGTCCAACTTCGTTGCTTTTTACAAATGTCTGTCTAAGTGTGTTTGCGTTTCGATATGTCTGAGTGTGTGTGCATTTGTTTACCTCCCTTTTTTTCCCCTAAGGTAAGTCCTTCCACTCCTGGGATTGGAATGACTCCTTTTCCACTTCCTTAAAACCCATATCCTTCCCTATTTCCTCCCCTTTTTTCCTCTTTTTTCCTGAAGAAGCTGCCAGTGGTGGCAAAAGCTTGTATGTGTTTTTATTTGTTTCTATCGACGAGCCGGTCCTTTTGGTAAGTCATCTCTTTTCTATTTTTATTTATATATATAATTCAAAGAATCCAAACTTACCAAAGTGTACTATCATTAAATGTGAAATTCTATAAAAATTTCTAGTAAAATTAAATTCAGCTTATTTCCTCTAGTGTTCAAACTGATTGTTGCTGTCTGAATGGATTGCCATGTTGATCATAACTGCCACAAAGTACAGATGAAAGACCTACAAGGTTGTAATAAAGCACTGTAATTTTCAGGTATGTGCTGTTCTTGATCCTGAAGAAGCCATGAAGGTAAATGTTAATGCTGTAATGACACAGCTGCAGGGGTTACAAGAAGCAATAGAGGGGCCATCACAAAAATCAGAAGAAAAGGCTGCAGACCCTAAAGACATTTTGCAACAAGCTTTAATGAAAAGTGGCTTGTCCGATAAAACATCTCCTTCAGGTATAAAATTCTCTCAGTAGTCTTAAACAATGAGGTGTGTGTTTCAGTTTGTAATTCTGTTAAGTGACATTAAAACGGCTCTTTAGAATAGGATTCTGTATTTTCCAAATACATGTTTCAGAAACATCGCGAGAAGAAACACTTACAACAGATTCTCCAAGCCAGTCTAATGAAACATCCAAACGACAAAAAAGTTCTGTTATCACCTTAGCAGACAAAGCACTTGATGGAAGTGTGAGGCAAGTAGAAAGAATAAATTCACTTTTCCACTATTCATGAAAAGAAACATAAATATTATTTTAAAATATTGATTCATATTTGATAATTGGACTGCCTTAATTTACAGGAGGTATATAATTAGACAAAGACGAGTGGGAAAAGTCAGGTGGCACCAGTGTTCCTACTGTACAAAGGAGTTCAAGAAACCCTCAGATCTTGTGAGGCATATTCGGATACACACTCGTGAGAAACCTTACAAGGTATATAAATTATATTTCTGCTGTAGAAATGTAAGTACGATGCGAATGTTGCCATACAAAGTGATCTATGTCTACATACATACTCCGCAATCCACCGTAAGGTGCATGTTGGACAATACACTGACCACTACTAGGCATTTCCTTTCCTATTCCACTCCCAAATAGAATGAGGAAAAAAAGAATGTCTATATGCTTCTGTATGAGTCTTAATTTCTCTTGTCTTTGTGAGTATTACACAAAATGTAAGTAGGCGGCAGAAAGATTGTCCTACACTCAGCTTCAAATTCCGGTCCTCTAATTTTCCTCAACAGAATTTATCAAAAAGAACGTTGTCTTTCCTCCAGTGATCCCCATTTGAGTTCCCGGAGCATTTCCGTGACACTCGCACATTGGTCGAACCTACCACTAACGAACCTAGCTGCTCACCTCTGAACTGCTTCTATGGTCATACATGTGTTTTATACACGATCTCCTTTACATATGAAGCACATCTTCCCAAAATTATCCCAATAAACTAAAGTCGGCTGTCCGCCTTACTCACAACTGTCCTTACATGTGTGTTCGATTTCATATCGCTCTGCAATGTTACACCTAGATATTTGAACGATGTGACTGCATCACGAAGCTCACTACTAATGCTTTATTCGAACATTATGGGATTGTTTCCTACTCGTGTGCTTCACCTTGCCATGTAACAAGTCTCAATGTCCAGGCAGTCCATCAGTATACATAGATGTAGCATGGGCAGGTTGGAACAGCTTATGGTGCACTGCGAACCACCAGTTTGGATTTATTGCCGTTAGCTCAGTGGATCCCGAGAGTCGTAGAAAGCTGCTCATATAATAAGGTTTGTGACAAGAGTATGGTTTATTTGCCATTTCTCTGTTGTGCAGCAACAAAGTGTGACTAGATTTCACTTCCAATCATTTTAAGCACAATCCCGTATTTTTCATTCCTTACAACTTCTATTTTTGGTTGAATGTTTATATATGGAAATACCTTGAAGGATTCAACAATATTTTGGAAAGGGTAGTTGCTACTCACTACAGATACGTACTAGGAGCCGCCGAAAGGCACGCATAACAGAATAAACAAAAATGAAGCTTTCGGCTGTTAACCCTTCATCTTCCACAGAGAACACGAACACACACACACACACACACACACACACACACACACACACATTCAAGCTTTCACAACTGTTTGTCCCTTCATTAGGAAAAGGGAAGGATGCGGGTTTTAAGGGAGTGGATGAGGAGTCATTCCCGGGAGTGGAAGGACTTACCTTAGGGGGGAAAAAGGAGCCGAGCGGTCTGCGACGCGCCAGACACCGTCTGCTCAGTTGGGGTTCGAATCCCCCATTGGGCATGGATGTTTGTGTCGTCTTTAGTATAAGGTAGTTCATAAGTAGTTTGTAAGTTTAGGGACTGATGACCCCTCGGTTAAGCTTAACAAACATTTGAACTTTCCTTTTTCCCAAAGGAAAAAAAAAAGGGGGTGGGGGGTAAACACACACACACACACACACACACACACACACACACACACACACACGCAAAAACTCAAAGGCTTTTTTGCTTTTTACAAATGTCTGCCTTCCTAAGGTAAATCCTTCCACTCCCGGGGATGAAATGACTCCTCGTCCACTCCCTTACAACCTGCATCCTTCCCCCCTCCTTCCTTCCTTCCTCTTTTCCTGATGAAGCGGCCAACGGTTGCGAATGCTTAAATCTTTCGATTTGTTTGTGTATCTGTCTACGAGCCTGTGCTTTGGGTAAGTTAAATGATCTCTCTTTTTTATATATATAAATATCTATTGACATTGTTTTAACAATTGAAAATCGGATAGGAATATCAATAATGGAGGATAGGTATAGTTGACGAGATGTAGAGTGAGCTATCACGTCAGGATGCTCAGTGGCCCTGCGCCGGTTTTGTGTGGTGGGGGAAGGCGCGGGTGCATACCTGCAGTGACCGCCACACAGTTCGCTTCGCGCGTTTCACTTTAGTCCGAAAACATGGAGTTGTCTGGCAGCCCAGTGTGTTTACACTGCCCGCCGGACGGGACCGAGTCGAAAAGGGAGGAAAATAAACTTTTCCGATTGTCTACTTGTAAAAAATTTGGACGGTATATAAGACCATCCCACGTCGTTTTATCAAGTAATTTTTTCCTTACAAACTTTGGTTTGCCTATGAAAAAAGGAAATGTGTAGTTTTCATTTTGCCCGAGTTTTTAGTTTCGTAACGCTTCTCACTCCAATTTGATGAAAGTTTGCGGTTAAAAAATCTTATTTTTGGACACGTGGTAGTAAAACATTCCAGCTTTCTAATAAATCATTCACCTTTTCATAATTCATAAGTCGTTTTCAAATAATGCTATTTGTCAAGTGTGTGCACATGATTTACAAATAGTGTATTGAAAAAGTTGAATACCGGGCAGGTTACTGTTCTGTGATGTCATAACACAAAAACAATTATAAAAGTGGCGACCGATTACTAATGACAATGATCTGTTATGGTTTTACATTAGGTCATACTTTATAAGAGGCAGACAACTGATTTCTTGTCCACTTTTTAAAATTCCATAGTGTGTTCAAAAAAATGTTCAACTGTTTGTATAGTCTATGGGACTTAACTACGGGGTCATCAGTCCCTAAACTTACAAAGTACTTATGAACTAAGACTAAGGACGGCACAAATATCCATGCCCGAGGGGGGGATTCGAACCCCCGACCGTAGTGGCCGTGCAGACTGTGATTGGAGCGCCTCAATCCCCTCGGCCACCGCGGCCGGCCATAGTGTGTTGCTTTAATAAAGGCCGAGTTCATAATTACTTTGAAATTAGATGTCAACTGTTTGAATTTAGAATCTTTATTAAGAACTGTTTTAGGATCCGAATAGGCTGGCTCTTAAAATCCAATTCCGAGTAAGAAGTTGAACTGAAAATTAAAAGGTAACTTTTTATTTATGATATTTATTTCTAGCTGCCAATAAGTTTCAAAATCCGTACATTCTGCAATTTTTCCAGATATTTTACTCTTAGAATCTGACAGGTCTAATTGTACTGTACTTAGAAAGTGTTCCATATTTCATCAATGTAATTTATAGCCTATAACAGCGAGTTAGAACAAATTGACTCTCTCCTTTTTCCAAGTTTATGATAATGAAATTGCGTCTGAACTGTCTTCACTCGAGCGGCCAATTGCCAACACGAATTGTGTATTTTTCTATTCTAAAGAGTGGGGCAATGCTTGAAAGGTCCTTCTAAAAATAAAGGCAAGAATTGAAAAGATGACTTTCATAGTCAGCGACTACATAACTTCCACAATGGATACTCTCTCAAAACAAAGAAATGAGTTGTGACGAAATTACCTCGGCTTCCCTCGCTCGCCTTGCCGCTGCATCACCGCCCCTCACTTTTGGCACGCGCCTTCCGCTGGCGCTGGGCGAATATCTTCAGGACGGACAGCACCGTCGGTCGCGCACCCTCCCTTCCACGACCGCCTCCCCACCTGTGGCCGTTCCCTTTCCCTTACACGCAGCTCGTTGGTCTTCCTAAATCTCGTCGACTATAACAACTCACCGTAAAGAGGCTTGCTGAGCTGCTGACAAAAGAAATTTTTGTGTTCTGTCAGTAGCTCAGCGAGCCTCTTTATGGTCTATTGACAATCTCTATGTTGAAAGTTTGTGTAGGATCGAGGAGTAGAAACTTTGTTTTTGATATATTTTTGAAAAGATAGAGATTGGCTGGACAGGACTTACCTTAGTTCTGTACTGTCGACAGTCTCACAAAACCGTGAAAATGGAAATGAAAAATATGACAAGCTTTCGGAAATATTTTCCTTCATCAGGTACGAGAGGAAGGAAGAGGGAGGGAACAGAAGGGAAAGGTTATTCGTGACCTAGGCCATAAGGAGATGATGGGTGATAAGTGTAACTCGGAGGTAAATCCAGTATGTTGTCCTTTTATTACCGTGTAAAACATATGTACCAGTAACAATACACAATATAGTACTTATTCAAGTGTGTTATAACTCCTGCTAAGCTTGGTAATATCTGATGCAGAAACTCTTTTCAAAAATAAACAAAAAGTATATAGATAGTAGTTGTGCTTTGTATTCATTTGGGAGAATGTATGAGAATATCAATCAGTACAGATTTAAGGAGAACTTAACATTTTTTCCTCCTTTGTTTCAGTGCCTCCACTGTTTCAGATCATTTGCAGTTAAATCTACCCTAACTGCTCATGTCAGAACACACACTGGGGTGAAGGAATACACTTGTGTCGTATGCCTGAAGCAGTTTTCTGCACCGAGTAGCTTAAATGTGCATTTAAGGTAATCAATTTTTTATAGTAAATTAGCATAATGGAATGAGTAATTTTGTGTGGAAATTACTCTTATTATATTTACTATGTACCTGAGTATCCTGCACACAACAGGCAACTTAATATTAATTGGATACTGAATACACTCAAAACCAATTGAATTTTATGTGCTAAAGTGATGGCGAGAGCCTGCCTTATTGCTGTAGTCAGGTGTTTGTCTCCACCAACACTTTTACACCCTCCCACATACCCCCAGAACATATATCTCACACACACACACACACACACATTGTTCCCCCTCCCCTCCCTCCATAACCATACCTACTGTAAAGCACTTGTCAAGAATTATAAGCTGGCACTGGACTGAGACTATGTCTGCCTAGGTGTGTTAGTGTATGTGGGTGGGTGGGTGTGTATTTGTTTATCCTCCTTTTTTCCCCGCAAGGTAAGTCTTTCCTGTCCCGGGATTAGAATGGCTCCTTACCCACTCCCTTAAAACCCTCATCATTTCGTTTTCCCTCTCCTTCCCTTCTGCCCGAAGAAGCAGCTAGGCTGCGAAAGCTAGAGTGTGTGTGTGTGTGTGTGTGTGTGTGTGTGTGTGTGTGTGTGTGTTTTATTTATTTGTGCTACTATCACTACATGTGCTCCTTCGCCTGGTGAGTACTTTTCATCTATTTTATATATATTATGGAGGAGAAATTCCTAGCAGGAAAAATATATATAAAAAAATAGATGAAGATTACTTACCAGATGAAGGAGCACAGGTAGTGATAGTAGCACAAAGAAATTCACACACACACACACACACACACACACATACACACACACACAAACGCAAGCACACCTAGGCAGAAATACTGTAGAAAGCGAAGAAGTTGGACAGAGATACCACTTGAGGCAGAGGCTCTTTCCAGGGAATCGAGGCAAAAATGTTACAGATAGTGGGCAGGAATTTGAATATATTATATAGTATAACAGTACCTGCATTATGACAGCTGCCATCCATTCCACATCAAACATTTCCTTCCCTACAGCTTAGGTCTTCGTGGCAAACGAGTCTGCTCCAGTCCCGAATCTCTGAACCAGTACAGCAATGACCTAATAACAGCTTTCACATCCCGCAGCTATCCTGATCTGGTACAGAAGCAAATTGCCAGAGCTACTTCCTCATCCCCCCAAATTCAGAACCTTCAACAGAACCACCCCAGAAGTGCCCCTCTTGTCACTGGATACTTTCCGGGACTGGAGCGGACTCTGAATGTGGCTCTCCAGCAAGGATACAACTTCCTTAAATCCTGCCCCGAAATGAGATCCATCCTTCATGACATCCTTCCCACTCCACTGAGTGTCTCTTTCCACCACCCACCTAACCTTCGTAACCTCCTAGTCCATCCCTAAGAAATCCCCAAACAACCTTCCCTACCTTCTGGCTCCTACCCTTGTTACCACCCCTGTTGTGTAACCTGCCCTAGGCACCCTTCCACCACCACTTGCGATAGTACCCACATGATTTACCAACTGACATGCCTGCACTGTGAAGCGTTCTATGTGGCAGCATTCTAAAACCAGCAACAAACTGTTCATTCGCATGAACGGTCACGGGCAGGCAGTGTTTGTTGGTAATGAGGATTACCCTGTGGCTAAACACGCCTTGGTGCATGGCCAGCACATCTTGGCACCGTGTTACACCGTCCAGGTTATCTGGATACTTCCACCGACACCAGTCTTTCAGAATCCGAAGATGGGAACTAGCCCTTCAGCATATTCTTTCTTCCCGTTGCCCACCTGGTCTCAACCTCTCCTAAATTCAAATTCCCGCCCACCATCTTGAACATTTTTGCCTCGATTCTCTGGACAGAGCCTCTGCTTCAAGTGGTATCTCTGTCGAACTTCTTTGCTTTCTACAGTATGTCTGCCTAGGTGTGCTTGCGTTTGTGTATACGTGTGGGTGTGTATTTGTTTACCCTCCTTTCCCCCCCCCCCCCCCCCCCCCAAGGTAAGTCTTTCTTTCCTGTCCTGGGATTGGAATGGCTCCTTACCCACTCCCTTAAAACCCTCATCATTTCCTTTTCCCTCTCCTTCCCTTCTGCCTGAAGAAGCAGCTAGGCTGTGAAAGCTAGCGTTTGTGTGTGTGTGTGTGTGTGTGTGTGTGTGTGTGTGTAAATTTATTAATTTACCTGTGTTCCTTCGCCTGGTAAGTAAACTTCATCTATTTTCCTTCTTTTTCTCATCCTTTGCAGAATTAATGTTCAGGGTCTGTAATAACAATTGCTATGCATGTGGTAATTATGTGACGTGTGTGTTGCAGTCATTATAAAATAATGGATAGCTGCACCTTACCTATTCTTTATTGGAAGCAAAGAAATATGTTATCCCTCTGAAGTGCAATAGTTGTTAAAGTATGTCATTCAAACTGTTATATTGTTCATAAACCATCTGTTTCAATTTTACGAATAATATCACTCACATGGAATTAGTTACAATGAAGCATTAGCCATGTTTCATTTAACAGAAGACTATGAATGATGATAATGCAATGTTGTTTCTATCAGACCCTATTACTGACTGACTGTGCTGTGTGTTAGTTTTCAATATAACACTCCCATATATTGTGGTTTGGGCTAACATTAACAATTGCTTCATCAAACACAAATTTTGATATAATTAAATATAATATAGAGAGATTTAGCCTTTCATCTCAATTAGTAACCATAGCCTAAAATGGTTTAGTTCCTTAATTCTCTGTGCCATAACAAGGAGCATCTCCCACTGAATTTCTCCACAACATGACTGCTGTTAACAGCATATGTCTCAGGCTGTAAGTCTGAAAAAAGCCTTCAGGTTACTAACAAAAATTCTGTGCACATGAAAACAAGATTTTAATCATAATATATATTATGTATATATAATTTCCGTGTTTTTAGCTTTGATACTTCATTTAATATACATTAACCTGTTATAAGTATTTCTACATTACAATAGCCTACGGTTCATTACTTCACTGCAGATTTGGTAATTAACGTTTGATCTTGAGCAGGAATCCAAGTACCAAGCATAAGAGGACATGGATGATAGGGCCCTACTTCAGTACTTTCCAAATTGTGGTAATTTGGGGCACATGGAAGGCATTCGTAGGTATCAAAGTGACTGCTGGCCTCTTATTTTCATCCAGTTCAAATTTTGGCCCATAAATTTTCAGTTGTCAATGAATTATATAAATGACCTACAGCAGCTAGAGTCATTCTTTTCTTTCCTCTATCCTCTTCCTTCCTATAGTTAAAAGTTCAGTTGCACAGCATCTGCGAACCATCTATAAATGTCATATAGACGAAACACAGGACTTGTCATCCAGAGGTCTCTGACAAAATAGGGCCACATTCTTAACATGATGGTAAACTGTTGGTTCCCAGCTTAGCTGTCCCAGTTTCACTTCCTCGTTTGTGTTGATTTGTTGCAATCATTTGTCTGCAGTCAGTGATGCCTTAATGCCACCAGTGCTGGTTCCCATCCTTTGCTGTCTCCACTAATTAAATTTTCAGTTACCGTATTTCGTATTTACTCAATTATAAGACGAGGGTGTGTTTTTTTTTTTTTTTTTTTTCCTCCAGAATCATAATTCGTAAAATACAGGGTCATCTTATATTCGCAGACTAATGAAAGTAAAATTTTTTATGGCATATAATTGGTTAGGTAAAGTTTCAATATACTGAAGTAGCATTTCCTTTCTGCGCAGCACAATAATGCTTACGTATTTAATGTTTTTTAACTAACATTTTATGTGGTATATCGTTTGAATTACTTATCTTCTTCTTTTCGCAATACGCAAGATTAAATTCGAAAACCACGTACGGAATTGCTACCTTCGGAAGCAAAGATATCAATGGCAGTTATGTAATTGGAAAGGCAAGAAGTGTACTCGCTTTGTTTTGGGTTCAATTACTCATTTTGCGCTATAGTTTCAGCCATATTGTTTTCGTTTGCTCTCGTACCGAGGTTTTTGTTGTTTTTGTTGTTGCTGTTGCTCTTGCTTATCAGTGCTGTAATGGATTCAGTCGAGAAGTGCGGATGTACTAGTTCAATTAAAGATGAAAATTCTCCTCAGAAATGATAAATATTGTTCAAACGAGATAGAATTGGCTGGCCAGTACTTACCTTAGTGCTGTACCGCCGATAGTAACACAAATGAAGAAACAGAAAAAAAGGGGACAAAAAGGACAAGCTTTCAGAACACAGTTTCTTCATCGGGTGGGAGAGAAGGGAAGAAGAAAGGATGGGAACGGAAGGGAAAGGTACTTCACGACCTAGGTCATGAAGGTGGTGTTACGGGAGTTTGGATGTCGGAGATACTGCATGTTCATACTGAACCAAGCCAGAGAGGATATATATAACCAAAGATCAAGTAGTAAAGAGAAGAGAAGATGAGTGAACTGAATGATGCTGAGGGTTGTAGGAGGGGCGGGGGGTTGTCTAAAACGTTTTTGATTAACAGGGAAAGATGGATGGACACACACACACACAAACACACACACACACACACACACGGGGGAGGGGGGGAGAGTGGGAGGGAGAGGGGAGAGAGACAGAGAGATAAGGAAGGGATAATGAATAAGTTAGCCGAGGAAGGGGAGGTGTTAGCGTAGATTTAGGCCAGGGGGGTGGCGGGAGGAGAGGATATGTTGAAGGGCAAGTTCCCACCTCCGTAGCTCTGAGGACTGGTGTTTGTTGGTAGTATCCAAATGGCATGTGTGGTGTAACACGTGCCCAGGTCCCTGGAGTTATGCTGGAGGGCACATTCTGCCACAGAATATTGGGTGTCCCCCAGGCGAACAGTCCGTCTGTGCCCATTCATTCGCTCAGCCAATTTGTTAGTAGTCACACCAACATAAAAGGCTGAACAGTGGACACGTGTCAGCTGATGAAACTTCCTGGTAGATTAAAATTGTGTGCCGGAACCGGGACTCGAACCTCGGACCTTTGCCTTTCGCGCTGATATGAAACTTAAACTGATTAATCTGCCAGGAAGTTTCATATCAGTGCACTCTCCGCTGCAGAGTGAAGTTTCATTCCAGTCACAGCCCTGTTTGAGGAATTTGTTGAGGCATTCCAGGCCAGGATGGTTCTGGGTGACTAAGGGGGTGTTTGTGGGTGGTCTGGATTTAGGAACATTGTTGTCGGAGGGAGAGAAATGGACAGCTCGGGAGATCTGTTTGTGGACGAGGTCTGTAGGGTAGTTGCGGGAGAGGAAAGCATTGGATAGATTGTTGTTGTAGCTCGTGAGGGATTCGGAACTGGAACAGATACGTTTCCCATGGATGCCCAGGCTGTAAGGAAGGGACCGTTTAATATGGGAAGGGATGGCAGCTGTCAAAGTGGAGGTACTGTTGTTTATTAGTGGGTTTAATATGGACTGAGGTGTGGATTTGAGACTCGGCAAGGTGAAGGTGAACATCAAGGAAGGTGGTTTAAGTTTTGGAGTAGGACCAGGTGAATTTTAGGTTGGAGGAGTCTTAAGGAATGCCCCTTCCATGCGGCCCATGAAGAGGTTGACATAGGAAGAGCCCATCCTGATTTGTTTGTAGGTCTGGCGCTCAAAGGTGAAGTAATTATTGTTGAGTATGAAATTACCAAGTGTAACAATGAATGAGGTTTTTGGGAGGCTTTCAGGTGGGCATTGGGAAAGATAGTGTTCAAGAGCTGATAGACCATGTGTGTGAAGGATGTTGGTGTACAGGGATGTAGCATCTATGGTGACAAGGAAGCTATCACGTGGGAGGGGCATAGGGATGGATTTGAGGCATTCCAGGTTGGATGTACTACTTCGCATTTTCCAACTAGTTTATGTAGATAGTACAATACGAACTTCAAATTATACATGAAGTGGAGGTGACAAACAACTGTGCAGCCAGCAGAAAATTTGATGTTACAGAAGCAATTGTCCTTAGGCGGCACCAACATAGAGAAAAATGGAAAAATTCAAATTCTACACACCTAACATTCAGAGGGCCGAAGAAAGGAAAATGAATTTGAACAGCAGGTTGTGGATTACGTGTGGAAGAAATGCAATGAAGAATATCTAGTCATGTGGGAAGTCATCCGAATGAAGACATTGGAAGAAATAAAGAATTATTTTCCAAATGCAGCAGAATTCAGAGCAAGTACCGGCTGGTGTGTCCGGATAGTGAAGTGAGCTGCTCTTGCATTACGGCGTCGAACTACTCTAGCACAGTGATTTCCATCAATGTACCACAAGAAGCTACTCACATTTCAACGACATGTTATTCAGCTCAGAAAACGGGCCGCTACACGTAAAGGTTGGCAACAAAGGTGCTAAAAGTGTACCAATTAGGACGTCGGGAAACGAAAAGACAAGGATGACTGTAATGTTAGGTGCATTAGCTGATGGTCGGAAGCTCTCCCCCTCCCCCGTATGTTGTTCTGCCTGATGGCATTATTGTCCGATGCCAGGAAAAAGGTTGGATGACCAACGATTTGATGTTGGACTGGATGAAAGTAGCCTGGAACAGGGTACCAGGATCCCTATTAAATAAAAGAAAAATGTTGGTGCTAGATTCTTTTAGAGTCCCTCTCGCACAGGTTGTTAAGAATCAGATGGCAAAGAGCGACATGGACTTCGTAATTATTCCTCGGAGGGATTACATCCCAGCTGCAAGTTATGGATTGTGTTGTTAACAAACCATTAAAGGACCATCTGCATCATCTCTATTGTGAGTAACTTGTGCAAGGAGAACATGCATTGACTCCAGGTGGGAAAATTAAAAAAGGTTGCTATCTACACTAGGGCAGTGGATACTAACTGCTTAAAGCAGAATTTCGTCCGGATCCATCCAAAAAGGTTTTAAAAAGTATTGTATATACAATGCCATGGATGTGTTGGAAGACGATATACTGTGGGAGGAACCTTAGGAAGAAAGGAATGATGACAGTGAGTCCAGTGATGACAGTGACAGTTGAAATATTGACACTTGTAAAATTCTTGAATGTCCGTCTCCAAATCGCTTATATTTTCTAAAACATTACCGGTTTCGGGATAGCTGCCCATCTTCAGATCTGTTAAATAAATGTTATAACTGAATATAAGCTACTATTTATAAAGTATGATATCAAAAAAATTTAAAGGCAAAACATTAAAAAACATTAAAAACATACCAATATTTAGAAATTACAGAGTAACCTGTCCTGTAATGAACGAATGTTGACAGTCGTTACTAAAACATAGTAGTTGCCTGAGGCTTTATGTAAAGTACTTGAAATCATCTGATTGGTTGGGATCCTTTTGTTAAAGTTATTGTCAATAAGTAATTATTGACTTACATATAAAAGCAATTCTGAGGTCAAGGTATAAGATAGTAGTCAAGGTATAAAAAACAGTTACAAATGAGATACACAGCTGTCAAACTATAAAAGGATGTAGAAATAAGATAAAATTGGGTTCTGGATAAATATAATAACATTTTAAGTGAAACTGTTATCAAGTTAAAAAATAAAATATATATATATATATATATATATATATATATATATATATATATATATATATATATATATATATATATATATATATATATATATATAAGCAAGAAAATAAAAATATTGTTAAATATTAAAATCTCTTAAAAAGGATTAAAAAGAAATATTGTGGACAATTCTTCTTTCCCGTCTGCGGGTGAGGCTTCCGTGTGTCAGGTAGCAGTAGCGTCGCCGAGGTTTCCTCCGCCGTGTCCCATTCTCCGCCGCCAGTGTGCTGAGGGTCGCCGTAGCTGGTGTTTGGCAGCGCGTTCCATTCCAGGCAAGGCTACAAAATGTCTTTAAATATTTCAAAAAAGTTTTTATGCATGAAGTCAGTTTGCTCATTTAGAAGTTTGTCCGGGTCTTGTGCGCATATACTTCAAGTTCTTCAAGTACGTTTAAATGAAAGCTTTTCGGTGCCCTGTGCAACACTTCCATTTGTTCGCTTATAGTGCTGACTTGGTGTTCATTGTCTTTAGCATGCGCTCCAAATGCTGTGCGATTGCTGTTATTGCAGTGCTCTTTGTATCGGACTTCAAAGTTGCGTCCAGTTTGCCCTATGTAATATTTATCGCAGCTGGCGCATTTAATCTTGTATACTCCGGAGTTGCTATATTTCGCGCGTTTTTTCGTGGTAGGTTTATGCCTTAATCTTTGTGCCATTTGCCCATCATTTTTGAATGCCACCCCTATGTTTCTCCTATAATGCTATCAGAGCATGTCTCTTTCCTGTACATGCTGAATGCATGCCTACCTCCATCATTTCTAATAGTCAAGTCAAGAAAATTCATTTCCCCATTCCGCTCCAATTCCAAGTTTTTATACAAGATGATGGTTTAGCGATAGGAAATTGCCTGTCGGGTATTTTAGCTGAAATTTTTGTGAATGACTTCGAAAGCAAATTTGTCGCCTCTTATCCCGAAATCAAACGGAAACTAATTTATTACAGACGGTACGTTGATGACTCTATTTTACTGTATAAAGGGATGAAAGATGAAGTTGTGGAAATGTCAAAAGTTTTAAATGATCAACACCCAAAAATGCAGTTTACTTTGGAATTGGAGCGGAATGGGGCAATCAATTTTATTGACTTGACTATAAGAAATGACGGAGGTAGGCACGCATTCAGCGTGTACAGGAAAGAGACATGCTCTGATAGCATTATAGGAGCGACATCACGACACGCAGCACAGCACAAAAGAGCATACTTCTACTCAATGTGCAACAGAGCTCTCAGACTACCACTTGCCGAGGAAGAATTAGAGAAAGAACTAGACATTATCAAACAGGTAGCCACTGCCATTGGGTACAAGACGCAAGATGTCACGCGGATGTTCAATAAAATTAAAAACAAATCCACTGGCATTAACATATTAAAAGATAAAAAGAAGTTTGTCATTTTAACATACAGAGGACGTGTGTCGGAGAGAATTGCGAAACACTTTCCGAGAAACATAGGGGTGGTATTCAAAAATGATGGGCAAATGGCACAAAGATTAAGGCATAAACCTACCACGAAAAAACGCATGAAATATAGCAACTCCGGAGTATACAAGATTAAATGCGCCAGCTGCGATAAATATTACATAGGGCAAACTGGACGCAACTTTGAAGTCCGATACAAAGAGCACTGCAATAACAGCAATCGCACAGCATTTGGAGCGCATGCTAAAGACAATGAACACCAAGTCAGCACTATAAGCGAACAAATGGAAGTGTTGCACAGGGCACCGAAAAGCTTTCATTTAAACGTACTTGAAGAACTTGAAGTATATGCGCACAAGACCCGGACAAACTTCTAAATGAGCAAACTGACTTCATGCATAAAAACTTTTTTGAAATATTTAAAGACATTTTGTAGCCTTGCCTGGAATGGAACGCGCTGCCAAACACCAGCTACGGCGACCCTCAGCACACTGGCGGCGGAGAATGGGACACGGCGGAGGAAACCTCGGCGACGCTACTGCTACCTGACACACGGAAGCCTCATCCGCAGACGGGAAAGAAGAATTGTCCACAATATTTCTTTTTAATCCTTTTTAAGAGATTTTAATATTTAACAATATTTTTATTTTTATACTTTCTCTCTCTCTCTCTCTCTCTCTCTCTCTCTCTCTATATATATATATATATATATATATATATATATTATAGAGGAAAAATTCCTAACAGGAAAAATATACGTAAAAAAAAGATAAGGTACACTTACCAGGCGAAGGGGCACAGGCAGTAATAGCAACAAATAAACACACAGACACACACACACACACAAAAATGCTAGCTTTCGCAGCCTAGCTGCTTCATCAGGCAGAAGGGAAGGAGAGGGAAAAGGAAATGATGAGGGTTTTAAGGAGGGGGGTAAGGAGCCATTCCAATCCCGGGACAGGAAAGACTTACCTTGGGGGAAAAATTGGAAGGTAAATTGCCAGAGCCACTTCCTCATCTCCCCAATTTAAGAACCTTCCACAAAACCCCAGAAGTGCCCCTCTTGTCACCGGATACTTTCCGGGACTGGAGCGGACTCTGAATGTGGCTCTCCAGCAAAGATACGACTTCCTAAAATCCTGCCCCAAAATGAGATCCATCCTTCATGACATCCTTCCTACTCCACCGAGAGTGTCTTTCCGCCGCCCACCTAACCTCCGTAACCTCCTAGTCCACCCCTATGAAATCCCCAAACCACCTTCCCTACCTTCTGGCTCCTACCCTTGTAACCGCCCCCGTTGTAAAACCTGCCCTATGCACCCTTCCACCACCACTTACTCCAGTCCCGTAACCCGGAAGGTGTACACGATCAAAGGCAGAGCCACTTACGATAGTACCCACGTGATCTACCAACTGACATGCCTGCACTGTGAAGCGTTCTATGTGGGAATGACCAGCAACAAACTGTCCATTCGCATGAATGGACACAGGCAGACAGTGTTTGTTGGTAACGATGATCACCCTGTGGCTAAACATGCCTTGGTGCATGGCCAGCACATCTTGGCACAGTGCTACACCGTCCGGGTTATCTGGATACTTCCCACTGACACCAATCCTTCAGAACTCCGGAGATGGGAACTAGCCCTTCAGCATATTCTCTCTTCCCGTTGCCCACCTGGTCTCAACCTCCGCTAAATTCGAATTCCCACCCACCATCTTAACATCTTTGCCTTGGTTCTCTGGACAGAGCCTCTGCCTCAAGGGGCATCTCTAACTTCTAACTTCTTTGCTTTCTACAGTTCTACAGTATGTCTGCCTAAGTGTACTTGTGTCTGTGTAAATGTGTGGAGTATGTGCATTTATTTACCTTCCAATTTTTCCCCCAAGGTAAGTCTTTCCTGTCCCGGGATTGGAACGGCTCCTTACCCCCTTCCTTAAAACCCTCATCATTTCCTTTTCCCTCTCCTTCCCTTCTGCCTGATGAAGCAGCTAGGCTGCGAAAGCTAGCATTTTTGTGTGTGTGTGTGTGTGTGTGTGTGTGTGTGTGTGTCTGTGTGTTTATTTGTTGCTATTACTGCCTGTGCCCCTTCGCCTGGTAAGTGTACCTTATCTTTTTTTTTACGTATATATATATATATATATATATATATATATATAGAGAGAGAGAGAGAGAGAGAGAGAGAGAGAGAGAGAGAGAGAGAGAGAGAGGAAAAATTCCTAACAGGAAAAATATACGTTGAAAATAGATGAAGTACACTTACCAGGCGAAGGGGCACAGGCAGTAATAGCAACAAATAAACACACACACACACACACACACACACACACACTAAAATGCTAGCTTTCGCAGCCTAGCTGCTTCGTCAGGCAGAAGGGAAGGAGAGGGAAAAGGAAATGATGAGGGTTTTAAGGAAGGGGGTAAGGAGCCATTCCAATCCCGGGACAGGAAAGACTTACCTTGGGGGAAAAAATGGAGGGTAAATAAATGCACATACACCCACACATTTACACAAACACAAGTACACTTTTTTCCCCCAATGTAAGTCTTTCCTGTCCCGGGATTGGAATGGCTCCTTACCCCCTTCCTTAAAACCCTCATCATTTCCTTTTCCCTCTCCTTCCCTTCTGCCTGACGAAGCAGCTAGGCTGCGAAAGCTAGCATTTTTGTATGCGTGTGTGTGTGTGTGTGTGTGTGTGTGTGTGTGTGTGTGTGTGTGTGTGTGTGTTTGTTGCTATTACTGCCTGTGCCCCTTCTCCTGGTAAGTGTACTTCATCTATTTTTTACGTATATATATATATATATATATAATATTATATTTTTTAACTCGATAACAGTTTCACTTAAAATGTTATTATATTTATCCAGAACCCAATTTTATCTTATTTCTACGACCTTTTATAGTTTGACAGCTGTGTATCTCATTTGTAACTGTTTTTTATACCTTGACAACTATCTTATACCTTGACCTCAGAATTGATTTTATATGTAAGTCAATAATTACTTATTGACAATAACTTTAACAAAAGGATCCCAACCAATCAGATGATTTCAAGTACTTTATATAAAGCCTCAGGCAACTACTATGTTTTAGTAACGACTGTGAACATTCGTTCATTACAGGACAGGTTACTCTGTAACTTCTAAATTTTGGTATGTTTTTAATGTTTTTTAATGTTTTGCCTTTAAATTTATTTGATATCATACTTTATAAATAGTAGCTTATATTCAGTTATAACATTTATTTAACAGATCTGAAGATGGGCAGCTGTCCCGAAACCGGTAATGTTTTAGAAAATATAAGCGATTTGGAGACGGACATTCAAGAATTTTATTCATGTAACGATCGCAATAACTCCCTGAAGACTTATTAGTCTTGCTTTGATAAAATTGACACTTGTGTTATCAGTGATAACAATTAAACACATTGTGTGATTCTTATAATGTGACGGCGATAAATGTATTTATTGTAAAAAATAAAGTGAGAAAAATGATACAGAAAAATAAATTAATTTCTCAAGGTCAACCATCTCTCTAGTTGGTAATTTCCAAGAAACTATATTTCGAAGTTGTTGCACCACTGTGATAGATATCTATGGAATTGTAGTGAAATAATAGAAACACTTGTAATTTGAAAGCGTAAAGTAGGTAACATAACAGTATCAATTTCTCCCACTTCGCCCTTGTCAATATATCGGTAGATATCTACTGCAACGGCGCCCCCGACTTCGATGTATATCATTTCTTGGAAATTGTCCTTTTGTTTGTTTTTATTTCTCCTGGTAGTGGTAAAGCCTACTATGTTGTTTTAATATTTGAAACTGAAACATCGCTATTAGCTACAAAAATCTTCCTGTCCCATCATCGCTAGCGGCAGGCATTACCTACATAACACTTAAAGGTAAGAGTGCATACGGCGCTCAGTAAAGTTTTTCCGAATTTACTAAAAATAATAATATTTCCTGAGATGTCTCTTTAAAAAATGGGGGTCATCTTATATTCGAGGGCGTCTTATAATCAGGTAAATACATATTATTTTGACTGCCCTTTTAATGACAAGAGACCCAGTATGCAGAAGAAGACAAGAGGCTGTTAGTTTCTTCATCATGCTGGATTTAGTGCCTAGACAGTCTTCAGCAGTAGCAGCAAATCTTCCTGACCAACATAATCTCATGTGATATCTGTGTTCATTGCCTATGTATTTAACAGTAAGATAAGTCTGACCACTTTATGATATTGCACACTGGTATTATGTTTTACATATTTGTGGGGTCCTTAGCCCAAAATTGCCACATACAGAACCCAGTAACATTTGGAAACTCACTGGAATGCAGAATACACGCTTGAAATAAAGTTTCTTGTGTGCTTTATATCTGGCAGGCTATTCACCACCAACATAAGTATAAAAATGATTCTTCTGTAGTGCATGCTGATCAAAATGGATTTCAGATCTGTTTCTCAATGAACCCATGCTGAAAAAAGGGGGGGGGGGGGGGGCAAGACATACTGAAATGGAAGGTAATTTTTCCCAACTTGCATGGTGAATCAGATGCTCCAGTGGAGGCCAATAAGATGTTCCATAAATGAAGGAAGCTATGTGGTTCAATTTGGCCATATCTTATGTTTCAAAACAGTCAACTGAAGTACTTTGAAGTCTACTGTAAAATTAGTTTATCAACTGTGGAAAATGGAGGGCTACCCATAGTAACCCTGTCAATATGCTCATAGTATTGTCTAATTACATTATTTCTTAGTAATCAGCGAAAAAATTTTGAGCCTTTTATGTCCCTATACTAATTTAACAAATCCTTTCAATTTGACTGTAGTGTGATGATGGAACAGTTCACTGAATATTTTGCTCTGTTTTGAGTTTTGTCTGTCTTTTATGTCTCACGTCATAAATGTTTTTTTTCCTTTATGTAGGATGCACACAGGTAAAAAACCATTCTCATGTCACATCTGTGGTAAATCATTCCGAACATCAGGTAGTCGTAAGGCGCATATATTGTCACATGAAAAGGGAGATGCAGATAAGCAGAAAAATGGTGAAAAAACTGATGCAACTACTGTGGCAGAGGTGAAATTACAGGACCCGATTGTAATCACAACAGCAGGTAAATGCCTGATATTACTAAGATTTGAGTGTCATTATTTCATTGATATATATTCTGTGTGGCATATACTTAACTTGTGACCAATATCAAATGGAAATATTGCATAAGTTACTGAAAACTAGTATTTTCAAATGTCTGGGAAAATTAAAGAAAACATTGGAGAATTTCATTTTTGGCTCAACAAGTGAAAAGTTTTGTTTACAGGATGCCAGGAATCGGAATGATTTTAATATTGTTCATTTGATAAAACACTATTATTTCACAGAGATGATGTCACTGTAGATACCATAGTGCTGTAATTATTATTTTTGAATAATATTATGTTGTAAAACATATTTCTTTTTTTGTTTCTTATTCGATCAGACATATTATCTCACCTGGAAAGAAGAGAAAATCTTTCTCACTGTTCAAATTTTGAGTTAATTTGTTAACGAACACTGAAAGACTAAAACTAAAAATAATTTGTGTCAATACAACTTAGCTATTTACAAACCCTTCAGACATCAAAATATGCCAAGAAAATATGCTGAAACTGTTTGGGACTCGTGATATCAGTTTATGAAACTTTTGGCAAATCTGTAGTCATGTAACTTTTTTTGACAACTTAGGTTTGTAAACCTTAATGTGTACTTCCTTGGTATCTCGGATAATGTCAAAGCGAAATTCCAGTTCCTGCCAGGTGTTTTGTAACGTGTTCTGTCACAGTACCCACAGCAACTTGTATCCTAGTCTTCAGTACGTCGTCGTCAGCAACTGTTGTGATGTACTCTGTCCTTGATATAGCTCAAGGAAGAAAAAAAAAGGGTCAAGGAGCATAATGTTTGGGAAGCGGGGTAGTCAATGTGTTGTACCATCCTTTCCAATCCACCGATCCAAAAATTTTTCATCCAGGAAATCACGCACTATTAAAGTCCAGTGGTGGGATGCTCCATCTTGCTGGAAAATGATCCATGGTTCATATTGTCCTGTGGGGCAATCAAATATAAATTTAAAAAAATATATATACAAAAATAATAATGTGGGAAGCACACAGTAGGGAAAAGGGCATGAACAGGAAGGAAATGTAGGATGTGAGGGGGAGGAGGACTGTGGAGCATGTAATGTAGGATGTTAGGTTATCTGAGGTTGAGGGACCGTAGGATGTGCTGTAGGGATAACTCCCATCTCCGCAGTTCAGAAAAGCTGGTGGAAGAGGGGAGGATCCAGATGGCTCAGCTGGTGAAGCAGCTGTTAAAGTCAAAGGTGTTATGCTCCGCTGCATGATGCGCTACAGGATAGTCCATATTGCTCTTGGCCACAGTTTGATGGTTGCCATTCATCCTGATGAAGAGCCGGTTAGTTGTCATTCCAATGTAGAATGCAGAGCAGTTATTGCAGCAGAGTTGGTATATTACATGGCCTCTGATGGGGTAGGACAAGCCTGTGATGGGACTGAAGTGATGGGTGGGTGGATTGAGGTTTTGCATTGGGGTCTTCCACAGGGATATGATCCCTGTGGTAAGGGGTTGGGATTAGGAGTTGCACAGGGATGGTCTAGGATGTTGTGTACGTTGGGTGGGTGACAGAACATCAGTTTAGGGGAGGTTGGGAGGATCTTAGGTGTGATACCTCTCATTTCAGGGCATTCCTTACTGGACCTTCCATTGTCATCCCATTTATAATTCAAATACATTTTCAGGATTACCATATGAATATCACACCTAGAAATTAAAAAATTATGCATTAGTGTTCAGGTTGTAAAAATATCAAAATATAGCGACGTGTGACATCCCTACTGCCATGCGTACCAACATTTAATATCAATTTTAGCCAATTTTTGGTTCACTAATATATACCTCCATATAGACCTTATGTTAACCAGATTAGCATTCAATTTCAGTTATACTGTTGATAACAATACCAATACGTAACTCGTAAAACATAAAATTATGTATAAAGAAAATATTAGAGGGAAAATCTCCTGGTAGGAAAATATGAATAAAGAACAAAGATCGTTCAACTTACCCAAAGCATATGCCTGTTGACAGATACAAAAACACAAACACAAAGATTTCAGCTTTCGCAACCGTTGGCCACTTAATCAGGAAAAGAGGAAGGAAGGAGGGGGGAAAAGGGAAGAATGCGAGTATTAACGCTTTGAGTCCCAAGCTCGAGTTCAGCTCATGTGGCAGTCATAGCACATGCCGGAGCTCCGCTCACTTTGCTGCATTCACATTGTTTTCATTGTGGACGTGAGTTTAATTCGTGTCTGGCGCGCTGTGAACTAATGCTGCCATCATGTGGATGTTTCTTAAACTATTTCGGCATTCTCAAGGACAACTTTATATTGTTCTAGCAGCTGTTCTGCCGTGAGTTGCCGTAGTATTCGCAGGTGTCTCGTTGTGTTAGTAGTGCTGTTCTGTTGTTTTCGTGGGTTTCTTGTGCTAGGAGCGTGTTTCCTCGTAATTATGTTAAAGTTTTTGACCAATACTGAGATCGAGAAACTTCTGAACAAAACGTTTGAGGATTCTGGTTCCGAAGGTGATGTCTTTGAAAGTGAAAACAGCGACTTTGCTTCTGGTTCAGACTCGGGTATGAAACCAACAGATTCAGATTTCAGGATTAGCATTCCATTGTTCTACATTATTCTGTTTGAGAAATTGGCAGTGTAAGCTATATTTTCGTTCTGTTTTCAGACGAAATGTCAGGTCCAACAGTGCATGATATACCAAATAACAATGAAGGCAGTTCTTCAAATATAGTGCAGTCTTTGGAGCCACCATGCAAGAGAAGGCATAATAATACTGGCGAATATTCAGATGCAAAATTCGGTTCGACCACATAAGATGAGCAACCATCGTTATCTGAATTCAAAGAAGAAAGTGGATATGTGGCAGAAGTGAATGACAGTAGTAGTTCTTTCAATATATTTTCAATTTTTTCCCCTGAATCGATGGTAAAACATATCAAAGCAGAAACAATCAGGTATGCAAAATCAGTTACAGATAAAATGAGAAGAAGAAGCAACATGAAACCTACATGCATGTGGAGCACATTCACTAGGGTAAAACTTCACGAAATGTATTTATTCTTTGCTGTGATAATCCACATGACTAGTAAAGAAAAACAGGCTGCGTGATTACTGGTCTACAAATAACTTTCTCTCCACTCCATTTCCCTGTTCAGTTTTAGCTAGAAATATATTTTTCACTATCCTCTCTTGTCTTCACATAAATGACAATGCCTCTTACATTCCAAGAAATGAATGGGGTCATGATCCCATGCACAAAATAAGACCTTTCCTGGCTCATTTGCTTTCACAGTTCCCAGCAGCATACTCACTTGAGGAAAACCTTACTATTGATAAAGGTGTATGTGGTTTTAGGGGAAGAATAATTTTTCGTGTGTGTATAAAAAACAAACCTGACAAATATGGTATCAAACTGTTTACTTTATGCGATTCAAAGACAGGATATGTTTTACACACTGAAGTTTACACAGGTAAAGGGCAAGCAGACAGTTCAGTCACTGCCCTATTTCAGAGACTTCTGCTTGGCTATCTCAACAAGGGACATACCATTTACATGGATAGCTATTACACTTCACCAGCAGTTTTTGATTATCTGTGGGCCGGCCGCAGTGGCCGAGGGGACTGAGGTGCTCCAGACACGGTCTGCATGGCCACTACGGTCGAGGGTTTGAATTCCCCCTCGGGCATGGATATTTGTGCTGTCCTTAGTAGTAGTTAGTTCATAAGTAGTTTGTAAGTTTAGGGACTGATGACTCTGTAGTTAAGTCCCACAAGCTATATGAACATTTGATTATATGTGGGAGAACAAGACTAAGGCTGTGGGAAGGTGCATGCTGAATAGTAAAGGACTTGCTAAACAAGGTGTAGTCAACAAGAAGCTAAAGAAAGGGGACTGTGTATTTAAGAGGAATAAACATTTGTTGTGTCTTAAGTGGAAGGACACTAAAGATGTTCTTTGTTTGTCAAGCCTTCACAAGATGACAAAGGGAGAAGTAGAGGTTTGTAGCAAATCTGGGATGACAAAGAAGATAAAACCAGATGCTATGTTGGATTATAATTTAAGCAAGACAGGTGTAGACAGGAATGACCAACTGATATCATATTATCCTTTCAAGAGACAGCAAATGAAATGGTGGAAGAAACTATTTTTTCACCTTTTCATAATGGCAGCAGTGAACGCCTTTATCTTGTACCGAAAAACAAGAAGTAATCAGGACAAAAGCTGCCATTGGGCAAATTTCGTACTGCAATTAGGTAAAGCGTTTGCAAGGAAAGGTGTGATTCAAAATATTGATACTCCCAAAATGTGAGTGGTAACAGACTTTTAGGAAGGCACTTTGCTGAAAGAATTCCTTCCACAGAAAAGAAGGTGCATCCTACAAGTGTGTACAAAAAGCAAAACTGGCTGGTGGAAAGTCTTCAAGAAAGGAAACAGTATGGTGGTGCCCTGACTGTAAAGTTCCACTGTGCATGCCTGAGTGTTTCAAATTATACCATACTAAAGCAAATTACTGTTAAATGTTGCAATAAGAATTTATGCAGATTTTCTTTTTTACTAAATATGTACTGAAATTTCAATAAAATTTATATAGTCAGTTTGTAGTAAATGCACTTCATTTTGTAATTACAGAAGAACCTTTCTAGATCCAAGAAATGTCTCCATGTTTGTACATAAGATAAGAATGGAGTGGTAGTCACTTAAACAGGGTTCAAAATTACCTGGGTTTCTGTGACATGCATACTGCAAAGATCCCGGGACTCAGTGTTAAGGGAGTGGATGAGGAGTCATTCCACTTCGGGGATTGGAAGGACTTACATTAGGGGGGAAAAAGGAAAGGTAACACACACACACACACACACACACACACACACACACACACACACAAGCAAACACAGCAAGATAGACATTTGTAGAAAGCAAAGAAGTTGGACAGATATACCAGTTGAGGCAGAGGCTCTGTCCAGAGAACAGAGGCAAAGATGTTATAGAATTGTGGGCGGGAATTTCAATTTAGCAGAGGTTGAGACCAGGTGGACTACAGGAAGAGAGAATATGCTGAAAGGCAAGTTACCATCTCCGTAGTTCTGAAGATGGGGACTTGCCCTTCAGCTGTCAGTTGTATCTGTATTTTACTGACAGGTCACCAGATGATGGGATAAACACGAAACATGTTGTGTAATTGCAATAAATAATCTACTTTCAACAACTTAAGAGATTATTCCAGCAACCTATAAGCAATTATAGGACTTTCAAGCAATGTTACTAAAACATTATGAAATCTGCATTAAATGTGAATGTTTCAAGAACAGATGTTCAATTTTAATTAGGGTCACATACCCAATGGAGAGCCAGGAAGCTTACATATTTGAAGATATATTTTAAATTTTTGATTTGTATTTCTTTGGCTAATAGCAGTGCAAAGATATATCACAATCCGTGTATGTTATCATTTGCAGGTCTCGTCGATCAGCTGCCTCGGAGCAGTGACTTGTTTCCAGCAGATAACCGTGAACGCCCATTCAAGTGTGATTACTGCAGTGCCAGTTTTCGGAAATCAAATCAGTTGAAGAGACATAATCGAATGCATGTTGACAAGGAGAAGACCTTCATGTGTGACATATGTGATAAGTATGCATCACTTAATCGCATTAACATAGTCACATTAGTTTAGTATGTCAAAAATGGCTGAAAGATAACACGTCACTCTAAAGAGGTTGGCTGAGCCTCTGACAGTCATGAAAAATACACTCACATTCACATAATTTAATCGCTCAAACTACTACTACTACTACTAATACTACTATGTACACACACACAAAACCACCATCTCTGTCCACTCCAGCGGATTGTAAAGGCTCTGATAGGTGGGAATGTGAACTGCCAGCATTGAATAAAGTGATGGGAAGGAGTGTGAGAGAATAAAGGTAGGTGTAGAGGAGTATGAGGAGGGAGTGGAGGATTCAAAATGATAAGAAAAAGTAATTAAGGGTATAATGAAAGGGGCGAAACACAGTTGAAGGAAGGCATGAATTGGGAGGATACAGGACAATGAGTGGGCTAGAAAGATGGGAGGGGTTGATGTTAGTCATAAGATGTAGGGATGGCATGTAATCTTAGGTTGAGGTCATGATGGATGTGGGACCGTAGAATATGTTGAAGGGATAACTCCCACCTTTGCAGTTCAGAAGAGCTGGTGGTGGAGGAAAGGATCCAGATAACTCATATGTTTTGTTTCCAATCACGGTCTACCAAAATATGTGTCATTGTGGCCTAAGAAATCAGCATCGAAATCAGCATCTATCACACAAGAAGTGGAATTTTTATTATTATTATTATTATTATTATTATTATTATTATTATTATTATTATTTTGTAGACTCTATACACACAATGTCCTTAACATTGCCATCCGGCCTATCTGTCATACATATGTTGCTCTATTGTTTTAGTGTCATGGGTTTCAATTATGAAAATACAACAAAATTGTTTTATTTTTGTACAACTGTGATATGGTACCTTTTTCACCATAGTTATGATCACAGTTCAGTTGGAAATTAGACATTCTTATTTGAATATCAGTTACTGCCAATGTACTACAAAATGTCGGTTTTATTTTCAGAAAGCCTTTTCAACAGAATATGCAATAAAAAAATTAAAAACTGGACATCATCTGTTGGTATATTTGCGATCTCTGAAAGGCTTTTGTGTAAATCATGGAATTTTTTGAATAATATAAAGTATTGTGGTATGAGTGGGACTGGGACAGTGCACTAATGATTTAATTCTGACCTAACCGGTAGAGTGCAGTAAATTGAAATAAATGGTTCACATAATCCGCAAAAAATCAGCTGATTCCTCAATCTGAGCTATCAAGAACAGAGTCCCACAGCTTGCAGTGTTGGGGTCCTTCACAGTTTTCAGTATATATTAATGACTTGGCTTTCTATATTCGTAGATACAAAGATAATGCTTCTTGGTTATTGATGTAACTATTGTAACCACACTTGAAAACAAGAATTAACTGGTGAAATTGTAAAGAATGTCTTTCAGCAAATCTTTTAAGTGGCCTCTGCAAATGGATTGTTCTTAAATTTTGATAAGACGCTGTATATCCAGCTCTGTACAGTAAACGGCATGAAGCCATTAACTCTCTGGTGAGTGTGTCACAGCATACATACTGCAGATTTTAGTTTACTGTCCACTAGCTAGCAGTAGGTTTTATGGCACATCGTGGGTGTGCCTGGGAATGAGACCGCCGACATAGCAGCCAAGACCGCAGCTCTTTTGCCTCGCATGGCTACCTTTTGCATCCCATCGGACGATGTTCAACGGTCTCTTCGCCGGAGTATTGAGTTGTCATGGCACAGTGCGTGGTTTTCACTGTACAACAATAAACTGCGAACTGTAAAACCGATACCGACCGCTTGGAGGACCTCCTCACGCCCTTTTCGACAAGAGGAGGTCATTCTGGCCCGGTTGCGGATCGGTCACTGCCGTTTCTGCCACCATCACTTGCTATCCGCCGACCCTGCACTGCTGTGCTCCTGCGATGAACTGATGACAGTGTGACATGTTTTACTGTCTTGTGTTAATTTTAATCATCTCCGTGTAGCCCTTCACTTTCCTTCTACTCTGGAGGAAATTTTAGCTGATGACACACGAGTAGCTGCTAGAGTTTTGTGTTTTTATCAACTTGGCCAACTTATCAAGGGATATTTAACCCTTTAAATTGTCTTTTATCTTTCGTTTTTAGCCTTTTCTTGATGTTCTAAGTGGCAGTTACCAATTTTTTTGAGGTCTAAAGAATCTCTGTTCTCGTCTGGGAGCTAATGACCTTAGCAGTTGTGCGCCCTAAAACCACAAAACAAAACAAAAACAAAAATTATGGCACATAGCTTGATACTATATTCCATGAAAGCAGACTG
The DNA here is from genome assembly GCA_026315105.1 of Locusta migratoria. Lineage (NCBI taxonomy): Eukaryota > Metazoa > Arthropoda > Insecta > Orthoptera > Acrididae > Locusta > Locusta migratoria. The sequence continues at coordinate 116,745,636 of CM048744.1, read as the reverse complement.
CTAGCACCAGCTAGTAGATCCTCCACAAACTGAAATTTGTGTGACATGACACATACGCTGGATGGTTCATTGACATAGACTTTACTCAGTAAATAAGATAAGTATAGTGTGATTAAAATTACTTGCTAGTTGATAGATCACATGCTGGAGCTGCTTACCTCCAATCAGAGTGCTCAACATCAGGCCCAAACCACTCCCCATTGCCAAATTTCCACAACTTGTCAATTCAATTTCACTTCCTTATCCCCCACCCCCCTGCCCCCCCCCCCCATCTCTCTCTCTCTCTCTCTCTCTCTCTCTCTCTCTCTCTCTCTCTCTCTCTCTCTGACAATTCATTGGTGTGCCCTCTTCATTTCCCATTTCAGTACTTAATGACAACCTTAAAAAATCTATACTCCGACAACGGAATTAACGGAATATATACTCATGCACAGCACGAGACTGTGGAACCCCCATGGTGGTCGTGATCCACAGGTTGAAAAACACTGCATTAAAGCAACAAAGAGTGATTCATTTTCTAAGAAGCAAGGGGTTAACATCTGTAGAGATCCACTTGGAAGAGCAGTCCACATATGGGAAAATCTGTCTCAAGTTGAGAAGTGTGAGGTGATAGTGTTGTGTGTTCAAAGGAAGGTATGAAGTCTTGCATGACAATGAGCAATTGGAGAGGCTGCATTTCTCACTGATTGACAACATTATTTCCTGCGTCAAATTAAAAGGACATGTGCACATCATAGACATTTCTGTGGCATCGCAAGTTTGAACGCGCGTCACAGACATTACCAAAGGAGTCGTCATATAGAGGCGCCACATGATAGACAAGTGGTGCAGGAGTAGTTCACTTATGACAGGAGACTCCGACTAGTGACTTGTGTTAGTGCGCCTGTCTTGGGGACTGATCCTAGAATTGTATTGTATTACGTTAAAGTGGCACCTGCTGCCGATGACAGTGTTAATACCAAGTTCAGTGTTTGTCCAATAAATTATCATCTATTATAAATGCTCTTGAGGTTGCAGAGCTCCAATCGGCCCTACTCCCACGTCCTAGGCCCCAGTCAGTTGCTCCGTTAAGAGAGCGAGTCCGTAATTGCAGATGGCAACGCGGAGGAACACAACAATTCCCTAGGAACTTATTATATGGAAGTGATTTAAGTCAAGGTAACAGTCCAACGGTGGTTCAGTAGTCAGCCAGACGGATTCTACTGCAAGGACATCTCAAACATTGCACTGCAATGGGACAAATGTGTGAACCTGTCTGGACAAAAAGGTGTAATTTTTTTTTTTTTTTTTTTTTTTTTATCAGAAACGTAAAATCCTTCTGATGAGAATTCTCTTTCACAATCAAAAACTGTTAAGACCTTGTTCATAATCTGCTGTACCAAAACAAATCACTGAAAGAACCAGCAATCAGAAGCGTTTAGGAACATGCAGTACACTACCAGTCACCAGATCAAATAAAGTGCCAGCAACAGACTTCTTCACTATGCAGGAAAAGAGGTTAGCAGCAGGGTGACCCAACTTGAGACCTTAAACTGTCACCACATAGAACATAAAAAATCCCTAGAAAGTCACTAGCTTTTCAACATTCATTAAATTTGGGGAGGGGGGGGGGACTTAGGCCTCATCAGAGGTGCCCCACACACTGAGATATTAGGTCCTGTTTTGCCATTTAATATTGAAATTATGTATCTTTTATTCCACTTTTTGTGAATTGTTTTATAAAGCCCCCCCCCCTCCAGCTGACCAACAGTACTAATTTTTCAACCCCCCACTCCCCATGGCCTTCAAATGAAAGTGCATTCCCACTGGACGGAACATCAGGTGAAGTCAAAAATGAAGCAACATTTGCATGTAGTACTTCTAAATACGCAACAGCGGTGGTATTTGTTCACAAGAGAGAATGACAAACATTAAATTTAGTATTAAAGTATTAATTATAACTACAGTTGCCTTAGATGATGAAAAAAGAGAGCAGAAATTTGTGTAAGGCAAGCAAAACGAATAGGGGTTAAGAATATGCTTTTGAAGAGAATGTATGAAGCAAATTTCACATACTGTATAGAGAACTACATTTCACAAAAAAAACTTTAGAATGGCAAGACAATTTTTCAATTAACTGTCCCTGATAAGCAATGGAAGAAAAAACATGGCAGTGTTTCGGGTTTACCAAGTCCTTTAAGGTTTCTCTCTTCCTATTTTGACATATTTTATAGAAGGAAATATCTATTTTTAATACTGCACATCATAAAAAACTATACATTATCAAAAATTGACCTGTGAACATTGGCGATTAGTCAGTAATCAATTGTAACTTTAAGGCCATAACTAGGATAATTTTTATAAAATAATGTCTATTTATATTAACATATCGTAAACATTAAAGTAAGACAACAGTAAGTAGTGGTGATATGTAGGCCTACATCTGCTACAGTTTCTTGCATAAACTCATTTCTTCTATAATAATACCGTCTGATATATATTTCTGCTCATGACACTTTGTTTTGAACAAGCTCAATCATTGTTTATTTGCTAATACAGGCATAATCCAAAGCTTAGTAATGAAATATATTTTAGATGCGAAAAACAAAGCTGTGTATGAAAAGCAGCATTTTAGCACCCACAAACCAAACAAATCCACATCAGCCAATTGTTAGCAGTTAATCAGCCATGTGACCTTAACTGTCAACGACAAACCGTTCTTTCGGAGCTTACTGACCAGCAGGCAAATTGACATCAACGTGACATTGCCTACCTTGTGAACTGCTCAGCTAGAAAAGCATGGGAGAATATTTTGACGTCACTTGACCCGACTGCTGTGGTATTTGCTAAGCTACAAGCCATTCCAACACCATCTGGTTGTGTATAAAAATTATCTTCTAATTTGAAATTGTTTTAAGACTGGTTGAATTAGTTTTATAATTTCGTATGTACTGTTAATTGGAAGTTTGTTATGACTGAGTATTCAAGTCAAGAGTGGTACAAGAGTATTCTTGTACCATCTGCAATGAATCTATAGAATTCGTAGGTTGTTCTGTGTAGGTCAACATTCCTTCAACTAATATTGCACAATTTTGATATTTCTGTGATAGTGAGTGCAGGCTTCCTTAGAAAGACTGTGCACTGTTACGGCAGAATCAGGTTGGCAGTAAAAACACCTAATAATTAGCTAAACCTCATAACTTTACAGTTAGTCTCACAAAGCAAGATGGCACAATGGTTAAAATAAGCTAGACACTAACTGGGAACTACAAAGGTTCTAATTCACTTCTAGCCATTCAGATTTAGGTGTTCCATAATTTCCTTGAATTGGTACAGGCAAATGCAGGGATGGTTCCTTTAAACTGACACAGCCAATTTTTTCCCATAAATTTCAAGCAGTCCAAACTTACTCAGTCTTTTGGCACTTTCCACTTAAATTATCATCCAGCTCTTAGTTCCATATGTAATTGTAGCATAACTAGTTTCTTGGAGGACAGTAAATTCAACAAATGTATTACTATTGCTTTGATATTTTGCTGTTTAAAATTTTAACAATGAAATTGTTTTTACACTGTGTTCACAAGGACCTAGCCACCCAAGTACGAGTAGCTACTTCCTTCATACTGTGCACTCCTGACCACCTATGGGAATTCTCCACTGCATAATGCTTATCCAGAAATTCAAAACTAAGATAATTATTGACAAAGTCTACATTTGAGACCCTAGACTCAACTCCAATCAGATTTAGGGATGATGCAAAAAGTGATCTCTGCTTATACTCTGAAACTTATCCAACAGTCTTCACCATTCCCACCAGCTGCCCACATGAAGTCTGTATTATATCTGAACCCATGGGACATATGCGGTATTGTTGCTGACATTAAGCCATAACTGGTAGACCACTTCACCCTGAATACTCAGACATACACTATGTGATCAAATGTACACAGACACCTGGCTGAAAATGACTTAAAAGTTTGGCACACCATTAGCCTTGACAGCTTTTTCTTGCAGGCATATGTTCAATCAGGTGCTGGAAGGTTTCTTGGGGAATGGCAGCTTATTCATCAGAGGGCTGCACTGAGGAGAGGTATTAATGTACATCAGTTACACAAAGTTGCCATTACAAAACATCCCAGTGGTGTTCTATACTATTCAAGTCAAGACTCTGTTCAGGCCAGTCCATTACAGGGATGTTATTGTCATGCAACAACTCTGCCACAGACTGGCATAATGAACAGTTTCCCTATTGTGTTGAAAGGTGCAGTCGCCATCCCCAAATTGCTCTTGAACAGTAAAAAGCAAGAAGGTGCCTAAAACATTAACGTAGGTCTGTGCTGTGATAGTGCCACGCAAAACAACAAGGGGTGCAATGGAAAAATAGCACATCATAATACTACCACCTCCATGCACCACTACACATGCTAGCCTAAGAGTTCACAGGGCATTCACCATACCTATACCCTGCCATCGGATTGCCACATTCTGTACCATGAATTGTCACTTCACACAATATTTTTCCACAGTTCGATTTTTTGTGTTTATGGTCCTTACGCCAAGCCAGGTGGCATTTGTCAGACCTGAATGACTTGTGGCTTATGGACAGCCGCTAGAGCATGAAATCCTAGTTTTCTTACCTTACGCCTAACTGTCATAGTACTTAGAGTGGATCCAGATGCAGTTTGTAATTGCCATGTGATGGTCTCTATAGATGCCTGCCTATTACACTGTACAGCCCTATTCAACTGTCACCAGTCTGTCAGTCTCAACAGATGAGGTCAGTCTGTACACTTTTGTGCTGTACATATCACTTCATGTTTCCACTTCTCATTAGAAACAGTGGACCTAGAGATGTTTAGGAGTGTGGAAATCTCGCATACAGACTTCTGACACAAGTGACACCCAATGACCTGACCACGTCCGAAGTCCACAAGTTCCGCAGAGCGCCCTATTCTGCTCTCTCACAATGTCTTCATAACTACTGCCACCTGCAGTAGTTGGCAACACAATGCACCTACTGTATTTACCCAAATACAAACTGCACCCTAGAAATTGGACTTGTATAGCTACCGTATATTTCCACAGATAAGATGACCTTCAGATAAGATGAGGTACAAATTTTCATCAAAATTTTATAGTCTTAAGCATATTTCTGACATATAAGATGACCCCCAAGTTATCGTATTTACCTGAATGCAATGCCCCACTTCCCCCCCCCCCCCCTTTCCACGCTACTGAAAGAAAATTTATTGTTTGTCCTATACCTAACCTAACTTTCACTTTTAAAAAAATGTTATCTGTAGTGTAGCCTTAAGAAGGTTAGCTATAGGTTAAACAAGAAGTCTTTTTTTTTTTTAAGTATGTGAGGGCGAGTAGTGTCCCGATATACGGTTGAGAAACACTAACTGGATTTACGGTGTGCCATAACAAATAGAAGTAAATATATATCTTTCTTATAAATTACCCAGAAAGCTGTACTCTTAGGTTCCTACATAACCACAGCTTTTAAAATCACGACATATTCATAAAAATCACAACATTCACCTGTTCGATCCATATCGTTTCGATACTTGACTGCTTGGATATATATCGTTTGCAGGTCGAAGCCACACTATGCAGCACATCTGCGAGATTACCAATTTCAGACTAAATTTCAATATAATTTTCTTGTACCACCATAGAAGACAACCTCGGATTTTGGGCCCTTTTTTTATGATTCAACCGTCGTCTTATCTGCGGAAATATACGGTAGTTAAATCTCTTCACTAGCTATTCAGTTGCATTAATCGTGCCACTGGAGACTTAATGTAGCACACAAATATGAAAATATTCACAGAAATATATAAGATATTCCAAGGAATTAGTAATATAGTGAGGACAGTTTACAACTCACCGCAAAGACGTGGCGACGAGCTGCGACAGGCACATACAAAAGACACACACATACAACACATTCAGCTATCGGCCATGGCCTTCTTCAGAAAATAGAGCACTCACGCAATCACACAGGCACACAACACAGTCATACAACCATCACCTCCGACTGATTCGAAGTGTGGCAGTCGGAGGTGATGGTTGTATGACTGTGTTGTGTGCCTGTGTGATTGCGTGAGTGCTCTATTTTCTGAAGAAGGCCATGGCCGATAGCTGAATGTGTTGTATGTGTGTGTCTTTTGTATGTGCCTGTCGCAGCTCGTCGCCACGTCTTTGCGGTGAGTTGTAAACTGTCCTCACTATATTATTTATTCCAACCTGGACTTTCCATTATTATATTCCAAGGAATTAAGACACACATGAATACTTACAGGGGTAAACAGTTTGATCCAACACATTGCATCTATCATTACTTCATAGAGGATAAATCTCGTGTCTATAACATAACTAAAATTCTGATTCAGTAAGGATACGCATACTATTAATGTTAGTCCACATACCATTACTGACACTACAGATAACAATATAGTATTTGCACAAGTGCTGAAGAGACGGTCAAAGAGCTTTACAAATGAATTTTGTCGTACAGTACAAAAAGTGTATTGATGTCAAATTACTTGATGAGTGCATTGAACCGTACTATTGTTAACTTTGGCATTGCTTTACATGTAATAGAAAAAGAAGCTGCCATCCCAAACACATAACAACATTGGTCTTAGTGTATTGTAGGTGTTATTATAAAACCTTACTGTTGACTAATAGTGTAGGCATTGTGTAAAATCCATGCAGACAATAAACATAAAGTACTAACATGAATGTAATGCACTGTCCATACTACAAAACATACTATATATAATATGCCGGTGACGGGCAATGATCCTATCGTTAGTGGGGAGGGTTGGGCAAGTTTGAAGCCCTTACTCTTACGGGAATTAGTTAAACTAAGAGTTTGAGTACTATGGGCAGGGCGAAGCTGGGAATTTGTATCTGACGGGAGGCGTGCATCGGTAGTCCTTGCAGGTGCGGTGATCACTGGGTCCCCAGTGGTGTAGGGGTCAGCGCAACTGCCTAGAAAGCAGGAGACCCGGGTTCGAATCCCGGCTGGGTACACATTTTCAGCTTTGCCCAATAACAGTTGATGTCATATATTCTATGAATATCAGATCAACAGTGGTTGAAAAGAGTTTCAATTGTCAACCAAGAAGCATATCTGCCCTCTTCAATATATTATTGGAGAGGAAGAGATTGGTTGGGTGGTGTGGGGGTTAGAGAAGAGACATTTTGTGAGTGTGGAATAAATTAAATAAATAATTACCCAAGCAATATTGGTTTTCCAACTAGTTGTTAAGGTAAAGTGCTGCATTATGACAGTGATAACGTACTTCACACAGAAGGCTACTTATTTATAGAAACTTGTGCCAGGTATAATAGAGATTAAAAGTTGTGTGTTTAACGTAATTAATGTTAAATCACAGATACGAACTTCCGTATACTCTGTAAACACAAATCTCGTGAAATAGGAACTAATGTTGGTATGTACCTGTAATGAAACATTGACTCTTGGGTTCAAGAATCCTAGCATAAATCTTGGAATTACTGAATGCCGGACAGCAAATATATAATAAAATCCAACTTTTCAGAATTGTAGTTATTAAACCAATAAGTTAATGTTACTTTATAATTTCCTCAATTGGGTGTAACCCGATACAAAGAACATAACAGGCCATGGAAATACGGGACAAGCCACTCCACTTTTGCAGAACATGTGAAAGAATATAACCACAAACCCGCCGCAAGAGGCATGAACATAATTACAATAAATAATGAAACACATCTCCTAACATTACAAGAAAAATTATCATATACAGTAAAACCTCGTTTTTACGTTCCCGGTTTTTACGTTTTCCGCCATTTACATTATTCTTTGTCGGTCCTGGTAAATTTCCTATGTTCCCAATGTTAATTCGCCCTCATTTGTTGTGTTAACATATTTATACTTTTCCCGCGTTTTACGCCTTTTGAAAGCATGTTCATGAAGGAAAAAATTATACAATCTACATAAATTGATGCTAGCATGGCTTTCCCCTTAAAGTATAGCACTTAAAAAATTATTTGCAGTCGAGTTTCTTGACACTTAGCATTTATTCAAATGTATTTTTCGTGAATCATTGTTGGCAGTATGTAGCTAGTTGACTTACGACACGCCGATTTGTGGCGATGTAGTTCCTCTTTCCACAAGCTTCTTTGCCAGAGCGCCTGGCGTGTAATGAAACAATCAGAACCAGTTGCTTTGTTGATGTGAGAATAAAGAGTTACATTGTTTTTGTGATACATATTTCTGATTTTTAAAGAACGTTATCTGTCAAAGTTGGGTATCATAATACCCACAACCTCAAAAAAGCGATAATAGTGTGAGATGCCCATCCTATGCAAAGTCACAAAAATACTTATGCATATGTTTGCACTCAAGAATGTGAATAAATTATCTAATATTGTCGTGTGAAACACCAAAAAATTAAAATAGAATGGAACTTTAGGAGTTTTACTATGTAAATAATTAATGTCGGTAAAAGGCAGTAATTTTGAAGATGTGTTACATAGCCCAAGCAGTGGCGTCCAAACGATATCTATCTAAGCGGTTCAGGTAATTTTGAAGCCCAGCAGTGGCGTCCTCGATTATAATGAATGAAATTACGTCAAAAATTTCTACTTCCCACAAAATTACCAGTTCTGCCCTGCACTTAAAATAGTAAAAATTTCGATAGCCTTTATTGAAAAATAAACTTCCTGGTAAATACTTAGATGCCTATTATGTACATATATCACAAATAAACTACAAAAATGCAAGGCTGATCCAGTAAGCATATTTTACCATTTAAAACATTATTTCCTGCATTTTAAGTTTTCCTGTATACTGAAGTCCCTTGAAAAGCGAAAACAATGAGGTTTTACTGTATATAAAACAAAAGCTGAGAAAAAGTTGCTACTAAATGACCAAATAAACTTGATGAATCAATCACTGTTTACACTGATTGACTATATGATAGGCGCAAATCCCAACACACAATCACAAACCCACAATCCTCTCCCCCTCCTCTTACACACACACACACACACACACACACACACACACACACACACAAAGATACCTTCAACACACTTTCAATGAAATAGTTGAATTACAATTAAGCTGAGAAAGTTGGCAACACTTTCAAAACAAACTACAGTGTACACAGTTATGGCAGCAGATAGCAGTGGAACTATGGAAATGCAAAGTTTTTCAGAAAATAGTGGAACTTTTTGACCTGATTTCTGGAAAGAGACAGATATGGAGTAGCAAGTGCTGTAAGTACACCATTTCGTAGCAAAAAAAAAAGTTTTGTACACATGTAAAAATCCTAACCTTTATATGTAAACAGAAACATGTAAATATTTCAAGACACCCGCTGATGATGCCTTGAGAAAAAGGCGAAACACGTATGGGTGAATTACAAAAAAAATACCCTTCATTTGCAGTAGCAAAAGGCTTTTTCTTTAAAAAGTACTACAGTCAAAATACATTGTACCCTGCTACTGCTCAAATGGCAATTACGAGCAACATATTGTTTCATAGTTTTGTATCATATGATACATATCTATGAAGATGGTCTGAGTCTTGAACCAGTAGCTATTTTAAGGCTTTAATAAAAACCAGCTGGTGGCACATACACATTTTATATAGAGTTCACTTAACGTTAAGGAAATTCTCCTCTGAGATGTGAAAATATTGTTCAGAAAGATAGTGGCTTACCAGTACTTACCTTTGCTTGGTAGCTTTGATGTCGCACACAAATGGAGGCGAAAATATATGTTGACACTAGCTTTCAGAAATAATTTCCTTAATCAGGTGTGAGAGGAGGAAAGAGAGGAGACAGAAGGGAAAGGTTACTCACAAGTTAGGCCACAAGTAAAGATAGGTGATACGTGGAAGCCAGAGAGATTGCATGATAAGGCGGATAAGAAATGAATAAGTTAGTTGAGGATGGTATATTAATAATTATCGTGTGGAAGTCGGTACCTGTGAAATGCTGAGGTATGTCAACTTAAGTGTGGATTTTGAAATATGCTAATATATTTGGATACTTATTGTTTTATATTGTTGCTCAAAAATTGTATAATTTTCTAACTTTGCTAGTGTTCGAGGGGGGGGGGGGGGGATTTAAAAAACACATTGATAGATTAAAGATAGGAAATTTTATATTTACAGGGATATGTACATTAGTATTTCTGTTGGAATGATTAGCATTTGTACCACGCCAGTCTGCTGATTAGAGTTCAATGTAGATATTGCGCAACACCAATTACTATTAAAATGTTAATGTGGCTCTCATTGCTATAAATAAAGTGAAGGTAATGAATACATATGGCTTAACCAGTTTCGTAGGAGTCCATGCAGACGTGTGCACAGACCATACTTTCAAATCAGTTAATTTGAAAGAGGGTGCATTATCGCCATGAAAAAAGTCAGATACACTGCTTGTGTGATACAGTCTTTCAATAGTGCTGGGGGTGCATGTAGAATGGTTCACAGAAGGCTGTACAATCCAACAATATGTCAATTGCTCCACCCAGACCACCCTTGAGAAGATCCCCGTAATCGTAATGGCATTAATACACAGATCTGCATCCTCTTCAGCTCTAGTGGAACACACAATACACTATTGTTGGTAAAAGTCCATTGCCTTTCATTACAGCATGGGTTGTTCTCTCTCTCTCTCTCTCTCTCTCTCTCTCTCTCTCTCTCTCTCTCTCTCTCTCTCTCTCGCACAAGAGAGAGAGAGAGAGAGAGATCTACTTCTCTGCCTACATTTGACTGAACATCGTCACTGGGGGCAGGAATGGCATCAGGTTGTGTTTTCAGGCAAATCGGGTTGTGGTCGCATGTTTGTTCACCACAGACTGGGAGCAGTATCACAATGACTGCCATCACACAAAACAATTATGGTGTGGAATGCTATTGGGTACAATCAAAATCAGAGTTGGTGCTGTCCAGGACACTGTGACCTGTTTATCACATGTGAATGACCTCTTGCAACTTGAAGTCATGCATTTTCTGCCCAACATCCCTACATGCCACCTTCTTTGTGCCACATAATGTTACACTCTTGCCCTGGACCACCAGATCACCAGACTTATCATCTATCGACAGTGTGTGGGGATATGATGAAACAATGGCTGTAACACTATGACACAGTGCAACACAGATGAACTTTGTATCCAGGTGTATGGCCATCTATACCACAGGAAGGCATTTGCACTTTTAAGCATTGATGCTATCTCACAAGGAACAAGTTATCCGGCCTTATGACAGACCCTGTGCAAACCAGGAAACAAGACATTGCTGATCCAAGGTGACTTAAATGCTAAACATTTCTTGAGAACGTATTTATGGATGTGGTCTGTGAACATGAACTTCCTATCTCTGGTTTTTCAAAACGTTCTGTTTTTCTGAACATGAGTGTACATCAAATTACTGTAATAGCATAAAGTTTGAAATAATAAATTCAACAATTCTCGTTAATTTGTTACAGGAGCTTCATCTCGAATGCATCACTAAAGGCACACTTACAAACACACGAAGGAGCAAAGATCTATAGTTGCCCATATTGTGACAATAGTTTTTCGAGCAACAGCAGCCTTAAGAGACATATGGTAACACATAGTGAGAATCGGCCATTTATGTGTCCTTACTGTCATAAAACGTTCAAAACGAATTTTAACTGTAGGACACACATGAAAACACATCGGCAGGAGTTGGTACTCCAGGTAATAAATTTTTTTGTTTAATTACCACTGGTTTTCTTTGGCATTACAATAGTGGCATACCTTTTCTCTACTTTTAAAACATTTGAAATTCTTTTAATTCCTGGTTGTAATAGATATTTCATTCAGAGGGGTTATCAACTGTGTGTGTGTGTGTGTGTGTGTGTGTGTGTGTGTGTGTGTGTGTTTTTCAGGCTATCTCCTTCTTATAATGTAGTTTGAGATAGATATTGCAACAAAACCATTTGAAAACATGCTGAATGAAGTGCTTCATTGTAAAACAGGAACTGAAGTGTTTTCTTGTTGTTATACTAAAAGGTGAGTCAAAGATTTATCTTAGTAGTATTATGGTTGTTGTTGCAGATTTTGAGCTTCTCAAGGTCCAATTTGAACCAGATGCTTTTCACTTTATTTAAAGCATCTTCAATGTCAGTGTTTTAGCTCCTGCATTATTTCTCTGTCTTCCTCCTCACACATGCACTTGTTATATTACTTTCCATGTTGGAAGGAACAGAATTTGTCATCTTCCAAGAGAGAGTTTATCTCCCAGTCCATTATTGTCATTCAGGACAAGGAAAGAGTAGCTTATTCTAACCCAGGGATAGTTCCATGTAACTAGTAAACCAGAGAATTATAGTTGAAGAACTACACAAAGTAACATGTCTGTTACAGCTTATTAATCATGTTGGGTGTAGTAAACTCACAGATGTAAAACTTAATACAAGATATCAAACTATTCAAAATAGAAAATACGTACCTGTCAAAGTGAATTTTGTATAGTTTTCAAAAACTGTTTTGTATAAATGTGCTTTTTGTGATGTTCATTTAAACCATAATTAAACTACCAAAGTCCATTGAATGTAATTTTTCACTTGTTCATAATACTTTAATATTTACAAGTATTACTTACTTAGATTGTTTTTAGTAATTACAGCTGGAAAAGGAGTATCTGTGGTCTTTCATTATTGAACATTAATTACCTGTTCCCTTGCAGGCCCTTCAACAAAGGACAGATAAAGATGGTAATACGGAAGAAAATAATAGCAACTTTCCACCTGATGGTTTGGGCCCAGATTTCACTCAAGCCTTCTCAGATAACCCCTTCAATGTAGCAGAAACAGGATCACAAGACAATATTGAATCAGGCTTGACACAAACCACTCTCACCCAATCATTAATCACAGGTTTGTTTTTGCTTGAATTAAAGTTTTCTTGTAACTTACATTCCATAAAATTGTTAATTGTTTTTAAATATATTTATATAACTTTTCTTAGCAGAATGTGAAAAGTACTGCTTAATAAACATGTTATGGTAACAAGTGTAATTGAATGTGAAATATGATAACAGTGCATCTTGATGATTTTTCCATGCAAATTATAAAAACTTAAAGCTATCCATATGGTTTGCTACATTTCTGGTTCATAGTGTGTGCTGTGTATACCACCCTAGTGTCGCATATGCCACCCTCTCTAACACTAATTCATACGATATATATTTCCATATATACTCTAGTAATCCGCACTTTTTTTTCTGAATTTATTAACAAAAAACTGGGGTGCGTGGATTATTCGAATTTAGGTTGGTATTACTCCATCTGCAACAACAAAACAGATTAAGCGGGTATTACTCCACTTTAAAAAACATATCTCCTTAGGCTGGTATTACACTACAATATTTTCGATCAAATCTTTGACAGAAATATTATCAAATATTTGTAATATTTCTTAGACATAAATCTTAATTGTGGTGTTAAAAAGGGATATTATGGTCATCATATTTCAAGATAGCAGATAACAACAACTTGTTATTGTGCGCTACCTTGGCCACTATCAAAACTGCATATAATTTACTTGACAATGACACAACATATCAGTGCAGTGACAAGACCTCCCTTTCTGAATATGCTGAGGGTCTCACAAAGGCCTTCACAGGCAGAAACTACCCCACAGACTTAGTACGCAAATAGATCTCCCGTGTCATATCTTCACACATCCCAAATCCTCCTCCTAACACCAGTAACCATCCACAAAAGATCGCTCCCCTTGTCACCAAGTACTACCCTGGACTCAAACGACTAAATAGCATCCTACACCAAGGTTTTGATATTCTATCCTCGTGCGCAGAAATGAGAGACATCCTGCCCAAGATCCTTCCCACCCTTCCTAATGTGGTGTTCTATCGCCCTCCCAACCTCCACATCATCCTAGTTCATCCTTATGCCACCCCGAAACCCAGCTCACTGCTACAGGGATCATATCCTTGTGGAAGACCCCGCTGCAAGACCTGTCCAGTCCACCCACCCAGCACTTCCTATTCCAGTCCTGTAACAGGTTTATCCTACACTATCAGAGGCCGGGCCACCTGTGAAAGCAGCCATGCAATTTACCAACTGTGCTGCAATCACTACGCAGCTTCCTATATTGGCATGATCACCAACCAGCTATCCATTAGGATGCATGGCCACCGCCAAACTGTGGCCAAAAACAAGGTGGACCACCCTGTGGCACAGCATGCAGCGGAGCACATGATTGATTTCAATGGCTGCTTCACAACCCGGGCCATCTGGATCCTCCCATCACCACTAGCTTTTCTGAACTGCTCAGGTGGGAGTTATCCCTACAATACATTCTCTGATCCCTAAATTGTCCAGGTCTCAACCTACGATAACTTCCCTGTTTTTCCCATACCTTACAGTTCCTACCTCTATCCCAAACCTCACCTTTTTTGAGTGGTGCGTGAATGTGCGATTGTGTGTGCACGTGTGTGTGTGTGTGTGTGTGTGTGTGTGTGTGTGTGTGTGTGTGTGTGTGTGTGATGTCTTGTGTACTTTTTATTTTATATTTATTTTCCTCCCCTCACCCGCCTACCCACTCCATTCCTAAGCTGCATCTCGTTATTCCCATCTAACCCATCCTCACCACCGTGACGTAACCTTCCTATCCCGTCCCCTCCCTTCTCCTCCCCTCCCTTCTCCTCACCGCAGAGCGGGATTCGAAGTGCAGCAGCCGGAGGTGATGGTTGTATGATTGTGTGATTGCGCGAGTGTTCTATTTTCTGAAGGAGGCCATGGCCGATAGCTGAAAGTGTGTGTGTGTGTGTGTGTGTGTGTGTGTGTGTGTGTGTGTGTGTGTGTGTGTGTGTGTGTGTCGCAGCTCATCGCCACGTCTTTGTGGTGAGTTGTAATCTGTCTTTACTATATTATTAAACACAACATATCATTAATTTTTTTGTAAAGGGTCTTCTCACGTCACAAACCGATGTGGCGGAGTAGCGTCTCTTTCCGCCAGTTTCTTTGGCAGCATGGCTGGCGCGTTCCGCACATACGAACAGAGTTGCATTGTTGATGTAAGAATGAATAGTAGCATTTGCTTGTGATACCATCTTTGAGTAATAAAGGACGTCATCTACTTAATTTGGGTATTATTGAGTTCAGTTCCACTATATTACCCATACCGGTATCGGCAATCCAGGTTTACAGTGATTTATTGCTACTGGGGTAAAAGTTAATTATGGCGTGGCGTTGCAGCTACGTTCGAACACACACATGCCCACGACGATTAGCAACAGCGATGCTAGCGCTCAGAGCGGTTACATTTTGCATCGCAGCGAACAGAAGACAAGCAAGTATATGGCGAGGTGCTATATTTGATCTTTTTTTGATGAAAGATACCTGTATGTCAAAGTTCCCTATTACACTATCAAATATCTTTGATGTTTGATGTAAATACATGACATAGTGACTTTGAGAAAGATATGACGTTGTAATACCAGTGTCAGCTCCATTTATTTATAACTGTTCAGATTCTAAAGCGTTCATTTCAGTGTGTGTTACTGTGAGTAAGGTTTCTCAGTAATATGTTACGAATGAAAAATTTTGCAATTTGGAATGGGAACGTTTAGTAGGTAAAATACGAGAATTTTTTGCGATTGGTACAAGATTCGCACGCTCTGGTTATGACAACCTTGTGCGCCCCCCCCCCCCCCCCTCTCTCTCTCTCTCTCTCTCTCTCTCTCTCTCTCTCTCTCTCTCTCTCTCTCTCTCTCTCTCTCTCTCCGAGTGGCGTTAATTATTTTGATATTTATGTGTTGTTTTGAAATTTAACAGATGTGACATCCCCAGATAGTTGCCGTCATCTGCTTGTTCAAAGCCTCAGCTACACAAATCCGCGTGTTTATATATATCCCGCAGCTATCCTCCTGATCTGGTACCGAAGCAAATAGCCAGAGCCACTTCCTCATCCCCCCAAACCCAGAACCTTCCACAGAAGTGCCCCTCTTGTCACCGGATACTTTCCAGGACTGGATCGGACTCTGAATGTGGCTCTCCAGCAAGGATACAACTTCCTTAACTCCTGCCCCGAAATGAGATCCATCCTTCATGACATCCTTCCAACTCCACTGTGTGTGTCTTTCCGCCACCCACATAACCTTCGTAACCTCCTAGTCCATCCCTATGAAATCCCCAAACCACCTTCCCTACCCTCCGACTCCTACCCATGTAACCGCCCCCGTTGTAAAACCTGCCCTATGCACCCTTCCACCACCACTTACTCCAGTCCTGTAACCCGGAGGGTGTACACGATAAAGGGCAGATCCATGTGCGATAGCACCAAATTGATTTACCAACTGACATGCCTGCACTGTGAAGCGTTCTATGTGGAAATGACCAGCAACAAACTGTCCATTCGCATGAACGGTCGGAGCAGACAGTGTTTGTTGGTAATGACGATCACCCTGTGGCTAAACGTGCCTTGTTGCACGGCCAGCACATTTTGGCACGGTGTTACACCGTCCAGGTTATATGGATACTTCCCACTGACACCAATCTTTCAAAACTCCAGAGATGGGAACTTACCCTTCAGCATATACTCTTCTCCCATTGCCCATCTGGTCTCAACCTTCGCTAAATTCAAATTCCCCGCCCACCACTCTTTAACCTCTATGCCTCAGTTCTCTGGACAGAGCCCTGCCTCAACTGTTATCTCTGTCCAACTTATTTGCTTTCTACACATGTCTACCTTGGTGTGTGTGTGTGTGTGTGTGTGTGTGTGTGTGTGTGTACACGCTTGTTTACCTGTCCTTTTTCCGCCTATGGTAATTCCTTCCACTCCCGGAATTGGAATGACTCCTCTTCCACTCCCTTAAAACCTGCATCCTTCCCTTTTCCCCTCTCCTTCCTTCCTTCCTTCCTTCCTTCCTCTTTTCCTGAAGAAGCTTCCAGTGATGGCAAAAGCTTGTATGTGTGTGTTTTTATTTGTACCTGTTGACGAGCCTGTGCTTTGGGTAAGTTATCTGATTTCTACTTTATATATACATACATATCTCTCTTCCCCCCCCCCCCCTTTTTTATTTTATTTTTCCATCAACAATATTTGTGGGTGTGTGGATTACTCGAGTATATATGGTACATCAATTTCTAGATATTCTGCTTAAACTCGGATAACCTTTATTCAAGTGTGTTCAGTTGATTAAAGTGTCCCCCAGAGGTCTCTGTGCCTCATAACTTTGTTCAAGGATAGATAGCAACTAGTGGGTAGCATAGTTTACATCCAAGTCTGTTTCAGGAAATACTTTCAGATAGATACTACTATCAAAATCAGGGCATACTTCTGAATTTCTGAAAAGAATTTTAATATTAGCAAACTGGAAGCATATAGAATGCTGTGCCAATGTGATCAAAGAAACTTCAAATATATGCCGTATTTACCTACTTCTTCATGATCAGATACAAGGTAGCACTTAATGCAGGAAAGTTCAAAAGCAGAATGCAAACACAGCAACAAAGGATGAAGTCCAGGTGTGCTGTTTACAAAATGGCGGCTTCTAGCAGCATTTTGGAACTTCCTGAAGCTTTGCTTCTGAATGTAACCCTCTGGCGTATTTTTTGATACTGAAAACTGGAAAAAAGAAGTGTGGCTTGCATTCGGGTAAATACAGTGATTTAAAAAATCATTTGACCTACATTGGGCTATTCCAACAAAAAAGCAACCTCACATATAAACATGTTGGCCAAATGTTATAAAACGTATCTTCTGGTGCAGACAGGAAATACTTGTGTAAATCTACTAAGACATTTAAAAATTGGGGGCGGGGTGGTAAGTAGTTAACAATCCAAAGATGAGAAACTTCCTGGCAGATTAAAATTGTGTGCCGGAACCGGGACTCGAACCTGGGTCCTTTGCCTTTCGCGGGCAAGCGCACTACCGACTGTGCTATCCCGACACGACTCAGGATGCAGCCTCACAACTTTACTTCCGCCAGTACCTCGCCTCCTACTTTCCAAACTTCACAGAAGCTCTCCTGCAAACACGCAAGACTAGCACTCCTGGAAGAAAGGATATGGTGGAGACATGGCTTAGCCACAGCCTAAGGGATGTTTCCAGAATGAAACTTCACTCTGCAGCGGAGTGTGCGCTGATATGAAACTTCCTGGCAGATTAAAATTGTGTGCCGGAACCGGAACTCGAACCTTGGACCTTTGCCTTTCACGGGCAAGTGCACTACCGACTGTGCTATCACGACATGACTCACGATGCCGCCTCACAACTTAGGCTGTGGCTAAGCCATGTCTCCATCATATCCTTTCTTCCAGGAGTGCTAGTCTTGCGTGTTTGCAGGAGAGCTTCTGTGAAGTTTGGAAAGTAGGAGGTGAGGTACTGGCGGAAGTAAAGTTGTGAGGTGGCATCGTGAGTCGTGTCGGGATAGCACAGCCGGTAGTGCTCTTGCCGGCGAAAGGCAAAGGTCCCAGGTTCGAGTCCCGGTTCCGGCACACAATTTTAATCTGCCAGGAAGTTTCATATCAGCGCACACTCCGCTGCAGAGTGAAGTTTCATTCTGGATTATCCAAAGATGAGTTTGAGCATCACGGTGCAGGCGGTTTTTTGGACCCAAAAACCGGGTAAATCCGGTGGATTGTTTTTACAATAGCTACACAATTGCGTAAGTTTCGTAGTGGTTTCACTTGGATAAATTCAAAGTGAGATCATTTTGTTTTGTGATGTCACATCATTCAGTGGATCTGTAGAAAATAAATAACACAAATGAAACTGCATTGTTATACAAAGTGAACTACAATATTTGTAACTTAAGGTTTCCATATAACACTTCGGATTCAGGATTCGGTAGTATTCGACCATTATGCATCGAATCTTGATTTGAAACCAGTGTGCTAGATTCAGCGAATAACAGATTCGACCAAACCATTCAGACACATTATTATTATTGTTATTATGAGGGAAATCTAAACAATAAAATAATGGATACATAAAATTTTATACAAAGTTAAAAGCGATTATACCCATGATGGTTGGCTATGGGGATAGATTGAGCAGCTACCACATGTTAAGATTTCAAACTGTTGACGAAAGTGACTGAAGCTTCACTAAATATGCAGTGCTACACCCACCACAACCACAGTAATATTTAATCAGGCTGAAAAATGTGAGCTTTTCTTGTAATATAATACATATGCATAATCGTCTCATAAGAGTTACTGAGAAATTGTGAAAATATTACATTACATGAAACATCTGTTATAACAAGGTTGTTAAAATGTAATACATAAAGGCCAATCAACTTTGAGAATGTGGAGAGTTGTAGAAAACTCTACAGTTGTATGCCAGCAGTCGGGCCCTGAAGAGCACCAGTGGTTCCCATGGAAATAGCGTGGACTTATCGATAAGCACTATCCGGTTGAAGAAAACCTCAGAGTTTTGATAGCAACTAGTAATGAACAATGTTTGCCTGCATTTGGGAATGTCAAGGTGCATGTTTGATATTGTAGACAGTTTCTGAATAGTATTGCACATGCTCGTGCACGCAAAACTGCTTTGTTTGCTTCTGGGCCATTTTGTGTGTGTGTGTGTGTGTGTGTGTGTGTGTGTGTGTGTGTGTGTCATTTAGCAGTTTCGAAAAAAATTCATGATATATATTACTTGGAGAAATTTGTGTGTCATAAAGACCAGGCCAGGCCAGTCGTTCTTAAATTTATACACAAGGCCAGCAACATGTGGCCATTAATATCAGAAACTGTTAAATTTCCATGGTGCATCAGAAAATATACAATAATTTCAGGGAAATCTGTGGAACCCGTAATTTCTGTGAACAGTGAGAAGCATATTTTTTTAATAAAATTTATGTGGATAGTTAAAATAAATGTATTATGGTGTGATCATTTTTGCAGAGGAAGTGAATCATAACAGCAGTACTGCAAACAATGCAAGTGTGATAACACACACCCTTCATGATCAACAGAATTGTGCAAGTGTAATCACACACACATTGCAAGATCCTCAAAACAGTGCTAGTGTCATAACACATACCCTTCATGCTGATGCATCTGGAACAATTACATTACCAGCCCTTGAAGGACAGAATACTTTGACACAGGTACTGTGAATGACTACTTTATCCATTGCACTTAATGAACAGTTAATCGGCGTGCTTTCTATTTTTAAGTTTTCCTCTTCAGTCATTGCTGCTCTAAGTTGTAATTAATGCATGACAGTAATAATTATTTGCCTAACCTAGGTATTAAATTGATAGTTAATGCTTATTACAGCCTCTGCAATTGCTGTTACAGCTTCTTACTAATGTTATAGTTATGGTCTTTGTTTTTAATGTTAGTCCCTTCTCCTCCTTCAATTTCTCTAGACTTTCATGTCTTTGTCTTGTCTAAACGCATTCCTTTCTTGCTTGTATGTTTTAATTTGGCATTTATTTTGCACAATTCCTTTTCGCACTGTTCTAAGTCTCCTATACTTTGCTCTATATTTTATGTGGTTTTTTAAAATAATTTTATCACTGTAAGTTAGTTTTGGACATGTTTTAATATGTATGGTCAAAGCACTAATTTATTAGCTGTAAAAACAAGATTTATTGCAGCCTCGTTTAGGCATATACTGTGTTTAAAATTACATTTAAATTATTAACAATTAGCCATTGGAACTGCCAAAAATTTCCTCAGTGAAACTGAAATAGAAAACAAGAAAGACAGGAAGACATGTACAGATATTGAAAGCGGAAGGCCATTATTAATCCTGGATCAGCAGAGGAGAAGAAGAAAATTCTTCAGGAGCACAACATAATTATAATGTTTTTGATACTGGGGAGTAGTTCGCAACCAGGAGCGCTCACTTTAGTTCACAGCTCTGTTGCAAACTAATTCACTCTTTTAGTTCATCCGCTCCCAGTGGTGGCTGAGCAGTGTAATCTGTGCATGCAGGTGAAGGGAGAAGTTCCCCCACCTAGATGCTTCATACGCTTGCTGCGTGAGCCGCTAACAATATCAAGTATGCCAAAAGAATCAGTTTGTGGATAATTTTGAGTTATCTTTGTATATTGGCATTGTAAAATTTATTAGTCATGTACTGCAGAGTGCAGAATACTTTAAAACAGAAATATTGTAGCACTGAAGTATGTAACTAGTTGGCAGGTGCTCACCTCGAAATGGCTCTCATTGGCAGAAGGCAAGTAAGTGATTTTTAAGTCTGCTTTGTGCCCTCTCGCTATTGCCCATCGGTCAACGAACTAAGGAGCGAGGTACGTTCGGCTTACTAGTTTGCGACCGGTAGTGCAGTTTTTAGTTCATGACTGGTAGCTCTTTTTAATTCGCAGCTCCACCGTGATGTAGGTCGCTTTTTTTTAGTGTGTCAGCTCCCTTACCCAAGACAGATCATTACTCGTTAGCTCTTTTCGGCTACCATGACTGTAAGTGCTTTTTCTTTCATTATGGTAGCTTTCTTATAACAATTAGTGTTGCCCAAGCATGTGCTATTACCCACGTTTTTGGGCAGTTGGACGTCAAACAGGCATATAAACCAGTTGGTTACACAAATGGGTGATATAATGGTATTCAACTATTTTAAATACAGAGTACTCGTCATATTTTATTTTTAAAATGGTCTTAATTATTTATTTATTATGTCATTGAAGAAATGTTTCCTACATAACATGCTTAAACGTGTTAATTTTGGTGATTAAAAATGCTCTTTAATAAATAACTGACTTTATAAAAATTAAAAAGTTTCTGAAGTGATCAACAGAAAATATTAGTACTTTTGCTACAAGTAGAGTATTATGTGGCACAGACAATATTATCCATATCATTAACAAAAGAAACACTAACATTTCTAATTGGTTGCTTAACAATTAGATTTTAAAAAAAAATCAGCAGCCCCAAGTGAGATCATATTTATTCATTTTTTGTATTTGATCCGGTCATTGTTTACATATTCATCATTCTTCTAATTTTCAAGTTAAATATTACAGAAATTTACATATTGTTATGTAAAATATTAATTTTGAAACTTTGTTCGTTGATAACAATGTTCTGCGTTCATTCGGGATTTCTCCTGTTGACGAAAAAATGCGTTCGCAGGGTACTGATGCGAAAATGCAAAATCTCTTCAAGATAGATGGATGTGCTGCATCTCAGCTCGAAATGACAGTAACTGGCAGAATGGAATCATGTGGTTCTGAACACTCTTGCGTACTTTCACTGTTCCCTGTCAGTTATCGGAAAAGGAGCGAACAAACTGAGAGGCGAGGGATCTAGGAACTAGTTCGTGTAGTTAGCCTGTTGGAGAGCTCTTCCAAACTAGTTTGTTCGCAAACTACGCAGCACTACTGGGGAGTGCCACTATTCAAGACCTTGATCACACTACACCTCAGTCTATTACCTCGTCAGGGGGAAGGGGAGGGGCAGTATCACCTTCTCTCCAAAACTTAGCATTCTGTGTCTTCTTTCACTTTCATTATCAGCTATTAACCCTTTCATACTCTCATTATGATGCTTGCCAGTATTTGCCTTAGTTTGGTATCACTGATTGTCGCATACAATAAATTCAAAAATAGAGATGAAAATAAATGTTGACACTAGCTTTTTGAAATAATTTTCCTTCATCAGGAAACAGGAAAGAGAAAGGGGACAGAAGGGAACAGTTTCTCACAGCCTACGCCATGAGTAGGGATGAATAATAATTTTGAAAGGTCCTCACTATGCTGCCTCTTTGAAACAGCCTGTGTTCTTAGGCTATAATATAAAATCTGGTCTTTGATTGACTTACTATAGTCCAATTAAAATTACTTGCAAGTTGACGTTTGTCAGCTGCGATTACAGTGTTGCCACGACAGCTGCCGTCTGAGAGCTTAACCTATTTATTTTTTTAATCACCCTCCAGTCGAATGCATTGTCCTGAATAAACCCACTGCAAAATGTTTTTGTTAATGTATTTCGTTACTAGTGTTATGTAAATGAATTTCTGCTTTTAGTCACGATAAATTGACGTTCATGCAGTGGCTGTCGAGGGTGGCAGAGGGCGTGCCTTGCTCAACTGTTTTACTGTTTAAAGGGAGGTCGCAAACAGTTGAGCAAGAACTAGCTAACCTGAGGCACATTGCTAGAACCAATGGATACCAGGCCAGCCTGGTAGATGGATTTTACAACAGAAAAAACTCTAGAAATACTCTAAAAATAACACCTCCTTCCTCCCTAACACCATCACTACTGAATCCATCTATGTCTCCTTACTGTTCATAGGAAATCTCTCTTACAGGCTCACCGAACTTAAAACCACCCACATAAAAGTAGCCTTCACGATCAATGACAAGATCCAGTATCGCTTTCACCACAGTGAACGGCTAGTTAAAGAGGCTTTTAGCCAGTCAGGTGTCTACAAAATACAATGTTTGTAGTGCCCTTTATCATACATTGGCCAAACTAGACAAGCCTTCAAAACTAGGTTCCAAGAACATCTTTTAACTAAGAAAGGCGCGGACAAAAATAATTCGGCCTTTTCCGAGCATCTCAAAAGAAGCAAACACAGTCAGCCCTCCCCCCTAGACAAATTGCAAGTTCTTCACATCACCCCAAAAGGAAAAAAGCTCTCACTTCTTGAAGAATTAGAAATCACTAAGTTTGTGAAACGGTCCCCAGAACACAGTCTCAACGAACAGCTCATTACAAAAATCAAACTTTTTACGACATCATGTTATCCATCTTTTTTGAAAATACCCCTCTTCCGACAATTCACATCATCTTTCTTTCGCCCCACTCGCAGGCCTCTAATAATTTCATTTTCATTCATTTGTATTGTTTCACTACCAACATGTATCATTTCACAAGATTCATTCCCCCACGTCACAAACATCTCTGATAATACCAAGCTACAGCTTGGCAGGCCGCTTATTCTCGCAGGCATAACTCTGCCCATACCCCTTTGTTTAACAGTCGCATTTATGTTCCGCAGTCATTAACAATACTACCAGTTGTAAACGTGGCCCATCCCCGACAGCAACTCCTCTGCAGGTATGGTGAATTTTATCATATATATAAAAAGCATTCCATTAACATCCAGTCTGTACCCCTTTAGTCCTTAGTTATGCTACTTCAAATAGCCCTTAGGTACTATGTACCTTTACCTTTTTGCAGGTCCCCAATGACAACACAAATTGTTAAGCTACCTCCACCACAGCTATAGATAGTTCTGTGGCTCCATCTCTGCCCAAGTATGTCTGAGTTTTCAAAATTTACTCACCTTAGCCACATTAGATTTGCTGCCCACCAGGTACACGGACTGTAACAAAACATTGTCTTTTTCCAGTCTGACGATGCGCTAACAGCACGAAACACCTTTTGTTTTACTTTCGCTGTAGTTAATTTTATAACCTTTTGGGAAATCGTTATTGAGATGCAAAATGAAATTATTACTCGCCGCCCCCCCCCCCCCCTTTCACATATTCCCCTCCATTACAGTTTGCCGCGGTGGAGTAGCCAAGCAGTCTAAAGCACCTCGCTGCGGAGCGCGCGGTTGCTCGCCATGGAGGTTCAAGTCCTCCCTGGGGCGAGGGGGTGTGTTTTTGTCCGTAGGTTAGTTTACCTAGGTTTAAGTAGTTTGTAAGCTACGGACTGATGACCACGCAGTTTGGTCCGATAGATTTACAAACATTTCACTACAGTTTCTCATCATTAAAATTATTTTATTAACATTGCTCATAATTTCCTCTCCTGGTTCATTCATAGTGGAGTGGCTTTAAAATGATTCAACAATCGATACAGCAGAACTTTGCATAATAATATTTCCATTGTCACAACATACGGAAAACTCTAAAAGTGAAGTTGCAGCTGCAGGAAGATATTTCTTCGAGGTTTCTAAATCAGTATTGACGGAGAGAAAAAGATAAACACATGTCCGTAAAGACAACTTTGAAATCTTTCTGTGGACCTAAACAGGAAAATATTCCTAAACTGATAATGTTGTAATTCCCTGTGCCAAAAAACTTTAGAATGATGGTTGTGCTGTCTCTTACCGAATGATCCAGAATGAAGTTCGCAAGATAGCTGCCACGCTTAACATTGAAAGAAAGGATTTAAAAGCGAGCATTGGTTGGGTAATGCATTGTATGAAACAGCAAATTCCCAGTCTGCAAAAGAGAACATCTTTGTGCAGTGTTCACCTCGAGACTACACAGATATTCTAATAAGAGTTCCATTGTTACATAATACACAAGTAAAAGCCCGGCAGTCAACAGAATTGATAGCTGTTCTAGATCTTATGAATTTGTCTTGCATCTGATGCAAGCCTTGTTTCTCTATGTTGATCTTATTCATTTTGCTGATAGAGAATTTGTTTTGCGACTGAAGCAAGCCTTGTATTTCTCTGTTCAGTGGACTCTTTTTGTCAAGAAAGCCATTTCTGTGCAGCTTTTCTCTCCTCTTCAGTGCTGTATTTTTTAGGAGTCGTGTTTAAAAGAAATTACATAAAGATGTAGTTATTATTTAAAACAGAATGTCAGTGTTAACAACTGTTCACCCTCCCCCTGACATGCTCAGTTCGTGTTCAGTCGTAAATCGTTTCAATCTTTTGCGAGTCAGTTTGTCGCCGATAGCTATTATAAATGTTTTTCTGTGAAGTAACTGTGAGAGAGTAATGTTCTGTGCTAGAGTTGATTGATATTCATTGCTGTTAGGTAGACATTGGTGCTTAGTGGAAAACATCGGTATTAAGTTCTCTAAAACATAAACACATCGGTGGTATGAATACAATATAGGACCATCAGTATCTCCGTTCTGAAGATTCAACTGGAGTCTCTAATTACCAACCCACAAACAAAATAGGTATATATAAATCTGTATTGTACTTTTTGTCCAGTTGTAACGTATTTCTGTCACTCATGGTAATATCAGTCTAAAAATATTCTTAAAAATTAATACAAACACCAATGTCTATCAAACAGTGACGAATATCAATCAAATCTAGCACAGAGCATTACTCTCTCGCAGTAACTTCACGGTAAAAACGTTTATAACAGCTATCAGCAACAAAAGACGCGCATGAACTGTGCATGCACAATTCTATCGACAACAAACTGACACACACTTAAGCCGTTTTTTATATAAGACGTAATGAAACAGCAATGACTATTTGCTCTTCCAAATTAGTAACACTAACCATGCTGCATAACACCACTGTTGCTCGAACGGATCTAAAAGTGTCCTTTTGAAGATGACAGTGATTACAGCAAACAGCAATACACGTCAACCATATGCCTTCTTTGAAAGGAAGGCATTATCACAGGAGACTAACGCACTTGGAATTTTCTTATGAGTCCAGGAAAAGGGCTGGATGACAGAAGATTTGATGGTGGACTGGTTGGAGAAAGTCTGGGGAGAATGACTAGTGGCCTTATTACAAAATAAGTCCCTTCTTGTCCTAGACAGTTTCTGTGGTAGCTTTGTAGAAGCTGTAAAGGAGAAAATGAAATGAAGTCCCACCCTCTCATCATCCATAGAGGTTTAATGTCCATTCTTCAACCTTAAGATGTAGGCATGAAAAACCTTTCAAAGAATACGTTCAATATATATATTCAGAGTGGATGGTGGTTTTATCTCAACAGCAAAATATAGGCAAGATAAGGAAGCCATCAATACCAACAATTTGCGAGTGGATAATCCACGCATGGGAGAAAATTAGTATTAATATTATTAAGAAGAGTTTTAAAAATCTGGAATTTCTTGTGCTGTTGATGGTTTTGAGGATGTCATTTTCTGGAACAGTGAAAATTGTGTGTTATCTAAACCTGAAAATAGTGGTGATAGTGATAAAAGTGATGCCGCAGAATGGTGAGAAAAAAGAAACAATAAAACAGTGCATTTCTTCTCTCCATTGTAGGCTTAATGAAACCATGGTATGTATAGAGTTCTTTAGTATTAGTTGAAAACAAATACTGAGAGGTACCACTTTTTCATAAATTAGGGGTACCGTAAATGTAACTTCTACCTACCAGCCATTTCATTTTGCTTCCTTTCTGAATGTGTGGAAGTACCATTGTATTACTCGTACAGTTCCCTTCCTACTGTTTTCAAGAAAACTTTTTTCTTTTCTTTTCTTTTTTTTTTTTAAAAGTAGGGACAATGACAAAAAAAGCTAAAAGGGGACAAATTAAATTCAGACTTCAAAATAATTCACATAAGAATTTAATCAATATGTAATGTGAATTTTCAGCATGTATTTGACTGGCTGTTTGTGGATATTTTCTTCTGTTTCTGTTGCTGATTGGTATTCCAGTATTTGTATGTGAGACAGTACAATATTTTTTTCTTTCAGTGAAAATTTTTCCAAATATTGTAATTATTTACATAACAAACACTTTCAGGTCTTCAATATTAGGTGGCCAAATGCTGTAAAATTTAACAAGAACATTAATTTCATAGAAAATGTTTTTATGGTGTCATTCAGCTGTAAATTTTTTGGTAGCTGCTCCTATCACGTGAAAAAAGGATTGCAAAAATTTTCAGTTTACCAGAAACCTCAAAGTTGCAAAACCTCCTTCTGAACAGGTATTGTGGCTGCAATTAAATCCATTATCTGTAAATACACTTCGCGGGTTTGCTGCCGGATGACGTTGTGAATCTCCCACAATATTTTGCTGACCCAACTGTTTGACATCTTCAGGTGGTGGTAGCTGTCAGTACTTCAAGGCGCGACTGATGGTAATTGCGCGGCAGCGGCGGTATTTATCAGGGCGTGTGCAGAGATTATGCATGCGCGTGAGACCGTTCAGTGTTGGTCGGCGGCAGCGCTTCTGGTGCCCCCTGCTGGGAGCCGAGGAGGTGTCTTCCGCGCGTGCGCCATGGGCAATGATGTGCTTCCAGACGCTCCTGTGGTGGAAAATGGAACTAAGTATCTGCGTTGCGCTGTGTTCCTTCGTGTTTCCGATTTTCTCTTTTCTCCTGTTTTGCTTTGATTGCAGCCAATAGTGGATTCCAGGCTGCGCTCATCTGGAAACCAGCATCCCTGTTGATAAGATTGTCCGCCGTACGGATGTGTATGGCCTCCTTAAAAATACTGTCCCAGAATGATGATACTGACGATAGAACTTTTAAGGAGGCCATACACATCCGTACGGCGGATAATCTTATCAACAGGGATGCAGGTTTCCAGATGAGCGCAGCCTGGAATCCACTATTGGCTGCAATCAAAGCAAAACAGGAGAAAAGAGAAAATCGGAAACACAAAGGAACGCAGCGCAATGCAGATACTTACTTCCAGTTTCCACCACAGGAGCGTCCGGCAGCACATCATTGCCCACGGCGCACGCACGGAAGACACCTCCTCGGCTCCCAGCAGAGGGCACCAGAAGCGCCGCTGCCGCCCAACACTGAACGGTCTCTCGCCCATGCGTAATCTCAGCACACGCCCTGATAATACCGCCGCTGCCGCGCAATTACCATCAGTCGCGCCTTGAAGTACTGACAGCTACCACCACCTGAAGGTGTCGAACAGTTGGGTCGGCGAAATATTGTGGGAGATTCACAATGTCATCCGGCAGCAAACCCGCGAAGTGTATTTACAACAGATCCGCCATGAAAGCTTAAAAAGCCACAAATCCATTGTCTTCTAATTTTTTCCCAATGAAAATTTATTGAAACTTATTCCAACAACTTTCCTTTTTATTTCTTTATTTTTTCATTATCATTTTCCTGTTGAGCTAATTCAACTCATTTGTTCAGTTTGTCAAAAATCAGAGATCTATTACTCATTGACAGTCTGAAAGTTCTAGAACACATTTGCCATTTTCTGTCACAACTGTGTTCATATTTTTACTGCATGTCCATACATTGGGACCAACACTGGCCACTATTTTTTGCATCAGCACCCACACATTAGAGTCAATGAACAAAGAAACAGAGATTTGAGACAAGCCAACAACAAATGTAGAATGAAACATTGGCACTATTGTGTACATGACGTACTGATATTGGTCCACTGTCCTTTTATGTTTGGTCAAAATTCCGGCAGGCAGTGGAGCCATGCCCATGTTGGCCCAATGTGTGGACCCGGCCTTACTGCAGTCAAAAAATGTTTCGGTCCTATATTTCTCTTTAATAATCTCACTTCAAAACAATACAGGGCATATTGGATTTTTGACAAAAACTATTGAATTTGGAAATGCAACAAAGCATTGTTTCTGGTGTTTATAGTGAATAACACAATGCCAGTTACTTCTTTCCATGTAAGAACTTTGCAGCATAGAGCTGCATTTTGGATAATAAAATGGGAAAATGAGTTCACAACCTTTCTCTGTCAGTTCTATAAACAAGACCCTTGTTTTCTCCACTCATGTTTGGCCTCCATTAGTTGTCACTTTTTTTAATATTGTTCATGATAGTTGGATTGATACTTATGCTTGATTCTAAGTGGAGAAATAAATATTCCCACGTAGTCATTCTGTTCAAACTGCATAATTGAAGAATCTTCTCAGTAATATTAATTGTATGATCAGTTCTGTGTACAAATACTAGTAACTTCATAGTATTGAAACACTATTGCTTTCATTGACAGCTAAAGAGAACTATTATAATAATTGTGCATTTTCCTGTAACATCACTCGCTAGGTCTACGTTGTCAGCACAGACGCCCATCACTTGTGTGCTGACAGAATCTGCTTTCATTGCTGAAGACCATGGGCCCACCATTCAAAGTGATACTGAGTCAGCACCAGTCAGACCGTGCACATCGATGATTTGATTTGAGTGGACAACAGGCTAGAGGTGTGCATTTCAGTAATCCCATTCCTTGTAACCAGTTGGCAACAGGTCGTGTTGACACTTCTGGGCTCACAAATCCTCTTTTCTGTGCTGTGGTTGCTGTACGATTTGCTACGCTATCCTTCCAGTATGACAATCTTGGTGGACATCTGTGCTGTGTTGATATGCAGAACCTTGTCTTCTGGTGTGGGAATGATCATGTGACCATTCCAACCAGCATTGTTGCATAACTCCTGCAGCATGTGCAACTTTTGTGGCAGTTCTCCATAAGGCACAATCTATCACTGGGAAAGTGCCATTTGACCCTTTTCAAATTCACTGAGTTGCCTGTAGGAAGCATGCGCACATTCCGATAGAATGGCACCTGTTTGCTTCATCCTTAGACATCACACTGAGTATCATGGCAGCTATGTCACTACACTATCAGTTGATAGACTTTAATGCTGTTATCTGTATGTTCATTATCCCCCCAGGTAGCATCTGCTGTGAAACTGCTTGATATTATTCAATGCAATTGGACGACCTAAATTGTTATTTGTTGTGAAATATATGAAGTTATTTAAGTATTTCAAAATGTTGAGTTGCAGAAGTGAAGATCAAAAAATAGCACTGACGTGTTTTACGGCCCATTTTAGATTTGTAGTTTTATACGTTTTTGCAAACATTTTGGACCAAAATAATAATCTAAATAATAAAAAATTATGGTGATAAGATTATGACTCTACTATTGTGTAATATCTATGCACCCAACACTTAATAATCTTTCTGACCGTATTTTAACAAACAACCAAAATTATATGATGTTTGAGTTTAGCTGTGACAGACATACTCTTTTCTGAACTTTTACCTCTTTGAACTATCATTTTAATCTCTCTCCCACTTTTTCACTATGTTTTTTCCGTTAAAATATTATCACATGTCTTGCCTTGGTAGTTTATTTTCTTTGCCTGTACTGGTTACAAATGCCTATAGGCTGCAACAAACATAGCTTACATTTGGCGTTCGGAAGAGTGACTATAGTCTGGATGGAACACAGCGTACATTTAGCGTAGATGCATTGATTCTAATTAATGACTTTCAATATATTCCACAAATAGTGGATAAATGCTTAGGGAAAAAATAAACAAGGTAATTTGTTGCAATGTATACACTTCCCTTCCATTTGATTAAGGAACTACACTTAACACAGAAATATGGAACTTCCTTTACATCGAAACTACCTGTATCAGCAATTTGTGCAGAATGTTCATTATTACAGTATCCTCCCAGTTTACGTGCGTATGCTTCAGAAGACCATTGTTCTATTCGTTGTTATGTATTTCATGGTATATTCACAAAATGGAACAAACACGCATTTTAGAGGGAGCATAATTACATATGCACAATTCTAAACATTGAAAAACATAGCTCTGTTTAATTAATAAGTGTGTCTGAAACCCTTTTAGGAAAAAAAAAATTAGGTGGTGGCGGGTATCGAACCACTGACCTTCAGCATCATATTCCAACGCATTGCCCACTACGCTGCGAATAACAAGCAAAAATAGCGTTCTTTAATCTCCTACTATTGATGGCCGTTGTTAACTGATGCTAATATGGCATTTTTTAGAGACTTGATTATCATTTATCATACGAAAAATGGCGTGTTTTTGTTAATTCTTCAGTGTGCCATTGCTTTGAAATGACAACATGTAAGTTACAATAAGGAAATCATCAAATACGCAATGCAAGATGGCGTATGCCAGAGAGAGTTCTGGGCGACGAATGTCAGGTGACATCTCCGAATGGCTGGTTTTCGTTAATTCAATGGAGGGTATCAAATCTCCGTTATTTTTGCAAATCTCTCTCAAACGATAGAGATATGAAAAAAACATGAGGGAGCAAAGTTGTAGAGAATTTTCTCCTCTACAAATTCGATTATTCAATTTTCTTGCCATGTGAACAGTTTATTTGCAATTAAAATTACGTTATAAATGTCTTTTTTTTTTTTCTAACGTGTTTCTTGTCCAAAACATTTGGAAAAAGCGAGGTTCTGGTCTCTGGTAGCCAACAATTATGTCTGTAAAATTTTGTGCCGATCGGTTGAATGGTTCAACCTAAAAAGTGGGAACATGTTACAGACACAGACATTGTCAAATCGCCGTTATTTTTGCAAATATCTCTGCAATGATGCAAGATGTGAAAAAAACATAAGGGATCGAAGTTGTAGAGAATTTTCCCCTCTACAAATTAGGTTATTCAATTTTCATGTCAGGTGAATGGTTAAGCCATTATTTTCATTTAAATTTTGAGCTGTCAAGACGATCGCAAAGGCCCACTTTTATTGTTACTACCATAACCTAAAATGGGCCTAAACTTTTGCCAAAACCGGTACTCTGGGATAAAGTACTGAATAGTGATCTTGGCATATCTATTTCACAGCAAATTAGGGTGAAAATTAACTTAATCTTTCCAGGTTTACTAAATTTATTTATGTATTTTTATTATATTTTATTGTTTCTTTCTTTCATTCTCTCTCTCTCTCTCTCTCTCTCTCTCTCTCTCTCTCTCTCTCTCTCTCTCTCTCTCTCTCTCTCTCTCTCTCTCTCTCCCCCCCCCCCCCTCAGTCATGCAACGCAGAATGTTCTAGCCCCACCCTTTATTCAGCATCCTGTCCACTTCACTTCACTTCACTCCACTCCACTCCACTCCCCACCATACATAATGCCAAGATTCTTTATCTTTGTCTAATGAAGGCTGTAGCCAAAAATTTAAGTTGTGTGAATGTGATTCTCTGTTCAGTATGCCCTACTGTGGTCAGAAATTATCTTTACAGTGTGTTGCTACTTGTTCCTTGCATTTAGCTTTAATTTAAAACTATTAAATAAACATAGTTATGTGATCACATTACAATGACAGTTCTTTTATATTTTCAGGAGAATATTCAGGAATTAGAAAGGACCCTCAATGAGCAAATATTTGGAAATGACACAGATGCTACACAGTTAGGAAGTGAAAATTGCCATAATCAAGAAATTACTACCATTTCTGAAATAGAGGTGAAGGAAGTGGAGAATCTTATCAATAATGATCCTGAAACACATGCTAATATTGAATCTGTGGCACATTCGCAGTCTGCAACACAGAATGAGCAGCCTGATGCTGCTATAAGAGAAGAAGTAGTTGTGGAGGAGAGTACTGAAAATCATGGAGGAAACACACTTGAAGAAGTGTTTGAATCACAAGGCTTTGATACATCCGTTTTCCTATCTGTAAATTTACAGGTTAGCATTCTTTCAGCACTTACTGATAATGGTACATGTTCTTTTTACTCTGCCCCAA
The DNA here is from genome assembly GCA_026315105.1 of Locusta migratoria. Taxonomy (NCBI): domain Eukaryota; kingdom Metazoa; phylum Arthropoda; class Insecta; order Orthoptera; family Acrididae; genus Locusta; species Locusta migratoria. The sequence goes on along the minus strand of CM048744.1, from coordinate 116,712,553 downwards.
AATCTCTGTGTAGCTTCTTTCAGCATATCATTTCTGTCTGTAGAGCATAGTTCTAATTGGATGACTATTACAAGCTGATAAGCATAACATAAAGTCTTAATGGATCTATTGTTGTTATAGTAGCAGGGTTACATCCTCCGCTAGATAAACTTGATGTATTCTGATATTGAACATTTTGCATTCATATTGCTGCTGCATGTTTCCGTATATCATCCTCCCACCTTTGCTGGTTTTTCACGCCAGTCTCTTTTAAATTTTGGGCTCCAGCAAAGAAACTCTGTGTTCCATATCTCGTCTTTTTGCATGACTACATACTGCAGCCATCTCTCTTTCATTTTTATTATGGTCAAAATTACATATTTAGCTCCAATCTATATTACAAATACATTAAAACCCCTATTTTACGTTTTAGTGTGGTCTAGACTTCTTAAAAAAGCAGAATTGAGGAAAACGTTAAAACCCACAAAATAGAGCAAAAAAAAATTCAGTTAGCAAGTATAATTAAAAATCTGAATCCTGTCTCCAATACAGTGAATAAAATCTTTCTAAGTGATGAAAATTAAATTACATTCAATGTTTGTACAATAAATTGTGGTAGTGCATTTCATCAGTTCTTAAAAAGAATCACTTATGTGTAACAACAAGGAAATGGTTATCTTTATATAAGGTAAAAGAGCTATTTTCTGACAAGATAGGACCGCAAATATACATCAAAACATGTTTTATTAGAGATTATTATTATTATTATTATTATTATTATTATTATTATTATTTCACTCAGAATAAAGCAAAAATCAATTTGTTGAATTACCTAGAAAGCGGAAGTACGATGAAAGGCGTGAAACTGCAATACATGGGGGTATGTGTTTTCCTTCTGTAGTGGAGCTTACTGCAGAAATGCCAATGTGCGCAGTGCGTACTTCAAAATCTTTATGTAGTGGTACTTAATTATGCCAATGAATATAAAGTTAAACTTGATGTTACATTTATAACAATCTGCCTACCATCAAAATGCATTAAAACCTAATTTAGGACTGCAACAAAGATGAACAAAATGTCGCACTACAGTTCACTGAACATGTTCTATTAATTGCGATGGCGCACATTACAAATTCTTACAGTCTTATATCTTCTGCGCCCATTTCTAATCCTGTACTTAAGAATTTTGAATGTTTCATTTTGTAGGCTAAGGTTGAGAAACTTGTTATGTAGTGAGCTAAACAAAGTGGGTTTGGCTGACATACTGTGGCGATAGGAATAAATACTGAGGAGAAAAGAATCTCACAAAATGGTAGAAACTTATTTTTCATTCAGAACAGCTCATGTACACTATGTATTGCACAAAATGTCAGCACTTTCATAAACACATTCTTCACTGCCTCTACGTTCTGTAATGTAAAAAGGAAAAAATTCAAAATATATATATATATATAAAATTATAGAAGGAAACTTTCCTGGTGGGATAAACAAATATAAAACATAGAAATCGGATGACTTACCAAAAGGACCGGCTCGTCGATAGGCACAAATAATCACACACATACATGCTTTTGCCACTACTGGCAGATTCTTCAGAAAAAAGGGGAGGAGAAAGGGAAGGATATGGGTTTTAAGGAAGTGGATAAGGAGTCATTCCAATCCCAGGAGTGGAAGGACTTACCTTAGGGAACAAAAAGGAAGGTAAACACACACACACACACACACACACACACACACACACACACACACACACACATATCCAAACCCAAACACACATAGACAGGCATTTGTAAAAAGCGTTCATGCGAATGGACAGTTTGTTGCTGGTCATTCCCACATAGAACGCTTCACAGTGCAACTGTGTTTACCAACTGACATGCCTGCACTGTGAAGCGTTCTATGTGGGAATGACCAGCAACAAACTGTCCATTCGCATGAATGGACGCAGGCAGACAGTGTTAGTTGGTATTGAAGATCACCCTGTGGCTAAACATGCCTTGGTGCATGGCCAGCACATCTTGGCGCAGTGTTACACCGTCTGGGTTATCTGGATACTTTCCACTGACACAACCTTTCAGAACTCTGGAGATGGGAACTTGCCCTTCAGCTTATTCTCTCCTCCCGTTGCCCACCTGGTCTCAACCTCCGCTAAATTCAAATTCCCGCCCACCATCTTTAGCATCTTTGCCTCGGTTCTGTGGACAGAGCTTCTGCCTCAATTGGTATCCCTGTCCAACTTCTTTGCTTTTTACAAATGTCTGTCTAGGTGTGTTTGCGTTTAGATATGTCTGAGTGTGTATGTGTATTTCTTTACCTTCCTTTTTGTCCCCTAAGGTAAGTCCTTCCACTTCTGGGAGTGGAATGACTCCTTTTCCATTTCCTTAAAACCCATATCCTTTCCTTTCTCCTCCCCTTTTTTCCTCTTTTTTCCTGAAGAAGCTGCCAGTGGTGGCGAAAGCTTGTATGTGTGTTTGTGTGTGATTATTTGTGCCTATCGACGAGCCGGTCCTTTTGGTAAGTCATCCGATTTCTATGTTTTATATTTGTTTATATAAAGACAAAAAATTCCTAGCAGGAAAAATTATATATAAAAAATAGACGAAGATTACTCACCAGGCGAAGGAGCACAGGTGTGACAGCATCACAAATAAATAAATGAATACACACACACACACACACACACACACACACACACACACACACACACACTCAATTTACAGAGTCGCAAACACACCTAGGCAGACATACTATAGTATGACCAGAGATTGTAGGCATGTGTGTGCATGTTTGTGTATGTGCGTGTAGTTGTCTGAGTGATTGTGTGATCGTATGTGTTTCTTTTTCTGATGAAGGCATGGGCAAAACTTTAGTTATGTGAATATGGTTGTCTATTTATGTGTCTGTTAGCAGCTCAGCAAACCTATTTATTTACTTGTTTCACTTAAGAAAGTTAAAAATTTTCTGCAATGTATATGTATTTATTTTGTAGACTCCTGATACATTGGCATTAGCTTTGTCAAACATGCTGCCACAGTCTTCTCTTTCAAAGAAAAATGATGTCTCGAAGGATACTGAAGAACAAATACAACAGACACAGTCTACTGTTGAGCAAGTTGTTGATGAAAATTATGCTTTACTGGGTGACAGCCTGCAGAATCAGCTGTTAGTGGATGAAAAACAGCACAAGTAAGAATTCCACTCTTTCCTATGGTCTCTCAAGCCTTCCTCATCTATTTAAGTATCAGACCATGTGAAACATAAAAGTATGATTTTTCTACCAACACCTCATATTTGAAAACATTAGTCCAATAATGAACTGTAGGAATACATTGAAGTGCCTATAACTGAAATTCAAAAACAGGGCTTTCCTTCATAGTGTAAATTATTGAGTTCTCTATATAATAGTTTTTAACCAGAATTGCAAAGAGAAAATAAAAGTACCAGCTCTTCGTTAATGTGCTTAAATTATTTAATATTGTAACTGGTTTATAGGTATGAGCTCATTACCAACAAAAATTGGCAGCACAAAAACATTATTAATACCTATTCATGTAATTGTTTCTTGTGTGTATGTGTGTTGTGGTCTTGTAGAAGAGGAACGTAAACCGTTTGATACATCCATATACTTCATTTTCTGTATTGCTAACACACAAACATTGTTTTCATTTTAGGAAAAAAAAATTCTCACATGAGATCAGTAATCATCTTTGACACTAAACAATGAAGCACATGTCTTGGTTACCATAGTAATTTATTAAAAATTTTGCTTAGGTGTGAGTCAACAGCCACAATATGCTTTAAAAAATGCATAGTCAACCATCAGCTGTTCATTGTATTTTAAATACCAGTTTCAGATATTACCCATCTTCAGTAGAGTAAAATTAAACAGACTGATTGATAACTACATAGTTGATACTTATGTAGTTATCAATCAGCCTGTTCAATTTTACTCTTCTGAAGATGGGTAATATCCAAAACCATTAAAGTTTTTAATACTTTAAACAGCTGATGGTTGACTTTGCATTTTTTAAAGTAATTTATTGATTTATTATTTCTTGACACATTCCAGGACATCCCCATTACTGCCACGGCAGAGGAGACGAGCGCATTGAGGCGCTATGCTACGATGCGTGAGGCTGTTCCCTGTCCAGGGTTTGAACCCATCGTTGGGCATGGATGTTTGTGCCGTTTTTAATATAAGCTAGTTCATAAGTAGTTCGTAAGTTTAGGGACTGATGACCCTGCAGTTAAGTCCAATAAGCTTTACAAACATTTCTGATCCCCACTACTGGATCTTTGTTATGAGACATACAGCATAACAAAGCTATTAAAAAGGCATAGATCATAACATTGTATTGAAGCTGAGAAACAATGCAGTTAAATCGATACAAAACATCTTGTCACTTTGTACATTATTCCATTATGCCAGTAGGTGGCATTAGTGATATTACTGCTTATAATAATAAACGGATGGGTTGTATGACAATCTTGGAAGGTGTAAAGTGGAAGCAGGAGGGGGGGGGGGGGTAGGTGCAGCTGACTAGCTTCTCAGGGAATGGGGACGAGTCATCCACGTAGCTGTAAAGAAATAAGGCAGGGGCTGTGGAATGCCAGTAAGAAATGTGCTGCACATGAGTTTGTCAGGAGAATGGGGTGCCACAGGGCTCCGTTTTGAGTGTAGTACTTTTCGTCATTGCAATTAACCCAATTATAGACTGCCTCCCACCTGACGTTTCTGGTTCCCTCTTTGTGGACGAGTCCACAATCTACTGCAGCGCTCAATGAACGTGTCTATTGGAGTGCTATCTCCAGCTTTGTCTTCACCGTCTTTATTTTTGGAGCATCGCAAATGGCTTCCATTTCTCCAATGGAAAACAGTCTGCATCAACTTCTGGCGATACAGAGAGTTCCTTCCACCATCTCTACATCTAGGCCCCGTCGCTCTCCAACTCATGGAGACAACAAAATTCTTTGGACTAACATTGAATAGGAAACTTTGTTGATCACCACACGTGTCTTCTCTGGCTGGCCATTGTACACGTTCCCTTTGTCCCCTCCGTGTTCTTAGCAGTATGTCATGGGGAGCTGATAGAACCATCCTTCTTCACCTTTAACGGTCCAAAGTCCGATTGAAGCTGCATTACGGAAGCATTGTTTACTCGTCTGCACAGCCGTCCATCTTGCATCGTCTTAATTCACCATCGGGCATTACGCCTAGCGATTGGAGCCTTCTATACCAGCTCTATTGAAAGCCTCTATGGAGAAGCTGCCAAACTACCATTGCACTATCGGCGCGATAGTAAACTCTGTCAGTACACATGCCGGATGCTGTAGATGCCCAAACACCTATCCCCTCCCCTCCCTCGATCACCAGTATGGAGTGTTTGCACCTGCACTGTTGCTTCCCGCAGTTTGTTTTCATCGCCTGCTACAACAATGCGATTTCACCCACCCTTACACCCTTAGAATAGATGTGAGCCGAACACCACAGTGGCTTCGGGCCCATGTTCACGTCCAACTTGAACTTGGCTCACTCTGGAAGGACAGTACCTCGGATTCGGTGTATCGCCCAAGGTTTGTTGAACTTTGTGCACAGCTTGATAATAACATTTTCATCTATACAGGTGGATCTAAGAATACTGATGGTGTCATATCTGCCTTTGTCGTCGGGTTCAACAGCTTTCAATACAAGCTCATCGACCAATGCTCAAATTTCACAGCTGAGCTTTTTGGTCTCTATCAGGCAGTCCAATATGTTCGCCACCGCCACCATCCTTCTTATGTCATCTGCTCAGATTCACTCAGTGCCAATCAGGGTCTTAGGGACCCATATCCGGTCCATCCTGTCGTACACCGAATCCAATGGTCCCTTCAATTGGTAGCTGAAGACGGCTTTCATGTTCACCTCCTGTTGGTACCTGGCCACATAGGAGTGCCAGGGAATGAGGCTACTGATGCTGTGGTCAGGGCTGCAAGTCTCCTACCTCAGACAGCTGCCGTTTGTGTCCCATCAAATGACATTCAAGGGGCTATTTGTCGGTGCATTTTTGCATCATGGCATAGGCTGTGGTCCTCGATTCATGACAATAAGCATGTAACAATAAAATCGATCCCAATGGCTTGGAAGACCTGCTCCTCCTACCTTTCTTGGCAGGAGGTGGCCATCTTGGCTCAGCTGGGAATCGGTCATTGCCGGTTCAGCCACCAACACTTACTAACAGGTGCCCCCCCCCCCCCCAACCACCACCATTGTCTTCCTGCGGTCACCCGATGACGGTGCGCCATGTTTTAATGTTCTGCCCAAATTTTCATCATGTTCGTGTTGCAGTAAATCTGCTACCCACTTTGGAGGAAATTTTAGCTGATGACACACAGGCAGCTGCTAGAGTTTTGCATTTTATACATATGACTAATTTGTCCAAGGACATTTAATTCCTTCTATTGATATTCGGTTTTCCTAGTTTTAGTGACTTTTTTTTTAGTCAATCTAGGGTCAGAATTGGGCACAATGACCAATGCAGTTATCCACCCTAAGAAAATAGGGTGATGGTTGCACCAGATCTGGTATATGGCATGGCTTCTCTCACAGGTAGCCCAGTCTCTAATAGTTAGGGACAGGTAAAAATCAGTGTTATTTATTGCACTTGCCGGTATTATTTATTGGTGTTGTTGTCGGCTAATCTCTTTCTATTTTCAGTACTATATTTTTGTCATATTCAACCATTTTTCAATGGTATGCTGAAAATCACACCTTTACTAAAATATGGTGGGTCAAATTTGATATAGGTGTTAAAAAATAAATTTAACAAAAAATATTGATGGAAATATGTATCTAAAAATTATTTTTTTACACGCCAAGTATTTTAAATAGTACAAAAAGTATTACTCAGGAACAAAACATTTATAAATATGTAGAAAATGTATTTAACTCTGTGTCTGAACGTCCTGTCTGTCACTTATGGATTGCCTGATATGTCACTATAAAATTATTTAACGTTTACGTGCCCTATTTTTTAAGAATCTATTTTTCCAACTTCCAAAATATCTACTCATCTCTTCAGGTTTTATTTTTGATTCATTCTCTTTGGGAAAACAAATTAATGCTTTCCTTTTTAGGACTTCTTAATGCAATTATTTTTTATTTCATCAAAATGAACCAGTTTGTAATAGAGTGATGAAAGTTTATTATCTATCAGTGCAGCTAAGCAACGTACATCTCTAAATTTTTCATAGCCTAGAAATTTCTTTTAAGTAGAGGGAGGAGTATTAACAAAAAAACCTTAAGATTTAAAATTAAAATCTAAATGAAATTTTAATTTCTGAAATCTTACTGTAATATTGTCATTTGTGGATACATCCCAGAAGGATTTATCTTCACCACTGGCTGTGATAGACTAGTAATTCTTTTTAAATACATGTACTTGAGTTGACAGATTTTTTGGGTTCGAGATTCGGAAGATTCGATTCAGGTTTAGAATTTGGCATATGGGTTATTTAAAATTCGGTAAAATTGGGGTTCGACCCATCCCTATAACAAACGTTTTAACATTGTGCTCATTATTACATTGCATTATATTAGAAATTATCAATCAGTGATGATTGTTTCACTAACACTATTTACAGTAGAACCTCGTTTTTACACTTTTCAGGGGACTTCAGTGAAATGGTGTAAAATGCAGGAAATAATGTTTTAAATGGTAAAATATGCTTACTGGATCAGCCTTGCATTTTCGTTGTTTATGTGTGATATATGTACATAATAGACATCTAAATACTCGCCAGGGAGTTGATTATACCATTAAGGTTATCCAAATTTTTACTATTTTAAGTGCCAGGAAAAACTGGTAATTTTATGGGAAGTAGAAATTATTGACGTAATTTCATTCATTATAATCGAGGACGCCTCTATTTTAAGCGCCAGGCGGAACTGGTAATTTTATGGGAAGTGGAAATTTTTGACGTAATTTCAGTCATTATAATCGAGGATGCCGCTATTTTGAGCGCCAGGCAGAACTGGTAATTTTATGGGAAGTGGAAATTTTTGAAGTAATTTCATTCATTATAATCGAGGACGCCACTGCTGGGCTATAACACATCTTCAAAATTACCTGAACCGCTTCGATAGATATCGTTTGGACGCCGCTGCCAGGCTATGTAACACATCTTCAAAATTACTTCCTTTTACCGGAATCAATTATTTACATAGTAAGACTCCTACAGTTCCGTTCGTTTTGTATTTTTCGATGTTTCACACGACAATATTCGAGAATTTATTCGCGTTCTCGAGTACAAACATATGCATAAATATTTTTGTAACGTTTCCATAGGATCGGCATCTCTCACTATTATCGCTTTTTTGAGGTTGTGGGTATTATGATACCCAACTGTGACAGATAAAGTTCTTTATTAATCAGAAATATGTATCACAAAAACAACGCAACTATTTATTCTCACTTCAACAAAGCAACTGGTTCTGATTGTTTGAGTACTCGCCAGCCGCTCTGGCAAAGAAGCTAGCGGAAAGACAAACTACACCGCCACAAATCGGCGCGTCTTTAAGTCAACAACGAAACGCGAAATATACGTTTGAATAAACGCAGTGTCAAGAAACTCGAATGCGAATAATTTTTAAGCGCTATACTTTAAGGGGAAAGCCATGTTAGTGTCAATTTATGTACATTACGCCATTTTTCTTTACGAACATGCTTTCAAAAAGTGTAAAACGCGGGAAAAGTGTAAATATGTTAATGCAAAAACGAGGGCGAATTAACATTGTAAACATAGGAAATTTGATGGGACCGATAAAAAATGGTGTAAATGGCGGGAAAACGTAAAAACCGAGAATGTAAAAACGAGGTTTTACTGTATTACTACTATTATTATTATTATTATTATTATTATCATCATCATCATCATCATCATCATCATCATCATCATCATCATTCATCATCATCATCATCTTACATCTTATGAAATAGTCTGTATGTGTGTGTGTGTGTGTGTATGTATGTATGTATGTATGTTACACATCTCCTAAACTACTGGACCGATTTCAACCAAATTTGGTACACATGTTCCTTAATATCAGACAACAATCGCTATCTGGGTAAGAACCACCTACGACACATACGTAAGGAAATATGACGTCATAAACAATGAGATGTGCAAAAAACTGCTGCATCAAATGACAATGCTGCACATTTTCTCCTAAACCACGGGACCAATTTCACCCAAATTTGGTACAGACATTTCGTATATGAGGTAAGAACTGCTGTAGGAGTACGAGCCGCGTACGGCACATGGTTCAGGAGATAAAACATCATGAGCAATAGGAATCGCAAAAAACTGCTATGTAATGCAGCGAGACTTTATAAATACACTGTATGAGAATGACATTACTTGGTGACTTGCAACATACTGTAAACATAATTTCAAACCATCATTAAACTTTTTCTCGCAGACAACCATATCAAAATAATGAAAGGAAACAAGTTTCTCGCTTACTACTTTTTCGCTGTTTATGAAGCAAAACTATGGCATTCAGTATAACGTTATAATTTCTACACTACCAATTGTACTCGCAGGAAATTTTGCAGACAGAATACAGACTTAAAGCTGAATGTACGTTCCAAATTGTATCACAGTATGACACGTAGCTCATGAGATATGAGGACGTAAAGATTAATGTTCATGGAATACCGCCCCACCAACCATCACGTTTTTATCGATTACTTCTTTAGTACTAACCATATTCGCAACAGATTTTGCCAACATACAGCACTTATACAAATCAAAATATTCCTGCAAAATTTTACAATTGCACAACATATCTATACTAATAACAAATCTGTAAATGTAGGCCTGTTGCTGTTCGCTACAATCTTCAAAACTATTGGATGATTTGCATGCGGTTTTCACAGGAAACATGAGCGAAGATTGATGCAGGATTTCATCAAAATAGAATCACAAAGTGTTTTTGATTAATGATGAAAATTCTCCTCAGAGATTATAACTATTGTTGAAACGAGATAGAATGGCTGGCCAGTACTTACCTTTGTGCTCTACCGCCGATAGTAACACAAATGAAGAAACAGAAAAAAGGGGACAAAAAGGACAAGTTTTTGGAACACGGTTCCTTCATCAGGTGGGAGAGGGAAGAAGAAAGGATGGGAACAGAAGGGAAAGGTAGTTAATGACCTAGGTCATGAAGGTGGTGTTTGGGAGTGTAGACGTCAGAGGTACTGCATGTATGTACTGAGCCAAGCCAGGGAGGATAAATATAACCAAAGAGGAAAGATCAAGTAGTAAAGAGAAGAGGAGTGAACTGAATGATGCCGAGGGGTGTAGGAGGGGCGGGGGGGGGGGGGGGGTTGTCTAAAACGTTTTTCATTAACAGATGAATGGACATGCACGCACACACACACACACACACACACACACACACACACACACACAGATATATACAGATTTAGTTTCCTAAAAATCGGATCGTGGAGAGAACAACATCGCAATTTAACGTTTTTCATCGACAACCGTCATGTCTATCTTTCTCTTTCATCTCCAAAACTAATAGACGAATTTTCAGGCGTGTTTCACAGGAAACATGAGGGTATCTTGTGGTTACAGAAATGCTTTATTTCTCAAAATTGGATCAGAAAAAGTTAGATATCACTATTTAAACATTCCTATGAAAGCAGTCGTGTGTGTCTATTTGTAGAGAGTAATCTCCAAAAGTACTAAATGAATGTTCATGGGGGTATCACAGGCAAGTAGATAATATCCTGGAGTAATGTATAGGCTTCATTTTATCAAAATCAGATCAGGAAAGTAAAAGATACTGTAATTTGAAGTTTTAGGTGTATTTCATGCTTGTAAAGAATGGCATAATGCAGCAAAGAACTAATAGATAGCGCTGCGGGCGTTCGTGTGAAGTTCGGGCCAGCGATCGGATTCTTACCCATTGAAATACTACTCTCTCTTTGACTTTTCAATTATACCATATTTCTGAAAATTGTTTTCTTGGTTGCTATGTTTACGAAATATGATTCAATGCAATGAATATGAAGCTGATACAATCCTCGCCGTCTTTAATCCATATAGTTACATACTGATATCACAGTCTAACATATATGTACAACTGCTATGGAAGTTTAAGTTTCACGCTTGGAGTGACAATAGCGCATGCAATGGAAAGAGAGCCAACTGTACGAATAATAACTATTGTCAGTGATATTTCTACTTCATTAATGAAATACTTATTACTGGTAATTATTATATTTCAGCTTTCGATGCCTCAGCCCATTATCCAGAGATATGAATGATCATGAACTAAATGTTTTAAATGGCGAATATAACTGGTGTATGATGTAAGCTACATCATATTCATAAAGATATGCCTATTTCTAACACGTTTCACAAACTTATCAAAAAAAGAAACTACTGACACATTTTCAAGCGGTTTTCACGGGAAAACTGAGCTAAGATTGGGGATACAGAGGCACGGTTTCATAAAAATTGTATCACGGAAAAAAGATACATCGCAATCTTAAGTGTCTTTAGTAACTGTCTGTTCATCTATTAGAAATACCTAATCTCCTAAACTAAGTAAGTATGGGGTAGTACATCAAGGATGCGAACGTCTGTGATAGAATTAAGCAATCTTGTGTCTATGAATACCAACAAACATTGAACATAGTGTTACTGGTTTCTCTTTGTGTATTAAATACTTAGTGACATTTCTGTTCTTCTTTTGGCATGTTTCACTTTTTGTATCAAAAACTTTGTGAAGAAACATCGTTTTGCACAATGACTTTTACTTACATTTGACATCTTCGGTAGGACAACTGAGTTTATTGACAGGACGACCCAACAAGGATTCTGTTTTTACTGACTGAGGTCCGAAACTTTAAAAAGCCATGATACACACAGGCTCTCCTTCAACAACCGTTGCGAAGCAAGGGCATATAAGCTAGTTATTATTATTTTGTGTGGCTCACTGGCCTTATGCGATTCTTTCAATTGGACGCCACTTCGGTGTCCCTAACGTACCCCAATTACCCAACCGGGGAAAGAGGACCTACAGTTTAACATGGATTTGAATCGTGTGTTGTTTCTGGTGACTCCTAACATTGGTGAGAGATGAAGGCTGTGTAAAAACGTATACTGAAAAATTCTGTGATCTAACCGGGTTTCAAACCCACGATGCTTCAGTTTCCAGTAGTGTGTTTTACTTCCAGACTAACAGACCCGACGTCTCTGACAGTACTAATGGTATGCCATACAAAACCCCATATCAAAGAAAACAGATCCCTGTAATATCAACTAAACCACATAGTGCCAAACATAAAAATTGTATCAATGTTCAGGCAGTTTCAAAAGAAACTGTAAATTTTGTTACCATTGAAAATGTCAGGTAAGAACTAAAATAAAACCAGTCGATAATATGAAGTAGAATGCTTAAAATATAGATATTGCTAATAAATTGAATTTTTTTAAGGCATTAAAATGCCTTTGGTACCTAATGTAAGGTTCTCACTATTTTCGCCAATAAATTGTAATACCTACTCATTCATATTATTAAACCACTATCCTGGAGTATTTAACGTTTTCCAGGTCGAACAAAAATGTGATCATTTCACATAATTATTGACCAAAGTGAAAACAAACTTCAGAAAAATTTTAGTGATAAAGATTGCAAATAATTTTTTATTATTGATAATAACTCTTCTATCAGTAGTACTCAAATTCACATATACAACTGTGCCATTGTAAGACTGATTATTGATACCTCATTAATGGAAGAAGTTTTCTGAGATGGTGGTGGGAAAGGGATTGGGAATTACCAAAAAAAAAAAAAAAAAAAAAAAAAAAAAAAAAAAAAAAAGCAGTAATGGAAGGAGGTATATCTTTAGACAGAAGACTCCATCACTGCACAGACAGACGAAAAGAGTATGTAGGTAGATAAAGGTGTGGGAAGAGAAGTGAGAGGAGGGGAAAACATGTATTTGCATTTTGGTAGCAGTGTAGGTTTTAGTGGTAGAACCTAAAAATACCATTCTTTTTAAAATCATTTTATGGTATATGGAAGATCATGTTCTTCTTAACAATTTCTGTGTATATATTTTGTAGAGTTTTAGCACTTTGTGTATGAGATTCTGTTGAGAGATCTTACCTCTTGGAGCAGTTTCTTTGGATGCGATTATGTTCTACAGGGTTAATTAAATATTTACTACAAATTCTTCAGTGTATGAAAACAATTGCTATGCTACTTGTTTTAGCAAACACTGATATACTATAATGTTTTATATAAGCTATAACTTGTCACATCCAAGAGGGTATGTGAATCTCCCCCCCCCCCCCCCCCTTTCTATGTGGCTTGCAGTACACACCTTTACTTGTAGTCTTTGCAACATGTAAAGACATATAAGAAAAGAAATAATTTCACAGGCATTATTGATAGTGAGCTGTTTTATCGTGTATTCTGATTCAAGTTAGTCACATTTCTTTTAGAATGTCCGAATATGCTAACTAATGTGTGTCTTCGTATCTTTACAGTGTACAGTAAGGCCAAAATTGGGCCTCTGCAAAAGGTCTTTGGATTGTATCTTTTTCCCAATACTTTTTGCTGTCTAAACTTATGCTCTCTTACCCATTTACTATAGAACAGTGGTATTACCTTATTTTTATGTTGTTGTTCTTTTATTTTGTGGTTCTCTTTTTGGTTGCATGACAAATATGTCCATGATATTATGAGTTAACCCATATCTTCAGTCAGGTCATGTTATTGGATTTCTTATTAGAACACCCTCCTTGGCTGCCTTGAACTTTCATTTCACAGCTTTGCAGTTTTGTTCCTCGATTTCTCATTCTATATTTATGATCAATTTACATTAGATTGCCCTTTTTGAAGATTTTTGTCTGCTGTCTGTTTAGGCTATTTACTTACATCAATATATGTGGGATGGTAAAACTTGTGGGGGGGGGGGGGGCTTGTTATAGGTAAGGCAACATTGATATACTTTAACAGAAAGATGCCCTAACTTTAGTAACATGTGAAATTTGTTACAAATCACTTGGGTGTTGCAGAAGTACATTCATTCCAGGCTGATTAAGTCCATGCATCAGAGTAAATACTTCAAGATTTCCTTCACAGTCCGTGGTAATTTCTAAGTCTCAACGTAAAAATGTATTGAGGCACTGCAAAGTAGTGTATCAGTGTGAGGAGTGTGTTCTGCACAACGTAGCACTCCATTGTGAACCGAAGTACCCTGTCCTGACTCGTTGAACACTGTCTTCTGCACCAACTGTTTGTCAGTCTGCTTCAACACACATGGTACTGTTCATAGTGTGCATCCTCTGATGGGTAGAGAGTGTTGTTATCAACCGTTGGTATTCCCATGGCTATGACTGTATCAGTAGTGGTGGAGTAGTCTTTTGTATCATCACTACAAAAACTCTTTCCATAACTAACACTCAAAGAAAATCAGGTAGGTATGCTAGTATCTATTTCAGCCACTTAAGTTTGACCAACAACTAACAATCAACACTTCTTATTTGCCTTTTTGGCAAAATAACCATTTGGGGGGGGGGGGGGGGGGGGAGAGAGAGAGAGAGAGAGAGAGAGTGGACCATTATTAAAAGTAATGTTTGCAATTTCTTATTATTTTCCAGATGCAGCCACTGTGGTAGAACATTCAAGAAATTGAGCTACCTAAATGTTCATATGAGAACTCACACAGGTGGAAAAATATATGCATGTTTAATATGCAACAAAAAATATGTTAATTTTTGCACACTTCGTGTAAGTCAACTTTTATATTACTATATTATATTTCAAAGTTGGAGTTTAACCTTGCATAATTCTGCTGACACTTCCTTTCTGTTTTAGGGGCATATGAAGAGTCACACAAAAGGATCCGAACTAATGTGTCAAGTATGTAACTACCGTTTCCCGGATTACACAACACTATGCCAACATATGATGGAACATACAGAAGAGAGGTATGTCAGTGTCCATGTAAACTACTTGACTCCACTGATCTTGAATGCATTATATAAATAATGTATTGTAATTTTGTTTGCTCTGTTGTAATGTCTTCCACATATAATAAAGTAATATCCCATTACTTGTGAAACAAAATTCAAGCCATATTTTCAAGTTTCTTTGTGAACATTTATAGTGTTAGATGTAAATTGTGGTTTACTTTTGTCAGCCTGCTGCAGAGGTTCCAACCATTCCGATTTAATCGTAATTGTTACGAAAATTGTTTATAATTAAGAGTTTACGATTTGAGTGGTTCGCATTCCGATTTTCATCTGTTTTGCGTCGGCAAAACTCGGCTCTTTATGAGTTTGACAAAAATAAACTGGTTTTGAGCAACACCTTCTAGCATGTCCTTTTAGAAATCGCGAGTAACTTCTACAAACTCGAAAACTTCGTAATACAGCATACGGGGTGAATCCACAAAGGCGTCCATTGTGGGATCTAGACTAGCAGCAGCAACAGAAAATACGTGTCACTTGACTCGTAGCTGCGCCTTTTTGGGAAAATCGTGAAATGTGTGAGTAATAACAAACAATGTTCATCATATATCCCACATCGTTAATCCGTGTTCAGAAGCTGAAGTTCTGTTAGTTTTGTTTTTTATTGCATCGTAGCTCACAGCGATTTCGTGAGTTAGAGTGCTGGGCTGAAGTGTGTGGTGAACATTTTTTATTTGTAAAATAGAGTACTACGAGAAACTCATAAATTAATGTTATCTCGTTGCATCGTTTCTCATAAAATGATGTTTTTGTTGCAAGAAGAATCTACTCCTCGTGATAGTGATGATTATGAATCATTGCGAAAAACACATTTCACAAGGATATCATTGTTTGAGGGCTTTTGCGAAATAACCAAGAATATTAATCTGGAAATAGGTGAAGCTCTATTTTGAGGAAGAAAATTAGGTATTAAGTTTTGCTTCCCCCCCCCCCCCCCCCCAACATACACACACACATTGCTACTGCACTCATCAGAATTATATATTAATACACAGCCCCTATCATCTGTAGTCTTACAGAAACTGTTTTCACAATTTTAGTGATTCCTTATTCACTTACTCCCCTTGGACTTCTTACCCTCCTCCACTCATACATATTAGATCGCATTACTATTTGCCATATTGAAAAGTTGGAACCTCTGCTGCTGTGTGTCAGTAAGGTGTACACACACACACACACACACACACACACACACACACACACACACACATGTAACTAAAGTGTTGGAATAGCCATAGATAGTAGTCTGTGAGCTTTAGTTATGCCTGAGTGAGTGTGTGAATGTATGTGTTTCTTTTTCTGATATATGTGTGTGCATAGCAGTGAAAGAGCTAAATACTGTAGGTTCCCTAGGCCGAGAACTATCCAAAGCACTTTGCTTGTAATTTTTCTGATTGGTAGAGCCAAAGATATTGGCTCCTGAAGATTTCCATTTTTGCATGTGGAATTTTCGAAAATATTTGTGGTACATGTGGACAGATACAATCAAGGACTTTCCATTACCATACATATATTTATTCCTTATTATGTGAACACTTGATCTCCTTTAGCTTTCCATCTGTCTTTCTCCATTCTGCTGTGTAGATTGTAATGAATTGTTACCAGTTGCAAAGAGAGAACAATAAAAGTTCCTTTCATAAGCCCTCCTGATTCTGTAGAGTAATGTGTGCTGCTTTCAACTAACAACAGTTAAAGCAAACTCATTGTTCAGAGCTTCATTGTTATTACTAAGACTAATGTAGGAAACAGGAAAAAATAGTTCAAACTCATTGACATAGGTTGTGTTGTTATGGTCTTCAGTCCGGAGACTGGTTTGATGCAGCTCTCCACCCTACTCTATCCTGAGCAAGCCTTTTCATCTCCTCATAAGAACGGCAACCCACATCCACTTTAATCTGCTTACTATACGAATCTCTTGGTCTCCCTCTGCTATTTTTACCCCCACACACTTCCCTCCAATGCTAAATTTATGATTCCTCGATGTCTAAGAATGTGCCCTACCAAGCGATCCCTTCTTTTGGTCAGGGTATGCCAAAAATTCCTTTTCTCACCAATTCTGTTAAGTACCTCTTCATTAGTTATGCGATCTACCCACCTAATCTTCAGCATTCTTCTGTAACACCACATTTCAAAAGCCTCTATTCTCTTCCTGTCCGCACTGCTTATCGTCCATGTTTCACTACCGTACAAGGCAACACTCCACACAAATGCCTTCAGAAAAGACTTCCTTACACTTGACATAGGTACTTTGTCTATATACAATCTTGTGTTGTCTTGTGGTTTTATTAAAATATGCATTTTTTTAACTCACACTTTCACATCATTTAGCAGTTTATTACATGCTGATGGTGTATCTTTATATTTTCTAAACACCTTAACATTTCAAGCGAACATTGAAAAGGTGTAGGGGATATGTGAGCATTGATCAGTTGAATGTGATTTATTTGTTTTTGACATGCCTAATGCTTTTTTTCCCACATATCCTGAACGAGTAATATCCCAATCACCATAATTTGTAAACACCTCCAATACCAATGGGACAGTCACCATTGTATTTGGAGGAGCTGAAGGTTATTATAAAAACATAAAATGTAAGATACTGATTGAAACTAACAGTTTCTACAGGTAATTGTATTTAAGCTGCTACTTTAGTCTCTGGGCTTTTTTTAATTTCTTTGTATTCTGAAATTTCACAACGCATATACACAATTCCTGTACACAAACAGTTCTAAATCAAAACTCTGTACAGACATGTATTTCTATTACTAGTTATAATAATCTTTGTTATTTTTATAGTATTATTTTCTAAAAGTAAAATAATAATGTTAATTTTTTTCTTTTTTGTAGGCCGTTTCAGTGTAGTGTCTGTGACATGCAATTTCATTCTGCCGCACATATGCGTCGGCATTTAAGAACACATACTGCAAGTGAAAGGGCAGGTAGAGGAACTGGTGAGCGTGTCCTGAGAGGTCGACAGAGAGCATCAGTTATTCGCTTAAGTGCTGAAGAAACGCAGGTCCTCGCACAACGACCACTGGAGCAGGCTGGTTCAGTGTCGGAGAGAGTATTAATAGCATCTGCTGCTGAAAGGGATCGAATAAGTGAAATAAAGGTAATGTCTAAGTTCAGGTTTCAGTGTCAAGTTTATTTTTACCAGCCTAATAAAGCTGATGGTTGGGAATTGAGGAATTAAAGTTTTTTTTAGATCTCACTTGCCTAGAAATTTCAAAGTTGGCCTGAAATTTATTTTATGTACGGGGATAAGTCTATTATCCGCAATTTAGTTATATTTTTGTTTATATTGATAGTACTGTTGTTTTACGTTCGTGATGCACGCTTTGTTTATTTGTTGTTATTTTCAAGCTGCTACGTTAGCTTCGTTGTCGCTGCCGTGCTGTTAATCATGGCTGCTCCGTTGTCTATTTGCATCAAAGAAGAGCATGTACAGTGATACGTTTTTTGTGGGCAGATGGTTTATCGGGCCGAAATCCATAGAAGACTTTCAGTACAGTACGGGAGCAGTGTTTTGCCACAACGAAGTGTGTATGAGTGGATTGAAAAATTCCAAAATGGTCGCACGAGTGTTAAGCACGATGAAGGAGTCGGACGACCGTTTACCACCACAAGTAAAGAAACCATTGAGCGATCACGTGAAATGATTCTCTTAGACAGACGATTAACTATTGATGATGTGGCTCATCGTCTTCAAATTAGTCATGGTTCTGCCTACAAAATTATTCACAACAGACTTGGGTTTCGTAAAGTTTGTACAAGATGGGTCCCAAAACAACTCACACAGTTGCATAAGCAAACACGCCTCAACATCTGCAAAAAACATTTGGATCGCTGTGGTAACGAAGGGCACAACTTCTTAGACAGAATCATTACTGGTGACGAAACATGGATCCATCATTACGAGCCGGAGAGTAAACGGCAGAGTATGTAATGGAAACATCGAAAAGTTAAAGACCCAACCGTTCGCAGGGAAACTGATGCTTACAGTTTTTTGGGATGCATGAGGTCCTGTGCTGGAACATTATGGTGAAAGGGGCACAACAATAAACAGTGTACGTTACAGTGAGATGCTTACTGACAGGCTAAAGCCTGCAATTCAAAGCAAACGCCAAGGATTGCTGTCAGAAGGTGTTGTGTTGTTGCACGACAATGCCCATCCGCATACTGCTGAAACACTCCAGAAACTCAAATTTGAAGTACTGGATCATCCTCCATATAGTCACGATCTTGCCCCTTCTGACTATCACTTGTTTGGTCCACTCAAACAGGCATTAGGGGCCATCGATTTGACTCAGACGAAGCAGTGAAGGAAGCGGTGCATTCCTGGCTCGCAGCTCAACCAAAAACCTTCTTCTATGAGGGCATAAGGAAGCTTGTAGAGCGATGGACGAAGTGCATTGAAAAGCAAGGAGACTATGTCAAAAATTGATGTTCTTGTAAGTTTCATATTTTATTACAATAAAATTTTATAACTAAATTGTGGATGATAATAATTGACTTACCCTCGTATTTGATAGTTCATTTTTCATTGGACATTATTGATTACAGTTAGCCAAATCGTAATTGCTTAACAATCCATTGTTTTCTGGTGTGGAGGAACAAAATGTAGTGTCCTGTATAATCTCATCCTTGGAATCTCTTTAAATTTTAAAAATCTCATTACCGGTGCTTGCTTTGCTGTAGCTCTCTATAAATACAACAAAAACTAATAAATTAAAGAGACAAAGGTAAGAAATATACTTGAGATTGATCCTAGAAAATTCATGGTCCCGTAAAAACAAGACACATTAATCCACTGGTACCAAAATATTAAGGAAAGAGCCAATGGTAATTATTTAAGTGAAAAAAAAAGAATGCTCTGAAATTAGAGACAACTACTAGAGAAAGTCAAATGTACAAGATAGATGCAGCATAACAAGATTCTTTTTATTGACCATACACCATGTCATTTCCAGATATAGCAATGTTACATTAAATGAGTTATTCAGGCAGTTAAGGGAAATGGCAATGTGGTTGTGATGGGGGACTGAAATTGTAAAAGGAAAAAGAAGACAAGGAAGAAAAAGTATAAAATAGAAAAGAAATAAGTTGTTGCCTGATATACTTTTCACAGAGCATAAAAGGGTAATGAAAGAAGGTTGTATATGTGCAAGAGACCAGGAGATAACAGACAGCACCAGATCAATTTTATAATGGTAAGACATAATTTCAAAACCAGGTTTTAAACTGTGAGGCATATATCCAAGGACAGAGATAGACTCCAAACCATAACTTATTGTGAAATTCCAGCTTGTTGGGTTGTTTAGGAACAACAGCTTCTTTACGGTTTATTGTTAACTATTACAAAACATCCAAAGTTGCATAAAATGTTTTTTTATTGACAACTAGTTTTGGACTGGCCTCAGTCCATTTTGAAGTCCTCAAAGTAAGTGTAATCTTTAATATACAAGAAGGCATATCATCAAATTTACAGAAACAAAAAGTATTACTTTCATTGACGTTGATGCCTGGTGTTAATGAAAGTAATACTTTTTGTTTCTTTTAAATTTGATTATATGCCTTCTCGTGTATTAAAAATGAAACTGACTTTAGAAAGGGCACAGGCGAGCCCAAAACTACTCTTCAATACAAAACAATATTTTATGCAACATTGGCTGGTTTGAAGTAGTTAACATAATTTACTGATTATGAACTGTGGATTAAAACTGAAGAAACTGAAAAATAGGAAAATAAATAAGGATATAGACCCTGTATAAATTAAAGGCACCTGAGGTGGTTGCAAGTGTGAGGGAGCACTAGACGATTGACCGAAGCGGAGGAACTAATACAGTAGAGGATGAACAAATAGCTTTGAGAGATGAAATAGTGAAGGTCTCAGAGGAATAAATAGCTAGAAAGACAAGGCTTAGTAGAAATCCTTGCAACACAGGAGATATTAAACTTGATTGTTATAAGGAAAAAAATGGAAATGAAATGGGGGCAAAAGTAAGTAGACAGCTAAAAAATGAGGTTGATCAGGAAGAGCAAATTAGGTTAGCAGGAGTGGCTGGAGGAAAAATGAAATTCCATAGAAAGGTGTATAACTACAGAAGAGAGAGATACTGCCTACAGTAAAATAAGGGACATATGGAGAGCAGAAAAACAACTATATTAATATCAAGAGCTCAGATGGCAAACCAGTACCAAGCTAAGAAGGGAAAAGTGAAAGCAATATATAGAGGGTCTGTACAAGGGAAAAGAACTTTAAAGGTAGTATGGTAGAAGTTGTGGTTGTGGTGGTGGTGGTGGTGGTGGTGGTGGTAGATGATGATACAGGAGATACTATACTAAAAGAATAATTTGACAGAGTACTGAAAGATTTGTTTGGAAACAAGGCTTCTGGAGTAGATGCTATTCCCTGTTAACTACTGATATCATTTCTAGTCGTGAAAAACCTGTTCCGCATGGTGTGCAAGATGTAAAAGACAGGAATATAACCTCAGACTTGCAGAAAATCTATCAGTGTAATAAGTTACTATTGCAAAATACCAACGCTAATTGTTTACAGAAAAACTGGTAGAATCTGATCTCTAGAAATATCAGATTTAGGAGAAATGTTGGAACACATGAGGCAATACTCGCCTTAACACTGAACTTAGAAGAATCCTTAAGGAAAGGCAAACCTATATTTATAGATGTTGTAGAGTTTGAGAAAGTTTTTGGTAGGGTTGACTGGAATACAGTCCTCCAAATTCTGAAGCAAGCAGGGGTAAAATGTGGGGAATGAAAATTTATATTTAATTGTACAAAAATCAGGCAGCAGTTAAAAGGGTCTGCGCGGATAAGAAAAGTGCTACCCACACCCGCAAGGCCCATATCCGCATCCGCAATTTCGTCATCCGCATCTTCAGATATTAAAGTTTCGAATGGGTAACAGTAACACATATCAGTATTTAAAACCATGTATGTAATGATATAATTATTGTTAGTGTCATTTCTGAGACAACTTAACTACTTTTGACTCCTCGAATCATGGTAACTGTTATATACCTACTCCAAAACAGGCTGTTCCGAACTCGAAAACATAGGCGCTTCAGAGCCCATGTGGTGGAAGCTCTAAATCAGCTGTTTAATACAGGCATCTTCATAAATTTCAGTGGTTAAAACTAATCAGCATGGAATTTTCTATGTTTAGATAAAGAAAGAAAAGAAGTGGGTCTTTTGGAGTTTTACATAAGTGACACTTTACTTTACCCATATTAACACACAAGAGGTTATGTGATACAAAGCAAAGCATGTCATTTCAAACATTAAAACTGCCTTCTACTTCTAATTGGTAACTGTCAGCAAAAAGAAACACCGTCGGCTGCAGCTACGGCAAGCATATACAATCTAACAGTGTGTCCCTTCCTAAATACGTTACATTCACTGTAACTGTATCTGATTATGAAAGTTGCTATAAAATGCTATTGTCAATACTTACTACTTCCATCACCATTTATCTAATATGTAGACGTGAATTTTTGTTTGTATGTTTGTTCCTATTTTATGCACGGCTCTACCACTCATTCAGTTGCAATGAAACTTTGCCAACAAATTGCTTGCACTTTCGCGACGGTATTGCCATAATTAAATAACTGTAAGCCACATAGTTCAGGAGATATGCTACCACATCAATAAGAAATTGTGTCCGCTTGAGAAACCCACATCCACACGCAAATTCCAACGGTAAAATGTCTTTGTTGACAAGATTGATAAGTTTTTCGGCTGCGGTTGTCTTCAAATATGGCGGAACTTCAGAAACTTTTGCATCTGTCTTTGTATTTAAATAAGTAATTATGCTACTTTGTCCTGTCTCACATAAATGTTTCAGAAACTTTGAAGTTCCGCTTTTGTGTCCAGTGTAAGAATATTATTTTTTACTTGCAAACAGGCCACTACATCATTGCATACCTGCCAACTCTCCCGATTTACACAGGAGTCTCCTGATTTTTCACTTTTTCTCCCGCCTCCTGATTTTGCCATTATTTCTCCTGATTTTTAGCTTTTATCCTGAAACCGAAGATGTTCTTTGTCCAATTGTTAAGTCCTTTGTTCATTTAACAGTTATATAAATACGCATGGAAATTGATAGAAATTAGGAGTTGCGCGTGACTTGTATAACGATTATTTCTGCACGTACTTGCAAATACTCGTGTAGAGTTTCGATGTTTTACTCTTTCTGAATTCGATATTTTGTCATTGCACATAAGCGAAATCACTTCCAAGGCTTTTAATTTTAAATCTGTGGTAACCTTTTGAGTGGATAGTTAGGATCATCAGTTCCATATGTGAAATGCAGAAAGGCAACTTTCGTGTAAACAGCTATTTTACGTGATTATGGGATTTCAGTTCGGTGGTGTGTGTTCCAGTATGGCAAAAAATATAACTCCTTTTTTAAGCAGTTTTTGGAACATTATTTGTATTTTGTACTTTTTGTCAATGTGATACTCCACATCACATGGTGGAAAAAGCGACGTACCAGAATACGTGCAGAGAGAATAAAAAGTGTGTGAGAAACAGTAAGAGACTGAAATTGCTGAGAAAAGTGACAGTGATCACGTGATACATGCAGAGTGCTTATTTACATTGTTTATTTTAGACTATGGCTTTCCAATTAAATACAATGATCATGTGGGTCACTTGTTCCATAAATGTTCCCAGGTAGCAGTATAGCGCAAAAATACAGCTTTGAACTTTTTTGTTTCAATCAAAAAATGGATCACTTCACCTGGACTGGCTACAAATAAAGATGTAATCAACTTTTCGGCTAATTAAAGTGTTTTTGTAGCCATTATGAAGTGTTGTGAGATGATAGGAAAAGGCTAAAATCAGTTATCTTACGGTTTGTAGAAAAGTGCGCCGCTGTTTTTGATAGAACATATCTCATTTTTTGAAGAATCTCCCGATTTCTTAAACTGGATCTCCTGATTTTTACATTTTGAAGGTTGGCAGGTATGTCATTGATATTTTCATTGCCATCAAATATGTATCCAATTTTTTTTTTTTTTTTTTTTTTTTTTTCCAAATTGACGGTTTCAATTTGTTTTCCTTCACTAATGTGAAATCACCTCTTTTCACGTTACACGATATAGTATACACTGATGTGTTCATTTTAAGAAAGAATTGACACTGTATTCACTACGCTATACATTGTCACTCAGTCAACGGAAGGCAGCGGAAATTTGGAATGGAACCTCTGGTGGGCAGTGGGCCAGTTTGCCACCCAGAAAGCACTTGACAGACCGCAGACAAGACACGGTTGTGTAAACGGATTAGGCGCTTGTCCCTCAGGTACAGCTACATCCCCTGTGGCCAGGGGATGAGGAAAACAGACTTCTGCTTTACTGGGTCCTGCAAGGATTCAAAGAATGTCCACAGGCTTGAAGTTTGCACCTGACATTTCAACAGACGTACTGTGCAGATACCTCGCTCTTTATCTGCATATAAAACGCGGTATCCACGTCACTCACGATTTTATCCACAAAGTAAGAAATACTACTGATATCTGCGGATAAATCTGCAGATATCCGCATCTGTGCAGACCTCTAGAGTTATAGGAGTCAAAGGGCATGAAAGGGACTCATTGATTGAGAATGTAGTAAGACAGGGTTTCAGTGTTTGGCCAATATTATTCAATCTGTAAATTGAGCAAGATGTGCAGGAAAGGAGAATTTTGGTGAAATAAGTGTAGTTAGGGAGAAGAAATAAAAACTTTGCAGTTTGCCGGTGTCATTGAAGAGCATTGACAGTGACTTGAAGGATCAAATAAGAATACATCAACAAGACCAAAACAAGGGTAATGTAATGTAGTCTAAGAAAATCAGGTGATGCTGAAGAAATTAGGTTATGAAATGAGGCAGTAGAAGTTTTAGATGAGTTTGGTTATTTGGGTTGTAAAATGGTGCTCGATACAGAGTTCAGACAAAAATGAGAGTCTTTTGAAGTTAGGTGTTTACAGAAAAGAATATTAGACAAGTTCATCAACCAATTAATGAGGTGGTACTGAACATAATTTCGGAGAAAAAAAATTGTGGCATGTCTGGAATAAAGAAGGGATCAGTTGGTAGGACACTTTGAGATTTCAAGGAATCGTCAATTTAGCATTTGAGGGAAGTGGAGGGAGGAATTGCCGAGGAAGGCAGAGGTAGAAAGAGGAAGTCTTCAGACTGAAGACGACGACGACAACAACAACAACAACAACAGTGCTGACAGTCATGGTAAATAGGTACATTTGGGAAGGTAATCGGTAGCATCACCTCTTCAATAGACATGAATGTCATTTGTTGTGAAATACTGTCACAAGGCAAGCACACTAATATTTTACTTATGGTTGAGAGGCCATATGTTATGGTGTTCTATGCTTTGCTTTTGGTCATTTTAAGTAATGTGCATTTTAATCTAGGACAATTTTTAAAGTAAGAGAAACTTTATTTATGAACATCATACCACAAATTGAGATACACACATTTTTCACTATTTAATATTTAAGTCCTGGCACCAGCTTTTTGATGCCAGTATCAGAGACCTTATAAACTTAAGCAACGAGACAATTAAGACAGCCTCTCTCTCTCTCTCTCTCTCTCTCTCTCTCTCTCTCTCTCTCTCTCTCTCTCTCTCTCTCTCTCTCTCTCTCTCTCTGAGTCATCAGTGGAGCTGCTCACTTTAACACTAAGTAGCTTGAAATGTGCTCACCTTACTTAATGAAATTTTAGTAGGTTACAAGTGCATAATACTGTTACTGGACATCTCAAGTTACAGATTTTTTCAGATTTTTCTTAGACACATTTTTCTCATCTTGGGAGGGACATATATAACAGTAACCATGGGTTCTTTATGAAGGTGTCTTGGGGTAGTACAGTGACACCCAGCAGAAATGCCGCTAAGTGTCAGGATGGAGTTGATGGAACCTGTGGAAATATATGTGTAGTGAACCAGAATTAAATATTGCAGATTTTTTATTGCAAAGTTTATAAGTATCCTTTGGCTGTGAAATATGGTGAAAGGTTCTACTGAACTGTGCTTCAGAATCAGCCAGCCAATACTGCAGCATGTGTAGTTGTTTTTCCTGCAACCTGCTGTCACTGCTGTTAGACCCGCAGTGATTGGAACACCATCACCAAGCGTACTCATTTTCTGCCTGACACAGTGTTCCAGAAGCTGTGATGGCCCCCTTTGTTGATCCCAGCCCCACTAGGTTAGGCCATATTGCAAAGTGATGCCTTGGTGCTGAACTGGAACATTGTTGTTCTGATTCTCTTCTACAGCAAACAGCTGCTAGTGCAAAAAGCACTCCTAAGTAATTATTATTGCATTGGTCATTATCAGTATGATCATTTTCAATGGCAAAAATGGGCTGAATAAGTGCAGGGCAGTCGTGGTGTTTATTAGGCTGGCCACTATTTGTTATGATCAAATATGATTTGAATCTTTTCCCCACTGTCAGCGATCCTTTGGATTCACATTTGTTTAATGGAAGGATCAAATCCCGGTGCCAGTGCAGTTTTAATTTGGCAGGAAGTTTCATAACAGCACACACATTGCTGCAGAGCGAAAATATCATTATGGAAACTCGCTGATCTGAAACTGCATACTAGACTAGAATTTGAACACAACTAAGTATATGGCATTATTTCTTGCCAGTTTCTATTTGTCAAAAGAATTTTAAATGGGGTATGTATGTTTGATTGCCTTTTGTCCGATAACATTCATTGCTAAGACGATACTTTGTAGTCAAAGCTTTTACTACTTTGTTATAAGTGCCACACCATAACATAGCGCATTATTTCAGTATCTCCTAAATGTGCTCAGTGGAAGCTCATTCTGTTAATAACATGTCATTTTTTGTTTTTACAAGCTTTCATTGCCCTGCCACCTCTTGTCATAAAATACCTCTACAAAGGACCCTCATGGTTGGCCATGAGTGTAGCTAATAAACCTGATAATAAAATGAAGATTTTCATTAAATTCAAAGCTGAAGTTGATCTAAACAAAAGAGTTGGTCCTTATGTTCCTTGCTACAAATTGTCTGACTTAGGATTGAGACATTGAAGGATAAGTACAGGCCTGTGAGCATCTAATAGTGATATGGTTGTATAGCATTGTCTGTCTCAAGATGTAACAGTCTTACGTAGTGCTAAATTCACAGATCTATGAAATTGGCTTTTGTCTTAACATAGTCACAGAAGTATGTGTTTCGGTGCTTGTGTGCTTGTGTGTGTGAATGTGTGTACATTTTCTAGAAAAAGATAAAGAACTTGATATATGTCAGGTATTGTTTTGTGTTCTCTATTTCTGTGTGTCACACTTCAGCCTTCTATAGGTAAGTTGCAGCATTTTTGGTTATTTTAACATATTCTTATTTGATTTGCAAGTAAAGTAAGACATCCACAGTAGAGGTGAGTACATTATGTAACTTGTCTCTTTTGACGACAGTGAAAACTACATAATCTCTAGGATATTGTTAATTTGATACTCGAGTCACATTGGTTAAATAAAAGTATAAAACTTGTAACATAGTGACTACTTTTAGTTGTAATTATATACTTGATATGCTTACTGTATTCATTTTGTTGGTATAATTTTATATTAATAAATATATATTCACTTTTAATTCAGGATCCTCAACAGCGGTACAAGACGGAGCCTTTATATGCTAACCAATGCAAATACTGCCCAAAGAGCTTTAAGAAGCCTTCAGACTTGGTACGCCATGTGCGTATTCATACTGGTGAACGTCCATATCAGTGCAATTTCTGCAATAAGTGCTTCACTGTGAAATCGACATTAGACAGCCATCTAAAGACTCATGGCGGACAGAAAACATTTTCGTGTCATGTATGTGGCTTTTTCTTTTCAACAAAGGGAAGTCTAAAAGTACATATGCGTCTTCATACAGGTAACATATATATATATATATATATATATATATATATACACACACACTACAGTTACAATCTATTCTTTCTATGAACAATGTTATATAAATACAAGATGTAGTTTTCATTTATATCATACCTGTCTTCTTCAGTCGAAAGAATTGATCAAACTCCTATGATTTTGTAATGTTTACAGTGAGGTATTACTATTTGCTTACTTCATATCTCCTGATAGTAAATTTCCAATAAGTGTGTGTTATCATTTTCAAGAAATATTAATTTCAGAATCCTTCGGCATAATTTTGCATCCCCACCTCCTCCCACTCTTTTCTTTTTGCCTTGGGTCAATGCTGTTAGCATGATAGGGACTATTTATGACATAGCTCAAAAATTAACCAATTGTTTTACAAAAAATAGTGTATTTGATGGAATGTTTCCAAATCTTAAATAGCGTGGCCAACGGAGACAATTCATGGGTTGGTCCAAACTATTTTCCATTGGTGGAAACAGTTCTTAAACTCTTCTAAAGTTACTCTGTTTAGTGCTTCCAGTGGTGTTCTTTTAATTTTTACAAGGTCTTACAAACACTTTGAGATTTCTTTCCATTCTTAAGAATTAAAAAATCGTTGGCCGGATCCTGTCACTCAATCCTTTGTCTACACACAAAAAATCCC
Organism: Locusta migratoria; assembly: GCA_026315105.1. Lineage (NCBI taxonomy): Eukaryota > Metazoa > Arthropoda > Insecta > Orthoptera > Acrididae > Locusta > Locusta migratoria. Next base: position 116,683,947 of record CM048744.1, on the reverse strand, counting down.
ATCTCCTCATTGCCATTATATGGGTGTTTCTTGTCAATGCTTCATGTAATTCCTTTAGCACTTATTGGTTGTAATGTTGTAAATCTGGTACATTGGAGAACAAATTCACAGTAAGTAATCCTCTTGACAAACTAACATTGGATCTTCCTTGCCCTTTTTTTTTTCTTATTGATTGCATTATCCACTGGCTAGATAATTGCTTGGTTTCTGGGTCATACACATAATAGCATGAAGACTTTTGCCTTAAAATCCAGATCAGTTTATAACTGCTTTCAATTTGTAGTACAAGCACAAACAGGACAAAAACAAAAAGGGAAACAAGATGGACACCACAGTTGCTTCTGCACCACCACTACCCTCCACCTCTGCTTCTGAGGTGGAGATTCTTGCATCCGCCGATGACCTCACTCTCAAGAATGCCTTAGATGTAATGAACGTAGAAGCAGATATGTCTAAACCGGTGGATGCATGTGATGAAGTGTAATTAGCCCTCTCCAATCATTCATGCCTTTCGAGCTGTCAGAAAATGTCATCCTCCAGTGGAAATGCGGCGGTTTCCCCCCACCTAGCTGAGCTGTGACAACATCTGCTTTCTGCATTGTCCTTTAGGAAACCTGGTTTCCGGCAATGCGGACCCCTGCCCTTCATGGCTATAGGGGATACTTTTGCAATTGTAGCATGTATAACAGGGTCTCAGGTGGAGTGTACATATATGTCCTTACCCATACCCCTTCATACACCTTTAGAACCTGTGGCTGTCAGGGTAAGAACAACACAGGAGATTACGATCTGCAGTCTCTACCTCCCTCCAGATGACGATGTCTCTCTGAATGTTTTGGCTGCAGTTATATTGCAACTCCCACCACCTATCTTGCTGTTGGGGGACTTTAATGCCCATAATCCATTGTGGGTTGGTGCCACGATTTCTGGCCGTGACAGAGTTGTCGAGGACTTACTTTCTCAACTCGACCTTGACCTCTGCCTCTTTTATTTGCTGGTGTCTCCACACATTTTAGTATGGCCACTAATTTTTAGATCTGGAGCCACAGCCTTCTGCCTGGAGAGTTCATGATGACTTGTGTGGTAGTGATCATTTTCTGATCTGTCACTTCCGCAGGGTGCCTGCCCAGGTGGGCTTTTAAGTATGGCTAACTGGGAAGGTTACATATCTGCTGCCATTGTTGCACCTCCCATACTCGACAACACTGATGTCGTGGTAGAGAGAGTAACTCGTACCATTGTTTCTACTGCCAAAGCAGCAATTTCTTGATTGTCCGGGTGCCCATGGGAAAAGACTTTTCTATGGTGGTCACCGGAAGTCGCTGAGCCTATTACAGGTCACAGGCGGGTTTTACAGCGATACAAGCGGCACCCCTCTCTGGAACACCTTATCAGTTTTAAATGGCTCTGCACCCATGTTCGTCATTTAATTAAAAGATGAAATCAGGAGTTTTGGGAGACGGGTACCACCACATCACAGGTCTGGAGCAGGGTCAGGTGCTTAAAGGGATACGAATGGAGTTATATGTACGGACCCAGCCAAGCTTGCAGAGATGTTTGCTGAGCATTACGGGTGCACCTCTGCCTCTGCGAACTACATACCGGGCTTCCATACATTAAAGGAGCAGCTAGAACGTCAGCCCATCTCCTTTACCATCTGGGATTTCCTTAATGTCCCAACACGGCACCTGGGCCTGATGGAATCCATGCCCAAATGCTGAGACATCTCGCTCTCTCCAATCAAAACTGGTACGACTGGGTTTTCTCATCGCAGTGGTGGGAGAGTGTAATCATCCCGGTGGTCAAACCTGGCAAAAACCCTGGTCATGCTGATAGCTATTGGTCCATCAACCTGACCATATCCTACGTAACCTGTTGTAGTGTATGGTCAGTTGGCGATTGTGCTGGATTCTCGAGAAGGGGAGCTTACTGGTTCTATGCCAAGGTGGTTTCCGCCAGGGCCACTCTACCATCAATAATCTGGTGTACCTCGAGTCCATAATCCACACAGTGTTTTCCAGGCCAGGCATCCGTCTTCTTCGATATGCACAAGGCATATGAAACAACCTGGCGACACCACATACTCGGCACTTTATACGAGAGGGGCCTCCGGGGCTCACTCTTGATTTTTTATAAAAAAACATTTTAGCTGTCTGTACCTTTTGTGTTCAAGTTGGTGCCTCCCATAGCACCTCTCGTGGGCAGGAAAATGGGGCTCCTCTGGGCTATGTATTGAGTGTTCCCTTATTTTTAGTAGCCATTAATGGCTTAGAAATTGCAGTTGGGTTGTCAGTATCCCCTTTCCTCTTTTTGTTGGGAAGAGCCGACAAGCAAATGTTACGATCGCACTTCGAAAATGAATGGGCATCGTTTAATTCTGGGACTATGGATGTAGAGGAATTGTGGACTAAATTTGTGCATTGTTAATAAAGGGTTAGAGAAATATGTGCCAGTAAAGACGATTAAGGATGGAAAAGATCCACCGTGGTATAATAATAATGTTAGAAAGCTGCTGAGAAAGCAAAGGCTGTTGCACTCTCGAGTCAAAAAAAGAACACGCAAATGATGACAGGCAAAAGTTAGTAGAGATTCGTGCGTCTATAAAAAGATCGATGCGTGAAGCATACAATAATTATCACAGCCATACCTTAGCAAAAGATCTTTCCGAGAACCCGAAAAAATTCTGGTCCTATGTAAAATCGATAAGCGGGTCAAAGCCCACTGTCCAGTCACTAGTTAATAATTCCGGGGCAGTAATAGAAGAAAGCAAACGGAAAGCTGAAGTTCTAAATTTAACCTTTAAGAAATCTTTCACGCAGGAGGACCGCACAAATATACCATCATTTGATCAACGTACTAATTGCGAAATGGGGGACATAGCAATAGGTATTTCCGGTGTAGAGAAGCAGCTGAGAGAGCTAAATACGAAAAAGTCTGCTGGTCCGGATGGAATACCAGTTCGTTTTTACAAAGACTATTCTGCGGCATTGGCCCCCTACTTAGCTTGCATTTATAGCGAATCTTTAATTCAGCGCAAAGTTCCTAGTGATTGGAAAAAAGCGCAGGTGACTCCCGTGTATAATAAAGGAAAGAGAACTGACCCATACAATTACAGGCCAATATCGTTGACATCGGTTTCATGTAGAATTTTGGAGCATATTCTCAGTTCGAATATAGTAAATTTCCTTGAAACGGAAAAGCTTCTTTCCATGAATCAGCACAGGTTTAGGAAACATCGTTCATGTGAAACTCAGCTTGCCCTTTTCTCACATGACATCTTGCGAGCCATGGACGAAGGGCAACAGGCGGATTGTGTTTTTCTCGACTTCAAAAAGGCGTTCGACGCGGTGCCACACTGCAGACTGCTAACGAAGATACGAGTTTATGGAATAGGTTCACAGCTTTGTGACTGGCTGGAAGACTTCCTAAGTAATAGAACGCAGTACGTTGTTCTCGACGGCGAGTGTTCATCAGAGACGAGTGTATCGTCAGGCGTGCCCCAGGGGAGTGTGATAGGACCGCTATTATTTTCTATCTATATAAATGATCTGATGGACAGAGTAAGTTGTAATTTGCGGCTGTTTGCTGATGATGCTGTGGTGTATGGGAGGGTGTCGTCTGTAACTGACTGTAATAGCATACAGGATGACTTAGACAAAATTTCTAGTTGGTGCGAAGAATGGCAACTAGCTCTCAATGTAGAAAAATGTAAGGTGATGCGCATGAGTAGGAAAAACAATCCTATAATGTTCGAATACAGCATCAGTAGTGAGCTTCTTGATGCGGTCGCGTCGTTCAAATATCTAGGCGTAACATTGCAGAGCGATATGAAATGGAACGAGCATTTAAGGACAGTTGTGATAAGGCAGACAGCCGACTTCGGTTTATTGGGGGAATTTTGGGAAGATGTACTTCACCTGTAAAGGAGACCGCATATAAAACGCTTGTACGACCACGTCTTGAGTATTGCTCAAGTATTTGGGACCCGCAGCAGATCAGTTTGAAGGAAGACATAGAGGCGGTTCAGAGTCGAGCAGCTAGATTTGTTACCGGTAGGTTCGACCAATGTGCGAGTGTCACGGAAATGCTCCGGCAACTCAATTGGGGAGCGCTGGAAGAAAGATGACGTTCTTTTCGTGAATTTCTGTTAAGTAAATTTAGATGGCCGGAATTTGAAGCTGAGTGTAGTACGATCTTGCTGCCGCCTACATAAATTTCGCGTAAAGATCACAAAGTCAAGATAAGAGAAATTAGGGCTCGTACGGAGGCATATAGGCATTCTTTCTTTCCTCGTTCAATTTGGGAGTGGAATAGGAAAGGAAATGCCTAGTAGTGGTACAGTGTACCCTCCGCCACGCACCTTACGGTGAATTGCGGAGTATGTATGTAGATGTAGATGCTGACGACTTCTGTATCTATTTTAGCTCCTCCAGCACCCAAGTTGCTGAACGCAGATTGCAGGGAGCCATTCGGAAGGCACAGTCCTGCTCCTGACCGCAGCTTCCAGTTTTCAGCGGCCAAGACGAGTGTTATGCACTTCCGTTGGTGCCGGACTGTTCACCCTCACCCCGAACATTATCTTGATGACCACTTACTTGACATAGTGGAACCACATTGGTTTTCAGGGATGGTTTTTGACACCTGGCGGATGTGGCTTCCCCACATTTGTCAGCTGAAATGGTGGTGCTGGTGACATCTCAGTGTTCTTCGCCATCTGGACCATATCACTTGGGGTGCTGATCACTGCACACTGTTGAGACTTTACACGGCACTGGTACAGTTGCAACTTGACTTTGGGTGCCTTGCCTATGGTTCAGTATCACCTTAGGCATTGCACTTGTTGGACCCTTTTCACCAATGTAGGGTTTGGATCATGACAGGTGCCTTCCGCACCAGCCCTGTGAACAGCTTACATATGGAGGCCGAGATCCCACCTTTGCGGATCCACTGTCAATAACTGCTTGCGGCCTATGCAGCCCACATGCATACTCGTCAGGTCACCCGAACCTTTGTCTGCTTTTTTCTAACGTGGTTGTCCGTCCTCACTGACGACGACCCAGATCAAGTCATACAATCGCTTTTCGTGTCTGGTCCCTTCTGCCTGAGCTTGAGTCTTTCCATCATCCTTCTCCTTATTAGGCCTGCACGCGTACACCCCCGTGGTGCATGCCAAGGCCGCATTCTTGACTGAAGTTGGTCCACAGACCCAAAGATTCAGGTCCTCCAGAGGTACTCAGCTGTCAGTTCTTTGCTATTGTAGTTAAGTGTACCAGATATGGCGTGATCTACGCAGGCGGTTCCATGGTTGAGGGCCACTTTGGCAGCCATATTGAACAGCACTCTGCCTGATGGCTGTAGTGCAGAGCTGGTGGCCATTTACCGAGCTCTCTAGCATGTAAGGTTCTGCTCAGGTGAGTCTTTCGTTATGTTTAGCGAGTCCTTGACCTGCCTTAGATCTCGGGACCAGTGCTACCCTCGTTACCCCCCTGGCTTTAGCCATGCAGATCTGTTTTGCCCTTGACCAAACCAGTTCGTCAGTGGTGTTTGTCTGGTCTCCAGATCATGTTGGTGTCCCGAGCAATGAATATGCCAACAGGCTTACTAAACAGGCTGTTGACAAGCCTGTGCTGGATATCAGCCTAACGCCTTCTGATCTCCGGTCCATTTTGTCCAAACGGATTTCTACGCTTTGGGATACTGAGTGGCGTATCCTGACCATGCCCAACAAACTTCGGGCTGTAAAGGAGACCATGGCTGTCTGGTGTTCCTCCATGCAGGACTCTGTAGTCCAGTGCCGGCTCCGCATTGACCATACTTGGCTCTGCCATGGCCATCTCCTTCATGGTGAAGACTTGCCCGAGTGTCACTGTGGCTCCCACGTGACTGTAGCCCATTTCTTGCTGGATTACCCTATTTTAGCCACCTTGTGGCAGGATTTTAATTTTCCTGTTGCTTTATCAGATGATTTATGTGACGATGCCACAATGGCTGATTCAGTTTTAGTTTTATGCATGCCTGGGGGTTTTATCGTTCTCTGTGAAGCTTTGCTTCAGTTCACCATCTGTGTTCCCCTTGTCACCTGCCCTCTGATTGGGGACTTCCTAGTGTTGCTATGTGGTTGACCCTTTCTCTTTTTAATCTTAGGTTGGTTAATCACAGTCATCGGTTTCATTGTATTGTTTCCTTTCATTGGTGTGTGTGTGTGTGTGTGTGTGTGTGTGTGTGTGTGTGTGTGTGTGTTGACTTCGTACACATTTTACTGGCTTAGTGGGATTTTCCTCCCATTGTTTTTTTTTTTAATTTCGGGTGTTTTTATCTTGTGTTGGTGCTTTTTTTGTGCCGCCCTGTGATTGATTGGGGGATGACAGCCTCCATAGTTTTATCCCCCTAAAACACAAAACCAACCATTTTTATGTAGAATCTGTCATATACTCAACTTGTTCAGTGTAGTCACTTGTTCTGGTTTTATTTGTACCAGCAAAAACTGGAAGAAAAAGACTAAAAATTTGTTTGAAACAATGTTTACAGTGTGTTTTCCCTTTTTCAGAGCTGTTAATAATCCATAGCTCTTTCATTAATTATAATGTATGTACTGTTAACTATGTCAGTTTCTATCATGATACTGTTTGCAGCTTAGGCTGCTTGTTCATTTTCTTTGCCTCGTGTAGATAATTTGGAATTAATACAACTACTTCTATTGGTCCATTTCTGTTCAAAAACTCCATCTATTAACTGCACTTGAATTTTCATTACATACCTTAACCAAAAAGAAGAAAAACACATCTAGCTAATACTACGAACATTACTAAGAATATGTTGTCAGAATTTTTTAACGGTCTCCTTCTATTGTTAATTGTGATTCAAAAAAAGGATGTGAATTCTCAAGATTTCTTGAAAATGAGTTACTATAACTAACAGCAATAGGTACTCATGAACAAAGATTTTATGTATGTGCAGTCACAATGGAATAGCAATTAAAGTGCAGGTTATCAAGAAAGAAAGAAAAATATGAAGATATCAGCACCAAAATTTTACCCTTCTTGGTTTTAGGAAACTTTTCCAAATTCTAGAGTCAAGTAATACATTTATTATTCTGAAATAAATTCTAGAAGTAAATGTATATCAAGTGTATTCGATTGCCTTTTTAATAATAGAGTACTGCCTGGTCTTAAAACTGTGTTAATGCTGCATTCATGTTTTTTTTCCTCTAGGAGCTAAACCATTCAAATGTCCAGTGTGTGATGCAAGATTTCGCACATCAGGTCACAGAAAAGCTCATCTTGCATCGCATATTAAAGAAACCAGTAGACTAAACAGGCAAAGGAAGCAAAATAAACTTAGGGTTATTGCACAATCTGTGAAGGATGAAGAGAAAAATTCTGAAAATACAGTACATGAAAGAGAGCTGCACCAGGTAGATAATGAAAATGTAGACACAGATTTGAACACGTCAACATTTTTAGTTACTGGAGATGGTTCCCAAGTTGTAAATAATTTTCAGTTTCAACTAGCTGATAGCTTTCAAATAGATACTTCAGGCAATTTGATACCAACACAGGCCTTACAGCTGGATGAAGCCATTCTACAACAGATCCAAGCTTCAAATATTATTATTCAAGCACCAGGAACAGAACAAAGTGTTTGTCAGGAAACATTTCAAGTGACAACTGATGATAATAATTTGGGTACTGTACGTTTTGAAATACCTTTCATAAATGTTCAACAGACAACCTCAGATACTGTGGCAACCACTGGTGACATTGTTTTTAATGTTGAAAGTGAATTAGATGTTGATGTTGACAACAGTGCTGCTTCTACAACTTCCTCTTCAGCTTCACGCTTCAGAGTCAGTGATAGTCGCAAAGGTGGCAGGTCTCTTGTGCCCGTTGGTGGTCAGAAGAAAGCGGATGATGATTTCTTTGTATATCATGACTGCCAGGTATGTGGTAAATGGTTCTCAAAACCAAGTCAGTTACAACGACATGCCCGTATTCATACAGGAGAGCAGCCCTTCCAATGCACAGTATGTAACAAAAGATTCAATCAAAAGGATACTTTGAGTATACATTTAAAAAGTCACACAGGAGAAAGGCCATTTTCATGTCAGTATTGTGATTATTCCTTCACACAGAAAGGTAACTTGAAGACTCACATTAAGCGTGTTCACAGATTCAGTTGTTCTGAGCTTGGGACAAAAGGTCCACCTACACCCAAATCAGTTATTAAATTGAAACCTTCAATAAACACTGAGAATGATGTGGATAAAAGCCTAGATCTCGACAGAGTTGTCGACGACTTGTTTCCTCAGATGAACAGTACTTTCCTTACAGACCCTTAATATGTAAATTGTTGCATGTTGATTACATGCATTTTCCAGTACAAATATTGTTTACATCATATATGATGATACAACTGCCGTAAATATTTATAAAGATAATGCATTTGCAGATTATGTAAATTTGTATTGTAAATATATTTTGAAATTGTAAATTTTCTTTGCTGTTTATTTATAAAGTAATTTTTGTTACTTTTATTGTATTTACTTAAAAAGAATTTGCTATTAAATACTTTTACATTAATGAAATGTGTTTGTAAATTGCTTATAAACATCGTGAACATGTATTTCTGTAATTGTTATATAACTGTAATAATTATTACCTGAAATTTCCTATTTCTGTGTTGGAATACCCAAAGGAATATTCTACACAAAACTTGGGAGTTTCTGTTAATCTGCAGCTTGTTTGGTATGAGTGATGTATTACTTAATTTGTCTTTCACTTTTTAATATTCCTTCATTTTTTTCACCGGTGCAAAATTTAGCCATATCCTTAATACTCCAAATTAATTTACCAGTTTCAACAACTGCAGCCTTTGGTATCTGTAATTATAAGGTGCAGAAAAAAATTTACTGCCTCCTTGAGGTACATATTTTTACTGCAATTGTTTGTTGCTGATAAACATGCACCTTTTGATTTAACTGGTAAAATGAGAAAACCCAATGTATAGTGGGAGTACTGGTATTTTAAGGTCTCTCAGTACCTCTGTTACTACTACTGACATCTAGTGTTAAGTTTTTGTAATTAATCTCATCATAGTGTCTACTGTAATGTCCACTCTGTTAGGGACTACACAACCCTTCGCGATGTTGGAACCGGACACACTATCTTTAGTCTATGATACTACTACTACTACTACTGTACTGGGGTTAATACTTTATGGCATTTTACAACATTTAATGCCTGAATCTGAGGAAATCATCTTGGAATTACTTTTTATTGCCAATATCTTACTCAATGGAAACAAATAATGATTCTGTTCTTAAACCAAGGATTTACTGAACACCCCATAGCATCTACTGTATAACTTGTGCAAGAAGTAGTGGTCTGTGCGCAGAAACACATTCTCGAGTTGTGCGCAGGGCGAGTCCATTCCTTTGTTTCTAAGGGATGGCCGGCTCAGTTGCACATTGTCTGCTGTGCCGTACACTTCATCTGTTAAGCCTACAGTCAACTGCGCCCCATGACCAGTAGGCAACTTGCAACTGAGGTGGCCACCCCTCCAAAACAGAGGCATGGAGTCACTTAGAGCCCAAGTTGAGATGACAGGGGCAACGACTTCTTGCACAAGCTATAACATTTTTAGGAGCAATGTAGGAGGGGCAACTCTAGACAATTATCAACTCCAACTTCCTCACTAAGCGAGGTGGTGCAATGGTTATCATACTGGATTCTCATTCAGGAGGACAGTGGTAAAAAATGCCATTAGCCAGTGATTTAAGGCAATCACTGCAGGCAAATGCTGGGATGGTTCCTTTCAAAGGGCCTGGCTGACTTTCATCCTTAACATATCACTCTGGGACTGTACTCTTACAGTGTAAAAAATTTGTTAGCTGCTTCCATTGTCTAAGAGATATTGTTCTACTTTTTAAAAGCTAAATTTGCTGGAAGCAGTGATTCAGAAGGCTTTCATCTGTAAACACTATCTTTTTTGGCAGTGGAAAGAAATATTAGTCTATTCTATCTGATCAAAGGAATCCAGACACCTCCATTTAATACAAACTTGACCTCTAGAGGTTATAAGAAATGGACCCACCTATTTAAAAGAACACAGGGAGAGTTCTGTTGCCTGTGGAGGATCAGTAACAAGTCAATTTAATGTGGACTAATCTCGTGACAAGTGTGACTTGGGCAGCATTTCTGCTGCTGTGTGTAGTGCCACTAGAACCACCAACTACTGTTGCAACTTCTCAACATGAACCTCCCATTTTATGGGAGGGAGGGACGGACACACACACACACACACACACACACACACACACACACACACACACACACACTACAAATAACTGAATATGCACTCACTGTCATACGCAGGGTCCTCAGAGTCAGAAGTTGCCAAGACCTGAACCCACCAACTGACAAATATCACAAAGGCAACATTACAAAACGAGTTCATCACCTTGGCTCGAGTGCGTGTCAGGCAGATAACAGGATTCCAAATACACAAGAACATGACCCAACTACATGGTGGAGTGAACCAGGTCTGGAGGCCTTCTGACAAAGGCTGTAACGACCGAAAGTTATCAGTAAGTTGTATTCTGTTTTGTGTGCCTTTCTGTAGCTCATCAATATGTCTTTGTGCTGCGGGACAAACTATCCTTTTCAAAAATATTTCTGAATCCTTCCTGAAGTTTCCAATATTTGGAAGTTTTTCATTGTTTCAGGAACTTTACTCTTGCCTGCTACTGCCAAATAATACAGCAGTAAAATAAAACTTTGGTTGAAACAAAAATACAAGATTTTCAACAAAAACACACAGTGCACATATGGCTCTGCCAATAGCAAAATTTGTCGATGGCTGTAGAACACAGGCTAGACAATACTTTGTAACACCAAACTGATGTCTCATCTGTATAATAATGGAAAGTCCAGGTTGGAATTAATAAAATAATAAGTTTTCAACTCACCGCAAAGACGTGGCGACGAGCTGCTACAGGCACGTACAAAAGAGACACACACACACACACACACACACACACACTCACACACTCACACACACACACTACAAACAACTGAGCGCGCTTTGAGAAGTGTAACTTTAAAATTAAATGTCCTTTTACTCAAGATGAATTGTATTCATTGTGAGAATATGCTATGAATTTCTTAAATTGCCAGCCATTTGACTCCCAATCAAATCTCCACACTGGGATCTGTCACATAAAAACATTTCAGGCTCAGATGATTACTAATTTGTCATTATTAAAATTTTAGCTTCACCTCTGTATGATACGTCATAAAGGCAACACTTGCTGAAAAGGAGCCAAGCTTCAAGGTTAGTATATCATATGTATCTTAGTTCTTTCATAGAGAGATTACAAATTATTCAATAACAATAGCAAAACTATCCTTCAAAAACAATTATAGGAAGTGAAGACAGTCTATCAGCAGGTTGTAAATAATAATGTGTTGTGCCTAGCAACATAACTCGCACATTTGAAGGAAACAAAATGTGTTTGACACACAAGTGTGGAAACATGATGGCACAATGAAAGTTGTTTTACTGGGCTGCAGCCTAATAGCAGATTCAAAAGTCGTAAAAGCGAAGTATTAATTGCATCTGCATATGGCTGTGACCACAAGTGTAGGTGCCACTCTAAGTCCTCCAGCAATGGTACCATTGCCAACAGTTTGAAGTAGGCTGCACTCTGTGATCTGATGCTCTGCTGCCACAAATGCAATGGCAACTTTAGTGTCCCAGCCTCGTCGCCGCTTTTGTGTCTAGTTTCCGTCCTAGGTGTCGGTGGCGGAGTAGGAAGACCGACACAGGAATAAAGGTAGCATGCTTGTGCAGGTACGGAGGTGAGCAGCCAGTGGGACAGCAGAAACTAGAAACACTAGAGTAAATTAGAACGAGATATATATTGCACAGAATTTATACAATACTTAACTTTTACATAGCTCAGTACTGCAGAATGCTGATACATAGTTGAGCTAGAGGCCTGCCTAGTGCCTATCCGATAGCCAAGTCTTCACTGGTGCCTATCTGATTCAGAAGTGTTAACTGGTTGCTATCTCAGTCCCAAGTGAACGATGTCATTCAGTGGTGGCCGTGAGCGGAGTTGCAGCAGAGGGCGCTCGTGGCTGACGTCGTCAGAACGCCGCGCCGTGCATGCATGGCGGCGCACTCTTTGGACTTGTGCAACACCACACCCCTCCCCCCCAAACCGCCGCGCCGTCGTCTTTAGGGCTGAGGGCCACGGCGACGGCACTGGGAGCAGGGCCTGGGCGGGAGCGTTACTGGTGGGACGGGCGTCGTAGCTGAGGCTGGGATTGAGCCGCCGTCCGCACCCCGGTATACACCTTGCGATCCACCGGGAAACCCGCCAAAACCAGCGGAAGGGTGACCGCCTCCGCCCAGAGGGAGCAGGTCATCTTCTTCTGAGGTGCATGGCCCAGGCGGCGGGGACACGCACGGTCCCGGAGTTCCTCTCGGTGACGCTGTCATCTGCGGCGGCGATGACTGCGTCGGAGGTGAGGCGACATCCATAGGGATCTCGTAGTCCGGGGACAAACGATGTGGCTGTGCTCCCTGGCGGTGAACTGGGTCTGGAATCAAGAAACCCGAGACAGGATCGCGCGGCCTGTGCAGGCGCAATTGGTTTCGTGGCGCCGCAGCTCCGACCCTGTGGAAGAACGTACAACATACATGTTGCGACCGAGCACACGCTGAATGGTGACTGGCAACCATGTCTTCTTGTTGCCAGCAAACACCCTGTACAGCACCGGCGTAGAAACTTGAAAACACGTAGTGCCATACGAACCAACTCGGTGTGTGGGAGGCTGCAGCAGGTGAAGGAGAGTGCGGTGACAGCGGCCGTGTAGCAGCTCGGCAGGAGACGGGCCTCATGTGGCATGCACCGATACATAGAGAGGAAAATTTGAAGAGCTTGCTGTCTGGAGTGCTGATCTTTCATCTTTTCCATGTGTGACTTGAATGTTCGAACGAAACATTCTGCTTCACCATTCAACTGAGGGTGAAAAGGTGCGGTGGTAATATGCTGAATGCCATTCACACGACAAAACTGTTGAAATTCCGCACTAACAAACTGAGGTCCATTGTCACTGACGATAGTTTCAGGCAAACCTTCGATGCAAAACACTGATGTTAAGGCACTGATTGTACTAGACGCTGTCGTCGAGTTCATGGCAATCACGAAAGGAAACTTGCTGAAAGCGTCTACAACAATTAACCAGCACGTATTCCAGAAAGGTCCGGCAAAGTCAATGTGTAAACGTTGCCATGGTCCCTTGGGGCATGGCCAGTCTGATAAACGTTGCGGAGGAGCCGCCTGATGCTCCGCACAAACTGTACACTGTGACGTCATGCTCTCTATCTGGGCGTCCATACCAACCCAGGTACAATGGCGTCTGGCCAATTGCTTTGTCCTAACAATACCCCAATGTCCTTGATGCAGGAGGCGTAACACTTCTCGTTGCAGGGAACGAGAAACAATCAGTCGTGTTTGGTCGTTGTCCATATGTAACAACAGTACACACTGACTTAAAGATAATGCATGACGTTGTGCAAAATAACGTCGAACCAGAGGCCAATCAATGTCTTTGGCTCTGGCAGGCCAACCAAAGCGAACAAAACTTGCTACCACACTGAGGTCTGCATCCGCCTCTGTTTCCTGTGCAACCCGACGAGAGTTCAAAGGGAAATCTGCGACAGCGGTAGCATCTCTGGAGTCTATCTAACAACATGCCATTTCCGAAGAATCAAATGACACATCCTGGCCAACCGGAAGTCGGGAAAGTGTGTCCGCATTGGCATGTTTAGTGGTAGGTCGGTACAAAATCTCATACTGATAATTAGACAGTATTAAGGACCATCTCTGAAGCTTTTGTGCCGTTCGTGACGGAATTGGCTTTGTGGGTGAGAATGACGACGTGAGAGGCTTGTGGTCTGTCAACAAATAGACTTTTCTGCCATAGAGATAATGATGAAACTTTGTGACGCCGTAAATGATTGCTAAGGCCTCCTTTTCTATCTGACTGTAATTCTGTTGCGTCGGCGTCAGTAGCTTGGATGCAAAGGCAATAGGACGATCGTGACATCCAATACGATAGGACAATACTCCACCCAGACTGTACGACGAGGCATCAACTGCTAACACTACAGGCTTCTGTGGGTCAAAGGGAATCAAACATGCATCACTGAGTAGAGCAGACTTTAGTTTATCAAAGGCAACCTGACAATCTTTAAACCATACAAAAGGAACATTCTTCCTACGTAAGTGATGCAGTGGGGCTGCAATCTGAGAGGCATTGGGAATAAATCTTAAATAATAGTTAAGCTTTCCCATTACTGCTTGCAATTCCTGCACATTCTTAGTAGGAGGCAAGTCTTTGATTGCTCTAACATGTGACTGTAAGGGATAGATTCCTTGGGCAGTAATCACACGGCCTAGGTACTCTATTTCAGTTTGAAAAAAAACGAACACTTTGCTTTATTACAACGTAGACCTGCTGCAGTCAACACTTTGAAAAGGCATTCCAGGTTTGATAAATGTTCAACTGTACGTCCGGATACCACAATATCATCTAAATAGTTCGAGCAACACGGTACAGAAACTGTCAGCTGTTCCAAAAAGAGCTGAAAAATAGCGGGGGCGGAAGAACTGCCAAAGGGTAGGAGTTGAAATTGAAAAAAGCCCATGTGAGTATTAATGACGAAAAACTTATTTGACTCGTCATCAAGTGGAATCTGTAAGTATGCCTCTGCTAAATCAATCTTGGAAAAGAAGCGAGACAGTCCTAATCTGTCCATCAGTTCCACAAGTCTGGGCAGAGGGTATGTGTCTACAATTGTTTGACTGTTCACTGTTGATTTGAAGTCCGCACAGAGACGAAGTTTTCCTGTCGGCTTGGGTATAATTACTATAGGCGAGGCCCACTGATTCGCAGAAACAGGAGAAATCACCCCAATATCCTGCCAAATTTTGGTACTGCAGATTCTTTTAAAGTTACATGTGCCACGAAGTCTTTTGCACAACCTAGTTCCGGCGAAAACAAGTCACTGTATTTTTTACACAATGCACTAATTTTGTCCTGAGGCCCTACTGACGAAATTTGCAATACATCTCTTTGAATTGATAATCCAAACAAGTCAAATGCATCCAGTCCAAAAATGTTCTGTGTAGATTTGGCCTGAAGAACTACAAAAGCAACTGTTTTTCTTACACCTTGAAAAGAGGCGGGAAGGCTACATGTTCCTAGCACGGGAATATTTTGACCTGTGTACGCTGTTAACACTTGCTGTGACGGCGACAATTTTGGCGAACCCAGAAGTTCATAAGTGTCTTTATTCATTAATGTAACAGCGGAACCAGTATCAAGCTGAAAATGCAGTCTTACTGTCAATTGAAAGAGTCACAAAAAGCTTTTGCTTGTGGCGCTCGACAGCTGCGCGAATGTGGGCAACGTCTGCTACAGTTTTACGGCGCATGCGCGGGCTTTGTGCGGTAGGAAGCGGCGCAGACTCGGCACGCAGGTGATTAACAACACTGTCACTAGATGGCACTACCGCCGGATCGGCGTCCGCGCAATGCGAGGCTACTGCACTAAAATTACTTTGAGTATCTACAAGTCTACTGTCACTATCTACACAGTACTGGGCTCTATTATAATGAGCAGTTGCAGAAGGCATTAGTTTCACTACTGGATTGCACTGTACATAGTCATTATGCTTGCCCCGAACCCTTTTCCGTTGCACACTTACGCGCTCGTCGGCGCTTGCGGCGTGGCTCACTACGTAGTTTTGCAATAGGTGTAGAAGAATTTTCTTGCATTTTAGAGTCAAGTAAAGCACTGTTCAATTCCGCAGCGTCTATGACATTTACTGTATGAACTGTTTTTGCATTATGCGAAGCACTGTACTTAACGGCACCGTTCTTAGAATTTTTGTTTTGCATACACACTGTCCGTACATGACCCGATTTGCCACATTGATAACAGACGGCGTTACGTCTTGGGCACTGCGCACGCTTGTGGCGAGATACGCACTGAGGGCAAGACTTACGAACTTTTTTTTTTGAAATGAACGTTGGCTACCGTTATTCAAATTACTGTTTTTAACACGACGGGGCGACCTTTGTGTCGCACTTTTATACTGGCTACTGTTCACTGTCTGTTCAGCACGGCCGGTAGAATAATGAGAATCACTAGGGCTAGACTGAAAACTACGGCTAGGAAAGCATACGTTGCGGCGCACGGAATTAACACTATGGCTTTGCATTTCTGCATCTGCTAAGTCAAAAGTATCAAGCGCTTCTATAAGCTGCAGTACACTGTCTAAAGAGGGGTCACACTGTTTCAGAATTGCTGCCCTAATTCTGAGGTCCTGAATGTTCTGCGTAATTGCATCCCTCAACACAACGTCACTATAAGAAAGTCCACAAGAGCAAGTAAATTTACATTGGCGGGTTAAGCCCTTCAATTCCGTAATCCACTGCTGGTGGGACTGCTCTGGTAATTTTTTCAGTCTGAAAAATCGATACCGTGCCGCAGCTACGAGAACTTTTCTCTCATAATGAGCATTTAGTGCCTCTACTATTTGTTCAAAGTCTACATCATGAGGAGATGCGTGGGGGAAAAGTTTCTGCAGTAACACGAAAGTCTTGGTGCCAACTACGGCGAGAAAGAAATGTTTGACTGTCATTCATGTTAGTTGATGAGCTGCAACGAGTTCTTGAAACTGCGCTAATTAGTCACTCCATTCTTCCTCGCGTTCGTTGTACTGGCGAAACGTAGGAAGCGTTGCGGCGGCAGGTGTGGGCTGCTGAAGCGATGGCTGGTTTTGTTGTTGGTGAGCCTGTGCCGTCAACTGCGACACCGCCTGGAGTAGTTGCGTGATTTTCGCTGTCTGTAACTAAATAATTTCCATTAAGTTTGGGTTCGGGGTAGTGGCCAAGCTGACCGATTAGGCGCCGCGCATACAAGTAACTTATAACAAAACACAAATGCAATATGAAAGAGGACGCTCTGCAACAAAAAAGCCCACAAAAGACGGAACAAAATATCTTCCCCCAAAATTTTTATAATAAGGGTGGGTGGGCGGGAGCAATTTCTGCGTGCTCTGACTGCTGCTGTCTGGCTGCTGCAAGAGGGCTGGTCCACGGTTCTATCACTCCTCGTCGCCACTTTTGTGTCCCAGCCTTGTCGCCGGTTTTGTGTCTCATTTCCGAAACTAGAAACACTAGAGTAAATTACAACGAGATATATATTGCACAGAATTTATACAATACTTAACTTTTACATAGCTCAGTACTGCAGAATGCTGATACATAGTTGAGCTAGAGGCCTGCCTAGTGCCTATCCGATAGCCAAGTCTTCACTGGTGCCTATCTGATTCAGAAGTGTTAACTGGTTGCTATCTCAGCCCCAAGTGAACGATGTCGTTCAGTAGTGGCCACGAGTGGAGCTGCAGCAGAGCGCGCTCGTGGCTGACGTCGTCAGAACGCCGCGTGGTGCGTGCATGGCGGCGCGCGGCGAAAGTAGGTGGCGCGCACTTTGGACTTGTGCAACACCACAGCAACCATGCATCTCAACAATGTGCTCTAGTTCAGCCAGACAAATACTAATCTACCAGTTGTTTTGGGCCATTAACGGCAAACTACAGGGCGTGCATCAATAAGTAAACAACTGATGCCATCAACAGAACAGATCCAAGCTCTCTGTCATGTCCAGTAAAGAGTGGGGTTTCTCTTGGAGCTCTAGTTGCTGGTACCTGTGGCAAGGGGAAGAGTGGGGGCTTAACACAATTAGTGGCTCTTGCCTTAAACTCTCTTAAGGGGAATTCACAAAGACAAAACTGCAATGGCAAAATATATATAATGTGTGTGCGTGTGCGTGTGCGTGTGTGTGTGTGTGTGTGTGTGTGTGTGTGTGTGTGTGTGTGTGTGAAAAAAAATAAAGATGGTGCTTTGGGTAAGTCAAACAATCTTTACTTTTATACATATTTTCCCACCAGGAAAGTCTGCTTATATATAGAAAACGGATGACTTACCCAAAGGACAGGCTTGTCGACAGACACAACTGTCGATGAGCCTGTCCTTTGGGTAAGTCAATGGGCCTAATCAAAAGTATTATAGCTACACTCAGTGCTGAAGTTGTAAACGATCTGCCCTGAAACCACACCCCTGTAATACTATACATGGAAGGAACACTTACAGTATAATCAAGTGCACAGGGTACTAAATTGAAAGTGCACAAATTGGGCAATGTTCAAGGAAATGCTTGCTGGTTCACATCTACATACATACTCTGCAAACCACCCAAAGATGTGTTGCGTAGGTCACTCAGTAACAGTACTGGTTACTTGCTTTCCTGTTCCACTCCCATATAGAGCAAGGGAAAAATGAATACTTGGATGCATCCATACAAGCCCTAATCTCTCTGATCTTATCTTTGTGGGCTTTACACAAAATGTGGGTTCATGGCAATAGAATCGTTCCGGAGTCCACATCACATTCCGGCCCTCTAAAGTTCTTAAACAGTGTATCTCGAAAAGGACTTCACCTTCCCTCCAGTGACTCTCATCTGAGATCCCGAAGCATTTCAGTAACAATCGCGTATTGATCTAATCTACCAGTTACAAACCTAGCTGCCCACCCGTATTGATCGAATCTACCAGTTACAAACCTAGCCGCCCGCCTCTGAACTGCTATATCTTCCTTTAAACCATTCCAGTAGGGAACAGATGACTCCCACCTTCCCAAAATTCTTAACAAAAATTACACACTCTATAGACGCATGGTAGACCACCTGGGCTTCTAGGCATCAGGCAGCTACCTGCTGAACATGCTAACTTTTCGTCTGCTAAGTAATGCAACTTTGGCTTCTTTCATGCGAGATTGGCTCCATGGAGCTGTAGTTGCTTGTCAGACGGTAGACAGAAGTTGTTCCTAGCAATTGGCTTGATGTTCAGAACAGATAAATCCTGGGCTACAAATATTGTAACTTCTCCTAAACTTTTCATCAAATTTCGATGGGTGGAACACTGTTAAATTCGTGTCTTTGAGATCTATGATACCAGCAGCAGAAATTATTATAGTTCCATTTGAAAAACGAAGTTGTTATCGATATGTATATAATTATACTTCATTTGGATGAAAATGGAATTTTGAACGATTCCAGAAATATTTTAGGTAAACTGCTTAGCTGAAATGCAAAGTATATTGGGGGTAATGGCATTGCGTACATGGATTGCTGTAGTGTCGAGTTGACTGTGGCATGTTCAATCCTTCTGGTATTGTGCTCTGAAGTCGGTGATGACAGTGTCCTCCACTACGAAATACAAAGTTCAAACACTGATTGTTATGATGAGCCGTAAAGTAGAGTTGTCACACAGTTGTAGATATGAATAAAGATACAAAGTATAATGTTGTGCAAGGGTGGTGGTGTATAAAGCTCACTGATGAGTGGTAAGAATTGAAGCATCTTGGAATAGGTGTATGTATGTTTAATCTCAAAGTGATTGCTCATAGCATTCATTAAAATTTTCAAGTGTTTTATTAGATCGATTTTGGGTAGAATACGTTGCACTGGGGTTCCGATTCACTTAAAAAAAAAAAAAAAAAAGAAAAAAGAAAAAAAAATTAGACCTTCCCTGGTAAACTTTACTGAGTATCAATCGTTTTATGACCTATTGGTGGTATTACATGCATTTATTGAGAGTAATGATTGGCAAGGAATGCTCGATGTCGTGAATCATCAGAAGGCACATGGCGTTGCCTGTTTGTATGAAGTGATTGCTAAACACACGAGGTAAGTTGTATAATAACTGTTAGAAAGGGAATCATAAATATGCTCTGATGGACTATGCATAATGTAAGTTAATGGATATTTCGAGGGGATGTTTTTAGTTGGGTGTTCAGAATGAAACCAATGAATGTGGCTGAAGGGTGGTGTGAAATCAAAACTTTATTAAATGGTGTTGCTAGAATCACTCTAAGTTTGTCAGATTGGGGTTGACTGTTATCGAGAGCTATGAGAGGGGTGGTGTAGAACATCATACTTAAACTTTTCTAGTGATATTTTCAAAGCGGATGGACCAGCATTCATACTGGAGACATTTTGATGCTGCGTTTCATGTTTGCAGTAACTTGTCTGCGTCCTGTGTGGGGAGAGAACAAGGGAGTGCCAAAAAATCTGTTTATTGTAGGCACAGGCGGTTCGCCCTATGGTGTAACGGAACAAAAACCCCCACAGAAATATTCGCCTCTGAGAAATCTTCAAAGTATATAACAATGTTAAACTTTAAATTACCTGCTCTCCCGCCTTCTTGGCGGATAATTATTTAGTAACATACATGAACCTCCCTACTGACATCTGAATTCAAGTTCGAAACTGACAGTCAGCTCTTCCGGGCCTGCTTCGACCTTGGTGCAAAATCAAGTACTGCACTCCCTGACGACCACATTCCAGCCATTGAGTTCCGTGGAGAGGGGAGCAGAAGCATGGTGTGCCTCCTATTTTGGCCATTGGAGCAAAGCTCTGCCATGTATCCACTAAAGCTTCCACTCCCCCTCCCCCCCCCCCCCCATTTCCCCCTGCTGCTGCACCTCACAAGCATGCAGTTCTTCTTCCTCCCCATTTCTTCAGCCAACATGACACACAAATAGCACAATGTGAAACTAATTCATATCTACACTCTTCTGTAGCATTAAAATGTCTCTTGTCATTGATCCCAGCTAGCAGTTAAGTTCAAGAAACTTCAGTAATAAGTAGAATCTAGTTAGCAACTACAGATAAGAGTTCTGTTGTTTGTTGCAGTGAAGTTACTAACACTGCGGCCAGCTTTTACAGCTGGTTGCGCATGACAGCATGACCATTGAATCTGCATTTGTGTGTTTGAAGACGTGAATTGTCAGTTTTGTAGTGTCTTAATTGTGAAGTTAGTGTTGATGTTGTCTTCAGTCCGGAGACTGGCTTTTTATTATTATTATTATTATTATTATTATTATTAATCATAACTACGTCATTCGCCAATCAAGACTGGACCGACTGCATCAGTGTTATAAGGTTAAGTTTATACAACGTACAATAATGAAGCAAATACATGATTAGGACAGAGAAGTTCGTAGGCACAGATAATACGTAATGATTTATAAGTAGTAATTTTCAGGAAGAAGATATTCTCTTCATTCACTTAAAAGTGCATTGTTCAGACCGTCCAGTTTGCTATTTTACTGTTGAAGAATTCACTCAAACTGTATAGTGGTTTCTGGCGTACATATTGTGACATCTTCCTTTTAAATTTGCTCCATCTCCAAGGTTGGTAGCTCGTTGTTTAGGTGGTTGAACATTTTAATAGCCATTGCTGGAAAACAATCTCGAGTTTTGGAGAGTCGACAGCTTTGAATGTCTATGTTACCTTTATTTCGTGTATCGTAATTGTGGAAATCACTCCTGTTTGAGAATGTTTCCTGATTTTCCTTTATGCACACAAGTCATGAGAATATGTACAGACTGAAGATAGTCATCACTCTTAGTTGGTTGAAGATTGGCTTGCAGTGTTCGTGTCTTCTGCTGGACGATATTATTCTTATTGCTTTCTCTTGGAGTAAAAGTATTTTCTTGCAACTTGCAGAGTGACCCCATAGTAAGAGGCCATAGTTCATGTGGCTATGGAACAGTTAATAATACACCATTAACATATACTGCTTGATCACATGTTTGTTTCCTCATGAGGTACATGACTCTTCACAGTTTGTCATATACATGTGAGGTGTGTTCTTGCCAAGTTAATCTGTCATCAGTCAGAAACCCCAGTAGTTTCACTGCCCCTATCCCATTGGAGTCTTCTTTGTCACTGAGGGTACACATTAATTTTTGTGTTTTTTCTGCATTGATTTTCATTTTGTTTATAGTAAACCATTGCTTTGTGGTTAAAAACAGAACATCTGCTTCTTCTAAATCCTTGGTTGCATTGACATCTTTTGACAGTAGAGTTGTGTGATCAGCAAATTGCAAGTACTGTCCAAGTGAGCTTATATCATTTACAAATGCAAGGAACATGAGGGGGGCCATTACAGAGCCCTGTGGCACGCCATACCTCAACTTCCATTCTTGTGATAGAGCTCCTTGAACTGAGAGAATCTGCCTTGTTTTCCAAGTAAGAATTTAGGGTTGACAGAACAGTGTGTCTAATTCCATATCTGCTGAGTTTGTTTAAAAGTACAATCGAAGGCCTTACTGAGGTCACACACACTACTTTTACATGCAACACATCTTCCGGAAGACGAAACCCGATTTTCGTAATCCGTTTTTTGCTGTCGTGTTTACATGGCATAGCATGAATCGGATTTCTAGCCCACTAAACGTGGCGGCTGAAAAACAGCTGATTCAGTTCCTGATTTAGTCCGCACAATCGCTATTTACCTTTATAGAAATACACACATTTATGTTCTCTCTTAATATTTATACTTTGATTTCACATTAGAAAATATCACTCATTCCATTTGTGCCAAAAATTCTTAACAAGAGAAAACAATCTTACAAGCCAGTAGCCAAGAACGCTTCAAAAACGGTTGCGTTTACATGGACACGAAAATCGATTGAGGAACTGGAAAACCGCTTTACACCCCGTTAACATGGGCTTCCAAAACCGGATTTCGTAAACAGATTTCCCAATTCCGATTTTGGTTGGCCATGTAAACACTCCAAAATCGATTCTGGAAATCCGCTTCTCTAAAGCGGTTTTTCAGTTCCACAATCGATTTTCGTGCCCATGTAAACGCAACCGTTTTTGAAGCGTTCTTGGCTTGTCAGATTGCGTTTTCTTGCGACGCTCTTAGAGCCCGGCGCCGTGCTCTACGCACCTTCCTCCACCGCCAACCAACGTTGGAGAATAGTATCAATTATAAACAACTGCGAGCGCAATGTCGTCGTGTTATAAAAGATAGCAAAAAAGCTTGCTGGACTGCTTTTACCAGTTCTTTGAACCGATTTATACATCCGCCGTCGCCGCCATCCCTTTTATGCCATCTGCTCTGACTCCCTTAGTGCCCTGCAGAGTCTTAAGGACCCTTTCTCAGCCATCCTGTAGTGTATCGAATCCAACGCTCCCTTCAGTTGCTAGCAGATAACGGCTGTCACGTTTGTTTCTGTGGGTCCCTGGCCATGTGGGTGTGCCAGGGAATGAGACTGCCAACATTATTGCAGCCAAGGCAGCAGCTCTTTTGCCTCGCATGGCTACTTTTTGTGTCCCATCAGACGATGTTCAATGGGCTCTTCGCCGGTGTATTGTGCCTTCCTGGCACTGTTCGTGGTTCTCACTCCACGACAATAAATTGAGAACCGTACAACCGATCCCGACCGCTTGGAGGACCACCTCACGCCCCTCTCTCGGCGAGAGGAATTCATCCTGGCCAGGTTGCGGATCGGTCACTGCCGATTCAGCCACCGTCATTTGCTAACCGCTGACCCTGCACCGCTGTGCTTCTGAATTGCTGACGGTGCGACATGTTTTACTGTCTTGTCCTAATTTTAATCATCTCCGTGTAGCACTTAACTTGCCGTCTACTCTGGAGGAAATTTTAGCTGATGACACACGAGCAGCTGCTCGAGTTTTGCGTTTTATCAACATGGCCAATTTATCAAAGGATTTTTAACCCTTCTAATTTTTTTTTTATCTCTCGTTTTTAGCTTTCTCTTCATATTCTCCGGTCAGTTATAAGTTTTTTCGATATCTAGCGAATCTCTGTTCCAATCTGGGCGCTAATGACCTGAGAAGTTGTGCGCCCTAAAACCACAAAAAAAATATTTTGAACAGAATGAGGAGATGACAACTAACAGTCAGTATTGTAGTTGTAAATTGTGGTGGCTGTATTCAAAAAATACCAGATCTTCAGTGGCGTAACTAGGACTTGGCTTTTTTTTGGGGGGGGGGGGGGGTAGATCTGCTTGATGAGCAAAATTTGCCAGTTTCCTGACAGACTACCATCCACCACTCCCGTTGAAGATTAATGCACTCCCATCCAGTGAAAGCTTATGGTAAACACCCCGAGTTTCCAATCTTTACATTTACCAGATTGTTCATTCTTTCTTTTTTTCTACAATTAGTAAATGTAAGTAAGGAGTTTTTCGGTGTAACATGTAACATTTTTCTCTCATGTAAGTATCAATACATCCGGAATGCATATTTGTTTTTGGTGACAATGAATTTCTTGTTTCCTGTAAGATACGTGTTTTAATAACCATCCCATGATTTTGCTTCTGCGAAACATTCTAATAATAATAATAATAATTCAGTTCCTTCCTTGCACATACCAAAGACAGCGATTACGACTGCTCTGTCGTTATGCTTCCCAGTAGAGTACTTTCACTCAGCCTCCAGAGAGCGTAGCACAGTCGATAACTTATCGAGAATTTGCTTTAGCGTTGCGCGTTTCTCGAGAGCGCTCAAGGCCCATCCCTAGTTTTCAACCTTGCCTGGGTCACCCTTTTTGTAAACTGGCAGTGTCATTGCAAGTTTCAGAAAGTCTGGAAATACACCTACTAGAGACAATTACTAACTACCACTGTTAATGGTCTTGAAATTTTGTACACTATTTTCTTGAGGACGTTAATAGACATCCCGTATATATCCTGACTATCCGATGACTTAAAGGATTTTATAATCTTTGATTTCCTTTTGTTGTAATTTCTTATCGCGATATGATAAATCGCAATCATGACAGGCTTCAATCCGACCTTTTAAGGCGGGTCCACACTGAGCGCGCCGCGCCGCTGCATCCTGCGCACTGCTGTAGCACAGGAGAAGGCGCCGTCCGCGCCGCGCCGTTCCCAGGCGCGCACTGTGGTTCCAGTTGGAGCGCGCGCACGTCTCAAGATAGAGCCAGCCAAGGTTGTGAGTGCCGCATTTATTGTGCTGTACCATCAGTTAAGGAAGAAGAGGAAGAAACGTCGTCTTTGGGTAACCCCAGTGTTAAAGAGTAGAGCACTGTACGGTGGAAATGATCTTTTCAGTGAACTACTTGCAGACGACAGTGGACAGTTCGAAAACTTTTATCGAATGTCTTTCTAAGACTTCGAATATCTGTTGAAAGTGATCGAACCAGACATTATGAAGAAATACACAAATTGTAGACGTGCTATATCTACCAAAGAGAGACTGGCAATAACTTTGCGCTTTCTTGCAACTGGAGATTCCTTTACAAGTTTGATGTATCTGCTCTATGAGGTTCTCACTTTGCTTCCGGCCCCACTCCATAACGAGGATGCCTACGCGAGAACACACAACCTGTCACCGCGAATTGACGCACGCAGTAAACTACCGCGCCCGCCAGCCGAAGCCCCGTCTAAACTGCGCGCGCGCAGACGCGCCACTGCCTTTGATGTACCGACAACAGCCGGAACACTGCGCGGCGCGGTTCGCCGTCCACACTGGACGCGCACACCGGCGCATGCCAGTTTTGCGCGGCACGACGCGCTCAGTGTGGACGCGCCTTTAAAGTCAGAAACATGATGGTACACATTTCACCTCCTTATACGAGGCATCACAACAATGTTTCCCCAGGCAGCGCTAGTCAACAGCTGTTTGAGTATGAGAACAGAGTTGCCAGGTTTTTATATTGCTCTGTCGCCAAATTTTAAACGAAAAGTAGCCAAAATATCGCCATCTTTTCATCAATAAAATGCCAAAATATAAACATCTTTTCATTAGTAAAAATATCCAAGTATCGCAAACTTTAATCTGTTAACATTATTATGGTATGCTAATTATGGCGTGTTACTCGACAATCCTGAAAATCAGGGAGTAAGCTGGCTACTGAATAAAAAGTAACACAAACAGAGGCACTCTCACATTCACAGACAAGGAAACTTATACTTAACAGAAATATTTATCTGAGTCCATCCAAGAACTGAACCCAGACATACCACCAACTGACAATGAGGCCAGTCAAAATATTGTCACATTGTAAATATAATAGACACTCTGGAAATTCAGTTACATTTAACTATCACAGTTATTAATTTCATAACTTATAAAAATTACAACACAAAACTGTTCAAGAATCATTCTATCAAACTTACAAGGTATATTCTCTTGCATAGGTTCGATTACCAATCACTTTCATCTTCTTAAAAACAAATATTTAGAGTTATTGAATCTTTCAAAAATTTCTTTAATACACACAAAATCATTACAACATTTTGAGGTGAGGTAATTTATAACAATGCACTAAGCATTTCATACTTTGAGGTGAGATGGATTTTAATTCGTAATAACGTGTCATTACACACTGAAAAATTAGTTATGAGAACGACTGGGAAATCACCGCATGTTCTCCATCGACATTTACACTGTGTAAGTCTTTGTTAACGACTGTGAATTGCGTAGCAAAGGATTCGCTTCACAGTAGCAGATGTTACGAATTTCGGTTGTGTTGTCGTATGGAACGGGGAAAAAATACTGTTTAAATGCCTTCTTGCATGCTGTAATTTACATAATCTTATCCTCATGTTCTCAGTGGAAGCCATAGGCCCTATATATGGTGTTGTAGTATACTTAGAGATATCGTTTAAAGCCTGTTCTTGAACCATCATAAGTAGGGTGCATGAGGTATTTAACGTCTATCTTCAAGAGTCTGTAAGTTGAGTTTGTTTACATCCCTGTGACACTCTCCCAGGCATTCATGATACTTGAAAACATTTGTGCTAACTTGTGTAGGTTGATTACATGTTCCCAGCATTCTACCGAAGTTTAGCTGGTATCATTGACACAATGTCTAAAGAGTGATTGCTTTACATTCGTTGTATTTGAAGTAAAATAAAATAGCCATTAAGTCCCCAACCAATTCCTTTAATAGCCAAATTTAATCGCCAGACTGCTAGAATGGCCACTATCGTAAGAAAAAGATAGCCAAGAATGCGAAAAATCACCACACCTGGCAACCCTGTATGAGAAATCGGTTGGAAACTTTCCTCGTGTCAGCACGTTGTAGGTGTCGCCACCGGCGCCATCCTTGTGTAAATGCTCCGAAACGTTAATCATTTGCACATCACAGCATCTTCTTGTCGGTTAAATTTCACGTCTGTAGCACTTCTTCTTAGCTATTTTGCACTTCCTGTCAATCTCATTTCTTAGTCGTCTGTACTCCATTTTGCCTGTGTCATTTACTGCATTCTTATATTTTCTCCTTTCATCAATTAAATCTAGTATTTCCTGTGATATCCAAGGAGTTTTGTAGCTCTTGCCTTTCTACCCATTTTGTCCTCTGCTGCCATAACTATCTCATCTCTCAATGCTACCCATTCCTCTTCTACTGTTTTATTTCCCCCCATTTCTGTTAATTGTTACCTAAAGCTACGTCTGAAATTCTCAAGGACGTTAGGTTCCTTCAATTTATCCAAGTCCCATCTCGTTATTTACCTACCTTTCTGCAGTTTTTTTCAATTTCAGTCTACAGTTAATACATGTGATCAGGGCCGGCGCAAGCCCAAGTGCCGCCCCGTGCGAGCTGCTAAATTTCCACCATCCCCCCCCTTTTTTACAAAACGTCTGTGGTATTTTATTTAAATAAATCTGTAAGAAATTTAAGCAAGAAATCGCAATTATTTTATCTACCTAGGTTTGGGCCACTGAATGGTCAGTCTCAAAGCTTGTAATATGACCTTACATCTAAACCATCATGTTTGCAGTTACGTCCAGCAAGATGGTATAGAGGTAAACATAACTCAAAGCATTGATAATAGTCACGTGTGCCCAAAATCTATGTATATATGGAAAATAAAAACAAAAAATTGCGACTGATTGGTGACGTTTTCTACAGATCAGGGCCGGATTTAGGATATTTGCCAAGGGAGGCAAGCTTAAATTTGCCGCCCCTTCTTTCATCCCCCCCCCTGTAAGAATCGACTTTTTGACGCTAATTGGGTTACATATTTCTAAATAAATGTCACAATCTCACAACATGAACTTACTTTATTGACTGAATTAAGATCAAAGGAAAACAGAACAATTTTAATACATACAAAAATATTACAAGATTACTCATCGTACAAAAATCAATTCAAAATTTCTCTTTTTGAGCTTTTTTTGTTGCAAAACTGTTTTTGATATTATCATAGTTTAGAGAAGCCGCTCGTTTGTACTCTGTGACTATTATACGCAGATTTGTTCAGCAGTCGTGCTCCTCAAGTGTATTTAATTAGTTTCAGCTTGCTGAAACTTCTTTCTCCAGACGAAACAGAAACTATAATGGTAAGATATATTTTAACGCTGTAGTAAGGTTGGGATACCCTTCTACCAATTTATTTTTATAAATTAAACTTAATGTTGATGATGCAGTAGAATCTTGCAAGGCTCTGTCTACTGCCAGCGCATGTTGTCTGAAACTTTCAACTTCAAGTTCTTCCTCGCTAAGATCTTCTGCCAGTTCCGCTGCTTTGGCCTTCAAGTCCTCCACTTCTACTTCTCGAATTTGAACACCACACAGAAAACTAATTTTTGCACCAATTTTCTCAAGTGCAGTAAACCTGGTACTAAGCTCTGTCAGTTATTCCTTATTTTTTCTGTGAAAGTTGGATATTTCATCCTCACAAAGATCATCGGCCATTTTCTTTCTTCTAATCTTTTTTCGGAGAATACCGTTGTACCTCATGATCTTCTGCTAGCACTTTGGCCTCAAATAGCTTCAGAGGTACAACAATCCCGGGAAGTTTTCAGAAATCCCAAAAGTCCTTGAATGTTTCGAACAGCTTTATCAATTGTAAAGTATTAACTTCGCAGAAACTGATTAACATAAGCAATTTATTTTAATATTGCATACAAGAAACAAGTTAAAGTAATGAATTTGAGTTTTCTCATATTTTTTTAAAAATAGATCTTGTCTCTGATTTTGTTTCTGGTGTTGACACTTTACAAGTTTCAGTTTCTTCCAGGGCCTTCAAAACTTTATGAAAAAGCTTGTGAACAGCTTCAACCGCATCTACCCTTGCAGAACACCTACTCATGCTGAATGTCTGCTGAATTTGCTCCCACTAAATTTAAAGAGTGAGCAGCACATGGTACGAAATGGGCCAGTTCATTCTTCTGAGGTATTCTTGACTGGACCCCTTCGTACTTTCCATCCCTGTTTGCCCCATCGTCATGAGACTGCCCCCTGCAGTACTTAATGTTCAACCCATCTTGTTTCAATTTTTGCAGTATCTCTAGACTAAGGCCTTCTCCTGTTTTGTCTGTAACTGTAAAAAAGTCAGTAAAACTTTCCACAACCTCTGAGTCATTCGACTTGACATATCGAATTACTTGTGTCATCTGCGCATTGTGGCTGATATCTGGAGTGCAGCCAAACATCAGTGAAAAGTATTTAGCAACTAAAATATCTTTAACTAGCAGAGCCCCCGCTGCTTCGCATGCGTAAGGCGTAAATTGAATCGTATTACAGTTCTGCCACATCCCCTCCACAAGGGCAGAAAGAGGCGGGGCATGTTGTGCACGTGACTAGTCTGCAGTAGCGCTTCCCTGCGGCAGAAAGCAAAAGCTTAACGCTGTCAGCTGTTGCTGTCTTCTGCTATCTTCTATATATAAAAGGAAGTGTCCCGATTGACTGACTGACTGACTCATCATCGTCCAGCCCAAACCACTGAAGATAGAAACTTGAAACTTGTACAGGTCGTTGATCTTACCCTGTAGGCGTCATTTAAGAAGCGATTTTTCGATATTCCGTCCGTAAGGGGGTTAAATATGGGATGAAATGTTTTTTTGAATATACGTAGCTATTGAGGCAGTTTTGAAGCTAGAACTACAAAATTTCGGATTCTAATTCAGGGTTCGAATTTAAAAGACACGTGTTTCGGCATTTTTTGAAATTCGACAAATAAGGGGGTGAAATAGATGACGCAAAAGATTGATTTTCAAAAATATGTTGCTGTTAACTGAAATTTTAAGCTACAACTACGAAACTTCGGATATGGAATCTTGGTCAGGATTAAAAATCCATGATTTTTAGAATTTTTGGAAATTCAACAAGTAAGAGGGTTAAATATAGGATCAAAACTTCATTTTGAAAACACGTTGCTATTGATATAGTTTTGAAGCTAGAGCTGCAAAAATTGATATTTGTACAGTTGGTTAGACGTTAAAAAATACGTGTTTCGGTATTGTTGGAAATTCAACCATCAACGGGGTTAAATTGGAGAGGGGGTGTTTTTCGAAAATATGTTGCTATTTTGGCAATTTTTAAGTTAGAACTACAAATTTTTGGATTTGGATTCGGGGTTCTAATTAAAAAGACACGTGTTTCGGTATTTTTGGAAATTAGACTAATAAGGGGATGAAATACGGGATGAAAAAATTGATTTTCAGAAACATGGTGCTGTTAACTCAAATTTCAAGCTATAACTACGAAACTTAATATATGGATTCTTGATCAGGATTAAAAAGAAACAACTGCTGCAGACCAAACAACCTACGCATGCAAAGCAGCGGGGGTTCAGCTAGTATTTTTATATTTTTGACGTCTGTAGCTCATGAATGTTCCTATTTTAGTGAAATTTCATAGTAGGTACTACCAAGTTTACGTTTCTACATACTATCCCTACAATATGCTACATAAATTGCAAGCCTGAAGGAGTGGGACAGTTCTGAGTTACAAACAAAAATGATAGAATTGGAAAAGTGTAAACATTAACTCAGGCCTACCGGTACTGTAAATTTTATCTCATATATTATTTGATTTATGTTCTAATTACCATAGTCTCCACTAAAGGAATAAAAAATTATGGTCTTTATCTGTCTGTGTTGGCTGACTGCCACTGGTGTTTTTACTAATAAACAGTAAACTTAAATTCACACCTACGCTACTGGCAACGAGTTTAAAGAGAATAAAAGCATGTGACAACACACATTCTCTTACGCAAGTCGACGAAGTGCCGTCCAATTTAAAGACTTGCACCTGGCCAACGAGCCACACGAAATTATTATTATTATAGGGAGATAACTGTAGCTCACGTCTTTGATACGTATAATTATAAACGTTTCATAAATTATGTATTTAAAACGCACTTACAGCAAATGAGACATTCTTTATCAGATGGTGAGAAATATATATATTTTATTTCATAAACTTGGCATAAATTACACACGTCGGCTCTAATATTCTTTACATTTTCTTCGATGGAAAGACGTGAGAGGTGCTTCCACACTCAATTGACATTCATTGCAAAACTAATAGGTTTTTTTTTTTTTTTTTTTTTTTTTTTTTTTTTTTTTTTTTTTTCACGGGTAGTTACTTCTCGAATGGAAGAAGAAAGCATTGAAGCTTCCCGTTTCGTTTGAGGCTACTAAAATCACATAAGGAAGGCAGTAATTCACTCTTGTGTTCAGACTGCTGTACAATATTTTCATGTTACTTTGCCGAGTCTGCTCTGGGAATGAAATTCACATTTCACACAACCTAACCTACACGTAAAATCACGCGACACGCAATAACGCACGTAAACTGTAAACAAAAGTGACCGAAGCTTTTGCTGTCTGCCGTTTGGAAGCGCTACTGAAGACCAGTCACGTGCTCAAGAGACTCCGCCTCCTTCTACCCGTCTGGAGGGGGTTTGGCAGAACTATAGTACGATTCAATTTACGCCATGCGTAGGCTGGTTGGTCTGCACCAGTGGTTTCTTTGTAATCCTGATCAAGAATCCATATCTTAAGGTCCGTAGTTATAGCTTGAAATTTGAGTTAATAGCACCATATTTTTGAAAATCAATGTTTGCATCTCGTATTTCACCTCCTTATTGGTCGAATTTCCAAATACCCCGAAACACGTGTCTTTTAAATTTGAACCCCGAATCTAAATCCGAAAATTTGTAGTTCTAACTTCAAAATTGCCTAAATAGCAACATATTTCCGAAAAAATACCCCCTCTCCAATTTAACCCCCTTGATGGTTGAATTTCCAAAAATACTGGAACACGTATTTTTTAAATACAATACAAATACCAATTTTTGTAGCTATAGCTTCAAAATTATCTTGACAACAATGTGTTTTTGAAAAGAATTTTTGATTACCTCTTTTACCCCCTTAGTTGTTGAATTTCCAAATATACAAAACACGTATTTTTTAACGTCCAACCAACTATACAAATACCAATTTCTGCAGCACTAGCTTCAAAATTGTCTCAATAGCAACGTGTTTTCAAAAAGAATTTTTGATCCTCTATTTAACCATCTTACTTGTTGAATTTCCAAAAATACTAAAATAATGGATTTTTAATCCTGACCAAGATTCCATATCCGAAGTTTCGTAGTTGTAGCTTAAAATTTGAGGTAACAGCAACATATTTTTGCGTCATCTATTTTACCCCCCTTATTTATCGAATTTCAAAAAATGCCGAAACACGTGTCTTTTAAATTCGAACCCTGAATTAAAATCCGAAATTTTGTAGTTATAGCTTCAAAATTGCCTAAATAGCTACGTATTTTCAAAAAACGTTTCATCCCCTATTTCACCCCCTTACTGACAGAATATCGAAAAATCGCTTCTTAAATGACGCCTACAGGGTAAGATCAACACCCTCCACAAATTTCAAGTTTCTATCGTCAGTGGTTTGGACTGGGCGATGATGAGTCAGTCAGTCAGTCAATCGGGACACTTCCTTTTATATATAGAGATTATATCTTGTTTTATTTTGTCGGCAATCAAGTCGCGGAACTCATCTTGTATAAGGTAAAGCAGTCAACAATCCGAAGATTGGTTTGAACACCACAGTGCTTTACTAGGCATGGTCCTGTTTGGAGGTGGTATGCCGTTGCCTTCCTCCGACCTTCGAACTGACTTACCCAGCCAGTTATAGGGGGACCTACAGTTTAATGTGGGTTCCGAACCACGGTGCTACTCGGTATTTTTCACATGAGCAATACTTCAAAATGTTTAACTGTTTGCAAATCTTATGGGACTTAACTACAGGGTCATCAGTCCCTAAACTACTTAGGAACTAGGACGGCACAAATATCCATGCCCGAGGGGGGATTCGAACCCCCGACTGTACTGGCCGTGCAGACCGTGACTGAAGCGCCTCAGTCCCCTCGGCCACCGCGGCCGGCATGAGCAATACTGCCAGAGGTGAAAGACGTGGAAAGTGGCAGATAAAAATCCTAGGACCTGGCGGGGATCGAACCCACGACCTTTGGATTTATAGTCTGGCATTCTACCACTGTGCTACGAAGCCGCACTCATCTTGTATATTTTTGTAAAAATAATTAATCTGGCCTTTCTGGAAATCTATGTAAATTAATAAACATTGTGCATTTACTTATGCAATAACGAAAACATCTCCCTCATTCTGACTAATATCTAGTAGATTTTTAAAGTACCTGTGACACGGCACCACTGAAGTCAGCAACCAGGAATTTTAGTTTTAGTATAAATTTGCCGCCCTCTGAATTCTGCCGCCCGGGGCAACTGCCCCCTTTGCCCCCCCCCCCCCCCCCCCTTAGATCCGGCCCTGCTACAGATTTCTACACAACAGTCGTTAGGCACCAACTCAAAAATGGAGTCAAACCTGATTGAAGAAATCTAGCTAATTTTAATATGCCATGTGAATTTACAAAAATGTTCAAATATGTGTGAAATCTTATGGGACGTAACTGCTAAGGTCATCAGTCCCTAACCTTACGCACTACTAAACCTAAATTATCTTATGCCTGAGAGAGGGCTCGAACCACCGCCGGGACCAGCAGCACAGTCCATGACTGTAGCGCTTTAGACCGCGCGGCATGAACTTATGAACTTACGGTTAACGGTAATAAACATTTTTCCATGGTTTTGAACAGATAATGTATTCTGCGGAAAACAAAATATATTTACAATGTAATGATAATTTGGTTTGGCTAATAATATTTACAATAACTATTAAATGTTGAACAAAATAAGATACAACACAGAAAATAGTCAAGACACTTACACTACGTTTACATGCAACACATCTTCCATAAGACAAAAACCGATTTTCGTAAAACATTTTTCGCTGTCATGTTTACATGGCATAGCCTGAATAGGATTTCCAAGCTCACTTAACATGGCGGCTGGAAAACAGCTGATTCAATTCCTTATTTAGTCTGTACAATCGCTATTTTTCTTTATTTAAATACACAGATTTATGTTCACTCTAATATTTATACTTTTATTTCACATTAGAAAATATCACTCTTTCCATATGTGCCGAAAATTCCTAACAAGAAAACACAAGCCAAGAACGCTTCAAAAACGGTTGCGTTTACATGGGCACGAAAATCGATTGTGGAACTGGAAAACCGCTTTAGAGAAGCGGGTTTTCAGAATCGATTTTGGAGTGTTTACATGACCAACCAAAAGCGGAATTGGGAAATCGGTTTACGAAATCCGGTTTTGGGAGCCCATGTAAACGGGGTGTTATATTAAGATAAAATTAAAAAACAAACAAACAAATAGAACCTTCCTGGCTTTTGCTTGTGAAAAATCTTTCGCACAATCTGTGTAATTTAAGTTCTATGCAAGCTCGTGCTCAATCGATATTGTTGCAAGATCATTCAAACATGTTTGGCTCATAGTAGATCAGAGGTATGTCTTTATCAATTTTAATTTTGAGAATCTAGTCTTTCCATTCGCAACTGTCACTGGGAGTGTTAAAAGAATTCTGAGAGCAAGGTTAACATTAAGGTAACAGCAGGGCCGGCCCAGTCATATAGGCAAACTAGGCAATTGACTAGGGCGCTCGAATATAGGGGGCGGGAAATCTGTCACGCGCGACGAACCCTCGTGCGCTTGCGGTACGGTTTACTTTGCTGTAGCGCTGTGGTTCCAGGAGCGAAGAATTCACGGTTACTACACACAGAGCCCAGGCCGCAGTTATTAGACTCGTAGGGCATGAATGGGAAGCATTAGTTGGGAAGGGAATAAGACAGTGTTGTAGCCTTTCTCCGACGTTATTCAATTTGTACATCGAGCAGGTGGTGAAGGAAGGCAAGGAAAAATTTTGGAGTAGGGATGCAGAAGACATTGTAATTCTGTCAGAGAAAGCAAAGGACTTGGAAGAGCAGTTGAAGGGAATGGACAGTGTGCTGAAAGGTGCATATGAGATTAACAAGAGCAAAACTAGGGTAATGGTGTGCAGTCTAAGAAAATTAGGTGATGCTGAAGGAATTAGATTAGGTAACGAAACAATGAAGGTGGTAGATGAGTTTTGTTACTTGGGCAGTAAAATAACAAATGACAGCCCCAGTACAGAGGATATAAAATGCAGAATGGCAATGGAAAGAAAAGCATTTTTGAAAAAGAGAAATTTGCTGTCATGGAATATTAAGTGTAAGGAAATCTTTTCCGAAGGCATTTGTGTGGAGTGTTGCCTTGTACGGGAGTGAAACATGGACGATAAACAGTGCGGACAGGAAGAGAATAGCTTTCGAAATGTGGTGCTATAGAAGAATGCTGAAGATTAGGTGGTTAGATCGCGTAAATAATGAAGAGGTACGGAACAGAATTTGTGGGAAAAAGAATTTTTGGTATACCTTGACTAAAAGAAGGGATCGCTTGGTAGGACACATTCTTAGACATGGAGGAATCGTAAATTTAGCATCGGAGGAAAGTGTGTGGGGTAAAAATCGTAGAGGGAGACCAGGAGATGCATAGTAAGCAGATTCAAGTGGATGTGGGTTGCCGTTCTTATGAGGAGATGAGGAGGCTTGCTCAGGATAGAATAGGGTGGAGAGCTGCATCAAACTAGTCTCTGGACTGAAGATCACAACAACAACACGCAGAGCAACATGCAAGAGACAAGATGCAAGTCAACGTTACATGCATTGTCTTTTTCTCTTCAGAATTTTGATATTACGCATTTAATGAATAGACGAGTAGCGGTTTGCAACTAATCACCCAGTGGCACCCATCATGTCAGCGGAGGCGCCCTCACGGCCTCGCGCAGTCTCTGACTTCTTCAATCAAAAGAAACTGATCTTAACGCTGCTACAAATGCACTGCTGAAAACAAAAACCGCTCTTGAAGATTGTAGAAGTAATTTGCTGGTAGAAGCAAGTGAATTCAGAAGCAGCCAACAAATCCGCATTATTTTCATCAGATATGGAACCAGTCTGTCTTAAGACACAAGAAAAGACAGTTTGGTTGTGAAGCAGAAGAAGAACCTATTGGCGACGAGCAAAATCATTTCAAAAGTAATTTGCAAGGATGGATACTGTAATAAATTCAATTGTCCTCTAAGGTGGTAAGCACCCTCACATTTATTTCATTGGGATAAATTCATATGGTAACATTAGCGGGGCTGCCTATGTTGGTCAGTTTTTCGCCGGGCCAAGAGAACGCACATTCCTCTGCCCGCACGGG
Source organism: Locusta migratoria (assembly GCA_026315105.1). Taxonomy (NCBI): domain Eukaryota; kingdom Metazoa; phylum Arthropoda; class Insecta; order Orthoptera; family Acrididae; genus Locusta; species Locusta migratoria. The sequence continues at coordinate 116,647,566 of CM048744.1, read as the reverse complement.
GCGCGGCTCGAGGTGTGTCAGGGAGGTGGACTCGCCTACTACGCATTGGCTTTTTAGAGGGGAGGCTCCACAGTGGACTCGTTCACTTGGCGACAGGAGTTCTATAGTTGCTGCCCGCTGATTGGAGGGCGTGAATATCATGGCCAACTTGGTGTCCTCTTATTGGTAGAAGTGATTCTGAATGTCTTATGACGTCGTGGAGGATGGAGTTGGAGGGTTCTCTCTCTCTCTCTCTCTCTCTCTCTCTCTCTCTCTCTCTCTCTCTCTCTCTCTCTCTCTCTCTCTGTTCAGCGTCGTTACTGTATGTCGGCGGCCGAGTTTATGCTCGTCGCCGGAGAAGACCTTTTGTCTGCAGGCGTTGTAGCGCACTTGTTGCTACATTACATTCGATCGGCATAATAAGCGAGTCTTATGTGTGCTCTGAGGGCTTGCGAGCATATTTCGAGAGTTCAAAGGTGGACTGATGGAAGCTGGTGTACCATGCCAAATTACTAATAGACTAGGGAAAGATTGGCAGGGAACGTACCGGCTGTATGACGACAGCCTTGGCAAAGTTATTCAGGGTTGTTTTTTAGCTTTGCAGCACCATCGGAAGCAGGTCGCAGCCACGACGAGACCACACACGGTACAGTGTGCTAATTGCTCAGCGCTCCCTTCCTTCCACTGAACTCAGCTTACGTTTGACGTGTTTTTCGCGCATTTTCACTCGTTTGCGACTCCCGCGTTCTGTGACCCCACTTGTAATTTACTGATTAATTCGTGACAGGTAAACGAGATCAGACGTTTTCCTAAGTTCATGTAACATTATCCTTTACCAAATTCTGTTATTCTGCGCCTACAAGCCTGTGAAATTCGTGAATATGTTCATAATCTTCTACATCTATATACATACTCCGCAATTCACCGTAAGGTGCGAGCGGAGGGTACACTGTAATACTATTAGACATTTCCTTTCTTATTCCACTCCCAAATAGAACGTGGAAAAAAGAATGCCTATATGCCTCCGTACGAGCTCTAATTTCTCTCATCTTGGCTTTGTGATCTTTACACGAACTGTAAGTAGGCGGCAGCAAGATCGTACTAAACTCAACTTCAAATTCCGGCCCTCTAAATTTACTCAACAGAAATTCACGGAAACAACGTCGTCTTTCCTCCAGCGATCCCTAATTGAGTTGCCGGAGCATTTCCGTGACACTCACACATTGGTCGAACCTACCAGCAACAACTCTAGCTGCTCGCCACTATGTCTTCCTTTAAACTGATCTGCTGCAGGTCCCAATCACTTGAGCAATACTCGAGACATGGTCGTACAAGCGTTTTATACGCGGTCTGCTTTATCTTTATATTCATTCATTTTCTATTTCTTACATAAATAATTAAATCGTAATTTTGTTTTATAAAAAAATTCTTGTAGCACTTAGACCAACAACAAACCCACTCCTGACCCAGCAGGCCCATTTAGAATAAGATTTTGAAGGTTTTGAGGGCTAAAGTAGTACCAGTTCAGCATACGAATTCAGCTATCCACGATTTTGGGGGACTTCTCTTGCCTCAGGGGCTACCACAAAAAGAAATACATGACAAGCGTTCTGTTGCGCCGAAAGGCGAGGTAAGAGATTAGACAGTATAAGACTGCCCAAGCGTGAGCAACGCTTAAGTCTGTACAACATACATGGTGTACAAAATGAAACTCCCATAGATATTCTTGAAGAATGCGTTTTATGCGAGTCTTCAATTCACCAAAATTCTTAAATGTATTGATGCTACTGATCTAAGCAATGAATCTGATGGACAGAGTAAGTTGTAATTTGCGGCTGTTTGCTGATGATGCTGTGGTGTATGGGAGGGTGTCGTCTTTAACTGACTGTAATAGCATACAGGATGACTTAGACAAAATTTCTAGTTGGTGCGAAGAATGGCAACTAGCTCTCAATGTAGAAAAATTAAGGTGATGCGCATGAGTAGGAAAAACAATCCTATAATTTTCGAGTACAGCATTAGTAGTGAGCTTCTTGATGCTGTCACGTCGTTCAAATATCTAGGCGTAACACTGCAGAGCGATATGAAATAGAACGAACATGTAAGGACAGTTGTGAGTAAGGCGGACAGCCGACTTCGGTTTCTTGGGAGAATTTTGGGAAGATGTACTTCACCTGTAAAGGAGACCGCGTATAAAACCCTTGTACGACCACGTCTTGAGTATTGCTCCAGTGTTTGGGACCCGCAGCAGATCAGTTTAAAAGAAGACATAGAAGCAGTTCAGAGGCGATCAGCTAGGTTTGTTACTGGTAGGTTCGACCGATGCGCGAGGGTCACGGAAATGCTCTGGCAACTTTTCGTGAAATTCTGTTTAGGAAATTTAGAGGGCTGGAATTTGAAGTTGAGTGTAGTACGATCTTGCTACCGCCTACTTACATTTCGCGTAAAGATCACAAAGACAAGATAAGAGAAATTAGGGCACGTACGGAGGCATATAGGCATTCTTTTTTTTTTTTTTCCTCGTTCTATTTGGGAGTGGAATAGGAAAGGAAATGCCTAGTAGTGGTACAGTGTACTCTCCGCCACACACCTTATGGTGAATTGCGGAGTATGTATGTAGATGTAGATGTAGATTACAAGCCATTGCTGGAAGCGTGCAGAATAACTGAGGGCCACAGGACCTTCTGAAATATGTTATTAAAAATTGACTTAGAAACATTGTACCTAATTTAGTTACTGCACTAAGAGTGTTGCTTATTCGTCCTGTGTCGCTAGCCAGTGGTGAGCGCAGCGTCTCGAAATTAAAACTCATAAAAACATATCTGCGATGCACAATGACTCAAGAAAGACTTGTGGGGTTGGAAACTTTGTAAATTGAACGAGAAACAGCAGGCACAATTGATTTAAATCGGGTTGTCTCAGATTTTGCAAAAGCCAAGGGAAGAAAAATGAAATTTGTGTGACTCTGTATAATTAAGCTTATAATTGTATCAACTATTGTAAGCTTTCAATCAAAACCTTTTAAAAAGACAAAATGTAAAAACGACGAAAAAGTAACAGTGTTGTATAAAGGTGTACGATGTGTCCCATTTTAATGGGGAAATGTGTTTGTGTAATGTATAATTGTCAATATGAATTTAATAAAAAATATTCAATGTCTATTTCATATTGATGTTTTATTAAGATTTTATTCGCTGGGGCGCCATTAAAATAACTTTGCCAGGTCTCCGAATTTGTTCGGCTCGGCCGTGGGTAACAGGCTGGCTGTGCTCCATTAATAAGAATACTGCTGTGTACGCCAGACTGCTTCCCCCTCACTGTTCCTCCTGCGTAAAGAAGACAGTGTTGTCACACATGCGCTTATACGTATCTGAATCGAAAAATCTTTCCCAGAGATACTACCTATTGGCATTAAGGCCAATTCACACTGTTCGCCACGTCACGTAACGTCACCGTCCGTCAGAACATTCTGCAATGTATTACTAATGGCGGCATTCACTGTGCGTCACCGGATCGTCACGTCACCTCAACTTCACATCAAGCTTTCTCGAGAAGAATGTTTTGACGGTACGGCCGTCTGCTAACATAGGAAGTTAACCTTTTTTCGTCATGTGAACTACATATTGCAGTCGACGATTTCACTGTCTATTCATCTTTATTTTGTTGTTATACTTCGTTTTAGGGGTAAATCTCAAATGTTGTCAGTTGAGTGTCCCCAACTAGCTTGAGTGTCCCCCTAAAATCGATGTCGGATATCTGAAATCAAAAAATGATTTATGTTACGTAACATTGTAACAGAAAAGACTGAAGCAAATTGTTTATTTGAATAAGATTGTAATTTGATTACGCATTTTTCATTAAATAATATTTTAAATGAAAAAGTCAGTTCTAATGAAAGACAAAAATTCAGTTGTTTATGACGGTATTAACAATGCCAATGGGCAAATCGTAATGGATAAAGTAAACAGGCGCTATTTATGCACTTATAAGTATAGTTTGATATTTTCATATGTTTATTTTTTTGCTTGAAAATAGATGTCAGTGTTTTAAAATGTTGTTTCAGTTCCCAGTAAGTTGGCCAAAACCATACACTGTGAAGTTTTCTTTGGCTGTAAAAAACATTTAGCATTGTTCCCTCCTTTCTAGTATTAAACTATGATTTTCTACATAACAGATAGCCACTCATAACCTCACTTTCAACATCGCATATTGAGATGGGTGAATTGACGTGACGTGACGGAGATGGATGGACAGTGTGAATACAACCTGATGTGATGGTGCCGTGATGTGATGGACAGTGTGAATTAGCCTTAAAGGCAAAAATCTAAAACGTTCATGCAGTAAGGATGTAGAGATGTCAGCAGACAATGTTGTTCTGAGTATTTTGTATACACTTGATACAGAAATTTTATTTATCCTGTTAGGATCTTAGTTAACCCCACACACTGCAATTGTCACATTCAGAAACAAACTACCAAATATTGGTGACAAGTAAGAAATATAGGTCTAAGAACACTCTCGGAAATCGCGATATATTCGAAACTAAGCAGCAAAATATTGGTGAGAAACAAGAAACATCATCCTTTCCATCCTCAGAAATCACGCGATATTAAAGCTGATTCACATTGTCCGACACATCATGGAACCGTCACGTAAAGTTTTATTCATACTGTCCGTCACTATTTGTCACGTTAATTCGATTTTTTCAGTACCCGATGTTGAAAGTGAAGTTATGAGTGGCGATGTGTTATGTAGAAAGTCATATTATAATGCTAGAATTGAAGAAACAACAACGTTAAATGTTATTGTTTGCAAAATCAACTTTACAATATATGTTTTGAGCTAACTTAATGTGGTAAAGTGCTGGGAACTGAAACATGTCAAAACATCTACATCTATTTTCAAGCGAAAAAAAAAAATCAAGAACACATCAAATAATAGTTATGGGAGCATAAATAGAGCCTGTTTACTTTATCCGTTATGATTTGCCTGCTGAAATCGTTAATACCGTCGTACACAACTGAATTTTTTCCCTTCATTAGCAATGACTTTTGTAATTGAAATGTTATTTAATGAAACTTGTGTCATAAAATTACAATATTACAAAATATAAACCATTTTTCGGTTTCAGACATCCGACCTTGCTTTTAGAAACACTCTTGATTGAGAAAAGTATTCAAGTCGTCATGAAACATTTGCAATTTCCCATTAAAACAGAGGAAAATAAAGCAACTGTCGATTACAGCATGAAAATTGCGTGACGAAAATGGGTTCATTTCTGATGTAAGCAGACGACTGTTCCATCAAAACATTCTTCTCGATAAAGCTTGACATGACGGTCCGGTGACGGATAGTGTAAATGCCACCATTAGAAATACATTGTGGGACTGATGACCCTGTAGTTAAGTCCCATAATCTGTACAAACAAACATTTGAAAATACATTTGTGGAATGTTCTGATGGATGGTGACATGACGGACAGTGTGAATTGGCCTTTAGGACATAAATAGTCAAATCTTTCTGACTAGCGAACAGTGTAGGCCTAAATGTCATTGATACTCATTTCACTTACTGTACCAGCAATTTAAACGTTCCCATAGTTTAGTCTCCAACCATCTTTTCGAAAACCGTATCATATTTGGAACAAAGTCAAATATTTGTGAGATGGAAGTACACAAATGTCATTTCTGATTGTACCACTTGCTGCAGTAATTTCATTCTCCGTTCTTCAGTCACACATAAATCACCAAATCGATGTTACTTACTCATGAAACACCATATAAGACTACTGAATAACAAAATACTGTTATGTGAATAAGAAAACCCCACAAAGTGTTGTGAATAAATAACTCCTACAATGTGTTACAAACGATAAGATTTTAAAAAATATTTTTGTTTAGACAATGTTTGAACACAGCACCTCACAACTTTACTTCCGCCAGTACCACGCCACCTACTTTCCAAACTTCACAGAAGCTCTCCTGCGAAATTGTGAGGTGGCATCGTGAGTCATGTCGGAATAGCACATTCGGTCGGTAGTGCGTTTGCCCGCGAAAGGCAAAGCTCCCAGGTTCGAGTCCCGGTTCTGGCACACAATTTTAATCTGCCAGGAAGTTTCATATCAGCGCACACTCCGCTGTAGAGTGAAAGTTTCATTCTGGAAACATCCCTTAGGCTGTGGCTAAGCCATGTCTCCTCCATATCCTTTCTTCCATGAGTGCTAGTCTTGCATGGTTCGCAGGAGAGCTTTTGTGAAGTTTGGAAAGTAGGAGGCGAGGTACTGGCGGAAGTAAAGTTGTGGGGCAGCATCGTGAGTCGTGTCGGGATAGCACAGTCGGTAGTGCGCTTGCTCGCGAAAGGCAAAGGTCCCAGGTTCGAGTCCCAGTTTCTGGCACACAATTTTAATCTGCCAGGAAGTTTCAACCATGCAATGTTTATTTCTACAGGCTAGTTAATCGATGAAAGGAGAAAATATAAAAATGCAGTAAATGAAACAGGCAAAATGGAGTACAGACGACTAAGAAATGAGATTGACAAGAAGTGCAAAATGGCTAAGCAGGAGTGGCTAAAAGGCAAATGCAAGGATATAGAAGAATGTATAAATAGGGGAAAAAAGATACAGCCTACAGGAAAATAAAAGAAACATTTGGAGATAAGAAAAACAGCTCTATGAATATCAAGGACACTGATGGAAAACCAGTTCTTAGCAAAGAAGGGAAAGCTGAAAGGTGGAAAGAGTATATAGAGGGGCTCTATGAAGGAAATGAACTTCGAGACAATATTGTAGGAAGGGAAGAGGATGTAGATGAAGATGAAATAGGAGACACTGTACTGAGAGAAGAATTTGACAGAGCCCTGAAAGACATAAGTCGAAACAAGGCCCCTGGAGTAGATGATATTCCCTCAGAGCTACTGAAGTCTCTGGGAGAACCAGCCATGTCAAAATTGTTTCACCTGGTGTGTAAGATGTATGAGACAGGTGAAGTACCCTCAGACTTTAAGAAAAATGTTATAATCCCCATTCCAAAGAAAGCAGGTGCAGACAGGTGTGAAAACTACAGAACCATCAGTTTAATAAGTCATGGTTGCAAAATATTAACACGAATTATATACAGAAGGATGGAAAAGCTGGTAGAAGCCGACCTCGGGGAAGATCAGTTTGGGTTCAGGAGAAATGTAGGAACACGGGAGGCAATACTCACTTTACGGCTTATCCTAGAAGATAGATTAAGAAAAGGCAAACCTACATTTCTAGCTTTTGTAGATTTGGAGAAGGCTTATGACAATGTTGATTGGAATAAACTCTTTCAAGTTCTGAAGCAAGCAGGAGTAAAATATAGGGAGCATAAGGTTATTTACAACTTGTACAAAAACCAGACAGCGGTTGTCATAGTTGAAGGGTATGAGAGGGATGCAGTGGTTGGGAAGGGAGTAAGACAGGGTTGTAGCCTTTCTCCAATGTTATTCAATTTGTACATTGAGCAAGCTATAAAGGAAAGCAAGGAGAAATTTGGAGAAGGAATTAAAGTTCAGGGTGAAGAATTAAAAACTTTGCGTTTTGCCGATGACATAGTAATTCTGTCAGAGACAGCAAAGGACCTGGAAGAGCAGTTAATCAGAATGGACAGTGTGTTGAAAGGTGCATATAAGATGAAGATTAACAAGAGTAAAACTAGGGTAATGGAGTGCAGTATAAGAAAATCAGGTGATGCTGAAGGAATTAGATTGGGTAACGAAGCAATAAAGGAGGTAGATGAATTTTGTTACTTGGGCAGTAAAATAACAAATGATGGTCGCAGTCAATAGGATGTAAAATGGAGAATGGCAATGGGTAGAAAAGCGTTCTTGTAAAAGAGAAATTTGTTAACATCGAATATTGATTGAAGCCTAAGGAAGTCCTTTCTGAAGGCATTTGTATGGAGTGTGGCCTTGTATGGGAGTGAGACATGGACGATAAACAGTGCGGACAGGAAGAGGATTGAGGCTTTTGAAATATGGTGCTACAGAAGAATGCTGAAGATAGGTGGGTGGATCGCATAACTAATGAGGAGGTACTGAACAGAATTGGGGAGAAAAGAAATTTCTGGCATACCTTGACTAAAAGAAGGGATCGATTGGTAGGACACATTCTTAGACATCAAGGAATTGTGAGTTTAGCGTTGGAGGGAAGTGTGTGGGGTAAAAACCGCAGAGGAAGACCAAGAGATGGATACATTAAGCAGATTCCGACAGATGTAGGTTGCCGTTCTTATGTGGAGATGAAGAGGCTTGCTCAGGATAGGTTATCGTGGAGAGCTGCATCAAACCAGTCTCCGGACTGAAGACCACAACAACAAACAACAACAACAGTTAAAAATTTCATTAAGCATCTTCAAATTGTTCTTATTTAATGGAAAGAGAGAGTAAAATTGCTTCTCGTGAAAACGTTATTAAAATACACTCGATACTGCTTGACCAATTATCAGTGCCGATATTTAAGGAAATGCTGCGTAATGCAAGGTTTGCTTCCAAAGTTTTTAAACATGTTAGCGAGGTTTGTTTTCGCATGGAAAACCTCAAAAGACCTTGCGTATGCGGAAACATACCATTTACTCAATGCAGCTGGTGCCGTTTAACTTTGTTTTCCATGTTTTTACGAAAAATACCATCCTGCAACTTGTAATGTCGAAAGCGACGATTAGTTCTTCTTCTTTTGAAAGCCGTCTGTGGTGGTCAAAACTTGCAGGTAACAAGTAGTTTCGGGCTAATAATAAAACTTTGTAGACTGCCAAATGACAATGTAAATTTAATAAAAGTCCATCTGTTTACACGTATTTTACCCGTTATATCAATTGTAATATAAATAGTAACGAATATGAGTGTTGAAAAAAGAAAAAAAAGTAATGAACAGAACTCGAACCAGCGACCAACGAGAAAAGAGTACGGGCCTCAGATGCTAACAACTTTTTTGTTCGTTCTATTGGTAGAGATGATCTTTGTGGTCGCTGATCAGATTTTTTCATTGTTCTTTGATGTGTTCTTGACTCAGCTTTTTTTCATTATCATTATTACAGTGTTCATCCACAGAGTAACATATACAGAGGAGCAGCCCCCCCTAAACCACTGTCCTATGCTCCCCTCGTAGTTCCGTAAGGCCGTGGCCTGAGTGCAGCGGGGCATAAAGAGGAGCGTGAAGCGGGGCGTACAGCGGGCGACACACGGTCTGAGTGCGGCGTGGCGCCGAACGGGCAGAACGCTCATGACGTCAGAACGCCAGCTGACGTGGCAGGCCACTGCCAGCTGACAACATAGCGTTTTGCGTTCGGCAGAGGTCAAACAATGGAGTCGGATGCAGTGTTGACTGATTTATTATTGGAAGAAAATAAGTACTTTTAAAAAAGTCGATTTATTCAGTGTAAAGAAAGGTCCAATTTTTCTAGCGAAGCAGAGAGGGAATTATAATAATAATTTCGTGTGGCTCATGGGCGTGGTGCAAGTCTTCCAATTGGACGCCACTTCGGCGACTTGTGTGTCCCTAGCCTACCCCAGTTATCCAACCGGGGAAAGGGGACATAAGCTTAACGTGGAATCCGAACCACGTGTCGTTTCTGGAAACTCCTCACATCGTTGAGAGGTGAAGGATGGGTTAAAACGCAGACTGAAAAAATCCGAGGACCGACTGGGAATCGAACCCACGACCCTTCGGTTTCCAGTCGAGTGCTTTACACCAAGACCACCGGGCCCGACTTATTTGGAGTGTTCATTACACTGTATGAAATTTTACGATCAAATTCTGGTGTCGGCTGAATGAGCAAGCGCATTGAGGCGCTATGCTACGATGTGCGAGGCCGTTCCCCATCGGGGATTGGAAACCCCCCATGGGCGTGGATGTTTGTGACGTCTTTAGTATAAGACAGTTCCTAAGTAGTTTGTAAGTTTAGGGACTAATGACCCCGCACTTAAGTCCCATAAGCTTTACAAACATCTGAAGTTAGCATTATATTACTTGAAAAATTACATTTGATCCCGTGTAATTTAAAGGCGACTATAACAGGTAGCCTAATGTGAGTTACTTGTGAAGTATTAATTAACAAGAAGTATTTAGTTGATTTGATATTGTCCCGGGGGATACTGAAAACCAGTGTTATTTTCAGTCATGGCTTGAAGCAACCAATCATTCGACTTTCCCCGAAAACGGAATTTCTGTAGGTCAGACAACTTCTTCATCGCAGGCAGAATACTCACCAGAAACAAATAATCTTGCTTCAGATTCGATCTCTTCTGTATCAGCAATAGTTTCTGCTTTTCTAATACCAGTATGTCCTCTCGCAAAGCATTTGCGTTTCTCTTTCTCTAGGTAATGAGTGAGTCATGAGTTGCAGCTATCCATCAGTCGTCTTGTTCTGTTACTTACCATCAGTATTCAGCTTCATTGCTATTTCACTCCATTTTTCTTCCCAACCTATTGACTGTAACTACATTGCCAAATTTCTGGCCTTTCTTGCACCACAGAGATAATTTCCTCAAAGAACACGTTTCGCCGCCCGCTGCACGCTCGCCGCCTGCTCCAGAAACACAAACATGTTTGCGGTGCCCGCTCACGCTCCGCTCTCCGCTGCTACCGTCCGCTGCAACCGCCGCTCCAAACGCTCGTCGCCAGGACACCTCCGTAGCGCCACATGGGGCTGTGTTGCCCGCTGTACACCCTGCTTCACGCTCCGCTTTACGCCCCGCTGCACTCAGGCCACAGCCTAAATGTCCTTTTATTAAGACAGTTCTTAACTGTTGACAATTTTACTAGACTCTCGAGAGAACTTTAATGTGGTTCTCGTTATAGCTTCCACAATGTACGTTTTGCAAGGAGGTTAAACCTTCTTGACTGTGTTGCGATAAGATGTATTTACTTAATCAGCAACATTTAATTAACATATCACAAGTACAAAGATAAGAGACATACTGGTATAAACAAAAGAGTAATTATTTGAACAGAGTAATTATTTGAACAGAGAGAATAAACATGCATCATCACTTACGCTGTGTAGCACAATACCTTTGTACACGTTGACAAGGCATTTTGCATTTAATTACATGGCACACAATCACTTTATCACTCCCCCCTCAGTGTCAACGATATTTTCTGTTAAAGCGGACATGACGACCGGATCGTGTGACAACAGGTTTAGCTGAAGCTGCTGGTGATTCGTCCATGTTGACTTCTGGGGTCCGTTGAGGCTTCAGGGTAGCAGGTGGTGTGGGAATGGTCGATTCTGCTGTGCTCGTAGAAGGTGTGACAGGTTCTGTGCTAGAAGCAGGGAGGGTAGTGCAGAAGGCTGGTTTAAGGCGGTCAATGGAAATTGCAGTTGGCGTATCCCTGATATCAACCTTAAACGTCTTTTCCTCCTTGCTAAGAACAGGATACAGCCCAACATACGGTGACTGGAGAGGTTTACGCACAGCATCGTGCCTGACAAAGACATGGTCACACTTCCGCAGATCCGAAAAAATGAAAGAGTGGCGGGTCTTTTACTCTCTTGACGTGACAGGACATAGTTCTCGAATCTGCGAACGCAGTTTGCAGTCAAAGTCTGAAGCTTCGACCAGATCATCAGACACATTGTATAGGAATTCGCCAGGCAGTCGAATTGGTTGTCCATAGACGAGATCTGCTGCTGTGGCTTTGATATCTTCTTTAATCGAAGCGCGGAGGCCCATCAGAACAATTGGTAGGGTTTCTGTCCACCGTTGTGACTCATGACACCTCAGAGCTGCCTTTACTTGTCGATGTAGGCGTTCTACTAAGCCGTTCGCTGCCGGGTGGTAGACTGTAGTTCGGATGCGTTTCATTCCTAATAGGACAGCGAGCGATTTGAATAGGTATAACTCAAACTGCCTTCCCTGGTTGGTGATAATATGCAGGGGTACTCCAAAATGAGCAATCTATCCCCGAAAGAATGTAGTTGCCACTGTCTCGGCGGTGATGTCTGCCATTGGAAAAGCCTCTGGCCAGCGTGTGAAGCGATCAATGGCACTTAGGCAGTAAGTGTACCCTTCAGACGGCGCTAGTGGGCCAATGATGTCTAAATGGACGTGCTCAAATCGTTGATTCGGTGGCATGAATGTGCCAAGAGGTGCCCTAACATGCCGACTAATTTTATTCCTTTGACATGCCATGCATTGGCGCACATACTCTTTAACATCTTTGTGCATGTTTGGCCACACAAAAGATCGTTTAACTAGGTTCAAGGTACCACAGACTCCAGCGTGTGATAAGTCATGCAGCGACGCGATTGCTTGCTGTCGGAAGGGAGCTGTCACAAACGGTCGCACTTTCGATATAGAAACATCACATATAGCCATGCATTTGTCGGTGGTACTTGAATTTGATGGAGCTGTAGGCCAGATGTCTGTAAATTATGCAGCTCGGCGTCTGATTGCTGTGTCGCGGCTAGTGCTTCATAGTCAATTGCGTGTGCAATTGCTTCTACACGGGAGAGGGCTGGTATATTCATTTCTCCCTCGACGTGGACTATGTTAGTTGTAAATTGTCCTATATAGTTCAGATGGCGTAGCTGGCAAGGCGATGCTATGTCAGGTTTCTGACGAAAGGCATATGTCAACGTCTTGTGGTCGGTGACTAATGTGAATTGTTGACCTTCGAGCATGTGACGAAATTTCCTGATGGAAGCATATGCTGCATATAATTCACGGTCATACGTTGACCAACTTTGCTGTGACGGGCATAACTTCTGACTGAAAAACGCTAAAGGTTGCGAATGTTCCTCTACTTTTTGTTGAAGCGCAGCACCAATTGCAGTTGCAGACGCGTCTGCCATCAAAGCAAGTTGTGCTTGCGGTACCGGATGTGCTAACAGTGTAGCGTCAGCGAGGGCAGTCTTCACTTTGGTGAAAGCGGTCTCAGCCTCGCTAGTCCATGACAGTTTGTCGTTTGGTTTTGGTGCGCCCCACAAGAGCTCGTTCAATGGGGCATCCAGGAGTGCATGATTGCGCACGAAACGACGATAGAAATTAATTGTACCAAGAAATCGTCGCAATTCACGAACTGTCACAGGTCGTGGGAAGTTCGTTATGGCTTCTACTTTCTCCTGTGGCGGCTGTATTCTATGAGCATTGATGGTGTAGCCAAGGAACTGAACTTCTGCTGCTCCAAATACGCACTTTGACGGACTTATGAGTAGCCCGTGCGAACAAAGGCAGGTAAAAACTTGGCGTAGGTGTTCCAAGTGCTCTGAGTCAGAGACAGACATCACTAAAACATCATCAATATAAACGTAACAGTAATCCAGGTCACGTGTGATTTCCTCCATAAATCGCTGAAACGTTTGTGCAGCATTACAAACTCCACACGGCATTCTTGTGAATTCAAAAAGATCAAATGGGGTACAGACAGCAGTCTAAGCAATGTCTTCCGAGGCAACTGGAATTTGGTAAAAAGCACGAACTAAGTCTAATGTAGAAAATAGACATTTACCGTGGATGTTGAAAGCAAAGTCCTCAATGTGAGGGATCGCGATCGAGAATTGTCCTAGTATTTAGTTGCCGGTAATCACCGCACGGACGCCACCCATTGTTCTTCTTTGGAATGTCATGGATGGGTGATGCCCAGCTACTGCTTGACGGGCGGCAGATTCCTTGAGCGAGCATAAATTAAAAATCTTGCTTCACTACTTTCAACTTTTCTACTTTTAAACGACGAGGTCGAGCGTGAACTGGCGGTCCTGGCGTCGTTAATATGTGATGTACTGTCGTATGTCGTACCGGTGCCAATGTGGGTAGCTGTCGGGTGATCTCCGGGAACTGTTTAAGAAGCTCTTCATATGGAGAGTCACCTGCAATCATTCGTATAGTGGTGGCTTCACACAGCGTAAATGTCCCTGACTGACTAAGTTAGTTGTAGTGTCGAGGAGCCAACGATGTCAAAGATCAGGAAGCAGTCCATAAAAAGATAAGAAGTCTGCACCGAGAATAGGATGCGTCACATCTGCTACTGTAAATTGCCAGTCAAACTTGCGTCGAAGGCCTAAGTTTAATGAAAGTGTCACTCGAAAATATGTCTGGATCCTGGAACCATTTGCAGCAAAAAGGCAGCAGTCGTCCTTGCTTCGACTAGGTAGCCGAGAACAGGGATATACTGACACATCAGCACCTGTGTCCAATAAGAATTGTAACTTTGTATCTTGTTCTGTGACAAATAGTCGACGACTGCCGTCCGGAGAGCCAGATTCCGTCATGACTTCCGTGTTCATTTCCCTTCTCACACGGAGGATTTCACTTTCTCGCCTCTGAACCAAACCGCTTGTGATACCAGCAAAGCTTTATAGCTGAAGTTGAGCGATTGCGTCTTCTTGGTGAGCGCTGGCGTCGTGATTGACGGTTGGAACACTGTGTTTGTAGCGCGGCGATTTGTGCAGTAAGTTCAGCGACCTGAGCTTGCAACGCTGGGACGGTATTGTCTGTCGGTGAACTAACAACTGCTACACTCGCAGACGGATACATCTCCACAATACGATCTGCGGTTTGTGCAAGAGCATTGAGATCACCGGCGCGCACTGTAAGTATTTGCCAATTTCCGCAAGTGGCGCAGCAACTGTGAAGGTGTGTGATCACCTAACTCTTCAGTACGTAGTAGCTTCTCCAGGCGTTTCGTCTCAGACTGTGATAACCGGGTGATTAAGGCATTCTTGATTGTTGAATATCGATCGGTACTCGGTGGTGAAGCCAGAATATCTTGTACTTCTGTAGCCAAGACTTCATTCAACGCTGCGACCACATAACTGTGTTTAGTATCATCAACGGTTACGTGAGCTAACACAAATTGGCTTTCAAGTTGTCCAAAACACAGTACAGGGTTTTGTCGCCAGAATGGTGGTGGTTTGACCGCGGCGGTGTAGATTAATGCGCTCGTAGGCACATCAGAAATCGGTTGCGTATCCGGCATGGCATAATCACACGGAAGAAGCGCGGCGTGGCTGATGCGGTTGTTTCAAATGTAACGTTCGAAACGGAACTTTACGAAGCTTCGATTAACACCGAATATCACGTCGGGGACACCAAAAATGTTGCGATAAGATGTATTTACTTAATCAGCAACATTTAATTAACGTATCACAAGTACAAAGATAAGAGAATAACTGGTATAAACAAAAGAGTAATTATTTGCATAGAGTAATTATTTGAACAGAGAGAATAAACATGCATCATCATTGACACTGTGTAGCACAATAACTTTGTACATGTTGACAAGTTATTTTGTATTGGATATTGACTCCAATTAGTCGTCTCAAGAGATTTAAAGTCACTTATTTCGAAATTAAAAACGTGTACACCATATTACCAGAAACACAGACAATAAATTATTTATTAATGGAAGCTATTACAAAAAAAAATAAAAATCCAAAGATATAAATCAACTCAGAATACAAAAATGTCACACAGTGTTTCTGTCAGCACAAGATAAAAAATAACACATTTGTTCCCAACACCCCCACAAGTTCGCAAGATGTCAATTTGTGAACTTAGAAAGTCCTACAGCTTCGCTACACCACTGATGTTTGACTTCAGGGGGTGCTTTTGTCGAAAAATCAGCTTCCTGCTTGTCAGTGCTAATTGACTTCACAGTGAGCTTACCTACATTAATCAACTCACAGATGTAGTGGTGTCTTACATCGATATGTTTAGTGTGAGCATGATACACACCATTGTGACTGAGTGCAACAGCGCCTCTATTATCACAGAATACACTCACTGGATTTTCACTGTGATTGACACATAATTCACTGAGTAATCCTTGAAGGTACTTTGCTTCTTGTGCTGCAGTTGACAGAGCCATGTACTCAGCCTCTGTTGTTGACAGACCCACTGTTTGTTGCAATTTTGTGTTCCACGACACTGCTACTCCTGCTAGCTTAAAAACGTAGCTCGTCGTCGATCGCCTTTGATCGAGCTCTGAAGCATAATCTGCATCACAGAACCCTTCAACTTTTGTTGATCCAGTCCTGTATTGATTGTACCTTTAATATATCTCAGAATTCGTTTTACAGCTTCCCAGTGGATTTTTCTATAACTGGAGTTAAATCTGCTTACACTCCCACAGCATAAGCAATGTCTGGTGTTGTGTCTTGAGACAAATACAGAAGAGAACCAACAGCTTGCTGATATGGAATGCGTTTTAATGCCAATTCTTCTTCTTCTATCAGTTTTTCTTCACATTTTTGTAGTTTCAAACCAGGTGCAATTGGATATGCAACTGGATCTTCCATTCCAAATTTCTTGAGTATATTTGCTGCATATTTACTTTGATCAATGGTAATTGTGCCCTCTTTTCTGTCTCGTTTTACTCTCATGCCAAGTCACCAATTTAGCTCGCCAAGATCTCTCATCTTAAAGCGATGCATTAGTTCTGTCTTCAGTTCTTGTTTGTATTTATTACTTCTGTTTGAAAAAATGATGAGCTACATAAATAGCTACAATGAGTACATTTTCTTTCTCAATTCTGTAGTAGATGCACTGCTCATATTCAGACTTTTTTAAGTTCATTGTACGTAGCGTTGTATCTAACTTCTGATACTAAACGTGTGGAGCCTGTTTGAGACCATAGATTCCTTTTTTAGTTTGCAAACCTTCGCCTCCTCCCCCTTCTTCAAGTAGCCTTCAGGTTGATGAATGTAAATTTCTTCATTTAGATCTCCATACAAGAATGCAGTTCGAACATCCATATGTTCAATGTCGAGATCAAGTTTAGCTGCTAAAGCCAAAAGTGTGCGAAGTGAAGAATGATGAACAACAGGCGAAAATGTCTCATCAAAATCTACTCCTGGTATTTGAGAATAGCCTTTTGCTACAAAACGACCTTTATAACGCTCAATGTCACCGTTTGCTGTTTCTTTGACTTTGAAAACCCATTTAGAATTGATTGTCTTTCTGCCTGGAGGTAAATCAGTTAAAGTCCATGTCTCATTTTCAAGTTAAGACTTATACTCTTCATCTAATGCTTCTTTCCACTTTTCCCAATCGTCACGTGTCATTGCTTCCGTAAATGATTTTGGCTCAGGAATTCTAGCAACACAAACAAAATCATCATTGAATTATTTGGGGTTTAAACATCTTTGGCGTTTTGATTTTCTAGTTTCTGGTTGCATGGGAATTGTTTCTTGTTGATCAGTATCTTGATCGAAGTTACAGTTGGTAGTTGGGAGCTCCAACGTTAGGCGGGTAATGGAGCCCCTTAGGAAAATGGCTACTAGGGAGGGGAAGAAATGTGCCCTCTGTGTGCATACCGGGGGGAGTCATTCCAGATGAGGAATGACATGAATCGCACAGGGTGCAGCCAGCTGCAGGTGGTGGCTCATGTCGGGACCAATGATGTGTGTCGCTTTGGATCGGAAGAGATCCTCTCTGGTTTTGAGCGGCTATCAGAAGTGGTTAAGACTGCCAGTCTTGCTTGCAAGATGAAAGCGGAGCTCACCATCTGCAGCATTGTCGACAGGACTGACTGCGGACCTTTGGTTCAGAGCCAAGTGGAGGGTCTGAATCAGAGGCTCAGACGGTTCTGCGACCGTGTGGGCTGCAGATTCCTCGACTTGGGCCAAAGGGTGGTGGGTTTTCGGGTTCCGTTAAATAGGTCAGGAGTCCACTATACTCAGGAAGCGGCTACACGGGTAGCGGGGGCTGTGTGGCATGGACTGGGCGGTTTTTTAGGTTAGATGGCCTCGGGAATACACAAAATGGGTTTCAGTCTCAAAGGGGGCAGGTCAGACACGGGAAGAAAGCAGACCTAAAAACCATTGGTGTAACAGTTGTAAACTGTCGTAGCTGTGTTGGGAAAATTCCAGAACTCCAAGCGCTGATAGAAAGTACTGAGGCACAAATCGTTATAGGTTCTGAAAGCTGGCTGACGCCTGAGATAAATTCGGCCGAAATTTTTTCAAAGGTCCAAATGGTCTTCAGAAAGGACAGAATAAATAAAACAGGGGGTGGCGTGTTTATTACTGTTACAAACGGTTTATCCTGCAGCGAAATTGAGGCAGATACTTCCTGTGAATTGGTCTGGGTAGAGGTTATACCTGACCACCGAAATAAATTAATAATTGGATCTTTTTATCGGCCCCCTGACTCAGACGATGCGGTTGCAGAAATGTTCAAAGAAAGCTTGAATCATATTTCAAATAGATATCCAAAGCATACTGTTATAATCGGTGGCGACTTTAATTTACCCTCGATATGTTGGCATAATTACGTATTCAAAGCCGGGAGCAAATATAAAACATCATCCGAACTAGTTCTGAATGCTTTTTCTGAAAACTACTTCGAACAGTTAGTTCATGAACCCACTAGAATAGTACGTGGTTGCGAAAATACTCTTGATCTCCTAGCAACAAATAATCCCGAGATAGTAAAGAGCATCAAAACAGATACAGGGATTAGCGAACATCGAGTTGTAGTAGCGAGACTGAATATCGAAATTCCCAAATGCACCAAAAATAAACGAAAAATATATCTATTCAATAAAGCAGATAAAAGTTCGCTTCACGCTTTCCTGAGTGATAGTCCCCAGTCCTTCAAAACTAAAAATGCGAGTGTAGATCAGTTGTGGCTTACTTTCAAAGACATAATATCAGTAGCAATCGAGAGATTTATACCAAATAAATTAATAAAAGAGGGGGCTGACCCCCCCCCCCCCGTGGTACACAAAACAGGTCAGATCACTGTTGCAGAAACAAAGAAACACGCATACAAAATCCGCAAGACTGGCAATCTTTTACTGAAACTCGCAACCTAGCGCGGACTTCAATGCGAGAATCTTATAGTTGTTTCCACAACGAAATCCTGTCTCGTAATCTTGCAGAAAATCCAAAGAAATTCTGGTCATATGTGAAGTACACTAGCGGCAAAACACAAACAATACCTTCACTACGCGATAGCAATGGTAATACTACCGACGACAGTACTGCTAAGGCAGAATTACTAAACACAGCTTTCCGAAATTCTTTTACCAAAGAAGACGAAGTGAACACTCCAGTATTCAATCCAAGAACAGCTGCCAGCATGCGAAACTTAGAAATAGATGTTCCTGGAGTAGTAAAACAACTTAAGTCACTAAACAAAAATAAATCTTCCAGGCCAGATTATATACCAACTAGATTCCTCTCAGAGTATGCTGATGCAATAGCTCCGTACTTAGCTGTAATTTACAACCGATCACTCAGCGAAAGATCCGTACCCAAAGACTGGAAAGTTGCCCAAGTTACTCCAATATTCAAGAAAGGCAATAGGAGTGATCCCCAAAATTACAGGCCTATTTCATTGACGTCGATTTGCAGTAGGATTTTGGAACATATATTTTGTTCGAATATTATATACTACCTCGAAGAGAACGACCTATTAACCAATAGTCAGCACGGATTCAGAAAGTATCGCTCTTGCGAAACACAGCTTGCCCTTTATTCACATGAAGTGTTAAGTGCCATCGACAAGGGATCTCAAATCGATTCCATATTTCTGGATTTCCGGAAGGCTTTTGATACTGTACCCCACAAGCGGCTTCTAATGAAATTGCGTGCTTATGGAATATCTCCCCAATTGTGCGATTGGATTAACGATTTCCTATCAGAAAGGACACAGTTCGTTGTAATTGACGGTAAGTCATAGAGTAAAACAGAAGTGATATCTGGCGTTCCACAGGAAAGCGTTATAGGTCCCCTACTCTTCCTCGTGTTTATAAACGATTTAGGAGATAATCTGAATAGCTCCCTTAGACTGTTCGCGGATGATGCTGTCGTTTATCGGTCAGTGAAGTCAACAGAGGATCAAAAGCAACTGCAAAGCGATTTAGACAAAATTTCTACTTGGTGCGAAAATTGGCAATTGACACTAAATAAAGAAAAGTGTGAAGTAATACACATGACCACTAAAAGAAATCCGCTGAACTTCAATTACGCGATAAATCAGTCAAACCTTAAGGTCGTAAATTCTACCCATATACCTAGGAGTTACAATTACGAACAACTTTGACTGGAGAGAATACATAGAAAATATTGTGGGGAAGGCGAACCAAAGGTTACGTTTCATTGGCAGAACGCTTAGAAAATGCACCAGCTCCACCAAAGAAACTGCCTACATCACACTTGTGCGTCCTCTCTTGGAGTACTGTTGCCCCTTGTGGGACCCTCACCAGGTGGGACTGACGGAAGATATTGAGAAGGTTCAGAGAAGGGCAGCTCGTTTTGTTTTATCACGTTACGGGGGGGGGGGGGGGGAGCGTCACGGAAATGTTGCACGAATTGGGGTGGAAATCATTAAAAGAAAGACGTTATTCATTGCGGCGTGATCTGTTTGCGAAGTTTCAATCACTGACTTTTAGTTCTGAATGTGAAAATATTTTGCTAGCACCCACCTACTTAGGGAGACATGACCATCCCAATAAAATAAGAGAAATCAGATCGAAAACGGAACGATTTAGGTGTTCTTTCTTCTCGCGCGCTATTAGAGAATGGAACGGTAGAGAAAAGTTATGAAAGTGGTTAATGAACCCTCTGCCAGGCACTTAAATGTGATTTGCAGAGTATCTATGTAGATGTAGATATAGATGAACTGCCTGCTCTGCATCACTTTGCGCCATTTCAAACTGAAATAAATATTTATCATCAGTGGGGTGTGTTGGTTCAACGATATTAGGTACATCTCCCGGCTGTATAATATCTGTACAGTTATCATTAATTAAGTCCAAAGGGCCATTATTTATATGCCTGTCACCTGTTGACTTAATGTTCTTCATAGACTCATTGACACATTGACATTTTGAGTTTTCAATAAACTGCACATCACGAGCTTTCACAATTTTTGTTGGTGAATTTGGGTCAATTAGGCGGTATGCTTTACTGTCTTCGCAATATCCAACAAAAATAAGTTTCTTCGACTTATCTTCTGATTTTGTTCGCTTTTCTTCTGGAACATGGACAAATGCTCGACATCCAAAGATTCGCAAGTGACTGAGATTTATTCGACGACCACTCCACAATTCTTCAGGAGTAACATTCTTGACAGTTTTCGTAGGAGATAGATGTTTCAGATAAATCGCAATATTAACAGCTTCAGCCCAATATTGTTTGCTTAGTCCTGCATCTGTCAACATCGATCTTGCCTTCTCAATGATTGTACGATTCAGACGCTCAGCAACACCATTTTGTTTCGGTGTATAAGGAACTGTTGTTTCATGTCGAATGCCATTTGCTTTTAAGAATGTCTTCATACGCTCATTTATATATTCTTTTCCATTGTCCGTGCGAAGTATTCGAATCTTTCGACGAGTTTCATTTTCAACTCATGCTTTGAATTCAATAGAAATATCATAAACTTCTTTTGTTGATTTTAACATATAACCAAATGACTTTCGTGCATATCATCTGTCAACGTGAGTAGATAACATTCTCCTCCCCACTAAGCCATGGCCATAGGTCCACATACATCAGAATATACAATATCAAGCAGACCTTCAGCTCTTCTACTTGAAGTTTTTGGAAAAGATTGACGAGATTGTTTGCATTTGATGCAAGAGATACATGGATCTAAATTTATGTTAGTCCAATGAAGTCCATCAGCCATTTTTTCCTTTAGTAAACGCATGCTTACACGATTCAAATGTCCCAATCTTCGGTGCCACAAATCATAATTGTCAGTGTCTACAGCATTTGCACAATGTCGAATTTCATTCAATCGATACATGCCACCTACCTGAGTTGCAGTCGCTACAGGTGTTCCAGAGATGAGTACATCTTTCTTGTTATATATCTCGCACTGTACATCATTAAATAACACACACAAACCATGTCCTGTCGTTTGACTCACTGACAGTAAATTGCATGCAAGGCATGGAACATATGCAACATCTTTAATCGTTACTGGTTTATTTGCTTCATCAATAGTTAGCTCAAGACGAACACTGCCTTCTGCAATCGCCTGAAGGTTGCTGTTATCTGCTACTGTAACATTTGTAGCTATGGTCGATTCGAAATATTAAGCCAGTCTTCTTTATTCGTCATATGCCTTGTACATCCTGAATCAACATACCAACCGTCACCATACGACAAAGATGTGCTAAGGGCCATCCAAACATTTTCAGCTTCGGATTTTACAGAGTTTGCAGAACTTTTTGAAATATTTGATTTCTTCCTAGTTTGACACTCAAGGCCAATTCACACTGTCCGTCACGTCAACGTCACGTCACGGCACCGTCATGTCAAGTTGTATTCACACTGTCCGTCAGTGTCCGTCACGTCAATTCGTCGATCTCAATACGCGATGTTGAAAGTGAGGTTATGAGTAGCGATCTGTTATGTAGAAAGTCATAGTTTAATACTAGAATTGAAGGAACAACAACGCTAAATGTTATTGACGCCAAATAAAACTTTACAGTGCATGTTTTTGGCCAACTTACTGGGAACTGAAACAACATTTCAAAACATCGACATCTATTTTCAAGTGAAAAAATAAACATATGAATACATCAAACAACACTTATAAGAGCATAAATAGCGCCTGTTTACTTTATCCATTACAATTTGCCCGTTGACATTGTTAATACCGTCGTAAACAACTGAATTTTTGTCTTTCGTTAGAACTGACTTTTTCATTTAAAATGTTATTTAATGAGAAATGCGTAATCAAATTACAATCTTATTCTAATTAACAGTTTGCTTCAGTCTTTTCTGTTACAATGTTAAGCAACATTAACCATTTTTTGGTTTCAGATATCCGACCTCGATTTTAGGGGGACACTCAATTGACAAAAACTTTTAAGTCGTCATGAAACATCTGAGATTTAGCCCTAAAACGAAGTATAACAACAAAATAAAGGCGAATAAGACTTATTTGCATATAAACAGTGCCATCGTCGACTGCAACATTTTATTCGCGTGACGAAAATAGGTTAACTTCCGTGTTAGCAGACGACCGTTCCGTCAAAACATTCTTCGCGAGAAAGCTTGACATGACGTTGACGTGACGTGACGGTCCGTGACGGACAGTGTGAACGCCGCCATTAGAAATACATTCCGGAATGTTCTGACGGACGGTGACGTGACGTGACGGACAGTGTGAATTGGCCTTCATTCGCCTTATGTCCAATTCTCTGACATTTATAGCATTTTATAGCTTACATATTTTTAGTATCACGATTGCTGTTTGATTTTTGTTGTGTATATCTCTGTTTTCCAGCTGCTAGCGCCGAATCTTGATTTCCATTCGTTGAAGCAAATTGACGTTTTGTTGATTATTGAATAAGCTGCTGACTTACAAAATCGCTAGTAATACTAACCACCTGAATTTTCAATCACCATAATTAAAGGCTGGAAATCTGAAGGTAGTCCACTGAGCATAATTGCTGCTACAAAATCATCATCTATTTTCTTGCCAATACTTCGAATTTGTTGAGCAAGCGACATAATTTTTGACAAACATGTTTCCATATCTTTTTCAGAATTGAGTCGCACATTCATCAGACACTGTAGGAGTCCGATATAACTAGTTAAACTTTTATCTTCGAATGCCGACTGCAAATTCTCCCATGCTTCTTTAGCAGTCGTAGCTCCACGAACTTTTGGATAAACAGATGAACTTACAGATAAACATATTTTGGACAATACTTTCTGTACATTATTGGAATCAGTATCAGTACTGGCAATTGTATTCCACAGTCCTTCATGTTTCAGATACATTTCGATTGTAAATTTCCTATCATTATAATTCGACATTCCAGTCAACTTTTCAAAATTAAGAAGTGATTGTTCAGCCAAAGGCATTTTAGATATGTTTAGGTAGTTCAGGGAATATTTACTGCAGTTTTCGTGAACAGAAAAAATACGCCGCCGTCACACTGAACATATGCAAAAAAATTTACGATGGTAGCAACGCAAAACTTTCACGACGCACTACTGCCGATCGTGATTTTTTTTTTTTTTTTTTTTTTGCAACACTTTACTGGTATAAATATTTCACAAATCTCTTGTAAATTGTTCCTGGCCCATAACCTATTGGATATTGACTCCAATTAGTCGTCTCAACAAATTTAAAGTCACTTATTTCGAAATTAAAAATGTGTACACCATATTACCAGGAACACAGACAATAAATTATTTATTCATGGAAGCTATTACAAAAAAATTAAAAATCCAAAGATATAAATCAACTCAGAATAAAAAACTGTCACATAGTGTTTCTGTCAGCACAAGATAAAAAATAACACATTTGTTCCCAACATTTTGCATTTAATTACACGGCACACAATCACTTTAACTGTTCGTCATGGCTGCTTCCATGCTGACGTCATACGCACGACAGAGAAAACGTATAAAACCCAAGGAGGTTAGAATAACCTCCTTGATAAAACCCCGTTTACACCGAAGCGAACACAAGCGAACAAGCAGCAGTGCACGAGAATTCGCTCTGGTGTAAACGCTATGCGCGCTGTGTTCGGTCACAATCGGCTCGCATTCGCGAGTGCTCGTTTGTGATCCGCTGGCTGTCGGTTTCAGGGCGAACCATCAAAGCACAGCCGACTCTACAGAGTCGGCTGTGATCAAAGGCTTCAGCGCTAGCGTATGAGACGAACTGCGTATGCGTATGCCTTGCGGCAGTGTTCTGTTTTCTCTTCCGTTCGCTTCGATGTAAACGCTTATTTGCAAGTAAAAGCGAATGCATGTGCATACAGGCGAATTCCCGGCGCATTCGCCCCTGTTCGCTTTGGTGTAACCGGGACTTAACCAGGAGGCCGTGACTTAACTGACTCACTGACTGCTTTTTGCTTACTGTAACCCCCCCCCCCCCCCCCGCCTGCTGGAAAGCTACACTGTCCCGAGATAAGTTAAAGTGATAAGCCGATTTACAACACAAATCTCTTCAGAGATATTTATACTATGATCCTAACCAACGATCACTTATGCATGCACGATGTTATCATCTTTGGTACGCTGCAGACAGCAATTTGACAGCTGAGGAATGACGAGCGAACGAATGTAAACAGACTGACGTAAGTTATAATGTGCTACTATGAAATTGGCATT
The DNA here is from genome assembly GCA_026315105.1 of Locusta migratoria. Classification (NCBI taxonomy): domain Eukaryota; kingdom Metazoa; phylum Arthropoda; class Insecta; order Orthoptera; family Acrididae; genus Locusta; species Locusta migratoria. The sequence continues at coordinate 116,622,535 of CM048744.1, read as the reverse complement.
TATGTCATAATACATTAGTTGCTGAACAGTGTTATACAATGTATGTACAGAACTTAAATGATTACTGTGAATCTGAATTGCTTAAATATCCGCAAAAAATGCTCAGTTTATTAAAATGACAAACTAAAGTGTCAGTTCTTCTTTATTGTCAAAAAATTCTCTTTTTTCGTTAGAAGATACAAATGCTGTGAATGATAAACAACTATTAAAAAGTGGTTCTCAAAGCGCTAGGTGGGCATGAACATGTCATCGTGTAGTTACTTCCGTAAATAAATTGTGTAGTACTGTCTGATGTTAATGTATTTGATGCTTCTATGCATGACGCTAGATTAATTATTTACTAGATGTTACAGACACCATTATTTTAAATTTATTTTTCTGACTTATATGCAGGTTAACCTTGTTATTTTGCATTTGATTACACTATACACGGAATTTGACAGTGTGTTTTCTTATATTTAATAGATGTGAATTATTCTGCAGAAAATGTATGCAACGAAAGGCCCTAGTTTGAGAATTGGAGAAGATGACCTAAAGTGTAAAAATGGTTGTGGATTTTATGGTACGCCAGAATGGGGCGGTTATTGTTCTCAGTGCAACAGAGAGCAACGGCGCAAGACAGGCCACAGCAGTTTATCTTCGGTTGAACGGTAAAATTCTTCCATTAATTGTAAATGCGTGTGAATTTGTTGAAATTTTCGTTACCATTAGAGAAGTGTTGATCCATACCCAAAGACTGGGCAGTTGCATAGCTCACGCCAATATTCAAGGAAACAAAAGTTATCCACAAAATTACAGACCTATAGCACTGACATCAGTTTGTTACAGTATCTTAGAACATATAACTTACTTTCCTCAAACGTTATGAACTGCATTGAAGAAAATGAACTGTTGACCCGTAGTCAACATGGGTTCAGAAAGAATCATTCTTTTGAAACAATTTACTCTCATTAAGCGAGGAGGGAATAATTGAAGATGGGGTACCACCTGTCGACTTTGACCAATGGCAACAGGAATGAAAGTTATTATTGAATAAATGTAGTCAATTTACATTCCCTAAATCGAACTGTCACACCCAATTAGTGACTGGTTCTTGATTTACTTACCTGACTCGTGATCTGGTAGCAATATGTACTTCTAAATAAATTTTATGATGTTTACTGTGACTACCATATGACGTCATTCATCAAAGCTGATGGCTAGTATCCCGGTCTTCAATTGATCCTTGAATAGTGCTATCAACAAAGGATGTGAAATCGATTCCATGTTTCTAGAATTCCTGAATGGTTTTGACACTGTATGTCACAAGCATCATCTAATCAGATTGCATGCTTATGGAATGTGCGACAGTTTAGAGATTGGATTCGTGATTTTTCCATCAGAAAGGACACAGTGTGTTATAATTGACAGTCATTTTGTAAAACTAAAGTGATATCTGGCATTCCCCAAGGAAGTGTTACAGGGCCTCTACTGTTCCTTATGTTTATAAATGATTTTGGAAACCATATGACCAGCTCTTACTCTTCGTGGATTGTCGTTTATCAGTCAATAAAGTCACCAGGCGAACAAATGCTATTGATGATGGTTTTTATAAGATATCTGCATGGTGCAAACATTGGAAATTGACCCTAAATAATTGTGAAGTCATATATATGAGCACTACAAGAAATCCGTAAAGTTCATTTACACAATAAATGAGTCAAATCTATTGTTTGTAAATTCAAAAAAAAAAAAACCCTAGGGATTTCAATTACAAACAACTTAAATTGCAAAGAACACTTAGAAGATGCAACAGTTATATACTAAAGTAACTGCCTACACTACACTTGGGTGTCTTTTTTTAGTATTGCTGCACATTGTGGGAAAACCATCAGCTCTGACAAATGACAACATATCTTAGTTATAAACAAGTCATAAAATTTCTTTGGGAATACAAATTATTACCAGAATGTGATTCAGAAAAGTACATCAAGAACCAGTCACTAAGTGGGTGTTACAGTTTGTTTTACTTAATGTATTTTGTAGTACAATATAGGAGAGAGAGTGAAACAGAAATGATACAATAGTTTGGGTAGAAATCATTAAAAGATAAGCATTATTCATTGTAGTGAGAGATTTGTGAAATTTCTTTCTCTTCTGAATGTGAGCATATTTTGCTAGCACACACCTACATAGACAGCCACAATCATCATCATAAGAGAAATCAGATGTAAAACAGAGATTTAGGTGTTCTTTTACTGCATACTATTAATACTTGCATGCACATTATGGCTGCCACTGGGAGTGGAGGGTGGGGGAAAGGCAGCTTGCTGCAGTGCTGGAACTGTTACTTTAACCATGTGTACAGTAGTTTTCGCATCAAGGGGCATTTAACATTGGCAGCACTTGTAAATAAATGAATATCTTTAATCTAGTGCTGACTTTTGCCGCTTGTGGCTGCACCAGTAAAATTGTCAAATTATTGTGGCCAAATCTCAAAGACACCTCAGGCAATCATTGAGACTGTTGCCCCTGCAGCTACGGATAAGGTTGCTGCCCTCCTTCAGAAACCATGCGTTTTTGTCTAGTGTCTCCTCATATACCTCTCCGCTGTGGTTACACGTAAGGTATGGCTATCTGTATTGTTGAGGCGTGCAAGATGCTCCACCTGTAGTTCACTGGAGTTGATCATTATCTATGGTTCTGAAAGTTTTGCTTATGATGGTGATGGAGTAATGGAGTGGTGCTGACAAGGACCATTGAATGCTCTTCCTCATAAATCAAACCTTTCGTTGCCAACATAAGCACACTATACCACTAGTGCCGTAAGTAAAACTTAATGTTTTAAGCCATTCCTTAATGATTTAGTTTCCTCTTTTGCACCTTCTAAGAGATGAAAGCTTAAAACTACTGCTTGCGTTACAAGTGTCTTCTTGCAATTGATAATATGATACAGACACTGCTCTTTTGATCCTCGTATTGTAGCCACAGATATTCTATTTTAATATTTGTTAGGCTGTGTTATTTCCTAACAATTAACAGTGTAAGGAGCAGTTGAAGACCAGGATACCACCCACTAGGTTTGACCTGGATATTTTACAATCTTTCACTATTATGACACAGTCTGGATTGTGTTTGATCTTTAACTGGCCCCCAAGATTTTCTGTAATATTTTTCTTTCAATGATTCCATCATTGCCAATTTGTTCAAATGTGCTGCATAGAGTCCTTCTGAGCAGATTACTGCAGAATAGTGAGCCAGTGGTATTCTATTATTTGTGCCTTTCTGCAGTTCATCGGATGTCTCTGTGGTGAGTAGTAACCTATCCTTTACAAAAAAAAAAAAAAAAAAAAAAAAAAAAAAAAAAAAAAAAAAAAAAAACCCTAGTGGAATTGGACCTCAAGGAAGATCAGATTGGATTTAGGAGAAATGTAAGAACACTTGTGGCAATACATTATGACTTATCTTAGAAGATAGGTTAAGGAAAGCAAAAACTACAGTTTTTGGAGCCAGTTTTGACAATATTGAATGTAATAGTCTTAATCTTAAGTGGTAAAATACAGGTAATGTAAAGTTATATACAACTTGTACAGAAACCACCCAGCAGTTAAGAGTTGAAGGGCTTGAATGGGATGTAGTGATTGGGAAGGGAGTAAGACAGGAAATAACCCTATCTCCAATGTTATTCAATCTGTACATGAGCAAGGTGTCAAGGAAAGTGAGGAGAAATTTGGAGAAGGAATTAAACTTCAGGGTGAAGAAATAAAGACATGACATTTACCTGGAAGGGCAATTGATTGGAATGGACAGTGTCCTGTGAGTAGGGTATAAGATGGACATTAACTAAACAAATAAACAAGGATGCTGAAGGAATTAGATTAAGAAATGAAACAATAAAAGTAGTAGATGAATTTTAATAATTGGGTAGTAAAATAACTTATGAAAGAGAAGTAGAAAAAATATAAAATTCAGAATGGCTGTGGGATGAAAAGAATTTCCGAAGAAGAGAAATTTGTTAATATTGAATATTAAGTGCTAGTAAGTCTTCTCTGAAAGAATTTGTCTGGAAATTATACTGGTATGGAAGTCAAATGTGCACAATAAACCGATCAGACAAGAGGATTGAAGATTTGAAATTCAGTGGTACAGAAGAACACTGAAGATTAGATTGGTCACATAACTAATGAGATGGGGATAAAAGAAATTTGTGACATAACTTAACCAAAATGAGGGATTGATAGCTTGGATACATCCTGAGACATCAAGCATCATTTAGTTTAGTATTAGACGGCAGTATGGGAGATAAAATACACAGAAAAAGACCACGGGGCAACTTGTCTATTGGTAACCAATTGCAGTAGACCGTTCATTTCCCAGTTAAAGAGAATTAAAATTGTATTACGTACAACTGTGATACAGGGACAACTTACTAATATGTCAATCGTGTGCATAGAAAGTGATGTCCTTCAACAGTTGGACATTGAAGACATATAATCAGTATGCCAGTCATGTGCATAGAAAGAGACATACTCCAAAAATAGTATATTTTTGTATTCTGGAAATCTTCAAAGAAATCTTTAACCTGAACGAAAGACTAATTTGTGAATCTAATCACTAGTATTTGGTTAGTATTATTTTATCAATTAAGTCACTAAATAAATGTACATCATTCCGATGAGTTCATTCAAAGGAAATTACTGTTTTGTTATAGGGTCCCCTAATCCGTGTTCCAGTCATCTGCATAGAAAAAGACATACTCCAAAAATTGTACATTTTGTATTCTGGAAATCTTTAAAGAAATCATTAATTTTAAGGAAATACTAATTTGTGGAAGTAATATTAGTATTTGGTTTGTAATATTCTAACCAATTAAGTCACTAAATTAATGTACACCATTCTGATGCATTCATTTAGGTTTCTTTTTATTTTTTATTTTATTTTAAAGGGCCCCAAGACTGTGTGTACCCAGGGGCCCCTGCATGGCCTAAGACGGCCCTGCTTTCTGGTGAATGTTGGGAAAAGTAGTGTTCTAGGGCTGATAGGCCATTCGTGTGAGGGATTTTGGTGTCGAGTGATGTGACATCTATGGTGACAAGGAAGCTTTCAGGTGGGAGGGGCATAGGGATGGACTCAAGGCATTCCAGAAAGTGGTTCACGTCTTTGGTGTAGGATGGGAGTCTGCAATTTATACGTTGGATGGGTTGGTCTACCAGAGCTGAGATACCTTCTGTTGGACTTTGTAGCCTACTGTGATGAGATGGCCAGGGTGGTTCTCTTTATGGATTATAGGGTGTAGGTAGGAGTTTCAGGTGCATGGTTCAGGTGGAGTGAGTAGTTCTATGGAGGCAGTTGTGAGACCTTGTGAGGGATTTAGAGTTTTTAGGATTCTGTTGTTGTTGTGAAGGCATGGCATCATGAGAAACAGGTTTGTAGGTAGAGGTGTCAGAGTGTTGACACGATCCCTTGTATTGTATTGTATTGTATCTTTATTGGTCCTGTAAAATCATACATTGTACAGCAGTACATAGAGATATAGGACAAGTCATATAATGTATATAGTATATTCTAAAATACAATAAAATTATTTAAGCCATACATAAAAAGCACATAACTGACTCTTTCTAGAATACACATACATTTCTAAGTTTAAACACTCACATTTTTTTTTTAATCTTAAATACATATTTACACTTTTTCATTTCCCAAATTATTTTTCAGAAAAAAAATTCATCCACACTATAACAGCACTTTTCAGACAGAAAGTTACTTAAAGCAGTTTTAAATTTATGCAAGCATGTTATTGCTTTAATGTTCTTAGGTAATTTATTATAAAGTTTTGTCCCTGCCTGCAGGGGGCCTTTTTGCTTTAGTGTCGTACGAGCAAACTGTACATGTATATCACAATGCTTCCTTGTGTTGTATGTGTGAATACTGTGATTTGTTGGTACGAGCTTGTTTTTGGAATCTAAAATTTTTCGTATGAACACTACTACTTCAAGTATGTAGAGGCTCGGTAGTGGAAGAATACACAGTTTTTTAAATAAAGGTTTGCATGAGAAACGTGGTGCTACACCTACCATGGCTCTTATTATTCTTTTCTGGGCAATGAAACAACTTTTGCTGGGTGGTGTATTTCCCCAGCAGATTAAACCATACCTTAACTGTGATTCTACTTGAGCATAATACACAGTTTTGAGGACTTGCATTGATGTGCAACCTGCAAGAATTTTGATACCATAACAAATGCTGTTTAGTTTGCTACATGTATATTGTATATGAGTGTTCCATCTTAGGTCATCTTGTATCCAGACCCCAAGAAATTTTGTAGCATTTACAGATTCTAGTGTTTTACTCAGCAGATCTATGGTTGGAGTTAGATTCTGTTTGTTCTGTATTGTATGTAGATTCATGGTGATTGTTTTCTGTGTATTTATTATTAACTTGTTTGCAGAGAACCATTCTGATAGGTGAGATGTACACTCTTTTACTTCATTCTGCAACTCTTCCAATGTTCCACCTTTGATAAGTATGTTTGTGTCATCAGCATATTTAATATATTTCTGGTTAGGGGTAAGTGGCTCCAAGTCATTCACAAAAAGAAGGAACAGAATCGGTCCCACGACGGAGCCCTGTGGTACACCGTATTTTATACAACATTTCTGTGAGTAGTATGATTGTATGTTATTCCCATTTTTGTGCACTATTTCAACTACTTGTTGTCTATTTAGTAGGTATGACTGTACCCACTCATAGGCGGGACCTCTGATGCCCATATTTTCTAGCTTACTAAGTAATAAACCATGGTTTATTATGTCAAAAGCTTTTGACAGATCTAAAAACATTGCTACTATATGTTCTTTTTTGTCTATTGAGTTTAGAGCTTCATTTAGAAAATTAACGATAGCTGTCTCAGTAGATTTACCTTTTCGAAAGCCATGTTGCGTAGCTGAGAGGAGTTTATGTTTTTCAATGAAGCCTATGAGCCTTTTGTAAAAGATTTTTTCAATTATTTTAGAAAAAACAGATAGAAGAGAGACAGGCCTATAATTTTCTATGTTGGTTTTTTCCCCTTTCTTGTATAGTGGCTTCACTTTTGCTATTTTCAGCTTTTCTGGAAAAATTCCCTCCGACAGCGAGTTATTGCATATGTCGACCAAGGGCTTTGTTATTAAGGGAGCACACTTTTTAATGATGTGGTCTGGTATATTGTCAACACTGTATGAAGATTTTGCCACATACTCCTCTCAATCAAGTACTACAGTTGTGGAGCCCTTGTTCGATGGAAGAATTACAATGGAGCAACCTGCTTTCAGCTCTTGAATGGCATGGGATTCAGTTGGGTTGATGTTGTGAGTAGTTGATATGTTATTCAGGAAGAATTGGGAGGCAGTGCTGCATGTGAGGAATTCTTGGAATGCCTACAAGGGATGGTTTTGGGGAAGAGCAGGAGGAGCCATTTGTGAGGGTAGTCGGAATTGTTCAAGGCAGAGTTTAAAAGTGGCTCTGTTGCCTGTGGGTTGTGAGTGGGCACTGAAATAGTATTTACAGTTGAGGTTAAGGGTAAATGAGAAGAGATCCCTGATCAGTGCAGTGTGTTTGAATTTAGGTATGGCACTAAAGGTTAAGCCTCTCGACAGGACATATATCTGTGTCATGGAGAAGGATTTGGATGAAAGGTAAGGACTGAATTGGGGTTAGTGTTAAGTGGTGTTTGCATGTGGTGATGGTTGTGATAGGTTCTGGGTGGGGATGTGCTGGGATTAGAAGATTCAGCAGGGAAGCCAAGCTCAGTTTGTTGCCTATGAGAGGGGGTTGTTGAGGGTGGTGTTGTGGTTGGTAATTGTGGATGATGGGGAGAGGAACACCACTTCTGAGACAGACCAGTAGAGTAGATAGTTTTCTTAGATGTTGTGTGGCATGTAGTTGGAGTTTACAGTTGACTTGTTGTATGGTGGACCCGAGTGTGTTGATTGAGCCAGGTGCTAAGAGGAGAAGTATATTAAAGAGAGAGAAAAGTTATTGGGAATGGTGGTTACAAGATACAATACTTTTTTATTAATAGCTGAAAACTCATAATTGTCCAGGTATCTATTTGTCCAGTCTTCTGTTACATCTCCTCCCTTCCCTTTGTCCATGTCCTCCTCCTCTTCCCTCTGTCCATGTATTCCCCACCTCGGTGGAGTGGCCAGCACATTGAGGCACTATGCTACGATGCACGAGGCCATTCCCGTCAGAGGTTCGAATCCCCCTCAGGCATGGAGGTTTGTGCTGTTTTTAGTATAAGTTAGTTTATAAGTAGTTTGTAAGTATGGGACTGATGACCCGCAGTTAAGTCCCGTAAGCTTAACAAACATTTGTCCTCCTCTTTCTCATCTATGAAAAATTGTGTATCTGTCAACTTTCATGGAGATAAGTCAAACTGTGCAGAAAACTAGTGGAATGTAACTTCCACCATACAACGTCAGCTGTTGAGTACAAAAAGCACCTCCATGACCATCTTCCAAGGAGCATAATGAACAACACAAAAAATACTTAACAAAATATTTTTTTCCTATTATCAGTTACAATCAATAGTGCATTAAAAATTAATACTGCTGCATTTTTTCATGTTTCCTTACTTTCCTTTTATATGTCAAAAATTTATTTTTATATAAACTTAAAAAAATTACTCCATAGTCTGTTGCAAACTTTTGAATATCCCTGAGTGGTTTTATATGCTCTCATTATGCTTTGATGAAGTGCCTCTGTGTTTAGAAATGTTTGCTAGGTGGTACATTTGTTTTAGCTGTCCAAAATGATAGATGTTATATGAATGTGCTGTCCATAGTATTAGGCCTCTTGTGCTGTAATTTTGTCATGGTTGGTATCACCCAGTGGATTTTAGTTTGTTTGATTAAAAAGTTCTGCAGGCCTGACATGTATAAACCACAAACTTTTGAGTAACATGATTGTAAAAAACTTCTGTAACGTGTGCAGCGAAACATACATGCCAACCAATCAGTCCGCACATTACAAACTTTAGTTGTTGAACTCTATTCCAAATGCATTACCCATAACCTTTCATTCATACCTTTTTTAATTATTTGAATGATGTGAACTACCTTTGAAGTCTGAAAATAATTATTATTCATCTAGTTGACAATTATTAATTTTGACTTTAATTTGAAATAATGGTTGCTCTTTGGCTTGCTGTCATTATTCAAAAAATTGCCCTATAACCTTCTTCACCTTCAGGACAACACCAACCTTAAAGTTCAACATGACCTACACCCCCCTGGGGCCCACAACTCAAGTGTGTGGCGCACACAGGGCCCCGATCCAATGCAGCCTTCCTTCCCACCCCAGGCTGCTTCAGTTTCACCTCCCGGTTCATGCCTTTGCCCGGAGACGGGTGTCCATTGCGAGTCAAGGTGGTCTCCTGTAATAGATTTTCTCTTTCCTTGGTTCTTTCTTTTCCTAACCCTTGCTTCTGTCTTTCACTCCTTGCTGTTCTTTTCTAGCCTTCCTCTCCTCCTATTTTAGCCTCCCTCTTCTCTCCTTCTCTTTACTTTCTCTCCTTCTTTCCTCCCTGTGTGTGTCTGAAGGCCGACCCACACATTCTGATGCATAGCAGGTGACAGGGAAATGTGTAATTCCCCACCCCGGGTAGACAAGCAGGGCATGTACATACCCCCTGGTAAACTGGTAAAGTCCAGGCCCGGGAGGGGTGATTACCTGAGCTGGTACTTTCCGAACATGCCAATTGGTCCCTTCGTCCATTCTCGGGAGGTGTGGCCTGAGGTGTGAACAATCATGTAAGGTGGGCAAGCCCTAAGTGAGGGCCCCTGCTAGGAAGGAGAGCGCCATCGGAGATGCTGGTAATCATGGGAGACATTTCCGCAATGACTTCCTTCTCTTCTACTCTGACTTCGACTCAAAAAAGAAAGATAGATTCACCTCAGTGTAAGAAAACATCGCCTAATCTTCCTAAATTTCTGGTTTTCTCGAACTGCCTTGTTCTTCTCTTTTCTCCCCTTACACTCATCATGGTGCTCCTTCAGTAGAACATTTGAGGCATTCGTTCCAATCGAGAGGAACTAAAATCACTCCTTCGATTGCACTGTCCGCTCATAGCCAGCCTCTAAGTAACAAAGTTAGGTCCAAGCGATCATATAGCCTTCCCTCAATATACCTCTATGCATTATGACCTATCTCCTGTGGATGGTATTCCGGCCTATGGAGGGGTTATGTTACTCATTCAGGATAACATCTTTTACCATCCCGTATCTCTGTACACTCACATACAGGCAATTGCCATCCGCATCACTCTCCCCACCCTTTCCTTTCCTCTCTGCAATATCTACATCCCGCCATCGTCTGCCTTTATTAGGGCAGATGTGCTGCAATTTGTTGCCCAGCTTCCTCCACCTTTTGTTTTGCTTGGCGACTTCAATGCCTACCATCCCCTATGGAGTTCTCCAGCACCAAACAGAGATTATTCTCACTGCTGCTGAATATTCCATACCTCGTACTTCCTCTTCTCCATGTCGCATCCGAGTCACCTGGTGGACTGCAGAATACAGCAACGCTATTAGAGCCCGGCGACGTGCTCTACGCACCTTTCAACGCCACTCAATGATGGAGAATTGCATCAATTACAAACCACTGTGAGCACAATGCTGTCATGTTATAAAAGAAAGCAAAAAAGCCTGTTGGATTGCCTTCACTAGTTCTTTTAACAAATTCACTCCCTCCTTGGTCATCTGGGGTAGCTTGCTCCGGTTATCTGGCACTAAGGGCCACTCTGCGATTTCCAGCCTGATAGTAGCGAACGCAGTCCTCGTGGCCCCCATTGATGTATCCAACGCCTTAGGCTGCTATTTTGTGGAGGTTTCGAGCTGTGCTTATTACCACCCTGCCTTCCTCCCTCACCTTCTTTCCAATCTTTAAATCATGAAAGTTATAATGCCATCTTCACTGTGCAGGAGCTAGACTGTGCTCTGACGCCATTCATATTGAGATATTTAAGAACGTTTCTCCTGCAGGTAAATGTTTCCTTCTCTGCACTTTTAATCGCATATGGACTGAAGATCAGGTTCCTCGCAAGTTGGTGTCAAGCCATTGTTGTCCCCATCCCCATACCAGAGAAAGACAAACATCTTCCTTCCAGTTATCGCCCCATTTCTCTTACCAGCTGTGTCTGTAAGGTGATGGAACACATGGTTAATGCTTGTGCAGTTTGGCCTCCCGACACCTCATTACCAATGTCCAATGTGGTTTTCGTCGGCACTGCTCTGCAATTGACCACCTAGTCACCTTGTCGACTTTAATTATGAATAATTTTTTGAAAAAGCACCGGATGGCGGCTGTGCTCTTTGATCTGGAGAAGGCCTACGACACCTGTTTCAGGGTGGGGATTCTCTACACCATTCATACCTGGTGCTGGCCGTCTCCCCTTCTTTATTCGTGCATTTTTAATGGACCGAAATTTCAGGTACGAGTTGGCTCTGTTTTGTCAGACCCTTTTTGTCAGGAGAATGGGGTGCCACAGGGCTCAGTTTTGAATGTAGTACTTTTCACCATAGCGATTAACCAAATTATGTACTGCCTCCCATCTGACGTTTCTGGTTCCCTCTTTGTGGACAATTTCACAATCTACTGCAGCACTCAAAGAATGTGTCTATTGGAGCGCTGTCTCCAGCATTGTCTTGACTGTCTTTATTCTTGGAGCATCACAAATGGCTTCAGTTTCGCTCTCCCATTCGTGGAGACAGCAAAATTCTTAGGACTAACATTGGATAGGAAACTTTGTTGGTCTCCACATGTCTTTCCTGGCTGGCCATTGTACACATTCCCTTAATGTCCTCCGTGTTCTTAGTGGTACATCATGGGGAGCTGATAGAATCGTCCTTCTTCACCTTTATCGGCCCATAGTCCGATCAAAGCTAGATTACGGAAGCATTGTTTACTCTTACGCACGGCCATCCAACTTATGTTGTCTTAATTCACCATTGGGTGTTACGCCTAACGATTGGAGCCTTCTATACCAGCCCTATTGAAAGCCTCTATGCAGAAGCTGACGAATTACCATTGCACTATCGGAGTGATATATCACTCGGTCAGTATGCATACCAGCTGCTGTCGATGCCCAACCACCCATCCTACCCATCATTTTTCAACGACTCCCTCGATCGCCAATATGAGGTGTCAGCATCTGCACTGTTGCCTCCCGAAGTTCGTTTTCATCGCCTGCTTCAGCAACTCGATTTCACCCTCACTGACACCCTTCAAATGGAGATGAGCCCAATACCACCATGGCTTCAAGCCTAGGTTCGCGTCCACTTCGAACTCAGCTCGCTCCCGAAGGAGAGTACCTGGGATTTGGTGTATCGCTCGAGGTTTGTCAAACTTAGTTTGCAGCTTGATGATAACATTTTCATCTATACAGATGGATCTAAGAACACTGATGTCAGATACGCGTTTGTCATTGGGTTTGACAGCTTTCAATACAAGCTCATCAACCAATGCTCAAATTTCCCAGCTGAGCTTTTTGCTCTCTGTCAGGCAGTCCAATATGTTCGCCGCTGTCACCATCCTTCTTATGTCATCTGCTCAGATTCACTCAGTACCATTTAGAGTTTTAGGGACCCGTATTCGGTCCATCCTGTTATACACCGTATCCAACACTCCCTTTAATTGGTAGCTGAAGACGACTTTTACGTTTGCTTCCTGTGGGTATCTGGCCACGTAGGTGTGCTGGGCAACGAGGCTGCTGACGCTGCGGCCAGGGCTGCAACGGCTTGGAAGACCTCCCGCCCCTCTCGGCGGGAGGAGGTCATCTTGGCCCAGCTGAGAATGGGTCATTGCCGGTTCAGCCACCGACACTTATTAACAAGCGACCCCCCACCATTGTGTTCCTGTGGTCACCCGATGATGGTGCGCCATGTTTTAATGTTCTGCCCATATTTACATCATGTTCGTGTTGCAGTTAATCTGCCGTCCACTTTGGAGGAAATTTTAGCTCGTGACGCATAGGCAGCTGCTATAGTTCTGCGTTTTATACATATGACTAATTTGTCCAAGGACATTTAATTCCTTCTATTGATATTTTTTTATTCCTCATTTTAGTGATATTCTGGAATTATCCTTGTCGGCACCTTTTTAACTTTTTTTTATTTTTTTTTTTATTTTTTTTTTAAAGTCAGTCTAGGGTCAGAATCGGGCGCTAATGACCAATGTAGTTGTGTGCCCTAAGACCACAAAAAAAATATATAAATATAAATAAATAAATAAAATAAAAAACCACATGACTTACAATCCCTGCTAAAATTTCATGCCCCTTTCCCTGCATCCCTCTCTTCTCACCCGAACAATACTCCGCACACCTACATCTACATGTTTCCAAAAATCTATAAATCTAACAATCCTGGATGCCCAATTGTGATTCATTACTGTGCTCCCCCTGAAAATTTTGCCCCTTGTTGACCACAATCTCCAACTAGTTATTGAAAACCTAGCCTCCCACACCCAAGATACCAACCACTTCCTTCATTGATTCTCCACCATCACATGCATTTACCTCCTAGATCCTTTCTTGTCACTGTTAATGCCACTTGCCTACATACCAGTATCCCCATATCTAGGTCTTGAACACTTTCTGAGGACCCTTCAGACTTCTAGTCTCATACCCTATTCCTCATAACGCTTACCATTTGCATCCTGACAATCAATTACTTTCTCTTTGAAGGAAAAGTGTTCAACCAAATCCATGCCACAGCCATGGGCACCCATTTGGTAGCCTTCTATACCAAACTATTTATCTAGCCTAAAAAAAAAAAAAAAAAAACACCACCTCTGGTTTGGTTCAGGCTCATTGCTGATATTTTCATGATTTGGACTATGGGCCAGGACACACAATCCTTGTTTCTTCAAAACCTCCAACTCCTCCTCTCCCAATAGTTTCACTTGATCATTCTTCATCTTGTTATTCCAGTCGTGTCACAGGCTTCTTCTAATCCATCAGAGGCCAGGCCATCTGTAAAAGCAGCTATTTGATCTACCAACACTGCTGCAATCATTGTACATCTCTTACATTGGTATGATAACAAACCAGCTGTCCATCAGGATGAATGGCCACCATCAAACTGTGGCTTTGCAGCCTAGGCCATCTGGATCTTCACCTCCATCACCAGCTCACATATTCTACAATCCCGCAACCACTCTACACCCTATGCCAAACATCCTCCCTCCCCTTCTCCAATCACTATCCTGTATTCCTCCAATTATGTCTTTTTTCCAACTGTGTGTCTTCCTTTATATTATTGATCTTTCTGTAACATTTCAATATCCCCTTATTAATTACTTTTTAAATTTTTTATTACTTTTGTCATTTTAAATTACCTCCCTCCCCCCCCCCCACACCCCTTTACACCTCCCTTTTTTACCTCTTTACTTGTCCTACCCCTTTTCTTTACTGCTGCCTCTCACATTCCCTCCTATTAAAGCCCTTACGTTCAATTGTGTAACACTGAACAGACCATCCCCATCCTTACTCAGCATCCTTCCCTCTCCCCTCCCCTCCGTCTCGCATGGTTTTCTTTTTTTACCAATGTGTCCAGAAATTATAGCCATGTGTGCAGTTTGCATGAGTTATGTCAGACTGATTGTGTGAATGTGTGTGTTTCTTTTCCTTATAAATGCCATGGCCTTCCGGCCATGGCATTTATAAGGAAAAGAAACACACACATTCACGCAATCAGTCTGACATAAGTGCGGAGAAGTTGTGTGAATTTGATTGTTTGTTGCCAACAGTTCAGTAATGGCTTTCACCTGTAAGTTGTTATCTATCTATTATTTGCATTCACTCTGTTTTACATGCAAATGATACACACTCTGTAAGACATACAGGTTTTGTATGATAATTTTTTTTCTTTGTAGAGGGTGGATCTAAAGAAATGTTTTATCTTTTGCAGAGGACACAGTGCTGAAGGGCAGTCAAGAAGTTCTGTTGCTGGATTTACAAAATTTGAAGTGAAAAAGCGCCAGCAAGCTGAAAAAAGAACAAAGCTACCAAAATTTTTCAAGAAAACCAAAGGTATGGTGAGTTTAATAATACATAAACAATTGGAAAAAGAAATATTAACACAAAGCAGTCGCTAAAATATTTGAAGTTAGGATTTTGCAATGATACTAGGATTTATATAAGACAAAATTCAGCCAAGAATATTAATAAATTAATACATAATTGCTCCCCAGCTTGGTCTCAACATACTTTCGGTATGCAGAATATATGCTACTGTTGACAGATACAGAAGTAAGAGGCAATATTCTGTTTATCTTTTGAAACTAAAAGTTCTTAGTTCAGGGAGAAATTAATATGTTGCGGAAGGTTGAAATGGAAGGACAAGTCACTTGCCCTTCAGGCAATTGCTTGGTTGGTTCATACTACTGTATAAGGATATGGGAGACTGTCACATAATTGCCAAATTACACCTGTATATATGTAAATGCTTGTAAATATTGTATTATGTAATTCCAACCTGGACTTTCCATTGTTCTTAAATTGTAATATCAAGACATTTCCAATATCCTTGCAAATGTGATCCATGGATGGGGTGAAACTACTACTACAGTTACTGTTACTGCCACCACCACCACCACCACCACACCATGATGGGAGAGACTAATCGATTAGTCAGGATCATGGTTAAGGAGAGTTTCAGCAGAGCTTTCATAGTCCATGTAGATTGGTGACACCCACATTTAGCATAGCCAGTGGCAAACCACTTTAATGTAACTAATGACAGGTGATATCATAAATTGATACAGCTGAATTTAAAGTGAATATGTGGCTCATTGTTTATATGAATTGTTTTGAAGTGTGTTAAGGTATTGCCCTTCTTGTTTACATTATTAGCAGCTATTAACTGATGTCAGTTTTCCTTACAAAATCAATATTTAATTTGAATGCCTGGTCTCACAGTGATATGAATGTATAAAATCTTCCCCGTCTGTGTCAGGTGGTTAGAATCCTGTGAACTTTTGGCCGAGCCTTGTCATGATGTTACTGGAGGTAGTTTCTTTGGGGGAGTCTGTCATAAAAGTGATGCACGAGTTGGGGTGGAAATTATTAAAAGAAAGGTGTTAATTCTTGTGGTGAGATTTATTTATGAAATTCCTCTCGCCAACTTTCTCTTCCCAATGTGAACATATTTTATTAGCATCTACCTACATAGGCAGATATGATCATCTTAATAAGAGAAATCAGATTGAAAATGGAAAGATTAAGTTGTTCCTTTTCTCCCACACACACTATTTGAGAGTGGAACAGTAGATAAAATATAAAGTGGTTTGATGAACTCTCTGCCATACACTTAAATCCGATTAGTGAAGTGTGCATGTTCAGAGTTTGTTGCATCTTATTTTATTTATTTTTTCTTTGGCCTCAAGATAATTTTTAGTACATTCAGTAGTTTTTATATGCATGGTGTATTCTGTAAAGTGGCTTCAGTTTACAATTTCTGCATTTCTAGATAAAACACTAAGAAAGACAACAAATTGTGGTTTACTGCCTTTCTTAAAGTTTCTTCATTGCATATAATCAGAACTTTCAGCTAATGGTTTCTGTATGTTTTTATGTTATTGTTAACAAAAATATCTTAGAAAATTATAGAACCCAGTACTTCGGTTTTCTGTGCTGTGTTTTTAGTGCAGAAAGATGATTGTGTTTGAAACATGAAGACATTGAGTTGTACTATTAATGAAAATCTGTATATGGGCAAATTCAGTACTACATTTTAACACTTTATTTTTAGATGCTGGAAGAATTGAATTACTCCATGAAACACACATCAGAACTCCAGAACTTGAAAAACTGCAGCAAGAGCATCATGCTTTGTTTGAAGCTGTTGGACAGAAGGCTGATCAGGATGTTCACAAATCTGTTCATTCAGTAATAAAGGCTGTTTCTAAAAGTGCAGAACAAATCACAGCTAGTGATGCAGATGTATCAGAAGTTGTGCAAAACTTCTACCAGAATTTTGCAAAACGTATGGATGCAAGTCCCATTTATGTTGGTGAGAGGCCGTTTATTCATTTTATTACAATATCCTTAGTAAAATCAATGCTTCTAGCTAAGAATGGTTATTGACACAATTTTTTTGCATAAACATTGTTCTGTTATCCTTTCTAGGTCTCACACAGGAGCACAAGGAAATGCTTTTAGATTATTTCGAAAAGTATCTTATGGTTGCTGTTTATAGACTTCTGTTTTGCCCTCCTTGGACAACGGATGAAGAAAAGGATTTAGCAATCCAGAACAGGTATTTAGCTTCTGTGCCTTTTGTCTGTTGTGTTACTTTACTTTGTGAATTAAGCCTTAATCATTATAAAAGTGTCTTTATTACATAAGTATTTCTATATGTATGAAACATTGAGCTATGTAACAAATCCCTAGGATGCAACAATGGTAATCAGTTATAGGGCAAATCATTAGCAAAATCTGTTAGCCACATACTTAGACAACCACAAGATTAATGAAATTTCATATACAACAAAGCTATCATGAAGACTGTATGTATCTGGCATCTTTTGCAGTCTCATCTGCTTCAATTCAATACACAAAAACCACAAAATCTAAAAATTAAAAGTTAACTTCAATAATATAAAGTTCTGGGTGCAGATGTGTAGAGAAAATCGCAAAGCTGTTAAGACGTGTTTATTTAGACACAACTAGCTTCAGGTGACATCTGTGAATAGGAAATACATTTGAACTAATAACTGGAGTATCTAAAAGGACCAATAAGTAAGAATTTTGTAAATATTTGATAACATTTTTTAAAAACTTTTTTTTTGAAAAGGAGTGCCAAAAGTACTTACTAGCAAAATGATTACATGATATTCAGAAAACAGCATCCAGCTTTCAGGAGGCCTTGCTAAAATACTCTCACAATAGGGTGTGGTTGTTATTTGATAAATAACATCCCCGATTTGTCCATTACGAAGATACCAGCAATGCAAGTCTAAAATCGAGAACAGATTACGGTCAGAATTACTACCCATGGTCAACAATCTCAATGCAAGTGGTCAGTATAAACTGTAAAAACAAACTATTAAAAGTGTGTGATAGGAATCCTACAGTGAACTGCTTACCAGGAAACAGACAGCATCTCCAGGACCAGAAGTGCTGCGGCCGTGGTACATAACAAGTGCATACCCAGGGTAAAGTGCTAAATGTGTGATATGAACAAGGAAAACTGATGTAACACAAAGTTGACCACTAGAGGGCTCACCTACCAAGGACAAATGAAGGCTGGGCACCGCATACAGACTTTACACTGTTGTTTTAATAAAATGATAAAATCCAAATAAAAATTAAAAAACAGAAATGGTCTGCTATATTGTCTACTCCTCCCTCAAAATGTAGAACATGTGAAAGATAGATGACTTGTCAGTCTCTTGAGCAAAGCTATCATGAATACAAATAATCAAAATTTGATAAGGTGTTAAAATGTCTCAATTCTATTTGGTTGTTAAGGGATGAATCCAGAGCCTACTTAAGTGCTTTCATAATGTGCATCTCTTCCATGATATTTAAAACATTTCCCTTTTATCCCCTAAATAAAATCTTCATGTTATTCTCTATATTGGAAACTGAATGGCCATTATCTTTTAAATGCACTGAAAGAGCCACTTTGGAGCCCTTCAAATTGACATGTTCCTTAAAATGAACAGCAAAGCTACACCCAGTCTAACTGATATATTTCTGTGGGCAATCATTACAACAAATCTCCTAAACACCCGAGCCCCTATATTTATTGTTTTCAGACTTCTCTTTATGCCTGTATCTGTTGCCTACATTCTTAGGAATAAAGAACGCTTGTCTGATGCCTTTATTAACTAACTTTCTACCAAAATATTCTGAAACTTGACCAACATATGGTATCCTATGATATCTAGATCTACTCTTATTAGTTTCCTCTGGAAGCAAGGTTATGCTACCGCCAGTCTTCTCCACTGTTCGATCTGAGGCGGCAAAACTTTTCCTACTAAGGACATCCTTATTGATCATATGAATGAAATTACTATTGGAGCCATTTGATGCCGCTGTATATTCCTGGTCCTGGAGATGCTGTCTGTTTCCTGGTAAGCGGTTCATTGTAGGATTCCTGTCACACACTTTTAATAGTTTGTTTTTACACAGTTTATACTGACCACTTACTGTGAGATTGTTGATCGTGGGTAGCAATTGTGACCGTAATCTATTCTCGATTTTAGACTCACATTGATGGTTTCTTCATAATGGACCAATCGGGGATTTTATTTATCAAATGACGACCACACCCCATTGTGAGAGTATTTTAGCAAGGCCTCGTGAAAGCTGGATGCTGTTTTCTAAATATCATGTAATCATTTTGCTAGTAAGTACTTTTGGCACTCCTTTTCAAAAAAAGTTTTTAAAAAATGTTATCAAATATTTACAAAATTCTTACTTATTGGTCCTTTCAGATACTCCAGTTATTAGTTCAGATGTATTTCCTATTCACAGATGTCACCTGAAGCTGCACCTATACCGATGTGAAACTGGTTGTGTCTAAATAAACGCGTCTTAACAGCTTTGAGATTTTCTCTACACATGTGCATCCAGGACTTTATATTATTGAAGTTAACTTTTAATTTTTAGATATTGTGGTGTCTGTGTATTGAATTTTATCAAAATGTATTTAAGCTGTGGTTGCTCTTTTCAGAAAATCATCTGTTTCAGTTCAAATATGAAATATGAATGGTGAAATGGAAACTACTCTGTAAAAAAACATGTTTTAAAACTACTTGGTTGAGGAAGACCTGCTGAAACTAAGCACAGCATAAAACAGGCAAAGTGGAAAAGAGTTTAAGTTATTACAAAAATATTGTTTGTCCAAATGCAATAATTCACTATTAAACTATCCCTCTGATAGTTTGGAAAGCCAGGGGTGGGGTGCTTACTTTCATATACGTATATTGTCATTACTGCATGTTTTGACTCTTGAAGATAACTGGCCTTCAGATACATCTCATAAAATAATAATAATAATAATACAGGATAGATAAATAACTCACTGTAAAAATAATTACTGAGCTGCTGTCACACGTAAAATAATCATATTCACACAGATTCTTGCCCATGGCCTTCATGAGCAAAAGAAACACACTCATACAAAAATTCAGACGTAACTATGCATACATGCCTACAATCTCTGATCACTCAATAGCAACAAGCATCTTGACAGTGAATGAGGGGAGTGGAGGGGAAAAAATGCTGGGTATGGGTGCAAATGGATTATAAAGGCTCTGATAGATGGGAATGTGAGATGCAGCTTGGAATGCAGAAAAGGGAAGAGGTAGTAGAAGAAAAAAGGGAAATGTATGGGTGTCTGAGGGGAGAAGAGGATATGGAAATACTAAAGAAAGATAAAGTAAGGGGTGACATAGAGTTTGAAGAAAGACATGAATTGAAGAGGTACAAGATAGTGAGAGAGGAAAGGGGGGTGTATGGAATGTTAGGCATGGGATATAGTGATGACAGATTTATCTTAGGTTGAGGTAAGGCTGGTTGTGGGTCCGCAGAATTTGTTGAAGAGACAACTCTTATCTGCAGAGTTAAAAAAAGCTGGTCGTGGAGGGGAGGATCAAGATGGCCTGGGCTGTGAAGCAGCAATTGAAATAAAGTGTGTTCTATTCAGCCATTTGCTGTTCTACAGGGTGGTCCATCTTGCTTTTTGCCACAGTTTGATGGTGGCCATTCATCTGGTTCTAACAGATGTTTCATCCATTTATAAAGTAATGGCTAAACAGTTTGTAAGTAATAAAATACTATACACCGAATCATCTGAATGAGAGAAATTTTCACACAGTTAATCAATTTGTACCTCCTTGGGCTATATTATAAGAACTGATATTGTTTTCCCTTTTCATTTAGAGGGTCTGTTTTATAAAAGTATGATGCTTAACAAGATTTATATTATAAAACTGCATGTTTTTCTTTAAGTCCTGTAAAACTTATTATTTCATAATTTTGTTTATAGGAGTAAATAAAGAAATATTAACAACTGAAAGTCCAGGTTGAAATGTCAGTATCAGGATAGGTAACAACTAACCTTAAAGACAATCACTGAACTAGACAGGCAACGTTTTTCGGCCACAACCTTCATCAGTGAAAGAGCATGCATGCATATATACATACAGCCACTAAGGCAGAACGTACGCACACAACAGCCATCTCTGGACTCTATTGCCCATATTCAAGTCGAGCAAGTGTGATTGTCTTTTCTGTGTGCTTGTCTGTGGCTTAGTGATTGTCTTTACAGTGAGTAGCTATCTATCCACCTATACTAATATTATCAATAAAAACTGTTGTTGGTTTGGTCTTCAGTCTGGAGTCTGCTTCAATGCAGCTCTCCACCCTAATCTATCCTGACGAAGCCTCATCATAAGAACAGCAATCCACATCTATTTGAACCTTCTTACTGTACTCATCTTTTGGTTCTTCTGTGAATTTCACCCCACACACTTTCCTCTATTGCTAAATTCAGGGTTCCTTGATGTCTCAGAATTTGTCCTTCCAATCAATCCCTTATTTCAGTTAAGGTATGCCAGAAATTCCTCTCAAATCCTGTTCAGTACTCCTCCTCATTAGTTACACGATCTAAACGCCTAATTTTCAGCATTTGTCTATAGCACCACATTTGAAAAGCTTCTACCCTCTTCTTGTCTGAACTATTTATTGTCTATGTTTCACTACCGTCCAAGGCAACACTCTACACAAATGCTTTCAGAAAGGACATCCTAACAGTTAAATTAATATTTAATGTTAACAAATTCCTCATCCTATCCGTTTTCATTTTTAAATTTTCCAACCTCCATACTCTATTAAGAAATCTAACATTCCATGCTCCAAAGTATAGAATGCCATGGGTTGTCTTTGCTAATGACACCATCCTCCTGAGTAGCATCCACTCAGCAATCCAAATGAGAGACTATTTTATCTTTGGAATATTTTACCTGAGAGAATACCATCATCATACATTCATAAAGTTGAGCTGAATGTTCTTGGGAAAAGTAACAACTGTAGTTTGTCTTTGCTTTCAGCTGATTTCACATTCATAATTTTTATATTGTTATTGCAAAGTAGAGCAGTCAATTCAGCCATCACATTGCTGTCATACTTCTTATTATAGTGTTCATTTTGTATTGTCTATTTTAATGTGACCACACAACCCAGTTTAGTATTCTCACCAATAGTAAAACACCCAGTGTTTGATAATTTGTAATAGCACGTATTATGTTCAGTTGAATTCCAGACACTTCATTGTTCACGTGCACTATTAGACTCTGAAGGGAAACTGTCATTAGGTTTATGTTCAAGATATGGTGACTATTCTTTTATTTTTGTAATAAATAGCTGTTATTTGTTTGTAGGATACGGCAACTGAATTGGGTTAGTGCTAAACATTTGGATTGCAGAATTGATGAAACAAATTTAGAAGTTCGTGACCGAGTGTACACTGCTATTACAGGTAAAAATTGATCTTATTTATTGTTTCATAGGTTACACTTCAGTTTTATGTAAAATTCTTTAGAATCTTAAGATGTGCTAGACTCACATCTGACTATATATATATTACTCACCAGGCGAAGGAGCACAAGTGGTGATAGTAGCATAAATAAAACACACACACACACACACACACACACACACACACACACACACACACACACAAACGCAAGCTTTCACAACCCAGTTGCTTCTTCAGGCAGAAGGGAAGTGGAGGGAAAGGAAAGGACTATAGAAATACATAGGAAGTGCTATGTGCTTTGCGAAAACCAGTGACGAGCATCCACAAAAGTAATTGGAGAAATTCAGTGCATCTGAGCAGATAACTAGGACTAATATTCCAATGAGTTTATTGGTGCCATGTGGGAATGGCCGTGTGCTTTAAGGCACCTTGTTGCAGTTTGCACGACCGTTCCTTGTCTTGAGTTTAGAATCCTCCCTGTGTGTGTGTGTGTGTGTGTGTGTGTGTGTGTGTGTGTGTGTGGATCGCTTGTTTCGTGGCAGTTCATGTGCTGGAGCTGCTTTGCTCCAATCAGAGCATTCAGTGCCATACCCAAACTGTTTCCTATTGCCAAACTACAACAACTGGTTGATTTTAATTCCATTTCATTATCTGGCACTCCTTTTTTATTTGCCCCCCCCCCCTTTTCCCCCTGCATTTTACCACTTAATGATAACCATACAAAAAGCAATACACAGACAACGGTATTAACTAAATACATACTTAAGCACAGCAGGAAGCACATGATACTGGATCCTGTCATACTAGCCATGATTTCCACATATAGAAGTACTATATCACAAATATCAGCTTCATATGTTTTAGGTGATAATGAGCTCTTCGAAGGCTACAATTCAGGG
This sequence comes from Locusta migratoria, assembly GCA_026315105.1. Lineage (NCBI taxonomy): Eukaryota > Metazoa > Arthropoda > Insecta > Orthoptera > Acrididae > Locusta > Locusta migratoria. The sequence goes on along the minus strand of CM048744.1, from coordinate 116,599,125 downwards.
TTCTTACTGGGCATGCAGTGTGACTCAGGCTTGAATAAGGGTGTGGCTTCATAGCACATTGGTTATGTCATAGCTTCTCATGCTGAAATTCATGGGTTTGAGTCATGCCATGTATGATTATTTCAATTTCTACAGCAAATTACCCTGATTGGTTTATTAATTTAAGTTCTGATACTTCCTTACACATGTCTCATAGAATTGACCTTTTTATTCACTCTTACATTTCATCTTATGATTATCTTATTCAATTGGAATCTGCTTGTGTTAATAACCTGTAATTAAGTGCCAAGCAGGACCGTTGATTAGTTTGTTATGCAGCATCTCATGTAACCCCTAGCCAGTTTGAAGATATTTTCAGGTTGGCTGACCAATGATAGTGCTATATCTGAAATGTTTCTTTTTGAGTTTTCCCCTCAGGGGCTCATCATTAATTTTCTGAGTACGGGCTTGGCGAACCCGGGGTCCTGAGTTGGAGACTGGTAAGTGCCGCCAGTCCTCTAGACACCGAAACCTCTGGCCATGCTTCAGTGACCACCATGTGTTGCGACGGTGGAACATTGTGTATACCAGGGAATGGAGATCTTGGCTTGACCGGACGGGTCACGAGGAAGGAAATACCTCTTAAAAAACCCCTCAATCTTAAGGTGTGCTGCATGCTGATGGGATTCATGGCTGGTAAGGTGGGACAGTCACTAGCGAGCAACCTCTGGGGATACTGCCGAGCCTCAGTTGTATAAGGCTTACCTAGGCACTCGGGGCTCTGTCTAGTTGGATCTTTAGTTCCCTAGCTGCTCGTGGGATCGAGATGATGGACCTATCAAGAAATTTTTTACCTCCTAGGGGATGGGGGTACTAACACCCAACCATCAAAAAGGGCTCGGGTATCCAGCCCTACGGAGCTGCGCTCCCGCCAGTGGTTTTACCTCATTGTTTTATGAAATTTTAACTAAGCACTACGTAGCTATATTCACGAATGGGTCTAAACAAGAGAACTCTGTTGGTTGCTCTGTTGTTTTCTCTGATCTGGTGACCATGATCCGTCATTCATCAGAGTTTACTGTTTTTGATGCAGAAGTACATGCCATTATGTGGGCAGCGCAGCAGAGGAGATGTGTAGCAAGTTCTAAATTCCTTATTTGCTTGGACTCACTGAGTGCCCTTCAATCCCTCCAAACCCTGTACCCACTAGATAAAGTAGACCAGGGTGTCCTTTTCCACCTACAAAGTCTGGGGAAAGTGGTGTCTTTCTTCTGGGTCCCAGGTCATATTGGCATTCAAGGGAACGAAAGACGTCGCAGCAAAAGAGGCGTGGTGTGCGAGTACAGTATCTGTGTCCTATTCCCTTGTATGCTCTGGCCAGACTGTTGCAGAACAAAGTCATGGGTCGATAGGGGGGGGGAGGGAGTGAGAGTGTTGAGAACTAATGAACAACAAGTGGCGAGTCGTGAAGTCAACCACACTGCCGTGGCAAACATCCATCTAATCAGGCAGGCGGGATGAAGTCGTCCTCACTCGTCTTCGTATTGGTTACTATCCCATGACACACGGCTTCTTGCTCTGGTGGGAGGACCCTCCTTGGTGTGGTGCTTGTGATGCACCATTAACTGTGCTCTTTAGCCAAGTGATCTGCCTTTTATTTTAAGCAATGATCTAACAACTGTGATTCATCTTTTAAAATTTTGTGTATTGTCAGGCCACACTTCAAACCCACAAACAACAACAACAACAAAATCTTTTTGAGTTTGCTCATAGAGATAAGCTTTATTCAGTGTGAATGAAGAAATCATACTTTTAGTTCTGCTGGAAATGGTTGAACGCCATTTTGTCATGTACATAATACATCACGTGTGGTTTGGTTACAACATGGAATTAAATTGTGGACCACAAAACATATTTTCTGGTGCAGTTTAATCACTTACCATCTGAAATTAACTGTCTACTTAGTGGCATTATCTTACAACACTGCCCTGCATTGTAAAATAAGAACAGCATTTTCAAAATGACTCATCGTTTTTGTGTGTTGCCTACAGGTGAGCAGTAGCTGATTGCCAATGTGGCAACACTGTAGCGCCATGTGACACATGTTAACTAACAAGCCATTTTAGTTATTTTAAGTAGTTTGTAAGTCTAGAGACTGATGACCTCAGCAGTTTAGCCCCATAGGTTTTCAAACATTTGATGTTCATTAGTAGGGGTTAGCTGTGAGTTAATTATGATTACTTCTTGTGTGTCAAATACTCGCTGTATCACCAGTTTAGTATGTGCATGTAAACCTTGTTAGGAATGACAGGTTTGAAGTAGCAGAGAGGAAGGAATCGAGTACTGATTGACATTATGCCATCTGTTGACACCAAAAATATTTCTTTGTAAATACATCAATGTTACATTGATTTATAGAGCTATTTTCTGGTAAAGGCTTTACTTTCATTATGAAAACTTGAAACTTTGCTGCAGAGTGTACTAGATCACTAAGCACAAATTTAGATTTTCCATTTTCAGCAATTTACAGGATAGTTTTATACCTGTTAAAACTCCTCTTCACGTGACAGAACACTACAGTGGAGTCTGAGATCACTGCAGACCAGATTTGGTTCACTGTCAGAAATTTGCACATTGGAGAAAAGCCATAATTTTTCTGGTCAGAACTGTGCAATTTGTTGTTCACTTTGTCAGGCACATGACAGGGCGTATTATAGTTGAGTACCAGGAGTTACCAGTTGTGTGATGGTGTTTGATACCACTGGAATGTTGGCTTTAATATACACCAAATTTCCAGACAAGGAATGTGTAAAGGTATCTTTCATAGTTTCATTGCACTTGATTCATCATTATCAAGGCCAAAAATGATTGTTACATATTAATTTTGAACCCCTTTTTTTAAGAACAGACTGAGGGGGAAGGGACAGTGAAAATGTTTGTTCCTTGAATTTACGCTTGCGTGGTGGAGTTTGGACATAGATGTTCTTGCCATAAGATATTAATGTATCCACATTGGAGTAATCTGATTGCATCTCTTCTGCAACTTAGTCTACCACATGTGCAAGGCAAGCGATATAAATCTTGATTTTATTGCTTTTTGATTTGATTTTTCCAGGGAAGCCAAAACAGTCTTGGTCCAACCCGCCACTGCCCGCACCGAAACTAAGTTTATTGTGCAGTATCGCTCCCTATATATCTAGTAAAGCCAACCAATGCCCTTGAACAGTGCAAGGAGTCCCTTTACCAGTTCTTTATTAGACACAATTTCTTCGGGTCTGGTTGTCCCAAATGTTCTGTGCCTTTTACTCTCCAATGCAATGCATTCGAAGATTAGATGTGATGCAGTTCCAACACCGTCATCACAGAGCCTACATTTAGGGTCCTCTTCTGTTATTCCCATTGTATGTAGGTGTTTTTTGAAATTCCCATGGCCTGTCAGCAATCCAACCATGAGTCTAATCTCTCTCCTGTTCAGGGCCAGGATTGCAGAGCTTCTTTTAAAACATGGATGTGCCATGTTTTTGTTGGTAGACTTTGGTCCAATATTCTACGTGCTGTCTTCTGAGCCTGTTACATAGCTCCAATTTGATCATTGCCTTGGTGATTGTCAGGATAGGTTCCGGTCCAATAAATGGAGTCTCTGCCCCCATCCTGGATAATCTGTCGGCATGTTCGTTGCCACTGATCCCCGAGTGGCCAGGGACCCACAATAGGTTTACTCTATTGCTTTCCCCTAGCTCCACCATAACCCTGTGACATTCTGCAACAATTTTAGACCTTGTTGCAGGAGCTGCCAATGATCTCAGGGCTGTCTGAATAGATGTAGATGCTACGATCTTTTAGCACCTACGCAAATTCTCCTCCACACATGCCCTGATGGCAGTGATTTCAGCCTGGAATACTGAGGCCAGTTTCCCTAGAGAGATGACACCCTCCAGTCTTGGCTTCAGCCCGTGTACCCCGGCCCCAATGCCTTGGTCCGATTTTGACCCGTCAGTGAACCAGACAATATCCCCCGTACGGTGTCGAACTATTTTCTCCCACTGCTCCCTACTTCCACTTGTTATATTGAAAGGCTTGTTGAAGCAGTATGGGCTGGCATTTCCCCAACCTTTCCTATATTTACCTCACTCACTATTTTAGTGTGTGGTTCTGGATATCCCAAAGAGTTCCAGTTGTTGCCAGATTTGAGTCTGTATGCACCAGCCGCTGCCTCCATCTTGACCCAAAGGTGTAATGGAGGCATATCCAGCATGGATTCCATACCAGTAGTTGGTGTGCTGCTAATTCCGCCTGTTATGGCTAAGCAGGCTAATCTCTGCACCTTACCAAGCTCCTTAACAGCAACCTGCTGTTCTACCTTCTTCTACCACACAACCGTCCCATAGGTGATCCTGGGTCTAATCACTGTGGTGTATATCCAGTGCATACCCTTGGGGCTCAGGCCCCAATTTTTGCCACAAGCTCTCCTGGTACTCACAAGAGTATCTTTTGACTTGGAGCAAATATTCCTGATGTGAGGGGTCCATGTCAGTAACCCCTAGATATTTCACTGACCCCTTCACAGGTAGCACTCCATTGAAAAGCTTTAGATTCCAACTTGAATGTTGGATACGTTTTCTTGTGAATGGTACAACAACAGTCTTCTTAGGACTAACCTCCAGATAAATCTTACTGGGGAAGATAATCTGAAACCCGTTAGCTGCTTTTTTAATGTAGATGTGTGAATTCTTTTTCCCTCTCCAATGATATATTGCAATACACTTCTCATACAAGTACTTAGTGTCCCTATGCCTGTCAGTAAGTGGAGCTCACTTGGCTTGTGTGTGACATTACTCTATAGTCTTAAATTTGACATGTCTAGTTGAACTTTTTACATTTAAACTGTTTGACACGAGGTATTGCTCTACTTCAATGGAGCATTTGTCTCTGTTTTAGTTACAACAACATTTACATAATTAGTCAGACTTCTGAAGAAGACAAAATTATTTCAATTTAATCCATATCAATACTGTGATTCCACAACTGAAAATTGACTTGTTTATAGAAATAACAGCATTTGTTTGGTGTTATTTTCAGCACTTCATTCATGCAGTTGCTGTGTTTGGTGCTATTTCAGTGTTGTTGCTTGTTAAAATGCTTTTCTATATTAACTTCATGTAATTCACAAAATAATATTTCGAAGAATTTACCTCGAAAATCACAAACAAAACCTCGCAACTTCATATTGTTGAAACACCTTACTGTCTTTGAACCAGGCTGAGTCGGTATTTAAACTAAGTAGTGTGACAACATTTGCGATGTTCTACATTTACATGGGATACTCTGTGAATCATATTTAAGTGCCTGCCAGAGGGTTCATCAAACCATCTTTATACTACTTATCTTCCATTCCATTCTCGAATAGCACACGGGAAGAAAGAACACCTGAATCTCTCCGTTCGAGCTCTGATTTATCGTATTTTATTTTGATGATCTTTTCTACCAATGTAAGTGGGAGTCAACAATATATTTTTGCATTCAGAGGAGAATGTTGGTGATTGGAGTTTCGTAAGTAGCCCAGGCTGCAGCGATAAGTGCCGTTGTAGTAATGATTCCCATCCCAGATCCTGTATCATTTCTGTGACGCTGTCTCCCCTGTATCATGACAATACAAAATGAGCTGCCCTTCTTTGGACTCTTTCAATGTCCTCCTTTCAAACCCACCTGATACAGATCCCACACTGGGCAGCAACACTAAAAAAAAAACGATGGACAAGTGTAGTGTATGCAGTCTCTTTAGTAGTTCTGTTGCATCTTTTAAGGGTTCTGCCAATAAAACGCAGTCTGTGGTTCGCATTTCCCACAACATTATCTACGTGTTCTTTCCAGTTTAAGTCTGAAGTAATAGTAATTTGTAGGTATTTTGTAGAGTTTACGGCCTTCACTTTTGATTGATTTATCTTGTAAACAAAGTTTAATGCATTTCTTTTCGTTCTCATGTGGACGACTTCACACTTCTGTGTTGACCTTGGGTTAATGGATCATTCTGTTAGAGATAATTCATACTATTTGAATACAGGATATGTTCCAAAACCCTGCTGCAAATTGATGTCAATGAAATAGGCCTGTAGTTTAGTGGGTTACTCCTACTGCCTTTCTTGAATATAGGTGTGACCTGTGCAACTTTCCAATCTTTTGGTACAGATCCTTCTTTGAGAAAGCGGTTGTATATGGCTGTTAAGTATGAAGTTATCGTTCAGCATAATTGGATAGAAATCTAATGGGTATACGATCAGGACCAGAAGACTTGTTGTTGTTAAGTGATTTTAGTTGCTTTACTACTCTGATGATATTTACTTCTACGTTACTCATTCTGGCCTATGTTTGTAATTCAAAATCTTGGGATATTGGTTTTGTCTTCTTTGGTGAATTAGTTTCTAAAAGCTATGTTTAGTAACTGTGCTTTAGTAGCGCTATCATCGGCAAGATCACCATTACTATGACATAGTGAGGATATTGTTTGTGTTTTGTCCCTAGTATATTTAACATATGACCAATCTTTTTGGGTTTCCAGTCAAATTTCAAGAAAGTTCGTTGTGATAAGTATTGTAGGCATCTCACATTGAAGTCCTCACTAAATTTTGAGCGTCTGTGTAGGATCACCAATCCTGGGGATTTTTTGTTCGTTTAAATTTAGCGTGCCTTTTCCGTTGCTTTTGCATCAGTGACCTGACCTGTTTTGTGTACCAAGGGGGATCACCACCTTCTTTTATTCATTTATTTGATATAAAACTGTCAATTGCTATAGATACAACTTTTTGAATTTTAGCCACATCTGGTTTACACTTACTTTTATTGTTAGAAGTGAGTGGAAACTGTCTTTCAAGAAGCAATTTATTTCATTTCAAAGGTCGCAGGTTCGATTCCCAGTTCCGGCACACAATTTTAATCTGCCAGGAAGTTTAAATATGCTTTTCGTTTATTTTTGGTAACTTGGGGACTTTTGATATTCGATCTCGCTACGACAGCTCTGTGTTCACTAAAACCTGTATCTGTTTTGATGCTCGTAATGAGCTCTGGATTATTTATTGCTAAGAGATCAAGTGTGTTTTGACATCCATTTACAATTCTAGTTGGCTCATGAGCTAATTGTTCGAAGTAATCATCAGAGAATGCATTGAGTACAATTTCACATGATGTTATATGTGTACCTCCTGATTTTAAAATATAATTTTGCCAACAGAGTGAAGGTAAATTAAAATCACCACCTACTATTATTGTGTGAGTTGAGTACGTTTTTATAATTAGACTCAGGTTTTCTTTGAACCTTTCTACTATTGTATTGTCAGAGATGGGAGGCCGGTAAAAGGAACCAATTATTAACTTCTATGATTTTCAGGTACAACCTCTACCCATAATAGCTCATAGGAACTATCAACTTCAACTCTGCTACACGAAAGACTACTTTTGATAGAGACAAACACGCCCCCACCTATTTTGTTTCATCTATCTTTTCTGAAGACAGTTAGATCTTTTGCAAAAACTTCTGCTGAACTTATTTCCGGCTTGAGCCAACTTTCACTGCCTACAGTGATGTGTGTTTCTGTGCTTTCTATTAACGCTTGGCGTTCAGGTACTTTCTTGACACAGCTACAACAATTTACAACTGTTATATCGATAATGCCTAGCTCTACATTTCTCCTGTGATCAACCTGCACCCTTTGAGATAGCTCATATTGTTTTTCCCCGAGGCCCTCTATCCTAAAAAAACCACCCAGTCCACACCACACAGCCCCCACTACCCATGTAGCCGCTTCCTGTGTGTAGTCGACTTCTGACTTTTTCAGCGGAACCCGGAAACCCACCACCCGATGGCGCAAGTCAAGAAATCTGCAGCCTACATGGTCGCAGAACCGTCTGAGCCTCTGATTCAGACCCTCCACTCGGCTCTGTACCAGAGGTTCACAATCAGTCCTGCCAACTATGCTGCAGATGGTGAGCTCTGCTTTCATCTTGCAAGCAAGACTGGCAGTCTTTACTACTTCAGATAGCCACTCTAAACCTGAGAGAATCTCTTCAGATCTGAGTGACACACATCATTGGTACCAACGTGAGCCACCACCTGCAGTTGGCTGCATCCCGTACCCTTCATGGCATCCGGGAGGACCCATTCTACATCTGGAATGACTCCACCCAGTATGCATATGGAGTGCACTTTGGCCTTCTTTTCCTCCTTGGCAGCCATCTCTCTAAGGGGTTCCATCACCCACCTAACGCTGGAGCTCCTAACTACTAGCAAATCCACCCTCTGTGAAAACCTGGATCTTGCAGGCTGAGTGGTGACCTCAGGATGAGACACACCATATGACTCAGGTACGTAGTCCTGAACAGATAGCACATCAAACTTATTCACAAGACAAACCGGAGAGGCCTCACAATCGGTCCCCCGGAATGTTTTGAGCCTCCTGCCACACACTGGAGCAACCTCCCACGCAACCACCGGTGGGGTGTCTGCCTCACTGCTAACAGTATCAGGGCATGTCGTTGGCACAGGCCGGTTGGTGGAGACGATGGGGGTCCGTTCGGTCCCTACTACCGGCCAATGACGACGCCCCTCGATCGCAGCCTCCAGCTGTGCAACTGAGGTTAACACAGCTTGAAGCTGGAAGCGAAGTGTCACCAGCTCAGACTGCATCCACACACAGCAGTCACAGTCCCTATTCATGATTACAGTGCCAAGAAATGAAAAACTACTGTTGTGATGCACTCAAAGGAAGACTACACTGTTTGTTAAAATGTGGATTTGAATCTAATACGCATGAGAGCACAGTATAAATTTACAAACTGAAACGAAAATGCACAGAGAAAAATCAAAATACTATATGTCACTTCTAATCAGAAGCTGGTTTCACTTAAAAAATATGAAGGTGGCTTCTGCTGTGTGTTGGCCGGCAGCTAAGCAAACACTTTGAAAGCTTTTCCGAAAACTGTGCAGCAGTTACACATGTGGTTACTATCTACATCCATGCTTCTCGATGTGTATTAACTGTAGACAGAACCACTCCTACTGCTCACCAGACTTCATGATTTCTGCACAAAGAATGCAAGACCCTGGGTTAAGCTGACCAATTCAGAGGCAAAGTGGAAAAATCAAAAACTCCACCTTGTGAGCATGTTCATATCTTATGCTACAGTAGCTAAACCAATGCCACCCCTGGTGACAAGACCCCCATCTATTTATCCAATCTCATTGGGCTCCCAGGCCCAATTGTTTACACCCTTCCTTGGTTGTTGGTGGCACCTCCTCTTCTGTTAATCAAAGCCCCTCCCTTGGGAGCAATACCCCCACAAACATTGGGAACATTGGTCACCTCCCTTGAGGCAGAGAAGCAACAGCCTCCTCTGGCTCCTCTTGCAAAGAAGGGATCACTTGGAACCCTTCCTCCAATGGTTTCTCCCTCTGGAAAAGCAGATAGCAACAAGTGGCTGAAGTGCCATTGATGGCTGGTTGTAAAACTTAGAGGAGATCCTCAGTCCCTCAGATTGAGTCAGTGAAGCCCTCCCAACAAGAGAAATCGAAGGAACAGTGAAAGACTATGAAGAAGAAAAAGAATGCCAAGAAGAAAGGGACCTCAGTGGTTCCCACACGAGCACCCCATATATTGGCATCTAAGGATGGTCTGCAGACTCCTAACATTCCCCAAGGACCTAGATCTCAACAGAGCCTTGGAAACATCCAGCAGCCTCTCAGCCCGGGCAGCATGTGATATCTTGAGGTATAATAAACCCCACGCACTCGCTGCGTAACAGGTGACTGGGTAATGCATGGAGGGCTGATTACCTGAGCTGATACCTTCCGACTGTGCCCATTGGTCCCTTCGTCCGTTTCTCGGGAGGTGTGACCTGAGGTGTGGACAATCGCCTAAGGTGGGTGAGCCCTCGGTGAGGGTTCCCCTTAGGAAGGAGCGCCATCGGAGACCCCGGTAATCATGGGGACAACTTCGCAATGACTTCTTCTTCTTCTACTTTGCCCTTTACCCAGAAAAGGAAACTCAATGAATCAAAGGCCAAGAAAATTTAGCCTAAATTGCCAAAGTTCCTTGTCATTTCACTCACTGATGGTCATGATTTCCCGTCCGTGAATCCCTTTGTAATACAACGGGGAGTCGATGTGATTGCAGCTCCTGTCAAAATTTGTTCCCACCAACATAATGGGATACTGTTTCTGGAAACTGAAGGTGCCTTCCAAGTTCAGAAGTTGCTTTGCACTACACTGTTGCACACCTTCCTGTTAAGGTCGAACCTCATCATATCCTAAACTCGTCACGGGGATAGTGTTCTCACAATATCTTGATGGTCTCTCCAATGCGGAACTACAGGAGTACCTTTCCGACTAGGGTGTAACAGCTGTACATCGTGTGATGAAAAGAGTTAACAACAACTTAACCGACCCAAACAATGTTCTTGACCTTTGACAAAGTTGACCTTCCTTCGAAGATAAAAGCTGCCTCTGAAATAATCTTCATTCGGCCATATGTCCCTAATCCCACCCGAAGTTACCAGTGTCAGCGGTTCAATCATACCCGTCAATCATGCCCCAATGCAGCAAAATGTCACCTGTAGTAGGGACGTCCCCTCGCTGCATCAACTGCATGGGTGACCATGCTGTTAATTCTCGAGAATGCCCTATATATAAAGATGAGCAGACCATCCAGAAATCTTAGTCAAGGAAAAAGTTTCCACCTCTGCTGCCTGGAAATGAATAGCAAGTAGAAAGCCTGCTGTGCTCCCAGCAGGTACCTACTGCAATGTTCTTTCCTCACCTCGACCAACAAAGGAGACGGGTATGCAGATGTGTGACTTTACCTTCAATGCCACAGTTGTCAGATCAGCCAGCCCAAAGATTGCCCGCTCGACATCCCCAATGCCTTCTGCTCACTCTAAATCCCAGTCCACATCAGTTTCACAGAAATCACGGGCCACTAAGTCGGAAACCTGTACTTCGAAAAAAGATCCTGTTCGCGAAGATTTTCTAAAAACATCATCTTCCCAATCATCAGCTGCCTATTCTTGAAACAGAACTGCCTCCAGAAAGACACACAAAAAGAGAAGTTCCTCTCCTTCCTCGCCATGGTGTGACTCTTTGGTCACACCATCCAGCTGTAGACAGCCCCGGCCATCCTCTGTCTCGCCACAACGCTCTACAGCTTGCCGATCTGCCGGCATTTCATTGGTGGAGGAAGCTGCCCCTTCCTATTAATCCAGGAAGGAGGCAGAACAGTTGTCTGAACCCATGGAGCATGATTGTCCATCTGTTGATTGCAGTAGCAGTGCCGCCTCGCAGCCAGGCCCTCAGCAGCTGCCGAGGTGATCCCCTCTTGCCTTCTCCCTTTTTTCTTCTTCTCTTGCTACATTCATGGCACTCCTTCAGTGGAACATCAGAGGCATTCATTCCAACCACCATGAATTAAGACTACTTCTTCGACTGCACTGCCCACTTATAGTCGGTCTGCAAGAAACGAAGTTCCATCCAACCAAACATATCAATTTCCCACAATACACTGCAATGCGTTTTGATTTACCTCCTGTGGAACGTATTTCTTCCCATGGAGGTGCTATGCTGCTCATTCATGAAGACATCTATCATCATCCCATTCCACTGCAAACTCCCCCACAGGCGGTTGCCGTCTGTCACCATCTCCACATTGACCTTCTCTTTTTGTAATATCTACACCCCGTTGTCATCTGCCATTCTTAGGGCAGACTTACTGCACCTTGTTGCTCAGCTTCCTACGCTGTTTTTGTTGATTGGCGACTTTAACGTCCACCACCCTCTATGGGGTTCTCCAGCTTCTTGCCAGAGGGGCTCTCTTTTGGCTGACCTCTTCAACCACCTCAACCTTGTCTGCCTAAATACCAGCAAACCAACTCTCCCATCTGACTCCACGCATACCTCGTAGACAACTAGATTTTGTTTCCAAAGACTTATATTTTTTGCATCTTGAGATTTCATCTCGGCTTTCGGCCGCGTCATGGGAGTGGGTTGATAGTGCTTCTTGGGCCTTTTCCAACTCGGCACAGAGGGGTGCTGCTTGCAAACAGTTTTCAAAATTTGAGCGACTTTGCACACAACAGACAATTTCTGGCGACGATTTCCATCGGCGGGTTGTTGTCAATCTTACAGATAAGGAACTGGACAACGCTTCATTATCTGTTTTGGAAAAAGGTTTAAATTTTGCACCCACACCCAAGGTTGTTCCTATTACGGAATTTATTTGTGCTATTGAGCAAGCAGTGTCTCGTATTCCAGAAGATCAGGCTGAAATTAGAGGTTGCCTACAAAGTTCGCAGAGCACCTCCTCCTAGAAGCAATATTTCTAGTAGTGAGAGGGCGGCCATCCGGTCTTTGAGAGAGGATAAGGATTTGGTTATCCTTCCGGCCTATAAAGGGAATGCAACAGTTCTTCTATCACGTGGAGTCTGTGTGTCCAAGATGAACTTTTTATTGGATGACTCAGCCTATCGTAGGTTACATAATGGAAGACTCTTTAAAAGTAAAAGAAGAGTTCCTAGTCAGAGGACATTGTTAAGAAACTTTGCACTGGAGCTGCTGTCCCTCCGAGATTGTATGGCCTACCTAAGGTTCACAAGCATGGAATTCCTCTTCATCATATTGTGAGCAATTTGGGTGCCCCTACCTATAATTTGGCCAAATATTTAGCTTCTGTTCTCGCTCCTCATGTTGGAAAGTGTGATCATCACATATTGAACTTGTCACATTTTATTCGGCGGCTGAAGTCAGTTTGTCTTGGTCCATCAGACTTGCTTGTCAGTTTAGACGTTGTTTCCCTTTTTACCCGGGTTCCTCTTGAAGAGTCATTGTTATTAATTAGTAATATATTGGATGATGAAACAGTCAAGTTATGTCATCATGTGCTGACTTCGACGTATTTTCTTTTTAATGATACATTTTTTGAACAAACTGACGGTGTGGCTATGGGGAGTCCTCTTTCCCCCATAGTCGCAAACCTTTTTATGGAGGACTTTGAAGACATGGCTTTAAGGACATTGTTTCTTAAGCCTACCTGTTTTTGGAGATACGTTGGTGACATTTTTATGGTTTGGCCTCATGGTATGGATGCTTTAAATCATTTTTTAGACCATTTTAATTGTCTCCATCCCAATATTAAATTTACGATGGAGGTAGAGAACGATGGGAAACTTCCTTTTCTGGATGTTTTGGTTCAAAAGAACAGTGATGGGACCTTAGGACATGGAGTGTATCGCAAGCCAACGCATACCAATCTTTATCTTCATGCGACAAGCTGTCATTCGCCACACCAACGTATGGGGGTCTTGCGTACTTTAGTAAAAAGAGCGTACGCCATTTCTGATGCTGAACATCTGGGTGAAGAACTGGAGCATCTCAAAGTGGTCTTTCAACAGAATGGGTACACTGCTCAACAAATTTGTCGTGCATTTCAGTTTGGTCCAAAAGGTGAACCATTAGAAGACAATTACAAGTCTATTGTCTTTTTGCCTTTTGTCGGGAATATTTCCTCAAAAATTTCAAGAATTTTAAGAAGATTCGACATTAAAAGTGTTTTTATGCCCCCACCTAAGACTAGAACCCTCCTTGGGTCAGTCAAAGATGATTTAGGACTGAGGAAACCCAGTGTTTATAGCATTCTGTGTTATTGTGGTAAAACTTACATTGGCCAAACGATCCGCACAGTTCAGGATCGGTGTGTGGAACACCACCGTCATACTCGTTTGCTCCAACCTGAAAAGTTGGCTGTTGCTGAACATTGTTTGAATGAGGGACACAAGATGTTGTACGATGAAACTAAACTGATTGCTCCTGCTTCCCGCTACTGGGAATGTGTTCCCAAAGAATCCATGGAAATTCGTATGGCCGATAATATTATTAATAGGGACAAGGGTTTTCCACTAAGTAAAACTTGGAACCCAATTTTATCTGACATCAAGCAACAACGGTCTTCATTTCGACCTGCTGTTTCTTTTAACTAGCCTTGTTTTCGACCCGCCGTTTTTCTCCACCGGCGCGCTACTGGTTCTATTGCGCCTAGGTGGCTTCTACTTTGGTTTCGCGCACGCGCGGTGGGTCGTCAGCGGTGTATAAAGGGGCTGCTGTTTCTTGTTTCTTTATCAGTTTCCAGTGAGTTAGTGTTTTGCGCTCTCACCTGAAGATGGCAGCCAGTTGGTCTGCTGAAATATCGTGTCTGGTTGACGACAGTATCCGGCTGCATACCCGAGATGAATATTATACCTATTCCCATTTGGACCACGCAATATACACTACTCCACTTGCGCATCGTTTCAAATGGTATGTTCTCTCTGATAGGTACTCAAGTGACCATTTCCCATTTCTCTACATCATCATATCACTTCTCCATGTTCCACTAGCTGGAACATCTCTCTCATATAGGCTTATTATCCTTCATTATATCTCAGTTTTGATCTGTGTGCTAATGACCTCAGCAGTTGTGTGCCCTAACACCACAACAACAAAAAAACCTTAACCCTTTTTGAGGAGGCACCATGATTACTGGTGATGTCAAGAACTTGATATCCTAACTCGACCTCTGCCTTTTAAACACCGGTGCCCCCACGCATTTCAGTGTGGCTATCTGTCCACTGGAGGACACACGATGCCTTGTGTGCACTTTCCTATCTTTTTGCCACTACCCTAGTGTCAGTGCTCTGGACTTCTCGCCGATGGGCTTTAAACAACTCAAACTGGGAAGAATTCACCCCTGCTGGACTTCTCCCACATGCCATTGTTGATATGGAGGTTGAGTGTGTCACTAGAACTTTGGTGGTCACCAGAAATCACTGAAGCCATTTAAAACCATAGTTGGGCTAACACTGCCATAAATGGCACCCATTTCTGGAGCACCTCATAGATTTTATTTGGCTCTGTGCACATGTTCACCATTTTGTAAAAATACGTAAACAGAAGGGTTGGGAGAGGTATATCTCAACTATTGAGACACATACCTGACATTTGCAACTCTGGACAATGACAAGATGCCTGTATGGCTACCGGATCCCAGCAGCTATACCGGGGATTTCTGTAAATGAAGATGTATCTATGGATCCAAAAGAAATTGCCAAGGCTTTTCTGAGCACTATGCTTGTGCCTCTACATCTCAAGATTACCAGCCTGCCTACTGTATATTGAAACAGTTGGTGAAACTCAAACACCTCTCCTTCACCACACACCAACCTGAGGTATGTAATGGTCCATTTAGATTGTGGGAGTTCCTCATTGCCACTGCACCATTGCCATGATGCTCCCTCTGGGTCAAACTGCATCCACAATGAAGTATTGAAATACTTTTCAGTATAGTCCAAGTGACATGTTCTTGCTATGTTTAACCACACCTGGAGCAATGGTGTATTCCCGTCACAGTGGTGAGAGAGTACCATTGTTCCGGTGCTTAAGCCTGGAAAAGACCCACTTGATGTGGATTTCCATTGACCCATAATCCTTACCAGTGTTCTAAGTCAACTGCTAGATTTTTTGGAAGTTGACAATTGTGTTAGCTTTTTGAATCTAGGGACATGCTGGCTACATTCCAGGGTGGTTTCTGCAAAGGGCACTCAACCATCAATAATGTGGTCTATCTTGAGTCTGCTGTTCTGACAGCTTTTTATAGAGGTAAACATCTAAACTTCTCAAAGGGATAAAACACAATCTGGTGATGGCACATCCTTACTACATTAGATGGATGGGGTTTCCGGGGCTCGCTCACAATTTTTATCTAAAAGTTTTAGTTCCCCATACCTTCTATGTTCAAGTTGGTGCCTCCCATAGTGCTTTGCAAATCCAGGAGAATGGGGTCCCTGAGGGTTCTGTATTGAGCATGCCCCTGTTTTTAGTGGCTATTAATGCCCTGGTAGCAATAGCAGTTGCAGTAGGGTCATCATTATCCCCTAATTTTATGCTGACAACTTCTCATATTCATTCTTGCCCATTTCTTCATCTGTAGTGACGCTCAGAGCAGTATACAAGTCCCCAATTATTGTGTCCCTCATTATTTTATGATGGCCATCTAAGAGTCCATATGTGGTGTTGAACAACTTGGGCAGTCAGTAGTATTTCTCTGTACTCCATGTCACAGCGAAATAGAAAGAAACAAACTAGCTGACAGGTAGCCAAAGAAGCTACCATAAGCCTACTCTGGATATTGGTACACCAACTCCTGACCTCCGTTCGATGTTATGCAGTAGAGTTCTCAGTTTGTGGACTACTGAATGATGTATCCTACAATTGCACAACTCTCTATCGGTCATACTTGGCTGACACACGGTCACTTTCATTCTGAGGACCCTCCACAGTGTTGTTGTGGTGTGCCACAGTGTTGCTGTGGTGTGCATTTGACAGTCACAGGTCTTACTTTTGTAATTTGATTTCCGTGATCACCCAGCCAAGACACTATGGTATACACTGTAAATCTTTCTCTCTTTGTTCCATTTTATTTACTTACAATAGATTAATTTACCTACAGTAGATCAAAAGTTTCTGAAGCTTTTTGGCAGTTAAGGCTTCATTAGATAAACACCCTCACACACTCTTTCTTTTTTTAATATATATATTTTGTATTCGATTAATGATGGAAATTCTCCACAGAGGTGATAAATTATTTTTCAAAAGAGAGAGGTTGGCTGGCCAGTACTTAGTTTTTGCTGTACTGCCGATAGTAACACACAGAAAGAATGCCTCAACAAATTGCTGCATCAGGGCTATGACTTTCTCAGGTCATGCCCTGAGATGAGATCATCACTCCAAACTTTTCTTCCCATACTACCCAGAGTAGCCTTCTGCCATCCTCCCAACCTCCGCAACATCCTCGTCCAACCTTACATCATCCCGAAACCACCCTCCATACCTAATGGTTCCTATCCCTGCAACTGATCCCACGGCAAAACCTGTCCAATGCTTCCTCCTACTACCACGTACTCCAGCCCCACCACAGGAAAAACCAACCGTATTCAAGGCAGGGCCACATGTGAGACAACACGCCATATATCAACTGATGTGTCCACTGTGCAACCATTTATATTGGTATGACTACCAACAAATTGGCTCAGTGGATGAATGATCACAGACGGACTGTTCGTTTGGGGGCACCCTATATCCAGTGGAAAAACGCTTCCCTCCAATATGACTCCAGAGACTTTGGCATGTGTTACACCACATGTGCCATTTGTATGCTACCACCTAACACCAGTCCCTCAGAACTATGGAGATTGGAACTTGCCCTCCAACATATCCTCTCCTCCCACCATCCTCCTGGTCTAAATCTACACTAACCTCTCCCCATCCTCCATCCTTGACTCACCTATCCATTATTCCTTCCTTACCTCCCTCCCTCCCCCCCCTCTCTCTCTCATATATAATCCTTCCCTTTCTCCTCTCCTTTCTTCCTCTTTTCCTGGGGAAGTGACCAACGGTTGCGGGGGCTTGTATGTGTGTTTGTGAGTGATTTTGTTTGTCTGTCGACGGGCTTGTCCTTTGGGTGGGTTGTCCATTTTCAGAGAGAGAGAGAGAGGGGGGGGGGAGGAAAATTTATATATATAAAAGTAGATGAAATTTACTTACCAGGCGAAGGAGCACAGGTATGTGACAGCAAACATAAATAAAACAAACAAAAACACACACAAAAGCAAGCTTTAACAACCATTTGTTGCTTCTTTCTGGCAAAGTAGGGAAGGAGAGGGAAAAAGGAAAGGATTTGGGTTTAAAGGAGTGGGTGAGGAGTCATTCCAATCCCAGGAGGGGAAAGATTTACCTTTGGGGAAAAAGGATAGTGTGGCGTCGCAAGTTTGAACGAACGTGCCACAGACATTGCCAACGGAATCGTCATATAGAGGCACCACATGATAGACAAACGGGGAAACGTTGGACAGTGTCGCGGGATAGTTCACTTCTGGCAGGAGACTCCGACTAGTGACTTGTATTAGTGCGCCTGTGTCGGGGACTGATCCTAGAATTGTATTACATTAGGTTAAAGTGGCACCTGCCGCCGATGACAGTGTTAATACCAAGTTAAGTGTTTGTCCAATAAATTATCATCTATTATAAATGCTCTTGAGGTTGCAGAGTTCCAATCGGCCCTACTCCCACGTTCTCGGCCCCAGTCAGTTGCTCTGTTAAGAGAGAGAGTCCGTAACTGGAGATGGCAAAGCGCAGGAACACAACACCCACACACACATGCATGCGCACACACACAAAGGCAGACATATTTCCTTTTTACCCTTAAGGTAAGTCCTTCCACTACCAGGATTGGAATGACTCCATATCCACTCCCTTAAAACCCATATGCATTTTGCATATGTCTGCCTTAATGTGTGTGCAAGTATATGTGTGTGGGGGTGTTTGTTTACACACACATCTTTAACATCTTTGCCTCGATTCTCTGGACAGAGCCTCTGCCTCAAGTGGTATCTCTGTCCAACTTCTTTGCTTTCTACAGTATGTCTGCCTAGGTGTGTTTGCGTTTGTGTATATGTGTGGGTCTGGGTGTATTTGTTTACCCTCCTTTTTTTCTGCCAAGGTAAATCTTTCCTCTCCCGTGATTGGAATGACTCCTTACCCACTCCCTTAAAACCTTCATCCTTTCCTTTTCCCTCTCCTTCCCTGCTTTTTTGAAGAAGCAACCTTAGGTTGCGAAAGCTCAGTTTTATGTGTTTGTGTATGTTTTTATTTGCGTATCAATGAACCGGTGCCTTTTTACCTGGTAAGTCCAACTTTCATTACTTTTTATAAATATTTTTTTCCGAACAGGATTGTTTCCCTCTATATAGAGGAAAACATTCCTGTCATATATCCTCTTTGGCCTGGCTCAGTACTAATATACACTATTTCTGACTTCCACAATCCTCAAACACTATCCTCAAGACTTAGGTCGTGAATTACCCTTCTCTTCCCTCCCCTCCCCTTCCTTTCCCATTCCGTTTTTCTTCCCTTCTCTCTTACTATAAGAAGGAACCCTGTTCCAAAAGCTTGTTTTATTTCCGTCCTGTGTGTGTGACTATTCGCGGTACAGCAAAAAAGTGTATATTTTGTATGTAGTTGTATGTACGTGTCTTCCAAAAGTCTTCCTGAATCATAGAATTAAATCTGTCCTCCTTGGCTGCAGTAAAAGTACCGTATATTTCCACAGATAAGGGATGGATGAATCGTAAAAAAAAAAAAAAAAAAAAAAAAAAAATGAAGAAGAAGAAGAAGAAGAAGAAGAAGAAGAAGGCGCCAAAATCCGAAGTCATCTTATACCAAAAAAAAAATTAGATTGAAATTGGTAATTTTGCAGATGTGCTGCATAACGCGGCTTCGACCTCCAAACAATATATATCGAAGCGCTTAAGAAATGATGTGTATCGAACAGGCGAGTGTTATGATCTTTATGACTATGTCGTCATTTTAAAGGGTGTGGTTAAGCAGGAACCTAAGAGTAATTTACAAGAAAGCGTACACTCGAAGTAGCTCAGTCTAAAATGATATATATCGAACATACAACTGTAAATCGATTTAGTGTTTTTGAAACGTAGATTCGGACACTACGCGCCCTCGCGCACTGAAAGAAAACTTGTTTAATCTATACCTAACCTTATTAAGGCTACGTTAAAGATAGTGTTTTTAAAAGTGAAAGTTAGGTTAGGATATAGGACCAACAAGTGAGGGCACTTAGCGAGCGAATCCCCTGTTCAGAAAAATTCGCTTATTTCATACATATCATTTTGAAACGTATCGATTTGACATACATCGTTTGGAGGTCGAAGCCTCGCTATAGCCATGCTTTGCAGCACATCTGAGATATTACCCTGATGAAATTTACATTGTGGAGGAAAGATTTACAAAAACAAAGTTTTACGCAGTTTTTTTAAAAAAAATCACTTTTTGAGCTTTATTAATTTACTGAGTGGACAAGTGTACATACAATAACCTATATGCCATAAAGCAGGAATAGAATTATTTACAAGGCAGCTTGATTTTACAATGTTGCCTGTCAAAAACAATTTCTCAATATATCCAGAGTTGCAGTGAAACGATTAGAGTATATTTACGCACGGAGCAGTGAAAGGGTTAAAATATTTTAGTTATACGCAACAATTGCGGCTTCCTTCAAGATCCTTTATCTTCTGTTCTCGGGTAATTTCATGTGTTTTCACCCACATAGTATGTGCATTGACATGATTAAATGTCATCTCGGCAAAAGAAATTACTTTTAAAAAAAACTTAGCATTGAAAAAAAAAAAAAAAAAAAAAAAAAACATGCTTCTTCACGATCGGATACAACGTAGCACTACACGCATGATAGTTCAAAAGCAGACTGCAAACACTGCAACAAAGGGTGAAATCCATGTATACCAACCACGAAAACTACTTATGGCAGCTTCTAACGACATTTTTCGGAATGTCCTTAAGCTTTGCCTCCGAATTGAAGTCGCAGGCGTATTTTTATATCCCAAAAACTGGAAAAAAAGTGCGGCATGCATTTGGGTAAATACGGTAACTTGGGGGTCATCTTATAGGCTAGATATAGGCTTAAACCATAAAATTTTGATGAAAATTTGTGCCTCGTCTTATCTGAAGGTCGTCTTATCTGCGGAAAGATATGGTACATCAAAGAAAGTTGTCAAGTTCATAATTCTACTAGTGTTAAGTATCAAGAATCGGCTCACTGAAGACTAAGCAACTGTTAAGATGTTTTCACATGTGTGTGTGTGTGTGTGTGTGTGTGTGTGTGTGTGTGTGTGTGTTTCATCAAGGCCTCTGTTCAGTTAGATACCTCTTAATTCTGCAGAATTTACTATTAAAGATGAACAGCAACATAAGGTGGTTTACTGGTTCAAAATGGTGTTAGTTGTCATTTTAGACATTCATGACAACTTAACATGACCTAAAGTTGGTGAATAATTTCCTAGTTGTCACCTTAAGTCTAGAAGTAATCATTTCTTTCTAGTGTTTAAAGATTCCCAAGTAGTGATCATCCCAACAACCATGTTTTGCCAGGCTAACTAAAAACTTTATAATTCATAGACTGTGTATCATTTTGGATAGTCATGAGTGTTACTAATTTGTTTTAACTGTGTAAATTTGTGACCAATATGTAAGTTTATTTTTGGTAATGTTTGGTGCTGTGTTGAGATTGTACACATCATCAGGTAGAAGTATTCACACAGTACAGTATTCAGTTGTGGAATGTGTGATTTACTGTTTTGAATTTGCTCTTTATCATTCATTTTCCTTATGATTAGTGTTCACAGAGAAACGTTCTGTAGTTGTAAATAGATTGTTTACTCCAGATAGTAAATCTTTATTTACAGATATTTTGGGGATGGATTCTGCAAAGGCACCCCAAGACAAGTTGGGTTGTGTGGTACGTTGTTGCCGAAATATTTTTCTGCTCCTACAGCAGTCTGTAGGAGGTCCAGCATCAGCAGATGATTTTCTCCCAGCACTGATATTCATTGTTTTAAAGGCAAATCCAGCAAGGTTGAAGAGCAATATTAACTACATTACTCGATTCTGTAATGCTAGCCGTCTTATGTCTGGTGAA
Organism: Locusta migratoria; assembly: GCA_026315105.1. Classification (NCBI taxonomy): domain Eukaryota; kingdom Metazoa; phylum Arthropoda; class Insecta; order Orthoptera; family Acrididae; genus Locusta; species Locusta migratoria. The sequence goes on along the minus strand of CM048744.1, from coordinate 116,577,574 downwards.
GGAGGTTATTACTTTACTAATTTGGTAAGTAATTCCAAAGATAATAAAGTTTGAGTAGTGAAAATAATGGCTACATAATGATTAAAAACAGTCCTTGGTACCTAAATCAAAGAATATTAGTGCAACAGCAGAGATAAAATCTCAAGTAATATGAAACTACCCGAGTCAGAAACTGTTCCATTTGATCTGCTGACATTTAAACCCTATTAAGAAGTATCAGAGTCTTGATGTATGTGACTGAGATGATACAAGCAGGAAATCAGAATGAAAAACATAACATAATAAATTTATTGAAGAGAAGAAAACTCTTAAAAGGTTAGTAGAAAGGTCTGAACATGGGTGTATCAAATATGACAATAAACCACTATCAAGAAAATAGATGAGATCAGTAAGTACTGATCAGCATCCTGTGTGTGATTATAGATTTCCTGGCATATGCTGCTGATAAAAGGCTTTTGTGTTTAAAAAATGAGAGTTTTCTTTGCCAAGTGTCATTCTCTTATGGTGGCGTATGGTAATGTTGAAATGTCGTTACATAGCTTATCTATGAAGACCAACTGTACAAATAGAATAACAGACATTATTTTAAATATTATTGTTAAAGAGAGATGCCAACAAGAGATTTTTTACAAATACAATTTTTGTCTTTGCGAATCAAACTGTACTCTCCTGTGTACCTTCCTATTGGTTGACAAGCTACAGGTGCCATTCTTGCATTGTTGCAACTCTGTGTTGTGTATTTATGGATCTTGAAAGATCTCGCTGACATACCGTAGTGTTTACATGTCATGTTTTTATTGAACATTAGTGTTTATGCGTGGTGGGGAAAACCAGTCATTGTGTCTTGCACGAGACAGGTATAGATGTTCAGGAACATCGCACTGAATCCTCTGATGAAGACTGCTGATAGTGATAATGACCCTAATTTCAAGATATTTAGTGGTGCCAACACTAATTTGGAGCAGGAAATTGAAATTGATGAAGATGTGAAAGCCAATTATGAAGGAGCATACTTCTTCGGTAAGAACAGATGGTATTTTGAAGGAGAAAATGGCAGTCACCAGCTAACATAAGAACAATTAAGCACATAATTATAGTGCAGCTTGCTGGACTGTGGCAGATAGCGAGAAGGCTTGAAGAAAAAACCTGCTGTTTTGGAGGTATGTTAACTTCTTTACAAAGGTATTATAGATAAAATCATTTTATGGACAAATCTGAAAATATATAAGTTTAGAGCACTGTTTGCTACCTTGTGTACAAGATGTGACTGAATTGAAGGTACTAATTGATCATTAGTGTATTCAGCCATTTTGAAATTGGTGAATGAATCTGTTTACAGCTTGTTTGTAAATGATTGAACCGTCAGATAGGTTTTCAGAAGCACTGTTAGTTAATCTGTAGATAGGGAGCAACTCACTGTAAAGATGAACATTGAGCCGCCGACAGACACAAATAAAAGAAACACAAACACAATTCTAAATTTTCGGCTGTGGCCTTCCTCAGAAAGAGAACACTCATCCACACAATCACTCAGGCACACTCATCCACCCCCCCCCCCAGGGGGCCCACAGCTCTTTTTTGGGTACGTGTGGGGCGCGCACGAGGCCCCGAGCCGAAGCGGCCTTTCTTCTGTCCCAGGCTGCTTCCCACTCCCCCCCTCCCCCTCCCGATTTGTGCTTTTGCCCGGAGACGGGTGTTTTCATTCAGTACGAGGTTTCTTTTTCTCTTACTTCGAAACTACTCCTTTTCTTGGTCCTCCTATTTTCCCTTTCTTTCGCCTTCCCCTCTTGCTCCTTTCTCCTTGTCCTCGAGCCACCCCTTTAGTCTCCGCATCGGCGTTTGAGATTCTCCCTCCTCCATCCCTTCTTCTCCTTCCTCTCTTCTATCCTCCCTGTGCTTGTCTGAAGATCAACCCATGCTCTGCGTAGCTGGTGACAGGGTAAGGTGTAACTCCCCACCCTAGGTAGACATGTAGGGCATGTACGTAAACCCCCGGTAAAGGTCGGGCCCAGGGAGGGGTGATTACCCGAACTGGCACCTTCCGAACATGCCAATTGGTCCCTCTGTCCGCTGTTGGGAGGTGTAACCTGAGGTGCGAACAGTCACCTAAGGCGGATGCGCCCTCAGAGAGGGCCCCCACAAGGAAGGAGCGCGCCATCGGAGACGCCGGTAATCATGGGGGACACCTCCGCTATGAAACCTTCCAAATCTTCTATAACCCTGACCCAAAAGCAGAAACATGACGATTCGCAGCCACAGAAAGTCTTGCCTAACATTTCCAAGTTCCTGGTAGTATCTCGTACTGATGATCAGGATATTTCTTCTGTGAATCCTTTTCTTGTTCAGAAGGGTGTCAATGAGATCGCAGGTCCCTTGAAGACCTGCTCCAGACAGCGCAATGGGATCTTGTTGCTTTAAATTGAGAATGAGGCACAGAAATTACTTCGGGCTACGCTTGCACATACTTTTCCTGTGAAAGTGGAGGCTCACTGCACCCTCAACTCTTCACGTGGGGTAGTCTTCACAAGATCCCTGGATGGGTTATTGGACGAGGATATACTCAACTATATGTCCGTTCAGAGAGTTACGGCTGTTCATTGCATAATAAAAAAAGTTAAGAATGATCTCGTGCTGATTCGTACTGTCTTTTTGACTTTTAACAGGGTGGTCACCATCTAAGGTGAAAGCGGACTACGAAATCACTTCCGTTTGCCCGTATATACCCAATCCCACATGCTGCTACTACCATTGCCAGAGATTTAATCATACTAGTAAATCTTGTCCTAATGCAGCTAAGTGTGCCACCTGTGGCAGGGACGACCACGAGGGTGAATGTCCACCTCCACCCCCCCCCCCCCCCCCCCCGCTGCATCAATTGCATGGGTGACCATGCTGCTTCTTCACGGGACTGCCCCGTCTATAAAGGAGAGCGGGTCATCCAGGAGATTCGCGTTACGGAAAAGGTTTCAACCTATGCCGCTCGGAAGTTATTAGCGAGTAGGAAGCCCGCTGTACTCCCATCAGGTACTTAGAGCCACATCCTCACCTCCCCTCGACCAACTAAGGAGGTAGGCATTCAGACCTGCAACTGCACCTTCTGTGGCACTGTTGTCAGATTGGCTAGCCTGAAAATTGCTCATTCCACCTCTCCGATCCCTTCTGCCCATTCTACATTGCTTTAGTCGACCAGTTCCCACACATCCCAGGCACCTAAGTCCGCTGCCCGGAGTTCTAAAGAAGAACCCATTCATGACGATTACCTAAAAACTCCGTCTTCTCAACTGTCAACCGCTTCTTCTGCTCATCATGCCTCAAAGAAGGCTCACAAAAAGAACAGCCCCCCCCCCCCCCATTCCCCGCCGCGGCGTGACTCTTCGGTCACGCCATACAACAGTTGCCGGCCTTGGCCGTCTTCTGTTTCACTGGGACGCTTTGTCAGCTGGGCACCCAGCCCTTTACCGGCGGTGGAAGCTGCCCCTTCTGATCATCTCGGGAAGGTGGAAGACACATCAGTTGAACCCATGGAACACGATTCTCTGCCTCTGGATAGCGGTAGCAGTGCTCCCTCAAAGTCCGGTCCTCAGTGCCCGTCGAGGTGACTCCGCCTCCTTGTTCCTTCTTTTCTTCTCTCATTTTTTATCATGGCGCCCCTTCAATGGAATATTCGTGGCATTCGTTCCAATCGGGAGGAATTGAAACTTGATTGCACTGCCCGCTTCTAGTTTGTCTCCAAGAAACTAAGTTACGTCCATGTGATCATGCAGACTTCCCCCACTACACCTCTGTGCGTTTCAAGCTGATGCTCATTCGGGACAACGTCTATTACCATCCCATTTCATTGCATACTCACCTACAGGCAGTTACCGTCTGCATCACTCTATCCACCTTTTCCTTTTCCCTCTGTAATATTTATTCGCCATCGTCATCTGCCCTTACTAGGCCAGATGTGCTATACCGCATTGACCAGCTCCATTCACATTTCGTGTTGGTAGGCGACTTCAATGCCCATCACCCCCTATGGGGCTCTCTAGCACCTTGTCAGAGAGGCTCCCTTTTAGTGGACCTTTTCTACCACCTCAATCTTGTCTGCCTCAATACCGGTGTACGAACCTTCCTTTCCGACACAATTCATACTTATTCCCACTTAAACCTCACGATATGCACTTCTCAGCTTGCACGTCGGTTTGAGTGGTATGCACTTTCTGACACTTACTTGAGTGATCATTTCCCTTGTGTAATCCACCTTCTGCATCATACCCAATCTCCTCGTTCCACCAGTTGGAACATCTATAAAGCCGACTGGGGGCTTTATTCTTCCATGGCTGTTTTTCACAATCAGAATTTTCCCAGCTGTGACAGTCAGGTCGAATACCTGACAGAGGTTATTCTCACCGCTGCTGAACATTCCATACCCCGTACATCCTCTTCTCCACATTGCGTCCTGGTCCCTTGGTGGACTGCAGTCTGCCGCGACGCTCTTAGAGCCCAGCGACATGCTTTACGCACCTTCCGCCGCCACCCAACGTTGAAGAATTGTATCAATTATAAACGACTGCGAGCGCAATATCGTCATGTTATGAAAGTCATCCTGGCCCGGTTGCGGATCGGTCACTGCCGATTCAGCCACCGTCATTTGCTAACCGCTGACCCTGCACCGCTGTGCTCCTGTGGTGAATTGCTGATGGTGCGACATGTTTTACTGTCTTGTGTTAATTTTAATCATCTCCGTGTAGCCCTTAATTTGCTGTCTACTCTGGTGGAACTTTCAGCTGATGACACACGAGCAGCTGCTCGATTTTTGCGTTTTATCAACATGGCTAATTTATCAAAGGATATTTAACCTTTCTATTTGTTTTTCTGTTTTAGTTTTCTCTTGATACTCTCCTTTCTGGCGGTTATAAATTTTTTTGAGATCTAGCGAATCTCTGTTCCAATCTGGGTGCTAATGATCTGAGAAGTTGTGCGACCTAAAACCACATAAATAAATAAATAAATAAAAACACAACACTCGTCCACACACCTCAGCCATCTCTGGCCACCCAACACAGTCTGACTCATGGCAAATGGAAAGGATGGGATTGGGGAGGGGGAAGGATGGGATTGGGGAGGGGGAAGGAGGGGAGGGGGGATTGGAGAGGGAAGGTAAAAGGGGGGATACAAGAAGCAGAGGCGATGTCAGGTGAAAAATGAAATACAGTATGAAAAAAGGGAGGGGGGGGGAGAATATAATGTATGTACCATATATACAGGGTGAATCACCTAACACTTGCACCGCAAATGTTGGGAAAATGGAAAGTGCAATTGATGTGTTTTCACTGAACTGATTGGTAGTCAAGGTCTCATATTGTTAGGCAATAAACAGATTGTAAAAATACATAAAGTGTATTTTCTATGCAAACATACAATTTTTCAAATGGAACAATGGTTGTTTCTATCATGCACTGGATTTTTTGACACCAGCTGTGTACAAAGAATTTTGAATGACATTTTTATCACGTTTAGTTTAGGCGGCGGAGATGACAGAATAGCTGACTGGCTGGTGGTCATGAGACAGTGGGCTGTGCCCCAGGGGCTAGCCACTCAGCCTGTCAGCTACGCTGTTGCAGCCTCTGCCCCTGAAACTCTGAATGGTTGCAGCTGCCAAACTACTCAGCAACCAGCTGCAACCATTCAGAGTTTCAGGGGCAGAGGCTGCAACAGCGTAGCTGACAGGCTGAGTGGCTAGCCCCTGGGGCACAGCCCACTGTCTCATGACCACCAGCCAGTCAGCTATTCTGTCATCTCCGCCGCCTAAACTAAACGTGATAAAAATGTCATTCAAAATTCTTTGTACACAGCTGGTGTCAAAAATTCCAGTGCATGATAGAAACAACCATTGTTCCATTTAAAAAACTGTGTTTGCATAAAAAATAAACTTTCTAAGTAATATTAGAATCTGTTTATTGGCTAAAAATAAGAGTCCCTGGCTACCAATCCATTCTGTGAAAACCGCATATCATTCGCACTTTACGTTTCCGCAATATTTGCGGTGCAAGTGAAAGGTGATTCAACCTGTGTGTGTGTGTGTGTGTGTGTGTGTGTGTGTGTGTGTGTGTGTGTGTGTAACCAGGAAGCGCACACACACACACAGTAGGGAAAGGGGCATGGATTGGAAGGAAATGTAGGATATGAGGGGGGAGGGGGAGTGTGGGGTTTCAACCATCCTGGCCTCAAACTCGGATAACCTAACATCCTACATTCCATGTCCCACAGGTCCCCTCCCCCTCACATCCTACATTTCCTTCAGATTCATGCCCCTTTCCCTACTGTGTGCTTCCTGATTGTGTGTGTGTGTGTGTGTGTGTGTGTGTGTGTGTGTGTGTGTGTGTACACGTCCCCTTTTTCATACTACATCTCATTTTTCACCTGATATTGCCTCTGCTTCTGTGAAAAGTGTGGGTTTAGAATGTATGTGTCAGACAGCAAAATATGGCTTGAAAATTCAGTGTTTGACTGAAACTGTAATAAATTAACTTGTTTAATGCTTACTTGAATGCTTAAGGCAGTGAAGAGTAAAGCCGTTCCTTGATTGGCAAAACCTGTTGAAAATACAAGTAGAAATATTACAGGTGACAGTTGGTACTCATCAGTAGAACGAATCAATGAACTTTCTTGAAAATCGGTTTCACATGTATTGGTATAGTGAAAACAAAAGATGAGATTCCACGGAAATTTCTACCTAATTAGAAACAATGTGATTTGAAAATATCTGTTCATGGTTTTACAGAAGACACACTGGCTTCCTTTGTGACAAGAAAGTCCAAAACTGCAATGCTAATATTTTCTATGCACCATTCAGAAAACAATGCTCCTGGATGAGAAAAACTAGTGATAATAATGTCTTGTAAGATAACAGAAGGTGGGAAACATGAAGCTTATCCAAAAGCCGAAGTAAAGTTGAGATTAATCTTTATGAAGACTCTAGCAAGAGACACAGATAAGCATTATATGAAGCATAGACTTTTTATTGATTGCTTGCAATGAGCGATGAATGATACCATCAAAAGAATACTTCATACAAGATGAACCTCAGACACCAAAAGGAAAGTCCAGAAATTGAAAAACAGTGTCTTTTCACTACTTACCTGAAGAGGTAAAAAAGTTGTGTGTCAATCAGGTGGTATTCCAATTTGTTTGGAGGGTTCAAGAAACCTCTGCATGAAATGTATGCATGTTCAGAATGACAAATATGATTCAGTGGCTTATGGGAGTATTTAATGTCGGTACCCGTTCTTTTAAATGTAAAATGTGGCAAAGTTTCTCCCTTCTTAGAATCATGGAGTGAAATAATTACTCACCATTGAAACAATGACTCGTGCAGGAAGATAGAACACCTAAATCATTCTGTTTTGATCTGATTTCTCTTATTTTATTGGGATGGTCATGTCTCCCTATAAAGGTGGATGCTAGCAAAATATTTTCACATTCAGAAGTAAAAGTTGTTGATGGAAATTTTGCAAATAGTTTTCGCTACAACAAATAATGTTGTTCTTTCAATGATTTCCACCGCAAATTGAGCAACATTTCCATAATGCTTTCCCCCCCTATAACACGATAAAACAAGCTGCCCTGCTCTGAACATTCTCAATGTCCTCCGCCAATCCCACCTGGTGTGGATGCCACACTGGGTAACAGTACTCCAGGAGAGGATGCACAAGTGTGATGTAGGCAGTCTGTTTGGTGGAGCTGTTGCATCTCCAAAGCATTCTGCCAACGAAACGTAACCCTCGGTTCGCCTTCCCCACAATATTTTCTATGTGTTGTCTCCAGTCTAAGTTGTTCATAATTGAACTCCTAGGTATTTGGTAGAATTTATGACCTTGAGGTTTGACTGATTTATTGTGTAACTGAAGTTCAGCGGATTTCTTTTAGTGGTCATGTGTATTACTTCACACTTTTTATTAGTTACTGTTAATTACAAATTTTCACTCCATGTAGAAATTTTGTCTAAATTGTTTTGCAGTTGCTTTTGATCCTCTGTTGACTTCTCTAACTGATAAACAACAATCTAAGGAAGCTATTCAGATTGTCTCCTAAATTGTTTATAAACACAAGGGAGAGTAAGGGACCTGTAACGCTTCCCTGGGGAACACCAGATATCACTTCTCTTATACTTGATGACTTACCATCAATTACTACGAACTGTGTCCTTTCTGATAGGAAATTGTGAATCCAATCGCACAATTGGGGCAATATTCCATAAGCATGCAATTCCATTAGAAGCCGCACTTCGAAGTGCAGCAGTCGGAGGTGATGTATGACTGTGTTGTGTGCCTGTGTGATGGCGTGAGTGTTCTGTTTTCTGAAGGAGGCCATGGCCGATTAGCTGAATGTGTTGTATGTGTGTGTCTTTTGTATGTGCCTGTCGCAGCTCGTCGCCACGTCTTTGCGGTGAGTTGTAAACTGTCCTCACTATATTATTACTTTAAAAATGCATAGTCAACCCTCAGCTGTTTATTGTGTTTAAAACTTTACCGGTTTCAGATATTATCCATCTTCCGAAGAGTCTGGTAAACATTTTTACAATCATGGGCTATACACAAGTTACAATGAAATATGATGTAACACAGTAGTTTCATCCAAAAGATACTTGCAAAATTAAGCAGACGGATTGATAACTACTTAGTTGATCTGATAAACTTAGCAGAGATCAAAGTGTTCATGGTGTGAAAATAGTATATCTTTGACCACCATCACAGGATATATCTTTGATGAAGTGTCATGGTGACTGATCAACACCACCTAGAGAGAAGGCCGCGGCACTCTCGTGTGATGTCGGGCAGACTAGGTTGCACATGCATAGCCAACTGGGTAGCCACTGGGGCACGGCCCACTATGCCGAAGCAGCGAGCCAGTCAGCTATGCGCGTGCAACCTACTCTGCCTGACGTCACACGAGAGTGCCGCGGCCTTCTCCCTAGGTGGTGGTGGACTGATACAGAGAGTGTTATGTAAAATGATAGCTTGGTCGATGAAACCAATAAATAAATATGTCCCGTAACAACCATTGTTTGTCAAAGTATAAAGTAAGGCAAATTAAATATGCGTAAAATGTAATTTTAGGGAATATTGCAGAATGTTAGACTGTGACAGACTAGTACAGTTATAATTAACATATGCAGAGGTATACTAATGGATGGTATTGAGCACAGTATTATAACACAGCGTGCCTAATAATATGTATTGATAAGTTTGTAAATGACCTGCAATTAACATATTATAATCAAGTTCAAAAGAGCAGTGCATGAAATAGACAGGTAGACACTGGGCCATGTAATACAAGCATTGAGGCATAAGGATGACAAGATGTGTGTAGTTATGTAGTACATGCTATATGAAGTTATATTAAATGTGGATATAGCATTCACCCACAGCAAGTATTGTAACACAATTTTGTTATGGACGTAATCTAGTGAGTTACATCTTTAAATAAGCTGAATATAACATGTTCAAGTCTAAAAGAAAATTGCATGAAATAGACAAGTAGGCCTTAGGCTACAATCATAACTGTTAAGGTGTAGAGAACAAACTTGGTTTCAGTTACTTGGTAAGGATATATGTAGGTATAATAATTGTGGCTACAGAATCCACTCACTGCAAGTACCGTAATATAAATACATCAAGAACACAGGTAAATGAATTACATCTTTAAATTATCTGACATTAACTTACAATGATTAAGTCTGAAAGAACAGAGCATGAAGTAGACAGGTAGAACTTGGGCTACGTAACACAGCTGGCAAGACATAAATGATGTGTACAGTTATGCAGTACAGAATATATAAAACATTGTGATGTGAATACCTTACCTGTTAGGATTGTAGACTAAAGCCTACTTTTCTATTTCATGCAATGTTCTTTTAGACTTGAATTTGTTAAATTCAGTTTATTTAAAGATGTAAATCACTAGATTACTTTTATAACAAAATTGTATTACAGTACTTGCTGTGAGTGAATGCTGCATCTACATTTAATATAACTTTATATAGCCTGTACTACAAACTGCACACACCTTGTTATCCTTATGCCTCAATACTTGTATTACATGGTCCAGGGTCTACTTGTCTATTTCATGCACTGCTCTTTTGGACTTGATTATAATATGTTAATTGCAGGTCATTTACAAACTTTTCGGTATATATTAATAGGGATGCTGTGTTTATAATACTATGCTCAATACCATCCATTAGTGTACCTCTGCACAATTTCCTAAAATTACATTTTTATGCATTTGCCTTAATTTATAATTTGACAAACAATGGTTTTATGGGACATATTTATTTGTTTTCATTGTCCAAGCTGTCATTTTACGTAATGTTTACATAACACACTCTCTGTATCAGTCGTCATGACACCTCATCAAAGATATATACTGTGATGGTGGTGAAAGATATATTTTCACACCATGAATACTTAGCAAAGATCTGAGTTTATCAGACCAACTATGTAGTTATCAATCAGTCTGTTTAATTTTGTAAGTATCTTTTGGATGACACTACTGCGTTATGTCATATTTCATTGTAACTGGTGTTTAATTCATGATTGTAAAAATTTTTAACAGACTCTTTGGAAGATGGATAATATCTGAAACTGGTAAAGTTTTAAATAGAATAAACAGCTGATGACTGACTATGCATTTTAAAGTATATTACGGCTGTTGACTAACACCTAAGTAAAAATTTTAAAAATATTACCTCCACAGATCTAAAAAAAAAAAATTCTTCTAGTGGTACTTTAACTCACGCCCCCTTGTGTTTGTAAACTGTCAGTCTATCCACTCAGCCAACAAAACATATGTAAGAAGCAGTTCATTGTAGTAAATCTACTCACGTCTAGTTCTTATACCTAAACTGCTTCTGCTTGCTTGAATGACATTTTCCAAAATAATGATACATGAGTTAAGCTGCTATGAATTGCAACATAAACTGTATCCTATTACATTGGTTATATTTGAAGATGTAAACACCAAACTGAAACTACAAAGACTGCTAGGGTTGGCAACACTTGCACTTTAGAACTAGGGCATGCACAATACTCTGTTCTTGAACTTTAAATTATCGGGGCAGGTAATCTTTTTGTTCTCCATTGTACATGATCTGATGGAGAATCTTTCTTGTTAATCAAGCTACAATTATTGGTAGAATACCTTGAAGACAAGTTTGGCGAGATAGCGTTGTTTTTGATGATGAGGTACCAGGCCATTTTCTAAAAACGGCGTGACCTGCCCAGTCGAAGGCATTAGTGCCTGTGACAAGTTGGGTGATGTTCGCATGATTATCACCAATGCATGCCCCACAAGACACTAAACAGAAATCTCCTGTCACAATCCGATGAAAAGTTGCATGCCAGATTACAGTGATGTAGGATTAACATCTTCTGGTACACCTATAGGTGACCAAAAGACTGCAGTCTTTCATCCTGTTTTTTGAAGGTGATACACTGTCTGAGAAGGTCGAGGTAATGATATACTGGTGGATGTCAAACCAAATGTCCCTCCACTTATGTGGTGTTTGAAGTTCTGGAAATTCTGGCACAAGTTCTCCCAATGTCCTTCCAGCCCCATGAACAGGATATGTGGACAGTCGTCACATCCACATGCTCCGTGTACCTCACCTCTTGTGTATGTGAACTGTGAGCAGTACTATCCATCTTGCTTGCCAGACAGTTCCATCTTGCATGAGGAACATAAAATAATGGAGATAAAGACCCTGGACAGGTTGACATATACTGAGGCATGGAAGAAGTATGAGCAGCTCCACTCCATTCATATAGTAACATCGTTTGATGTTGTCATATTGTCAGCATCACAAATGCAACCTCCAACACTGGGCCCTGTGGGCTGTCAATCTCACACTGCCCTCTTGATGGGAGGGGGCCTTACAACACCCATACATCTTGTGGAAGCAATGGTCCCCCCTGCCCCGTCATTGGGGACATTAGGCCCCACCCCACAATCAGAGAAGCAACAGCTTCCTCCAACTCCTGTCATCAGGAAGAGGTCCCATGGGACATTCCCTACCGAGGCTCTGGCAAGTAAAATGGAGGGTCCCAGCCATGGATGTGAGTTCCACAAGCTGCTGGTCAGAGGGCTGCCAGATCATCGTTAGCCTCTGAAGCCACTTCAGAGAAGCCCTCCCAGTCTGTCACTGAAGAGTCCACGAGAGGATAAGCAGAAGAAAAAAAAGAACCTTTTGGTGGCTCCACTGCCACTGCCTCTTACTACTACTGATTCTGAAGATGAAGTGGACATCCTCGCATCTGCCAAAGATCTTGCCCTCACTGGATCCTACATTCTGTTGGTTCTGATTCTTTGGCAGCGGTGATCCAGTGGAATAATCCACTTACAAATCATATTATGGCCATTCAGCATGATAAAAGTGATGTTCTGCAGTGGAATTGGGGTGGTTTGCCACCATTTGGCTGAGCTACAACAGCTGTCATTCCACTTTCCTGTGATCTGTTTAGCCCTAAAGGAAATCTGGTTTCCTGTCCAGTGCACCCACGCCCTTCATGGCTATTGGGGCTACTATAAGAACCGTTCTGACTCTGGCAGGGTATCTAGTGGTGTCAGTGTCTACATGCTGACTGACTTACCCCATGCTCTGCATGTTCCTCAAGACAGTGGTTGTTAGACTTCAGGCAGTGAAGGAGTTCACAATCTGTTTGGTTTACCTTCTTCCATATGATATTGACTTGCCTACTGACCTCACAGCCTTGGTTACTCAACTTCGACCACCATTTCTCCTTTTGGTGGACTTCAATGTCCACCATCCATTCTTCTTATTGAGTGGAACTGATACTATCTGACATGGTAGGGATGTTAAGACTCTTTTCTCAACACGGGTGCCCCTACGCATTTTAGTGTGGCACATGCACTACTTAGCCATATACCTGTCTCTTTGCAGCCGAAGCCTACTCCTGCATCTTAGTTGGAGGGTCCATGATGACCTTTGTGGTAGTGACAATTTTCCTCTCTTTCTGTCACTCCTGCAGTTTCAACCTGCAGACCATTTCCCTCAATAGTCTCCCCGCAGGGCTGATTGGCCAGCTTACACCTCAGCTCACTGTGTTTCCCAATCCACTTCCCACTGATGTTGATATGACATTTCAACAAGTTACTGCCACCATAGTTTTTGCCGCTGAGGCAACTGTCCTTTGTTCCCCTGCTCCACTCCGACTTAAGTCAGTGCCTTGTTGGACACCAGAGGCCACCCAGGATCCTCAGTGAGCACTTCACCACCACCACCACCACCACCACCACCACCACCACCAGCAGTACCACCCTCCTGTAGAGCATATGATTGCTTTCAAACAATTCTGGGCCACCGTTCAGGGGCTGATCCAGCAGAGTAAGCAGGACTCTTGGGAGAGGTACGTTGCCACCATCGGTTCTTGCACCTCCCCACCTTGGTTGTGGTCAAAGCTTGGTGCCTCTTGTGGTACCATCTACCAATAGGAATTCCCTGTCTCTGCACCCAACCATTATCGCTGAGCACATGGTAGAGTATTATGCACATAGCTCTGCAACTGCAGCTTACAGTGCAAACTTCTGTGCCCTCAAAGAGCAAGTCAAGCAGAAGCTGTTATCATTTAGCACATGTTGCCAGGAGCTGTACAATGCTCCATTTAGTGATTGGGAGTTCCAAAGAGCCCTTGCTGCATCCCCCAATACCTGTCCGATACCAGATCGTATCCATAGCCAATTCCTTTGTCACCTCACTTCAATTCATTAAATTGTCTCTGGGCTGAAGGTATTTTTCCATTCTAATGGCAGGATAGTATCATCATCCCAGTGCTGAATCTGGAGTAGATCAGTTGGCAGTCAATAGTTACCAACCAATCAGCTTCACAAAGGTCGTGAGTAAGCTCTTTGAATGGTTGGTGCGTCAGTGGCTCATGTGGATCCTTGAATATCTGAGACTTCTGGCCTCACTACAGGATGGGGGTGGGGGCGCTCCTTCAAGACTGCTCGACTTTTGACATCTTGGTGTCGCTGGAGTTGGCTATCCGCACTAATTTCACCAGGCATGAGCATCTAGTTGCAGTCTTTTTTTATGTTTGGAGTATGGAGTATGGTACCACCTGGTGCTATCATTTTATTCTGGCCTTTATTCAGAACTTCTTCTGTCCTGCTCTTTTTGGCTTAGGTTTGGTGCATCCCTCAGCTGACCTCCTGTTCAGGACAACAGAGTCCCACAGGACTCCAGCCTTAGTGTACCTGTATTATTAGTCGCAATTAACACTCTTGCTGTGACATCATCGGTTTCTTCTTCTTTGTCTGCCGATGTCTTCTGTCTGTATTTTAGCACAGCATTGGTGTTGCTGAATGGCAGCTGCAGCGAGCCATCTGAAAGGCTTCTGCCTCTGTTCATGGTTTCCAGTTTTTAGCACAGAAAACTCGAAAAAAATCTCTCGCCTTCAGGTAGTTAACCTGGACCCAGAGCTATACCTGACTGATGAACTCCTTCGTGACGAGGAGATGCATCGCTTTTTAGACATCTTCTTTGATGCCCATCTCACTTGGGTGCCACACCTTTGTCAGCTGAGGCAAAAATGGGTGAGATGTATGAGTATTCAGCAACACTGTTTGGAGAACTGCCCATTCCACACTCCTGCAGCTTTGAGACTCTGATCAAATCACGGCTTGACTACAGGAGCCGGGTTTATGATTCTGCAGCAGCTTCGGCATTGCAGATCCTCAAGCCGATCCTTCATAGTGATGTCTGTCTTGTGACAGAGTCTTACTGTGTGAGGTCTGTGCCAAGCCTCCTTGCTGAAGCTCAGATCCTTCCCTTGCAGTTTCGCTGCAAGCAGCTGTTAACCTCATACATTGCCTGTGTTCATGCCTCATCGCACCACCCAAATCGCAGGCTTTTTTTTTCCAACTGTTGCACTTCCCACCATGTCGTGTGTTTTGATCACGGTCTGGGTTCTTATCCTCTTTTCCTCACTTGAGTCCCTACCTGATCCTTCCACTTTCTCTTGCCAACCCCATACCCCTCCTTGGTCCATCCACCGCTTGCAGCTACACCTGCAATTATCCCACGATTCAAAGTCATCGGTTTCACTACTAACTCTCCATCACAGGTTCCTGGCCCTCCTCGACATGTTCCACGATGCAGATTTAGTCTCTAATGGTGGCTCCTTGGTAGATAGCTGAGTTGTTTATGCCTGTTCACAGTAACCACCTTGAATATTGTTTCCTGTATCCTGGCTGTACCATTTTTCACTGTAGAGCTGTTTGCAATATCACATGCTCTTGCACACCTTGTAGCATGCCCCATGATGTTGTTTGTCAACTATAGTGCCTCCCTGACTGCCTACAAGTTTTTGACCAGTGTCCCCCCCCCCCCCCCCTCCTTTGGTCCAAACCATTCATAACTAGGTGAGTCTGGCTGTTCGGTAGCCTTTGTTTCGATCCCAGACAATACTGGCATCCTGGGTAATGAACACATTGATGGGTCTAGCAGGCCACTACCTCCCAGCGTCTGGATATGAGTGGTCTACCTTGAGCATGCCAAACAAGTTCCATGTGCATCTATGGCCACATGTAAGTCCTCCCTCAAGCTGTCTCACAGGGGCTTTGTCATCCTCTGTCATGAAGACCTGCCCAAGTGTCACTATGACGCTCTTGTGGCAGTCCTTGTCTGCCAACTGCTTTCTATTTGTGTCTCTATGGCTGATTGTCTTTTATGTTTTAATCTTGAGCTGTTTATCATTAGATTTAATGGTGGGTACCTTAGCTTGATCTGTCACCCACCTCTCCAACAATTTTAATCTCTTATTACTTTTGTGTTTTATGTACTGCTTTTGGCTGGAGATTTAATGTGTGCAGAGTAGCTGGTTCATTACTTATTATCCTTATGATCAGCCTGCCACAGTATTCTGCCATATTTTTTTATTTTAGTTACTCTATAGGTGTAGGCATTGTGTTTTCTTCCTTTGTGTTTTCTACTCTTGTTTTATCAGTGTGGCACTCGTTGTTGTTCTCTGCACATAATGGGTTTCCTCTATAGGTGTTGGTTGCTAGATTTTATCTTTATACAACTTGCACTGTGACATCTTCACTCAGAACAGGGGACTGATGACCTTGCAGTTTAGTCCCCTGAGAATTTCAGAATTTCAACAACAACAAAAACACACATAATTTCCTTCATCATCTATCATCTAACCCCACTCAGTTACCACCTAGATCCTTAAACTTCACTGGTGATACCACCTCAGTATACACCAACATATCCCGAGCTAATGGCTTCACTATAGTCGAACTTCTTCCATTGCCCTATCAGTTCTAGACCCACCATCTCATTCATTACACAACTAAAAAATCTACACCCTTATCCATAAAAATTTCTTCCTCTCAAAGAAGAGAAAGAAAGAAATTCTTGGCTCTGCCATGGAAGCCTTTCCCTGCCTTAAGATGGGGGATGGGGGGTGGTTTTGAGGGCAGTGACAGTGGTGGAGCTTTAGCAGGGAGGCAGCTCAAATCACCATGGTAATAAATTTATGTATGTATCATAAAGGTCATAATGTGCCAGAGATAAATCGGTGACAAAATGGAATATCAAAGAAATCTTTATCATACTGACAAGTGTAGTTGTGCAGGATGGCGATCATAGCAAAGTTTCGTATTGGAAATAAAATGGAGATTTTCATAAATGATGCTCCTCTAATTGTATTAACTCTGCAATCAATGATAGGAAATGTGAAATATATTTTGCAGGTATTTCATAAGGAAAGAGAAATTTATTCAATAAAAACAAAAACTATATAAAATCTAACAGGAAATCAGTATGTTCTCTGACAACATCCAAAAGAGGGTCAGCGAAGAAACCATAAAGAAAACTGTGTATTTAAAGTTCTTACTTATAACAAAGAATACAACCTTGGTGTGCCATGAAGAATTTAAGTTAATATTTTTTAAGCAGACCAACCTTTTGCATACTTGGTGTACTGGATAGATAATATACTTAACATTAAAAATTATAGTATAGTCATTCCAGTTAATGAAATTGCATTTTCTTTTTACATCTTTTTTTATTAAGTTTAATTAGAAACATAATACGGTAATAAGAACAGTTTACAACTCACCGCAAAGATATGCCAACGATCTGCAACAGGCACATACAAAAGACACAACGTAGAACACTTTCAGCTATCGGCCATGACGTTCTCCAGAAAATAGAACATTCATGCAATCACGCACGCACACAACAGTCATACAACCGTCATCTCTGGCCGCCACTTTGAATCACGCTCTGCGGTGTGTAAATCGGTGAGGGTGGGGGGAGAGAGTGGATAGGATGGTTCATCATGGTGGTGGGGATGGGTACAGCATGGCCTAGATGGGAATAATGAGATGCAGCTTAATAATGGAGTTGGGAGGTGGGTGAGGGGAGAAAAATAATACAAAATAAATATAGATAAAAAATAAAAAAAAAAATTAAAACACGTGCACTCCACACATTGTGTGCCTGTGTGATTGTGTGAATGTTCTGTTTTCTGAAGGAGGCCATGGCCGATAGTTGAGTGTTGTATGTGTGTGTCTTTTGTATGTGCCTGTCGCAGTTCATCATCACGTCTTTGTGGTGAGTTGTAAACTGTCCTTATTACTATATCATTTACTCCAACCTGGAGTTTCCATTATTAAATTAGAAAATGAACTATTTATACATCAGTTATCAGAACATGTAATATAAAAATACCAAAGTAAACTGATTTTTATATTCAGTAAATGAGAAAATGTGCAACTCTAGTAGCATGTTAGTTTTAATTTATAAACTTGTTGAAAGATTGTTTTTGTAGATCTTTGTAAACATATTGTAACACTACAATTTCTTCATGTCTTCATTTTTTATTTATTTATTTATTTATTTATTTTCCTTTGCAGTGTGGTGCTGTGTTTTTTATTGAAAATTTAACAGCTGAATCCCTTAATATGCCTGTTGAAGAATTTGATCAGTATATGTCTGGAGAGTTAGTATTGCCAAGTACATGGGAGTCAGCACTCTTGATGTGTGAGGTATGTATGGGTGTCATAAGTGTAATTGTTAGACTGATCTACAGTTTCACTTAAGTTTTCCTGAGTGACTTATTTACATATGCTGCATCATTAATACATCTTGGACAATGAGTTTTCTGAGCATGCAGTATAAGCTTGAATAAGCAAGGGTGTATTTTATTATTCAAAAGAGATAGATTGGCTGGCCAGTACTTACCTTTGTGCTGTACTGCCGATAGTTACACAAAGAAAGAAAAAGTATGAGAAAAGAACCAGTTTTTGGAGCAGGGCGCACGCGCGCGCGCGTGCGCGCGAGCACACACATACACACGCACACACACACGCACGCACACACACACACACACACACACACACACACACACACACACACACACACATATATATATATATATATATATATATATATATATATATATATATATATATATATATGGCCAGACATACCAACAACTAAAGGGAACAGCCATGGGAACCAGGATGGCCCCCTCGTACGCAAACTTACTTATGGGACGCTTAGAGGAAGCCTTCCTGCATACCCAAGCCTGTCAACCCAAAGTTTGGTACAGATTCATTGATGACATATTCATTATCTGGACCAACAGTGAATAATAACTCCAGAATTTCCTCTCCAACCTCAACTCCTTTGGTCCCATCAAATTCACCTGGTCCTATTCCAAATCCCATGCAACGTTCCTCGATGTTGACCTCCATCTGTCCAACGGCCAACTACATACATCCGTCCACATCAAACCTACCAACAAACAACAGTACCTCCATTATGACAGCTGCCATCCATTCCATATCAAACGTTCCCTTCCCTACAGCTAAGATCTTCGTGGCAAAAGAGTCTGCTCCAGTCCCGAATCCCTGAACCAGTACACCAATAACCTAATAACAGCTTTCACATCCCGCAGCTATCCTCCTGATCTGGTTCAGAAGCAAATTACCAGAGCCACCTCCTCATTCCTCCAAATCCAGAACCTTCCACCGAAGAATCCCAGAAGTGCCCCTTTTGTTACCGGATACTTTCCGGGACTGGAGCGGACTCTGAATGTGGCTCTCCAGCAGGGATACGACTTCCTTAAATCCTGCCCTGAAATGAGATCCATCCTTAATGACATCCTTCCCACTCCACCAAGAGTGTCTTTCCGCCGCCCACCTAACCTTCGTAACCTCCTAGTCCATCCCTATAAAACCCCCAAACCACCTTCCCTACCCTCTGCCTCCTACCCATGCAACCGCCCCCGCTGTAAAACCTGCCCTATGCACCCTTCCACCACCACTTACTCTAGTCCAGTAACCCGGAAGGTGTACACGATCAAGGGCAGAGCCACTTGGGATAGCACCCACGTGATTTACCAACTGACATGCCTGCACTATGAAGCGTTCTATGTGGGAATGACCAGCAACAAACTGTCCATTCGCATGAATGGTCACAGGCAGACAGTGTTTGTTGGTAATGAGGATCAACCTGTGGCTAAACACGCCTTGGTGCACGGCCAGCACATCTTGGCACAGGGTTACACCATCCGGGTTATCTGGATACTTCCCACCAACACCAATCCTTCAGAACTCCGGAGATGGGAACTTGCCCTTCAACATATTCTCTCTTCCCGTTGCCCACCTGGTCTCAACCTCCGCTAAATTCAAATTCCCACCCACCATCTTTAATATCTTTGCCTCGGTTCTGTGGCCAGAGCCTCTGCCTCAAGTGGTAACTCTGTCCAACTTCTTTGGTTTCTACAAATGTCTGCTTAGGTGTTTTACAACGGGGGCAATTACAAGGGTAGGAGCCAGAGGGTAGGGAAGGTGGTTTGGAGATTTGATAGGGATGGACTAGAAGGTTACGGAGGTTAGGTGGGTGGCGGAAAGACACTCTCAGTGGAGTGGGAAGGATGTCATAAAGGATGGATCTCATTTCGAGGCAGAATTTAAGGAAGTCTTATCCTTGGTGGAGTGCCACATTCAGAGCCCGCTCCAGTCCCCGGAAAGTATCCGGTGACAAAAGGGGCACTTCTGGGATTCTTCTGTTGAAGGTTCTGAATTTGGGGGCATGAGGAAGTGGCTCTGGGAATTTGCTGTGGGATGTGAAAGCTGTTATTAGGTCATTGGCGTACTGGTTCAGAGATTCGGGACTGGAGCAGACTCGTTTGCCATGAAGCCTAAGCTGTAGGGAAGAGAATGTTTGATGTGGAATGGATGGCAGCTGTCATAATACAGGTACTGTTGTTTATTGGTAGGTTTAATTGGACAGGTGTGTGAAGTTGGCCATTGGACAGATGGAGGTCGACATCGAGGAAAGTGGCATGGTATTTGGAATAGGACCAGGTGAATTTGATGGGACCAAAGGAGTTGAGGTTGAATAGCAAATTCTGGAGTTCTTCTTCACTGTGAGTCCAGATCATGAAGATGTCATCAGTTGACAGGCTTGGGTATCCAGGAAGGCTTTCTCTAAGCGTCCCATGAATAAGTTTGTGTACGAGGGGGCCATCCTGGTTCCCATGGCTGTTCCCTTTAGTTGTTGGTATGTCTGGCCCTCAAAAGTGAAGAAGTTGTGGGTTAGGATGAAGCTGGCTAGGGTATTAAGGAAAGAGGTTTTAGGTAGGAAGTGGGTGGTCGGCGTGAAAGGAAATACTCCATCGCAGCAAGGTCCTCGGCATGTGGGATATTAGTGTATAAGGAAGTGGCATCAATGGTTACAAGGATGGTTTCTGGAGGTAACAAGCTGGGTAAGGATTTCAGGCGATCGAGGAAGTGGTTGGTGTCTTTGATGAAGGATGGGAGACTGCACATGATGGGTTGAAGGTGTTGGTCTATGTAGGCAGAAATTCGTTCTGTAGGGGCTCGGTAACCAGCCACAATGGGGCGACCAGGATGATTGGGTTTGTGAGTCTTGTGAAGTAAGTAGAAGGTGGGGGTGCGGGGTGTCGGTGGGGTCATGAGGTTAATGGAGTTAGGTGAAAGGTTTTGTAGGGGGCCTAAGGTTTTGAGGATTCCTTGAAGCTCTGCCTGGGCATCAGGGATGGGATTGCCATGAAAGACTTTATATGAAAGCTGATGCAGTCCCTCAGCCACATACTCCTGCCGATCAAGTACCACTGTCGTGGATCCCTTGTCGGCTGGGAGAATGACGATGGAATGGTCAGCCTTCAGATCACAGATGGCTCGGGATTCAGCTGCGGTAGTGTTGGGAGTAGGATTAAGGTTTCTCAGGAAAGACTGAGAGGCAAGGTGGAAAGTAAGGAATTCCTGGAAGGTTTGAAGAGGGTGATTTTGAGGAAGAGCAGATGTGTCTTGCTGTGATGGAGGACGGAACTGTTCTAGGCAGGGTTCAATTTGAATGATGTCTTGGGGAGCTGGATCATTAGGAGTAGGATTATTTTTCTTCATGGCAAAGTGGTATCTCCAGCAAAGACTAAGAGTATAGGAAAGTAGATCTTTGACGAGCTGTTTGGTTGAATTTGGGAGTAGGACTAAAGGTGAGGCCTTTGGGTAGGACAGAGGTTTCAGATTGGGAGAGAGGTTTGGAGGAGAGGTTGACTACTGAATTGGGATGTTGTGGTTCCGGATAGTGTGGATTTGAGTTTTGAGGTTTAGAGAGGAGAGGAGAGGAGTTGGGAGTGGGAGATTGAGTAGATGGGAGAGACTGGGTTTGTGTGCAATAAGAGAAGGTTGAGGTTTATTGGAGAGGTGGTTGAGGGAGAGAGTATTGCCTTTCCGGAGGTGGGTGACCAGGTGATTGGATAGTTTTTTGAGGTGGTGGCAAACTTTGGGTTGACAGGCCTGGGCGTCCAGGAAGGCTTCCTCTAAGCGTCCCATAAATAAGTTCGCGTACGAGGGGGCCATCCTGGTCCCCATGGCTGTTTCCTTTAGTTGTTGGTATGTCCGGCCCTCAAAAGTGAAGAAGTTGTGGGTTAGGATGACGCTGGCTAGGGTATTAAGGAAAGAGGTTTTAGGTAAGGAAGTGGGTGGTCGGTGTGAAAGGAAATATTCCATCGCAGCGAGGCCCTGGGCATGTGGGATATTAGTGTATAAGGAAGTGGCATCGATGGTTACAAGACGAACTTATTTATGGGACGCTTAGAGGAAGCCTTCCTGGACACCCAGGCCTGTCAACCCAAAGTTTGGTATAGATTCATTGACAACATCTTCATGATCTGGACTCACAGTGAAGAAGAACTCCAGAATTTCCTCTCCAACCTCAACTCCTTTGGTCCCATCAAATTCACCTGGTCCTATTCCAAATCCCATGCCACTTTCCTCAATGTCGACCTCCATCTATCCAACGGCCAACTACACACATCCGTCCACATCAAACCTACCAATAAACAACAGTACCTGCATTATGACAGCTGCCATCCTTTCCACATCAAACGTTCCCTTCCCTACAGCTTAGATCTTCGTGGCAAACGAGTCTGCTCCAGTCCTGAATCCCTGAACCAATACACCAATAACCTGATAACAGCCTTCACATCCCACAGCTATCCTCCTGATCTGGTACAGAAGCAAATTGCCAGAGCCACTTCCTCATCCCCCCAAATTTAGAACCTTCAACAGAACCCCAGAAGTGCCTCTCTTGTCACCGGATACTTTCCGGGACTGGAGCGAACTCTGAATGTGGCTCTCCAGCAAGGATACGACTTCCTAAAATCCTACCCCGAAATGAGATCCATCCTTCATGACATCCTCCCCACTCCTCCGAGAGTGTCTTTCCGCCACCCACCTAACCTCCGTAACCTCCTAGTCCATCCCTATGAAATCCCCAAACCTCCTTCCCTACCTTCTGGCTCCTACCCTTGTAACCGCCCCCGTTGTAAAACCTGCCCTATGCACCCTTCCACCACCACTTACTCCAGTCCCGTAACCCGGAAGGTGTACACGATCAAAGGCAGAGCCACTTGCAACAGCACCCACGTGATCTACCAACTGACATGCCTGCACTGTGAAGCGTTCTATGTGGGAATGACCAGCAACAAACTGTCCATTCGCATGAATGGTCACAGGCAGACAGTGTTTGTTGGTAACGAGGATCACCCTGTGGCTAAACATGCCTTGGTGCACGGCCAGCACATCTTGGCACAGTGCTACACCGTCCGGGTTATCTGGATACTTCCCACTGACACCAATCCTTCAGAACTCCGGAGATGGAAACTAGCCCTTCAGCATATTCTCTCTTCCCGTTGCCCACCTGGTCTCAACCTCCACTAAATTCGAATTCCCACCCACTATCTTAACATCTTTGCCTTGGTTCTCTGGACAGAGCCTCTGCCTCAAGTGGCATCTCTGTCTAACTTCTAACTTCTTTGCTTTCTACAGTTCTACAGTATGTCTGCCTAAGTGTACTTGTGTCTGTGTAAATGTGTGGGTGTGTGTGCGCATTTATTTACCCTCCATTTTTCCCCCCAAGGTAAGTCTTTCCTGTCCCGGGTTTGGAATGACTCCTTACCCCCTTCCTTAAAACCCTCATTTCCTTTTCCCTCTCCTTCCCTTCTGCCTGATGAAGCAGCTAGGCTGCGAAAGCTAGCATTTGTGTGTGTGTGTGTGTGTGTGTGTGTGTGTGTGTGTGTGTGTGTGTCTGTGTGTGTGTGTGTGTGTTTATTTGTTGCTATTACTGCCTGTGCCCCTTCACCTGGTAAGTGTACTTCATCTATTTTTTACGTATATTTTTCCTGTTAGGAATTTTTCCTCTATAATATTCGTATCATAAATTTGAATTCAACAATTACTTCCGTCATTGTTCTGTTACCTTTCGAAATCTTTTCTGTCTTCTAACTGTCCCTTTTGTTTTTGTTTTTATTTTTATTTATTCATTTATATATATTTTATATAGCAGTTCCATTCTACATTCCCTTCTTATCTTACTGTTCACATTTCGCTAATACTTACAACAATACGTTCACTTCCTAACCTAACCTTTGAGTACTTTTATATGATATTTACCACTTCCATTACTCCTTCTTCCGACTGAAATACGCCGCTCATTAAATTTTCTCGCTATATAACGTAAACATTATTTCACAACTGTAGTTTCTCATATTGTTTATAACCATTTTCGGCATTTCCTAGTCACCTCACGTTTGTTTCCATTCCCGTTTTTCCACATTTCTGTTCGTTTTTCCTACTTTTCCGATCGTATTTCAGCTACTTTACGTTGGTTTTGACTCTACTATTCCATCGTCAGACTATTCTTAGCCTCAATATCGTAATCTGCTACCACTTCACCAATCCTATTTAGACGTTTTCCTTGCTTTCTCACGCGGTTTTCTCGTACTTTTTTCCGATTTTCACCATCCTAAACCTCGTTTGCACGCCATACCACTACCTAACCATTTAATACTATGTGGTTGACCACTTAAGGTGACCACAGTTTCAACAACGAATTTTAACGACTTTTTCTATTTCCTTTCTTTTTACTTACCTGAATTACTTTTCACATTCATTTTTTAAAAATTGATATATATTTCATACACATTTTTTTATTATATTATTTTATTCGTTCATTGCAACCTGTTACATAGCCCATATTTCTCACTTTTCCTTCATCCATATATTATGCCTTCCTTACAACATCCCTACAACAACCCCATCCAGTTTTATTTACATTCCCTCCGTAAACATGCTTTTTCCCTAGTCAGATTACGCTCCCACAGTCTTTTTATGCAGGCTTGTCTGACATTTGGAATCACTCCCAAGGGCCTCACACTGAAAGTTCCCATCTCTGGCTGTAATCCATCCTTTCATCCCGCCCTATACCAATTCCAAACTGAACAGTCCATATCCCTCACCCGCCTAATCCTTAACCTACACATCAACTCCGCCAATGAACACACCTGTCAACTCCTATCACTAATCAAAATCCTCAACCTTTCCTCTCCTACATCTACACCTGCAGTTCAGAATATCCTCCTTCAGGCCAACTACAAATTAGAACAGCATGCCACCCAGCACCTCAAAAAACTATCCAATCTCCTGGTCACCCACCTCCGGAAAGGCAATACTCTCTCCCTCAACAACCTCTCCAGTAAACCTCAACCTCCTCTGATTGCACACAAACCCAGTCTCTCCCATCTACTCAATCTCCCACTCCCAACTCCTCTCCCTCCCAAACCTCAAAATTCCAATCCACACAATCTGGAACCACAACATCCCAATTCAGTGGTCAACCTCTCCTCTAAACCTCTCTCCCAATCTGAAAACTCTGTCCTATCCAAAGGGCTGACCTTTAGCCCCACTCCCAAATTCGGCCAAACAGCCCTTGTGAAAGATTTACTATCCTATACTCGCAGTCTTTGCTGGAGATATCACTTTGCCACGAAGAAAAATAATCCTCTTCCTAATGATCCAGCTCCCCAAGACATCATTCAAATCGAATCCTGCCTAGAACAGTTCCGTCCTCCGTCACAGCGAGACCCACCTGCTCTTCCTCAAAATCACCCTCTTCAAACCTTCCAGGAATTCCTTACTTCCAACCTTGCCTCCCAGTCCTTCCTGAGAAACCTTAATCCTACTCCCAACATTACCGCAGCTGAATCCCGAGCTATCCGTGATCTGAAGGCTGACCATTCCATCGTCATTCTCCCTGCCGACAAGGGCTCCACGACAGTGGTACTTGATCGGCGGGAGTATGTGGCAGAGGGAGTGCGTCAGCTTTCAGATAATACCACATATAAAGTTTTTCAAGGCGATCCCATTCCTGATGTCCAGGCAGAGCTTCAAGGAATCCTCAAAACCTTAGGCACCCTACAAAACCTTTCACCTGACTCCATTAACCTCATGACTCCACCGACACCCCGCACCCCCACCTTCTACCTACTTCCGAAGATTCACAAACCCAATCATCTCGGCCGCCCCATTGTGGCCGGTTACCAAGCCCCAACAGAACGAATCTCTGCCTACATAGACCAACACCTTCAACCCATCATGTGCAGTCTCCCATCCTTCATCAAAGGCACCAACCACTTCCTCGATCGCCTGAAATCCTTACCCAGCCTGTTACCTCCTGAAACCATCCTTGTAACCATCGATGCCACTTCCTTATACACTAATATCCCACATGCCCAGGGCCTCGCTGCGATGGAATATTTCCTTTCATGCCGACCACCCACTTCCTTACCTAAAACCTCTTTCCTTAATACCCTAGCCAGCTTCATCCTAACCCACAACTTCTTCACTTTTGAGGGCCGGACATACAACAACTAAAGGGAACAGCCATGGGGACCAGGATGGCCCCCTCGTACGCGAACTTATTTATGGGACGTTTAGAGGAAGCCTTCCTGGACACCCAGGCCTGTCAACCCAAAGTTTGGTATAGATTCATTGACGACATCTTCATGATCTGGACTCACAGTGAAGAAGAACTCCAGAATTTCCTCTCCAACCTCAACTCCTTTGGTCCCATCAAATTCACCTGGTCCTATTCCAAATCCCATGCCACTTTCCTCAATGTCGACCTCCATCTATCCAACGGCCAACTACACACATCCGTCCACATCAAACCTACCAATAAACAACAGTACCTGCATTATGACAGCTGCCATCCTTTCCACATCAAACGTTCCCTTCCCTACAGCTTAGATCTTCGTGGCAAACGAGTCTGCTCCAGTCCTGAATCCCTGAACCAATACACCAATAACCTGATAACAGCCTTCACATCCCACAGCTATCCTCCTGATCTGGTACAGAAGCAAATTGCCAGAGCCACTTCCTCATCCCCCCAAATTTAGAACCTTCAACAGAACCCCAGAAGTGCCTCTCTTGTCACCGGATACTTTCCGGGACTGGAGCGAACTCTGAATGTGGCTCTCCAGCAAGGATACGACTTCCTAAAATCCTACCCCGAAATGAGATCCATCCTTCATGACATCCTCCCCACTCCTCCGAGAGTGTCTTTCCGCCACCCACCTAACCTCCGTAACCTCCTAGTCCATCCCTATGAAATCCCCAAACCACCTTCCCTACCTTCTGGCATCTACCCTTGTAACCGCCCCCATTGTAAAACCTGCCCTATGCACCCTTCCACCACCACTTACTCCAGTCCCGTAACCCGGAGGGTGTACACAATCAAGGGCAGAGCCACTTGCAACAGCACCCACGTGATTTACCAACTGACATGTCTGCACTGTGAAGCGTTCTATGTGGGAATGACCAGAAACAAACTGTCCATTCGCATGAATGGTCACAGGCAGACAGTGTTTGTTGGTAATGAGTATCACCCTGTGGCTAAACATGCCTTGGGGCATGACCAGCACATTTTGGCACAGTGTTACACCGTACGGGTTATCTGGATACTTCCCACCAACACCAATCCTTCAGAACTCCGGAGATGGGAACTAGCCCTTCATCATATTCTCTCTTCCTGTTGCCCACCTGGTCTCAACCTCCCCTAAATTCGAATTCCCACCCACCATCTTAACATCTTTGCCTCGGTTCTCTGGACAGAGCCTGTGCCTCAAGTGGCATCTCTGTCTTACTTCTAACTTCTTTGCTTTCTACAGTTCTACAGTATGTCTGCCTAAGTGTACTTGCATCTGTGTAAATGTGTGGGTGTGTGTGTGTGTATTTGTTTACACTCCTTTTTTTTCCCCCCAAGGTAAGTCTTTCCTGTCCCGGGATTGGAATGACTCCTTATCCACTCCCTTAAAACCCTCATCATTTCCTTTTCCCTCTCCTTCCCTTCTGCCTGACGAAGCAGCTAGGCTGCGAAAGCTTGCGTTTGTGTGTGTGTAATATATATATATATATATATATATATATATATCATGATTGTTAGATTTAAATTGATGAAACGAAAATTATAGAGGGAAACTTTCCCGGTGGGATGAACAAAAATAAAAATAGAAAAGAGATGACTTACCAAAAGGACCGGCTCGTCGACAGAAACAAATAAAATCACACACATACAAGCTTTCGCCACCACTGGCAGATTCTTCAGGAAAAAGAGGAAAAAAGGGGAGGAGAAAGGGAAGGACATGGGTTTTAAGGAAGTGGAAAAGGAGTCATTCCAATCCCAGGAGTGGAAGGACTTACCTTAGGGTAAAAAAAGGAAGGTAAACAAATACACACACTCAGACATATCGAAACGCAAACACACCTAGACAGACATTTGTAAAAAGCAAAGAAGTTGGACAGGGATACCAATTGAGGCAGAGGCTCTGTCCAACTTCTTTGCTTTTTACAAATGTCTGTCTAGGTGTGTTTGCGTTTCATGTCTGAGTGTGTGTGTGTGTGTATTTGTTTGCCTTCCTTTTTGTCCCCTAGCGTGGGTCCTTCCACTCCTTGGATTGGGGTGGCTCCTTTTCCACTTCCTTGGGACCCGTATCCTTCCCTTTCTCCTCCCCTTTTTTCCTGGGGAGGCTGCCGGTGGTGGCGGGGGCTTGTGTGTTTGTTTGTGTGTGATTTTATTTGTTTCCATCGACAAGCCGGTCCTTTTGGTGAGTCATCTCTTTTATATATATATATATATATATATATATATATATATATATATATATATATATATATATAAAAATTATAGAGGGAAACTTTCCCGGTGGGATAAACAAAAATAAAAATAGAAAACAGATGACTTACCAAAAGGACCGGCTCGTCGATAGAAACAAATAAAATAAATAAAATCACACACAAACACACATACAAGCTTTCGCCACCACTGGCAGCTTCTTCAGGAAAAAGAGGAAAAAAGGGGAGGAAAAGGGAAGGATATGGGTTTTAAGGAAGTGGAAAAGGAGTCATTCCAATCCCAGGAGTGGAAGGACTTACCTTAGGGGAAAAAAAGGAAGGTAAACAAAAACACACACACCCACACATTTACACAGACGCAAGTACACTTAGGCAGACACACTGTAGAAAGTGTGTCTGCCTAAGTGTACTTGCGTCTGTGTAAATGTGTGGGTGTGTGTGTTTTTGTTTACCTTCCTTTTTTTCCCCTAAGGTAAGTCCTTCCACTCCTGGGATTGGAATGACTCCTTTTCCACTTCCTTAAAACCCATATCCTTCCCTTTTCCTCCCCTTTTTTCCTCTTTTTCCTGAAGAAGCTGCCAGTGGTGGCGAAAGCTTGTATGTGTGTTTGTGTGTGATTTTATTTATTTTATTTGTTTCTATCGACGAGCCGGTCCTTTTGGTAAGTCATCTGTTTTCTATTTTTATTTATATATATATATATATATATATATATATATATATAGAAGGAAATTATCCTGGTGGGATAAACAAATATAAAAAATAGAAAACGGATGACTTACCCAGGGGGACCGGCTCGTCGATAGACACAAATAAAAATAAAAATCACACTCAAAGCACGCTTGCAGGCTTTCGCCGCCGCTGGCGGCTTCTTCGGGGGGGGGGGGGGGAGAAGGGGAGGGAAGTGGGTTTCGGGGGGGGGGGGGTGGAGGGGGAGTCGTTCTGGTCCCGGGAGTGGAGGGACTTACCTTGGGGGACGGGGGGGAGGGTGGACAGATGCACACGCACTCACACATATGTGTTTGTGTTTGGAAATGTGTGAGTGTGTGTGTATTTGTCTACCTTCCTTTTTGTCCCCTAAGGTAAGTCCTTCCACTCCTGGGATTGGAATGACTCCTTTTCCACTTCCTTGAAACCCATATCCTTCCCTTTCTCCTCCCCTTTTTTCCTCTTTTTCCTGAAGAAGCTGCCAGTGGTGGCGAAAGCTTGTATGTGTGTTTGTGTGTGATTTTATTTGTTTCTATCGACGAGCCGGTCCTTTTGGTAAGTCATCTCTTTTCTATTTTTATTTTTGTTTATCCCACTGGGAAAGTTTCCCTATATATATATATATATATATATATATATATATATATATATATATATATATGAATATTTTGACGAAAAATTCCTAGAAGGAAAAATTATATATAAAAAATAGACGAAGATTACTCACCAGGCAAAGGAGCACAGGTATGACAGCAGTACAAATAAATAGAACACACACACACACACACACACACACACACACACACACACACACACACACAAACGCAAGCTTTCGCAACCCGTGCACCAAGGCATGTTTAGCCACAGTGCACGGCCAGCACATCTTGGTGCAGTGTTACACCATCCGGGTTATCTGGATACTTCCACCAACACCAACCTTTCAGAACTCTGGAGATGGGAACTTGCCTTTCAGCTTATTCTCTCCTCCCGATGCCCACCTGGTCTTAACCTCCACTAAATTCAAATTCCCGCCCACCATCTTTAACATCTTTGCCTCGGTTCTGTGGACGGAGCCTCTGCCTCAAGTGGTATCTCTGTCCAACTTGTTTGCTTTTTACAAATGTCTGTCTAGGTGTGTTTGCATTTAGATATGTGTGAGTGTGTGTGTATTTGTTTACCTTCCTTTTTTTACCCTAAGGTAAGTCCTTCCACTCCTGGGATTGGAAAGATTTCTTTTCCACTTCCTTAAAACCCGTATCCTTCCCTTTCTCCTCTCCTTTCTTCCTCTTTTCCTGACGAAGCGACCAGCGGTTGCAAATGCTTGTATGTGTGTTTGTGTGTGATTTTATTTGTGCCTATCGACGAGCCGGTCCTTTT
Organism: Locusta migratoria; assembly: GCA_026315105.1. Classification (NCBI taxonomy): domain Eukaryota; kingdom Metazoa; phylum Arthropoda; class Insecta; order Orthoptera; family Acrididae; genus Locusta; species Locusta migratoria. Next base: position 116,546,971 of record CM048744.1, on the reverse strand, counting down.
GGTAAGTCATCTGTTTTCTATTTTTTATATTTTTTTATCCCACCAGGAAAGATTCCTTCTATAATTTATGCACACACACACACACACACACACACACACACACACACACACACACACACACACACACACACGGACACGGACACGGACACGGACACAAACGCAAGCTTTTGCAACCTATTTGCTTCCTCAGGCAGCAGGCAGAAGGGAAGGAGGGGGGAAAAGGAAATGATGATGGTTTTAAGGGATTGGGTAAGGATCCATTCCAATCCTGGGAGAGGAAAGAGCAAAAGAAAAACTATCATAAGCAGTTATGAATAGTAAAAAGTTTGTTTACAATCAGTCCACTAATACTTATAATAAAATGGCACAAATAGCCACTCATACTAGTCAGGTTGTGCCGTATAGTGATACAGTAAATCAGTTAAACTAAATTTATCTTGGAAAGAGGATCCATTTACAAGATAGCTATTGAGGATCCACAAGGTGAGTATGTTGTTAATTATATGCATAAGATTCCGACAAAGCAATGGTTGTTACCTGAAGAAGAAAATTTTCAGCCACTAGTAAATAAACCTGTAATAACTGGTTATATTTATGACATACCTGACAAAGTATTATTAGACAGCGGCAGTGAAGTTTTAATTATATCGCAAGAAATATTTGACACTTTAGCTAGGAAACACACGATTCCAACTTTACCTATTTCTGGTGTAAATATAGTCGGAATAACTGGTGTTAAGAGCCAACCAGTCAGAAAGGAAACTTTACTCCCTGTTAAATTAAATGATGTATTGTTTATGCAGTCTATTAATAGGACTTAAAATTAACAACGATGTTTTGTTTGCTATTGACTGGCTAAATAAACACAAAGTGTGTATAAATTTTAAGTCTCATGTGATAACTGGAAACGTCAAAGATGATGGTTTTTGTATATATATTGATTCAGTAGACAATAGACTATTGCAACCAGCGAAATTAATTACTTCAGCGGCAACAATGTTACAATCCGAAGCAACGACTGTAAACTATTTTTACTTAAGGTGCAAGAGTCAGAACTGTTGTCAGATGACCAAAAAGAACAACTATTAAATATTTTGGTTAAATATAAAAAAAAAATTTCTTGAATAAAGCGGGAACATTAGGGGGATACATGTGTTCTTTCAAAATGAAAGACGCTAATGCCTTTTTTTTGTAAACCTTACCCGATACCTTTACATTTGCGGAAAGAAGTAAGAGACGAGACCTATAGAATGATTGATGAGGGTATTATCGAAAGGAGTAACAGTGTATTTAACAATCCCTTGCTTGTTGTACAAAAATCCTGGGGCGGTGTTAGAATTGTCGTAGATGCAAGAACACTAAACAAACATATTGAAACAGAGCGTTATAGGCCGATTTGTATCGATGACCTACTTACAAAATTTGAGACGGATGAATTTTTTAGCTCAGTTGATTTGACTGCGAGATATCAAGTAGAAATTCATGAAGACTCTCACAAATACACTATGTTTCTATTTGACAGAAAATCATACCAATATATAGTGCTTCCTTTTGGATTAAACATTTCTGTTTGTTTTTATAAGAGCCTTAGATGCTGCTTTAGAAAGAGAGATGCTGAACCAACTTGTAATATACGTAGATGACATTATTTTAATTCTAGATACATGGGAGAAGCATTGTGCATTATTTGAGAAAACATTATCGAAATTTTTGGAAAAGAGGATAACAATTAAAATATGTAAATCACATTTTGGACGTAAGGAGGTAAAATTTCTAGGACATTATGTGGATGTAAATGGAATTAGACCAGATCCCAACAGGATAAAGGCAATAAAGAACTGTCCAGAACCATGTACAGTAAAAACAACTTAAAGCCTTTCAAGGGATCACAGGATTCTATAGACGATATGTAAAGGGGCAAGTTTTAAATAATCTAATATTCACAGAATATATGACATCAACTGCGATTGGGCAAAGTTGAAAATGTGTACCCAGCCGGGATTTGAACCCGGGTCTCCTGTTTTCTAGGCATTTGCGCTGACCCCTACACCACTGGAGACACAGTGATCACCGCACCTGCAAGGACTACCTAAGCACGCCTCCCATCAGATACAAATTCCCAGCTTCGCCCTGCCCACAGTACTCAAACTCGTAGTTATGTAACTAATTCCCCGAAGAGTAAGGGCTTCAAACTTGCCCACCCCTCCCCACTAATGATAGGATTATTGCCTGTCACCGGCATATTATATATATACATGTGCCGTCTGTTCCGAAAGAATAGACGTCACTTTTGATCCTTCAGTTGTTATTGTTTAATATTCACAGAATATATGACATCAATGACTTAGTTTCATAACTACGAGTTTTAGTACTGTGGGCAGGGCGAAGCTGGGAATTTGTATCTGACGGGATACCTGCTTAGGTAGTCCTTGCAGGTGCGGTGATCACTGTGTCCCCAGTGGTGTAGGGGTCAGTGCAACTGCCTAGAAAGCAAGAGACCCGGGTTTGAATTCCGGCGGGGTACACATTTTCAGCTTTGCCCAATCACAGTTGTCGTATATTCTGTGAATATTAAATAATAACTGCAGGATCAGAAGTGATGTCTATTCTTTTGGAACAGACGCCACATGTATATATTAAATAATCCTCACTTAACAAACTATTAAAGAAGGGCACAATATATACTTGGAATGAAGAAACAGCAAATGCATTTCAAGAAGTAAAGGACGCGTTAGTTAATGCACCAATTTTGAAACATCCGAAGATGGATATGCCTTTTAAATTGGTCACGGATGCATCAGCCTATGGTATTGCCACCAAATTATTCCAGGGTTATTGGAATCCCGAAGAGGGAGATCGTAATACAATAGCCTTTGCTAGTAGATGCCTCAACAATCGTGAAAAGAATTACACAACTGAGAAAGAACTTTTGGCTGTTGTATGGAGTGTTCAAAAATTTCAAAATTTAATTTGGAATGCCAAAGAAATTATATATATACAGACCACCAAGCTTTATCCTTTTTGTTAGAAAGCCAACTACTACATAGTTGATTGATGCAGTGGATGATGTTCTTACAAAATTTCCGTATAGAAATAGAATATGTAAAGGGGTCTAAGAACATTATTCCAGATGCCCTTTCAAGACTTCTGTTAGGTCTAGACAAGGTCCCTGTGACCGAAGGAAAAGGTATCATTTTTGGTATAAATTTCTTAAAAGCAAGCTTTCCTGAAAATAAAGTAAAACAGTTAGCAAAGAGTATTCAAATAAAAATTAGAGCAGATAATTTCTTTAAAGACAAATTTAATGCTTGTGCCAAGTCAAATGAAGATCATTTCAAAATTGTTGATGGGGTATTATTTTGGCGAAAAGATATGCGCTGCAATCATTAGAAGCTGTGTATTCCCAAGTGTGCACAAAATAATCTTACTTCGTATATTTACAGAGGTTATGGCCATTTTGGGGTTAAAAAAATTTATTCAACATATGAATAAATTTTATTATTTTAAAAATCTCAGTAGAAAAGTAGTGAGAAATTTGAGATCTTGTAAACTATGTCAGCAGGTAAAAGATTCAAACTAAAACCATCGTTTTATTTTATATCCTATTCTACCTAAGGGTCTGTATGATATAACTGCGTATGATATGTATGGGCCACTGCCTTTAAGTAGAGGTGGTGGTGATCATATTCCCCCCAGGGGGCCCACAGTTCTTTTGTGGGTACGTGTGTGGCGCGCACGGGGCCCCGAGCCGGAGCAGCCTTTCTTCTGCCCCAGGCTGCTTCACTTTCCCTCCCGGTTTATGCCTTCGCCCGGAGACGGGCATATTTCGTGAGATACGGTGGTTCTTGTTGTGGTTTTTCTTCCTTCGTTCCTTCCTTTCTTACCCTTCGTTTTCTGTCTTTCTCTCCTTGAACTCTCCTAGCCTTCTTCTCCTCATTAGTCTCCGCCTCGGCGTTTGAGACACTTCTTTTCTTTCCTTCTTTCTCTTCCTTTCCTATCCTCTTCTTCTTTCCTCCCTGTGCGTGTCTGAAGGCCGACCCACGCATTATCGTGCGTAGCAGGTGACGGGGTAACGCGTAATTCCCCGCCCCGGGTAGTCAAGTAAGGCACGTACGTACCCCCTGGTAAAGGCCAGGCCCAGGGAGGGGTGATTACCCGAGCTGGTACCTTCCGAACGTGCCGATTGGTCCCTCCGTCAGTTCTCGGGAGGTGTGACCTGAGGTGTGAACAATCACCTAAGGCGGGTAAGCCCTCGGAGAGGGGCCCCCACTAGGAAGGAGCGCGCCATCGGAGACGCCGGTAATCACGGGGGACACTTCCGCGATGACTTCCTTATCTTCTTTCGTGACGTTGACCCAGAAACGTAAGTTAGACTCGCCTCAGCCTAAAAAGACTCTGCCTAATGTACCTAAATTTCTGGTTGTCTCTCGCACCGACGGAAAGGATTTCAATTCTGTCAATCCTTTCGTTATACAGAAAGGTGTAGATGCAATTGCTGGCCCTGTTAAAACCTGTTCACGTCAGCGCAATGGCACATTGTTGCTGGAAGTGGAAAGTGCCTTCCAAGCCCAAAAACTGATACGTACTACGTTGTTGCACACTTTTCCAGTTAAGGTCGAAGCGCACCGCACACTCAACTCGTCACGGGGGGTAGTCTTCACGAGATCCCTTGACGGGTTGTCTGATGAAGATATCCAATCGTATATGTCCGATCAGGGTGTGACAGCCGTCCACAGGGTCATGAAAAAGGTCGATAACCATCTGACACCGACTCGTACTGTGTTTTTGACGTTTGACAAAGTTGACCTCCCGTCGAAGGTCAAAGCAGGGTATGAAGTCATCTCCGTCCGCCCTTATGTACCTAACCCAACGCGCTGTTTTCAGTGCCACAGGTACAACCATACCCGTGAACATTGCCCAAATGCAGCAAAGTGTGTCACTTATGGTAGGGACGCCCATGAGGGGGATTGCCCACCTCCGTCCCCTCACTGCCTAAACTGCAACGGTGACCATGCGGCTTCCTCTCGCGACTGCCCTGTATACAAGGATGAGAAGGTAATCCAGCAAATTCGGGTTACGGAGAAGGTATCGACATCTGCCGCTCGTAAGTTGTTGGCGAGTCGAAAGCCCACTGTCCTCCCAGCGGGTACATACAGTAAGGTACTCACCTCAACTTGACCTACCAAGGATTCCAGTACCCAGACATGTGACTTCACTTTCGCTGACACAGTTGTGCGATCCGCCAGCCCGAAGATTGCCCGTTCCACGTCCCCGCTCCCTCTTGCTGCTTCTAGGGTACAGTCTTCGTCAAACTCTAGTAAACCGCGGGCACCTAAACAAGATGCCCGGACCTTGAAAAAGGAACCCGTCCGTGAGGATTTTCTGCGTTCTCAGGCTTCCCAACCGTCAACTGCCTCTTCCCGCCGTCACTCTTCCAGAAGAGCTGACAAGAAAAAGAGTTCCTCTCCTTCCCCACCGAGGCGTGACCCATCTGTCACGCCGTCCAACAGTTGCCGGCCTCGGCCGTCTTCTGTTTCACCGGGACGCTCCGTTTGCCGGGCGCCCGGCCCTTTACCGGCGGTGGAAACTGCCCCTCCTGATCAACGCAGGGAGGTGGCAGGCGCGTCGGTCGAACCAATGGAACATGACCCTTTGCCCCCAGACAGCGATAGCAGTGCTCCCTCGAAATCCGGTCCTCAGCGGCCGTCGAGGTGACCCCGCTCGCTACTTGGTTTTTATCCTTATTTCTTCTCTCATTTTTATCATGGCGCTCCTTCAATGGAACATTCGCGGCATTCGTTCTAATCGGGAGGAGTTAAAACTACTCCTTCGATTGCACTGCCCGCTTCTAGTCTGCCTCCAGGAAACTAAGTTGCGTCCACGTGATCGTGCAGACTTTCCACTCTACACCTCTGTGCGGTTCGACCTGCCACCTGTGGAAGGTGTCCCAGCCCATGGAGGGGTTCTGATGCTCCTTCGAGACGACGTCTATTTCCATCCCATTTCCTTGCACACTCACCTACAGGCAGTTGCCGTCCGCATCACCTTATCCACATTTACCTTCTCCCTCTGTAATATATATTCGCCATTGTCATCTGCCCTTACTAGGGCAGATGTGCTAAACCTTGTTGACCAGCTCCCTTCACCTATCGTGTTGGTAGGCGACTTTAATGCCCACCACCCCCTATGGGGCTCTCCGGCACCTTGTCCGAGAGGCTCCCTTTTGGTGGACATTCTCCACCACCTCGATCTTGTCTGCCTCAACACCGGTGCACCGACCTTCCTTTCTGACACAACACACACTTATTCCCATATAGACCTCGCAATATGCACTCCTCAGCTTGCCGGTCGGTTTGAGTGGTATGCACTTTCTGACACGTACTCGAGTGACCATTTCCCTTGTATCATCCACTTCCTGCATCATTCCCCATCTCCACGTCCCACCAGTTGGAACATTTCTAAAGCCGACTGGGGGCTTTATTCTTCCATGGCTGTTTTTCACAATCAGAATTTTCCCAACTGTGACAGTCAGGTCGAATACCTCACAGAGGTTATTCTCACTGCTGCTGAACGTTCCATACCTCGTACATCCTCTTCTCCACGTCGTGTCCAGGTCCCTTGGTGGACTGCAGCCTGCCGCGACGCGCTTCGAGCCCGGCGCCGTGCTTTACGCACCTTCCGCCGCCACCCAACTTTGGAGAATTGCATCAATTACAAACGTATGAGAGCGCAGTGCCGTCGTATCATAAACGACAGCAAGAAAGCTTGCTGGACTGCTTTTACTAGTTCTTTTAACCGTTTTACTCCCTCCACGGTTGTCTGGGGTGGCCTACGCCGTTTGTCCGGCATCAAGGTCCACTCCCCGATTCCTGGCCTGACCGTGGAGAACGCAGTCCTCGTGGACCCAGCTGCTGTTTCCAACGCATTGGGTCGTTTCTTTGCGGAGGTTTCGAGCTGTGCCCATTACCACCCTGCCTTTCTCCCTCGCAAACAGGTAGAGGAGGCACGGCCGCCTTCTTTCCGCTCTTTTAATCGTGAAAATTATAACGTCGCCTTCACCATGCAGGAGCTAGATCGTGCTCTCGCCCTGTCCCGGTCTTCTGCTCCCGGGCCCGATTCCATTCATATTGAGATGCTGAAGAACCTCTCTCCTGCGGGCAAGTGCTTTCTTCTTAGTACCTACAATCGCATATGGACTGAAGGTCATGTTCCCACAAGTTGGCGTGAAGCCATTGTTGTCCCCATCCCCAAACCAGGGAAGGACAAACACCTTCCTTCCAGTTATCGCCCCATTTCTCTGACGAGCTGCGTCTGTAAGGTGATGGAACGCATGGTTAATGCTCGGTTGGTTTGTATACTCCAATCTCGAGGTCTCTTCACCAATGTCCAATGTAGGTTTCGAAGGCATCGCTCTGCTATTGTTCACTTCATTACCTTGTCAACCTTCATTATGAATAACGTTTTGCAAATGCGTCAGACAGTGAACGTGTTCTTCGATTTGGAGAAGGCCTCTGACACTTGTTGGGGGTGGGCATTCTCTGCACCACGCATACATGGGGTCTTCGTGGCCGTCTCCCCCTCTTTATTCATGTCTTCTTAAAAGATTGAATGTTCAGGATACGAATGGATTCTGTTTTCTCTGACACCTTTCGCCAGGAGAATGGGGTGCCATAGGGCTGTGTCTTGAGCGTAGCACTTTTCGCCATTGGCAATCAATCCGATCGTAGATTGCCTTTCAGCTGACGTCTCCGGATCTCTTTTTGTTGACGATTTCGCAATTTATTGTAGCGCCCAGCGGACGTGTCTCTTGGAGCGTTCTCTCCAACGCTGTCTTGACCGTCTATATTCCTGGAGCATCGCAAACGGCTTCCGATTCTCCACTGAGAAAACTGTATGTATCAATTTCTGGAGATACAAGGAATTTCTTCCACCTTCTCTACGTCTCGGCCCTGTTGCTCTCCCTTTCGTGGAGACTACAAAATTCTTGGGACTCATGTTGGATCGGAAACTTTGCTGGTCCACACATGTGTCCTACCTGGCTGCCCGTTGTGCCCGATCCCTTAACGTTCTTCGTGTCCTCAGTGGCACGTCATGGGGAGCGGATCGTACCGTCCTGCTTCACCTTTACCAGGCCATTGTTCAGTCGAAGCTCGACTATGGAAGCCTTGTATACTCTTCAGCACGGCCGTCGATTCTCCGCCGTCTCAACTCTATCGACCATCGGGGATTACGTCTGGCGACCGGTGCATTTTATAGCAGCCCTGTTGAAAGTCTGTATGCCGAGGCTGCTGTATTACCCTTGACCAATCGACGTGACATACTCTTGTGTCGGTACGCATGCCGCCTACGGTCGATGCCCAACCATCCATCTTACAGATTATTTTTTGACGACTCACTCGATCGCCAATATGAGTTGTCTGCGATTGCCTTGCTTCCACCGGGAGTTCGGTTTCGCCGCCTGCTACAGCGGCTCGATTTTACCCTTCCTTCCACCCTTCGGTTGAGCGAAAGCCCATTGCCACCGTGGCATCAGGCCCAGGTTCACACACACCTCGAACTTAGTTCGCTCTCCAAGGAGAGCACTCCGGATTTTGTATTCCGCTCGAGGCTTGTCGAACTCCGTTCGCGGTTCGATAATGCCGTATTTATTTACACTGATGGTTCCAAGAGCACTGCCGGTGTCGGATCTGCCTTCGTCATCGGGGACAACCGTTTCCAATACAAGCTCCCTGACCGGTGCTCAAACTTCACGGCTGAGCTTTTCGCCCTCCACCAGGCCGTTTTGTATACCTGCCGCCACCGCCACCCTTTCTATGCCATATGTTCTGACTCCCTTAGTGCCCTGCAGAGTCTTAAGGACCCTTTCTCGAACCATCCTCTCGTGTATCGGATCCAACGCTCCCTCCAGTTGCTGGCGGATGACAGCTGTCACGTTTCTTTCCTGTGGGTCCCTGGCCATGTGGGTGTGCCCGGGAATGAGGCCGCCGACACAGCAGCCAAGGCAGCAGCTCTTTTGCCTCGCATGGCTACCTTTTGCGTCCCATCGGACGATGTTCAACGGGCTCTTCGCCGGAGTATCGTGCCGCAATGGCACAGTGTGTGGCTTTCACTGTACAACAATAAATTGCGAACTGTCAAACCGATCCCGACCGCTTGGAGGACATCCTCACGCCCCTCTCGGCGGGAGGAGGTCATCCTGGCTCGGTTGCGGATCGGTCATTGCCGTTTCAGCCACCGTCACTTGCTATCCGCCGAACCTGCACCGCTATGCTCCTGCGGTGAACTGCTGACAGTGCGACATGTTTTACTGACTTGTGTTAATTTTAATCATCTCCGTGTAGCCCTTCACTTTCCGTCTACTCTGGAGGAAATTTTAGCTGATGACACACGAGCAGCTGCTCGAGTTTTGCGTTTTATCAACTTGGCCAACTTATCCAAGGATATTTAACTCTTTTAATTGTCTTTTATCTTTCGTTTTTAGCCTCTTGTTGATGTTCTGACAGTCTACATTTTTTTAGATCATAGCGAATCTATGTTCTTGGCTGGGCGCTAATGACCATAGAAGTTGTGCGCCCTAAAACCACAAAAAAAAAAAAAAAGTTGATCATATTTTGGTTGTTTTAGATTGTTGGTCAAAGTATGTCAAACTATATCCAGTGAGGAGACCTACTACAACGTAGTTATTGAATGTCTGCAAGGTTACTTTAAAGAAGTCGATATTCCTCAGAGACTGCTTACTGATAATGGTCCACAATTTATTAGTGGGGATTTTAAGGAAGTTTTGTCTTGGAATGGTTTTAGACATGTGGCCATATCAAAATATAATCCACAATCAAACCTAGCAGAAAGAGTTATGAAAGAAATTTAAAGACTATGTAGATCTTATTGTTCAGGCAGACACGTCATGGGCACAGTTAAACTCTGAATTCCAAAGATATTAAATGAATTACCACATATCTCTACAGGTTTGACCCCGTTAGAGGTTCTAAATTAGAAATTTATGGGTGAACCTTTACTAAAGCAATTTACATGGCCACCCTCAAATAATTTAAGTATGGCAGATGTACAGAAGAAGGTGCAGTCTTCTTTAGAAAAGTTTGCACATAATAGGCTACATTGACACAATGCAACAGCAGTTACACCAAAATGGAAAGTGGGAGACCTCATATTACTTCATAATTTTCAGCTTAGTTCAGGTCGAAAAAAGCAAATAAGCAAATTTTTTCATAGGTGGTGTGGTCCATTTCGAATTAGCAAAATACCACAGCCAAAAACTGTGTATTTACAGGACCCAGACACAGAAGTAGAAAAAGAAATGTACAACACGAATGCAATAAAACCTTATTGTCCTCCCTCAGGCTGATTAGCACTCTTTGCTAATTCGGTGGAGTGACGACCACCAGGAAGCCAGTTGTGTCATATTTCCTTCTCTTTTTGATTTATAAAGGGCAAATTCCTCACTCTTTCACTATGCTTTCAAACTTTTCTGTTACTATCCTTTCTTTCTTTTATATATTCGTAACATGACCTAAGGATGACATGAATTGGTGTTGAGAATTTTTAATAGTCATTGGTGACCAGATGGAACGTCTCCTGAATGTAGTTATACTTACTACTACTAGATGCTGGCCGCGGTGGCCGAGGAGACTGAGGCGCTTCAGTCATGGTCTGCACGGCCACTACGGTCGGGGGTTCGAATCCCCCTCGGGCATGGATATTTGTGCCATCCTAGTTTCGTGTTTATAAATCTGATGGTCCATGTTAGAGTATAGTAGAATTTTATGGTGTAGTAGAATTCTATGTCTATGTAAGAAGGATGAACATTGATTTCTGGGGTATTTATATGAATATTGTTGAAATGAGATAGAATGGCTGGCCAGTACTTACCATTGTGCTGTACCGCCGATAGTAACACAAAATGAAAAAACAGAATAAAAGGGACAAAGGGACAAGCTTTCGGAACAGAGTTCCTTCGTCAGGTGGGAGAGAAGGGAAGAATAAAGGATGGGAATAGAAGGGAAAGGTGGTTCACGACCTAGGTCATGAAGGTGGTGTTTCGGAAGTGTGGGCGTCAGAGATACTGCATGTATGTACTGAGCCAAGCCAGAGAGGATAAATATAACTAAAAAGGAAAGATCAAGTAGTAAAGAGAAGAGAAGAGAGTGAAATTAATGATGCTGAGGGGTGTAGGAGGGGCGGGGGGGGGGGGGGTGTCTAAAACGTTTTTCATAAACAGGGAAATATGGATGGATACACACACACACACACACACACACACACACACACACACACACACACACACGGAGAGAGATAGAGAGAATGACAGAGAGAGCGAGAGGGCGGTAGAGAGAGAGAGGGGGGGGTAAGGAACGGATAATGAATAGGTGAGCTGAGGATGGAGGAAGGGGAGGGGTTAGCGTAGATTTAGGCCAGGGGGGTGGCGGGAGGAGAGGATATGTTGGAGGGCAAGTTCCCACCTCCGTAGCTCTGAGGGACTGGTGTTGGTTGGTACTATCCAAATGACACGTGTGGTGTAACACGTGCCCAGGTCCCTGGAGTTATGCTGGAGGGCATGTTCTGCCACAGGATATTGGGTGTCCCCCAGGCGAACAGTTCGTCTATGCCCATTCATCCGCTCAGCCAATTTGTTGGTAGTCATACCAACATAAAAGGCTGAACAGTGGACACGTCAGCTGGTATATGACATGCGTTGTCTCACATGTGGCCCTGCCTTGAATTGGGTAGGTTTTTCCTGTGTTGGGGCTGGAGTATGTGGTAGTGGGAGGATGCATTGGACAGGTTTTGCAGCGGGATCGGTTGCAGGGGTAGGAACCATTAGGTAGGGAGGGTGGTTTTGGGATGTTGTAAGGTTGGACAAGGATGTTGCGGAGGTTGGGAGGACGGCGGAAGAGGCTACTCTGGGTGGTGTGGGAAGAACAGTTTGGAGTGATGGTCTCATTTCAGGGCATGACTTGAGAAAGTCATAGCCCTGTTTGAGGAATTTGTTGAGGCATTCCAGGCCAGGATGGTACTGGGTGACTAAGGGAGTGCTTCTGGGTGGTCTGGGTTTAGGAACTTGCCCTCCAACATATCCTCTCCTCCCGCCACCCCCCTGGCCTAAATCTACGCTAACCCCTCCCCTTCCTCCATCCTCAGCTCACCTATTCATTATCCGTTCCTTACCCCCCCCCCCCCTCTCTCTCTCTACCGCCCTCTCGCTCTCTCCGTCATTCTCTCTATCTCTCTCCGTGTGTGTGTGTGTGTGTGTGTGTGTGTGTGTGTATCCATCCATATTTCCCTGTTTATGAAAAACGTTTTAGACACCCCCCCCGCCCCTCCTACACCCCTCAGCATCATTAATTTCACTCTCTTCTCTTCTCTTTACTACTTGATCTTTCCTTTTTAGTTATATTTATCCTCTCTGGCTTGGCTCAGTACATACATGCAGTATCTCTGACGCCCACACTTCCGAAACACCACCTTCATGACCTAGGTCGTGAACCACCTTTCCCTTCTATTCCCATCCTTTATTCTTCCCTTCTCTCCCACCTGACGAAGGAACTCTGTTCCGAAAGCTTGTCCCTTTGTCCCTTTTATTCTGTTTTTTCATTTTGTGTTACTATCGGCGGTACAGCACAATGGTAAGTACTGGCCAGCCATTCTATCTCATTTCAACAATATTTATTATCTCTGAGGAGAATTTTCATCATTAATGGGGTATTTATATGCTTTGTTATGGTACACTCATCCAAAGGAAGGGGGAACAGGATAGGAAATAATATAGAAATAAAATTTATGAGTGCACACAAATAAAGCAATGCATTTAGTAATGGAGTTTATTCCATATTTAGGAATGTGGAAACATAGGACAAAGGATAAAGTGGAAGAAGAGGATTATGGGAGGTAGTTGGATATTATTGTCCTTTGTGGGTAATGTTTGGTGTAGAGAGTGGTTCGAGGGGTAGGTAGACATACATAATAGGCTACTACTCGAGATCAGGTGCCGTAAAGAAAGGGCCTCATCAGGTTGTGGTACCCAAAAAGAGGACACAACCAAATGGAGGTGGAGACTTGGGCAGACAAGGGGAAGCTGCTTGTCACAGGTATAAAATTTTTAACCCACATGTGGATTAATGTATAAAAGTCTACCTTTTCCTTTATTTATTTATTTATTTATTTATTTATTTTAATACAAGGGTGAGTTTCTCAGTTGCTTGTTCCCAGTTGACTGGTCCACATAGGATGGATATATTGGTCTATTTAGTGGTGGGGCCTATTTGCCCGCCTTCTCGGGCTCCCCCCCCCTCCCCCAAGAACAATAGGCTATTGTCCTTTTATGGGTTACGACTTGTTTTTCAATTAAGGGTTTTAGTGTGTACAGAGTGGCTGGCTCATCCTGTATTATTCTTGTGATCAGCCAGCCACACTCTTCTGCTGTCCTATTTTAGTTTTCTGTCTATTTGGTCATGTTCTTTGTTAGATGTTATCGTTTTACCATGGACTGTCTCTGTGTACCCGGAGTATACTGGACGTGGAGTACTATGCGACAAAAGGGAAAGTTTTAAGATGTAAACTCTTAGCTGGGAACAGGGGACTGACAACCCAGCAGTTGTCCCCTTTAAACACCCAACAACAACGATGACAACAACAACAACATAGGATGGATAGTGGTGATACCAGTATAGGGGGAAATCTGAATTGTGCACCTTTCTGAAAGATAAACCCCTCAACGTACCAAGTATATACCCTGAGATTCAGATTTATAAATAGTAGAGAGCTCATTTGAATTAAAATTTCTATCTATTTAAGATTGAGTAATTGAGAAGTTTGAATTTGCATGGAAAATAACTCCTTACATCCCTAACATAGGCAATCCAGTCAGATGTCAATTACTGAAGCTAATGATTCCTTTAAAAATCTAGTGAAACATAAAAATGTAAAAATGGATAAGGTTTTCAGAGTATTAATAAAGATTGTTTTCATATTTTTAATATGAGGAATAATGTTAAAAGTAATATTAAGATGATGATAAATGATTTGAAAGCCTATATCAGTGGTAGAAGTAATATGTATAAAAGGAAATATAAGTATCATTTGGCATCTTGTCTTTAAGGAGGGAGGTATGTAGTGTACCGAACACTAAATGCTCTCTGTGGTTCTACAAGATGCTCAAATGAAGTAGTTTTTTTTTTTTTTTTTTTTTTTTTTTTTTTTTTTTTTTTTTTTTTTTTTTTTTTTTTGTATATTTAGTGAGGCCTTTTTGGGGCTGTTACTGCCCTGGGCTTTTTTATTCCACAGGTGAAGGCCCAGACAAGAACTTTACTAAGGGCATGGAATGTGGAGGTGCAAAATACTGTGCACAATATAGACTCTGTGAATACTCAGAGAAGAGACTGCAAAGAAAAATGAACTGTGATTGATAGTGTTTTGTTTTATAAATATATATGTTTTTTGAGTTGAGCTGAGCAGAGTAAGGTCCAATCTGTAATGTAATCAGGTTTTATTTATGTAAATGAAATGATGGAAATTGATTAACTATTGTATAAGGGTCAAATAAATCCATGTATTTGGTGTTCATTTATAATGGAACAGTCTTCTCAATTTTATTAGTGAGAAAGTTGGATTTTAAGTATCTCTCTCTTCTGATCTTAATTTATATGGAAAAGAAGCCCAAAGAATTTTAAAAACTGGAAGAACCTTATTTAGAGGCACTGAGTAGCAGGACCTCTTTCTACAAATATCAATGACCTGGAAGAACACATACAAAACAACTCAATAACAAAATCAAAAATATGTGATGGTATTCCAGAAATAGGTGGAATTACACAGTCCCATCACAGTGTCAAGCGACCACAGTGAAAGACATAGAATTACTCTGTAAAATAACACTATTAGCATGTTATGGAGTTTGGTTGGGGCTCATTGTGGATCTCCATTTGGCTGGCTAATTGAACCAAGCAAGATAAAGATTTTTGGGGCATTGCAGTATGATGGTGGCTTGCTGGACTGCATGGTTATTTGGTCAGTCACAAGCAGAAGGTGGGCTAGGAAATTACCATCCCATGCTGGATAGCATCAGGCTGTGCCCTGATGGAATAATAAAGAATTACTATCTTCATCAGTGCTTCTGCTATAGATACTCTGGGTCCTCCATATGTCTCGCGATCATCCAAATTTGGGAATCCAAGTGGGTATATCTTTTGAAACTGAGTTATACCTCTCAGAAGCAGTGATTGTATTCTTTACTCACCGAAGTAGACTGCTATTAACACAAAGACCTAAACATCTGTGTTTGGAGTGGTGCTGTGACTGGGATGGGACAACTGTGTTCACATATTGTAAGATCCCTTCCAAATCTCTAAATTAATGTATGGATATTGGAATAATCTTCAGTTTATAATTATTACTTCATTATTTACTAGAGCTACAAATGGACATGGCAGCTGATCTTTAAATTCAATTTCAGGTATAATATTAAACTTTGTAAGGCTTTGGGATATTTTTGTTGCAGGGAATGCATTTAATGTATGAAAACTTGGCAATGTTAGAAGATCTAAGAACAAGACATGGAAATCTCATGAAGGGAATAGCTGAACTTAAAGAGAAAATATATAATTCTAAGGTAAATTTCTGAATTTATTATTATTTTTATATATATGTTTGTGCTTCTTCTGTGATAAGATTGTATTTTACTTGCACTAGCAGATTAACTGTATTGTCTCAATACTGTGTTTTCTATGACATACCAGATTCTCTCAATAATATTTGCACTAGACATTAATATTGTATGATCAGAGCTGTGTGTCTGGAGACAATAAATCGGTGAAAATCCACAAATACATGAACATGTTTGACCATAGGTAGCCATTTGTCAAATGGTACAGGTCTTGAGCAACAACAAATAAGGAATAATATGTGTAATCAAGGGTTTTTATCTGGAAACTTAATAAGTTGCTGCTCTTCGTATTTGTGTTTGTCTTTCAACTGCTAACTATCTTTGCTATTTCATAAGGGGTGATTTGAGTGTGTATACATAGTTCAAAGGTTTGGTTACGGAGAGTGAAACAGAGAAAGAAGTGCATTTTATCTTTGTAGAAGAGTCACTGGAAAAATAATTCACTTTTTTTTTATTTTAGAGTCAATTATGTAACCTGTCATATGACCAGAACTTTTTTTAGAAATATGCCTCTTTTAACACAAAAAAATAGTTCATTTATATTTTAATGACTGTGAAATGAATATTGAAAAATAAGAATGTTTGTGCTATTTTTTTTTTCTTCTTAAAGGATGAGGTGAGAGTGAAAGTTGAAGATGTTCTGGCACGAACCCCTTTGAAAATTCGACCAAGAAAGACTCCAATGAATATTGACTCAGATGATCCAACATGCGAGACTTTGCCTCCACCAATAACTCCACAGGTAAAGTACATTGTTTTGGCATTTTCTTTGGTGATTACATACACATACTGTATAGCTTTGAAAGTTTGACATGTCCATTCTCATTTGCAGGTTGTTGCTCTAAAGACTGATCTACCAAAGAAACATGATGAAACACATCATTTAACTGATAAGAAATTGCCAGTTCAAGAGGCAGAGCTTTTTTTAACAGATTCTATTCCTGCATCTACATCTTTTGACTACCTTTCTTCACCCTCTCCAGGATTTGGGTTTTCTGACAGCCTTAATGGACTCGCGACACCAGATGAAATCTTTGCAGCTCAGGAGAGTTTGAGTTTTGTCCAAGGATTAGCATCAGTTAATTACGACATTGACATTTCTGATCTCAGTACGGAAAATAGCTGTGCGGATGACAATGTTTCACGCACTTCTCCTAGAGCTGATGTGACTTTGCCTATTGAAACAAAACCTGTTCATGAATCTGCTTCATCACTCTTAGACAGCACTGAATCTCCGACTGGGGGCCTTCTTCCTTCTCCAATAAAACCAGTGTTAACAGCAGAGTATCATGGCTTCTCTTCACAAGGGCAACAAATACCAAGCATACCATGTGATACAGGAGACACTATGGTAGTACTTCCTGAACCACAGTCGTTAGCAGCATCTGATACTGGCAGAGAAGTACTGAATCCTGCAAGGAATGAGAGGCAGGGCTCTCAGCTTCCAAGCCAGATGGCCTCTAGTAGCAGACAGAATTCTAGTCAAGTAGAAGAAACTTTAGTAAAAGCACTAAGTGAAGTAATGAACACTTTTGATAAACTCTTTTGATAAGTTGTGTTTGTTTATATTTTGCATCACAATTTCTTTACTTAAAGTACAAAGTATTCAGGATATGGATCATAATTTCCTTTTTATTTTATAAATAAGGTACATTTTGTAACTAGAATACACAATTTTCAAAGACTGCAGTTATTAACTGAACTGCCGCGTGCAATTCATTTTTATTTAAATATGTGATTTTATCACATTAATCAATAGTCTTTTGTTTGTAACATACAAACATTAATTGGGCCCCACACTAGATATAAGAACAAAAACAAACACTTTTTTAATGTTACAATGTGTAAGTAGTGTTTATTTTTGTTCTTTTAATTATAATGGTAATTATATGTTAGTCACTGCATCTTAAAAATGTATGCCCTTCGGTGATTGGAATCTGAGCCCGTGCTGGACAGGTGTGATAAGACTGATCTGAAGTATGTGACCATTTCTCAATAATATTTGCATTGTTCAGAACATGAATTACTGCACAGTACTTGTTGGTCTACTTAGAGCACTGAAAAATAGTTTATTGGCATTCTCTGTGTTGTTATTTGCATACCTTATTTGTATTTGGTCCCATTCCCGGTATTTCTTATTGTTGGTAGATACTCTTCAAGGCGCATCAACACTTAACTTCACCTTTTTTCAGAAAAAGTTTGAGCTTTATTAGACACTTCAGCTTAAAAAGAATGAAAGTGTTGAAGTGTATATAGAGTTATATGTTGTAACTCATCAGTAAATATTTTATATTTCCTTTATTTACTCATGTTTTTACAAATATAAGTCTTAACACCTGTGGTGCTACTCTGTATGCAACTACACAAATATCAGAGTTACTATTTCCACACACTGGTTCTATTGTACAGTTCATCTGTAATCATTGCTCATCTACTTTAATATGTATTAACATAGAGACATGTAATGCATAGAAACTGTAAGACATGCAAATCTTTCAATGTGGATTTATTGTTTGTTGTTTTCAAGCTGTGATCATATTAAATATATTTAAGTAAATGTCTGAAAATCATAATGCTTTATTTGACTTAAGAAGCTATCATTAAATGAGAAGTGTAAATGATGCTGTTTCAGACATGGTTTGAACACATTATGACCCAGTCAGAATGAAGAAAGTTTATTCTTAGATATAGAATAAATCTCTATATACAAAAATCATATACTGTGTCTTCATCTTACTAAAATTAAAAATGGCTTGTCCAATTTAAATAATTACTTTTTTGTTTTGTTTCATACAGGAGTGGTTTATATAAAAAAGGGAAAACCCAGACAGACAGTAAAAAAATAAATAAATAAAAATAATTAATTTTGTAGGGTCAACAACACTGTCAATTGGATTTGTATTTTATGTACTTCCATATTGTTCATCTGATTGTGATAAAGTTTTGCACACTTGACCTACAGAACAAGAGAAATGTAACATTCTACATGGGATTTCATAGAGTACATGGTGGAGAGTACCTTATAAAGTAAACAACACCACGCTTGGAGTAAGCACTTTATTCACAATCAACTTGCACTACACAAAAGAGACCAAGACCAGCTATTTATCAGTGCACCACATGCAGATGGTGTGCAGCAGGTTTCTTGACTGTCTCCTACTGCCCTGACATCTGGTGGTCATACCGCATATTATCGTGGTCTGGTTGGTGCAAGATGTCATCGCACGGTGCTGGCGTGTGCACTATGAGTGCCATGCTGGATAGTCCACGATATCTCTTCCACCCGAGGGGCAGGGGAAGGAATCTGGAACTGCCATGAAGAATGCAGGCTGCTGGGAAGGCTCCAGCTCCATTTGGTCTTCCCGTGGCTCCACCAGCTCCTGAGGAAATCCCACCGGTTGCGGTGGCCGAGGGGACTGCGGCGCCCCAGTCACGGTCTTCATGGCCACTATGCTCAGGGGTTCGAATCCCCCCCTCGCGCTTGGATATTTGTGCCATCCTTAATATTAGCTAGTTCATAAGTAGTTTGTAAGTTTAGGTACTGATGACCCCGTAGTTAAGTCCCATAAGCTCTACAAACATTTGTACATTTTTGAGGAAATCCATGATGGCTAGCAGTGGGGCATCCACACCCAGCGACAAGACCTCCCTCCACGAGCTAACCGCAGACTATAGAACTGAAGCAGATAGAGAACCTACCCCCAGGTGCTGCCTCAAGAAGAGGGGGCGAGGGTTGTAGGCACCCTCACAGAGATGATGGCCACACCCCCTTAGGACCAGCAAGGGTGGCAGCCGTTGCCTTGGGCCCAGACAGCCAAACCTGGGGTAAATTGAGAAGAAGAAATAGGAGAAGACGTGGAAGAGCTCGGATGCAATAGGGACACCAGCATCCAATGAGGGCGGCCATGAAGCAGCTCAGTAGGGCTATGCGGCCAGGCTAAGTTGGACCGATACAAGGAAAGGAAATGAAAGAGGGCATTCTCCACCGAAAGATGTGCATTTGAAAGTTGCAAATAAATTTCTCCACCACCCCATTAGACTGTGGATGAAAGTGTGGATTGGGATGTGGTGGATCCCATGGGTGTAGCAGTAGTCCCAAAAATCTTGTAAAGTGAATTGGGACCTGTTATCATTCACCAACAGAGCTGGGAATCCTTCAATAGAAAATATCTATAACAGGGAGTGGATAGTGATGTCCGCAGATGTGGAGGTCAGGTGAACAATAAAAGGAAAGTTAGAATATGTGTCAAGGACCAAAAGGCAATAGCTGTCCAAGAAGGGCCCTGAAAAATCAAAATGGAGTCGCTCCCCCCCCCCCCCCCCCCAGGGGGCCCACAGTTCTTTTGTGGGTACGTGTGTGGCGCGCACGGGGCCCTGAGCCGGAGCAGCCTTTCTTCTGCCCCAGGCTGCTTCACTTTCCCTCCCGGTTTATGCCTTCGCCCGGAGACGGGCATATTTCGTGAGATACGGTGGTTCTTGTTGTGGTTTTTCTTCCTTCGTTCCTTCCTTTCTTACCCTTCGTTTTCTGTCTTTCTCTCCTTGAACTCTCCTAGCCTTCTTCTCCTCATTAGTCTCCGCCTCGGCGTTTGAGACACTTCTTTTCTTTCCTTCTTTCTCTTCCTTTCCTATCCTCTTCTTCTTTCCTCCCTGTGCGTGTCTGAAGGCCGACCCACGCATTATCGTGCGTAGCAGGTGACGGGGTAACGCGTAATTCCCCGCCCCGGGTAGACAAGTAAGGCACGTACGTACCCCCTGGTAAAGGCCAGGCCCAGGGAGGGGTGATTACCCGAGCTGGTACCTTCCGAACATGCCGATTGGTCCCTCCGTCAGTTCTCGGGAGGTGTGACCTGAGGTGTGAACAATCACCTAAGGCGGGTAAGCCCTCGGTGAGGGCCCCCACTAGGAAGGAGCGCGCCATCGGAGACGCCGGTAATCACGGGGGACACTTCCGCGATGACTTCCTTATCTTCTTTCGTGACGTTGACCCATAAACGTAAGTTAGACTCGCCTCAGCCTAAAAAGACTCTGCCTAATGTACCTAAATTTCTGGTTGTCTCTCGCACCGACGGAAAGGATTTCAATTCTGTCAATCCTTTCGTTATACAGAAAGGTGTAGATGCAATTGCTGGCCCTGTTAAAACCTGTTCACGTCAGCGCAATGGCACATTGTTGCTGGAAGTGGAAAGTGCCTTCCAAGCCCAAAAACTGATGCGTACTATGTTGTTGCACACTTTTCCAGTTAAGGTCGAAGCGCACCGCACACTCAACTCGTCACGGGGGGTAGTCTTCACGAGATCCCTTGACGGGTTGTCTGATGAAGATATCCAATCGTATATGTCCGATCAGGGTGTGACAGCCGTCCACAGGGTCATGAAAAAGGTCGATAACCATCTGACACCGACTCGTACTGTGTTTTTGACGTTTGACAAAGTTGACCTCCCGTCGAAGGTCAAAGCAGGGTATGAAGTCATCTCCGTCCGCCCTTATGTACCTAACCCAACGCGCTGTTTTCAGTGCCACAGGTACAACCATACCCGTGAACATTGCCCAAATGCAGCAAAGTGTGTCACTTGTGGTAGGGACGCCCATGAGGGGGATTGCCCACCTCCGTCCCCTCACTGCCTAAACTGCAACGGTGACCATGCGGCTTCCTCTCGCGACTGCCCTGTATACAAGGATGAGAAGGTAATCCAGCAAATTCGGGTTACGGAGAAGGTATCGACATCTGCCGCTCGTAAGTTGTTGGCGAGTCGAAAGCCAACTGTCCTCCCAGCGGGTACATACAGTAAGGTACTCACCTCAACTCGACCTACCAAGGATTCCAGTACCCAGACATGTGACTTCACTTTCGGTGACACAGTTGTGCGATCCGCCAGCCCGAAGATTGCCCGTTCCACGTCCCCGCTCCCTCTTGCTGCTTCTAGGGTACAGTCTTCGTCAAACTCTAGTAAACCGCGGGCACCTAAACAAGATGCCCGGACTTTAAAAAAAGGAACCCGTCCATGAGGATTTTCTGCGTTCTCAGGCTTCCCAACCGTCAACTGCCTCTTCCCGCCGTCACTCTTCCAGAAGAGCTGACAAGAAAAAGAGTTCCTCGCCTTCCCCGCCGAGGCGTGACCCATCTGTCACGCCGTCCAACAGTTGCCGGCCTCGGCCGTCTTCTGTTTCACCGGGACGCTCCGTTTGCCGGGCGCCCGGCCCTTTACCGGCGGTGGAAACTGCCCCTCCTGATCAACTCAGGGAGGTGGCAGGCGCGTCGGTCGAACCAATGGAACATGACCCTTTGCCCCCAGACAGCGATAGCAGTGCTCCCTCGAAATCCGGTCCTCAGCGGCCGTCGAGGTGACCCCGCTCGCTACTTGGTTTTTATCCTTATTTCTTCTCTCATTTTTATCATGGCGCTCCTTCAATGGAACATTCGCGGCATTCGTTCTAATCGGGAGGAGTTAAAACTACTCCTTCGATTGCACTGCCCGCTTCTAGTCTGCCTCCAGGAAACTAAGTTGCGTCCACGTGATCGTGCAGACTTTCCACAGTACACCTCTGTGCGGTTCGACCTGCCACCCGTGGAAGGTGTCCCAGCCCATGGAGGGGTTCTGATGCTCCTTCGAGACGACGTCTATTTCCATCCCATTTCCTTGCACACTCACCTACAGGCAGTTGCCGTCCGCATCACCTTATCCACATTTACCTTCTCCCTCTGTAATATATATTCGCCATCGTCATCTGCCCTTACTAGGGCAGATGTGCTAAACCTTGTTGACCAGCTCCCTTCACCTTTCGTGTTGGTAGGCAACTTTAATGCCCACCACCCCCTATGGGGCTCTCCGGCACCTTGTCCGAGAGGCTCCCTTTTGGTGGACATTCTCCACCACCTCGATCTTGTCTGCCTCAACACCGGTGCACCGACCTTCCTTTCTGACACAACACACACTTATTCCCATATAGACCTCGCAATATGCACTCCTCAGCTTGCCGGTCGGTTTGAGTGGTATGCACTTTCTGACACGTACTCGAGTGACCATTTCCCTTGTATCATCCACTTCCTACATCATTCCCCATCTCCACGTCCCACCAGTTGGAACATTTCTAAAGCCGACTGGGGGCTTTATTCTTCCATGGCTGTTTTTCACAATCAGAATTTTCCCAACTGTGACAGTCAGGTCGAATACCTCACAGAGGTTATTCTCACTGCTGCTGAACGTTCCATACCTCGTACATCCTCTTCTCCACGTCGTGTCCAGGTCCCTTGGTGGACTGCAGCCTGCCGCGACGTGCTTCGAGCCCGGCGCCGTGCTTTACGCACCTTCCGCCGCCACCCAACTTTGGAGAATTGCATCAATTACAAACGTATGAGAGCGCAGTGCCGTCGTATCATAAACGACAGCAAGAAAGCTTGCTGGACTGCTTTTACTAGTTCTTTTAACCGTTTTACTCCCTCCACGGTTGTCTGGGGTGGCCTACGCCGTTTGTCCGGCATCAAGGTCCACTCCCCGATTCCTGGCCTGACCGTGGAGAACGCAGTCCTCGTGGACCCAGCTGATGTTTCAAACGCATTGGGTCGTTTCTTTGCGGAGGTTTCGAGCTCTGCCCATTACCACCCTGCCTTTCTCCCTCGCAAACAGGTAGAGGAGGCACGGCCGCCTTCTTTCCGCTCTTTTAATCGTGAAAATTATAACGTCGCCTTCACCATGCAGGAGCTAGATCGTGCTCTCGCCCTGTCCCGGTCTTCTGCTCCCGGGCCCGATTCCATTCATCTTGAGATGCTGAAGAACCTCTCTCCTGCGGGCAAGTGCTTTCTTCTTAGTACCTACAATCGCATATGGACTGAAGGTCATGTTCCCACAAGTTGGCGTGAAGCCATTGTTGTCCCCATCCCCAAACCAGGGAAGGACAAACACCTTCCTTCCAGTTATCGCCCCATTTCTCTGACGAGCTGCGTCTGTAAGGTGATGGAACGCATGGTTAATGCTCGGTTGGTCTGGCTCCTCGAATCTCGCCACCTCCTGACTAATATCCAATGCGGTTTTCGTCGACACCGCTCTGCTGCTGACCACCTCGTTACGTTGTCGACCTTCATTATGAACAACTTTCTAAAGAAGCGTCAAACAGTAGCAGTGTTCTTCGACTTGGAGAAGGCATACGATACCTGTTGGAGAGCGGGCATTCTCCGCACATTGCACACATGGGGCCTTCGGGGCCGCCTTCCTCTTTTCATTCAAGCGTTTTTGGCGGATCGCAAGTTCCGGGTACGGGTGGGCTCTGTTTTGTCAGATACCTTTTGCCAGGAGAATGGGGTACCACAGGGCTCCGTCTTGAGTGTGGCGCTCTTTGCCATTGCAATCAATCCGATCGTAGATTGCCTTTCAGCCGACGTCTCCGGATCTCTTTTTGTTGACGATTTCGCAATTTATTGTAGCGCCCAGCGGACGTGTCTCTTGGAGCATTCTCTCCAACGCTTTCTTGACCGTCTATATTCCTGGAGCATCGCAAACGGCTTCCGATTCTCCACTGAGAAAACTGTGTGTATCAATTTCTGGAGATACAAGGAATTTCTTCCACCTTCTCTACGTCTCGGCCCTGTTGCTCTCCCTTTCGTGGAGACTACAAAATTCTTGGGACTCATGTTGGATCGGAAACTTTGCTGGTCCACACACGTGTCCTACCTGGCTGCCCGTTGTGCCCGATCCCTTAACGTTCTTCGTGTCCTCAGTGGCACGTCATGGGGAGCGGATCGTACCGTCCTGCTTCACCTTTACCAGGCCATTGTTCAGTCGAAGCTCGACTATGGAAGCCTTGTATACTCTTCAGCACGGCCGTCGATTCTCCGCCGTCTCAACTCTATCGACCATCGTGGATTACGTCTAGCGACCGGTGCATTTTATACCAGCCCTGTTGAAAGTCTGTATGCCGAGGCTGCTGTATTACCCTTGACCAATCGACGTGACATACTCTTGTGTCGGTACGCATGCCGCCTACGGTCGATGCCCAACCATCCATCTTACAGATTATTTTTTGACGACTCACTCGATCGCCAATATGAGTTGTCTGCGATTGCCTTGCTTCCACCGGGAGTTCGGTTTCGCCGCCTGCTACAGCGGCTCGATTTTACCCTTCCTTCCACCCTTCGGTTGAGCGAAAGCCCATTGCCACCGTGGCATCAGGCCCAGGTTCACACACACCTCGAACTTAGTTCGCTCCCCAAGGAGAGCACTCCGGATTTGGTATTCCGCTCGAGGCTTGTCGAACTCCGTTCGCGGTTCGATAATGCCGTATTTATTTACACTGATGGTTCCAAGAGCACTGCCGGTGTCGGATCTGCCTTCGTCGTCGGGGACAACCGTTTCCAATACAAGCTCCCTGACCGGTGCTCAAACTTCACGGCTGAGCTTTTCGCCCTCCACCAGGCCGTTTTGTATACCTGCCGCCACCGCCACCCTTTCTATGCCATATGTTCTGACTCCCTTAGTGCCCTGCAGAGTCTTAAGGACCTTTTCTCGAACCATCCTCTCGTGTATCGGATCCAACGCTCCCTCCAGTTGCTGGCAGATGACAGCTGTCACGTTTCTTTCCTGTGGGTCCCTGGCCATGTGGGTGTGCCCGGGAATGAGGCCGCCGACACAGCAGCCAAGGCAGCAGCTCTTTTGCCTCGCATGGCTACCTTTTGCGTCCCATCGGACGATGTTCAACGGGCTCTTCGCCGGAGTATCGTGTCGCAATGGCACAGTGTGTGGCTTTCACTGTACAACAATAAATTGCGAACTGTCAAACCGATCCCGACCGCTTGGAGGACATCCTCACGCCCCTCTCGGCGGGAGGAGGTCATCCTGGCTCGGTTGCGGATCGGTCATTGCCGTTTCAGCCACCGTCACTTGCTATCCGCCGAACCTGCACCGCTATGCTCCTGCGGTGAACTGCTGACAGTGCGACATGTTTTACTGACTTGTGTTAATTTTAATCATCTCCGTGTAGCCCTTCACTTTCCGTCTACTCTGGAGGAAATTTTAGCTGATGACACACGAGCAGCTGCTCGAGTTTTGCGTTTTATCAACTTGGCCAACTTATCCAAGGATATTTAACTCTTTTAATTGTCTTTTATCTTTCGTTTTTAGCCTCTTGTTGATGTTCTGACAGTCTACATTTTTTTAGATCATAGCGAATCTATGTTCTTGGCTGGGCGCTAATGACCATAGAAGTTGTGCGCCCTAAAACCACAAAAAAAAAAAGGAGTCGCTCCCATGGCGCAGATGGAGTGGGCCATGGAGAGAGATGGAGAGAGCAAGGAGCTGCTTGTTGAGAAGCCCAAGCACAAGCAGCCTTTTATCAGGCAAGTTATGTCCCCATCGATGCCAGGCCAATATACATGCTGACAGGTAAGCATCTTAGTGCGTTACATGCCCCAGTGGTCCTGATGTAAAAGCTCAAGAATCTGGTGGGGCAACGAGACCAGAACCACCACTCAGTAGGATCTATCTTCCATGGACAAAAGTAGAATACCCATATAGATGCTAAGGCAGTGGCAAATTGCAAAATAAGTGTGGATTGTGTCAGAGTCCCACTTTGGAGGACTGGAGCATTGGAGACAATGGGCTGACTTGTCAGGAAGTGTTGCCGCAGGGTGAAACAAAGACAATAGCAGGTGGTGGTCCATATATTGAGTGAACTTAGACTCGTAAACATAAAATTTCTTAAGAGCAAAAATGATGGCTAGGGCCTCTTTTTCGACCTGGAAATATTGGTAATGATCCTCCGTAAGGCACATCAAATAAATTGTCCTCTACATCAGTAATTGTTCCACACAAAGTAACAAAAGAGACTACTAATGTGTATATGTAAATTTATTTTCAGTAATTTGTTTCACATAATTACAAAATTATGGGTGGTATTGCCACAAAACCATTAAGACATTAAAAGGTGGAGAAGCTATTAAAATAGTGGTATTGTGAGAATACCACTGTGGATAAAAGGGTTAAACGTAACTTCTAAAGTTTGCTTGGACCCATCCCGGAAATGATGTGCAAGTACCACCCCCACACCGTGCTGAGACGTGTCCGCCACCACGAGTGGATCCCCCGGTGTGTAGGAGGTGAGACTAGGAGCCACAAGATGTGCCACTTTAAGTGCTTGAAAAGCTCGCTCACAAGCAGGAGACCAGCAGGAATGGGCTTTTATATGCAACAATTAATGTAGGGATTGTGCCACCATGGCCACCTGTGGGAAGAAGTGGTGATAATAGGTGACCTTGCGTAGGAATACCTGAAGTTCCTGAACAGATGGACAGCGACAATCTGTGACTTTACATACATGATCATCCACAGGGTGCACCCCTGACCGTGAAACCTCATAACCCAAGTACTCAATAGATTGTAAGAAAGGTGACTTTTAGAAATTACAGTGGAGGCCAGCTGTCACCAAGATAAAAAAAAACAAGGAGTGGAGATTGGCAAGATGGTAAGCTGCCATGGACCCTGTCACAACAATATTGTCCATGTAATTCATGCAACGGGGTACTGGCACTATTAGCTGTTTCAAAAATTGCTGAAATATGGTAGCGGTGCTGGCCACCCTAAATGGCAACTGTTGATACTGGAAAAAGGCCGAAGGGGGTAGTGCCCACCAGTGCCCACTTTGTCATCCAAAGGCAATTGCAAATTCGCCTCCACAAGATCAACTTTCATAAAATACTATCTCCCCCCCCCCCCCAAATCCCCCTTACAACCAGTTTATCAAATATGCAGGGTGAGGCATCAGAAAGGAATCAACGATGGAATGGGTATTCACCGTCTTCTTAAAGTCACCACATAAGTGAGGATTAATGATGGATATAAGTAGAGAGGAAGTCGAACGGGCAGTTGAAAAGATGAAAAATGGGAAGGCATTTGGCCCAGACCAGATCCCTGTTGAGGTATGGAAGTGTCTCGGTAAAAAGGGAATTGAACTCCTTTGGGATTTGATGATGATGATTTGGCGACAGGAGGAGTTTCTAGACGAGTGGAGAACTAGTGTACTGATCCCAATATTTAAGAGGAAAGGTGATGTGCAGGACTGCAGTAACTATAGAGGTATTAAACTGATGGCACACACAGTAAAAATATGGGAAAGAGTTAGAGGCAAGAGTACACAAGGAGACTGTGGTGTGTGAAGAACAGTTTGGGTTCATGCCTGGAAGAGGAACAACTGATGCAATACATGCTTTAAGCCAGATTGTGGAGAGACACCATGAGGTGCAAGCCAATTTACATATGGCTTTCATTGATTTGGAGAAAGCGTATGACAGAGTCCCGAGAGACACAATATGGAGAAGCATGAGAGAGCAGTGTGTGCTAGAGAAGTATGTGAGGTTAGTGAAGGAAATGTACAGAGGAGCAATGACACAGATGAGAAGTAGTGTGGGCATGACAAAGGAGTTCCCAGTAAAAGTGGGGTTACACCTAGGGTCTGCACTTAGCCCCTACCTCATTGTCCTGATTATGGATGGGCTGGTGAAAGATGTGAAAAAGGAAGTGCCATGGAATATGTTTGCGGATGATGATGTGGTTCTTTGTGAGCAGAGCATCGATAGACTTGAAGAAAAGCTGGAGGATTGGAGGGAGGCACTAGAAGAAAGAGGGATGAAAATTAGCAGGACGAAATTAGAATATTTAGCACTGAAGGATGGGCAGATAAGGTCTTGCAAGATCCAGGAGGAGGAACTGAAATCGGTCTGTAAATTTAAATACCTTGGGTCGTACATACAGAAGGACAGAGGTCTGAAAAGCGAGGTAGAGCACCGAATAAACTGTTGTTGGATCAACTGGAGGAAAATGAGCGAAGTGTTGTGTGACAAGAAGGTGAACAATGGATTGAAAGGGAAAGTGTACAAGTTAGTGGTAAGGCCTGCTATGATATACGGGGCAGAGACATGGCCAATCACAGTAGCCCAGGAAAGGAATATGGAAGTAGCAAAAATGAGTATGCTGAGGTGGATGAGTGGGGTAACAGGAAAGGACAGAATTAGAAATGAATTTGTCAGAGGAGTTGTGAAAGTGGGACCCATGGGGAAAAAGATACGAGAGTACACTAAGGTGGTATGGACACTTGCAGAGAAAAGGGAAAGAGTATATCAGAAACAAAGTTGAAGATATAAAGATTGAAAGAGTGAGGAGGAGAGGAAGACCAAAAATGAGGTGGAAGGATAAGATAGCAGGGGACCTAAGGGAGAAAGGATGGAAGAAGGAAGAAGCAGTGAATAGAGTATTATGGAGGAGAAGGATACAGAAGAGCAACGCCAACCCTACTTGACATGGGACAAGGCTATGATAAAGAAGAGGAGAGGAGGAGGAGAAGAAAAGTGAGGGGGGCCCCCTTAGGCTTGCATGTGATAACCAAAGCTGAGGCCCACTTGATGGTTATGACAGGAAGCAGATTATCAGCAGCCATCAGGTGATCTAACTCTGCTTCAAAAACTCCTTTACGGGTGATAGGAATAGGGCGAGCCCAAAAAAATACTGGGTAAGCAGTGGGTTTGAGGGTGATGGAGGCCCGAAAATCCTTTGCACACCCGAGACCCAGTACAAATAGACACGAATTCCACGCACAGCTGAGAGAGGCTCTCATACAGAACTGATCAGAAACCAAGCAGATAGTCAGTAATAGTACAGCCAAAGGCATGGATCACGTCAAGGCCAAAAATATTTGTAGTTGCCCTAGTGTTAACAACCACAAATGGCACTGACTGGTGAATATCCTGATATTTGGCCTCTGCTACAAACTAACCCAAGAGTGGAATGAGATGGCCTTCATAGCTGACAAATGGGTGAGGTGCCAGACACAACGTATAGGAGCCCAATGATTCATAAGTAGCAGAGTTTAAAAAAGATGCTGTGGTACCTGTGTCCACTTACCAAAAAGAAAAGGGATGCCTGCATCTAAAGTAGAGCCAAATCGCTAAGCAAATGGAAGAGAGACGAGGCGAACGCCACAAAACAAAATAATGTTTTTGCTTACCATCATCAGACACCTGGAAAGCCACAAAGTGTTGCTGCAGACGCTGCTCATAGTAGGACAGATCCTTGGCATTGTCATCAAAAGGTGGAAACAAAGGAATGGGCACCGGAGACCGCAGCAGGATGTGCTGTGACACAGCCCGAGTCAAGGTATCAATCGATGAGGTGAAGGAGGCATTCTGTTGATCCAAAATTTCCAGAAATAACTTAAGATTAGACAGAAATGTGATAAAGTTCTGGGTCACGGCATCAAAACACCACCAACATCCATGTCACCATTAAAGTAGAGACCACGACACTTGGAGTAAGCAATTTATTCACAATCAACTTGCACTACACAAAAGAAACAGAAACCGGCATGTGCCGGCTGTTTATCAGTGTGTCACTGGCGTCAGCTGGCGCTATACCGGGCTGTTCAAAGTCTGCTCCATGCAGCATGGGCACCAGTGGGCACTCACTCGTCTGGTGAGCAGGTGCTAGGAGGTAGGCTGCCTGAGAGGGCCCATTTCACTGTGCATGCCCACTGCTGCCTTACATGTCTGCCGCTTAGTTACATCATGGTGCTTAGGTTACGTCTTGTACTTTGTAGTGGACATAGTGGCAATGAGTTGTAGCAGCAACCCATTCCCATTATGCCAAGTTGGGAATGTTTTTGTGTGTTGAGAAAGATGAGTTGCCTCAGAGTCTTGTGTATTGTAAAGTTCTGAATTCAACAAAGTTGTATACACAATATACATCATCAGTAATTCCCTCTCCATGTGGTGCAGTACCATGAGCTTGTTTCACACTGAAGGGTGAACTTCAGCAACAGGGAAATCTGATGCAAAATCTACATACAGAAAAAACCTGAAGGGGGGGAGAGAGAGAGAGAGAGAGAGAGAGAGAGAGAGAGAGAGAGAGAGAGAGAGAACCACCGCCTCACTCACTCACTCACTCACTCACTCACTGCTAGTCATGCAAACTAATACAATGACACTTGCTTCCATCAGCAACTGTGCTCAGAATCAACTTGGCACATACTGTAAACAACAGAATGTGAAATGGAAATGGGCTTGACTTTGAAGGCAACTGAACACAGCACTTATACTGAAAGCTGGTTTATTACGAACTTAACATACAAGCAGCACTAACTGCCTCTTGGGCAGAGTGCTCTGCTATTTGTACACAGACAGAATGTACCAGATATTAGAACAGTTAACATAAGAAACGAGTATAATTTACAAGTGAATGTAAGAAAGATGTAGAACATTCTGGAATTGTTAATTACAAAGAAATAAATTTTTTTGCCGGTGGGCGGGATTGAACCAACGACCTTCAGCACTGCAGTCGGTGACGCTATCCCCTGTGCCATGCTGACAGTTGGTGTATGTGGTGTCTTGCGGTATTGCTCCCTCTCCTGGAAAAACAGCGACCCGCTGTTATGGTACCTGTGGATCCAGCTGCAATGTCCTGGATCTTGACCTTGTCATGGGTCCTCTGTATGGCAGAATCCTTCCCTTCTCCACGATTATTGAGGACATATGTTCCTGTCGTGGCTTCATCAGTAACATTACCATCCTTAGTCCTTGAACAAGAAGCCATTGTCGTTTCGACAATGGCTCATAATCCTCAACCTCGTATGTGACGTCTGACAGAAGGCGTATGACACGATACGGACCAAAGTATCGCTTCAATATCTTTTCTGAAAGTCCAACCTTCCGTACAGGGGTAAAAATCCATATCAGATCTCCTGGGCAGTACACAACAGGTCGGTGCTTGTTGTTATACTGCTGACGTTCCTTCTCCTGGGCGTCCAGTGCCCGTATGCGAGCTAGCTGTCTTGCTGCTTCGACCCTGGTGATGAGCTGTTTAACATTGTCATCCTGAGTGTTGTCCGGTTGGAACGGGATCAGCATATTCATTGTCATCTCAGCTTCACGGCCATGGAGCAAATGTCATGACTGGCAGAATTGTATCCCAATCCTTCAGCTCAACATCGACATACATCAACAGCATATTGGCTAACGTCTTGTTAAAACATTCCGTAAGACCATTTGTCTGAGCTTGGTATGTAGTTGTCATTCTGTGGACAATGTTGCCCCGTGACATTACCTCTGATACTAGTTTTGACTGGAATACTTTTCCACGATCAGATATCATAACACGTGGTGCTCCATGCTTCAAAATAATGTCTTCTACAAGGAATTTTGCGATCTCTGGAGCTTCTGCAGTCAGCACAGGTTTGGTGACAGCGTAGCGTGTGAGGTAGTCAGTGCAGACTATTATCCATCGGTTACCGGTTGTCGACTTCGGGAACCTCCCTAAAAGATCAATACCAACTCGGTGGACTGGAGCTGCTGCTGGTGGAATCGGTACGAGATGCCCTGGAGGTAATTGCGGCACATGCTTCCATCACTGGCACTCTTTACAGTGTCTCACATAGTGCATGGCAGATCGGTAGAGACCTTTCCAGTAATACCTGCGTCTGATTCTGTCTAGGGTCTTCACGAATCCCAGATGACCGGATATTGGGGCATCGTGGAAATAGCTGGCTGGAGATGAGCTGGAACGACCAGTAGCCATTTGGGGCCCAGTGGATCGTAGTTGCTCTTATACAATGTTCCGTTTATAAGATGGAACTCTCCATTGGTGGGTTCTCTTTTCTCCAAGGCATCTATTGTTTTTAATAGTGCTGGATCTTCCCTCTGTTCAGCTGTAATGTCATCTAATTCAGTGAGGGCTGAAATTTCATTCATGCTGTTGTGTTCCACTAATGGATTCCTCGAAAGGCAGTCAGCATCCTTGTGTTTGCACCCATTCTTGAATACCACTGTGACATCATACTCTTGGAGTCTTAGTGCCCATCTTGCTAGTTGATCTGATGGATCCTTCAAGCTAGTCAGCCAACACAAAGAATGGTGGTCTGTCAGGACAGTGAATGGTTTGCCGAATAAATACGGATGGAACTTGTTGATAGCCCAGATAACTGTGAGACATTCTTTCTCAGTTGTAGAGTAGTTTGTCTCAGACTTTGAGAGTTGAAATGGAAACAGGCTTGACTTTGAAGGCAACTGAACACAGCATTTATACTTAAAGCTGGTTTATTACTAACTTAACATAGAAGCAGCACTAATTGCCTCTCGGGCGGAGTACTCTGCTATTTATACACAGAAAAAATGTACCAGAAATTAGAACAACAGTTAGCATAAGAAACAAGTATAATTTACAAGTGAACGTAAGAAAGATGTAGAACATTCTGGAATTGTTAATTACAAAGAAATAAATCTTTTTCCGGTGGGTGGGACTGAACCAGCGACCTTCAGCACCGCATTTGGTGACGCTATCCCCTGCGCCACGCTGGCAGTTGGTGAACGTGGTGCCTCGCGACAATATGTTTGAATAAATACAATCAATCAAGAAACTTGACTGCATAATGTTTATAAACTTGAAGGTGAAAGCCATGTCTGTGTCAGTTTGTCTATTACCTCTGTTTTTTCTACACAAACATGGTTTCGTAAGGTGTAATTCATGGTAAACAGGTAAATATGTTAACTTAAAAACAGATGAATTAACATTATGAATGTGGGAAATTTGATGGGATGACAAAAGATGTTGTAAATAGTGGGAACCATTAATTCCAGGAACATAAATGTAGGATTCTACTGCAAATACAACCATTTACTGTGCATTAAATATTGCAAAAACTCACAAATGGCTTCACAGGTTTGAAATTTTAGTTTAAAATGGGTGGTTTAGAAAAAAGGAAAAACACAAACAGATGAAAAATTGAAATTGATAATTTTGTATGGGCATCACCACTTCAGATTAGATTCACATTTTATGTGCTGCCATACTGTTCATGCGATAGTGAATAAAATTTTCTACATAATAATTCATATGGTGCACAGTGAAGGGTACTTCACAACATACTTCTACACCAACCTGCAGTTTTATTCCAGTCTTTATGAAATTTTGCACACCTGGCAATCAAAGCAAGAGAAACATCACATCATGATCTTCATGCAGAAGACTTTGCTAATTTACTCAGAAATGCAGCTGATATGTTTGGCTCAACAAATTGTTGTAACAAACTGTTTTCTATAATGAAGACGGTAGAAACTGCAGATAGGTCCTAGCTTACTGACCCAACAGTTCAGACTATTCAGTGTTTTGTGGTAGCTTTAGGACCAACACACAAAATTTTTTCCACTGTGAATAAACATAAAAATATTTCTCAAACTAAATAAAATGTTTAATAATGGAAAGTCCAGGTTGGAATTTTAACAATACAGTAATAAGGACAGTTTACAACTCATTGCAAAGATGTAACAACAAGCTGCAACCAGCACATAAACACACACACACACACACACACACACACACACACACACACACACACACACACACACCACAACACTTCAGCTATCGGCCAGGGACTACTTCAGAAAATAGAACATTCATGCAAATAAAATGTTGAATGTTTGTCTTTGTAACTTGGCTTCTTTATATTGATTTTGGTTTGGTGGTTATTCATTGTGGATGAAAAGTCTCTAAAATTTACTTCGCTTGCCTGTACGAAATGTAGGTTGGTATGCCTGATAATCTTTTGTAAGAAAATACTATTTCTTATTTAACTTGTTGCAATGTGTCATATTTATCCTTTTTTTAGCATATTTGTTAATTGAAGACTTTTGTAGTGATTGAACATGAAGATTCTTTACTCAGGGGCTTCTAATTTTATAAGATAGTATTTGAATTTATTTATTTTTAAATCCCAGTAGTTGATGTCGAAGCCAGTTACAGAAGAAATAATTTATACCTGATTTTATCATAGGATTGAGCTTACAGATTAGATTTTAGGTAAAGTTCCTTTCACTACGTAGCTGATAAATTATTTTTTGCTGCATGCATTTAGCTATATATTGGAATTCAAAGATCTTATCTATAGCCACTTTCCACAATAATCACAAATGCAATGAAGGGTTCTAATTACTGAATGAGTTTGTTAAAACAGTTTTAAAATCTCACTCATTTCTATATTCTTCAAAATAACACAGTTTACAATAAATGCACTTGAACAAAAATTCAGAGCCGAATTCAAAAAGAACTAAAGTTACAGAGAGAGAGAGAGAGAGAGAGACCCAACTTCAGGCACTATTTATACTAATATTCTGACAAAAGATTACCTTAAGGTGTTTTGACTATCTTGTTCTATGGCCTTTATTACTCTGATGTACCTAGATGGTAATTGATTTCTTTGAAATTTAGAAATACACATAATTTCTGCCTTGTAAAAATAATGAAATATTTACAAATGATGTAAAATGGCAATCCTAATGCTACTACTGCGATGTAGTGTTTCATCTTATATGTTTGTTAATTATAATTGGTAACCTGCATTTCCTTACATATGTCCGCCTCCTAGTGAGTATTTTTGTGCATAGTGCTGCAGGTAACCTGCTTGCCTCCCTGTCCCCCTGTGACGTAGTGCACCTGTTTGCGAGCTGACTGCTCACTGCTGCCCATGAGTGCCTGGCTGCTCACATCTGAGCTCTCAAACTGGAATAGCCTGCCCTATCCTTATTCCTTCAGAACCTCAACCCTTCCTCTCCTATCCATTTCACTTTATCCATGTCAATCTGGAATGCCTCCTTCCTGGATGTTCACCTTCACCTCACAGATGGCTACATCCACACCTCTCTCCACTGCCTACAGTACTTCCCCTGTGACAGCTACCATCCATTCCACATAAAAAAACTCCCTCCCATAAACCACATCCTTTGTCAGGGCTTTGATTATCTGTCATCAGCCCCAGAGATGATCATTCCTACCACAGATCCTTCTGACCCCCTCCTAACTTCTACAACAACGTAGTCCATCCCTATGCCACTCGTAATACCAGTCCCTTACCACAGGAATCCCTGTGGAAGACCCAATGCCAGACCTGCCCAAGCTACTCACCCATCAGTTCCTATTTCAGTTCTGTTGCAGGGCTATCCTACCACATCAAAGTCCAGGCTACCTGTGATAGCAGCTGTTTTATTTCAAAACTGTTGCAGTCATTGCACATACTCTTACTCTGGTATGACTACCAACCAGTTGTCAATCAGGATGACTAGCCACTGTCAAACTGTAGCAAAAAGCAAGATGGAGGCAGCGTGCAGCTGAACACAACACGGTTGATTTCAGTGGCTTCTTTATGACCTAAAATAATGCATCATTCCTACACCTCATGCCAAATCTGGAGAATAAAGGTGGTGTGGAAGCACAATGACCCTGAATCAGTGAGAAAGTTGTGCACGTGAATTGCAGTGTACAGATGGGCATTGTTTTGCAACAAATTTAATTGTCCACTTTGGTGCAGTTCTGGCTGAACCCACCAAATGTATTACAGCAGCCATTTCAAAACTCCCTCGTAAACTTCTGCACTGACAGTATGACCTTCAGGTACAAATACATGATAGATCAAGCCCTTGCTATCAAGGAAAGGTAATCAACATCATCTTTATCTTGGATTTTGTCAGCTGATTTTGATATATATATATATATATATATATATATATATATATATATATATATATATATATATATATATATATATATATATAGTGTCTGTGTGAATGTGCGGGCATGTGTGCATTTGTTTACCCTCCATTTTTTCCCCCAAGGTAAGTCTTTCCTCTCCCGGGATTGGAATGGCTCCTTACCCCCTTCCTTAAAACCCTCATCATTTCCTTTTCCCTCTCCTTCCCTACTGCCTGAAGACGCAACTGGGTTGCGAAAGCTTGCGATTGTGTGTGTGTGTGTGTGTATTCATTTATCTATTTGTGGTGCTGTCACACCTGTGCTCCTTCGCCTGGTGAGTAATCTTCGTCTATTTTATATATATATATATATATATATATATATATATCTCGCTTGGTCTCCAGATTGTATTGGTAGCACCAACTGTCATCTGCTGTAATGATGGTTCCCAAAAATTACGGATCCCGGTCAGACTTGTTGATGAAATCTCCAGATACTTCCATCTGAGTTTGCTTCTGCTCCTCTGTCAGCATGTGC
Source organism: Locusta migratoria (assembly GCA_026315105.1). Taxonomy (NCBI): domain Eukaryota; kingdom Metazoa; phylum Arthropoda; class Insecta; order Orthoptera; family Acrididae; genus Locusta; species Locusta migratoria. The sequence goes on along the minus strand of CM048744.1, from coordinate 116,510,269 downwards.
GGTACAAACTGGCTACAAATATTGCGCTTTCCCAAATGTTTGTGCAGAATAGAGCTAACACTGTCTGTGCTACATCTGCATAAATACTCTCCAACCCACATTGAAGTGCTTGGCAGAGGGTTTGTCAAACCACTTTCATGACATTTCTCTATTGTTCCAGTCTCTAATAGCACATGGAAAAAAGAAACACTTGAATGTTTCCATTTTCAATCTGATTTCTCTTATTTTATTTTGATTGTCATGTCTCCCTGTGTAGGTGGGTGCTAAAAAAATATGTTCGTATTTGGAAGAGAAGGTGGTGAAAGAAATTTATCAAATAGATCTTGCCACAACAAATAATGCCTTTCTTTTAATGATTTCCACCCCAACTTGGCCATCATTTTCATGTCTCTCTCTCTCTCCTCCCCTTTCTTATCCTTTGTTTCTGTCTTTCTCTCCTTGTACTCTCCTAGCCTTATTCTCCTCATTAGTCTCCGCCTCGGTGTTTGAGACACTTCTTTCCTTCTTTCTCTTCACTTCCTCTATTCCTCTTCTTTCCTCCCTGTGCGTGTCTGAAGGCCGACTCACGCATTATCATGCGTAGCAGGTAACGGGGTAACGCGTAATTCCCTGCCCCGGGTAGACAAGTAGGGCACGTACGAACCCCCTGGTAAAGGCCAGGTCCAGGGAGCGGTGATTACCCGAGCTGGTACCTTCCAAACATGCCGATTGGTCCCTCCGACAGTTCTCGGGAGGTGTGACCTGAGGTGTGAACAATTACCTAAGGCGGGTAAGCCTTCGGAGAGGGCCCCCACTAGGAAGGAGCACGCCATCGGAGACGCCGGTAATCACGGGGGACACTTCCGCGATGACTTCCTTCTCTTCTTCAGTGACGTTGACCCAGAAAAGAAAGATAGATTCGCCTCAGCAAAAGAAGACAGGAAAAGATTTCACGTCTGTAAATCCTTTCGTCATCCAGAAAGGTGTTGATGCAATTGCTGGCCCTGTTAAAACCTATTCATGTCAGCGCAATGGCACATTGTTGCTGGAAGCGGACAGTGCCTTCCAAGCCCAGAAACTAATCCGGACTACATTGTTACACACGTTTCCTGTCAAGGTAGAAGCGCATCGCACACTCAACTCGTCATGGGGGGTAGTTTTTACGAGATCCCTTGACGGGTTGTCTGACGAAGACATACAAACCTACATGTCCGATCAGAGTGTCACAGCCGTGCATAGAGTTTTGAAAAAGGTTTTTGACGTTCGACAGAGTTGACCTCCCATCGAAGGTCAAAGCAGGGTACGAAGTTATCTCTGTCCGCCCTTATATACCAAACCCAACGCGCTGTTTCCAATGCCACAGGTACAGCCATACCCGTGAATCTTGCCTGAATGCAGCAAAATGTGTCACTTGTGGTAGGGACGCCCATGAGGGGTATTGCTCACCTCCGTCCCGTCACTGCCTTAACTGCAACGGTGACCATGCGGCTTCCTCTCGCAACTGCCGTGTATACAAGTATGAAAAGGTCATCCAGCAAATTCTGGTTACGGAAAAGGTATCAACATCTGCCGCTTGAAAGTTGTTGGCGAGTCGAAAGCCCACTGTCCTCCCAGTGGGCACATACAATAAGGTCCTCGCCTCCACTCGACCTACTAAGGATTCAAGTACCCAGACCTGTGATTTTACCTTTGCTGACACAGTTGTACGATCTGCCAGCCCGAAGATTGCCCGTTCCATGTCCCCGCTTCCTCCTGCTGCTTCTAAAGTACAGTCTTCGTCAACCTCTGGTAAACCGCGGGCACCTAAACAAGATGCCCGGACTTTAAAAAAAGGAACCCGTCCATGAGGATTTTCTGCGTTCTCAGGCTTCCCAACCGTCAACTGCCTCTTCTCACCGTCAATCTTCCAGAAGAGCCAACAAGAAAAAGAGTTCCTCACCTTCCCCGCCGAGGCGTGACCCATCCGTCACGCCGCCCAACAGTTGCCGGCCTCGGCCGTCTTCTAATTCACCGGGATGCTCCATCTGCCGGGCACCCGGCCCTTTACCGGCGGTGGAAACTGCCCCTCCTGATCAACTCAAGGAGGTGGCAGGCGCGTTGGTCGAACCTATGGACCACGACCCTTTGTCCCTAGACAGCGATAAAAGTGCTCCCTCAAAATCCGGTCCTCAGCGGCCGTCGAGGTGACCCCGCTTGCTATCCTCATTTCTTATCTCATTTTTTATCATGCCGCTCCTTCAATGGAATATTCGCGGCATTCGTTCCAATCGGGAGGAGTTAAAACTACTCCTTCGATTGCACTGCCCGCTTCTAGTCTGTCTCCAAGAAACTAAGTTGCGTCCAAGTGATCGTACAGACTTTCCCTACTACACCTCTGTGCGTTTCGACCTGCCACCTGTGGAAGGTACCCCAGCCCATGAAGGGGTTCTGATGTTCATTCGAGACGTCTATTACCATCCCATTACATTGCATACTCACCTACAGGCAGTTGCCGTCTGCATCCACATTTACCTTTTCCCTTTGTAATATCTATTCGCCATCGTCATCTGCCCTTACGTCGACCAGCTCCCTTCACCTTTCGTGTTGGTAGGCGACTTCAATGCCCACCACCCCGTATGGGGCTCTCTGGCGCCTTGTCCGAGAGGCTCCCTTTCGGTGGACCTTCTCCAACACCTCAATCTTGTCTGCCTCAACATAGGTGCACCGACCTGCAGCCTGCCGTGACGCGCTTAGAGCCCGGCGCCGTGCTTTACGCACCTCCGCCGCCACCCAACTTTGGAGAATTGCATACATTATAAACGTATGAAAGCGCAATGTCGTCGTATCATAAACGACAGCAAGAAATCTTGCTGGACTGCTTTTACTAGTTCTTTTAACCGTTATACTCCCTCCATGGTTGTTTGGGGTGGCCTACGCCGTTTATCCGGCATCAAGGTCCACTCCCCGATTCCTGGCCTGACCATGGACAACGCAGTCCTCGTGGACCCCGCTGATGTTTCCAACGCATTGGGCCGTTTCTTTGCGGAGGTTTCGAGCTCTGCCCATTACCACCCTGCCTTTCTCCCTTGCAAACAGGCAGAGGAGGCACGGCCGCCTTCTTTCCACTCTTTTAATCGTGAAACTTATAATGTCGCCTTCACCATGCAGGAGCTAGACCGTGCTCTCGCCCTGTCCCGATCTTCTGCTCCCGGTCCCGATTCCATTCATATTGTGATGCTGAAGAACCTCTCTCCTGCGGGCAAGTGTTTTCTTCTTAGTACCTACAATCGCATAAGGGCTGACGGTCATGTTCCCACAAGTTGGCGTGAAGCCATTGTTGTCCCCATCCCCAAACCAGAGAAGGACAAACAACTTCCTTCCAGTTATCACCCCATTTCTCTGACGAGCTGCGTCTGTAAGGTGATGGGACGCATGGTTAACGCTCGGTTGGTCTGGCTCCTCGAATCTCGCCGCCGCCTCACAAATGTCCAATGCGAGTTTCATCGCCACCGCTCTGCTGCTGATCACCTCGTTACACTGTCGACCTTCATTATGAATAACTTTGTAAAGAAGCGTCAAACAGTAGCAGTGTTCTTAGACTTGGAGAAGGCATACGATACCTGTTGGAGAGCGGGCATTCTCCGCACATTGCACACATGGGGCCTTCGGAGCCGCCTCCCTCTTTTCATTCAAGCGGATCGCAAGTTCCGGGTATGGGTGGGCTCTGTTTTGTCAGATACCTTTCGTCAGGAAAACAGGGTACCGCAGGGTTCGGTCTTGAGTGTGGCTCTCTTTGCCATTGCAATCAATCCGAACATAGAGTGCCTTTCAGCCGACATTTCCGGATCCCTTTTTGTAGACGATTTTGCAATTTATTGCAGCGCCCTGCGGACGTGTCTCTTGGAGCGTTGTCTTCAATACTGTCTTGACCATCTATATTCCTGGAGCATCGCAAATGGCTTCCGATTCTCCACTGAGAAAACTGTGTGTATAAACTTCTGGAGATACAAGGAATTTCTTCCACCTTCTCTACGTCTCGGCCCTGTTGCTCTCCCTTTCGTGGAGACTACGAAATTCTTGGGACTCATGTTGGATCGTAAACTTTGCTGGTCCACACACGTGTCCTACCTGGCTGCCCGTTGTGCCCGATCCCTTAATGTTCTTCGTGTCCTCAGTAGCACGTCATGGGGAGCAGATCGTACCGTCCTGCTTCACCTTTACCAGGCCACTGTTCAGTTGAAGCTCGACTACGGAAGCCTTGTATACTCTTCTGCACGGCCGTTGATTCTCCGCCGTCTCAACTCTATTCACCATCGGGCATTACGTCTGGCAACCAGTGCATTTTATACCAGCCCTGTTGAAAGTCTGTATGCCGAGGCTGCTGTATTACCCTTGACCACTCGACGTGACATACTCTTGTGTCGGTACACATGCCGCCTGCGGTCGATGCCCAACCATCCATCTTACCAATTATTTTTTGATGACTCACTTGATCGCCAATATCAGTTGTCTGTGATTGCCTTGCTTCCACCTGGAGTTCGGTTTCGCCGCCTGCTACAGCGGCTCGATTTTACCCTTCCTTCCACCTTTTGGTTGAGCGAAAGCCCATTGCCACCGTGGCATCAGGCCCAGATTCACACTCACCTTGAACTTAATTCGCTCCCCAAGGAGAGCACTCCAGATTTGGTATACCGCTCGAGGCTTGTCGAACTCCGTTCGCGGTTCGATAATGCCGTATTTATTTACACTGATGGTTCCAAGAGCACTGCCGGTGTCGGATCTGCCTTCGTCGTCGGGGACAACCGTTTCCAATACAAGCTCCCTGACCGGTGCTCGAACTTCACGGCTGAGCTTTTTGCCCTCCACCAGGCTGTTTTGTATACCTGCCGCCACCGCCAACCTTTCTATGCCATCTGTTCGGACTCCCTTAGTGCCCTGCAGAGTCTTAAGGACCCTTTCTCAAACCATCCTCTCGTGTATCGGATCCAACGCTCCCTCCAGTTGCTAGCTGATGACAGCTGTCACGTTTCTTTCCCTTGGGTCCCTGGCCATGTGGGTGTGCCCGGGAATGAGACCGCCGACATAGGAGCCAAGGCCGCAGCTCTTTTGCCTCGTATGGCTACCTTTTACGTCCCATCGGACGATGTTCAACTGGCTCTTCGCCGGAGTATCATGTCGTCATGGCACAGTGCGTGGTTTTCACTGTACAACAATAAATTGAGGACTGTAAAATCGATCCCGACCGCTTGGAGGACCTCCTCACGCCCCTCTCAGCGGGAGGAGGTCACCCCGGCCCGGTTGCAGATCGGTCACTGCCGTTTCAGCCACCTTCACTTGCTATCCGCCGACCCTGCACTGCTGTGCTCCTGCGGTGAACTGCTGACAGTGCAACATGTTTTACTGTCTTGTGTAAATTTTAATCATCTCCGTGTAGCCCTTCACTTTCCATCTACTCTGGAGGAAATTTTAGCTGATGACACACGAGCAGCTGCTCGAGTTTTGCTTGGCCAACTTATCGAAGGATATTTAATCCTTTTAATTGTCTTTTATCTTTCGTTTCTAGCCTCTTCTTGATGTTCTGACAGTCACCAAATTTTTTTTTTTTTTTTTTTTTTTTTTTTTTTTTTTTTTTTTTTTGTTATCTAGCGAATCTATGTTCTTGTCTGGGCGCTAATGACCGTAGAAGTTGTGCGCCCTAAAACAAAAACAAAAAAATTGGACCCAGAAGTGTAGCGTTGGCTGTTTTAGTAGATCTGTTGCATCTTTTCCACCCCAGTCCCTGTTTTGGATTATAAATTGCTTTCTGTACACCAGTTTTATGATACCAACGGAATTTTTGCATATTGCCAATTACTTCTCAAAGTGGTGGCATGGATTTGTAATTTTTATCGCATGGTAATGCCACTTTCCATTATTCACTCTTGTGTTAGGATTGAGTGCAGTTTAGACATTGCAGCTTCTTGTGGTTAATTTGTATTTGAGTGTGTGTGAAGTAAGCTTCAAATATCAAAGAGAGAGTACATCTTTTACTAATCACTTCAATACACTTCCACAAATATTTCACTTTCTTAAGCTAAAGAAAAGTGTTCCAACATTTCTCAGCTTATGATTTACAAATCTTGGCCATTTTAGTCAATTTTAGAGAAACATCCAGTTTACTAACAACAATTTCTGGCAATCCTAGTGGCGACAGAATATTCTGCACTGACTGGAAGTGTGTGAATGCACTGACTTTTGGGAATGTGATCCAGTTTGGAATGCAATAAAGGGAAGCAGCAGGGATGAAAAAATGGGAGGATCAGAGATGAGAAAAAGGTGGAAAATTGAACATCCTATGCTCAGCTCCATGTTTCTAGAAAGATGGTTGGCAGCCAATGTAAGAAGTTATGCAATGATTGCAGCAGAGTGGGTAAATCACATGGCTGCTTTCACAGATGTCCTGGCATCTGACAGGACTGGAATAGGAAGTGCTGAATTAGTGGATTGAGTAGGTCTTGCATCAGGGTCTTCCTGCAGAGATAGGGTTCATGTGGTGTAAGGGGTTGGGATTGGGTGTGACATAAGTATGCATTAGGATGTTGTTGATGCTGAGTGGGCTATGGAACACCATTTAGGAGGGGTCAGAAGACTGTTGAGTATGATTTCTCTCATTTCAGGGCATAATGATAGATAATCAAAGCCCTGATGAATGACATACTTCTTTTGTTCTAGTCTGGAGGTGTAATGCCGAACAAGGGTGTGGTTGGGGGGGGGGGGGGGGAGTGCTCCTTCGTGGTCAGTTATTGAAGACTGAAGGAAGATTAGTGGTGTTTGAAAATATAGCAGGACAAGTAAGTAGATTAAGTGGTGTTTAAAAGTTACAGTTAACAATAAATAACTTCAAACAATTTTCATTGAGTCAACATAGAATAAAATGAGTTAATTATACAGGCAAAAAGTAATGGACCTAATCACAGATTTAAGAGATCTTTAACCAAAATGTTCCCAAATAACAATGAAGATTCCATGAAGTTCACAAAATAAATATCCCAAATTAATGGACTGACTTAATCAAGTTTACAATCTTAAATTAACCTTACATAAAATCACAGAATTAAGACAAATTAGTCAGCAGAATCTGAAATGGGAGTGGATTTCCATAAGGTTCAAAAATCACAAAAATAGTAAATATGGTTGAATAAGGTTCACAATTGTGTGAAATGAATTTATTAAAAGAGACAAGAACAATGGTGCTTATCACAGAATTGAGGCAGCTTGACCAACAAGTTCTTAAAATAACGGGACAGATAAACGAAGGATTCGAAAGTTGCATTAAATCTGACAATGTTTCCTCCCCTCCTCCTCCTCCTCCTCCTCCTCCTCCTCCTCCTCCTTTCTTTAAGAAAACCAAAAGGCACATTCGATTTATTGATCTATAATGAAAGCTTTGTTCTCATGACCTTTTGCAACGAGAGTAATTAAAATGAAAAAAAAAAAAAAATATACAGTGCAATAGACAGAACCAATTTAAAAACAGTTCAGTGATTACAATACGTAACACATTAAGCTGATTTTAATAATATATGTTTTAAAACAACTTGGCAAATAAAGGAATAACTTATTAAAAGAGAAACGTCTCTTGTAAAATATCAACAACTTTAGACGCCACACCCAATGTTACTTAAATCAGGAATGGCTCATTAAATAAGAACCTGAATGGCTTGGCATCAACAATCGGACTGGAAGGATAGGAAGGATCACTGAAGGAAAGTGGACTGATCAGACAAGATGTAAGTCAAAAGCAAAAGGCACCTGAAAGCCAAATGTCAAAAATACAACTATGGGTAGTCAGGAACACCACACAGAGGGGAAAAAAATACGCTGCCTGCAATAACACCTGTCCCTCCGGGCAGGTAATGGACTAACAAGCATGCGCACACACCATATAAATTCCCCAGAGACACTCACCAAGCACTGATATTAAATGAATTGCAATAAAACTCTGTTTATACAATTTTCAGGGGACTAAAGGATAAACAAAGTATAAGTGGGGGGGGGGGGGGGGAAAGAAAAAAGTATGTGTGAAAGACAATTTACTGATAAAAAGAATAGGTAAATAAATAACAACAGACGTTATGTTGCAGAAAATGTTTAATAGGCTTTTTATACACTTGAAACTATATATAATTAGTTAGGCCTACACTTTTACAAAGATATCATTTGTTTTAAAAGTCAGTACATTTTCCCTATGTTTTCTTTGTTGCAGCCACAGTTTACACAGTACTCCCAAAATGGGACAACTCTGCTATTATTTCCTCCGAAACCTTATGGTGTTACACAGAATCTTTAATTGTTTCTAATGCATTTATTGTGTCGCTGAGGAATGGTGAAGCTCTTCAGTGTTGTTGTCGACCTCAGTTTCTTCCACTCTTTCAGACACACTCATTGCACCTGTTGTGACAAGGTTTTCATCAACATTGATGTAATCATCAAATGATGCAACATCTTTGAGTTTCTTCCACTCACCACCATTTGGTGAAGTATCAACATTGTTTTGGAAAATATCAAAACCAACAGGATCCTCGATTCTACATTCCACTCTGGCTTTTCAGAAACAGTTCCTAATAGTGTCGTCCGAGACTGTGTGACAGGCAGCTGTGATGTAGTGCATTGCCTATCAGAAGAAATGAATTCATTAATTATTTCTCAAATTTGTTCGTTGGCACTGGTACTAAATTAAAAAAAAAGAATTGACAAGTAAAAAATATTACTTGTAAGATGTTTATCTTCATGTCTTCCTTTTTTCCTATGTTGACACATTTTATTGCTTGCTGGACAAGCATTTTTCGATAATCTAACTTAAAATTTTGAATTATTTCCAGGTCAAGTGGCTGGAGTTCACTCATACAATTCACTGGGAAGAATTCTACAGTCACATTTCTCAAATAAGGAGTTAATGGAGGGTGTGTTGCACACTTATCTACTAACAGCAAAATCTTATGGGTGGCTGCAATCATGTTTGCATCGAGACTTGTAAGCCAACATTCGAAAACTTTTGTTTATTTGTATATTTTCTGGGAAATGAGAACATTTTTGAAATAACGTGGCTTTGAAAATTTCCCTATTGTATGTAAGTGGGGTGAGCTTCTCAGAGCCATCACTGTTCACGCATAACAAGATTGTAACACTTTGTTTACTTTCTTTGTCACCATGGCAGTTCTCTCCTTTCAATGCCATTGTTCAGTCAGGCATTACATTGTAAAAAAGACCAGTATTGTCTGCATTAAAAGTGTTTTTCGGAGCGAACTGGGATACAAGTTCTATCAGACAATTTTCTTTCCAAATGCGCACAATCTCAGGATTTACACTTTTGCTCTCCCCACACATATTATGACAACTGATGCTATGTCGGATATTGAATTTATGCAGCCAGTCTGCCAAAGCACTAAAATCTTCTACACCAAGTTACACAGCTAATTCAGTTTCTTTCTCACAAAGCATTGGGTCGTTAATGGTAGTGCTTTCTGGTCAATGTTGCTGTAACCACTGCAATAAAGAGCCTTCCACATCTTCGTATTTTCCACCCTGAATGCGAGAATGTTTACTGGCAGAAACTCTGAAGAGACATGCACATTCTTCTATTTCGATGAAATTTAACATCGAGGCAGGAATTTCCAATTCTCTAGCTATCTCCACATGCTTTCTGATTTTGATTTCCTTAGCTACCCTCAAAATTCTTAATTTTTCAGAGATCATTAGGCTATTTGTCTTTCTTTCGCTCATATTAGTAGACCTCAGAAAATAAGAATTACAGTACTGTACACCTAAACACAATAACAACATTCACTTAACACGCGCTATTTCACCGAATCCAAGAAAGCATGCAGTAAAACCACAGGCAAAGCTTCCAGTTTCGCATGGGAACAAATGTCTGCTGCACCCAGTTCCAACCTTTCCTATATGGCTATCGCCACTGGCATAACTGTAAAGAAGTTTCATACTTTTTTATAATGTATGGTTTTTGTGATAACTTTTGTTGTAGCATATATGTCGATCTATAAAACAATCTTAAGGCTTTCACATTAAAAATTAAGCACTAGTTGTCTGTGAATGCTCAGAAGAATGTAAGTTTTTAGTTGGCAACACTACACAAGTATTCTAGACAAGGGTTGACACGACACTGACCGGGAGCCATCGCTTTTCAAATTTATGGTTGTTCCAATAAGTCACCTCACCGAGCAACGAATGTAATTTATGCAGATAACAACACGAGTAGACACTAATAGGTGGTACTTAATGATTCCATTCCATGCAAACTCCCTCAGAAACCTTAGTAAATTACATAAAAACTTCCGCATGTTGTTGATATTTTGCCGGGACCGGAAAAAAAAGAATAAGTGGAAAAAACATAAAAATGAAGTTTTACTGTAATTGTGAGATTCAAACAGTGGCAAGGTACAAATTCCCCTACCATAATCAACTGATTGGAAAATATTCAGGCCACCAACACACAATAGGCCAAAGACAGACATTAAGCAATGCAAGCTGCTGGGGTTCACCCCACAAGCTTACTCAGTGAGACACACAACGGAAATTCAACAACCATGAAAATGACAGAGCGAACCAGAAAATAGCTAGATTTCAAGAATCGACATTCAGCTCTTAGGCCAGCAGGTCCTGATAAGCGTAGAAGCGACCAGCACAACGAAGTTACCACCAAGCAATACTTATCTCCGAAAGTGCCAATGTCATGCAGTCACTTCACATGTGCCGTTAGTTAGAGTAATTCCACTCATTGATGATGTAACAGGCGATGATTAGAACTTGTAACTCAGTACTCCCAAAACATGTCGAGTACAGAAGACTAAACTTTACTACAGCAGTGACTAATTCCAACAATGAACTTAACATCTAATGTGCAGATACAAGACCACAGCTAATAGTCACTACTGTAGGTCTGCAGAACCCAACCCCCAGCACGCAGCCAGCTATAACAACAACAACAACAGCAACACATGAGACAGGTGGCTCACTACTCAGACGCCGGCCAGCCATCTAATTCCTTGATTGGAGCCGTACTCACCGACCCTTGTGCAACTGCGCCCAATATCATTGCAGACTGTAGCCACTCCACACCGCCAATGTTACTTGGTTGCTCACCAAGACCCGACTGACTAGCTCATGCTGTCAGTGCCAATATCATTACTTACTCACATCAGAGAACACAAGCTATCAGCAAACAAGTGCCGAATGCCATACAGAGTTGCCGGGCCGGTAATACAAGGAAGCACAATCAATTGTAACTTGCACACCATAATACTTGCACATAGAAGCCAGCATCAAAGCAGAGACCAGAATACAACTGTAATAAAATAAAGATCCCAAAAGTGTGAAAGTCAGTATAATACCAGTGCCTGACAGTCACGACAATCTATGCATCAGGAAAGAGTGAATCAGAAGAAATAAAATAACTATAATTACAAAATAACTATATGAAATGAGTCAACACTGCTGATTACCAGTCAAAGTTACAAAAAATCAACTGATGACTAAAATTTCCCAGTTTTTTTTCCAGATTAAAAAATCTCCAATGTTTTTCCCTGATCTCTTGCTTGTCCTGGAGCATTAGACCCTGTCTGTATACATTTAATCTGCAGATATTTGCTAATGAGACTGGTGTCTGGGAAGGAGTCGTCATTGAATGACTGTAGTAGGATACAGGATGACTTGGACAAATTTTCAATATTTTTACTATGACCATTTGTCTGTCTGTCTGAAAATTAGACCTTATAAAATGGAATCTTTTGAAAGTATATGGAAACTAGAAAAGCCTACAATTGCATAATTTGTAGTAAGCAACTCCATATTCCAATGCTTGTCCTTTACTGAATGATATTTTCACACTGCAGCAGAGTGTGTGCTGATATGAAACTTCCTGATAGATTAAAACTGTGCGCTGGAACCAGGATTCAAACCTAGGACCTTTCCCTTTTGCAGGCAAGTGCTCTACCAACTCTGCTATCCTGGCATGCTTCATAGTTTATGATCACAGCTTTACTTCAAGTTAAATGTATTTACTCGATTAATGATGAAAATTCTCCTCAGAGATAATAAATATTGTTGAAATGAGATAGAATGGCTGGCCAGTACTTACCATTGTGCTGTACTGCCGATAGTACACAAAATGAAAAAACAGAAAAAAAGGGGACAAAGGGACAAGCTTTCGGAACAGAGTTCCTTCATCAGGTGGGAGAGAAGGGAAGAATAAAGGATGGGAACAGAAGGGAAAGGTGGTTCACGACCTAGGTCATGAAAAGCTATCAGCAGGTCCAAGTTGTTGTCCTACAGAAGCTGCAACATTGCATCGACGCCACCTGTACTTTGAAAGTCTTGTCTGCTGCAGATTACTTCCATTTCTGTTTGCAGTTGCTCCTTCTAATGCCATGGATAGGTTTCAACATTAATGTCATGTTCCTTCTTAGGAAAATTTGTCGAAAATACAGAAAACGATCTCTCATCTAATAACTTTGATGCCATAAGGTGCTTCATGAATGACAATCTTTCTTTCATGACTTATAATGGCGTCACAAATTTCCTTCACATCTGCTACTTTATTTTCTGTTTTTCTTTTCGTTTGAACTTGCTCTTGACAAGTTGATGAAATTTCTTCAATGGCGGTATTTCTTATCCCCTGAATTATATCTTCAAACTCCAATAAATATTGTCTAGCACTTGTTGCTTCTAGATCCTGTTGTTGTAGTTTCCTGAAGAGAATGTTTGCATGTGGCATGATCCTATGACAAAATTCCACCCAAAATAACAACTCGGGGTCTTTTAAATTGGAGAGGAGGCCGCAACTTTCTCATCTGGTTTTGTCATCTGTGCGATCAGAAAGGGCAATTTCTTCTAAACACTCGATCAGACTTTCCTTGTTCTCTTTAACTGTATTCACTGCCCAAATGTTAAACATCTAACTTTTAGGTGCTATCCGTGGTAGTCTAGTTTGCACAACTCTGTCTAACACACTTGTTCTCTGTGATGACCTCGAGAAGAAAGCTGTAAAACCGGAAAGATTACAAAACATATTCTTGCAGATTTGTTTATAGATGCAGCTTCTTGCAGGACCAGATTGAACTGATGAGCATAACAGTGGATATAATAAGCACTTGGATGTACCTGCTTAACACTTTCGCTGCGGCTGATGCTTATAAGCGTCCGCGCGCAGTGTAGGATAGCGTCAGCCGCAGCGAAAATGTTAATCCTTGCTGAACACCATTAATGGCTCCGCTCATAATGGCAGCACCATCATAGCATTGTGCAATCACCTTTCCTTCTTTCCATCTGCATGCTTTTGCAATTCAGACTGTATTACTCCTAACAACATCTCGGCATCCTGTGCATCAGGGTTAAACAATCCCCAAAATCTCTCCACAGCAGAGCCATGAAGTTCATATCTATACACTATCACAAACTGCTGCATGGTAGACACATCTGTTGTTTTGTCTACCATTACAGCCAAATAATGTGCATTTGAAATTTCTTGAGGTATTATTTCTCTGCATACACTTAACACACAGTCCAGAAGCACATTTTGAACTGTTTTCGACGTACCCGTGAACACAGTAGCAGTTTCCAAATGTTCCTTCATTGAACCATCAATAGCCGTTAATAAATTTACAAGCCCACGAAAACACACCTGTGTTTTCTGAATCTCCCCTTGCATTGTGACCGCGTAAAGCTAACTCAAACACTCTGCAAAATTTTACACAGTCTATTAACCTGGACAGGATATATCTATTCCTACCCACTTGCACGTTATGTTTTCTGACAGACTCCCTGTATACGCTATCAAGTTGATTACTAATGTTCACTTTACCAAGCACTGACAGTTCAAGGTTTGCATTTTTGTGTGAATAAGGGTTTTCATGTTTTTTATTTTGTCAGACAAATGTACAAGATCCTTAACACCTGTATTTGTCCAAGAATTAATTTTTTGGCTAAAAATCAGACACGGGAAACAGTACAGTGCATTTCTTATATTGCACCCACATAACCACTTATTCTTATTGTAAACTTCTTTGTTGAATGTTCACTTGTACTCTCGTGTAATTGATTTAGTCACATTCTGAATCACCAGATATGGTCTAGTTCCTTGGCAGTCAACTTGTCCTGGTAATTTAGTTTTCTGTTAGCATGTAATTAGATTCAACAGAATTCACGTTGACACTACTCACAAAAGCCAGTTCACCATTTCAAGTTCGTACTGTAAAACGTTATTAGGTTATTAAGTAATCACAGTTCAGTCATTCTACCATTGCCAAACATTGCCAAAGATGATACTCAGCTTTTCAACATTATGATGTTGGGGGTTCTGCTCGCTGCAAAATTATTCACCTGGGGCGTCGTGGTAGAAATAAATACTCGTAGGTACAATTTTCCACTTATTATTTAATTTCAAATCAAACTGCTTCTTATTCCACCAAAACATTACAACTTCATAACATACATAATGCAACAGAACTTAGCTGATAGTACTTTGATTTTAAAACGAAGACTGACATAGATTCCAAAGCACTTTACAAACGCCTAAACTCGAACTCCCCCACGCAAGGCGGTGAGGCAAATATATAACATTGACAATAATGACATTACATTATGCATTGTTCATAACAATTGAATATACTAATTTACAATTACCAAACACACAAGTAAAACATTTCATGTACACAAAAATAATCACAATATAAAATGAAAACTATACATACAATAATTTTAGATGGTGCATATCTTTTTAAGTCGAAATCTCGGTCCTTTTTGTTTGACAACGAAGTGCAATGTTAAATGTCAATTAATTAGTTAATGAGTACTTCATACATGTTCCTAACATATATTGAACTATCAAATATCTTGGCAATTCTCAAAATAGGCTCAAAATCTCACATCAGTCATTATTTACAAAGAATTACAATATTGAAATCTCGACTATTACATTAATTAACACAATTAGCTGGTCAACACAACTTGTTTATGAGCCTAACATATATACAATGCTATTTATTTTCATTTTTGTTTTACAAAAGTTTCTACAATTTGTCTGTCTAGTTATTCAAATGATGTACAATGATGAAACTATTGTTTATAGAACTGTCTGGAAACCTCATATGCAAATACCTTAATTAATGAAATCTATCACTTGTTAACTAATCACAGTATCACCAAGACACTGTCCTACACTGATTCCTAGTCTGGCTATTTCGTTTGTAACTAACTTCACCCACAACATATATCACTATTAGACCACACGATTCCAGATCCGATGCAGATGGTATCGTACGATAACATTGAGATGAGAGGGCCAGCAGTATCATCACAACTGACACCTTCACAAAAAATACCAACTTCAAACCAAACTTGAAATGATTACACTCAAGTAGCAATGTCTACCAACATTCTCACTTGATGAGAGGTAATAGAAACTCTTCTGTTATGGGTAAAAAAGATTAAAAGACTATAAAATTCACAGCCCCATACACTATAAAGAATTCAGAAATCTAAAATAAGATAAAAAATTATAGTTTTCTTTTCATCAGCAGAGCTGTAACATGTACTAATGTGGGATCTAGCTTTATTATGCAGTGAGTCAATTGGCATACCTGAAAAATATGTTACCATCTAGTGAGATTCTTCCAAATGGGAAAAATTGTTTGACACATTGTACTGCCATCTAGTGGCAATGACGTAAACTTGTTGTTTAAAAGTTATGGGGCAGCTGAGCACACGGAATCTGTGCTCACTGTTCATCAAAGCCCTGTGTATTTAATCCATAAGGCAATGACGTCATTCCATTCATGCATGCTCAGAAATTTCTTAAAATGAACACAGAGGAGTTGTGCTCATGACTTTGTCGCCAAGTTTCACATTGCTGATGGAGCAACAATGCAGGATATTGCAGGAGATTTAAGAGGCGTATAAATCTTATTACTGTGTCTGTATTGCATTTAACTGTCTACAAAGGAAAATAACCAATAAATACATTTCAATATTGTTGAAATGAGATAGAATGGCTGGCCAGTACTTACCATTGTGCTGTACCGCCGATAGTACACAAAATGAAAATACAGAAAAAAAGGGGACAAAGGGACAAGCTTTCGGAACAGAGTTCCTTCGTCAGGTGGGAGAGAAGGGAAGAATAAAGGATGGGAACAAAAGGGCTTGCAGCTTCTGTAGGACAACAACTTGGACCGAGACCCATTTCCACAGTTAAGTGAGCTGATGAAAATAATTATAACAACTTCTCTTACAACAGTTGAACCTGAACATTGTTTCTCAACATTGAAGAGGATAAAAACGTTTCTCCGAAACACAATGACGGAGAATAGGCTTTTTGCGTTGGCTAGGTTTGCAATTGAGAAAAAGATTGTAAATGATACCAAGGGCTTCAATCACAGGGTGATCAAAACATTTGCACGATTGAAGAACAGACATATAGATTTTCTTTACAAATAGCCAGTGTCAGCCATGCTGAAGTATAGTTTTCTATATTTAACATGTACTTACAGTGCAGTGTAATTTGTATTAATTTTTAATTTTATGAGGACTATTTGGAAGGACAGAAGATTTCATAAGAAGAAATGTGCCGTTTGTCTGCTTCTCCTGGTGAGTGATAATACTTCATTAATATTTGTTTGCACTAAAATGTAATTTACGTGTATTGCGCTGCAGCGGGACATGATATGTTGCTACTGGCATGATCAATGATGGGAGGTGAAGGCAGCCAATAATATTGCTTCTTTATGCCCTTATGAAATTGGCGTAAATTTTCATTATTTACAGATACTATAAATGTGACGCAGTAAGTATTTCTGTTGGAATACTAATTGCAAGCAGATCGCAAATCAGAAAAGTATATCGAGAACCATTCTTTACATGGAATAATGGTTTGTTTTAGGTAAAGTAACCACATTTATTTAGTAATAAATGTAATTCATTGGCAATTCAAAGAGACTTTTCAGCCTAATTAAAACAGTTACACCCATGTAGTGACTGCTTCTCGGTGTGCTTTTTTTAACTTCTTCTCCAGATATATTTTATTCTGCAACGAAAGTGGAATGTGTAATTGTTCTTCGATATTGTCATGAATTTGCAGTATGCTAGTCATTAACACATTGACATACGCAATGCTGATCTATTTACAAAGCGTTGCATTTATTGGATACCATCTTTGTCTGCCAACAGAAATATTTTCATGGAACTTTGTTGTTTTGTACATAATGAAGTACATTTTGTGATCAAATGAATTGTGTTATGCATCACGAGACCAAGCGTCATTAATTTTCATTTCTGATGTGAATGCATTTAGTGCTGTTTAGCAGTTATTTGCGGTGATATTTTGTTAAAACTTAAGTTTCCGTGTCTATGGCTAGCATTCGCGGTTGCTAGGTTGGTAACGGCAGAGCAACCAATCACGAGTCGCGATGGCACGGCCAATAAGAAAGAGCATTACAATTGCACTGTGTAAACAAATTGAAGTGGTGTATGTAAAAGTTAGAGACGATCAGTCATCATTTTAACTATAACACCATAAATTTGATAGAAGTTCGCTTCTAAAAATGTAACATACGCGCTTTCGCTCGTGCCTTTAAATGCGACATGAAATTTCATTTTGAAGTTTATTAAAAAAATAAAAGACTTACGGGATGCAGACAGATTCACCTTTCACTGCAGTCTCAGAAATATGCCAAATTTACTCGTAATGAAACACGCAACCTTATTGGTCGGCATAACTCGACTTCTGATTGGTCACTCTGCCATTACCAACCTAGCGACCATGAACGCTAGCCATAGATGCGTAAACTTAAGTTTAAGCAAGATTTCACTACTAAGTGAAAGAACACTTACCCTTCTTGGGTACAAAAAATTGAGAAACATTCATAACATTAAGGAAATGTAAATTTTTATGTTTCATTATGTCAGTTGTAACTTGGACTAGTGATGCATAACACCATGCAAATGTACAGTAGTTTATGTGCATTGGCCTGCTGCTTGATGTGTTATATTGGTAGTGGCGCATTGAATGACAGGAGTTGAAGGTATCCAATAAATCCAACGCTTTGTAAATAGATCAGCATTGCGTATGTCAATGTGTTAATGACTAGCATACTGCAAATTCATGACAATATCGAAGAACAATTACACATTCCACTTTCGTTGCAGAATAAAATATATCTGGAGAAGAAGTTAAAAAAAGCACACCGAGAAGCAGTCACTACATGGGTGTAACTGTTTTAATTAGGCTGAAAAGTCTCTTTGAATTGCCAATGAATTGAAGTTATTACCGAATAAATGTGGTTACTTTACCGTAAACAAACCATTATTCCATGTAAAGAATGGTTCTCGATATACTTTTCTGATTTGCGATCTGCTTGCAATTAGTATTTCAACAGAAATAATTACTGCTTCACATTTATAATATCTGTAAATAATGAAAATTTACGCCAATTTCATAAGGGCATAAAGAAGCAATATTATTGGCTGCCTTCACCTCCCATCATTGATCATGCCAGTAAAAAAAATATCATGTCCAGCTGCAGCGCAATACACGTAAATTACATTTTAGGGCAAACAAATATTAATGAAGTATTATCACTCACCAGGAGAAGCAGACAAACGGCACATTTCTTCTTATGAAATCTTCTGTCCTTCCAAATAGTCCTCATAAAATTAAAAATTAATACAAATTACACTGCACTGTAAGTACATGTTAAATATAGAGTTGTATATTGTTGTTGTTGGCAGTATATGCAACACTAAATAATGATAACTGTTATATAGCTGACACGGCTTAATTTCAGAATAGCCAACAGATGTGTAGTTCAGACTGAACCAATGTTGGCAACAGCAGTTTCTTCCCGGGAATTTTGTTAGCCAGTTGGTTGATAGTATGACTGTTATGTTAAACGAAAATTATTGATTTATTGACCAGACAATGTTAAATCGAGAACTTGGCAGCCATAGAGCAGGAATAGCATTAATTAATTTCCCCAAATAAGATGCAAATTCCGAATGCTATGATAAAAGAGAATTATTTATTGACATGACAACTTAGCTACATTGCTTGTTTAATATGAACAGAAAATGGCTGCCACTGACTATAATTTCATTGACTATTTGAAACTTCCTGCGATTGGTCGCCTTCATTCCCGCAAGTTCACGACTGTTGCCAACATTCCACACAACGCATTTGTCGGCTATTCTGGAATTTTACCACTGACACTATTGAAGACTTTTCAGTTTGTGAACACCCTAAATTTATATTCACGAGCCGCCACTGATTATATCAATTCTACCGATGAGTAGTTATTATATTTCAATTGTTTCCACAATTCGGAATAGTAATTTTCAAAAGAAATGCTACAATGAGTTAAACTGTAATGAATCTCAACATGTACTCTATCATAACTATTGTATAGCTTCTATTTTCTGATTTAAACACCAATCTGAAGCTCCACAAACTGCTAGAGTATGGAACACTGACACTTCTGAACTCGGGCATGCCCAGTACTCTGTTCCTGGACTTTAAATTATTCAGCCCAGGCAATCTTTTTGCTTCTTATTGTATACTCCTTTCTGCATTGAGCTCAGTGATGTAAATTATTGATGTGTCATTAAGATTTTGTATAAGTGACATTACCTATACTAATTTGTATGTGCTGCATGTTGTGCATTCACTGAATGAGTCTGGTACTCAACCCTCTCTGCTAACTGACTCAAGACTGCCACTTCAATAGGTCTGATTATTGGAGAGTGAAATACATACATCCGCTTCATAATACTGCTTAAGTCTAAAGAACGGGTGGAATGAATTTAACTGTTACATGTGTCCAATTATCTGACTGTTCACTGTGACTTATGTTGCAAAAAATGCTCTAAAGAGTGGAAAAACTGAATTTAACAGTTCCACAAGAAATCTTGGTATTTATTTCCCTGTCTAATTACCTGATCTTTGAAATTAAAAAATGATGATTGCTTACAACTCACTGTCCCTAACTTCCTGAACTCAAATTATTGTTATTTAGAATGTGGGCCATGGGAGTAGGTGCTATAGTTCTCTTTGACCAGTAATGCCACAATATTCTTCAGCTTCTTGTCTATACATAACACAATTTAATTTCAAATCCAAGCCAAATCCTGGAATGATAAAGGTCTGTGCTTCCCACCGAAGAAACAAGGAAGCCAGAAAGAAGTTAAACATTACCTGGAGAGGACAACAACTGTGTCACAATGATACTCCAAAAATACTTTGGAGTAAAGTTGGACCAAAGTCTCACATTCAAAGATTACTGCCAGGAAACCAAGTTGAAAGTATCTGCCCAGAACAGCATCATAAGTAAACTCAATGACTCCACCTGGGGATCACAACCAAGTGTGCTCTGCACATCTGTCCTGGCACTGTGCTTCTCTGTAGCGGAATATGCAGACAAGTCTGGCAAACCTCAACACATGTCAGAGAGGTGGATATGGCACTAAATGAGACTGGACCCATACTGACTGACTGCCTTTGACTAACTCTTGTCAGAAAAATCTATGAAATTATGGGCATATTGCCTCCAGACATAAGCAGAAGAACAACTCCAGAATCAGGAAAAAATAAACAGGAAACCTATCACAGATACTCCCGTTTTTGACATGAGCCACAAAAACCTAGGCTTAAGTCAAGAGGGAGCTTTATGAACACAACATCAACTGCAATGAGACCTGGAACTCTGAGAACAGAGTTTTTGCAGAATTTGTCAAATGAAAGGACTGAGAGAACATCAAAGAGGAACCTGCTGAAGGATTTCTTCTGCAGTAAGCAACATGGAAGGCACTAAACAGAGTGAGGACAGGAGTGTCACACTGCAAGACGAACCTGAGAAAGTGGACTTCACAAAGAAAGATCAGCTCCTGAGTTTGGCGATGTGCAGGACCCACATCATCTCCTAGTCTGCAGAAACCTGCCCAACCCCCGCACCACAGAGGACCTACACGCAGCAAATGATGTGGCTACTAAGACAGCGGAATTTTGGAGCTTGCGTCCATTTAGCAGAAACTAGCAGTGCCCTGCAGAATTAGTTAGCTCTTTCTATATTTTGTGTTTCTAGTTTGTAATTTGTTTATTTTAATTGTATATTTATCGAAGTTTGCATTTCTGGATTGTAATTTGTTCACTATAATTGTGTATTTCTTGAATCTTGTATTTATAGATTGTAATTTATTTACTGTAACTGTATATTTATTTATTGAAAGATATGACATGTAAAATAAATAAATAATTTCAATCCTGTTCCAAAATTTAACTTTAAATTTGCTTGATTCTCTCACAAAGGCTGCATTAATTTTTATTTTTGGAATATGCATACCAACAATTTTCTTCTTTTTTTTTTTTTTTTTAAGATACATGGGATGACCAAGAAGATTCAATTCGATGTCACCAAATGCCTCCAAACAGTACCTGTGTGTGTTCTTGGCTGCCATCAGACAAACAGTAGTAGTCATTCATTTGAGATTTAAGTTTATGTATGAGGCAAAAACTGGAGGGGGGGGGGGTGTCAGTTCCATGCACAATGTTTCATTCTACCACAAGTGACTTAATAGAGGAGAAAAGGTAAGAAGATATATAATTCAGTGACATCAGTGTATCATTACATTTTCAGTCCACAGTATCAAAAAGCCCTCTCCTCAACATAATCAATGCTGTTTCTTTATCAAACTTCCCTTTGTGATTTACAGTCAGTTGTCTGTGTGAAAGTGTTAGCATCTGTTGCACTATGATGGGAAAAAGGTGCTTATGAGACTGCCATACCTGAATCAATTGAAAATGATTTCTGAGTCGAGCTTCAGCTATGATGAATCAAAAAACCGACAAGATTTCCGACTTTTTTAGTTTTTATTTCCTAATTTCTCTGAAAGTAATCATTTAATAAAAAAAGTCAAGGTTAAAAAAGAAAAACATTTAAATCATTGTTGTTGTTGTTGATTTTGTAGCTACGTCATCAGTTCCTAGCTAAGAGTCCACTGTCAAGAGCATAAAAAATAAAAAAAAAAATAAACACCACCTCATAAAAGAGACAAGCTGACAATGAACAAGTCACTGAAAAAACAAAACAAAGACACACAAAAGGTAAAACAAAGTCATGAACTCAACTAAAACTGGACAGCAGAGTACCATGGCTGGCTGATCACAAAGATAAAACAGGATGAGCCAGTCATACTGTACACACTAAAAACCTCTGGGTATTGCAAATAAGGACCTTAAAAAGTCTTTAAAAGCACTGGATAGGTGGGGACCTGAGGTATCCGGCTATAGCACCCACAACTAAATTGATTTGTAAAATCCAGCTGTGCAAATAAAACTGAAAACGGAATTAGCCGTGGAGGCATCATCGCCTAAAACTAAGGGTAGCGCATCTGCTAGGTTAAAAGACTGCCGGAAGGTGGCTAAACTGGGCAGTCCATTAGAAGATGGACTACTGTCAGGGATGCTCCACACCGACATACAGGCGGGGCCTCATGGTGAAGGAGATGGCCGTGGGTCAGCCAGGTATGCCCAATAATGAGGCGACAGAGGACAACCGAATCTCGGTGGATCAGCCGTAATGAAGATTTCCACAGAGCTGTGGACAGCTTCACTGCCCGAAGCTTATTTGATGCATTCGCCATAGCCCACTCAGTGCTCCAAGCCTCGTGCACCTTCTTGTGCATTACGAACTTTAGGAACCATTCTGTGATGACAATGGTTAAAGGTGGTGCTGTGGTCCCTGTTTGGTCAACTGGTCAACATGTCCATTCCCCGGGTTACCAATGTGGCCAGGGCTCCACAGGAAGTCCATAGAGCGACCAGATTTGCCAAGAGAGTAAGCAGTGTTCTGGATGGACTGCACTAATGGGTGATGAGGGTAAATCACCTGTAAGCCACTCAGGGAGTCACTACAGATGACAAATGACCCCCTGGGGTAGGCTCTGAGATGTTCTAGAGCCTTTAGGATGGCGGCCAGCTCTGCAGTAAAGACACTACTTTCACAGGGTAATGAATGCTGTTCAACATAGTTGCCATGGAGTCATGCATACCCAGCACGACCATCTGCTAGGGACCCATCACTATAAATGGCTTCAGCGCCATGGAAACAGTCCAAGAGATGCAGGAACTGGCGATGGAATTGTGTCGGAGAAACGGAGTCCTTCAATGCACGGGTCAGGTCTAGACAAAGCTGCAAACGGGAATTGGACCAAGGAGGTGTTTGAAAGGAATATTGGAAGGTGGCAGGGAGTGGATGGGATTCAAGGGACGAAAGGATAGATCAAACACAGACTGACATTGGATATCCCGACTGGGCCATTGTGGAGGGATAGGAAGTGCAGCGCCTGGGAAAAGAAGCCGGTGGTTCAGATGGTGAGGTAAGGCCTGAACATGGACAACATATGAAGCCAGCAGGTGTTGCTGGCAGAACCGCAGGGGACGAACCCCAGCTTCAACTAGGAGGCTTGTCACAGGGCTCATGCAAAAAGCCCCTGTCGCCACACGAACACCACAATGTAAAATTGGGTCTAATGCCTGCAGTGCTAAAGGTGCGACTGAATCATATACTATGCAGCCATAATCTAGGCGCGACTGAATGAGCGCCTTATAAAGTTACAGGAGCGTTGGCTCCCCAAACAATATGGCAGAGACAGTGCAGTACATTGAGGTGTCGCCAGCAGTTTTGTTTGAGCTGGCGAAGGTGTGGCACCTAGGTGAGACGGTCATTGAACAACATACCTAAAAAACAGTGCATCTCTTCGACACGCAGCTGGTCATCAGCCAGATATAGTTCGGGTTCCGGATGTACCGCCCAATGCCGACAGAAATGCATCACCCGGGTTTTCGAAGCAGAAAACTGGGAACCGTGGTCAAATGCCTATGACTGCACCTTTCGAATAGCTATCTGCAACTGCCGTTCAGCAACACCAATGCTAGTGGAGCTAAAATATATGCAGAAGTTATCGGCATACAACGAGGTGGAAATCGATGACCCCACAGCAGCAGCAAGACCATTAATAGCGACTAAAAATAAAGGGACACTAAGAACAGAACCCTGTGGGTCACCGTTTTCTTGATAGTGAGGGGAGCTGAGACAGGAACCAACACGTACATGAAAAGAACGTACCACTAGAAAGTTCTGTATGAATACAGGAAGTGGACCCTGTAAGCCCCAGTCGTACAGCATAGAGTCGTAGACAGTATATGGTGGTGCCAGGTGGTGTAGTACACTTTCCACAGGTCAAAGAAGACAGCAACCAGATGTTCGCGGCGTGTAAAGGCTGTATGAATGGCCGACTCCAGTGACACGAGATTATAGATAGCAGAGAGGCCATGACGGAACCCACCTTGTTGTGGGACCAGGAGTCCTTGGGACAGGAATACACCCTCAACCCAGAGATGATTAAGCAAGGAGAGAAGTTGGAGCTTAGAGTCCGCTGATAGGTGTCGGAGGAACTGACTGTGAATTGCGGTTGTGTCCAGGGGACTTGGCAAGGTGTGCAGTTTGGGCACTTTCAAACTCCCACTCACTGAAAGGGATGTTGTATACTTCCTGGTGTCGCGTACGAAAAGATATCAGTTTTCCCACTGTGCACTGTTTAAGGGCCTGGAAGTCTGCACAATACGCAGTGGTCTCTGAGGTGCGAGCATAGTGGTGTGCCAAATGCTCAACTATGGTGAGAGGGTCAGTACAAGCAGTACTCTGAATGCCTAGGCATGGAATTCCCACTGATGGCGGTGCCCAAAGAGGTGTCGAACTTGCAACCATACCTGTGAAGCAGATGCATAGGATCCAATGGAGGTGACATAACACTCCCAGGAGATCCTTTTGCTTTGCTGGATCAATCACCATGCCCGTATTGGAGACACTTAAATGTGCTAAGATTATCAATGGAAGGGTGGCGTCGGTGGCAAACGCTACAGCGCTGACATTTCCGGATGGCCTCAGCAATCTCTGGTGTCCACCAGGGCACTGAATTACAGTGGAGTGATCCACATGAGGTGGGAATGGTTTTCTCAGCAGTAGAAACGATGGTATCTGTGGCCTGCTACACAGCGGCATCAATATCAGCCAGAAAAGGAGAGGTAAGCACAGCAGCTATGGAATAAGCTGGCCAGTCAGCCCTGGAAGGACAAGCGAGGCAGATGGTCAGCAGGCGGTCACTGTGTGAGCGACAGACAGATAGGAATGTGGTTGTTGCCACACAGGTCATTGTGGACCCTCTAAGTGAGATGTGGAAGTAGGCTTGGGCTGCAGAATGTTCCATGTGCAATGCTAAAGTGTGTAGCAGCACCAGTGTTGAGGAGGCAGACGTTCAGCTGCGTTAGTGGAGTATCAACATTTCTACCCCGTGCTGAGGTCTGTGTGCCACCCCACAAAGTGTGGGGGGCATTGAAATCCCCCAAAAGAAGGGAGGGTGGGGGAAGTTGGGCAACCAAGGCAGTGAGGTCTACAGGAGAGCTATCCTCATCTGGCAGGAGGTAGATAGAAGAAATTTTAACATCTTGCACTGCCCGGAGCCGAACAGGAACTGCCTCTAGAGGTGTTTGAAGAGGCACAGTAGCGCTCAGGACAGTGGCCAGGACATAGACACAGACATAGATGGAATGATTTTTGAAATAGCCCCAGTAGCCTCAAAGGGCAGGGGACCGCATCACTGGAAACCAGGTTTCCTGAAGAGTGATACAGAAAGCAGGTGTTTGGTGTAGAATTTGTCATAGCTCAGCCAGGTGGGGGGGGGGGGGGGGAAGCTGCCACATTTCCACTGGAGGATGATGTTTTCTCCAGGCTGTAACACCATAATGATTAAAGGAAGTGGATCACTCCATTGGATCGTCTGCTACCATGTGCTCTGAATCCACAGAACCAGAGAGCTTATTGTCTGGTGACTTAGTAAGTGTGAGATCCTCAGGAGATGCAAGGATCTCAACTTCATCCTCTGAAGAAGAGGATGTGGGTGGTTGTGGCTTTGAAGTCACCGAACATTGTGTTTTCTTGTTTGTTGTTTTCTTCTTTTCCTCTCGCTGGCCCTTTGGTTTGCAAGGCCGCTCAGAAGTGGCATCCGGGATGGAGGAAGAGTAGGAGGCTCTTCCACTGGCAGGTTGTAGATCCTTAAGCCTGCAGCCAGGATCCTCTGGAACATTCCGAGTAGCTGCGGAAGAAGGTGGTCTCAAGGGACTCTTTCCATGTGAGAGGGGCCAGAGAAGGCTTCTCCTTCTCTCACTTAGAGGTGGGAACTGGAGTCCAGATGTTTTAGCAGGTGATGCTCCCACAGTGAAAAGAGTGGGAGCCACCGAAGAGGAAGTGCCTCCAGCTGTTAAGGGGACAGGGTCAGTTTATTGGGCCTGGGGGCCCACTAGCGTTGATTGGATGGATTGAACAGTAGGCACGGTTGATGACAACGGTGAGGCTGCCGTGGCATAGCTAGTAACCAGGCACACAGGATGGAGCTTCTGATATTTTCTCTTTGCCTCGGAGTAAGTCAGTCGATCTCTGGTTTTGTACTCCATGGTTTTTCATTCTTGCTGTGAAATCGTACACATTTGTGAGCAAGGGGAGTGATCCTGTCAGCAGTTGACACATACTGAAGGGGGCGTGCAAGGGACGTTCGTATGAACTGCACATCCGCACTCCCAACATGTAGGGCTGGCATCACATCGGGAGCTCATATGGTCAAACCTCCAGCACTTAAAACAGCGCATAGGGGGATGGACATAGGGCTTTACATCGCACTGGTAGATCATCATCTTGACTTTCTCAGGCAATGAATTGCCCTCGAAAGCCAAGATGAAGGCACAGGTGGTGAACCTGTTGTCCTTCGGACCCCTATGGACTCGCTGAATGAAATGTACTCCCTGTCATTCTAGGTTGGCATGCAATTCGTCATCTGACTGCAGCAACAGGTCTTTATGAAAGATGATACCCTGTACCATACTTAAGGTCTTGTGCAGCATGATGGTAACGGAAACATCACCCAGCTTGTCACAGGCAAGCAATGTCCATGACTGGGCTGGGGATGACGTCATTATTAACACTGACCCTGACCGCATCTTCGACATCCCTTCCACCTCTCCATACTTGTCCTCCAAGTTTTCAACAAAAAATAACGACTTCGTTGTCTTAAAAGATTCCACATCTGTGCAGCTACATACCAGATGTTTAGGGGCATAATGCTCACTCTGATGTCAGGCCCTACCATTGTGTGGCCAGGATAGGAAACGTTTTTGGATCGTATTCTGCGGCATTGTATTTGGTTTGACCTCTCTTAGAGACACCGGTTATATGTGCAGCAACATTATGGGATCTTTTCATGGTGCTCCCACGAGCAGCTAGGGTTCTAAAGGTCCACCCAGGCATAACCCCGCTTGCCTGGGTAAGGCTTTTACAACTGAGGCACAGCAGGTTCCTCAGAGGTTGCTCGCTAGTGACTGTTCAACCTCAACTGCTGTGCATCTCCTTGGCATGTAGCACACCTTGAGATTGAGTTTTTTTTATATAGAGGTTGGTACCATCCTTGCAACCCAGGCGATTAAGCCAAGATCCCCAGAATCCGAAACGTACAATGGTCCACCATCGAAAATCGGGTAATTACCCTCCAATTCGCAACACTGCTGCTGACAGACATGGAAATAGATAATCACATTCACACAACTTAAATTTTCGGCTGTGAGCTTCATCGGAAAAAGAAACACACATGCTCACGCAACCACTCAGACAACTATAGAAGGGGGGAAAAAAAAAAAAAAAAAAAAAAAAAAAAAAAAAAAAAAAAAAAAAAAATCACGTCTCGCCACACCAGCAACACAAGCACCTAGTTGCTTATCATTAGATGCAAAATGAAAATAAATATAGTGAGTAATGAATTTCAATTTACTGTCAATAAAATTCTTCTGGGCACAAGATTAGATTAATACTTGTTCCATAGATCATGAATACAAACCTTAATAATGATGTGGAACTAGTCAGGTTAATAAAATGTGCCTGTAAAATATATTGCATTACACAAAATATTACATGACACAAATATGTTTTATTATTATTTTTTATTATATTATTATTATTATTATTATTATTTAGATTTGCTAATTTTTATTCATCCAATGAGTAGGAGTTTTCATTCAGAAAGTCTTCTAATTTATTTTGAAATGCTAGTTGGCTATCTGTCAGGCTTTTGACGATGTTTGGTAGGTGACTGAAGACATTTGTGTCAGCATAATTCACCCCTTTCTGTGCCAAAGTCAGATTTAACCCTGCGAAGTGAAGATCATCTTTTCCTGCTGTTATAGCTATGCACACTGCTATTACTTTTGCACTGGATTGAATTATTAACAACAACTTTCATTAGTGAATATATATACTGTGAATATGTCTGCAGGATGATCTTGTGTGGGCTCCAGAAATTATTCTGATTAGATACTTTTGGGCAATATTTTTTTTTATTGAATGATGAATTACCCCAGAATATGATGCCATATGAAAGCAGTGAATGAAAACAGAAATAGTAAGCTACTTTACTGAGATTCTAATCACCGAAATTCATCAGTGCACACACCTAGCACCATGCAGCAGTATACCAAAATCAGACCTTTTTGGCCACTGTTGCAAGTGATCTTCTGGGTATTTACAATTTCGGTTTATCTGTGAATCTATGTCCCTGGCAAACTATAACTATATTGTGCTTATAAAAATAGTGCTCTCTAAAGAAGAGCAAAGAAAGAAGAAACGGGGAGGGGGACAGTTATAAGTAATCACCTTGTTATATGACAACTATGTGTGTAAAAAAATCCCAGTTACCGTATTTCCATCTGGTTGTATGGCACATATAGTAAACAGATATGCATGGTCCAGTTATTTGTAAATAACTGTGTGTAAAAATGCTGGATAAACTACTACATACTTACAATAACAAACTTTGTACTGACACATATTTAACTTGTTCCTGGTTGGTTGGTTAATTGTTTTATGGGACAAAACTGGAAAGGTCATCAGTCCCCAATTCCATCACTGGGCAGCACACATGGAAAAAATCCCAGAGTTTAAAATGGCAAAGGGGAGGAATATCCCACTGAGTCAGTAAAAGGACAATGACACAGAACAATGAAAACAATGGAATGAAATGAAACAAAAAATGAGGTTGATCAAACCATGAGATTAAACAGAGGAAGGGTCAACCATGCGGTAACACAAGGAAACCTCCAATCAGAGGACACAAGGCAAGAGGAACATAGACAATGGACTCGTGAATCTTCACAGAACAATAAAAAAAACCCGGCACGAATATAGCTTAAAACTGAATCAGTCATTGTGGCATTGTCACATAAAACATCTGATAAAACTGCAAGAAAATTAAAACTCCACTGCAAGGTGGCTAATATAAGGCAGTCCAACAAGATGTGGGCTACTGTCATGCAGGAGCCACAGTGACGTGTCAGAATCAGAATTTTATTGTCTCATAACATACAAGTTAAATCATTGATTAGTGTACAGGAGACTTGTCAGTTTAACATAATATATATACATACAACGTAGTTATAAAATCGCAGTACATAATTATATGTTTTTATCCTGTTCAAATACTCAGCTTATCATTTAAGAATTCATCATTTGAATAATAGCATTTTTGTACCAGAGTGCTGTATAATTTTCTCTTCATTGATTCAGTTTCAACCTTACATATTTTCATTCCAATATATTGTGGAGCCTGGGCATATAGAGTTAGTCTGTGTCTAGGAAGCATGAAACTCACTATTTCTTGTTTCGTAACTGTGCTGGAAGTTATTATGAAGAAAGAGTTCTGGATTATTATTTATTTCAAATAAGTACAATGAACAAACACTTAGTATATTTATATCTCTCAATAATAGCCAACTGGATGCGCTTGGTCTTGTTTGTCTTTGGCTTTCTCTTGTCCCTAGAGGGCTTCGCTGGTGGGGATGGCTTTTCAGACTGTCGCGGGAACTGTGGAAGAGCGAGAAACCCTGCATCCAGCAGCCTATGGTGTCACCTGCCGCTGGGTAGCGTCAATATCAAAACTGGTGAAACCCTGGGAAGGGAGTGTCCCAAGAGACCCCTTCCAAAGGAGGGAAGCCGGTGAAGGTTGGTGTTTCTCTGACAGAGGCACAGTGGGTGCTCCCGAAGCAGTCATCTTGGGAGCAGCAGAAGGAAGAGAGCCCCAAACCACTGTGGGAAAAGGCATAGGTTGGTGGCCCTGGGGGCGCACAGGAAAGGATGTAGTGGGGAATACAGTCATCGCCAGAGAGGGTGGCAACAACACGATTGCTGCAAAAGAGGTGGTCATTTTTACCAGGTGTAGTTGCTCAAATTTCTTCTTTGTCTCAGTATATGTCAACCAGTCCAGGGTCTTATACTGAATTAGTTTAGAATTCCCAATGAAGAATGGTGCACTCCAATAAACAGGAACGATAGTCCTGGCCACAATCCTTACAGATTGGAGGGAGTGTACATGGAGTGTCCTGATGTACTGGACGCTCACAGTTGCTGGAATTACACCGAGAGGACATGTGGCCAAATTTTACAGCATTTGAATCACCTCATAGGGGGAGGAACATATGGTTTCACATCACAATGGTAAACCACCACCTTGACCTTTTTCAGGCAATGCATCACATTCAAAGGCCAAGGTGAAGGCCCCGGTGGCAAGCCTGTCATCCTTTGCACCGGATGTAGTGAAAACCTTTCTGTTCGAGGTTGGCACGTAGCTCGTCTTCAGTTTGGAGCAGCAAATCCTGATGGAAAATAATACCCTGGACCAATTTCAGAGACTTATGCAGGGTAATAGTCACTGCAGTGTCACCCAGCTTGTCACAGGCGAGTAACTCCCATGGCTGGGCAGGGAATACTGTGTGGATCAACACAGAACCATTGCACATTTTCAAGAGTGACTCCACTTCCCCAAATTTATCCTCAAGATGATCCACAAAAAAAAAAAAAAAAAAAAAAAAAAAAAAATAATAATAATAATAAAAAAAAATAAAAATTGAGGCTTGGTTGCTGAGAAACAGTCCCCATCAGTCCTGCTACACATTTGATATCTTGGAGCATATGGTTCAGCATAGTTTATGGCCCTGTGTTCCTCCTACAGTATGGCCACGGATGGAAATGATTGGGGGCCATAATCTGAAGCATTAAACTTTCATCTCTGAAACGGCAATTCTATATTCACCAATGTAGCCCGACTTATATCTCTTCATTGCAAGTCATCTGTCCTCATGCCAATCAAACTGATCAGTGATTCTCCTCACAGGTGTCACCTAGCTGGATCAAGCTTCACCTGGCAGGATGACCGTTGCTGGGAGTCCTGATGCCTCACCAAGATGAGCATCTTTCCCTTGGCATTCATGAGGTGGTCTGAGCTCTGGCATCAGTAGTGTTATCGCTGTGTAGTCGGGGGGGGGGGGGGGGGGGGGGCTACAACCAGAAGGGTACATGGTGTCCCCACCACAACAGACTGGCTTCCATGCTGGATTTTGGGTGTTATGCTAAGGGTGCATGAAATGTCAGTGCACAATGGACACCACTCGAGCATCTTGACCCATGCTCTCACCCAGAAGTTACGGCTGCGGTTACAAGCCCATTCCATAGAGGGTGCCTATGTAGTAACTGCACAGTAAATATATGGTGCACTATGTAAGGAGTCCTTCCCCAAATGGCTCACACTGCCGAAGAATTTAGAAATTGTTGATGTCAAACAACAGGGTGGGGGGTGTTTGAAATGTACGGCGTGTATAAGAAAAATAAAAGATGATTTAGGTAGGGTTGGTGTTTAACTTTGTCTAATTTTTAGAATTTCGAGAGGTAGCTGTTGGTTCTCCTTGCTTTCGCCCATAGGGGTGGGGGGGACATCCCTACCTATTCTCTACTTGCTTTTCTTATAATTGAACCTCCTTATCTTACTATTGATACTGGACCTGTTTTTAGTTGTAACATTAATATGGAACATGTGAGGTACGTAGTTGCTTCTACTGCTCTGCGCAGGATGCACCAGTTCTAAAAGTTATTTTACCAACCTGTCTTCTTGCATAATTTTCCCAGTGCAGAAAACAGTATTCAGGTCATTGGTTCTTGCTCTTGAGGCTGTAATTGGCTAGGAACTAGTTTGTGTAATTTTCTATTAAATTATGAGTCAAAGATGATGGGATGACAGCTAATTTATTAGTCATAACTGCAGAAAATTAGCCAACTGCACATGATTAACTGCATTGTTCCTTGTCTCTGGATTAAAGTTCATAAATATTACATGAAACAATCTATTGTGACTGTACACTATCACCAAATCTGAACTATTACATGTTCACCCTCTGAACACCAGATCTCTACTGTACATGTTCACAATCTGGACACCTGATCTGAACTGAATTTCAGCAGCACAACCCACATTGGCTTCTCTAGCTGTGGCTGGTGCCAAAACATGGCCGACACATCGTCTGCCTTTTTGTAGTATTTTGTTTTCATTTACAATTGATTTTTATACATTTTAGTTTATTATAACATAGCTTAACACGTTCGCTGTGGTCACCAGTGTGGGCCGCTAAGGCTCTACACGGACACCTGTAAGCAAATGTGCACCGAGAGCTAAAATCAGACCCCTGCGAAACCTGTAATATTAAAAGCAAGTATAACTTCTGCAAAAGAGGTGGTGCTAAGCTGCATGCCAATTATGTGATAAATGCTGTAAGCTCTCCGACTTATAAGTGTCATATGCATTTATTGCAAACAATTCTAAGAACGCCTCTGATTTATTTTTTTTATTGCAAACTGGGAAGAAAATTAAATTCAAACAAGTGATAAATCCACTTCATTGACAAAGAATTATACTGAAAACACCAAAAGGTTTATCAAATGGAGAAAAACAAACACATCTCATCTGCAATGTGGTGCTATGGAAACCTAATCCCAAATAACAAATTTGCAAGATGTATAGGCGATGTTTTTAAAGCAAACCACGAAAGATGAAAACATACAACTGCAGACAGGAAAATGTTATGTGATGTTTTTTTGGTGGCCTGTACTAACACAAGTGCACAGTCAAACTAACTAAACTGAGTACTCAGCTAGCATGCTACTTGTAAGCGTCGGAAGCTCTTGCATGTTGATCGCGTAAATGCTTATAAGCGTCAGCCGCAGCGAACGTTTTAACATTGAGGGGTTCCCTACTCAGAATTTTACCTGTGTTCTTCAATTAATTTATTACATATTAATTGAAATATGAACGTGTTTTGGCAGGAAACCGCCTTTTACATTAGCCAATCAGTGTGAAAGGTACAGGCAACTAACTCTACATTCCTTCCCACAGGAAGCAAATCTGCTGGTAACACCTGTTATGCTTCTCATACTACCTGTACAATCTGTCGGTTACTGGTTGTAGCCTGCTGTATGGAAGCGATTCTCAAATCTGAATATTATGGGCAGAAATACTACAAACATAATGGCCAAAACAGGCGGAAACTCCTTTAGTCGCCTCTTATGACAGGCAGGAATACCACGAGCCTATTCTTACCCACAAACCCTAAGGGGGAGAACTTGTTCCATTTTATGTGATTACACTACTGACATTTGACCCATATGTGGTGCATAAGAATAAATTTCATGTGAAACCTTGACTGTTCCCAGTGTAATGAATTTTCAAACAACTTACGGGTATGCTACCAGCTGACATCATGAACCACTGTCAATATTTTGACAGGAACACGCCCTGCCGTTCTCAAGGCACAACTGCCAATGGCATAAGTTGTTTGAAAATAAATTCCTTTCTATCCTGAAACTAAATGAAATACTGAAAACACATACTTATGCTGTACACTTTCATGCTACTTCCATTGAACTAGTAACAGAAGCTTGGTGTATTTGATTTTTTTATTGCTCTACTCAATGTCTCATCACATAATTAAGAAGCCTTATTTCTGTTGATATAATTTTTTGTTGTTTTTGGATTCAGTCCGCAGACTGGTTTGATGCAACTCTCCATGCTAACCTGTCCTGCGCAAGCTTTTCCATCTGAGAATAAGAATGGCAACCTACATATTTTTGAGTCTACTTCCTGTATTCATCCCTCAGTTTCCTACAACTTTCACCCCTTCCCACACATTTGCTTCTAATGCCACGATGAAGATTCCTTGATGTCTCAGAATGTGAACCACCCAGCTATCCCTTCTCTTACTTAGGGTATGCCAGAAACTCCTTTTCTCCCCAATTCTGTTGAGTACTTCCTCATTAGTTAGGTGATCTACCCATCTAATTTTCAACATTCATATTAGTGCCACATTGCAAAAGCTCTCTTTTTGACTGAACCCCTTATCATCAAAGAACCCCTTATCATCCCTGTTTCACTCCCATGTAATACAACACTCCACACAAATGTTTTCAGAAAGGAGTTCTTAACATTTAAATGAATATTAGATATAAAGAAAGTTTGCTTCTTCAGAAACGTTTTTCTTCTCATAGCCATTCTGAAACGAGGGATGGGATCCAGAGACAGAAATCCCTCACAATGACCTAACCATTAAAAATCCTGTCTCTGCTTCCCATCCCCCCTATTAAACTGACCTTCACCTTTTCAGATTCCATGAATCCTTGTCCCAAACACACCTAGAACTAAAAAAAACACAATGGCACAGGCATCCATGAACCATCTCTGCTCCCTCCAAAATATACTGCTAATGTGCAATCTCCAATACATAAATCCCATATCCCAAATTGAATCCCTTGCACTCCAGCAGTTGGAAGAGCATTCCAGACACCACCTTCATAAATAATCCAGCCTGCCGACATCCTACTGCCGCCATGGTGCACCAATAGCCAACCCCTATCTCAAAGTGTTCCTTCCTGTGAATCCCTCCTAGCACCCAGACCTTGCCTTGCAGACTTTCTCCGCTTGCCACATCCGCCAAAACTCCCCACCAACAGTCCACAATACCCAAAGCCTAAACAATCCCAGAATACTGTTCTTAACCATTCTGCCAAAACCCTCAATCCCACAGAAATTTCAGTCCTATCTACAGGTCTAACCTTCAGTCCCACACCAAAATTCAACAACATTGGACTTCTCAAAGACCACCTCTCCTTCTGCTGAAAAACTACTTTGCCACCTATCCCTCCAATCAACACTAATTTGATTTCAACATTGAACCCTGCCTCTCTCAATCCATACCACCATCCAACCCAACTAAACACCCACTGGTCATCTTACAGGAATCCCTCACATCCAACTTGGCACCACCATCCTTACCCAAGTCCCTTCCTAAGAATACCAACCTTTCAGCAGAAGAAAGGGCAGTCTTACACAACCTCAAAACAGATCTAAACCTAATCATCCTCCCCTCCCCCCCCTGCAGACAAGGGTTCTACCACTGTTGTGATGAATCACAGTGGTTATGTGACATAAGGCCTATGTCAATTGTCTGATTCCTCCAGCTAAAAGTTGTGCTAGAATGACCCATCCAAAAAGTTCATAATGAGCTACGATCCCTGCTAAAATCTTATGGACCATCCCAGAATCTCTCCCCTGAATCCATCTCTCTCCTCAGTCCAACAACGCACCACACACCTACATTTTACATGCTTCCAAAAATCCATAAACCTAACAACCCTAGACATCCAATTGTGGCTGGTTACTGAGCTCCCAGAGAAAGTAATGATCAAATGTTTGTAAATTTATTGGACTCAATTGTTGGATTATCAGTCTGTAGCTCACAGACTAATTAAAATAACCTAAGGACAACACAAACACCCATGCCCAAGGGGAGAATTCAAACTCCCGATGGCACCTCGTGCACCACAGCACGGTGCCCCAGAGTGCACACCTAATACGCCGCGGCCACACAAAGAATTTCAGCTTTTGTTGATCAGCACCTTCAATTGATTGTTCAAAATCTATCCTCCAATATCCAATATACCAACAACTTCCTTCACAGACTCTCCATCACCATCCCTACCATCCCTTTACCTCCTGGATCCTTACTTGTCAATGTTGATGCCACTTTGCTGTACACCAATACCCCATATGCTCATCGTCTTGGAGCTCTTTAACACTACCTTTCTTAACGACCTTCAGACTCCAAGCCTGATATCTCATTCCTTAAAGCGCTTACCAATCACATCCTAACAAACAATTACTTTTCCTTTGAAGGAAAAGTATGCAACTAAATCCATGGCACAGCCACGGGCACCCATACGGCAGCCTCCTATGCCAACGTATTTATGGGCCATCTAGAGGAAACCTTCCTAACCTCTCCCAACACCTGATCTGGTTCAGGTTCATTAATAATATTTTCACAATTTGGACTCAGGACCAGGACACCCTATCCTCATTCCTTCACAACCGCAATTACTTCTCCCCCATCAGTTTCACTTGGTCCTTCTCAAACTGGCAAGTCACCTTCCTGAATGTTAACCTCCACCTCACTGACACCTCCATCCACATTAAACCTACTATTTACCAACTTTGATAGCTTCCATCCATTCCAAATCAAATACTCTCCCATACAGCCTTGCCCCTGTGAATGGTGAATTTGCAGTGATGAGAAGTCCCTCACCCAATATAACGAAGGCTTCCATGAAGGCATTCACAGATGGTCATTACCCTCCTGACCTAGTTCGCAAACGGGTTTTCCATGCCATATTGCCACACACCACCAATCCTCCCTCCAACCCAAATAACTAGTCACAAAGGACACATCCTACTAAAGATCCTTTCAACCCCTCCTAAAGTGGTGTTGCATTGCACATCCAACCTCCACAGCATCCTAGTCCACCCCTATGCCACTCAACTTCAACACCTTACCATTGGGATCATATGCCTCTGCGAAATCTGCCCAATCCAGCCACCCAGCACTTTCAGTACTGTCACAGGCTTCTGCTACCCCATTAGAGGTTGGGCCGCCTGTGAAAGCAGCCATCTGTCAGGATGAATTGCCACCACAAAACTGTGGCAAATGCAAGATGGACCACCCTGAGGCACAGCTTGCAGCTGAACACAGCACTCTGGATTTCAGTGGCTGCTTCACTACTCGAGCCATCTTATCCTCCCCTCCACCACCAGCT
Organism: Locusta migratoria; assembly: GCA_026315105.1. Taxonomy (NCBI): domain Eukaryota; kingdom Metazoa; phylum Arthropoda; class Insecta; order Orthoptera; family Acrididae; genus Locusta; species Locusta migratoria. Next base: position 116,473,217 of record CM048744.1, on the reverse strand, counting down.
CTTCTGAACTGCGCAGAGTTGACCCTGCAACACATTCTATTGTTCCGTAACCATCCTGGCCTCAACTTAAGATACTTTCCGTCTCTACACCCTATGCCTAACATCCTTCCCCATTCATTATCCTGTATCTTTCCAATTCATGTCTTCCTTGCAACTGTGAGGCCCCCTAACAATATCCCTTAATTACTTTTTATTTTTTCCCTCATTTTTTCCTATTTTTACTGCTTCAAATCCTCCCCCCCCCCCCAACTCCACTCCTCTATACCTCCCTTCACTGCATTCATTGCAGCAATTCAAATTCTCACCTATTGTAGCCGTTACAATCCACCATGCAATGCGGAACTTTCTATCCTCACCCTTACCTGGCATCCTTCCCCCTACACTCCCCACCTCACTCAGAGTCTAGATGCTTGTGGCACTGGAGTGGATGGACATGGTGGTTGTGGGTGTGTATAATTGTATGAGTGATTGTGTGTGTTTCTTTTTCTGATGAAGGCCATGGCCGACAATTTAAGATGTGTGAATTTATATTTTTCATGCCCTTCAGCTGCTCATTTAGCCTCTTTACAGCGAGTTGTTCTCTATCCTCCATTATCAATCATTCATGTAAGTATTTTGCAACCATGTGTTATTAACACGTTGCCTGCTGCATGCTTAGTGATGGATGTTTCACCTCCACACCGAGCCAGGCCGGGCATGACTACCAGGGTTAAACCGACACACACTCGTCATTTGAACAGAATGAGGCTTGTGGCTGCTGCCGGCCACAGGGCATCGGGCGTAAGACATTGCCATGTGGCTGCCGGCAGCCACAGCAATCAGTGTGTTAAACTGATAGTTCTCTAATTTTCACATTTGTCTGCATTTGCGTTCTTTAGAATTGGAATTACTATTTTTTCTAAAAGCCCGAGGGTTTCCCCCCCCTAGCTTTCTACAGCATGTCTGCCTAGGTGTACTTGTGTCTGTGTGTGGGAATGTGTGGGTATGTGTGCATTTGTTTACCCTCCATTTTTTCCCCCAAGGTAAGTCTTTCCTCTCCCGGGATTGGAATGGCTCCTTACCCCCTTCCATAAAACCCTCATCATTTCCTTTTCCCTCTCCTTCCCTTCTGCCTGAAGAAGCAACTGGGTTGCGAAAGCTTGCGATTGTGTGTGTGTGTGTGTGTGTGTGTGTGTGTGTGTGTGTGTGTATTCATTTATTTATTTGTGATGCTGTCACACCTGTGCTCCTTCACCTGGTGAGTAATCTTCGTCTGCTGCATGTCCTCTGGGAAAGTTGACAACTGTAGTTTCCCCTTTGCTTTCAGCCATTCATATTAACAGCATATCAAAGCTACTTTAGCTGATGTTATAAAGCCAGAATCATCCAGACTATTGCTCCTGTAACTACTGAAAAGGCTGCTGCCCCTCTTCAGGAACCACACATTTGTCTGGCCTCTCCACACATACCTCTCCACTGCAGTTGCACCTATTATGTGGCTGTGGTTCATGTGGATGCAACTTAGTTTCTTGTAGACAGACTAGAAGCGGGCAGTGCAACCTAAGGACTAGTTTTAACTCCTCCCGATTGGAACGAATGCCGCGAATATTCCATTGAAGGAGCGGCATGATAAAAATGAGAGAAGAAATAAGGATAAAAACCAACTAGCAAGTGGGGTCACCTCGACGGCCGCTGAGGACCGGATTTTGAGGGAGCACTGCTATCGCTGTCTAGGGGCAAAGGGTTGTGGTCCATAGGTTCGACCGACGCGCCTGCCACCTCCCTGAGTTGATCAGGAGGGGCAGTTTCCACTGCCGGTGAAGGGCCGGGTGCCCGGCAGACGGAGCGACCCTGTGAAACAGAAGACGGCCGAGACCGGCAACTGTTTGACGGCGTGACGGATGGGTCACGCCTCAGCGGGGAAGGAGAGGAACTCGCTTTTGTCAGCTCTTCTGGAAGAGTGACGGCGGGAAGAGGCAGTTGACGGTTGGGAAGCCTAAGAACGCAGAAAATCCTCAGAGACAGGTTCCTTTTTCAAGGTCCGGGCATCTTGTTTAGGTGCCCGCGGTTTACTAGAGGTTGAAGACTGTACCTTAGAAGCAGCAGGAGGAAGCGGGGACGTGGAACGGGCAATCTTCGGGCTGGCGGATCGCACAACTGTGTCAGCGAAAGTGAAATCACAAGTCTGGGTACTGGAATCCTTAGTAGGTCGAGTTGAGGTGAGGTGAGGACCTTACTGTATGTACCCGCTGGGAGGACAGTGGGCTATCGACTCGCCAACAACTTTTGAGCGGCAGATGTTGATACCTTCTCCGTAACCCGAATTTGCTGGATTACCTTCTCATCTTTGTATACAGGGCAGTCGCGAGAGGAAGCCGCATGGTCACCGTTGCAGTTTAGGCAGTGAGGGGACGGAGGTGGGCAATCCCCCTCATGGGCGTCCCTACCACAAGTGACACACTTTGCTGCATTTGGGCAATGTTCACGGGTATGGTTGTACCTGTGGCACTGAAAACAGCGCTTTGGGTTAGGTACATAAGGGCGGACAGAGATGACTTCATACCCTGCTTTGACCTTTGACAGGAGGTCAACTCTGTCGAACGTCAAAAACACAGTACGAGTCGGTGTCAGCTGGTTATTGACCTTTTTCATTACCCTATGGACGGCTGTCACACCCTGGCCGGACATATAAAATTGGATGTCTTCATCAGACAACCCGTCAAGGGATCTCGTGAAGACTACCCCCCCGTGACGAGTTGAGTGTGCGATGTGCTTCCACCTTGACAGGAAACGTGTGTAACAGTGTAGTCCGGAGTAGTTTCTGAGCTTGGAAGGCACTGTCCACTTCCAGCAACAATGTGCCATTGCGCTGACGTGAACAGGTTTTAACAGGGCCAGCAATTGCATCTACACCTTTTTGTATAACGAAAGGATTGACAGAATTGAAATCTTTTCCGTCGGTGCGAGAGACAACAAGAAATTTCGGTACATTAGGCAGAGTCTTCTTTTGCTGAGGCGACCCGGTTCTGGGTCAACGTCGCTAAAGAAGAGAAGGAAGTCATCGTGGAAGTGCCCCCCGTGATTACCGGCGTCTCCGATGGCTCGCTCCTTCCTAGTGGGGGCCCCTCTCCGAGGGCTTACCCGCCTTAGGTGATTGTTCACACCTCCCGAGAACTGATGGAGGGACCAATCGGCACGTTTGGAAGGTACCAGCTCAGGTAATCACCCCTCCCTGGGCCTGGCCTTTACCAGGGGGTACGTACGTGCTCTACTTGTCTACCCGGGGCGGGGAATTACGCGTTACCCCGTCACCTGCTACGCATGATAATGCGTCTGTCGGCCTTCAGACACGCACAGGGAGGAAAGAAGAATAGAGGAAGTGAAGAGAAAGAAGGAAAGAAGTGTCTCAAACGCTGAGGCGGAGACTAATGAGGAGGAGGAGAAGGCTACGAGAGTACAAGGAGAGAAAGACAGAAACAAAGGGTAAGAAAGGAAGGAACGAAGGAAGAAAAATGACAAGAACCACCGTAGCTCATGAAATATGCCCGTCTCCGGGCGAAGGCATAAACCGGGAGGGAAAGTGAAGCAGCCTGGGGCAGAAGAAAGGCTGCTCCGGCTCGGGGCCCCGTGCGCGCCACACACGTACCCACAAAAGAACTGTGGGCCCCCTGGGAGGATGAGGGTGGTGTGAAAATTTAACAGCAACTATTAATAATAAGATCTTTCATTGTGTGTATTAAATATCCTTACTATGGAGATTGTCAGTGTAACAAAGTAAGAATAAATTTGAAATTTAAGTTTGCCATGTTGGGTATTAACTTTATATTATACTCCAAATATATTATTTTTACCCTATGACATAAGTAGCCATTCACTCAAGAATCCATTGAATTTCCTGTTTTATGGATAATATAAGGTGAGTAGATGGTTACATTATTTTTTTTTTCTTTTTTCTTTAATTTCAATTATAGTAGTGACATCACGTGTTCAAGATACTCTTTGGGGGTTGGCATCAGTGAAGTTTTCAGCCTGCTTAGGAGCACTATGTTAGCATTTAAAATCATCCTGTATTTAACTATCACTGCTACAGTCTTACCTTCCCATTTATAACAGCACACACCAAGCATTTAGTTAGTATTTTCATTCACTTTCCAGAAACAAGTCAATTTTTGAGTAGCTTTATTTGACTGAGTGCCAGTGAAATGTCCATTTAAATGCCAAAATAACTACAGTGTGTGTATTCATATTGTAAAATATTGCAGTATGTCCTCTTAAAAAAATAATGATAAAATAAAATTACTACCAAATTGAACGGTACCAATCATGAACACACACTTAAATGTTTGTGAAGGTAACCTATAATATAAATTTAAAAAGAAATTTATCTTTAAGAGGTCTTTTAAAAATGCTTTTATATCTCAAACAAAATGCTTGAATTGTTATTTTATAAAGTTCATTGTCTTTATGCATATTTTACAAAATAACCTTACATAAACTTTGTCAAACAATACATTCATTGAAATGCTTTCATATTGTGGGAAAAGGAAAACAACATGGAATAACTTTCTTTACACGATACTGTTATAAATTACACACTCAAAAACATTCACTATAGGCTATGGAAAACCTTCCTTACATGGTATTCAGTATCCATACTTTGAGAGGTGTAACTAAAGTTTCACCAAAAATAAATGATTTACAGATACGCATGCTTATGCTTTACATGCTTCTGCATTTTTTAACACTAGACATTTTGATCTAGCAGATGTTATTTTTTCCTTATTTTAGACACCTTTATCACACTTTTATATTTTTTCCTCTGAACATACAAACTGATATTTACCAATGCAACACTGTACACATGCACTGCATTACAGTTGAACACAATCTTCAAAGTTGGTTGAAGCTATAATACTCCAGGAAACAAAGTCAATTCCAGGTATAAAGCCTGGCAAGCAGCTCATACATACACTTCTGTTATACATTGAAGCTCATTACAAATTTATCATTTACATGTTTTAGATGTAAACATTGTTGAGATAGATTAAATATTCTGAAGCTCAAGTTCTCATATAAATTAAGCTTCAGTGTCAGAAGGGACTTGTGACAACTCTCCATCAAACATATGATTAAAAGGATTACATGGTATTTCTATGGTAGAGACATAGTGCCGAGAAATTGGAGTTTCCACCGTTTCACTGACTCTTCTTGTTGTCAGGCGTGTCTGTTTGAACATAAAAATAAATTTTAGTCAATGACAGTTCACATTATATGAAACTTACTTTTTAAAGCATGCTAATGATGACAATGCATGACCAATATTTGTTGTTCTAGTTTGTAACAAAATTGAGTATGATAAGTATTAGACTACTAGGAGGGGGAGAGAGAGAGAGAGAGAGAGAGAGAGAGAGAGAGAGAGAGAGAGAGAGAGAGAGAGAGAGACCAATTTGGTAACATAGTATTTTATTTTCCGATGGAATTGGTCAAAACTGAAGGGAAATAATCCCTTTGTAATAACCTTTTTTTTTGGGAAGACCTGTTTAGCAACATTGAATAAATTAGCTTCATTCAGTGTATATGTAATATATATGATACAGTATCATGTAGCACCAACAAGGCTTAGTTGGAAGAGACTAAAGATCTGGAGAAAAACTTTTGAAGACATTGTAGTGTTACATTGAACACTAATACCTTCTTTTACGTTTACTTAAGGTAACTACATATTAATTAAGTTATTAGGCTGGACCAGAACAAACTGCCACTAGAATCAGTGTGTGTTGCAGATTCTGGGGGCGAAGGCCAGCACAAAGTAATCACAGATGACATAGGACATAATATGAAGAAGCTTCTCCATGAGTTAGGAATAACACCGGAAAAAACAATTTAAGAATTGTTCTTGTTGGTTTATGTGTATTTTCATGGCACTATCTGTAATATTATTCATTCATGGTTTGACTGATGTCAAATGTATTCATTCATAAAGCAAATTGATTTAAGAAGTTTCTCAAGAAAAATGGAGTTGTTCTCTATATTCTTATTTATTATGGGCATCTTAAATTAAACGAGTGTCAAGAAGAAGTTTATTCATTATGGTTACGGGTCCTAGTAATGATAGAGGCACAGCTGAGGCTGGATCTCTTAACTAAACTTTTCATAGCTACAATAAAGTTACGTGCTCAACCCGGCTGAGAGAGACTTTTAATATGAAAGGTTTGTTCTTGTTTGAAGAAGAGATTTTAAACAGATTTTCGATCTGTAAATCGTGAAATTGTCGTCTTGGATCTGCAGTTGTGTACTAACATTTCAACATAATAGACATAAATCAATATGAAGAAAACAGTACATGTGCCTAGGAGGACAAGAAGAAGAAGAAACTATCTAATCAGAAGGGCAAGACTTGAGAGAAGTCGATAGCTTCAACTACTTAGGATCAACAGTGACCAGCAATTACAATTCTGATGGTAATAGCCCACAGAGTGCACATAGGATGGATGTACTGGGAAAGAATGTCAGGTGTATTATTTCACAGAAGAACAAACCTGAAGACTAAGGAACGACCTAATATTTGGTTTCAGCCACAGTTTCAGATAGAATCAGCTGAATCTTCTACTTGGTCTAGACTAGCTTTCGTGAACTTGCGGATGAAGTTGGTCACATTCGGGATGGTTTCAGTACACACAAAAATTGTATTTTGTTATTAATCACAATACAATGCAATATATAGTGATTCTTATATGGTGTAACAATTTAACTTATTGATTATTGTACTTACTGGAATGGGTTATATTGTTATGCTAAGAAATTTTATTAATGTGCTTCCTTGAAAGTGAGGGGCTTAATAACCAATATAGGTTCACAAAACCTTGATTATGTGGTGCATAGATTTTCCTATTGAGAGTGTGAATTTACACTGACAACAATCTCACTGTTAATCATAACTAACATTTTTAGAAATACTTTATGCAGCACCAATTAAAGTTTATTTACTGACGGCACTATAACAACTTTACTTCACTTAAATCTAATTATTTCCATAAAGAAATGAAATATATATCACACGGACTTAGGTCTGGGGACCTGGGAGGCCAAACATGTCGAAAGTGGTGGCTGAGCACAAGATCACCACCAACAGATCTTTCATGTGTTTATCAATATGGGGTGTAGTGCCTTCCTGCATAAAAATCGTATGTTCCAGCAGGTGTTTATCAGCCAGGCTGGGGACGATGCGATTCTGTAACGTATCAGCGTAACTCTCACACGTCATGGTAGCAGTTACAAAACTAGAATCACTGTTCCTCGAAGAAAACAGGCCCGATAACAGTAGATGTGGTAAATCCAACCCATATTGTGACTTTCTCATCATGCAATGGAGTTTCCATGACAGTTCTAGGATTTTCGGTAGCCCAAATTCTGCAGTTGTGGGCGTTGACAGGCCCACTGAGTGTGAAATGAGCTTCATCGATACACAACATGTTACTCAATCAATCATCATCTGGCGTGTTTTGAAATGCCCACACCGCAAATGCCCTCACTTCACTAAATCGTCAGGTAACAGTTCATGATGCCGTTGGATTTTGTAAGGATAGCATCGGAGGGTAAGCCTAAGTGCCAACAAAACTACAGTGTATGGAATGCCGGTGCGACGTGCGACTGAACGAGTGTTGACTTCCCCATGCACAGATTAACCTGCTACAGTTTCCATCTCTACCTGAACTGTCTCAGCAGCATTACGCCTTGTCCTTGGTTGGCCACTACATGGTCTATCGTCCAAGGAACCCGTGGCTACGAAATTCGAAATCATTCTCGCCACAGCTGCATTTGTCAACAGACTTTCACCTGTACGAATCCCCTTCCTTTGACGATAAGATCTTAATGCTGAACTAGCATATTCCCTATCCTAATAATAGAGCTTCACTAAAAGCACCTTTTCAGGTAATGTCAACATGCTGCGACTGCTGGTGCACCTGATTCTCTCTCTCTCATTACAGTTCCTTTTATAACTGATTTTCATTTGCAGTCACTGACATTTTGCTGTCTGGCACCATCTGTTGGACATTTTTTTAACTTTATTTTACTACTACTACTACTACTACTACTACTACTATTACTATTACTATTATTATTATTTGTTCTAATACAACCCCATGTCATTCCAAGCATGTGTGTCAATTTTTACCTCTTTATCTCCATTAATCCATGATTTATTAAGATTTCAAATTTATACTGTTTTTATCACCTGGTAAACACTGGCACTTTTGCGCTCTTAAAAATAATTTAAAAAAAAAGGAGTCTAATTTTGTTTTTATTTTCGACTATTAAATTTTAATACACCATCCAACAAATACAACTTCAGTATTGCTCAACTTCAAAGGTAGCAGCCTTTCAAATATTAGTAGAAACAAAAATAAATTTCTTGACTTAAATACCAACAATACATAAGGCTGTAGGATTGTTGCACGAGTTGCCTCATTCCGATTTCACTTTGTTTTGTGGAATTTTGTGAAGTGCTGGGATATCTGAACTGTAATGAAGCACTAGGATTTCAAGAAGAAAGTTATTTACTAAGTAGGGAAAAGGTCTAATTGTGTGGCATCCAGGCGGGATGAAGTCAGTTCAGCAAACACTTAACGTCTGTTTCAATAAAATCAATAAAAGGTCAAGCTTAAACACATGTACACTGACTGCCTTTTGAAAAGTGACAGACAACTGACACCAATGGGTCATGTAAAATGCACGAGTGTGCCAATGGGATGATACATGGAAGGAGGATCCAAATCAGATTGCGTAGCAGGCATTTAAAAATGTTTGGTATCGAATGCACTAAATTGTGCGAGGGATGATGCTCTGTAGTACGAAGGAACTGAATAACAAGGAATGAAGTGATAGATACTGGTATGGTAATTCTGAATCACTAATTGCTACTATAAACATTTTGTAAAATTTGTATTATAATTCTAATAAAATTATATTCCCGCATTTAGTTTCAAATTTATTTCCATTCTTACTTAAAAGTGTTGATACAATAGCCGTACATTTGAAGTCTCATCTAAAAGCTACTATGTAAAGCCAACTGCCAAGTCTATGTTGCGTAAATATGCCTGACACTACAACTACTTGCCTTTGTGCTTTCTATTAGGGGCAAAGGATTGTTCCTATGAATCGTCATTTGTAAATTCGACACACTTTGCCATACGAATAATACAAATGTAAACATTACGCCATGTAATCTTCCGTGTTAGCTGTTACCACATTTAAATTCCATCCACCTAACAAACCCGAAAGACAACGGCGAACAAGGGAAAATATTTGTATCATGTTAATTTTTACATTTGTATTATTCAAATGCTGAATGGGAATAGTTAGAAATGAAGCACGGCAAGTGACTTCAAGTTCTGATTTTTAATTATTTTATGAATAGAAATTCTGTGCAGACAAGTTACATGATCTTAAATGTTTGAAAGAATAAATAAAACTACAAAATACCCTTGCTTAACATCCATATGCGCCATCTGCACATTAAGTACTTTTCACAGTTCTGAAATGTCTGTGGCAATAACAAGTACACACATGTTGAACAAACACAGATTTCTCTGTGTCTGAGTGTCCTGTCCATCTCTCATGGAATGCCTGATATGACACTATAAAATTATTCAATATTTACACATCCCATTTTTTTTAAAGAATCTGTTTTTCCAACTTCCAAAATATCTACTCATCTTTTCAGGTTTTATTTTTTATCCTTCTCCTTTTGGAGAGGGGGGCAAAAGTGTGGGGGGGGGGAGGATCCTCCTTTCTAGAACTTCATTATGCAATTATTTTTTATTTCATAAAAATGGTACAGTTTTTAATAGTGAAGAAAGTTTCTTATCTTTTAGAACATCTAATCATCATATATCTCAAAATGTTTGATACAAATTTCTTTTAGGGGGATAGGGTTTAAAAAATACTCAAGATTTAAAATAAAAAATCTAAACGAAATTTTAATTTCTTGGCCGTAAGAGTAGTAATTCTTTTTAAATAGATGTAATTGAGTTTACGGATTATTTGGGTTCGAGATTCGATTCGGGTTAGGAATTCGATACAGGTTTTATTTAAGATTCGGTATTCAGATTTGATTTGGTAAAATTTGGGTTCGACCCATCCCTAATATATACCCCCTTTTTTGTGGACGAGTGTTCTCTTTCCGAGGATGGCCGTGGGCGAAAATTTAGAAGTGTGAGTGTGAGTGGCTCAGTGTTTGTCTATACAGTAAGTTGTTCCCTATCTACATATTATTAACATTCCTTGCCGGACCTTCCAATGTTAATGAAGAAATACGAACACCCAATGAAATTTTTTGAAGTATATACGAGATCTTGTCTGTGAACAGTTCAAGTCAGTCTGTGACAACATTTAATCTGCGTGTCATGCAGTGACCATGCTCTACAATTTTGCTTACATATTAATGTAAGAGTGAAGTGTAAATATTATTTCTGTAAAAGTGTTGTCAGCAGGAAACTACTTTTAATTCCTTTTGATGTCTTTTCTGTCAATGATCACCAATTCTCTTGTTTCGACCCCCGGTTTCGAGTCAGTGTGACCATTTTCAAGTCTACAGCAAAACAGAACCAGGACGCATTTAGTAATAGACATAAAACATAAATAAGGTATTACAGTCATCGATACATAAAACATGTTTAAAAATATTATACAACATGCCTGTTACATTCCTTAATGTAATATAGCCATAATGGCATAGTAATAGTACCTTCATGACTGAGTTGTGATAAGTTTAACATCAAAATGGACCACAGAGACCGTGACAACGTGTTTACTACACTACTGTGTAAGACAGACCGCAGTTCAGTAGCTGTTTACTAGTAATTTGGCCATACAACCGCTGGATATTGTTACTGTGATCCTTAACATTCAGATTTTTTGACACTTGAGTGCTAGAGGGCCCCTGCTACCACAGGACATGCATCACAAATGGCTATGGGCTACAACATGCTTACATTCCTTCTTAAAGCAGTAATACAGGCAACAAAACATCACACAGACGGAGGAGGGTTGTCAAATGTGTGAGTGGCCTCAGCTTCATCAAGTACACTCAATACTTGAGCACAAATACTTGAGCACAACAAGGCGAGTTATACATAAGCGAGGCATCCTGTGCTTAAAGCAAGACATCAAACAAAACAAAGTAGACATTGGGTACAAAATCGCCCTGTCCATTGAGCAATTTATCTGGCTCTTATTTTTTAGCTTCATAAATTCAACCTTTTAGAAGAGCTTGCAGAGTACAGCCTTTTTGTACTGTGTGCAGAATGTACAAGCTATTTCCTATGCTCCCTATAGTATGACTAGTCTCTGCAAAAATGTAATCAGAGTAGTTTTGTTGCTGGGCTGTAGATGCTCCCTAAAGTGGATACTGAATCAATGACTGGTTTGACTGATATAATATTTATCACAATTATTACAATCTTGTACAATCCACAGGTAACAAATTTGTCATCTGTACTTCTTAATTTATGCTTCACATAAGGTGTAAGGTTGGTGTTGACTTGAAAACCACATCTAACTTTAGATTTTCTAAAACATTTCTATTTATTGGGACACCTGACCATGACATTTCATTGGAATGCTTTTCATTCTTTATTTCTTTCTTAGTTTAACCTACTCTTCCTGTGTCTGTCTGTTCTTTTGTTTCTTTATCCTACTGTAAGGGGAACATGACTTTTTAGTGAAAAACCATTAGCTATTGCAATTTGTTTCAAAATGCTGAGTTCTTTATGTATTTCCTTGTCGTCCATAGGTAAACTCTAGAGCCTATGAATCAAAGGCGAAAAAACTTTTCTTATATTGTGGTGTATGGCATGAAATGGGTTTTCTAAAATTAATTTTAAAAAAAAAAGTGTTTCTTAACTTTCTCAATAGTCAGGTCCAAGTAGTTTGAACAGACAATCCCCTTCTACTTTGGTAGTTATTTTGGTGTGCATGCTACCTATTGCATTAGTGAATTCTTTAACCCAATTAGTGTCACTCTGTATTAGCAATAAAATGTCAGAATAATGTTTATTATAAATTGGTTCAACTTTCAGGTGTGGAAATTAGGCAAAATAATTTGCACTGTAGGCCATTCATAAAAATATCTTCTAAAGTACCTGCCAAACTGTTATCCATCCAAAGCCCATCATTTTGTTGTTGATGGTAAAAACATTGTAGGTTAAGACAAATTCTAAAAGTTCCATAAGTTCTATGGTTTCTGCAGTGCTAATCTTTTTATGAGATAGATTACATCCAATAATGTTAATGTTTCTTTTACCAAGATGCTACCGTGAAGGAATTTTTTTAATAGGTACCAAAGGGATATACTGATTTTAGTTTGTTGTTGAGGAACTTAAGTTTGTAACATGGTGATGACATATTGTTAATGATCGCACACACTAGATTCCCATCTTTGTGAACCTTAAATTGCATCCAAGTTGGGAGATTTTTGCATTCATCATTGTAAGTGATTTATTTTAATAATCATTCAGGAAAAATATGGGTGCTGTCTATCTGAAACTTATCCATTGGGTCCTTATGGGGGGAAACAGTATGTTAAGGACCACAGTAATTACACCTGGCGGTTGTAAGACCAAATTACTAGTAAGTAGCTACTGAGCTACAGTCTGTTCTGCACAATAGCATTGTAAACATGTTGTCACATGCTCTGTGGCCCACTTTGATGTTTATTTTGAACTTTTATCACGACTCATGAAGATACTATTACGTTGCGACGATGCCATTATGGCTATATTACATTAAGGAATGTAACAACAGGTATTCTGTATAATACTTTTAAATATTTTTCTGTATTGATGACTGTAATTCATTATGTCTTTTAAGATAGTCTGTTGCTAAATGTGCCCTAGTTTTGTTTCACTGTAGACTTTAATATGGTCATTACTGACCAAAACTGGTCGGCAAAATGACGAGAAAATTGGTGATCATTGACATAAATAAAGATATTCAAATTAATTACAAAAAGGATCACTTATTAATTCACAACCATGTCACAGCTTGTGAAACTTATTGTAAATGGAATCCTGGACTTAATTTTGAGGAGAATCTCTACTCACAACGACTTAGTATATATTCAGATATTAATTTACAGTAAATTAATAAACACTACTATTTGCCATCATGCTAAATTATTTTTCAATCTCTGAAATTACCTATTCAGATAATTTGTTGGCAGAGTAGCTAATGCAATACTTTAGGTTTTTTTGAATTTCTAGGTTTTGCCAATGTTTTGCTTTATTAGCAACTTCCCGCCACATCAAGTAAATCTAATGTTCATCCTATATAATAAGGTAAAATTCACGATAATGTTCTAATATTCTCACTACTCAGTGTTTAACAAACAGTTTTCCTACTTTAGATACAGTTTCCTGAAATATAAAGTTCCAAATGAGTCACAACGGATGTAAATTAGATTGTGGTTGCGTAGACTTTCCTGGCGTAATAACTGATAATATTTTTTTCGGATTTGCAGCTGGATCCCATCGTCAACTAAATATTTTGGCAGACCAGCTTACATTACCTACCAGCGCTTAACACAAAGCCCAAAACAAACACTTCTTTTACACTATTTAAGTGTTAACTGTACAAGATCTTTGGTTTATTAGAATTTGAGTTACAAAACTGAACCCTGGTAATGGTTTACATAATTTATGTCACTTTCATGATGTACATATAGCCTTGTACTCAATGTTGTCAAAGCCTTACAGTCAAAGACTTGGTTATGATGGCAGGTGAGCAATGCGAGGATTTTTTTTAAGTTTAACATGTAGTCTTTTGAAGTATACTATTTGATAATGGCCTTAAGATAAACTGCAGTAGTAAAAATAAACAAATTTTACAGTCAACAGTAAATAATGTGTGTTTTCAAAAAGGAAAAGCTATGCCACATAAAATTGGATGCTTAACTTTATGCAAGGGTGTGTTCAAATGAAAAGGTACGAAACAATTGTGGGTATAATTGACATCTTTATTTAAAAGTAATCACCAGAGACCCGAGCCCAGCTATTCCATTGTTTAAAAAACTGCAAGATGTCCTGTTTCCAGAATTCCTGTGGCCGTGATGAGAACCAGTTCTCTACTGTCCCCCTTCAGTTCGTCATCTGAGTTAAAGCACTTTCCTTCAAGATTTTCAAGATTTTTTGGTAATTGTGAAGGACACTTGCACGGGCGCTCATTTGGATAAATCTCGAACATGCTACCACACTTTGATATATGGAGAGATTGAATGTTTGTGCGTATTTGTAGGTTGGCTGCCCACAAAGTAAATAATGCTGTTCCTGCCCTATGGTTGACAGGTTCTTGTATGTACCCTTGTCCAATGAGTAACTTAATTATCCTTGTAATATAAGGACAATGGAATGTACAAACCTTTGAAGTCACCATTACTTGCTTTATGTTGAACACGAAACATCATGCCCAACATTTTATGGTCCTTAATTACAAGGATAATTAACTTACTCATTGGACAAAGTAACATACAAGATTCTGTCAACCATAGAGCAGGAACAACATTCCTCCTCCCCCCCCCCCCCCCCCCCCCCCACACACACACACACACACACACACACACACACACACACACACACACCTCGTTTACGAACTGCATCAATAAATCAGAATCTCCTGCCATCTTGGAACACATCAAAAGCTGCCATATATAAAAGTGTGGTTGCGCATTACAGATTTATCAAAACAGGCGCCCGTGCAAGCGTCTTTCACAATTACCAATTTTTTTTTACCGGACTAAAAATATGGACATAACAGGGAAACATGGCATGGCTATAGGGCAGATGCTCAAACTGCTCCCACTCCCTCCATGAGCAGCCCAGGTGTTTGCTCTTTATGGACTTGCATAGACTATGGAGTCTCTCACAGCTGATTGTTTTTCCTGTAATTCCACGAGTATAGGACTTCAGACATTGAAAAAGACTGAGCATTTGAGGGGAAGGGAGATGATGACATGCTTCATTTATAATAATGTCACACTACATTAACCCAAAGTGACATATTCAAATTTCAGCCAGTATGATTGTTAAGATGTTTCGTATCTTTTCGTTTGAACACCCCCTTGTATATAAACTAGAGTGCATCTGTCTGTGTGTTTGCACTGCATACAAATCTACAGCTTTGTTCCAATTTAGCACATTTGACCATCAAAATGAGGGAATGTCATTGCATAAATAATATTTAATACAGTGCATGGCATAGAGTACTATATAACAAGTTTAAATGATCATCACAAAATCTGACATTTTTCTTAGGGAGGAGCAGGATGATATCTGACTTAAAATTAAGCATGCAAATTGAATAGTCAACATTGGGAAAAGGCACAAATAAAAGAGGGGCAGGGGAACTGAAGGTGAAACTGAACAGAGACAGGAGATGGACAGGGGTTGGCATAAGAGATGAGTCAAGAGAGGGGAAGGAGTAGATTAACAGAAAGAGGAGAGAGGAACCGTACACAACAAACTGCAGAAATAAGTGACACAGTTACACAATGTACCAATCCTGTTCACACAATGTGGGTATGTATGTGAAAACAATTTGACTGTAGTGTGTAGTAGGTGGTCGTTAACAAATTAAACATAAATTATACTCTGACCATGATTAAGAACCATTAAAAATCTCAGAAATCTTAATATCATGCCAATTTACAACATACCTGAAATTGGACATCTTCAGTGTATCTTTTCCTGGTTGAACCTAATGTTATTAAAACTGTGCTGGAATAATGAACAGGAACACTGCGAGGCTCAAGCCAGCAGACTGTAGTGTACCTGCAAACAACCATAATTTTAAAATGCAAACTTTCATGGCTGAAAAGGTCACTTCTTAAAATTGATCTAGTATACAATGTGAAATAGGTGTAATGTTAAAGTTTATTTTGCCCACTAATATCCCCAAAAATTAGTACACACACAAATTTTAACAACATCATCATGTATCATTAAACCCCTTGTCCCTAAGCTATACTACTACAGTAGTTCAGGAGTATATGGGCTAATAAATAATATTGTCAAAAACTCTGAATAAGTTCAGAGCTTAAGATAATATTTTAATAATATTTAGAAGTGTGTGTGTGATGTATTTAGATCTTTGTCTTATCTACTTTTTCACATACATCAAAGAGGAAAACATTACTGTTTGGAAAAATATTTATAAAAAGTAAAGAAAATTTGATGTAAGTTACTAGTAACAAACTATTGCAACACAATATCAACTGTTAGTGTAATTTTTAATAATGAAAGCATCAGGTTAGTGACAAAATGTTTTCTTTTTCATTTATGCCACTCAGAGGAAAATAATGATTAACCTTAAAAGATCTGTACAGTTTAGATGTAAACTTTTAATAATTCAGTGTATAATAAACATATATACAAAATGATAAAAAAGACGGTACAAGAACTGTTTCACAGTACGGTTAGCCTAACATTGCATATCATAATTTATAATGACTTAAAAATTTTATAATCTATTCCAACTTCATTTCATTCACTGTTTGATCATACGTTTTAATGTTGGTCCCCATTCAATATTTTGGAAGTTTTCATAGATTCCCAACTGTTTTACACTTTCGAGTGACAATTACTGTGCAGGAAAATAATTCACCTACACTTCAGTTTTTTGCACTATTCAAGAAAGCAACTAAAACAGATGAAAAACAGAACTAAGAACAAAGCACAATTATATCACCAAATCACTATCACTCCAAAGAGTATTTATAACTTGACTTGGGAAGCTAGGTTCTGGTAGCTGTTACCACACCTGAAATATTTACAAATATTATTGTCATAAAATAAGTGAAATCACTTGTTGTATGTCTTATTCTGATCACAAGCTGCAGTAATTTTATATTTTTTCTTTATGATTTTTGCAACAGTGACATTTCATGGGCTACCAATTTATTTTTAATGAAATTCATTCAGACACACACACACACACACACACACACACACACACACACACACACACACACACACACACACACACAAGTATAGAAGGAAATTATCCTGGTGGGATAAACAAATATAAAAAATAGAAAACGGATGACTTACCCAAAAGGACTGGCTCGTCGATAGACACAAAAATAAAAATCACACTCAAAACACACTAGCTTTCGCCACCACTGGCAGCTTCTTCAGGAAAAAGAGGAAAAAAAGGGGAGGAGAAAGGGAAGGATATGGGTTTTAAGGAAGTGGAAAAGGAGTCATTCCAATCCCAGGAGTGGAAGGACTTACCTTAGGGGACAAAAAGGAAGGTAGACAAATACACACACACTCACACATATCCACACACAAACACACCTAGGCAGACATTTGTAGAAACCAAAGAAGTTGGACAGAGATACCACTTGAGGCAGAGGCTCTGTCCACAGAACCGAGGCAAAGATATTAAAGATGGTGGGCGGAATATGTTGAAGGGCAAGTTCCCATCTCCGGAGTTCTGAAAGATTGGTGTTGGTGGGAAGTATCCAGATAACCCAGACAGTGTAACACTGTGCCAAGATGTGCTGGCCGTGCACCAAGGCGTGTTTAGCCACAGGGTGATCCTCATTACCAACAAACACTGTCTGCTGCCACCCTCCTAACCTTCGTAACCTCCTAGTCCATTCCTATGAAATCCCCAAACCACCTTCCCTACCCTCTGGCTCCTACCCATGCAACCGCCCCCGTTGTAAAACCTGCCCTATGCACCCTTGCACCACCACTTACTCCAGTCCAGTAACCCGGAAGGTGTACACAATAAAGGGCAGAGCCACTTGCGATAGCACCCACGTGATTTACCAACTGACATGCCTGCACTGTGAAGCGTTCTATGTGGGAATGACCAGCAACAAACTGTCCATTTGCATGAACGGTCACAGGCAGACAGTGTTTGTTGGTAATGAGGATCACCTTGTAGCTAAACACCTTGTAGCTTGGTGCACGGCCAGCACATCTTGGCGCAGTGCTACACCGTCTGGGTTATCTGGATACTTCCCACTTACACCAACCTTTCAGAACTCCGGAGATGGGAACTTGCCCTTCAGCTTATTCTCTCCTCCCGTTGCCCACCTGGTCTCAATCTCCACTAAATTCATATTCCCGCCCACCATCTTTAGCATCTTTGCCTCGGTTCTGTGGACAGAGCCTCTGCCTCAAGTGGTATCTCTGTCCAACTTCTTTGCTTTTTACAAATTTCTGTCTAGGTGTGTGTGTTTGGATATGTGTGAGTGTGTGTGTATTTGTCTACCTTCCTTTTTGTCCCCTAAGGTAAGTCCTTCCACTCCTGCGATTGGAATGACTCCTTTTCCACTTCCTTAAAACCCATATCCTTCCCTTTCTCCTCCCCTTTTTTCCTCTTTTTCCTGAAGAAGCTGCCAGTGGTGGCGAAAGCTAGTAAGTGTGTTTTGAGTGTGATTTTAATTTTTATTTGTGTCTATCGACGAGCCAGTCCTTTTGGGTAAGTCATCCATTTTCTATTTTTTATACACACACACACACACACACACACACACACACACACACACACACAGATTTAATCTCAAATAGACGAGTCTGGCTCTCCAATTAAGAGTTTTGAAAACAAAGTCAGGAAGAAAACCCTCACACTTACAGTAATGATGTTTTACTGTAATTCCAGCTCTGAGCATATAATTGTCCATGTGGTTTCACTCTTTGTCAAAACAGTACCCACAAGGGAGAATATACTCTCTACAGCAGTGTTATTACCCAAAATACAAAATGAGAATTGTAAGCACTCTTAAGATTTTCAAGTGATACTCTTTGTCCAATCCATGAACCACAGACATTGTTGAGGTGGGGTGGCTTGCGTGTCCCTGTGATACAGATAGCCATATCATATGTGCAACCACAGAGAGGTATCTGTGGAGAGGCCAGATAAACGTGGTTCCAGAAGATGGGTAGCAGCCTGTTCAGTAGTTGCAGGGGCAACAGTCTGGACAAATGACTGAGCTAGTCATGTAAAATCAGCTAATGTGGCTCTGCCATGCAGTTACTCCAAATGACAAACCTACAGTTGCTACTTTTCTGAAGGACATGCAGTTCTACTGTATGAATATTTGATGGCATCCTCTTGATTACAATATTCTGGAGGTAAAAAATCCTTGGATATCACAGTAAATACTAAATTTAATTGATGCAGTAAATGAAGCAGGTAAAATGAAGTACAGATACCTAAGAAATGAGTGACAGGAAGTGCAAAATGGTAAGCAAAGTGGCTAGAAAGACAAATGAAAGTCTGTAGAAGAACATAACTACGAGAAAATAGATACCGCCTACTGGAAAATAAAGACATTTGGAGACAAAAGCAGCTGTAAGAATATGAAGAACTCAGATGGAAAACCAATTCTGAGGAAAGAACGGAAAGCTGACAGGTGGAAAGGATATATAGAGAGACTATACAAAAGAAATCAACTCAGAAAATATTGTAGGAAGAGAAGAGGAAGTAGGAAGTAAATGAAATAGGAGATACTACACTAAGATATGAATGTGACAGAGCACTGAAAGACCCAGCTGAAACAAGACCCCCCCCCCCTTGAGTAGATAACATACCTTAAGAGCTACTGAAGTCTCTGGTAGTGCCAGCCACAACATGACTATTTTACATGGAGTGTAAGATGAATGACACAAGGAAAATATCCTCAGACTTTAAGAAAAGACAGCAAGTGCAGAGAGGTCCCAAAATTTTAATACTTTTTTTTTTTTCAGTACGATTGAAAAGCTAATAGAAGCTGGCCTCAGGGAAGATCAGTTTGGATTAAGATAAATTTAGGAACAGGTGAGGTAATACTCATATTACAACTTACATTAGAAGGTAAAGAAAATCAAACCTACATTTCTAGCTTCTGTAGATTTGTTGAAAGCCTTTGACGATGATGACTGGAATACACTTTCAAATTCTAAAATCAGCAGGGGTAAAATATTGAGAACAGAAGGTTATGTACAACTTGTACAAAAACCAGACAGCTGTTTTAAAGAGTTTAAGGGCATGAAAGGGATGACGTGGTTGGGAAGGTAGTAAAACAGGGTTGTAGCATTTTCCCATGTTATTCAATTTGTACACTCAACAAGGTGTGAAAGAAAGCAAAGAGAAATTTGGAGAAGGAATTAGGAGTTCAATAATGGAGGATGGATAAAAACTCATTGTAAAGAGGCTCACTGAGCTGCTGACGGACACAAAAATAGGTAATCACATTCACACAATCTAAATTTTTGGCCATGGTGTTTGTTAGAAAAAGAAACACACATTTACATACACATTTGCACATATGTCCGAGTGACTGCATGAATGTAGCACTTCTTTTTCTGACTAAAGCCATGGCTAAAAATTTAAGTTGTATGAACGTGATTATCTATTTTCGCGTGTTAGTAGCTCAGTGAGCCTCTTTATAGCGAGTTGTTATCTGTCTGCCATTATTGACATTCCTATCAGATTTTCCATTGCTAGAGTTAAGAGTTCAGGGTGAAGATGTTTTGTCAATGCTACTGTTATTCTGTCAGACAGAAAAGGATCTGGAAGAGCAATTGAATGGAATGGACAGTGCCTTGAAAGGAGTGTATAAGATGAAATTAATAAAAGCAAAAAAAGGGTACTGGGATGCAGTCTTAGGAAATCAGGCGATGATGAGGGAGCTAGATTAGGTAATGAAACAATGAAGGTGGTAGATGAGTTGTTACGTGAGCAGTAACATGACTAATCCTGTAGAATGGCAATGGGAAGAACAGCATTTTTGAAAGAGAAATTTGCTAACATCCAATTTTAATTTAACTTTAAGGAAGTCATTTCTAAAGCAATTGCATCGAGTGTTGCCTATTACAGGAGTGAAAACATTCACAATAAATAATTCAGACAGGAGGAGGTTGGAGGCTTTTGAAATATGGTGCTACAGAAGAACAGGTGGGTAGAGCGCATAAATCATTCATTCATTTTGTGGTTTTAGGGCACACAACAGATGGGGTCATTAGCGCCTGAATCAAAACAGATATACCGAAGGATTTTTTGTTTTTTGTTTTTTTTTTGTTTTTGTGGTTTTAGGGCGCACAACTTCTATGGTAATTAGCGCCCAGACAAGAACTTAGAGCCACTAGATCTCAAAAAATTTGGTGACTGTCAGAAAATCAAGAAAGGGTTAAAAACGAAAGATAAAAGACAATTAAAAGGGTTAAATATCCTTCGATAAGTTGGCCAATTTGATAAAACGCAAAACTCGAGCCACTGCTCGTGTGTCATCAGCTAAAATTTCCTCCAGAGTAGACGGAAAGTGAAGGGCTACACGGAGATGATTAAAATTAACGCAAGTCAGTAAAACATGTCGCACTGTCAGCAGTGCACCGCAGGAGCACAGCGGTGCAGGGTCAGCGGATAGCAAGTGACGGTGGCTGAAACGGCAGTGACCGATCCGCAACCGGGCCAGGATGACCTCCTCCCGCCGAGAGGGGCGTGAGGAGGTCCTTCAAGCGGTCGGGATCGGTTTTACAGCTCGCAATTTATTGTTGTACAGTGAAAGCCACACACTGTGCCACGACGACATGATTCTCCGGCGAAGAGCCCGTTGAACATCGTCCGATGGGACGCAAAAGGTAGCCACGCGAGGCAAAAGAGCTGCGGCCTTGGCTGCTATGTCGGCGGCCTCATTCCCAGGCACACCCACGTGGCCAGGGACCCAAGGGAAAGAAACGTGACAGCTGTCATCAGCTAGCAACTGGAGGGAGCGTTGGATCCGATACACGAGAGGATGGTTCGAGAAAGGGTCCTTAAGACTCTGCAGGGCACTAAGGGAGTCCGAACATATGGCATAGAAAGGTTGGCGGTGGCGGCAGGTGTACAAAACGGCCTGGTGGAGGGCAAAAAGCTCAGCCGTGAAGTTTGAACACCGGTCAGGGAGCTTGTATTGGAACCGGTTGTCCCCGACGACGAAGGCAGATCCGCGGTCAGGGAGCTTGTATTGGAACCGGTTGTCCCCGACGACGAAGGCAGATCCGACACCGGCAGTGCTCTTGGAACCATCAGTGTAAATAAATATGGCATTATCGAACCGCGAACGGAGTTCGACAAGCCTCGAGCGGTATACCAAATCCGGAGTGCTCTCCTTGGGGAGCGAACTAAGTTCGAGGTGAGTGTGAACCTGGGCCTGATGCCACGGTGGCAATGGGCTTTCGCTCAACCGAAAGGTGGAAGGAAGGGTAAAATCGAGCCGCTGTAGTAGGCGGCGAAACCGAACTCCAGGTGGAAGCAAGGCAATCGCAGACAACTGATATTGGCGATCGAGTGAGTCATCAAAAAATAATTGGTAAGATGGATGGTTGGGCATCGACCGCAGGCGGCATGCGTACCGAGACAAAAGTATGTCACGCCGAGTGGTCAAGGGTAATACAGTAGCCTCGGCATACAGACTTTCAACAGGGCTAGTATAAAATGCACCGGTAGCAAGACGTAAACCCCGATGGTGGATAGAGTTGAGACGGCGGAGAATCGACGGCCGTGCAGAAGAGTATACAAGGCTTCCATAGTCGAGCTTCGACTGAACAATGGCCTGGTAAAGGTGAAGCAGGACGGTACGATCCGCTCCCCATGACGTGCCACTGAGGACACGAAGAACGTCGGCTGAAAGGCAATCCACGATCGGATTGATTGCAATGGCGAAGAGCGCCACACTCAAGACGGAGTCCTGTGGTACCCCATTCTCCTGGCAAAAGGTATCTGAGAAAACAGAGCCCACCCGGACCCGGAACTTGCGATCCGCCAAAAACGCTTGAATGAAAAGAGGAAGGCGGCCCCGAAGGCCCCATGTGTGCAATGTGCGGAGAATGCCCGCTCTCCAACAGGTATCGTATGCCTTCTCCAAGTCGAAGAACACTGCTACTGTTTGACGCTTCTTTAGAAAGTTGTTCATTATGAAGGTCGACAACATAACGAGGTGATCAGCAGCAGAGAGGTGTCGATGAAAACCGCATTGGATATTAGTCAGGAGGCGGCGAGATTCGAGGAGCCAGACCAACCAAGCGTTAACCATGCGTTCCATCACCTTAGAGAGGCAGCTCGTCAGAGAAATGGGGCGATAACTGGAAGGAAGGTGTTTGTCCTTCCCTGGCTTGGGGATGGGGACAACAATGGCTTCACGCCAACTTGTGGGAACATGACCTTCTGTCCATATGCGATTATAGGTACTAAGAAGAAAGCTCTTGCCCGCAGGAGAGAGGTTCTTCAGCATCTCAATAGGAATGGAATCGGGCCCGGGACCAGAAGATCGGGACAGGGCGAGAGCACGGTCTAGCTCCACCTAGCACACCAGTTAGGTTAGGTTTGTTCATCTCTCTCTGTTGCACCCCGTTAATATATATTCCCGTAGCATTTTGGCACTGTTCATGGTTGCTGCACCTCTACCTTTTCCGAGTGATTCCTTAACGGGAATTTTTCCAATTGCAACATTCATATATTCCCCAATGCCACTGTCATCTTTCTTATCTACATAATAAAGAATGTATGCAAGCTTTTGTGCAATATGTAGGATCCGTGCTTTCTTCCGTCGTCAGGATCATATGCCGGCCTAATGCTCATATATCCTGTACCTGTTTTAAATCCTCTGATTCCAACTGTTTACTTTACACAGCTGTACGAATTTATGTTGCTCCTGCTGTTTCAGTGATATCTGTGTTATATTTATTTAGGACCGTCTGAAGAATGTCACCAGGGTGCACCAGCCAAAAGAATGTGCAAGTTTTTGGAATGGCTGGACTGTGAAATGCGCAAGGCGCAATCCACCAATGAGATGGACCTTTATTTAGCACGAACTGATGGTGATGACGATCTGCTTGAATGGTAGAAACGCAACAGTACTCTATTTCCTAAGCTAGCTGTATTGGCAAACAGTATTTTGTGTGCCCGCCTCAAATGCACCTAGTGAACGCACTATCGGTGCGGCAGGGAACGTTTTCTCTGATAGAATAACTATCTACAACGTGTCGATGATATTTTAACAATACATTGCAATAACACTGCTACTAACGAATAGTTTGGGGATAATGTTACTGTTCGATATATAATTTGTTGTATGGTAACATTCAGTTTTGTACATTGCAATAAAAAAGGTCGTTCGTTCCGTAGTTTCTCTTTAGATCCTTTACATTACTTTCAAATGTTGTAGTTAGTGGAACAACCTTTTTGTCTCGTTTGCGGTATAATGACATTGCGGTTACATGCTAATACGCAGGAATACACGTCTACAGCATAACTGATTTTAGTTCCTTTAGTTAGCGGGGCTGAGTCAGACGCAACAGCAGCCCACACCTCAGAGCCACAGAGCCGCTGCCGTAGCGGCTGACAAGGAAACCTATCCAAGTGTCACTCTCCGATTTTTATGAAATTTGGATTTGTTATAATACATGAAAAACTGAAGGACCCGTATTTTTATTTTTATTTTGTTTAATTTTTTTTAAGTGGTGGAAAAACTTATTTAAGGGGTGAAACGGTCCCTCCTAAATTGGGGCTAAAATACAAAAATCGTGATAACTTAGTGATTAATGAAGCGATTTTAATGATTTTTTGGTATTAAAGTATCTTTTGATAAGAGATCGGCCTAGGTAAATTACAGGGGGAGTGACAATTAGGGGAGGGGGTGGCAACTACCCCTAAAGTGACCAACATTTTGTTCTCAAAAAAAAAAAAAAAAAAAAAAAAAAAAAAAAAATTGTTTTGATTTAATCGATGTTGAATCTACGAATTTTGTCTATTATCAAAAGATACTTTCATACAAAAATGCTTCACTAATTTCTATGTTATCGCAATTTTTCTATTTTAGCCCCAATTTTAGAGCTACCGTTTCACCCTTTAAATATGTTTTTCCGCCACTAAAAAAATTACGTGTTCCAGTTTTTCATATATTATAACATATGCAAATTTCATAAAAATCGGAGAGTGACACTTGCGTAGGTTTACTTGTGAGTACGCAGTGCCATGCTGTGCGGCCTCTGCCCGCCCCTCCCCACGCAGCCTCGTTCGAGTGTCAACACGCTCGCTGCGAGCGTAACACACTCGCCGCGCCACCGCCGAGCGTTGCGCACTCGACCGAGTACGAGCGAGCGAAACCGGCGATTTGCAGACCTCTAATCTACATACATACTCCGTAATTCACCGTAAGGTGCGTGGCGGAGGGTACACTGTACCACTACTAGGCTTTTCCTTTCCTATTCCACTCCCAAATTGAACGAGGAAAAAAAGAAGGCCTATATGCCTCCGTACGAGCCCTAATTTCTCTTATCTTGTCTTTGTGATCTTTACACAAAATTTAAGTAGGCGGCAGCAAGATTGTACTACACTCAGCTTCAAATTCCGGCCCTCTTCCATTTCCATTCCTTCTTTCTTCCCTTCCTGAAGAAGGAACCTTGTTCTGATAGCTTTTTCTTCTTTGTCCTTTTTTCTTTCTGTGTGTAACTATCGGCGGTACAGCACAAAGGTAAGTACTGGCCAGCCAATCTCTCTCTCTCTCTTGAAAAGTAATTTATTACTTTTAACTTTTAGGCAATTCTTGAGTTTTTTTTAACTTTAAGGCTAATTGTATCCCTGAACATAAGGACAAAAAATTCTTTGAAATTTTGATTAGCTATATTCTAAATTTTTCCATCCCTTGTTGTGCACTACTAAATACACATACTCAAAATTTAACAATAGAAAATCCAACTGTAATGTCAATAATGGAGGATAGATAACGCACCATAAAGAGGATCACACGTCACTGACAGGCACGAAAAATAAACACATTCACAACTCATTTTCCTGCCACAGCCTTAACCAGAAAAAGAAACATACATTCACACAATCACTCAGACAACTATATATACACAACTGCTCCAGTGGCCAGAGATGGTGTTTGGTATGTGTGTGTGTGTGTGTGTGTGTGTGTGTGTGTGTGTGTGTGTGTGTGTGTGTGTGTGCTTACCCGAGTAATTATATGAATGTATGTGTGTGTGTTTTTGATTAAGGCCATATCTGAAAATTAAGTTGTATGAATGTCATGTCCATTTTTCACGACTGTCAGTGACACAGTAAGCCTCTTTACAGTGAGTTGTTATCTATCCTCCATTATTGATAATCAAAATCTAAAAGTGATGTAAATACAAATAAGTTATTGCAGCTGTCCTACATTTGCACTTCACACAGCTGATAGCACTAAGAGATGTCACCACAAAAGCTCCATAAAACAATGATGCGCTCTTGGTCATTGCTACTTCACCTGACAGAATCCCATTACCACCTGCCTGATGCAAGCAGTCACTAGTAGGAACTGCCAGTTCTCAGCTATGCTCTGTATCATTTGTTTATTACACTAGGTGCACTTCAGCTTCAGACTCAAGGTAGCGCAACACACAACTGCAGCACATCAGATGTTTCATGTGCAGAAACAGTGATGCCATCACTGAACTGTGTATCCTGTCTCTCACAGCTTTTTGCTTGTTTCACAAGTTTATTTTTGAGAGAGATCTCTTATAAAAATATGTTTCACATGCTTCAATTTTGGTGCTTTCTTCTAGCACAGATGATGCCTTCATGTAGATTGGCTTTTCCATTAATGAGGGTCCGTATCACAACATCCATTTCAATGCAGTGAAGACTTGACAGACACCTTTTTAGGTTTGTTCATATCAATGGGACCTGGTGAAGATGGAAGAGGGCATGTTGGTCAACCTCAGTTTAAGTCAATGTAAAGAAAACTAAAAACACACACACACACACACACACACACACACACACACACACACACACACACACACCTGAAGGCTGTTGTTGATTTTTGACCATTCCATGTATTAATCTTTGAGCTCCAAGCTTAGTTCTTGCTGCTAACTGGTGGGGGGATAACGCCGGTGCCTTAAAGTATTTGTTAGAGTCAAACCCAGCTGTTTTAAAGTTACTGTTTTAAGTTGTAAGGCAAAGAACAGTTTTCTTATGGCTGTTTGATAATCATATTGAAAATCTTGAAAAATTGAATTTCTTGAGGTTAAGCCTAGTTGCTTTAAAGGCTGTTTAAAATGAAATACCTTTGCTTGGTAATTTATTAACAGATTTTTTCCTTAACTTTAAATTCGTAGGGGCAAAGCCCAGTTGGTTTAAAATTTTGCTTGATAGTAAGGTTTTGTCTGGTGACTTTTCTAAGGTATCTAAAGCAAGGTGAAATTCTCATCTTTACTTGACAATCTTTAAAGGCTGTTTTGCTGAATTTACCAATTTATTTCCAGGAAAGATATTTTTGGTAAAGTGGTTCAAGCAGTTTTAGTAAGAGGGGAAATTTAAAAATATTTAACAATTATTTGCATGCTGTTCAGTCATCAATCATTAATGTTTGTTGGCAATTTCTGTTAAAAAGATTACTTAGGTATCAATGTAAGCATGCTGTGTTAACTTTATTTTTAACATTAAGTATTTGTGAAAATTCATTTTAAGATGGAACAGGATCAGCAACTGTTAAATATTCAACAATATGTGTGCCTTTCTACAGCTCATCGGGCATCTCTGGTGAGCAGCAACCTATCCTTTCCAAAGTGTTGTTGAATCTTTCAAGGTATTTTGATTGTTCAACTGTTAAATATTTTATGTTTACATATTCTTCACTGTTGCAGTTACATATCAATGAGCAACAACAGTGAAGAATATTAAAAATAAAATATTGTCAAAGGAGCTGGTAGCTTACCACCTATTCAATACTTGCTTTTCAGTATGTAGTAATTTGCACAATTTAAAAGTTCTTCCACACTGGGAGTGGAAGAAAGACTTGCTTCAGAGGTTGCTGTAATTTATAGCAGTTGGTGACACTCACTACAAGGTCTCTACTTAAGAATGTACACAGCTGACATCTTCATTCTGATGTGTTTCAATGTGTGTTAAACTGTGAATAGTAATTTATGTACATTTGTTATTTTTAGTGTTAGTTGGTGGGAGGTTACTTAAAAATGTGTGAGGTCATAATGCAATCTTTCTTGTAGGTTGAGAGTTGGGTTGCAATTCAAGGTAAAATGATATCCAAGATAAGATTTAATGATACTACCACCCTGGTGAAAATCAGGAACTATTACAGGGATATTCAGTGTTTTACAGAAAGCCCCTTCTTTGGCTATTCTACAGCCCTATCACATTCGTTTTACTACAAGGTATCTCAGTTCCAGAGATCATGTGTGAAACAAATGAAGCTTTTTAAAGAAAATTATAAATCAACTAGCCCCAGTTTCAGTACAAACCATCTGCTGTTTCAACCAGTCACAAGTTAAATTTTTTATAACACAAAATTATTACTTACTTTCGTGGTTCCCGAATAACAAATCTTGGTGGACTGCTGAGCCTAGTCTGGGAAAGGGAATCGTCAGACATAGCTCTTCCATTGAGTGGCGAGAGTAAGCTGTAAAAATAAATTGCAAAATTTAGACAACGTATTTCTTAATTATAAGGCTTACTATATTTAAAATGTAACATTGTCATAGAAACAGAATTAATATTATATTAAGTAGGTTATATTTTCATCTAAAATGTGACTGAACTCTCAGCACAGCAAATGCCAAAGAACAGAATAAATTCAAATGCTAGCAAAGTTTTCAGTCTTGTTTATAAGCTATTTAACAGTATGTATACAGCACTTTGAGTTGTTGTATTTACTGTTTAAACATTGTCACGAAAAATATTTCATTTAGACATGATGAGTCTTCATATATGTCCTCACCCCTGCCACCCAGTGTCCTTTACAATGGCTTCATTTCACTTACTGCCACTGATCAAGTCCATCAGCTCCTTTTTCTTCCTGCAATTTTTGGGTGCTTTGCTGTAAATCAGTAAATGTCTTAGGCAGCTTCCAAATGTCCAGGATGCTTCTAAACTAAGTATAGAATTTTTTGTGTGTTATTGCTCATGAGATGGAGCAGGTCAGGAGCACCTCTTCAATCCCTCAGGCAGTCAACAAGGCCAAAGAGCCCTACCTCACAGAAAGGAGAAGACAAAACATCGAACCAAATCAGCCACTTTTGGCATTTGGCCATTTGTTGCCTTCTGCTATCAACAAGGGAGTGTGCTTTAGATCAGGTTCATTGTTTTCTCAGTGTTCTTATTTTCATTTGAGCTACAGGGAGTTGGATCTGACAAAAAAGATCCTCTTTTCCAGTAATCTTTCCAGCCATGATTTTTCCCCTCATACAGCAGTAGTAAATGTTGTGTGGCTAAACAGCCTTTCAACTGCACATCACTTCAACAACCTTCAAATACCTAACCTACCCCAGATAGCAATGAGGAAAAGAGGACCTACAGTTAAGAGTGGAACCTGAACCATGTGTCTTTTTTAGTACCCTTCATGCTGTTGAGAGGTATGTATTAGGTTTTTTTAACACAAACTGGAAAATCGTTGACCTAACCAAGATTCAACCCTGTGACCTGTTTTCAGTAGGGCACTTTACTGTTATATCAGAAGGCTCAACACTTTTACTCACACATAGCTATATATTCAATTAATCTCGATGTGAAAGTATATATGACCAGCACGTCGATAGAAACAAATGAAATAAATAAATATATACATTTGTAAAACGCAAAGTTGTGCTGTCCAACTTCTTTGCTTTTTACAAATGTCTGCCTAGGTGTGTTTGCGTTTCGATATGTCTGAGTGTGTGTATATTTGTTTACCTTCCTTTTTTTCCCCTAAGGTAAGTCCTTCCACTCCTGGGATTGGAATGACTCCTTTTCCACTTCCTTAAACCCATATCCTTCCCTTTTTTCCTCTTTTTCCTGAAGAAGCTGCCAGTGGTGGCGAAAGCTTGTATGTGTGTTTGTGTGTGATTTTATTTATTTTATTTGTTTCTATCGACGAGCCGGTCCTGTTGGTAAGTCATCTCTTTTCTATTTTTATTTTTGTTTATCCCACCGGGAAAATTTCCCTATATATATATATATATATATATATATAGAGAGAGAGAGAGAGAGAGAGAGAGAGAGAGAGAGAGAGAGAGAGAGAGACCAGTACTTACTTTTGCATATTGCTGATTATAGTTATATACAAATGTTAAGAAATGTTGACACTAGCTTTGGGAAATATTTTCCTTTATCAGGTAGGAGAGGAGGGAATTATAATGGGATGGAAGGAAAAGGTTACTCACAACCTAGGTTATGAGGTAAGGATGGCACATATCACTCACACTTACCTCATTGGCCAAGGTTATGAGCAACTTCTCTCTTCCATTCTCTCCTACCTGATGAAGAAAATATTTCCCAAAGCTAGAGTCAACATTTGTTTTAATTGAGATCTATGTGTGCCGTTTTTGTATGTACCAAGCTAAGGTAAGTACTGGCCAACCACTACCTCTTTTAGACAATATTATAGCTATATACAGTATTCTAATAATGGAAAGTCCAGGTTGGAATTAACAATATCGTAATAAGGACAGTTTTCAACACACCACAAAGATGTGACAATGTTTGTTGATGGGTGGGACCAAACAGCTAGGTCATCAGTCCCATGACCTCTGTATGAAATGCAAGCAAGGGTGTGGTCAGCTAAGACCATACCGATACTAAAATAGAGGAATTAAAAAGGGGGGTTAAAATCGAATAGAACAGGACTAAAACAATAGAAAAAGCAGGATTCTGCAAGGAACATTGCGACAGATCTAAAATCCCTGTTTATTGACGACAAGCAGATACAGGAGAACAGTGTATGCTCCTAGATCAGAAGCCTAACAATGTAAAAAGGTAAACAACGTGGATTAAAACAAAGTTAAAAGAAGAAATGGAAGTTGTCAGGGGGATGAGAGGGGAGAGCTCCAAACCCTGCTGCTCACAGGGAGGGCCACAAACCCACCCAACCTGTCCAAGTGTCAGAGATAAAAGCTTATAGCCGAGAGTAAAAACCGCTTTCATGGATAAATCCAAGGGCTCTGTCAGCCATCCGTGAATCACTTGCTAAACCTGAGGGCAACGAGTGTTTAATTCCGTATTTGGCACGGAGTGCCAAGAGGAGCGGACATTCCACTAACATATGACACACAGATTGTAGGGCCCCCCACAACCACAATGTAGGGAAGGCTCATTATGCAAAAGAAAACCATGAGACAGCATGGAGTGACTGATGCGAAGACGGCAAAGGACATTCGATTCCCTTCGAGAAGGGCTTGAGGAAGAACTCCCAGTTGCAGTGGTTGACTTTATGGAGTGTAGTTTATTAGAAGCAGCAGTAGCCTGCTAGTTGGTGTTCCAGTCCTGTATGAGTAGCGATCTCATCTGCACCCAGGATTGTCCAGGGAACGGGGGGGGGGGGGGGGGGGGGAGGGACAGGATAGGGAGTTACAGCTACTCTAGCCAAATGGTCAGCCTGTTCATTTCCTAGGATATGAACATGACTAGAGACCCAGAGAAAAGCAGTGGAGCGAGAGGTGTGATGAAGATCAGCGAGGAGATAGTGGATACCAATGACCAGAGGATGAGAGTAGCAGCATCGGCCTATGGCCTGCAGGCTGCTCATTGAGTCATAGATTAAAATACGGTCCAGAATATCCGTTAGTACTGCCATAAACACACTGCACGATTCTGGCAGAGAATGAAATTCCACACCAATGGGAGATGTAAATGCATATCCTGTATGACCAGCAAATTTAGATTCATCAGTGTAGAAAATTGTGGCACCCTGAAACTCTGCAAGTATTGTGTGCAACAAATGCCAGAAGATTATGTGGGAGACTGAAGCTTCCATGGCTCGGTAGAGATCCAATCGGATTTGCAGCCGAGGCAGCATCCAAGAGGGAGGTGGGTTGGTATAGCACGACACACACAGTCGAGGGAAGAGAGGTTTAAGTCCCTACAAATGGAAGCGAGCCGCACCCAACAGGTAAACTCACATAAGGGCAAGTATCAGGAGTTATAAAACTGTCGCCCTCAAAGAGAACATGATATGTGGGATGACCAGGGAAGGGATGAATGGCAATGGCATAGGACACCAAAAGCTGATGGTGCCTAGTCTGAAGAGGGGGTGATTCCTGCTTCAGCAAGGAGACTCAACAGGGCTAGTCTGGAAGCCACCCTTAGCCTAGCGGATGCCACAATGATGATTGGGGTCCAACAATTTCAGGGCAGAAGGAGCTGCCAAGCTATATACCTAGCACCCATAATCTAATCGGGACTGAATCATCAGAGCCCAGTAGCAATGAATTAGTGTTGTATGATCTGCACCCCAGAATGAGTGAGCTAGGAAACAGAGGGCATTAAGTTTCCACATGCAGCTTATCTTCAGCTGCCAAATATGGGGCAGCCAAGTCTTTTATATATAGAGGCCCAAGAAACGGTGTTGTGCCACAACTTCTAGGCGTTGTGTACCCAAGAAGAGTTCTGGGTCGGGGTGAACTGTAGTATGATGGCAGAAATGCACGACATGTGTCTTAGAAGGGGAAAAACTGAAAAGCATGCGAAAGAGCCCATGTGGTAGCCTGCCAAATGGCACATTGGAGCTGGCATTCAGCCAAGGCTACCGAGTGGGAGCTGTAACACATGCAAGTCATCTAGGTATAACACAGGGGTGACAAGTGTCCCAACAGAGCTCACCAACCCATTAATGGCAATTAAGAAAAGTTTAACACTTAACACAGAACCCTGTGGAATGCTGTTCTCCTGGATCTGTGGGGAGCTGAAGGAAGAGCCAACCCTCACACAGAACATGTGGTGGGATAAAAACTGGTAGGGAGCCCTGTAGAGCCCAGTCATTTAGGGTTCATAAAATATGACACCAAGAGTAGTTGTATGCCTTACGTAAAGCAAAGAAAACAGCAACAAGGTGTTGACTTTTGAGAAGGCCTTTCTGTTTGCTGTTTCCAGTCACAGTAGATGGTCGATAGTAGACCTGCTCTCCTGGAACCCACATTGACAAGGTGACACGTCCACGTGATTTGAGCACCCGACATAGTCTGGGCAACCATCTGTTCGAGCAGTTTACATGGCACATTTGTTAGGCTAATCAGCTGGTAACTGTCCAGGGATGACAGATCCTTGCCAGGCTTAATAACGGGAACCACTATACTGTCCCTCCACTGCGAGGGGAAACCCCACACAGCCAAATGCAGTTATATACCTGGAGAAGATATCGCCATTGTGAGGGTCTGAGATGTTTGAGAAGGTGATTATGGAAGGAAGCAGGCCCAGGTGCAGAATCATGAGAAGAAGAAAGGGCCAGACAGTTTCCATTCCGTGAATGGTTTGCTATAAAGTTCCTCCCGGAGAGTGGTGAAACAAATTTGAGGCTTCAGCCACTGGATAGGAAGCCATCGCCAATGCCTTCGCAAAGTGAACCGAAAAGTGCTCTGTGAGAACCGATGGATCAATACAGACCCTATCTGCTAAGGCAAGGCCAGGGATTGAATACGGTCACTGCATCTACATGGGATATTCTGCAGATCACATTTAAGTGCCTGGCAGAGGGTTCATCGAACTACCTTTATGCTATTCATCTCCCATTCCACTCTCGAATAGCACGCAGGAAGAAAGAACATCTGTATCTCTCCATTCGAGCTCCGATTTATGCTATTTTTTTCTGATGATCATTTCTACCTATGTAGGTGGGTGTCAATATATTTTCACATTTGGGGGAGAATGTTGGTGATAGAAGTTTCGTAAGTAGACCACACCGCAGCGATAAGCACCATTGTTGTAATGATTCCCATCCCAGGTCCTGTATCATTACCGATACGCTATCTCCTATGTATCGTGACAATACAAAACGAGCTGTTGATGTCCTCCGTCAAACCCATTTGATAAAAATTCCACAGTGGGCAGCAATACTCCAAAAAAGGACGGACAAGAGTAGTGTATGCAGTCTCTCTAGTAATTGTTGCATATTTTAAGGGTTCTGCCAATAAAACAGTGTCTCTGGTTAGCCTTTCCCATGACATTATCTACGTATTCTTTCTAGTTTAAGTCTGAAGTAATAGTAATTCCTAGATATTTTGTGGAGCTTACGGCCTTCACGTTTGATTGATTTATCTTGTAAACAAAGTTTAACTGATTTCTTTTCATACTCATGTGGATAACTTCACATTTCACATTATTTAGAGTCAATTGCCAATTTTTACACCATAGTGATATCTTATTTAAATCTTTCTGCTGGCAACCTTGGATGAAGCGTAGCATAGCCCACCCCCGTGACAAGGGTACAGAAGATACCAAGGCACAGAGAAAACGCTCCCAGCACACCCGCTTGCTCTGTTTGATTATATAACAAGCCTCGACACGAAGGTGTTTAACACTTTCGCTGTGGCTGATGCTTATAAGCATCCGCGCTCACTGTAGAATAATGTCAGCCGCAGTGAAAGTGTTAAAGTTGACAAGTGCAGTATGGGACTGGTGGCAATTAAGATGTTGCAAGGCTTGCGGTACTCATGAATTGCTGAGGCAATGGTTGCGTTCCACCATGGAACTGGGCGGCTGCAAGGAGGGCCTGTTGACCAGAGCACAGCAATGCTAGCAGCTCAAGTAATCGCATTAGACATATTACTGATATCATCTATACAGTCAGACGGGGATGGTGTGAAACCCACCTGGGAGGTATACAAAGGCCAATCAGCATGACGGAAAACGCAACGAGGTATCCCATCCCTCGTCCAGTGTGAGGGGAGTGAAAGAATCAATGGAAAGTGGTCACTGTCACAAATGTCGTCATGCAGTCATCAACGAAATAAAGGGAAAAGGGGGAGGGAGAAGTGAGTGATAGGTCTATGGAAGAAAAGGTGCCATGAGCGGTAGTAAAATGGGTTGGGAAACCACCACTGAGGAGGCACAGGTTGTGATCGGCAGTGAATTGGTCTACAAGGCGGCCCCGACTAGTTGTATAAGCACTGCCCCATGAAAGATGATGGGCATTGAAGTCCCTGGGAATGAGGGAGGAGAGAGTTGCTGAAGGAGTGCTGTGAGGGTAGCAGACCTAGATGGCCTGTCAGGAGGGAGATACAGATTACAAATTGTTAACGGAGTGTGTAAGTGGACCCTAACAGCTAACACTTCCAGTGTGGTACAGAGATGGATCCATGAACTAACGTCTATATTAACTAGGGTGCAGAGTCCACCAGATGCCTGTAAGGGGCAAACACAATAGTGACAAAGCACAGACCCCACGGAGTGTTGGTGAATGGCCAATGACATGCAATTCCTGCAAAACAAGTTGCCGAGTAAGAGGCAGTAAGATGTTTCAACTCCAGGAAGCGACTATAAGAGCCGTTACAGTTCCATTGGATTAGAACAGATCAAGGATCCATATGGAAGGTGAACTGACCGATGCCTTTCATAAAGCTGGGTCAACGTCCGTCACCAATGAGGGAGGAACGACACTTGTGAATAGCAGATCAGACAAGATCAGTAGGGTTATTTGGCTGTGAGGACAAAGGTGGGACCTCCAGGACTACCAGAGGGGCCTTCTCCTGTGACTTTTGCTTCTTTTTCCTCTTCCCCTATTTCTCTGTTGTAGGATGAGAACGGCAGGTCCCAGAGAGAGAACCGGTGTCGGTAAGGTCTGGCACCACCGAGGATAAGGAGACCTTCATATTATCGCAGTGGGGGACTAAAGGGGAGGAAGGGGGGCGGACCGCCCTGGGCCTCCTGTCTTTGTGGGCCTCCAAATATCCCGAAAGCATGGATTTTATTGTTTTTTTGAGCTCGCTTTGCATCTCTTTATTCTGGGGCCTCCAAATCTCTGAAGCTATTTTTTTTTTAGACTGTCCCATGCCTCTCCTCCTGGGGGCCTCCAATTCTTTTTTTATAGTAAAACATGTATTTCCAAGTGGATGGGGATCCCCATTTGTTTTGCTGCCGCCCCGGGCTTCCAACAGCCTTAGTCCGCCATTGTATTATCGGACTGGGGTACCCCTCATGTAGCGGACGTTCACATTCCCACATACAGGGATCGCTGTGCAATGAGAAGGCATATGCCTGAACCGCATACAATGGAAACATCACATGGGAGGTGAAACATAAGACTTCACATCAGAACAATAGATCAGTACCTTGACCTTCTCTGTGAGAGTATCCCCTCGAAGGCCAAGATAAATGCACTGGTATCCACTATGATCCTTAGGGCTTTGATGCACACGACTAACAAAAGGAACATCTCGCCATTTGAGGTTGGGCCAGAGTTCACGCGCACACACACACCAAGGCAGACTTTGTTTAAAAATATGGTTTCAGCAATTACAAAAAATGAATATTTAGACTTAATAATGTAATTAATTTCTCTTTAAATTAAATACATTAAAAAAAGAAATTTGGAAATGGATATTTTAAGATTATTGCAAAGTCAATTTCTGACAGTCCATGTTTCACACCTGTGACTATGGAATCAACCGTTTACATCTCGTCGCTGTTGATATCCACATACGTCTCCTACACTGTGGACACTGTTGCAGTTCAAGTTGTTTGATGTAAACAGTGAGCACATGTCTTTTGGAATGACAATCACAACTATGTTCCGAATATCAGTCTGACTAATGCCTCTAATGCTGCGGCGGAGCACATTGAGGAGCTATTCTATGATGTGCGAGGCCGTTCCGCATTGGGTGTTCGAATCACCCCTCAGGCATGGACGTTTGTGCCGTCTTTAGTATAAGCTAGTTAATAAGTAGTTTGTAAGTTTAGGGACTGATGACCTCACAGTTAAGTCCCATAAGCTATACAAACATTTGAACATTTTTGAATGCCTCTGATGTGTGTGTACGAATCCTGTTTCGTTGTTTGGTCTTAATATGTCTGCATTTAAAAAATTCTTTTAACTGCAGCATTGGAATGTTGGCAAACAATGGACAATGTTAGCTAACGAACCTATATTTTGAAACTGTTTAATGACAAATTTCTTGCACTGTGACACATTCTCCCAAAACTGTATAACAGATAAGAGGTTTGCCTTTTCACTTTCTGTAAAGTAATTATTTTCGGAGAGTAATGCAATGTTGACAAAGAAAATCTAGTGTTTTGTTCATTATAAAGTTGGCTGTCGCAATTGTTTTAGCATTTTCTTGTCAACGTCTTCTCACTTACAAATACTAACTAGTATATCGTCCTGACGTAAATAAATAAGTCTCGTCAAGATAATATAACGTCATTCGTTCATGGAAACGATGTTTTTTCTTGTGCCGACATTTTCTAACACTATTTCCAAACCGATTCTCCATTCCATTGATATACTTTGAAATCTTATTTCGCATCAATTTTAATGTATCTGAAACTAAGTTTTCAAATTAATATTGTTTACTATGAACAGAAAACAACTACGCCGTCTAAAATATCATGAATTACTTCAATTTCAACATTTGTCGGAATCATCCCGAGTGTTGACTGTTGCCAACATTATCCGCTAGACCTGTGTCTGCGATTGTAAAATTTTACCAGAGTATCTAAGCGTCGTGGACGTCTGGCAACACGGTTTCCGAATACCGTCGTCTGTGTGATCATGGCGTCGAGTGACCTGGTTCGACCACAAATTCGACCAATTCACAATCTTAACTTCCGGCCGGCACTCTCGGTATTTAATGCCGAGTTCCATTTCAATTGCAGATGCATCAGTGATAGCATAAACGTTAATGCAGCTCTTTGTAAAAATCAGAAATCTGGATTTGAATCCTGGTCCGGCACAAATATTCAAATGTCAAAGTGTATATCTGATACTAATTCAGAGTCACGAATGCATTTCTTTTATATGAATGAATATGCTTAAATGTCATGGCGTACAGTTACGCCTGGATTTTGCCTTTATTTAGCAGTGGATAGCAAATGACTGCTCTCTGTGATGGTATCCAAGCAAGTCGGTTTTAAGTACTGTTACGGCCCAGTTTTCACTGGCTACGTCAACACTTAGGGAAATCTAAAATTTTACTTAAGGGGCCCTTACTTACTGACAATAATATTTTCAAACCTTCAATACATTTCAGTAGTCTTCACACTATCAATAATAGGCCTATTGTCATTGTTTTCAGCTGGCGATAAGATTTCGTAAAGACAATAACATATGTCGGACAGTGAGAAAGTGTGTGTTTTAATCATATAGGGTTGGCTAAAAAAAAGGAGAAAGACAACCGAGAGCTGCGAAAAAGGTAATTGGGTACGTGAGTGGTTAAACAGAAGGAATGATTTTTCTCAAGTGAACCGGCCGACGAAAATCCGAACGATTGAAATTAAAGATTTTGTAAAACATTTTCGAATGAGCCTAGAATCATAGAGCAAACAACTTACGAGAAAATCAGAAAACAAAACGTAATTAACAGACCCTCAATCCCAGCCGATGAAAGATTGAGTGTAACTTTACGAACATTGGCGACAAGGTCATTTAAATATTTAAAGTTCAATGCAGTTATGTCCGCTAACACGATTAGTAAAATTCTCATTTAAACAAGCAAAGCTATCACATAATTTATTTTCTTTTTAACGTCCTCTATTTTCCTTCCGGATACTGAAGAAGATTTGAAGTAATTGCTTAATACCATTCTGGTTCTTTCCATATAATCAACAGAACTCTGGGTTTAGAGATAATGGATTGCTCCTATAACTTTTGACTAACTGCGCCATTACTTATATTTCGTACGCGATTCAGATTCATTCAAAGCATATCTAAATAGAAACAGAAAATGTAAACACTGAAAAACAGTAGTTATGCAATAGACGCTAGCTCTGAGGCTGTCTCACGAAACACTGTAAACATCTGAACAACGAATATTGTCAAACTGGAAAATATTTTTGGACCCATCAATACTGCTCTGTCAACATTTACTGTATTGACAATACATCAATAACCACGCGCACATGGTCAATATATTGACGCATTATCAATATACTGACAATATTATTGAACGTGTGAGGTGCCCTTTACGGTCTCAGTAGCACAACTTGTTATTGATGTCAACGAATTTTGGATGCTCTTTGAAAACTTAATCACATGAAAAGAGGAAATAATTTTTCATGTTTAACGCGAAATATACTTTTCCAGTCAGTAAATTAATTATTCTCGTAAAGCAAATATTTTGTTGCCAAAACATGCACTACACCCTCGATCCCATAAGTAAAATTTAATTTGAAAATATTTCGTGATGACAACATTTTGCATTGTTTGCACAACTAAATGGGACATTACAATTACCAGGTTAGTTGTGAAAGTATACAATAATAGCATACTACAATGGAACAGTAAATTTAGTTCCTTACAACTGTCATGGTTTTAAACTTTGGTTTCAACCAACCTGGGACCTGGGGACGGAGTGGTACGTCCACTGGATACACTGGAAGGCGTCCTGCTC
This sequence comes from Locusta migratoria, assembly GCA_026315105.1. Taxonomy (NCBI): domain Eukaryota; kingdom Metazoa; phylum Arthropoda; class Insecta; order Orthoptera; family Acrididae; genus Locusta; species Locusta migratoria. Next base: position 116,433,912 of record CM048744.1, on the reverse strand, counting down.
CTTCCAGTGGTAGAATTTGATCGGCTCCGTCGGCGCTCTCTAACTGGAAAGAAAAATACGTTTATCAACATCTGCTTATCTTCCTTACGACACACCCTACAAGCTACGGCCAACACTATTATCAGCATTTTTTTCCGCGACTGATGCCATATACCACTACTGAAATGAAATGATCGTATGGTATTACTGACCAGGCGTTCCCATCTGATGTGCAGCCGCCTATTGCAACGTTGAGACTTTCTTGCTCCCCCCTCCCACCTTCGATAATGTAGATTTCATTGTAATGTTTTTAAAGTAAACGCCTTTTGCTACTGCGAATGAAGGGTTTATTTTTATATTTATAAGTCACCCATACGCGTTTCGCCTTTGTCTCAAGGCATCATCAGTGTCCTGAAATATTTACATGTTTTTATTTACACATAAAGGTTAGGTTTCTTACACATGTACAAAACATTTTATTTACATTACACATGTAAGAAACCTAACTTTATGTGGAAACAAAAACATGTAAATATTTCAGCACACCCACTGATGATGCCTTGAGGCAAAGGCGAAACGTGTATGGCTGACTTATAAATATAAAAATAAAACCCTTCATTCGCAGTAGCAAAAGGCGTTTACTTTAAAAACATTACAGTGAAATACAATTCAGCTGCTACTCAAAATAGCCACTGCAAGCAACGATAATGTAGATGTTTTCAAGAACCAGTACCTGCCTTAAACCTGTGCCCTCTGCAAGGTACTGGTAGTCAGCGATTGTCCACTAAGCTATTTATCACTAATAGATATTGTTTCGGAATGTGATTTCGTACTACCGCAAATAATGAGGGCAAACGAAACTATACATACTCAGCTGTTAAATGATCGTATGGTAATATTAACCAGGCGTTCCCATCTGGTGTTGTGCGGCCGCCTACTTAGATACCGTATGTAGCTGGGAACTCAGAGAAAGGAAGAGAAACTTAATTTCGTTTTATCTAGGGCAATTACATAAGAGCACTTGTGCTGAAAGTACATGGTACACCAATTCTCGAAAGATTTCACCTTCTTCGGGACTACAGGAATCCCTTTAGTGGACGATTATTTCGCTTTGCAGTAACAGATGACGTTACAGGCTTATCTGAGCCAAGCTCATAACTTCCCGTTTTTTGTTTCGTTAACTCGAGATATAATTCGCTCTTAGTGATGTCGGGACAAGAAGGTCCCTAACAGTAACGATCCCGGTATATCTGGACGGATGGTAACCGTAGGTTCGAGCTTGTATTAAGAAAAGCCATAGGGTGCACAAATAGCGGCTCACCTGTAGACGGGGATACCGCCTATCAGCTTTGACCCGTGACGTAGTCGCAGCGTGGTAGTATTGAGGTGCGTGCGTGTTTGTAGAAGGCGTGAGTGATTATATGGGTGGTTGAGTTAATGACGATAGTTTGTTTACAAACAGAAGAGATTAATATTGTGTGTTTAAAAAGTGATTTGTAGCTCTTCTCTGATGGTTAGGTGTAGGTTAACCGAGAGATATTCTTTGCGTATGTGTGCGCCGAAGGCGCAAATTTTTGGGCTAAGACCTGTGATCGATGGTACTGTACATTCTGTTATCTGTAATAACTACAGATTATTTGTATCTACAATATAGAAGTATTAAGATACCCCGCATACTGGTTTTGCGACATCTTGATGACGTCATGAATCAAAGCAGACGGATGGTATCCCAGCCCACGGTTATGCCCATATAGCCTCAATATGAAAGACTGGACAAAATTTTGAACTAATGGCTCATTTTCAGTCCATTACAAACTAAAGGGTTGTTATTTCTACAGTAAGCCTTATATATGATGCCTATATTTTGTAAACCGAGGGCGCTCATAATTAGTTTGATTGTAAAATTTTATTTGTAATCAGGGCAAAATTTCTGGGAAGACACTTAAGGATAGACCTTGCTGCTCAGACGCTGCCGTGTTTGTAACTAACTCTTTTAATGGACACAAAATAAGCCTACATATGTATGAGAATCAAACATGGAAATATCTTTAACAGAAAATATTTTAACAATGAAATAAGTTATGAAGGCTTGGCAATAATATACCGGTACGTTACGTGTCATTTAGTCTTTGTGACCTTAGCGCTGTACTGAAATAATTTTCTCTGTTTAATTCATTACTGTTGTATTTGACGCATCGTTACAACATAAAATATCAAAATTACGGTACTACAAAATTAAAAAATAGTACTTGTTGCCTATTAATGAGTCCGTGTTATACGTAACTCAGTTGCCACACTTTTTTATATACCGAAGAGTAAAAATAATCAGATAAACGACTTTTGCACTTGGTACTGAACGCAAAGAAAGTAATTATACGAAGCGTCAAGACGTACTTTCATTACGGTACGTAAATATTGTGACTCGTTTAAAACATCCACGTTAAATGCCTAACAATCCCATCACCAAAACCTATGCTGGAGAACAAAATATTTAGAAACTACGGTAACAGTACAAAATTGTCACAGTACCTACAGTGAAAGCACAGAAGTAGTGGATAAGGTTAACCCTTTAATGCGTAGTGTAATTGATCAGATACATACCTTTTTTTCCATTATCTCTCTAACTGATCAACACTTTACCACAAAATCATTTGTAGCTGTTTTTTATGCCTATACATAGTGTTACTTATGCTAGCAGCTCGTCCTAGTAATTATACATTGCAAAGTGCTACTGAATCACATCGACAGTTAGCTGCATTGAGTTACATAGTATGAAAGTCAAATTTTTGTAAAGGCAATTTACGATCCGGTGGAAAAATAGACAGTATATCCTGATAAATGTCAGTGCATTCCACAATTCATCAATAATTGCTAGTCGAAATTAATTCGTCATTTAAAAGACTGGAAATAAAAGACAGTATGATTTTGCGTCTGCTCTGATTGTACATATATATTTTTAACTAATAACAGGTATGCATGTCAAAAATTTAATCGTTAAATCAGCAATTTGCTCCGTAAAACAAATCAATCACATACTACTGTTGCATTATGAGTTATTTTCTGGAAAGATGAGAGGCATAATAGTGACATTTACTGCATGGGGTACATCATCAAAGCACTAGTCGCTGACCTATGAATTTGTTGCTAATAGTGCTCAATAATTAAGGATTTTACAATTTTCCCTCAGTATATACGTACTATACACTATACATTAATAGTGGTGATTTTTATAGCTTCAAATAGAAAGTCATGCATTAAAGGGCTAAGAACCAACTTGTTAGATTGTGGGTACCGCTTCTTTCTTCCCCTCCCCCCCCACCCCCCGTCGCCACACACGCACTTTTCCCATTCAAAGCCTTGCCACAATGGTTTGACCTCTAGCGTAGCTTAAAGCCTAGGTTAAGTTCAAGAGGATAGGGTAAATACTGCTACAGTGTAGTCATGCATCTAATGTGTGATTTATATTCAGATAGGTAACAAGCACAATCCTCTGGCGTGTACCTAAAACTATATTGATAATTTCTGAAAGTTTGCTGTTACACTAAATCAACAAAGATTAACAAACTTTCCATAACTTTTTAAATTCTTTCTGGTAGGGCATAATGTAACACCTCCAATCTGGTTGGTGTTGCAAGGGTTAAATTTCAGAAATAGAGTAACCTCAATCTCAAAGTGCTCAAACATTCTTAAATATCTAAATGTAATCTATAATACACCAAAAATACAATATTTTTAAAACGTGCGAGAATTTTTAGCAAAATACGAGAATCTTATGGTGTTGGTACGAGAATCGCGCGCTCTGGATATCACAACCCTGCTGTAAGGTGCCTGTTAGTGGAAATTTTTAAATTTGTCGGTAGTCAGACTTACCTTGCTTGTGCAGTTCGAGAAGAGCAGGAATATATAGTCCTCCATGTGGACACACACAGTAGTTAATTTTCGTCAGTAGCCCAGAGCTGCGACGTCGTCTGATTGCTTGCAGTTGGTGTTTTCCAAAGTCAGGACTGTCATTGCCATGTATACTCCAGGCTTTATTATTCTTCAGAAAATCGAAAATCGGATACGGCTCTAATTCGCTACCCATCATACATTTCCGGAGAACTACTCCTTTGTTAACCTCTGGGAGAGAGCACTCCTGCGTAACCCGAGAAATCGTTTTCGGAAAATTAGAGGTCGGCGATGAACACAACACTTTCCCATACTGTGGTTACGAGACTTGTAACATGTCGCTCCTACTGTCACGTGCGCCTGAGCAACCCCAGCCGCCAAGCGCACCAATGAACTGTCGGCTAATGAGGCAATGGGGGTTTGCTCGGCTCTGTGTTTGCTTCAAAGACCTCTAACGGTTTGCTTGAGCGATAGTGGCCTACAGCAAACACACGCTGTGTTTGAAACTACCGCACTGCCTTGAAATTTAATAAAGGCAACATTGTGTGTGCTTCCTGTACAACACGTGCAGTCAGCAGCAAAGCCCGTTTTAGAAAATGGAACATAATGCTAAGGAACGTTAAGTTACTTCCTGGAATTTCCACGTCAGCTGTAGAAATTATAACAAAAATTATAATAACACTATATTGTCACGCTTGTTGACACTGACAGCGGTGGAGACGCAATGTGTTGTGTAATATAACGGGATTTTACAATGTGATAGCTGTATTACGAGGCGTGTCCAGAAAGTAAGTTCCGTTTGGTTATATAAAACGAACCGGTACAGATAAAGAGAAAATATTGATTGTACAAAAATCTACAACTGTCAAACTACTTTTCTACATAACTTCCGAAATTTTGTAGGCAATTTTCATAGCATGGCACAAGGTTTTGTGTGCCTTTTTCACAGAATGTTGCCGCCTGTGTATTCAACCATGTGGTAACATGTTCTTTCAGCTCGTCATCATCATTGAAGTGTTGTCCACCAAGGACAGATTTTAGGTGTAAGAAGAGGATTACTCTCAAAAGATTTTTTTTCACTATAATGCCTGACCTCACACATCGAATGTGACCAAACAATTCTTACGGAAATTTCAATGGGACCTGTTTGATCATCCTCCATACAGCTCGGACCTCTGTCCTAGCGACTTTCATCTCTTCTTACACTTAAAATTTGTCCTTGGTGGTCAACACTTCAAAGGTGATAAAGAGCTGTTACCAAATGATGGAATACACGGGCGGCAACCTTCTGTGAAGGTTGCATGCAAAAACTTGTGGCACGCTATGACAAGTGCCTACAAAATTTCGGCAGTTATGTGGGAAAGTAGTCTAAGAGTTGTAGAATGTTGTGCAATAAAAATGTCTTCTGTATCTGTGTACAATTTCATTTTATTACCAAACGGAACTTACTTTCTGGACGCGCCTCGTATTTTGTGTAATATGTTTTATTAATAAGACGGAAGTCATGTATTTCAAACATTTACGATCTGCAGAGGCTCAGTGAAGAGCTGTCACTATACATTCATATTCGCGGAATTTACGACATTAACTGGGAATAGGTAAGGTTGAAAACGTGTACCCAGCCGGGATTCGCACCCGTGTCTCCTGCTTGCTAGACAGTTGCACTGACCTTTGTATGTAACAAGTTACGGCCAACTCTACCAAAACACAACTATGTGTGTCATTGCGAAGGCAATGAATTTAATTTTCTTTTGTTGATACAACTTTCTTGTAAAACGCAATACATAGTATTATAAATTAAAGATAATCTTTTACTCCTTTTTTCTGAATAGAACATATCCTATTTTATATGAAATCCGACAGAAAAATATATGCTGTATAATGAGGTTTCGCATTTCAGGTTAAGCTCAGAAGCGAATTATGCTCGTTGAGCACCTGTATAGACAGTTTGCTAAACAATCGAAATTTTCAAAATTAATTACTGTATCTTTAGGGTGACCATATTTACAGACAGAAAAAGGATATACCGGTTATGCAACATAACACCAAATGTACGTCAGGTGTTTTATTTATTTTCTGTAACTGATTAACGGAACATGCTACAAGTACAATAGTCATCCTTTCAACTTCTTCGCTCTAAATATGGTGAAACAAATGATAATGGTGAAATACAATACTGGTGAATACTATGATCGGCATAAGTGTAGACTGGGATACCACCCGTCTGCTTTGACCCATGATATCATCAAGATGTCGGAAAAGCAGTATACTGGATATCTTAATACACCTGTATTGTACATACAAATAATCTGTAGTTATTATAGATAACAGATTGTATCATCGATCAAAAGTCTTAGCCCAAAATTTCGCGCCTTCGGCGCTCACATACGAAGAGAAAAATCTCTCGGTTAACCTACACCTAACCATCAGAGAGAAGCTACAGATCACTTTTTAAACACAAAATATTAAGCTTTTTTGTTTGTAAACAAACTATCGTCTTTAACTCAACCACCACATAATCAGTCACGCCTTCTAAAAACACGCACGCACCTCAAAACACCGCGTTGCGATGACGTCAGGGGTCAAAGCTGACGGGAGGTATCCCCGTCTACAGGTAAGCTCTATGATCTGAGTATGGTGAAACATATTAACGTTTATTTTTAATTGAATTAATTGCTTTCCAAATTTCTCAGAATTGTAACATCGAATCCTACACAGTTTTGATTGAAATTATATTTTGTAATAATCAAATCTTTGTGGCTTGATTCTAGATTTTTCGTGGATCCATATACCGTTCATTACAAAAAGTACTGCTCTGTTAGAACATTTGTAACTGGCAGAGAAAGAATAAACAACAGCGTCACCAACAGCACTACCGCAAGGTGTCAGATGCAAGCTCTCAACATTTTCCTGCTCACTATTCCTCAAACATATTCGAGAGAACAAACGCCATATACATAACGGGTGATCTTATTCATTTATTTATTAAAAACTTTTCATTCCTGTCCCTGACGGGTGACAGGCGGGCCACTATAGAGCTTCTACTCTTTTGGGCCTTAGCTCAACACATTTTATTCCATTTTAAACTTTATTGAACAATACCTTAAAACTAGTCGTACATCTGCTTCGTTTTACATTTCAAAATGTTTGTATAGCTTATGGGACTTAACTACGGGGGCATCAGTCCCTAAACTTACAAACTAGCTAATACTAAGGACGGCACAAATATCCATGCCCGAGGGGGGGTATTCGAACCCCCGACCGTACTGGCTGTGCAGACCGTGACTGAAGTGCCTCAGTCCCCTCGGCCACCGCGGCCGGCCTTTTTACATTTCAGCGTTGCTTAACATTTTTCATTTTATACTTTGTTATACAGATCTTACATCTATTTAATTTAACAATACAGTTTTAGGATTGAGAGTAGTATTTTGGTTTGACAATTTACAATATGATTTTTCAATGGCCTTGAGCACTTTTTGATTACAATATTTGTGCTGATGTTTGTTATTCTATAATATAGAGCTAGAGGTGATTTATAGTCAGGTTTTATGCTGCAGAGGTGTTATGTAATATTTTTGCAATTTTGGTACAATTTTCTGTTACTTCTTCTTGTCAGAATATTGAGGTATCACAGTACTGAATTTTTATATACATTTCCATGTATGAAAACTTTATAAATCACGGAATAATGTTTTTATTAGAACAAAATGTTTTTATTAGAACAAAAAAAAAAAAAAAGTTCAAAAATGTCCGACAGATGGCGCTACATCTGATCAGAAAATCAATAATTATCGTAACAAATTAAGACAAAACAAAGATGATGTTCTTTACCGGAAATGCTCAATATGTTCACCATCACTCCTGAACAATAGCTGTAGTCGAGGAATAATGTTGTGAACAGCACTGTAAAGCATGTCCGGAGTTATGGTGAGGCACTATCTGTTCCGATCGGAATATTCACTTGAATGCCAGTCTTGTTTAAACAATTGTATTACAGCACCGGTGCATACACTGTTACCGAAACATTCAACACCAGATTTATCGAGGGTAAAACCTATGACGTAGAAGGATTTTACTAGTGAGAGCTTGTCATCTGCTGCGACTCTCATTAATGCTTTTACTCCGTCGTTTTTTCTTGAAGCTTCCGTTTTTTCTCTCTCTGTGATTTATTAAGTTTTCAAATTTATACTGACTTTTTGATCACCCGGTATAATAAGCCGATGACGGTCAATGATCTATTCTTCAGTGCAGAGGCAGTCCTGGGGCCCTAACTCTTACGGGAATCAGTTTGGAAAAAAAAAAAAAAAAAAAAAAAAAAAAACACACACACACACACACACACACTAGTTTGAGTAGTAGTGAGCAGGGAAAAGTTGAAAATTTTTATGTGACGGGAGACGAGCTAGAATAGTCCGCGATGCTCGCTGAGCCCCCAGTGCTGGGCGCGGTGGCTCAGCACTGGGTTTAACGCTTTAACTCAACCAAATGCTCAACGAACAGAAACGATTATTTTCACGATAATGCCTGACCTCACACACCCAATGTGACCAAACAATTCTTACGGAAATTTCAATGGGACCTGTTTGATCATCCTCCATACAGCTCGGACCTCTCTCCTAGCGATTTTCATCTTTTCTTACACCTAAAATCTGTCCTTGGTGGTCAACACTTCAGCGATGATGAAGAGCTGTTACCACATGGTTGAATACACAAGCGGCAACCTTCTGTGAAGGATGCATGCAAAAACTTAATGGCACGCTATGACAAGTGCCTACAACGTTTCGGCAGTTATGTGGGAAAGTAGTCTAAGAGTTGTAGAATTTTGTGCAATAAAAATTTCTTCTGTATCTGTGTACAATTTCATTTTATTACCAAACGGAACTTACTTTCTGGACGCGCCTCGTACTACACTAATATTCAGAAACAGAGAGAGAGAGAGAAAGAGAGAGAGAGAAAACGAAGAACAGACCACCTTGAGAAACTAGTCATAGGAAGTTCATATTCATAAATCAGTATGTTCTGTAGAAAATACTAGCATTTGAACAATGTCGGCTCACGGGTTCCACGTCATATCAAGGCACAACACCAACTATCGGTAAATTGTGACTGCGGCTCTCGTTGTAGCTATTAACAAAAGTGTGACTTGAGCTGAGCAGGAGACATCAGATAAGTGTCCTCCTCGGAACCGGAGCAATTTTATTTACACTAATGTTGTAAATGATTGCATTAAATATAAGTAATAACTACATTTACATTTATAAAACGGGGTTAGAGTTTCAAGGTAACAGGTCTAAATATTGTGTCAATAAATTGAAATTGAATTGACAGCAACAATGAAACAGTGTAACACATTGTACAGTGTCAGGGGTGACAGATCCTTTGCTACGGCGTGGGTTACGTGCAGTTCCTCCACTTCTTCGCTTACCTTTTACTAATGTTCAGAAACATGGGGAGGGGAAGCATTATCACGCTTCTGTCCCGGTTGGGACAGATTCCTCCAGATTCCTCGTCGTATATTAGGTCCCATTTCAAAAATGTTCAAATGTTTGTATAGCTTATGGGACTTAACTACGGGGTCATCAGTCCCTAAACTTACAAACTACTTATTAACTAGCTAATCCTAAGGACGACACAAATATCCATGCCCGAGGGAGGATTCGAACCCCCGACCGTAGTGGCCGTGCAGACCGTGACTGGAGCGCCTCAGTCCCCTCGGCCACCGCGGCCGGCAGGTCCTACCTAGTTCCCAAGTTGGAAGCTGGGGTAGATTAAGAACATGGAAAGTCGCCGAAGTAGTGTCAAATTTTTGTCAAGACTTTCAGTCGACTATTGAGACAAGCAATTGTGTCGCTCGTCATTGGTAGGAAAGATCCGATGCAACTGCACCGCGAGAATATACTCACAACGAAAGTGCAAGCACGAATGAAACACTAACGCTCTAAAGCACTGCTTTTCTTTATATTTACTGTAAATTGAAACAACTAGCCCCACAATTTGCTTTGCAATAAATACGCTGTATCCTTATTTCGACAACACCTAAGGGAGTTTTCATCAAGAGTATAAAATTATGCCCTAGAAATGAATCACAAATAGTATATATTAAAAATATTACATGAAATAGTTTTATTTATAAAGAAAAATTAATGACGGTAACAGTCAAATTATGTACTCACAAGAGACGTAAAAAGTTAGAGCATGATTTTTTATACGTCTTTGTGTAATATTTTCTAATATACTATTTGTGATTCATTTATAGGTCATAATTTTATACCTCTTATGAAGACACCCTTAGATGGTGTCGAAATCCGAATAAAGTGTATTTAATGCAAAGCAACTTGTGGAGCTGGCTGCTTGTTTCTTCTTAGAGTACCTAAATTAAACTGTCACGAATACTTCTTTTAGACAATCAATTTTGAAAATCATAAATTTCTTTATATTTCAAATATTTTCGTTTTTGGAACAAGTATTACTCAATTCCTAAACATAATGGTCTTAAGGGATCAAACAGCTCTGGCCATCAGCCGAAAATTTTTTCAAATTTTTGTAAAAAAATCAAATGTTTGTTAAGCTTATGGGACTTAACTACGGGGTCATCAGTCCCTAAACTTACAAAATACTTATGAACTAGCTTATCCTAATGACGGCACAAATATCCATGCCCGAGGGGGGATTCGAACCCCCGACCGTAGTGGCCGTGCAGACCGTGACTGAAGCGCCTCAGTCCCCTCGGCCACCGCGGCCGGCAGTTTATAAGTAGTTTATAAGTTTAGGGAGGATGACCCCGTAATTAAGTTCCTTAAGCTCTACAAACATTTGAACATTGTTTGAAAATGCTGCTATTTTCTTCTAAACCACTGGACCGATTTCACCAAATTTGCTACACACATTCCTTACCGTGAGGTAACAATTGCTGCAGGGTTAAGAATCACATATGACACATGGTTCTCAGACCGCGCGGTCACTCTTGCGTGGGTGAAATTATTTCATAACCCACGGAAAACTTTTGTAGTCTTTCTTTCTGTTCCCGCTATTAGTGTACTCTCTTTGAAGGACGAAGAGCGGTTTGTTTGCAGACTACAGTGCACAAATATTTGCATCCGCGAGAGTCATCCAGTTAAACAGATGCGAGCTTCGCAGATCCACGACTGTGACTTCTCTTCAGCTAAGCTTGCATCATCATAGAGATGATTTGCACGCTGTGTTCTCGAATTTAGTGTCCCACATTTAAAATTAGGAAAACGTAAATAGCATAAAAGCCCGTCTTCCATAGCGTCGCTTGATCAGTATCTGAAATAATTTTTGATATATTTTGCTGATGTATTACAAATGACGCCAAAATGGACGTTACGTTGAACCTGTTCATGTTGCGGATACGAAAGCACCATTTTTGTATAGACGGGTATTGAGTATGGAGTCTTATGGTCATCCTTGTGGTGTCGCACAAATCTGAAGTGCGCGCTACGTACTTTCGCCGCGCGCCACCATGCAAGCACGGCGCGGCGTTCTTACGACGTCAGCCACGAGCGCCCTCTGCCGCTACCCTGCTCGTGGCATCTGCATCGGTCACTTGGCAATAGGACAGGCACAAGAACAGACTCTCATCAGTAGACAGGCCTCTATCTAGTTAAACTATGTCGCAGCATTTCTCTTGTCTGCAGTCATCAAACTTGTAAAAGTTAAGTATTATGTTTCTTCGAAATACATATCTTGTACTAATCTAGCTTAGTATTCCTAGTATCTGCTGTCCCACTGGCTGGTCACCTCAGACTCTGTACCCGCACACGCGTGCATCCTATTTTCCTGTGTTGGTCTCTCTCTACTCGACCACCGACACCTAGGACAACCGGTGGCGTTGAGACACAAAAATCCTTTTGTAGGAAAAGCATGATCTACCTTTTTCGTCCATCAGAAAAGGTATTTTAGAGAAAGACCTATTGAGAATAAGTGGACGTCCACATTAGCAAAACGTAGCCAAAACCTTCTAGTAAGTTAAGTTACCAAATTTGAGTGAGATGTTATGTGTATTTTTCGGCTTGATAAGGCAGCAGTTACCACGACTCGTCGAAATCATGACGGGAGAAACATGAAGTATTTTACACTGCCTGCATCTAAAAAGCAACATACAGTTAGAGCAGAGATATCACAGCCAAATATATTTTGATCTCGAATAATAAACAGTCACTGAGCGCATGAAATATTTTTATTTCGGCTTCGGTTTCAGTCTGTTTCACACCATCTTCAGCCTATAGTTGGTGGCGCTGGTAGTCGGTGGAGCAGTCCAGCACGAAGTAAGTGAGAAGTTAGTTTTTAATGCTCATAATTACGCGTTTCGACAATTTATTCTCATCTTATATGCTTTTTGTTACATAATTTGTATTTACTGTGATGTCTCCATTTGCGCAGTTCTGTTTCTCCTGCCATGTTATTTTGACATGAAAAGATATTGTGCCTTCTTAATTGTACAGAACCTCACACATACAGAGAACATCAATACACTGTTCTTGTAAACAAACATGTTACATAGCTCAGCTATTTAACATCTACGTAACATGTTTGTTTACAACAACAGTGTAGTGATGTTTTATATATGTGCGAGATTCTGTACAATGGAAAAGGTGCAATACCTTATTATATCAAAACCACATGGCAGGAGAAACAGAACACCACAAATGGAGACGTTACAATAAATACAGATTATATATAAACACCTGAAGATGGGAATAAAGTCTCGAAACGCGTAATGTCCAACATGAAAAACAAGTTACTGGTGCGTTTTATTTATATAAATTGTGAATAACACAGTTGCAGCCTTCCAAAAAACAGAAATTAAATGAGAAGTACTTACTTCGTGCTAGCACGACGACTGCTCCACCGACTTTCAAAATGTTCAAATGTTTGTAAATCTAACGGACTTAACTTCTGAGGTTGTCAGTAGGTTTACAGACTACTTGAACTAGGTTACGTTAAGGACAACGCACACTTCCATGCCCGAGGGAGGACTCGAATCTCCGACGGCGAGCAATCGCGCGTTCCGCAGGAAGGCGCTTTAGTGCGCTCAGTCTCTCCACCGCGACCAACCGACATCCTTACGCTCCATTCCATTACCCTTATTTTGCACTTCTTAATGTTCATCTTAAATCCTCCAATCCATTCCGCTCAACCACTTTTCACTGTCTCTGAAATGACTCAATGTGATCGACAAACCGCATATTTTATTACTTTTCCGTGAACTATAATTTCTTTAATTTATTCTTCCTCCTTACTTTCATTCACAGTTTGTACAAATTGCACCTGCTTTCTTGGGAATTCGGAGGGTATTTCCCATATATCGTAAATCTTGCACATAAGATGGAACACTTTCTTTATGACTGGCTCTCCCATCGATATCAGCAGGTCAGAGGGAATATCATCTATTCAGGGCGTTGCTTTGACTCAAATTTTTCAGTGCTCTGTCAAATTATTTTCTACAATACTGCCTTCAGTTTCATTTCCCTTCTATAGGCCTTATATATACTCTTTCAATATTTCTGCTTTTACTTCTTTGCTTAGCACTGATTTTCCATCTGAGCTCTTGATATACATGCAGCTACTTTTCTTGCCTCCAAATGTCTCACGGAATGGTGGAATGGCCAAGCGTTTTGGCGCATTGCTGTGGAGCGCGCGGTTGCTTGCCATTGGAGGTTCGAGTCCTTGCTCGGGCATGTGTGTGTGTGTGTTGTCCTTAGGTTAGTTTAAGTAGTTTGTAAGCCTGGGGACTAATAACCAAAGAAGTTAAGTCCCATAGATTTACAAACATTTGAAACATTTTTCCAAATGTGTCTTCCTGTAGGCGGTATCTATCATTCCATTCGTTATACATTACGGACTTGCATTTGTCTTTTAGCCATCTCCTGCTTAGCCAAGCTGCATTTCTTGTCAGCCTCTTTTTTCAGCTTCTGCACTCTATTTGCCTACTTCAATTTCTGCATTTTCATATTTTCTTTAATCAATTAATTTCAGTATGTCCGGCATTATACAAGGATTTCTTTTAGGCCTTGTCCTTATATACCTAAATGATCCACAGCGGCCTTCTCTATCTCTGAAAGCTACCCAATCGTCTTCAACTGTATTACTTTCCCCCGTTTCGAACAATCTTTGCCTAATGCGACCTGACAACCTGTGGTTCCTTCAATCGTAGGTTTCATCTCCTTACTTTTCTACCTTTCTCTTAAGTTTTAATTTACAGTTAAGTTATGAACAATGGCTATATATACCCATGTATATGTCTCATCGTTGAAAACCTGGTTTCGAAATCTATGACTTATAGTTACAAAATTAGTCTGGTACCTTCTGGAATCTCCTGATCTCTTCCACGCATACAACCTTCTTTTATGGTGCTTAAACCAAGTGTTTCTGATGATTAAATTGTGCTCTGCGCAAAATTATACTAGGCGACCTTTTCCATCATTTCATTTGCCCAGTCCATATTGACCAACTATTTATTTTACCTTGTATTCCTTTTCCAATTACCAAGTTCCATTCCTCCATCTAATTTAAGTTTTCCTCTCTCTTAATTGTCTGAATAATTTCTTGTATTTCATCATAAATTTTTGCAATCTCCTCATCGTCGGCATAGCTAGTTGGCATATAAACTTGGACTACTGTGGTCGGTGTTGGCTTCATGTCTATCTTGTCTGCAATAATGCGTTTACTATGCGATTTTGGCCAGGTGACAACAGGGTTATAAATATAAAATCATTTGGGGCAATGCAGGAGCGGGTATAATAATGAATAAGAAAATATGAATGTGGGTAAGCTGCTATGAACTGAAGAGATAAGACAATGATTATGAAATAGCATATCAGTGATTGTGGGAAGGCAGTCCATTACCGTTAGCGGGAATAGATTCATATATTTGTCTGTCAACTTTAAAAGCAAATAACGCCTTAACAAGCCAATATTGCAGTTTCCAGCGAGTGGTCATTATCAAGTGGAAATAATAACTGCGCCATAGCACATGTCAAAATCTTAAAGCAGCTGGCATGATAAGACCCAGAAACTGGTTTCGTAGCATTGTGATATAGTTTACGGCACAATGTGTGTATTTTACTTACATAATTGCATTGCGAATATATTGCTCATATTTTGCCTTATTTTTGCATGAACACTTAATATTGTGTGGAGTAAATATTTCAGCTTTTTTCGTGTAAAAGATAAGCCGGTTTCGTCACAATGTCCCATGAACTCATATACGTTTATTTGTTCCTGCATAGGAATCTACGTGATAACTGTTCGATTAAAATGCGTTTTAAGTATATTGTACGTATTATACTTTATTTTAGTTAGAATCAGTTTTTTCGCACTTTCTAGTGTTTAATAGAGAACTCCATGTTAAGGTCATTTAATATAATTTGTATTATACTTTGTAACATCTTGTGTATGTAGAATGAGTGTGAAATTCTACTGTGAATGATGTCGGTTCTTATTCCTGAGTGTTACTAAGGATTTTAACTGGCAAAAGCAATAAGTAGCGACACATGACTGTACACACGTAATTCACGTTTTTTAATCGATATCTGTGTACCTACTTCAATCATTATCCTACTTTAATAAAAATTACACATCACTGAAAGCACAAATAACAAAACATTCCGTGACAAGATGTAATAAAAGTGAATAACAATACTGTCCACAGGTGCTAACATGCAGTTCTCCATTAAATACCAGAAAATACGAAAAACAGATGCGAAATAAAATAAACCAGAATACGAAGGATGTATTTACAAAGAATTTAAATCAGTTCACATACGAATTATTGTGTTTGTGAATTTAAGAACCACACTGTTAGGGTCATCGGTCCCTAGACTCACGAACAACTGAAACTAACTAACTAATAACAACACACACACACACACCCATGTCCTAGTGATGGCCCGAACCTCCGACAGGGAGAGTCCGAGCTGTCCGTAGCATGTCGCCTTAGACCACGCGGCACACACAGATTCATAAACGACAAACATCCGCAGAACACTATGCAGCGAAAGCAAATAGTGTTGTTATGAAATATAAACAAATATGGAATATTTTGCTCCACCCAATACAATCAGTGCGAGCAGAAATCAAGCAGGGTGTGAGTGACAAATCGTAATGCAATTCAAAAAAGTAAGATTAGGATTTAGCGGCCCGCCCACATCGTGGTCACGAGAAACGGCCAAAGTGTACAGCACATACACGGAGTTGTACATCCGTTATCTATTTTGAACGTAATTAAAACAGATGGGAAGACTATAAATAAACCAATATCTTTCCATAAGAGTTAGGACAAAGAAAATTAGTAAATTTGATAGAGACAGTATTACTAAAGAAACCAAAAAGACATCCACGGTGGACTCGAATGTGTTGAAGCCATAACACAAAGACAATTTGCCTGGCAAAAATTTAAGGCTTCCTGGAGGCTAGGAAACGTACAGAAAAAGTCTTTCGCCATGTAAACCGCGCATATGAAGAAAATGAACTGACAGATTTTAATTAAAATAAGACCAAGGATTTACACAGAACGTTCAAACGCAACCTTACCAAATGCACCCCGCCAAGTCTACATTTCCGAGATCACAATGGATAACTTGCGCACAGTGACACAGATAACTGAAAAAGCGAGCCTGCCTGCAAACCAAAAGCAGAGTTTATAACCAACATTTCCCAAATGTTATTCAATCTGTACATTGGGGAAGCAGTGAAAGAATGCAAGGAGAAATTAAGAGTGGGAATTAAAGTTCAGGGAGAATAAATAAAAACTATGGGTTTGCCGATGACGTAGAAATTTCGTCAGAGAGTGCAAAGGACCTGGAAGAGCAATTGAATGGAATGGACAGTGTCTTGAAAGGAAGATATAAGATGAACATTAAAAAGAGTAAAACGAGGGTAATGTAATGTAATGTCATAAAATCAGGTGCTGCTGAGGGAATTAGATTAGGTAATGAGACAATAAAAGTAGTAGATGAATTTCGTTATTCGGGTAAGTAACTACCGTTTTGCCATACCGCGGTCCCAGCACTGCGGTCGGAGTTCTGCGCATGCGCACTGGGTACTTACATCGGTTGTCTACGCGCTGACGCCATTACAGTCTGTTTTATGGTGACATACTAGTTTAGTAAAAGGCGAAGTTGATTCATACTGGAGACACATTAATAAATACAGTAACACCACTGAAAATAGTTCTCATTACAATTATGTAGACGTCAACACTACAAAGGTGGGGTACTGTACTTTTACCCAGCGAGCACAGAATATTCTGTGCTCGCTGACTTTTACCACTTGAGTTCCTTTTCTTAAGACTATTTAGTCTTAGCAGTTGCTTACAAGTCCTTTATGGTAGTAAAGACCTTCAAGAAATGGGAATCAAAGCCACTTCTTCAGTGACACCAGTGACACCATAGGGCATTGGCAGTCTAGTTTAATGCATTTCTGTGTCACAGGAGGTAGAAGCACGAACAGTAATCGAGAATAATATCGCTTAATATAATAAAAGTTGTCCAGATATCTCGATGGAATTTCGACAGTACCTCACTGCTTTCGGGTTATAACAGTGAGCACTGGCGAAAATATAGGAGAAACAGGCGGACACTAAAGGAGTAGGGAGAGTTAAAAAAAAGTGCTCAATTACGGGAGAATTCGTACATGACGAAAGAACTGGTCACCTTAGACACAGGGCTCATTATTCTGGAGGCCCAGGCTTTTGGTTGGGAGGAGTCTGACACAGTTGAGAATGGGCTTTATCAAGGTAAGCACTATAACATCTGCATACTTTTGGGTGGTGGTTTCAGGTTTTTAACTCTCCCCCTGGAGTGGCCGAGCGTTCGAAACCACTTATCTGCGGAGCGGGCGGTTGCTCGCCGTCGGAGGTTCGAGTCCTACCTCGGGCATATGTCTGTGTGTGTGTGTGTGTGTGTGTGTTGTTCTCAGTGAAAGTCAGTTTAAGCAGTTTGTAAGGTTAGGGACTGATGACCATAGCAGTTCGGTCCAGTAGGCTTACAAACTTTTCTTTTTCTCCCTCTAGGTCGGCAACTGCTCCATAGCATAACCCCCTTTCCTCCTTGATACGGGGCCATTTTTCTTTTTACGAATGCCCTCTGCTATTACAAAGACATTACCTCCAACTACACGGGTCGTGGATGTAGCAGTCAATCGCCTGCAGCACATACTCGTTCCACAAGATTTTTAAAAAAAATGTTTGTATAGTTTATGGGACTTAACTACGGGGTCATCAGTCCCTAAACTTACAAACTACTTACGAACTAGGACGGCACAAATATCCATGCCCGAGGGGGGATTCGAACCCCCGACCGTAGTGGCCGTGCAGACCGTAACTGGAGCGCCTCAGTCTCCTCGGCCACCGCGGCCGGCAAGATTTTTCTGCAAGTTTACATTTCCACTACATAGATGTTATCGTCAGCTTTAAAAGATCTGCAGCGACTTTCGCTATTTAGACGTATTGGCCCACTTTCGGTTAGTAATAGTTCAACATTTAATTGCAAATAACGAAAACTGAGTTATCACACCTCGACTAGGTGGATTACAATTAAGAATTGTGGAGTCTATTGTATCATTAGAACACTACGAGCAGGTGTGACTCAAAAACCCCGGTTAAAACTAGTTACAACAGCAGCAGCAACACACAGCTTCGTCTGTTCTTTGGGACATGTCCCATAAAAAGGCGCCGCATTTCGTCATTGCTTTTACTTTTGTTTTTGATGGTAACACATTTAATTGATATTACTTCTGTAGAAGAACATGCGAATGTAATATTAGATTAAAATTTACTTAATCTGTACAAAATTACTTGCTGGTGGAAATTGTGTTATGTACGCAACAGTATTCTTATACCCGTAATTATCATGATTTTCTCAGCTTTAGTAAAGAGTCCTTTTCCTTTTTCATGACGCGTCCAGAAAATACGTTTGCCGATGATGTTTCCATTAACCTGCGACAACTCGCGTCTTTTTTTAAGTTACGCGATCGGTCGAGTGTATAGTTATCGCTGACATTCAATGAACTGTTTGAAAAGTACTTCATGTATAAGTATTTTTGTTGTTTTATAAGAACACGCTTACTTTTCACTGGATGTATATTTAATGGCCATGGATGTATATTTAATGGCCAGTGGTCTAAGGCGTCATGCTACGGACTGGGCGACCGTTCCCGTCAGAAGTTCGAGTCCTCCCTCGGCCGTTTTTGTGTGTGTGTGTGTGTGTGTGTGTGTGTGTGTGTGTTGGCCTTATTATAAGTTAGTTTGTTTGTAACTCTAGGGACTGTTGATCATAGCAGTTTGATCCAGTAAATTTACAAACATTTGACGTTTGATTTGACAGAATGCCAATTGTTTTAAAATTACTGTCAGGAAAATGCTCATAGCGGTAGTGCTCGTGGCTTAAAGTAGACGTATTTAGCTGGGAAAATTGTGCATCCAAAACAGATCTACGAGTGGTATCCAGAAGATGCGTTTCCCCGTCTTTTTTTTTTTTTTTTTTTTTTTTTTTTTTTTTTTTTTTTTTTCAGAACAAAGACCTCGCATGAAAGCGGAATAGTAGTAGAAGGTAGACGCATTGTTCAATTTTTATGGAAGGCAGAAATACAGCTGCGTTAAAACCACTTTCGTTTCGCGTTTTGATACATCGGTTGTTATGCACGAATTTGTCGAATGTCAGCAGTAGAGTGTTGATATGTAAGTTATGCAGACTGTCTTTAGTTTACACGGAAGTTTTTATGTGATATGTTGGCGAAGTCTACTGTAATGCAGTTTCTATTTACACATGGTGAGTGTACTGATGTGTTATTTGTATAATGTAAAGCTTGTATGGAATACGGCATACGATTTCTAACCGCAGACTACCAGATTCAAGAGGGTTTTCTGGTGTGTTCAACTCACTGCATGACACTGCTACAGTGTCATTGCCACCGTATCATATTGCAACCGAACGTGTAAATGAATAGACTGTGGATTAAGGGAAGTCTTACCGCCCAAAATGAAAAATTTCACATTTTTACTTTTATGAAAATGCGGTTGTTTATGCTTAATTTGGTGTTGGTTTTATTCAAATATTCAATTATTTACTATTATAAATAAATATTTGAAAATAATCAAGCACTGACATTTCTGTAAATTTTATTTTCCGTCATTTAGGATATTGTCATTTTTCTCTGGAACTATATAGTCTAGAAGGCTGTGGTTTCTTTTGTTTTATCGAGAACTGTCCGTTTCGTAAGTTTCTTACACTAACGGTATTACACAGTAAACTCTTTGAACTGTACATTTGTTTGTGTTTTACAACAAGTTATCCACCAGCCGTGTTTTAGTTTCTGTGTTTGTTGGAAGGTCAGTCTTAGAACTTTGTCGCTGTTCTTACTTTTAATGATGGCTATTCTGGAAGACTACAGTTTTTATAATATCTTGGAATTCATAAAGGCTACAACACCACTAAAATTGTAATGGGCTTGGACCAACTGCGAATTATGAAGGCAGAGATTGCATCAAACAATACGTCAAAAGAAGCCAGATCCAAGAGAAGGAGGGCATCACTGGGTGAGGAAAGTGAAGGAGGAGATGAGGACTACCATACAGGAGAATTATAACATATTTTTTATGTATCAGTTGGTTGTGTATTACAATTTGTCTTTAAACGGAATTTTGTCAAAAATCACATTTTTCAGTATAAATACCCCATTTTCTCAGAAACTTCTGAATCTACATCAATGAATTATTTTTCACATAACATAGATAGTACAATAATGTTGTAGCTCTACTTTAGTAGTATTTACTGTAATAGTTAAAATCCCAGAAATTAAAATTCTTGAATAACAGAACGTCTTGACTGCAAATAATTTTTATTACAATGACGCGTTTTGTCATATCTTCAGATATGTGACAAAGAAGAAAAAATTGAAACAGGACTTGCAATATTTATATCACATTATTTCGAAAATTTTTAGCTATAAAGCAATCTGAAACTGTTAATAAGAAATTGTGATACTGTACGGTACTAATGTTTTATCTACTCTGAGGTGGAGGGTGTTTAGATTAAAATGCGGTCATAAGGTATCTTACAGACTCAATAATATGTAAACCATCAATATCCGGTAACATTGCATTTTTATTGCATTTCGTCTGTAAATTAAAATTTTGAAAATTCACTCCAAAAATGTTTAGGGAAACAATTTTAACATTTTTTCAGCTGTTTTTTTAAAGTGATTGTACGGCAATACATTCACAAAACATGCCAGAACATGAGATAAAAACACCACATTTATATGTTCAACAGTTATGAGAAAAAAGGGCATTTATACAGCCAATTAGACATTGTCGAGATAGGGAGGTACGACTCCCCTTAAGCAGAAGACATTATGTTACATACTAAAAGTTGTACCTCTGTACGTAATTCAAGTTGCACACGTGTTACGTGCCATTTAATGCATTTCGTCTATACTACCACCTAAAATATTTACTACTAGCCGTAAACCCGGCCTTGCTCGGGTGTTTATTTATTAGTCACTCTCGTAGTCCACCTCCCCTTCCCTCCTCTATCTGTATTCATCTCTTTCTTTCCCATGTCTCTGTTCGTTTCCACCTTTCCATTTCTCGGCATACGAATATGTATGTATCTTGTGACATTGTGCAAAACTTCATCAAGATCTGAGAAAACCTATTCATTTTGTCAAAGTTCGTATGTTAAGTACCCTCCACCGTTCACCGAACGAAATTTTATACAGACCGTGACATTCCTCTTGTTTTTATGGTGAAGTGTGCAAAATTTCATAAATATCGGAACAAAACAATAGATTTGTATGCAACAGAAACAGAGTCACACTGAAACACGCACATAGTTGTTCTCAAATTTTCATGTTTTATTTCATTCAACCTGTGTTCTGAAGATAACGAAAAAAAAAAGAAAAAAAAATGTTCTGTTAAATCGGTCGAGCCGTTCTCGAGTTATGGCGCGACTAACATACTTAGGAATCCGTTTTTATCTAGAAAGATACTCTTCCCCATGCACCGTAAGAAACTTTAGGTGGACGGTGACTTTCCTTTTGAAGGTCAAGCGTGCAAAGTTTCGTGAAGGTCGGAATTAAACTGTAGATTTCGTCAATCTGTAGGAAAAGTATCCTCCGCCATGCACCTTCATTCTGTCCTATCGTAAATACTTTCTTAGCTGACATCTTCTACCTTTAAACTACATACCGACAAAATTTCAGCTTCATAGATGCAGTAGTTTTAGAGATTTCTTGTATCGTCAGTGAGTGAGTGACCTTTAGCTTGAGAGAGAGAGAGAGAGAGAGAGAGAGAGAGAGAGAGAGAGAGAGAGAGAGATATCTCCTGAATTATGGGTCCTACAAAGACATTAATTACCGGGTTCGTAGAGAGGAATATTAGGAAACTGTCTGCGAAATGTGTTGTAAATTGATTTGGTAGTAAAGACGTGGTAAATTAAAACCTCATGCTTCTTGGGGCGAATGTATTTATATGTCTTTGACGTCATAGCACTTGAACTATACATCGTAATACTATATTATTTCGAAGGTACATCCAGTGGTGCACATGTAAAACGTTTGCAAAATACGTCGCGAATAGAATTAGTAAAGACGTAACAAATCAAAACGTCATGCGTGATGTGACGATTTTTCATTAACGTAATTGTTTATTACTCCATATCTCATGAACTCTGTGTCGTACTATGATAAAATTTCGAACGTACCTTCAGTGGTATGTGTTTGTACTGCCTGTAATTTTTCTCGCGAAAACAATTAATAGTTTACTCGTAATAAATTGTAACGTCATGTCAAATGCCGTAATTTTAATAAAGAAGTAAGCGACAAACTTTTTTCCTATCATCATTTTGCTGGGGCTGTCAGCGAGAAAAAGTTTTCTAAAGGTTTGAAATTATTTTTGAAGTTTGTTGCAAGTCGCTAACTCCAATCCTTCTCAAATAGTGGACTGCGGTGCTGCAATACGGGGAAGTTTTCATTGTTTATGACTTCATACCTCCTGAACTATCGGCCCTATCGTAAAATCCATTCTTAGCTGACGTCTTCTACCGATGAACTACATTCCTGCCAAATTTCAGCTTCATAGGTGAAGTAGTTTTCAAGAGTTCGTGTTTAGTCAGTGAGTGAGTGTCTGAATGAGTGTCCCTTCGCTTTTATATTGATAGAGATTCCTCCTGAAATACCTCGTTTAAAGTGGTTGTCAATCCACACTTGGACATAGTGAGGAACCATTCAAGTCAAATTATTAAATTTTATGTGCAGGTGATGGAGGTAGCTCTGGCCACGCAGTCATCTGAACACGTTATTTGCTGGGCCCACATGGCTGCCATCTTCTAGTGAGCGCACTATTTGCTTATCTCTGTTTGCTGATCGCTATCGTGGACGGCCATCCTTTGATACGCCGCGAAGGCCAACAGCTGCTGCCCCCTAACGCAGCAAAATGTACTAGGCTGACCAAAAAAAGTGTATACACACTTTGGCCAAGGTACATACTCGAAGGCACGATGGATCCGTTTGTTTGTAAAACCATTCTTAAATACGAGCTTGAGGCGAAGTAGCTCTTGCGTCCAGTTTACTGTGTTTGAGATGGCGTAAGACCTATTTTCCAACACCTGAAGGTTACCAGTGCATTGCTCTCGTGCTGCATCGAGATACCTGCCAGTTCGCGTCGGTTTTCGATAAACACTGTGTCATTATGTCCATAAAAAGGTCTAGAAACGGAATTTTTTCATATATTGTTACCTCCGTTCTAAACGTGATTCTGATATGAATGAAATTATATAAACCAATAAATGGTTTAGAATGTTTATTCCAAGTGGCAATACTACAAATGTATTATTAACACCCAAAAAGTGTAAGTTTTAAATACGCCGTCCTCACCGCTCTGCCTTCAAATCCATAAATAAATTGGTGAACATGGAATAATGGACACTCCACGAAAGCTTGACGTCAGTTTGTTCAAAATATAAGCCGCTGAAGAAATAAATAAAATAGAAAAATCAAAATATAGTGGACTTCAAAACATGATGATGGACCTTCGTCATAATTTACATGACCAATTTTTCAGTAATTAACGTAACGAATCCCTCAAGAGGAGCCCGCCAAGACAAGAAGGCGTCGACCGCTGGATAAAAATCGGCAGGAAGCCGCGAAAGGCACAGTCATGAAAAGTGCACAGAAAGTGATGACACCAAGTGTTGTTGTATGCCTTATGCAAATCAAAAATTTAAGCGCTTCAAACGACTAGCAGTCAAAATTTATTACTGACGCTCAGAGCATAAGACGTCTCTATGTTAAAAACAAAATTTCGTTACTTGTTCTGACGTCTCGTCAGGAAAGTTTCTTTGTGTCTCTTCACGTCGCGTGAACTAAGGCTCCTATAAAACCGAGTTGAACTATCCGTCATTTTTTCCCCAAGCTGTAGGAGTTGCCATGTTCCGGACGAAGCTCACGCGTTACCTCGCGTTTCATTCAACTCACTCACACTCGCAAACTACTCACTCTATGAACGTGGAATTTTCATCAATGTCTTCGTTAAGAACTACACTACATTTATTTTTAGTTTTATTTATGGCAATATTTTATAAACAGCATATACTGATAGTTTACGACCATGCACTTTCTGACGACGTTACGGAATTTTCGACATGTGGGGTACTTTTTTTCTGTTGAAGTGAACACATCCTCTCCAAACAGTAACTCTGTGAGAAATGTATAACTTGAGATAATGTCAGTTAAATGTAACGCACTGGGATCCGCCCGCCCGTCTAGTAGTACCCGTATTAGAGCTCCTTAATAATTAGTCACATGTTGTTACTGCATAATATCCATACTTGAAGATACTGGTATTGACTTCTTTTAACCCATTAGTTCTGCGTCTCTATGTAATATGCGATTTCAGTTTTTCAGTTATGTTGTTGTTGTGGTCTTCAGTCCGGAGACTGGTTTGATGCAGCTCTCCACAATACCCTATCCTGAGCAAGCCTCTTCATCTCCACATAAGAGCGACAACCTACATCTGTCTGAATCTGCTTACTGTATCCATCTCTTGGTCTTCCCCTGCGATTTTTTTCCCATACACTTCCCTCCAACGCTAAATTCACAATTCCTTGATGTCTAAGAATGTGTCCTACCAATCTATCCCTTCTTTTAGTCAAGGTATGCCAGAAATTCCTTTTCTCCCCAATTCTATTCAGTACCTCCTCATTAGTTACGCGATCCACCCACCTAATCTTCAGCATTCTTCTGTAACACCATATTTCAAAAGCCTCAATCCTCTTCCTGTTCGCACTGTTTATCGTCCATGTCTCACTCCCATACAAGGCGACACTCCATACAAATGCCTTCAGAAAGGACTTCCTTAGGCTTAAATCAATATTCGATGTTAACAAATTTCTCTTTTTCAAGAATGCTTTTCTACCCATTGCCATTCTGCATTTTATATCCTCTGTACTGCGACCATCATTTGTTATTTTACTGCCCAAGTAACAAAACTCATCTACCTCCTTTATTGCTTCGTTTCCCAATCTAATTCCTTCAGCATCACCTGATTTTCTTACACTGCACTCCATTACCCTAGTTTTGCTCTTGTTAATGTTCATCTTATATGCACCTTTCAGCACACTGTCCATTCCCTTCAACTGCTCTTCCAGGTCTCTTGCTGTCTCTGAGATTATTACTATGTCGTCGGCAAAACGTAATGTTTTTAATTCTTCCCCCTGAACTTTAATTCCTTCACCAAATTTCTCCTTGCTTTCCTTTATAGCTTGCTCAATGTACAAATTGAACAACATTGGAGAAAGACTACAACCCTGTCTTACTCCCTTTCCAACTACTGCATCCCTTTCATGCCCTTCAACTCTGACAACCGCTGTCTGGTTTTTGTACAAGTTGTAAATAACCTTACGCTCCCTATATTTTACTCCTGCTTGCTTCAGAACTTGAAAGAGCTTATTCCAATCAACATTGTCAAAAGCCTTCTCCAAATCTACAAAAGCTAGAAATGTAGGTTTGCCTTTTCTTAATCTATCTTCTAGGATAAGCCGTAAAGTGAGTATTGCCTCCCGAGTTCCTACATTTCTCCTGAACCCAAACTGATCTTCCCCGAGTTCGGCTTCTACCAGCTTTTCCATCCTTCTGTATATAATTCGCGTTAATATTTTGCAACCATGACTTATTAAACTGATGGTTCTGTAGTTTTCACACCTGTCTGCACCTGCTTTCTTAGGGATGGGGATTACAACATTTTTCTTAAAGTCTGAGGGTATCTCACCTGTGTCATACATCTTACACACCAGGTGAAACAATTTTGTCATGGCTGGTTCTCCCAGAGACTTCAGTAGTTCTGAGGGAATATCATCTACTCCAGGGGCCTTGTTTCGACCTAGGTCTTTCAGGGCGCTGTCAAATTCTTCTCTCAGTACAGTATCTCCTATTTCATCCTCATCTACATCCTCTTCCCTTCCTACAATATTGTCTCGAAGTTCATTTCCTTTGTAGAGCCCCTCTATATACTCTTTCCACCTTTCAGCTTTCCCTTCTTTGCTGAGAACTGGTTTTCCATCAGTGTCCTTGATATTCATAGAGCTGTTTTTCTTATCTCCAAATGTTTCTTTTATTTTCCTGTAGGCTGTATCTATTTTTCCCCTATTTATACATTCTTCTACATCTTTGCATTTGCCTTCTAGCCACTCCTGCTTAGCCATTTTGCACTTCCTGTCAATCTCATTTCTTAGTCGTCTGTACTCCATTTTGCCTGTTTCATTGACTGCAATTTTACATTTTCTCCTTTCATCGATTAAATTTAGTATCTCCTGTGATATCCAAGGATTTTTTGTAGGTCTTTCCTTCCTACCTATTTTGTCCTCTGCTACCTTCACTATTTCATCTCTCAATTTTACCCATTCCTCCTCTACTGTTTTATTTTCCCCTGTTTCTATCAATTGTTGCCTAAAGCTCCCTCTGAAATTCTTAAGAACTTCAGGTTCCTTCAATTTATCCAGGTCCCATCTCCTTATTATCCTACGTTTTTGTAGTTTCTTTAGTTTCAGCCTACAGTTCATAACCAACAAGTTATGGTCAGAGTCTATATCTGCCCCTGGGTATGTCTTACACTGTAGAACCTGGTTCCGATATCTATGTCTTACCATTATAAAATCTATCTGGTATCTTCCGGTGTCTCCTGGTCTCTTCCACGTATACAACCTTCTTTTGTGATTCTTGAACCAGGTGTTTGTTGTAACTAAATTATGTTCTGTGCAAAATTCTACCAGGCGGCTTCCTCTTTCATTCCTTTTGCCCAGACCATATTCACCTACTATCCTCCCTTCCCTTCCTTGTCCTACTACCGAATTCCAGTCTCCCACAATGATTAAGTTTTCCTCTCCCTTAATTGTCTGAATAATTTCCTTTAGCTCCTCATATATTTCTTCGATTTCCTCATCATCGGCAGAGCTAGTTGGCATATAAACCTGTACTACTGTTGTCGGTGCTGGCTTCGTATCTATCTTGACAATGATAATGCGATCACTGTGCTGGTCATAGTAGTTTACCCGCATTCCTATTTTCTTATTCATTATCAATCCTACTCCTGTGATACCCCCAACTGATTTTGTATTTATAATCCTGTACTCACCTGACCAGAAATCCTGTTCATCCTGCCACCGAACTTCACTAATCCCCACTATATCTAACTTCAACCTATCCATTTCCCTTTTTAAATTTTCTAATTTTCCTACTCGATTAAGGGATCTAACATTCCACGCTCCGACCCGTAGAATGCCAGTATTGACTTTCCTGATGATCACATCCTCCTGAGTAGTCCCCGCCCGGAGATCCGAATGGGGGACTATTTTACCTCCGGAATATTTTACCCGAGAGGATGCCATCATCATATTTCCATACAGTAGAGCTGCATGTCCTCGGGAAAGGTAACGGCTGTAGTTTCCCCTTGCTTTCAGCCGTTCGCAGTAGCTGTGTGGCAAAGCCACATTAGCTGATGTTACAAGGCCAGCTCAGTCAATCATCCAGACTGTTGCCCCTGTAACTACTGAAAAGGCTGCTGCCCCTCTTCAGGAACCACACGTTTGTCTGGCCTCTCCACAGATACCCCTCCGTTGTGGTTGCACCTACGGTACGGCTATCTGTATCGCTGAGGCACGCAAGCCACCCCACCACGGCAATGTCTGTGGTTCATGGGAGTGGTTTTCAGTTATATGAAAAGGATATTCTAAATCTCAATACAGAGTGCTCTATTATGTGAGGAAATGAGAATAAGTCAGTTTGTTAGCTAGTGAAGAGATCCTTTCTATCTGTCATTTTCAAGTATTCTCACATAACATCTTCGTTAGATCTAGTAACTTCCGTTCTGTTACTGCTAGGCTTCAAACTGAAGGAAATTTAACTCCTATTAGGTTTTGGAAACTGAGTAGTAGCTCTGAAACACAATGAACAAGAAGCAAAGAAATAAACATTTGTGAGTGACGAAGGAATATCTGCAAATGGTATAATAAATCACTAACTTTACTTTTTTCATTCTACAACTATGTATTTTCTTGAATAACGCGACAGTTAATGAAGTTTTCCGTGTTAACCATGTGGCAAAATACTCCCCTCTTTGTTATCATTTGTCAAATATCATTTTGATACCTCTAACCGTGTATGATATACGCAATGATTCATTCTAGCCTTATCGCCATCGGAAATGAGTGCGCCAAATAAAATAAAGTTTAGCGATATGAGTGAAAGGTAAAGATCTCCTCCCAAGTCGAAAATAAAATTCTGTCTATTAGGAAAGTTTCATCCGCAGCAACATATGGTGCAATAAGCACCAAACGGAATATCATAGAATTCCTCTATTTTTTACTGCAAACTTTTCCTAATGTATCGCAGTATTTTATTTCGAAGCCAATATCTTATTAACTATGATTATTAACGAAATGACGAGCATTTCGTCACAATGCTGTCATATAAAAATTTAAGTAGCGGAAAAATTAAATATTTCTACTAATTAGTTTTTGCGAAATCGTTTGTGAAAGATGGCAGGGCATGCGCCTCTACGCTGTTAGTGCACCACGAGTCCAGCCATGTTGGGGAAAAAATGGTGGACAACTCAGCCTGGGTATTTAGAAGCTCTAACGTGAACGATGACGTCACATGATGGTTAAGTACCGACGCTTTTGGCATCCTTTATAATCTCAGCAGAGCGGCAGCATCAGAACGAAATTTTTTCAACATATTGTCGGACAACGAGCTCTGCTTGAAAAGTGCTAGCGTTTTCCATTGTTCTTTCTTCTCTAGAGTCATTCTGCTATCTTTGCTACACCGAGTCCGTAGGTGAAAAATCCATTTTGCGCACGGACGCGTCCTCTGAAAGAAGAACCGTGGCGTTACCTTTGTCCGCTGGTAGCACTAATAAATCCATATCTTCTCTAATGGAGCGGATTGCTGGCCCTTCGACAGAAAAGATATTACTCCGCGAGGGGAGAGGCGGGTTGGAGCAGCCCGGCGCGTTTGGGAAACCTCTTGCCCGACTTCTTCCGCTCAGTCCTCGGGAAAGCTGGACACCTCTTGTTCCACTGAGGAAATAAATTCGGTAAGAGTAGGAACAAAATTTAGGCCTTTCTTCAAAATGAAAATTTTGTGTGGTCCAGTTGTTTACTATTGATGTCAACCTCCATTTGACGTAGAAAATTCGAAAACTGCCTAACGATGCCCTTACTGTAATGCGGCCAACAATATGCGGGACACTTCAAGGATATGAAGGAGGCCTAAGATCACGTGACTCATTGTGCCAATTATTCTGAAACTAGGAAACAAATTTAGCCGAGCAGAGTAGGCCCACATCTAACATGAGTAACATTTTATCCGTAATTTTCAATCTTTATTTACAGTTCATAAATATTTCCCATGTTCATATTTTGAATTTTAGAGTCTTACAGATTTTACATATACTTTTTCCGTTACGTTTTTCCGATCATCTTCATCTACTTTTATTTGTTCCAGCTCTTGGAGCATCGTGCTCCACACATTTTGATACGTAGCTTACTCCGCCCAAATAATTATGTTTTGCTATAACCTCGAATTGCATTAGATAAAAACTACTTTTTAAAACCATTTGAATTACTGTAATTATAGAATTTCTTTAGATGAAGTGCAGAGTTTAATTGTGCCTTACTACATGAAATGCTCACTCACTTTCGTTGTTGCATATCAGATTTTACGACCTATTTATTCCTGAAGTAAGACGAATGCTGATGTTGTATTTACATCTCAGATTTTAAATACGTCTATACAGACTGTGATAATATTACATCATGTTTGCCACATGGGAACCGAAGAATATTCCATTGCACTTATTGAAACGTACCGTACTTAAGAAGGCACACAAAATATGCCAGTAACAGAATTTTTTAATTAGTCATCCTATCACCGAATGCATTACCAGCTTAAAACATAAACAATTTCGTAAAAATATTTATTTGCAGATCCAGATTTCGACCTCTGTCGCAACCTCCAACATGGAGGTCGAGATGTTTTAAGTATTTTAATTGTTTTTAAGCACTAATAATGACCACACAGTGGTAGAAATCTAGATCTGCAAATTAATAAATATTTTTACGACTGATCGCTGAAAAATTTCCAGAAAAATACAGTCGTGCAGCACCATGGAATCAAGCCTGATAAGAACTATTTCTACTGCAAGGGTACTTGTCACTTTGAAATAGATGATGTGTATCTTCTTTTTTTCTTTTGTATTTAATGAAAGATGAGTGTCATTTATTCGTAGATGATGTATTGTGAAGTTGGCTTGCAAGCATTATGACATATCGCGCCGTACACAAATAGTTTCGGCTTGTGCTCTAAGACCGACAATTATAAAATTACTAAAATGCGAACGCTTTCCAAGCGGGACATTCTCAGTAACTATCGGAATGCGGGACAACGAATCCAAATGCAGGACTGTCCCACAGAATCCGGGATGGTTGGCCACCTTACATTACTGTCTTTCCAGGTGATAGTGAGCAAGTAGAATAATCCAGTCGGAGTTACTGACGGCAGCTGTGATGAATACTCCACAAATGCGAGGGTACTCAACAGATTCCGTTTTGTTTACGAAATTTATTAGTTACAATGAATCATCTAGTATCCCAGAGAAAATTGATGTGACTAGAAACTTACCCGACGTGTTAACGGATGATATTCTTGCGGATCCACGGCCAGATCAACATCTACAGCTTCGTGTTTACTCTGGAAATCGCATTTAAGTGCATGACGGATGGCTTATCTAATCGCTTGAAAGTTTTTCGCTTGTCATCTCTTACAAAATTTACGTCTGCTATGTGTTTGAACTTGTTCTAGCTGAATGCCTTTGTACAACGTTATGTTAATCTGCGTATTTTTAACTATATTCTATGTGAATGTAAAGGTACTGCAAAACCTACCTGACTGCGTAATGTTTATTATAATTAGATACAAACTGCTAATTGTTTTTGTATGAAAATGTAACAAAGTTAACTATCTGAAAATTACTGATAATAAAAATCACTTTGTTAATAATTCTGGCCCTACAAACTTGTTTCTGACTGAACTAACAATCTTTAACGGAATGTAACGAACACATTATTTATCAATGCAATCTGACTCAGTGAAAACACTTGTTAACTTGAACACTGTATGAATTGTCCTACCCTGAAATCTGTAAATCATACTGAACTGTAAGCTTGACAAAAATTGATTCTTTCTCACCTTCACTTACTGCATAAATCTGCGCAACACCAAACTGCTTCCTGCTGTACTAACTACTGTAAAACTAACTACAGAAAACATCTATGGCACTTTTAATAAAAATTTGAGGAGGCATAAACTGGTAATCCATTTAAGAAACTCGAACTAATTATTAAAAATGAAATATCTGATTTATTTTCTAACTGATGTACCTTCATGAAAATTACTAACAATGTAATGTTTATGATTTTAAAATCTTTCAGAGAAAAATATAACTCAGATATTTAATCTGCCTAGAAAATTATTTTTAAACAAAGATAAACATTTCTGTTTACACAAACAATGCTACAACAATACCATATTTCAAGAACACTACCCATGAAATTCCTATTTCATAAAAACGCAATTTCAAAACTAAACTGTTACAATAAATACTGTTCCTAACAGAAAAAAGGGCCCGTAGCATAAATCGTGAGACCACAAGCTAACAGCAAGATCTTCCCCGACCGTTACTGTTACCATCAATTCGGCCTAACAATGCGAAGTTGTACCATAGAAACATGCCAATTATTTCATGAAAAACCTTACCTTATAAAAACTTCAAAAGATCGTTTCTCCAACGTCATCTATACCTTTCGTCTCCATATCTTAAACAAATAGCTTGGCTCAGCATTCAAGTCTCAAAAATCTCATCTCCTCGGCATTCCCGCCGGAACGACAACTGCTCACAACCACGGTCCCCACGCTTCTGCAATCTCATCCGCGCGCCTAGCAAAGTGTACACTCTCAATAATCACAACCTTACTTCCCAGTAACAATACTATCACCGTCTCCAATATCGATAGTACTGCCATCGAAAAATAAGCCTGCAACCAAAGATAAATGACCCATGCCTGACTAGCTCGACACTGGTCTTAAATTCGCGGTGCATTTGAATATGAAATGTATACCTTCCCATAGCAGGTATCTTACACGCTTTCATAATATTTCTCTATCGTTACATTCTCTAACAGCGCGCGGGAAAAATGAATACCTAAGTCTTTCCCTTTTTAATCTAATTTCTGTTACTTTTTGATGATGATCGTGTCTCACTATGTAGGTGGGTGCTGACAAAATATGTTTGCATTTGGAGGAGAAAGTTGGTGCAAGAAATTTCTCGAATACGTATATTTCGCCGCAACGAATAATGCCTTGCTATTAATGATTTCTACTCCAACTCATGCATGATTTCCGTGCCGTCTCCTTGTTTAAGTAGTTTGTAAGTCCAGAGACTTATGACCAAAGTAGTTTGGTCCTATAGAATTACAAACATTTGAACAATATTTAGCTGACAGATAAATCTTATGATTAGTGTAAATAAGACAGTAATCAGTTGCAGGGTTGTAGTTTTTATTTATGACCGGTTCTCGGCATTTATTACTCTTCTTCAGGTGTAAATAGCTGGTGTATAAAGACAATTCGCTATTACCGCTGTTCCAAAAAAAAAAAAAAAAAAAAAAAAAAAAAAAAAAAAAAAAAAAAAAAAAGAAAAAGACTCGTAATATTACTGAGCAGTTTACTGAAAATTTTTACCCAATACGATGTTATACCACTCCCATGAACCACAGACATTGCCGAGGTGGGGTGGCTTGCGTGCCTCAACGATACAGATAGCCGTACCGTAGGTGCAACCACAGCGGAGGGGTATCTGTGGAGAGGCCAGACAAACGTGTGGTTCCTGAAGAGGGGCAGCAGCCTTTTCAGTAGTTACAGGGGCAACAGTCTGGATGATTGACTGAGCTGGCCTTGTAACATCAGCTAATGTGGCTTTGCCACACAGCTACTGCGAACGGCTGAAAGCAAGGGGAAACTACAGCCGTTATTTTTCCCGAGGACATGCAGCTCTACTGTATGAACATAGGATGATGGCATCCTCTCGGGTAAAATATTCCGGAGGTAAAATAGTCCCCCATTCGGATCTCCGGGCGGGGACTACTCAGGAGGATGTGATCATCAGGAAAGACAATACTGGCATTCTACGGGTCGGAGCGTGGAATGTTAGATCCCTTAATCGAGTAGGAAAATTAGAAAATTTAAAAAGGGAAATGGATAGGTTGAAGTTAGATATAGTGGGGATTAGTGAAGTTCGGTGGCAGGATGAACAGGATTTCTGGTCAGGTGAGTACAGGATTATAAATACAAAATCAGTTGGGGGTATCACAGGAGTAGGATTGATAATGAATAAGAAAATAGGAATGCGGGTAAACTACTATGACCAGCACAGCGATCGCATTATTGTTGTCAAGATTGATACGAAGCCAACACCGACAACAGTAGTACAGGTTTATATGCCAACTAGCTCTGCCGATGATGAGGAGATCGAAGAAATATATGAGGAGCTAAAGGAAATTATTCATACAATTAAGGGAGAGGAAAACTTAATTGTTATGGGAGACTGGAATTCGGTAGTAGGATAAGGAAGGGAAGGGAAGATAGTGGGTGAATATGGTCTGGGCAAAAGGAATGAAAGAGGAAGCCGCCTGGTAGAATTTTGCACAGAACATAATTTAGTTATAACAAACACCTGGTTTAAGAATCACAAAAGAAGGTTGTATACGTGGAAGAGACCAGGAGACACTGGGAGATACCAGATAGATTTTATAATGGTAAGACATAGATTTCGGAACCAGGTTTTGAAGTGTAGGACATACCCAGGGGCAGACATAGACTCTGACCATAACTTGTTGGTTATGAACTGTAGGCTGAAACTGAAGAAACTACAGAAAGGTAGGAAAATAAGGAGATGGGACCTGGATAAATTGAAGGAACCTGAAGTTCTTGAGAATTTCAGAGGGAGCTTCAGGCAACAATTGACAGAAACGGGGGGAAATAAAACAGTTGAGGAGGAATGGGTAAAATTGAGAGATGAAATAGTGAAGGCAGCAGAGGACAAAATAGGTAGGAAGGCAAGACCTACAAAGAATCCTTGGATATCACAGGAGATACTAAATTTAATCGATGAAAGGAGAAAATATAAAAATGCAGTAAATGAAACAGGCAAAATGGAGTACAGACGACTAAGAAATGAGATTGACAGGAAGTGCAAAGTGGCTAAGCAGGAATGGCTAGAAGGCAAATGCAAGGATGTAGAAGAATGTATAAATAGGGGAAAAATAGATACAGCCTACCGGAAAATAAAAGAAACATTTGGCGATAAGAAAAACAGCTCTATGAATATCAAGGACACTGATGGAAAACCAGTTCTCAGCAAAGAAGGGAAAGCTGAAAGGTGGAAAGAGTATATAGAGGGGCTCTACAAAGGAAATGAACTTCGAGACACTATTGTAGGAAGGGAAGAGGATGTAGATGATGATGAAATAGGAGATACTATACTGAGAGATGAATTTGACAGAGCACTGAAAGATCTAAGTCGAAACAAGGCCCCTGGAGTAGATGATATCCCGTCAGAGCTACTGAAGTCTCTGGGAGAACCAGCCATGACAAAATTGTTTCACATTGTGTGTAAGATGTATGAGACAGGTGAAGTACCCACAGACTTTAAGAAAAATGTTATAATCCCCATTCCAAAGAAAGCAGGTGCAGAAAGGTGTGAAAACTACAGAACCATCAGTTTAATAAGTCATGGTTGCAAAATATTAACACGAATTATATACAGAAGGATGGAAAAGCTGGTAGAAGCCGACCTCGGGGAAGATCAGTTTGGGTTCAGGAGAAATGTAGGAACACGGGAGGCAATACTCACTTTACGGCTTATCCTAGAAGATAGATTAAGAAAAGGCAAACCAACATTTCTAGCTTTTGTAGATTTGGAGAAGGCTTTTGACAACGTTGATTGGAATAAACTCTTCAAAGTTCTGAAGCAAGCAGGAGTAAAATATAGGGAGCGTAAGGTTATTTACAACTTGTACAAAAACCAGACAGCGGTTGTCAGAGTTGAAGGGCATGAAAGGGATGCAGTGGTTGGAAAGGGAGTAAGACAGGGTTGTAGCCTTTCCCCAATGATGTTCAATTTGTACATTGAGCAAGCTATAAAGGAAAGCAAGGAGAAATTTGGTGAAGGAATAAAAGTTCAGGGTGAAGAATTAAAAACATTGCGTTTTGCCGACGACATAGTAATTCTATCAGATACAGCAAAGGACCTGGAAGAGCAATTGAACGGAATGGACTGTGTGCTGTAAGGTGCATATAAGATGAACATTAACAAGAGTAAAACTAGGGTAATGGAGTGCAGTGTAAGAAAATCAGGTGATGCTGAAGGAATTAGATTAGGTAATGAAACAATAAAGGAGGTAGATGAGTTTTGTTACTTGGGCAGTAAAATAACAAATGATGGTCGCAGTACAGAGGATATAAAATGCAGAATGGCAATGGGTAGAAAGGCGTTTTTGAAAAAGAGAAATTTGTTAACATCGAATATTGATTTAAGCCTAAGGAAGGCCTTTCTGAAGGCATTTGTATGGAGTGTTGCCTTGTATGGGAGTGAAACATGGACGATAAGCAGTGTGGACAGAAAGAGGATAGAGGCTTTTGAAATGTGGTGCTACAGAAGAATGCTGAAGATTAGGTGGGTGGATCGTGTAACTAATGAGGAGGTACTGAACCGAATTGGGGAGAAAAGAAATTTCTGGCATACCTTGACTAAAAGAAGGGATAGATTGGTAGGACATATTCTTAGACATCAAGGAATTGTGAATTTAGCGTTGGAGGGAAGTGTGTGGGGTAAAAATCGCAGAGGGAGACCAAGAGACGCATATAGTAAGCAGATTCAAGTGGATGTGGGTTGTCGTTCTTATGAGGAGATGAAAAGGCTTGCTCAGGATAGAGTAGGGTGGAGAGCTGCATCAAACCAGTCTCTGGACTGAAGACCACAACAACAACAACGATGTTATAAATTTGGACGGTTGTAGTATTGTCTGAAACCAATCGTAAATAATAAGTACGACCCTGAAACCTGTTGGTGTCTTATTTAAACTGATACAAACGACACTTACTCTGATGGATAAAATACTCATGCGTCAGGTATAGACAGCACGTGCGAAGGAGGCGTTGTCCCTTTGGACGTTTTCCTGTATCTATATTTACAGCCATATAAATAACACTCCGCTAAGCACAGTTAAGTGCATGAATGAGGATTCTTCGAAACGCTTTTATGATATTTTTCTACCGATCCATTTTCCAAAAGCACGCGGGAAAAAGGAACACCTTTACGTTTTTTATGTGATTTCCGTGGATGCTAACAAAGCATGTTCGCATTCGGAAGAGAAACTTTGTGAAGGAAATTTCGCAAAAGAAAAGAGAGAGAGAGAAAATCACGCAGCAAAGAATAACGCCCTTCTCTTAATGATTTTCACTCCAAATTGTGCATCATTTCTCTCTCCTCTAAAGATAAAGCACTCAACAATCCGAAGATAGGTTTGAACACCACAGTGCTTTATTAGGCATGGTCCTGTTTGGAGGTAATATTCCGTTGCCTTCCTCCGACCTTGGAACTGAGTTACCCAGCCAGTTATAGAGAGATCGGCAGTTTAACGTGGGTTCCGAACCACGGTGCTACTCCTCATTTTTCACATTAGCAACACTGCCAGATGTGAAAGAAGTGGAAAGTGAGAGATAATAATCCCAGGCCCTGGCGAGGATCGATCCCGCGACCTTTAGATTTATAGTCTAACACAGTACCACTATGCTACGGAGCAGCACTTCCCTACAGCGCGATAATACATAACGAGCTGCCCTTCTCTGAACTTTGTCTATATCATCCGTCAGTCCCGCTTGGTGGGGATCCGACAATTGGTTCAAAAATGTTTGTATAGTCTATGGGACTTAACTACGGGGTCATCAGTCCCTAAACTTACAAACTACTTATGAACTACTTACGAACTATGACGGCACAAATATCCATGCCCGAGGGGGGATTCGAACCCCCGACCGTAGTGGCCGTGCAGACCGTGACTGGAGCGCCTTAGTCCCCTCGGCCACCTCGGCCGACTCCGACAGTTGGCAGCAATACTCCAAAATAGGACGCATAATTGTAGGCAGTTTCTTTAGCAGAACTGTTGCATCTTTTAAGTGTTCTGCAATGAAACGTAGCTTTTGGTTCCCTTGGTGTTCTTTCCAAATTAAGATTGTTCGTAATTGTAAGTCCTAGTTATTTAATTGAATTTACGGTATTTGGATTTGGCTGAGTTGTGTAAATGAACGGATTTCTTTTTGTGCTCGTGTGGATGACTTCACGCCTTTCATTGTTTACAGTCAATTGTCAAATTTTGCAGCATGCAGATAGCTAAATAATTTTGTAGGTGATTTTGATCTCCTGGTGACCTAAGAACCGCTAACTGACAGCATCATCCGTGAATAGTCTAAGAAGGAGACCACATGGGTATCGAATTTTAAAATTTTTTGATATTTATGTTACGTGAAGGTAATTTTTACGAAAAATGCACGTATTTTTGTTTATTCGTAATTTTTCTATATATTTTATAAAAGGTTGTTAATAATGAGGGGTTTCAATCAAAAACATGTTATATTTTTTACAGTATTGGTTTCACTATCAGTTCACGACGGTTGCCTTTGATTGTTCAGTTTGTGAAGAGGTACGACGCCAAGTCATCTCCATAGCTACTAATGGCTTTCCAAGCAGCTAACACACTCAACCAACGTCATCGTTTTAGGTGAAGACAAGGTGGATAAGCTCGTCTACATACACATAAACAGAAACTGACACAACACGTGGAATTAGAGATCCCAAAATGTAAAATAACGATATAAAATTGTCACATCAGGATTCGAACCACCGACTCTATGGTTATAAGGGGTGGACACTACCACTTGAGCTACACTGACAGATGCTGCAACTGTTTTCATTATTGGTGTTCAGGCACCTCGCGTCTCCAGGTACCTGACAACCAGGAGACTGGGAGACTACGACTCGAGTAGTCGATGACATTCACTCAGCCACGACTCTGGTCTCCCATACTGCCGACTGGCTTGAGTTGTGAAATGCAATTAAAATCAGTTCCATTGGTTGAGAGCGTCAGAAGCACCCTCTTTTGTGTACCCTGCTGCTTTTAGTACAACATCTAGTAACTCTAGCAGTGGCGATGGTATTATAGTAGTTTTATTATTACCGCCAGTACACGCAGATGGGCCCGAAAATTTGTGCTTGTGAATTTTTAATATCTAATCCAATATGCGCAATATTAAAACGAAAAATGTGGGGCACATACATTAGATAACTAAGATACGAATACTTCACCAAGTCACTTGCAATTTAGTTGCACTTCAAATGATATGAACTGTTGTTTGATTATCTTAATCAACATCTACTTCCTTCTATTATCGCTTTTCGTTTTAAATTGTACAAGTATTGTCATAGCTATTTAAAATTTACAAGCATAAATTTGTAGGTCTATCAGTATAGGGTTAGCAATTTGTTAAGGATTAGGAGAAATTATACTTTTTAGTCGCGTTCAAAATCCGGCCGTGGTGGCCGAGGAGACTGAGGCGCTCCAGTCACGGTCTGCACGGCCACTACGGTAGCTACGGTAGCTAGTTCATAAGTAGTTTGTAAGCTTAGGGACTGATGACCCCGTAGTTAAGTCCCATAAGTTCTACAAACATTTGAACATTTTCGAGTTTAAAAACGTATTCAGATATTTTTAAAATAAAAGAACTATGTTATAGTTTTTGGTCTGGTGCATGTGAAATTAATAAATAAATTTCAAACAAAGATGCGTTACCGCAGACATGTGGTAACTTTCAGGTTAATTTGTTTTCTTCTCTGAGTCAATTTATTACCTTCTCCTGTCTATGGTTCTCGTTAAAAGACCGCGAAGGTAAAATCTAAACAGATTCGAGCCCACATAGAGTTTACGATTAAACATTTTTATCGGAAACATACGTGAGAAGAACAAGAGAGGAATAACAGTGGTACAAAAAGTGCGCCGCGGTGGAGTAGCCGAGCGCTCTAAAGCGTCTCGCTGCGGAGCGCGCGGTTGCTCGCCGTGGAGGTTCGAGTCCTCCCTGGGGCATGGGTGTGTGTGTGTTGTCCTTAGGTTAGTTTACCTAGGTTAAATAGTTTGTAAGCTACGGACTGATGATCACGCAGTTTGGTCCGATAGATTTACAAACATTTGACATTTTTTGACAAAAAGTGCCCTCGGTCAAACACCAGATGACAGTTTCAACATGTACTGAGCTATTGAATGTTTCACGTCTATAACTCTTCGGGAAGCTACCAAACATTTTACCTCGAATTTGAAATTTAACACTTTTTCGTACTTTGCGCAACGAAGTGGTACGAGACTGAGAGACTTCGCGACCTGCATATCGAGTCTCGTAGTATCCGAGTAGTGGCGACTCTGCGACGCCGCTACTCAAGTATCTCCGTGTGAATAACCTAGTGATGATCGATAGTGGAAACACATCAATTTGAGCACTTAAATGGGTCAGGTTGTATTTAAGTAGTTCACCTGAATCCAAAATCGCCGAAACCGAAAAAGGAAGCCTTTACTTTAAAGCGAAAATAACCTAATGCTTACTTTTCAACAATTTTAGCAATGTTTTCGCAACAGAAGTTAGAAAGGGAAAGAAGAAATAACATAGTAAATAAAACCTTGGTGAAATATTTGATTAGTGCAAAAGAATGAATTTAATTTGTTTAATTTTACTAACGTTGCGAACACTACTTTTTCAGCTGGATAATGAGTGGTGAACTAATGTTAAGTCCAACAGTTTGTAGTAAGAAGCATTTATTACAGTAAAACACATTTTTGCTAACAAGAAAAGTCTGGCATCGCAGTCAAAGAGGTTCTCCTCACGGCCAGATATCGATCTATTGATTGCAGAGTGGGCGAGAGTACATACAAGGAACAGAATTAACGATCCAACCAGGGAGAAAAATTAGTTTACAAATCAGTTTTAGGAACGATGCAAAAATGGAAGTATCGATGGTTCGATATCGCTTTCTTAACATCGATGTTTCGATGTTTTAGAGAACTATATCGATGTTAAAACATCGATGTTTTCCCATTAAGCAACGATGTTTATCGAGCATCGATTAATATCGATCATCCCTAGAATAACCCCATTTAACGACATTTGCCCCGTCTCTTGGTCGCTCAGTATCTCAGTTGCTTGGAGTATCCCCGTGAGAATAGCGCCTTACGTGTACTTCCAAAACTTCAAAGGCGA
The DNA here is from genome assembly GCA_026315105.1 of Locusta migratoria. Taxonomy (NCBI): domain Eukaryota; kingdom Metazoa; phylum Arthropoda; class Insecta; order Orthoptera; family Acrididae; genus Locusta; species Locusta migratoria. Next base: position 116,393,115 of record CM048744.1, on the reverse strand, counting down.
TTTTCTAGATAATTTTGGAGAGTTGCATCGAATGGCTTTAACTCACTACGTTGACATGCAACACATTTTCCGGAAGACGAAAACCGATGTTCGTAAACCGTTTTTCGCTGTCGTGTTTACAATGCACAGCCTGAATCGAATTTCCTAGCCCACTTAATATGGCAGCTGAAAAACAGCTGATTGAGTTCCTGATTTAGTCAGCACAATCACTATTTTTCCTTACTTAAATACACAGATTCATGGTCACTGTAATATTTATACTTTTATTTCACGGTACATAATGTCACTTTGTCCATATGTGCCGAAAATTCTTAACAAGGAAACACAATCTGAGAAGCCAAGAACGCTTCAAAACCGGTTGCGTTTACATGGGCACGAAAATCGATTGTGGAACAAAACCGTCTTACAGAAGTGAATTACCAAAATCGATTTTAGAGTGTTTATATGAGCAACCAAAAGTGGATTTGGGAAATCGGTTTACGAAATCCGGTTTTGGGTGCCAATGTAAACGGGGTGACTGATTGTTATTGAAGTTCTGAACTTCAAGTACCATAAATACAAAGAAATTCTAAAATCCGATACCCATGTGATCTTCTTGTTAGAGACTTGCTGAGATTGTCTCTTAAATTGTGTTTTAAGATAAGGAAGAGGAGAGGCCCTACAATAATTACATCTACATCTACATACATACTCCGCAATCCACCGTAAGGTGCGTGTCGGAGGGTACACTACTAGGCATTTCCTTTCCTATTCCACTCCCAAATAGAACGAGGAAAAAAAGAATGCCTATATGCCTCCGTACGAGCCCTAATTTCTCCTATTTTGTCTTTGTGATCACTACGCGAAATGTAAGTAGGCGGCAGCAAGATCGTACTACACTCACCTTCAAAATCCGGCCATCTAAATTTCCTCAACAGAATTTCACGAAAAGCACGTCGTCTTTCCTCCTACGATCCCCAATTGAATTTCCGGAGCATTTCCGTGACACTCGCTCATTGGTCGAACCCACCAGTAACAAACCTACCTGCTCGCCTCTGAACTGCTCCTGTCTTCCTTTAAACTGATCTGCTGCGGCTCCCAAACACTTGAGCAATACTCAAGCGTTTTATACGCGGTTTCCTTTACAGATGAAGTACATGTTCCCAAAATTTTCCCAATAAACCGAAGTCGGCATCCGCTTTACTCACAACTGTCCTTACATGTTCGTTCCATTTCATCTACATCTACATGGGATACTCTGCAGATCACATTTAAGTTCCTGGCAGAGGGTTCATCGAACCACAATTATACTATTTATCTCCCATGCCATTCTCGAATAGCGCGCGGGAAGAAAGAACACCTGAATCTCTCTGTTCGAGCACTGATTTCTCGTATTTTATTCTGGTGATCATTTCTACCTATGTAAGTGGGAGTCAACAATATATTTTCGCATTTGGAGAAGAATGTTGGGAATTGGAGTTTCGCAAGTAGCTCACGCCGCAGCGATAAGCGCCGTTGTTGTAATGATTCCCATCCCAAATCCTGTATCATTTCCGTAACGCTGTCTCCCCTGTATCGCAATACGAAAAGAGCTGCCGTTCTTTGGACTCTTTCGATGTCCTCCGTCAAACCCACCTGATAAGGATCCCACACTGGGCTGCAATACTCCAAAAATGGACGGACAAGCGTAGTGTATGCAGTTTCTTTTGTAGTTCTGTTGGGTTCTGCCAATAAAACGCAGTCTCTGGTTCGCCTTTCCCACGATATTATCTACGTGTTCTTTCCAATTTAAGTTTGAAGTAATAGTAATTCCTAGATATTTTGTGGAGTTTATGGCCTTCACTTTTGACTGATTTATGTTGTAAATAAAGTTTAACGGATTTATTTTCGTACTCACGTGGACGACTTCACACTTCTCATTATTTAGAGCCAATTGCTAATTTTTACACCATATTGATACCTTATTCAGATCGTTCTGCAGTTGGTTTTGATCTTCAGATGATTTTACTAGACGGTAAATGACGGCGTCATCTGCAAACAACCTAAGATAGCTACTTAGCCCTAAATCGTTTATGTAAATAAGGAACAGCAGAGGGCCAATAACACTACCCTGCGGAACGCCCGATATCACCTCTGTTTTAGTCTATAAATCGTTTATGTAAATAAGGAACAGCAGAGGGCCAATAACACTACCCTGTGGAACGCCCGATATTACCTCTGTTTTAGTCGATGCCTTACCATCGATTACTACGAACTGTGTCCTCTCTGACAAGAAATCCCCTATCCAATCGCAAATTTGGGGCGTTATACCATAACCACGCAATTTGATTAAAAGCCGTTTGTGAGGTACGGTGTCAAAAGCTTTCTGGAAATCAAGAAATACGGAATCGATTTGCGAACCTTTGTCGATAGCACCCATCAATTCGTATGAATAAAGAGCTAGTTGTGTTTTGCATGAACGATATTTTCTAAATCCGTGTTGACCTTGGGTCAATATATCGTTCTGCTCGAGATAATTCATAATATTTGAATACAGGATATGTTCCAAAACCCTGCTGCAAATTGACGTCAGTGAAATAGGCCTGTAGTTTAGTGGGTTACTCCTACTGCCTTTTTTTGAAGTACATGTTCCCAAAATTCTCCCAATAAACCGAAGTCGGCTGTCCGCCTTACTCACAACTGTCCTTACATGTTCGTTCCATTTCATATCGCTCTGCAATGTTACGCCTAGATATTTGAACGACGCGACAACATCAAGAAGCTCATTACTAATGCTGTATTCGAACATTATGGGATTGTTCTTCCTACTCATGCGCATCACCTTACATTTTTCTACATCGAGAGCTAGCTGCCATTCTTCGCACCAACCAGAAAATTTTTTCTAAGTCATCATGCTAGTACACTCAGTTAAAGACGATACCCTCCCATACACCACAGCATCATCAGCAAACAGCCGCAAAGTAGCTGTCCGCCTTACTCACAACTGTCCTTACATGTTCGTTCCATTTCATATCGCTCTGCAATGTTACACCTAGATATTTGAACCACGCGACAACATCAAGAAGCTTACTACTAATGCTGTATTCGAACATTGTGTGATTGTTCTTCCTACTCATGCGCATCACCTGACATTTTTCTACATCGAGAGCTAGCTGCCATTCTTCGCACCAACTAGAAATTTTTTCTGAGTCAATTTGTACGCTATTAGAGTTAGTTAAAGACTATACCCTCCTATACACCACAGCATCATCACCAAACAGCCGCAAATTAGCTGGGGCACGCCAGATATCAGTTCCGTTTTACTCGATGACTTTCCGTTAATTACAACGTACTATGTCCTTCCTGACAGGACATCGTGAATCCATTGCACGACCGAGGCGCTATTCCACAAGCGCGCAGAGTGACTAGAAGGCGCTGCTGCCCGCGCACTCACCGTTGGCCTCCTGATGCTGCACCATGGTGCTGCGTGCTCGCAGACGCGGTGAAGACTGAGCTCACATGCGGCCGCCACTCCACTCGGGCTACGTCATGCGGCGACGGTTGCTTGCCGCCAAAACTCCGCCCGCGCTCCAGCTGCACTGGAGGCGTAACCGTCCTACCGGTCGACGCGTGCCCAAGCGCCAGGTAGCGTCGTGTTTACGACCAGCACCCAAAGGCTGGGGAGTTGCGCAGGTCATCCACTACTCAAGGAAGGCAGTAGGAGTGATCCGCAAAATTACAGGCCCGTTCATTGACCTATGGCTAGTTTACACGACGACACCAGGTCACAGAACAGGGAGCATACAGAAGGGAAAGCTGGGGGCGGCGCCTTTGATCTGTATGTTACCAAGCGTTGCGCTCGACGCCATATTGAAAATCAGTAAACGCCGAACTATAGCCACTTAGTACTTTGGCTGGAAATGGACTTTTTACGAACTGCAGCTAATCTCGCCGACTATTACGAAAGGAAACGGCTTTTCATTATGCTCTCATCTATTTTGTGCCCTCTTCTTGCACCTAATTGTAATCCAACGAAAAAAAAATGGGACTAAATTTTAATACAACTACGAAAATGTACGGTGGAATCGATGATCGTTTTATTTTGTGCTTATCTCTAGAAAAATCCCAAATAACGCGGAGATATATTTGGGAAATTAGTTATAAACAAGAAAGAGACTTTACAACTGCCAGGTTTTATTTGACACGAATAAATTCACACAAAATACAGTCAGACTTAGCAGTACAACGTGATTACACAGAACTAATGACGTCTGGGCATATATAAAAGTTGTATTTGCTTTAGGAGTATCATTAATTTACTGATCGGAGAAGGGCATATATTGGAATCTGTTCAAATGTTTGTAAGGCTTATTGGACTTAACTACGGGGTCATCAGTCCCTAAACTTACAAACTACTTATGAACTACTTACGAACTAGGACGGCACAAATATCCATGCCCGAGGGGGGATTCGAACCCCCGACCGTAGTGGCAGTGAAGACCGTGACTGAAGCGCCTCAGTCTCCTCGGCCACCGCGGCCGGCTTGGAATCTGTCAACCACAGAGCAGGAACAGAATAAAATAATTATTCCCCTTAATCTATTTGTTTGAGTATCCAAAGAGCATTCGTTGCCAACATTAGCACACTACGCCTCCAATGCCGTAAGTAAAATTTTACCTGCCTACTTACGCACTACTCTTTGTCATTCACTTTATATTATTTCCTGCAACGTTAAACTTATAAAATATAAATGTACTTCAACATTTCGTGTTGAACTGCTGCAGCAGCAGCGAGAGTTATTGTCAAGAGAAGAAGCAAAGCTACTTTTAATAATTATGCACACATTGCTCTCATTCGAAACTGATAACATTTAACTTTCACTACACATATAGCGACGTTCACTTACTGCTTAGCATCTTTTGCTAAGGTGAAGAAATTTGTATCCTTATTTGTACTAGAATTGTTGCGGCAATTAGGTGCTGAACACCATCGTCCGTCTTTCCTTTTATTGCTGCTCATAATAAAAACGGAACAACGGAACACCTCCAACTACTGACACTCCAGGACCGGCGCAAGGCACGTGCGAAACGTGCGGCCGCACGGGGCGGCACTTTCCGAGGGGCGGCAAATCTGCCAGCATCACATTTTTTTTTTTTTTTTTTTTTTTTTTTTTTTTTTTTGGGCAAACTCAACATTCATGCCCAAGAGGGGATACGAAACTAAACCTCGGAGGAAGCGCCTTCAGGAACTGTGGCATGGCGCCTCGAAACTACCTGCCAGCCGCCCCTGTTCAATAAGAGGAGGGAGGAGGATAAATTTCTCCCTCGCCACAATGGCAGCACCGTCGTGTTTACGCCGGAGGAACAGAGGGGGGCAAGCTGTATGGAGTACACGCCAGTACTCCTATGGATGCTTCCAGCCTGCTACGCGCCGCGCGTTTACTTACAACTAATTTTGCCAAAGACGAAGTCTAATTTGGAAATCTGAATGCAACGTTAGATACTGCGCTTACATGTTAAGCCAGAAGAAATTCTGCTAAGCCCTTCAATGCCAGTTTCCGAGCGTTTTATTCTTCCCGCATTATGGAAAAAAAAAAATGGTTGAACATTACTACAATCAAACATGTCCAACGCCTGTAATGGCTAGAAGTATTCCCATTGGGTAAATACGCTGCGAGTAATTACAGAGCTACAGACATTGGTAGTAAGCCTGGCATGAGTTGGATTTCGACGTATTTTTGAAAAAAATTTATCCGTTTCTGAGTCATAGTTGGACGTTTTGGTTTTTGAGCCATGAAACACCTGTCTCCGCCTGCGTAAACAACAATTAAACTCTGACCTGCACTTTTGTTTGACAATACTACTCGCACACTCTCACTTTGCCAACATTTACTATATAATGCGTGTGAATCCATGTTTCATTTAGGTATACTACTGGTCGCTTTGATTCTTTTGAAAACCTGAGAAACTATGGTCTTTTAGCAACAATGCACTCTCGTCCGAACACAACAAATTGCTTCTAAGGGTTTCCTTTCTAGCTTTGAAACTCAATTCTGTTTGACAAAAGTTGTGCAGATTTCGCAAAGTTCGTATTTCTGTATATTGTTCGTAATGCCATATAAATTGCTGCCTGATAATAAATTTATCCATATCATCGGTCACATACTTATTGTGAGCTTCTTGCTTCTTCTTGGGCGATAGTTAAACCGTAGTCTCACTCTACCTTGTCACGTGACCTAGTTCCTGGCACTGACGCGTCACCACTTCGCCTTTCCAGGCAATAGGTATTGTTGCATTCTCTACAATGATAACTACAGAATTCGTTTCGGTGTTAGCCGAGGGAGTCAAGATTGGTCAGAAACACTTTCATTGCGTTTTGTAAGAACAGAAGAATTGAAGCGTCCGAATTTCTTGCAACTTGGGATGTAATAGGTAAGTGATTTTCATACAACGTACAATATGTATTGCGCATGCATGTTATAAGGTAGAATTTGTCTGCTTCAAGATTGCAGAATAGGAATATTTATTTTTCTTATGATATGTTACTTCAAAAATTGTCAAGTTGACAAATAACCATGCGTCGTCCCAATAGCTAGAATGAAAATAAAGCCAAGAAAAGTGACGTAATATGGTGATGACTAAGTTGTTGCCTGTTGTTCCATAATCAGACACAAAAGAACTGAAACATGGAAATTACGACAGATGTCGAGTGTCAGTTCTTTGAAATGAACAACCGCAGTGCAGTGAGTTAATATATTTCGACTAGCATTAGTACCCGTCGATGACCGAATGTGTATTTATTGAATTATTATGTTACTCCATGTCCTTATTCTTCCTCTCTCCATTGTCTTCTGCCCCATATATTTCGGGCACAGTGTGGCTATTCTCAATTCCTTTACTTATGTTTACACCTATACCACCATGCTGAATGTAATGGAAGAACATATTAAAAGATTTGGCCACTCAGTGTCCGAAACCTGACATTTCCTACAGAGCTGTTTAAATAAATTTCACAATCGTTATGTAAAAAAAAAAAAAAAAAAAAAAAAAGAAGGAAGGGGGGGGCGGCAATTTAGCAGCTGGCACTGGGCGGCACTTGGGCTTGCGCCGGCCCTGTGACACACAGTTCTTTCTTTTCACTGCACTGCACTGTACCAAATACTTGTTTACTTTTATGCGATTCAGGCTGTTAAAATACACAATTAACAAACAAAGACGGCGCATTACCACGCCACAGAGTAGGGTGTAAACACGCGTTTACTGCTTCTCAAGATGGGCCGGTTCCGCGCATGCGCACTAAATTTTGGACGACAGACAGCAGCGGGAGTTTCCTTTCTATATACTTCTTATTCTGTGACCAGGTTGCGACACTCGTTGCGTGAAATGAATTGCACGCAACTGGTTTCGAGTATGTCTGTAGACACAGCGCCAATACTATATACAACAGTTTCGTTGTTTTGTGAGTGCTGTAGTCACCGTAGAATGAAAGTTTTGGTAGCTGTAAGAGTTGTGGCGGAGCTATTGCTTCTCTGTGTGAAGTCGCTGCATAAGACTAAACATAAAAAAGACTAAACGTGGTTGCATTCGTAACTGGATTAAAAATTTATAAACGTCACCTAGGTTGCTCAGCGACCTTGCTGAAAGAAATTGTGCTTAAGACCCTAGAAGTAATTTTAATCATCTGAGAATGTCATCAGACCAGGTCACGTTCCTTTTAAACGGAGTTAGTAATGCAATAAAGAAACAAGATACTGTTATGCGTGAAGCATTGTTACCAGAACTGAAATTACAAATTACGTTTTTCAAGTGGAGATTCCTATTCGTTTCTACAGTATCTGTACCGTGTTCCGAAATCCACAATTGCCGTAATTCGTTTGTATAGGTATTTAGAATTGAATGTATTTTAGTCTGCAATTAAATAATCGGTAACCCAACTATATTTAATTCACGAATAATTGCTTCAAGGACACCAACACGCCGCTGGTTATTCCTAAAAGCCGGCCGCGGTGGCCGAGGGGACTGAGGCGCTTCAGTCACGGTCTAAACGGCCACTACGGTCGGGGGTTCGAATCCCCCCTCGGGCATGGATATTTGTGCCGTCCTAGTTCGTAAGTAGTTCAATGCTTCAGATCTATCAAAGTTCATAAGTAGTTTGTTAGTTTAGGGACTGATGACCCCGTAGTTAAGTCCCTTAAGCTGTACAAACATTTGAACATTTGAATTTTATTCCTAAAATTTTCATCGTTAAAATCTCACAAACACCTATGCATCGCATATATGTCTAAAATCCGAACTATTTCTTCCGTTCCCCCCTTTATGTTGTATTTTGTTCTGTTTTGTTTATAACCTAACCTATAAACACGCGAAGTTGGAAGGAGCCGAAACTGTTTAGTTTCGGCAAAGAGTTGCGTGTACGCCTGCCGCGCATGCGCACTGGCCAGTAGCACAGTTTCATGAAACCTAGTGTCGTTGTGTGAACTAGCCTTTACACTTGGCAGCAGAATTTTAGAACATACTAGGTGACCTGTGCAAATACTTTGCACCGGTATGGCCACACTAATAGTTAGAAAAATGTACAACAATATCATAGATTTAGAAGTTGTAATTCACAAAAAATAGAGGGAATCGGCTGGGTAGAGCAGCGTGGTCGACTGACCTTATAACTTTTGTTTATTTTTGATAATTTTATATAACAGCAAACCGGTTGCGTAGTTTTACACGTTCGCTGCCGTTCACGCTCTGGCGCGATGATGCTAGGTGCCACTTCACGCTCTGGCGCGTGATCGTATTTTGACAGTATATTTTCATAGTAGCATTTCTCCAGTGTTATTCAATTTATCCATTGAGCAAGCTATAAAGGAAAGCAAGGATAAATTTGGAGAAGGAATTAAAGTTCAGGGCGAAGAATTAAAAACTGCGTTTTGCCGACGACATAGTAATTCCGTCAGAGACAGCGAAGACCCTGGAAGAACAGTTGAACGGAATGGACAGTGTGCTGAAAGGTGCATGTAAGATGAACATTTAGAGTAAAACAAGGGTAATGGAGTGCAGTATAAGAAAATCAGGTGATGCTGAAGGAATTAGATTAGGTAACGAAACAATAAAGGAGGTATATGAGTTTTGTAACTTGGGCAGTAAAATAACAAATGATGGTCGCAGTACAGAGGATATAAAATGCAGAATGGCAATGGGTAGAAAAGCGTACTTGAAAAAGAGAAATTTGTTAACATCGAATATTGATTAAAGCCCAAGGAAGGCATTTGTGTGGAGTGTTGCCTTGTATGGGAGTGAAACATGGAAGGTAAACAGTGCGGACAGGAAGAAATGTGATGCTACAGAAGAATGCTGAAGATTAGGTGCGTGGATCGCGTAACTAATGAGGAGGCACTGAACAGAATTGGTGAGAAAAGGAATTTATGACATACCTCGACTAAAAAAAAAGGGATCTATTGGTAGGACATATTGTTAGACATCAAGGAATCGTGAACTTAGCATTGGAGGGAAGTTTTTGGGGGTAAAAACCGCAGAGGAAGACCAAGAGATGGATACAGTAAGCAGATTCAGACAGATGTAGGCTGCCGATCTTATGTGAAGTTGAAGAGGCTTGCTCAGGATAGGGTACTGTGGAGAGCTGCGTCAAACCAGTCTCCGGACCGAAGACCACAACAGCAACTGCAGTACTCTTCCATGAACGAAAACAGCCAATATTACATTTGCCGGAGGCCGACCTTAAGTCAGTAAATCCACCAAACTCCACTTCCGAGCAACCGTGTTGCTCATCGTCCAGCCAGAACTAGTGCCGGACACCTATCATCGTAGTCGAGGAAGAACAACAACAACACACAAGCTGCCGACACAGCCTTGTCGCAGTGCGACCACAACACACACTCCCCGGCACTATCGCTTCCGCGTTCCCGCCGCCCGACTTAATACCACTCCTCTCTCCCCGGCACTTACTCCAGAGACACAACTCGCGATACATCGAAGCAGACGAGCCAAAGATTAGACGTCTGGAGATTGACGCCACGACTCAGTTAAGTGTACAAAACTTCATAAAGATCGGAATGAAAATGGAAATTTTATTGCAAGCTGCCCTTCACTGTGGTAAACACGAAATTTTAAGTAGACAGTGACCTTCCTCTTGTCTTCAAGCTTAACTATTCAAACTTTAAAGCTTGAACTTCGACCATAGATACTAACAGACCGGACAAACAGCAGAGCGGCTATACACATGGCATGGCTCAAACATAGGACCACGTGACTGTTGGAAAACATTAGCCGGATATAATACACAACTCCACAGTTGTCAAGAAATGCCATCATTTTAAACTAATAATAATTTCACTTGAAATTTAATGTTACTTGCTCCACAAAAAGCTCTGTATAATCCCAGGCAAAGCTGTAGCACAGCTGTACACTACCATGTGACTGTTGGCAAAGCAGTGGTTTAGCTGCAGAGACGTTGGTGCCATGAAAACGATGTCATGCCCAGTCTACCAGTATCTATGATCGAAGCGCTTGAATCAAAACTGTGGATTTTATCGAAGTTCATTGAAATCCTCCACCATGCACCATACGAAATTTTATGTATACGGTGACCTTCGCTTTACCCCGAAGGTCCAATGTGCAAAATTTAATCAAGACCGGAATAAAACTGTGGATTTTGTCGAAGTTCGTGTGTAAAGTAAAAGTACCCTCCGCCAAGCACCATAAGCGTTATATCTCCTGAACTATGTGTAATAGATGTTTCTTACCACTGCAGCAATTGGTATTTCACGGTAATGACTAAGTGCACCAAATTTGGTTGAAATCTGTCCAGTGGTTTAAGAGGAAATGTGCAACAATGTCACGAGATGCAGTAGTTCAAAATGTTCAAATGTTTGTAAAACTCCTGAACTGCGTGTTGTATGTCGTCCTTATCCACGTACCGATCTTCCTCTTGGTATGATGGTTATGCGTGCAAAATTTCTTCAATAGTGGACCAAATCTGCAGATTTGTATGCAATATAAATACACACACACACACACACACACACACACACACACACACACACACACGAACTCACGGACACTCTATATATAATGAAGTTTAGGAGTCACTCTGAGCAGCTCTCTTGGACTTTTCGCAAATGATGCTGTCGTTTATCGGTTAGTAAAATCATCTGCATGGTGCAAAAATTGGCAACTGCCCTTAAATAATGAAGAATGTGAAGTCATACACAAGAGCACTAAACGAAATCCGTTGAACTGTATTTACACGTAAATTATTCATCTCTGAAGGTAGGAAATTCAACTCAATATCTAGGAATTACAATAACGAACACCTTTAATTGGAAAAAGCACCTAAAAAACATCGCAGGGAGGGCGAACCAAAGGCTTCGTTTTATTGACTGAACGCTTAGAAGAAATAACAGTTCTACTGAAGAAACTGCCAACACTACTTCTGTTCGTTCTATTCTAGACTATTGTTGCACAGTGTGGGATCCTCATCAGGTGGAACTTCCCGAGTACATAAAGTTCAGAGAAGGGCGACTCGTTTCGTATTATCACGATACAGGGCAGTGTCATAGAAATGAAACGAGAAATAGGGGTGGGGCTCTACAATAACGGAGTTTTTCCTTGCGACAAAATCTACTTACGAAATTTCAACGGCCGACTTTCTCCGCCGTATGGGAAAATATGTTGTTCACTCCCACTTACGTATGGAGAAATTATCATCAGAACAAAATAAATAGGATTGAAAGCGGAAGGATTTCTGGCGCGCTATAAGAGAGTGGGGCGTCAGGGAAATAGTATGAAAGTGGTTGGATGAACCCTCTGCCACGCACTTAAATGTTATTTGCAGAGTAAATATGTAGTTGTACATGTAGACGCCATACTGGGAAATTACTATAGGACTCACATTTTCAGGTTCGGTCGTTTCCACAGTCAACGAGCTTCTCTAAATTTTTGAAATAATTTTTCTACTTGTAAAAAAATGGTGAAAGTTATTGGAATAAGTACTATTTCAGAACGTACGCTGTTCTTGTTTTATTCAGAAGTTTTAATGTGTTGGTGCTTTAGTGCTTCCTAGAGAGCGAAAGGCTTTCAGGAAATGACGGAGATAAACAACAGCTTACACAGCGCTTGTCCTCAATTGTGCGGTTTATGTGTTCCGAGAAACCTAGCTGTACTTTCCACTGAAATGTTAAAGGAGAGAGCTGGAGAAAATACTTTAGCAGATGTTGTAGCCTGGAATGGCTTGTCAGTACGTAAAATGTGAAGACTATGCTCTGCAGAATTGATTCTATTGTTCTGCTTGAATTTTATTGAAATAGACTCTTTTACGGAGTTATTTGATTTTTGGCAACCAAACAAGTATTGTGGGCAGTGGGACTAGTTTTCTGCGTTTATTGCAAAGAGTACGACGATACGATAATGTATTGAGATTGAGTCCACTAAAAGAAATGTAATGAAATTTCTGTGCCATCGTGCTTTGAATCCTATTGCGTCCAAATATTGTACAGTGGCTAATGTTTAGAAGGTTCTATAAAAAAACTGAGAACAGTCCACAATACGATCACATGAAAGATGGACTTTAGGCTCTTTCTGATACGAATTACCTTGCGTGAAAGTAGGAGGGGGCAGTTGGAAAATACGTTTCCCCTGTTGACTGTGGGCAGAGTTGTGTATTAAAGGAAAAAATTGAATGAGACATTAAAGATAATACATATATTTATTGTTCTACATAATTTCCAAGTACATTGAGATATTTGTCAAATCGCTTTATAAGCTTCAAAGAGCCGTTCAGGAAAAGATCAGGGCGTTGCCTACGGAAGAAGCGCCGGCCGCGGTGGTCGAGGGGACTGAGGCGCTCCAGTCACGGTCTGCACGGTCACTACGGTCGGAGGTTCGAATCTCCCCTCGGGCATGAATATTTGTGCCGTCCTAGTTCGTAAGTAGTTCATAAGTAGTTTGTAAGTTTAGGGACTGATTACCCCGTAGTTAAGTCCCATAAGCTATACAAACATTAGAACATTTTTTTTTTTTTTTTTTTTTTTTTTTTTTTTTTTTTTTTTTTTTTTTTTTTTTTGAACGGAAGAAGCATTGACCGATGGGCGAAAGATGACGCAGGAAGTGAACACGCACGTGCAAGAAACAGATACACCATTGAGTAGAGGTCAACCATGAATATGGAGGATGAAACGTGGGTCTACCATTACACGCCCATATCGAAAGCCGCATCCATGTAGTGGAAAGAACACGTAGATAATGTCGTGGGAAAAGCGAACCAGAGACTGCGTTTCATTGGTAGAACCCTTAAAACATGCAACAGAACTACAACAGAAACCGCTTACACTACGCTTGTCCGTCCATATTAGGAGTATTGCTGCCCAATGTGGAATCCTTATCAGGTGGGTTTGACGGAGGACATCGAAAGAGTCCAAAGAAGGCCAGCTCGTTTTGTACTGTCACGATACAGAGGAGACAGCGTTACAGAAATGATACAGGATCTGGGATGGGAATCATTACAACAACGGCGCTTATCGCTTCGGCGTGGGGTACTTACGAAACTCCAATCGCCAAGATTCACCTCCGAATTCGAAAATATATTGTTGACTCCCACTTACATAGGTAAAAATGATCATCAGAATAAAATAAATCAGAGCTAAAACGGAGAGATTCAGGTGTTCTTTCTTCCCGCGTGCTATTCGAGAATGGAATGGGAGATAAATAGTATAAAGGTGGTTCGATGAACCCTCTGGAAGGCACTTAAATGTGATTTGCAGAGTATCCCTCGTAGATGTAGATGTAGTGGAAACAGCCGTCATCACCTGTTCGACAGAAGTTCAAAAGCACTCCCTCTGCAGGTAAAGTGCTACTCACCGTTTTCTGGGTCGCCCAAGGAGTTTTGATGCTGAACTTTTTGGAGGATGCAACCATCAAAGCCGCGGCAAAGCTGCCGAGCGCATTGAGGCGCTTTGCTACGATGCGCGAGGCCGTTCCCCGTCGGGGTTTCGAATCCCCCTCGGGCATGGATGTTTGTGCCGTCTTCAGTATAAGCTAGTTAATAAGTAATTTATAAGTTTACTGTAAGTAACTGATGACCCCATCTAAGTCCTATAAGCTCTACAAACATTTGAATATTTGCAACCATCAATGCTGCGTGGTACTGTGCCACTCTGTCGAAAGAGATTATTCGGAAAAAAGCGGCCTGGCCTTCTCAGATCTAGCGTTCTGCTGTTGGATGACAATGCGAGACCACACTCGGCGACGACACCGCAAAACCATATTGCAACTCTTGGTCTGCGGCGCGCCAGTCACGTTCTGCACGGCCACTACGGTCGGGGATTCGAATCCCCCCTCGGGCATGGATATTTGTGCCGTCCTTAGTATTAGCTAGTTAGCTTGTAAGGGACTGGTGACCCCGGAGTTAAGTCCCATAAGCTCTACACGCATATGAACATATATGAACAACTCTTGGTTGGAAGCGCCTACACCATGCGCCATAAAATTTCGATCTCGCACTAAATGACTTCCACCTGCTTCCAGCTTTGTAGAAGACTCTCGGCGGAAGGCGCTTTGGAAGCACTGCTGACCTCAAACAAGCCGTTCTACGCTTCTTCCCTATGCAACGCCCTGATTTTTTCCTGGACGGCTTTTTGAAGCTTATAAAGCTGTATGACAAACGTCTCAATGCACTTGGAAATTATGTTGAAAAAAAAAAAGATATGTCTTTAAAGTGTCATTTTTTCCCCTTTCATACACAAATCTGACCACAGTCGACAGGGAAAATTTATTTTCCACCCCCCTCCCCCTCGTATAAATGTTAAATGAAGCCTTTTGAGAATAGTGTTCTACGTTTGCAACCTACTAATTCTTACTGCCTTTCCGAGTGATTTCATGAATATCTCTCCTGCAGAACAATGTAAGAAATTTTGGTCCTACGTTAAATCGGTAAACGGGTCGAGACCATTTGTCCAGACACTGTGGCCGTAATGGCATTGAAGTAGAGACCAAAGGTATGATTGGCTGGAAGAGTTTCTAGCTAATAGAACACAGCATGTTATTTTTAATGGAGACAATTCTTCCTACGTCAAAGTCATTTCTGGCATGCTCCAAGGGAGTATTGCTGGACCGTTGCTTCTTACAATGTATATAAGTGACCTCATAGCCAACATAGGAAGTTCAATGAGGCTTTTAGTGGATGGTACAGTAGGGCAGTGTTTTTCAGTGGACTGTTACCCAGGCAGGTCCTCATTCTTTCAAGACGAGGCGTAAAGTGTTCCTGTAGCCCCAAAGAGCTCTCCTCACAAACAAACTAAGTGTTTTATTTGACCACAGCAGTTTTCTTCCTAATCCCTCTCTCATTGGGATATCGCCATCCCCTCCAAAAGTACCAGCGTTCTTAACCTAAAAGACTTGTTTTGATTAAACTTGAACCACTTCTACACTAAATTAACAGTTTACAATATTAAATAGAAAAGTTATATACATTCAATCACCTTGTGACTATTCATTAGCAGTACAAATAATGTACGAAATAAATAAATACGCAAGCCAGCCTTTATGAACTTGACCGCTCACACTACAGAAAATGTTCAAATGTTTGTAGAGTCTATGGGACTTAACTACGGGGTCATCAATC
Source organism: Locusta migratoria (assembly GCA_026315105.1). Classification (NCBI taxonomy): domain Eukaryota; kingdom Metazoa; phylum Arthropoda; class Insecta; order Orthoptera; family Acrididae; genus Locusta; species Locusta migratoria. The sequence goes on along the minus strand of CM048744.1, from coordinate 116,377,530 downwards.
CCTAAACTTACAAACTACTTATATACTACTTACAACTAAGGACGGCACAAATATCCATGCCCGAGGGGGGATTCAAACTCCCGACCGTAGTGGCCGTGCAGACCGTGACTGGAGCGCCTCAGTCCCCTCGGCCACCGCGGCCGGAAAACTAGACAATTATAAAATAGACAATTATTCATTAAATGTATTATGTATATAAACATGAGGATAAGAGGTGCATATCATGCTGCTTGCAGTTGCTGAGTTATTGTGGATGATACAATGATTGTACTTCATAATAAATTTTTATAATAAATGTAATAAATCCTCAAATGAATAGACAAAAGTGTGTTGCTATGAAGATGATAGCTTCAGTTAATAAGCTATCACCCATAACAAAGTTTGTTGAAATCGCATGCCGATTTCAAAAGTTGGTAATTTTAATTTCACTACATTCAGGTACTGTGAAAATTAACTTGGTAATTTTTTAAGATATTTAAAATATTGTTGGTTCGTTAGATGTGCCTAATTTTCCTGCATTCATAATTATATTTGGATTTGCTGTACGCCAATAGGGTGAATTATTACTGAATTTTGTATTTGCAAGTATGGCCATCTTTCAAGTCAGTTTCATTCTCCATATTGACCATCATCTTTTCTTACGCTGAGACCGGCCCAGTCCATTGTCAAGTCGTGTCACCACTTAACTGACGGGATAATCCATGCCCAAGCATTGTGAAACCCAGAAGCTTCCCCCCCCCCCCCCCCCCCCCCAGCAACAAGCTGCCTGCTTGTTCCTGCGTGCTAGACTTGCGCATAATAGTTCGCGATCGGGAGTGCTCACTTTAGTTCGCGACTCTGCCGCGAACTAGTTTGTTCTTTTAGTTCGTCCGCTTACAGTGACGGCTGAGCGCCGTGGTCTGCGAATGCAGGTGGAGGGAGAAGTTCTCCCACCTAGCTGTTTCATGCGCTTGCTGCGTGAGCCGCTAACGATATCTATATCTTGGAATTATGGAATTTATTAGTCAGATATTGCAGAGTGCAGAATAACTTCAAAACAGAAATGTTGTAGCACTAAACTATGTAATCTAGCAGGCAGACGGTCACCTCGAAATGACTCTCATCAGCAGAAGGCAAACACGTGATTTTTAATTCTGCTGCGCGCCCTCTCGCTATTGCCCGCCCGTCTTCGGAAAAGAATCTAACGAACTAAGAAACGAGATACGTTTGGCATAACAGTTCGCGACCGGTAAAGCATGTTTTAGTTCGCGACCGATCGCGTATATTTTAGTTCGCGACCGGTAGCTCTCCTTTTAGTTCGCTGCTCGGCCGCGAAGTAGGTCGTTCTTTTTAGTTCATCCGCTCGTTTTGGCTTTTGCTACCGCTACTAAAGGAGCTCTTTCTTTTTTTATGAGTTTTTTATATAATGATCAGTGTTGCCCAAGCGTGTGCTATTACCCGTATTTTGGGGCAATTAGACATCAAATACTTAAGCAAATAAACCAGTTTTTTACACGAATGGGTGATACAATGATATTCAACTACTGTGCATACAGAGTACTCGTAGTATATAATTTTTAAAATGGATTTATTTATTTATTTAATAGGTCATTGAAGGAACATTACCTACAAGTCACGCGATGCTGCGCGCTGTTGATTCTACAGACTACAACCATACTCCGCAAGCCACCTGACGGTGTGTGGCGGAGGGTACCTTGAGTACCACTATCGATTTTCCCTCCTATTCCAGTCACGTATTGTTCGCGGAAAGAAGGATTGTCGGTATGCCTCTGTGTGGGCTCTAATCTCTCTGATTTTATCAAAATGTTCAAATGTTTGTTAAGCTTATGGGACTTAACTACGGGGTCATCAGTCCCTAAACTTACAAACTACTTACTTACTACCTTATACTAAGGACGGCACAAATATCCATGCCCGAGGGGGGATTCGAACCCCCGACCGTAGTGGCCGTGCAGACCGTGACTGGAGCGTCTCAGTCTCCTCGGCCACCGCGACCGGCTCTGATTTTATCCTCACGGTCTCTTCGCGAGATATACGTAGGAGGGAGCAATATACTGCTAGATTCCTCGGTAAAGGTACGTTCTCTAAACTTCGACAAAAGCCCGTACCGAGCGACAGAGCGTCTCTCCTGCAGAGTCTTCCACTGGAGTTTATCGATCATCTCCGTAACGCTTTCAAGATTCCCAAACGATCCTGTAACGAAGCGCGCTGTTCTCCGTTGGATCTTCTCTACCTCCTCTATCAATCCCACCTGGTACGGATCCCAGTATTAAAGCTGTGGGTGAACAAGTGTACTGTATCATACTTCCTTTGTTTTCGGACTGCATTTACTTAGTTTTCTTGCGATGAATCTAACTCTGGCATCTGCTTTACCGACGACTGATTTTATATGGTCGTTCCATTTTAAATCCCTCCTAATGACTACTCCCAGATACTTTATAGAATTAACTGCTTCCAGTTGCTGCCCTGCTATAGTGTAGCTAAATGATAAAGGATCTTTCTTTCTGTGTATTCGCAGCACATTACACTTGTCTACATTGAGGTTTAATTGCCATTCCCTGCACCATGCGCCAATTCTTTGCAGATCCTCTTGCATCTCAATACAATTTTCCATTGTTACAACCTCTCTATATACTACAGCATCATCCGCAAAAAGCCTCAGAGAACTTCCGATGTTATCCGCAAGGTCATTTATATATGTCGTGAACAGCAACGGACCCACGACAGTCCCCTGTGGCACACCTGACATAACTCCTACTTCGGAAGACTTCTCTCCATTGAAAATGACCTGCTGCTTTCTGTTATCTAGGAATTCCTCAATCCAAGCACACAATTGGTCTGATAGACCATATACTCTTACTTTGTTCATTAAAGGTTTGTGGGGAACTGTATCAAACGCCTTGCGGAAGTCGAGAAACACAGCATCTACCTGAGAACCCGTGTCTATGGCCCTCTCAGTCTCGTGGACGAATAGCGCGAGCTGGGTTTCACACGAACGCCCTTTTCGAAACCCATGCTGATTCCTACAGTGCAGATTCCTAGTCTCGAGAAATGTCATTATATTCAACATAATACATTTTCCAAAATTCTACAACTGACCGACGTTAGAGTTCTGCACATCTGTTCGAGGACCCTTCTTGAAAACGGGGAAAACTCTCGCTGTTCCCCGTCAGTCTTCGGAAAAGGAGCGGACGAACTAAGAGGCGAGGGATCTGCGAACTAGTTCGCGTAGGTCGCCTGTGGGAGGGCTCTTCCGAACTAGTTCGTTCGCGAACTACACAAGACTACTACGTGATAGCTGGCCACAACGTTCCACACGCGTCCCTATCACAGAATAAAGATTCCCCGGAATTTCTGTTACCTCACACAGGCCTGCGACGAGATAAGGAATTAGAGATATTTACGAATCCTCCGACTCGGGTGATTGACGTGACGCGCACTGAGACGTTCGCTACCTCTAGTAGCGGACCAGTGCCCGTTGGATTTGAGCGCCGGCGCGCCGACGGCGAGAAGCACGTGGCCGCGGCCGCGGCGACAGGTGGTTGCCTGGCCGCAGCGTGGGCGGTTCTACTGTGTGATGTCACGCCGCGCTTCGTATGGGCGCCTGACCCCGCTAACGGCTTCCGCCGGCAAGGCCGCGCACCCACTGCCTCGGCGCTAACCATCGCCTCTACACTAGACTTGCGTATAATAGTTCGCGATCGGAAGCGCTCACTTTATTTCGCGTCTCTGCCGCGAACTAGTTCGTTCTTTTAGTTCGTCCGCTCCCAGTGACGGCTGAGCGGCGTGGTCTGCGCATGCAGATGGAGGGAGAAGTGCCCCCACCTAGTTACTTCATGCGCTTGCTGCTTGAGCCGCTAACGATATCACGCAAACCAAAAGAAACGGTATGTGGATAATTTCTCGCGTTTAAGTTTAGAATCTTGCATTATGGAATTTATTAGTCAGATATTGCAGAGTGCAGAATACTTCAAAACAGAAATTTTGTGGCACTGAAGTATGTAATCTAGCAGGCAGACGCTCACCTGGAAATGACTCATCAGCAGAAGGTAAACACGTGATTTTTTATTCTTCTACGCGCCCTCTCGCTATTGCCCGTCGGTCTTCGGAAAAGAATCCAACGAACTAAGATGCGAGATACGTCTGACATAAAAGTTCGCTACCGATCGCGCATATTTCAGTTCGCGACCGATCGCGCATATTTTAGTTCGCGACCGGTAGCTCTCCTTTTAGTTCGCAGCTTGACCGCGAAGTAGTTCGCTCTTTTTAGTTCGTCCGCTATTTTTGGATTTTGCTACTGCTACTAAAAGAGCTCTTTCTTCTCGTATGACAGCTTTTTTATATAATCAAACAGTGTTGCCAAAGCTATTACCCGTATTTTTGGGCAATTAGACATCAAATACTTAAGCAAATAAACCAGTTATTTACACGAATGGGTGACACTTTGGTATTCAGCTACTTTGCATACAGAGTACTCGTAGTACTTTATTTTTAAAATCGATTTCTTGTGGCAGTGAACTATGAAACTACAGCTGGGCTGCATCTCAGCTCGAAATGACGGCAACTGGAAGATGGGAATCACGCGATTCTGCACGCTCTCGCGTCCCTTCGCTGTTCCCCGTCAGTTTTCGGAAAAGGAGCGGAAGAACTAAGAGGCGAGGGATCTGCGAATTAGTTCGCGTAGTTCACCCGTGGGAGGGCTCTTCCGAACTAGTTCGTTCGCGAACTACACAAGACTACTCTACAGCGAGTTTCGAAATTCTCGATACAGAATTCGAGGATTTCTAGAGGAGAGTGAGAACACAATATTTTGATAGGGAATACATGTCCGGAAACGTCATCCAGTGCAATTACGAGCACCTCTTTATTTCTGACACTGTGAAATAAATGCTTTCTGTTGCATACGCTTTTATCAAAACTAAACCTAAACGTCCTGATTTGATCATGATCGCGCTCCACTTTCACTTCACTCACCCTGGAACGTCCGCTTCTCTTTGACGGGCACAAGCAACCCGTCGTAACGAATTTGTTGTGCCAGTGATAAATGGCCTTCCTTGTTGGTTGTTGGTGGCTGTGTTTTGCCGATATTGTATCAAATCCTACATAAGTGCTGGGACGAGGGCACAGTACCTCAAGACATGCGAGATGCAAGTACAGTAATCATATATAAGGGTAACGGTGACAGAGATGATTGTAACTACAGATGACTATCTCTCTTGAGCATTGCATGAGGGTAATCCTGAAAATAGTGGAAACTTTGACTGCGGGGGTCTACCCTGAGTCTTAGTGGTGAATTAGAGCTAAGAGATCCACAATTGCCACGATATTCACCTTGCGCCAGCTACAAGAGACGTTATTGATATGGTGTCTGTTTTTTTTTTCGGACATGTTGCAAGATTGCCCTCCTTGGGCCAAACCTATTGTACTGTGTAGTGGTAGTCCTGAGTCGGTAGAAGATGGAAAACTGGGGCGTACAGATTTACCGACCCACACTGTCCATCCGGGACCTGCATATGTAAGCCAACCCGTTCTTGAGTTGACTTGGTGAGCACACTATTAGGCCCTGCTCCTACCTGTTTTTGTAGAACCGCTCTCGTTGCTGACGTCCCATTTGCAGATTGATAGCACACTGGAGTATCGGTGTACGTTGTAGAGCTGAAAATTTCTGTCTTTACGCGTAGGTAGCTTCTTGAAATAAAAATGTAGGATGCCAATTATGCTGTTTTATTAACGACGTCACCATAATACAACGTCAAAAATGTATAACTTTTACCCTAACCAGTACGAATTATTAACTACAGCGAGAGCATGTCTGCTCAAAATGTTCAAAAGTTTGTAGAGTTTATGGGACCATCAGTCCCTAAACTTACAAACTACTTATGAACTAGCTAATCCTAAGGACGGCACAAATATCCATGCCCGAGGGGGGATTCGAACCCCCGACCGTAGTGGCCGTGCAGACCGTGACTGAAGCGCCTCAGTCCCCTCGGCCACCGCGACCGGCAGCATGTCTTCAACAAAATATGTTCACAAAACCAGTAGATAAAAGTGATGCTCCCACCCTCGTCGTGTATCGTGTTTCAAATGTACTGCCGAAAAGGAGGAAACCGTTCGAAGACCGTGAATTCATAAAAGAATCATTTCCAGAAGCTGCTGATGAGTTGTTTTATAGTTTCAAGAATTAAGTTAGAAATAATGGGTGCCATCGAGTCGCTTCAAACTTCCGTCAAGAACGCTGACAAGAAGTTAAAAAAAAAAAAAAAAAAAAAAAAAAAAAAAAAAAAAAAAAAAAAAAAAAAAAATTTAAATGTTTGTTAAGCTTATGGGACTTAACTACGGGGTCATCAGTCCCTAAACTTACAAACTACTTATGAATTACTTACGAACTAGGACGGCACAAATATCCATGCCCGAGGGGGGATTCGAACCCCCGACCGTAGTGGCCGTGCAGACCGTGACTGGAGCGCCTCAGTCCCCTCGGCCACCGCGGTCGGCGCTGATAATGAGAGTTGAAGCAATGTCTCACTGCTCAGTTGCCAGTTTTTGTAAGAATGGTTTTTAAAACTATGCTGTAAAAAAATAAAAATAAAAAAGCTTTTGTAAAGTAACTTCTTTGAAAGGCCATAAAAGAGGAGAAGATGTATTTTTTGCTGTGAAACAAGTAATCTTGTCAGAAAAAATCCCTATACAAAGGTTTGTAAGAATTAACACAGATGAATCTCCACTTTGAATGATGATTTAACTAACCGGTTTCCAGACTTAAATAAGATTTCTGTACTAACTCAGATTGTATCTTTTGAAGAGTAAGACAAAGCGGTTCCTATATAATCGCTCGTGAACTATATGCTGATGACGCTGCATTATAACTTTAAGGCATCTCGAAGGAGGATGACCGCGGTGGAGTGTCCGTGCGTTCCGAGGAACCTACCTGCGGAGGGCGCCACTGCTCGCCGTCGGAAGTTCGAGTCCTTCCTCGAGCATGAGTGTAATTGTTGTTCTTTGCATAAGTCAGTTTAAGTAGTTTGTAAACCCACGGAATGATGTCCAGAGGAGTTATGTCCGACAGATTCACAAACATTTGAACATCTGAAGCAGGATGACGAGCTATTAGCATAGAATTTAGTTATGACTGGGATTTGTTCACGCGGAAATCACAGGGGAACAGCAACGCCATCTGTCCTGCAAGGTAATTCTTGCTAAGCGCTTTTGGCGCCTCCCCCCCCCCCCACGACAATACGACAATCAGAATGAAGTGCAGATGGATGTGGATGGCTTGCAGAGCTGTTGCACTAACGGTCGCATTATCGTCCGTTAGCCTAATCGGGACACTGGCCGGCGCGTTATTTGTCCATATTGCGGGCCATCGCGGTGGACGTGTAGCATTACGTCAGCTCGAGCGCTTAATGAAGCCCATTTGTAACCACCTGTTGCTGAAGTCGGCAGAGGCGGCACAACGCCCGCTAGCCATTTACGCCACTCGTGGCGGCTTGTTTATGGCCAGGGGCAAATGGATGCACAACCGAAATAGCCACTCCAAAAACAGTTCTGCATCACACACCAAACAAAAGTTCTTTAGTATTATATTTTAGTCAATTTTTTTTAACAATTTTCATATCATCCAAACGGTTGCGTAATTATTAGGTGCTTGCCCTAGGTGTCGTTGCCACTAGGGCAACGAAACCTAGGATAAGCACCTAAAAATTACGCAACAGGTTGGCTGATATAAGAAATTGTTAAAAAAGTTGGATTATGGTTGCTGTTAATCAGGCATGTTCAGAGTTATCTTTAGTATTACATACTGTGGTCAGTGGCGTAACTAGGACTTGGCTTTGGGCGGGGATAGCTCTGCTTGACGAGCAAAATTTTAGTCAGTTTCCAGACAGACTACCATCTACCACTCCCGTTGGAGAAACTAATTCACTCCCATCCAATGAAAGCTTATGGTAAAACACCCCAAGTTTCCAATCTTTACCAGATTGCTGTTATATGATTTCTTTCTTTCTTTCCTTTTTTTTAATTTTATTTATTTATTTTTTTGCGAGGGGGGGTGAGGTCTGGGGGGGTTCTATCCCCCTCATCCCCCCCATAGTTACTCCACTGACTGGTGAATAGGTACTTACAAAGTAATGCAAACAAAATCCAAATTCTTTTCTATTCAATCAGAACCTAAAATAACTTTTCTTGACGTAAGCTCAATTATAGGAACCTGGTTCAATAAAGAATTACATGACCGCTTGCATGCATGCAAGCTGAGTTCACTCCTGGTCTCGTTTCTCCCTTTCTTCACCTTCTACGTCACGTAAATTTCATGCTCGCTCTGGACGTGCTCGTACAGCTCTTTTCAGTTTATCCCGAACGTGTTCATTAGGTTCCTACACTCCTGGTCATTAAAACTGCTACAGCACGAAGATGACGTGCTACAGACGCGAAATTTAACCGACAGGAACAAAATGCTGCGATATGCAAATGATTAGCTTTTCAGAGCATTCGCCAGTAGCGACACCTACAACGTGTTGACACGAGGAAAGTTTCCAACCGATTTCTCATACACAAACAGCAGTTGATCCGCGTTGCCTGGTGAAACGTTGTTGCGATGCCTCTTGTCGAGGAGAAATGCGTACCATCACGTTTCCGACTGTGATAAAGGTCGGATTATAGCCTATCGCGATTGCGGTTTATCGTATCGCGACATTGCTGCTCGTGTTTGTCGCGATCCAATGACTATTAGGAGAAATTGAATCGGTGGGTTCAGGAAGGAAATACCGAACGCTGTGCTGGATCCGAACGGCCTCGTATCACTCACTAGCAGTCGAGATGACGGGCATCTTATCCGGATGTAACGGATCGTGCAGCCACGTCTCGATTCCTCAGTCAACAGATGGGGACGTTTGCAAGACAACGAACAGTTCGACGACGTTTGCAGCAGCATGGACTATAAGCTCGGAGACCATGGCTGCGGTTACCCTTGACGCTGCCTCACAGACAGGAGCGCCTGCGACAGTGTACGCAACGACGAATGGCAGAACGTAATTTTTTCGGATGAATCCAGGTTCTGTTTACAGCGTCGTGATGGTCGCATCCGTCTTTGGCGACATCGCGGTGAACATACATTGGAAGCGTGTATTTGTCATCGCCATACCAGCGTATCACCCGGCGTGATGGTATGGAGTGCCATTGGTTACACGTCTCGGACACCTCTTGTTCGCATCGACGGCACATATTTCAGATGTGTTACGACCCGTGGCTCTACCCTTCATTCGATCCCTGCGAAACCCTACATTTCAGCAGAATAATGCACGACCGCATGTTGCAGGTCCTGTACGGGCCTTTCTGGATAGGGAAAATGTTTGACTGCTGTCCTGGCCAGCACATTCTCCAGATCTCTCACCAATTGAAAACGTCTGGTTAATGGTGGCCGAGCAACTGGCTCGTCACTGCTCTTAATGAACGGTGGTATCGTGTTGAAGCTGCATGGGCATCTGTACCTGTACACTCCATCCAAGCTCTGACTCAATGCCCAGGCGTATCAAGGCCGTTATTACAGCCAGAGGTGGTTGTTCTGGGTACTGATTTCTCAGGATCTATGCACCCAAATTGCGTGAAAATGTTGTCACATGTCAGTTCTAGTGTTAATATATTTGTCCAATGAATACCCGTTTATCATCTGCATTTCTTCTTGGTGTATCAATTTTAATGGCCAGTAGTGTCTAAGGTAATGTTGGAGAAATCTGGAACAATTTTTATTTTTATTTTTTTTTTTTACTAAGTGACTTCACTACTTAGGCCATCAGTCCCTAGACCTAAACAATACTTAAACTAACTTATCCTCACACACACACACACACACACACACCAATATCCGAGGAAGGACTCGAACCTCTGTCTCAAGCGGTCACGAAATCCGTTACATAGCGCCTCAGACCGACCGGCAGCTTCGAGATGTGAAGGCCCCGCAGGATCAGAAAATTTTGAATCTAACTACAAAGCGGGAACTCATGGAAAGACTTTGAAAATAAGCTAGAAATTATGGGTCAAGCCGCGGGAAAACCATTATGGAGCGTAATTAGCAGTCTTCGAAAGAGAGGGGAGAAGGAATTAACAAGTGTTTTGAACAGGTCAGGAGAACTGCTAGTCAATCCTGTGGATGCCTTAGGCAGATGGAGAGAATATTTTGAAGAATTGCTCAATGTAGGTTACACGTTGAATGATGTGTCAGATTTTGAGGTAGATGCTCACATTGTCTTCTCAATCATTGGAATACTAGGGACCGTATTACACTTCCCCGGGGAACGCCAGATATCACTTCTGTTTTACTCGATGACTTTCCGTCACTTGCAACGTACTGTGTCTTTTCTGACAGGAAATCGTGAATTCAATCGCTCAACTGTGGTGATATTCCATAAGCACGCAATTTGATTAGAAGACGCTTGTGACGTACAATGCCATAAGCCTTCTGGAAATCTAGAAATATGGAAATTAAAGCCTTTTGTGCGAGTGGGTTGTTTATCATGCAACTCATTGTTTATGATGTCGTATCTCCTGAATCGTAAGGAATATCTGCAGCTGGTCGAAATCGGTCCACTGGTTCAGGAGGAGATGTGCGACATTGTCGTGTGACGCACAAATTTTTCACGCATTTCATTGTTTAAAGGCAAACCAACAATCCAGAGACTGGTTTGAACACCACAATGTCCTGGGCATGGTCCTGTTTGGAGGTGACATGCTGTTGCCTCCCTCCGACCTTCGAACTGACTTATCTAGCCAGTTAAAGGGGAACCTACAGTTTAACGTGGATTCCGAACCACGGCACTACTCGACATATTTCACATCACTTAGAGCTGAAATAAGTGAAATGTATCAGATAAAAATCCTAAGATCTTACTGGGACTGCACCCGCGACCTTCGAATTCAAAGTCCGGCACTCTAACAATGTGCTACCAAACCACTGTTTATGAGGTCATATCACCTTTTGTGTTGTACGCGACTCATACATCTATAGTGAACTTCCTGCAAATTTTGACCATGATTGGTATAAAATACTAGCTTTGTATTCAGTACACACACTCTACATATAAAAACTAGCTGAAAACCCGGCGTTGTCCGGGAATTTATTTATTTATACCTGCCATTTTTCAGCTATATATTCATTTGTATAAGGGATGTATGTCTTGGGAAGACAATTAGTAACAAAGAAGTAATAGATTAAAACTTGGTGCGTGACGGGGCGGTTCTAAGAACGTTAATGTTTATGTGCTCATATCTCATGAACTGTGTATCGTATTGTGATACAGTTTAGAAGGTACACTCAGCTATATGTGTGTATACTGCCTGTAAAATTTCCTGCGGTTACAATTTGTAGTGTACAAATTATAAATTGTAACGTTATAGCGAATGCCGTAGTTTTACTCCATAAACAGCGAAAAAGTAGTAAGCGAGAAATTTTTTTCCTTTCATCATTTTGCTATGGTTGTCACCGAAAAAAAGTTTAATAAATAATATAGCGTTTTTATAAAGTCTCGCGGCATTATGGTGCAGTTTTTGTGATTCCTATTGTTAATGACGTCATATCTTCTGACCCAGTGTCTTATGTGATTCTTGACCCTGCAGAAATTGTTACCTCACGGTAAGGAATGTGTGTACCAAAGCTGGTTGCAATCGGTCCAGTGCTTTAGGAGAAAATAGCAGCATTGTTAAATCTTCAAATGTTTGTAGAGCTTACGGGACTTAACTACGGGGTCATCGTCCCTAAACTTACAAACTACTTATGAACTATACTCCGCTCACCGAAACGAGAGACGGAATGTAAACACAGCGAGAGGCGTGACCAGGGGTGGACAAAACAGGGACGCTCGTTCAATATCGCCGCATCCATTTCAGGTGTAAAGCGTTTGTGTGTGTTATGGGGGGGGGGGGGGGTGACATTAGAGGCTAGCTAGAAATTTCATCTTAAAGGACCAGTTGCTGCATAAGTATTTCTCGTCTGTATCGCACAAGTGTAAACTCATTATGTCACCCTACATTTTGAAAGAAGAAATCAAGTCCTTAATGTGTATAAAACTGAGAACAATAAATGACAGATATTATTATAAAAAAACAGCTGCATCAACGGGTGTTAGTCGTTCCTCGTTTTATCACATGGTAATTGATTACAACGCCTCACATTCTTTGAAGCCTCCAAAAACACATCACGACAGAAGCTTACAGAAAGTGTTGATGACTTTCACAGAAATGTGATACCGACGAAAGTACATGATTTGTCGTTTTGTTAACATAGTTTTTATTGTATTAAACGAAAATACAGATTTGTGCAATTTCCTGATATTCTATTAATTATTAAAAGAAATGAATTTTCAATATCTGTGGCGTCAATGTCACTGCTATATAGCAATAAACGCCTGATACAGAGGTTTTGATTCCAAATTATTAATTTATCTACCAACAGCAGTAAAGTTTATGTTCTTTTATTTAACAACCGGTTCCCTTATTGCATTCAAAAATGTTCAAATGTTTGTATAGCTCATGGGACTAAACTACGGAGTCATTACTCCCTGAACTTACAAACTACTTACGAACTAGCTAACACTAAGGGCAGCACAAATATCCATGCCCGAGGGGGGATTCGAACACACGACCGTAGTGGCCGTGCAGACAGTGACTGGCGCGCCGCAGTCCCCTCGGCCACCGCGGCCGGCCTTATTGCATTAATACCATATTAAGCCCTATACAAATTAAGTTGCAAATCAGTGTTGTATCCACAACATCATTCTGTACGTATAAAGAAGAATTAATGTAATACTGAAACCAGTCATTAAATAAAACTACACAAACACTATGGCCGTTGGTGGATAAATTAATAATTTGGAATTAAAACTCGACCAACAGCCGCAACCCCTGTTCCATTAAAACATGGAACCACATCGATTGATACATAGGTAGCGACAGTGAGCGAGTGCCCAGGTTTTGACCACCCCTGGTCGCGAGCCCCGGTCTGTTTACAGTCTGTCTCGCGTCTCGGTGAACGGAATATAGCTTATACTACAGACAGCACAAATATCCATACCCAAGGGGGATTCGAAACCCCGACGGGGAACGGCCTCGCGCATCGTAGCATAGCGCCTCAATGCGCTCGGCCGTTCCGCCGCGGCGCAGCATAGTCGCTTAACGCAGCAGTTTTTCGCGCATCTCTTTGTTTATGACATCGTATCTCGTGAACAATGTGTTGGACGCGATTCTTACACTTACGGCGACTGTCCTCATGGATTGAAGCTACCGGCCGCGGTGGCCGAGGGGACTGAGGCGCTCCAGTCACGGTCTGCACGGCCACTACGGTCGGGGGTTCGAATCCCCCCTCTGGCCTGGATATTTATGTCGTCTTTAGTATTAGTTAGTTCATAAGTAGTTTGTAAGTTTAGGGACTGATGACCCCGTAGTTAAGTCCCATAAGCTATACAAACATTTAAACAATTGATTGAAGCTTACGTGTACAAAATTTCATAAGTGTTGGAACAAAACTGTAGATTTGTATGCAAAACGTACACACAAACATACGGACACTCTGCTTTATACAGGGTGTTACAAAAAAAGGTAAGGCCAAACTTTCAGGAAACATTCCTCGCACACAAAGAAAGAAAATATGTTATGTGGACACGCGTCCGGAAACGCTTAATTTCCATGTTAGAGCTCATTTATATGTAAATTTCATTCCAACGTGATCAAATTGTAAATTTTCACAATCAACATGTGTGGGCTGACGAGAATCCGCACGCAATTGTGCAATCACGTCATAAACACTGATTTTCTGTGAACGTTTGGGCAGGAATTGTTGGTGATGTCTTGATTGGGCCTCATGTTCTTCCACCTACGCTCACTGGAGCACGTTATCATGACTTCATACGGGATACTCTACCTGTGCTGCTAGAACATGTGCCTTTACAAGTACGACACAGAATGTGGTTCATGCACGATGGAGCTCCGGCACATTTCAGTCGACGTGTTCGTACGCTTCTCAACACAACAGATTCGGTGGCCGATGGATTGGTAGAGGCGGACCAATTCCATGGCCTCCACGTTCTTCTAACCTCAACCCTCTTGACTTTCATTTATGGGGGCATTTGAAAGGTCTTGTCTATGCAACCCCGGTACCAAATGTAGAGATGCTTCGTGTTCGTTTTGTGGACGGCTGTCATACAATACGCCATTCTCCAAGGCTGAATCAGCGCATCAGGGATTCCATGCGACGGAGGGTGGATGCATGTATCCTCGCTAACGGAGGACATTTTGAACATTTCCTGTAACAAAGCGTTTGAAGTCACGCTGGTACGTTCTGTTGCTGTGTGTTTCCTTTCCATGATTAATGTGATTTGAAGAGAAGTAATAAAATGGACGAGGAAATTCTTCGTGCTGTTGTCGATAACCCTAATGTCAAGCGTCAGAGAAGTTGCTGCTGTACATGGTAACGTTGACCACGTCACAGTATGGAGAGTGCTACGGGAGAACCAGTTGTTTCCATACCATGCACAGCGTGTGCAAGCACTATCAGCAGCTAATTGGCCTCCACGGGTACACTTCTGCGAATGGTTCGTACAACAATGTGTCACTCCTCATTTCAGTGCAAATGTTCTATTTACGGATGAGGCTTCAATCCAACGTGATCAAATTGTAAATTTTCACAATCAACATGTGTGGGCTGACGAGAATTCGCACGCATTTGTGCAATCACGTCATCAACACAGATTTTCTGTGAACGTTTGGGCAGGAATTGTTGGTGAAGAGAAGTAAGAAAATGAGCTCTAACATGGAAAGTAAGCGTTTCCGGACACATGTCCACAGAACATATTTTCTTTCTTTGTGTGCGAGCGATGTTTCCTGAAAGTTTGGCTGTACCTTTTTGTAACACCCTGTATATTAGAAGATTATCCTTAGCTTGCCCCCTTAATGAGTGCCTATAATAGTGAAAAACCTTGTCTATGAAAATAGTGGACCCACGACCAGCAGGGAGTTGAAAACAGGGTCTCCATTTACGTCTACCTAAACCACTCCAAGCCTTTGTCGGTCGTCCTTAACTGACGCTCCTTTTGTAATGACCTCTACGTTCCTGTCGGACCTGAGCTCACATTCCACCGGCCTAATAACCCGGAACAGAGTTCCGCACTGCCGCTCCACGCGACCTGCGGACAAGTGTGAGATTCAATATACGTGCGCGTAACACGAGCCGGTATTCGGGAACTATTTTGTCCTCCACGCGATGAAAACTCTGCCTTTGATATTGAGTTTCGAACCGGATGGCGCTGTCCCGGAGGAACAATGGCTTACCTCAGGTACGATATCTTTGTGATGTGGTTCTTGCTATTGTCGCTGAAATTGCGATCTTCAGTCCGAAAACTGGTTGCCTCAAATGTTTACGGCTTGTTTTATAATTTTACTAGCTTAAACCCGCGGCTCCGCTCGCGTGTTGGTTGATTATGATAGATAATGCACGAAACGTCAAATAGTTTTTTAAAAGAGATGTATTAAAAGAAATTATAGCTATCGACATGGAACTGCTACGGTGTATAACGGGAAGACTTCGGACAACAATTACACGCAGACCATTCGTTTACGTTCTGTAGTTTCCGCTGCATGCGAAATATTAACACACACACACACGTAGAATTTTATATACACCGATAACTTTCCATCCCAATATACTCCACCCTTTTATCATTATCAACCCTCAAGCAACAATACAACCAATAAAACCATAATCAAAGAGTAAATATAATTTTCAGAGAGTAATTAGTGTTCCGCATTTCGCGTTATATTATTCAAATTACTAAATATCTATCAGATCGCTATAAAACCGTACCTGAAACCTTCCTCATGTATAAATTAGTAACTGTACAAATATTTAAGTCTCTGCGTCTTGTCGTTCGGACGTGATAAGAGTACACCAAACAGACATTCACATTAATATACATAAATAAACAGCTATCCGATCGCCATAAAACCGTGCCTAAAGCCTTCCCCGGGTAGACATTAGTAACTGTACAAATTTTTAGCTGTGTATGTCTTGTGGTTCAGACGAGATAGCCGGCCGCGGTGGCCGAGGAGACTGAGGCGCTTCAGTCACGGTCTGCACGGCCACTACGGTCGGGGGTTCGAATCCCCCCTCGGGCATGGATATTTGTGCCGTCCTAGTTCGTAAGTAGTTTGTAAGTTTAGGGGCTGATGACCCCGTAGTTAAGTCCCATAAGCTTTACAAGCATTTGAACTTTTTTTTTCAGACGAGATAAACGTACACCGAACAGACATTCACATTTATAGATATAGATTGCAATTTGTGAATGGGAAACGAGTACTTAAGAGTACTTAAGAGTCTGTACCTACGTTGGAAGATGCCACTTGCTGTTTCATTTGTGGCTGGTCAATGTTAAGATTCACTTTCTGAGAATCTGGTTCTTATTACAGTTGTGTTTTGGCAGTTGTTATTATTATACAGTGTCAGTTTGATATTTTTTTGATGTATTATTAAAGTTGTTTGATTTCTGTGTGTTACATGTGCACGAACCTGAGGCTAGTTGGAAGGAAGCCGAACGCATCGGACGGTGGTTCGACCGGAGTTCTCGGTCGAGGTGTGGGCGATTGCAGCAGTCTGGTTTTCCGCTAACAAGGACACCACATGGGTATCGGATTATGGAATTTCTTTGTATTTGTGATGTGTTAAGTTCAGAACTTAAATAAGAATCACTCAAATCCAATCTACGCAACTCACAAAAATTCTCGAGAAATTCGACTTTGAAGTTTTGCAGGTATACATAAGTAGCAATAATTATTGCAGTTTCTCTGTCTGTCGGTGCAGCTCAGGTGGTAGCCTTCTGGCCTTTCGGCCATAGGGACGGTGGTTCGAATCCTGCCGTCACAGTTATTTTATTTTTTTCGTTCGAATATTTACACAATTTTAATACGTAATGGTAGTTTTTACAAAATATGCACGGATTTTTTTAAATAGTAATTTTCTATCTTTTCTAAAAGGTTGTAAATAATGATGGTTTCAATAAAAATACGTAAATTTCATTTTTTGCAGTACTAACTTCCTATTCGTTAACGACGGCAGTCTTTGATTGTTCAGTTTGTGAAGAGCTATAACGCTGTTTTTGGAAAGTCATCTGCATACCTTCTAAAGGCTTTCCAAGCAGCTACCTTCTCACCCACAACGACAAGGTGTTCAGCTCGTCTACATACACCGAAACATAAACTAACATTTTTGTGTCCCAGCCTCGTCGCCGCTTTTGTGTCTCGTTTCCGTCGTAGGTGTCGGTGGCCGAGTAGAATGAGACCGACACAGGAATAAAGGATGCACGCTTGTGCAGGTACGAAGGTGAGCAGCCAGTGGGACAGCAGAAACTAGAAATACTAGAGTAAATTAGAACGAGATATATATTGCACAGAATTTATACAATACTTAACTCAGCTCGTGGCTGACGTCGTAAGAACGCCGCGCCGTGCGTGCATGGCGGCGCGCGGCGAAAGTAGGTGGCGCGCACTTTGGACTTGTGCGACACCACAAACATAACATGCGGAATTGCAGATCCCAAAACGTTTTCTATAACTGAATTAGAAAACAACGAGAGAAATATTTGGCACAGCGATGTTTGAAACACATACTCCGTGCTTACGAATGCGGAACGCTACCACCTGTGCTACACCGACATACGGTGCAAGAGCTTTAATTATTGGTACTTACGTGGAAGTCCAACACTTCAAAGTGGATTTTCTCGAGAATTTTTGAGAGTTGCGTCGAGCCGCGGTGGAGTAGCCGAGCGGTCTAAAGCGCCTCGCTGCGGAGCGCGCGGCTGCTCGCCGTGGAGGTTCGAGTCCTCCCTGGGGCATGGGTGTGTGTGTTTGTCCTTAGGTTAGTTTACCTAGGTTTAAGTAGTTTGTAAGCTACGGACTGATGACCACGCAGTTTGGTCCGATAGATTTACAAACATTTGAACAGTTGCGTCGAATGGCTTTGGCTGATTGTTATTTGAGTTCTGAATACGTACCATATATACAAAAAAATTCTAAAATCCGATACCCATATGGTTTCCTTGTACGTTAAGTTTTCCTCCTCCGGGCGGGGTGCTCTCATTCTTTTTTAAAAGGGTTTTCTCTTAACTCAAATTGTGTGAAGCTTTTTAAAACCGTGTCACCTTTGGAACGGAATTTGCATGTTGTTTTTAAATCCTGTTAATCATCTGACTGTATAGTCTGACTGTTTGAATTTTGCCTATTTACTATTGAATTTTTTAAAAGTGGTAGTTGCCCTGTCATTTTGGAAATCTCTTAATTGTAAGTGATGTGAGAAATTTAATAGTGTTTCAAAATTTAATCTGTATTTACACCGAGTTTTTGAGGAAGCGGTAAACTGTAAGTTTCTTTTGAAAACTAGTTTCCTTAATTTGAGCAAGTTTGTGAAATTTAAAATTTTAATTGCCTTTCTCTTTAGGTAAAATTGTGCTTCAAGATTGTATCTCCGTTAATAAAAGAAAATTCAGACACTGAAGGTGATGATAGATGAGTCCTAAAGTAGTTCATTTACTTAACCTTAACCACCACCCTACTACTTTAACCATGCGGCTACTATCACGCGGGTTTCTTGGAATTTTAAGAAGTTTGTATAAAACCATATTTCTACGTCGAGTGTGACAGAGAGTATATGGCGGCTTCTTTGAACGAGAACGTAGTGTGACTTCTCAGTATCAGAAACCCGGATTTGCGGGATTAGCTCTTTATCAAAAGCATTTTAGCTGAGCAAGATGTGTGCGTAATTTTCGCAACATACAGGTAGTGAAAGTCTCACTGGCTCAGGATCGAGGTTTTAAACAAAGGCTACAGTTCTTAGCAGAACAGATTCCAAAGTACAGTAAATTCATTTGCTTCAAGACAAAATCTAGACCTCTTAGTTTTTGCAAGGAGGGGGACTTTACCGTCGCCGGCCGCGGTGGCCGAGGGGACTGAGGCGCTCCAGTCACGGTCTGCACGGCCACTACGGTCGGGGGTTCGAATGCCCCCTCGGGCATGGATATTTGTGCCGTCCTTAGTCTTAGTTAGTTCATAAGTAGTTTGTAAGTTTAGGGACTGATGACCCCTTAGTTAAGTCCCATAGACTATACAACCATATGAACATTTGAACTTTACCGTCGCTTCGGTCTACAGCTATGTTCACGTGGTGTGAATCATTAGATACCGAGTGTTCTTTCTGTTTACTACTTGTATACGGCTTGTTCACTGAAGTTAAACCAAATTGAGCATGCCTGGGATGTAATTGGCAGACGCAATGCAGCCAGTCCAGCACCTCCCACATAGGTAGCAAAGTTGGATATTGCACTCATGGGAGAAGTGCCAATATTTCTCAAGAGCTGATCGATAATCTCATACTGTCCAGGTCACACACGTGTGCAACTATACAGAGCGTCTGAGGTGATTACAAACCATAATAGAAGGCAACAAGAATGATTTTTCAGTATTATGTTCAAATGTTTGTTAAGCTTATGGGGCGAAACTACGGGGTCATCAGTTCCTAAACTTATAAACTAACTTATATTAAAGACAAAACAAACATCCATGCCCTAGAGAGGATTGGAACCCCCGACGGGGAACGACCTCGGTATCGGAGCATAGCGGCTCAATGCACTCGTCCGCTCCGCTGCGGCTCAGTATTATGGTGGCCCCGTGGTGCCTTACTCTAAGCAGTGACGTATCCAGGATCGCGGTCTGGTGGGGGTTGAGATCAATCCGAGCAGACGTGTCGTCACCGTACAGTATTGCGCCTTTACTTATGGGAAGATTGATCCATTCCTATTTTCTTTTCCCTACAGCATGGTCTGGATGGGGGAGGGCTGCACTGTAGGGATGGCGGTTATCGCTGAAACAACCGGTTTTCGGTTATACCGGTTCTTCTCGTCACCAGTTTAACCGCACTGTAAAAACTGCTCAACATAACCGGCTTTTTAAATAACCGGTTTTCGGTTTTTTATTGCTTTTATTTCCAGCAAAGTCCGACCGAAACTTAATTGCCAGCCGAAACAGAAACCGTAATCGAATTTTCGGTTCTTCTAGTTTCGGCCGAAAACGAAATTTAGGAAGTTTAGTTAAAATTTAGGTAAATTTGTGTTATACGACAAATCACTAGTCTTTCCATATTTTGAAAGATCCCCTCCCAATACTACGCCTTCTTGAGTGTGTGTAAGCCTAGCCAGGAGTCCGTACAAGACGATATACGAAGCATACAGATTTACTGGCCTAGTATTTCCATCCGGCAGTTGCAAATACTGAGCCAACCACTCCTTAGGTTGGACTTGTGAGCCATCGCAGATGAATAGCTAGTTATATAAGTTACAGTCAGTAAATCAACTTCAATCAGTGCTGCAGAAGTAGTTTGAAAAATAAAGTCACAGTTCTGACTAACAGTATGATTGTTGTCAGTGTAAATTTACGCAAATGGAACTAGAAAAGCTGTACACCACATGCCCAAAGAATATTAAAATGGGTGTGAGTTCTTATGAGACTTAACTGCTTAGGTCATCGGTCGCTAGACTTACAAACTACTTAATCTAACTTAAACTAACTTTCGCTAAGGACAACATACACAGCCATGACCGAGGGAGGAGGGAGGATTCGAACCTCCGACTGGAGCAGCAACGCAGTCCGTGGAGCCTCAGACCGCACGGCTACTTCGCGAGGCACCACATGATTAATGTTACCTAAACCCATATTGGTTATTGAAAAAGCCCTTCACTTTCAAGCAATCACACTAATAAAACTTGTTAGCATAGCAATATAATACATTTTAAGTTTTATCCAACCTGTTGAGGAGCTAACAACACTCTGTTCTTAAATATCTAATAGTAAAAGCAGTCAAGAAAACTGATTTATTAAAATGGCCGCTTTCGGCACATTCAGTCAGTCTTCATCAGATTATTATTATTAAAAAAACACATTTTGAATCACTTCTACAGGAAGTAGTCGTACCGGTTTTTTTACCCGGTTCTTCGCAATAACTAAAAAAAACCGGTTACCACCGACACCAAATAAATACCGAAAAAAACGGTTATTCAAAACTAAAATACCGGTTTCGGTTTTAACCGGTCGGTTTTTCCCATCCCTAGGCTACAGCCCCCCCCCCCCCCCTGGAAACGCCACTGACTAAGTAAACGCCACGTAAAGGGCTGAGACAGCAAATTATCGTACTGTGTCACACTCAAATTATAAATTGTAACTCAATACCGAATGCCGTAGTTTTAGTCCATGAACAGCGGCAAAGTAGTAAGCGAGAAACTTTTTCCTTTCATAATTTTGCTATAGTAGTCCGCGAGAAAAAGTTCAAAAAAGGTTTGAAATTTTGTTTAAAGTTGTTTACAAGTCGCTAGGTACTGTCATTCTCATACATCTACATACATCCTCAATTCACCGTAATGTGCGTGGCGGAGGGTACACTGTACCACTACTAGGCATTTCCTTTCCTATTCCACTCCCAAATTGAACGAGGAAAAAAAGAATGCCTATATGCCTCCGTACGAGCCCTAATTTCTTTTATATTGTCTTTGTGATCTTTACGCGAAATGTAAGTAGGCGGCAGCAAGATCGTACTACACTCAGCTTCAAATTCCGGCCCTCTAAATTTACTTAACAGAAATTCACGAAAAGAACGTCGTCTTTCTTCCAGCGATCCCCAATTCAGTTGCCAGAGCATTTCCGTGACATTCGCGCATTGGTCGAACCTACCGGTAACAAATCTAACTGCTCGTCTCTGAACCGCCTCTATGTCTTCCTTTAAACTGATCTGCTGAGGGTCCCAAACACTTAAGCAATACTCAAGACATGGTCGTGAAAGCGTTTTATACGCGGTCTCCTTTACAGGTGAAGTACATCTTCCCAAAATTCTCCCAATAAACCGAAGTCGGCTGCCCGCCTTACTCACAACTGTCCTTACATGCTCGTTCCATTTCATATCGCTCTGCAGTGTTACGCCTAGATATTTGAACGACGCGACAGCATCAAGAAGCTCACTACTAATGCTGTATTCGAATATTATGGGATTTTTTTCCTACTCATGCGCATCACCTTACATTTTTCTACATTGAGAGCTAGCTGCCATTCTTCGCACCAACTAGAAATTTTGTCTAAGTCATCCTGTATGCTATTACAGTCAGTTACAGACTACACCCTCCCATACACCACAGCATCATCAGCAAACAGCCGCAAATTACAAGTTAGTCTGTCCATCAGATCATTTATATAGATAGAAAATAATAGCGGTCCTATCACACTCCTCTGGGGCACGCTTGACGATACACTCGTCTCTGATGAACACTCGCCGTCGAGAACAACGTACTGCGTTCTGTTACTTTGGAAGTCTTCCAGCCAGTCACAAATCTGTGAACCTATTCCGTAAGCTCGTATCTTCGTTAGCGGTCTGCAATGTGGCACCGCGTCGAACGCCTTTTTGAAGTCGAGAAAAACACAATCCGCCTGTTGCCCTTCATCCATGGCTCGCAAGATGTCATGTGAGAAAAGGGCAAGCTGAGTTTCACATGAACGATGTTTCCTAAACCCGTGCTGATTCATGGAAAGAAGCTTTTCCGTTTCAAGGAAATTTACTATATTCGAACTGAGAATATGCTCCAAAATTCTACATGAAACTGAAGTTAACGATATTGGCCTGTAATTGTGTGGGTCAGTTCTCTTTCCGTTCTTATAAACGGGAGTCACCTGCGCTTTTTTCCACAGCGTGTGAATGAAATCTCGTCGCAGTAAGTGGCAATTTCTTGCAACTACATTGCTTATGACGTATCTCCTGAACCATGCGTCGTATGTGGTTCTTACCACCACAGCATTGTTACCTCACGGTACGGGATATGTGCACCAAATTGGTTGAAATCGGGCCAGTGTCTTAGGAGGAAATGTGCAAAACTGTCGTTTGATGCAACAGTGTTTCTCGCATCTCATTGTTTATGACGTCATACTCGTGAACAATGCGTTGTATGTGATCGTAACACTTTCGCCATCCTTTCTCGTGGATTTAAGCTTCATAAACATCGGAAGAAAACTGTAGATTTGTATACAATACGAACACACAAACAAACAAACATACGGACTCTCTGCTGTATATATATAAAGACTAGCTTATATACCCGTGCGTCGCAACGGCTGTTAAAGAAGAGCCTGTGCGTATCATGGCTTTTTAGGGTTCCGGACTTCAGGCAGTAAAAATATAATCCTTGCTGGATCGCTCTGTCAAAAAACTCAGTTGTCCTAGCCAAATGTCAAATGTAAGTAAAGGTCATTGTCCGGAACGATGGATCTTCATAAAGATTGTAACAAAAATCTGAATAAAATACGTTACGAAATCTATAATGTTTTGAGCAGTGTAGAATCGTACCTTCATTTACGTAACCGTTTTCTCGCAAAATTCTTCGTTTTAGTATGCGGTCGAATATACTCACAAGAGAACTGATTGCTTACCTGGGCGACTGCGAGCACTGTGTGTATGTATGTGTGTGTGTGTGTGTGTGTGTGTGTGTGTGTGTGTGTGTGTGTGTGCGTGTGTGTGTGTGCATGCGTGAACAGATAAGAGCTTTTGAGATTGCCGTAATAATTCAGCCACAGTTGCCCTCGGGGTATTTATTTAATGGCGCATAAGATCCGTCTGCCGCGTGCGAACACATCAATCTCGATCCATCCATTCCTACACAGCGATCCGCAATAGAAAGGCTCACTTTGCTTCCCTGAGCCTAATGTATTAGCTGTCCCCACGATTAATCTCTTCGATGTGAACTAATTGTGTGTCCATTTGCGTAAATACCACGGTGGAATACATTTAGGAGAAAGGGGCGGTTTCGTGCCCGACGGAATTACAACGGAATTGCGTTAGAGGAATTATCGCACATTACGCCTGTTAGTGCGCCTCGGATGCACAGTGGTAGAGTGCCAGAGTACAAATCCGAAGGTTGCAGGTTCGGTCCCCGCCATTCGCAGGGTTTTTATCTGTTACTTTCCACTTCAAAGAAAAACTGGGAAAGACCATAGATGAAGTAGTTAGGACGAACAGACTGAGATGGTGGGGTCATGTAACTCGCATGGGAGTAGCAAGGTTACGCGAGAGACTCATGAGTTCGGCAGTGGAGGGTAAGAAAAAAATGTTCAAATGTTTGTACAGCTTATGGGACTTAACTACGGGGTCATTAGTCCCTAAACTTACAAACTACTTATCAGCTACCTTATACTAAGGACGGCACAAATATCCATGCCCGAGGGGGGATTCGAACCCCCGACCGTAGTGGCCGTGCAGACCGTGACTGGCGCGCCTCAGTCAGCTCGGCCACCGCGGCCGGCGGAGGGTAAGAGTAGTCAAGGTAGACCAAGAAGAAAGTACTTAGATTCCGTGCAGAATTATTTTGAAGTGAAAGGCGTAATATCAGATGAGGCATCAATGTTAGCATTGAATTTTATTAGAGGTACTATGCTCCAGACTGAACGCTGAAAGGCATAATCAGTCTCTAATGGTGATGATGATTTCTTCTTCCACCTTTGGCAGTATTGCTCATGTGGATAATACCGTGGTTCGGAAACCACGTTAAACTGTAGGTCCCCCTATAACTGGCTGGGCAAGCCATTTCGAAGGTCGGAGGAAGGCAACGGCATACCACCTCCAAACAGGACTATGCCTAGTAAATCACAGTGGTGTTCAAACCAATCTTCGGATTGTTGACTGCTTTACCTTCTTACGCCTCTACATTTGATGGAAACTAGTTATAAAACGAGACGTGTATCATGGAGTGTGTTCTTTCCAACATGTCATTAGCTGCCTGTGGCTACAAAGGGGAAAATATAAAAAATTGTGTCGGGTTGAGATTCGAACCTAAGTGCACTGCTTACTAGACACTTTTGCCGATGATTAAGCCACCCGAACTCAGTGATATCCGTACCTGCACGAACTACACTAGCATACTTACCGTCAGACACACACGTGACGTAGTGCTCTTGTCTAAAGCTGCTACAAGTACGAGCTCTCGCATCCGCTTTTTTTTTTCCTTGCTTGCATTCCGCTAGTGTTTACATCGATATGTGGATTAGATACAAGCATATCGCGTTTTCTTTACTTACTGCTGCTTTTCTTTGCTGACAAAGTAAAGATAAAAGGTGCAAGAAACTTACATAATTCTAATTCAGTGATCAAATCGTGTACTTTTGACGCGACCAATGCCCTATCAACTGAGGGGCTTAATATTTTACACAATGTGTTCCTATTGTTAGTGAAATTGGGAGCTTTCTTAACTTCAAAAATAGCCGATAGTTCTGAAGTTTTATGATTCCTATTGTGATACAGATCCGATGACGGTAGTTTAAATCTGCCAAAACCGGTCGGTCATCTAAATAAAGCGAGCTTGATTTGTGTTTGAATAATGAATAAGCGAGGTTTGTTTGCCGTCTTGCAATACGTGTTTGTTGCATGCTGTGACAAATGCACCACGTCGGATATTTGTACTCACGTTGCAGAATGGAGAAAGTTTCGTATTACAAACGCTGAAACGAAAAAGGACTATTAGTATACAGGACAGAAGTTTACTTACGGTCGTGGCTGATGTTGGCAACAACATCTGAATGCTATTTGAATACTAATAGAATGAGGGGAATAATCCATTGTGTAGACCATGAAATAAATAAGAAATTCTGTTCCTCCCCTAAGGTTGACAGGTTTTTTTTTATATACCGGCATCCTCGTCGTCTTGGTAAATTAATCATCATTGCAGAGCAAATATTTCGTTGCCAACATTAGCACACTACTCCGCCGGAGCCGTAAGTAAACTTTACGTGGTACTCAATCTATGTTAGTTACGCGTCAATATTGACATTTACTTACAAGAAATTGAGCTTAAGGTGTGTTTTGTGATAAAACGTCAGGTACTGTTCTAACAAATTGAATACGCCAAAATATCGTAATACCACAAATAGCAATCAAAGGTAGTTGCGAAAATCAACACATCACGCTGTATCCTGCGTACTAAGCCTTTATCGTTTCAGTGTTTGTAATAAATTCTGAAACTCTATCAATAACGTAATGGAAGTATATTCCGCATTGTGAGTACAAAAATTGTGTATTTGTCACAGTAAGACAATAGACATCTATTGCACGACGGCGAACAAATCTTGCATATTGACTGTCGTTATTCAAATACAATCCAAGATCAGTTAAAACTTTTATTTAGATGACCATTTTCGCCAGAATGAAACTGCCGTCATCAGATATGTATCAAAATAGTAATCATCGACCAGATTTTCAATCAGCGCCAAGTTTTTGGAGAAAACTGTTGAATATAGAATTAGAACACATCACCTCTTTATTGACTTTAAGGCTGCATATGACAGTATCAATAGAAACCAATTGTTTCATGCCTTACGGAAAGCTCCTGAGAATGGTTAAAGTGATGATGTCTGACGTAAGAAGCTGCATTCGAGTTCAAGGAAATTACTCAGACTGCCTGGAAATAAAAAAAAAGTGGGCTACGTCAAGTAGATGCATTAGCATGCTTATTATTTAATATAGCACTCGAGAAGGTAGTCAGGGATACCATCTTCTATAAATCAGTGCAGATTTTAGCATATGCAGATGATGCAGACATCACAGGACGGACAGTACCAGCACTGAAAGAAGCTTTTACAGCCTTAAGTCAGGCGACAAATGGGTCTTATGATGAACGAAGATAAAACTAAATACATGGTTTGCGGGAAGCATATCAACTCAGTATGCCGTCAACTTTCGGTGTGAATGGATAACATTTGAAAGAGTTGATACCTTCAAGTATTTTGGTTCCACAGTCACTTTCTTTAATGACATCTCATCAGAAATTTAGATTGATATCTGCAAATAAGGCATATTTCGCCTTGAGTCAAGACTCAAGACTCCAAGATTCCAGTCAAGACTGGTTCTCACTAATGCTTCCGAAATATGAGGAAAATAATTGGCCTGTGTATGACAGAGAACAATGAAGGAAAAGGTACAATGCAGAATTGTACACTATATACGCCCATGCTCCTGGAACAAAAATCCTGCGATCAAGAAGGATAAGATGGGCAGGTCATGTGGCTAGAATGGAGGAGTCTGAAGTGAAAAAAAAAATGACATTTTGGTTATCTACATATACCGAGTAATTGGACTATTTGTGCAGTTTGCTAATGGCGTAAAAGCCGAAATCCGGGTTGTGATAATAAATAATACAACCTTACAGTCAAATGGCGGTCCAATCATTTAATCTATACTTATTTACTTTTTTTCACGACGAGCATTTTTCCGGGAGTTCACTTGATCAGTGAACAGATAGGTCACGCCGCCGCAGGTACTGGCTGGTCCCTGTAGATAGTTTACGCCAAGGAGGTTAGAATAAAGTGAGGTGGCATTATCTATGACGAGCACATACGTCAGTTGACGCTTGTTCGCACCGCGGTTGAGTAGCCGAGCGGTCTAAAGCGTCTCGCTGCGAAGCGCGCGGTTGCTCGCCGTGGAGGTTCAAGTCCTCCCCGGGGCCTGGGTGTGTGTGTTTGTCCTTAAGTTAGTTTACTTAGGTTTAAGTAGTTTGTAAGCTACGGAATGATGACCACGCAGTTTGGTCCGATAGATTTACAAACATTTGAACATTTTGAAGCTTGTCCGCCATCTTGGTCAATTATGGAATGCTATTTATCTGTTAAAACTATGCGTTAAGTCGACCCTATTACTGATAATGCATTGAACTGACAGTCTACATCTACATCTACATTGCATTGCAAAGTATATACTTTCAAACAATATACATTCTTGAATAAATAGTAATAAATACTCATCATAATATATTTGAAAACTCGATTTTAACTGCTATTTTGCACTCTTTTAACACGTTGTACATCACGGCAAAACGTTCGAAAGATTTATACCAGTTTTAAGTTCAAATGTTTGTAGACCTTATGGGACTTAACTACGGGGTTATCAGTCCCTAAACTCACAAACTACTTCAAAATGTTCAAATGTTTGTAAATCTTATGGGACTTAACTACGGGGTCATCAGTCCCTAAACTTACAAACTACTTATGAACTACTTACGAACTAGGACGGCACAAATATCCATGCCCGAGGGGGGATTCGAACCCCCGACCGTAGTGGCCGTGCTGACCGTGACTGGAGCGCCTCAGTCACCTCGGCCACCGCGGCCGGCCACAAACTACTTATGAACTAGCTAATACTAAGGACGGTACAAATATCCATGCCCGAGGGGGGATTCGAATCCCCGACCGTAGTGACCGTGCAGACCGTGATTGGAGCGCCTCAGTCCCCTCGACCACCGCGGCCGGCCCAGTTTTAAGTGACAGAAAACATTAGCTCTACAATATAAACACGTCTCCAAAACTTAGCAATATGCCGGGGCAGGCTTCACTTTTTCAGAGTAAGGGCGTCTCCCTGTACTGTAACCTCCTTGGTTTACGCGCACGAAATTCTGGTTCAGATGTGGCAATACCTACGAGGAGTTAGCGAATAGCTGAAACATTGCTGAGGCGGAATTTACTATCCTTCCCGAGCTACTCACAATTACAGTGTAAATGACGGCTGAGGACTCTTTAAGCGGTCCCTTGGACGCGGAGCGTCAGCGGAAGCTGTTTCAATTAGGCAGCGAGCCAGCGCTGGAATGCCGAAGGAGGTCACTGCTCTGCGACTTGCGGACATACAGATGCCGTCCGCAGTCAACGTGCTCTCCAGACACTTGCTGTAACCAGTCTCCACCCACGTATATCAGTGTTGCTGTAGGCGACTATATTGTAGTGCGTCTCGGTGGGACAAACCAATTATAGAATCAGACCAGACATTAAAACTACCGGGTGATCAAAAAGTCAGTATAAATTTGAAAACTTAATAAATCACGGAATAATGCTGATAAAGAGGTAAAAAAATAAATCACGGAATAATGCTGATAAAGAGGTAAGAATTGACACACATGCTTGGAATGACATGGGAAAAAAATAATGTCCGACAGATGGAGCTGGACAGCAAAACGTCAGTGACTGCTACCGTGACGGGTGAGAGGTACGCCAATATGTTACAGAATCGCATCATCCCCAGCCTGACTGATAAACACCTGCTGGAACGTACGATTTTTATGCAGCATGGCGCCACTTTGCTAGACGCGTGAAAGGTCTCTCGCGCGCGTCGTTTGGTGATGATCGTATGCTCAGCCGCCTCTTCGTCATACTTGGCCTCCCAGGTCATCAGACATGTTCGAGTGTCTCTATTCCTCATTACCACCTATATCAGGAGTTACCCGCAAGTGGTATTTATTAACTCTACAATTAATCATATTGAGAACGACATGTTTTTGGTATCTTTGAAATAGCAACATGTGAGTTATAAGGAGAAAATTATGAAAATACTAAAGGGAAGATGGTGTCTCTGCAGGCCAGTGCATGAACCCAAACAAACCTCGGAATGTTTAACAGGAGCGGCCGGCTACGTCATTTGGACGTCACTTCCTTGCTCGTTCGGGCTCAAATGGCCTCTCCCATTACTGAATAGCCACGAAGTTTCAGCATCCGGCGCTGTATACAGCCAGCACAACACCACCAAGAAACCGTCAAGTAATTATAACCACCCTGTCCATTATCATTAATATACCGGGTGCTCAATAAGTCAGTATAAATTTGAAAACTTAATAAATCACGGAATAATGCAGATAGACTGGTAAAAATTGACACACATGCTTGGAATGACATGGGGTTTTATTAGAACCACCCCCCCCCCCAAAAGAAAGTTTAAAAAATGTCTGACAGAGCCGGCCGCGGTGGCCGAGGGGACTGAGGCGCTCCAGTCACGGTCTGCACGGCCACTACGGTCGGGGGTTCGAATCCCCCCTCGAGCTTGGATATTTGTGACGTCCTTAGTATTAAGTAGTTCATAAGTAGTTTGTAAGTTTAGGGACTGATGGCCCCGTATCGAGTCCCATAAGCTATACAAACATTTGAACATTTTGTCTGACAGATGGCGCTTCATCTGATCAGAAAAGCAATAAATTACCATAACAAATTAAGACAAAGCAAAGATGATGTTCTTTACAGGAAATGCTCAATATGTTCACCACCATTCCTCAGCAATAGCTGTAGTCGAGGAATAATGTGAACAGTACTGCAAAGCATGTCCGGAGTTATGGTAGGCATTGGCATCGGATGTTGTCTTTCAGCATCCCTAGAGATGTCAGTCGATCACGATACACTTGCGACTTCAGGTAACCCCAAAGCCAATAATACCACAAAAGCATTCCACACCGATATAACATATCATTAATAACTTTCGTCGTTGCCACGCTGAAATAAGTACATATTTGTTGCAAAGAACACAGAAATATAAAAGTGAAAAAATTCTGGCTTTCACTATTGCTTCCACACTTTGCACTGGTTGTATGTCAACCATGCTCGATCAGGTGTTGTCAACAACAAATGCGGATATTTTTAAATAACTTGTAGACACGCAGAAGTGTGGTTTCATAAACCACAGGAGCAACAGAAGAAGCAACATCTCAAAAACACACCAACACTAGGTAGAAAACTGAGCACTTAAATGGTGTGTGCTTCAAGGTATTTGCCAAGATGGGTCATCTGAAGCTTTGCTCTTGCGGCAGCTAAATGCCATAAATCAGAAATTTTGTTTGAATATAGACACTGAGATCAAACAAGGCAAAAAAGGCTAAACATCTCGTGTTCTTGCACGATGTACATGTCTTTTTTATCACTTCCATTTGTGGATTTACATGCAGAACACATTTTAGGTATATTTCAGCATCAAAAATTGTACCGAAATACACACTAAATACAATACATACTAAATAAAGCACTTCAAGCTCAACAACATACGAGACTCCTCTCAGTTGTACTGACCACCGAAAGTATGGCGGTCGAGTTTACACAGGTTGCCGCAAAGAGCGCTGTAACTCCTGTGTTGGCCATCTATGAAATTGAAGCTCGTGTTTTCTGGTTTGACATCAGTATGCTGTTGATTGTTTGGCAGCGCTTTTTAACGTCATTTGTGACATGACTATTGGTCTATAGGATTAAGAAGGTTGAATTTTCCCGTAGTTATTGCAATTGCTATCTGGAAGAAAGACCGTGCACTACTAGTGAAGTTTCTTTTTTATTTTATTTTTTATTTTTTCCTGATCGACAGCAACAGCAACGCGGATGTCAGCGACAAAAAGAGACTACTTGGCAATAAATGGGCTAAAGGATATGATCATGAAATTTGAAGAATCAAGTGAATGAAGTGAATTAGGCGTCCCATTTCCATGGCGGTTGTTTATGAAGTTGCAATAGGTGAAGCCATCCATGCCTCAAAATCTGCAGCCAGTTTTCGAACTGTAGTGAAGGAATTTTCTGTTCCCTGGTCAACAAAAGATATTGCGGCGGAGCGGCCGAGCGCATTGAGGCGCTATGCTACAATGCGCGAGGTCGTTCCCCGTCGGGGTTTCGACCCCCCCCCCCCCTCGGGCATGGATGTTTGTGCTGTCTTTAGTATAAGTTACTTCACAAGTAGTTTGTCAGTTTAGGGACATGATCCCGCAGTTTAATCCCATAAGCCTTACAAACATTTGAACATTTTTTAAAAAAATATTGTGGCGCATTTTACAGTGGTACCACTACAAGATTCATAATGTGCACTAAAGGAAGCACCAGCATGAGCTACAACGCCGGGACTCTTCCCTTCGTTTTTGGCCAGGGAATAATCTTTGGACGGAGGAAGCACGTTTCACTATGCATGGTGCCGTGAATATACAGAAATGACACATACGGGATTCTGCTCCCCCACACATTATGGAAGAACATCCACTTAGCTTACGTGACTGTGCGGTCCGTGTTTCTTCCAGCAGATGACACCTGTTGGGCCTGTTAGGTGTACTCTAACAGCTGCACATTTTGCAGAATGAAACTTTTCGCTCTGTAGCGGAGTGTGCGCTGATACGAATCTTCTGGCAGATTAAAATTGTGTGCCGTAACCGGGACTCGAATCTGGGTCCTTTGCCTTTCGCGGGCAAGCGCTCTACCGACTGATCTATCCCGACACGCTGCGCGCCCTCTGTGACAAAAAAAGCTGAGCCAACCATTCGACGAACAACCACGAATGAATTGAACGAACGACTGCGAACCACATTTTGAATGCCTAGTTGTGCAACACCTTATTCTTGCTTTGCAAGAACGAAACTGTGCCCACACAATTCTTGAAAAATGAGACATCACATGTCGCTCGCCAGGTGAAACACGTGGTCCGAGAACCCTTCGGTGATCACCGCATCATGCCCAGTCACTTTCTAGATGAGAGCCCCCGACCAAATTCCATGTGATTCCTGGTTGTGTGGATAACCGAAGGATCGCGTCTATCATGGATATATCCGGGATTCTTCCTGATCTGGAGAACAGCATGCGACGGCATGGAGTGCTTCCCTGCAAAAGACAAAGGTCCCAGGCTCGAATCCCGGTTCCGGCACAAATTTCGAATCTGCTAGGAAGTTTCAAGCTTCCTCTGTTTTTGAAGGTCAATTGAACAAAATTTCATCAAAATCCGAGTAGAACTACAGTTTTTGTAGAAATCTATAAGAAAAGCAGCGTCAGCTATACAGAAGGCCTGCGCGCTGACGTGCCACGTCACGCAAAGTAGGTCGCGATCGCGTAGCTCACTGGCTGGCCGATGCGAGGCGGTGGGCCGTGCCCCACCGGTCAGCCAGTGAGCTACGCGATCGCGACCTACTTTGCGTGACGTGGCACGTCAGCGCGCAGGCCTTCTCCAGACGGTGTTACAGCTATGCAGTCAGTGATCTCCGTCTTGTTTTAAGACTATAGATTTGCACACAATGGAAACGTACAGATACATTGACAACTAAATTTAAGTTCTTCAAAAAAAAAAAAAAAAAAAAAAAAAAAAAAGAAAAAAAAAAAAAAAAAAAGAAAAAAAAAAAAAAAGCGGAGAGAGAAGAGAGAGAGAGAGAGAGAGAGAGAAGGCAAATTGGTGGAGCCGCTCTCATCTTATGGTGTGGCCAAGGCAAACTGCAAACTGACATTCGGTTTTCATATTTACATATACCGCCATATCATTCAGTTCGAAGGTCGGAGGAAGGCAACGGCATACCACCTCCAAACCTCTTTGGATTGTTGACTGCTTTACCTTTATTTTTTTTATACACAAGGAGAGAAAGACATAGCATTTGAGGGGAAGCAAGATTTAAGTGAATTCTGATGCTTCATGAAAAATCTGTTTCGTTTAAACAAAATTGAAAAAAATCTTTGGTAGATCGGACTAAAAGTTCAAATGTTTGTAGAGCTTATGGGACTTAACTATGGGGTCATCAGTCCCTAAACTTACAAGCTACTTATGAACTAGCTTATACTGAAGACGGCACAAACATCCACGCCAGAGGAGGGATTCGAACTCCCGACCGCAGCGGCCGTGTAGACAGTGACTGGCACGCCGCAGACCACTCGGCCACGGCGGCCGGCAGAACGAACTGACTGACTAGTTAACAGGAAGGATATTCCTATAATAAATGTTTAAATGTTCAGTAGGAAACAGCGTTTGAGTATAAATAAAGGAAGCCGACAGTTAAGTGAATTCTGATACTTGATGATAAATCTGTGGACGCATACTTTTAAAACGGAAATGAAGGAAATCGGCCTCATAGAATGGCCTGGCCAACTGAATTTAGCTTCCATAATTTTTTGTAATATATAAGACTAGATGACACGGTAGTACACTAAACATCTTATGCAATTTACATCGGCCACAGAGACGTATGTATTTCTATTCTTATTTACCAACAATGTTCTGAATTCTTTGTGCTACGAAACAAAGGAAGCTAGATAAATATTACAGAGAGGCAAAAGCGCAAATTCCGGTGCTGCAAGATGAGTCAGCGGCGATGAAGACACGTGAGCTGTCTACCAGTGTAGGCGTCAAAACTTTCTTCCCGGGATCTCTCGGCCTTGACGTTCCGTTGCGTTTAGTCACTGCCGCCGGTTCAGTCCAGTAGCGTTCTGTTGACGTTCCGTGTCAGGGTCGGCCACGGCGTGCACGCTGGTTCCGTCAGATGTGATGACGGCATTTGAAGTGTATACTCTATATCGGAGACTAGGGGTCTCAAATGATCTGTGACAATGATCTAAGACAACAGATCACAGACCATCTCCAGAGAAGAGGACATGAAGATAATTAGAATACAAAATGTTCATATTTTTGTAAAGCTTATGGGATTAACTGCGGGGTCATCAGTCCCTAAATTTACAAACTACCTATGAACTAGCTAATACTAAAGACGGCCAAACATCCATGCTAGAGGGGGGATTCGAACCTCCGACGGGGAACAACCTCGCGAATCATAGCATAGCACCTCAATGCGCTCGGCCGCTCCGCCGCGGCTAATATTTGTAAACAAAATATTCAAATGTTTCTAAAGCTTATGGGACTTAACTGCGGGGTCATTAGTTCCTAAACTTACAAACTACTTATGAACTACCTTATACTAAAGACGGTACAAACATCCTTGCCCGAGGGGGGATTCGAACCCCCGACGGAAAACGGCCTCGTGCATCGTAGCATAGCGAATCAATGCTATCGCCCGCTCCGCCACGCCCATTTGTAAACTTAAGGGACCAAACTGCTGAGGTCATCGGTCCCTAGACTTACAAACTACTTAAACTAACTGATAATAAGGACAACAAACACCATGCTCGAGGGAGGGCTCGAACTTCCCACGTGAGCGGCCATACAATCCGTAACATAGTGCAGCGGACCGTACGGCCATTCACCTGCAGCCATTCCCGCGCCACTTAACGTAGGCAATGACCTTCCTCTCGTTTTGAAGCTTAAGTGTGGAAGATTCCCTCAAGATCGGATTAAAACAACATTTTGTAGACGTTCGTAGGTAAAGTGCCCTCCTCCACGCACCATATGCTTCGTATCTCCCGAATCGTGTGTCATAGGAATTATTAGCTCACGGTAAGGAATAGGTGAACCAAATTTGGTTCAAATTGGTCCAGTGGTTTAGTAGCTGATGATCAACATTGTCTACTGGCAGCGTACAAAATACGAAGAAACAAAAAAACATTCCAATTTTACATAATAGACTAGCTAAAACCCGATGTTGCTCAGGTATTTATTTTTTCCAGTCTTGAATTAGTACTTCTTCTCTTCCCTTTTCCCTCTTCCCTTCCATTTTCCCAATGGTCGAGAGTTCGATCCCCGCTAGGTCCTAAGATGTTTGCCGGGACGGAGCGTCCGAGTGCATTGAGGCGCTAAGCTACGAAGTGCGAGGCCGTTCCCCGTCGGGGGTTCGAATCGCCCCTCGGGCATTGATGTTTGTGGCGTCTTTAGTATAAGGTAGTTCATAAGTAGTTTTTAAGTTGAGGGACTAATGACCCCCTAGTTAAGTCCCATAAGCTCTACAAACATTTGAACATTTGAATCCTAAGATCTTTATCTATTACTTTCCACTTCTTTTACCTCTCGCAGTGTTGATGATGTGAAAAATATCGAGTAGCACCGTGGTTCTAATCCGACGTTAAAACTGTAGGACCCCCTATATCCAGCAGGGTAAGTCAGTGCGAAGGTCGGAGGTAGGCAATGTTCAAATGTTTGTAAATCTTATGGGACTTAACTACAGGGTCATCAGTCCCTAAACTTACAAACTACTTATGAGCTACTTACGAACTAGGACGGCACAAATATCCATGCCAGAGGGGGGATTCGAACCCCCGACCGTAGTGGCCGTGCAGACCGTGACTGAAGCGCCTCAGTCCCCTCGGCCACCGCGGCCGGCTCGGAGGAAGGCAACCGCATACCACCTCCAAACAGGATATGCCTAGTAACGCACTGTGGTGTTCAAACCAATCTTCCAATTGGTGACTGTTTTACCTTTAAATCTTTAAGATTAACGTAGATGTACTATTGAATGACCTTACTCTCCTTCGAAATAGTCACCTCCCATAACTATGCACCGCCGAGCAGTGCGATACATGTCCTGGAAAGTTTGCACCAAATGTTCCTTTGGTATGGTGTTCAAAAGCCTCGTCAAGTTTCGTTGTATGTCAGGAATATCGTCAAATCTCTTTCCTTTCAAAGCGAGTTTGATACGAGGGACCAGGAACAAGTCTGGAGGAATTGAGATCCGGCGAGTACCTAAATTGAGATTAATCTAAATTAAAATTTTCATAAACCCTGATACAAAAGGTACAAAAAGCAAAATTTACATATTATAATTACAATTAAGGATTAATAATTCAATAAAGGCGATGGAGTGGCCGAGCGGATTCGATCCTCACCCGTGCTATTTATTTACCGGGCGAGGTGACCAGCGCACTCGGTCGGTGGGCTCAGCGCCATCTGTTATAAAGGAAACCGTGCCAAATCCTCAAGGAACAAACCACAACGAAGATGACGCAAAAGCATCGATCTATCTGGAAGAGAGAGAGAGAGAGAGAGAGAGAAAAAAAATGGGCGGGCAATCTAAGACGCCTTGCTGCGGGCGCGCGATTGATCGCCGTCGGAGGTTCGAGTCTTTCCAAAGGTATAAAATGTTCAAATGTTTGTAGAGCTTATGGGACTTAACTACGGGGTCATCAGACCCTAAACTTAAAAACTACTCACTAGCTAATACTAAGGACGCCACAAATATCCATGCCCGAGGGGGGATTCGAACCTTCGACCGTAGTGGCCGTGCAGACCGCGACTGGCGCGCCGCAGCCCTCGGTTCCTAGGGTATGTCTCTCTCTCTCTCTCTCTCTCTCTCTCTCTCTCTGTGTGTGTGTGTGTCTGTTGTCCTTAGGTTAGTTTAAGTAGTTCGTAAGTATATGGACTGATGACCGTAGCAGTTTGGACCAATAAGTAACATTTTGACTACAGTGGATATTCAAGTTGTACCTCCTTTTTTTGCCAGGAACGTTTAGACAATCTTGATTGGGTGTAGCGCTATCGTGCTAAGCGGTGCATAATTACGGGATATGAGTTTTTCGGACAGTAAAGTAAGTGCAGTTCATAGTTCATCAGCGTTTTGCGATTGGATAGGGGATTTCCTGTCAGAGAGGACACAGTTCGTAGTAATCGATGGTAAGGCATCGACTAAAACAGAGGTGATATCAGGCGTTCCACAGGGTAGTGTTATTTGTTCTCTGTTGTTCCTTATCTGCATAAACGATTTAGGGAAAAATCTAAGTAGCACTCTAAGGTTGTTTGCAGATGACGCCGTCATTTAACGTCTAGTAAAATCATCTGAAGATCAAAAACAACTGCAGAACGATCTGAATAAGATATCAATATGGTGTAAAAATTAGCAATTGGCTCTAAATAATGAGAAGTGTGAAGTCGTCCACATGAGTACGAAAAGAAATCCGTTAAACTTTATTTACAAGATAAATCAGTCAAAAGTGAAGGCCGTAAACTCCACTCTAGGAATTACACTTACTTCAGACTTAAATTCGAAAGAACACGTAGATAATATCGTGGGAAAGGCGAACCAGTGACTGCGTTTTATTGGCAGAACCCTTAAAACTTGCAACAGAACTACAAAAGAAACTGCATACACTACGCTTGTCCGTCCATTTTTGGAGTATTGCAGCCCAGTGTGGGATCCTTATCAGGTGGGTTTAACGGTGGATATCGAGAGTCCAAAGAAGGGCAGCTCGTTTCGTATTGTCACGATACAGGGGCGAAAGCGTTACGGAAATGATACAGGATCTGGGATGGGAATCATTCCAACAACGGCGCTTATTGCTGCGGCGTGGGCTACTTACGAAACTCCAATCGCTAACATTCTCCTCCGAATGCAAAAATATATTATTGACTCCCACTTGCATGGGTAGAAATGATCATCAAAATAAAATACGAGAAATCAGAGCTCGAACGGAGGGATCAGGTGTTCTTTTTTCCCGCGCGCTGTTCGGGAATGGAATGGGAGATAAAATAGTATAACGGTAGTTCGATGAACCCTCTGCCAGGCACTTAATGTGATTTGCAGAGTATCCCATGTAGATGTAGATGTAGACGTAGATACGTTTATGTTAAAGGATTCTTCACCGAACTTTATTGCCATATGTTGTATTATGTTGATCGTTGTTCAAAAAATGTTCAAATGTTTGTTAAGCTTAAGGGACTAAACTGCGGGGTCATCAGTCCGTAAACTTACAACCTACTTATGAAGTACCTAAAGGCGACACAAACATCCATGCCCGAGGCTGGATTCGAACCCCCGACGGGGAGCGGCTTCGCGCATCGGAGCATAGCGCCTCAATGCGCTTGGCCACTCCGCGGCGGCATGTAGATCGTGATATTCCTCTTGTTTTAAATGTCAAATTTACAAAATTTCATCAAGATCGGAATAATGTAGAATTTGTCGATGCCGCAGTTTTTCATGCATATCAACGTTCAGGCGTCATATCTTCTGAACTGTATGTCGTAGAGTGATATAACTTTTGAGAAAAAGCAAGCAGTATGTTGACAAAGTTTCTTCACAATCGGGCGAACGTCACGGCAGCGCACAAAATACGAAGTAACGTACAAACGTATATTTTTATTTATTGGATAACATGTTCATCGCGTCAGTCTTCATCAGATTTAAAAAAGGAGGCAATTACGAAGTCGACAAAAAAGATTATTCTGAATGTTTCTTGCTAGTCGCTACAAAATTTGGACTACTTGCTGGCAGAAACTATTGTTCTTAACATTTCAAATTCCTGAATTATTATGTGTCACAATTTTCACAGTATAAATGAAGTCATTCTCTTACACGAAGGTACTTA
Source organism: Locusta migratoria (assembly GCA_026315105.1). Lineage (NCBI taxonomy): Eukaryota > Metazoa > Arthropoda > Insecta > Orthoptera > Acrididae > Locusta > Locusta migratoria. The sequence goes on along the minus strand of CM048744.1, from coordinate 116,338,719 downwards.
CGATTGGGGAGAGTGTGGGACTCAATTGATACGTGTCTGTTTCCAACTCTAATGCTGCAAGTAAGCTTCAGCAGGATTTAGAAGACGAGAGAAGAGAAAAAGGTGGTGGCATATTCTTCTTTATTAGACAGTAAGACAATACTTTATTAGTTTTTTGAATGGATAAAATAGTTTTCTGCTACAATTTTCTGTTTTCCTCAGATGCGTTTCGCCCTCTTTCCTTTCAGGGCATCATCAGTGGACTGGTATATGCTTTATAGTCTTCCGAGTGTCTTCCGGGTCAACTCCACAATTTATGCGATTTTTTGTTCAATTTGCCTCTCCAAACAGTGAGAAAATGAACAAGAAATCGCGTAAATTTTGGCGTTGTGTGACTTCCATCTAAGGCGAGGTGGGAGAAACGACAAAGAAGTATCTCGAAAGACTATAAACCATAATCCTCCCCACTGATGATGTCCTGAAAAAGAAGAGGGCGAAACGCGTCTGGAGAAAATAAAGAAATTACAGCAGGAAAACGGCGTTTTCAATGGCAAAATTTCCAACATCTCAGAATGAACGCAATATTTCGATCGATATTGTTCCTTATATAAATAAAAAATCATAATAACAACAAGGAGTAGGACAGTGGCTGGTTGTTTGTTTGGGACAGGGAGACCAAACTGCCAGGGGCATCAGCCTTCTGATGGGCGTGGGGGGGGGGGGGGAGGAGAAAAAATTTTCAAATGTTTGTAAATCTGTCCATAGCTTACGAACTATTTAAACTAAGGTAAAGTAACCTAAGGAAAATGCACACACCCAGGGAGGACTCGAACCTCCGACGGCGAGCAACCGCGCGCCCCGCAGCGAGGGAAAGGAGACAGTAGCAAAGGGACGGAAGGGAATGCAGTCCAGGCAGTAAACAGGGCAGAAAGAATGCGTTAGCTCAGGGCTCCATACTCGCCACGTACGTACTCACGAAGGAACCGTGAGCCCGCTCTGCGAGTTAGCGTGGGGGGAGGGGGTAAGGGCAGTGGACGTATTACGGTACAGGAACAAGTGCCCAGCTGTAGTCTACTTAAAAGGATGGTTTTCAAATGCAAATAAATGCCGAACACTGAAACGCTCTAAAGAGCACGCTGTTGTCTCGAGAAAGACAAAACGTGACAGTTTTTTTAAGCCACTCATACGGTGCCCACTGCTGAGGTGGTACATGAACTCATTGGTTGTTTCAGATCACGTAGCATCGATCACACGTAAAAGTTTTGGATGATGGATAGGCAGTTACACTGAGGTGCCAGATATTATTCCACGTAAATTTAATGATGAGTTTTTCTAGGCCATTTCTTCTGTCTTTTGGTGTTGTTGGCACAGTAATACATGAACTACAATTTGTAGAATACTTGACAGATGGATATTTTTCTTCTATAACTGGGATTTTACTGTCCAGTCATAGAAAAGAGAAATTATTATTTTTTGAAATAAATTAGTACCATCTGAATGTTTTGGTTAACTTTTTAAAAGATAATTATTATTTCGGCAGTGTACCCATTTTAAAGTGTCAAGTTTAAAATTGTCAGTCACGAGACGCATCTCTCCGTATGTTATCATCACATTAGATAATGATGAATTGATCTCGGCGCTGTTACGTACATTACTGTTACTGATAAGCTATATGCCGTGTGCTGTTCATACATCACTGATACCTTGAGGAAAGCAAAACAGGAAGATCAAAGTTTCATGACCGGTCACCATCGATGTCATTAAATCGGAATGTTTTGAGAATGAGGAGGCAATTCGCTTTTCCCTTTTGAAAGAATCATTCTGGCAGTACCTAGAGCGGTCAATCTCTCCCCTTCTACTCGGAAGATACAGAACCACCTGAAATCGGCAAAGGATGCGCGCAAACCGCTGGAAAAAGCAGGAATTTATAGGATTCCGTGTAGCTGTGGAGACGTATACGTGGGTACCACAAAAAGAACAGTCAAGAAACGACTAGATGAGCACAAGGGGAACTGTAGAAGGGGAGAGATTGACAGATCAGCTTTTGATGAACATGTTTTTCAACCAGGGGACCACCTTATTCAATTTGATAAGACTCAGATTTTAGCAGCCACAAATGGTTACCACGAAAGACTGTACAGAGAGGCTATAGAAATTGTAAAACACCCCAATAATTTCAATAGGATGGAGAAGGGCGTGAAATTAAATGAAATCTGGATTCCGGTTTTGAAGAAGAAATGTAACAGTCTTCCACCATGGGACGATATCAACGGACGACGGCAATCGGCAACGACGAATTGCGTGCGCATGTCAAACATCTGACGTCACACCTCTGCGCGCGAGCCCTAGCAAACGGATTTTGGCCTTAGTCAGTAGCGAGCCAGGGTGTGTATCGGACAATGAAAGTGCTACGATCCTCCTTGAGAATGTCCTCCGTAGTCGGGGACAAAACGTTGGGTTTCGACAATAAATCTACTAGACCACGGCATAATAGCCCGGAAATTTTTAGTAATTTTTACATATCTGTGTTTGCATAGACTGCTAATAATCCCAACAAAATGTTCAAATGTTTGTAAATCTAACGGACCAAATTGCATAGTCATGAGTCCGTAGCTTACAAACTACTTAAACTAAAGTAAACTAAGGACAACACACACACACACACACACACACACACACACACACACACACAGCCGGACGCGGTGGTCGAGGAGACTGAGGCGCTCCAGTCACGGTCTGCACGGCCACTACGGTCGGGGGTTCGAATCCCCCCTCGGGCATGGATATTTGTGCCGTCCTTAGTAGAAGCTAATTCATAAGTAGTTTGTAAGTTTAGGGACTGATGACCCTGTAGTTAAGTCCCATAGACTCTACAAACATTTGAACATTTTACACACACACACATACACACATGCCCCAGGGAGGACTCGAACCTCCACGGCGAGCAACCGCGCGCTCCGCAGCGAGGGGCTTTAGACCGCTCGGCTACTCCACCGCGGCAAATCGCAACAAACAACACCGCTAAGTATGTGAAAAGAGAAGCTAAAGATACATAATTACCAGACCTTTCTGGCAAAATACAGAATCGATTGAATGAGAGAGAAATATGTGATATGTAAAATTCAGTGTGTATGAGTGGGAAATCTGGAAGCTTGGAAAAGGATTTGTGGTGGTTTGAAGTGTATGGGTAAGTCAAGAAATAATATACAGTTCAATTTAAAGCTGTAATGACAGAATTTTTTTTGGCGACTGTAAATTTTGTATATTCAGCTACATGTTTCGAGGCTGCGCCTCATCTGCAGGCTATAATGGCATTAAAAAAATACGAAAAAAATATCTTTATGTGGTGTCGCACAAGTCTAAAGTGCGCGCCTCCTACTTTCGCCGCGCGCCGCCATGCACGCACTGCGCGGCGTTCTTACCACGTCAGCCACGAGCGCCTTCTGCTACAACTCCGCTCGTGGCCACCACTGAACGACATCGTTCACTTGGGACTGAGATAGGAAC